>CM059833.1:12055130-17055130 GCA_030444775.1 Atalantia buxifolia
ATTGAGATAGTCTCTGCGTGCAGCTTCAAAAACTGCAGCTGGATCGCCTAGAAACTGATCATGAATGACTGCAAGAGCAGTTGAGACTTCTGGTAATTGAACAAATTGCAGTTGCCTGTACTGGCCTAATGAATCAAACCAATCTCTTAGGGCACCCGTAAAACGAGTAGCAAATTCCCTAAGAACGGAATGAGTAGTTGCTCCTGACCGTAACATTTGGAGATCAATCCAGGCAGACATTTGATGAAAGTTCTGTCTCGCCATTGATGAGATGGAATATCATCAAATGTAAACCATGGACCATTGGATGGTTTTTTTTGGTTTTGACCGATGAGGGTTGAGTTGTGGCGAAGGTTGGTGGAGGTTCATCCTCAATATCTGAGGGAATGTCAAAATATGGTTCGGGTGGTCTAGAGGTTTGGCCTTGTTCGGGTGGATTGTCAGCCATGAGGATTCTGGTAATATCAGCATAAGACTTTTCAGAATCACTGGTTGTGGATAGTGAAGAGGATGCTGTGTCAGTAGAAGGTTCGGAAACAGCTAGGTTTGAATCAGAAGTGGATTCATCAGGTTCGGAAGATGGATCGGCTACTTGAGCACTGTATTGATGCATAGGGGTTTTATCTTTAGACTGTGTTGGTGGTGGAGGCTGTGGTGATGTTGGGGTGTGAGTTGGAGAGTGGTGCTCTGGAATAGTTAAGGAGGATTTGTAGGTTCTGACTGGAGGAGGAGGCTGAGGTTTGGGTTTTGGTTTTGATTTAGGTTTTGGTCTTTGGTGGAATAGGGTGGTCACGAATAGAGTATGGGTCATGCCAAATAATTTGGATGGATCATAAGATCTGATTGGAGAAAGCATAGAAGCAAATGGGTGGTAAGGTGGACTTATGGTGGGAATGGGTGGTGATGTGGTAAACAAGGTAGGTCTTTGTTTTTCAGATTCAATCTGGGCAAGCTCAGTTTGTAAGCGTCTGATCTCTCTTTCTTTTTGGTCAAACTCTGGGCCATAGTATCTTTGAGCAAGCATGGTTCGGAGCTCTGAATCTAATTGAACAATTCTGGATTTAAGATTCTGGTGGATCTGCTCCATTTGAGCTGTAATTGAGTCAACTTTCGTCTCAATCTGTTCAGTTCGTAAACTGATCTTTTCGACCTTGGAATGAATATTCAACAAGGTATCGTTTTGTGCTCTGGCATTTTGGGTTTGCCAGTTGAGGACTGATTCAAAAGGTTTAGGAGGTTCAAGATGACCGGTTGAGGTAATAGCTGAAGGAATGAAAGGTTTAGACACAACATTACGTTGTGAATCAGTATGGGTGTCAATAGGAGGAAAAGATGAAGAATAGTCTGAAGAGGTGGAGGAAAACATCATACAAGCCAATGGTTGTACGATTGGTGTGGAGGTGTGAGAAACTGAGGGAACTTCAGATTTGCAATTTCTTGCAATCCACTTGAGTTCTTTTTTGTAAATGGGTAGTGGACTCGGTGGAGGTGGAGGGTCTTTTGGTGGTTTGGGTTCACAGTGTTTACATGGGACAGGGAAGGTTTTCTGTTTGGGTTTTCTTTTCCTTTTGGTGTCATAATCATCGTCCTCTTCCCAATCATCCCAACAGGGACAATTTGGGTCGCACATGCCTGAGCCAGGGACATCCCATAAGAAATGTCCGTTGTGTTTGGCTGGATATACAGGGTAACCATCAGAATTGAACCCTGTGATTGGCAGATCTTCTTGAGTATCCCGAAGCATTGTGATCATTGAGGAATAGGTGAAAGAGAGCCGAGGAGGCTCTTGTGGAGCACTTGGAGGTGGTTTGAAAGTCATACGAACTGTTCCATCTTGTCGTCTTTCAAACATGCTTTCTGATGTCTGAATAGGAGCTGTATTATTATGGGCGCTTTCATAGTTTGAGATCCATTCAAGAGGCATAAGCTGGATGAGCTCATGTCGAGGTATTTGTCTTGGGATCTGGATAATGGTTGGGATCTGATCTGATTCTGCTAACACCATGAGGGTGTCAGAGTGATGTTCAGGTGTGGGTAGATCTAAGGCATGATTTTGAAGCCTATAGACCAATTGATGATGGAGAGTAGCAATTTTGGCTGAAGAAATTTGTTCTGCACCTTGAATTTGGACTTGGACTTTCAAGGCTGTTGGAAGGTTGGTATCTTGAAGAGAAAGGTTGAAATTTGGATAGAAAGTGAGTAGAACACTTCCTGCATGAAGGGTTGTGAGGACAGTACCTATAACAGCATCTTGGTACTGCTTGAACCGGGTATCCAACATAGCAATCCGGGCTGTGACCGGTAATCCTTTTCTCCCATGAAGGGTAAGGATTAATCTGACTCCTCCCAGATGGAGATGAGTATAGCCTTCTCGTTTCCAGTTTGAGATTAACTCTGAAGGGATTTCCAGAGTTACATATTGCTCAGCAGTGGTTGCTTGGAGGGAACACTGATCAAGTCTAGAAGACTGGATGTATTCTTTTGGGTGAGGCCTTTTAGTGGATATGAGAGTTCTGATGCTTCGGGTAAAAGAACTGGGTCGTTTGTACAACCAAAAGGACTGATAAGAGGGTAGGAGGATTCACTGATTTGGGCAGATTCAGGAATATAGGAGTATTCTACAAGATTTTCGATTTGATTGGTAGTGTGAGAAATGCAAGATTTGGGTAAAGAAAGTGTAGAAGAAAGAGTAATCGGGGTTGAAGGAGTTGAAGTTGAAGATGAAGATGATGCCATGATTTAGAAATTCTCTCTGCTCCTGAAGTCTATTGATCAAAATTGAATAAAAGATTTAATCATACCATTTTGGTGAAATGAAGAACAAAGTTTTGAAAACAAAAATTTTCAAGGTAAGTAAAACTCCGATATGGCTCTGATACCATATTAGTACGATATAGAAAAAATCATCAATAAAAAGAATAAAGATTTTATCTGTTCATTTTGAAATCTTAAGGAAGTATGCTCTGCACTTGCCTTTCAGCAAGGATCCTGTGCATCAGAAAACTTGATAACTTTTATCAGAAAACTTGTAATCATCGTCCTCTTCCCAATCATCCCAACAAGGACAATTTGGGTCGCACATTCCTGAGCCAGGTACATCCCATAAGAAATGGCCATTTTGTTTGGCTGGATAAACAAGGTAACCATTAGAATTGAACCCTGTGATTGGCAGATCTTCTTGAGCTGTTTGAATAGCTGTGATCATTGAAGAATAAGTGAAAGAGAGCCGAGGAGGCTCTTGTGGAGCACTTGGAGGTGGTTTGAAAGTCATACGAACTGTTCCATCTTGTCGTCTTTCAAACATGCTTTCAGATGTCTAAATAGGAGCTGTATTATTATGGAACTGCTCATAGTTTGAGATCCATTCAAGAGGCATAAGCTGTATGAGTTCATGTCGAGGAATTTGTCTTGGGATCTGGATAATGGTTGGAATCTGATCTGCTTCTGCTAACACCATGAGAGTGTCAGAATGATGTTCAGGTGTAGGTAGATCTAAGGCATGGTTTTGGAGCCTATAGACCAATTGATGATGGAGAGTAGCAATTTTGGCTGAAGAATTTGCTCTGCACCTTGAATTTGAACTTGAACCTTCAAGGCCGTTGGAAGGTTGATATCTTGAAGAGAAAGGTTGAAATTTGGATAGAAAGTGAATAGAACACTTCCTGCATGAAGGGTTGTGAGGACAGTACCTATAACAGCATCTTGGTACTGTTTGAACCGGGTATCCAACATAGCAATTCGGGCTGTGACTGGTAATCCTTTTCTCCCATGAAGGGTGAGGATTAATCTGACTCCTCCCAGATGGAGATGAGTATAACCTTCTCTTTTCCAATTGGAGATTAACTCGGGGATTTCTAGAGTTACATATTGCTCAGCAGTGGTTGCTTGGAGTGAACACTGGTCAAGTCTAGAAGACTGGATGTATTCTTTCGGGTGAAGCCGTCTAGTGGATATAAGAGTTCTGATGCTTCGGGTAAAAGAACTGGGTCGTTTGTACAACTGATAAGGACTGATAAGAGGGTAGGAGGATTCACTGATTTGGGCAGATTCAGGAATATAGGAGTATTCTACAAGATTTTTGATTTTATTGGTAGTATGAGAAGTGCAAGATTTGGGTAAAGAAAGTGTAGAAGAAAGAGTAATAGGGTTTGAAGGAGTTGAAGATGAAGATGATGCCATGATTTAGAAATTCTCTCTGCGCCTGAAGTCTAATGAGCAAAATTGAATAAAAGATTTTAATCATACCATTTTGGTGAAATGAAGAACAAAGCTTTGAAAACAAAGTTATGTTCAAGGTAAGTAAAACTTCGATATGGCTCTGATACCATATTAGTACGTGGCGTTGTTTACACCAGGTCTACAACAGTTAGAACTGTACTTTGGGCCAGTAGCCCGCAAGTCCTGGTTTCCAACTGATATACTTCTATGAGCATCAAAATACTTAAAACAATTTTGTAGGTTTTACAACCCAAAACAGACTTTTCTTTTAGTCTAAAACAGGGTACCAAACCAGATAAAAGTTATCAAGTTTTCTGATGCACAGGATCCTTGCTGAAAGGCAAGTGCAGAGCATACTTCCTTGAGATTTCAAAATGAACAGATAAAATCTTTATTCTTTTCTTTTCTTTAAAACTTCATTTGCAGAGAGAGAGAAGAGTTTAGAAAGTCATAGCTTAGAAAACACGAGTTTTTATTGATGATTTTTTCTATATATTACAATGAGGAGAGAAATCCTTTATATAAGGATTCCAAAGCGTAAAGATAGGACAGGACCCCTATCTTTTTCTTTTTGGAAAAGTAAAAACATACTTTTTACACTCCTTTAATTATTACAAGCGACAAAGACTTAAAGCAGGACTTTTACAAAAGTAAAGCTTAAAGTAAAAGCAAGCTTTAATGATTACAATAGACAAAGTTATAAAGCAAAAGCAAGACATAATTATTACAACAAGACAAACTACTTTATGGAGAGCGGAGATTCATGTAATCGGCTTCAGATGACCAATCTGACCAGTCTGGGTCACAATGAACGAGATTTCGGATAGCAAAACGGACGTCACTTTTGAACTCAGGACAGTTGAAAACCTTAAGAGGAGCATAAAAGGAAAAATGGCACTGTTCACACGTACGGCACTATTCACATGTACGGTACTGTTCATGGATACTGTTCACGACACTGTTCAGACCGCGTTACTGTTCAAACCGTGTGCAAACCGTGTTACTGTTCAAACCGCGTGGTCAAACCGTGTTACTGTTCAATGATGACGTGGCGCAATCCTGTGCATCCAAATTATTTTTAATCCGATGGCCATGATTCACTCAATGTATCTATAAAAAGGGGGCCTCCCCCCTAATTTGATACTCCTGAATCCATTTTTGAGCTTAGTTTTCTGTAATTCCTTCTCCCTCTTGTATTTTCTACGTATTTTAATAAATTCCCATTTTACCCTTAGTTCAATTATGAGTGGCTAATTTTCTTTCAAGCTTGGGTTGAAGGTGAAGTCTCAACATGTGTCATGGGCTTTATTTGGTAAATTTATTTTCTCTTCCCCTCTAATTTCTGTGGAGGTTTTGACTTTTAAATCGACAAATAATAATAATCTTGTCTAGTTACCGCCTTGGTTTTACCGGCACCCTAGTATAAGGTTATTATTATTTGGCACGATAAGCGCTTAGCACCATATTGATTAGAGCGTGGTTCGTGAGGTGTGGATTCCCCCCTCATGATTTAATTGGTATTAATAAGGATTATTTAGCCCATGATGCATGTTGATACGGATCCAGATACCCAAGTGCTTTATCTCAATAGTTCCCAATTTAACTTAATTCCGCTATTCCCATTTAAATTCTAGCATCTTTTAAATCAATTTCTCCACAAATACAACCACCTACTTACAAAGTTAATTCTACACACAATTAAAATCCACCTCCTCGTGGGATCGACACTCAACACCATTAATCTATTCTACAATAGATTCGGTAAACTGAGTTCAACAAAATTTGCACAACAAGTTTTGGCGCCGTTCTTGGGAGGTAAGTATTTTGATTTGTAGAATTAATTTTTTGTAAATAATTTTATTATTATTATTATTATTATTTTAGTTGTTTCCTTATAATTTTTTTCTTAATTAATTAAAAAAAAAAGCGAATCTACATTTTAGGTAAGAATTTCTTTTTCTCTTCTTTAAATTTCTGCAATTTAATTTTCAAGTTATTTTTCTTTGTAATTTTTCATTTATCTTGTTAATTTATTTTTATTTTATTTATTTTATTTCACTTTTTTTTATGTGCTTTCATTGAAAGGTTGTAACAGTGCAATAAGGTTAGTATCGTAATTTCTCCTTCTTCTTTATTTTTATTTATTTTGTTCTCATTTTTATTTTCTTTGCATGCATGGTCGTAGGTCATTATTACCTAATCTTGAACCTATAGACCTTGAATTAGAAAGAAAACTTCGCACACACAAACACATCGCACTTAAAGAAAAAATTGAAATGGATTTGCAACAACCAGAACCACAGGAGAGGCCATTTAAGGACTACTTCAGTCCCTTAGCTAATTTGAGCACATCTTATATAAGATACCCAAATGTAGCTGCTAGGAGTTTTGAGCTAAAACCTAGTGTGCTAAATTTTCTCCCAACGTTTTATGGATTAGAAAATGAGGACCCATATAATCATTTGAATGATTTTTCATACAATTTGTCAAACTTTTAAATATGAGAATTTTTCAGAAGATGATGTTAAACTTAGACTATTCCCATTTTCTTTAAAGGATAGAGCTCGTTCATGGTTCAATACATTGCCTCCTAATAGCATTACAACATGGGAACAAATGGTAACGAAATTTTTAAATAAATATTTCCCAGTGCATAAAACCAATGCTATTCGCAGGGAAATCTCAGAGTTCACCCAGAGAGAAGACGAGCAGTTTTTCGAAGCATGGGAGCGATTCAATGGGCTACTTTTGAAGTGTCCACATCATGGGTACGAGAAATGGCACCAATGCCAATACTTTTTGGAAGGATTATTGTCAAATGTGCAAGAATGGCTAATGGCAACAAGTGGAGGAGAGCTAATGTCAAAAAGTGCAACAGAGATTTGGGATTTCTTCCAGCGACAAGCAGATAATTCCCAACAACGGAGTCGGTCTCTTAAGAATACTAGAAGAATTAAAGGAGTAAATGAGGTTCACATTGGCGAGTCCAGTTCAGGAATCAAAGAAGTTAAAGAGATAATTGAAGGTCTCTCTCGACAAATAGCATCGTTAACGACTGCTAAATCATCAGAGCAACAAGACCATGACTCATACTCAGATCAAGCCAATGCCATAGGTGTAATGAGGAAGCCATCAAATTACAACCCATACTCCAACACATATAATCCTGGATGGAGAGACCACCCCAATTTTTCATGGTCTCAAGGATTCCAACAGAATGGAATGGACCAGCTCCACTGATGCAACCAATTCCTCAAGTTCCTCAAGCCTCTCAGCCACCATTTAGACCATACAATCAGAACCAGAACTACTCTCAACCCAGACAATGAGAGGATGCTCTCCAGAATCTCAAGAATGTTACTCACTCTACGATCGAGCAACAGAACCGCACCATTGATGGACTACGGAATGAGATGAGAGCAGGCTTCAACTCACAAGCCTAATCAGTTTCAAGCCTCGAGAAGATGGTGGGACAACTTGCTTCTTCAGTTCAGACTTTGGCAATGACTGTTGAAAAAGGCAAGTTTCCAAGTCAACCAGTGCCTAATCCTAAAGGAGTGCATGAAGCAAGTACCAGTTCACCACAACAGCATGGAGAGGTCAAAGCTGCATGACCTTGCGAAAAGGAAAAGAAGTCGACAACAAAGTGGAGATGCCGGTGATAAAAGAAAATCAAATTGTACCTGTGAATGTTGAAGACTCACCACCGGAGGAGAACGAAGAAACAAATCCACGAGAATACATTCCTAAAGCTCCATTTCCTCAGAGGTTAGCTAAAGGAAAGAAGGGAAAATCCACAGGTGAGATTCTTGAAGTCTTCAAACAGGTAAGTGTTAACATCCCTTTAATTGATGCAATAAAACAAGTTCCATCTTATGCCAAGTTTCTTAAAGATCTTTGCACTAAAAAGAGAAACATTTATGTTCAGAAAAAGGCATTTTTAACACAAAATGTTAGTTCTACTCCAACACAAAATTCCTCTAAAATGTAAAGATCTAGGCTCCCCAACTATTTCATGTAGTATAGGGAACCACACAATTGAGAATGCTTTGTTGGATTTAGGAGCTAGTGTTAATCTTTTGCCTTACTCAGTATTTGTGAAACTTGGATTAGGAGAATTACACCCAACTCCAGTGGTGTTACAGCTTGCAGATCGGTCCACGAAAATACCTCGTGGTATTGTGGAGGACGTGCTTATACAGGTAGACAAGTTTTATTTTCCTGTTGATTTCATTGTAATTGACACTCAACCAATACAGGATTCAAGGAAGCACATCCCCATTATCCTAGGCCGACCTTTCTTGGCAACTGCGGATGCTCACATTCAATGCAGAACTGGAAATATGCAGTTGTCCTTTGGCAATATGACCATGGAGCTCAACATCTTCAACATTACCAAACAACCTCACAATGCATATGATGGAATTGTTGACGTGGATTTAATTGAAGCATTAGTTGATGATACTTTTCTTTCAAACCTTAGTGATGATCCTTTACAAACATGTTTAACTCACTTTGGTTTGGATTTTGATGTTGACAGATCAGTCGATGAGGTCAACGCCTTACTTGACTCAGCATCAGCCATAGACACTAATAAATGGAAGTCAAGAGTTGAACAACTAGCACCATCAGAGAAGAAAATCATCCCATTATCAGAGTCACCACCGAAACTCGAGCTCAAACCATTACCCAACACTTTGGAATATGCGTTCTTGGGAGAACAAAGCACTCTACCGGTAATCATCTCATCATCCCTAAATGACGAACAAAAAGGTAAGTTGTTGGATGTTTTAAAAGAGCACAAAGGAGCATTAGGATGGACCATAGCAGACATAAAAGGTATAAACCCAGCAGACTGCATGCATTACATTCACCTTGATGAAAATGCTAAACTACTAGGGAAATGCAACGTCGGTTAAATCCTAATATGAAAGAAGTTGTTAGAACGGAAGTCCTTAAGCTATTAGATGCAGGTATCATTTACCCAATTTCTGATAGTTCATGGGTCAGTCCTGTGCAAGTTGTCCCTAAAAAGTCAGGAGTCACAGTAGTTACCAATGCTGATAATGAATTGATACCCACTAGAGTGACTACAGGATGGCGTGTATGCATTGATTATAGAAAGTTAAATTCTGTCACACGTAAAGACCATTTTCCTTTACCATTTATTGATCAAATGCTTGATAGATTAGCAGGCCATGAATTTTATTGCTTTCTAGATGGCTATTCAGGATACAATTAGATTCCCATAGCACCAAAAGATCAAGAGAAAACCACTTTCACTTGCCCTTTTGGCACTTTTGCATATAGGAGAATGCCATTTGGATTATGTAATGCACCTGCTACATTTCAACGTTGTATGTTAAGCATTTTTTCTGATATGATTGAACGGTTTCTTGAGGTCTTTATGAATGATTTTTCTATTTTTGGAGATTCATTTGATCAATGTTTACATCATTTGATGAAAGTTTTGCAGAGATGTATCGAGAAGAATTTGGTCTTAAATTGGGAGAAATGCCATTTCATGGTAAAACAAGGTATAGTTCTCGGTCACATCATTTCATGCAAAGGTATTGAGGTTGACAAAGCCAAGGTGGATCTCATTTCTAATCTTCCTCCACCTAAAACAGTCAGAGAAGTAAGATCTTTCCTTGGGCATGCTGGTTTTTATAGATGTTTCATTAAAGATTTTAGCAAAGTTTCTAGACCCTTATGCAATCTACTTGCTAAGGATGTACATTTTATCTTTGATGATTCATGTCTTGTAGCATTTGAAAAGCTAAAGCGATTGTTGACGTCATCACCCATCATTCAGCCACCAAACTGGAGCTTACCATTTGAGCTTATGTGTGATGCATCTGATTATGCAGTAGGAGCAGTATTAGGACAAAGAGTTGATCGAATTCCTCATGTTATTTACTATGCTAGTATGACATTAAACGATGCACAGTTGAACTATTCAACTACTGAAAAAGAAATGCTAGCAGTAGTGTTTGCATTAGAAAAATTTCGATCTTATCTCATTGGTTGTAAAATTATTGTGTTCAGATCATCTTTGCTCTGAAATATCTTCTCACAAAGAAAGATGCAAAAGCTAGACTAATTCGTTGGGTGTTGCTTTTGTAGAAATTTGACTTGGAATTTAAAGATAAGAAAGGGACAGAAAATGTTGTGGCTGACCATCTCTCTCATCTCCACTTTGACATCAACACAGAACCCTTAACATTGAATGAGTCATTTCCAGATGAACAATTAATGAGTGTGGAAGTATTACCTTGGTATGCTGATATAGTTAATTATCTTGTTACAGGTAAACTTCCAGAGCATTGGACCAAGCAAGACAGGGCTAAATTCTTTGCGGAAATAAAGAATTTTTTCTGGGATGACCCCTATCTGTTCAAGTATTGTGCAGATCAAATTATTCGACGATGTGTCCCAGAGAATGAAGTTCATAACATCCTTTCGTTCTGCCATGAACAAGCTTGTGGAGGCCATTTCAGCGCTAAGAAAACAGGGACTAAAGTTCTACAATGTGGTTTCTATTGGCCAACTATATTTCGAGATGCTTACACCTTTTGTTCTTCATGTGATAGGTGTCAACGAATGGGGAGCATTACGAAGGAACATGATGCCACTAAATCCAATTTTAGTGGTTGAGATTTTTGATGTATGGGGTATCGACTTCATGGGACCCTTTCCCCCATCTTTTGGCCATCAATACATATTGGTTGCTGTTGACTATATTTCGAAATGGGTAGAGGCAATTCCATGCAGAACCAATGATCATAAAGTGGTGATAGGGTTTTTGAAGAGCAACATTGTTTCACGCTTTGGATTCCCTCGAGCAATAATCAGTGATGGTGGTACCCACTTTTGCAACAAATCATTCAAAGCACTTTTGACAAAGTACTCCATCACTCATAAAGTGGCGACCCCGTATCATCCACAAACCAGTGGCCAAGTTGAGATCTCCAATCGAGAAATAAAGCACATCTTAGAAAAGACCGTGAGGCCAGACAGAAAAGATTGGTCATTAAGACTCGATGATGCATTATGGGCATATAGAACGGCTTCCAAGACCCCGGTGGGATGTCACCTACAAGGCTAGTGTATGGAAAAGCTTGCCATCTACCTGTGGAACTCGAGCATCGTGCGTCTTTGGGCCATCAAGAAATTCAATTTTGATATGCAGCAAAAGTGGCTCGAAAAGACGATTACAATTTGGCGAGAACTTGAAGAAATTCGTAATGATGCATACGAAAATGCCAAGGTTTACAAGCAGCGAATGAAAGTCTTTCATGATAAGCAGATTATAAGAAAATCTTTCACTCCAGGTCAGAAAGTACTTTTATTCAATTCTCGTTTGCACCTATTCCCAGGTAAGTTGCGTTCTCGATGGTCTGGCCCCTTTATTGTTCATACTGTTTTTCCACATGGGGCAATTGAAATTAAGGACCCAAATAACGGTGTCACGTTTAAAGTTAATGGTCAAAGATTAAAGCCATATCTAGAGTACCAACCACATGGAGAGGACACCGAAATAAATTTAAGTGACCCACCAGATTTGAATTAAGATTTTTCTTTTCGGTGATTTGATTGATTTATTTATTTATTTATTTTCTTCTGCTAATTGAAATCATTTGTGCATAAGTGTGTTTGTTTAACCATTAAGTTTTCTTTTATCACTTTTAATCATGAGACAGTTCCTCTTGAACATCCTTAGAAGACTTCAACGTGTCCAATCTCATCTTAGAGGCCAGATACAATTTTGTAAAACACATCGTATTTGGAAGCTACAACCACCGGAGTTAATATCCCACGTTGAGGATTTAGAAAGCCAACTCAGAGACATTGAGAGAAGTGTCTACAACATCCAATTGGAGCTTGAGGTAAATTCCATAAGAGGACGATTGTGATTTTCTTTGTGTGTTTTTGTTTGTTACTCTGTTTGTGTGTTTTAGTTTGTCACCCCGGTCAAGTGGCAGATAACGGTACTCCGTGACAATCAAGTCGGTTACTCCAGTTTCCCACAATTACTGATCTTCTGAGGCGAAGGTATGGATAGAAACGAGATCTTAGCAAAGCTTTATAGTCGATTCCCTTCACTTCCTCAGAATGCCCTCCTCACAATCTATAAAGCTCGATCCGAACGCATGCGATTGCTCATGAGGAATAACATACCTGCTGATATTCGTTGGTTAATCGAAGCTAAAGTACGAACGGCAGGTGAGTTACCTCCCAAATTTATTGCATACATGCCTGGTTGTGGTAAAGGAAATTACGCACGCAAGCGAAGAGCTCGAAAAATTTCGGTTGCTTGTCATAAGTGTGCCAGAATGATATGCGATAAAAAACGATGTTCTTTAGGAATGGTGTCTGATAACAGAGAAGATAAGATTCAATTCATTAGGGATGGCTTGAATAAGGAGTCAATGGATGATATCCTTTTGTCTCTTGAAACGCATCCCAGTGGATATGTGCAAGGAGCGATTCTCTAGTTATGGCCATCATTTCAGAAAGAGCATGCACGATACAATCTCGGGAATCTGACTATAAACGACCCTGTTTGCCAGGTTATAAGAAAACTGGATGGGAAGCCTATCCTCGACCCATAGAGGGCGTTGAAGCCGTTTCTGGACGTAAAACCAGAGGAAGATGTGAGCCATAGTCGCAACTACCTGTAAATATCCTTTTACTTTACTGTTGTTTTATTTTACTGTTGTTTTACCATTTGCATTATTGTCTTTAATAATTTTATATTTATCATTACTTGCTTTTCCTTTTTACTGTTTCCTTTTTGACTCTCAAGCCATGTGCATTACACGATTAATTGACATAGACATGATACCTCATTCACAGCTGTGACCCATTGCCACCAAGATCCTTAAATATGATTCTTTTCATTTGCACTCACAAATTGTTTTTGAGAATTATCCTAATGGCAGCTACTCCCAATAAACAATTCAAGAACGTTTGTGTGCTTTCTGGATTTAACTATGGCAAATATAAAGAGTTCTTTGAGGCAGCCATTGATCTTGGTCGAAACATAGCAGAGAGAAAATTACACTTGGTGTACGGCGGAGGTGACCGAGGGTTATCAAAATTGGTCTCAGAAGCTGCTTTTGTCAGAGGAAGTCAAGTGTTAGGCATCATACCACAAACCCTAAAACCTTTAGGTTTTTGTCGACTCACCGATTTGGAGAAGAGTTAGTTGTCTCGGGTATGCAAGAAAGAATAACCGAAAATGCTTAATCATCTTTGATGCTTTTATTTTCTTACCAGGAGATCTTGCAACTCTAGAGGCACTTATCACTTTAGCATCTTGGGCCCATCTGCACATTCATCAGAAACCCATCGGTTTGTTAAATGTCAATAATTTTTATGATGGCTTTATCGCATTTCTTAACCATGCAATAAAAAACTACTTCATTCCCTCTACGGTGAAAAAGCTTTTTATTTGTGCTCACACTGCTAATGAGCTACTTGATCTATTACAAGCTTATCGACTAGAGCCAGATCCCAAGGCCTTGGTGTTGGAGTGTACAAATAACGATGGTAACAATAGCAGCAGTAAGAAGTACAAATTAGATTTAAATCTTCGACTGTAAATATTTTATTCTGTGTTGCACCACCCAGGTGATGTCTTCTAAACTCTACTTCTTTCCTTTAAAACATTGAAGACAATGTTTAGTTCTGGTTGGGGGGAGGGGATAATTGACAATTGTGGAATGTTGGTTAAGTTTTTACTAATTTTTTGTTGTAGAAACTAACTGTTGCTAACTTTTTGTGTTGAAGATGGCTGAATATAGAGTGTAGTTACTCTAGAAACATATCTTCTTAGTTAAAATAATAATAATAATAATAATAATAATAAATTTCTTATTTTTCGTGTGATCTTTTTAACTTTTTCTTTTCGACTTCTCCTTTATAAATATGCATTTTCAAATTTTTGAGTCAAAGATGGCTGAATATAGAGTGTAGTGCCTCTAGAAACGCATCTTCTTCTTAAAAAAAAAATCATTTTCTTTTTCTATCATTTTAAGTGTAACTTTTCCAATTAGTTTTTCTGCATCATTTTCACATTTCTGCATGCATATTTTCCTTTAATGTTTAGAATAGGTTGGGGGGTAGAATGTTGTTTAAAAAAAAAAAAAGTGTGATTTTGTTTTTATTTTTGGATGACATGATGACTTTCGAATTTTAGTATTTGTATTATCTTTGGTCTTGAGTGATGTTACACTATGTTTGCTACTCTACATGTTGATGTCGGAGATAAATTTGAGTTGCTTGAAAGAATTGACATGTCATAATGAATACCAAGTGAGCTTTTGAGCCTATTATTTTTCTTGGAGAATAACCCTTTTTGCCCATCTTTCATACAACTTAGCAGTTTACTATTTTATATACGATCTCTGTATTCTTTTGAATCAACCCTCTAAAAAAAAAATTGCTTTAAAAAAAAAAAAGAGAAAAAGTTGTTGCTACATCTGAATGTCCATTTAATTAGTAGATATGGAGGATTATCTAGAGCCCTAAAAGATGATGGAAAGGCCATCTTTGACCCGTTTGAGCCTTTCTAGCCATCCCTTATGTGAAATATCCATAGTTAGCCCTTTTGAGCCTTTTATTAAAAAAAAAAAAAACTTTTCTTTGTCAACTTATCGTCTTGACCCACTCCAATTTGGAGTATTACCCGATATCTTACAAGTTCCATCACCTATTCATGTTTGAGAAAAATATAAATAATTGTTTTGTTTAGTAAAGTTGTGCAATACCGAAAAAAAAGAAAAAAAAAAGAGAAAGAAAAAAAAATTCTCTAAAAAAAAAGAAAAAAAAGAGATATAATACAATAATAAATAAGTGAAATGCACTTTTTAGTTTCCAAAAAAATATTATTTTTCTCAAACATATATTTTGTTTTCTCTATTTTCCTTTCTTTGTTAACCATGTCCCTAGTCCACCTTATATCCTAATAAAAGTCCTTCTTGATTTTAGGGAACTATAGTCTGAAGTAGAAGCTAGTTATATGGGCCGAAAGGATGTAGTGGTGCATAAAAAAAAAAAGAAAAAAAAAAGTAAATAAATTGGGTTGACTAGCATTTTGTTTGACTTGAGATCGTGTTATTTCTAAGTTGTGGGCATATTCTTTTCATCTTGGTGAGAGTGTGTGATATTATTTCTTTACTATCTTCACTCCATTTATCATTCATTGAAGTGACAATTTTTATTAGGTTTAATTTCCTTGTGAGAGTGTCACTATTACCGGTGAGATTTTGGGGTTTGACATGTCATTTTTGAAAGTAGCTGTATTTACTTGGTTGATTCATGTGGATGGTTGATGTGGGTGTGATGTTTCTTTAGACTGGAGATAATGCTTATACTTTTATTTGATTGCTATCATTAGTCTGATTGAATAAACAAGTTTGTTTAAAAAAAAAAAATTTTTTTGGGTTTGAATTTTATTTTCGCTTTATTTGCTAGGGACTAGCAATAAGCTGGTTGGGGGGTGTGTTGAGTGTTAGAAAGTGTATATTTAGAAAGTGTATATTTTACACTTCAAATCTAACTAACATCTCTAATTTTATTTATTTAAGTCCCTTGTTATTTAATTATATATGTTTTGTTTTAATTAAGTATTTTGTGTATTTTAGGGGTATCATGGTCATTTCACAATGAACGAGATTTCGGATAGCAAAACGGACGTCACTTTTGAACTCGGGTGACGTCGAAAACCTTAAGAGGAGCATAAAAGGAAAAATGGCACAATTCACACGCATGCACTATTCACATGTACGCATCATTTGTTTATGGATACTTTATTCACGATCATGTTCGAGACCCGTATTCTTGTTTCAAACCGTGTGCAAACCGTGTTCTTGTTCAAACCGCGTGGTTGTATTCTTGTTCTGTTCACTGATGATGTGGCGCAATCTTGTGCATCCAAACTATTTTTAATCCGATGGCCATGTCTCACTCAATGTATCTATAAAAAGGGGGCCTCCCCCCCTAATTTGATACCCCTGAATCCATTTTTTATCTTAGTTTTCTGTAATTCCTTCTCCCTCTTGTATTTTCTACGTATTTTAATAAATTCCCATTTTACCCTTAGTTGAATTATGAGTAGCTAATTTTCTTTCAAGCTTGGGTTGAAGGTGAAGTCTCAACATGTGTCATGGGCTTTATTTGGTAAATTTATTTTCTCTTCCCCTCTAATTTCTGTGGAGGTTTTGACTTTTCGTCGATAAATAATAATAATCTTGTCTAGTTACCGCCTTGGTTTTACCGGCACCCTAGTATAAGGTTATTATTATTTATCACGATAAGCGCTTAGCACCATATTGATTAGAGCGTGGTTCGTGAGGTGTGGATTCCCCCCTCATGATTTAATTGGTATTAATAAGGATTATTTAGCCCATGATGCATGTTGATACGGATCCAGATACCCAAGTGCTTGATCTCAATAGTTCCCAATTCAATTTAATTCCGCTATTCCCATTTAAATTCTAGCATCTTTTAAATCAATTTCTCACCACAAATACAACCACCCACTTACAAAGTTAATTCTACACACAATTAAAATCCACCTCCTCGTGGGATCGACACTCAACACCATTAATCTATTCTACAATAGATTCGTGCGCTTGCGAGTTCAACAAAATTTGCACAACAACTCTCGTGTTTAATACACAAATTGGCTTTTACCCTTTAATGATCTCACAAACTTTTTTTTTTTATTAACCACACTTAATTCTCTCTTTCAGTTCTTTATTGAACTAAATAAACAAAATCAAGAAAAACGCAGGTGGCACACCAAATATGACGAATCAACACACTAAACAAAGAAAATGAATTAAGAGGACACAAATAACAACAAGGAATTTGATGAAAAGAAAGCAAGAAAGCAAAGGAACACAATTGATATTGTGTGCAATCAATGTCAAGGAAAAGGAATAACTAAAATTCAATTTGATGAAAGTAGGAATACTTGATTCCTTTTGCAAGCTTTTTTTTTTTTTTTTTTTTGGTACGTTTTTTTTCTCTCTTTTTTTTTTTTGATAATCAAAATATATTAGACATTCAAACCTGATTAGAAACTAGCTCTGATACCAAATGATGGGAATCCCACAATGAAATTTTGAAACCCACACTTAAATTGAAGTTTCAACTTCCCAAGAAAGTTCTAAACAGATTTAAAACAAACAAAACCTTGACCCAATGCTTAAGAAAACATGAACCAAAGGTATAGAGAATGATATTGACGCCACACTCAAGAAATAGATGAGAAGGTGAGTGATAAGTCTAAATTTGGAACACCACAAGAATGCTAATTCTTGATAAGTTCACTAGTTCTCAAAAGAACCAAAGAAAGAATAATCTTTCAAATTCAAAATAACATTAATTTCTAATTTTTTACATAGCAAGGTTGCTGGGTTTAAATAGGCTAATAAAAAAAACCCAAGATTCTAAAAATAAAAATGGAAACATTGGAACAACCCTCCAAGTATAGGTTTGTCAAAGGATGCTTCAAAAGTCTTCACCAACCCACCATAATTAATGCTAGCATTGACAAACTTAATACTTACCTTATTTAATGTATCATTGACAAACTTAATGTTAGCCCACCATTATTGATGGTAGACTTACCTCACACATTGAAAAACTTGAAACAAAACAAAGAAATGAAGTTGAAAAAAAAGGAGTTGTTGAAAATCCCAAGTCTGAACAAGCTGTAATCAATTGGTCATAACACCTTCTAGAGAACTCCAAATCCAGCTCTCTAAAATGCATTGGAAAGCTAACTTAATTATCTTTCCAACGGTATATAGCTTGCATATTACTTCGGGCTCAATCAATACCAGTTTTATTCCGAAGTTGCCCTTGCTGCATTTGATCCAAGTTGTGTATTTAGCCGCCCAATAGCTTGAATAATGGCCACAATGCCTTGTCTTCTCTCCAAGCCCAATTCATGATGTCTTGCATCTTGAATTGTATTTTCAATCCATATTTTCTCAATTAATCCATTTAAAGCAGCTTGCATCTTTTTGGCTCTAGCTCTTGTAATTGGGCCTCCATGAATGTGCAAAGGATCACTTGAAGCTTTAATGGTATTCTCTTGATGGTTCTCATCATTCCCCCTCTCCTCAAAAGGATTTGTCCTCGAATCTTCACCTACATCAAAAAGAGAAAGATCAGAAACATTGAAAGTAGCACTCACATTATACTCACCAGTAAGATCCAATTTGTAGGCATTGTCGTTGATTCGTGCAACCACTTGAAATGGACCATCTCCCCTTGGAAGCAGCTTGGAACGCCTTTGTCTTTGGAAACCTCTCCTTTCTCATATGCACCCAAACCCAATCTCCAGGCTGAAAAACCACTTGCTTACGTCCTTTGTTGGCTTGAGTAGCATATTGTTCAGTTCTCTTTTCTATGTGTTGTCGCGTTCTCTCATGCAATTGCTTGACAAATTCAGCTTTCTTTTTACCATCCATACTAGCACGCTCATCAATAGGTAAAGGCAATAAATCCAAAGGAGTTAATGGATTAAAACCATATACAATCTCAAATGGTGAAAATTTAGTAGCTGAATGGACAGTTCGATTGTAAGCAAATTCAACATGTGGCAAACATTCTTCCCAAGTTTTCAAGTTCTTTTGAATAATGGCACGCAACAAAGTAGACAAAGTTCTATTTACAACCTCAGTTTGTCCATCAGTTTGTGGATGACAAGTAGTAGAAAACAAAAGTTTAGTACCCAACTTACCCCACAAAGTTTTCCAAAAGTGGCTCAAGAACTTAGCATCTCGATCTGAAACTATACTCCTTGGTACTCCATGCAATCTGACTATTTCCTTGAAAAACAAATTAGCTATGTTTGTTGCATCATCCGTTTTGTGACATGGAATGAAATGTGCCATCTTTGAAAACCTATCAACAACAACAAAAACAGAATCCTTTCCCCTTTTTGACCTAGGTAGACCCAAAACAAAGTCCATAGAAATATCAACCCAAGGTTCGCTAGGTATGGGTAAAGGGGTATACAATCCATGGGGTAAAACTTTAGACTTAGCATGTTTACAAGTGATACACTTCTCACATATTCTTTCAACATCACGTTTCATATGTGGCCAAAAAAAGTGTTCTTTTAAAACATCTACAGTCTTTGCAATGCCAAAATGTCCCATTAAACCTCCCCTATGGGCTTCACGCACAAGCAATTCACGCAAAGAACTATGAGGCACACACAATTTATTCTCTCTAAATAAGAACCCATCATGCCTATAGAACTTTCCAAATGCAACTTTCTCACAAGCATTAAACACATTAGCAAAATCAGGATCATTAGCATATAATTCTTTGATATGCTCAAATCCTAACAACTTTGCATTTAATGTAGAGATAAGTGCATACCTTCTACATAATGCATCAGCCACAACATTCTCCTTACCTTGTTTGTATTTGATCACATAAGGAAATGGCTCAATAAATTCAACCCATTTGGCATGTCTCTTATGCAACTTACCTTGCCCTTTCAAATGCTTCAAGGACTCATGATCAGTGTGTATAACAAACTCTTTAGGTAGAAGATAATGTTGCCAAGTTTCCAATGCTCTCACCAATGCATACATCTCTTTGTCATAGGTAGGATAATTTAGGGCTGCTCCACTCAATTTCTCACTAAAATAAGCAATTGGACGCCCTTCTTGCACCAAAACAGCTCCAATACCTATATCTGAAGCATCACACTCAATTTCAAAAGTTTTAGCAAAATCAGGTAAAGCAAGTAATGGTGCAGAAACTAATTTCTCCTTAATTAGATTAAATGCCCTTTCTTGTTCACTACCCCACTTAAATCCCACATGTTTCTTCACAATTTCAGTTAATGGTGCAGCAAGGGTGCTAAAATCTTTCACAAATCTTCTATAAAAACTAGCCAAACCGTGAAAACTTCTTACCTCACTTACACTTTTGGGTGTAGGCCACTCCTTGATAGCCTTTACCTTCTCTTCATCAACCTTAATTCCTTTAGCACTCACAATATAACCAAGAAAAACAATCTGATTTGTACAAAAGGAACACTTCTTCAAATTAGCATACAATTTTTCCTTCCTTAAAACAGTCAATACACTTTGCAAATGTTCAATGTGTTCTTCTATGCTTTTACTATAGATCAAAATATCATCAAAATAGACAACTACAAACTTACCAATAAAAGCACGCAAAACATGGTTCATTAACCTCATAAAAGTGCTAGGTGCATTAGATAACCCAAATGGCATCACTAACCACTCATATAAACCATATTTTGTTTTAAATGCAGTTTTCCATTCATCTCCCTCTCTAATCCTAATTTGATGATATCCGCTTTTAAGATCAATTTTACTAAACACACAAGAACCATGCAATTCATCAAGCATGTCATCAAGTCTAGGAATAGGATGTCGATACTTTACAGTGATCTTATTGATTGCACGACAATCAACGCACATTCTCCACGTTCCATCCTTTTTGGGCACTAGTAGAACTGGTACCGCACAAGGACTCATGCTCTCCCTCACATATCCCTTTGCCAAAAGTTCTTCAACTTGCCTTTGAAGCTCCTTTGTCTCCTCGGGGTTGCTTCTATATGCGGGTCTATTAGGAATGGTAGCTCCAGGAACGAAGTCTATTTGATGCTCAATTCCCTAATAGGTGGCAAACCATTAGGGACCTCATTTGGAAACACATCATCAAAGTCCTGCAAAAGAGTCACAATAGCACTAGGCAAAGAAACGTTAAGCTCATTAGTATGTAAACAAGCCTCTTTGCACAAAAGTACAATGATAGGCTGTTTTGAAAAGAAAGCCCTCTTAACCTCACTCTCTTTTGCAAACAAGTTCACTTGTTGTCTCTCTTTCTCTCAACAATATTTTTTCTATCTTTGCACTTGCTTTTCTCTCAATCTCTCTTTCTTTTGTACTCTCCTTTTTTTTTTTGCATCACTCTCTTTTTGTATTGACATTTGATCCTCATACACTTGTCTAGGTGTTAAAGGTACAAGAGTGATTTGCTTTTCATTCATTACAAAAGAATATCTATTTAAATAACCATCATGTGTCACACGCCTATCATATTGCCAAGGTCGCCCCAAAAGAAATGTGTCCAGCATGCATGGGTACTACATCACATACAACCTCATCCTTGTATCTCCCAATAGAAAATGAAACCAGCACTTGTTTATTTACTTTAACTTCCCCACAATCATTCAGCCATTGTAGCTTATATGGCCTAGGATGTTTCAAAGTTTTCAAATTCAGTTTTTCAACTAAACTAGTGCTAGCTACATTAGTACAACTTCCACCATCAATTATCATACTACATACCTTATCTTTGATGTGGCATCTAGTATGAAAGATGTTATCACGTTGTACCTCCGCATCCTCTTTTACTTGCATGTTGAGAGCACGCCTAGCAACCATCAATTTACCATCAACAGGATACTCTACACCATCATTAGCATCCTCCAAAGGTGGCATAGGATCATCATCCGATTCACTCTCGGTTTCCACATCACCATTATCCCTCAAGATCATTGCTCTCTTGTTTGGGCATTGAGATGCAATATGACCTGTCCCCAAACATTTAAAACACTTAATATCTCTATTTCTAGAGTGTTGGGAATCAGATTTACCTTTGCTTTGATTGCCTCCCTCTTTATGATCTTTGAATGGCTCAATCTTAGGCTTTGAAACAACCTTTTCATCTTTGCTCCATTTTGACTTCCATGAGGAAGAAGAACCCAAATTAGTTCTAGTGGAACCTTTCTTTTTCAATTGTCGTTCCACTTTCATGGCCATGTGAACCACGTCTTCCAACTCAACATAGTGCTGCAAGTCGACCACATTAGAAATATCTTGATTTAAACCATGTAAAAATCTTGCCATAGTGGCCTCTCGTTCTTCTTCAATGTTGGCTCGAATCATGATTACTTCCATCTCCTTGTGGTAATCTTCCACACTTCTAGAACCTTGTGTAAGACTTTGAAGCCTTTGGTGCAGCTCCCTATAATAATTACTAGGAACAAATCTCCTCCTCATGATGGCCTTCATCTCCTCCCAAGTGTTTATAGGCCTTTCACGATTTCGTCTCCTACTCAAAACAAGTTGATCCCACCAAATTATAGCATAATCAGTAAATTCAACGGCAGCTAGTTTTACCTTTTTCTCCTCAGAGTAGTTGTGGCAATCAAATACTAGCTCCACTTTTTTTTCCCACTCCAAATAAGCTTCCGGATCATTTTTACCTTGAAAAGAAGGAATTTTCAGTTTGATACTCCCTAAATCACGATCTATACGTCTTGCCCTTCTATCATCTCTTCCACGCATGTCAACAGTGGCTTGGTCCTCAAAATTATCTAGGTCATCACCATCTTCTTCTCCCATGGCAGCACGCCCTTGATTACCTCTTACATTAGGAGCTATTGGTTGTTGCCCCCTTTGTAGATTGGCTATGGCAGTGTCTTGCCTCTCCAATTTGTCACGGATCTCTCCAAACATCATATTCATGTGCTCAAATTGTTGTTGCATGGCTTTGAGCATGAATGATTGGTCTACAGCTTCTTGATCTTTTGACATATTTGTGATCTGAAAAAAAAAATGTTAACAAAAAGACCTCACAACACTCCCTCACGTGTTTCACTCAATTTGATGTCACTTAACTCTCGTGTTTAACACACAAATTGGCTTTTACCCTCTAATGATCTCACAAACTTTTTCTTTTTTTTTTTTTATTAACCACACTTAATTCTCTCTTTCAGTTCTTTATTGAACTAAATAAACAAAATCAAGAAAAACCCAGGTGGCACACCAAATATGACGAATCAACACACTAAACAAAGAAAATGAATTAAGAGACACAAAGAACAATAAGGAATTTGATGAAAAGAAAGCAAGAAAGCAAAGGAACACAATTGATATTGTGTGCAAACAATGTCAAGGAAAAGGAATAACTAAAATTCAATTTGATGAAAGTAGGAATACTTGATTCCTTTTGCAAGCTTTTTTTTTTTTTTTTTTGGTACGTTTTTTTTCTCTCTGTTTTTTTTTTATAATCAAAATATATTAGACATTCAAACCTGATTAGAAACTAGCTCTGATACCAAATGATGGGAATCCCACAATGAAATTTTGAAACCCACACTTAAATTGAAGTTTCAACTTCCCAAGAAAGTTCTAAACAGATTTAAAACAAACAAAACCTTGACCCAATGCTTAAGAAAACATGAACCAAAGGTATAGAGAATGATATTGACGCCACACTCAAGAAATAGATGAGAAGGTGAGTGATAAGTCTAAATTTGGAACACCACAAGAATGCTAATTCTTGATAAGTTCACTAGTTCTCAAAAGAACCAAAGAAAGAATAATCTTTCAAATTCAAAATAACATTAATTTCTAATTTTTACATAGCAAGGTTGCTGGGTTTAAATAGGCTAATAAAAAAACCCAAGATTCTAAAAATAAAAATGGAAACATTGGAACAACCCTCCAAGTATAGGTTTGTCAAAGGATGCTTCAAAAGTCTTCACCAACCCACCATAATTAATGCTAGCATTGACAAACTTAATACTTACCTTATTTAATGTTATCATTGACAAACTTAATGTTAGCCCACCATTATTGATGGTAGACTTACCTAACACATTGACAAACTTGAAACAAAACAAATAAATGAAGTTGAAAAACAAAGGAGTCGTTGAAAATCCCAAGTCTGAACAAGCTGTAATGAATTGGTCATAACTCCTTCTAGAGAACTCCAAATCTAGCTCTGTAAAATTCATTAGAAAGCTAACTTAATTATCTTTCCAACGGTATATAGCTTGCATATTACTTCTGGCTCAATCAATACCAGTTTTATTCCGAAGTTGCCCTTCCTGCATTTGATTCAAGTTGCATATTTGGCTGCCCAATAGCTTGAATAAAGGCCACAATGTCTTGTCTTCTCTCCAAGCCCAATTCATGATGTCTTGCATCTTGAATTGTATTTTCAATCCATATTTTCTCAATTAATCCATTTAAAGCAGCTTGCATCTTTTTGGCTCTAGCTCTTGTAATTGGGCCTCCATGAATGTGCAAAGGATCACTTGAAGCTTTAATGGTATTCTCTTGATGGTTCTCATCAAATTCCTTACATAACAAGGTTGCTGAGTTTAAATACACCAATAGAAACCCAAGATCCTAAAAATACAAATGAAAACATTGGAACAACCCTCCAAGTATAGGTTTGTCAAAGGATGCTTCAAATCCAACCAACCAACCATAATTAATGCTATCATTGACAAACTTAATGGTAACATACCATAATTAATGCTATCATTGAAAAACTTATTGTTAGCCCACCATCATTGATGGTAGACTTACCTCACACATTGAAAAACTTGAAACAAAACAAACAAATGAAGTTGAAAAAAAAGGAGTTGTTGAAAATCCCAAGTCTGAACAAGCTGTAATCAATTGGTCATAACACCTTCTAGAGAACTCCAAATCCAGCTCTATAAAATGCATTGGAAAGCTAACTTAATTATCTTTCCAACGGTATATAGCTTGCATATTACTTCGGGCTCAATCAATACCAGTTTTATTCCGAAGTTGCCCTTGCTGCATTTGATCCAAGTTGTGTATTTGGCCGCCCAATAGCTTGAATAATGGCCACAATGCCTTGTCTTCTCTCCAAGCCCAATTCATGATGTCTTGCATCTTGAATTGTATTTTCAATCCATATTTTCTCAATTAATCCATTTAAAGCAGCTTGCATCTCTTTGGCTCTAGCTCTTGTAATTGGGCCTCCATGAATGTGCAAAGGATCACTTGAATCTTTAATGGTATTTTCTTGATGGTTCTCATCATATGAACTCCATTTTCTTCCCCCATTCAAGGTATGCTTCTGGGTCGGATTTTCCTTGAAAAGATGGAATCTTCATCTTTATACCACTCAATCCATCATCTCTAATCCTAGCTCTCCTGCCTTGTCCATCTCTCCTATAGCTACCCACTGAATCTTCACCCTCATTATACTCATCCCTATAATAGTCATCAATCTCTCCTCTAGCTAGAGCTCTTTCTCTTCTACGTGCTTGGGGAACGAGTTGTGGCTGCCCTACACGTGTGTTCTCCACTTGATCCAAACGCTCGTGTATTAGCTCTAATTCAGCCCTCATCATCCTTCTCATCTCTCCCATCAAGGCTTGAATTTGTAAATTTTGAGTAGTTTCAGATTGATCCTCTTCATTTGTGTTTCATTCTAGATTGTGAGACATAGCTATTATCTGCAAAAGAAAGTTAGAAATAATGTGGAAAGACCTCACCTCACTCCCTTACGTGTTTCACTCAAGAAAAATGAATCACTCAATTCTACTCGTGTTTCACTCAAATTAATTGGCTTTTACCCTCTAATATGCTCACACTCTCTTGCCTTTTTCCACTCTTAGTATCCTCACTCAGTTCTTATCAAACTAATCAAATTAATATCAGGATTTCAGCAGTAATTCACAAAGATGACACTAAAGAGAATTTAATTTCAAGAATAAGAAGGCAATGTGTACGAAAGTTGAGTTTTGATTTTGGACAAAATTTTCATCTATTAGGTAAAACTTATTTTTAGACTTTCAAGACACAAATAATGGAGAAAAAAATGAAAGATTTTAAGAAAGGGTTGATTTTTTTGTTTTTTTTTTAGGAAAAAGAATAAGTAAAACTTGTGGATTTAAGGAGAATTAACCACAACTACACAAAAATGATTTAAAAAGGAAACCCTAAAAATAATGTTCACGAAGCACTGTTCACGCAGTACTGTTCACGAAAAATAGTATTCACGCTTTTTTTTTTTTTAGATACTAGAACAAGGATGAAAAACAACAAAGATAGATGGGTCTGACCTTGGAGCCTAAGCTCTGATACCAAATGATACGAACCCCGTCAAGAATTGACGCGACCTTAACCTAATTAGTTCCCAAGATCGAATCTAAACCCAAGAATGGAATGGAACCTTGACCCAATGCTTATTGAAAGCACGAACCTTAGTATGTGAAGACGCCACAATCAACTATGGATGGTCTGATTGATAAGTCAAGATATTGAATGCCACGAAAATCTTATAAGTTCAAAGAGTTCGTAAAGAACCAAAGAGAATTAAGTCTCTCACCAATTGCATCAAAAAAAGCTTCTTTGAATTTCTTTGCTCGAGCTCTCGTAACGGGTCTGATGGGAACTTGAATAGGATCTGAATATACCTCATCCCATGTGCTTGTGATAGTCTTATCCTTAACCTTAATCTCATCACCAGTATTGATGAGAACCATCAAGAAAATACCATTAAAGATTCAAGTGATCCTTTGCACATTCATGGAGGCCCAATTACAAAAGCTAGAGCCAAAAAGATGCAAGCTACTTTAAATGGATTAATTGAGAAAATATGGATTGAAAATACAATTCAAGATGCAAGACATCATGAATTGGGCACGGAGAGAAGACAAGGCATTGTGGCCATTATTCAAGCTATTGGACAGCCAAATACACAACTTGAATCAAATGCAGCAAGGACAACTTCGGAATAAAACTGAGCTGGATTTGGAGTTCTCTAGAAGGAGTTATGACCAATTCATTACAACTTGTTCAGACTTGGGATTTTCAACGACTCCTTTGTTTTCAACTTCATTTGTTTGTTTTGTTTCAAGTTTTGCAATGTGTAAGGTAAGTCTACCATCAATAATGGTGGGCTAACAATAAGTTTTTCAATGATAGCATTAATTATGGTATGTTAGCATTAAGTTTGTCAATGATAGCATTAATTATGGTTGGTTGGTGAAGACTTTTTGAAGCATCCTTTGACAAACCTATACTTGGAGGGTTGTTCCAATGTTTTCATTTGTATTTTTAGGATCTTGGGTTTCTATTGGTGTATTTAAACTCAGCAACCTTGCTATGTAAGGAATTAAAGATTAATGTTATTTGAACTTGAAAGATTATTCTTTCTTTGGTTCTTTTGAGAACTAGTGAACTTATCAAGAATTAGCATTCTTGTGGTGTTCCAAATTTAGACTTATCACTCACCTTCTCATCTATATCTTGAGTGTGGCGTCAATATCATTCTCTATACGTTTGGTTCATGTTTTCTTAAGCATTGGGTCAAGGTTTTGTTTGTGTTAAATCTGTTTAGAACTTTCTTGGGAAGTTGAAACTTCAATTTAAGTGTGGGTTTCAAAATTTCATTGTGGGATTCGCATCATTTGGTATCAGAGCTAGTTTCTAATCAGGTTTGAATGTCTTATATATTTTGATTATAAAAAAAAAAGAGAGAAAAAAAACGTACCAAAAAAAAAAACCTTGCAAAAGGAGTCAAATATTCCTACTTTCATCAAATTGAATTTTAGTTATTCCTTTTCCTTGACATTGTTTGCACACAATATCAATTGTGTTCCTTTGCTTTCTTGCTTTCTTTTCATCAAATTCCTTCTTGTTATTTGTGTCCTCTTAATTCCTTTTCTTTGTTTAGTGTGTTGATTCGTCATATTTGGTGTGCCACCTGGGTTTTTCTTGATTTTGTTTATTTAGTTCAATAAAGAACTGAAAGAGAGAATTAATAAAAAAAAAAGTTTGTGAGATCTTTAGAGGGTAAAAGCCAATTTGTGTGTTAAACACGAGAATTAAGGGACATCAAATTGAGTGAAACACGTGAGGGAGTATTGTGAGGTTTTTTTTTTGCTAACATTTTTTTTTCATATCACAAATATGTCAAAAGATCAAGAAGCTGTAGACCAATCATTCATGCTCAAAGCCATGCAACAACAATTTGAGCACATGAATATGATGTTTGGAGAGATCCGTGACAAATTGGAGAGGCAAGACACTGCCATAGCCAATCTACAAAAGGGGCAACAACCAATAGCTCCTAATGTAAGAGGTAATCAAGGGCGTGCTGCCATGGGAGAAGAAGATGGTGATGACCAAGCCACTGTTGACATGCGTGGAAGAGATGATAGAAGGGCAAGACGTATAGATCGTGATTTGGAGAGTATCAAACTGAAAATTCGTTCTTTTCAAGGTAAAAATGATCCGGAAGCTTATTTGAAGTGGGAAAAAAAAGTGGAGCTAGTATTTGATTACCACAACTACTCTGAAGAGAAAAAGGTAAAACTAGCTGCCGTTGAATTTACTGATTATGCTATAATTTGGTGGGATCAACTTGTTTTGAGTAGGAGACGAAATCGTGAAAGGCCTATAACCACTTGGGAGGGGATGAAGGCCATCATGAGGATGAGATTTGTTCCTAGTCATTATTATAGGGAGCTGCACAAAAGGCTTCAAAGTCTTACACAAGGTTCTAGAAGTGTGGAAGATTACCTCATGGAGATGGAAATAATCATGATTCGAGCCAACATTGAAGAAGAACGAGAGGCCACTATGGCAAGATTTTTACATGGTTTAAATCAAGATATTGCTTATGTGGTTGACTTGCAGCACTATGTTGAGTTGGAAGACGTGGTTCACATGGCCATGAAAGTGGAACTAATTTGAAAAAGAAAGGTTCCACTAGAACTAATTTGGATTCATCTTCCTCATGGATGTCAAAATGGAGCAAAGATAAAAAGGCTGTTTCAAAGCCTAAGATTGAGCCATTCAAGGATCATAAAGAGGGAGGCAACCAAAGCAAAGGTAAATCTGATTCCCAACACTCTAGAAATAGAGATATTAAGTGTTTTAAATGTTTGGGGACAGGTCATATTGCATCTCAATGCCCAAATAAGAGAGCAATGATCTTGAGGGATGATGGTGATGTGGAAACCGAGAGTGAATCGGATGATGATCCTATGCCACCTTCGGAAATGCTAATGATGGTGTAGAATATCCTGTTGATGGAAAATTGATGGTTGCTAGGCGTGCTCTCAACATGCAAGTAAAAGAGGATGCAGAGGTACAACGTGATAACATTTTTCATACTAGATGCCACATCAAAGATAAGGTATGTAGTATGATAATTAATGGTGGAAGTTGTACTAATGTAGCTAGCACTAGTTTAGTTGAAAAACTGAATTTGAAAACTTTGAAACATCCTAGGCCATATAAGCTACAATGGCTGAATGATTGTGGAGAAGTTAAAGTAAACAAACAAGTGCTGGTTTCATTTTCTATTGGGAGATACAAGGATGAGGTTGTATGTGATGTAGTACCCATGAATGCTGGACACATTCTTTTGGGGTGACCTTGGCAATATGATAGGCGTGTGACACATGATGGTTACTTAAATAGATATTCTTTTGTAATGAATAAAAGGCAAATCACTCTTGTACCTTTAACACCTAAACAAGTGTATGAGGATCAAATGTCAATACAAGAAGAGAGTGATGCAAAAAAAGAAAAGGAGAGTACAAAAGAAAAAGAGATTGAGAGAAAAGCAAGTGGAAAGATAGAAAAAAATATTGTCGAGAGAAAAGAGAGGCAACAAGTGAACTTGTTTGCAAAAGAGAGCGAGGTTAAGAGGGCTTTCTTTTCAAAACAGCCTATCATTGTACTTTTGTGCAAAGAGGCTTGTTTACATACTAATGAGCTTAACATTTCTTCGCCTAGTGCCATTGTGACTCTTTTGCAGGACTTTGATGATGTGTTTCCAAATGAGGTCCCTAATGGTTTGCCACCTATTAGGGGAATTGAGCATTAAATAGACTTCGTTCTTGGAGCTACCATTCCTAATAGACCCGCATATAGAAGCAACCCCGAGGAGACAAAGGAGCTTCAAAGGCAGGTTAAAGAACTCTTGGCAAAGGGATATGTGAGGGAGAGCATGAGTCCTTGTGCGGTACCGGTTCTACTAGTGCCCAAAAAGGATGGAACATGGAGGATGTGCATTGACTGTCGTGCAATTAATAAAATCACTGTAAAGTATCGACATCCTATTCCTAGACTTGATGACATGCTTGATGAATTGCATGGTTCTTGTGTGTTTAGTAAAATTGATCTTAAAAGTGGATATCATCAAATTAGGATTAGAGAGGGAGATGAATGGAAAACTGCCTTTAAAACAAAATATGGTTTATACGAGTGGTTAGTGATGCCATTTGGGTTATCTAATACACCTAGCACTTTTATGAGGTTAATGAACCATGTTTTACGTGCTTTTATTGGTAAGTTTGTAGTTGTCTATTTTGATGATATTTTGATCTATAGTAAAAGCGTAGAAGAACACATTGAACATTTGTAAAGTGTATTAACTATTTTAAGGAAGGAAAAATTGTATGCTAATTTGAAGAAGTGTTCATTTTGTACAAATTAGATTGTTTTTCTTGGTTATGTTGTGAGTGCTAAAGGAATTGAGGTTGATGCAGAGAAGGTAAAGGCTATCAAGGAGTGGCCTACACCTAAAAGTGTAAGTGAGGTAAGAAGTTTTCATGGTTTGGCTAGTTTTTATAGAAGATTTGTGAAAGATTTTAGCACCCTTGCTGCACCATTAACTGAAATTGTGAAGAAACATGTGGGATTTAAGTGGGGTAGTGAACAAGAAAGGGCATTTAGTCTAATCAAGGAGAAATTAGTTTCTGCACCATTACTTACTTTAACTGATTTTGTTAAAACTTTTGAAATTGAGTGTGATGCTTCAGGTATAGGTATTGGAGCTGTTTTAATGCAAGAAGGGCATCCAATTGCCTATTTAAAAGAGAAATTGAGTGGAGCAGCCCTAGACTATCCTACCTATGACAAGGAGATGTATGCATTGGTGAGAGCATTGGAAACTTGGCAACATTATCTTCTACCTAAAGAGTTTGTTATACACACTGATCATGAGTACTTGAAGCATTTGAAATGGCAAGGTAAGTTGCATAGGAGACATGCCAAATGGGTTGAATTTATTGAGCCATTTCCTTATGTGATCAAATACAAACAAGGTAAGGAGAATGTGGTGGCTGATGCATTATCTAGAAGGTATGCACTTATCTGTACATTAAATGCAAAGTTGTTTGGATTTGAGCATATTAAAGAATTATATGTTAATGATCCTGATTTTACTAATGTGTTTTTGAAAATTGCATTTGGAAAGTTCTATAGGCATGATGGGCTCTTATTTAGAGAGAATAAATTGTGTGTGCCTGATAGTTCTTTGCGTGAATTGCATGTGCGTGAAGCCCATGGGGGAGGTTTAATGGGATATTTTGGCATTGCAAAGACTTTAGATGTTTTAAAAGAACATTTTTTTTGGCCACATATGAAACGTGATGTTGAAAGAATATGTGAGAAGTGTATCACTTGTAAACATGCTAAGTCTAAAGTTTTACCCCATGGATTGTATAACCCTCTGCCCATACCTAGCGAACCTTGGGTTGATATTTCTATGGACTTTGTTTTGGGTTTACCTAGGTCAAAAAGGGGAAAGGATTCTGTGTTTGTTGTTGTTGATAGGTTTTCAAAGATGGCACATTTCATTCCATGTCACAAAACGGATGATGCAACAAACATAGCTAATTTGTTTTTCAAGGAAATAGTCAGATTGCATGGAGTGCGTAGGAGCATAGTTTCAGATCGAGATGCTAGGTTCTTGAGCCACTTTTGGAAAACTTTGTGGGGTAAGTAGGGTACTAAACTTTTGTTTTCTACTGCTTGTCATCCACAAACTGAGGTTGTAAATAGAACTTTGTCTACTTTATTGCGTGCCATTATTCAAAAGAACTTGAAAATGTGGGAAGAATGTTTGCCACATGTTGAATTTGCTTACAACAGAACTGTCCATTCAGCTACTAAATTTTCACCATTTGAGATTGTATATGGCTTTAATCCATTAACTCCTTTGGATTTACTGCCTTTACCTATTGATGAACGTGCTAGTATGGATGGTAAAAAGAAAGCCGAATTTGTCAAGCAATTGCATGAGAGAACGCGACAACACATAGAAAAGAAAACTGAACAATATGCTACTCAAGCCAACAAAGGACGTAAGCAAGTGGTTTTTCAGCCTGGAGATTGGGTTTGGGTGCAAATGAGAAAGGAGAGGTTTCCAGCACAACGGCATTCTAAGTTGCTTCCAAGGGGAGATGGTCCATTTCAAGTGGTTGCACGGATCAATGACAATGCCTACAAAATGGATCTTCCTGGTGAGTATAATGTGAGTGCTACTTTCAATGTTTCTCACCTATCTCCTTTCGATGTAGGTGAAGATTCGAGGACGAATCCTTTTGAGGAGAGGGGGAATGATGAGAACTATCAAGAAAATACCATTAAAGATTCAAGTGATCCTTTACACATTCATGGAGGCCCAATTACAAGAGCTAGAGCCAAAAAGATGCAAGCTGCTTTAAATGGATTAATTGAGAAAATATGGATTGAAAATACAATTCAAGATGCAAGACATCATGAATTGGGCATGGAGAGAAGACAAGGCATTGTGGCCATTATTCAAGCTATTGGGCAGCCAAATACACAACTTGGATCAAATGCAGCAAGGGCAACTTCGGAATAAAATTGGTATTGATTGAGCCCGAATTAATATGCAAACTATATACCGTTGGAAAGATAATTAAGTTAGCTTTCCAATGCATTTTACAGAGCTGGATTTGAAGTTCTCTAGAAGGAGTTATGACTAATTCATTATAGCTTGTTCAGACTTAGGATTTTCAACGACTCCTTTGTTTTCAACTTCATTTGTTTGTTTTGTTTCAAGTTTTTCAATGTGTAAGGTAAGTCTACCATCAATGATGGTGGGCTAACAATAAGTTTTTCAATGACAGCATTAATTATGGTATGTTACCATTAAGTTTGTCAATGATAGCATTAATTATGGTTGGTTGGTGAAGACTTTTTGAAGCATCCTTTGACAAACCTATACTTGGAGGGTTGTTCCAATGTTTTCATTTGTATTTTTAGGATCTTGAGTTTCTATTGGTGTATTTAAACTCAGCAACCTTGCTATGTAAGGAATGAGAGATTAATGTTATTTGAATTTGAAAGATTATTCTTTCTTTGGTTCTTTTGAGAACTAGTGAACTTATCAAGAATTAGCATTCTTGTGATGTTCCAAATTTAGACTTATCACTCACCTTCTCATCTATTTCTTGAGTGTGGCATCAATATCATTCTCTATACCTTTGGTTCATGTTTTCTTAAGCATTGGGTCAAGGTTTTGTTTGTGTTAAATCTGTTTAGAACTTTCTTGGGAAGTTGAAACTTCAATTTAAGTGTGGGTTTCAAAATTTCATTGTGGGATTCACATCATTCATTTCCATTCTCAACTTTCCACCCAGAAACTTGTTGGTCCTATAGTGGGTATGGGTGGTGATGTGGTAAAAAGGGTAGGTCTTTGTTTTTCTGATTCAATCTAGTCAAGCTCAGCTTTCAAGCGTCTGATCTCCCTTTCTTTATGGTCAAACTCTGGGCCATAGTACCTTTGAGCAAGCATGGTTCATAGCTCTAAATCCAGTTGAACAATTCTGGATTGAAGATTCTGGTGGATCTGCTGCATTTGTGCAGTAATTTAGTCAACTTTCGTCTCAATTTGTTCAGTTCGTAAACTGATTTTTTCTACTTTTGAATTGAGTGTGGTAATGGATGATGATAGGTATAGAGTGTGGTAATGGATAGATCAAAATGATGGGTATCATTTTGTGCTCTGGCATTTTGGGTTTGCCAATTGAGGACTGATTCAAAAGGTTTGGGTGGTTCAAAATGACCAGATGAAGTTATGGCTGAAGGGATAAAGGGTTTAGACACAACATTCTGTTGTGAATCAATTTGAGTTTCTAATGGAGGGAAAGTTGAGGAATAGTCTGAAGAGGTAGAGGAAAACATCATACAAGCTAGAGGTTGTAAGACAGGTGTTGGGTTTTGGATTGGTGATGGAATCTCAGTTTTGCAATCCATTTGAGTTCCTTTTTGTAGATGGGTAATGGACTTGGTGGAGGTGGAGGATCCTTTGGTGGTTTGGGTTCACAGTGTTTGCATGGAACAGGTGGTTTCTTCTTTTTGGGTTTTCTTCTCCTTTTGGTGTCATAATCATCGTCCTCTTCCCAATCATCCCAGCAGGGACAATCTGGGTCGCACATTCCTGAGCCAGGGACATCCCATAAGAAATGTCCATTTTGTTTGGCTGGATAGACAGGGTGTCCTTCAGAATTGAAACCTGTGATTGGCAGATCTTCCTGAGCTGTCTGGACAGCTGTGATCATTGAGGAATAAGTGAAAGAGAGCCTAGGAGGCTCTTGTCGAGCACTTGGAGGCGGTTTGAAAGTCATACGAACCGTTCCATCTTGTCGTCTTTCAAACATGCTTTCTGATGTCTGAATTGGAGCTATGTTGTTATAGAACTATTCATAGTTTGAGATCCATTCAAGCGGTATAAGCTTTATAAGCTCATGTCGAGGAATTTGTCTTGGGATCTGGATGATAATAGGGATCTGATCGGATTCTACTAGCACCATGAGGGTGTCAGAATGGTGTTCAGGTATGGGCAGACCTAAGGCATGGTTCTAATAGCACCATGAAGGATGGCTATTTTGGCTGAAGATATTTGTTCTGCACCTTGAATTTGGACTTCGACTTTCAAGGCAGTTGAAAGGTTTGTGTATTGGAGAGAAAGGTTTGTGCATGGAGAGTTGTGAGAACAATACCTATAACAGCATCTTGGTACTGTTTGAACCGGGTATCAAGCATAGCAATTCGGGCTGTGACCGATAATCCTTTTCTCCCATGAAGAGTGAGGATTAATCTTACTCCTCTGAGATGGAGATGAGTATAACCTTCTCTTTTCCAGTTTGAGATTAACTCTAAGGGTATTTCTAGAGTTACATATTGTTCAGCAGTGGTTGCTTGCATAGAACATTAGTCCAATCGAGAAGACTGGATGTATTCTTTTGGTTGAGGCCTTCTGGTGGATATAAGGGTTCTGATGCTTCGGGTGAAAGAGCTGGGTCTTTTGTACAACTGGTAAGGGCTGATGAAAGGATATGAAGATTCATTAATTTGGACGGATTCAGGGATATAGGAATATTCTACTAAGTTTTCTATTTTATTGGTAGTATGAGAAGTGCAGGATTTGGGTAAAGAAAGTGTAGAAGAAAGAGTAACAAGATGTGAGGTAGTTGGAGTTGAAGATGAAGATGAAGCCATGATTTAGAAGTTCTCTCTGCTCCTGAAGTCTATTGATCAAAATTGAATAAAGGATTTAAATCATACCACTTTGTTCAATAAAACATATTTTTAGAAAACACTAGGGCTTTCAAGGATTTGTATGGCTCTGATACTATAATAGGCGCAGGAAGTTCACTAAGAACTTCGTACGTGGCGTTGTTTTACCAGATCGATGCAGAACTTAGCAACTTTTCAAAAAGCAAGTTCAACAATTTCTCAGCATTGTCAACTACATCAGAGAGATCCCCACTCCATCCGCCATATCCAAACCAAAATCCACAGGCATCATCATCGAGGAAGAAAAACCAGGCTTCACCGACTTCCTCTACCAAGACTCACAAGACCCATGGGAAGAATTCCTTCCACTTAGCCAACATCTCCAACAATTTCCACAACCATCCACGCATGAACCAGGATCATCATCTCAACCTCAGCCTCAGAAAAAAGACAAAGCAACCCAGACGTCACCCAAACAACTCCCACTAGGCTACAGAAGGGATTGTCCTTATCCACCTTGTCGTGGTCCCCAATGTAAGCATTCAAGGCTCTCCAAAACGTTTTTCCCAAAAAAGATAGACAACCCTGACCCAGATAAAACAGACAGCTCATCCGAAGACGACTACATGAATATCTACTCCCCATAAAGTAGTTTGTCTTGTCGTAATAATTATATTTTTGCTTTATGGTTTTGTCTTGTATAATTATTAAGGCTTGCTTTTACTTTAAGCTTTCGCTTTTACTTTTTCAAAGTCATGCCTTAATCATTAAAGCATAGTTTGTCTTTTGTAATAATTAAAGGAGCGTAATAAATGTGTCTTTTACTTTTACTTTTGAAAAATAAGATAGGGGTCCTGTCCTATCTTTCTTTATGCTTTTGAATTCTTATATAAGGATTGCCCTCCTCTCCATTGTAAGATATCGAAGAAGTTTGGAAGAAATAAATTCGTGTTTTCTCTCATCCATGAATTTCTAAACTCTCTTCTCTCTCTCTGTAAATGAAGCCCTAAAGAAAGGAAAAAAATAAAGGTTTTTAATCTTTTCGTTTTGAAAACTTAAGGAACTATGCTCTGCACTTGCCTTCTAGCAAGGATCTTGTGCATCAGAAAACTTACGATGATTTCTTAAACGGTTTGGTACCCTGTTTTAAGACTAAAGGAAAGTCTGTTTTGGGTTATAACCGAACAAGAAAAAGTTTTGAGTTTTTGATGCTAAGCTTCTGAGTATATCGGCTGGAAACCCGAATGTGCAGGATATTGATCTGTTCTAAGTCAGATCTGGTCTCTAAGGCAGATTAAGTTCTGCATCGATCTGGTAAAACAACGCCACGTACTAAGTTCTTAGTGAACTTCTGTGCCTATTTTGGTATTAGAGCCATACAAATCCTTAAAAGCCCTAGTGTTTTCTAAAAATATGTTTTATTGAACAAAATGGTATGATTTAATCCTTTATTCAATTTTGATCAATAGACTTTAGGAGCAGAGAGAATTTCAAAATCATGGCTTCATCTTCATCTTCTACACTCTCTTTACCTAAATCTTGCACTTCCCACGCTACAAATAAAATCGAAAACCTAGTAGAATATTCCTACATCCCTGAATCCGCCCAAATTAATGAATCAGCATACCCTCTCATCAGCCCTTACCAGTTGTACAAAAGACCCAGCTCTTTCACCCGAAGCATCAGAACCCTTATATCCACCAGAAGGCCTCAACCAAAAAAATACATCTAGTCTTCTCAATTAGACCACTGTTCTATGCAAGCAACCACTGCTGAACAATATGTAACTCTAGAAATACCCTCAGAGTTAATCTCAAACTGGAAAAGAGAAGGTTATACTCATCTCCATCACGGAGGAGTAAGACTAATCCTCACCCTTCATGGGAGAAAAGGATTACCGGTCACAGCCCGTATTGTTATGCTTGATACCCGGTTCAAACAGTACCAAGATGCTGTTATAGGTACTGTTCTAACAACTCTCTATACAGGAAGTGTACTACTCACTTTCTACCCAAACTTCAACCTTTCTCTCCAAGACACAAACCTTTCAACTGCCTTGAAAGTCCAAGTCCAAATTCAAGGTGCAGAATAAATATCTTCAGCCAAAATAGCCACCCTTCATCATCAATTGGTCTATAGGCTTCAGAACCATGCCTTAGATCTACCCACACCTAAACACCATTCTGACACCCTCATGGTGCTAGCAGAATTCGATCAGATCCCTACCATCATCCAGATCCCAAGACAAATTCCTCAACATGAGCTTGCAAAGCTTATGCCGCTTGAATGGATCTCAAACTATGAACAGTTCCATAACAACACAACTCCAATTCAGACATCAGAAAGCATGTTTGAAAGACGACAAGACGGAACGGTTCGTATGACTTTCAAACCGCCTCCAAGTGCTCCACAAGAGCCTCCTAGGCTGTCTTCCACTTATTCCTTAAAGATCACAGTTGTCCAGACAACTCAGGAAGATCTGCCAATCACAGGTTTCAATTCTGAAGGATACCCTGTCTATCCAGCCAAACAAAATGGACATTTCTTATGGGATGTCCCTGACTCAAGAATGTGCGACCCAGATTGTCCCTGCTGGGATGATTGGGAAGAGGACGATGATTATGACACCAAAAGGAGAAGAAAACCCAAAAAGAAGAAACCTCCTGTTCCATGCAAACATTGTGAATCCAAACCACCAAAAGATCCTCCACCTCCACCAAGTCCATTACCCATCTACAAAAAGGAACTCAAATGGATTGCAAAAAATTGCAAAACTGAGATTCCATCACCAATCCAAAACCCAACACCTGTCATACAACCTCTAGCTTGTATGATGTTTTCCTCTACCTCTTCAGACTATTCCTCAACTTTCCCTCCATTAGAAACTCAAACTGATTCACAACGGAATGTTGTGTCAAACCCTTTATCCATTCAGCCATAACTTCAGCTGGCCATTTTAAACCACCCAAACCTTTTGAATCAATCCTCAATTGGGAAACCCAAAATGCCAGAGCACAAAATGATACTTTGTTGAATATCAATTTGAAAGTAGAAAAAATCAGTTTATGAACTAAATAAATTGAGACGAAAGTTGACTCAATTACTGCACAAATGCAGCAGATCCACCAAAATCTTCAATCCAGAATTGTTCAACTGGATTCAGAGCTACGAACCATGCTTGCTCAAAGGTACTATAGCTTAGAGTTTGACTAGAAAGAAAGGGAGATCAGACGCTTGAAAGCTGAGCTTGACCAGATTGAATCAGAAAAATAAAGACTTACCCTTTTTACCACATCACCACCCATACCCACTATAGGACCAACCTATCATCTAATTGCCTCTATGCTCTCACCAATTAGATCTTATGATCCATCCAAACTATTTGGCATGACACACACTCTTTTTAGAGACCATCCATTACCACCATCACCTAAGCCAAAACCAAGACCTAAACCTCAACCTCACATAGCCAAAGTTCACCAACCATCATTAACCATTCCAGAACAACTCCCCACTTAGCACCTCCACCACCAGCACAGTCCAAAGACAAAGAACCCATGCACCAATACAGTGCACACATAGCCAATAAATCATCTGATACAGATGACCAAACTTCTGATTCAAACCTAGCCATTTCAGACAGCTCTACTGAGACAGAATCCTCCTTATCAACCAGTGACTCTAAAAAGTCCTATGCTGATATCACCAGAATCCTAATGGCTGATCAGACTGAACAAGAACAAGGCCAAACCTCTCATACAGAACCATACTTTGATATTCCCTCTGATATTGAGCAGGAATTCTAACCTGAATCTTCGGCAACAAATCAACCCATATCTCAAGCTGAAACCAGCCAAAAATCATCAAATGGTCCATGGTTCACATTTGATGATATTCCATCACATAAATGGCGAGAAAGACTCACTGAAATGTCTGCCTGGATTGATCTACAAATGCTAAGGCCAGGAGCAACTACTCACTCAGTCCTTAGGGAATTTGCTACTCGTTTTACAGGTGCCCTAAGAGATTGGTTCGATTCTTTAGGCCAATACAGACAACTGCAATTCGTTCAATTACCAGAAGTCTCAAGTGCCCTTGCAGTTATCCATGATTAATTCCTTGGAGATCCAGCTGCAGTTTTTGAAGCTGCATGAAGAGATTATCTTAACATGAAATGCTGCTCCCTCAATGCCAAGGATCTTGAATTCCATTACAAACGGATGTCTCTATTGTTCTACAAGCTTAATGGATTCAATGAGCCTACATTAGAGCATGTTTTTCTAGCTTCATTACCAGATGAACTCCAACCAGACATACAAAGGTAGCTCAAATCTCACAATCTCAGTCTTGACAACATATCTCTTGGCAAGATCTTTCAGATTGCCAAAACATGCCTCGATAAACTTTGTGAGCAGAAACAGTTTTTCAAAGAACTGTTGAAAGATAAAGAACCATTCAGAAGTGCTTGCAAAAAGCCTTATCTCCAGATCAAATGCAAAAAGAAAAAGGATTGTGATTGCAGTTCTAAGAAGAAAAGGCATTTTCGAAAATTCAAAAATTCAGAATTCTCATCAAAGTCTCGCAGATCCAGAAAGCCCTACAGATTCTTCAGAAAGAAATCAAGTTCATTCCAAGATCAGAAAAGGAGAAAATCAAGCAGATGTTTTGTTTGCAAGAAAAAAGGTCACTATGCCAAAAATTGTCCAAACAAAAGAGAAAAATCCATCTGGCTAGTTGAACACCTTCAAGCCACTACAGACTACTCTCCTGAAAAAGAGGAACTTGAATCCTATTTCTTTAAACAAGAAGAACCCATTGATGAAACAGTGTTCGCACTGGAAGACTCTTCTGATGATTCAGAAAATGAGGAGTCCCAAATCATTTTCCAACATCAGTTGTTGTCTCACGACACTTCTATTCCTATTCCCTCCATTAAACTCCAAATCTTGCCTTCAAAGTTCCAGAGGCCCATTCCAGCAATTGGTCTCATAGACACTGGAGCCCAAACAAGTATATTAAACCCAAACATTCTTCCATCTGACCATTGGACACATTATGAAGAAAATTTCAGAGTACCCAATGGAAAGTTTTTCATTACCAAATTGATTACCAAAAAACCCATTGGTATTCAAATTTTCTCAAACTGTGTCATTTAGACCAAAGTCATCGGTTCAACTTTGCCTAATAAGGATATCTTGTTAGGTTTTGACATAATCCATCAGATCAAACAACTTCAAATCATTCCCACTGGAATCCGAGTCAAATCCATGTTCAAACCATTCACAGACATTTTGAAACTCTACAATTTGTCTGAAACACCCCAGTCTTACCAGGATATTTCAACCAAACTTTTGAGATACTGTCCAGAGTCTCATTCTGAGTTTACCCATCCAAACCCTCTTTGGAAAAACAAGTCCTTCTTCATTAAGTTACCCTTCAAACTAAATGAAGACATCAACCCAATCAAGGCTACCCATCCAGGAATGAGTCCTTCTAACTTAGTCCTAGTCCAAAATGAATGTTCTCAATTGTTAGCCCAAGGTCTCATTGAGCCCACAAATTCTCAATGGGCTTGCTAAGCATTTTACGTTGAAAAGCATTCTGAAATTGTCAGAGGAAAGACACACCTAGTCATTGACTACCAGCCTTTAAACATGTTTTTACAAGACAACAAATTCCCATTGCCTAAAAGACAAAGCATGTTTACTTTTCTCAAAAATGGCCAAATTTTTTCAAAATTTGATTTGAAATCAGGATTTTGGCAATTAGGCATTGAACCCTCTGAAAGATATAAAACCGCCTTTTGCATTCCCAATGCCCATTTCCAATGGACAGTCCTACCCTTCGGTCTCAAAACTGCCCCTTCCATATTCCAAAAATCCATGGTCAAAATCTTCCAACCCATTCTGCATCATGCATTGATTTACATTGATGATATTTTGTTGTTTTCAAGAACACACGATGAACATCGCCAGCTGTTAAATCAATTCTTTGATATTGTCCAAACTCATGGAATCATGCTATCAGCCAAGAAAAGCACGATTGCAACAGATAACATTGAATTCCTTGGTATGATCATAAAAGATGGACACTACCAACCAGGAAAGCACATTGCCTAAGAATTGCTTCACTTTCCAAATCAGCAACTTTCCAAAAAGCAAGTTCAACAGTTTCTCGGCATTGTCAACTACATCAGAGATTTTATCCCACATGTCGACCACTACACCCACCAACTTTCGGCTTTATTGAAAAAGAAGCCACCAGAGTGGAATTTAGACCACATAACTGCTGTCACTACTCTAAAGCAGATTGCGCAAAATCCACCACCATTAAAGCTGATTATAGATGGCAAACACATATTGCAGACAGATGCTGTTGACGAATCATGGGGTGCCATCCTCCTTGAAGAAATCAATGGAAAAGAACACTTTATCGCTTACGCTAGTGGATAATTTTCTGACACACAAAAGCACTACCGTAGCGTATTCAAAGAAATTTTAGCGATAAAGAATGGCATCAAAAAGTTCGAGTATCATCTCATTGGACACCTTTTTCTCATCCGAATGAACAGTTCAGCCTTCCCCAATATCCTCAATTTCAAAGGTAAATTATGCCCGAAAAGATGTTACTCAGATTAAAAGATTGGTTTTCAAAATATGATTTTTCTGTTAAGCATATAAAAGGAGCTCACAACCTCATTCCTGATATGCTATCCAGACTCTCAAAACCAGAAAAACCCTTAGCTCTTGTTTCCAAAAAATACCAATTTCCGATCATTTTAATGGCTACTTCACTCCCATCTCAAGCCATCACCAAAAAGACATTTCCCCTTGGCAAGACTTTCACCACAGTCTTTGCTATCTAAGAATTTGCCAGAAAGGTTATGTTCTGATTCTTCATGAAAGCCTACCTTTTAGCAGATTCATTTCCTTTCTCAAATTTCCACCCAGAAAACTTGTTCCTTACAGGTTTAGCTCTCGACCCAACTAGAGATGTCATTGAAGACGAGTTATGGTACATCTGGTGCCTAACTATTCTTTACGCCACCAAACTAGTTCTACCAATCCATCCAACCCTGGAACATTTGCTCAATCCAGACAACGCAACTTCACTCACCTGGACTCTTCTTGAGTGGTTCTCCCCAATACCATGGTGGAGAAAGAAATTACAGCAATTATCAGAGATTTACAATCTTGATCGTATGCCTGCCTACGAAGCAAAAATGTTCACATTAATATTCGTTATTCATAGGCCATACTTCCAGTATCCAGATACAAATCTCTTCTGGACTCAAGATCAGGTATATGAATATTTCACCACACCTCATCCAGCCATCATTGAAAATGAAATCCAGAAAAATCTGAACAACTACCTTTGCCAACTCAACCACCAAACTCCACCTCGTAGGGATATCTCTCACACATCCCTAGGACCACAACATGACATGATCATGATCCCCACTCCATCTGCCATATCCAAACCAAAATCCACAGGCATCATCATCAAGGAAGAAAAACCAAACTTTGCCGGCTTTCTTTACCAAGACTCACAAGAGCCATGGGAAAGCAACACAGATACCAAGTCCCAGAGCAAAATCACCATCAGTCACAATATCATCACCAGGCTACAAAAGAAAACATTCTGTCCCACCTTGTCAGAATCCCCAATGTAAGCATCCAAGGCTCTCCAAAACGTTTTTCCCAAAAAAGATAGACAACCCTGACCCAGATAAAACAGACAGCTCATCCGAAGACGACTACATGAATATCTACTCCCCATAAAGTAGTTTGTCTTGTTGTAATAATTATGTTTTTACTTTATGGTTTTGTCTTGTATACTTATTAAGGCTTGTTTTTACTTTTTCAAAGTCATGCTTTAATCATTAAAGCATAGTTTGTCTTTTGTAATAATTAAAGGAGTGTAATAAGTGTCTTTTACTTTTGCTTTTGAAAAAGAAGATAGGGGTCCTGTCCTATCTTTCTTTATGCTTTTGAATCTTATATAAGGATTGCCCTCCTCTCCAACGTAAGATATAGAAGTTTGAAAGAAATAAACTCATGTTTTCTCTCAACCATGAATTTCTAAACTCTCTCTTCTCTCTCTGCAAATGAAACTCTAAAGAAAGGAAAAGAATAAAAGGTTTTGAATCTATTCATTTTGAAAACTTAAGGAAGTATGCTCTGCACTTGCCTTCCCGCAAGGATCCTGTGCATCAGAAAACTTACGATGATTTCTTAAACGGTTTGGTACCCTGTTTTAAGACTAAAGGAAACGTTTGAGTTTTTAAGACCTAACAAGGAAACGTTTTGAGTTTTTAATGCTAAGCTTCTAAGTATATCGGCTGGAAACCTGAACGTGCGGGATATTGATCTGTTCCAAGTCAGATCTGGTGAACTTAATTGATCTTGTAAAACAACGCCATGTACTAAGTTCTTAGTGAACTTCCTGCGCCTATTATGGTATGACAGCCACCACTAACTCTTATCTGATTTCTACCAGATCATTCAGATAAATGCAATCATCTTTCTGAAAAGAAAAACAGCATTGGAAAGGAATCAATCGAGTTCCTCGGCATGATTCTCAAAGATGGCTACTACCATCCAGGACCATACATTGCCAGTGAATTATTAAACTTTCCTGATGAAAGTCTCAACAAAAAACAAATACAGCAGTTTTTTAGAATCATTAATTATGTCAGAAGCTTTATCCCAAAAGTTACGGTCCACAAAAGCCAACTGTCACACATGCTCAAAAAGCAGCCGCCCCTTGGGGTCCAGAACAAACAGAAGCTGTTAAACAGCTAAAGAAGATAGCTCAGTCTCCACCTCCTCTCAGAATTCCAACAGATGGACAGCGCATCCTTCAGGCAGATGCCAGTGATGAGTATTGGAGTGCTATCTTACTAAAAAGAAAAGATGAAATCGACCATTTCTGTGCCTATACAAGTGGCCAGTTCAAAGACTCCGAACAAAACTATCACGTGATTTACAAGGAGATCACTGTTGTCAAATACGGGATCAAGAAATTTGAATTCCACCTCATCAATCATGACTTCCTTATCAGAATGGATAATTCATCTTTTCTCAAGATCTTTGATTTTAAGAACAAGTTGCTACCAGACAACCAACTTCTTAGTCTAACAAAATTGGTTTGCCAAATACACTTTCTAGGTCCAACATATCAAAGGTAAACAGAACCTTATCCCTGACTTTCTCACCAGACCTACTATAAATAAACATGCTCTTATCTCTTTGATTCATCAGACCATACCCATCATAGCCATGAATTGCTCAGTACCTCTCATAGCTGCAACCCATAAGTCTTTTCCCACAACATCACTTTCAACTCAGCCTATCAGATCCAAGACTTTGCAAAACGCTTTCTCTACTAATACTTCATTAATGTTCAACATCTCAAACCAGAGCGTTTCCCCACTCCACACCTGGAACAACTTTTCCTTACTGGTCCACCCTGTCCAACCTCACCATTTCCAAAGATGAATTATGGTATATGTGGTGCCTCACCACTCTTTATGCCACAAAGCTTGTCTTCCTCATCAAACCAGTCCTTCAACATATCTCCACACCAGAAAATGCTCCCACACTTCTTTGGACTCTCTTTCAATAGTTCTCGCCTCTTACCTGCTCGCGCAGATAATTGAAAAAGATTTGTGACATTTATCACATCAACAGAATCCCTGGACAAGAAGCCAACTTGTTTACCTCTGCCTTCATAGTTCACAAGCCATACTTCCAACACCTAAAAACCAGACACTTCTGGTCTCAAGATATGGCTTATGAATGGAAAACCTACCCACATCCATTCCCCCTTATACATGATCCATTCGTAATCTCTACCCTCAAGGCCTACTTAATAGAATTAAACAATGTTCAACCTCCTACCAGTAACATACACCACACATCCCTCGGTCCAAAACACACCTTAGAGTTTGTGCCAAAAACTTAAGCCTGCACTCCCGACTCAATTTCCTCTCCCAAAGGCATCCTTGTCATAGAACAACATCCTGACTATTCCAATGTCTTGTCCCAAGATGCTCAGGATCCATGGGCAGAATTCCACTCCCTCATGATATGAACCCCGTCAAGAACTGACGCAACCCTAACCAAATTAATTCTCAAGATCGAATCTAAACCCAAGAATGGAATTGAACCTCGACCCAATACTTATTGAAGGCACGAACCTTGGTATGTGAAGACGCCACAATCAACTATGGATGGTATGATTGATAAGTCAAGATATTGAACACCACGGAAATTCGATAAGTTCAAAGAGTTTGTAAAGAACCAAAGAGAATTAACTCTCTCACCAATTGCATCCAAAAAATCTTCTTTTTGTTTATTAGATACGAGTACATTATATAGGGTTGGTTACAAGAATTTAAAACAAATTAGAATCCTAATCTAAATAAATAGGAGAGAATTTAAACCAAATCAGAATCCTATTTGGCTTTAAATGCCTTACATCAATTAAATGGAAACTCGGTAATTAAAATAGAACTAACTGATTTGTTTCCCTAATAGCCTTCTTAAGAAACGGGAAAGTATCTGAAAAGGAAAATAATATATTTTCCCACCATAATGTGCAAACCAAATCCCTATTTCATGGAAGTGAATATTTGGAAACTTCAAAAGCCTAAATCATGCATTTATCATATGCGATTCCTTCAAAGGGCCTCCATGAATTTGATTGAGCCCAAGTTGCTTGAATCAATCCATTAAGCGCTTCTTTGAATTTCTTTGCTCGAGCTCTTGTAACGGGTGCGATGGGAACTTGAATAGGATTTGAATATACCTCATCCCATGTGCTTGTGATAGTCTTATCCTTATATCATTCCCCTCCTCTTGGAGAGGATTTGTCCTCAAATCATCACTTACATCAAAAGAACTTAAATCAAAAACATTAAAAGTAGCACTTACATTGTACTCACCAGGCAAATCCAGTTTGTATGCATTGTCATTGATCCGTTCCAAAACTTGGAATGGGTCATCCCATCGAGGTAATAACTTAGATTTCCTTTGTTCCGGAAATCGTTCCTTGCGCATGTGTAACCACACCCAATCACCAGGTTCAAAGACTAGCTTATGTCGCCCTTTGTTGGCTTGTTTAGCATATTGCTCAGCTCTCCGCTCAATGTTGAACTTCGCTCTCTCGTGTATATGTTTAACAATTTCAGCCTTTTTCTTGCCGTCTAAGTTAACACGTTCAGAAACAGGTAATGGAGTTAAATCTAATGGGGTTAAAGGATTAAAACCATAAACAATTTCAAACTGTGAATACTTAGTAGCAGAATGAACGAAATGATTATAAGCAAACTCAACATGAGGTAAACAATCTTCCCAAGTTTTAATGTTCTTTTTAATGATAGCTCACAACAGAGTAGATAAAGTTCTATTCACAACTTCTGTTTGACCATCAGTTTGAGGGTGACAAGTAGTTGAAAACAACAACTTAGTTCCTAACTTAGCCCATAAGGTTTTCCAAAAGTAACTTAAAAACTTAGCATCCCTATGAGAAACAATTGTCCTGGGCATCCCATGCAACCTTATAATCTCCCTAAAGAATAGGTTAGCAACATTAGAAGCATCATCTGTTTTGTGGCATGGAATAAAATGTGCCATCTTTGAAAATCTATCCACAACCACAAAAATTGAGTCTTTCCCTTGTCTAGACCTAGGTAAACCTAGCACAAAATCCATCGAAACATCAGTCCAAGGTGCACTAGGTATTGGCAAAGGTGTGTGTAAGCCATAAGGTTGCACTTTCGATTTGGCTTGCCTACAAGTAACGTACTTACCGCAAAGTCTTTCAACATCTCGCTTCATATGTGGCCAATAGAAGTGTTCCTGTAATACTGCTGAGTTTTACAACTCCAAAATGCCCCATTAACCCTCCTGCATGGGATTCTCTCACTAACAAATCTCTCAAAGAACAGTTAGGCACACATAGTTTATTCTCCTGAAATAAATAGTCATCATGCCTATAATATTTACCGACTGCGGTCTTTTCACGAGCTTGATATTCAACACTAAAATCATGGTCATCAGCATACAATTCCTTAATATGTTCAAACCCAAGTAATTTAGCATTAAGTGTTAAGATTAAGACATACCTACGGGAAAGAGCATCTGCAACAATGTTTTCCTTACCTTGCTTGTAACGAATGACATATGGAAATGTCTCAATGAATTCTACCCATCGAGCATGTCTCTTATTCAGCTTGTGTTGGCCTTTAAGGTGTTTCAAAGACTCATGATTGGTGTGAATCACAAACTCCTTAGGCCATAGGTAGTGCTGCCACGTTTCTAATGCTCGAACCAATGCATACAACTCCTTATCGTAAGTAGGGTAGTTTAAGGCTGCCCCACTCAACTTTTCACTAAAGTAAGCAATTGGTTCTCCTTCCTACATTAGGACTGCGCCAATACCAATTCTTGAAGCATCGCATTCAATTTCAAATGTTTTATTAAAGTAAGGCAAAGACAATAAAGGAGCATTGGTCAGTTTTTGCTTGATTATTTGAAATGCCTTCTCTTGCGCTTCTCCCCACTTGAATCTAATATCTTTTTTTATTACTTCAGTAAGCGGTGCAGCTAATGTGCTAAAGTCTTTCAGAAATCGTCGATAGAAACTAGCAAGCCCATGAAAGCTTCTCACATTACTTACACTTGTGGGACTCGGCCACTCTTGGATTGCACTCACAATAAATCCTAGAAACACAAGTTTGTCTGTGCAAAAAGTACACTTCTTCAAATTAGCAAAAAAACTTTTCTTTTCTGAGCACATCTAAAACAGATTTCAAATGTACTACATGATCATTTATGTTTTTGCTATAAATGAAGATATCATCAAAATAAACAACAACAAACTTGCCAATAAAAGCTCGCAAGACATGATTCATAAGTCTCATAAAAGTGCTCAGGGTATTAGTTAGACCAAAAGGCATGACTAACCATTCATACAAACCATATTTGTTTTAAAGGCAGTTTTCCATTCATCTCCTTCTTTCATTCTAATCTAATGATATCCACTTTTCAAATCGATTTTGGAAAATACACTAGACCCATGTAATTCATCAAGCATGTCATCTAGTCTAGGAATGGGATGTCGATACTTTACCGTTATGTTGTTGATGGTTCGACAGTCAACACACATCCTCCACATCCCATCCTTCTTAGGAACTAATAAAACGGGAATTGCACATGGACTCATGCTTTCTCTCGCATACCTTTTTTCCATCAATTTATTAACTTGCCTTTGAAGTTCCTTGGTCTCCTATGGATTGCTCCTATAGGCTGGTCTATTTGGAATGGTTGAACTGAGTACAAAATCAATCTGATGCTTAATCCCTCTGATTGAAGGTAAACCATGTGGTGTTTCCTCAGGAAAGACATCCTCATACTCCTGTAATAGAACTAAGCAAAGTAAGGTCAAATTCGTTAGTGTTTAAAAATGCCTCTTTGTACAAAAGTACAATCATCGGCTGATGTGAAAACAATACTTTTTTTTATCTCACTCGCTCTCGCATAGAAATTTTTTTTTCCATCTGATTTTCGCTCAATGGCCGTATTTTTCTTTGGTTTTTCTCTCATATTTTCCTCGGCCTCTTTTTGAATTTCACTCTCTTTTTCTCTCTTTTTCTTTTCCCCACTCTCTCTCTGTAGGTTCACTTGGTCTCCGTAAACCTGTTTTGGTGTGAATGGAACAAGAGTGATGTTGCGTTGATTAAATACAAATGAATATTTATTGGTGAAGCCATCATGCTTCACACGTCTATCGAATTGCCAAAGCCGCCCAAGTAACAAGTGTCCAGCTTGCATTGGCACTACATCACAAAGCACCTTATCTTCATACTTGCTAATCTGAAAAGTCACTAGTACCTGCTTGTTCACTTTCATCTCACCACTGTCATTTAACCATTGTAGTTTATATGGCCGTGGGTGTTTAAGTGTCAGAAGCCCTAACTTCTCTACCATGATAGTACTAGAAACATTAGTACAACTTCCTCCATCAATAATAATACTACATACTTTGTCTTGAACATAGCACCTAGTATGTAAAATGTTTTCCCGTTGCACTGCTTCGTCTTCCTTTACTCTCCTCGCTACTAAAGTCAATTCCCCAGGGGCTACATACTCTTCATCTTCGACATCCTCTAATGGTGGCATCTCATTCTCTTTCGTCTCATCTTCAGTTATAATCCCACCATTGTCCCGCAACACCATAACTCTTTTATTCACACATTCACTTGCAATATGCCCCCTGCCTTAAATGTCACAATTCCTAATAGTAGGAGTCACGGTATTACCTTGTGAATTGCTTAGTTACTTGCTTAGGTACAGTAGACGCTTGTGGCCTCTCATCTCGTTTCGCATAGCTGAGCTTCCAAAGAGTGGAACTCAAGCTTGTGCAGCACCCTTCCTCTTGAGTTACTGCTCAATCTTGATAGCCTTGTGGACCATCTCCTCAATCTCCACATAATGCTGCAACTCAACCTTATCTGCAATCTCCCGATTAAGACCACTTAAGAATTTTTCCATGGTAGCTTCTCTATTCTCCTCCACGTTTGCTCTAATCATGGCAATCTTTATTTCTTTATAATAATTCTCAACACTTCGACTACCTTGCTGAAGACTTTGTAATTTTTGGTACAAGTCTCAATAATAGTGGTTAGGCACAAAACGCCTTCTTATCAATGATTTCATTTCATCCCATGTCTCAATTGGACGTTCTCTATTTCGCCTTCTGCTTATAACAAGTTGATCCCACCAAGTAATGGCATAGTCAGAAAACTCAATCACAGCCAATTTAACCTTTTTTGCCTCTGAATAATTGTAGCAGTCAAATAGGAACTCCATTTTCTTCTCCCATTTAAGGTATGCTTCTGGGTCTGATTTTCCTTGAAAAGATGGAATCTTCATCTTTATACCACTTAATCCATCATCTTTATTCCTATCTCTCCTACCTTGTCCGTCTCTCCTATAGCTACCCACTGAGTCCTCACCCTCATCATACTCATCCCTATAATAGTCATCAATCTCTCCTCTCGCTGGAGCTCTTTCTCTTCTACGTGCTTGGGGAACGTGTTATGGCTGCCTTGCACGTGTGTTCTCCACTTGATCCAAACGTTTGTGTATGAGCTCTAATTAAGCCCTCATCATCCTTCTCATCTCTCCCATCAATGCTTCAAACAAGAATGAAAAACAATAAAGATAGATGGATCTGACCTTGGAGCCTAAGTTCTGATACCAAATGACATGAATCCCATCAAGAACTAACGCGACCCTAACCAAATTAGTTCCCAAGATCAAATCTAAACAAATCAACCCCCTCGACCTCAAGCCCAAACCAGGCAAAAATCATCAAATGGTCCATGGTTCACATTTGATGATATTCCATCGCATAAATGGCGAGAAAGACTCACTGAAATGTCTGCCTGGATTGACCTACAAATGTTAAGGTCAGGAGCAACCACTCAATCAGTCCTTAGGGAATTTGTTACTCGTTTTACGGGTGCCCTACAAGATTTGTTTGATTCCTTAGGCCAATATAGACAATTGAAATTTGTTCAATTACTAGAAGTCTCAAGTGCCCTTGCAGTTATCCATGATCAATTTCTCGGAGACCCAACTGCAGTTTTTGAAGCTGCACGAAGAGATTATCTTAACATGAAATGCTGCTCTCTCAATGCTAAGGATCTTGAATTCCATTATAAACGGATGTCTCTATTGTTCTACAAGCTTAATGGATTCAATGAACCCACATTAAAGCATGTTTTTCTGGCTTCACTTCTAGAAGAACTCCAACCAGACATACAAAGGCAGCTCACAGCTCACAATCTCAACCTTGACAACACCTCTCTTGGTAAGATCTTTCAGATTGCCAAAACATGCCTTGATAAACTTTGTGAGCAGAAATAGTTTTTCAAAGAACTGTTGAAAGATAAAGAACCATTCAGAAACGCTTGCAAAAAGCCTTATCTCCAGATCAAGTGCAAAAAGAAAAAAGATTGTGATTGCAGTTCTAAGAAGAAAAGGCATTTCTAAAAATTCAAAAATTCAGAATTCTCATCAAAGTCTTGCAGATCCAGAAAGCCCTACAGATTCTTCAGAAAAAAATCAAGTTCATTCAGAGATCAAAAACAGAGAAAATCAAGCAGATGTTTTATCTGCAAGAAAAAAAGGTCACTATGCCAAAGATTGTCCTAACAAAAGAGAAAAATCTATCCGGCTAGTTGAACACCTCCAAGCCACTACCGAATATTCTCTTGAAAAGGAAGAACTAGAATTCTATTTCTCTAAACAAGATGAACCCAATGACGAAACAGTGTTCGCACTGCAAGATTCATCTACTGAATCAGAAAGTGATGAGTCTCAAGTCATATTCCATCAACAGTTGCTGTCCCTTGACACTTCTGTTCCTATCCCTTCTATTAAGCTCCAAATCTTGCCTTTAAAATTCCAAAGGCCCATTCGTGCAATTGGTCTTATAGACACTAGAGCTCAACGAAGTATGTTAAACCCAAACATTCTTCCACCAAAATACTGGAAACAGTATGAAGAAAATTTCAGAGCAGTCAATGGAAAATTCTTCACCACCAAGTTGATTACCAAAAAACCCATTGGCATCCAAATCTTTCCAAATTGTGACATTTGGACCAAAATCATCAATTCAACTCTACCTAATAAGGATATCTTGTTAGGTTTTGACATAATTCACCAAATCAAACACCTTGATGAGAACCATCAAGAGAATACCATTAAAGCTTCAAGTGATCCTTTGCACATTCATGGAGGCCCAATTACAAGAGCTAGAGCCAAAAAGATGCAAGCTGCTTTAATGGATTAATTGAGAAAATATGGATTGAAAATACAATTCAAGATGTAAGACATCATGAATTGGGCTTGGAAAGAAGACACGGTATTGTGGCCATTATTCAAGCTATTGGGCAGCCAAATACATAACTTGGATCAAATGCAGGAAGGGAAACTTTGGAATAAAACCGGTATTGATTGAACTAGAAATAATATGCAAACTATATACTGTTGGAAAGATAATTAAGTTAGCTTTCCAATGAATTTTATAGAGCTAGATTTGGAGTTCTCTAGAAGGAGTTATGGCCAATTCATTATAGCTTGTTCAGACTTAGGATTTTCAACGACTCCTTTATTTTTCAACTTGATTTGTTTGTTTTGTTTCAAGTTTGTCAATGTGTAAGGTAAGTCTACCATCAATAATGGTGGGCTAACATTATGTTTGTCAATGCTAACATTATGTTTGTTCCAGATTCACTGTATCTCTCCATGATTGGTTTGAAAGTCTCGGAGAATATAGGCAATTGCTGTTATAGGAACCATCCTAACTACTCTCCATGCTGGCAGTGTCTTACTCACCTTTTATCCAAACTTCAACATGTCCCTTGAAGATCCCAACCTACCAGAGACTTTTCTCGACCACAATCAGTTTATGTTCAGTCCTTTGGTTTTTCTCATCTCCACACTCCCGGTCCTAGTGTCTCTCAACCAAAACCTACTTTTCCAAAAAGATCCAAAGCAAAGGTTAAAATTTATGAACCAAAATTTCTTGGCCTGTAGATACTGCAGTGACCATAGTAGTATATGAAAGTCTTGGAGTCTCAGAATGGGCTATGGACTCAGGGTTTTGAAGTGTACGCTTTTGTCAAAGTCTTGTAAGTTTTGTCAAAGTCATTTAAGCTTTTGTCTAAGTCATGCTTGCTTTTATTAAAGCAAGACTTGTCGTTTGTAATAATATAAGTGTGATGATAATGTTTGCTTTTCTTTAAGTCATTTTGATAAGGACATGTATTATCAAGAACTAGTCAAGTCTCTTCCTTATATGAGGAAGTTTCCACCAGTTGTAATATATCGAAGTTTGAAAAGAAAATAAACTCTCGTGTTTTCTCTCAACCATGAATTTCTAAACTCTCTCTTCTCTCTTTGCAAATGAAGCTCTAAAGAAAAGAAAAGAATAAAGGTTTTAAATCTGTTCACTTTGAAAACTTAAGGAAGTATGCTCTGCACTTGCCTTCCAGCAAGGATCCTGTGCATCAGAAAACTTATGATGATTTCTTAACTGTTTGGTACCCTGTTTTAAGACTAAAGAAAGTTTTTTTTGGGTTATATAACCCTACAAGAAAAAGTTTTAAGTTTTTGATGCTAAGCTTCTGAGTATATCGGCTGGAAACCAGAATTTGCAGGCTACTGGTCCAAAGGGCAGCTTGATCTGCTGTAGTTCTGGTATAACAACGCCACGTACTGAAATCATTAATTATGTCAGAAGCTTTATCCCGAAAGTTGCAGTCCACACAATCCAACTGTCGCGCATGTTGAAAAGCAACCGCCCCCCTAGGGTCCAGAACAGACAGAAGCTGTTAAACAGCTAAAGAAGATAGCTCAGTCTTGATGAGATTAAGGATAAAACTATCACAAGCACATGGGATGAGGCATATTCAGATCCTATTCAAGTTCCCGTCGGACCCGTTACAAGAGCTCGAGCAAAAAAATTCAAAGAAGCACTTAATGGATTAATTCAAGCAACTTAGGCTCAATCAAGTTTGTGGAGGCCCTTTGAAGGAATCGCACATGATAAATGCATGATTCAGGCTTTTGAAGTTGTCAAATATTCACTTCTATGAAATAGGAAGTTGGTTTGCACATTATGGTAGGAAAATATATTATGTTCCTTTTTCAGATACTTTCCCGTTTCTTAAGGAGGCTATTAGGGAAACAAATCAGTTAGTTCTACTTTAATTGCCTAGTTTCCATTTAATTGATGTAAGGCATTTAAAGCCAAATAGGATCTTGATTTGATTTAAATTCTTTTCTATTTACTTATATTAGGATTCTGATTTGGTTTAGATTCTTTTCTATGATGGAAGATTTAGATTCTGATTTGATTTTTGGTTTAGGATTTATTTCCAAAATTCTTGTAACCAACCCTATATAAACGAAAAAAAGAAGTTTTTTTGATGCAATTGGTGAGAGAGTTAATCCTCTTTGGTTCTTTACGAACTCTTTGAACTTATCGGATTTCTGTGGCATTCAATGTCTTCACTTATCAATTAGACCATCCATAGCTGATTGTGGTATCTTCACATACCAAGGTTCGTGCTTTCAATAAGCATTGGGTTGAGGTTTCATTCCATTCTTGGTTTAAATTCGATCTTCGGAACTAATTTGGTTACGGTCGCGTCAGTTCTTGATGGGGTTCATATCATTTGGTATCAGAGCTTAGGCTCCAAGGTTAGATCCATCTATCTTTGTTGTTTTTCATTCTTGTTTGAATTCTTTTCATCCTTTTTCTAGAAAAAAAACCGTGAACAATATTTTCGTGAACAGTGTCTCGTGAACAATATCACGTGAACAGTGCCACGTGAACAGTATTTTTAGGGTTTCCTTTTTAAATCAATTTTGTATTCTTGTGGTTTAATTCTCCTTAAATCCACAAGTTTTACTTATTCCTTTTCCTAAAAAATAAAATATCCAACCTTCTCTTAAAATCTTTCATTTTTTTTCCATTATTTGTGTCTTGGAAGCCTAAAATAATTTTTACCTATTACTCAACTTTCGTACACATTGCCTTCTCATTCTCTTCCGTCTCATCTTCAGTTATAATCTCACTATTGTCCCGCAACACTATAACTCTTTTATTCACACATTCACTTGCAATATACCCCCTGCCTTGACATTTAAAATACTTAATGTCATGATTCCTAATAGTAAGAGTCACGGTATTACCTTGTGAATTGTGCTTGGAGTGCTCGGTTACTTACTTAGGTGCAGTAGACGCTTGTGGCCTCCCATCTCATTTCGCATAGCTCAGCTTCTAAGGAGTGGAACTCGAGCTTGGGGCTGCACGAGTGTTACCCCTCCTCTTGAGTTGCTGCTCAATCTTGATAGCCTTGTGGACCATCTCCTCAATCTCCACATAATGCTGCAACTCAACCTTATCTGCAATCTCCCGATTAAGACCACTTAAGAATCTTGCCATGGTAGCTTCTCTATTCTCCTCCACATTTGCTCTAATCATGGAAATCTCCATTTCTTTATAATAATCTTCAACGCTTCGGCTACCTTGTTGAAGATGTTGTAATTTTTGGTACAAGTCTCGATAATAGTGGTTCGGTACAAAACGCCTTCTCATCAATGATTTCATTTCATCTCATGTCTCGATTGGACGTTCTCTATTTCGCCTTCTGCTTATAACAAGTTGATCCCACCAAGTAATGGCATAGTCAGAAAACTCAATCACAGCCAATTTAACCTTTTTTTGCCTCTGAATTATTGTGGCAGTCAAATATGAACTCCATTTTCTTCTCCTATTCAAGGTATGCTTTTGGGTCTAATTTTCCTTGAAAAGATGGAATCTTCATCTTTATGCCACTTAATCCATCATCTCTATTCCTAGCTCTCCTACCTTGTTTGTCTCTCCTATAGCTACCCACTAAGTCCTCACCCTCATCATACTCATCCCTATAATAGTCATCAATCTCTCCTCTCGTTGGAGCTCTTTCTCTTCTACGTGCTTGGGGAACGGGTTGTGGCTGCCCTGTACGTGTGTATGAGCTCTAATTCAGCCTTCATCATCATTCTCATCTCTCTCATCAATGCTTGAATTTGTAAATTCTGAGTAGTTGCAGATTGATCCTCTTCATTTGTGTTTCGTTCTAGGTTGTGAGACATAGCTATTATCTGCAAAAGAAAGTTAGAAATAATGTGGAAGGACCTCACCTCACTCCCTTACGTGTTTCACTCAAGAAAAATGAATCACTCAATTCTACTCATGTTTCACTCAAATTAATTGGCTTTTTCCCTCTAATATGCTCACACTCTCTTGCCTTTTTCCACTCTTAGTAATCCTCACTTGATTCTTATCAAACTAATCAAACTAATATCAGGATTTCAGCAGTAATTCACAAAGATGACACTAAAGAGAATTTAATTTTGAGAATAAGAAGGTAATGTGTACGAAAGTTGAGATTTGATTTTGGACAAAAATTTCACCTATTAGGTAAAACTTTTTTTTTTGACTTTCAAGACACAAATAATGAAAAAAAAAAGGTTGGATTTTTTTTTTGGAAAAGAAATAAGTAAAACTTGTGGATTTAAGGAGAATTAAGCCACAAGGATACAAAATTGATTTTAAAAGGAAACCCTAAAAATACCGTTCACTCAATACCGTTCACGCAGCACTGTTCACAAAAATATTGTTCACTACTTTTTTTTTTTTATACTAGAACAAGGATGAAAAAAAATTCAAACAAGAATGAAAAACAACAAAGATAGATGGATCTGACCTTGGAGCCCAAGCTCTGATACCAAATGATACGAACCCTGTCAAGAACTGACGCGACCCTAACCAAATTAGTTCCCAAGATCGAATCTAAACCCAGGAATGGAATTGAACCTCGACCAAATACTTGTTGAAAGCACGAACTTTTGTATGTAAAGACGCCACAATCAGCTATGGATGGTCTGATTGATAAGTCAAGACATTGAACGCCACGAAAATTCGATAAGTTTAAAGAGTTCGTAAAGAACCAAAGAGAATTAATTCTCTCACCAATTGCATCAAAAAAGCTTCTTCTCGTTTATTAGATACGAGTACATTATATAGTGTTGGTTACAAGAATTTTGGAAATAAATCCTAAACCAAAAATCAAATCAGAATCTAAATCTTCCATAATAGGAAAGAATCTAAACCAAATCAGAATCCTAATCTGAGTAAATAGGAAAGAATTTAAACCAAATTAGAATCCTAATCTAAGTAAATAGGAAAGAATCTAAATCAAATCAAGATCCTATTTGGCTTTAAATGTCTTACATCAATTAAATGGAAACTAGGCAATTAAAATATAACTAACTTATTTGTTTCCTTAATAGCCTCCTTAAGAAACGGGAAAGTATCTGAAAAAGGAAAATAAGATATTTTCCCGCCATAATGTGTGAACCAACTCACTATTTCATGGAAGTGAATATTTGGAAACTTCAAAAGCCTGAATCATGCATTTATCATGTGCGATTCCTTCAAAGGGCCTCAACGAATTTGATTGAGCCCAAGTTGCTTGAATCAATCCATTAAGCGCTTCTTTGAATTTCTTTGCTCAAGCTCTTGTAACGAGTCCGACGGGAACTTGAATAGGATCTGAATAAACCTCATCCCATGTGCTTGTGATAGTCTTATCCTTAATCTCATCAAACATCATACAAGCCAGTGGCTGGACGACAGGTGTTGGATCCAATCTCAGATTTGCAATCCATTTGAGTTCTTTTTTGTAGATGGGTAACAGAATTGGTGGAGGTGGAGGTGGAGGATCTTTGGGTGGTTTGGGTTCACAGTGTTTACATGGGACAGGTGGTTTTTCTTTTTAGGTTTTCTTTTTCTCATTAACTCATAATCATCATCCTTTTCCCAATCATCCCAACAGGGACAATTTGGGTCGCACAATCCTCAGCCTAGGACATCCCATAGGAAATGTCCATTTTGTTTGGCTGGATAGACAGGGTAGCCTTCTGAATTGATGATAGGTGAAGGAGAGCCTAGGAGGCTCTTGTGGAGCACTGGGGGGGTGGTTTGAAAGTCATTCGAACTGTTCCATTAGTCATTGATTACCAACCCCTCAATTCCTTCCTCAAAGATGACAAGTTCCCTCTACCAAAAATCTAGTCCTTATTTGTTTATCTCAAAGGTGCTTGAATATTTTCTAAGTATGATCTTAAAGCCGGCTTTTGGCAATTAGGTATTTGACCTTTTGATCGTCCTAAACCCGCTTTCTACATCTCTGATGCACATTACCAATGGACTGTTATGTCGTTTGGTCTCAAAGTTGTCCCGTCATTATTCCAAAAAGCCATGGTTAAAATCTTTTCACCCATCCTTCATCATGCCCTCATCTACATTGACGATATCCTACTCTTTTCTCAAGATCAAGACAGCCACCAACAACTCTTATCCGATTTCCTCCACATTATTTAGACACATAGAATCATGCTTTCTGAAAAGAAAAGCAGTCTCGGAAAAGACTCAATCGAGTTCCTTGGCATGATATTTAAAGATGGCCATATGAGCCTGGACCACACATTGCAGGTGAATTATTAAAGTTTCCTGATGCCAATCTAAGTAAAAAGCAGATCCAACAATTTCTTGGCAGTATTAACTATGTTAGAAGCTTTATCCCAAAAGTTGAGGTCCACACAAGCCAGCTATCATGCATGCTAAAAAAAAAGTCTTCCCCATAGGGTCCAGAACAGACAGAAGCTGTCAAGCAGCTTAAAAAGATAGCTCAAAATCCACCTTCTCTCAGAATTCCGACAGATGGACAATGCATCCTCCAAACAGATGCCAGTGACGAATACTGGAGTGCAATCCTTCTGGAAAGAAAAGATAACATGGACCATTTCTGTGCATATGCAAGTGGACAGTTTAAAGACTCAGAAAAGAACTACCACGTGATCTACAAAGAAATCCTAGCCATCAAATATGGGATCAAAAAGTTCGAATTTCATCTCATCAGCCATGAATTTCTCATCAAAATGGACAATTCTGCTTGTCCCAAGATTTTTGATTTCAAGAACAAGTTGCTACCAGACAAGCAACTTCTCAATCTCAAAAACTAGTTCGCACGGTACAATTTCAAGGTCCAGCACATCAAAGGAAAACAGAACCTTATCCCTGACTTCCTCACCAGGCCCTCTATAAATAAACCTGCTCTCATCTCATCTATCCAAACCATCCCGATTATAGCCATGAATCGCTCAGTGCCTCTCAAAGCACTAACCCAAATCAATTCAGTCTACCAGACCCAAGACTTTGCAAAGAAATTCCTCTACCGGTATTTCATAAATGTTCAAAGACTCAAACCAGAGCGTTTTCCTTCCCTCTGTTTGGAACAACTTTTCCTTACAGGACTCACCCTGACCAACCTCACCATTTCCAAAGATGAAATTTGGTATATGTGGTATCTTACCACTCTCTATGCCACAAAACTCGTCTTCCCATCAGACCAGTCCTTTTCCAACTTTCCAATCCAGAAAATGCTCCCACTCTCCTTAGGATGCTTTTTGAATGGTTCTCACCCCTTACTTGGTGGCACAGGCAGTTACAAAAAATTTCAGACTTCCATCACCTGAACAGGATCCCTGAACAAGAAGTAGACATGTTCACCTCTGTATTCATTGTTCACAGACCATATTTCCAACATCCAGAGACTAGAGATTATTGGACACAAGACATGGTGTATGAGTGGAAAACCTACCCGCATCCATACCCCCATCCATGACCTATTTGTGACGTCCATCCTCAAATCTTATCTCATGGAACTAAACAATGTCCAACCACCTCCAAGTAACATCCACCATACCTCGGTAGGTCCAAACCACACCCTAGAGTTCATACCAAAAGTCCAAGCCTATACTCCAGGTTCCAATTCCTCCCCTAAAGGAATCCTTATTACAGAACAATGACCAGACTACACTAATGTTCTCTTCCAGGATGCTCAAGACCCTTGGGAAGAATTTAATTCCCTCATCCATGCTGAAAGTTCTCAACACACGATTACTCATCCTGCACCATAACTAGAACCCCAAGATCAAGATGAAGAAAAGCTCATTCAACTGGAAGTAGCACGCGCAAAAAGGCGTTATGAAGAGGAGACAGGTGATGTGTCTCCATCGAGATTCTCGTCCACTCCATAATACAGCTCAGCACGTGAAGTTTCGTTTACTTTATATAAAGTGTGCTTTAATAATTAGACAAGGGTCCTGTCTTGTCTAAAGTGTGTTTTTCCTTTTTCAGCGTGATTTGTGTGCTTTTGTCTTTAAGCTTTTTAATTTTTAAGCTTTGTAAAAAGAGAAAGGTCCCACCTTATCTCTTCCAAAGAGTTCCGTCTTATCACTTAAGGCCTATATAAGGAACTCTCCTCCTTTGTAAACTTCAAGCATAAATCAGATTAAGCTTTCTCTCTCTCTCTTCTAGGAATCGAAGAAGTTATTTGAGTTAATAAGGATTGTCTTATTTCCAAGGATCCTATGCATCAGAAAGGTCCTGATTTTATCCTCCAAACCGATTTCAGAAATTAAAATTGTTTTCTCACAACGTTCACACTTTTTGAAGGTATAGTGTTACCGTGTTTTCGGATGGTATCGTGAAAAACTATTTTCTTTAATGATTTTCGGATTTGGTATTTGATAGATAAGTGTATATCGACTGGAAACGAGAACTTGCGGGCTATTTATTGGCCCTAAGGACAATCTTGTACTATCATAGATCTGGTGTAACAATGCCATGTACAACTACCCAGATGGTAAAATAGAAACCATGAGAAGAAGACGAAAGAAAAAGAAAAAGCCTTCACACCCAAAAACTCTTTGTAAATCATACTCCCCACAGCCTCCACCAGATCCAAAGCCTCCCACTCAAATTACTCAATTAAAGATAAGATCTTACCTGATGTTTTCAGGATTTTATGATGAAACTTTTCCTCTTCTTGAAAAACAGATTGACCCTCAAACCAAAGTGGTCTCTCAACCCTTTGTTCAATCACTAATAACATCATCTGGCCAACCTGAAGCTCCAAAACAGCGTTCAACAAAACTTTACAACAACTTGGTAAGAAAATTGACCGAGTTGCCAGTCATGTCTCACAGACTGAATCCAAGGTTGACTCCATCAATGCTCATCTTGAACAGATTTACCAAAATCTCCAAGACAGAATCTCTGAGCTCGACAGAGATCTTTGAATCATGATCAATAATCAAGTATGGGGTCCAGAGTTCAACAAAAAAGAAGCTGAGATCAGAAAACTCAAAGCTGAGTTAGCAAGAATTGATGCTGATAAAGCCAGACCATCACTTTTCACTAAAACTCAATCCATACCAGTTCCTGCTTCATTGTTTGGTACTTATCAGTTCTTTGGCCTTTCCCATTTACATTCTCCCAATCCAAGTGTCCCTCAACCAAAACCTTCCTCACCAAAGAAATCCAGGTCAAAAGTCAAGATCTCATAACCAAAATCCAAAAAAGACACCTCATCATCCTCTTATGTTCCCCCAGAGGATTCTCCTAAAGCAACCCCTGCACCTCAAGCCAAGGACAAAAATCCTGTTGATCAATATCATTACTATCGAGTTGAAAATCAACTTCCAACTTCGGAAGCTGATAGTAATCATGACTCTGTTGAACCAGTTTCATCTTCCTCAGACTCCTCAACAATTCCAAACAACACCTACTCTGATTCAGAAGCAGAATATGCTGACATTTATTGATTGCTCATGGTAACCAAAACAAAATATCCTAGTTCTTCTACCCCAGCTCCCATTGTGGAAAGCTCAGATGGTGAAAATGATGATGCTGCTCTATGGCGATTCTTAGCACTTACCACTAACCAAAGTATTGGTACAACAAATTGATAGAGTATGTAAATATACAATTGGTGTAACAACAAAGGAGAACTTATTTTCAACTCTCTTTAAGTCCTTTTAGGGTCCCTTTTTAGTGTATTCGAGGAATGACTTTCTGGCATAAGGCACCACGGATATCCTTAATCTTATCTCATTAGTGTATGGCGATATACTTAGACATGCTTGCTGATTATGGTAAATCTTATTGCGAGATGGTCGAAAATGTCATGATCCACCATTCGCACTGAATCAAATATACGAGATAAGTAGTGATAAAAGTGACTGCTCTCCTAACTTATGTGAGATGGTTGAAAACCTTATAATCTGTCATTTACTTATATTTAAATATGGCAAACAAATAATGATAAAGGCAGCTACTAGCTTGCCCTTTTGTTGGGTCTAACATTGAGTATATCATCATGGTCGAGGTAGGCCAGGTACCTCAATTTACTCTGGAATAAGACAATCTCTGGATACCATGTTGCATTAAAATAAACTATTCTCAATGATGTATATGAAGTTAGTTTAATGGCGAACATATTCTTATAGCATTTCAAACTACTCATCCATATCAAATAATTGAAAGGCAAACAAAAGAGCGCACATCATCAAAATTTGTAAAGAAAATGCATTCAGAGAGAGCGTAGACAAAAGCATTACATTAAATTTTACATGACACTATTTTGTTATCTTAAGAAGAATATGGGGCATCACGTGATCACGTTGTTATCAGAGATTTAGGAAATTAAAAGGTGCAATTGACTAGTTTAGGGTATTTTAGGGACCCTACATGGCCGACCACATATTTCAAACATATAAGCATTAAAGAAAACAAAATAAACAAAAGGAGATAGAGTGTTATCACTTTATTAGTAGTATGACTTTCCTTTGTTGGAGCCAATGATGATTACTCTTGCACCACTTTTTTGTGAATTAAGAGAGTCATCGATATTAATTCCCCAAAGTTGTTATTCTTTTGCCGCCGGTTTGGTCTTGCTCGAGTATTCCAGGATCCTTTCACCCTTGGAGTCGTTAGCGACTTCAATCAAGAAATCAGTCATGGCTTTAGCTTAAATGGTCGAGCGAGGCTTAAAGACCAACTTCTCTAAGTTAGGGTACCTATCTTCACTTTCAGAATTTAGAGATCTAAAGGTACTTTGATCTCACCTATGGGTTTCGAGTTAGTGTCATCAGGTACCCCCAATATCCCATGTAGAGGTAATCTGTTTTTGGTAAGTTACGTCTTCAACTATGTATCAAAAGCAATTTGATAGCTTTCTAACACTGAGCTGTCTACTGGTCTCCTTTGATGGTGATACATAGTAGTCGGAATTTTCATGGTGAAGTGATGCAAGGATACTGTTGCTTTAGTTTTCATTATAGGCACCCGGGCTATCCACAATAAGAAAATCAATCATACAAACTACACGGTGGGGTACCTTACCAAGTGTAACGAGCAATGTGATGACTCTATAGTTTTACAGGAACACTTTTATTGTAAATAAGCTAAATCCAAAGTGCGGCCCTATAGCTTATACACCTCATTACCAATACCTAGTGTACCTTGGACTAATATTTCGATAGATTTGTACTAGGGTTATCTAAGCCTAAACGAGAGAGAGAGTCAATTTTTGTGGTTGTGGATTGATTTTCAAAGATGGCACATTTTATTCCATGCCATAAAACGGATGATGCTTATAATGTCACTAACCTATTATTTATATGATGTAGTACCAATATCCACGACCATACAAACTACAGTGGTTAAATGACAGTGGTGGGGTAAAAATGAAGAAGCATGTACTAGTGACTTTTGGATTGGTAAGTATGAAGATAAAGTGTTATATGATGTAGTATCAATGCAGGCTGGACACTTATTACTTGGGCAGCCTTGACAATTTTACAGACGTGTGAAACATGATGGCTTCACCAACAAATATTCATTTATATTTAATCAATGCAACATCACTCTTGTTCCATTTTCACCAAAGCAGGTTTATAAAGACCAAGTGAGCCTATAAAGAGAGAGTGAGCAAAAGAATGATAATAATAAAAGAATGATAGCAATGCAATAAATTAGTTTCAGAGGAAGTGCTATCTGGAATTGTTGAGGAGTCTAAGGAAGATGAGGGTGTTTGTTCTGCTCCTTGGAGCTGGATCTGGACCTTCAAAGTTTCAGGTAGGTTGGGATCTTCGAGGGACATGTTGAAATTTGGATAAAAAGTGAGAAGGACACTACCAGCATGAAGAGTGGTAAGAACATATCCAAAAGAAATGTGATTGTTCTTCCAAAAAGAAGAAGCACTTCAAAAGACACTTCCACAAGTCCTCTTCCAGGTCTAAAAAACCTTTCCAGTACTTTAGACGAAAAGAACCTTCACAACACAGGAAGAAGTCCAACAAATGTTTTATCTATAAAAAACGTGGTCATTTCACTCGAAATTGTCCATAAAAATCTGCAAAAGTTGTCTGACTCATCCAACATCTTCAGCAATCTTCAGTGCTTTCTGAAAATGATGACGATGAGTCCAATCTCTGTAAAGAATCTGGTCAGAATGAACAGACTGCATTCATCATTGCAGAATCATCTGATTCTGATGAAATATCAGTCATTTCTACAATCCAAAATGTCCACCAAATCACCAAACCTCCTACTCCCTCAATCAAATTATCTGTTCTTCCATCCAAGTTTCATAAACCAATTCCGGTTTTGGTTTCCTTAATACTAGTGCTGAAACCAATATGATTGATCCTTCTGTTCTCCCTTCCAGTTATTGGGACAACCAATCAACCTTTTTTCGAGCTGCAAACGGAGAAATTTTTTTAGATAAAATTGATTACCAAAAAACCCATTGGTATTCGATTCCTTCCAAATTGTGTTATTTGGAAAAAGTTGGTAGTTTCTCATCTCCCCAACAAAGACTTGCTTGTCAGATTTGATATCCTTCAATTAGTCAAAAACCTTTTTTTCACTCATTCTGGTATTAGGTATAAGCAAATGTACTTGTATACTTTTTCTGAAACATCTTCTCCATACACTTCCATTTCACGAAAACTTCTTGAATATTGTCCAGAAAATCACTCTCAGTTCACTCACCCCTCACCTCTTTGGGAAAATAGACAATTCTTTATCTAGCTTCCTTTCAAGCTCAATGAAGATATCAATCCCATAAAAGTTTCTCATCCAGGAATGAATCCTACTGATCTCTTGCTAGCAAAACAAGAATGTGCCCAGTTGCTCAAACAAGGCCTCATTGAACCAACGGATTCAGAATGGGCTTACCAAGCCTTTTATGTGGAAAAAAGATCTGAATTAGTTCGAGGTAAAAAAAGATTAGTCATTGACTATCAGCCTCTCAGCTCTTTCCTCAAAGATGACAAGTTTCCTTTCCCAAAAATGCAATCCTTGTTCGTTCATCTCAAAGGTGCTACAATAATTTCTAAGTTTAATCTCAAAGCTAGTTTTTGGCAATTAGGTATCTCACCTTCTGATCATCCCAAAACTACTTTCTGCGTCCCTGATGCACATTACCAATGGACTGTCATGCCTTTTGAACTTAAGGTTGCTCCGTCCTTATTCCAAAAAGCAATGGTAAAAATCTTTTCATCTATCCTTCATCATGCCCTCATCTACATTGATGATATCCTGTTATTTCCCCAAGACCAAGATAATCACCAACAACTCTTATCCGATTTCCTCTAAATCATTCAGACATATAGAATCATGCTTCTGAAAAGAAAAGCAGTATCAGAAAAGACTCAATTGAGTTCCTTGGCATGATCTTCAAAGATGGCCACTACCATCCAAGACCATATATTGCTGGTGAATTATTGAAATTTCCTGACTCGAATCTCAGCAAAAACCAAATCCAGCAATTTCTAAGGATTGTCAACTATGTCAGAAGCTTTATCCCAAAAGTTGCGGTTTACACAAGCCAGTTGTCACGCATGCTCAAAAAACAGTGTCCTCCAAGAGGCCCTGAACAGACAGAAGCTGTTAAACAATTAAAGAAGATAGCTCAGACTCCACCTTAACTCAGAATTCTAATAGATGGACAACGCATCCTCCAAACAGATGCAAGAGATAAGTACTGGAGTGCTATCTTACCAGAAATAAAAAATGATTTGGACCATTTCTGTGCCTATGCAAGTGGACAGTTTAAAGACTAAAAAAAAAACTACCATGTCATCTACAAAGAAATCTTAGCTGTCAAGTATGGAATCAAAAAGTTTGAATTCCATCTCATGAGCCATGAATTCTTCATCAAGATGGATAATTAAGAACAAGTTGCTACCTGACAAGCAACTTTTCAGTCTCAAAAACTGGTTCACAAGATACGATTTTAAGGTCGAGCACATCAAAAGTGAATAGAACCTTATCCCTGACTTCCTCACCAGGTCCTCTATAAATAAACCTGCTCTCATCTCATCCATCCAAACCATCCCAATTATAGCCATGAATCGCTCTGTGCCTCTCAAAGCCTTAACTCAAAAATCTTTTCCTCATAACATCCGTTTTAATTCAGCCTACCAGATCCAAGACTTTGCCAAAAAATTCCTATACAGGTATTTTATCAATGTCCAGCGTCTCAAACCAAAGCATTTTCCTTCCCTCTGTTTGGAACAACTCTTCCTTACAGGTCTCACCTTAACCAACCTCACTATTTCTGAAGATGAACTATGGTATATGTGGTGTCTCACCACTCTTTATACCACAAAACTTGTCTTCCCCACCAGACCAGTCCTTTTCCACATCTCCATACCAGAGAATGCTCCCACTCTCCTTTGGAATCTCTTGGAATGGTTCTCGCCACTAACCTAGTGGCACCGAAAATTATAAAAAATCTCTAATTTCCATCACCTGAACAGGATCCCTGAACAAGAAGCAAACATGTTCACCTCTGTATTCATTGTCCACAGACCCTACTTCCAACATCCAGAAACTAGAGACTACTGGACACAAGACATGGCGTATGAATGGAAAACCTACCCACATCCATTCCCTCTTATCCATGACCCATCAATAACCTCCATCCTCAAAACCTACCTCATGGAATTAAACAATGTCCAACCACCTCCAAGTAACATCCACCATACCTCTGTTGGTCCAAATCACACCCTAGAGTTCATACCAAAAGTCCAAGCTTGTACTCTAGGTTCTAGTTCTTCCCCCAAAGGAATCCTTGTTATAGAATAACGTCCAGACTACACTAATGTCCTATTCCAAGATGCTCAAGACCCTTGGGAAGAATTTTATTCCCTCATCCATTCTGAAAGTTCTCAGTATACGGTTATTCATCCTAAAACAGAACCAGAGCCCTCAGGTCCTCCAGATCTGACAGACCAAGACGAAGAAAAACTCATGCAGCTGGAAGTAGCACGCGTGAAAAGGCATTATGAAGAGCTGACAGGTGATGTGTCTCCATCAAGATTTCCGTCCACTCCATAATGCAACCAAGCACGTGAAGCTTTGTTTGCTTTGTTTAAAGTGTGCTTTAATAGTTAGACAAGTGACGAGATTAAAGATAAGACTATCACAAGCACATGGGATGAGGTATATTCAAATCCTATTCAAGTTCCCGTCGGACCCGTTACGAGAGCTCGAGCAAAGAAATTCAAAGAAGCGCTTAATAGATTGATTCAAGCAACTTGGGCTCAATCAAATTCATGGAGGCCCTTTGAAGGAATCGCACATGATAAATGCATGATTCAGGCTTTTGAAGTTTCCAAATATTCACTTCCATGAAATAGGGAGCTTTTTTGATGCAATTGGTGAGAGAGTTAATTCTCTTTGGTTCTTTACGAACTCTTTGAACTTATCGGATTTTCGTGGCGTTCAATATCTTGACTTATCAATCAAACCATCCATACCTGATTGTGGCGTCTTCACATACCAAGATTCGTGCTTTCAATAAGTATTGGGTCGAGATTCCATTCCATTCCTGGGTTTAGATTCGATCTTGGGAACTAATTTGGTTAGGGTCGCGTCAGTTCTTGACGGGGTTTGTATCAATAAGGGTCTTGTCTTGTCTAAAGTGTGTTTTTCCTCTTTTTAAGCGTGATTTGTGTGTTTACTTTAAGCTTTAATTATTAAGCTTTGTTTAAAGAGAAAGGTCCCAGCTTATCTCTTTCTTTGGATTCCGCCTTATCACTCAAGGCTTATATAAGGAACCCAACTCCTTTGTAAAATTCAAGCAAAAATCAGATTAAGTTTTCCCTGTCCATTATGTCTCTCTAAATTCTCTCTCTTCTAAGAACCGAAGAAGTTATTTGAATTAATAAAAATACGTTCACCTTTAATGTTTTAATACTGAGTATGCTCTGCACTTGCCTTGAATCCAAGGATCCTGTACATCAGAAAGGTCTTGATTTTATCCTCCAAACCAATTTCAGAAAAACTAAATTGTTTTCTCACAATGTTCACCTTTTTTAGGTCTTGTGTGACCGTGTTTTCGGGTGGTATCGTGAAAAACTGTTTTCTTTAATGATTTTCAGATTTAGTATTTGATAGATAAGTGTATATCGGCTGAAAACCAGAACTTGCAGGCTTGTGCTGTTATAGATCTGGTGTAACAACGTCACGTACAGCTACCCAGATGGTCAAAATTGTACATTAAAAAAATTATTTTTTATTGTTAGTAATAGAATGTGATATATTTGAATAATTTGATTTATTGAAAAAAAGAATAAGTATGACTGTGAAGACAATGAACCATGAAATTATGAAAATATTGTCAATTATTTTATATAATTTTATAATTTTCTAATATTAGTGACAATATTATAAAATACTGACATGTTTTTCTTTTTAATTAGACCAATTGTAATATTTTTTATAATTAATTAAAACAATATTACTATTTAGCACTAATAATATTAATTTATTTAATTTATATATAATTTAATGATTTTATAATAATTAAAATTTTTTTTAAAGTATAATCCATCTAATCCGGTCTAATTTGGGGTAAGTCCGTCACAGATTATCCCGTGCTCTAAAACAATGTCGCTGAACCAAAGTACTACCCTTGCTGCAGGATCTTATTTCTCCTTTCGCCCCACCCACTTCATTATCCGGATTGGTTTTCTAGGCGTATAAAAACCCAAAAATGCAAGAACGTAGCTTCTGCCCATTGCAAAATCCCTAAAGCCGCAGAGTGTTCGTCCCCTGTAATTTCCTCTCACCAAATGATGTTTCAGCTTTTAAAACTGAAGCCTATTTCTACCGGAGTTTTAAAAGGAGAGCAGGCACGTGCAAGATGGATTATGGTGCATTTACCCTTAAACAAGTCAGTCTCAGATACTATAGCGAACATTGTCTCCGTCAATGAAGTTTTAGATAGACAGGTATGAATAATAATTTTAAATCCCTAATGTCTGTTGGTGCCCTTGATTGTTATGCAAAAATGTTGTGTATGTATGCCTGCTGGGTTTGGAAAACCTAACCTTACAACATTTGGTGGCTGGTTGTTTCATCTCATGTTTTGCATTTCCTTGGTATCTTTAGATTATAGGATATATAACTTTTGCCATTCACAAGTTGTTGGCTTACAGTACTGTTGATAGCAACTACATTTTGCAGCAAAACTATATAGGTTCTTAATTTTAAAGCATTTATTTCCATCTATTGCGCAGCAGAAACTTTTGGGTTGGGCACGCCCATTCTCTTCAGCTGCTGGGGATCCAAATGCCTCAGCAATTTCCAGTCCCAGCCATCCCCCTGCTAACGCCTACTTAGCGTAAACATAGCTATTTTTTATTATTAGTTATACATACATTTATACATTTATTTATACATAGCTGTTTTTTTTTTGTTTTGTTTGTAGATTGGAGGACAAAAAATACGACAATTGAAGCACTTGACCAAATTTGATTTGGTAAACAAGGTGATAGCTGAATCATGTACCGTGCCAAAATCAATCTTGATTTTGGATGTCGGGACAAATGATATCGGGGTGGCTTGCTGGACCCCCTGTACAAGAGAACTCTTCACCGTGAAGATTCTTCACGCTAGGACAAGAAGTGAACGCTCCCCTGTGCTTAGCAAGGAGGACTTTGAGAAGAGTAAGAAAAACAAGACTCCTCCAGAGATGGTGGATAATCCTCTTGTTTTTTATGAACTGCACAGCACAATGCAAGAATACAACAGCATCGCTTTGGCGATTGGGTGGCCAACTGACAAGGATGGCAAAGGTTTCAAACAGGATTTTGTTGAAAAATTTATCGACAAAATGGATAAAAACCCATTGTTTGACAGGGTCATGTTTTCTCTTGTTAATGAGTTTGGGTCAACTACGCGAGCTTACAAGGTTTGTGATGAATTCGTGGAGCATTTACGGTTGAACGATCCACAAGCGTTTCAGAAATTAAAAAATGATCGATGTTTTGTGACAAATTGCAAAAACCTTAATTCTGCAAGAGAGATAGGAATTCGGCTAGGGGAGGCCACAAGACCTGATCTACTGCCTGATGACATCATCATTGAGAGGTACAAATTTCAATTTTTTTCCATTTTTTATTTTATTTATCCTATGCAGTGTATTTTTCATTTTTTGCAGGAGCAAGATGCGGGCTGCGAAACAACCTATTTACCGAGGCTGAGATTGCAAAAAGACCACTTAGATCAATGTATGGCACAGTCCACTTAGATGCTAAACATTAAAATTTAACATGGAAAGCCCTTGATTTAGTTTAAGGTTTAAAGTTACACTGTTGTTGTTGCTGGACATGAATGAACATGTCCACTTAGGTGTCCACTTAGATGTTCACTTTTGTTTTTTTGGCACAATTCACTTAGATGCTAAACATTAAAATTTAACATGAAAAGCCCTTGATTTAGGTCAAGGTTTAAAGTTACACTGTTGTGACTGCAGATCCTTCAACAATTGTTTCATCTCCTGATTTCTAAACAACATCTTTCATCCCAGTTGAAAGGTTTTTGTAAAACTTGTGGAATTCTAAGGTAACTCCTCCAGATTTTCGAACCATGTAAAGTGAAGGGGCCACTTAAAAAATCTCCGTTGGAACAGATAAATGACCGCTGCGTCTAGTTTTTTACCCTTGAAACTTTAACTTGAAATTATTTTTCTTCACATCAAAACCCAAAGGCAATGCAGCTTCCTCAATTTTTGATATAATTTCGTTAACAGGACATTTGGATCTAAATCTTGGTTCTCGTTTCACAAGTCCCATTTGCTTCTCGAAAAGGGAACTGAGGTTGAGTCCCTGAGGTGTAGGGATCAACTCAAACACATTCATAGTGAGAGGTGCAACAGGGCCTTCTTCCCGCCTCTCCACAACAAGGTTTCGACTTATAATGTTATTTTTTAAATGGAGAATGTCAATTTCCCCCCATTAAAATCACTATATACTACCAATTCCCCCTTATGTGTAATCTGAAGTTGTTTTTATTAATACTCGAGGTTCTTATTTCTCAAGTAAATATATGTTGTTTACTGAGCAGCGTTCTGCAGTCTGAAGGCACTCATTTTCTCTCAGAAATACATACATTAAAATTAACAAATAAATCAAATTAAAACGGTCATTCATTCATTCATACGATCCAGCTCCCAAAATTTCTTCGCAAGAATCTCCTCAATAATTCCTGTAGATGCACGACTCTGATTTATCTTCTCAGTGCAAGTCCTTCGATAGATCCGTGTGCTAATTAATTACTATGATTATTATTTCTTTATTCGACTGAAATTTGCGAATAAATACATCGATTTTGCCAAACTCATAATTTACATCCCTTTCTCGGTTTCATGGGGTCCATGTCTAATCTGTTGTTGGTCACAATCTCTTATCGATTCGTCCTGAATTGTCGAGGTTTGAGTTGTTGAATTTTACAGAGGATCTCCACTGATTTAGTAATTAGCATCTGAATAATTATAAATCTTTTAATTAAAAAAAGAAGAAGCGAAGATGAGGGTGGCGAAGTCGCAGGTATGGCAGCCGTGCAAAAAGAAGAGATCATGATCGTTAGTAAATAATCTCCAAGGCGAGAGAGAAAAAATCTAAAATAAGAAGAGATTTTAAAATTATACTGAGGAACGGAAGGGAAGGGAACGAAAACTGAATCTTAGGTTGAGCGAAGATTGAAGGGAAGGAAGCAGGACACGTGTTGGGAAGTACGAGTTAGGAAGGACGCTCGGAGAAGGAAGCTTCGCCAAAGTGAGTTTGGAAACACTGAAACTGGAGAAAATGTCGCCATTAAAATTCTCGATAAAGAAAAGGTTCTCAAGCATAAGATGATCGGTCAGATTCAGCGTGAAATTTCAACCATGAAACTTGTTAGACACCCTAATGTCATCCGCATGTATGAGGTGATGGCAAGCAAGACGAAAATATACATTGTTTTGGAATTTGTGACTGGTGGTGAACTTTTTGACAAAATTGTAAGTAGAGGAAGGTTGAAGGAAGACAAAGCTAGAAAGTATTTTTAGCAGCTAATTAATACTGTGGATTATTGCCATAGCAGAGGTGTTTGTCATAGAGATCTAAAGAAAGAGAACTTACTGCCGGATGCTAGAGGAGAGGAAAGTGGAGGAAAAGAGAGTAAAGGAGAGGAGAGGAGAGTGTGAAACTTTTCTAATGTTTGATTTGTCACATAATTATATAAAGAAAGGAAATCTCTAATTTTTTATTTAGACAATTTTAACCTTAATAAGTATTAAGCTTTCAATATTTATCATGTGTATAATAAAAAAACAGTAACTGGTAGAGAGAGAGTCAAGTCCCAGGAGAGAAACTGGTCAATCCGAACCTAAGAACCCGACCCGAAAGTCGTTTCTGATTCCAGCCACATCACCGGCTATGGAAGGTACTTATCGGAACCTCAAGAGCCGGCCATCATTCCCTAGCCATCACTACCGCCGGAATATTACCGGAAAGCCACTGATTGAAGCCCGAAAAGCAGTGGATATCGCAGCCTCAAATCGGCGAGTTTTGCCTTTTTCTGGTCACGCCGTCGCCTTGGCTTTGTCCATCCAGGATGACACTTCCATTTCCGACCATCCATAGCCACTAGTAACCGCCAAATCGCCGCCGATCAGCCGAATTTGTGGAAGTTGAAAAGTTTCTAAAATTTTTTAATCGGATTTGAACAACACACGACCATTTTTTTATCTTGATGAGGATGTAGTAATGTTGATCGTTGATCGTCAAGTCGACTGGTAGTGGCAGTGAGTAACACGCGTCAATGACACCGGCAGCGGCGGTTGCACGATCCGGCGAGTGTTAAAATTAATGTTTTATATTTTAAATAAATTTATTTAAATAAATAATAAATTTATTTTATTAAGCTTTTTAAATCATTATTTAAATTTAATTAATTTAAAATTATCTATAATGTTGAATTGATAAAATAAATTTGGTTTAGATTTTAAGTCAACCCCAAACCAAATTATAAAATTTTGGACCCAACCTAAACCAACCCAAATATTTTTAACTAAACCCAAACCAACTCATTTAGGTTTGCTTTGGGTTTGGATTGAATTTTATAATTAAAATATTTTTTATTTTGATAAATTTAATTATATCAAAATTAGAATAATAATGAATTATTATTAATTATTAAATTAATATTAAAATATAAAAAAATATTGTGGATAAAAAATTAAAAGAAAGAATTAAATTAAACTCCAATAACAAACTTCCATGAACATGACATAAAGAAACAAATTAAAAGTAAGAAAATAAAATTCGATGATCGATTAAGTCCACTCCTTCACCAATAAATAAATAACCAAAAAAAAAATTATAACGTTTGATCCAAACACTGTTGTTATGTTTGATAATCATAAGAATAATATCAACTCACAACCATCGCCTCCGTTGTTATATTTGATCCAAACTCTGCATTAAATAAAAATAAATTAATGAAAAAAGACCAGTGATAAATAAATATATAATTCTTTTGTAACTTGTTATGATAAACAGTTACTTGACATCATCGGTTCATAAAACTCAAGCTCCTCCATTGTTGGTTCATCTTGTTAGCCTATAAGGATATAAATGTTGATTTTGATAATAACAAACCACATGTTTTGAATAAACAAATATTTACATATTGTGCTTTTATAACAACAAAATGATTTTTATGGTATTGGATTATTTTTTAAGATATGGACTAAAATGAAAGAGTTTTGCCATCTTTATTTTTAAATAAATATTGTTTTGAATTTCGGATTTGTACCTATTTGAAAATATTTAAATATTTTAGGTCATTCTATACTTTCATATATTTTGGGTCATATCATAATTTTAAAAAGTTTTGGGATTAACAAAGCATTACTTAGAAATTCTGAAATTGGACGTATTTGCAAAGTTTGATAATACTTTGGGTCATTATACAGTTATAGAAAGTTTAAGGGTAAAATTATAATTTTAAAAAATAGTTTGTAGCCGTCACTGTAGCAAGCCGCTAACCGGATTTGACTAGCGGTAGACCGGATTTGGGCCGTAGCTTACTGAAAGGAAAGCGACTATGCGAATTTCAAAAGCGGCATACCAGATCTTCAAAAATTTAAATATTTGCTGTAACGGTAACATAAAAGCGGCTAACCGGGTTCCAAAAGTGGCAAGCCGGTTATCATCAGAAAACACATAACGGCTAATTTTTTAGCTGAAACTATATAAACTTAAAACCAATTCATTTTCAAGCCTCTAGCAAACAAAAACAAAAAGCACCCAATATATATTGAGCTCTCATTTCGCAAATCATTATACATTGAATCATCTTTGTTCTTCAAAGAGAGTTTTTGTTGTAATTTTCATTTCCTCATCAAATTTGTAAGTGTTTAAGTGTGTGAGACACTTGAGTGAAGAGATTGTGAGATAATTGTAACCATTTGACACCTTGCAAGTCAATTGTGAGCATTTGAAGCCTTGGAAGGCTTGGATAGTGAAATCCTCAAGCTTCGGTTGCTTGGAGCATGGATGTAGGCGAGGATTTCGAATCATGTGAAAATCCTTGTGTTTGTTTTCTCTTCCCTCACTCATTTATTATCATGCTTTCATTGAATTTATTGTTTTCGAATTTATTAAGGCATTAGATTGGATTGTTGTGTGGTTTGGTTAGGATAAGTTTTAAAATACCAATTCACCCCCCCTTGGGTTGCATAACTTGTATTTCATTTGGTATTAGATTATGAAATTTAGATTATGAAATAGCAACTCAAACTGATTCCACATTTAGGGAATGATAGTCCACCACTAGACCACCATATTTTGATGGAAACGATTACCTGTATTGAAAAACTAGGATGAGAATTTACTTGCAAGCTTTAGATTATGAAATTTGGGAAATCGTTAATGATGGTCCTTTCATGCATTTGACTAAAAATGAAGTCGGGGAAGATATTCCAAAACCTTCAAGGGAATGGAATGAATTGGAAAAGAGAAAAGTTTCTCTAAATTCCAAAACTATGAATGCCTTGTTTTGTACACTAGATAAGAAAGAGTTTCATAGAGTGTCTAGTTGTGAAAGTGCTAATGAAATTTAGCACAAACTTGAAGTTGTTTATGAAGGCACGAATCAAGTGAAAGAGTCTAAAATTAGTAGGTACACTCAATATGAATTGTGGCAAATGAAACAAAATGAAAGTGTGTATTCTATGTATACTAGATATACAGACATAGTGAACACTCTAGGAGCCCTAGGAAAGACCTTTTCAAATATCGAGAAAGTTAAGAAAATCATTAGGTCGCTTCGTAAGGAATGAAGACCAAAAAGGACTGCTGTTGAGGAAGCCAAAGATTTAAATATCTTACCTATTGATATTTAATTGGTTCTCTTATTTCTAGTGAGGAGGACTTGACAGCCGAAAAAGGTAATGAAGAGAAGAAGAGAAGCATTGCTCTCAAAGCTTCGAAACATGAGAGATGAGGAAAGTAAGCTGGATGATGTGGAGTTAGCTATATTGGCAAGAAGATTCAGAAAATTCTACAAGAAGACTAGTGAGAAGGGAAAGTTTAGAAAATACAAAAATAAAAAAGGAGAAGAAAGAGCCAATTACTTGCTATGAATGCAAGAAGCCCGGATACATACGACCGGAATGTCCTCTCCTTAACAAAATTAAGAAGAAAGCTACGGTGGCCACATGGGATGATAGCAATGAGGAAACAAGTGATGAATAAGAGCAACAAGAGATGACAAATTTAGCTCTCATGGCTTTTGGGGAAGAATCATGTGATGAATTTGATGAGGTAAGTAATCTTCCTACATATGATGAGTTACATACTTTCAAAAAATTGCATGATGAATGGATAAAAATTGATAACAAGAATGTATGTCTTAAAAATAAAATGGCAGAGCTCAAAGATAAAAATGAATCTCTAGGTGCAAAGATTACATGCCTAGAATTAGAGAATAAAACATTGATGATAAAGTTGCTTTATCAAATGAGAAAACTGCCACTTCACACGAGTATTTAGAATCACACATAGATGACTTGAAAAATGAAAATGAAATGCTTAAGAAGAAAAGCAATGAGTTAAATGAGATTGTTTTAAAATTTACAAATGGGCAAAAGATGTTAGATAACTTGCTCAATTCATAAAAATGTGTATTTGACAATTGAGGTATTGGCTATAAGCCCAATTTGAAACAAAAGTTTTATAAGAATAGCTTTGTGAAAAATAACTCTATTAACAATCAAGTTGTATGTCATTATTGTAATCAAGATGGCCATATGGAAAATAAATGTCCAGTGAAGAGAAATGCATATTATGGTGTGAGATATGTTTGGGTTCCAAAAGGAACCATTGCTAACTATCAAGGACCCAAAAAGGTTTTGGGTACCTAAAACTTGAGATTTTCTCTGTAGGGCTTGAAGAAGAAGAATAATAAATAGTATTTAGTGGTTGTTCAAGACACATGACAGAATTATTCTTGGTTTTCGAGTTTTACCAAGATCGAAAATGGTGGAGATGTATTGTTTGGAGATAATTCAAAAGAAAAAATTATTGGTATTGACAACATCGGTAATGTATCCTCTACTCTCATTGAAACTGTGTGTTTGATTGAAAACTTAAAACACAACTTGCTTAGCATTAGTCAATTTGTGATAAAGGATATAGAGTTATCTTTGATGAATCAAAATGTGTTATTGAGAATGCATGTGATGTCTATAGATTGTGCATCTACAAATGATAAATGTTTCTCCGCATTCATGATGACGATTGGTTATGGCATAGAAGACTAGGTCATGATTTGGTTAAAGATCTTCCAAAAATCAGTTTTCAAAAAGATAAAATTTTTTAAGCTTGCCAATTTGGAATCAAAACTTCTTTCAAAAACAAATAATATATTAATTAATAGTAATAATTATATATATTAATTAATAATAATATATTAATTAACTATAATAATATATTAATGATTATTATGAAAGTATATTTATTAATTAATTATAATAATAATAATATATTAATTATTGTGATCATTTATTCAAAAACTATGATTATTAATATATTATTGTTAATAATGTCTTAATATATTAATATATTAATTAATAGTAATAATTATATACATTCATTAATTATTAATAATAATATATGAATCAACTATAATAATTTTATTTATTATTAATATATTATAATAATTTTATATTAATTAATAGTAATAATTATTTCAATTCATTAATGATAATATATGAATTAATTATAATAACTATATTAATAATTATTATAGTAGTATAGTAATTAATTAATTATAATTATAATATATTAATTATTGTGATTATTTATTCAAAAATTACAATTATTAATAATTTTTGTTAATAATGTATCAATATACTAATTAACTATAATATACTAATTAATTGTAATAATATATTAATTGATTATATATTTGGCTTTTTGTTTTTTATATTTATATTTTTTATTTAAAGGAGGGACATTTTAGGAAAATTTGAATGTCAATGGGGGTGTTGAGTGTTAGAAAGTATATATTTATAAAGGAGAAAATTGTCATTTTATACTTCAAGTCTCACTAACATCTCTAATTTTATTTACTTAAGTCCTTTGTTATTTAATTATGAGTGTTTTGTTTTAATTAAGTATTTTATGTATTTTAGGGGCATCATGGTCATTTCACAATGAACGAGATATCGGATAGCAAAACGGATGTCACTTTTGAACTCAGGACAGTTTAAAACCTTAGGAGGAGCATAAAAAGAAAAATGGCACTGCTCATACGTACGGCACTATTCACATGTATGCATCGTTCATGGATGCTTCACGATATCTTTAGATCTAAGCTGCGTTACTGTTCAAACCATGTGCAAACCGTGTTACTGTTCAAACCGCGTGGTCAAACCCGTGATCAAACCGAGTTACTGTTCACTGATGACGTGGCGCAATCCTGTGCGTCCAAACTATTTTTAATCCGATGGCCATGATTCACTCAATGTATCTATAAAAAGGGGGCCTTCTCCCCCTAATTTGATACCCCTGAATTTATTTTTGAGCTTAGTTTTCTGTAATTCTTTCTCCATCTTGTATTTTCTATGTATTTTAATAAATTCCCATTTTACCCTTAGTTCAATTATGAGTAGTTAATTTTCTTTCAAGCTTGGGTTGAAGGTGAAATCTCAACATGTGTCATGGGCTTTAATTGGTAAATTTATTTTCTCTTCCCCTCTAATTTCTGTGGAGGTTTTGACTTTTCGTCGACAAATAATAATAATCTTACCTAGTTACCGCCTTGGTTTTACCGGCACTCTAGAATAAGGTTATTATTATTTGGCACGATAAGCCCTTAGCACCATATTGATTAGAGTGTGGTTCATGAGGTGTGGATTCCCCCCTTATGATTTAATTGGTATTAATAAGGAATATTTAGCCCATGGTGCATGTTGATACGGATCCAGATACCCAAGCACTTTATTATAATAGTTTCCAATTTAATTTATTCCTGCCATTCCAATTTAATTTCCAGCATAGTTTAAATCAATTTCCCCACAAATCAAATCACCCACTTACAAAATTAATTCTACACCTAATTAAAATCCACCTCTTCGTGGGATCGACACTCGACACCATTGATCTATTCTACAATAGATTCGTGCGCTTGCGAGTTCAACAAAATTTGCACAACAAGTTTTTGGCGCCGTTGCCGGGGAGGTAAGTATTTTAACTTGTAGAATTAATATTTTTTGTAAATAATTTATTATTACTATTATTTTAGTTTATTTCCTTGTAATTTTTTTCTATTAAAAAAAAGAAGCGAATTTACATTTTTAGGTAAGAATTTCTTTTTCTCTTCTTTAAATTTCTGTATTTTAATTTTCAAGTTATTCTTCTTTATAAATTTTCATTTATCTTGTTAATTTATTTTAATTTTAGTTAATTTCACGTATTTGTTTTAGTGTGTTTTTTTTTAATAGAAAGGTTGTAACAGCGCAATAAGGTTAGTATTGTAATTTCTCCTTCTTCTTTATTTTTATTTAATTTGTTCTCATTTTTATTTTCTTTGCATGCATGGTCGTAGGTCATTATTACCTAATCTTGAACCTATAGACCTTGAATTAGAAAGAACACTTCACACACACAAACAAATTGCACTTAAAGATAAAATTAAAATGGATTTGCAACAACCAGAACCACAGGAGAGGCCATTTAAGGACTACTTCAGTCCCTTAGCTAATTTGAGCAAATCATGCATAAGATACCTAAATGTAGCTGCTAGGAGTTTTGAGTTAAAACCTAGTGTGCTAAATTGTCTCCCAACATTTTATGGCCTAGAAAATGAGGACCCATATAATCATCTGAATGATTTTCATACAATTTGTCAAACTTTTAAATATGAGAATTTTTCAGAAGATGATGTTAAACTTAGACTATTCCCATTTTCTTTAAAGGATAGAGCTCATTCATGGTTTAATACATTGCCTGCTAATAGTATTACAACATGGGAACAAATGGTAACAAAATTTTTAAATAAATATTTCCCAGTGCATAAAACTAATGCTATTCGCAGGGAAATCTCGGAGTTTACCCAGAGAGAAGACGAGCAGTTTTTCGAAGTATGGGAGCGATTCAATGGGCTACTCTTGAAGTGTCCACATCATAGGTACGAGAAATGACACCAATGCCAATACTTTTTGGAGAGATTATTGCCAAATGTGCAAGAATGGCTAATGGCAACAAGTGGAGGAGAGCTAATGTCAAAAAGTACATCAGAGATTTGGGAGTTTTTCCAGAGACAAGCAGATAATTCCCAATAACGGAGTCGATCTCTCAGGAATACTAGAAGAATTAAAGGAGTAAATGAGGTTCACATTGGCGAGTCTAGTTCGGGAATCAAAGAAGTCAAAGAGATGGTTGAAGGTCTTTCTCGACAAATAGCATCGTTGATGACTGCCAAATCAACAGAGCCACATGATCATGACTGATATTCAGATCAAGCCAATGCCATAGGTGTCATGAGAAAGCCATTAAATTACAACCCATACTCCAATACATATAATCCTGGATGGAAAGACCACCCTATATTTTCATGGTCTCAGGGATTCCAACAGAATGGACAGCAGCTACAACTCCACCAATGCAATCAATTCCTCAAGTTCCTCAAGCCTCTCAACCACCATTTAGACCATACAATCAGAACCAGAATTACTCTCAACCCAGACCATTGGAGGATTCATTCCAAAATTTCAAGAATGTTACTCAATCTACAATCGAGCAACAGAACCGCACCATTGATGGACTACGGAATGAGATGAGAGCAGGCTTCAACTCACAAGCCCAATCAGTTTCAAGCCTCGAAAAGATGGTGGGACAACTTGCTTCTTCAGTGCAAACTTTGGCAATGACTGTTGAGAAAGGCAAGTTTCCAAGTCAACCAGTGCCTAATCCTAAAGGAGTACATGAAGCAACTACCAGTTCACCACAACAACATGGAGAGGTCAAAGCCGTTATGACCTTGCGAAAAGGAAAAGAAGTTGACAACAAAGTGGAGATGCCAGCGACAAAAGAAAATCAAATTGTACCTGTGAATGTTGAAGACTCACCACCAGAGGAGCAATCCTGTGCATCCAAACTATTTTTAATCCGATGGCCATGATTCACTCAATGTATCTATAAAAAGGGGGCCTCTCCCCCCTAATTTGACACCCCTGAATCCATTTCTTAGCTTAGTTTTCTGTAATTCCTTCTCCATCTTGTATTTTCTACGTATTTTAATAAAATTTCTATTTTACCCTTAGTTCAATTATGAGTGGCTAATTTTCTTTTAAACTTGGGTTGAAGGTGAAGTCTCAACATGTGTCATGGGCTTTATTTGGTAAATTTATTTTCTCTTCCCCTCTAATTTCTGTGGAGGTTTTGACTTTTCGTCGACAAATAATAATAATCTTGTCTAGTTACCGCCCTGGTTTTACCGGCACCCTAGTATAAGGTTATTATTATTTGGCACGATAAGCCCTTGACACCATATTGATTAGAGCGTGGTTCATGAGGTGTGGATTCCCCCCTCATGATTTAATTGGTATTAATAAGGATTATTTAGCCCATGATGCATGTTGATACGGATCCAGATACCCAAGTGCCTTATCTCAATAGTTTCCAATTTAATTATTTCTGCCAATCCAATTTAAATTCTAGCATCCTTTAAATCAATTTCCCCATAAATCCAATCACCCATTTACATAATTAATTCTACACACAATTAAAATCCACCTCCTCGTGGGATCGACACTCAACACCATTAATCTATTCTACAATAGATTCGTGTAAACATGCGAGTTCAACAAAATTTGCACAACAAGTTTTTGACGCGTTCGTTTCGGGAGGTAAGTATTTTGATTTGTAGAATTAATTTTTTGTAAATAATTTTATTATTATTATTATTATTATTATTATTATTATTATTATTTTAGTTGTTTCCTTATAATTTTTTTTCTTAATTAATTAAAAAAAAAGGGAATCTACATTTTAGGTAAGAAATTATTTTTCTCTTCTTTAAATTTCTGCAATTTAATTTTCAAGCTATTTTTCCTTATAATTTTTCATTTATCTTGTTAATTTATTTTTTTTATTTCACGTATTTTTTTTTATGTGCTTTTATAGAAAGGTTATAACAGCGCAATAAGGTTAGTATCGTAATTTCTTTTTCTTCTTTATTTTTATTTGTTTTGTTCTCAATTTATTTTCTTTATTTGCATGCATGGTCGTAGGTCATTATCACCTAATCTTGAACCTATAGACCTTGAATTAGAAAGAACACTTCGCACACACAAACACATTGCACGTAAAGATAAAACTGAAATGGATTTGCAACAACCAGAACCACAGGAGAGGCCATTCAAGGACTACTTCAGTCCCTTAGCTAATTTGAGCACATCATGCATTAGATACCCAAATGTAGTTGCTAGGAGTTTTGAATTAAAACCTAGTGTGCTAAATTGTCTCCCAACATTCTATGGCTTAGAAAATGAGGATCCATATAATCATCTGAATGATTTTCATACAATTTGTCAAACCTTTAAATATGAGAATTTTTCAGAAGATGATGTTAAACTTAGACTATTCCCATTTTCTTTAAAGGATAGAGCTCGTTCATGGTTCAATACATTGCCTGCTAATAGCATTACAACATGGGAACAAATGGTAACAAAATTTTTAAATAAATATTTCCCAGTACATAAAACCAATGCTATTCGCAGGGAAATTTCAGAGTTTACACAGAGAGAAGACGAGCAGTTTTTCGAAGCATGGGAGCGATTCAATGGGCTACTTTTGAAGTGTCCACATCATGGGTACGAGAAATGGCACCAATGCCAATACTTCTTGGAGGGATTATTGCCAAATGTGCAAGAATGGCTAATGGCAACAAGTGGAGGAGAGCTAATGTCAAAAAGTGCATCAGAGATTTGGGATTTCTTCCAGCGACAAGCGGATAATTCCCAACAACGGAGTCGATCTCTCAGGAATACTAGAAGAATTAAAGGAGTAAATGAGGTTCACATTGGCGAGTCAAGTTCGGGAATTAAAGAAGTCAAAGATATAATTGAAGGTCTTTCTCGACAAATAGCATCGTTGACGACTGCTAAATCAACAGAGCCACATGACCATGACTCATATTCAGATCAAGCCAATGCCATCGGTGTCATGAGGAAACCATCAAATTACAACCCATACTCCAACACATATAATCCTGGATGGAGAGATCACCCCAATTTTTCATGGTCTCAAGGATTCCAACAGAATGGACCAAAGCTGACTCCAGCTCCACCAATGCAACCAATTCCTCAAGTTCCTCAAGCCTCTCAGCCACCATTTAGACCATACAATCAGAATCAAAACTACTCTCAACCCAGACAATGGGAGGATGCCTTCCAGAATGTCAAGAATGTTACTAACTCCATGATCGAGCAACAGAACCGCACCATTGATGGACTACGAAATGAGATGAGAGCAGGCTTCAACTCACAAGCCCAATCAGTTTCAAGCCTCGAGAAGATGGTGGGACAACTTGCTTCTTGATTCAGACTTTGGCAATGACTGTTGAGAAAGGTAAATTTCCAAGTCAACCAGTGCCTAATCCTAAAGGAGTGCATGAAGCAAGTACCAGTTCACCACAACAGCATGGAGAGGTCAAAGCCGTTATGACCTTGCGAAAAGGGAAAGAAGTCGACAACAAAGTGGAGATGCCAGCAACCAAAGAAAATCAGATTGTACCTGTAAATGCTGAGGACTCACCACCGGAGGAGAAAGAAGAAACCAACCCACGGGAATACATTCCTAAAGCTCCATTTCCTCAGAGGTTAGCTAAAGGAAAGAAGGGAAAATCCACAGGTGAGATTTTTGAAGTCTTCAAACAGGTAAGTGTTAACATCCCTTTACTTGATGCAATAAAGCAAGTTCCATCTTATGCCAAGTTTCTTAAAGACCTTTGCACTAAAAAGAGAAACATTCATGTTCAGAAAAAGGCATTTTTAACTGAAAATGTTAGTTCTATACTCCAACACAAAATTCCTCTAAAATGTAAAGACCCAGGCTCCCCCACTATCTCATGTAGTATAGGGAACCACACAATTGAGAATGCTTTGTTGGATTTAGGAGCTAGTGTTAATCTCTTGCCTTACTCAGTATTTGTGAAACTTGGATTGGGAGAATTACACCCAACTCGGTGGTGTTACTGACTTAGATCGGTCCACGAAAATACCTCGTGGTATTGTGGAGGACGTGCTTATCCAGGTAGACAAGTTTTATTTTCATGTTGATTTCATTGTAATTGACACTCAACCAATACAGGATTCAAGGAAGCATATCCCCATTATCCTAGGCCGACCATTCTTGGCAACTGCGGATGCTCACATTCAATGCAGAACTGGAAATATGCAGTTGTCCTTTGGCAATATGACCATGGAGCTCAACATCTTCAACATTGCCAAACAACCTCACAATGCAGATGATGGAATTGTTGACGTGGATTTAATTGAAGCATTAGTTGATGATACTTTTCTTTCAAACCTTAGTGATGACCCTTTACAAACATGTTTAACTCACTTTGGTTTGGATTTTGATGTTGACAGATCAGTCGATGAGGTCAACGCCTTACTTGACTCAGCACCATCCATGGACACTGATAAATGGAAGTCAAGAGTTGAGCAACTAGCACCATCAGAGAAGAAAATCATCCCATCATCAGAGTCACCACCGAAACTCGAGCTTAAACCATTACCCAACACTTTGGAATATGCGTTCTTGGGAGAAGAAAGCACTCTACCGGTAATCATCTCATCATCCCTAAATGACGAGCAAAAAGGTAAGTTGTTGGATGTTTTAAAAGAGCACAAAGGAGCATTAGGATGGACCATAGCAGACATAAAAGGTATAAACCCAGCAGACTGCATGCATTACATTCACCTTGATGAAAATGCTAAATCTACTAGGGAAATGCAACGTCGGTTAAATCCTAATATGAAAGAAGTTGTTAGAACGGAAGTCCTTAAGCTATTAGATGCAGGTATCATTTACCCCATTTTCGATAGTTCAGGGTCTCTGTGCAAGTTGTCCCCAAAAAGTCGAGTCATGTAGTTACCAATGCTGATAATGAATTGATACCCACTAGAGTGACTACAGGATGGCGTGTATGCATTGATTATAGGAAGTTAAATTCTGTCACACGCAAAGACCATTTTCCTTTACCATTTATTGATCAAATGCTTGATAGATTAGTTTTTAAAAGGCCATGAATTTTATTGTTTTCTAGATGGCTATTCAAGATACAATCAGATCCCCATAGCACCAAAAGATCAAGAGAAAACCACTTTCACTTGCCCTTTTGGCACTTTTGCATATAGGAGAATGCCATTTGGATTATGTAATGCACTGCTACATTTCAACGTTGTATGTTAAGCATTTTTTTGATATGGTTGAGCGATTTCTTGAGGTCTTTATGGATGATTTTTCTGTCTTTGGTGACTCATTTGATCAATGTTTACATCATCTAACACAAGTTTTGCAGAGATGTATAGAGAAGAATTTGGTCTTAAATTGGGAGAAGTGTCATTTTATGGTAAAACAAGGTATAGTTCTCGGTCACATCATTTCATGCAAAGGTATTGAGGTTGACAAAGCCAAGGTGGATCTCATTTCTAATCTTCCTCCACCTAAAAAATGATCGGAGAAGTAAGATCTTTCCTTGGGCATGCTGGTTTTTATAGACGTTTCATTAAAGATTTTAGCAAAGTTTCTAGACCTTTATGCAATTTACTTGCTAAGGATGTACCTTTTGTCTTTAATGATTCATGTCTTGTGGCGTTTGAAAAGCTAAAGCGATTGTTGACGTCATCACCCATCATTCAGCCACCAAACTGGAGCTTACCATTTGAGCTTATGTGTGATGCATCTGATTATGCAGTAGGAGCAGTATTAGGACAAAGAGTAGATCGAATTCCTCATGTTATTTACTATGCTAGTATGACATTAAACGATGCACAGTTGAACTATTCAACTACTGAAAAAGAAATGCTAGCAGTAGTGTTTGCATTAGAAAAATTTCGATCTTATCTCATTGGTTGTAAAATTATTGTGTTCTGAGATCATCGCTCTGAAATATCTTCTCACAAAGAAAGATGCAAAAGCTAGACTAATTCGTTGGGTGCTGCTTTTGCGGGAATTTGACTTGGAATTCAAAGATAAGAAAGGGACGAGAAAATGTTGTGGTGACCATCTCTCTCGTCTCCACTTTGACATCAACACGAACCCTTAACATTGAATGAGTCATTTGCGGATGAACAATTAATGAGTGTGGAAGTATTACCTTGGTATCTTTGATATAGTTAATTATCTTGTTACTGAGGTAAACTTCGAGCATTGGACCAAGCAAGACAAGGCCAAATTCTTTGTGGAAATAAAGAATTTTTTTAAGGATGACCCTTATCTGTTCAAGTATTGTGCGGATCAAATTATTCGACGATGTGTCCCAGAGAATGAATTTCATAACATCCTTTCGTTTTGCCATGAACAAGCTTGTGGAGGCCATTTCGGTAGCTAAGAAAAAACACCACAAAAGTTCTACAATGTGGTTTTCTATTGGCCGACTATATTTCGAGATGCTTACACCTTTTGTTCTTCATGTGATAGGTGTCAACGAATGGGGAGCATTACACGAAGGAACATGATGCCACTAAATCCAATTTTAGTGGTTGAGATTTTGATGTATGGGGTATCGACTTCATGGGACCCTTTCCCCCATCTTTTGGCCATCAATACATATTGGTTGCTGTTGACTATGTTTCAAAATGGGTAGAGGCAATTCCATGCAGAACCAATGATCATAAAGTGGTGATAGGGTTTTTGAAGAGCAACATCGTTTCACGCTTTGGATTCCCTCGAACGATAATCAGTGATGGTGGTACCCACTTTTGTAACAAATCATTCAAAGCACTTTTGACAAAGTACTCCATCACTCATAAAGTGGCGACTCCGTATCATCCGCAAACCAGTGGCCAAGTTGAGATCTCCAATCGAGAAATAAAGCACATCTTAGAAAAGACCGTGAGGCCAGACAGAAAAGATTGGTCATTAAGACTTGATGATGCATTATGGGCATATAGAACGGCTTTCAAGACCCCAATTGGGATGTCACCCTACAGGCTAGTGTATGGAAAAGCTTGCCACCTACCTGTGGAACTCGAGCATCGTGCGTACTGGGCCATCAAGAAATTCAATTTTGACATGCAGCAAGCTGGCTCGAAAACGACGATTACGGTTGGTGAGAACTTGAAGAAATTCGTAATGATGCATACGAAAATGCCAAGGTTTACAAGCGGCCGAATGAAAGTCTTTCATGATAAGTGATTATGAGAAAATCTTTCACTCAGGTCAGAAAGTACTTTTATTCAATTTCGTTTGCACCTATTCCAGGTAATCTACGCTCTCGATGGTCTGGCCCCTTCATTGTTCATACTGTTTTTCCACATGGGGCAATTGAAATTAAGGACCCAAAAAATGGTGTCACGTTTAAAGTTAATGGTCAAAGATTAAAGCCATATCTAGAGTACCAACCACATGGAGAGGACACCGAAATAAATTTGAGTGACCCACCACATTTGAATTAAGATTTTTTGTTTTTTTTCGTGATTTGATTTTTTCTTTCTTTTTACTATTCTTTTGCTAATTGAAATTGTTTGTGCATAAGTGTGTTTGTTTAACCATTAAGTTTTCTTTTATCACTTTTAATCATGAGACAGTTCCTCTTGAACATCCTAGAGGCGACTTCAACGTGTCCAATCTCATCTCGAGAGGCGGATACGATTTTGTAAAACACATCGTATTTGGAAGCTACAACCACCGGAGTTAATATCCCACGTTGAGGATTTAGAAAGCCAACTCAGAGACATTGAGATAAGTGTCTACAACATCCAGTTGGAGCTTGAGGTAAATTCTATAAGAGGACGATTGTGATTTCTTTGTGTGTTTTTATTTGTTACTCCGTTTGTGTGTTTTAGTTTGTCACCCCGGTTAAGTGGCGGATAACGGTACTCCGTGACAATCAAGTCGGTTACTTGATTTCCCACAATTCGATCTTCTGAGGCGAAGGTATGGACAGAAATGAGATCCTGGCAAAGCTTCACAATCGATTCCCTTCACTTCCTCAGAATGCCCTCTTTACAATCTATAAAGCTCGGACCGAACGCATGCGATTGCTCATGAGGAATAACATACCTGCTGATATTCGCTGGTTAATCGAAGCCAAAGTACGCTTGGCAGGTGAGTTGCCTCATAAATTTATTGCATACATGCCTGGTTGTGGTAAAGGAAATTATGCAAGAAAGCGAAGAGCTCGAAAGATTTCGGTTGCTTGTCATAAGTGTGCCAGAATGATATGCAATAAAAAACGATGTTCTTTAGGAATGGTGTCTGATAACAGAGAAGATAAGATTCAATTCATTAGGGATGGCTTGAATAAGGAGTCATTGGATGATATCCTTTTGTCTCTTGAAACGCATCCAAGTGGATATGTGCAAGGAGCGATTCTCCAGTTATGGCCATCATTCCAGAAAGAGCATGCACGATATAGTCTCGGGAATCTGACTATAAACGACCCTGTTTGCCAGTTTATAAGAAAACTGGATGGGAAGCCTATCCTCGACCCATAGAGGGCGTTGAAGCCGTTTCTGGACGTAAAACCAGAGGAAGATGTGAGCCACGATCGCAACTACCTGTAAATATCCTTTTACTTTACTGTTGTTTTATTTCACTGTTGTTTTACCATCTGCATTATTGCCTTTAATAATTTTATTTTATCATTATTTGTTTTTCCTTTTTACTGTTTCCTTTTTGACTCTTGAGCCATGTGCATTACATGATTAATTTGACATGGACATGACACCTCATTCACAATTTTTTGTGACCCTGCCGCCAAGATCCTTAAATATGATTCTTTTCGTTTGCACTCACAAATTATTTTTGAGAAGTATCCTAATGGCAGCTACTCCCAATAAACAATTCAAGAACATTTGTGTGCTTTCGGATTTAACTATGGCAAATATAAAGAGTTCTTTGAGGACCATTGATCTTGGTCGATGCATAGCGAGAGAGAAAATTACACTTAGTATACGGCGGAGGTGACCGAGGGTTATCAAAATTGGTCTCGAAACTTTTTTGTCGGAGGAAGTCAAGTGTTAGGCATCATACCACAAACCCTAAAACCTTTAGGCGCTTGTCTAACTCACCGATTTGGAGAAGAGTTAGTTGTCTCGGGTATGCAAGAAAGAATAACCGAAATGCTTAATCATCTTTGATGCTTTTATTTTCTTACCGGAGATCTTGCAACTCTAGAGGCACTTATCACTTTAGCATCTTGGGCCCATCTCGCACATTCATCAGAAACCCATCGGTTTGTTAAATGTCAAAAATTTTTATGATAGCTTTATCGCATTTCTTAACCATGCAATAAAAAACTACTTCATTCCTTCCACGGTGAAAAAACTTTTTATTTGTGCTCACTGCTTGCTAATGAGCTACTTGATCATTACAAGCTTATCGACAGAGCGCAGATCCCAAGACCTTGGTGTTGGAGTGTACAAATAACGATGGTAACAATAAGAATTTGTAAGAAGTACAAATTAGATTTAAATCTCCGCCTGTAAATATTTTATTTGGTGTTGCACCACCCAGGTGATGTCTTCTAAACTCTACTTTTTTCCTTTAAAACATTGAGGACAATGTTTCGTTCTGGTTGGGGGGAGGGGATAGTTGACAATTGTGGAATGTTGGTTAAGTTTTTACTAATTTTTTGTTGTAGAAACTAACTGTTGCTAACTGTTTGTGTTGAAGATGGCTGAATATGGAGTGTAGTTACTCTAGAAACGCATCTTCTTAGTTAAAAAAAAAAAGAAAAAAAAATAATAATAATGAAAAAAAAAATTTCTTATTTTTCGTGTGATCTTTCTAACTTTTTGACTTCTCCTTTATAAATATGCATTTTCAAATTTTGAGTCGAAGATGGCTGAATATAGAGTGTAGTGCCTCTAGAAACGCATCTTCTTAGTTTAAAAAAAAAAATCATTTTTCTATCATTTTAAGTGTAACATTTTCAATTAGTTTTTCTGCATTATTTTCACATTTCTGCATGCATATTTTCCTTTCATGTTTAGAATAGGTTGGGGGGTAGAATGTTGTTTTTTTTTTAAAAAAAAAAAATAGTGTGATTTTGTTTTTATTTTTGGATGGCATGATGATTTTCAAATTTTAGTATTTGTATTATCTTTGGTCTTAAGTGATGTTACACTATGTTTGCTACTCTACATGTTGATGTCGGAGATAAATATGAGTTGCTTGAAAGAATTGACATGTCATAATGAATACCAAGTGAGCTTTTGAGCCTATTATTTTTCTTGGAGAGTAACCCTTTTTGCCCATTCTTCATACTGACAAGTATTATTATTTTATACATGATCTTTAGATTTCCTTGGAGTCAACCCTTTAAAAAAAAAAAAAAATGCGTTGCTACATCTAAAGGTCCATTTAACTAGTAGATATGGAGGATTATCTAGAGCCCTAAAAGATGATGGAAAGGCCATCTTTGACCCGTTTGAGCCTTTCTAGCCATCCCTTATGTGAAATATCCATAGTTAGCCCTTTTGAGCCTTTTATAAAAAAAAAAAAAAAAAAAAAAACCTTTTCTTTGTCAACTTATCATCTTGACCCACTCCAATTTGGAGTATTAACCGATATCTTACAAAGTTCCATCACCTATTCATGTTTGAGAAAAATATAAATAATTATTTTGTTTAGTAAAGTTGTACAATAACCAAAAAAAAAAAAAGAGAAAAAAAAAGAAAAAAAAATTCTCTAAAACAAAAAAAAAAAAGAAAAAAGAAAAAAAAAAGAGAGAGAGATATAATTCAATAAGTGAAATGCATTTTTTTTCTTCCAAAAGATATTATTTTTCTCAAACATGTATTTTGTTTTCTCTATTTTCCTTTCTTTGTTAGCCATGTCCCTAGCCTACGTTACATCCTAATAAAAGTCCTTCTTGATTTTAGGGAACTATAGTCTGAAGTAGAAGCTAGTTATATGGGCTAAAAGATGTTGTAATGCATAATAATAATAAAAAAAAAGAAGTAAATAAATTGGGTTGACTAGCATTTTGTTTGACTTGAGATCGTGTTATTTCTAAGTTGTGGGCATATTCTTTTCATCTTGGTGAGAGTGTGTGATATTATTTCTTTACTATCTTCACTCCATTTATCATTCATTGAAGTGACAATTTTTATTGGGTTTAATTTCCTTGTGAGAGTGTCACTATTATTAGGTGAGATTTTGGGGTTTGACATGTCATTTTTGAAAGTAGCTGTATTTACTTGGTTGATTCATGTGGATGGTTGATGTGGGTGTGATGTTTCTTTAGACTGGAGATAATGCTTATACTTTTATTTGATTGTTGTCATTAGTCGATTGAATAAACAAGTTTGTTTAAAAAAAAAAAAAAATTTGGGTTTGAGTTTTATTTTCGCTTTATTTGCTAGGGACTAGCAATAAGTCAGTTTGGGGTGTGTTGAGTGTTAGAAAGTGTATATTTATAAAGGAGAAATTCATCATTTTACACTTCAAATCTCACTAACATCTCTAATTTTATTTATTTAAATCCTTTGTTATTTAATTATATATGTTTTGTTTTAATTAAGTATTTTGTGTATTTTAGGGGTATCATGGTCATTTCACAATGAACGAGATTTCGGATAGCAAAACGGACGTCACTTTTGAACTCAGGATAGTCGAAAACCTTAAGAGGAGCATAAAAGGAAAAATGGCACTTTGTTCACACGCACTATTCACGGCACTATTCACATGTACTGATCATCTTGTTCATGGATATTCGCTCACTACATTCGCTCGCATCAAAGCGTTCGTTCAAACCGTGTGCAAACCGTGTTCTTTGTTCAAACCGCGTGGTCAAACCCGTGGTCAAACCGGTATTCTTGTTCACCGATGACGTGGCGCAATCACGTGCATCCAAACTATTTTTAATCCGATGGCCATGATTCACTCAATGTATCTATAAAAAGGGGGCCTCTCCCCCCTAATTTGACACCCCTGAATCCATTTCTTAGCTTAGTTTTCTGTAATTCCTTCTCCATCTTGTATTTTCTACGTATTTTAATAAAATTTCTATTTTACCCTTAGTTCAATTATGAGTGGCTAATTTTCTTTTAAACTTGGGTTGAAGGTGAAGTCTCAACATGTGTCATGGGCTTTATTTGGTAAATTTATTTTCTCTTCCCCTCTAATTTCTGTGGAGGTTTTGACTTTTCGTCGACAAATAATAATAATCTTGTCTAGTTACCGCCCTGGTTTTACCGGCACCCTAGTATAAGGTTATTATTATTTGGCACGATAAGCCCTTGACACCACATTGATTAGAGCGTGGTTCATGAGGTGTGGATTCCCCCCTCATGATTTAATTGGTATTAATAAGGATTATTTAGCCCATGATGCATGTTGATACGGATCCAGATACCCAAGTGCCTTATCTCAATAGTTTCCAATTTAATTATTTCTGCCAATCCAATTTAAATTCTAGCATCCTTTAAATCAATTTCCCCATAAATCCAATCACCCATTTACATAATTAATTCTACACACAATTAAAATCCACCTCCTCGTGGGATCGACACTCAACACCATTAATCTATTCTACAATAGATTCATGCTGCCATGAAAGTTCAACAAAATTTGCACAACAAGTTTTTGGCGCCGTTGTTGGGAGGTAAGTATTTTGATTTGTAGAATTAATTTTTTGTAAATAATTTTATTATTATTATTATTATTATTATTATTATTATTTTAGTTGTTTCCTTATAATTTTTTTTCTTAATTAATTAAAAAAAAAAAAAGGGAATCTACATTTTAGGTAAGAAATTATTTTTCTCTTCTTTAAATTTCTGCAATTTAATTTTCAAGCTATTTTTCCTTATAATTTTTCATTTATCTTGTTAATTTATTTTTTTTATTTCACGTATTTTTTTTTATGTGCTTTTATAGAAAGGTTATAACAGCGCAATAAGGTTAGTATCGTAATTTCTTCTTCTTCTTTATTTTTATTTGTTTTGTTCTCAATTTATTTTCTTTATTTGCATGCATGGTCGTAGGTCATTATCACCTAATCTTGAACCTATAGACCTTGAATTAGAAAGAACACTTCGCACACACAAACACATTGCACGTAAAGATAAAACTGAAATGGATTTGCAACAACCAGAACCACAGGAGAGGCCATTCAAGGACTACTTCAGTCCCTTAGCTAATTTGAGCACATCATGCATTAGATACCCAAATGTAGTTGCTAGGAGTTTTGAATTAAAACCTAGTGTGCTAAATTGTCTCCCAACATTCTATGGCTTAGAAAATGAGGATCCATATAATCATCTGAATGATTTTCATACAATTTGTCAAACCTTTAAATATGAGAATTTTTCAGAAGATGATGTTAAACTTAGACTATTCCCATTTTCTTTAAAGGATAGAGCTCGTTCATGGTTCAATACATTGCCTGCTAATAGCATTACAACATGGGAACAAATGGTAACAAAATTTTTAAATAAATATTTCCCAGTACATAAAACCAATGCTATTCGCAGGGAAATTTTGAGTTTACGTGAGAGAGAAGACGAGCAGTTTTTCGAAGCATGGGAGCGATTCAATGGGCTACTTTTGAAGTGTCCACATCATGGGGTACGAAATGGCACCAATGCCAATACTTCTTGGAGGGATTATTGCCAAATGTGCAAGAATGGCTAATGGCAACAAGTGGAGGAGAGCTAATGTCAAAAAGTGCATCAGAGATTTGGGATTTCTTCCAGCGACAAGCGGATAATTCCCAACAACGGAGTCGATCTCTCAGGAATACTAGAAGAATTAAAGGAGTAAATGAGGTTCACATTGGCGAGTCAAGTTCGGGAATTAAAGAAGTCAAAGATATAATCAAGGTCTTTCTCGACAAATAGCATCGTTGACGACTGCTAAATCAACAGAGCCACATGACCATGACTCATATTCAGATCAAGCCAATGCCATCGGTGTCATGAGGAAACCATCAAATTACAACCCATACTCCAACACATATAATCCTGGATGGAGAGATCACCCCAATTTTTCATGGTCTCAAGGATTCCAACAGAATGGACCAGCAGCTCCAGCTCCACCAATGCAACCAATTCCTCAAGTTCCTCAAGCCTCTCAGCCACCATTTAGACCATACAATCAGAATCAAAACTACTCTCAACCCAGACAATGGGAGGATGCCTTCCAGAATGTCAAGAATGTTACTAACTCCATGATCGAGCAACAGAACCGCACCATTGATGGACTACGAAATGAGATGAGAGCAGGCTTCAACTCACAAGCCCAATCAGTTTCAAGCCTCGAGAAGATGGTGGGACAACTTGCTTCTTCAGTTCAGACTTTGGCAATGACTGTTGAGAAAGGTAAATTTCCAAGTCAACCAGTGCCTAATCCTAAAGGAGTGCATGAAGCAAGTACCAGTTCACCACAACAGCATGGAGAGGTCAAAGCCGTTATGACCTTGCGAAAAGGGAAAGAAGTCAACAACAAAGTGGAGATGCCAGCAACCAAAGAAAATCAGATTGTACCTGTAAATGCTGAGGACTCACCACCGGAGGAGAAAGAAGAAACCAACCCACGGGAATACATTCCTAAAGCTCCATTTCCTCAGAGGTTAGCTAAAGGAAAGAAGGGAAAATCCACAGGTGAGATTTTGAAGTCTTCAAAGGTAAGTGTTAACATCCCTTTACTTGATGCAATAAAGCAAGTTCCATCTTATGCCAAGTTTCTTAAAGACCTTTGCACTAAAAAGAGAAACATTCATGTTCAGAAAAAGGCATTTTTAACTGAAAATGTTAGTTCTATACTCCAACACAAAATTCCTCTAAAATGTAAAGACCCAGGCTCCCCCACTATCTCATGTAGTATAGGGAACCACACAATTGAGAATGCTTTGTTGGATTTAGGAGCTAGTGTTAATCTTTTGCCTTACTCAGTATTTGTGAAACTTGGATTGGGAGAATTACACCCAACTCCAGTGGTGTTACAGCTTGCAGATCGGTCCACGAAAATACCTCGTGGTATTGTGGAGGACGTGCTTATCCAGGTAGACAAGTTTTATTTCCCTGTTGATTTCATTGTAATTGACACTCAACCAATACAGGATTCAAGGAAGCATATCCCCATTATCCTAGGCCGACCATTCTTGGCAACTGCGGATGCTCACATTCAATGCAGAACTGGAAATATGCAGTTGTCCTTTGGCAATATGACCATGGAGCTCAACATCTTCAACATTGCCAAACAACCTCACAATGCAGATGATGGAATTGTTGACGTGGATTTAATTGAAGCATTAGTTGATGATACTTTTCTTTCAAACCTTAGTGATGACCCTTTACAAACATGTTTAACTCACTTTGGTTTGGATTTTGATGTTGACAGATCAGTCGATGAGGTCAACGCCTTACTTGACTCAAAGACCATCCATGGACACCGATAAATGGAAGTCAAGAGTTGAGCAACTAGCACCATCGAGAAGAAAATCATCCCATCATCGAGTCACCACCGAAACTCGAGCTTAAACCATTACCCAACACTTTGGAATACGTTCTTGGGAGAAGAAAGCACTCTACGCAGTAATCATCTCATCATCCCTAAATGACGAGCAAAAAGGTAAGTTGTTGGATGTTTTAAAAGAGCACAAAGGAGCATTAGGATGGACCCATAGCAGACATATAAAGGTATAAACCCAAAGAGATCGCATGCATTACATTCACCTTGATGAAAATGCTAAATCTACTAGGGAAATGCAACGTCGGTTAAATCCTAATATGAAAGAAGTTGTTAGAACGGAAGTCCTTAAGCTATTAGATGCAGGTATCATTTACCCCATTTCTGATAGTTCATGGGTCAGTCCTGTGCAAGTTGTCCCCAAAAAGTCAGGAGTCACAGTAGTTACCAATGCTGATAATGAATTGATACCCACTAGAGTGACTACAGGATGGCGTGTATGCATTGATTATAGGAAGTTAAATTCTGTCACACGCAAAGACCATTTTCCTTTACCATTTATTGATCAAATGCTTGATAGATTAGCAGGCCATGAATTTTATTGTTTTCTAGATGGCTATTCAAGATACAATCAGATCCCCATAGCACCAAAAGATCAAGAGAAAACCACTTTCACTTGCCCTTTTGGCACTTTTGCATATAGGAGAATGCCATTTGGATTATGTAATGCACCTGCTACATTTCAACGTTGTATGTTAAGCATTTTTTCTGATATGGTTGAACGATTTCTTGAGGTCTTTATGGATGATTTTTCTGTCTTTGGTGACTCATTTGATCAATGTTTACATCATCTAACACAAGTTTTGCAGAGATGTATAGAGAAGAATTTGGTCTTAAATTGGGAGAAGTGTCATTTTATGGTAAAACAAGGTATAGTTCTCGGTCACATCATTTCATGCAAAGGTATTGAGGTTGACAAAGCCAAGGTGGATCTCATTTCTAATCTTCCTCCACCTAAAACAGTCAGAGAAGTAAGATCTTTCCTTGGGCATGCTGGTTTTTATAGACGTTTCATTAAAGATTTTAGCAAAGTTTCTAGACCTTTATGCAATTTACTTGCTAAGGATGTACCTTTTGTCTTTAATGATTCATGTCTTGTGGCGTTTGAAAAGCTAAAGCGATTGTTGACGTCATCACCCATCATTCAGCCACCAAACTGGAGCTTACCATTTGAGCTTATGTGTGATGCATCTGATTATGCAAGAGAGCAAGATTAGGACAAAGAGTAGATCGAATTCCTCATGTTATTTACTATGCTAGTATGACATTAAACGATGCACAGTTAAACTATTCAACTACTGAAAAAGAAATGCTAGCAAAGAGTGTTTGCATTAGAAAAATTTCGATCTTATCTCATTGGTTGTAAAATTATTGTGTTCACGATCACGCCGCTCAAATATCTTCTCACAAAGAAAGATGCAAAAGCTAGACTAATTCGTTGGGTGTTGCTTTTGCAGAATTTGACTTGGAATTCAAAGATAAGAAAGGACGTAAAATGTGTGGTGACCATCTCTCTCGTCTCCACTTTGACATCAACACAGAACCCTTAACATTGAATGAGTCATTTGCAGATGAACAATTAATGAGTGTGGAAGTATTACCTTGGTATGCTGATATAGTTAATTATCTTGTTACAGGTAAACTTCCAGAGCATTGGACCAAGCAAGACAAGGCCAAATTCTTTGTGGAAATAAAGAATTTTTTCTGGGATGACCCTTATCTGTTCAAGTATTGTGCGGATCAAATTATTCGACGATGTGTCCCAGAGAATGAATTTCATAACATCCTTTCGTTTTGCCATGAACAAGCTTGTGGAGGCCATTTCAGCGCTAAGAAAACAGCCACAAAAGTTCTACAATGTGGTTTCTATTGGCCGACTATATTTCGAGATGCTTACACCTTTTGTTCTTCATGTGATAGGTGTCAACGAATGGGGAGCATTACACGAAGGAACATGATGCCACTAAATCCAATTTTAGTGGTTGAGATTTTTGATGTATGGGGTATCGACTTCATGGGACCCTTTCCCCCATCTTTTGGCCATCAATACATATTTGGTTCTTTGTTGACTATGTTTCAAAATGGGTAGAGGCAATTCCATGCGTAACCAATGATCATAAAGTGGTGATAGGGTTTTTGAAGAGCAACATCGTTTCACGCTTTGGATTCCCTCGAACGATAATCAGTGATGGTGGTACCCACTTTTGTAACAAATCATTCAAAGCACTTTTGACAAAGTACTCCATCACTCATAAAGTGGTGGCGACCGTATCATCCGCAAACCAAAGGTGGCCAAGTTGAGATCTCCAATCGAGAAATAAAGCACATCTTAGAAAAGACCGTGAGGCCGCATTTAAAAGATTGGTCATTAAGACTTGATGATGCATTATGGGCATATAGAACGGCTTTCAAGACCCCAATTGGGATGTCACCCTACACAGGCTAGTGTATGGAAAAGCTTGCCACCTACCCGTGGAACTCGAGCATCGTGCGTCTTGGGCCATCAAGAAATTCAATTTTGACATGCAAGCAAGTGGGCTAGAAAGACGACACAAATTTGGCGAGAACTTGAAGAAATTCGTAATTATGCATACGAAAATGCCAAGGTTTACAAGGCGAATGAAAGTCTTTCATGATGTTAGACATGAGAAAATCTTTCACTCCAGGTCGAAAGTACTTTTATTCAATTCTCGTTTGCACCTATTCCTGTGTAAACTACGCTCTCGATGGTCTGGCCCCTTCATTGTTCATACTGTTTTTCCACATGGGGCAATTGAAATTAAGGACCCAAAAAATGGTGTCACGTTTAAAGTTAATGGTCAAAGATTAAAGCCATATCTAGAGTACCAACCACATGGAGAGGACACCGAAATAAATTTGAGTGACCCACCACATTTGAATTAAGATTTTTCTGTTTTTTTTTCGTGATTTGATTTTTTCTTTCTTTTTACTATTCTTTTGCTAATTGAAATTGTTTGTGCATAAGTGTGTTTGTTTAACCATTAAGTTTTCTTTTATCACTTTTAATCATGAGACAGTTCCTCTTGAACATCCTTAGACGACTTCAACGTGTCCAATCTCATCTCGAGGGCGATACGATTTTGTAAAACACATCGTATTTGGAAGCTACAACCACCACCGGAGTTAATATCCCACGTTGAGGATTTAGAAAGCCAACTCAGAGACATTGAGATAAGTGTCTACAACATCCAGTTGGAGCTTGAGGTAAATTCTATAAGAGGACGATTGTGATTTCTTTGTGTGTTTTTATTTGTTACTCCGTTTGTGTGTTTTAGTTTGTCACCCCGGTTAAGTGGCGGATAACGGTACTCCGTGACAATCAAGTCGGTTACTTGATTTCCCCCACATTATCGATCTTCTGAGGCGAAGGTATGGACAGAAATGAGATCCTGGCAAAGCTTCACAATCGATTCCCTTCACTTCCTCAGAATGCCCTCTTTACAATCTATAAAGCTCGGACCGAACGCATGCGATTGCTCATGAGGAATAACATACCTGCTGATATTCGCTGGTTAATCGAAGCCAAAGTACGCTTGGCAGGTGAGTTGCCTCCTAAATTTATTGCATACATGCCTGGTTGTGGTAAAGGAAATTATGCAAGAAAGCGAAGAGCTCGAAAGATTTCGGTTGCTTGTCATAAGTGTGCCAGAATGATATGCAATAAAAAACGATGTTCTTTAGGAATGGTGTCTGATAACAGAGAAGATAAGATTCAATTCATTAGGGATGGCTTGAATAAGGAGTCATTGGATGATATCCTTTTGTCTCTTGAAACGCATCCCAGTGGATATGTGCAAGGAGCGATTCTCCAGTTATGGCCATCATTCCAGAAAGAGCATGCACGATACAGTCTCGGGAATCTGACTATAAACGACCCTGTTTGCCAGTTTATAAGAAAACTGGATGGGAAGCCTATCCTCGACCCATAGAGGGCGTTGAAGCCGTTTCTGGACGTAAAACCAGAGGAAGATGTGAGCCACAGTCGCAACTACCTGTAAATATCCTTTTACTTTACTGTTGTTTTATTTCACTGTTGTTTTACCATCTGCATTATTGCCTTTAATAATTTTATTTTATCATTATTTGTTTTTCCTTTTTACTGTTTCCTTTTTGACTCTTGAGCCATGTGCATTACATGATTAATTTGACATGGACATGACACCTCATTCACAGCTGTGACCCACTGCCGCCAAGATCCTTAAATATGATTCTTTTCGTTTGCACTCACAAATTATTTTTGAGAAGTATCCTAATGGCAGCTACTCCCAATAAACAATTCAAGAACATTTGTGTGCTTTCTGGATTTAACTATGGCAAATATAAAGAGTTCTTTGAGGCATCCATTGATCTTGGTCGATGCATAGCAGAGAGAAAATTACACTTAGTATACGGCGGAGGTGACCGAGGGTTATCAAAATTGGTCTCAGAAACTGCTTTTGTCAGAGGAAGTCAAGTGTTAGGCATCATACCACAAACCCTAAAACCTTTAGGTGCTTGTCTAACTCACCGACTGGATTGGAGAAGAGTTAGTTGTCTCGGTATGCAAGAAAGAATAACCGAAATGCTTAATCATGCTTTGATGCTTTTATTTTCTTACCGGAGATCTTGCAACTCTAGAGGCACTTATCACTTTAGCATCTTGGGCCCATCTCGCACATTCATCGTAAAACCCATCGGTTTGTTAAATGTCAATAATTTTTATGATGGCTTTATCGCATTTCTTAACCATGCAATAAAAAACTACTTCATTCCTTCCTCAGCGAAAAAACTTTTTATTTGTGCTCACACTGCTAATGAGCTACTTGATCTGTTACATGCTTATCGACTGCAGAGCGAGATCCCAAGACCTTGGTGTTGGAGTGTACAAATAACGATGGTAACAATAAGCATTGTAAGAAGTACAAATTAGATTTAAATCTCCTTTGTAAATATTTTATTTGGTGTTGCACCACCCGGTGTGATGTCTTCTAAACTCTACTTTTTTCCTTTAAAACATTGAGGACAATGTTTCGTTCTGGTTGGGGGGAGGGGATAGTTGACAATTGTGGAATGTTGGTTAAGTTTTTACTAATTTTTGTTGTAGAAACTAACTGTTGCTAACTGTTTGTGTTGAAGATGGCTGAATATGGAGTGTAGTTACTCTAGAAACGCATCTTCTTAGTTAAAAAAAAAAAGAAAAAAAATAATAATGAAAAAAAATTTTCTTATTTTTCGTGTGATCTTTCTAACTTTTTGACTTCTCCTTTATAAATATGCATTTTCAAATTTTGAGTCGAAGATGGCTGAATATAGAGTGTAGTGCCTCTAGAAACGCATCTTCTTAGTTTAAAAAAAAAAATCATTTTTCTATCATTTTAAGTGTAACATTTTCAATTAGTTTTTCTGCATTATTTTCACATTTCTGCATGCATATTTTCCTTTCATGTTTAGAATAGGTTGGGGGGTAGAATGTTGTTTTTTTTTTTAAAAAAAAAAAAATAGTGTGATTTTGTTTTTATTTTTGGATGGCATGATGATTTTCAAATTTTAGTATTTGTATTATCTTTGGTCTTAAGTGATGTTACACTATGTTTGCTACTCTACATGTTGATGTCGGAGATAAATATGAGTTGCTTGAAAGAATTGACATGTCATAATGAATACCAAGTGAGCTTTTGAGCCTATTATTTTTCTTGGAGAGTAACCCTTTTTGGCCATTCTTCATACAGCTTAGCAGTATTATTATTTTATACATGATCTTTAGATTTCCTTGGAGTCAACCCTTTAAAAAAAAAAAAATGCGTTGCTACATCTAAAGGTCCATTTAACTAGTAGATATGGAGGATTATCTAGAGCCCTAAAAGATGATGGAAAGGCCATCTTTGACCCGTTTGAGCCTTTCTAGCCATCCCTTATGTGAAATATCCATAGTTAGCCCTTTTGAGCCTTTTAAAAAAAAAAAAAAAAAAAAAAAACCTTTTCTTTGTCAACTTATCATCTTGACCCACTCCAATTTGGAGTATTACCCGATATCTTACAAAGTTCCATCACCTATTCATGTTTGAGAAAAATATAAATAATTATTTTGTTTAGTAAAGTTGTACAATAACCAAAAAAAAGAAAAAAGAGAAAAAAAAAGAAAAAAAATTCTCTAAAACAAAAAAAAAAGAAAAAAGAAAAAAAAAAGAGAGAGATATATAATTCAATAAGTGAAATGCATTTTTTTTCTTCCAAAAGATATTATTTTTCTCAAACATGTATTTTGTTTTCTCTATTTTCCTTTCTTTGTTAGCCATGTCCCTAGCCTACGTTACATCCTAATAAAAGTCCTTCTTGATTTTAGGGAACTATAGTCTGAAATAGAAGCTAGTTATATGGGCTAAAAGATGTTGTAATGCATAATAATAAAAAAAAAAAGAAGTAAATAAATTGGGTTGACTAGCATTTTGTTTGACTTGAGATCGTGTTATTTCTAAGTTGTGGGCATATTCTTTTCATCTTGGTGAGAGTGTGTGATATTATTTCTTTACTATCTTCACTCCATTTATCATTCATTGAAGTGACAATTTTTATTGGGTTTAATTTCCTTGTGAGAGTGTCACTATTACCGGTGAGATTTTGGGGTTTGACATGTCATTTTTGAAAGTAGCTGTATTTACTTGGTTGATTCATGTGGATGGTTGATGTGGGTGTGATGTTTCTTTAGACTGGAGATAATGCTTATACTTTTATTTGATTGTTGTCATTAGTCTGATTGAATAAACAAGTTTGTTTAAAAAAAAAAAAAAAATTTTGGGTTTGAGTTTAATTTTCGCTTTATTTGCTAGGGACTATCAATAAGCTGGTTGGGGGGTGTGTTGAGTGTTAGAAAGTGTATATTTATAAAGGAGAAATTCATCATTTTACACTTCAAATCTCACTAACATCTCTAATTTTATTTATTTAAATCCTTTGTTATTTAATTATATATGTTTTGTTTTAATTAAGTATTTTGTGTATTTTAGGGGTATCATGGTCATTTCACAATGAACGAGATTTCGGATAGCAAAACGGACGTCACTTTTGAACTCAGGATAGTCGAAAACCTTAAGAGGAGCATAAAAGGAAAAATGGCAATTGTTCACACGCACGGCACTATTCACATGTGTAGATCATTTGTTCATGGATATCATTCACGACACTCGTTCGACAGCGTTCTCGTTCAAACCGTGTGCAAACCCGTATTCTTGTTCAAACCGCGTGGTCAAACCGTGGTCAACCGTGTTCTTGTTCACATCGATGACGTGGCGCAATCCTGTGCATCCAAACTATTTTTAATCCGATGGCCATGATTCACTCAATGTATCTATAAAAAGGGGGCCTCCCCCCCTAATTTGATACCCCTGAATCCATTTCTTAGCTTAGTTTTCTGTAATTCCTTCTCCATCTTGTATTTTCTACGTATTTTAATAAAATTTCTATTTTACCCTTAGTTCAATTATGAGTGGCTAATTTTCTTTTAAACTTGGGTTGAAGGTGAAGTCTCAACATGTGTCATGGGCTTTATTTGGTAAATTTATTTTCTCTTCCCCTCTAATTTCTGTGGAGGTTTTGACTTTTAAATCGACAAATAATAATAATCTTGTCTAGTTACCGCCCTGGTTTTACCGGCACCCTAGTATAAGGTTATTATTATTTGGCACGATAAGCCCTTGACACCACATTGATTAGAGCGTGGTTCATGAGGTGTGGATTCCCCCCTCATGATTTAATTGGTATTAATAAGGATTATTTAGCCCATGATGCATGTTGATACGGATCCAGATACCCAAGTGCCTTATCTCAATAGTTTCCAATTTAATTATTTCTGCCAATCCAATTTAAATTCTAGCATCCTTTAAATCAATTTCCCCATAAATCCAATCACCCATTTACATAATTAATTCTACACACAATTAAAATCCACCTCCTCGTGGGATCGACACTCAACACCATTAATCTATTCTACAATAGATTCGTGCGCTTGCGAGTTCAACAAAATTTGCACAACAATGGACTACGGAATGAGATGAGAGCAGGCTTCAACTCACAAGCCCAATCAGTTTCAAGCCTCGAAAAGATGGTGGGACAACTTGCTTCTTCAGTGCAAACTTTGGCAATGACTGTTGAGAAAGGCAAGTTTCCAAGTCAACCAGTGCCTAATCCTAAAGGAGTACATGAAGCAACTACCAGTTCACCACAACAGCATGGAGAGGTCAAAGCCGTTATGACCTTGCGAAAAGGAAAAGAAGTTGACAACAAAGTGGAGATGCCAGCGACAAAAGAAAATCAAATTGTACCTGTGAATGTTGAAGACTCACCACCAGAGGAGCAAGAAGAAACCAACCCACGAGAATACGTTCCTAAAGCTCCATTTCCTCAGAGGTTTGCTAAAGGAAAGAAGGGAAAATCCACAGGTGAGATTCTTGAAATCTTCAAACATGTAAGTGTTAATATCCCTTTACTTGATGCAATAAAACAAGTTCCATTTTATGCCAAGTTTCTTAAAGACCTTTGCATTAAAAAGAGAAACATTCATGTTCAGAAAAAGGCATTTTTAACAGAAAACGTTAGTTCTATACTTCAACACAAAATTCCTCTAAAATGTAAAGACCCAGGCTCCCCCACTATTTCTTGTAGTATAGGGAACCACACAATTGAGAATGCTTTATTGGATTTAGGAGCTAGTATTAATCTCTTGCCTTACTCAGTATTTGTGAAACTTGGATTGGGAGAATTACACCAAACTCCAGTGGTGTTACAGCTTGCAGATCGATCCACAAAAATACCCCGTGGTGTTGTAGAGGACGTGCTTATCCAGGTAGACAAGTTTTATTTTCCTGTTTATTTCATTGTAATTGACACTCAACCAATACAGGATTCAAGGAAGCACATCCCCATTATCCTAGGCCGACCTTTCTTGGCAACTGCCGATGCTCACATTCAATGCAGGACTGGAAACATACAGTTGTCTTTTGGCAACATGACCATGGAGCTCAACATCTTCAACATTGCCAAACAACCTCACAATGCAGATGATGGAATTGTTGATGTGGATTTAATTGAAGCATTAGTTGATGATAATTTTGTTTCAAACCTTAGTGATGACCCTTTACAAACATGTTTGACTCACTTTGGTTTGGATTTTGATGTTGACAGATCAGTCGATGAGGTCAACGCCCTACTTGACTCAGCACCATCCATGGATACTAATAAATGGAAGTCAAGAGTTGAACAACTAGCACCATCAGAGAAGAACTCAGCCCATCATCAGAATCACCACCAAAACTCGAGCTCAAACCATTACCGAACACTTTGGAATATGCGTTTTTGGGAGAAGAAAGCACTCTGCTAGTAATCATCTCATCATCCCTAAATGATGAACAAAAAGGTAAGTTGTTGGATGTTTTAAAAGAGCACAAAGGAGCATTAGGATGGACCATAGCAGACATAAAAGGTATAAACCCAGCAGACTGTCTTTGGTGACTCATTTGATCAATGTTTACATCATCTAACACAAGTTTTGCAGAGATGTATAGAGAAGAATTTGGTCTTAAATTGGGAGAAGTGTCATTTTATGGTAAAACAAGGTATAGTTCTCGGTCACATCATTTCATACAAAGGTATTGAGGTTGACAAAGCCAAGGTGGATCTCATTTCTAATCTTCCTCCACCTAAAACAGTCAGAGAAGTAAGATCTTTCCTTGGGCATGCTGGTTTTTATAGATGTTTCATTAAGGATTTTAGCAAAGTTTCTAGACCCTTATGCAATTTACTTGCTAAGGATGTACATTTTGTCTTTGATGATTCATGTCTTGTAGCATTTGAAAAGCTAAAGCAATTGTTGACGTCATCACCCATCATTCAGCCACCAAACTGGAGCTTACCGTTCGAACTTATGTGTGATGCATCTGATTATGCAGTAGGAGCAGTATTAGGATAAAGAGTTGATTGAATTTCCCATGTTATTTACTATGCTAGATGACATTAAATGATGTACAGTTGAACTATTCAACTACTGAAAAAGAAATGCTAGCAGTAGTATTTGCATTAGAAAAATTTCGATCTTATCTCATTGGTTGTAAAATTATTGTGTTCACAGATCATGCTGCTCTGAAATATCTTCTCACAAAGAAAGATGCAAAAGCTAGATTAATTCGTTAGGTGTTGCTTTTGCAGGAGTTTGACTTGGAATTCAAAGATAAGAAAGGGACAGAAAATGTTGTGGCTGACCATCTCTCTCGTCTCCATTTTGACACAATAACAGAACCCTTAATATTGAATGAGTCATTTCCAGATGAGCAATTAATGAGTGTGGAAGTATTACCTTGGTATGCTGATATCGTTAATTATCTTGTTATAGGTAAACTTCCAGAGCATTGGGCCAAGCAGGACAAGGCTAAATTTTTTGCGGAAATAAAGAATTTTTTCTAGGATGACCCCTATCTGTTCAAGTATTGTGCAGATCAAATTATTAGACAATGTGTCCCAGAAAATGAATTTCAGAACATCCTTTCGTTCTGCCATGAACAAGCTTGTGGAGGTCATTTCAGCGCTAAGAAAACAGCGACAAAAGTTCTACAATGTGGTTTCTATTGGCCGACTATATTTCAAGATACTTACAGCTTTTGCTCTTCATGTGATAGGTGTCAACGAATGGGGAGCATTGCACGAAGGAACATGATGCCACTAAATCCAATTTTAGCGGTTGAGATTTTTGATGTGTGGGGTATCGACTTCATGGGACCCTTTCCCACTTCTTTTGCCCATCATTACATATTGGTTGCTGTTGATTATGTTTCGAAATGGGTAGAGGCAATTCCATGCAGGACCAATGATCATAAAGTGGTGATAGGATTTTTGAAGAGTAACATTGTTTACGCTTTGGATTCCCTCGAGCAGTTATCAGTGATGGTGGTACCCATTTTTGCAACAAATCATTTAAAGCACTTTTGACAAAGTACTCTATCACTCATAAAGTGGCGACCCCGTATCATCCGCAAACCAGTGGCCAAGTTGAGATCTCCAATCGAGAAATAAAGCACATATTAGAAAAGACGGTGAGGCCAAACAGAAAAGATTGGTCATTAAGACTCGATGATGCATTATGGGCATATAGAACGGCTTTCAAGACCCCAATTGGAATGTCACCCTACAGGCTAGTGTATGGAAAAGCTTGCCACCTACCTGTGGAACTCGAGCATCGTGCGTACTGGGCCATCAAGAAATTCAATTTTGACATGCGCAAGTCGGCTCGAAAACGACGATACGGTGGCAGAACTTGAAGAAATTCGCAACGATGCATACGAAAATGCCAAGGTTTACAAGCAGCGAATGAAAGCCTTTCATGATAAGTAGATTATGAGAAAATCTTTCACTCCAGGTCAGAAAGTACTTTTATTCAATTCTCACTTGCACCTATTCCCAAGTAAGCTACGCTCTCGATGGTCTGGCCCCTTCATTGTTCATATTGTTTTTTCCACATGGGGCAATTGAAATTAAGGACCCAAAGAACGGTGTCACGTTTAAAGTTAATGGTCAAAGATTAAAGCCATATCTAGAGTACCAACCACATAGAGAGGACACCGAAATAAATTTGAGTGACCCACCACATTTGAATTGAGATTTTTCTGTCTTTTCGGTGATTTGATTTTTTTTCTTTCTTTTTACTATTCTTCTGCTAATTCAAATTGTTTATGCATAAGTGTGTTTGTTTAACCATTAAGTTTTCTTTTATCACTTTTAATCATGAGACAGATCCTCTTGAACATCCTTAGATGACTTCAACGTGTCCAATCTCATCTCAGAGGCCAGATACGATTTTGTAAAACATATCGTATTTGGAAGCTACAACCACCGGAGTTAATATCCCACGTTGAGGATTTAGAAAGTCAACTCAGAGACATTGAGAAAAGTGTCTACAACATCCAGTTGGAGCTTGAGGTAAATTCTATAAGAGGACGATTGTGATTTTATTTGTGTGTTTTTGTTTATTACTCCGTTTGTGTGTTCTAGTTTGTCACCCCGGTTAAGTGGCGGATAACGGTACTCCGTGACAATCAAGTCGGTTACTTCAGTTTCCCATAATTACTGATCTTCTGAGACAAAGGTATGGATAGAAACGAGATCTTAGCAAAGCTTCACAATCGATTCCCTTCACTTCCTCAGAATGCCCTCCTTACAATCTATAAAGCTCGATATGAACGCATGCGCTTGCTCATGAAGAATAACATACCTGCTGATATCCGCTGGTTAATAGAGGCCAAAGTACGCTTGGCAGGTGAGTTGCCTCCTAAATTTATTGCATACATGCCTGGTTGTGGTAAAGGAAATTATGCACGAAAGCGAAGAGCTCGAAAAATTTCGGTTGCTTGTCATAAGTGTGCCAGAATGATATACGATAAAAAACGATGTTCTTTAGGAATGGTGTCTGATAACAGAGAAGATAAGATTCAATTCATTAGGGATGGCTTGAATAAGGAGTCATTGGATGATATCCTTTTGTCTCTTGAAATGCATCCCAGTGGATATGTGCAAGGAGCGATTCTCCAGTTATGGCCATCATTCCAGAAAGAGCATGCACGATACAGTCTCGGGAATCTGACTATAAACGACCCTGTTTGCCAGTTTATAAGAAAACTGGATAGGAAGCCTATCCTCGACCCATAGAGGGCGTTGAAGCCGTTTCTGGACGTAAAACCAGAGGAAGATGTGAGCCACAGTCGCAACTACCTGTAAATATCCTTTTACTTCACTGTTATTTTATTTCACTGTTGTTTTACCATTTTTATTATTGTCTTTAATAATTTTATTTTATCATTGTTTGTTTTTCCTTTTTACTGTTTCCTTTTTGACTCTCGAGCCATGTACATTACATGATTAATTGACATAGACATGATACCTCATTCACAGCTGTGACCCACTGCCGCCAAGATCCTTAAATATGATTCTTTTCGTTTGCACTCACAAATTATTTTTGAGAAGTATCCTAATGGTAGTTACTCCCAATAAACAATTCAAGAACGTTTGTGTGCTTTCCGGATTTAACTATGGCAAATATAAAGAGTTCTTTGAGGCAGCCATTGATCTTGGCCGAAGCATAGCAGAGAGAAAATTAAACTTGGTGTATAGAGGAGGTAACCGAGGGTTATCAAAATTGGTCTCAGAAGCTGCTTTTGTCAGAGGAAGTCAAGTGTTAGGCATCATACCACAAGCCCTAAAACCTTTGAGCTGTTTGTCTGACTCACCGACTGGAGAAGAGTTAGTTGTCTCAGATATGCAAGAAAGAATAACTGAAATGCTTAATCATGCTGATGCTTTTATTTTCTTACCTGGAGATCTTGCAACTCTAGAGGCACTTATCACTTTAGCATCTTGGGCTCATCTGCACATTCATCAGAAACCCATCGGTTTGTTAAATGTCAATAACTTTTATGATGGCTTTATCGCATTTCTTAACCATGCAATAAAAAACTACTTCATTCCTTCTACAGCGAAAAAATTTTTTATTTGTGCTCACACTGCTAATGAACTACTTGATCTGTTACAAGCTTATCGACCAGAGCCAGATCCCAGGACCTTGGTGTTGGAGTGTACAAATAACGATGGTAACAATAACAGCAGTAAGAAGTACAAATTAGATTTAACTCTCCGCCTGTAAATATTTTATTTTGTGTTGCACCACCCAGGTGATGTCTTCTAAACTCTACTTCTTTCCTTTGAAACATTGAGGACAATGTTTCGTTCTGGTTGGGGGGAGGGGATAGTTGACAATTGTGGAATGTTGGTTAAGTTTTTACTAATTTTTTGTTGTAGAGACTAACCGTGGCTAAATTTTTTAGTAGAAGATGGCTGAATATGGAGTGTAGTGACTCTAGAAACGCATCTTCTTAGTTTGGAAGTTAAAAAAAAAAATTTGTGATCTTTCTAACTTTTTCTTTTTGACTTCTCCTTTATAAATATGCATTTTCAAATTTTTGAGTCGAAAATGGCTGATTATAGAGTGTAGTGCCTCTAGAAACGCATCTCCTTAGTTAAAAAAAAATGCATTTTCTTTTTCTATCATTTTAAGTGTAACTTTTCCAATTAGTTTTTCTGCATCATTTTCACATTTCTGCATGCATATTTTCCTTTCATGTTTAGAATAGGTTGGGGGGTAGAATGTTGTTTAAAAAAAAAATAGTTTGATTTTGTTTTTATTTTTGGATGACATGATGACTTTCGAATTTTAGTATTTGTATTATCTTTGATCTTGAGTGATGTTACACTATGTTTGCTACTCTACATGTTGATGTCGGAGATAAATATGAATTGCTTGAAAGAATTGACATGTCATAATGAATACCAAGTGAGCTTTTGAGCCTATTATTTTTCTTGGAGAGTAACCCTTTTTGCCCATTTTTCATACAACTTAGCAATTTACTATTTTATACATGATCTTTAGATTTCCCTAGAGTCAACCCTCTAAAAAAAAATACTTTAAAAAAAAAATGCGTTGCTACATCTGAAAGTTCGTCTAGCTAGTAGATATGGAGGGTTATCTAGAGTCCTAAAAGATTATGGAAAGGCCATCTTTGACCCGTTTGAGCCTTTCTAGCCATCCCTTATGTGAAATATCCATAGTTAGCCCTTTTGAGCCTTTTATTAAAAAAAAAAACTTTTCTTTGTCAACTTATCATCTTGACCTACTCCAATTTGGAGTATTACCCGATATCTTACAAGTTCCATCACTTATTCATATTTGAGAAAAATATAAATAATTGTTTATTTAGTAAAGTTGTGCGATACCAAAAAAAAGAAAAAAAGAAGAAAAAAAGAAGAAAAAAAGAAAACAAAATTCTCTAAAAAAAAGAGAAAAAAAAAAAGAAAGAGAGATATAATATAATAATAAATAAGTGAAATGCACTTTTTAGTTTCCAAAAGATATTATTTTTCTCAAACATATATTTTGTTTTCTCTATTTTCCTTTCTTTGTTAACCATGTCCCTAACCTACGTTACATCCTAATAAAAGTCCTTCTTGATTTTAGGGAACTATAGTCTGAAGTAGAAGCTAGTTATATGGGCTAAAAAGATGTAGTGGTGCATAAAAAAAGATAGAAAAGAAAAAAAGAAAAAAAAAGTAAATAAATTGGGTTGACTAGCATTTTTGTTTGACTTGAGATCGTGTTATTTCTAAGTTGTGCGCATATTCTTTTCATCTTGGTGAGAGTGTGTGATATTATTTCTTTATTATTTTCACTCAATTTATCATTCATTGAAGTGACAATTTTTATTGGGTTTAATTTTCTTGTGAGAGTGTCACTATTACCGGTGAGATTTTAGGGTTTGACATGTCATTTTTTAAAGTAGCTGTGACAAAATCTACTTGGTTGATTCATGTGGATGGTTGATGTGAGTGTGATATTTCTTTAGACTGGAGATAATGCTCATACTTTTATTTGGTTGCTATCATTAGTCTGATTGAATAAACAAGTTTGTTTAAAAAAAAAAAATCTTGGGTTTGAATTTTGTTTTCGCTTTATTTGCTAGGGACTAGTAATAAGCTAGTTGGGGGGTGTGTTGAGTGTTAGAAAGTATATATTTATAAAGGAGAAAATTGTCATTTTATACTTCAAATCTCACTAACATCTCTAATTTTATTTACTTAAATCCCTTGTTATTTAATTATGAGTGTTTTGTTTTAATTAAGTATTTTATGTATTTTAGGGGCATCATGGTCATTTCATAATGAACGAGATATCGGATAGCAAAACGGACACTTTTGAACTCAGGACAGTCGAAAACCTTAGGAGGAGCATAAAAGGAAAAATGGCATTGTTCATACGTACGGCACTATTCACATGTACGGTACTGTTCATGGGTACTGTTCACGACACTGTTCAGACCGCGTTACTGTTCAAACCGCGTGGTCAAACCCGTGGTCAAACCGTGTTACTGTTTACTGATGACGTGGCGCAATCTTGTGCGTCCAAATTATTTTTAATCCGATGGCCATGATTCACTCAATGTATCTATAAAAAGGGAGCCTTCTCCCTCTAATTTGATACCCCTGAATTCATTTTGAGCTTAGTTTTTTGTAATTCTTTCTCCATCTTGTATTTTCTATATATTTTAATAAATTCCCATTTTACCCTTAGTTCAATTATGAGTAGTTAATTTTCTTTCAAGCTTGGGTTGAAGGTGAAGTCTCAACATGTGTCATGGGCTTTAATTGGTAAATTTATTTTCTCTTCCCCTCTAATTTCTCTCATTCCTCATTCTCAAATAGTGGTGGGCCCAAAAATTTTGATTCCGATTCTTGCTCCATTTTTGTGAAATAAACACAGTCAATCATTCTGATTCCGGATTCCGATTCCCCATTCCAAGAAGTAAACGCACCATTATTTCTTATATTTTCCATTACGTTGCATCTCAAATAGCACTTAGTTTAGTGTTCTCAACTAGGGTTGGCAAAATCCGGGTTTGGGTCCAGGTTTAGCCTTCCCGGTTTTGGACCCGGATGATAATTTCACATCCCGAATCCAAATATAAACCCGGATTTTTTTGCTCCGGGTGCGGTGCGGGTTTAACCCAAAAAAATTTGGGTTTTCGGATGCCGGATTTAAAACCCGGATAACTGAATGAATTGAAAAACATAAACCTGTTCTAGATTATGAAAATTCCAGAAAGAGTTCAAATCATAAGCACCGATGAATTGAAGGATTGTAGATTCTTTACAATCGAGACAACTTGAAGATAAATGAATTGAAATGAATCATGCTTTAGAGATAAAAGCTGACCCACATATGTTAATATCACCTCAGAGCACTGTTAATTCCCAAGAAGCATGTATGTTGATGATGTAATCAAGATGAATGGTGATGCAATGAAGACAATGGTGAATCATGGACGGCGACGCGACGAATTGATGCAGAAGAACGACGACGGGATGAATTGAATTAAATATTGAGGATGATGATGAGCTGTTGATGATGATGCTTGGGAATTACTTGAATATTGACGATAATGAAGACAAATTGACGATGATGAATTTGGGCTTTGTGGAGTGAAGATTGAAGAAGGTAAGAGAAGAGGAGAAATGGGACTGCTGCGGCTATAGTTTGTTTTAGGGTTTCTTTTCTTTTCTCTTTTTTTTTGCTTTCATACTTAGATTTAATAACTTAAGATTAATTATTTAATAAATTTTAAAATAAAGATATCCAGGTCCGGGTTTCGGATATCAGGGTTTATATAAACCTGGATCCGGACCCAGATATATCCGAGTTTATAAAATTAATTTCGGATCTGCATTATTTTAATCTCTGAATCAGGTTCAACCCGCACCAGATAATCCGGATTCATCCGGGTCTGGGCCAAGTCCAGGTTATTTTGCCACCCCTATGCTTGGGGATTACTTGAATATTTATGATAATGAAGACAAATTAACGATGATGAATTTAGGCTTTGTGGTGTGAAGATTGAAGAAGGTAAGAGAAGAGGAGAAACGGGGCTACTGCGACTGTAGTTTGTTTTAGGGTTTCTTTTATTTTTTATTTTTTTGCTTTTATACATAGATTTAATAACTTAAAATTAATTATTTAATAAATTTTAAAATAAAGATATCCAAGTCCGGGTTTCAGATATCATGGTTTATATAAACCTAGATCCGGACCTGGATATGTCCGAGTTTATAAAATTAATTTCGGATCTGCATTATTTTAATCTCCGAACCGGGTTCAACCCACACTAGATAATCCGGATTCATCCGGGTCTGGGCCAGGTCCCGATTATTTTGCCACCCCTATTCTTGGCCTGACTTTATTCTCTTTTATTTGTCATGATGCACTGGTGCATTGTTGAGTGTTAGAAAGTGTATATTTATAAAGGAGAAAATTGTTATTTTGTACTTCAAGTCTTACTAACATCTCTAATTTTATTTACTTAAGTCCCTTGTCATTTAATTATGAGTGTTTTGTTTTAATTAAGTATTTTATGTATTTTAGGGCATCATGGTCATTTCACAATGAACGAGATATCAAATAGCAAAACGGATGTCACTTTTGAACTCAGGACAGTCGAAAATCTTAGAAGGAGCATAAAAGGAAAAATGGCACTGTTCATACGTACGGCACTAATCACATGTACGGTACTGTTCATGATACTGTTCACGACACTGTGCATACCGCGTCACTGTTCCAACCGCGTGCAAACCGTGTTACTGTTCAAACCACATGGTCAAACCCGCGGTCAAACCGCGTACTGTTGACTGATGACGTGGCGCAATCCTAAGCGTCCAAACTGTTTTTAATCCGATGGTCATGATTTACTCAATGTATCTATAAAAAGGGGGCCTCTCCCCCCTAATTTGAGACCCTTGAATCCATTTTTGAGTTCCATTTTCTGTAATTCCTTCTTCATATTGTATTTTCTACGTATCTTAATAAAATTCTCATTTTACCCCTAGTTCAATAATGAGTAACTAATTTTCTTTCAAGCTTGGGTTGATGATGATGTCTCAACATGTTCTATGGGCTTAATTTGGTATATTTATTTTCTCTTCCCCTCTAATATTTGTGGATGTTTTGACTTTTCGTTGACAGATAGTAATATTCTTGTCTAGATACCGCTCTGGTTTTATCGGCTCCCTAGTACAAAGCTATTACTATTTGGCACGTTAAGCTCGTAGCACCATATTTATTTGAGTGTGGTTCATGAGGTGTGAAAATCCCCCTCATGATTTAATTGGTATTAATAAGGAATATTTAGCCCACGGAATATGTTGATACGGATCCAGATACCCAAGCACTTGAATTATAATAGGTTTCTCTTTAATTCAACTCCACCATTTCAATTTAAATTCTAGGATAGTCTAAATCATTTCCACCAGAAAATCACCCACTTACAAAATTAATTATACATATTCCACCTCCTTGTGAGATCGACACTCAACACTATTGATATATTCTACAATAGATTTGTGCGCTTGCGAGTTCAACAAAATTTGCACAATATGCATGGTATTTAAAATGCTCTGGAAAAAGTTTAAACTCCAACGTTGGGGCCTACATCACAAAAAGATTTTCATTAGATAAAGGTGAAAGCACCAAAAAAAAAATTGTACTTATCTAAAACTTTTGGTAATGGCTCTAAAGATGTTGTTGTCTCCTTAATGTTCCCATATAATTTCACATCTCTTCTAGAATTCTTAGAATCCTCTAATTCAAGCTCTTCCTAATTGTGATTTACATTGCATCTTTACTTGTAAACTCAAAGATTTGCTATGCTAAAGAATCCATTACATCAATGAAAAAACAAGAATTCAAATCACTTAGATACATTATAGCATCAAAAATATTGAAACAAAAAATTTCTATATCAGACTCCATAGTTAGAATCCCATTATACACATTTATCTTAGTTCTAGAAGTTTTCATGAATAGCCATCCTAAAGGTAATAGAGTTGATATAGAGGATGTATCATCCTCCATATCAAGAATATTGAAATTAATGGGAAAATTAACTCATTGACTTGCACTAAAACATCTACCAAAACACCTTTGAGATAAGCATTAGATCAACCAGCAAGTTGAATCACTATACTAGTTTTTATGAGTTAAACCAAATTTAAAAAGCATAAATATAATAGTAATAAAGCATGACATTAATAGATGATCCTAAGTCTAGCATGGCTCATCCAAATCTAGTGTTACCAATTGTGTATAATATGGTAAACTTCTTGGATCTTTACATGATGAAGCTTTTTTTTGCAAAACAGTAGACATATTCTCCCCTACACTTATTACGTCATTAGCTTTTAGCTTACATTTGTTGGAGCATATATAACTCTTTCAAGAATTTTTCATAGCTTGGTACTTTTTTTTATTAATAGCACCCAAGAGAGGTATATTTACTTATACTTTGCAAAAGGTTTCCAAAATCTCTTTTCATGCCATGCTCCTCTTTTTCAGACTTTGCAAACCTGCTAGTAAAAGGTACAGGAGAAACATTGGAAGAAATAAGAGCTTAAGTTACTTATATGTTGAAATAGTCTCAATATGAGATGTGGCTTCATCTTTCTCAAGAGCCAAATCATCTTCCTGTTTTGTCTCATCCATGGCTGATCTTGCTCTTTCTAGTGCTTCCTCAAGTTATTCTCCATTCTTAATGTCACAACACTAGCACTCTCTCTTGGATTGGTTACAGTTTGGATGGAGGTTTTGCACATCTTTGTTGCTTTTTAACCTACCCATTATACTAGCCAGTTGACTTACTTGTGTCCCTAAATAATTGATAGTAGTCTTATTTCTTGTTGAATTTGCAATGAATTTTTAGCCAAAGATTTAACCAAATCCATGAAATGTTCTTTGATTTTAAGACAAGAGCTTCATAGATTAATAAGGTTGTTGTGGCCTTGGGTAGTTGAAGCCCAATGGATGAATACAGTTAACATTAGGGGCAACTTCTTGTTGATTTTCCAAATAGCTAAAATTAGGATGACGTTTCCAATCTATACTATAAGTGTTGGAGAAATGATCATATTTTTGTCTTTCTTGCACTTGTTGCCCTTGCAACCCGCTTCCGGCATTGGCTGGCTCTCAATTATTATCTTACATAGAGCAAAAATCTACACATCTTTGTTTGTTGAATGGTACTCCTAGCCATTTTTGTTTGTTGAATAGTACCCCCAGCCATTTAGTGAACTAATAAAGTGAGGTTAACAAGTTGCTATTCAATATTAGATGATAAACCAACTTATATATTCATCTTCTTTTTGTGAATTGGCTGCCATGTAAGCTATTAAACTCTTTGCTGTTAGAGGTGTCTTGTCTATTAAAACTTTTCTACTTGTAGTATTAATCATGCTTCTCTCCATTGGCAAAAGCCTTCCATAAAAGTATTGAATTATAAGCTACTCATTAATTTGATGAAAAAAGAAGGGAAATTTACCAAATTAGCCATTATATTCTATCGGCAGCACCATAAAGCAGATCGGAGTTTATCACCAACGACCAATCTCGCCGGAATCACGTTCAATAACACTAATTCCACCAAAATCATGACTAATAGCAATCACAATCTCCTTGATCAAGATTGAAGTTCAAAAACCTAGGTTAGCAATTTCAAATAGATGCTTTATTTTATTCTTATTTTGTGTTGTGGTTGTGTGTTGTTATGGTGGTGGTGGAGGTTGTTGATGGTCTTGATGCATTGTTGGAGTGTGTTGGTGGGAATATTTTGCAATGTGTGCTGACCAATTTGTGAAGATTCGAATAATAGGCAGCACCCATCGCACGAAAATTTGTGCGACAACTTATCTGTGGCATAAAATTTCAGATTATATAATCTGAATTGTTGTGCGGCCACTTGCCTGTTGCATCAAGTTTTGTGCAACGGCTCGCCCGACGACTATATTTTGGAGGTCATAATTTAGACTATATGTGTCCATTTTTTGCGTAAAATATATCGTTTCGAAGCTTGCGACAAAATGAATCAAAACTCTCAACCTTTTTTTCATGGTCTCTCGTATGACTAAACAAAAAATTTGCCTTAAGTTATGTGTGACAGGCATTTACTATGACCGTTTCTTTAATATCCATGTAAAATGTGTCGTATATTAACAAAGTCTTTAATTTCAATTATATTGCAAATTAATTATTTGAATTGTATGTAAAGAAAAAGAAGTTATGCATATACCAATAATAATAATAAATACAATGGCCTAAAATCCAATATCATCATTACATATCGGAGCCACAATGTCCTAAAGGGTAATATCACCATTAAATATGTCCACAGCAATCTTCTTCCTAAAGTACTGCCCGTGACCACTACTAAAATTGAGTCTAAGCCCGAACATTAAATACATTGTGATCATCAACATAAAAACGCTGCAATCGCCACTACTAGACTCTTGTTGCGGCACACCCCTACATATTTTGACATTCCAAGGGTCGGCACTCCACAAGTCATGTCGGACGTTGTAAAATCCGACATCTTCTAATCATCGAAGGAAGATAACTTCAAGTGGCTTGAATTTATCCTTGTATGTTTTATCATCACGAACCGCCACCAACGAGTCATAAATCCACACATTTTTCTTGCGAAGGTTCACTCGAGATACTATCCAATGATCGCCACCCAGATTCACAGGAATGAATACCTACATAAATAAATTAATGTAAGTTAATTGTTTTTGTTATGTTTAAGGTCTTTAAAAAAAAAACTATCTTAAATTGTTTCTTTTAACATACCATATTGACATCTGTGAAAAGTTTCGACATGATTTCTTCTCGTCCATCAATATAATATTAAATTTGTAGCTATATTGTAGTGAATCAAAGTCACAGTTACCATCGTTCCATAATTGCTTCAAAAAGACCCAGTAGATATATTCCAAGAAAAATATCAGGGGAGTGTCAACATCAATATGCAATTATGAGATAAGAAATTATATTGACGATTATAAGCTCTGTTAGCTCATTACCCAAAAAAATGTATCTGTATGTGTGACACGCTGAGACATGGAATTTGGATATTGTCTCTGTTTTTCACTTATCAATCGCAAGTACTCATGGATTGTAGTGGAATAGAAACATGTTGATTTATAATATAAATAATAGACAAGACGTTTAAGAAATACACTTAACAATGCTTACCTTATCCCCTAACCATTATAGTGCATCGTGACCCAATAATATTTCAAAACATTTGTACGACCATCGAATAGTGCGATCCACTGTTATTTGACCAGCAAACTACTGATCAAACTCATCAAATATCCTTGGATCCTCCAATCCTCTAAGTAGGTTTAAATCTACATTAGTTCTTTCATCGATGTCACGATCCATTATTTCAAGTGTAGGCATAGGCTTGATGTTCCTTACTCTCTTGAAATGAGAAATCATTTAAGGACTATTAAAAACGTACGAGGGCTGGTAAGGACCTCCAAACTTACTTATGCCTGGCAGCACCTCTGTGAAGATTTGGACGCTATCACCACTTCATTCCCCGTAGAAACTGTAAAATGACATGGGAGTTTGATCGTTGTTGCCACCAACATCAGTATATACTCCCTGGTCATCTGGGGTCTGTCAATTAGCCAGGATAAATATATTAAACTCATGTCAGATTAAAAGGTCAAATAACAAACGTAAAATTCTAAACTACCCTACCATATACGAGCATCTAATCAGAGAAGTATCGTATGAACGCTTGGATGTACCCTCATTATAGAATGGATGAACCCCAACACATCTTGTCTAAACTCCCTTAGTTCAGACTTCAGCTCAGAAATGGAGTCATCAATTTTGTCCATCCGTCGAATGACATAGTCGTAACGGAACTTTGTCCTCGGTTGTTATGAACAAATAAAAATATAACAAGACGGTATTAAAAGCATTTATTAATTTATATACAGGAAATGAAAATGATCATTAATAAAAATATAACCTCTGAATCTTGTGCATCATCAGAATCGTGTGATTGATCGTCATCATCAGCCGCAGCCGGCTCATCCTGAAGGGGGTTTTGCTGCTCATATGCTCAGCTCACGGTGTCTTGAAACTCTAAAACTTCCTCTCGAATAGGCGGCACATTGATTGTAGGTTGATGCTGCATAGCATATATATGGCCATGAGAAAATAATTTGAACGATTATTGAGCCTCAATATATATATATATAAATATATATGATGTACTCAATGATACCTTACGAACCCATCTTGGAATGTACGCAACATAATCCTCGACAGTCTTCCAATAGCTTTTAACCTTCTCTTTTGCATTTGGCAGGATGATTTGTTCAACATTCCCCTGCCATATAGTAGACAAAATTTTATGTAGGAATAATCATATAATACTTAATAATGTTAACAGTTAATTTATACATTAAATACTTACAAAACAAGTGTTGCACTGAAAAATGAATACACCGCATCGTAAGTTATTTTCGGAGAACCAGACATTTTAAGATATGCAGAATCTTCTTCTTTGTGTTTATGGCCCACTCTAATGGGAGCTTCTCAATCACTTCAAAACCCCAGGCCTACAACAAGCAAAGTTACACAATTAAAAAAAATAACATCATGAATTCATGAGTACACATACGCCCATTTAAATTTTTATTTTTCCAACCCAGCTGAACTCCAAAAGTGAAGCCATAGAGATTGTATTTCTCAATATTATGAGAAGGATTTTTCAAGAGATCATTATTATATTTCTCCGCTTTCTGGTTCAGTGCATTATCAATGCTGTTGTATACCGTTTCCCATGATATACGACCCCCTGGGAGACTTCAAAAATTATCTATCTCATCAACATGATTCATCAATTTGAAATCAGCTTGACGGTTATCCTTTCGCCCATTCAAAACCCTATCTACGAAGTAATACAGTGCAATTTTTAGGGCATCATCATCGTCTATAACACGAAAGTTCAAATTGGCAAATGCAATATCCAACTGTTTGATATTCAAGTCTTTAAATCATCCATCAAAATACTCATGAAGTAGCCTATGGTGCACTGGTGGATTTTTTGGTAAGATATCTTGACCACCGGAAAGCCTTGTGACTAGGCACCACTTTCCGTTCGATAAACGGGTCAGATGCTCTCCTATTTGAAACCACAACTGATTTTTATCAGTTTCATTGTATGTGACTTGCCTAAGCAACAGGTTGTGGATTATAACACCACTGAATGTATAGCTCTCCAAATCCAAGAAGTACCCGAAAATATCACTCTTGAATAACGATAGTTGTTTTCGTGTTAGTTTCCTCCGGATAGCTTAGATGACTCTCTAAAATTTTGATGTCTCTGTAATACGGCCCGAGAAATGATCATCAAAGCCTAACTTCATCACACCTAGACCCTTCCTCGGCGCGGGCGGATTACGCTTGGCTAATTTTTTTTTTTTTGCCATGCAATTAAAACAAAATCAAATTTATATTCGTTATAAACTTTCACAAAATTATTACAATAAAAATTTAAAATAAACTTTAAGAAAAAATACAAATAAACACAAATTATCCACAGAGAGCTCTATGTTTTCGTGCGAAGGGCATATTATCGCACACAAAAAATTCAATATTCTATACAAAAGCACTGTATTTGGGACTAGATTCCCATCGCACAAAAATACAGAGCTTGTGATTTTGTCGCACAAAGCACAAGCTCTGTTTTTTTTGCGACAGCCTGCCCGTCTCACAAAAACATAGAACCTTCGCTCGGTATTTTGTGCGTTGGGCAGTATCCATTGCACCAAATCTGGTGCGATAGCCAGCCCATCGCGCGAGACTCGCGATGGGCTGTGCTATTCGCGCGAGATTCGCACGATGGGTTATGCCCGTCACGCGATGGTTGTTGCAAATTTCGTCAATGGGCAGCAGCAGCTATCCAACACCCATCAACATACATATAAAACATCTCCCATCCTGTTTGTAACACAACAACCCACCACCGCCATCAACAACTGCAAATAATCAATCCATCACCACTGCCACCAACCCAACACCACCACAACAACAACAACAAAACACAACAACACTACAAAATTGCAACACAAATAAAAAAAAAAGTAAGAACTCACCTCGGGTTTTGAATTTTTGCAATTGATTTTGGAGATCTTGGATGATTTTGAACGTGATAAGTGATTTCGGCCACCAATGATGGACTCTGGTGCCGCTCTACGCCGCTGATGATGGATAAGCGATTCCGGTAAGAAGTTTTCAGTGAGATGGGGACGATTTGGGGGAGAGAGGAGGGTGGGAATGGGAGGGGTAGTTTGGTCTTCAAAGTTGGTGTTTAGCTAATTTTGAAGTTTTGGGGGCCAAAGTTGAACAATGCAAAACTATAATGACTAATTTCGTAAATTTCCCAATGAAGAAAGCAAGATACACATAACTTTTTAAATCTTTCCTAATACTCTTACAAACAATATCCACTCCGCTGTCTTCTGCCACATATTTCTTTTCTAATGTTTGTGGCCTTTAGATGCAGGAAAGTGCTTTACAATAAAAAATTTCTTCATCTCATCCCATGTGGTGTTACTACCAAATGGTAGATATTTAAAGCCGCTTCTTTGTAGTGTCTGTTAAAGAAAATAGAAGAGCTCTCAATTTAACTTGCTCTTCAAAAACTCCCGTTGGTTTTATAATTAAACATACTAGAATCTTCTCCAGCAAAACCAAAGAAGGTTGGTAGAAGATGTATCATTCCAGATCTGACCTCAATAGCAACCTCAATTGTAGGGTATTTAATGTAAAAGGGTTGTTGCTCTAGAGCTGGTTCCGCCAACTCCTTGAGCATTTTGTTGTTTGTTGCCATATCTTCTTAATTAAGGGAGTGTTTGGGATTGAGATTGGAGAACTATATTTTAAAAATAAAGTATTTGATAAGCACTACCTGTTGTAGTTTGAAAGTTATATTAATATGATTTTTTACTTGTATAATAGAAAATTTATTATATGTTCAATAATTTTGTCAAAATTATTATTTAAAATTTATATTTACTACATATTCTTAATTTTTATTTTATAGTTACAGTTTTTTTTCACAGCGGTTGTAGCTTAAAAACTACATCACCTCAATCCCAAACATATCCTAAGACTAGAAAATCACCAATAAAGTACCAAAAACAATTAAAGGCCAAAAAAAGCCTATTAAAGTGGAATTAAAACTGAAAAATAAACATAAAAACAAATAACCAATTAATTATTGCAAGACAATCCCCAGCAGCACGACACTGTGCAAAAATTGATATTAGTAAAACGCATATCACTTAAAACCTAACATTAAATTATTAGTGTGTTTATTTGTCAGTAACTGGAATGGGCTGGAATGGGAATGAGTTGGAATGAGAATGAAATGGAATGAGAATGAAGAATGAGAATTAGAATAAGTTGTTTACTTGAACTGTAGGAATCGAAATTAAAATAGTTTGAAATACCATTGATGTATTTACTTTATCTTGAAATCGGAATAAGCTAAATTATTTCAATTTACTAAAATACCCTTAATTATTATTATTATTATTATCATCATTATTAACAATAATTTTTTAATAATTATTATTTATTATTATGGAATTTAATTTTAATAATGATAATAATAATTACTATTTTAATTATTATTATTACCATCATGATTATTATCATCTTCATCAAATACAATAATTAACTAAGGTTATTTTAATACATTATTAATGATATTATTTTTAATATTATTATTATTAACAATCATTTTTATAAGAATAAAAATCACAAATAATAATAATAAAAATAACAATAATAATAATTATTATTATTATAATAATAATAAATTTTGTTCTTTTATTTTTTATATTATTTTATCTCTCTTTTGTTTTTTTCTTCTTTTATCTTTTTCTTCTTCTTCTCTTTTTTCTTTCTCTCTCTTCTGCAATTTCTTCATTACTTCTCTCCATCGTTAATTTCATCTTCTTCATCAACAACATCATCATCACAATTATCTTCTTCTTCCTCTTGTCAATTTTGTTTCTTCTTCTTCATCAACATCAAAATTTTGTTTCATCTTCTATCTTGTATAATTATAAATTTAATAACGTAATGGCCAGGCAATACAAACACCAAACACATTTGGAATAATGGAGAGAGCCACACGTGAGTGACGATTCCGAGAGAAACCGATCAGCAACCGACGACGAATCGGACTGGTGAGTGACGTGAGAGAACCGGGCTGACGAATCCGAGAGAAACCGAGCTGAAGTGGTTGGTCGGTGACGAGCTGATGATTCCGGCCAGTGAGCTAACGGGAAAGAAGAAAACGAGTGATGAATCAGGCTAGTGAGCTGATGAATCTGGCCAGAGAGTGACGAATCCGTCCGGTGAGGCGGTGACTGATGCGCGATAAAGAGGGAGTGCCGATGACGCAATGAAAGCAGGGGAGGGAGATGTGATGGAAGCTTCTGGTTTGTGCGAGAGAGAGTGTGTGCTGGAATTGTTTACTTTCGTTTTTAATTTATATTCAATAATGCTACACATCTTAAATTTTTTATTCTAAAAAATTATCCCAAATGATGTGTCATTAATTGAGTGGTTGATAATTCTTTACAAAATCTAAGTGAATTAATTGTATTATCTCACCAACCAATTAATAAATGACACATCATTTAGGATAACTTTTTGGGATAAAAAATTTAAGATGTGTAGCATTACTGATTTACATTTTTCAATGGAAATAAAGGATATTTTTGGAAAAAAGAGAGAATACTAGGAATACTTTCATCACTAGGTGGTAACGGAGTTCTGATTCTGATCTCCCCCACTGGAATCATAATCCGGGTAATCACTCCCCCTTTTGTGTGGGTCTCACACACATGATTCCCATTCCTATTTAGGGATGGCAATGGGGTGGGGTGGGGGCCACCCCATTTCCCACCCCATTATAAATTTTTGCCTCCATTACCTACCCCATTTTCCAATAAATTTAGTGGGGTGGAGATAGGGAATCCCCATGTGGGAAATGATTTCCGCATCCCCACCCCATTCCCCATTTGTGTATTTTATAGTAGGTATATAAATACATAATTTTAGTAATTTAAAAATTAAAAATAAAATCATTACCATATTATAAAGTATTTGAATTATTTAAAAAAATCTCTAAAAGTTTGAAACAATATCTTAAAATGCTATCAAAACTGAAAAATGTTTTAAGAGGGTAGCACCTTAAAAGAGAAAAGAAAATATAATAATGTTTAGAGTGTAAAAAGAATTATATTGTAGGGTTTTCTTTTATTCATATTATGTTTATATTACATAAAAATAAAAAAAATTATTAATTGACATTATAGTTGATAAAATAAAAATTATTAAATAAGAATTAAAAACATATTTATATATAATGGGGATTGGGGATTGGGGATTGGGGTGGGGGTGGGGGTAGGGGGTGGGGTGGGGAGTACAAAGCCAAACCCCACCCCATTAATAATTTAGGGATTATTTTTTTCCTATTCTCCAAAAATTACTCAAAATTTTCCTCATTTGGAGTGGGGTTCCATGGGGCCGCAAACCTGTGGAGGATTTTGCCATCTCATTCCTATTATCAACTTAACAGGTAAATGAGTTTATCATTCCGATTTCACCAATCCGATTCCCATTACGGGAATGTACCCGCCATATTATCATTATCTAGAATAAAGCAAATACGGGTCTTGGGCTAGGATAGCTAAAAAATACAGATCTGACCCGCATCCATAAGAATTCAAAAAATACAAATCTGCATATTAAAAAGTGCAAACCCAGAGTCTAAGAATCAACATCTACACGGATCGCCATCCGAATGTGCTTGCATTCGGAAAACCAACTATCCGGATTCGATTTATTTTTAATTAAATTATTAATTTTATCAATTTTCAATTGAAAGTATATAAACTAAAATTGAAAACAAGCAAACCTAATCCCAGCAACCCTAAAAGCCAAAACTAAGAACGCACACGATCCACTTCACCACCACTCACAAGCAACCGCTGCAGCCGAAATCGAGAACAACTCTAAATCCCTCATCGTCGAAAGCCATCTGCCTTGCCTACCTGGGCATGCATTGCTGTCGTCAAACTCCGACTACCCTGCCTCACCTTACTGACCATGCTTTGCTGTCATCAAACGTCGACACGTTGTTGTATCTCTGGCTCGCTAAGCGCACTGCATACGACTACATCTTTGTACGCTTCCTTAACTCTACAAATTACATCAATTACTTTAATTAGGTTTTCGTTTTTCTTTTTCCTCTCTTGGAAACCATACAAAATCACAGCAAGAGCTACCACTTATTGAACCCAATGGAGCACATTTCCAATTGACCCTTGTCCCAAAACTAAGGATGGCAGATTTACCCAGACCCAGATCGAACCCAGATAATTTGGTCCGGGTTGAATCAGTACCGGAGTGTAAAATAATTCAGGTCCGGAATGAATTTTTATAACCTGAATATCTAGGTCCGGTTCCAGATTTAGGTTAACTCGTACATCCAGAACCCAGACTCGGATATCTTATTTTAATATTATTTTTTAATTAATTTTATTGATTAATATAAATACAAACTAAAAAAAAAACCGTAATGGTAACTTGCAGCTTGCTACTGTCAGTACTCAGTTCCTCACAACTCAAGCAGTCAAGCAATCAAGTTTCGGTTCTTAGCTTCTTGCAGCCAGCAACCTTCGCGATTCGCCACCGTCAGAACTCAGAAGCTTGGGCTCGCGGCTCGCTAGCGTCTTCTGTCGCAACTCGTACTCTTGGGTTCGTTCACGACCGTCGCAGCCTCGGGTTCTTGCAGCTCCAAACAACGATCTAATTTGTCACTGTCGTCCGTCGCAGTTCGCTACCATCACATCTCACAAGCTCGGGTTTACGGTTCGCCACCGTCACAAGCTTGGGTTCGCCGTCGTCCGTTGCAACTCGTACTCTCGGGTTCACAAATCACGACCGTCGCAGCCTCGGGTCGGGTTCTTGGAACTCCAATAACGATCCAAGTTGCTTGTTATTTGATTCATCCTTTCGTTTTGATTTCATTATACTTTGTTATTTGATTTATGCTTGAAATATTTTTGTTACAATTAAAAGATTCGAAATGGTTTATGCTTTTTTAGATTGTTGTTACACTTGTGTGATTTATGCTTTAATAGATTCGAAATGGTATCTTTAAAATGTTAGAAGGTTGTTACATCTAAAAATACACATAAAATGGAAAAAATTGAAGGAATGGTGGGTTGGTTTAATTTGTTTTGACATAATTCTTGTAGGGTGTCAAATTCGTAATGGAAAATGAACAAAGAGTTTATTTGGATTTGAATGTCTCCGAGACGGATGAAAGTGTGAGTGTGAGGGTCGGCATGGATATGGCAGCAGAAAATAATGATACAGCTACTGAATTAGAATCGGATTCAACAACAGTAGACCAGGGGAGTGGGAGTGGCCGTGGCCGTAGGGGTAATACTACTGCTGTCGCTTCAAAAAAGCGAGGTGCTACTACTAGCAGCAAAGGGGGCAATTCAGGTAGATTAGCTTCTGATGCTTGGAATGATTGTACTGCATGAGCTTCCATTATCATTTGTTGAATATATTGGGTTTTACGAACTGTTAAAACTTCTCCAACCTTCAATTGAGACTATTAGTAGAAACACTATCAAGAGGTATTTGTTCGTTTAAAGGAGCGTGATAGAAACTATACATCTTTGCCCAGTGAGTTGAAGTGAAATTTTTCAAAGCTTATGTGTGAGTATTTGAAGAGTTTTTATAAGTTGACAGAACTTTTTTCAGGAACACGATATCTGACATCTAATTTATTTTTTGGCAAGATTTGTGAAATTAGATTATCAATGAATGCATGGTTACAATGACCAATTGAGGGGGTGAAAAATATGGCCACTACGATGATTGCAAAATATAACAAATATTGGGATGTTATTCATGGAGTTCTTGCTGTGGGGACTTTGTTAAATTCTAGGCGTAAAATGTTGTTAATTAACTTTTTATTCCCCAAAATCTACGGAGCAAGAGCTAAATTCGAAATTGAAAGGGTGAACAAATTATTTTTTGATTTAGTGCATGAGTATGAAGTAAAGTATTCATCAAATGCAAATTGGGGGGTTAATGGTTCGGCTAGTTCTCAAGGTATTACAGCGAAAGATTCTATTATGTTAGATTTAGATTTATATGAGATGGCTGATGAGTGGAAATCATTTAGAAATCAGAACGCACAGAATAATTATTTCAAAACAGAATTGGAGCTTTATCTTGAGGAAAGTACTTTGTTGTCAACTAGTCAATTTGATATTTTGTCATGATGGAAAAATAATCAAGGCAAATATCTTATACTTGCAAAGATTGCGAGGGATTTTTTGGCTATTCACGTATCAATAGTTTCTTCCGAGTCCACTTTTAGCACTGGAAGTAGACATTTGAGCCCTCATCGCAGTAGACTTATTCCATCTACAGTGGAGGTATCGGTGTGTACTTAAAATTGGTTTTGGCTTGACCAAAACGTAAAAGGTATGGAAAATTTATTTATTACATAAAATAAATTAATTTGTTATAGTATCAATTTATCACTGACTAGCTGTTTTGTTTCTTATGTTAATGATTTATGCATGTATTTTAGATGGAATTCCAGAGGAAGCAATACTTTCTGCAGAACAGTTGATTGATGAAAGTTTGATGGATGAAAGTTTGATGGGTGAGCTGTGAGCAACAGTGAGTCAAATGAAGAAGAATAGAAAATGATGGAGAAAACTCAAAAAAGTTTAGACTTTAGATTTGTCGTTTGAAATTTGAATTGTATACTTGTGTTATGGGTTTATATTTGAAATGATTTAGGGTGCGTTTGGGATTGAGGTTGGGCAGCTGTAGCTTTTAAGCTACAAAGACTAAAGATTTTAGTAAACACTAACAGAAAGCTTGGAAACTATGTTACTATAAATTTTCACTTGTATAATAGAAAATTTATTATATCTTTAATAATTTTATCAAATTATTATTTAAAATTTATATTTACTACATATTATTTTTTTCCACAGCAACTGTAGATTAAAAGTTACAGCACCTCAATCCCAAACGCACCCTTAATTTTTTTATTTGAAACATTGAAATTTATGGATTTAAATTAGTGGATGTGTTATTGGATTATTGCTTAAAAAATTTGTATTGTTTATGAATGATTTACAATCTGGAATCTGGATGTGTTATTGCTTGGAAATGTATTAATTTTTTATTTTTAGAATTTTAGAAATTGATACTGATTCATTGAACCCGGATTTTTCCCGGTTAAACCCGAGCCCGGACCCAGGTGAAAAAATCCGGGTCCAGGAAAAGAAAATGGTTTTCAAGTCCAGATCCGGGAAGACTAAACCTGGACCCGGATTTTGCCATCCCTACCCAGGATGCATCTGCATCTAACAACTTGGCGAATTTAAACGAAGACAAATGGCCGCCGTTAGTATTTTGTTGCTGTTGCTGTTGATTTTGGAGGTTGAATTTAATGTTTTTTCCTCTCTTTTCATTCTCTGAATCTCAACGAAGACTTGCAAAATTGTGACTAGGGGTGTGCATAAACTCACAATGCGTTGATCTAAACCCAAACCATTTTATGGTTTGGGTTGATAAATCATGAGTTAAATTTAGGTTTTTATGTAAAAATTTATTTCATAATAGGTTAGGACTCTTAACCTATTATGAAATTAAGTGGTTTAGGTTGGGTAAATTATGAAAATGGGTTAAATGTGGGTTTTATATAAAAAATCATTTCCTTATGGATTGGGTATGGGTTATCCATGGGTCATGGACAAAACTCAATACTCAAATTTTTCAAATGAAATAAAGGAACACAAATAAATGAAAGGCCACCATTAAATTTTTTACGACGTGATCAATTGTCAATAGTTAGACAAGAAAAATAACATGTAAAAACAAATTTAAATTAAATAAATACTATTGTAAATAACATGAATTTTTTTTCTTATTTACAAAAATAATTCCTCCCACATGGAAGCATCATCATAGAAAGAGCGGGAGATTCTACTAGTGATAAATAATAACTCAGCTTGGAGTGGGTCCCATATGCTAGATGGCTGCTAATTTTTGGTCAATAATTGAATTTAATGCCCATTTTTGGTCAATAATTGAATTTAATGCCCATATTAGGGCTTGTACAAAACTTTGCTTACCATATAATGAAATTAGAAGATGAAGCATACAAACTATGTAATATCATAATGTAAATAAAATTAAGCATATAAGTAGACAACATAACGCAAAAGTACCAAAATGATAAATAAAAACAATTATTGCATAATTAATAAACAAGTGGCAAAATTTATTATTAGATTGTTAATGTCATGTTTGTGAAAGTTTATTATTAGAGTGTACGTTCTTATTTATTGAGAAATAATGATTTTTGTGATTAAACTTTATTTTAATTTTCTAGTATTCTCTAATTTAAGGATTAAGTTATTGTAAAATTTATTATTTATAATTTTTATCCACTATATTATAATTTTGATAATAAAATTCAAACCAAACTTAAACCAAACTCAAATAAGTTGGTTTAGGCTGGGTTAAAAATATTTAGGCTGGTTTTGGTTGAATTCAAACTTTTATGGTTTGGTTTGGGTTGACTTAAAATCCAATTCAAATCAACCCATGCCAACCCTTACTTAAGAGTATGGTTTATCCATAAGTTATAAATAAATTTAAGGTAACATATCAATAAAAAATAAATTAAACAAAATAAATGGCTAAATTAATGTTTTAATAATAATTTTTTATTAAAATTATTATTGTATAATAATAAAGTCTATATCAGATCTGCTTTTAAATAATTATATAATAATTATACTACTAATAATTATTATTGTATAATAATAATTGTTATACAATAATAATAAAAGTGCTGCAAATGGCATATACATATGCAATTGGTTGTATAGTACACTATTATATAATAATTTTTTATGGTCTCAACTTGAGTTAAAAGGCTAAATAAACATTTTAATAAATTACTCAAACAATATTTTTATGAAATCCTCTAATATAATTTATAGCCCTATTTGTATTGTAACTTATTAAAATTAAAAATGTAATTGATTATAAGATTTTATTAAATAAAATATGATTCTATTGTTATTTTTTAATTAAATTTAAACCTAATTAGATTCATTCTAATTTTTCTTACTGCATTTAAAATTTTGGATCTTTTTCTAATTACAATTTTTAGATTTATTTCTCGGAAGATTTAAATTTATAAAATTAAATAATTTAATTTTGATGGATTGCTTTGATACTTAAGTTGAGATATCTTATCTTACTTTAATTTGTATCGACGTTGTTAAAATTTATGCTATAATATGGTTAATATTTTATTATTAACCATATTGAATCTATTATTCATAATTTTTATCCACTACATTTTTCAAATTTTAATACTAATTTAATAATTATTAATTATTAGAATTTGATATAATTAAATTTATTAAAATAAAAATATTTTGATTATAAAATTCAATCCAAACTCAAATCAAACCTAAATGTATTGGTTTGGGTTAGGTTAAAAGTATTTGGGTTGGTTTAGGTTGGGTCCAAATTCTTATGGTTTGACTTGGATTGACTTAAAATCCAATTCAAATCAATCCATGTTCACCCCTAATTGTGACTGATTAATTGATGAATTAATTGACAAGTAGTCAAAATGAATGTATGGTTTTTGGTTTAATTACTTTAATTTAATGCACTAATTTTCAATATAATGTAAAATTGAAAATGCTTAATTTTATTTCTAAATTGTTAAATTATAATTTTGTGGATTTGGATATTCGGAATATCCATCTGCAATTCGTGCGGATGCTACTCGCATCCAAATCTGCAAAAAAATTTATGGATCCAAATGCAGATGCGAATTCACACCCAAATCTAGATCCAGATCTGAATTTTGCCATCCCGACTTTGGCACAGAAGATTGTTCCCAACTAACAAGTTATTAACACAAAACGCGTAGAACTAACCAATAACAAAAACTGAATTAAACACCCTATCTAGACTTAAACAAAATTAACTAAAATTTTTCAAATTTACTAAGGAAACTCTGCAAATAAAATTTGGAGTGATTTGCAGTTAATTTGCTATTTAGACTAAAATAAAGAATTTAAAGTAGAAAAAATCTAAAATTGTAAAAACAGTTCTTTAAAGATTAAAATGTGGTTTGAATTATAGTTAAGGAATCATTATCCACCACTAAATATTAATTTAAATCAATTATCAGAATTAACATTCACCCTCTTATAAAAATAGCAACCTTAAGAACATTATAAACTCAATTATCTTTTTTTTTTCCTTACTTAACTGTTAAGCAAAAATAAACTCTTCATTTATTCTCTTTCTATGAAATAACCTAGAACAAGCTCTTTAGATTCATTTTATTAAAAGCATTATAATTGTATTTCCAGAAATTTAAACCCTTTACCTTACCTAGAACAGCGTGAAAATAAAGTGTTTCAGTAGAATTCACGTTTAATCTTTTTAGGTTACAGGGCCATAAATTTTGTACAAATTCATTCTTTCACAAGTCAATCTGATAACGCCAAGTTTTTATCTAACCACAATTCAGCATTAATTTAGCACAAATAAGTTTATATAAAATTTAGCACAAATAAGTTTATATAAAATTTGTGGCTCGATCATTATTATTAATTATTTCGAATGTTAATTATTTACTATCTAAAGCTTCTAATTCCAATGCTCTTGACACCAAAATATCATCTGGGATAAAAACATCTAACGAGGGAATTAAAAAAAAGGTTAGAGGTCGTGTTGAGAAAATATATACTGTTTATTTCCATAACAATCTTAACTAAAATTTGGATACACAGATGACATGACATGGATGCCTGCTTGTTTGCCAGCACCTAAAGTTCCTCAATAGTCTTTGGCAACCCAATAAAAAATTACAACATTGCCTAGAAAAGTACAATTTGGGACATAAACTAGACATTAAAATGAAAAAAGAAAAAGGAACCTTTATGCACAAATGTTATAAATATCACTTCCACATAAAAACAGCACATCAAGAAGACTTCCATATCATCTAGGACCAGACAATTCATCTGGCTGGATGTGAGAAGTTGAGTCGACAATCCAAGTATTATTGGGGTGTTGTGTATGGTTAAAATCTTGGCGGAACATCTCTTCTTTCTGCCATTCCTCCCATCTTTCAGCCAATCCATCGCCTTCCAGCATTCTTACCACCTCCGACATCTTCGGTCGCTCCATTGGGGACCCTTGCGTGCACAGAAGAGCAACCTGGATCAGCTGCTCCACTTCTTCCTCAATGTAGTTGCCCTCCATGTCACTATCAACCAACTGTTCCAACTTCTTCTCTTTCAGAAGTCCTTTTACCTGAAATTTCAGAATAATATCAGAAAAACAGATGAGAGAGAGATCATTCTTTTTATGATGACCTAAAGAATGTGCAACTAGCCCCAAATACAAAATGAAATCCCTTCAGTGCTCATCAATGTCCAACATAAGTTAAAAATATAACAAAATTTAATTATCTAGTTCCAACTATTATATAGCAAGCGTTTAGAAATAAGATCAATCAGTTTCGTTCTTACATATAATTCCACCAGACCAGTTAGTTATGGCTCCTCAAGCACACACCATGATGGAATTATATAGACAGCCCAGCCTTTTGGCCTTCCGGTAGAGAGAATGTACATTTTCAGCACAGTTTCAGACAAATTAAAACAAAGTCCAGAAAGAGGCCAAAAAGCATTAAGTGCACTCAAAAACTAAACATCCCAATTTCCCTATCATTTTCAAAATCTTACTATTAGTTGGAATCAAATATAACTGCAGGTTCAAGGTACTCAAAACCTTTTATCTCAGCGAAAATATTGGAGGAAAGAATTATGCTAAGTCACCATTAAGAAATCCTCCTTTTCCAGTGACAGAGATTTGCCACCTAGGCTCCTAACATCCCAAAATAACAAATGACAACCATAAATACATGTAAGCTCCCACATTTTACCACCAAGTTAAATAAACCATAAATGGAAACATTCTCTCCCTGAGTTAAATAAAACCATAAAACGGAATCAAGTATTAAAAATTTCTTTCTTTGTTTTCTCTTCCCACTTTCAGCAGAGTAAATTAAACGGAAAAAAAGCTTTTCTGATAAATAAAATTGAAAAAAAAAAAAATTGAGGCAGCTTCACTTCCACAAGCTATGTTCGATCTCCAAACAAGCCACTGTGACTATAAACCTGGAAACAAAATCATGAAGCAATATTTGCTCACAAATGCATTGCCACCATTCATAATATTTTATGCAAAGATATAAATGGGGAACACAGAGGAGCGGGATGAGGCAGCATGGGACGGCTAGTTCATACCCAATCAAGCAGCATGACGTCGTCATCATTAGCAAGCCGAGCAAGATCAAAAGCTCTCTGCCCCGTGATGAGTTCAAGAAGCATGACTCCATACCCAAAAACATCAGTCTTCTCTGACGACTTTCCAGTAGAGAGGTACTCTGGAGCTATATGTCCGATTGTTCCACGTACAGCGGTGGTAACGTGTGTATCTTTGTAATCCATGAGTTTAGCCAACCCAAAATCTCCAACAACAGCTTCAAATTCCTCATCCAACAATATATTAGCAGCTTTCACATCACGATGAATAATCTTAGGGTCACAGTGATCATGCAAATAAGCAAGTCCCCTTGCAGCTCCTAGTGCAATCCGCTTCCGAACAGACCAATTAAGCGGTGGCTGTGATTGTCCACGCTCTGGATAATGCATTAATTCAATCAGAAAAGAATATTACGTCATTAGCACAAGCACGGCAGAATTTGAATCTCAGAGTTCCTGAAATATCTCTCCATTTTGGTTGACAGATAATTTGCAATCACTTTAAGATCTAATCAGTTGTAATAAAAATGTCTTGATAAATAATTGGTATTTCAGGTTTTCTTCTCAGATTGTATCAGAAAAAAGCAGGTGTTCCAAACTGAAGGGAAAACCTCTTACGCACAAGTATTTGGCAAAGTTAAGGGATAGTATAAGGGACTGCACAAAAGCAATAAAAAATAAATAACTAAAAAACAAAGGAAAACCAGAGACTACAAACATACCTCTCAGACATGATGCCACACTTCCATTAACCATAAAGGGATAGACAAGCAATCGTTCTGTTGGTGTCATGCAAAAGCCACGTAGTCGAAGCAAGTTTCGATGAACAGCCATGCTAATCATTTCTACCTCAGTTTGAAATTGAAGCTCCCCACCCTGGGTACGCTCCTCTTTTAATCTTTTCACTGCCACTAGAGAGCCATCAGCCAAGCGTCCTTTATAAACCTTACCAAATCCACCTCTACCCAGAATGTTTCTGTTGCTAAAATTATCAGTTGCAACTTGTAGTTCACGTAGAGAAAACCTTTTGAGCTGTCCCAAATGAACTTCTGGGTCTTCTTCAGCTGTAAAGATAGAAGATAGATTAAAATTCCATCATACAGAACAACTGAATGAACAATTGATACAGCTTTTTGATAATTCACTAACCAGGTACGTCAAAGAAATGATCCTCTGGTTTTCTTTTTCTCCAATAAGCAAGTGCGATTGCAGGGGCCGCAAACAGCAGAGCAGCACCAGCAGCGACTCCCCCGGCAATAGCTCCAGTGGCGCTGTTACCTAGCAGTGGAAGAGTTGAAACATTTAGATAGATTAAGTTTATCGTTTCTTACATAAATAGGAATTTCCACTAAATGCAGCCCAGGTGGAGTAAGCAAATCTCTGGAACTGAACTATACCATCTCCCTTTTAAGAAAAATTAAGTGGAGGAGCTTCTGAAACTCGTAGCATCTTTCTACTTTCATTTCGAAAATGGATTAAATTGATTATGCAATTTAAATACATGAAGTAAATACACTAACACAGCTTTACTTATGAAGTCTAATTGTCTTTACATGACAGGAGACGAAAGCATACGTGCAAGCTAATCTACTTCAATCTGATTTTCAAATAAAAATGATTGCTCATGACACTGTTTTATACGTGTAGGATATTATAATTCAGGAAGATGTTCATGTGCAGAAGGTAAATAAATTGTTCAAATCTGGCCAATTATCAATACCGGCTTTATCATGGCAAAAGTGTCAAAAAATTGAGGTGAAAAAAAAAAATCAAGTACCATGGGATAATAACCTAAAGTGCTGTGGTAACAAGGATGAACTCCATTTTCAGTCATAACTAGCAAGAGATAAAAACTGTTATTACTTGGATTTTAATAAAAATAGCAAACCTGAAGAAGCTGCCGGTGGTGTTGGTTGAATTGGGGGAGGAGGAGAAGGTGGGGGATTATTGAGCTGATTGTTAGCAAAACTGCAAAAAGTTTAAAAAAAAAAGGGAAGAAGAAGAAGAGAGAAGTTAGCAAATCCCCACAGATCTTCTTTAAATCACCATGAGTTCAGCTGGTTTTCCAAGACAATTCAGCTGTAAGAACAAAAAAAAAAGGCCATACTCATAACAAACCTGATTGGAGTAAATAGTGAAAAGGAACCATTGGTCGGAATATCTCCTGTAAGTTTATTATTTGAAAGATCCCTACAATTCATATGGTGTTATAAACTTCACATTCTTGCAATATATAATCCTTTGTAATATTGAGGGAGCAAAAACTATTAATTTGCGAAAAGTTTAGATGTCAGCATAACACTCACAGGACTTGCAGTGAATTAACATTAGTTAATGACCTAGGAATTTCTCCCATCAAGCTGTTATTGTTGAGACGCCTATTCCACAAAATAGAAACCCATCATTTTCCAAATAACCAAAAAGCATAATGCATTAATAGAATTGACTACACATGCAATCAAAGATCAGCCAACTAAACTTCATAGTATCAACACAAAAATTTGGATTAGCCAGTTGCAATGATATCAAGCCACACTGAGCATAATTGGCCGGAAAACGAACAAATAGCAGTCCGTACGAAATTGAAGAAATAGAATTGGTCCAAGAGGTCCCACAGAGCAGGATTTGTGGATTTAAAAGATCAATGTGTGTATCAACCTTTCAAAAGGAGTGATCAACAAGGCTTGAACCTGTAATTTTGGCAACCCAAAAACTTTTACTGTTGCACCAATTTTGTGAGTTCTCATTGATTTTCTTGGTATTGCTTTATATTAGGGTTTAATCCAATAAAGTCTTAATGAGAATTTTGTTGCTGACGAAATTACTCAACTGGCCATTTCTATTACGGTGGCCAAAAAAATAACACATTGTCGCCAGTAAGTGGTGGAATCATTGCATTTTAAATCACTATTAAACAAAGAAAGAAGAGAGCAACACCATTTTTTGTGCGTTCTTTGTTTTATATAATTGTAAAGACTTTAATGTGAATTCTAGTCATAATTAGCGAGAATCATCTATAGTTGTGGAACTCTAAGCCTCAGTTTTTCTATTCTTAGCATGACTATGTTGGATTAAACCCTAATATAATGCAATGTCAGGAAAATCAATAAGAACTAACAAATTATGAAAGAATCTATGTTGTGCGTTACTAAAGTCAAGGCTGCAGCACCTGCAATGCAATGCATAAACTCATCCAATAGGCACTAAAGGTAGATGAGGGCAATACATGGACCCATTGGATGTCCTCATCTAGAATCCATCATTGACGTGTGATTTTGAGATCATTGTTTGACAATTTTCATATACTCAGGCCCTTGATGCCACAATGGAAAAAGTGACTTTTGTTACTAGTTTCATTGTAACTTTCAGTGATCTCTGTGTAAGGCACTTGTACGACATTCGATTATGAGATTTGAATGATTATTTTAATTCTTTCGCTGACTCTAAGTTGTGCAATCAATTCTTTTTTTAGCTTTCATTTGATCTTGGTTAAGTATTCTTGACCAAGTTTCCGATTTATCTAAGTTCTAAAATCCTGACCTCCGTAGGATTATTACCATACATACTAATGGAATTTCGACAGAAGCTTAAAGTCTTCTCTCCCTCATATTCTCTTTATCATGCAGCAGTTCTCTTCTTCTTCTAGTAATTTTTTTTTTCTTTTTTATACTTTCCATTTCAAAATCCTGAATTTCAAGTTTTACATTTTGTAACAGTCCTTCACACTGTTCAAACAAACTGAACAGACCCTGTATCTGCTTTAGTTACATCATGAACTTAGAATAATGTTTCAGTAATAAATTTATTGCAAAAAATGCCAGAAAAGGTCATGCAACTGTAGTATGCAGACAAATATCCAAAAGAGCAGCAGACAGAATAAATAAATAAATAAAATAAAATAAAGCCCACTATGATATCTAAAAGTTCCACAAAAGAACAAATAAATTTTGTCCTAATTGAGAACCCATAAAAGAGTTCGCCTAAACCTGCAGGCTCAACTTCATCAAAATGTTCAACTGAATCAAAAGCTAAAGTGTCACACTTCCACCGCAGACTTCATAATAAAAAAGGCAGGATCATTTCCAATAAATAAAGATACCATCCTTCTTTTCATCCTCTACCAACCCATCTAGATATTTAAATCTCAGTACGACTATAATGCAGGATGGATGATCGAACAACTCACCATTACTCTTGTACTCATAGCATTAGTCATATAGATACTTTTTTAATTCAGAGTTTCAACAGTTAAAATTGACGAAAAGGCCACTATCCACACAATGAAGCCAAGATCAAAAGGAATCACTACCTGCCAACTAAAGTTCCAACAAAACCTTCCAGCACTAAAGAGAGAGCTATATAAGATGATTTGATCCCAAACTTCTCATATCTAACTAGCTGAAAACAACTCATATCTTCTGTTAGTTGTTAATTTCAACCTGCATAGCATACGTATCTACATCCTCAATAAGAGGAAAAAGGAAAAGAAAGAGAATGGACGATTTGAATCCGCAGCAGTTTCTATATTGGCTAAGGTATAGGGAGAATGCAAGCTAGTGCGTACCATCATGCAAGTTATAGTGCTCGTGGTTAGCTCTCATTGGGGGTGCTGACCCCACAGCAGAGATCCCTAATGGGAGCTCGCCATGCGTGCCATTGCCACGATGACTTGCATGACAACACGCACTAGAACAAGCTCCAGTATAGAGGTAGGGGCAAAATTCATATAAATTTGACAAATATAACTTGATTACTTTTGTTTAAATCTCAAACACTGGCTCAAATTGTGGTTAAACAGTGAGAACCACTCTCTCAGAGACCAACTTACAACAGGTTTCCTGTTGCTTAAGAGAGATATCCCTATTTCACCCTATTCATCTAATATTTGTTCAATACTTTTTCCACCCAAAAACAAACTAGTAGAACACAAAATGTATGTTTGTGTGAAAGCTCGCATGCACAATTCTTAACTTTTCTTTGCCATGAAACAAGCAAAAGGGTGTATAACTATGTGGGCGCCAACTTGCACAAATTACCACATTCATTAGAAGTAGATAGTTTTGTCAATGAAACAAATATCAATCATCACAAAAACACAAACACAATTTTGTGCCCCATATCTAGATTACTGGGGGTTTCCATGTTGAACACCCATGACCAAGGGAAAGCACAAAAATTAAAGCTCTTAATCTCTTAAGTGCATAGAATTTTAATTTGCTATCATTTGATCAACACGTAATCTACTCTACTACTATATCTAAGCTCGTCATCTTTCAAGTACCCAAAGATGTCCTGCCGAACAGACTGGATTTAAGTTTGTCCTTTGACTTCATTAACCATACTCAATGGTATCAGCATCTTTTTGCATGTGTTTAAGCAGCTGAGACACATACAACCCTTCACATGCTTAATCATATTAAACTCCAATAATAAAACTCAAATGTTTTCTCAAGGTCTTCCTAATCAACTTCATGGTCTAATAAAAGGAAGAAAACTTAATGACTTTGACCCTATAAGCCCACCCATTGGATCTTTGAACATGTATTTCAAAACAAAAATTTATCCTCCCGTTGTCATATACAAGTTTTGACAACTTGATGTGTTTAGAGGGTATTAAATCCTGCAACTAGTAAAATCCATCAAGCTTTTGAAATCTCAAGATATTCTCTAAAGAGTAATCGGTTGCCTACAAATTATTCAATCACTGAGAAATCAACTGCAAGGATTTCTATGGTTCCAGCTTCAAAATATCAGTGCAATCGTGTCATCCAATGTGCTTTAATTTTGGCAAATAAATAAAGAACCTGCTTTCTTTGTATTAAATTGTTTTGCAATAAACAACTTTCTGGTTCATTTCACAATATATTAGCCTATAAACTTGTGATGGAAAAGAGTGCAAACCATCTCCATGGACACTAAAATCCAGAAAATTGTAACAGAAATTAGATGATCAGACAAAAGAAGGTAACGTGAAAGATTTGTGCTCATACAAGAAACGTAGCTTGGACAGCTTGCCCAGTGTCGGTGGAATGGGACCATTTAAATTGTTCAAGTACAAATCCAAGCTAACCAAGTTCGTCAAATTGCCAAGCTCCTCAGGAATCTTTCCACTAATGTTATTACTATAGAGTTCCCTGCAAAAGTAAAACTTGATTCAATCATTCTAGACCAATTTGGGAGAGAACTGAGACAATAAAAAGTAATGGGAAGGGCAAATGCAACTACTGTTATGAAAATTTCTAACATATGCAAAACTGGGCTACCTTCATCAAGGGCTAGATAGAAAAACAAATTTCTACCTTGACTGTGAAGAAGAAAATAAAGAAATTTGCACATTCATGCTAAAAAGGGGGGAAAAACTGTATTATAAAACATCAATTGGTCAACATAGAGTAAGCACTACTGATTGTTCCCCAAAAAAAAAAAAGGCATCTAAAGGCTTATAGCACACTTCTTCTACATAAATACCAGATCTAGGACAATGCAACAATTTCAAGTCTCCTTCAAACATTCTTCCTTGACTAATGCCCAACCATGATATGAAGCATCTTGAAATAGTAACCTCATTGCGCTACAAATACTGCTCTAACTGAATATTTTTAAAGTGTAACTACATAAACTGTTTCAATTCAGTCATAGGAAGAATCTTGAAATCAACATGGGAAATAACAATAACTTGGTTAAATATAAGTACCAAAACTACAACTAAAGAACCAACAGAAAATAAATTATTAGAACAGAAGAGGCAATAACACATGCATAGGCAAAGACATTCAGACAGACTTCATGACGTAAAATGGATTGACTTACAAATACTGCAAATTTGTTAGTTGACCAAGCTGTGAAACCAGTTGACCAGATAGATTTGCATTGCCAAGATCACTAGAGAAAAACAGGAAACATGGTTATCTATCCAGCATGAAATAGAATACATGGTAATATATTAAATTCCAAATAGAAAGCCATAAAGAAGCATACACTCTTGTTACACTATTTTCACTATTGCATGTAACATGAAACCACGTGCACGGGTTGACAAGGGTGGCATCCCAACTCTGTAGAACATTGTTAGGATCAGCTAAATTGGTCTTCAATGCATTCAAAGCGTCACCTGTTTTCCAAAATAAAACGATGGTTAGGTGCTGGTCTCCAATATTAGAAATATCAAATAATAGACAAGAAATATCCGATCTTTGATCATAACTCGCTTCATTACAAAACACCAGCTGTTTATGCCATTCAGTTAAACCAATTAGCCATCAAAATATAGAAATAGTCAGAGCTTATAACCAACTTTAAGTTTCAATTGGTGACAGTAAAGGCATTCGAATACGGAACATCTTGCAATACGAACTAATCTCAGAATCCAAGTCAACCCATTAACTGAAAATCCATAAACTCGGATTGTGAGTTGGGGTTTTTCAATTTTCTTTTTTTTTTTTTTTTGGTTTTTTCTACTATGAAAAACAATTTTTTTCTATTCTTGGCAACTTGTAAGTTTGATTTAATTTAGCAACAATAATAGAGAAACAAAGAACGAGATAGTTTGATTTAGCAACAGTAATAGAGAAACAAAGAACGAGCATCCAAAGTCAACAGAACTAAATCACCAAAAAAAATACAGAAAATAAAAAATTAAATGATATTACATACCTTCAGCATTCGAAGCAACTCTCAACAACAAATCAAAAAACAAAATTGACACAAAAAAAGCCCAAACCACGCGCTCCAATTTTCCCATTTCAATTTGAGTCAAGCTAGAATTCCAAATTCGCCATCAATACAATAAAAATTTGAAATCAAGAACCCCTTTGACTCATCAATTTACTTGAAACAATAATTGGCAGAACAGAAAGATTCTTTGTTCATCCAGCGAAACAGTAATCGCTTTGCTAAGTGACGAGATTGGATTGGAATCGCGAAAAGAGATGAAATGAATTTGAGTTTTGGTTGGTAATTGGTCTCAAGTCCAAGACAACGAAATTTTTCAGTATTCTATTGTATTACCACCTTAGTCAAAGTGGGCACCCAAAGTCCACGAGCCAACGTGTGTAAGAAATTCAGAATAAAGACATTTCTTCGGGTTTATAACTTGCAACTCCCTGATTTATTGCTTTGTAACAAATGAGTTTATAGTTTTGTTGTTCCATACTTCTTAAACAAACCCCTGATCCCTCATGGTCATATTCATAGCCTAGTCTTGGGATGGCAAAAAGGCCAATCTCAAGTTTAGGCTAATCTTAAATTTTAAGAGTATTTTTAAAAGTATATATAAATTTTACTCTTTAAATATTTATTTGTTTACTTATATGGTAAATAAAAAAGTGAAAAAATATGTTATTCTACAAAAGACTCTTTAAATAGAAATAAGTTAATATTATTTTAATCAAATAATTATTTTTTTAAAAGAAAAGTCAATTGTAATTAAAACACTTCTCTCTCTTTCTCTAGTAAAAAGTAATAAAATATAAATTGAAGAGAGAGAAAGCAAGTCTCCAAATTTGAAGAAAGAAAATCATTTTTTATTTAAAGAATTTTAATTGAAGTATCTTTTGGAGATTTAAATATCGATGTAGCTCTTCAAATAAGTAATAAAATCTTATTTGAACAGTCTTTTGGTGATACTCTAAGGCTTTGCTCAAATTTAAAGGGTCAAGGGTTAAGACTCAAAGAATTAGTATCTAATTATATTCAGGTCAAGATCAGGATCTTATCAAAAAACTCCTAACCTGACTCTTAATTCTTAAATTAATTTTTAAAATAAAAAATACAACACTTAAAAATTATTAAAACTAATACCACACACGTGGTCACAACTTTACTTTTAAGTATATTTATCTCTATTTTTTTACTAATTTAGCTTTTTTGTACTTTATTTATTTACTATTTTTTAGTTTGATTAATTTATGAAATTAGTTAGACTGCTATATGTTATATCTATTACATGTTATATTGTTGTTAAAGTTAAATTAAAAATAATTTATTAAATTTCTTACAACCAAATTCAACATAAAAATAGAACAAAATAATATAATATTATTAATAAAGAATGACAAATAGAAGTCACATTATAAAAAAAATAAAAAAGTAAAAAAAAAAACTATGGCTGGGCTCTAATAAAGCCCCAGCCAGATTATAACTCTCTTAGTTTGAAGGGTCACACGTTCTAAGGAATACGACTTAGCATGGCTCAAGCTCTACCTAGCCCATTACCAAACCTAGCCTTGTCAGTTTTTGGTATATAACTATTACTAGAGGTGGTAATATTCCACAAGTACTCATTATCATTTGACGGTGAGTTTCTGGCTGTAGATTTTGAAATGCGTATGCATTTCTATTATGTTGTTTTCCTAATTTCATCATTGACATTCTATACATCAAGAAATTTGAAATTTAATATCACCAAGATCGTTATAGCATAGTCATTATTTCATTGTTGATGATAAAACAATGACTGAGTGAGTTTTTCTTGATACATATGAATTTATATTTGTATATATGGAGTCAACATTTAATGAACAAATTTAAAATTTTATTAATATGTTATTTTGTATGTAGATGATGTGGTAACCAATTGTAGTGCCCCTCTCAAAATGACAGACTAATTAGTTATTTCTTTCATTGCCCTAACATGCCAATATTGGCACTAATGGTACGTAAATGTAACTCCTTATTCAAACAATTATTCAGAATTCTGAGCCTCCTTGAAAAGCTTGTTGAAAACTTATTTTCAGACTTGATTAATTGCTCTTTGTTGTTCTAAAGAAGATATAATATTCCATTACATTCCTTAACCATCAAACCCAACCAATAAAGAAGGTGGCTACTTTTAAAAGTAAGTTATAGAATAAGACACCAAGATGTTCTTTTAGGGAGTTCCTAGGATGAATATCCTTAACCAAGTTTCAACAAGAGAAAAAAAAATTAAGCAATTATATCACATTTTTCCTTAAACGATATTTTTACAATCATAGCCCTATTTTGGAGATATGATGAATTCGCATGATATAATATGTTATGATGATCATAAGAATAGTAAGATTGCATTTAATTTGCATTACAAAAGTAAAAATCTTCATGGTTCACTGTCTTACGCATGTATGTGTGTTCATAAGTGTTTTGATTTGTGTTATGGAACAAATATATTTGACCAAACAAAATATAGTGTCCATTAAATTGAGATTTTGTATTTAAAGAAGTTTTTTTTTTCGAACATTTATATTTATCTGCCTTTGCTTTGCTATTTTCCACAAATTTTGAATCTAAAGACTCTATGATAAGAAAGAGAAAGAAAGGATGAAAATAACAGTCGTTGTATAAAAAGTTGCAGGAATTTTTTCACAGTTATAAATGGGGTATAAAGAAAACATATTTAACTTAAAATTTTTAAGCAGCTGATATAGTGAGAAAATAGGTGACAAGAAAAAGTTTACGAGTTCAAAAAGATCCGGCTACACAATATTCATTTTTTAAAAGAATAATTTATTTTATAACATAGGGATTGGTCAAGGACCTCTTAATATAATTTGACAACTACACCTCAACACAACAAAATATAAAACCTTAGGGAGTCAAAGATTACTACTACCACTTATTGCATTTTGTTTTCGTGATTTACATAAGAATTTAATAATAAATATGCCAGAAATGAAATTCAAGTACATAAACAAGAACCGGGTCAAACACGCACGCTGGCCTCATAGAGCTCTCTTTCTTTCTGCTAATTAAACTCTGAAAATTCTAATCTTATTTTCAAATTGTTCAGTTGATTTTTACATGTCCTTTGTCTCTTTCTCAGTCAACAAATCATGGCCCTTTATGTCCTTAAAATGAATGGGGGAAAAGAAAAAGTAACAAAGAGCATTCAACTCCTAACATACAGTCCGTGTTAGTACAATCGATGCCATCCCTTTCTTCATTAATTTTGAAAAAGAATGATGGTATAGGCCTTGTTTTTTTTTTTTTTTCATTATAATCATATAAAATAGATCAATGAAAAGTTATTTGGTTAAATTGTCTGATAATTTTTGTTTATCATTCGGCTGAAAAATATAAGGATGATTATAGAATATAAAAGTGAATCAATGTCTATTTTTTATAACAAAAATGCAAGAGAGTTAATGGAATTATTTTAATTATTACTCTTAGCTTTTTAGAGGGGGGGGGGGGGAGAACATCATACATTTTTCTCGTCTAACAAAAATCAATGGTCACAATTTTAGGAATGAATATAAAACTTCATTTTGTTTTTTGGGATAATTATATCCAAATGAAATAAAATTGGATCACTGTAGTTAAAGGATATACTTACCCTAAAAAGATTTTGTGTGACTATTTATATATAAAAAGAAAATTATCATAACTATTTCACTAAACTATGAGAATATCACAATATTTACCCCACATTTAAAAGATACGTAAAAAATCGACACTGATAAGTAAAAAATCGACACTGATTACAAAGACTTAACCCAATCCATTTAAGTATCTATTCCATAGAGGAAACTAGGGACTATACTAGGATAACTACTGTGAGGTGTGATCTGTGATTTGAAAGATACGATTGCATCAAAATATGACCCAATTCGTACTAAATCATTTGCCAAACCCACTTAAGAAACCTACCCATAAAGAAATGCCTTATGGAATGGCTAGTGGAGAACCAACAACCATCGAAAGCCCATAAAAGACCAAATAGTGCCTAACGCCCACAATTGAGTTTGTAGCAAGATTAAAGTTTTGGATCCGATGGTTAACCCTCACCGAAGCCTATGAAACATCTAAACTTGCGAAGCCTTAATTGCGGCCCAAATCATTTGCTACCCCTACAAGATAGATGCTTGGCTACCAAGACTCCTTATTTACAATACATATGTTAGAATCCTAACCAAGTTAGTAAAGCACTCCTTCCCATCCGTAAAATAGGAATGAATCCTCAAAACCTTTCCTTATAGCACAAGGATTCGTGCTATATTTTAGAAGTGAGATTCCTAAGCCTTGTCATTGAGGTTTACCCTCAAAACCTGTAAATAAAGCATCCCGCACACTATTCCAAGATCATCCTTCAACTGAGCTCAATCATCATCGCAACATACTTTTACGCATTCACCAGCAACCTAGCAATCGTTTAGTAGCCCAAATATCCTTAAATAGTAGCCTCATCCATCCTCCTTGTTTAAGAAAAGCTCTTCTTCATGAACAAAAACCTTAGTTTATGTTTCTTCAATCTCAAAATATCCTAAAGTGGCCATCCTTACCATCTCATCACCATTAAAACACATTTTTTCACTTAAAACAATCCTTCATTCTCAGTTAAACGCTTTTAAACCCTCGAACCTGACCTTAAATTGAAGGATTTGTTACGGAAGCATTCTTGAATTCACCAACTAAATCCTTTCATTCTCGCAAACTAGTGTTAGAACCATCCTAAACACCATCTAATCACACTTTCTGGGTTGGCATTATCCCAAATTCCATCTTTAAGCATCAGGCCACATTAATGTTTTTTTTTTTAATTTATTGCCATATTAGTTATTAAGGGAGGATCAGTGGATCACAAACCCTAATTGTCCTTTATTCACTTGTGTAATATGCTCCCATACCACTACTCACAGCAGTGCCACAACTATTCAGGCCCAAATCCACCATTTGACAAACCAGGCTAGTCAAAGCATCAACACAAGTTTATTCGAACAAAATCAACGCCTAAACAATCTTGTAGACTTGACTCCTTGAACTATCAAAAGAACGACAGGTTCGCGGACCATATTGGGCTCAGGTCTTAGATCATACGCAAAACCTATTCCTAGTTGAAGGAAGATTATCTCCAACCAATTTGAATGAGACACGTGGATGCGTCGAAGTCTCCAAAACAACCATTACAGAATCTAATGGATTGTATGCATGCATGTTGGTATATTGTTAATTTATTTATTCATTTCTTTTATTTTAATTCCCTGTGGTGTCAAAGATATACTTATTGGGTAAAATTATGGTGCTTCAAATCTATCAATCTATGACAATGATTAGGAGTGGGTGTAGGTTGGTTTAAGTTACGTTGAAGGTCAACCCAAACTGCTTAACTAAATTTAGATTTAGTTTGGTTATGCGTTATGGGTTTTTTATTCACTCCAGCAATGAGATCAAATTTTTTTTCGACTATTAAATTATTTGCTATGCATACAAGAAACTAGGCATAAAAACAAAAATCGAATGCCTTTTGCTAAAAAAGCTATGGAAAAAATTATGAAAGACTCAAACTCATGAAGGCTACATGGAATGATACTAATGAATGATGATATATGTTCTTTATCGGCATTGAAGACCATGAGGCAAACTTTCTTGATTTGATTATGATACGGATGAATGATGGATATATGTTCTTCATTGGCATTGAAGACAATGAGGTGTTAACTTTCTTGAACTTGATCATGAACCCTCTAATGATGATATATCACTCGCTTATAAAATTATAACAAAATAATATGAAGAACTGAGTTATATCTTTTTAGCGTTTGAAAAGAAAACTTCTACACTTCGAAGATAAATGATAATTTTCAAGAATGATCATGAGCTTGAAAATAAAATTGCTCTCTCAAAAAGTTAGCAAGAATGTTAAGGAAATGATTCTTTAAAGCCAAGAAAAGACTTTTGAAATGGACGTGGAGCATTTTGCTGGTCGTTAATGGTAAAGAAAATGGAAAGAAAAACAAATTTTTTTTTTATAAGATTACAAAAACAAATCATCATTATACCTATTTTTCTATTAAAAGACAAAGAAATGAACCAAATGTTGCATGGAGTACTTGGATTAATTTAAGTACAAAAGTTATTGTTTATGAGAATAAAAATATTCAAATGGCTATGAGTCGAAGCAAAGGTGCAATTGCAGTGATAAAGAACCGTCTTTCAAAGTCGCAGGTTGCGGTTCAAATTTCAATTAGTCAAGAGTTAATATTATTAATTAAAAAAATGAATACAAGTAGTCGTATGGCCAAAAAACCCATAATGGGTCAAGATGAGTTCAGAATGATTTTGGATGGGTTTAGAATCTTCAATCCAATTTTTTATGGGTTTGGGTTGGATAAGGAAAACTTAACCAGGGTAATCTAAATATATATATATATATATATATATATATATATATATATATATATATATATATTTGGTTTTAATGTCATTGTTTTAATGTGTCTAAAACCTAACTGATCCTAATCCTAAAAATAAAATAATTTGGTTAGTGGCCGTGTCTGGCTAATAGTTGGATTTGAAAACTATTTTGTAAAGTTAGAGAATTTTGAATATTATTATTATTATACTCTACTCTTGAATTTTGTTTTGCTTTCGACGGGCACGTTAATATTAATAAATGGGAAAACTTGTCACTAGCCCAGAGTTAAGAGTGGTGAACCCATGTTTTCACATTAGTGAGGGTATGGATTCCCGTTAATGTGAGAATATGAGTTCGAGTCATTTTAGAAATTCTTGTATTTCTTTCCTAATTAAAAAGTGGGTAGAAGTAGGTATCTCGCCCACTAATTTGTGGGTGAAGCGGCTAATTTGTGGGTACACTTGTCATATAAATATAAATAACGATTATGATTGTGTAATGCATATAAGTGATTCAAAAAATAAAAAAATAAAAAAATAAATGGGACCACTTTTTTCTTTCTTTAATCATAAAACTTCCAGAGTATACGGATCATTCTTTGTAACTGATGAAACCCATTGCCTGGACTTGAGAAGTGATACTTTCTCAATTGGGTTTTTGTGGTAGTCTGTATTGGGTTTGAAAGCCCAAATCACAACGGATAGAAAATAACTCTTAGCACAGCTTATTGTCAAAAAAAAAAAAGAAAAGAAAAGAAGAAGCTAATTCAACAGCTTATTGTTCTAATAACGAAATTAACTTTATTGTCTTTTGAAATATAAGTAAAGCACGTAAGAAGTAAAATTAGTTTAATTTTGAATTGTTTACACTCTGTTATTGAACTGGAATGCGACGAAATGGAGTTTTATTGTCAATGTTTGCGACAACACATGGTTAATTAGGTGCAACTATAATTGAATTATCGCCAATCCTTGAAGGAGCAGGTGTCCAACCGAATTAAATTATATTATTCAATTTCAATGGTAATTGATAATGTTTATATGAAATTCTCTGTCCCAGATACAAAGTCGCTTCATAGCCCCGCAACAAACAATCAATTAACGTGGAAAATAAAGATTCTCATTTTCATGTCACAATATCCATTTGAATGCATCGTGCTCTTGCATACAATTTTGATCTAGCATAGTTTAAACGCTTAGCTACCTCAGAGTGGAGAATTAAATATAAATTATTCTTCGGTTGAATGGTGGATACTTATTTTATCTTCCTCTTTAGGTTGAAGGATCAATTATTCTCATGTGCATTATGAAAATTTTGTTTATTTTAAATATTTAGAAATAGATCTGACATGTTCCTTAACACTAAATGAGTAATATTATATATATAAACTCTCGTGTATGTTATTTTTGTACAAACTAATCTAACATTATATAATTGATTGAATAAAAATATAAAATATTTTAAAATAAATCACGTAATTCATATGGTGTTTTCATTCAACAATCTGTATTAAAAAAAAAAAAAAAAGTAATTGTGTCATTTTACTCGCCATCATATAGCACAGCTGATTATGAAGATTAGTAAAAGAGAATCAAACTATTATGTCAAGGAAGAGAATTTGACTTGCCAACTGCCACCGATGAGCAAGAGCGTTGCTGCAATAAAATTTCTAGAAGTGTCATGGAGTAGATAATCAAATTGCCAAGTATCACTTGTGACATGTGATGTGATCTTCATGTGCCCTCTTGTCACCGAACATCCTCATTAAACAATTTAACAACCATCCATATAAAAACAAGTCTCTAATTATTAGTCGCTGGAATCTCAAATCTTGATTTGGAATAAGTTATCACCTTAACAGGAACGCTATTTGTTTTAATTGTGGCTTCAATTTTCTTTTAACTAATCATGATAATTGAAAAATTGATAGTAATTAAGGATTATGAGCAACAGCTGCTACAGGTTGGAATTAGTTTATTCATATCAACGCATATCTCATCATCACTGATTAAAGTTTAAATCGAATTAACAATATAACTAGAAACTACTCGATATTTTAATTTTAATAATTCTTGACAAGTAGCATACATATGAATACCAAAATCAATTTATCACTAAAGTGTATACTAATAACTAATTTTAATTAACTCTTCTTTTTCCTAATTCATATTAATCAGATTTCATCATGTTCAAACCCTATGATTTATTAAAACACACTCATAACTAACATTTTTAAGGTCGTCCATGAGACATAAAAGTAAAAATTGCAATCGAAGATTAATAAATAAATAAATAAATAGAGTAATGTATAATAATATAAATTAGTGAATGGTAGAATATTAATTTTAGTAGTTAAAATATTTACTATCTAACAAATAGTCTATAAAAAAAAAAAACAAATAGTCTAAACAGAACGATTGAGACTAAGTTGGAATCTCAATTAATCATTATTACAATAATTAGGACAATCATTGGAGTGTACTGTTTTTATGAAATATTAAAATGGAAAACAAAATCTCATTTGCACATGATTTACCTACTTTAGAACCAGCATTAATGAGTCGTGATCATTCCTTATCCTTAATGTTCGTTATATTTTTTTATTTATTGTTTTTTGGGAATATCCTTATTAAATAAAATACGGTCTCACAGTGACAGAATAACAAAATAATATTGTATTATTATTAGTTTGATAGTCAATATATATAATTCAAAATTCCTATTTCTTTCGTTGCTAGATCACACTTCAAATTGATTAATATTCATTATTTCATTTTTGGATAGAATTATGTATATTCTAAAAATTACTCTGCACATTTAAGTTCCAAAAAATTTCATATCACTAAAATGCTCGTGACTGAATTTATTATTAAGGGACCCTTATTCAATTGAATAAAATATATACTAATCTTAGCACCCATTCACAGCATTTAGACTATAAACATTAATTTTATTTTCTCAGTTTCATCAATTTAAGTCTTGAATCTTTATTTCACCATTAATGTTCTTACATGGTGAGAGATTGGTCATCAATAATTTGGAATTAGTGCTGAGCTTTGTGCTGAACATTTTATAATATTGTGATTAGTAATTATTGGATAAGAAATAATCAGTAATTAATTCTAACTAATATTATAAATAAATGTGCGACAACATATTATAAAAAAGTCGGCTCAACATTGAATCTAAATTTATTTATTAAAACCTAAAAACTTCAAGTTTTAGATACCTCTTCTTATTTCTATCTCACCTTATTGATTTTATCAAAGTTAAATTTGTTATATTTTCTTGAGTAATTAGTGAGTATAAATTATGAAAATTATTTTATTGATATTTTTTCTCGCATGTTTGTCAAATTTCAAAGCCACTACGTTCATGATGATAGATTATAGAGGAAAATTTTAATTTTTTCATTCAAATAATCCTCAATATTGACATGGAAATGTAATGATGAGATGAGAAAAAAATAAAAGCCTCAATCCTTTCATATGAATATATTTAGTCATTTCTTGAAAACATTTCTTCATTTATTCATATAATAATTTAACAATCATTTGAACTAAGTTCTTAGATGTAAAAACTACTTTCATCAACATAGGGAAAAAAAAAAACTGTATAATAAGATTTAATTTGAGGAGCTTTACCATTTGAATGAATTTATTCATATGAATTGTCTTGGTAGAATTATGTTTGTGGCTGCTGGGGAGCTTTACCTACATATAATATAAATAAATAAATAAATAAATAATCAAGGAAGATAAGGGTTTTAATTAAAATTTAATTCTTGTCTGAAGGATAGAACTCTTCATTTTATAGAATTTTGATATTAACCATTCATGATTTGTGATTTTTTTCAGTCAAAGCTCTGTTGACCCAAAATTTTAATTCCGCGGCAAGAACTGTACCAATTGCTCCTCTTTCACGATTTAATTTAATTTCATACATGTACAGGCGATATGGTTCTTGGACAGCCTCCATTTAATTCTTTTGATCATTAATTGAGAGTAGACTTAGCTTAGACTAGACTGTAATATTAATTGGGTGTTATGATTATCCAATTAAAAAGCAAGAATCACGTTTCTCTTTTAAAGGTTTGAATGGAAATAGAAAATCTCATCCCATTATACATCAACTTAATGTTATCTCACATTCTTACTCGAATTCCAATGATCGGAGGATATTCAAAACCAATCAAATTGTGATACAAGGCATTGAATTAATCATCAAAGAAATAAGAAGGTGTAACGCGCGTTTGTGTGCACACACACACATACATATAGAATAAATATTTGTTTAGTTTTTATATTTTGAGTTAAACATTCATTTAATCTCTATATTTAAAAAAAAAATCTCAAGACACCTACAATGTTAATTATGTTAGATTCTTAATCTTAATTTTTTTTCCCTTTTATAATAATATTCTTATAATAATAATCTTACAACAACATTCTTAGACCCAATTATACACACACACATCACACAAGGACACTACAGCCATTTCATAAGTTAATTTGCCGTCCACATCAGTAAAGAAGTTAATATGGTGACCTTCGCCATCCATCTCCTAAGTACTTGTCATCTTCTAATTGTCTTAATTAAGAATCATGCATATAGAATCTTTATCTGATAAGGGTTGTTGCACTTTGTTAAAGTGTAGAAATACTATTATACCATAAACTTTAATTCTAGTTAGATTATTACACTGTATTTGAATAAAGTATGTAAACTCTCATTAAAAATTTTTACATAAATATATATCACTATTTTCTTTTTATCTCTTAATTTTATTGATTCTGCAACTCAAATTACATACATACATACATACATACATACATACATACATATATATATATATAATTATCAAATGAAGGCACTCTCATTTTTTTTTAATGCGCTATTTAATCGTGCGGTTTAATAGAGTTAGTTTTTAATATACTATAAAACTATATGATTTAATAAAATATTTATACTGACTCTATTAAACCATATGATTTAACAACGTATTTACATAAAAAAAAATAAGGGTACTCACATTATAAACACACACATATATGGTCAATATAATTATGCTGTTAGCTACCAACAGCAAGATGGGAGAAGATTCCACTTCCATTACACACACACACACGGTCGATATAATTCTGCTGTCAGCTACGAACAGCAAGATGGGAGGAGATTCCACTTGCATTACAAACCCAGCTGATAAGCCCGTCGTGTCGTGTTATGTGTTTCATAAAAAGTCTTAATTTAATTAACTTAATTTATACGTAGGCTGGCTCCATATGCATGGATACGTCAATCCCCTCCCCGTATAATTAACTAATTATGAGGTGGTTATATATTGACAGATTATATTCTTTATCTTCAGCTTCAGGTAACGAATGGATCCCATTTGATTGAGTCACCGACTATCTCACACAAAATAAAAATTATTTATACATAAACTCATCACATAAAATCAAACGCCTGTATTCATTTAATTCATACGTATGCTCCACGGACTTGTCAATCTCGTATAGTTAATTATGATGTGATTGACAGATTATATGCTTACTTTGTTTCCAACTTTAATCAGCGATTCGAAGTCTGGAAGGTAGGGACTAAACTTGAATTTGGGTTTTATCCACCATTTACTTAAAAAAAAAAAAAAGAAAAAAAAAGGGCACTCACCGACAATGTAAATTATGGGAGAAAACGCGTGGGGTTAAAGCTATAGGACAATAGGAGATGGTGCAAATCAAATACCAAATACACACTTTTGGCCTCCGCGGTTAGTGGTAGAACTAGACTGGGGTTGGGGATGTTAAAGAGAAATAACAATCTGAAAGAGACCATAAATAACACAAAATATAAATTTGAGTAGGTCAAGATACAAAATTTTACATAGACTCACAGTCACTGGGCAAATTTTTTATTTTGTTTAATTTAGTTTTCTCATAAAATCAAATCAAACCCGAAGTTCACTTCCCTATCTGGCAGTTCCACCTCTTCTCGGCCCCAAGAGCATTACCTAATCTTTCTAGAAAGTTTAGGGTGAAAGCAAAAGGTTTGAATTAGATTACTAATTAATTTTTCACGTCCATCATATCTCTATATAGCAATATCATAGTTATTGATATATATGAGGTATATAAATGTGACTATAAATTATTGAATTGCTAAAAACAAATATTGTGAATGGGAAAAATATTCAATGCGTTTTTTTTCCCTTTTAGAAATGTATATTCTCTGATAATTTTCTTCCACCTTATTAATCACTAGCCACCAAACAACTTTCTGATTAGAAACTTGTTGAAGTAAAATTCAGTGCAGCGTCGGTGTGCGCCTGTAGAGTTTCCTTTATCAATTTTAAAAGAAATCATCGAAGTCTCTATCCTTGCAATTTGCAATGGTCCAAGGTTTAAGGACCAAGCAGTACACCGCGAAAAGTTACAAGAGACCTAAGGTACGTTTGGGATTGAAGTTGGGCAGCTGTAATTTGGAATCTACATCATTAAAGTGTTTGGTAAACTTGTAAACTATATTGTATCTTGTAAACTATATTAATGTGGTTTTTCACTTGTATCATGAAAAATCTTTTATAGTTTTAATAATTTTATCAAAATTATTATTTAAAATTTATATTTATTACATATTATTAATTTTTATTTAATAATTATAGTTTTTTTTTTCTTCCATTAAGAATTTCGAATTTTTAAAAGTTCTACAATACTTCAATAAAACACACTTCTTTTTTTAGCCAATAGCTAGAAAAGAGTGATGGAATTATGACATGGTATTGTGAAAGTCGCAATAATTAGTTTGAAATATTAATTAGCTAGAAACTCTAACTGTGCGAAATAAAATCTAATACTGCTTGGTATATTGGGTTTTTAAAATTATTACGTGTTAATAACAAATGATTTGTAGCAATACTGCCGGATAAACGAAGCTTAAATGTCATAGATGAAAAGATAGTCTTGGATGCTGTTAGTGTACAGTACTTATTTATTGAATTCTTGACAGTTAAATATTTTCACTCTTATAAAATTAGATGAGAAATACATGCGACAAGTATCCAATACTCGTGGCAATAGATCATAAAAAATAGCATACTATATAGTCGAACAGCTCAGCAGTTCATGTTTTTCTTTTTCTTTGAATATATCTCACATCTATTGTCAATTTGACCATTTTTCATTTGATAGTAAACTCGTAATAGAATTTGTTTATGCAACCTTTTCCGCTATAATCACTGTGATGGTTTGAATGACTTAATTTGTGTTACATCTTTTTTAATTTCTATATATGTATAGCCTGTCAATTAGACTCAACCAAGGTTTTAATAACAATTTGTTCATGAGTAACTTTCACACGAGGGATCAATCAATTTGATAGGTTGTCAAGTCGTTAACAAAGAGTAGTGCGTGCAACAAGCTATAATGAGGAGGACAGCTTCTTCCTCAGATAAATCCGCCAGAAAAGATGCTTTCATTTATATTTGCCACAACTAATAAATTAAAGCAGTGGAATTATTGGCTATATATGGGGGCTACGTACATTGTCAAGCAAGCATGTGAATGTGTGATCAAATATGTAAAGACTTTATTTTATATTTTTCTAATTTTTTTTATACGTGATATTAGAATACTTCCAAATGACAAGAGGGCAGATAGTGTTTCAAAGGACGATTAGGCATTTAGTTAAACATTTATGGGATCTTACTGTCATGACAAAAGTACTCACAAGGAAAGAAACATATCTAGTCAATATATTGACTAGGGTTACAACAATTACATTTGGGAAGGATCGGTAAGAACCAAAACACTATTTGCCCGAAACCAAAATATATGCATGATGCTATCTTAGAGTAGGGCACACGTCAAAGGAAAAAGAATAAATCTTAATCATATCCGTATATGGAAATCTACAAAAATGCACATGCCACCGATTTTTAAAAGCCAACAATTCAAATGACATACCTTTTTAATAGAACCATGCATTCTTTGTTAGCACAAATGATATTTATTCTTTCAAACTAATATAATCATATATATTAATTAGGTGCGACCACACTAGGATTAATACACTGAATCCCGTCAATATCCCAATATTAACACAGGTGACCTCGTGTGAAGTCTTTGTATGGTACTTCTCTTATTATTATTATTATTATTATTTTAAAAAAATCATATACATTAATATCAACAGACAAAATCATTTATCAATATGCTTTTTCAGAGACTTAATTTGTAAGCATGATAATCATCTTATCTTCACATACCAGTGAGTTGAGGTGCTGGTTTTCAAGTTAGTTAATCATGCACGCACCTTGAGAGCATCCTTAGCCTTTACGATAATGCGAAAAGGTGTGAAGACAGATAGAACTTAATAGTCTCTGTCTCTATCTCTATCTCCCTCATTTTCTAATTATTTTGTTGCGCTTTTTTTTTTTCCTTTCGTGGGTTGGCTGCAAAGAATGTCCAATTGTTCTTTTTTTTTTTTAGTGAAGATTATCCATTAGATAATTAAAATTTTATCTTTTTGCAGAGATTGCTTGGCGGGAAATTTGATTCGTATGGAGTTAAAATTGCAGGCAGAAATGGCTATATATATAGTATTAAATAAATTTATACTTTTCGATGCGAATAAATTATGTACCCATCAAATGAACTATTTTAGTTGCAACTTGCCCGTCGATTGGTTTTATTTACTAAGGCCACGCGCAGTATCTTCACGCGCCGCAATTGTAATAATGCCTCACGTTCATTATTTACCAGTTGTTCTCTTACAGCTGGATCCATAGTATGAACTCCAGTGCATTCTTTCTTTCATTAAATGTGGGCCCATTTAAGATCCTTTTTCTCCATGGGATGTGGGACCCGTATTTGAAATTGGAGCTCTTTTATTGGATAGTGAAATCAGTCCCTACGTCAAAAGTTCTTGTGTTAGCTCGCTCACTGACCAATCACGGGACATTTTATCATGCACTGAATCACAAGTAATCAAAATATGATCTCTGGCTCGTTCTTTCGCTCGTCCCGAGATTCTTTTCTCGTATACTCGGCTCTCCAGCATCAGAAGGTTGGCTCCCCCGTCCTCCCTTATTGCCATAGGGATGGCAATTAGATAAGCAAAAATTTGAAAGATTTGGGTTGGGAAAACTGCATATCCCCATAATAAAAAAATGCGGATTTGAATGTAAAATTTAAAATCCGTGCAGATGTGAATTCGGAGCTAAATGTAAATATATTTAAAAAAATTTGATATTTAGATCTGCATTATTTTTTAATTAAATTATTTAATAAATTAAAATTAATGAAAAAAATATGTAAGTTAAATGAAAAAAGCATAACAAGATTAATTAAAATATATACACTTTAATTTAAATTAAAAAGTATATCGAGGTCATAATTATTTTATATGAATTTTTGGTGTTTTTATATAATTTTATTTGTGGATTTATAGTGACGTTAGACTTAGATTTATGTTATTCTTAATGTTTGATTTATGTTGTAGTACTTTTATTTCTGAATTTATAATGTTGTATGTTATTTTAGGTATTGAGTTATTGATTGTGAATAATGATTGGATTTTATTTGATATTATTTGGTAAATTATTGAATTTTAAATTATATTTTAAATTGTTAAATTTTAATTTATTCAGAACCAGATATTCGGAATATCCACCCGTAATCTGTGTAAATATTACGCACATTCGGATCCACATATATTTTTTTTTGGACGGACTCCAGATGTAGAAATATCAATGTGGAACTGATTTAGATTCAGATCCAAATGCACGTATCCGAAGCCGATTTAAATTTTGCCATCCCTAGTTATCGACAATGGACTATGCCTTCTTAGTTCTTAATTTCTAATTAATTTTTTCTTTTTACAATTACTTTTCACCCCTGAGCTATATTAAAAGTATAAATTAACCGCTTGATCTTGTGTTTTCATTATGAGAGGCTAAGTTATTATTTCTTTTTTCAAAAAAATAGTGATGGATCAAGTTCAAATAAATTTTTAGTCCTATATTTCTTTTAGAGAACTCTGATTAATACCTTTATATATCCACTTGAAAACTATTTAGTCATGTCTCTAAAGGCTACCTATACTATCGTTTATGGCATTTATTTGATACAATTATTGTTTTGTCCACAATTTTATAAACTGCGAATTGTTATCCATGTTCTTAACTATGATAATCAAAGGATAAAGTATAAGAGTCAAAGCGATAAAAGAGATCAAAAGTTTTGAATAAAATATATTATTGTTCAAAAGTTGAGAACTGTTAATGCTTTACATCCTTGTTCTACTAGTTAGAAAAATCTAATCATGCATAGTGCCTAAGGTATCCTTGGATTCCTCCTAATTATATTGTCTAATAGAACACAAAAAAGAAAAGAATGCAAAATATGGAAGCTAAAATTCAGTTTTCAAAAAAAAAGAAAAAAGAAAAAGGAAAGAATAAATCAAGTTTTTTTAATAATATTATGAAAAACTTTCAATTTTATTCTAGGTCTCATGATAATAGAACTTGTAACCATAGCACGAACCTCACAGGTAAGTTATGAAATTTGATTCATACGTCTCAATTCATCATTGATAGCTTAAGTTATATCACTTCAAAGTATGCCTGACACACTATGTTTTAAACCAATCGGTCTCATTTATGGACTATTCTTACTTAAAAAGAGGCTCATGCATCTTGATGATACTCAAACATATCAACAATATTTAAAAATATTGGCGATAAGCCAATCATTTAACATCTGTAAAACATAAGCACTACAGCGTTATCAGTGATGTGTTACTACTATTTCGTAGCAAGTAGCCGCCATCAAATTATCATTGAAAGTTGTTTCGATATGTAATGGCAAAGTAATAATATAGCTAAAAAGTTAGTATTTTTCGTTAATTCCTTTTCGTGTTAGGGACGTAATGAGTATTATGAAAACTCAAAGGGAGTAATTTTAGTAAAAGAGGAAAAAGGCAATTTCCACGAAACTGAACTCGAAAAAAGGACTGGGGCAACTAAGACCTTGAGATGTGAGACTTACTCTCCTCGGCTTGGCTAGGCTAATGGCTACGTTAGAGCCAAAATATCAGCCGCTTATCAGTCACGTGAGTTACTACTGAACTGAAATGAAAGACTCAAAAAAGAAAAAAAAAAGAGTATAACAAAGCCAAAGTCTCGAGTTAAAAGAAACAAACCTTACTCACTCTGCTCGCCCACTCACCCTTTACTGTCCCTCACGGGCGCGCGCACACACACTGACTATTACTCAGAACATGTACAAGTAAGTGAGCAACTCTGCCTCTCTACGTAGAAAAAACTCAACTCGAGGTCACGGACTCAATTCAATTGAAAACATTTTAGCCTCCTTCTTTACTTATTTTCCAATCATCCATCACGGGATGCTACAAAACAACATGTGCTTTGGAAGACTCTGCTCTCTTTATAAACAACACATATTAACCACTTTCACTTACAATATTACTACTTTACATTGATATGGCTCCAGCTCAAAACAGAAACAGAGCACCGAAGGTCTCTGTTTTGTTCTTGTTTCTGACTTGTTGTTCTTTACAACATTCATCATCATCAGCTCAATCATCACCAGTTTTTGCCTGTGATGTCGCGAACAATCCGTCTTTGGCGAGTCTGGGGTTCTGTAACACATCGTTAGGGATTGATTTGAGAGTTGGAGACTTGGTGAAGAGACTCACGTTGCAAGAGAAAATCACTTTCTTGGTGGATAGTGCAGGGAGTGTGAGTAGGCTTGGGATACCAAAATATGAGTGGTGGTCCGAGGCTTTACATGGTGTCTCTTACGTCGGTCCAGGTACTCATTTTTCCAATGTCGTTCCTGGAGCTACAAGCTTCCCTCAGGTTATTCTCACCGCCGCTTCCTTCAATGCTTCTCTCTTCCAAGCCATCGGAAAGGTAAATATACATATATTTATCCGTAATTGATGAATCTTAATCATACATTGTTATAAATACACACGTGGTCTTAGATATTCAAAATATCCGCACAGCTCATATTAGTACTGGATCCAAATTCGCTGTTTCATCTGATGACCAAACGAACATCTATCTCCTGTCCTGTCTGCACTGCGAGGAGCTATTAGCAGCGTGTAAATAGATTAATGTGATATCATATATGTACATGTATTTGCAGGTGGTCTCCACCGAAGCAAGAGCAATGTACAATGTGGGATTAGCAGGACTGACATTTTGGTCACCAAATATCAACATATTTAGGGACCCCAGGTGGGGTAGAGGCCAAGAGACTCCAGGTGAGGACCCTTTGCTTGCAAGTAAATATGCAACTGGCTATGTTAAAGGTCTGCAACAAACTGATGGTGGTAGCCCAAATCGGCTTAAGGTTGCTGCTTGCTGCAAGCATTATACAGCCTACGATTTGGATAATTGGAAAGGGACCGATCGCTACCACTTCAATGCTGTGGTAATATATACATACTATTTGATTTAATTGAAGTGAAATTAACAAGATTTTAGTATGTTTTCTTTTGGTTTCTAAAGTCTGGCTTTGGTTTTGATGAGTTAGGTGACAAAGCAAGATTTGGATGATACATTTCAACCACCATTCAAGAGTTGTGTTATTGATGGGAATGTGGCTAGTGTCATGTGCTCTTACAATCAGGTTAATGGTAAGCCAACATGTGCCGACCCAGATCTCTTGGCAGGAGTTATCCGAGGGCAATGGAAATTGAATGGGTATTTTTTATTTACCGTTATTATTATTGTATAAAATATATATGATCACATTGTACAACAATCAATTAAATTATATTTTACAAATACTTTTATTGTTTTGCTGTAGGTACATAGTTTCAGACTGTGATTCAGTTGAAGTTTTGTACAATTCCCAACATTATACCAAGACACCTGAGGAAGCTGCAGCCAAATCTATTTTAGCGGGTTTGGATCTCAATTGTGGATCTTTTCTAGGCAAACACACAGAAGCAGCAGTTAAAGCCGGGCTTGTGAATGAGTCAGCCATTGACAATGCCATTTCCAACAACTTTGCTACTTTGATGAGACTTGGTTTCTTCGATGGTCATCCAAGCAAGCAACCTTATGGACAACTTGGTCCAAAAGATGTGTGTACTCAAGCAAACCAGGATCTGGCCCTTGATGCCGCAAGGCAAGGGATTGTTCTGCTGAAGAACACAGCAGGTTCATTGCCTCTGTCTCCGACTGCCATTAAGAACTTGGCAGTAATTGGTCCCAATGCCAATGTCACAAAGACAATGATTGGAAACTACGAAGGTAAAATAATTATGTAGTACCAACCCTGTACAGCTTGAGTTCATTATTTGATTACCACATTAATCAGGAGTTCTTCTGTACAGGCACTCCGTGTAAATACACAACACCTCTGCAGGGCCTAGCAGCTGTGGTGGCAACAATTTATCAGGCTGGCTGTTCCAATGTGCAGTGTGGCACTGCCCAAGTAGACGACGCCAAAAAGGCAGCTGCCTCAGCTGATGCTACTGTGCTTGTAATGGGTGCTGATCAATCTGTTGAGGCAGAGAGTCGCGACAGACTTGACCTTCTTCTTCCGGGGCAGCAGCAATTATTAATAACAGAAGTAACAAAAGCAGCTAAAGGACCTGTAATTCTTATTATAATGTCCGGTGGGGGTTTTGATATATCATTTGCTAAAAATGATCCCAAAATTACAAGCATCCTATGGGTTGGTTACCCTGGCCAAGCCGGTGGGGCTGCCATAGCTGACGTTTGTTTTGGACGCTACAATCCAAGTAAGCACCTGTTCAATATCCAATTTCTATACCATTTTTTGTTTTCCCTGAAATTCACTCACTGATGAAGTAAGAATTTTTTAAAAAATTTTGGCAGGTGGAAGACTACCAATGACTTGGTATCCCCAATCATATGTAGAAAAAGTCCCAATGACTAACATGAACATGAGGCCTGATGCTTCAAATGGGTACCCTGGAAGAACCTACAGGTTTTACACCGGGGAAACTGTTTATGCATTTGGAGATGGACTAAGCTATTCCACGATGAATCATGAATTAGTTCGAGCACCGAAGATAGTAGCCATTCCTTTGGAAGAAGGGCATGTTTGTTACTCATCAAATTGCAAGTCAGTTGATGCTGTTGAACAATCTTGTCAAAACTTAAATTTGGACATACAACTTAGAGTTAAAAACAATGCAAGTATAAGTGGAGGCCATACGATATTTTTGTTCTCAACCCCTCCATCCGTGCATAAGTCACCACAGAAGCACTTATTGGCTTTTGAGAAGGTCTTCTTGAAGGGGCAAGAAGAAGCACTTTTAAGTTTCAAGGTGGATGCCTGCAAGGATTTGAGTGTAGTTGATGAGCTTGGAAACAGAAAGCTTGCATTGGGAGACCATTTGCTTCATGTGGGAAACCTCAAACATTCATTGACTGTCAGGATTTGAATTTAGTGATGGCGATTATTTTTCTTTCTTCTCTTATTTCCAAAAAAGCAACTCTGAGTGGAGAAATAAGTTGAGAGAATTGTAACACCTCTCAATTTCATCATACAACCAAGTGTGCAAATCAAATTCTTGAATTTCCAAATGAAATTTCGCCTTGCACTTGCCTTCTTAATTTTAATCTATTTTTTTAGATTATTTTTCCTTCCCTAATTTCCCAAAAATATATCTAAGAGTGGAAAAATAAGTTTAGATAGTTGTAACACCTATCTCAATTTCATCATACAACCAATTGTGCAAATCATCTTGAATTTCCAAACGAAATTTCTCGTTGCACTTGTCTTCTTAGTTTTAATTCATTTTTTAATTATATTTTATATATTGTGTGTTTGTAGAGAGCCACATCAGAGCCACATCTTGCCACGTGTCCCTTTTAAATAACTCAAAAAAGATTATTATGACTACGAAGACATTCGATCAGACCTTCTGGGAAAATTAGAAAGGAAAATAAGAATAAAAGGAGGACCTAGATTCAACATGTTTTTAGAGCCATATATATTTTTTTAAATACTGATTAAATATCAGATTACTGTATTACACAGATATATTTACAACTACTGTTATTATAGCAAATATTATGTACACTGATAATTACAATCAGATATACATTCATGGAACTTACATTATTATATTAAATTCTATTAAGTACATGCCTAAGACAAATAACCCCTCAAATAGGAGAGATGTTTCTACTCTACTCGCATTTTACAAAGGAGAATGATTTTTTAAAATGTAGCCCCCACAATGCTTTTGTGGGGGCTTGAACTGCTGCCCTCACGCTTGCGAGGGCAGCAGCCCACCACTTTGACCAAGGCCGAAGTGGCAGAGCCATATTTTAAAAATACTATTGAAACTTATAACAAAAATGATAAGATGAGAAGTCCGACCCATGCTGGTTCTGAAATCCACGATCTGAAGAAACTATACTAAAAAAGAATAGGGAAACAAACACATATAAAATAAATATGTATGATTCATCTCAATTAAGTTTATGTCTACTTGTACAGTAATTACAGATGAGGTTTATCATTGAGAATATGGTTTAAAACAAAATTTTAATCCCAAGTCACCCATTTTATATAAATAGAAGCTCATCTCTAAGAAAAAGAGGTTTTTGACCATTATAAGGATATTGTTCACTTCAAGGGAAAAACTTGTCTTCTCTCAAATTCTTCTTCTTCTTCTTCTTCTTCTTCTTCGGTCAGATTAATACTAACTTGGGCATTGTATTGCCTTCTCCAACTGATCATGCTGACTCCAAGATCGATTAACATCATCAAATTCTCCACAATTATAAATTCGTGTGAAGGTAAAAGTTTCAGCTCCATCATTAGCTCATGTCTGTGAGGAGCTTATAAGTTGAAAGACATTTTCTCTCACTACAATCCTTACAACCACCATCTTACAATGACCTTTTCAGATTAGATCTCCTTATATATAATTATAACGGGAGGTAAATACTCACTTATGCCTAATTAAAAATGGGTTTGTGTGTAAGACCCACACCTCAAATATGATCAAAGAGGCAATAAAACTAAAAAACCAAGCTAAAATAAAGGTTTCTCCTCCACATGAGCTATTGGAATTAAAAGACAAGAAAATGAAAAACTCATTTAATCAACATAAGACTTTGAACTTTGGATCTCTAGCCAAATGGCACCCAAGATGGTAAAAAAGGGTGAAAATAGTCTCTAAAACTAAGCTCAAGACCAATTTTTTTTTAAAATTTTATCTTCATCTTGATTATTGCAATTATACTAATTCACTGACAATTATGCTGACTTATTTATATTTTTATCATTTTATTTATTCTCCATTACTCTTTTTTTTTTTTTTCCATTAGTGAAGTTAAGGAAAACCTAAACATTCATCATATGGGAGCGAATATATAAAAATGGATGTTAAGCCAACATGGACTAACATAATTTTATGTTATAATTTAACAATTTTGATTCCGCATTTAACATTTAAATTAATGAATTTACTTTTCGTTAAGCTTATTATCTTGTTAAATGCTCCTATTTATTTATTAATGCTTATTTTCCTCCTTTATACTTCCTTTCACCTCCTAAAAAAAGATCAACAAAAGGCTTTCCACGTCTGGGATCACCCTCAACAAATTCCATGATTCCTTTATTATTAACTCACAAGTGCTTTAGCACAACTATCTTTGAGCAACCAGAAAATAGAGGGGGAAGAAAGAATGCACATTCACACATAATCATAAAACCACTTTCCCCCTTTAAAGGACAACCGTTTTCAAATTTTGTACTTATTACACAAAATAAGAGCGTAGCAGAGGGAAAACAATTTTAAATGCAGGAGAAAAGAGCAGCAGCCGATAACTAGGCTTACCAAAAATAGATTTCAAGCAGTTTCCTCAAGACCCATTGAAAAGTATCCAGAACATGATAATGTGAAGACACTCGGTCAGGAACAAAATGTTCAAACCATAAGTCCTCCTAAAAATAGAGACAATTCCTCCAAAAAATAGAGGAGACGAAGAGGGAAAACAAAAAATTGAAGGCTAAACTGCTTGTCCTTGAGCAACAATAAAAAAAGTAGCTTAGAAAAACCAAAAACAGGCGGAGAGACAAATTGACTCACTAGAGGAAAGGGTTAGAACCCCCATGAGAAAAACTCAAGAAGGCATGTAGGGAACTGATAGCAATAAGAAATGAAGATTTCAGGAATGCCTACGGAAGAGAATTTAAAAGATCTTAAGTAGACTCTAGAAAGAATTTTCAGATGTGGCACAGCATAGAAAATGAAGAAATAATCTGATCAGAAGAATCAAGGACCATATACAAAAGTTGAGGTATTAAACAGAAGGATCCAGCTGTGGTGCCACAGTTACATAGTACCACAACTGGATCTAACCGTTGGATCCAGTTCATAGTTATTATTAGAACTGAATTCAACGGTTGGATCTAACTGTAGTACCATATAACTGTGGTACCATAATTTTATCCTGAACAGAATTATACAGGGAAAAAAAATTACTTTTTTAGACTGACACCAACCAATGATTAAGACTGACAAGTAGTGTAATAGCTGACAAGTAGTGTAATCAACCAAAGAAAACAAAGAACTGCACGTACATAGGGCAATTAAAGCAAATCAGATTTTGATAACCTAAAATTGACAACATAATAATAGCTGGCCAGCTGCTTTTTCTGGCAGAAAATTGTCTCTCCAAATCAACTTTCTAATATTCTCAACCAGGACCTTACTACGTTACAGACTCTGTATGTAACGTAGCAAATGGGGAGCATCCACGCGTTGCAGGAGAGAGGAAAAGTTCTTGGAACTTAGCTGATGCAAGGCCAGTTTGCACTGAGCTGTTACATACAGAGTCTGTAACGTAGCCTTGTCCTCTCGACCAAGAAGAAATTCCTTGTAGCTAGCCAACAGTGGCATTAACTTATCTAAGGTGATACAGTACAATCTACAGGACATCGTCATTCACCCATGTCTGCATTTATCTTTGTTCCTTCAATTTCTACCATAGCACACCCAAATCTCAAGTATCATGCTTCAGTGGCAGGATCATGAAAACAATGTCTATCACATTAAAAAACTAGTGAAATAATTAAAACAAATTATAACAGAGAGAGTTTTGTTGAGCTGAAAAAATCTCTAAGTAGACCACTTTTTTTCTGGAGCTTTTACCGCAAAAGCCTCGCCTATGGCAAGTTGCTCACTAGATTCCTATAGCATCAAAGGAGAAGTATCAATAGACTTGAAGAAAACAAATCTACTTTAAGACATCGTTGGGAGCTTGATGCAGGAAAAGAAATCAAAATAATAAAGGGTTATTATCATTTTATTACTTCAGGAATTGTCAAATATCAAATGATTATAAGAAGTATTGTTTCTTATCATTTTACTATTATATCTTTATAAAAATATCATTTTACTATTTTTCCATTACAATTGTTAGTTGACCATTAGTTGACCGTTAGTTGACTAACACAATACCAATTTTACCCTTAATGATTAAAAAGAATAATCAGATAAATTTATAATTCATATAATATAATTCTAGTAAAAAAAAATTATGTTGGTATTTTATATATATTTTAATAAATATATTACAAATTTATTTTATAAATAACTTTTAAATATATTTTTTTAATCATGAAGGGTGAAATTGGTATTTTATTAGTCAACTAACTGGTCAACTAACAGTCAACTAGCGGTCAACTAACAGTTATAACGGAAAAGTAGTAAAATGATATTTTTATAAAGATATAGTAGTAAAATGATAGGAAACAATACTTCTTGTAGTCATTTGATATTTGATAATTTCTGAAGTAGTAAAATGATAATAACCCAATAATAAACCATTATTAAGATTTTAGGAACTTAAGATTTTTATTTCAAGTGGAGACTTTGTTAGGTGTTTAAGCCATAATATAACTTTTCTTATATGGATAGGCTTTACATTACTTATCAGGTATAAATTTCTTTCTCTAGTTGAAGCTTTTCCCCCACCCCCCCTCTTTTAAATTAGGTCTTGGCCACTACAGGGCCTTATTTTCAGTTTTGAGTCAAACTCGGTGTCGTTGATGGAATATTTGGATAATCTTTTGGTTTCTCCCCAATATTTCTTCAATTGTATCTCCCATCTCTTAGATTATTCTAGTTTGTAATAGAGAATGTTTCCTACATGTTTTCCCCCATATTACTTCACCCCTTTGTTCTCTTTTTTCTATTTGTCTTCCTAGTAAATAAGTTTTTCTTTTTTTTTTCCTCTCACATCGTTCATCTCCCTCCTTCCCCCCCACAAAAAAAAAAAAAACATAAACAACAGAAACACAAGTTACACAAGTACTCAAAGGTATCAACTCAGCATACATACTGGACGATACTTCAAAAGATTGTCAATGATGGTAAGTCAAATTCTCTCTAACAAGTCAGGATCTTCAACTTTGCACCCACTGTCTCTAGAATAACAAAAATCAATCTCACTGAGCTAAGAACTTGCAAACATAAAATAATTGATATTTTAACTCATAAACTGAGGCCACTGAAAGTATGATTCATGTCCTCGTAGGTGCATGGGACAAATGTCAATGTGTTATCAGCAAATGGGAAAACAGCCAGGTTGTTCATTACCATTCAATATAAATGCAAAATATCTTATAAATCCAGCTAAAAAATATGCGCTACCATGACACAAACTGAAAGTTGATTCTCCATAAAACAGAAACCAATTTTTGAGTTGTTGCTCTTGATATGAACCACCACCAAAAGTCAAAACATAAAAGTTATTGACAGACATTTATGTAAATGCAACATGGAAGGTAACTCAAGGATTTTTTATCAAGGGTCAGACTGTAGGCTAAAAGCTTCTTTTCCTAGACCGTCTTTTCCACTTAGAAACAAAAAGAGGATGCAAAGTAAATAAATTGCAACAAATGTATGGTAGCCTGTAAAGAAATTATGCTCCAGTGCAAATCAAGAGCATATGCATTATCGAGTATAACACTTCTAATGTAAGCAGTCATCATTATTCTAGAAAATATAGGGTAGTGACAGGTTTACAAACATTAGTTGAACTGACTGTAAGAAATTGATGATCATCTCGAACGATATACAAGCATAGAAACTTGAAAAAGAATTCACAGCTCACTAACCAGATAAAAGATGATAAAATGTTCCACTTCTCTAGAAAGCCAGTAAAAGATTCTATTACTGCTTCATAATTACTTACAGTCATGTGATACAAAATTTTGATTGTTTCAGTGATCCTTCGGTGTTAACAGTTCCTGTAGCCACGTCCAATCCCAAGTCTTTCAGTGCATTCATCTGCTCAAGGATAGACAAAAGGAACAAAAGTTCTGATCTTCCTTGAGGATAAAAAATCTCAAGTGCTCCATTTTAAATTATGAAACCAGGGGAGCTCCAAAGTTTATGCATGGACATGCTTTTGCCAGCATCAGACCAATCATAAGAAACAGTATGTGCGAACAGTACAATTTGACACTTGAAGCTCTAGTGTTTTCCCACCAAAGGTCATGAACAAATATGCTCTGTTTCTAATGATTATATACATGACTGCATTTAAACAACTATGGCATCCCAATTTGTTGGATTGAAACAAAAGATGTGGGGTTAAGTTGTATAATGAGGGGGGAACCATAATGGGTGAAGGCTGGCCCTTTTTTGAACAACCCAGTGAATACACTATGATGAATGCAGATAACAATAATACAATTTTCAAGAACAAATAAATGGGTGAACCACAGGCAGGTAGTCAATGTGTCAATGACAGCTCCAAGATGATCTTCAAAACAGAGTTGTACAATTGTGCATCAGAATTTGAATCTGGTCTCTGAGACATGTGGCATCGAATATAGTCAAGATCTTGGTCCGACTTCACGCAATTAAAACAGTCATGTTCGTTTCATGACGTCATGCCATCCATACCATAAAAGCTCGAAGAGAATGGGAAAAAGTGGCATCACAAAATTATCCTCCTTGTTGTCAATTACCAGTATTTAAGTGACTGGGGCGGTGAGAGAATTATATGATAAAAATCAAATATATCATTTTCATGATAGTGACAATTGCTGCCCCCATACCATGCATTAAACTTATAGCACCACATATTTTAATTCTCAAGAAATTAGAGAAAAAAGAGTGAAAAATTGGAGTGGCGGGAACATGTGACTAACCAAGGGGGTTGAACTCACAGCATTCGTACCACTAGGGGAAGCAAAAACATGTCCCCGCTTAACAATTCAAGAAATACCAAGCATCCAAAAAACAAAAATCATCTCACAATTCACGTAAAACAACAACGAACTAGCACTTAAGCACGATACAAATGAATATAGAACAAGTCTGCCAGTGAAAGGAACTCACAAAAGCCAGAAATAAAATATCAAATATAATATGCTAAAATGAGAAATGCTCATCGTTCAAGTTGAATTTTCTTTACATAACTCCATAATTAGCACTCACAACTCAAAGCATCAACAAGAGAATTATGTAACTCGATGCTTCATTAATATCAATATGCAATTCTTAAATTATAAAAAGATGCCAAAAGATAAAGCACAGTAAATTATTTTTCTACAGAATATTCTTATATATTCCAGAATAGCATCATCCTTAAAGTAATCCAGCTGTCAGATAAAATCCTCGACAAGTGATGATCTCATGATCTGATTAACTCTAACTGACTCAAGAATTGTTTTTCATAAATAAAGAACTCAAGCAGTAATCTTATTAGTTTAAAAAATGAAACACTTTTAAAAAGGAATCCACAAAGTGCTCCTCCAAAAAGTACTTATAAGGCAATCAAATTATGAAAAAATCAAGACAAATAAATTAAAAAAGGAATCAGAAGAAAAATATTTACCTACTTTTTTCTCAAAAGACAAATTCCTTGTACACAAAATCTGCAGAAGTTAATAAGATGAAATGGTTCGTGAGAAAACAGAGGGGCAAAAATTGGAATCAAGGAATTTTAGATCGATGGAGAGAAGTAGACAATGCCGTAGAAGAGAATGAAGGAGTAGCTGTAAAAGCCACAAATTGAAGAAGAGCTCTTGGCCTTTCTGGTAGCTGGAGAGAGCAGTGGCAACCTAATTTGTTTAGAATTTACTATTATTGGGGAGCTTCAACATTTAGCTCCCCTCAAACTTCTGTATTTTATATAATAAGTGCATGCTGTTAAATTTACTTGTTAGTAACATCCGCAACTTTCTCCAAACTTGCATCTGTAAGCTTCCTGCAACCACTTCTGCCTTACAGCAAAACCATCAACAACCACCGTAGAGCTCGGGCGCATAACACCGCTTACCCATTTTTATCTCAATTGGGGGTTGCTAATCAGTGCCTAAACAGCAAGTCTAGCCATGAAAACTCGATCTCACCATTTGTACTTAAAAATGACAAAATGATTGTGACAATCTTGTGAAAAGAATTCAGCCTTTGATGACCTCCCTGTTGACACTTGTTCACCATTTGTACTTAAAAATGACAAAATGATTGTGACAATCTCGTGAAAAGAATTCAGCCTTTGATGACCTCCCTATTGACACTTGTTCAATGTCAATTTCTAATTACTTTCATTCTTTAATAAATCACAATTTCTGTACACAACACTGACAATGGCAAATAAAAAAGCCATTTTTTCAAAAATAAAAATAAATAACCAACATAAATAACCATTGCTTTTCCGAACCCACTTATTCAATTTAATATGAGAAGGCCAAATAAACTCAGGAAGCATTTTGCAGAAGCAAACAACAACCTTTTTACATGAAAAGATAAATCCTTAAAATGTAGCAAGGCAAAATTTTAATACCAAAATCAGCAATACCATATCGCAAAGTGTATAACTTCAGCAGGGCAAATATAAGATTTCAATGCTAAGATTTCCTAGTTTAACATTGTTTGTGATTATAGTAAGATAAGCTGTAATAACTATTGAACCTTAAAGAATAAATACTAACATCTATAAAACTTAAAGATTGGAGATCCCCTCTCCCAGGATATCTTGGGAAGGGAATAACATCCCTGATGTTGTCCATGCCTGTAGCAAAAAGAACCATTCATTCAAAGCCTAATCCAAATCCACTATGTTTCACAGTCCCAAAGCGCCGCAGGTCAAGGTACCACTCTTCAGGCTCAACAAGCGTCCTGTTTCCTAAATTCTGTAATGCATCCACACAAAAGATATATTAGTTTAGTAAAAGAGTCACGGCACAAGCTCTTTAATTTAGAGAGTACAAGGCCTTTAATTTTACAGATATAAGCATAAGCATTTTCTAGTGCTATAATCAAACCAATCATGAACTTATCATTTATCATACCTGCTCTTAATTACACCATAACGCTCCTCCCTTTGGCTCCCCCCAATAAACTCTCCCACCTATAACATAGGATAATCAGTTTTGTCAATCTTGAAGAAAAAATTCTAGATCATCAGTTCTAGTAACATAATAAAACGAAGCACCACCAATCCAATGGTTGAAAGTTTTTGAAGAAACAAGTCACCTTAGGTACAACGACATCCATAGCCGCCACAGTTGTCAAGTCATCATTAAGCCTCATGTAAAATGCTTTGACTCCTTTTGGATAGTTGTACACAGTGACAGGCTTCTGAAATTTGAACTCTGTTAAGTATCTGCAACAGTATACCAGCAAATCTAGAATCAATACCAATAGTCCCACACTTTAGCATGACACAATAAGTGAATGTTTGAGTTAGCAAACCCTTTCATGCTGAGACACCAAATCAATCCCCCATTCCACTTTATTCTCAAAATGTTTTCCCTCCTTCACGGCAACTTATAGTAGTTCCACTGCTTCGATGTACGTTATGCGCTCAAAGGGAGTTAAAGCAACCATTCATAGACACTCAATGCAACTTGTATCATATTATTCAACCATAAACTCAATGTCCTCAAAGAATTTCTCAAGTAATGGCACATATATTTCACATATGCCTGCACATAGTTCATATCATCCTAAAATTTTTAGAGAATCTGAAGAATCACAAATTGTAATTGTAATTCCAAAACAGATAAATGGATGCCCACCAACTTATAGCATTGATGATTGACAATTCAAGAAATCAATAACAATAATTTTAATCACATATAATTCACAAAACAAGGTTACTTGTGTTCTTAAAATACTATAATTTAATTAATTAGGATACTCTAAATTATAGTACAGTCTCCTTAGGGGTATTTAACAATCATATTTGTTTACACATACAGTAACAAGAGTAGAAATTTACATTCTAGTAGAACACCTTACATTGTCTCAATCCTTTTCCTTGAGCATACTCAAAAAACTAAACAAACTAGCTACTGTAACCCAACACGAAATAAAGAACAAATAATTTTAGCCATACTGATAAATTAATTCTATTTATAAACACAAAAAGACATCAACATGTACCTTGAGACTGTGGTGGCAATAATATTGAGAAGATCAACTTAGCACAGTTATCGCAAATAAATGTGAAAGCATTTTAAAATAGCACTAATGCCAGATTGCCTCTGGACTAGAACTAACACTAGTCACAAATAAATAAATCAAACTTCACAGTGAGCAATTGCTAAGCCTAGCATACCCTAAGATCAGCAAAAGCTATTTTAGGTTTCACCATCCAGAATTCTGCCAAATGCCAGGAAGAGTGTGACTGTTCTGCTCAAAAAGTTGGCGCAAATGTATAGACACAACTAACAGCACATGGCATGGGTTTCAACTTGGAGAATGGCCAGAAACAGTAAAAAATGCTTGACGAGCAAAGAAATCTTTTGCATAATCCATCTTTCCATCCTTTTGCGGGATTCCAGGCTTAAGCTTTGATCTTTCCTCAAGCTTTGCAAGATTCTGTTTTGCTTTTTTCAGTTCAGCAAAACTATCACTTATTACCTCCTTGCTTGCTTTTTTGGATTTTAGTTTTGCCACACCCTCTCCTTTCTCCTTGACAAAAAGCTTGGCTGCTTCTCTGTCAGCTTCCGATGGAGGAGGATTCTTCATCAGTTCCTTCTCCAACTTCTCAGCTTCACTTAGTACAGTTGTGACTTGAAACATTTCACCAGCACCCCCACAATCACTGGTAGTGATAATTGGAGTTTGAATGTAGAGAAAGCCATGCAATTGAAAGAATTAATGAGTGGCATGAGCAAGAGCATTCCGGATTCATGCAACTGCAGCTACTGAAATTGTTCACAGTAACTCAAAAAATCAAATCATTTTTTTAAAAGGTATTTTATATCACTACAAGCCAAGAAAATCCAGTATTGGCTACCAAACAAGAACAAGTAACTGGATTGTCATTTACACACTAATGAGTTACGACACGCATCTCTGCCGAATTTATGGTACACTATATACACATAACTTTTTGCAAGATGATAGAAAACTCCAAAAATTCCCAATCAAAAGAATTAACAAAAAGCTTAACAGTGAAGACTAAAAAAATTAACAACTCTATTTTGTTTTCTCATTTTACAATCCGATAGAATCACATTAATCATAGCCTAGCAATAAATTAAACTCATCAAAAGCCTAACAGTAAATTAAAGTCTATCAATTTTAAAGAACAGAAAAATCGAGGTAAAAATTCTCTATATGGATCCAGCGGTCCAAGAACAAAAAGACATGTATGTATCTCATAATTTTACACACTAGAAACAAACAAATAAATAAATGAAGGGGTAAAAAAAAAGGAGATTACCGTGTTTGTCCTTCGTCGTAAATAAATGTTATCCCTCAAAAGCTCAAGATTGTGCTTTGTCTTGGCAGGGGATACTCCGCCACAACCAAACCCACATCGATGACCTTCTTAACCCGATCTCAATCTTCTGCTCAATCCCCGCTCCCACAGGAGGGATTGCGAGTACGCCCTCAGCATAAACACAAGTGCCAGTTTGCACCAGCTGTCTCGAATCCGCTACTTTCTTTCCATAAGTACTTGTAAATTATCAAAGCATGAACCGTCGTTCACCTCGAAAAATGCCAACGGGTCTTCATCTTGTTTACGACCAGTTTTGACCCATCCTGCCAACTCGCACACACTGTCTGTTGCGTAAATTAGTACTTGTAAAACAGAGATTGTAAGTGTGCTAATTGCATATCATCCCACAATTATTGTATTTTTTTTTAGTTATTGAAATTATTTTAACTCTAATTTATTTAAATAATTAAATTAATAAATTATATATTCTGTTAGTTATTGAAATTATTTTAACTCTAATTTATTTAAATAATTAAATTAATAAATTATATATTCTGGTAGTTATTAAAATTATTTTAACTCTAATTTATTTAAATAATTAAATATATAAATTTAGATTAAAAATTAAAATAAATAAAAATTAAATAAATATGTAATTAGTAATAAAAATTACTAAGAAATTACATTAAAACATTCGATTTCACCATAATTAATTTAATTTAATCCTTCATCTATGTTATTAAAGTTTATTACTCATATTAACAGTAAATTTCCTAAATTTATTCAATATTCTCTCTCGAGTAATATTAAAAATACCTCCATATATTAACTTATTTTATTTCTATGTGAATTTAAATATGCAAAGATTCATTAAGTTTTATGGAAATTCTTAAAAAAACTGTACGAATCGCGATGGAATAAAAATTCTTAAATTCTAAAAATTCTTAAATTCTCCGTCTTTCGTTCAATTCATGGCATCCATTACACAGAGTAAAAATACATGAATCTCCTCTCAATCTCATTATGTATCCTCAAATCATTTAAATATTGGCCAGATATTTAAAAATATTAAGTACAATAATGAACACTCAATTATGGAATAATAAATTAAAAATAATACAGATTTATAGAATTAAATCTTCATAATTAGGCTACACTATAATTTTAATAAAATAAATTAGTTTATGTGAATATAAAAAAAATTTATAAATTTAATTAAAAATATTCAAACAAGATAATCGAGAAGAGAAAAAGAAAAATTCAAGAATTAATGCGCCTTCCTCCTCCTCTAAATTTTGCTTGCTACTCTCGGCTTTGGCTTAAGACTGGCAGCTGCTCTATTGTTTCCAATTCCATGCGGCTGCCCTCTTAAATTTTCCTTTTATACATTTAGATACAGTAAGTTTATCATTTCTTACAAAAATAGAAATTTCCACTAAATGCAGCCCAGGTGGAGTAAGCAAATCTCTGGAACTGAACTATACCATCTCCTTTTTAAGAAAAATTAAGTGGAGGAGCTTCTGAAGCTCATAGCATCTTTCTACTTTCATTTTGGATTAAATGGATTATGCAATTTAAATACATGAAGTAAATACACTAACACAGCATTACTTATGAAGTCTAATTGTCTTTACATGACAGGCAGCCGAAGAAACTAAAAAAACCATCCATGGTAGGAGATGAAAGCATGCATGCAAGCTAATCTACTTCAATCAGATTTTCAAATAAAAATGATTGCTCATGACACTCTTTTATATCTGTAGGATATTATAATTCAGGAAAATGTTCATGTGCAGAAGGTAAATAAATTGTTCAAATCAGGCCAATTATCTATACCGGCTTTATCATGGCAAAAGTGTCAAAAAATTGAAGTAAAAAAATAATCAAATACCATGGGATAATAATCTAAAGTGCTGAGGTAACAAGGATGAACTCCATTTTCAGTCATAACTAAAAAGAGATAAAAACTGTTATTACTAAAAGTGTCAAAAAATTGAAGTAAAAAAATAATCAAATACCATGGGATAATAATCTAAAGTGCTGAGGTAACAAGGATGAACTCCATTTTCAGTCATAACTAAAAAGAGATAAAAACTGTTATTACTTGGATTTTAATAAAAATAGCAAACCTGAAGAAGCTGCTGGTGGTGTTGGTTGAAGTGGGGGAGGAGGAGAAGGTGGAGGATTATTGAGCTGATTATTAGCAAAACTGCAAAAAGTTAAAAAAAAAGGGAAGAAGAAGAAGAAGAAGAAGAGAAGAAGTTAGCAAATCCCCACAGATCTTCTTTAAATCACTATGAGTTCAACTGGTTTTCCCAGACAATTCAGCTGTAACAACAAAAAAGAAAGGCCATACTTATAACAAACCTGATTGGAGTGAATAGTGAAAAGGAACCATTGGTCGGAATATCTCCTGTAAGTTTATTATTTGAAAGATCCCTAAAATTCACATGGCGTTATAAACTTCACATTCTTGCAATATATAATCCTTTGTAATATTGAGCGAGCAAAAACTATTTATTTTGCAAAAAGCTTAGGTGTCAGCATAACACTCACAGGACTTGCAGTGAATTAACGTTAGTTAATGACCTAGGAATTTCTCCCGTCAAGCTGTTATTGTTGAGACGCCTATTCCACAAAATAGAAACCCATCATTTTCCAAATAACCAAAAAGCAGAATGCATTAATAAAATTGACTACACATGCAATTAACCCAAAAAAAAAGGGGGATGAACATAATAATCAGAGACACAAGTGAAGATGGAGAGCCCACTGCCCAGTGCCCATTATTTCCATATGGTCCAATTTGTTATAACGGGGAGTATGGAACGCTGAGCAGTGGACTAGATCCGGCAATCAACAATGATAGCTAATACGATTCTTATTTTAAACTAATTATGACTTAGGTTGGAAGGAAGTCAATCAGTAGAGATTATGAATACAAATGCTAATCACAGAAAGAATTTAGGGGAAAGGACCACTAAAAATTCAAGTTTAAGTTATAAAGAGTCTTAAGGATCATAAAACATCTTTAAGGTACAGCAGTTTCAAGCTACAGCTATCATCCTGAACTGGAAAAACACATCATGAGCTACACAACAATCAAAGATCAGTCAACTAAACTTCATAGTATCAGCACAAAAATTTGGATTAGCCAGTTGCAATGATATCAAGCCACACTGAGCATAATTGGCCAGAAAACAAACAAATAGCAGTCTGTAGAACATTGAAGGAATAGAATTGGTCCGAGAGGTCTGACAGAGCAGGATTTGTGGATTTAAAGATTAATGTGAGTATCAACCTTTTCAAAAGGAGTGATCAACAAGGCTTGAACTTGTAATTTTGGCAACCCAAAACTTTTACTGTTGCACCACTTTTGTGAGTTCTCATTGGTTTTCTTGGTATTGCTTTATATTAGGGATTAATCCAATAAAGTCATGCTAAGAGTAACTTTATAAAGTTTCCTCATAGTTAAACTCTGAATTCAATGAGAATTTTGTTGCTGCCAAAATTACTCAACTGGCCACTTCTATTACGGTGGCTGAAAAAATAACACATTGTCGCCAGTAAGTAGTGGAATCATTGCATTTGAAATCACTATTAAACAAAGAAAGAAGAGAGTAATACCATTTTTTGTGAGTTCTTTGTTTTATATAATTGTAAAGACTATAATGTGAATTCTAGTCGTAATTAGCGAGAATCATCTATAATTGTGGAACTCTAAGCCTCGTTGTTCTATTCTTAGCATGACTTTGTTGGATTAAACCCTAATATAACGCAATATCAGGAAAATCAATAAGAACTAACAAATTATGAAAGAATCTAAGTTGTGCGTTACTAAAGTCAAGGCTGCAGCACCTGCAATGCAATGCATAAACTCATCCATAGGCACTAAACGTAGATGAGGCCAATACATGGACCCATAGAATGTCCTCATCTAGAATCCACCATTGACATGTGATTTTGGGATCATTGTTTGACAATTTTCATATACTCAGGCCCTTGATGCCACAATGGAAAAAGTGATTTTTGTTATTAGTTTCATTGTAACTTTCAGTATTCTCTATGTGAGGCACTTGTATGACATTCGATTATGACATCCGAACGATTATTTTAATTCTTTTGCTGACTCTAAGTTGTGCAATCAATTCTTTGTTTAGCTTTCAGTTGATCTTGGTTAAGTATTCTTAACCAAGTTTCCTATTTATCTAAGTTCTAAAATCCTGACCTTCATAGGATTATTATACTATACATATTAATGCAATCTCATAATTTCTAACACTTGATTAACAAAATATTGACTCATTTAGTTTAGTTTGAAGAGACAGAAGCTTAAAGTCTTCTCTCTCTCATATTCTCTTTATCATGCAGCAGTTTTTGTCTTCTTCTAGTAATTTTATCTTTTTTTATCCTTTCCATTTCAAAATCCTGAATTTCAAGTTTTACATTTCGGAACAGTTCTTCGCACTGTTCAAACAAACTGAACAGACCCTGTATCTGCTTTAGTTACATCATGAACTTAGAATAGTGTTTCAATAATAAATTTACTGCAAAAAATGCCAGAACGGGTCATGCAACTGTGGTACACAGACAAATATCCAAGAGAGCAGCAAACAGAATAAATAAATAAATAAAAATAAAGCCCACTATGATATCTAAAAGTTCCACCAAAGAACAAATAAATTTTGTCCTAATTAGAAAAGAGTTCGCCTAAACCTGCAGGCTTAACTTCATTAAATGTTCAACCGCATCAAAAGCTAAAGTGTCGCACTTCCACCACAGACTTCATAATAAAAAAGACAGGATCATTTCCAAGAAATAAAGATACCATCCTTCTTTTCATCCTCTACCAACCCATCTAGATATTTAAATCTCACTTGGACTATAATGCAGGATGGATGATCCAACAACTCACCATTACTCTTGTACTAATAGCATTAGTCATGTAGATACTTTTTTAATTCACGGAGTTTCAACAGTTAAAATTGAAGAAAAGGCCACTATCCATACAATGAAGCCAAGATCAAAAGGATGATCTACCTGCCAAACTAAAATTCCAACAAAAGTTTCCAGCACTAAAGAGAGAGCTATAAAAGATTATTTGATCCCAAACTTCTGATATCTAACTAGCTGACAACAACTCATGTCTTCTGTTAGTTGTTAATTTCAACCTGCATATCGTACATATCTACATCCTCAATAAGAGGAAAAAGGAAAAGAAACAGAATAAACAAGTTGAATCCACATCAGTTTCTATATTGGCTAGTGCGTACCATCATGCAAGTTATAGTGCTTGTGGTGAGCTCTCATTGGGGGTGCTGACCCCACAGCAGAGCTCCCTAATGGGAGCTCGCCATGCGTGCCATTGCAAACATGACTTGCATGACAACACGCACTAGATCAAGCTCCAGTGTAGGGTAGGGGCAAAATTCATATAAATTTGACAAATATAACTTGATTACTTTTGTTTAAATCTGAAACACTGGCTCAAATTGTGGTTAAACAGTGAGGACCACTCTCTCTCAGAGACCAATTTACAACAGGTTTCTTGTTGCTTAAGAGAGATATCCCTATTTCACCCTATTCATCTAATATTTGTTCAATACTTTTCCTTGAAAAACAGACTAGTAGAACACAAAATGTATGTTTGTGTGAAAGCTCGGATGCACACTTCTTAACTTTTCTTTTCCATGAAACAAGTAAAAGTGGGCGCCAACTTGCACAAATTACCACATTCATTAGAAGTAGATGGTTTTGTCAATGAAACAAATATCAATCACCACAAAAGCACAAACACAAAATTTGTGCCCCATATCTAAATTACTGGGAGTTTCCATGTTGAACACCCATGACCAAGGGAAAGCACAAAAATTAAAGCTCTTAATCTCTTAAATGCATAGATCTTAATTTGCTATCATTTTATCGACACGTAATCTACTCTAGTACTATGTCTAAGCTTGTCATCTTTCATTCCAAACATAGTTGCATCTTCCTAGCTAAACAGTATTTAATTCAAGTACCCAAAGATGTCCTGCCGAACAGAAAAGATTTAAGTTTGTCCTTTAACTTCATCAACCGTACTCAATGGTATCAGCATCTTTTTGCATGTGTTTACGCGGCTGAGACACATATAACACTTCACATGCTTAATCATATTAAACTCCAATAATAAAAATCAATGTTTTCTCAAGGACTTCTAATCAACTTGACGGTCTAGTAAAAGGAAGAAAACTTATGAATGACTTTGACCCTATAAGCCCACCCATTGCATCTTTGAACGTGTATTTCAAAACAAAAAATTTATCCTCCCGTTGTCATATACAAGTGTTGACAACTTGATGTGTTTAGAGGTTATTAAATCCTGCAACTAGTAAAATCTATCAAGCTTTCAAAATCTCAAGATATTCTCTAAAGAGTAATTGGTTGCCTACAAATTATTCGATCACTAAAAAATCAACCACGAGGATTTCTATGGTTCCAGCTTCAAAATATCAGTGCAATCATGTCATCCAATGCGCTTTAATTTTGGTAATTAAATAAAGAAACTGCTTTCCTTGTATTAAATTGTTTTGCAATAAACAACTTTCTGGTCCATTTCACAATATATTAGCCTATAAACTTGTGATAGAAAAGTGTGCAAACCATCTCCATGGACACTGAAATCCAGAAAATTGTAACAGAAATTAGATGGTCAGACAAAAGAATGTAACGTGAAAGATTTGTGCTCATACAGGAAACGTAGTTTTGACAGCTTGCCCAGTGTCGGTGGAATGGGACCATTTAAAACGTTCAAGTACAGATCCAAGCTAACCAAGTTTGTCAAATTGCCAAGCTCCTCAGGAATCTTTCCACTAATGTTATTACTATAGAGTTCCCTGCAAAGGTAAAACTTGATTCAATCATTCGAGACCAATTTGGAAGAGAACTGAAACAATAAAAAGTAGTGGAAAGGGCAAATGCAACTACTGTTATGAAAATTTCTACCATATGCAAAACTGGGCAACCTTCATCAAGGGCTAGATATAAAAACAAATCTCTACCTTGACTATGAAGAAGAAAACAAAGAAATTTTAGGGGGGAAAAAAACTGTATTAGAAAACATCAATTGGTCAACATAGAGTAAGCACTACTAATTGTTTAAATACCAAAAAAAGAAGCATGTAAAGGCTTATAGCACATTTCTTCTGCATAAATACCAGATCTAGGACAATGCAACAATTTCAAGTCTCCTTCAAATATTCTTCCTTGACTAATGCCCAACCATCATGATTATGAAGCATCTTGAAATAGTAACCTCATTGCGCTACAAATACTGCTCTAACTGAATATTTTTAAAGTGTAAATTTTTAAAGTGTAACTACGAGAACTGTTTCAATTCAGTCATAGGAAGAATCTTGACATCAAGATGGGAAATAACAATAAGCTTGGTTAACTATAAGTACCAAAACTACAACTAAAGAACCAACAGGAAATAATTTATTAGAACAGAAGAGGCAATAAAACATGCATACGCAAAGACATTCAAACAAACTTCATGACGTAAAATGGATTGACTTACAAATACTGCAAATTTGTTAGTTGACCAAGCTGTGAAACCAGTTGACCAGATAGATTTGCATTGCCAAGATCACTAGAGAAAAACAGAAAACATGGTTATCTATCCAGCATGAAATAGAATACATGGTAATATATTAAATTCCAAATAGAAAGCCATAAAGAAGCATACACTCTTGTTACACTATTTTCACTATTGCATGTAACATGAAACCACATGCACGGGTTGACAAGGGTGGCATCCCAACTCTGTAGAACATTGTTAGGATCAGCTAAATTGGTCTTCAATGCATTCAAAGCGTCACCTGTTTTCCAAAATAAAACGATGGTCAGGTGCTGGTCTCAAATATTAGAAATATCAAATAATAGACATGAAATATCCAATCTTTGATCATAACTCGCTTCATTACAAAAGACCAGTTGTTTATGCCATTCAGTTAAACCAATTAGCCATCAAAATATAGAAATAGTCAGAGCTTATAACCAATTTTAAGTTTCAATTGGTGATAGTAAAGGCATTCGAATACGGAACATCTTGCAATACGAACTAATCTCAGAATCCAAGTCAACCCATTAACTGAAAATCCATAAACTCGGATTGTGAGTTGGGGTTTTCAATTTTTTTTTTTTTTTTTTTTTTGGTTTTTTCTACTATGAAAAACAATTTTTTCTATTCTTGGCAACTTGTAAGTTTGATTTAGCAACAATAATAGAGAAACAAAGAACGACATAGTTTGATTTAGCAACAGTAATAGAGAAACAAAGAACGAGCATCCAAAGTCAACAGAACTAAATCTCCAAAAAAAAAATTACAGAAAATAAAACATTAAATGATATTACATACCTTCAGCATTCGAAGCAACTCTCAACAACAAATCAAAAACAAAATTGACACAAAAAAAGCCCAAACCACGCGCTCCAATTTTCCCATTTCAATTTGAGTCAAGCTAGAATTCCAAATTCGCCATCAATACAATAAAAATTTGAAATCAAGAACCCGTTTGACTCATCAATTTACTTGAAACAATAATTGGCAGAACAGAAAGATTCTTTGTTCATCCAGCGAAACAGTAATCGCTTTGCTAAGTGACGAGATTGGATTGGAATCGCGAAAACAGATGAAATGAATTTGAGTTTTGGTTGGTAATTGGTCTCAAGTCCAAGACAACGAAATTTTTCAGTATTCTATTGTATTACCACCTTAGTCAAAGTGGGCACCCAAAGTCCACGAGCCAACGTGTGTAAGAAATTCAGAATAAAGACATTTCTTCGGGTTTATAACTCGCAACTCCCTGATTTATTGCTTTGTAACAAATGAGTATATAGTTTTGTTGTTCCATACTTCTTAAACAAACCCCTGATCCCTCATGGTCATATTCATAGCCTAGTCTTGGGATGGCAAAAAGGCCAATCTCAAGTTTAGGCTAATCTTAAATTTTAAGGGTATTTTTTAAAGTATATATAAATTTTATTCTTTAAATATTTATTTGTTTACCTATATGGTAAATAAAAAAATAAAAAAATATGTTATTCTACAAAAGACTCTTTAAATAGAAATAAGTTAATATTATTTTAATCAAATAATTATTTTTTTAAAAAAAAAGTCAATTGCAATTAAAACACTTCTCTCTCTTTCTCTAGTAAAAAGTAATAAAATATAAATTGAAGAGAGAGAAAGCAAGTCTCTAAATTTGAAGAAAGAGAATCATTTTTTATTTAAAGAATTTTAATTGAAGTATCTTTTGGAGATTTAAATATCGATGTAGCTCTTCAAATAAGTAATAAAATCTTATTTGAACAGTCTTTTGGTAACGGGGAGTATGGAACGCTGAGCAGTGGACTAGATCCGGCAATCAACAATGATAGCTAATACGATTCTTATTTTAAACTAATTATGACTTAGGTTGGAAGGAAGTCAATCAGTAGAGATTATGAATACAAATGCTAATCACAGAAAGAATTTAGGGGAAAGGACCACTAAAAATTCAAGTTTAAGTTATAAAGAGTCTTAAGGATCATAAAACATCTTTAAGGTACAGCAGTTTCAAGCTACAGCTATCATCCTGAACTGGAAAAACACATCATGAGCTACACAACAATCAAAGATCAGTCAACTAAACTTCATAGTATCAGCACAAAAATTTGGATTAGCCAGTTGCAATGATATCAAGCCACACTGAGCATAATTGGCCAGAAAACAAACAAATAGCAGTCTGTAGAACATTGAAGGAATAGAATTGGTCCGAGAGGTCTGACAGAGCAGGATTTGTGGATTTAAAGATTAATGTGAGTATCAACCTTTTCAAAAGGAGTGATCAACAAGGCTTGAACTTGTAATTTTGGCAACCCAAAACTTTTACTGTTGCACCACTTTTGTGAGTTCTCATTGGTTTTCTTGGTATTGCTTTATATTAGGATTAATCCAATAAAGTCATGCTAAGAGTAACTTTATAAAGTTTCCTCATAGTTAAACTCTGAATTCAATGAGAATTTTGTTGCTGCCAAAATTACTCAACTGGCCACTTCTATTACGGTGGCTGAAAAAATAACACATTGTCGCCAGTAAGTAGTGGAATCATTGCATTTGAAATCACTATTAAACAAAGAAAGAAGAGAGTAATACCATTTTTTGTGAGTTCTTTGTTTTATATAATTGTAAAGACTATAATGTGAATTCTAGTCGTAATTAGCGAGAATCATCTATAATTGTGGAACTCTAAGCCTCGTTGTTCTATTCTTAGCATGACTTTGTTGGATTAAACCCTAATATAACGCAATATCAGGAAAATCAATAAGAACTAACAAATTATGAAAGAATCTAAGTTGTGCGTTACTAAAGTCAAGGCTGCAGCACCTGCAATGCAATGCATAAACTCATCCATAGGCACTAAACGTAGATGAGGCCAATACATGGACCCATAGAATGTCCTCATCTAGAATCCACCATTGACATGTGATTTTGGGATCATTGTTTGACAATTTTCATATACTCAGGCCCTTGATGCCACAATGGAAAAAGTGATTTTTGTTATTAGTTTCATTGTAACTTTCAGTATTCTCTATGTGAGGCACTTGTATGACATTCGATTATGACATCCGAACGATTATTTTAATTCTTTTGCTGACTCTAAGTTGTGCAATCAATTCTTTGTTTAGCTTTCAGTTGATCTTGGTTAAGTATTCTTAACCAAGTTTCCTATTTATCTAAGTTCTAAAATCCTGACCTTCATAGGATTATTATACTATACATATTAATGCAATCTCATAATTTCTAACACTTGATTAACAAAATATTGACTCATTTAGTTTAGTTTGAAGAGACAGAAGCTTAAAGTCTTCTCTCTCTCATATTCTCTTTATCATGCAGCAGTTTTTGTCTTCTTCTAGTAATTTTATCTTTTTTTATCCTTTCCATTTCAAAATCCTGAATTTCAAGTTTTACATTTCGGAACAGTTCTTCGCACTGTTCAAACAAACTGAACAGACCCTGTATCTGCTTTAGTTACATCATGAACTTAGAATAGTGTTTCAATAATAAATTTACTGCAAAAAATGCCAGAACGGGTCATGCAACTGTGGTACACAGACAAATATCCAAGAGAGCAGCAAACAGAATAAATAAATAAATAAAAATAAAGCCCACTATGATATCTAAAAGTTCCACCAAAGAACAAATAAATTTTGTCCTAATTAGAAAAGAGTTCGCCTAAACCTGCAGGCTTAACTTCATTAAATGTTCAACCGCATCAAAAGCTAAAGTGTCGCACTTCCACCACAGACTTCATAATAAAAAAGACAGGATCATTTCCAAGAAATAAAGATACCATCCTTCTTTTCATCCTCTACCAACCCATCTAGATATTTAAATCTCACTTGGACTATAATGCAGGATGGATGATCCAACAACTCACCATTACTCTTGTACTAATAGCATTAGTCATGTAGATACTTTTTTAATTCACGGAGTTTCAACAGTTAAAATTGAAGAAAAGGCCACTATCCATACAATGAAGCCAAGATCAAAAGGATGATCTACCTGCCAAACTAAAATTCCAACAAAAGTTTCCAGCACTAAAGAGAGAGCTATAAAAGATTATTTGATCCCAAACTTCTGATATCTAACTAGCTGACAACAACTCATGTCTTCTGTTAGTTGTTAATTTCAACCTGCATATCGTACATATCTACATCCTCAATAAGAGGAAAAAGGAAAAGAAACAGAATAAACAAGTTGAATCCACATCAGTTTCTATATTGGCTAGTGCGTACCATCATGCAAGTTATAGTGCTTGTGGTGAGCTCTCATTGGGGGTGCTGACCCCACAGCAGAGCTCCCTAATGGGAGCTCGCCATGCGTGCCATTGCAAACATGACTTGCATGACAACACGCACTAGATCAAGCTCCAGTGTAGGGTAGGGGCAAAATTCATATAAATTTGACAAATATAACTTGATTACTTTTGTTTAAATCTGAAACACTGGCTCAAATTGTGGTTAAACAGTGAGGACCACTCTCTCTCAGAGACCAATTTACAACAGGTTTCTTGTTGCTTAAGAGAGATATCCCTATTTCACCCTATTCATCTAATATTTGTTCAATACTTTTTCCGCCGAAAAACAGACTAGTAGAACACAAAATGTATGTTTGTGTGAAAGCTCGGATGCACACTTCTTAACTTTTCTTTTCCATGAAACAAGTAAAAGTGGGCGCCAACTTGCACAAATTACCACATTCATTAGAAGTAGATGGTTTTGTCAATGAAACAAATATCAATCACCACAAAAGCACAAACACAAAATTTGTGCCCCATATCTAAATTACTGGGAGTTTCCATGTTGAACACCCATGACCAAGGGAAAGCACAAAAATTAAAGCTCTTAATCTCTTAAATGCATAGATCTTAATTTGCTATCATTTTATCGACACGTAATCTACTCTAGTACTATGTCTAAGCTTGTCATCTTTCATTCCAAACATAGTTGCATCTTCCTAGCTAAACAGTATTTAATTCAAGTACCCAAAGATGTCCTGCCGAACAGAAAAGATTTAAGTTTGTCCTTTAACTTCATCAACCGTACTCAATGGTATCAGCATCTTTTTGCATGTGTTTACGCGGCTGAGACACATATAACACTTCACATGCTTAATCATATTAAACTCCAATAATAAAAATCAATGTTTTCTCAAGGACTTCTAATCAACTTGACGGTCTAGTAAAAGGAAGAAAACTTATGAATGACTTTGACCCTATAAGCCCACCCATTGCATCTTTGAACGTGTATTTCAAAACAAAAAATTTATCCTCCCGTTGTCATATACAAGTGTTGACAACTTGATGTGTTTAGAGGTTATTAAATCCTGCAACTAGTAAAATCTATCAAGCTTTCAAAATCTCAAGATATTCTCTAAAGAGTAATTGGTTGCCTACAAATTATTCGATCACTAAAAAATCAACCACGAGGATTTCTATGGTTCCAGCTTCAAAATATCAGTGCAATCATGTCATCCAATGCGCTTTAATTTTGGTAATTAAATAAAGAAACTGCTTTCCTTGTATTAAATTGTTTTGCAATAAACAACTTTCTGGTCCATTTCACAATATATTAGCCTATAAACTTGTGATAGAAAAGTGTGCAAACCATCTCCATGGACACTGAAATCCAGAAAATTGTAACAGAAATTAGATGGTCAGACAAAAGAATGTAACGTGAAAGATTTGTGCTCATACAGGAAACGTAGTTTTGACAGCTTGCCCAGTGTCGGTGGAATGGGACCATTTAAAACGTTCAAGTACAGATCCAAGCTAACCAAGTTTGTCAAATTGCCAAGCTCCTCAGGAATCTTTCCACTAATGTTATTACTATAGAGTTCCCTGCAAAGGTAAAACTTGATTCAATCATTCGAGACCAATTTGGAAGAGAACTGAAACAATAAAAAGTAGTGGAAAGGGCAAATGCAACTACTGTTATGAAAATTTCTACCATATGCAAAACTGGGCAACTCATCAAGGGCTAGATATAAAAACAAATCTCTACCTTGACTATGAAGAAGAAAACAAAGAAATTTTAGGGGGGAAAAAAACTGTATTAGAAAACATCAATTGGTCAACATAGAGTAAGCACTACTAATTGTTTAAATACCAAAAAAAGAAGCATGTAAAGGCTTATAGCACATTTCTTCTGCATAAATACCAGATCTAGGACAATGCAACAATTTCAAGTCTCCTTCAAATATTCTTCCTTGACTAATGCCCAACCATCATGATTATGAAGCATCTTGAAATAGTAACCTCATTGCGCTACAAATACTGCTCTAACTGAATATTTTTAAAGTGTAAATTTTTAAAGTGTAACTACGAGAACTGTTTCAATTCAGTCATAGGAAGAATCTTGACATCAAGATGGGAAATAACAATAAGCTTGGTTAACTATAAGTACCAAAACTACAACTAAAGAACCAACAGGAAATAATTTATTAGAACAGAAGAGGCAATAAAACATGCATACGCAAAGACATTCAAACAAACTTCATGACGTAAAATGGATTGACTTACAAATACTGCAAATTTGTTAGTTGACCAAGCTGTGAAACCAGTTGACCAGATAGATTTGCATTGCCAAGATCACTAGAGAAAAACAGAAAACATGGTTATCTATCCAGCATGAAATAGAATACATGGTAATATATTAAATTCCAAATAGAAAGCCATAAAGAAGCATACACTCTTGTTACACTATTTTCACTATTGCATGTAACATGAAACCACATGCACGGGTTGACAAGGGTGGCATCCCAACTCTGTAGAACATTGTTAGGATCAGCTAAATTGGTCTTCAATGCATTCAAAGCGTCACCTGTTTTCCAAAATAAAACGATGGTCAGGTGCTGGTCTCAAATATTAGAAATATCAAATAATAGACATGAAATATCCAATCTTTGATCATAACTCGCTTCATTACAAAAGACCAGTTGTTTATGCCATTCAGTTAAACCAATTAGCCATCAAAATATAGAAATAGTCAGAGCTTATAACCAATTTTAAGTTTCAATTGGTGATAGTAAAGGCATTCGAATACGGAACATCTTGCAATACGAACTAATCTCAGAATCCAAGTCAACCCATTAACTGAAAATCCATAAACTCGGATTGTGAGTTGGGGTTTTTCAATTTTCTTTTTTTTTTTTTTTTGGTTTTTTCTACTATGAAAAACAATTTTTTCTATTCTTGGCAACTTGTAAGTTTGATTTAGCAACAATAATAGAGAAACAAAGAACGACATAGTTTGATTTAGCAACAGTAATAGAGAAACAAAGAACGAGCATCCAAAGTCAACAGAACTAAATCTCCAAAAAAAAAATTACAGAAAATAAAACATTAAATGATATTACATACCTTCAGCATTCGAAGCAACTCTCAACAACAAATCAAAAAACAAAATTGACACAAAAAAAGCCCAAACCACGCGCTCCAATTTTCCCATTTCAATTTGAGTCAAGCTAGAATTCCAAATTCGCCATCAATACAATAAAAATTTGAAATCAAGAACCCGTTTGACTCATCAATTTACTTGAAACAATAATTGGCAGAACAGAAAGATTCTTTGTTCATCCAGCGAAACAGTAATCGCTTTGCTAAGTGACGAGATTGGATTGGAATCGCGAAAACAGATGAAATGAATTTGAGTTTTGGTTGGTAATTGGTCTCAAGTCCAAGACAACGAAATTTTTCAGTATTCTATTGTATTACCACCTTAGTCAAAGTGGGCACCCAAAGTCCACGAGCCAACGTGTGTAAGAAATTCAGAATAAAGACATTTCTTCGGGTTTATAACTCGCAACTCCCTGATTTATTGCTTTGTAACAAATGAGTATATAGTTTTGTTGTTCCATACTTCTTAAACAAACCCCTGATCCCTCATGGTCATATTCATAGCCTAGTCTTGGGATGGCAAAAAGGCCAATCTCAAGTTTAGGCTAATCTTAAATTTTAAGGGTATTTTTTAAAGTATATATAAATTTTATTCTTTAAATATTTATTTGTTTACCTATATGGTAAATAAAAAAATAAAAAAATATGTTATTCTACAAAAGACTCTTTAAATAGAAATAAGTTAATATTATTTTAATCAAATAATTATTTTTTTAAAAAAAAAGTCAATTGCAATTAAAACACTTCTCTCTCTTTCTCTAGTAAAAAGTAATAAAATATAAATTGAAGAGAGAGAAAGCAAGTCTCTAAATTTGAAGAAAGAGAATCATTTTTTATTTAAAGAATTTTAATTGAAGTATCTTTTGGAGATTTAAATATCGATGTATTTCTTCAAATAAGTAATAAAATCTTATTTGAACAGTCTTTTTGGTAACGGGAGTATGGAAGCAGTGAGCGAGTGGACTAGATCAGGCAATCAACAATGATAGCTAATACGATTCTTATTTTAAACTAATTATGACTTAGGTTGGAAGGAAGTCAATCAGTAGAGATTATGAATACAAATGCTAATCACAGAAAGAATTTAGGGGAAAGGACCACTAAAAATTCAAGTTTAAGTTATAAAGAGTCTTAAGGATCATAAAACATCTTTAAGGTACAATAGAGTTTCAAGCTACGGCTATCATCCGAACTGGAAAAACACATCATGAGCTACACAACAATCAAAGATCAGTCAACTAAACTTCATAGTATCAAGCACAAAAATTTGGATTAGCCGGTTGCAATGATATCAAGCCACACCGAGCATAATTGGCGAAAAACAAACAAATAGCGATCAGTAGAACATTGAAGGAATAGAATTGGTCCGAGAGGTCCACAGAGCAGGATTTGTGGATTTAAAGATTAATGTGAGTATCAACCTTTTCAAAAGGAGTGATCAACAAGGCTTGAACTTGTAATTTTGGCAACCCAAAACTTTTCTTGTTGCACCACTTTTGTGAGTTCTCATTGGTTTTCTTGGTATTGCTTTATATTAGGGATTAATCCAATAAAGTCATGCTAAGAGTAACTTTATAAAGTTTCCTCATAGTTAAACTCGAATTCAATGAGAATTTTGTTGCTTTGCCAAAATTACTCAATGGCCACTTCTATTACGGTGGCTGAAAAAATAACACATTGTCGTGAGTAAGTAGTGGAATCATTGCATTTGAAATCACTATTAAACAAAGAAAGAAGAGAGTAATACCATTTTTTGTGAGTTCTTTGTTTTATATAATTGTAAAGACTATAATGTGAATTCTAGTCGTAATTAGCGAGAATCATCTATAATTGTGGAACTCTAAGCCTCGTTGTTCTATTCTTAGCATGACTTTGTTGGATTAAACCCTAATATAACGCAATATCAGGAAAATCAATAAGAACTAACAAATTATGAAAGAATCTAAGTTGTGCGTTACTAAAGTCAAGGTCTGCAGACTGCAATGCAATGCATAAACTCATCCATAGGCACTAAACGTAGATGAGGCCAATACATGGACCCATAGAATGTCCTCATCTAGAATCCACCATTGACATGTGATTTTGGGATCATTGTTTGACAATTTTCATATACTCAGGCCCTTGATGCCACAATGGAAAAAGTGATTTTTGTTATTAGTTTCATTGTTACTTTCAGTATTCTCTATGTGAGGCACTTGTATGACATTCGATTATGACATCCGAACGATTATTTTAATTCTTTTGCTGACTCTAAGTTGTGCAATCAATTCTTTGTTTAGCTTTCAGTTGATCTTGGTTAAGTATTCTTAACCAAGTTTCCTATTTATCTAAGTTTTGCAATCAACTCTTCCATTGCCAGTTTTGTTGAGCTGAAAAAATCTCTAAGTAGACCACTTTTTTTCTGGAGCTTTTACCGCAAAAGCCTCGCCTATGGCAAGTTGCTCACTAGATTCCTATAGCATCAAAGGAGAAGTATCAATAGACTTGAAGAAAACAAATCTACTTTAAGACATCGTTGGGAGCTTGATGCAGGAAAAGAAATCAAAATAATAAAGGGTTATTATCATTTTACTACTTTAGAAATTGTCAAATATCAAATGACTATAAGAAGTATTGTCTCTTATCATTTTACTATTATATCTTTATAAAAATATCATTTTACTACTTTTCCGTTACAATTGTTAGTTGACCATTAGTTGACCGTTAGTTGACTAACACAATACCAATTTTACCCTTAATGATTAAAAAAATAATCAGATAAATTTATAATTCATATAATATAATTCTAGTAAAAAAAATTATGTTGGTATTTTATATATATTTTAATAAATATATTACAAATTTATTTTATAAATAACTTTTAAATATATTTTTTTAATCATGAAGGGTGAAATTAGTATTTTATTAGTCAACTAACTGGTCAACTAACAGTCAACTAGCGGTCAACTAACGGTCAACTAACAGTTATAACGGAAAAGTAGTAAAATGATATTTTTATAAAGATATAGTAGTAAAATGATAGGAGACAATACTTCTTGTAGTCATTTGATATTTGATAATTTATGAAGTAGTAAAATGATAATAACCCAATAATAAACCATTATTAAGATTTTAGGAACTTAAGATTTTTATTTCAAGTGGAGACTTTGTTAGGTGTTTAAGCCATAATATAACTTTTCTTATATGGATAGGCTTTACATTGCTTATCAGGTATAAATTTCTTTCTCCAGTTGAAGCTTTTCCCCCACCCCCCCTCTTTTAAATTAGGTCTTGGCCACTACAGGGCCTTATTTTCAGTTTTGAGTCAAACTCGGTGTCGTTGATGGAATATTTGGATAATCTTTTGGTTTCTCCCCAATATTTCTTCAATTGTATCTCCCATCTCTTAGATTATTCTAGTTTGTAATAGAGAATGTTTCCTACATGTTTTCCCCCATATTACTTCACCCCTTTGTTCTCTTTTTTCTATTTGTCTTCCTAGTAAATAAGTTTTTCTTTTTTTTTCCTCTCACATCGTTCATCTCCCTCTTTCCCCCCCACAAAAAAAAAAAAAAACATAAACAACAGAAACACAAGTTACACAAGTACTCAAAGGTATCAACTCAGCATACATACTGGACGATACTTCAAAAGATTATCAATGATGGTAAGTCAAATTCTCTCTAACAAGTCAGGATCTTCAACTTTGCACCCACTGTCTCTAGAATAACAAAAATCAATCTCACTGAGCTAAGAACTTGCAAACATAAAATAATTGATATTTTAACTCATAAACTGAGGCCACTGAAAGTATGATTCATGTCCTCGTAGGTGCATGGGTCAAATGTCAATGTGTTATCAGCAAATGGGAAAATAGCCAGGTTGTTCATTACCATTCAATATAAATGCAAAATATCTTATAAATCCAGCTAAAAAATATGCGCTACCATGACACAAACTGAAAGTTGATTCTCCATAAAATGTAAAACCAATTTTTGAGTTGTTGCTCTTGATATGAACCACCACCAAAAGTCAAAACATAAAAGTTATTGACAGACATTTATGTAAATGCAACATGGCAGGTAACTCAAGGATTTTTTATCAAGGGTCAGACTGTAGGCTAAAAGCTTCTTTTCCTAGACCGTCTTTTCCACTTAGAAACAAAAAGAGGATGCAAAGTAAATAAATTGCAACAAATGTATGGTAGCTCAGTAAAGAAATTATGCTCCAGTGCAAATCAAGAGCATATGCATTATCGAGTATAACACTTCTAATGTAAGCAGTCATCATTATTCTAGAAAATATAGGGTAGTGACAGGTTTACAAACATTAGTTGAACTGACTGTAAGAAATTGATGATCATCTCGAACGATATACAAGCATAGAAACTTGAAAAAGAATTCATAGCTCACTAACCAGATAAAAGATGATAAAATGTTCCACTTCTCTAGAAAGCCAGTAAAAGATTCTATTACTGCTTCATAATTACTTACAGTCATGTGATACAAAATTTTGATTGTTTCAGTGATCCTTCGGTGTTAACAGTTCCTGTAGCCACGTCCAATCCCAAGTCTTTCAGTGCATTCATCTGCTCAAGGATAGACAAAAGGAACAAAAGTTCTGATCTTCCTTGAGGATAAAAAATCTCAAGTGCTCCATTTTAAATTATGAAACCAGGGGAGCTCCAAAGTTTATGCATGGACATGCTTTTGCCAGCATCAGACCAATCATAAGAAACAGTATGTGCGAACAGTACAATTTGACACTTGAAGCTCTAGTGTTTTCCCACCAAAGGTCATGAACAAATATGCTCTGTTTCTAATGATTATATACATGACTGCATTTAAACAACTATGGCATCCCAATTTGTTGGATTGAAACAAAAGATGTGGGGTTAAGTTGTATAATGAGGGGGGAACCATAATGGGTGAAGGCTGGCCCTTTTTTGAACAACCCAGTGAATACACTATGATGAATGCAGATAACAATAATACAATTTTCAAGAACAAATAAATGGACTGAACCACAGGCAGGTAGTCAATGTGTCAATGACAGCTCCAAGATGATCTTCAAAACAGAGTTGTACAATTGTGCATCAGAATTTGAATCCTGGTCTACAGACATGTGGCATCAGAATATAGTCAGCATCTTGGTCTGACTTCTGCAATTAAAACAGTCATGTTCGTTTCATGACGTCATGCCATCCATACCATAAAAGCTCGAAGAGAATGGGAAAAAGTGGCATCACAAAATTATCCTCCTTGTTGTCAATTACCAGTATTTAAGTGACTGGGGCGGTGAGAGAATTATATGATAAAAATCAAATATATCATTTTCATGATAGTGACAATTGCTGCCCCCATACCATGCATTAAACTTATAGCACCACATATTTTAATTCTCAAGAAATTAGAGAAAAAAGAATGAAAAATTGGAGTGGCGGGAACATGTGACTAACCAAGGGGGTTGAACTCACAGCATTCGTACCACTAGGGGAAGCAAAAACATGTCCCCGCTTAACAATTCAAGAAATACCAAGCATCCAAAAAACAAAAATCATCTCACAATTCACGTAAAACAACAACGAACTAGCACTTAAGCACGATAAATGAATATAGAACAAGTCTGCCAGTGAAAGGAACTCACAAAAGCCAGAAATAAAATATCAAATATAATATGCTAAAATGAGAAATGCTCATCGTTCAAGTTGAATTTTCTTTACATAACTCCATAATTAGCACTCACAACTCAAAGCATCAACAAGAGAATTATGTAACTCGATGCTTCATTAATATCAATATGCAATTCTTAAATTATAAAAAGATGCCAAAAGATAAAGCACAGTAAATTATTTTTCTACAGAATATTCTTATATATTCCAGAATAGCATCATCCTTAAAGTAATCCAGCTGTCAGATAAAATCCTCGACAAGTGATGATCTCATGATCTGATTAACTCTAACTGACTCAAGAATTGTTTTTCATAAATAAAGAACTCAAGCAGTAATCTTATTAGTTTAAAAAATGAAACACTTTTAAAAAGGAATCCACAAAGTGCTCCTCCAAAAAGTACTTATAAGGCAATCAAATTATGAAAAAATCAAGACAAATAAATTAAAAAAGGAATCAGAAGAAAAATATTTACCTACTTTTTTCTCAAAAGACAAATTCCTTGTACACAAAATCTGCAGAAGTTAATAAGATGAAATGGTTCGTGAGAAAACAGAGGGGCAAAAATTGGAATCAAGGAATTTTAGATCGATGGAGAGAAGTAGACAATGCCGTAGAAGAGAATGAAGGAGTAGCTGTAAAAGCCACAAATTGAAGAAGAGCTCTTGGCCTTTCTGGTAGCTGGAGAGAGCAGTGGCAACCTAATTTGTTTAGAATTTACTATTATTGGGGAGCTTCAACATTTAGCTCCCCTCAAACTTCTGTATTTTATATAATAAGTGCATGCTGTTAAATTTACTTGTTAGTAACATCCGCAACTTTCTCCAAACTTGCATCTGTAAGCTTCCTGCAACCACTTCTGCCTTACAGCAAAACCATCAACAACCACCGTAGAGCTCGGGCGCATAACACCGCTTACCCATTTTTATCTCAATTGGGGGTTGCTAATCAGTGCCTAAACAGCAAGTCTAGCCATGAAAACTCGATCTCACCATTTGTACTTAAAAATGACAAAATGATTGTGACAATCTTGTGAAAAGAATTCAGCCTTTGATGACCTCCCTGTTGACACTTGTTCACCATTTGTACTTAAAAATGACAAAATGATTGTGACAATCTCGTGAAAAGAATTCAGCCTTTGATGACCTCCCTATTGACACTTGTTCAATGTCAATTTCTAATTACTTTCATTCTTTAATAAATCACAATTTCTGTACACAACACTGACAATGGCAAATAAAAAAGCCATTTTTTCAAAAATAAAAATAAATAACCAACATAAATAACCATTGCTTTTCCGAACCCACTTATTCAGCTAATATGAGAAGGCCAAATAAACTCAGGAAGCATTTTGCAGAAGCAAACAACAACCTTTTTACATGAAAAGATAAATCCTTAAAATGTAGCAAGGCAAAATTTTAATACCAAAATCAGCAATACCATATCGCAAAGTGTATAACTTCAGCAGGGCAAATATAAGATTTCAATGCTAAGATTTCCTAGTTTAACATTGTTTGTGATTATAGTAAGATAAGCTGTAATAACTATTGAACCTTAAAGAATAAATACTAACATCTATAAAACTTAAAGATTGGAGATCCCCTCTCCCAGGATATCTTGGGAAGGGAATAACATCCCTGATGTTGTCCATGCCTGTAGCAAAAAGAACCATTCATTCAAAGCCTAATCCAAATCCACTATGTTTCACAGTCCCAAAGCGCCGCAGGTCAAGGTACCACTCTTCAGGCTCAACAAGCGTCCTGTTTCCTAAATTCTGTAATGCATCCACACAAAAGATATATTAGTTTAGTAAAAGAGTCACGGCACAAGCTCTTTAATTTAGAGAGTACAAGGCCTTTAATTTTACAGATATAAGCATAAGCATTTTCTAGTGCTATAATCAAACCAATCATGAACTTATCATTTATCATACCTGCTCTTAATTACACCATAACGCTCCTCCCTTTGGCTCCCCCCAATAAACTCTCCCACCTATAACATAGGATAATCAGTTTTGTCAATCTTGAAGAAAAAATTCTAGATCATCAGTTCTAGTAACATAATAAAACGAAGCACCACCAATCCAATGGTTGAAAGTTTTTGAAGAAACAAGTCACCTTAGGTACAACGACATCCATAGCCGCCACAGTTGTCAAGTCATCATTAAGCCTCATGTAAAATGCTTTGACTCCTTTTGGATAGTTGTACACAAAGTGATGTGCTTCAAATTTGAACTATAAGTATATATGCAAGCAATGATATACCAAAGCAAATCTAGAATCAATACCAATAGTCCCACACTTTAGCATGACACAATAAGTGAATGTTTGAGTTAGCAAACCCTTTCATCTTTGAGACACCAAATCAATCCCCCATTCCACTTTATTCTCAAAATGTTTTCCCTCCTTCACGGCAACTTATAGTAGTTCCACTGCTTCGATGTACGTTATGCGCTCAAAGGGAGTTAAAGCAACCATTCATAGACACTCAATGCAACTTGTATCATATTATTCAACCATAAACTCAATGTCCTCAAAGAATTTCTCAAGTAATGGCACATATATTTCACATATGCCTGCACATAGTTCATATCATCCTAAAATTTTTAGAGAATCTGAAGAATCACAAATTGTAATTGTAATTCCAAAACAGATAAATGGATGCCCACCAACTTATAGCATTGATGATTGACAATTCAAGAAATCAATAACAATAATTTTAATCACATATAATTCACAAAACAAGGTTACTTGTGTTCTTAAAATACTATAATTTAATTAATTAGGATACTCTAAATTATAGTACAGTCTCCTTAGGGGTATTTAACAATCATATTTGTTTACACATACAGTAACAAGAGTAGAAATTTACATTCTAGTAGAACACCTTACATTGTCTCAATCCTTTTCCTTGAGCATACTCAAAAAACTAAACAAACTATCTACTGTAACCCAACACGAAATAAAGAACAAATAATTTTAGCCATACTGATAAATTAATTCTATTTATAAACACAAAAAGACATCAACATGTACCTTGAGACTGTGGTGGCAATAATATTGAGAAGATCAACTTAGCACAGTTATCGCAAATAAATGTGAAAGCATTTTAAAATAGCACTAATGCCAGATTGCCTCTGGACTAGAACTAACACTAGTCACAAATAAATAAATCAAACTTCACAGTGAGCAATTGCTAAGCCTAGCATACCCTAAGATCAGCAAAAGCTATTTTAGGTTTCACCATCCAGAATTCTGCCAAATGCCAGGAAGAGTGTGACTGTTCTGCTCAAAAAGTTGGCGCAAATGTATAGACACAACTAACAGCACATGGCATGGGTTTCAACTTGGAGAATGGCCAGAAACAGTAAAAAATGCTTGACGAGCAAAGAAATCTTTTGCATAATCCATCTTTCCATCCTTTTGCGGGATTCCAGGCTTAAGCTTTGATCTTTCCTCAAGCTTTGCAAGATTCTGTTTTGCTTTTTCAGTTCAGCAAAACTATCACTTATTACCTCCTTGCTTGCTTTTTTGGATTTTAGTTTTGCCACACCCTCTCCTTTCTCCTTGACAAAAAGCTTGGCTGCTTCTCTGTCAGCTTCCGATGGAGGAGGATTCTTCATCAGTTCCTTCTCCAACTTCTCAGCTTCACTTAGTACAGTTGTGACTTGAAACATTTCACCAGCACCCCCACAATCACTGGTAGTGATAATTGGAGTTTGAATGTAGAGAAAGCCATGCAATTGAAAGAATTAATGAGTGGCATGAGCAAGAGCATTCCGGATTCATGCAACTGCAGCTACTGAAATTGTTCACAGTAACTCAAAAAATCAAATCATTTTTTTAAAAGGTATTTTATATCACTACAAGCCAAGAAAATCCAGTATTGGCTACCAAACAAGAACAAGTAACTGGATTGTCATTTACACACTAATGAGTTACGACACGCATCTCTGCCGAATTTATGGTACACTATATACACATAACTTTTTGCAAGATGATAGAAAACTCCAAAAATTCCCAATCAAAAGAATTAACAAAAAGCTTAACAGTGAAGACTAAAAAAATTAACAACTCTATTTTGTTTTCTCATTTTACAATCCGATAGAATCACATTAATCATAGCCTAGCAATAAATTAAACTCATCAAAAGCCTAACAGTAAATTAAAGTCTATCAATTTTAAAGAACAGAAAAATCGAGGTAAAAATTCTCTATATGGATCCAGCGGTCCAAGAACAAAAAGACATGTATGTATCTCATAATTTTACACACTAGAAACAAACAAATAAATAAATGAAGGGGTAAAAAAAAAAGGAGATTACCGTGTTTGTCCTTCGTCGTAAATAAATGTTATCCCTCAAAAGCTCAAGATTGTGCTTTGTCTTGGCAGGGGATACTCCGCCACAACCAAACCCACATCGATGACCTTCTTAACCCGATCTCAATCTTCTGCTCAATCCCCGCTCCCACAGGAGGGATTGCGAGTACGCCCTCAGCATAAACACAAGTGCCAGTTTGCACCAGCTGTCTCGAATCCGCTACTTTCTTTCCATAAGTACTTGTAAATTATCAAAGCATGAACCGTCGTTCACCTCGAAAAATGCCAACGGGTCTTCATCTTGTTTACGACCAGTTTTGACCCATCCTGCCAACTCGCACACACTGTCTGTTGCGTAAATTAGTACTTGTAAAACAGAGAGTGTAAGTGTGCTAATTGCATATCATCCCACAATTATTGTATTTTTTTTTAGTTATTGAAATTATTTTAACTCTAATTTATTTAAATAATTAAATTAATAAATTATATATTCTGTTAGTTATTGAAATTATTTTAACTCTAATTTATTTAAATAATTAAATTAATAAATTATATATTCTGTTAGTTATTAAAATTATTTTAACTCTAATTTATTTAAATAATTAAATATATAAATTTAGATTAAAAATTAAAATAAATAAAAATTAAATAAATATGTAATTAGTAATAAAAATTACTAAGAAATTACATTAAAACATTCGATTTCACCATAATTAATTTAATTTAATCCTTCATCTATGTTATTAAAGTTTATTACTCATATTAACAGTAAATTTCCTAAATTTATTCAATATCCTCTCTCGAGTAATATTAAAAATACCTCCATATATTAACTTATTTTATTTCTATGTGAATTTAAATATGCAAAGATTCATTAAGTTTTATGGAAATTCTTAAAAAAACTGTACGAATCGCGATGGAATAAAAATTCTTAAATTCTAAAAATTCTTAAATTCTCCGTCTTTCGTTCAATTCATGGCATCCATTACACAGAGTAAAAATACATGAATCTCCTCTCAATCTCATTATGTATCCTCAAATCATTTAAATATTGGCCAGATATTTAAAAATATTAAGTACAATAATGAACACTCAATTATGGAATAATAAATTAAAAATAATACAGATTTATAGAATTAAATCTTCATAATTAGGCTACACTATAATTTTAATAAAATAAATTAGTTTATGTGAATATAAAAAAAATTTATAAATTTAATTAAAAATATTCAAACAAGATAATCGAGAAGAGAAAAAGAAAAATTCAAGAATTAATGCGCCTTCCTCCTCCTCTAAATTTTGCTTGCTACTCTCGGCTTTGGCTTAAGACTGGCAGCTGCTCTATTGTTTCCAATTCCATGCGGCTGCCCTCTTAAATTTTCCTTTTATATTGTTGCGCCCAGCGCCCACGAATCCTTATAAGGATTTAAAACGAAACAAACCTAGCCCACTTTCTAAGCCCATGCAAGTACATCATTCAAATTGCCAATTAATTCTTTAATGGTCCCTACGTGCTTACCATATTGGTCAACCAAATATTTAAAGCTTCCCCCACGTGATTGCATGCATGATGATTAAATTCAATCTTTCTTGATTTGACTTTTCATTTCTTTTCCTTTTTTATTTCTTCAAGTTGATTTACTCATGAATGTTTCGATTCAATTCCTTTTTAATCTCATATTATATTTAAAATAATAAAATATAAAAAAATTAAGATAAAATTAATATAATAAACTATAATTTAACCTAAAATTATGTTAAAAAAGTATTAAAATAATAGATAAATTATGAGCACATCAAATACCCCATACTTAACATTTTGTTAGTCCTCGAGCAAAAACTAAAATAAAAGTTATGAAAAGAAAATCCTAACTAAGCCACTTTCGCAGATGATCGCGATTGCATTTAGCGAATGCAACAAGCCTTTAAACCCCTAGGCGGTCCTAGTGGATGAATTATAGTCTCGTGAGGATTTCCAACGATGATACCCACAAACATCATCAAAAATGCCTCAAAGATTGCATAAAGTATATAGCTCAAAGAAAATTAAAAATATTGGCAAAATTATAACTTTAACTCAATGGTCAACCTCATCTCATATTGAATTCCTATGTTGTGTGTGAATTAACTCAATCAAAAATTATTCTTAAACTCTTCAATATCAACAGCCCTTGTATTGAATAATAAATAGAGTAGGTCAAACTAACTTCATCATCTTGATCTCTTTCTTTTTTTTTTTCACATGCATGAATTTGTATTTTCTTTTGATTTTTCTTGAAGCACATGTATTTTTTTTTTTTTGGTCCATAGTTAGGAGCTTTCACTCTACCCCTTAAGGTAACCTTACTCTCATGATAGATTGTGCTCTATATACTGGTGGTACATAGGCCCAAATTACTCAAGAATAGCTTCACTCTTAAGGGTTATAGGTAGATATTTCTGACTATGGTGCCTGAGTAAACTTAAGTAATGTAGAATTGAGGTAAACAGTCATTTACTCAATCTAAATTCTCAACTCAGGCTGTATCAATCTCAAATCTCAAGTCAAAATTTTGAAAGAGTCGATATAAGTGCGTAAAATATTTAAAGAATCACAATCAAGCCGAAACTAACACAAAAATCAAGTATAAACTAAGACAATATTCATTCATTTCTAGGAACCATATTCATTTTCAACCATAAACCCATCATAGGCATTAAAACTTTTTTTTCTGTTTTAAAAATTTTGTTTGGGGAAAATGAAAGCAAATATTCCCATCTCCAAACTTAAAATAAACATTGTTCTCAATGTAAAGAAAACGAAAGGAAAAGACAAACTCCTCCGATTTTGCACTTAAAGATGTAAACTTGTAGCTGAGTCGTTGAAGGGCATGTGAAAAGTCAATGTTCATCAACCCCCAAACTTATGCAAACACCTAGATAAAAAAAATAATAAGTAAAAGAAAAGACTGAAGAAAAAAGGAAAAATAAAAAATGGCAATAATAAGGTTTAGAAAGCTTGGGTTGCCTCTCAAGAAGCACTTAATTTATAGTCATTAGCTTGACTGTTTTTGGAGAGATTGTTCAACGAGGCTCGTGGATGCAAGGAGATGATATAGATGGACGTTGCACAAAGTTCTTGCAATTAGGCGTCTTCCCACGAAAATGAGGAGATGGATCTTTATTAATAGGTTGCTTATTTATTGTATAAATGTTAAGAGGGTCAGATAGATGCTTATCCTTCAATGATTTGGCCATTTTTCTATCTATGGTGTCTTCTTGAAAACAATCTTTGAGTTCAGTTGGATACTTGATAGGTGTGTACACATTGAAAATGGCTTGCTCATTTTAAACTCTTAAAATCAATTTCCCTTCCTGAACATCAACCAAAGCTCTTCCTATAGCTAAGAATGGTCGGCTTAGAATGATCGGCTTAGAATGAGAGGTAACTCTATATCTTTGGCCATATCCAAGACAATAAAATCTGCAGGGAATATAAACTTGTCAACTTTCACAAGTACATCCTCAACTATGCCTCTTGGGTACTATATAGATCTCTCTGCCAATTGGAGGGTAACAGTTGTTGCCTTAGGTTTACCCAAACCTAATTTCTTGAAAACAGATAAAGGCATCAAATTAATGCTTGCACTTAAATCACACAAAAGTTTATCAAAATAAGTATTTCCAATAATGCATGGAATATTAAAACTCCCTGGATCTTTTAACTTTGGTGGCAATTTGTTTTGCAAGATGGCAGTGTAATCCTCAGTCAACATTACAGTTTCATGCTCTTCAAATTTCCTCTTGTTGGACAATATTTCTTTCATAAATTTGGAACAAAGCGGCATTTGTTCCAAAGCACCTGCAAAAGGAATGTTAATATGCAACTTTTTAAACACATCAAGAAATTTTAAAAATTGCTTATCTATGTTATTTTTCCAAAGACGTTGAGGAAAAGGATTGGAGGAATATAGGCCTTGACTGGTGCTGCTGGTTTAGGTTGTCGTATTTCTGAACTTGTTGCCTTTGAAAAGTTGGTGGTGTCTTTAGCTTGTTCTTCATAAACTTTGCTTCTTTTTGCGGCTCATCAAGTTGTTTACCACTCCAAAGTATAATTACATTAACTTGCTTCTTTGGATTTGTCTCGGTGTTGCTTGGCAGAGAGCCATGTTGTCTACTACATAGTAAGTTTGCAATCTGACCCACTTATACCTCGAGGTTCTGAATTGATGCAACTTGATTCTGAAAAGTTGTCTCTGTTTTGGTCATGAATTGAGACATATTTGTTGTAAGCTGGGTAAGAGCATCTCCTAAGTTTGACTTCTTTTCTTGTGGTTGGAACCCTGGAGGTGGTGCCAATGCATTCTGAGTGTTGTTCCATGATATATTTGGATGGTTTCTCCAGCTTGGATTGTAGGTATTGGAATATGGGTTATTTTTTTACCTCTGGAAGTTCGACACATAATGAGCTTGTTCAGTTGATGATGGTGCAAAAGGACTTCCAACTTGGTAATTGACGCTAGTATGATTCCTTCTACATAATTCACACACTTGCGGTTGAGTTTGAATATTCAGATTGTTCAACTTGTTACAAATAGCAGTTATCTACGCGTATCAAGCAGTGACCACATCAACATTATGGACACTTGTAGCTCTTTTTGATATTGGTCGCTCTAAAGACCACTGGTAATTATTAAAGGCCATCTCCTCCAATAATTCATAAGTTGCTTCTGGTGTTTTTCCCATTAACGTTCCTCCCGCTGCAGCATCAATCATTGTTTTGGTATTGGATCTCAAACCATTGTAAAATGTCTGTACCTGAAGCCAAACTAGTAGACCATGATGTGGGGGCATTTTCTTAGTAGGTCTTTGTATCTCTCATACGCTTCATATAATGATTCCATCTTGAACTGAGCAAATGTTGTGATGTCATTCCTTAACTTGACTATTTTTGCTGGAAGAAAGTACTTTGCTAAAAACTTCTATGCAAAACCATCTTATGTAGTAATTGTTCTAACAGGGAGTGAATTCAACCACTCTTTTACTTTATCCCTTAATGAGAATGGAAAAAGCCTTAGCCTGATAGCATTGTCTGAAACACCATTTTGCTTAAATGTATTACAAATTTCCAAGAAATTTTCAATATGAGCATTTGGATCATCATTTGGCATCCCATCAAATTGTACTGACATCTGAATCATCTGGATTATGGCTGGCTTAATTTTAAAATTATTAGCTTGAATGGCAGGGCGTGGCATGCTTGAGCGAGCACCATTAACTGTAGGAGCAACATAGTCTCTTAAAGGTCTCGCATTCTCATTTCCATGTAATGCTTTATCAGCCATGATTAGTTGTTGCATGTAAAGCTTTTTTCCTTTCTCCATTGAGCCCTCTACAAGTGCATTCAATCTCTCGATCAAAAGGCAATAAATTAAAACTTCTTGAACTTCTCATAAAATTAAATAAGAAAACAAAAATAAAACTAAAAACAATAAAAAAATTTAAATTAAACTAAGGTTAGTTGGTATCGATACTAATCTAAACAATCCTCGGCAATGGCGCCAAAAACTTGTTGCGTAAATTAGTAAGTATACTAGTCGGCACAAGTAATATAATAAAGAGTAGAGTATCGTCCCACAGAGATTGTATATCTTATTAGTTACCGAAATTATTCTAACCTTAATTTATTTAAACAATCAAATATGCGAATTCAAATTAAAAATTAAAATAAATAAAATAACTAAAAATTAAATAAAGATGCAAGCAGTAATAAAAATCACCAAGAGATTAAGACATTAGAACATCTGATTTCACCATAACCAATCCAATTTAATCCTCCATTTATGCTATTAAAGTTTATTACCCATGTTGACAGTGAATTTCCCTAATCTATTCAATATCCTCTCTCGAGTAATATCAAAAATATCTCCACATATTAACCTACTCTATCTCTATGTGAATTTAAATATGTAAAGATTCGTTAAGCTCTATGGAAATTCTTAGAAAAACTGCACGAATCACGTTGGCACATCTCTGTCTTTCGTTCAATTCATGACATCCATTACACAGAGCAAAAATACATAAATCTCCTCTTGGTCTCATTATGTATCCTCAAATCATTCAAATATTGACCAAATATTTAGAAGTATTAAGCACAATAATGAACACTCAATCATGTAATAATAAATTAAAAATAACATAGATTTATGGAATTAAATCTTCATAGTTAGTTAAATAAATTAATTCATGTGAATATAAAGAGAATCCATGAATTTAATTGAGAACATTCAAGTAAGATAATCGAGAAGAGAAAAAGAAAAACTCAAGAATTAATGCGTCTTCCTCCTCCTCCAAATTGTTCTTGCTACTCTCGGCTTTGGCTTAAGACTTGAGGCTGCTCTATTCTTTTTATTCTTCTTGGCTCTAATTCCCTGTGGTTGCCCTCTTAAATTTTCCTTTTATATTGTTGCGCCCACGAATCCTTAAATCAAAAGGATTTAAAACGAAACAAACCTAGCCCACTTTCTAAGCCCATGCACGTGAATCATTCAAATTGCCAATTAATTCTTCAATGCTCCCCACGTGCTTGCCATATTAGTCAACCAAATATTCAAAGCTTCCCCCACGTGATTGCATGCATGATGATTAAATTCAATCTTCTTTGATTTGGTTTTTTATTTCTTTTCCTTTTTTATTCTTTTAAGTTGATTTCTTCTGAATGTTCCGATTTAATTTCTCTTTAATCCCATATTATACCTAAAATAACAAAATATAAAAAAATAAGATAAAATTAAGATAATAAACTATAATTTAACTTAAAATTAAGTTAAAAAAATATTAAAATAATAGATAAATTATGAGCACATCACTGCTTGGCTAGGCTTGCACCACCATTAGGTCGACATATAATCCACATGATTGGAACTAGATCCGCGAATTCGTACTTCATCGTGGGCGATGATGACGATTCATTGAATAAAGGGGGATTGAGCGCGATACAATCCCTCCCCCACCCCCGCCACGGCGGTTCCCCCAAAAAAACCCAAATTATATCTTAAATTATTACAATGGGGAAAGTAAAACAATATCCTCCACTAATTGAGTAATGAGTCGGTAATGAGCCAAGTATACTTGACTTCAATTTGAACCACAAGCAATTAAGTTCTCTAAATAATTCTCGACTTCTTTCATGTAAGCCGGGTAATTAGTCAAGATCACTGGACCTCAATTGAACCATGATGATTAAGTCCCTTGAAAAAATTCTTGACTCTTTTAATCAAGTTGGGTAACAAGTTAAGTCTTCTAAAAAATTCTCGACATTTTCAATGAAATTAGGTAACGAGTTGAGTATACTCTATTGCAGTTGAACCATGAGCAATTAAGTACCCTAAAAAATTCTCAAATTCTTTCATAAAAGTCGGGTAACAAGTTGAGTACACTTGACCTCAATTGAATCATGACCAATTAAGTCCCCTGAAAAATTCTTGACTTTTTTTAATGAAGTTGGGTAACGAGTTGAGTATACTCGACTTCAGTTGAACTACAATCAATTAAATCCCTCGAAAAAATTCTCAACTTCTTTCATGGAAGCCGGGTAATGAGTCGGGTATAGTTGACTTCAATTAAACCAAAACCAATTAAGTCCCTTGAAAAATTCGAAACTTTTACATGGAAGTCGGGTAATTCTCGACTTTGCTATATCAATAAGTCATCATCTTCCAAGACATGCAATAAGAATTAATAACAGTAACTATAACAACCATAAATTATCCAACAAGCATTAAATACAATGTCATCTTATAACAACTAGTAAAGTCATCATTATACAATTGCAATGGGGAAATCCTTATACATGACTTAGGATAGTCTTTTACTTGCCCCAAACACTCAAGCCATGACCCAAAAACTCAAAACTCTGCCTCTTAAAGACAACATACCATTTACGATCCTCTGTCAAACCATGTATAGACAAATAATTTTGAATTTAGTACATGTTTAAACAACATTAAAGAAATAAATAAGGCATAAATTAATGGCAATATAGAAATGAATACAAAGAATTGAGACACTTGCATATAAATTTGAAACAAGGCATTATTCTCAAATACTTATTTGACTTTTATGTGACTTGTTCAAAAAATTACTCGACTTATTTAAAGACTTATTGGACTTTTACACAACTTGCTCAAAAAATTACTCGGCTCTTATTCGACTTAAAATTACTTATGTTGGAAAGACTTAAAATTGATACTTGACTTATTCAATAAACTTTCTCAGCTTAAACTCGATTTATTCATAAACTTACTTAACTTCTACTTAGCTTATTCAAAAAATTGTACAACTAATTACTTGAATTATTCTATAATACTCGACTAATTACCTGACTTATACTTTACTATTAGGCTTACTATTACTTGATATATTTCTCGACTTTCTACTTGACTTAATCAACTCCCTTTCCCTTACTCGACTAAATAGTCGACTTAATCAACTCTCTTATTTTGCTCCTTACTCGACTAAATATTCAACTTACCCAACTTTGTGCTCAACTTGTTCTTGGAATCATTTTTCAATCATCCAAAACTTCAATTGAATATTTTGGTCTTAAATCCCTACATTTCATGCAATAGTGTGTGTGTGCAAGCATTGAAATGAATATAAACTATTTCAAACTCATAAGTCATTAATTAGAAAATATAATCCTAATGAAATCAAATCAAACCCTAAGCATACAAAATGTTTATATTTTAAACATATCTTATCCACCAATTGACAATTCACCTCTTTTCAAAAAAAAAATTGACAATTCACCTACTTTTAAGTTTTTTGAAGAGTTTATATTTATCAAAAACTTTGTATTGGAGGTCAGAGATGATATAATGAGAGATGAGAAAATCGTGAGAGAGGAAGAACAATGAGGTGTGAGAAAATAATTGAATCGTTAGGTGAGGTGAGGAAATGTAGATAAATGATTTTTTTAAGGATATTTTTGAATTTTCCCCCTTTCTTGGGTCATATGTATGTAATGGGGTATATATTTGGTATTTATGCTCAAATGGGGTATATTTAAATAAAAAACCAATGATTAAACAGATGCTGATAATCCTAGTATTAAAAGTTGACATAGCTATTGAAGGGACTTCTAGTCCCTTGTGTTCTAGGAGATTATTTCAAACCGTTGGATTCAAACTTAAATGAATCCAACAGTTGAGATTCAATATTTATTGAACTAAAGAAATTATTAAATAGAAATTAGTAATTATTAAGATTTAATATTTTTTTTCTTTCTATGATCAGTTTCTATGTATCTAATATTGATTGAGGGTTCATTAATCGATTGATTCTTTAGGTGAATTTATTATATTGTTTGGGTTTTGTTTTTCTTTTATTTCTTCATCAAACAAAGAAATAGAAAAGAAAGAGCCATAACAAGGAATATATATAATAAGAACATAGATAACATAGCAATTCTTAGACTTGAATTCAAGCAAGGCTAACCGGTCTATCTTGTTTCCAGCCCTGGCAACTACAAAAGGAATTCAGGGATCTGAAAGCTAAAAAATGCATTAATTTTTAAGTGATTAACAAATTGATGATGAGTCAAATTAAAATGTTCGAGATTCCAATCCAAACAAAATAGCGTGAAGAAAACAATATTAGACTAGATAATGTTCAATTTAGTTTAAATAAAGTTTAAGAATCATATCAGTTAATACTTGAACATAAATGAACATAAAAAAGGATAGCTTCGTGCTAATTTTTGTTGTTGTGAAAGTATCATATTTATTACTTAGCAATACACCACTACGAAAATTAGGCGATTGCCTAAAGCTCCACATTTTAGGAAATTTATAGAAAATTTAACTAACTAAATAAATAATATAATATTTTAAAGATTTTATTTACAGAAGGCTCTAAAAATCCTATGATTAATATACCGAAAGTGAAAAATAATAATCTCAAACATGTGTAAATTAATATTAGCTAATTTATTTACTATATTATAGTTTTAGCATCATGGATGAAATAGGGTAAAAGTAGTGGTGGGTGTTCGGTTTGGGTGAACCTATAACACCCCACTTATAAAAAAAATATTTATTTTAAAAATATTTAAAACACTATTACTTTTTAATATAAATATGAATTCAAAAAAAATGTTTTACATAGCAAGCAAAACGTCCTTACAAAAAATAGGAGACATACAGATATTTTTTTCTATATATCTCAAAAACTTTATTACTATATAAAACTAAAATATTTATTTTTTGACTGGTGATGTGGTAGTGTATTGGTGGATCGAAAAAATGTGTATCATACATGCACATGTACGGAATGACAAACGATGACTTGTTCCATCCAATTTGAGCGTGCCACCTGGCCGCAATCCTATGCTTATAAATTATTTTCATCTAATAGTCATTATTTACCTATTGTATCTACAAATAAGGGGGGCTCCTTCTCCCACATAATTTGGGTATGCTAAGCCTAATTTTCACTCCATTTTGTGTATTTTTTACTCTTTCTTGTATTTCTAATTATTTTTAGTGTAAAATTACTATTTTTTTCCCTTTCTCTACTCCTTTCTTCACTTCTTTCTCTCCAAATTCTTCTCCTCATCTCTCCTAAATACTCTTTTTAATATTTTGTAAAATAATTTTCATAATAAATTTAGTTTTATTTTCAATTTTATGTTATTTTCAATTATATGTAATTTAATTTTAATAATTATTTTGTTTCAATTATGCTTAACTAAATAATAATAGTTAGCGTACCGTGAAACTCTTTGTAGAAAAATATAGTTTAATCAAATTATATTTTTAATTATATAAATTAAATTATTTTCTATTTAATTTTATTCATATTTTATATTTTGAAATCTTGATTTGTTGTAGACAAAAAAGAGAGTTTGACACAATAAGTTCTTAATATTAATATAAGGTATGGTAAAATAGTAATTTGACTTACTGTAGACAAAATTGAATTTTGGCACACTAAGTGCTTAATCCATAATAAAATTAATTGGAAAACAATGATAATTTATGTAACTAATTGTTTCAGCAAATAAAAAATGATAAAAAGAATTTACTATATTATATTTACTATTAAGAATTGATCCATAACACTAAGTAATTTATTTTTATAGTTTCACTTAAATTAAATAGTGTGTATTTAATTTATATTTAGTTTTTAGATAACTAGAGAAAATTAACAAATTAAATATATTCTCTGTGGATTAATTTCGGACTCATTAAGCTATATTCATAACAAGACACTCTTATACTTGAGAGATATAAATCACTTTTGAGTCATGTCATTAATTTGTCATATTCTTTTATAATAATAAAATCTATTTGACATATTAGTAATATTAAATAATTATATCTAAAATAATTATATCTAACATTCACAGTAAATTATAAAATTTATATTATTTTATTTACAATATCTTTTTCAATTATGTCTACATGAGTGCAAATCTTAAGGTCAATTTTTAGATTAATAGATTTTAGAATTAATAAAATATGTAGGGATTGACTAATAATAAATTAATATTATAAATAATTTTTCATATATAAGTTATTTTATTAACCATACTTATGTAATATTTTATTTGTATCATATGATATTTATTTATTATTTTTATCTTAATTTCTATATTTATATTTATTTGAGTTGTTATAATGAGACTAAGGGTTTGTATGACCATTTATGAAACTGAGGGTTTGTGTGATCATTTTAGCAAATATTGGGAGTGTGGGTGATTTTTTCCTTTTTGTTAGTTATATGAGTTCACATTTGATTTATGAATTTTATATTACATCTATAACTTTTTGTTTTGTTTGTGAATTTAAAACAAAAATTTATCATTGTTATATTTAATTTATATATTATCCTGACGTTTACATTTCTTAATTCTTTTAGGGATACTATCAAGGCCAAAACTACTTTGCATCATGGGTTTTGGCACCCCACTCGTTTGTCATTTACCAAAGTCAATGTTGCATTCTATCTGACGGCTGCCAAAGAGACATAGAGAATTAGGAGTAACCTGAGAAATAGGTTATGGGCCGGTCACCTAGGGAGAAACAACTAATTGGTAAAAGAGCACATGTAATCGATTGGAAGTTTTTTACAGCTTACACTTTTAAAAAAATAACAAACCGAGATATCCAACTAATGGTAGCAAACAACTTTTTGCAAGCATGGTAGTACTGGTTAGACTAAGATTGATACGAAATTTCCCATAATTATGTCTTAAATATTTGCAAGTGATCATAATTGTTGGAAAAAAATAATCATTTGCATGAAGTGTCATTAAGGCAATAAGTAGTCATTTGCATAAAGTATCATCCAAAAAAGTACACAAAATGATTCCTTACAATATTTGATAACACCAATAGTACAAAAACAACATTGGTGTTTAAAGACTTGAAAACTATCTTCAGTAATGTAAAATTCAATCAACTATCAAAAACTCCTATGAACTGAGGACGAATGTCATGGTGTCCATAGATTCAATCGTCTGTTGAATTCATATATGGCACAACTTAGGACATAGATTACTAACTACAAATCCTTTGATTGACCTCGAACTGGTGAATCCGCATTTAAAAGGCCTATAGAGAGAAAGATCATTTATTATTTTGCATGGAAAAAAGCTAATTCCATGGATTGAATGGCAATAATCACTACAAATTTGAGATTCCCACTCCTTTCGCTTACGATTAGAACTCTAATCTATTCCTACAATCTATTTGCATTATAATCTATAAAATATTTTGCTTTTGGTTATGAAATAAACACAATTATTGCCATTAAGCTCAATTACTCAAATCTTATATACCATTTAAAAATGTGACAAATTACTCACAACTACTACACCAACTACATTTGACAAAGTGCATTGGAAAAAAAAGCTAATTTGCACTACACAGGCGACTCAACCATCCTTATTCAATTCACCAACTGAAATCAACTTAATGAACACTTTTACATGGAAGCCAAGCAAAATCTACATTACTCACACCCATTATTTATTGTCCACATCATTGTCAATGCCATTGTTCACGAAGCAGCAAAGTATACTGTTTCAAGACCACCAATTTAAAATCCTACCCTTTTCATGCCTATGCATAGGGATGATAGAAATCCTTATAGGAGGGGAGCCCTTAGGGATTTTCCCCATTTAGTGAGGGCAGATGATTTTATATCCAATTTCTTATTCGAGAAAGTGAGGGAGTAATTTTTTACCCAATTACTTATTCAGGGAAGGGCTGTAGATGAGGTGGAATCTCCATCCCTCCCTATTTTCCCATTTCCTTATTTTAATTTTTAATTTTTAATTTCTTTTTCTATAATTATTAGTGAATAAATAATAAATTTTAAATTGTAATATTAAATATTGGTGTAAATAAAAAATATCAAAATATTTATACAAATAATATAAATATTAGTTAACATAAAATGTAATATAATTCAGACTTAACTACAACAAAATACGCACAATCCTACAAGCCCATAATTCACAAATCAAACTCTAAATCACTCTCTTATAGTCTTGCTCTCCCTTCCAAATTATTCGCGTAGCACCTAACTCGTCTTCATCTCATCATAGCCTAGTAGCACGTCGCGTTGTCAGTGGCTGAGTAGCCTAACTCATCGCAATGTTAACTAGTAGCCACACATGTGGCTTTTTTACTCTATAGTCGGTGATCAACAAGTATCATTACTCATGGACAACAATCGAGTCAATATTGTATAAAAGTCAAATTATTTAAAATTTTTTTTGAAAATTATTATTTGAATATTATAAATAACAAAAGTTTGAAGGAGTACAATGAAATAAAGCCCACTCATGATCATTCTCATTTTATTTTATATATTTTTAGGTTAATAAGGTTAAATTAAGTTCGAAAGATATTAGTTATTTTGGGATTAAGGACCTTTGAGGATCCTCTGTTATTATTTGTGGAGGCAAACAATTCTGACTGGGACGGGAAGGGATGAGGACATATGCAGAACATCGGGGATGGGTACGGGGTTGTTAGTCCCCTTTCCTCCCCTCTCTATTGTCATCCCTACCTATACAATGATTATTAAGCTGATCTCTACTCGGCGATACAATATTTTTGAAAAAATTCTCTTTCCATGATGAATGTTTCCTTTCATCAATTGACAAATTAGTAGGATAACAAAATTCAAGATATAATATATTCCCATTTTCTACTTTTTCCTATCAATCTCTATTTTACAACCAAGTCTAACATCCTATGCCCATTTATACTTTGTCATGCCTACCCAATTCCCACCAACTCTGTAGCCTTATAGAGTTGGTAGAGTAAAGCATGTTGTTGCCAAGAAATCTCTTCACTCCCTGAACCTAAAATCTACTGTTTTGCTGCTTCCATCAAAATTTTTTATTGAAGATGATGAGGAAGAAAATGCACATTTTGAGAAAAACCCATTTGTTGTTGATGGTTTCTGAGCAAGAACTTATGGCGTGGATTAGGGAATGGTAGGTTGGGGATGTAAGGAGAGGAAATGTCTAAACTTTCTCCCGAGTTGTGGTGCTTTGGTTGTGGCTAAAGCAAGTGGTTGTGGTGGTGATGGTGTTCTTAGTGTAGAGGATAAGCACTCAAAGGCAAAAGAAAGTTTGGATTTTGATGGTGCTCAGATTATAGTTGTTGGTGATTCATAAATATTTGAGGATTCATAATTTGTGCCTTCTCTTCAGGGCTTCAATAAGAAAGGTGAACAAAGTGTCCTCCTTCATAGCTCTTCTTCATTTCTCTCTCTCCCTCTCTTCCATCACTTTCATAATGCTTTGCATATACTCTTGTTTCCAAAGAGTGAAATAGGCACTCTACATTATGACAAAAACCCTACTCTTCCTTGTACCCACAGACCCAATAAGTGAATGCCTTGCTTTTCTGTAACAAAACCCAAATTAAGAAGATTTAATACTTCATCACAGCATTCGGAAATTGTCTAGACAACAATGCTGACAACCATCACCTGTACACTTCAGCCGTGGGAAGAATGGTAGATGATACTCACACATACAAACCTTAATTTTTTGATTTTGATTTACTAGTACTACATCTTCAGCTGGTTACCCATTTTCCAAACGTTAAATCTCAACCGTTAAATACATTTCTTCGCAATTTAAAGGGTCATTCGCTATAAGATAAATGACTGGGGTGCCAAACCCATGACACAAGGTAGATGGACCCTATTATCAAATATATACTAAAAGTTTTCTAACATATCAATTAATTACATGTTTTATTTATAGTTCATAATTATGTCATATTCTTCAATATTAATATCATTTTTAATCAAGTCATTTTAGAATTTTCCTAATATTTAAAAGAGTTTCCAGTAGAATAACTCTCTTTACGACATGACATTTTGTAAAAAATTCGTTTAACAAGATTTATTTCTACACCTCTAACCAAAAAATAAAAAGTATTTAAAAGAGCAAACACTTTGATTTTCGGACGAAAGTTCCATAACTTCTACAAAACAAAACAAATGAAGCCACACAATTGGTGCGGCTCGTCCTCCGCCATTTCAAAGAGATCCCGAACTAATGGTTTTTGGGCACGTTACGACAACTTCACCTCGGTTCTGCACTCACTTCAATGACCGAAACACACCGCTTCTTTCAGTTCAATACTACAATTCGATGGAGGGTAAAATTGACTTTTCAATCAATAGTCCTTTTTGAAGTACCCCCTGTCCCAATCAGGTATGTGTCTGATAGTAAGCCCATTTTGGGTATTTTGTTTTCTTAATTTCTTTTATTAACTTCCCCCCCCCCCCCCCCCCCCCCCGCCCAAAACAAAAAAAAGGTCTTTAAAAAAACAAAAGAAGGGAAAAAAACCACAACCGTCCAAATCGATTTTCCCTTAATATTTTTATTTCATTAATAAGATAGAAGACTGTACCAAGTTGGTTAATATCGAGGTCAATTCGCTTTCTTCTGTAATTCAGTGGTAATTAAAAATGTCTGTAGCCGCTTCTTAAATCCATTGGCCTAAAAACTTCTTCTAAAATCGTCATCTCGGTATATATGTCCTAATTTTTGTTAATTTTTTCTTGCTCAGAAATAAAACTATACATTTACCTGCATATTTCTGGTATTTATAATGTCATTTTTTTTATTTTTATATATGTTGAGTAGATAATTTCATAGGTAGTTCTTGAAGCCAATTCCCAGAGTTATTTGTTTGTGATAAATTATTGTTTTGGATCTACACTTCAAAGATAAAATAAAGTTGATTTATTCTTTGCCCTCAATATTGGAGCTTTAAAATAAGTTTTAATCACTTCAGGCTTACTCTCTCTTGCTCCTTTCTCTAAAATTTGAATTAAGTTTTCTTTCTGATTTCTATGCCTTTTCCATAAGTGGGTTATAAGCTTTTGATGTAGAGCATGTGTTTATTTTAATTAAAAAAAACTTGATGACAATCAACTAGTTAATTTTGGAAACATCAACTTTTTTCTTTATTTAATGGGATTCTGATTTTACTTTGAAAGAATTTTCGCTCATTGACTTTTGCTGCATGTATTGTTGCATGACAAGATCTTGAAGTAGTTATAAAATTTTAACACTCTGTTTGATTATTGCTGATTCAGATGTCTAAAATTGTGAAGTTGCTGTTCCTTGTGGTTGGTTGAATTGTGAATTTTCTTTGTGCTTAATTTCGAGGATTTCTTGGAATTAAATGCAGTTTTCAGATGCAAAATTTATGTTTTAATGAATGTTATGGAATATCTTCTTTCTCAAAAATTCAGACTGCTTTTTTGAATATATGTTGGGAATTTGCATGCTAATATTTGTTCGCAAATAATGCCACTACTATTTATTAACAATCTAGGAAAATAATCTATTTGTTGAAATATTATGGTGTTATACCTATCTTCACATTGCTCAGGTTTGCTAGAAGTCCCATGGTTAGAGTATACAGTACTTATTCAAAATATTGGGCTACAGAATTCTTAGCGTCGTCAAAATTTTAACCCCAATAAAACCAAATCCTTTGAGTTAGTTTTACTTAATGAAAAATAAAACCAAATTCAATTTGATTCATTGATAATATGAAGGTTGGACTATTATTTTCTTTGTTTTAATTTTTTGTTTGATTTCATTCGGGGATTTTATCCTTAAAATGTGTCAATTCTACAAAACCCAAATTAAGAAGATTTAATACTTCATCACAGCATTCGGAAATTGTCTAGACAACAATGCTGACAACCATCACCTGTACACTTCAGCCGTGGGAAGAATAGTAGATGATACTCACACATACAAACCTTAATTTTTTGTTTTTGATTTACTGGTACTACATCTTCAGCTGGTTACCCATTTTCCAAACGTTAAATCTCAACCGTTAAATACATTTCTTCGTAATTTAAAGGGTCATTCGCTATAAGATAAATGACTGGGGTGCCAAACCCATTACACAAGGTAGATGGACCCTATTATCAAATATATACTAAAAGTTTTCTAACATATCAATTAATTACATGTTTTATTTATAGTTCATAATTATGTCCTATTCTTCAATATTAATATCATTTTTAATCAAGTCATTTTAGAATTTTCCTAATATTTAAAAGAGTTTCCAGTAGAATAAATCTCTTTACGACATGACATTTTGTAAAAAATTCGTTTAACAAGATTTATTTCTACACCTCTAACCAAAAAATAAAAAGTATTTAAAAGAGCAAACACTTTGATTTTCGGACGAAAGTTCCATAACTTCTACAAAACAAAACAAATGAAGCCGTCAGCAATTGGTGCGGCTCGTCCTCTGCCAGCTCAGCAGATCTCGAACTAATGGTTTTTGGGCACGTTACGACAACTTCACCTCGGTTCTGCACTCACTTCAATGACCGAAACACACCACTTCTTTCAGTTCAATACTACAATTCGATGGAGGGTAAAATTGACTTTTCAATCAATAGTCCTTTTTGAAGTACCCGCTGTCCCAATCAAGTATGTGTCTGATAGTAAGCCCATTTTGGTTATTTTGTTTTCTTAATTTCTTTCATTAAGTTGCCCCCAAAACAAAAAAAAAATCTTTAAAAAAACAAAAGAAGGCAAAAAAACCACAACCGTCCAAATCGATTTTCTCTTAATATTTTTATTTCATTAATAAGATAGAAGACTGTACCATGTTGGTTAATATCGAGGTCAATTCGCTTTCTTCTGTAATTGAGTGGTAATTAAAAATGTCTGTAGCGGCTTCTCAAATTCATTGGCCTCAAAACTTCTTCTAAAATCGTCATCTCGGTATATATGTCCTAATTTTTGTTCTCAAATTCATTGGCCTCAAAACTTCTTCTAAAATCGTCATCTCGGTATATATGTCCTAATTTTTGTTAATTTTTTCTTGCTCAGAAATAAAACTATACATTTACCTGCATATTTCTGGTATTTATAATGCTTTGACCATTTTGACCAAGCCTTATAAATTGAAAGACTAAACCCGGTTGCTGTTTGCGATTCCAACCACCTCACTGGCAACGGAAGATACCGATCGGATCCTTAGCCAGCGCCGGTGAATTTTCACTCCATCAACGTCGTCAGAAAACGGCCTAAGGCTGCTGTACAAAGTGCGAGAAGCCGCGGATAACGCCGTCTTTAATCAGCGCGTTCTTGCCGAGTTAGGCTGCACTGTCGCCTTGGTTTTGTCCCTCACGGCACACTCTTCAAAATCCGACTGGCAACTGTCACTAAAAGCAGCCCATTTGCCGCTGATTGACTGTTGAAGTGTTCATGGCTGTCGAGGCCGATCCACTGCTGACTCCGTGCGACGAAGTTCACTGCCTCCACCGTTGACTCAGCGCGGCCTGAAGTATCTATCCCGACCATTCCGACCACCATCGCTTGATCTCCAGTCACTGTTGACCGATGAGCACATTTTGATAATTTTGACTTTGAAGGTATTCTTGTAACTTCTGACTTTGTGGTATTTTGATAATTTCTGAATTTAAGGATAATTCGGTAATTTATGATTTTGAGGGTAATTTGGTAATTTAAAATTTCGTGAACTAGGAAGTATTTTGTTAATTTATGATTAGGACCTAATTATATCTTATGAGAGTTCTCTTATTGATTTTAGGTTGTTGATATGAATACGCATTTGTTACTTATGGCTGTCAAGAGGTAAGTGAACTAAACTTCTAAATAAATTACAATAAACATGTAAATGTTTGACATATTTGAAAAGCCTATTTTGATACAGATATGGATTTATATGATTTGGTCCATGTGTTTATGTGATGTGTTGTTATGTGTTAAGCATGATTATGTACATGGGCATAAATATATGTGAAAGTTCCTTGGCATAAGCATGGATATGCATTATGTTTTTTATGAAATGAGAAAGTGGATTTTTAGCAAACTGATTTTGAAGAAAGTAAGTTTTTTGTTTTGCTTAGTTCTTTCAATTCGTCACTTAGTGAACATTCTATATGTTATGTTAAGAGATAAGTTGGTGAAGCACATTTATATGAAGCCTAAAAAAACTATGAATATTAAATGAGAGTCTTACTAAGTGGTAATTGAATGAAGGTAATTTAAGTAAATGATTTGAAAGGAAGTGTGAAGTTTGAAATAACAAATGAGGTTTTAATGAATTTGTTTTACTGTTTTCAAAAGATCATGACATGTCATCTATTTGCATTATATGTTAGTATGTATGTGATTTTGGTATATGAAAAATTAGTTTGCTGTGATTCCCAGAAATTAGGATTGATTTATGAGTGAGGAGAAGGACTTGAATTGAGAACGGTAGATGGTTTGGCAAAATTCTAAATTCTACCGCTATTTAATAATTGTGTTTCAGGAATGAATTTTTTTGATTGTAGAGAGATATTCAAGCATATATGTGAGTTGTACTTAAGGACCACACTCGAATTCCGTTTTGGAGTTCTGGGCGGGTCGTTATAGTGCTGCAAGCTCAATCTTCTCTTCTTATCTGCGATCATCCACACAGCATTTTGAAAATGGATCTTGACAAGAATGGTGCACAGTTTTTTCGAACTAATGAACTAACAAGAAATGAGAACTTTGGAGATACAACTCTACGTTTGAATTGTCTTGGTTATGGAGGAAGTAACCCAATTGGATTCAGAAATAAAAGCAATCTTCAGGTTGATTTTTCCAGTGCTCTTGATGATGGTTGTAGGTTGGTCCTTGGTTTGGGTCCTACACCAAGTACATACTGCGAAGATTTTTACAATACTAGCAATAACAAGATTAAAGGGCTGGCTAATGAAGTGCCACAGGGCTTAGCATCTGAGGGTGATTCAATCTTAAAACTAGGTCCGTCTGGAGGGACAAGAGCAGATTTGAGTGAGCTTGACTGTTCACTATCAACAGAGACTGATTTTAACACTCCCTTTCTTAGCCAATTTTCAGCTGATGAGAGTAGACTTTTGATTCCAGTTGTTGATGAGGGTTCTACATCGGCTAAGAAATCTGGTGGCTATATGCCATCACTCCTTTTGGCTCCAAGGATGAATGGGGGCAAAGTTTCAGAGCCGACTCAATTTAGGACCAAATCCTATTGTCATCAGTCGCAACTCAGCCATGAACCATCTTCTCACATGGACACTTCTGGCTCTATTTCTGAGCAAACTATTACTATGACATCTTCAGAATACAGAACCGGTAATACCAAAAGGTGTGAATTTCCTGGTTGTACAAAGGGAGCTCGAGGGGCATCTGGTCTATGTATCGGTCATGGAGGAGGACAGAGATGTCAAAAACCAGGATGTAACAAGGGTGCTGAAAGCCGAACTGCCTTTTGCAAGGCCCATGGTGGTGGGAGGAGGTGCCAGCAATTAGGTTGCACTAAAAGTGCCGAAGGCAAGACGGATTTATGTATAGCTCATGGTGGTGGAAGACGATGCCAATTTCCGGGAGGTTGCGCCAAGGCTGCTCGAGGCAAGTCAGGGCTTTGCATTAAACACGGTGGGGGAAAAAGGTGTAAGATGGAAGGCTGCACCCGTAGTGCTGAAGGACAAGTTGGCTTGTGCATTTCTCATGGGGGTGGCCGCCGTTGCCAATACGAAGGATGTAATAAGGGCGCCCAAGGTAGCACCTTGTTCTGCAAGGCACATGGTGGTGGAAAGCGATGCATATTTGCAGGGTGCACCAAAGGTGCTGAAGGGAGTACACCATTGTGTAAAGGGCATGGTGGGGGGAAGCGCTGTCTCTTTGACGGTGGTGGGATATGCTCAAAAAGTGTACATGGAGGCACAAACTTTTGTGTTGCCCATGGTGGTGGTAAGAGATGTGTTGTGCCGGGCTGCACAAAGAGTGCACGTGGTCGAACTGATTGTTGTGTAAGACATGGTGGTGGAAAACGGTGCAAGTTTGAAAACTGTGCAAAAAGTGCCCAGGGTAGTACGGATTTCTGCAAAGCTCATGGTGGGGGAAAGCGATGCTCTTGGGGAGACGGAAAGTGTGAGAAATTTGCTAGGGGTAAGAGTGGGCTATGTGCTGCCCATAGCAGCTTGGTACAAGAGCAGCAAACGAGCAAGGGAGGTCTTATTGGTCCAGGACTATTCCATGGGCTTGTATCTACTGCTTCGACAGCAGCTAGCTGTAGTTTTGACAATACTTATTCTACCTCAGGAGTTAGTGCAGTGTCTGATTGCATTGAGTCTCTGGAAATGCCAGTAAAACAGCAACAGCTCATACCTCCACTGTTATTGGTTCCTCTATCTATGAAATCCTCAACTTCGTATTCAAGCTTCTTAATTTCTGAGCAGCAAAAGGTTAGTGGCCAGAATTTGGACTTGGTGGTTCCTGAAGGAAGGGTCCATGGCGGAGGTTTCATGTCATTCTTGAGTGGGAGTCTGAAGAATCCCATTGACGGTAACTGAAGTGAACTACTGTATATATATTGTGGAAATATTATTATTTTGGATAAAAAATTGTCTATTAAGGTTTTGGATGTGATTGTGGTATATAATTTATGTTTGATTGGCAGTTGTGGTAATGGTGTACAACTTTTTAGTATTTGATTGTACTGGGAGGCTATTAGTTTTGCAATATGTGATGGACATTGAACATATTGGTGTATTCATTTTGACTATATTGTTGTTGGATTGCCTGTATACAATTTGGTTTGATTTGTAAAAGCATAAATTAGAAAATCTCTTTTATTTTTTCTTTGAAAAGAAAATTAGTCGCTTAAATCCTTTTTAATGAATTAAAAACTAAAGGTTTTAGGTCTTACAATAAATAAATAGTTATATAAATAATAATACATGGGTGGAACTTTTTAAACCTATCAAGCTAACTTTTAAAAAGTTCAAAAAAATTTTCAGTCAAAAAAATTCAAACTAGTTTTAAGATTCTTTTTTTGAATAAATTTTTTTCCAGGTTTCAAACTTAAATGGTCGCCGGAAGACGATTATGGCCAAACCTATGAAAGAAGTTTATAACTTTATATGACAACTATATCTTACCAAAACTACATTATCTCAACTCATATTATTCTTATTAAATAGTCCAATTTTTTAAAAGGACTAAATACTCCCATAAAAAAAACATTAATTTAAATTTTAAATTTTATCCAATTGCACATTGAACCATGGACATTATAAATCAAACAATTGTAATCTAACAAATTGCACATATCGAAAAAATAAATGATCAAATGCTAACTAGGATAAAAGGTCCTACAAAAGGTGAAACCTTATTGAAATACTTTTTTTAATTATTTGTACAGAATCATGTCTCCAACTACTTCTACATGGTACATATATTTCTGTTCTCTTAAATCAAAATTTTAAGAGACATAACCAGTGACTAGTAATATTGATGGTAATATTAATATCAAGCCTCATTCCCAGTGCATCAGAGCCAGCTTCTTACTATTCCGGCAATAACCACAGAATTCCTATTCTTCTGAGAAGTGGAGACCCGATTCGAGCTTGATTATAGCAGCCAGGAGATGTTGATTAAGGTTTCCAAATCTCCTCTAGCCGTACCAAAGCCTCGTCTACCTTTAATATCATTTCCCATTGATCTCTCATTGGTGCTAGATGAGTACATGTACAGAGGCTTCTCTGCTTCAACTGGCTTAATAACAGCATCACATAACGTGCATGGCTGGAGCATTAGCATTGGAGGTGGCAAGGCACAAGATTTAAATCCAACGAAGGTCCCAACTCTGGAAAAAAAAGATCTCATGAGGAGGTACACAGAAGGGGATTTCCTGTACGTATCAGTCTAGCTGGTATAGATTTTGTCATCCCGATAATAGCAGGAGCTATTCATGTCTCACATAGAATTAAATATGCCGGTGAGATGTTAGAAGATTGGGAAATTCAATGTTGTGCTCGTAGATTAAATATGCTGAGCTAGCCTCTGCCACCAAGGGTTCTCGAGAGAAAACCTTGTAGGGTCGGGAGGATTTGGAAGAGTTTACAGGGGGTTAATGTCTAGCCTGGGGCTAGAAGTTGCTATAAAGTGAATTGGTCATAATTCGCAACAGGGGATGAAAGAATTTGTAGCAGAAATAACAAGCATGGGAAGACTAGGTCTTCTGAAACAGCAGCCATTTTCCTCCCTTTTTTTCAATTTGTAGCAGAAATAACAAGCATGTGGTTCATCTTGAGTATCAAATAACTAGGCATGTGAGGTGACATTCCTCGTTTTTTTTCAATTTTCTTAAAACTTCCATAAATAATTACCTGTTCAAATGCATTTAAATTTCATTAACTGAACATGGAGATTTATGTTTTGTTTTGATTTCATTTACGCTTACTGCTCTATCTTTATCCTTGTTTGTTCCTCTTCGACTGCTCTTAAATCCATTTAATCCTTCTATAATTTTTTTGTTCTTTTAGTGCTATATTTATGATATCATATATTAAAATTTTCGAACAGCTCCTAATTCTATTCAAATTATAGTATTATCATTTTTAATCCAGCGTCAACCCTTGCTCTTACAAAACATGCATTAAATCTCATAGAACTATTTTGCTTCACGAGGGAAAGGGAACAAAGTACTTCACGTTTTCGTTATTTATTTTCTCCTTATCTTTGCTATAATAGTTAGGCTAAGCTATAGAGAATTATAAAGAAAACATGCCCAGAAAAAAATAACTCAAAAGGGAAAAACTAACAACTTAAACTATCTTTTCTGATAGGACTGACATATACTATTATTTTTTTCTACGTTTTTCTTTCTTTTTCCCCTCTTAAAATCAATTTTGTTGCAGGGGGAGGAGACTTTCTAATTTGGATCAAGTCAAATGCGGATAGGTTTATATCAGAAACAAGAGGTGAAGTTTAAGAGATTTCCCAAATGAGAAAATAAACAGGGAATGATTTAGGGAATGACTTTTTAAAATATTTTACCAACATCTTTATATTCACTTGTTGTTTTCACCAGTACCATCAGGCTCAGAGTGATCCTTATATCTCTACCGCAGTTTTCTAATCCTAGACATGTGTTCTTGTCATCACTTTTATAAAGTGTCAGTAAATGCCATTGTCCACATGCCCTATTTCTGAAGCAGCAGCCATGCTTGATGCTTCATTCTTGTAATTATCTAAATTGTAATTCTAGTTGCTTGACCACGAGAAATCTTCTTCTAAATGATTGTGAAACTATTACTCAGAGATGACATCAGTTTGAGTTGTTAGAAAGTCTCCTCCCCTACAACAAAATTGATTTAGAGAGGGGAAAAAGAAAGAAAAAGGTGGAAAAGAATAATAGTATCTGTCAGTCCTATTAGAAAAGATAATTTAAGTTGTTATTTTTTCTTATTTTGAGTTCTTTTCTTCTGAGGCATGCTTTCTTTATAATTCTCTACAGCTTAGCCTAACTATTCTAACAAAGATCAGGAGAAAATAAACAACGAAAACGTGGAAGTACTTTTTGTTCCTTTCCCCTCGTGAAGCAAAATAGTTCTATGAGATTTAGTGCATGTTTTGTAAGAGCAAGGGTTGACGCGGGACTAAAAGTGATAGTACTATAATTTGGATAGAATTAGGAGCTGTTTGAAAATTTTAATGATATCATAAATATAGCACTAAAAGAACAAAAAAATTATAGAAGGATTAAATGGATTTAAGAGCAGTCGAAGAGGAAGAAACAAGGATAAAGATAGAGCAGTAAGCGTAAATGAAATCAAAACAAAACATAAATCTTCATGTTCAGTTAAATGAAATTTAAATGCAATTGAACAGGTAGTTATTTATGGAAGTTTCAAGAAAATTGAAAAAGTGAGGAATGTCACCTCACATGCCTAACTATTTGATACTCAAGATGAACCACAAATTCTGCAGATGGCGCCAGTGACAAACTTGACATAACGTGATCCAAACCAAACTGCTCATGTATCATTTTAAACTTCTCTTTGAGTCTCTTAATCTGCAAAACCATCATTGAGTTGGTCAAACTAACCACAAAGAAAGAATGGTAATATTAAAAATAATAAAAATATCGTGGGAGAGAAAATTGAATAGGGCTGGAATACCCTTTTCATTTCAATCTCTGTGTCTCTCTTCTGTTCGCTCAATGAGTGTCACAAGTTGGTGATGTCAAAAATATTATCCAAGTCATCTTCAAATGCAGTCTCTAGGTTCTCCCGGAGGAATGCCGGCAACTTGTCTACAACCGGCATTCGAAGAAAGCAATTGAACTGCAAAAAATAGAAACAGCAATTGGGAAAAAAGAAAAAGTAAACTTCTTCCATGCACTTTGATTGCTAGATGTTCCAAAAGCAGCAGTTATAAAAACTCATATCACTAGTACAAAAATCTACAAGAGAAAAAAGGAAGGGGGAAGAGGGTGTTGGGGAAGGAGGGACAGTAATGTATTAAAGTTGATATAATACAGCGCTTAAAATCATGCAGACGCATTAAAAACAAAAGTATATCTCAGTAACATAGAAAGTGGCACGTAATCTTTCATTCATTTTTTAGCCCCTTAACAAATAATACCACTTCTAAAGATCAGATTGAAAGAACAAATTTGTAGTATGAAGAGTATCTAGCATTCCATCAAACATTGTAAAAATAGGCACTTAATCAATTATCGTATAAATGGCTTGAGTACCTCTCATCTTCTGGCTGAAAAGAGCAGCAAGAGAACAAGGACCAATTCTTTCTTGAAAATATCTCATTTTCATCAAATCCTTCATTTGTCTTTGAAGTTTAATAGGTTCTTAGTGGCAAGGTTCTTTTTGGGATTCTAAAAATTAGGCAAGGAGGTTTCTTTCAACAAATCAATACATTTTAAACTTAGTAGTCATAATCCATCAGGTAGAACATCAGACATCACATCAACATATTCTTCCAAAAACTTGAAATGTTTTCTCTAGTAAGGCATGCTGCAGAGCACAAGAAACACAATTTCCATGTACCTTTTCTAATTTCTTTAAGGAAATATATCTGAGGACATGTCCATTGTCGCTCTAGTTTGAAATTCTAGCAAACGAGTAAAAAACATATTTCTTCCATTAAAATGAAGAGGAAAAGTTTAGTTGAGGCCATTCTGACAACATTGCAATCATAATTGCAGGTTTACCTAAGCAGATTGAGATAAGCATCCGTTAGAAGAATAATCACTACACAAGTCTTATCTTGGTATCCGTTAGAAGAATATTCACTGCACCAGTCTTATCTTGGTATTTGTCAATTAAATATTGCACCAAAAACCTTTATTTGATTGTAGTTTCACAGCCTTTACTGAACGACTTTTATAGGGCTTGAGGTGCTTTTCTTGCTTCAGGTGTAGCTTTTTTCTTAGCTATCATATTTTTGCAGCTTAAAAAGCTAATCAACACACTTGTTGTGTTGGGCATTATGAGGTTGAAAATATTGGCTCATAGCCAATTGTCCACTCATATTATTTGGTGACGTCTGTGTTTGTTTGATAACAAGATATTCAGTTTTGCTACCAAGATCACAAACTTTTTTAGCCATATCACTTTCTCTGGAATCAACTACTTGCTTCCACTTTTTCTTGGCCTCAACATTCAAAAGGTTTCTATTTTAGAATATTCACAAGATATACAACCCTTCAATTCAAAAGAGTAACAAACCTCCTCCTTATTAAAAAAAAAAAAAGAAAAAAAAATCAAAGATTGGCATATTACCCAAATATTGTCTAATTGCCTAAGTGGTGGACTGGCGCTATCAAATTAATCCCCTTCCACCAACTGTGTTTGGGTAGACATATCTACCTAAATATTAGTGGGAGTAAATATATCTCTGAGGCGTGGGTATATTTCACCACTAAAGAGCATAGATTTTTGCTGAGTTTAATAATAAGAAAAAAAATGGTACCTCATGATCTATGTTTGATTTTTCAATGTAACTACTCTCAACAGTTGAACTTTTTTTGTTTAATTCCTCCCACCAAACATAGCATAAATAATGACCATAACTAAAATTAAGCACATTGTATGAATAAGGATTGGTTAGAGGATTATGAGACTACTATTGATATTTACAATCAATTTATTATTGAGACTAGTTTATATTAAATCTTATGAAGTATAGTCCAGATTTTTATCCTTACTAATACTCAAGGTACGTGTACTCCACTTACGAAATTTATAATTAGACTATTATTGTGACTAATTTACATTAAATCATATGAAGGACTACCTAGACTATTATTCTTACTATTGTTTGAAGTACGTGTACTTTACTCACATTTCTTAAGGGAGAAGACTACTTCCGTTTAATTATTACATAATTGAGGAAGGAATGAAGCCTCCTTATTGCTCTATGCGGGTTCAAACTGCTACTCTCATAATTTCTGAGAGAGCAGCTCTAACCACTCGGCCCAAGTGGTTATTGAATTGTCTATATACAATTTGATTTGATTTGTGAAAACAAAATCTACAAAATCTCTTTTATCTTTTTCTTTGAAAGGAAAATAAGCGATTGGTCTCATAAATTATTTTTAATGAATTAAAACTCAAAGGTTGTAGGTCTTATAACAAACAAATAGTTATATAAATAATAATATGCAAAGCTTTTTAAACCTATCAAGCTATTCTTAAAAAGTTTAAATTAATTTTTTCAGTTATCAATCCCTTTTAAGATTTTTTAAATAAAATATTTTCTAAGATAACATTTGTTTTTTGTCTAAAATATAAATGAATCTGAATTTTTCTAAACTCTGAATGGGTTTGATTACGAAAATCTGAATGACATGTTTATTTTTCTTTTTTAAATATTTGAATATAAGTAGCATCTTATTTTTTTTTACAATAAAAAATATTTTAAACTTGGTTATTTGATATTTATGTCCTTATAAATTAAAACAAAAAAGAGGATTAAATTTTATAGTTTAAGAAATAAGTTACTTTTACAGATATATTTTTGGAATAAAATATTTACTTGTCATTCAGACATTTTTCCATTCAGATAAAAGTCGCAAAAGTTTACTTTTTCTATTCAGATGTAAATGTCTAAAAATTAGACATAAGTTCCAAAAAACAAATAAGCATATTTTAAAAAATGTCTGAAATTAATAATTTCGGACTTCAGACATTTAGCAGACAACCTCTAAGATTCAAACTTAAATGGTTGTCTAAAAATCATTATGGTCAACCCTATGAAGATATTCTATAAACTTAATTGACAATTATATATTACCAAAACTATGTTGTCTCAATCATATTGTTCTTATCAAATAGCCTAATTTTTTTTAAAGGACTAAATACTTAAAAAAATGTATATATGCATTAACTAAAATGTAATTTTTTTTCCAATCGCACATTTGACATTATAAATCAAATAATTAGAATCTATTAGGTTACATATTACTAAGTGGACGAATTATAATGCAAATTCCTATCTTTCCCCCCTGACTTTTCATTCAGATGTAAGATTTCGTTAAAATCACCAAAACATAACCATGGCCAAATAAACATACCTGCAAGCCTCCTCAATAAAGTCCAAGAATTTCTTTTCTGCATAGTTTCCGGGCGGCCATAGATTCCTGAGCATCTCCAATTCTTTCTGTTCACCCCATGAATTACCGCATCTATATGATGGTTGCTGTAGGATACAATATTAACATCCACTTCATTATTCCATAACAGAGCCAAACCACCCCCTAAGCCATTTCTCCCTACATTGAAGCAATTGTCATAGCCTAAGCCTTTACTCATGTTTGTCATCTGCACATGCTTCATTTTTGTTTCACAGAGAAAAAGAATTTGTGGCCTATGACATCGGAGAATATCTTTTAGTGCTAGGAACGTCCGGGTATTCCCCAAACCCCGGATGTTCTAGCTTATGATCTTCATTGCTGCCGGCGGGGCTGGAAGCCAGCCTCCGCCGATATCTCTTTCGCTGCTGAACCTGTCTCCTCTGCCCCCTCCATGGCTGATGTGTCCCAGCTTAAAGTGAACCTAGCTGAGGGGGAATTTCTTTCTCCTTGAATTGGCTTGCACTCACCCTTGCTACTCATCTTGTATCTTTTGCTTTGTGAATTTGTCATTTGTGAATCGCAGCTGATCCGCTTCAAGTTATTTGGTGTTGTCTGGGTGATTCCTTTCTTGCTTAGGCTTTGGGCCTGGTGTTTCCATCTTTTCCATTTCGTTTTAGTCCTCCTTGAGTAAGACTTATCTACAACCTCTTCTTTATCCAAGCTCATATGGGCTGTGCCTGTTGAAATGGGCTGGTGGATTTTGTGGCCCATTTTGAGATCCTTGTCCACATTTTTTCCTTCCATATTTTCCTCCATATATCCTTTTCCAATCTTATCTCCCGCGCATTTGCACATATTTTCAGGCACTTCCTCATTTTCTGCTGCACCTTGCTGCTCTCTGTTTTCGACTTGCTGCTGTCTCGATTGTCGTTCTTGGGGCATTAATTGTTCACCAGCTAGCCCTGCCACGTGTTGTTGGTTTATTTGAGGACTAGTTGCTTCATCTTGATGCTGGATTGACCCTGACCCGATTTCCCCTCTCGGGTTCAGTTGTTGTAGTTGGGGGGTGCTTGTACTTTATGAGTTTCCTTCTTCTCTTGTTGTTTTGCTTTTGTCCCTGCTACCCCTCTCCTTGCTCCTCTGAAACCTCATTCGCTTCGGTAATGGTATTGCCTTTAACCACACTCCGTATGCCATCTCCTCTTTAGGTTAGCCTTTATATGTGGCACACTTTCTGTATTGATGCCCGATGTATCCATAACAAAAGCAGTAGTCTGGCAGCTTCTCATAAGTAACTCCAACCAAAATCTATTTTCCATCTTCCTGTTGAATTCTTATGACCTTCTTCAACCTCTTCGTGATATCTATCGAAATCCGGACCCAGACATATTCCCCAAAGCAATCCCCTGTTGCATCTGTAGCTACGTCTTCAACCATCCCAATCTTAGAACCAATCTCACGAATTGTGCTTATATCCATGCACATTAAAGGTACATTATGTAGCTGGACCCAAAATGAGACGTGTGAAAATGATTGTTTTGTAACATTGCCTATACCACTCGGCTCTTGGAGCACTATAAGAGCTCGGTCAAACTGTCATGGCCCCCCTTTTAGCACTTTTTGTTTATCCTCTGCTGAAGAAAACTTGAACATAAATATTTTATTTCGCAAGCTCTCTACTTTAACTACACCCACTGGGCGCCAGGCTTGTTGTAATGCTGTTCTAATCCCCTCGTGACTGACTCCTCTCGTTGTGAGGTTTTTTCCAACTAAGCAACCTGCTGCGATCTGAGCACATTTTTCCTTCATACTGCCCCCGAAGATGACTCTTTCTTCCTCTTCCTCTTCGAGTGTTATTGCGTTGCACTTCTTTATTAACTCCTCTGTTTCCATATTGTTAAAGACATGCTCTTTTTGCCTGAAATACCACGCGAGATCCTCACCTACCTCGACCTTCTTCTACGATTCTGCTTACAGTCTTCTTTAAAGCTCCTCTCTCCTTTACGGTTAAAACCTCACCTACCTTTTGGCTCCACTAGAACTAAAGTCTGTAAAGCCAAACAACACAAGAACCGAAACCAAAACAATAAAAGGAAAGAAAAACAAAACCCACGCTCAATCTAGTGAGCACCCATCCGGATCCTGTAGATCCAGTTTAGCTTCCATTCAGTGTTCTCTCCTCCAGAGAAAACACTCTTGAGGGAAGAGTATTTCTGAGTGTACTTAATTTCTCTTGTATATATGCAATCTTAAGAAGGCAAAGTGACTACTTATATGAAGGAGCGCATTTGTAGACAATAGAGGTATATATGCTGGATTGTTACACATTCTGGTCCTTTCTATTATAAATGAAATTTTGTTTGCTAGTTTGTTTGCATTTCACATTATGTTCAGTTATCATTTATAATTAGTAAGGATGCAGCTAATTTAAAAAATAATATAATTAATTAATCTAAAAAATGAGCTAGTAAGAGATAATCACGAGATTTTTGCAATTGAAGCCATTCAATAAATTATTGTTATTTTCCATATGTATGAAAGGACTTTGGTCTACATTTCCTGAATGTCCACAAGCAGTAACTGAAACACTGCCTACATATTTTGCATAGTTTGGCATCATATTCTGCATAGTTTATCAACTACTTTATCTTATGCATTCAAGTAGAATCCAGATTTGTTTCGTAAATTATTTTGACAATGCCTGCAAAGAGGATTTGACTCTAGTAAATTTGAAGTGATCCTTAGGGAAAGTTGCAAAATAAATGTCCTTTGCTTGTTTGGTAGTTGGTGTATGCTAAAAGAGCGCTATAGTATACTAATTTATTGAATTTCAAATAATGCAGGACCTTGTTCTTGAAGATGAAGATGAGGAACAAATTCAAAGCGAAGAGCAGAATACTTAATGAAATATTAAGAAGAATGTACAATTCATCATCTTGAAGTGTAAAAACAAATGAAGATGAAGAATAATTTTGTAATTATAAAGTTGAACAACGAATGAAGTAACATTTTTATTTTACTACATGTATTGTTGAAAGTATTGGACTATTATTTTAATATAATGAACTTAATTATATTATTTTAGTAATTGTTTTAATTTTATTACACTTCATATGTATAATTCGTGTAAAAATTGGTTAACACAATGAAAAAAAAAGTTTCATGCTTTCGAGGGACTATTCAATATTTCCGACGGTTTAAAATATGGTTCCAATCTAATTTTTCCAAGGGTTGCACATTTTTACCGACGGATGTATTTTGTTGGAAATATACTGTTATCGAGAAAATGTGTCCCTAGGGGATATCTTTATTTATCATTTGATTATATTTGCCGACGGAACTGTTTTATTTGTATCGAGGGAAATGTTCCTCGTTAATAATCCATTTTTCCGAGGGGCCATCGGAATTAACGAATTAACGACAAGCGTTTTCACGACGGACTCCGATGGACATTTTCCCTCGTTAATGAGTATTACCAAGGGATTTACAAAATTACCGAGGGAATTTGTCCCTCGGTAATTCATGATTTTGTTGTAGTGTTGGCTATTGAGTTATTAAAGTTAGAATTTTGCTAATATTTATAATTTTCTTTAAGTCATATATTTTGTGCAACCTTTGAGGCATGTTTCATGATGTTTGTTGGTCACATCACTGTGCAGATATAGAGTAGGAAAGAGTTTGATGGGCGAAAAGAAAAGTTGAAGCAACTAAAGAAAAAACTTTCAGAAATGAAGCACAACTTCGAGCAGTGGGAAAAAGTGAATGAGATAAAAAGCATAGAGGAGCAAATTGAAAAAAAACTGCTGGATGAGGAAGTGTATTGGAAGCAAAGATCCCGAGCAGACTGGCTGAAGGAAGGGGATAAAAACACAAAGTATTTCCACTCAAAAGCTTCATCTAGAAATAGGAAGAACCGAATATGAGGGGTTATGGACTAGCATGATGTGTAGGTTGATGATAGAGAGGGGATTGAAAAACAGTTTTGTGAGTACTTTGCAATTTATTTGCAACATCCAGCCCAACAGAGAATCAAATAGAGGCAACTCTAGCAGGATTGAAGCCAAGGGTCACCTCAGAAATAAACAGCCAACTGGATTCACCCTTTACAGAGGAGGAAGTCTCAACAGCTCTTTCCCAAATGTGTCCAACCAAAGCTCTTGGACCTGATGGACTGCCAGCAACCTTTTTCCAAAAGCACTGGGACTCAGTAAAGCTTGGTGTTATCTCCACTTACCTCCACATTTTGAACGGTAGAGGTACAATTACTCCCCTTAATCACACCATATTGTATTGATCCCGAAAACTCATAAACCTCAAAGAGTGACAGATTTTAGGCCAAAACAATTGCAAATTGGCTGAAACAAATTCTTACGAGGTTATATCCCCAACTCAAGGTGCATTTACTTCGAATCATCTAATTGTTGATAACATCATAGTCGGTTATGAATGTCTACACAAAATCAGGCATAGTAAAGGGAAAAAACATGGGCTGGTGGCCTTTAAATTAAATGTTAGTAAGGTCTACGATAAAGTGGAGTGGAACTTTTTGAAGCATACAATGTTAAAGCTAGGCTTTTCAATCAAATGGGTGGATTTAATTATGCATTGTATCACAACAACCTCTTTCTCTGTTATTACCAATGGAATGGCTATAGGATTAATTCACCTACAAAGAGGGCTTCGACAGGGATGTCCCCTCTCCCCTTACCTTTATTTAATATGCGAAGAGGCTTTCTCCAACCTCCTGGTGCAGGCAGAACAACAAAGGTACATTCATGGAATTCATTTCGGCAAAGATGCAAAAGTCTCCCATTTATTATTTGCCGATGACAGTTTAATCTTCACCAGAGCAGCTGTAGAGGATTGTAAACACTTGAAGGCTATATTTGAATGCTATGGGAAAGCTTTCAGGTAAATCTTCAACTTTGAGAAATCTTCTATGTTTTTCAGTGAAGGCACAAGGAATGATCAAATTACACCCATAAGCGAGATTTTCCAGCTAAAGGTGGTTTCTTAGCACGAAAAATATTTGGGATTGCCTTCAATGATAGGAATCAAGGTAAACAGTCAATTACTTAATTTATAATTCTCAATTCAGGTTGTATCAATTTTAAATCTCAAGTCAAAGTTTTAAAGAATCGATATAAGTGCTCAAGATATTTAAAAAATCACAATCAAGATGAAACTAATACAAGAATCAAGTATAAACTAAGACAATTTCATCCATTTCTAAAAACAATATACATTTTCAAACATATACTCATTGTAAAAAAATTTTTTTTTATGTTTTTTTATAATTTTTTTAATAAAATGAAGCAAATATTCCTACCCCCAAACTTGAAATCAACACTGTCATCAATGTAAACAAAAAGAGAAATTAAAAAAAAAAGAAGCTTCTAGGATTTTGCTCTTGAAGATAGGAACTTGTAGTTGAGTCGTTGAAAGACATGTGAAAAGTTGATGTTCATCTAGCCCCAAACTTGTGCAAAAACCTATATCACGTAAAATAAAACAAATAAAAGAAAATACTAACAAAAAAAAGTATAAGAAAAGACAAAACCAAAAAATAAAAATAGCAATAATTCAAGAGATTGTTCAAGGAGGCTCATAAATGGATGAGATGATCTATATGGACATGGCCTAAGTTTCTTAAAATTTGGTCTCTCCTTATGAAAATAAGGTGATGAAGCTTCATCATGTATTGTCAAATTAACATTAGGAAGGTCAGATGGAGGCTTATCCTTAAATGCTTTGGCCACTTTTCTATCAATCATGCTGTCTTGAAAATAATTTTTATGTTTAGATGGATACTTTGTAAGTGTGAACACATTGAAAGTGACTTGCTCATTTTGAATTCTTAAAACTAATGTTCCTTCCCGAACATCAATTAAAGCTCTCCTCGTAACTAAGAATGGTCGGCTTAGAATGAGAGATAACTTTATATCTTCAAGCATATCTAACACAATAAAATATATATGGAATAGAAACTTGTCAACATTCACACAAGTACGTCCTCAATTATGCCTCTTTGATATTTTATAGATCTATCTTCCAATTGAAGGAGAACCGTGTTGCCTTGGGTTATCCTAAACCTAATTTCTTGAAAACACAAAAGAGCATCAAATTGATGCTTGCACTTAAATCACACAAAAGTTTTATCAAAATGAGATTTCTAAATAGTGTAAGGTACTGTAAAACTTCCTAGATCTTTTAGCTTTGCTGGTAACTTATTTTGCAAAATGGCGGAATATGGGTTATTTTGTTTAGTAGATAATGCTACAAAAATCACTTTTGACTTGGCAATTGATACATGTATGATTCCCTCCATAGAGAGTTCGCACACTTAAGGCTGAGTTTGAATATTTAGATTGTCTAGTTTGTTATGAATAACAGTTATGTATGCATATAAATTAGTGACAACATTAACATTATGGGCTCTTGCAACTCTCTTTGGTAGATTACTAGTAATTATTAAAAGCAATCTCCTTTAATAATTCATAAGTTGCTTCTGGTGTTTTTCCTATCAAAATTCCTCCTGCTGTAGCATCAATCATTGTGTTGATAGTAGATCATAAAACCATTGTAAAATGTTTGAACTTGTAACCAAATTGGTAGACTATAACTTGAGCATTTTCTTAGTAGGTTGTTAAACCTCTTCCATGCATTGTATAATAACTCCATCTTAAACGGAGCAAAGGTAGTATTATTATTCCTTAACTTAGTAGTTTTTTTTGGGGGAAAGAACTTTGCTAAAAACTTCTGTGCTAAACCATCGAATGTAGTGATTGTCCCGACGAGAAGTGGTTCAACCACTCTTTTGCTTTATCTCTCATTGAGAATGAGAAAAGCTTTAGTTTGAACCATTGATTGAGACACCATCTTGCTTAAATGTGTCACAAATTTCTAAAAAATTAGAAATATGAGCAGTCGGATTATCGTTTGGCATCCTAGCAAATTATATTGATGTTTGAATCATCTAGATTATGGCTAGCTTGATCAAAAAAGTATTAGCTTAAATGCAGGCCATGCGATGCTTGAGCGGGTACCATTAACTATAAGAGCAACATAATCTCCTAAAGGTCTTGCACCCTATTTCCTTGTATTGTTTAGTCAGTTATGGTTAGTTGTTATCCTATAAAGCTTTTCTCCTTTCCTTGTTGAGCCTTCTACATGTAAGTTCAATATTTGGATCAAAAGACAATAAATCAAAACTTCTTGAGTATCTCATAAATATTAACAAGCAAAAGAAAAGAAAATGAGAAATAAAATTCAAACTAAACTAGAGCTAGTTGGTATTGATACTAATCCAAAATAATCCCCGACAACAGTGTTAAAAACTTATTACGTAAATTAGCAAGTATACTAATCGACACAAGTAATATAATGTATAGTAGAGTATCATTGCATAGAGATTATAAATACCATTAGCTGTCAAAATTATTTTAGCCTAAATTTATTTGAACAATCGAATTAACGAATTTAGAATAAAAATTAAAATAAAATAAAGCAACTAAAAATTAAATAAAGATGCAAGTCAGTAACAGAAATAACTAAGAGATTAGGTCGAATCAGCAACAAAAATTACTAAGAGATTAGGACATTTGACTTTATCATAACCAATCCAATTTAATCCTCCATTTGTACTACTAAAAATTATTACCCATATTGACAGTGATCATTTCCCTAATCTATTCAATATCTTTTCTCGAGTAATATAAAAAACACCCTTACATATTTACCAACTATATTTCTATGTGAATTTAAATATGTAAAGATTTATTAAGTTTTATAAAAATTTTTATATAAAACTACACAAATTACGGTGGGACATCTTTATCTTTAATTCAATTCGTGACATCTATTACGCAAAACGAAGACACATAATTCTTCTCTTGGTCTTATTGTATATCTTCAAATCATTTAAATATTCGCCAAATATTTAAAAACATTAAGTATAAGAATCAACACTGTATCACGAAATAATAAATAAAAAGATAACACAAATTTATATAATTAAAATTTTGTAGTTATCTCTAAACAAAATAAATTAATTCATGACAACAAATAAAAAAATTAATAAATTTAATTAGAAACATTCAATCAAGGCAATGGAAAAAGAAAAGAAAAAATTCGTTGTGTCTTCAGTCAGCTTTCCTTCCTCTCCAATTCTATCCGTGCGGCTGTTGCTTTTTTTTAACTTATTTTCTACTTATGCTGCTTCGGCATAAGTATAAGTGCTAGCTGCCTTTTTAAATTCTAAGATTATAAAGATTTGAATTAATTAATTAAAAAGCAAGATTCCCTTTTGTGCACCTACTTGCCACTTAAAGCCACCATTTAAAATCTTTGCTTCCTTAATTAATCACGAGCTGCTAATTACACCGAGATTGCCACTGAATTAATTATGAAAATAAAACTTTAGTTATTATTTTCTTCTAATGCTTCGTATTTGGTCTTCAACTCTTTGCATTATTCTTTGATTATTTTCTCATTAAATTTCTTTTCACTTAAATATTCTCAATGTAATCTTATAATAATAAAATAAAAAATTAAAATAAAATTAACATAATAAAATAAAATTTAACATGAAATTAAGTTAGGAAAGCACTAAAACAATACATAAATTATAAACACATCATTGAACAAATTGTGCATATCTAAACATAAGTAATGAAATGTCAATTAAGATTAAAAAGTCGTACAAAAGTTAGAACATTATTGAAATGCCTTTTTAATTATTTGAAGAAACTCATGTCTCCAACTACTTCTCCATATTTCGAACTTTTAAGAGACGTAACGAGTGGCTAGTAATATTGAAAATAGACCATTTACACATCTTGTCTTTACTTACGTTTTAAAGATCTTGGCATATACATTATTGTAGTTGTATTTATTTTATAGGTATCATTTTATTATTTTTATTTTTATCGACTAACGATCAATGATCTAAAGAAGGCAACCTAAAAATAAGTTGAGTCGACAATTCAAATCCAACAATGTTATGCTTGTGTTTAGTAAATGTAAACAATATCATTTATGCCTACAAATTTGTTACATATATCCTGATAGTTCCAAACTAAAATTGTACAAAACTGAAATACTCGGAGATGTTAAACATCTTTACAAAATTTATACACTAAATATTGGGATAAATAGAGTTAGCAAATTAACCTTTTTTCTATGGCATTGTTGTAATAAACAGAAAATTGTGGGGCTCTAATTGGGAGGTTGGAGAAAATTTCAAATTACTGAGCTTGTGCCGCGCGCTGTGTGTGAGTCGGCTGGAATATTATTATAAATTGGAAGCTCAAGCTCTGTTTACGTTTTCGTGCCACTTGAACGCGTCTCAATCTGCAATCTCCAGAATGAGAGTCGCCTAATTTCAGAAATTCATTTTCTCTCAATTGGTAAACATCACCGATCACTTTCTTTCACCGAGATTTAGGTAATTTTTATTTTATTTAAATTCAAATAATCCTGTCTAAAATTCTGTTTTCATTTTTACGGATTCGAATTCATATCCTAATGTCATCAATTTCAAATTATGAGGTTCATTTCTTGAGTTAGAATTCTCTGTTATTCTATAATCTCGTTAATTAGAATGCGATGAAACTTTTTGAATTTAGGCGCGAATTGACGAACGTCAGAAACTGTTTTTTGATTTATTCATTTAAATTTTGAATTCTTTCTAATTTTGAGATTCATTTGTGGAATTCGACTTTACTCTTGCTAAAATGAGTCGTGATCTCGAATTGAATGAAACTTGAAAATTTAGGCGGAAACGAGATATGCAGAGAGTGGTGGAGTCGGTTTACAAGTCAAAAATGGGAAAACAAAAGAGTCCAAACGGCAACGTATCACCTCTAATGAAGTACTTGAGCTCCAGTTCCAGTTCCAGTTCGAGTTTGAGTTCCAGGTCTGCACTGAGCATGGGTCCTTTCTCTCCAGTTCCGATAATGAGCAGCAGTAGCAGCAGTCACTTATCAGCCGTTGATGAGGAGGATGTGTACGTGATGGATGGGCTTCCCATCATGAGGCATTCACCATCACCATCACCATCACCGTCACCATCATCATCATCTTCTTCTACTTCTTCAAAAACAGAGCTTTGTAGGTCTTGGGGGGAAGTTGGAATGTGCCGCTTTGGTACCAAGTGCCAGGTACCATTTTAAGCATTCGTTGACTCGTTTATTATGCAATTTGACTCGTTTATTATACCATTTTTGAGCGTTTTGACATTATTATATCCATATTCAAATAGCAAAAAACAGATGCATCTATTTAATTGTGTTTGATTTATATGCCAAGCTGAAGCTGATTGGTACCTTTTCTATAAAGCATATCCGAGGATAGGAAACTACAATAAAGAGTTTCAAATACTTGTGTAGAAAGAATTATTTTTCCCAAAGAAACGATTATTTTTCCCAAAGAACTTTCTAAGAGAACTCTTCAAACAAACAGACGTGGTTAATTACATCATAATGACGTCCTAGCATTTTATGATCATTGGGGTGTACGTACACATAAAATGAACACCACAAGCTGTTTTTGAAAATATTTTGAATGAAATAATGTTAGTGGAGGATGACTTAAGATCATCAACAGCTCTCGATTGAGTCTCCTCTAACCCTTTGGTTCTGTGCAAGCATGTGACTGCTTTTGTGAAGTTATTATGCTCGTATTTGATCACATCTTGTTTCTGGTTGTTATTTCATGGCCACGTGTAACAGAGCAGGGTCATGAACTGAGCAAATTTCCTTGGGCTATGGTGACCTTGTCTTGATTTGAATTTTTTATGGTGAATGGGTGTCACCATTATCAGCATCTATGCAAGGCAAGGATGACTCTTTTGATATTTTGATGATTTATGAACAAAATTGTTCATTCTTTGCAGTTTGCACATGGAAAAGAAGAGTTATGCTCAACTCTTTTCCCCACTACCAAGAACAAATCTGAGGTAAGCTCTAGCAACTATAAACATCTGTTTAGTCATGTTGTCTATGAGCAGAACCCCAAAACCAACACTGAGAAGGATGCTGTTTCGGTGTAGGCACAGACATGCAAGTCGTTCATCACAGGATCCTGCATATATGGCTCAAAGTGCCACTTTATCCATCAGGTCATGACAGATTCAGCATTGGTACTGACAATTCAAATGGAGGATCATTCCATGAAGGCCTCTGCCTGTGAAAGCCCCGTCACTCCCGTTACTTTCAAACATCGAGTAACTAACACTGCCATCAAACCTGAGCATACACGCAAGACCACTGCCTTAATCAACAAACATGTTCAAAGTCGTGCCACTTCTACCTCCAGCAGGGACAATTGGTCGCCACAGGATGATGGCATTGAGGTTACCTTGCCATGCCACCCCAGCAAAACTCCACCAAGGGTAAAGGTTGATGAATATATTGACAGTGTTCTCTGTTGTCCTACAACTGCTGCTAGGAGGAGGTTGCCGGTGTTCACCAAGATTTGTCCTGAATATTGATTTTGTTTGGTCCTAGGTGATCCATACTATCTTGCTGTGGTGGTGCCAGAAAGATACTTTTGTTTGGTTTGGCTTCGCTTCATGCTTATTCTGTTTACATTCTTCTGAGGTCAGATTGATCACCAACATATTTGATTGTGCAAATTATTACTTGCTCACTACAATAATACTTGGACAGGAAAGTATATGACACGGCTTTAAATTTGAATCCGTTTCTACTTGAAATTGTGAAGTAAACCACTTTTCCGGTGGTAGCTAAATAAAATCTGAGGTATCATGTTGTCGCAAAGGAATAACCTAGGTGGTGGCTAAACATATTCCTAATCCACTTTTGGTGTGAATTTTTTTTTTTTACTTAAATTTGATTGACTTTTTTTTTCCCCCCTCCAAACTAGATCCTCTCCCTATCCACGTGACCAAGTTTTAAACTCTGAATCTCTTAAATCACTCTAAGATATTTGTTTGTTTTAAAACTATCACTCACTTCGATTGATTGACCTACTCATATCACATTTGATCATGTTAATTTTTCACGCTATATTAACAAATTCATAAATCGATGTTCACAGCACTTACAATGCTTCAATCTCCCAGTTTTACCCAACCAAAATTGAGGGCAAGTAATTTACGGATTATGCATATGCCAATGGCCGCATGGCTCAATTACACTTCTGTGAAAAATATCAGATATTACCTTGGAAGTCTTGAAACAATTAAAAGAATTGTTTCTACAGTTAAGATTGTCTCAAACAAACCAACAAATTCTTGGATCACGAACTATACATCCCTTTTGCAATGGTAATCCAATAAAAAAGAACGAAGTACAAAGGAAATTGCTAATACTGTGGAGAATTCGATGAATGAGCTCGTCATTGCTTTTTCCAATGAATGTTTTTATCATCTTGAATTTTACAAATGTCATAGCTTCATCTTCATTCCTCCTCTGCACCATTTAATTTACACCACCAACCAAATCTACTTGAATTTTGATAATGCTTCCTCATCACGAACAATTTGCTCTGATTTTATGCCGCAGAACCAGCCTTTTAGTTTATTGTTATGCACGAAGATTTGTCTATTCATTAGGTTAATTTGATTGAAGAGAAAGGTGAATAACAGAAGGAAAAAAGACACCCATTAGTACATTGTTATGCACAAAGATTTGTCTATTAATTAGGTTAATTTAATTAAAGAGAAAGGTGAATAACAGAGAGGGAAAAAAATAAAATAAAAACCATAGCAATGGCATGATTGTTAAGTTAAAGAAGACATCAAGAGATAAATTAAAAAAAATTGTCAGTTTTTGCCTTACTGAAATCAATACATGTATACCACTTACTCCTACTATTTTCATATTATCCAATAGCATTCCTTACACCATAATTTTACAATAATACTCTTATTTTCAAATATATTTTTACTCGTATTAATTATAAATAACATAAATTATATAAATTGAAATTAAAATAAAATGATTTAAATATACGATTCAATATGAATAAAAAATTAATAATAAGATATTTTCATATAATTTTTGTTTTTTAAAACATTTTTTCTTATAATAATAATTATTTTATATTTAGAAGATAAAATATCAAACAAATAATTCATTTATCCTTTTTTCTCATAAATTTTTTGTATTAATAAAGTTTTTAAATAAAATAAAAATAATAGGGAGGTAAGTAATATATATTGAATGAAGTACGAAGAAAATGAGAATCTCCCTAAATTAAGCAAAGACAATTGTCCACAGGATTCGGAGAGTTGTTTTACTAATCCCACTTCAAAATATGGTCCTGGTTGCGTCAAGATCAATGTCTTGGAAACTTAATCACCGCCTTCCTTTATTTTACATAGCATGCTTTTTGCTTATCTGGCAAGTCACCCCAGCAGCTTTTGGCAATGAAAACATTCAGCTTCTTTTCGCTCCTTCTTCTAACGAGGTTGGCAAAGGTGTTGCATGCTGACACCACCAGTTTTCTGCACAATGGGTTCCTCCATGCAAACTTAAGCTTGGAAGGAGCTTCATACATAAGCCCCAGTGGCATACTCACTGTGACAAACAAGTCAGAAGACCTCATTGGGCATGCCCTTCATCCAAATCCTTTGAGATTCAAGACCAATAACAAATCTGTAGCCATCGATTTCAGCACCAACTTTGTGTTTTCCATTCTTCCAAAGTACCCTGATCTCGGAGGCCAAGGCCTTGCTTTCATTATAATATCCACCAATCAACCAGAAAATTGTTTAGCAAACCAGTTTCTGGGACTCCCGAATATTACTATGCCTAGCAGTACAAAATTCTCCACTCGTATGTTGGCTGTTGAATTTGATATCATACAGAAACTCCTAGACATCAATGATAACCACGTTGGAATAGATATATCAAGCCTCATCTCCAGTGCATCAGAGCCAGCTTCCTACTATTCCGGCAATAACCACAGAATTCCTATTCTTCTGAGAAGTGGAAACCCGATTCAAGCTTGGGTTGATTATAGCAGCCAGGAGATGTTGATTAACGTTTCCATATGTCCTCTAGGTGTACCAAAGCCTTATCGTCCTTTAATATCATTGCCCATTGATCTCTCATCGGTGATAGATGAGTACATGTACACAGGCTTCTCTGCTTCAACTGGTTTAATAACAGCATCACATAACGTGCATGGCTGGAGCATTAGCATCAGAGGCCTGGCACAAGATTTAAATCCAACAAAGGTCCCAACTCTGGAAAAAAGATCTCATGAGGTGGTACGCAGAAGGGGATTCTTGGTAGGTATCACTCTAGCTGGTATAGCTTTTCTCATCCTGATTATTGCAGGAGCTATTCATGTCTTACAAAGAATTAAATATGCTGATGAGATGTTAGAAGATTGGGAAATTCAATGCGGTGCTCGTAGATTTAAATATGCTGAGCTAGCCTCTGTTGCTAAGGGTTTCGGAGAGCAAAACCTTGTAGGATCGGGAGGATTTGGAAGAGTTTACAGGGGGTTAATGCCTAGCCTAGGGCTAGAAGTTGCAATAAAGCGAATTGGTCATAATTCACAACAGGGGATGAAAGAATTTGTAGCAGAAATAACGAGCATGGGAAGGATGATAATTCACAACAGGGGATGAAAGAATTTGTAGCAGAAATAACGAGCATGGGAAGGCTAAGGCATCGGAATCTAGTGCAGTTGCATGGCTGGTGTCGAAAGCAAGATGAGCTCCTCCTAGTTTATGACTACGTGCCAAATGGGAGCCTTGACAAGCTATTGTTTGACAATGATCACAAGCTCAGGAAACTGCTGACTTGGGACCAAAGATACAAAATTCTCATTGGCATTGCACAGTCATTTATTTACATGAAGAATGCAACCAGAGGGTGGTTCACAGAGATGTGAAGCCAAGCAATATCTTATTAGATGCCGATCTTAATGCTAAGCTGGGAGATTTTGGTCTGGCAAAGATTTATGAACATGGTGCTAATCCACAGACAACACATATAGTAGGTACCCTAGGTTACCTGGCTCCTGAACTCACAAGAACAGGCAAAGGTACAACAAGCACTGATGTCTACAGTTATGGTATACTTATGCTAGAAGTAGCTTGTGGACGTAGATCGATTGGGCCCCAGAAGGCTGCTGCGGAACTGCTATTGGTGGATTGGGTAAAGGAGCTACATTTTCAAGGAGAGATCACTCAAGCCATCGATCAGACACTTGATTATTATAATTTAGCTGAAGCTGAGCTAGTGCTTAACCTAGGCCTGTTATGCTCAGCTCCTAATCCTGTCTACAGGCCGGATATGAGAAGGGTTGTTGAATTTCTGCTAGGAGATTCCAGTCTTCCTCCACTACCCCCTGACATTCACCTCAAAGATACATAATGGGATTCTCTGACTTCCCAAGTGATTCGGATTTTTTCAATAGCAAACTGACGTCATCTTAGAGTAATAGTTTCACAAGCATTTAGAAGAAGATTTCTGGTTGTCAAGCAACTAGAATAACAAATTTAGATAATCACTGGAATGAAGCATCAAGCATGGCTGCCGTGTCAGAAATAGGGCATGTGGTCTATGGCATTTGCTGACACTAAGTGATGACAAGAACACATTTCTAGGATTAGAAAAATGCAGTAGAGATATAAGGATTACTCTGAGGGTACTGGTGAAAACACAAAGTGAATATCAAGATGTTGGTAAAATATTTTAAAAAAGTCATTCCATATTTATTTTCTCATCTGTGGAATTATTTAGATCATTCCCTGTTTATTTTCTCATTTGGGAAGCTTCTTAAACTTCACCTCTTGTTTCTGATATAAACGTATCTGCATTCAACTTAATCCAAATTAGAAACTCTCCTTCCCTTAACAACAAAATTGATTTAGAGGGGGGGAAAAAAAAGGAGGTAGAAAAGAATAATAGTCTCTATCGGTCCTTTTATCCGAAAAGATAGTTTTAAGTTGTTAGATTCTCCTTTTTTTCTGATTATTTTTTTGAGGCATGCTTTCTTTATAATTCTCTACAGCTTAGCCTAACTATTCTAACAAAGATCAGGAGAAAACAAATAACGAAAACATCAAGTACTTTGTTCCCTTCCCCTCGTGAAGCAAAATAGTTTCTATGAGATTTAGTGAATGTTTTGTAAGAGAAATGGGTGATGCTGAATTAAAAATGAGAGTACTATAAATTGGATAGATTAGAGCTGTTTGGAAAATATAATGATACCATAAATAAAGCATTGAAGGAACAGAGAAATTATAGAAGGATTAAATGGATTTAAAAGCAGCCAAAAAGGAAGAAACAGGGATAAATATAGAGCAGTGATCAAAACAAAATATAAATCTTCATGTTCAGTTAAATGAAATTTAGATGCATTTGAACTGCTAGTTATTTATGTAAGTTTCAAAAAAATTGAAAAAAAATGAAAAAATATCTTCATGTCACCTCACATGCCTAACTATTTGATACTCAAGATGAACCACAAATTATGCAGATGGCGCCAGCGACAAACTTGACATAACGTGATGCGAAATAAACTGCTCATGTATCAGCTTAAACTTCTCTTTGAGTTTCTTAATCTGCAATAACATTATTGCATTGGTCAAACTAACCACAGAGAGAATGGTAATATTAAAAATATCACATGGAAGAGAAAATTGAACAAGGCTAGAATACCCTTTTCATTTCGATCTCTGTGTCACTCTTCTGCTGGCTCAACGAGTGTCGCAAGTTGGTGATGTCAAAAACATTATCTAGGTCACCTTCAAATGCACTCTCTAGGTCCTCCCGGAGGAGTGCTGGCAACTTGTCTACAACTGGCATTAGAAGAAAGCAATTGAACTGCAAAACATAGATACAACAATTGGGAAAAAGTAAAAAAAAAAAAAGAACATAAGAAAGACGTTTATGCAGAGGAAGCCAAACCCAACCCACTATCTCCCCCACTCCAAAATTACCGATTCCCATTTTCCCCACTTGTGGTAGAGAAATAAAGCACAAAATCAGTAATGTTAGAAATAAAGCACAAAATCAGTAATGTTGTTATATATTAAAATTCCACCATGTAACAGGTAGAAAGTTCTGCAGAAACCAAATACAACATAGAAAAACATTGCATGACTCGTAATCAAAAGATTTGAAAAACAATATTGACAAACCTTTAACTCAGCAGAAGCCAAGAAGTATTCCCTTATGCCATGGAATATCTGTTGCACTAAAGCATAGACGATCCTTTCAGATGACGGGGCCAGTCTTCGGTTCCATAATGTGTTATCTAGAAGATCTGCCAACCTTGTTTCTGTTGTCTGAACAGAAGAGCTTGAATCGACACCTGAGGCCACCTGACTGAGCTTTACGTCTGTCCTAGGCTTAGTGTCATGCTTCTCATTGGCAACTGAAACAAATGATGACTCTTGACAAAGGGGCATCGATAGAGAGTTGCTTAATACAGCCGACTGCTCTGTACTACCAAATGAATCTAGGAATTGGCGTAACCCAGCACGGTTCTGAAAATTTAATGTGAAAACATAATGAAAAAATCATAACACCAACAGAGCTGACATATAATTAAATCTTTGTATCGATAAGAACTAAAGAAAAGCTCCATATAAATTACATTATATCCTTTGCATTACATTTTGGAGACATGAATTCTATGTGGAAGCTTGGAAATAGAACAAATATAATGTAGAAACCTAAAGAAGTTAGTCCACAAAACAAAAAGACAACTGAAGTTGTAACTAATGCCATTCAAATTCTAAAGTCTGATATGTCAACAAAGTATGGCCAATTTTGGAAAGAATTTAATGAACAATAGAAACGAAAGGTAAATCAAATTGAATGGCTTCATTTTTTAGAACATTTATATTCCAAAACAGGCGAAAATGTTAACCTTATTGTGCAAGGACCATGTGACATAGCGGGTGGTGCTCACTAAATCCTCCATACATCTGCAGCAAATAATGAAGAACAGAAGATAATGTCATCTAAAAGGAAGCTGATCAGAAAATAACAAAAAAATCAAACATAAGGAATGAAAAACTACATACAAACATAGTCTAACATACAAACTAGCAAATAACATTACGTTTCCTATCTCTCTTGGCACCAAATCCATCTTACAAATTTTTTTCATCGTAATAAAAGAAAGGCAGAAACCCACATCCATGCAATTTTCATCCTCATCCAGAGGTTGTTAATGTAACTTATAGAAGTTTGCTATCAAATAATTATAATTCCTAGCATTCAGTTACTTAATTTATCAACTGAACCCCCAGTGCATTAGTTTTATTACAAGATATAACTAGAAAAGAAACATTGAGGCAATGAGTCAGTTCATGCAAACTATGACGCATTTCAGTGAAAGGTTATTAACGAAAGAGATGATTGCAACACCAGAAAGCAATATACTTTTCACGGCATGCTCTTTCGGTAGATTCTGCGAAGTTGTTGAAAGCAGAAGCAACTCGCCTCAGAAACACCTCATGGGCACTTAGATATTCTCCCTCTTTCTGTTAAAAAGCAGTAAATGGGAAAAATAATAACTATAAAAGGACAATGAGCAAAAATTTCATGAATTAAAATTTAGAAGGTTCTACAAGCATAAAATTAAAAAACCAATTAACTGAAGGGCTGAGGCCTTACCTGAAGAAGATATATAGATATTGGAAGTAATCTTTTCAGAATGTGCAAGAGCCTACAACCCAGCTGTACAAGAGAGAAGTACCTTAGTGAAGTAGCTCTGACATCAAATTGGTGCATGGCCAATTGAGAAAAAGAAAGGGAGAGAATGGAGCAAAAAGAGAAGAATTGAGAGCTATGAACTTTAATCCAATAACCAATAATCACCCGAAATAGAAATCCTACTCCAACAAGACAAAGAAAACAAAATCTCATGCCTAAATAACCAAACATGAATCAAATAAAAAAATAAAAACTAAACCAACTAAAATAATGTAATTCAAAAAAAAAAACTAAAATAATGGAAATTAGAGATAAGACTAAAACTAGCCTAGTTCATCCTATGTTACTTTATTTTTGAAGAGAGCAAACACTAACATACACAAAACAAATTTGTATTTTTGAAGGAAGGATCTATCTTAAGTAAACAAAATTTTAAACTATAGTTATTCGATGGGAAATGACATAAAATGTAGTAAAGAGACAGAAAAGGAAAACAGCAAGTCCTTCGGTAGATCAAGTAATATGCAGTCAGTGAAGATTTTGGAAGAAAACTAGAAAAGATAAACCTTAAATTTATAGCAACGGACTGGAAATGTAGGAATGGATCTCCCATCACATGATAAAGAATCAAAGCAAGGGATCAAGTGAATAAAAGCACAGGAAAATAAGGATTGGAAAGTAAGAAGGGTACAGAACATTTGAAAATGAGGAAACAGTGGAATACAGAGAACTTTAGAACAAAAAACTAGAAATTGCATTTGCAAAAAATGATATGACAACCAATAAATAAGGTGCCAAAACCAATGAAATTGAAGGCTTTATAAAGTATCTCTAATAATGAAATAATTCTACCAGGTTTATCTGATATGAAAGTAAAAAGCTTTGATATACGGTTACAAACAGGATAAAATCATTAGAACAGCACCAAATGACAGAGATGACACTTGCATACAGCTTCAGCTTCCCAAAGAAAAGCCATGGACATGAGCTCAATAGCTTCATACCCAAAAAACCAAGTAATTTTCTTCAAATCATCATCTCAATAGCTTCAAAAGGAAAAATACTTCTGTTCCATATTTAAGTAATTTTCCTCATAAATTACGAATCATACACCCATTCCATATATGAGTAATTTTTCTCATGTTATGAAGTGTGACTGTGTGACCCCAACTTGCGGAGAACAACTAAAGCACTCTTTCATGAGTCTAGATTGATAAAATAGCATAGATACCTAAGGATGTCACCATTGGTCGACTATATAAATAAATCATCTCATGTTCTTGAATTTCAAGCCTTCTGTCTTCTATATTTAAATAAATACAAACTTGGCCACCAAAAACTGACAGTCCTTTTATTTTTGCTTCCTCTAAAAATGGATATCAAATAACAAGCAAAACTTTAAAGTTTTAAGCATTGTCTCAGACTTTGTCATATTTCTCTCGGTCAATACCCTCTTTCTCATTCTTATATCCTTTTTTCCATCACTGATACATTAGCTTAAATTAAACCATCAAAAAGATCATATTTCATCCACCAAAATCAATTTTAGCTCCAAGCAATACTTAAATGAATTCCTGTCATTCTTGAACCAAATTACTTACATCCAACCACTAGCGCCTTGCATAACAATACAATGAGCCAAAACTCCCTAAAGCATTGCATACAAGAATGAATCCAATTTGGCCAGGGTTGTTTGTCTGAAGTTCTAAACACTGAATGTGATTTTGTTTCAATCATTTAGATATTAATGTCTGTCTCTCAACTTAACACTGAAAATTTGATTTTTAAAATCTGAATAGAAAGAAGTGAAAATATTTAGCTTAACACTTATAAAATGTCTAAATAAGTTTTTTGAATAGTAGATCTTAAAAACACCTGAATAACTTTTTATTCTCTACACGTGTAAAATTTTTTATCAATTTATTGATACAGATATAGCATGTGAAAACATTAAAATTTTCAAATGTTTATATTTAGATAATATGAATAAACATCAATTTATCGTTATGACTTGTCCACGTAGATCTACTAATATTTCAAATATAAAAACAAACACTGCTTGAGTAACAGAATGGATTCAGTGAAAAATAGACTTGAGCCTTAAAGCACAGAGTTGCACATACATATGCTTGGTATTTTATTTGAAAAATAGTATCCTGCAAATTTCTTATAAACAACAACTAAATTGGCATGGGGTGGCTGGTCATAAGTTGGTGTTGCCTGTCCAATATGAAAAATCAGTTAAGCATCACAGAATTAATGTAAATTAGGTAGTAGGCTAAGAATGAGTTCATTGATTTATTCAACTTCAAGTCTCAACCGTATAATGACACCCGACACCCACATTGCATGGAACATTGGACAAGAAAATAAAGTAAAATGGAATATTAACAATGGATAAGCTATAAACCTGATGAAGGAAAGGTTCAAATGTATCACGAGCCTTTGCAACAGCTATGACACAAGCCGTCCTGGTAAACCAAATGAAAAGAGGAAAAAGAAGAAAATTAAAAGCCACTCAGTAAGAAAATATAGAAAGACTACCATAAATATGGGAAGAAAATACCTGGAGTAGTTTGTTCCATCATGAATATCTTCGACTCCACATGCATTTACAATCTCCTCTCGTGTAATTGGGGGGCATTTTATTCCTCCAACCACAAAACGAAATTCAGCCATAGCTCGATGATATTGTGCACCTCCATAAAGTCGCATTCCTGCATTCTATGAGCAAGGAAACTCAAATTTCAATATGCATGTTATAATAACTCTGAGAGGCCTCACACGTTCACATTCAGAACACAGGAATGGATTCTCTTATTCTTTTGGCACCACTACGAAATGCTTGGCTATAAAATTCAACTGGCCATACGTACACATACAGTTTTGTATAAGACCAACTGATTCACTCAATTGAGAAGAATAAAAAGCAACTAAAATATTAAGAAGACTGGCACAAGAATGCTTAAGGGCATGAACAAGAGAAACTTTCCAGATTAGGAGAGATTGCAATCCAATTAATTTTTGTGCTATAAGCAAGACAAGCAAATACATAAAGAAATTCACTGCACCAAAAAAAAAAAAAAAAGAGAAAGTTATAGCAGAAATATTCTTGCTTACAGGTATTAGCTTGTGTGGAAACTGAAGTCCATCGATACCAACAAATGCCCCTCCATTAATTCTCTCATCTTTTAGTGTTTCACCTGCGAAAAACATACTGAAACCATTCATGTCCAAAGCGGGAATTATTTATAACATAAGTTCTACAATTTGAAGAAACTGAGTATGTAGGCACCCAAGAAAGAGTAACAAGATAAGAAACTATCTACCACATGGTGAAGATGTAATGCCATCAAGATTATTTACCAAATTTATCTGGAGGTGCAACAACTGTCCCTTTCAGTAGCAACGACAACTGAGCAATAAAGCATATTTCAGTCAGAACAAATAACATGAACAACAATTTTGAAGCAGTAATCAAAAGACCATATACACATCCATATGTATAACTACTTTGTTCTTTTCCTCCATCCTCTGCTAAGTTACAATAAGGCAACATGGCGAGAAGAAGCGAGGGGGAAGATATTGACAGGAATGTTAGAAAACTCCAAATCAATTAAATCCTTAGTTGAAACCTTGGTCAAGAATAGATCATGAAAAACTCTCCCTTTCTCCTTCAATTTTACTTCATCCAAGGTGCTGTGTAAAAAGAAAGCATGGAATACGGTTAATTATGATGAAAGAAAAACTAATGTAACACTAGAAAAATAAAAGATAAAGTTCAAACTAAAATTAATGATTTTGGCCACTACTACGCCATTGAACTTAGAAGCTAAGAGGCCATATAATATGCATTCATGAAAAATTCGCCTCAAGGGGGAAAAAAAATAAAATAATTTCAATCCTATACCTGAGTTCTTTATTTATTTCATTCAGTTTTCTTGTTGTGCTGCAGTATTCCTTTTCAAGAAGTGGAATGATCATAGGAACACTGTCCATATACCTTGCAAGTGTAAAGTTCTAAAGCATTTAGTTCTAGGATTAGCAGGTTAAATGAGCTGAAAATAGTGTGATCAGATTGAAAGACAGAGAGATGCATACCTTTTCTGGAGCAGTTCTTCCAAAAACGATCTCAGTTTGCTTACACCTATTCGGCTCCTTTCTTGCTTTGACAATGACCGACCTAACTTCTCTTCCAACGATGTTATGTCTTCCATCTCTCTTATGAATATAGCCTGTTCTACGAAGTACGCTTAAAAATTTAGGGTGTAGAAATAATTGAATCAAGAAAATCGACCATTAACAAAGTCTAACATCCCAAATCCTAAATACCATAAATTCATAAATGCAAGGCCAACATAAATAAACACTTTCAGATAGCTAATGAAGCCTATGTGCTTTTATCTGAAATATAAATACGTTTGAGTAGCTCAAAAAGCAAACATCTTAATGTAATTTTGTTCTTCTTTTTGTAATATCTGACTATTAAGTGTTCAGATGTTTATCTTTAAAAATCAGGAGCATCTTAAAATAGTAGTTAATATACTTGGATTTGTGTTAGAAATGAGCTTAAGTTAGGCTCTTGACAAGATGTGAACAAAATTTTTTGAATACTATGGTATATTAATAAATAACTATGGTTCATTAATAAATAACTGAAAAAAAAAATTGTTGTTACTTTGTTCTAAATGCATAAAGTTTAAAAATTTATTATTTCAGCTAAGAAATTTTATAAAAAAATAAAGGAATTAGGTTTTATATGACATGAAATAAATGAATTTAAAAATAGCATTTTGGATACATAAAATTATGGACTCATTTGTACTTTCTCTAAGATAAAAGTTAGAAAATATAAATTTTCATGTATGTGTGTAAGTATCATACAATCATGCTTCGGCTAAAGAACACAAACCAACATAAACATCCAAATGAATTAAAAAAATTGAAATAAAAGCTGTAGAAGAGAAAATGAAAAAAAAAAAGAAGAAAAATAGCTAATGTTTCTTTAATTTCATGCCACGAAAACTTTAGCAATTTCGGCATCGTCGAAATTAAAGAAGGGGGAAAGGAAAAAAAAATTTGAGTAGACAAGTTGAATTCTTCCATGCACTTTGATTGCAAAATGTTCCAAAAGTAGCAGTTATAAAAAATCATATCAGTAGTACGAAAATCTAGAAGAGGAAAAATGTGGGGGAAAGGGGAGGCGGCGTTAGGAAGGAGGGACGGTAATGTATTAAAATTGATATAATACAATGCTTAAAGTCATGTAGAAGCACTAAGAATAAAGCTAGATCTCAGTAACATAGAAAGTGGCATGTCATCTTCCATTTTTTAGCCCTTAAAAAACAATACCACTTCTATAAATCAAGTTGAAAGAACAATTTTGCAGTATGAAGAGTATCTAGCATTCTATCGACCATTGTAAATATAGGCACTTAATCAATTATCTTATTAATGCCTTGAGTACCTCTCATCTTTTCTAGCTGAAAAGACCAGCAAGAGAACAAGGACTAAGGCTTTCTTGAAGATATCTCATTTTCATCAAATCCTTCATTTGACCATTCGAGGTTTTATAGGTTCTTAGTGGAAAGGTTCTTTTTGGGGTTCTAAAAATTTTATAGGTTCCTTTCAACAAGTCAATACATGTTAAACTTAGTAGTCATAATCCATCTGGTAACTCTTCAGACATCACATTAACATATTCTCCCAATAAACTTGAAATGTTTTCTAATTCCCATGTACCTTTTCTACTTACTGCAATGATAATATATCTGAGGACACGACCATTTTCACTTTAGTTTGAAATTATATCAAATGAGTAAAAAACATATTTCTTCCATTAAATTGAAGAGGAAATGTTTAGTTGAGGCCATTCTGACAACATTGCAATCATAATTGCAGGTTTATCTAAGCAGATTGTGATAAGAAGAATATTCACCACACCAATCTTATCTTCGTACTTATCAATTAAATATTGCATCAAGAACCTTTATTTGATTGGAGTTTCACAGCCTTTACTGAATGACTTTTATAGGGTTGGAGGTGTTTTTCTTACGTCAAGTGTGGCCTTTTCTTTTTTTCCTCCCCAGCTATCATGTTTTTGGAGCTTCAAAAGTTATTCAACACACTTTTCATGGTAGGCATTATGAGGTTGAAAAAATTGGTTCATAGCCAAATGTCTACTCATATGATTTGTTGCTGTCAATGTTTGTTTGAGAACAAGATTTTCAGTTTCGCTACCAAGATCACAAACTTTTTCAGCCATATCACTTTCTCTAGAATCTATAACTTGCTTCCACTTCTTCTTGGCCTTCCTTTCATCAATATTCAAAAGGTTTCTATTTTAGAACATTCGCAAGATATACAACCCTTGAATTCAAAAGAGTTACAACCTCCTCCTTATTAAAAAATCAAAGATTGGCATATTACCCAAACATGATAAGATAACTCCCCTAGATGATTGTCCAATTGCCTACATGGTGTCTCAAGTTAATCCCCGTCCATAAACTATGTTGGAAGTAGATATATCTTCCTCAATATTAGTGGGAGTAAATAAATATGTCTATGAGGTAGATTTTATGGCTAAAGAGCAGAGATTTCTGTTGAGTGTATATACAATGCAACTATTCTCAGCAGTTGAACTTTTTTTTTAATTCTCCAATTCCTCTCACCAAACATAGCATAAATAATGACCATAACCAAAATGAAGCACATTGTGTGAATGCGGATAGTTTAGTGGACTAAACCTGCTTGAACTCTTCATTTGAACTGTACACTGAATCATGCCCGGTGCCAACTCTTCCAGAAGGCACTGATGTAAAGAAAGGAGAGCCACCCAATATGAAGCCATCAAGTGTACATGCAGGCGGTGAAAGGAAAACTTCCACATCTGATGCACGTGCAAACTGGGGAATTTTAGTGTCAAGCTTGGTTGAGACAATGATAGTTCTCTTTAGCTCAGGATCGACCTGCATTACATACATATATACATCAGACAAAAGTTTTAACCACATCTACCATCTACCAAACAAAATATGAGAAGCAATTTCTTGACTAAAATGAAATTAATAGTAAGACACATACTTGCATTACCACCTTCCTCGTAGTGGCATTGCTCCAATCACTGCAATCTTCAAGACATAATATAATGAACTCTCGATGCTGCATTTTGGCCCGCACAAGGGACTCCACCGCACGAGCTTGATCCTTGCATGGATCATAAATGCCGCAACAATCAGCATCAAAGTCTCAAGCAACATTGTTACTAAGGAAATTAAAAGGAATTTTGCAAATATTTTTAAATGGGGTCTGGGAGTAGACCTGTAAGGCTCCATTTTTTCGACCTGGGGCGGGAGCAATAAGTCCAGGAGTGTCTATTATAGTAAGATTTGGACAGTATTTAAATTCCACCTTAATAATAATTTCCTTAGCCGAGAATCGATTACTATTAGATTCACGCTCCAACCTCATGTTCTCCTCTTCAATAAATGACTGAATTTCTTGGAGGGACTTTTCTTGAGCGAGGGTGGGGTCCACATCGGAGGAGGCGAGATGGCACAAAGGAAGTTCACAGAGAGGATTGTACTTCATGTGAAGAGTAATTGGACGACGGGTCTTGGTGCCACCGCCGACGTGGTTAAATTGAAAGCCCATAAGGGCTTCTACAAGAGCGCTTTTGCCATCAGTTTGGTGACCCACAACAAGCACTGCCGGTGCGTCGAATGGCGTCTGCAGCTCTTGGGCTAAGCCATGTAGTTCGTTGTAAGCTTCGTACAGACTATGCATATCGTTGCATTTGGCCCCTTGCCCTCTCTCCATAATGTGCAGCTTTTCAATTTTTTTTTTTTTTGTCAAATAAATTATGTACCCATGCTAGTGAGTGCTCATCTCTTCTTTTAAAAATCTCAAAAAGAAAAAAAATTCGGTCCCGCAGCTGCGGTGCAAATGTTGCCCGGTACCACCCATTCTGTCTGTATTCGACAATTCGCTTGACACACCATTGCTCAGTTTAAGCGTGGGATTATTTATATTCTAAAACATTCTTTAAATACTCATATTTTTATAAAAATTTCTATTATAAAAGCATCAAATGATATAAATTACTATTAAAAATATTTTACCGTAAACAATCAATTCGGAAGTGTTTGTGAATTGTATTTTATGAATTGAACATTAATCCTTATATAATTCACGATTTTACAGATTATAAATTTTTAATCCAATTCAATTTATGAATTGGTGAAATTTAATTCAAATCTAATTTATACGTCTGCGGTTCGGATGTGAATTTGACCCAATTCATTTTCAATCCACCATTTTGTGGATTGACTTACAGGCTAAAAATTTTTAATCATGTCCTATCCATGAACTAATTAAATAAAAAAATAATTTTACTACTGATTAAATTAAAAATTAAATAATATTTAAATAAATTAATTGTTTAAATAAAACTAAAAAATACATTCAAAGTTTCAAATATAACACACAAAAATGAAAAAAATCTCATTTGTTTAGATTAGTACATGCAAATTAACTACTTGGGAAACTATAGTTTTTTATTTAATTATTTTTATTTTATATTATTATCGAATAAGACATAATATAGTTTTAATGTAATTATATTTTAACCTATTTATTTATTAGTAAGTACAATACAATATTTACAAGTTTAATTTTTTTATTAAATAAATATTTTTTATTTTTTTTACAGATTCACAGATTTTTATGGATTCAGAAAAGTAAATTCATATCCAATCTACCGATTGCGGATTTTCAATTTTTCAATCCAATCCAATCTACCAATTCACGAATCAGATTTTTACGAATTGGATTTCTGCAGATCAAACGAATTGAGCGAATTGAATTAAATTCTGAACACCCCTAGTAAACATATATAACATTATTACTTTGAATACGCCTTTAGGATATTGAAATCAAAATTCAATTTTCTTACCCTTTTAAACCCTAAATTTTTTCTTCTTAGTAACTTAAATATTTGCAAAGGAAAATCAACATGTCAAAATATTTTAATTTTAATGAGGTATGCGCGATCAATTTGATATTTGTTTACAATAAAAAGAATCGTTAATGATTAAAAGGCACGACAATCGACTTGTTATTTGCGGGACATGACTTCAACTCAAACTTTTAATGTTGATTAAGAATGTGTAATGGATCATACTAACAAATTATCAATCATGAGCTGAGTTTCTTTTTATAACTCATTATTATTCGATAATGTTCATTTATTAATACTTATTTTATCTCATATGTAGACATTTAAAAGTAAGGAAGTGTTAATTCATTGGAAGTCAGGAGGAAGAATAGGTTTGTAATTGCGATCAAGAGATCTAGTTCTGGTAATGGTGCTAAAAAGCAAGGATTACCTTTTGTGTGAGAAGAGTGAATGGTACAGAAACATGAGAATTAAATGAAGAGAACAAAAAAGAAAAGCAACCGTAGACTACTGGTTCTAAGAGGTGTGGATGTGATACGAACCCCATCAAGAACTGACACGACCCTAATTAATTTAGTCCCCAAAATCGAATCTAAACCAAGAACTGAATGGAACCGTGACCCAATGCTTAATGAAAGCACGAACCTTGGTATGTGAGGACGCCACAATCAACTATGGATAGTCTGATTGATAAGTCAAGAGTTTGAACGCCACGGAAATCCGATAAGCTCAAAGAGTTTGTATAAGAACCAAAGAGAATTAACTCTCTCACCAATTGCATCAAAACTGATCTTTGTTTATTGGATACGAGTACGTTATGTAGGGTTAGTTACAAGAATTTTTGGAAATAAATCCGAAACCAAAAATCAAATCAGAATCTAAATCTAAACAAATGGGAAAGAATCAAAATCAAATCAAAATCCTAATCTAAACGAATAGAAAAGAATCTAAATCAAATTAGAATCATAATATAAGTAAATAGGAAATAATCTAAATCAATCAGGATCCTAATTGGCTTAAATGTCTTATATCAATTAAAAAGGAAACTAGGCAATTAAAATAGAAATAACTGATTTGATTTTCTAATAGAATCCTCAAGAAATGGGAAAGTATCCAAAAAAGAAAAATAATATATTTTTCCTCCACAATGTGCAAGTCAACTTCCTATTTCGTAGAAGTGATTATTTAGAAACTTCAAGAGTTTAAACCATGCATTTATCATGTGTGATTCCTTCAACGGGCTTCCACAAATTTGATTGAGCCTAAATTGCTTGAATCAATTTATTAAGCACTTCTTTGAATTTCTTTACTCGAGCTCTTATAACAGGTCTGATGGGAACTGAGTAGGATCTGAATATGCCTCATCCCACATGCTTGTGATAGTTTTATTCTCAATCTCATCATTCCTTTCCTCTTAAAGAGGATTTTTCCTCAAATCATCATCGGCATCAAAAGGATTCAAATCAGAAACATTAAAAGTAGCACTTACATTGTACTCACTAGGCAAATCTAACTTGTATGCATTATCATTGATTCGTTCCAAAACTTAGAATGGACTATCCCCTCGAGATAATAACTTAACATTCCTTCGTTCTGGAAATCGTTCCTTGTACATGTGTAACCATACCCAATCGCCGGGTTCAAAGACTAGCTTATGTCATCCTTTGTTGGCTTGTTTAGCATATTGCTCAATTCTTTACTCAATTTTAAGCTTTGCTCTCTCGTGCAACTGTTTAACAATTTCAGCCTTTTTCTTGCCATCGAAGTTAACATGCTAAAAAATGAGTAATGGAGTTAAATCCAATAGGGTTAAATGATTAAACCCATAAACAATTTCAAACGGTGAATATTTAGTAGCAGAATGAATAGAACGATTATAAATAAACTCAACATGTGGTAAACAGTCTTCCTAACTTGTGATTTTTTTTAATAATATCTCACAACAAAATAGATAAAGTTCTATTCTCAACTTCTGTTTAATCGTCATTTTGAGGGTGACAAGTAGTTAAAAACTTAACATCTCGATCAGAAACAATTGTCCTAAGCATACCATACAACCTCACAATCTTCCTAAAGAATAGGTCAGTGGCATTAGAAGCATTATCCATTTTGTGGCATGGAATAAAATGTGTCATCTTTGAAAATCTATCTACAATTATAAAAATTTAGTCTTTCACTAGTTTAGACCTAGGTAAACCTAGCAAAAAATCCATCGAAACATCAGTCCAAGGTGCATTAGGTATTGACAAAGAAGTGTATAAGCTATAAGGTTGTAATTTCAATTTGGCTTGCCTACAAGTGACACATCTACCACAAAGTCTCTCAACATCTCGTTTCATATGTGGCCAGTAGAAGTGTTCCTGTAAAACTGCTAAAGTCTTTACAACTCCAAAATATCCTATCAACCCTCCTCCATGGGATTCTCTCACTAACAAATCTCTCAAAAAACAGTTAGGCACACAATGTTGAGATTAAGACTTTGTGGTTAATATGTTCAAAACCAAGCAATATAATATTAAATGTTGAGATTAAGACATACCTGTGAGAAAATGCATCTGCAACAACGTTTTCCTTACCTTGCCTGTAACGAATGACATATAGAAATATCTCTATGAGTTCTACCCATTGAGCATGCCTCTTATTCAACTTTTGCTGGCCTTTAAGTTGTTTCAAGGACTCATGATCGATGTAAGTCACGAATTTCTTAGGCTATAGGTATTGTTACCATGTTTCTAATGCTCGAACCAATGCATACAACTCCTCATCATAAATAGGATAGTTTAAGGCTGTCCCACTTAGTGATGTGACCCTCACAATGAAATTTTGAAACCTACACTTAATTTTTAATTTCAACTTCCCAAGAAAGTTCTAAACAGATTTAAGACAAACAAAATCTTAACCCAATGCTTAAGAAAACATGAACAAGAGGTCTAGGGAATGATATTGACGCCATACTCCAGATGTAAATGAGAAGGTGAGTGATAAGTCTAGATTTGGAATGCCACAAGAATGCAAATTCTTGATAAGTGAACTAGTTCTCAAAAGAGCCAAAGAAAGAATAATCTTTCAAATTCAAATAACACTAATCTCTAATTATCTTACATAGCAAAGTTGCTGAGTTTAAATAGACTAATAGAAACCCAAGATCCTAAAAATACAAATGAAAACATTAGAATAACCCTCCAAGTATAGGTTTGTCAAAGGATGCTTCAAAAGTCATCACCAACTTACCATTAATAATGCTAGTCATTGACAAACTTAATGCTAGTCTACCACAATTAATGCTATCATTGAAAAACTTAATGTTAGCCCACTATCATTGATGGTAGACTTACCTTACACATTGACAAACAAATGAAATTGAATAAACAAAGGAGTCGTTGGAAATCCCAAGTCTGAACAAGCTGTGATGAATTAGTCATAACTCCTTCTAAAAAACTCTAAATCCATCTTTGTAAATTGCATTAGAAATTTAATTTAATTATATTTCTAACTGTATATAGCTTGCATATTAATTATGGCTTAATCAATACCATTTTTATTCCAAATTTGCCCTTTCTGCATTTGATCCAAATTATGTATTTGGCTTCCCAATAGCTTGAATAATGCCCACAATGCCTTGTCTTCTCTTCAAGCCCAATTCATGATGTCTTGCATCTTGAATTGCATTTTCAATTCATATTTTCTCAATTAATCCATTTAAAGCAGTTACATCTTTTTGGCTCTATCTCTTATAATTAGGCATCCGTGTATGTGCAAAGGATCACTTGAAACTTTAATGATATTTTCTTGATGGTTCTCATCACTTAGTTTCTCACTAAAGTAAGCAATTGGTGGTCCTTCCTGCATTAAGACTGTGCCAATACCAATACTTGAGGTATCGCATTCAATTTCAAAAGTTTTATTAATAGTTAGGTACAGACAATAAGGGATCATTGGTTAGCTTTTGCTTGATCATTTGAAATGCCTTCTTTTGCACTTCTCCCCACTTGAATCTAACATCTTTTTTTATTACTTCAGTAAGTAGTGCGGCTAATGTGCTAAAGTCTTTCATAAATCGTCGGTAAAAACTAGCGAGCTTATGGAAGCTTCTCATATTACTTACACTTGTGGGACTCGGCTACTCTTGGATTGCACGTACATTTTCCTCATCAACCTGTATACCCTGTGCACTCACAACAAATTCTAGAAGCACAAGTTTATCAGTGCAAAAGGTACACTTCTTTATATTAACAAATAACTTTTCTTTTCTAAGCATATCTAAAACAGATTTAAAATTTACTATGTGATCGTCTATGTTTTTAGTATAATGAGGATATCATCAAAATAAACAACAATAAAATTTCCAATAAAAGCTCACAAAACTTGATTCATAAGTCTCATAAAAGTGCTTAGGGCATTAGTTAGACTAAAAGGTATGACTAATCATTCATATGAACCATATTTTGTTTTAAAGGCAGTTTTCTATTCATCTTTTTCTTTCATTCTAATATGATGGTATCCACTTTTCAGATCAATTTTAGAAATACACAAGACCCATGTAATTCTTCAAGCATATCATATAGCCTAGGAATGGGTTGTCGAAATTTTGCCGTTATGTTGTTGATGGCTTGACAGTCAACACACATTCTCCACGTCTCATCCTTCTTGGGAACCGATAAAACTAGAACTGTACATGGACTCGTGCTTTCTCTCACGTATCTTTTTTCCATCAATTCATTAACCTGCCTTTAAAGTTCCTTGGCCTCCTCCGGGTTGCTTCTATAGGCTGGTCTATTTGGAATGGTTGCACTAGGCATAAAATCAATCTGATGTTCAATCCCTCGAATTGGAGGTAAACCATGAGGTGTTTCCTCAGGAAAGACATTTTCATATTCTTGCAAAAGAGAAGTAATAAAACTAGGCAAAGGAGGGTCAAATTCGTTAGTGTTTAAAAATGCATTTTTGTTCAAAAGTACAATCATCGGTTGATGTGAAAAAAATGTATTTTTTTATCTCACTCACTTTTGTGTAAAAATTCTTTTGTTTTCCTTATGATTTTCTCTCAGTGGCCGTATTTTTCTTTGATTTTTCTCTCGTATTTTCCTCGGCCTTTTTTTGAACTTCACTCTATTCTTTTTTTTTCTTTTGCTCACTCTCTCTTTGTAGGCTCACTTGGTCTCTATAAACCTACTTTGGTTTTGGTGTCAATGGAACAAGATTGATGTTGCGTTAATTAAATACAAATGAATATTTGTTGGTGAAGCCATCATGCTTCACACGTCTGTTGAATTGCCACGGCCGCCCAAGTAACAAGTGTCTAGCCTGCATTGGTACTACATCACATAGCACCTTATCTTCATACTTACCAATCTAAAAGGTCATTAGTACCTGCTTGTTCACTTTCACCTCACCACTATCATTTAACCATTGTAGTTTGTATGGCCGTGGGTGTTTAAGCGTCGTAAGTCCTAACTTCTCTACTATGATTGTACTAGCAACATTAGTATAACTTCTTTCATCAATAATTATTCTACATACTTTGTCTAAACATAGCACCTAGTACGGAAAATATTTTCCCGTTGCACTGCTTCGTCTTACTTACACACTTAAAGTTCTCTTAGCTACTAAAGTCAATTTCCTAAGGGCTATATACTCTTCATCTTCGACGTTCTTTAATGGTGGCATCTCATTTTCTTCTGTTTCATCTTCAGTTATAATCTCACTGTTGTCCTACAATACCATAACTCTTTTATTCACACATTCACTTGCGATATGCCCCCTACATTGACATTTAAAACACTTAATGTCAGGATTCCTAATATTAGGAGTCACATTGTTACTTTGTGAATTGTGCTTGGAAGGCTCGGATCTTAGTTTAGGTGTTGTAGCTACTTGTGGCCTCTTATCTTGTTTCACATAGCTCGGTTTCCAAGGATTGAAACTCGAGCTTAGGGCTGCATGGGTGTTACCCCTCCTCTTGAGTTGTTGCTAAATCTTGATGGTTTTGTGGACCATCTCTTCAATCTCTATATAATGCTACAACTCAACCTTATCTGCAATCTCCCGATTAAAACCATTCAAGAATCATGCCATGGTAGTTTTTCTCTCTCTCTTCACATTTTCTCTAATGATGGCAATCTCTATTTCTTTATAATAATCCTCCACGCTTTGGCTATCCTGTGTAAGACTTAGTATTTTTTTGTACAAGTCTCGATAAAAGTGATTAAGTACAAAACGTTTTCTCATCAATGATTTCATTTCATCCCATATCTCAACTACACATTCCCTATTTCGCCTCATATTTATAACAAGCTAATTCTACTAAGTAATAGCATAGTCAGAAAACTCAATCATGGCCCATTTTACTTATTTGCCTCTGAATAATTGTGGCAGTTAACTATGAACTCCATTTTATTCTCATATTCAAGGTATGCTCCTGGGTCGAATTTTCCTTAAAAAGATGGAATCTTTATCTTTATGTCATTTAATCCATCATCCCTCTTCTTAGCTTTCATACCTCGTCCATCTCTCATATAGCTACCTCCTAAGTCCTCCCCTTCGTCATACTCATCCCTATAATAGTCATCAATCGCTCATCTAATTGGAGTTTTTTCTCTTCTATGTGCTTAGGGAACTGGTTGTGGCTGCCCTGCACGCGTGTTCTCCACTTGATCCAAACGTTCGTGTATGAGCTCTAATTCAGCCCTCATCATCCTTCTCATCTCTCCCATCAATGCTTGAATTTGTAAATTCTGAGTAGTTGCTGACGGATATTCTTCATTTGTGTTTCGTTCTAGGTTGTAAGACATGGCTAACATCTACAAAAGAAAGTTAGAAATAATGTGGAAATAACCTCACCTTACTCTCTTATGTGTTTCACTAAAAAAAATGATTCACTCAATTCCACTCGTATTTTACTCAAATTAATTGGCTTGTACCCTCTAATATGCTCACACTCTCTTGCCTTTTTTCACTCGTAGAAATTCTCACCCGGTCCTTCTCGAACTAATCAAACCAATGTTAGGATTCCAGCAGCAATTCACAAAGATTACACTAAGGAGACTTAAATTTCAAAAGTAAGAAGGAAATGCGTACGTCAAGTCGGGCTTTGATTTTGGGTAAAAATTCACCTATGTGGTAAAATCAATTTTGGACTTCCAAGGCACTAATAATGGAAAAATGAAAGATTTTAAGAGGAGGTTGGGGACTTTCTATCTTTTTTTTTTTAGGAAAATGAATAGGTAAAATTTGCAGATTTAAGGAGAATTAAACCATAAGGATGCAAAATTGATTTAAAAAAAACTCTAAAAATACTATTCACGTAGCACTATTCATGCAGTACTGTTCATGCAGTACTGTTGAGGCAATATTGTTCACGACTTTTTTTTGAGTTACTAAAATAAGAATGGAAAACAATAAAGATAGATGGATTTGACCTTGGTATCATTATACCAAATGATACGAACTCTGTCAAGAACTGACACGACCTTAATCAATTTAGTCCGCAAGATGGAATCTAAACCAAGAATTGAATAGAATCGCGACCCAATGCTTAATGAAAGCATGAACCTTGGTATGTGAAAATGGCACAATCAGTTATGGATGGTCTGATTGATAAGTCAAGAGTTTGAATGCCACAAAAATTCGATAAGTTCAAAGAGTTTGTATAAGAACCGAAGAAAATTAATTCTCTTACTAATTGTATTAAAACTGATCTTTTTTTTATTGGATATAAGCACGTTATATAAGGTTGGTTACAAGAATTTTTGGAAATAAATCCTAAACCAAAAATCAAATCGGAATCTAAATCTAAACAAATAGGAAATAATCTAAATCAAATCAAAATCCTAATCTAAGCAAATAGAAAAGAATTTAAATCAAATTAAAATCCTAATCTAAGTAAATAGGAAAGAATCTAAATCAAATCATGATCTTAATTGTCTTAAATGCCTTACATAAATTAAAATGGAAACTAGACGATTAAAATAGAAATAACTTATTTGATTCTCTAATAGCCTCCTCAAGAAATAGGAAAGTATCTGAAAAAGAAAAATAATATATTTTCCCGTCATAATGTGCAAGCCAACTTTCTATTTCATGGAAGTGATTATTAGGAAACTTCAAGAACTTGGATCACATATTTATCATGTGCGATTTCTTCAACGGGCCTCCACAAATTTGATTGAGCCTAAGGTGCTTAAATAAATCTATTAAGTACTTCTTTGAATTTCTTCGCTCGAGCTCTTGTAACGGGTCCGGCGAGAACTTAATAGGATCTGAATATGCCTCATCTAACGTGCTTGTGATAGTTTTATCCTCAATCTCATCAGGATGTCCTTTTGCATTAAACAACCAGAAGTTGGACACTGATGATTAGCTATTGAAAGTAATATGTCGAGTGCATAATCATCCAATAGGTGAGCATCTTGAAGGTCATTCTTATGCAAAAAAATTGTCAAAAGAAGAGACTTTATTGTTAATTGATATGTCCACGAGCACGGTGTGTCTAAAGGATATTTATTCAAATTGAAAAAGAAAAATCCAACAATATTTCAACAATAAAGAATATTTATAATGCACATCAAGGGCATAAGGTAGCAAAGATATGTGGGAGATCACAAATGTTAACAACTATTAAGTTATCTTAATATAAGTATCTTAAGTGGCACAAAAGCTTTGATAATATTTATATTGTCAAAGACTTATTTTGGGCTCATCTTTTCAGCATAAACTTGTTGCATGCATTTCCATGTGTCTTAATAATGGATTGTACTTACAAGTGCAAAAAATATAATCTTTTGCTATTGTAAATTGTAAGAGTGAAATCCATTGAGATGACATTTGATGGTGCTCCTGCTTGTCTTGAATCTGAGTAGGAAGACAACTACACAAGGGCATTGAATAGATTAAAAAGTATACTCGATGATAGTGCTTTGCCTAGTATCATTCTTAGTGATATAGAAATAGCTTTAATTAATGCCATTGAAATAGTATTTCCCAATGCATAGCATTTGTTATTTAGGTGACATATAACAGAAGTTTGAATTGCAAAGTTTAGGAAATTGTTTACAATAAAAAAAATATGGGAGAAGTTTATGATAGGTTGGAATGTATTGGTATTTTCTTCCGGTAAAGATGGATTTGTTACTTGCCTTAATGCTCTACAGCAAGATTTCATTTCCTATCTACAAGCAATTGAGTATGTAACATCTACGTGGTTGAACTAATAGGAAAAATTTGTTTCAACATGTACAGACAAGATCATGCATTTTGGTAACTTAACAACAAATAGGTATAATTTTATTTTCTTGAACTACTTCATAGTTAGCTTATCAAATTTAAAATTAATATAAATTAATAAATTTTTATTACTAGGACTGAAAGTTCACATTCTAGGCTAAACAAGAACTTGGCACGAGTTAAGTAATTTTGAGACATATTGGAAAAAGATTCATTTTTTATTAGTTACTACATACGAACATCAAAGCTTCATTTAAAAAAAAAAGTTCATTGGTAATACGACATGAAGTCAAACTCGCTGAATTTAAAGAGGTTCAAGTCTAAACTGCATTGCAAAAGGTGTTAAGTGAGTCGAAGCATGCTAATTCCATTAGTATTAATTGTTAGACTTATTGTTATTTTGTGTCCTAAAAGAAGGTGATAAATAACGATTATTGGATTTATTAAAATTAAGTTATTTATTATTTATTCGAGCATAAATTAATAGCTCTATTTATAAAGTGTGAGATTTATATATTAGACATATGATGCCAATACTTGAAAAGTGGCTGATTTTGCATCAGTTTTTATTACTTTCTTCGCAATTATTTGATATGTTCATGAATTTCTTGAATCTTTATTAGTATTTTTACGTTTTGTAGGAGCTTTTAAGGCAAAGAAACAAAAAGGAGTTGAAAAGATATAAATTAGTGGGAAGAATAGGTAGATTGCGACTTCATGGATTTTGATTGCTTCTTAGTTGAATCTTTGGGCTTTATTCACTTTATTGGGTTATATTAGACCTATATTATGGTTAAGTATCGAATTTAAGCCACAAAGATTTATTTTTTAAGGCTGGTTGGATTTCTTAGTTGAACCTACAATATTAACTAATTTGAGAATTATTTCATCACATTTACTTATTTCCTTGGGCTAAAATTCCTATTCTTACAAGAAAAAAAAAGTAAAAATGAGTCTCACTAGTCCTAGAAGGATTTGGACAGTAATTTTATATAAACACAACAAGTTGAATGCCCTAAAAGGAAAAAAAAAGAAAGGTGAAAAATCAGTTCCAAAAAAGAGAAGAATGAAAAGAATAGAAGAGTAGGCAAATTGAAGAGAAGACTTAGCTACTGTAGCTATAATTTAGTAAATAAGCCTCTCTTTCTCTTGTTTTTTGTTTAGTTTTCTTTAGTGGATTTGATATTCAATAATTTAAACATGCATGAGTAGTCTTTTTATTGGTTAAGGCTGATTTCAAAATCCTAGACTTGGATTTTTATTATTAAAGTTTTAGAATTGAAGTTTCATCTTTTCTCCATAAAATTTTATATTTCACTAATTTTAATGTTTAAGAATTGCCATCTTGTTTATTTTGGTGGCCAACTAGATAAATTTGATGGTGATTTGATTGCTAGTTTAGGGTCTTTGATCCGTAATTGTCAAGGAACTAAACATAAGTGGTAGCTTATGATCAAGATTATAAGATATTTTCGTTTGATTGCACGTGGAATATAATTCAATATGAATAAAATGAGCTTGTGTGTTTGTTTCTTGATTCAACCTATATCATTATGATTATAATGCTTTCATTAAATTAAATCTAGAGAGCTTGTCATGGATAATTTCTTGGAAAGAGATTAAGTAAAGAGCTTGTTTTACTGGATAGCTAAGTAAAGAAAGATCAAGATAATTGTTTTATAATTATCTTAGGGTTGTTTTCAAATGAAAGTGAATTAGGATTCTTATAATTAACCTAAAATCTAATGTTTAGTGGTGGAGGATGATTCCTCAACCATATTTCGTATCATAATTCAACTTATTTAAATTTTTTTTCTATAATTTCGGATTTTCTACTTTAAACTTTTTAGTTTAGCTTACATAGTAAATCAACTCCCAATCCCTCCAAATTTTATGGGAATGTTTACTGGTGTGTCCTTAGTAAATCTGGAAAGTTTGATTAAATTTCGTGGAGTGTAGATAGGGTTTTTAATTTAATCTTTGTTTTTTTTTTTTTATCAATTTTCATGTTTGTATGTTTGTGGTAGTAACTTGTTAATTGCGAACAATCCTTTGCAGGAATGACCCTTGCTTACATTTATTCGCAATAATGATAATATCTTAGGCAAGTTTTAAATGATATACCTTATCAATTTTTGCGCCATCACTGGTGATTGTTTTGTCCTAATTGATTGCTCATTTGTATTTGTATTTGTTTTTGTTCTTAGTTTTGTTATATGTGTTAATTAGTTTTTTTTTAATCATTTCAGGCGATTATTAGTGAATGTCCAATCTTACTATAAAGAGGAATGTTTAAAAGCTTAAAAGAATCTTGGAATTACCTCTTCTCATCGTAGTTTACTTGATTCGTTTGCATCTTTACCACCTACACCATCATCTTTACATTAGCTTTCTAGACCACTTGAATTTGATAGAGCATTGAATATTACTCTTCCACCAAGTCCACCACAGAGGATCCTTTAAACGTTATATATAGATTTGAGCAAAAAGAGATGGCAGCAGTAAAAGAATGAATACTTAAGGAGTTGGCAGCACCAACAATAGATCAACAGCCTCTTTTGCATTGAATACCGTGCAATTGAGGTTACTTTTGAGCTAAAGTCTGGAATGAGACATCTTCTACCAACCTTCTATGGTTTTGTTGGAGAAAATCCAAACAAGCACCTTAAGGAATTTCATATAGTGTGCTTAAATATGAAACCAACTAGAGTCACTGAAGAACATGTAAAATTAAGAGATTTTTTATTCTCTTTAGTAGACAGCACAAAAGAGTGACTTTATTATCTACCATTTGATAGTATCATCATATGAAGTAAGATGAAGAAACTTTTTCTTGAGAAATACTTTCCTTCATTTAAGGCTACAAACATTAGAAAAGAGATATGTTGTATAAGACAGTAAAGTAAAGAGAGTTTGTATGACTATTGGAAGAGATTTAAAAAGCTATGTGCATTTTACCCTGATCATCAAATTATTGAGCAATTTTTGATTCAATACTTATATAAAGAACTTTTGCCAATGGAAAAATGCATGATTGATGGTCCAAATGGAGGAGCTTTAGATAAAAAGACACCTTTTGCAATAAAGAATTGATAGCAAACATGGCAGTAAATTCACAATAATTTAGCAATATATTGAATTTGCCTTAACAAAAGGTAAATAAAGTGGATGTTACATCTAATCTTAAATAATAACTTTCTAACTTCACTTCATTAGTACAAAAAACGGCTAGGAGTAACATTTAACAATCGAAGATGTGTGGATTATGCTTTATAGAAGGTCATCTAACTAATATGTGTCCATCATAGCAAAGTAATACTTTAGAGCAAACTAATGCCACAGGTGGGTCTCAAGAGCAGCAAGTGCAATAAAGACAAAAGTATGATCATTTCTCCAACACCTAAAATCAAGGATAGAGAGATGATCTAAACTTTAGTTATTTAGGAAGTTAACAACAAGTCAATCTTAATAGTAACTTTAATGATGTTGGGTTTCAATCAACCAAGGCCACAAAATGCTTATCAATCAAGGCCTCAACCTATTTCTCATAATCAAGGAACATCATTTGAAGATTTGGAAGTTCTTTGCAATTTCAACAAGAAGCAAGGACAATCATTGAGAACTTGAAAACATAAATAAATTAACTAGCTAGTATAGTGGGCAAAATAGAAGCACAAGCATCTAAAAAATTTCCATCCCAAAAAGTTATCAACCTAAGAGAGAATGCTAGTGCTGTGACTTTAAGGAGTGTTAAACAACTTGAAAAAGCACAACAAACAGCAAGACTAGCCATGGATGAGATAAGACAATAAGATGATTTTGTTATTGAGAAAGATGAAGCCACATTTTTTATAGATACAACTTTAGCACCTTAGATAACTTGTAATATCGTAATTTCTTCTAATGTTCTTTATGTGCCTTTCCTAACAGGTTCGCAACATCCAAGAAAGAGGATCATGAAAAAGAAATTCTAGAAACCTTCCATAAAGTATAAGTTAACATACCTCTATAGGACGTTATTAAACAAGTACCACACTATGTAAAGTTCCTCAAAGAGCTATACATCAAAAAACACAAGCCTAAAGGTAATATGATAATAAGTGTGGGGGAGAAAGTGTCAACTATTTTGCAAAGAAAGCTTCCACCAAAATGCAAAGATCCAGGAAGTTCTACCATTCCATGTACAATTGGTAACACCAAGTTTGAACGAGTTATGCTAGACTTAGGTTCACTTATTAATGTCATGCCTTATTCTATTTATACTTCTTTAAATTTGGGCGAATTTAAAGAAATTGATGTTGTTATTCAACTTACTAATTGATCTAATGTTTATCTAAAAGGTATTTTGGAAGATTAGTTTTCCCTACTGATTTCCACATTCTTGATATGGAAGATGATTTATTTCCCATGCCAACGCTCTTGCTTCTAGGGAGACTATTCATAAAAACAGCCAGATCTAACATATATATGTATAATGGAACTCTAATTATAGAGTTTGATAGAGAGGTTATTTGTTTAGATATTTTTGATGCTATAAGGTATCCAAGTGATTTGAATTCTTATTTTTTAGCAGACATTATTGATTATTTAGTGCAACAAATCTTTGAGTTTACAAGTAAAGATACATTTGAAATCACTATTAGAAAGAGCCTTAAATTAGAAGATCTTAAAGATCCAAAAAGTGATATGGAATTATGTGATAAAATTGAAGAAACAATGGCATTTTTAAAATAACTACCGAAAGTTCCAAATAGGTATGAAGTTTTCTTTGTGTCCTTATCTTTATTTAATGAGAAACTTTTGCCTTCTGTGATAAAGGCACCTACATTAGAGCTTAAATCTCGTCCAAAAATTTTTAATACATATTTATTAATTAGAAAGATACGCCACCCATTATCATTGCAAAGAATCTCACGACATTATAGGAAGAGAAGCTAGTCTGTGTTTTAAAACAATACAGAAAAGCAATTGGATGGATAATAACTAGTATAAAAAGGATTAGTCCTTTTCTATATATGCATGGTATCTTGCTTAAGGAAGGAACAAAACTAAGTAGGAAGCTCAACTCGATTGAACCCTCTAATAATGGAGTTGTGAAGAGAGAAATTCAAAAATTGCTAGTATAATCTATCCTATTTTAGATAACAAGTAGGTAAGCCCAATCCAAGTTGTTAAAAAAAAAAAATCTAAAATGACCTTAGTTACGAATAAGTAGAATGAGCTAATACCTACATATATCCAAACTGGGTGGCGCATTTGTATTGATTATTGTAGACTCAACTCTACTACTCGCAAATACCGTTTTTCTTTACTATTTATTGATCAAATGTTAGAAAGATTAGCTGGTCATACTCATTATTATTTTCTTGATGGATATATAGGTTATAATCAAATTTTCAATGTATTAGAAGATCAAAAGAAAATGATATTCACTTGTCCTTTTGGCACATTTGGTTAAAAAAAATGCCATTGGGCTATTCAAATACCCATGCCACTTGTCAACAATGTATGATTAGTTTATTTTCATATTGTGTTGAAAACATCATAAAGATATGTATGGATGATTTTAGTGTCTATGATGATTCTTTTTACAAATGTTTAAATAAACATTTGTTCTTAAATGATGTATGAAAACTAACTTTGTCAACGATATATGGTTAGTTTATTTTCATATTGTGTTGAAAACATCATAAAAATATGTATGGATGATTTTAGTGTCTATAATGATTCTTTTTACAAATGTTTAAATAAACATTTGTTCTTAAATGATGTATGAAAACTAACCTTGTCCTAATTAAAAAAATGTCACTTTATGGTAGATGAAGTTATAGTTTGGGCCATATTATATCTGCTAAAGGAATAGAAATAGATAAATCAACAATAGATCTTATTTGTTCTTTACCACTTTCCACAAGTGTGATAGAGGTCCTTTCTTTTCTTGCACATACAGGTTTTTATAAAAGATTTATTAAGGACATCTCTAAAATTGCATGGCCCTTATGCAAACAACTATAAAAGAAAGCAAATTTCAGTTCAATGAAGAATGTATGGATGCACTTAAGAAGCTTAAAGAGCATTTGACCACTGCTCTTATTATCTAACCACTTGATTAGAGCCTTCTATTTGAGTTGATGTGTAATGCAAGGAGTATGTTTTGGAGCAGTTTCGAGGCAACAAGTTGGAAAGATTTCTCGTGCCAACTATTACATTTTAAGGACCTTGAATGACACTTAAATTAATTACTCCACCCCAAAAAAAGAGCTATTGACAATTGCTTTTGCTTTAGAAAAGCTTCATTCGTACTTAATTGGTGCTAAAGTAATAGTGACCATGCAACTTTTATGTATTTACTAATAATGAAGCTAAACCAGGATTATAAGGCGAATACTACTTCTGCAAGAATTTAATTTGGTTATCAAAGATAAGAAATAAAGTAAAAATGTAGTTGCCTAATGGTTTAACTCATTTTCAAAAGGATAAAGTAAAGTTATTTGCCAAGTATTGTGTGTGGGATGATCTATATTTATAGAAGCATTGTCCATATCAAGTGATAAGAAGGTGTGTATCCAATTCTTAATGTTTACATATATTAACTTCCTATCATTCTTATGCATGTGATGGTCACTTTGGAGCAAAAAGAACAACTACTCAGAGTACTTGAGCGTGAATTTTATTTACCTACTTTTATTCAAAGATGCATTTATTTTCTGCAAATAATGCAATCTTTGTAAAAAAGCAGGTAAGTTGGGTGCAACAAATCAAATGCCTCAAACACCTATAATTATTGTTGAGATCTTTGATGTTTTAGGTAATCTTTACTTACTCCTTGCTATTGATTATGTTTCTAAATGGGTTAGAAGCAAGAGCTACCAAAACTGATGATTCTAAAGTAATTGTAGATTTTGCAAAGACTTGCATATTTGCAAGGTTTAGAATGCCAAAGCTATAATCAATGATAGAGGAACCCATTTTTGTAATCGTACATTTAAAGCTTTGTTGACAAAATACAGTATTACATATAGGCTATTTACATCACACCAGCTACAAACTAGTGGGCAAGTTGAGATGTCTAATAGGAAAATGAAATCAACCCTTACAAAACCAGTGAATCCTAATAGGAAAGATTGGAGTTTGTGACTTCATGACACATTTTAGGCGTATAGAATAACATTTGGAACGGCAATTGAGATGTCACCTTTTCCGCTTGTGTATGGTAAGCCATGTCATCGTCCAATTGAGCTTGAGCACAAGACAAATTGGACATTCAAGCAATGTGAGATGGACATGCATATTGCTGGTGAACAAAAGAGATTTTAATTAAATGAGCTTGAAGAAATCAGGAACGATGCTTATAAAAGCTCACAAATTTACAGGGAAAAGACTAAGGCTTTTCATGATAAGATGATTTTGAGGAAGCAGATTATTGTTTGGCAGAAAATCCTAATGTTCCATTCATACCCTAAGTTATTTTCATGTACGTTACGCTCTAGTTGGGTTGGTCCTTTTGTTATTTTTAATGTTTTTCCTTATGGTACAGTAGAAATTAAAAGTTTGAATACGATGAAGGAGTTCAAAATTAATATACATAGATAAAGCCTAATAATGGACTCTTTTTTTATCATGATGTGAAGGCCATATCTCTCGATGCTAATGACGATAAAACAACCGCTGCTTAGGAGGTAACCTAATGGAAAATCACAATATTCAGATTTGCAATCTTTTTCCTCTCACTTTTTTTTTAGTTTCAGTCATTTACTTTCCTAATTGTTCAGTGTTTGCTTATGTTTTAGTGTTTATTCTTCTCCCTCTATTTTTAATCCTCTCATTAGATGGGTTGTTTTTACATTGAGGACAATGTTATGATTAAGTCTAGGGGAATACTTTTGTTTAATTTATTTTGTTCATAGTTAGTTTATTGTTTATTGGTTTTTTCACAAATCTAAATATAAAATAAAAAAGCATAAAGTTAGAAAATACCATCAATTTTTTTTTTTGGGTTAGTTCTTTGCATGTTTTTGGTTTAATAATTCACATGCCAATGATAAGAACTTGATTAACAATGAATATAGCTCTTAGAAAGAGATGTATATTGTTTTTGTTTATACTTGATTCTTATTTTGATTTCAACTTTATTATGACTATTTAATACCTTGAGCATAAATATTAGTTCTTTCATTATTTTGACTTGAGATTTGAGATTAATATAGCCTAACTTAAGAATTGAGTTTGAGTAAACCACTATTCGCCTTGATTCTTATCTCTTTTATGTCAATTAGTTTACATGGGCATCATAATCAGAAATAACTACCTACAACCCTTAAGAGTAAAGCTATCCTTAAGTAATTTAGACCTATGTACTATCAACATGCAAAGGATAATCTACAATGAGAAGAAGACTACCTTAAAGGGTAGAGTGAAAGATCCTGATTATAAAATTAAAAAAAATTACCAAAGCTATGCATGTACTGAAAGAAAAGAAAATCAAAAGAAAAATACACATATATGCTTGTGTAAAAAAAAATAAAAAAATATAAACAAATCTTGAGTTCAAGATGATAAGATTAGTTAACCTACTTTTCTTTTCATTAAAGGCAAAGGCTATTGACATTGAAGATTTGGAGATAATATTTTGATTAAATTGATTACACACACACTATAAAAGTCTAATATGAGATGAGGTTGATTTTTGAATGGGAATTAAAACTTTGGCAATATTTGAGTATTTCTCTAAGCTATATACTATTATGCAATCTTTAAGGCTGAATTTTTTGAAATATGACCTAAATGATGTGAAGTTTATATTAATGTACGTTTATATATGTTTTAGTTAATCATTGTTAATCATTGTTGATGCTTGTAGGTGTCATCACTGGAAACCTTTACGAAACTATAACTCATCCATTAAGGTCACCTAGGGGTTTCAAAACTTGTTGCATATACCAAATGTAATTGTGATCACTTGTGAAAGTCGATTAGTTAGAATTTTATTTTCATTTATTTATTCTTAGTTTAGTTTTACTAGAGGACTAGCAAAAGGCAAGTGTGGGGGAATTTGATAAGTGCATAATTGCACAACATTTTTTATTACTCTCTTTGCAATTATTTTATATTTTCATGAACTTCTTGAATCTTATCAGCCTTTTTATGTTTTGCAGGAGATTTTTGCGGCAAAGAAACAAGGAGTAGAAATGCTACAAATTAGTGGGAAGAATAGGCAGATTATGACTTCATGGATTTTGATTGCTTCTTGGTTGAATCTTTGGGCTTTATTTAAAAAAAAAAAGACTTTTGTTTAGTTTAAAAAAAAAGGACTTTTGCTTAGTCCTTTTTTTCTCTTGTTTTTTGTTTAGTTTCCTTTAGGCTTTTTGCACATAGCTATAATTTAGTCAATAACTTCTTGAATCTTTTTAGTCCTTTTATTCATTTTAAAACCCTAGATATGGATTTTTATCATTAAAGTTTCGAAATCAAAATTTGTTCATCTTTCACTAGAAAATTTATATTACACTAATTTAGTGTTTAATATTTGCATTATTATTTGTTTGGGTGGCCAACCAAATGAATTTGATTGTGATTTGATTGCTAGCTTAGGGTTTTGATTTGTAATTGTCAATGAACTAAACCTAAGTGGCAGATTGTGATCAAGATTATGAGATATTTTCATTTGATTGCGTGAGGAATATAATTCAAGATAAATAAACTGAACTTGTGTGTTCGTTTCTTAATTCAGCCTATATCGTTCTTGAATCTAATGCTTTCATTAAATTAAGTCTAGAGAGTTTCTTCGGAATTGTTTCTTAGAAAAAGATTAAGTAAAAAGCTTGGTTTACTTGTAGTTAAGTAAGGAAAGATCAAGATAATTGAGTTTATAATTATCTTAAGATTGTTTTCAAAAGAAAGAGAATGATGATTCTGATAATTAACCTAAAATCTAATGTTTAGTAATAGAGAATGATTCCTTAACTATATTTCGTATCATAATTCAATTTCTTTAAAATGTTCTATAATTTTTTATTTTCCGCTTGAAAATTTTTAGTTTAGTTTACATAGTAAATCAACTGCAAATCCCACCCCCCCAAATTTTGTGTCCTTGTTTGTTGGTGTGTCTTTAGTAAATCTGAAAAGTTTCATGGTCTTTTTCAATTTTATCTTCTATTTAAAATAAGTTGATCCCACCAAGTAATCACATAGGCAATGAATTCAATAGTGGCCGACTTTGTCTTTTTTAATTCAGATTAGTTGTGACAATCAAATACCAATTCCACTTATTTTTCCCATTCTAAAAAAAGCTTTAGGATCATTTTTCCCTAGAAAGATAGAATCTTTAACTTAAAATTTTCCAAATTGTTATCAACTTTATCTCCATATTTGACCTCTCTATTTTCATTCCCTCATTAGCATACTTATATGGATTTCTCCTTTTTTGTTTCACATTAAGAGCTTTAGATGGTTGCCGCTTTTGTCAACTAGATTTAACTTTATCTACTCTCTTATTTACCTCATCAAATCTCAAGTCCAAACGTTTAAATTTCTGCTCTAAGGGCATGTTTGGTTGACAGGACAGGAGGTGGGAAAAGAAGTGAATTTAAAATCTTGAATAATTTTTTTTGTTTGGTTGGCATAAACTAACAGGAATTTAATTCCAATAGAAATTTAATATCTGGTGTAATAAGGAATTCGAATTCTTATTTGAAATGTAGGCATTCTAATTCCCTGACTTAAAAATAATCAAATTGTCCTCTGTAACCCTAAAACATTTCCAAATTTTCAATTTTGCCCTTAGGTAAAATTTAGAAGATGAAAACCTAAAATCACTTTATATCTCGATTTCTCTCTATCTAGTAGCCCCCTTTCTGATTTTCATCCATTTTCCCAGCCACTGCCATTGATTCAAATCAGTTGCTGCCATTGATTCAAATCAGTTGCTACCATGGATTCATCTTAAAATAAGAAGAACAAGATGAAAATCGAGGTAAATTTTTATGATTTTATAGATTTAGTAAGTTGTTTTTATGTCAATTTTTTTGATTTGTTGAGTTTATAATTCTGTTCGGTTGCTGAGAAAATTATGGCTAATTTATTTTTGTTTTGTTTATTTATTGAACTAGACTTGATTATTTTCCTTGATTAATTAATTATAGCTGAGTTTATTGAACTAGCTTTGATTCATTTGTTTGGTGGGTTTATGATTCTGTTTGGTTGCTAAGAAAATTATGGATTTGTTATTTTTGTGTCATTTGTTATATTGAACTAGCTTTGATTAATTAATTATTGCTAATATTATTAAGAAAATGGAAATGATTATAGTTGAATTATAGTGCAATGTAATTGAAAGTTGTCGACTGGCTTTGATTAATTATTGATTAATATAATCAATGCATGCCAATTTCAGCTTAACAATAATATTGAATAAGCAAAATTTTCTCCCATCCCTATTATTAGAATAAAATTTGTTTTCTGCCCAGTATTCGCTTTCATCTTACATACAATTTTTCATATCTTTTACAGGTTCGTTGGAAAACTAGAAGATGTTTTAAATCTAAAAAAGAAGCGGTTGGATAAGATTACGCCGGTATGTGTTCCTCTTTTCTACCTTTGCCAATTTGTGGCTATTACTTTCTAGTTCATACCCCATATATCCAAACTATTCATTACCTTCCACTATTTATTTAATTTCAGAAATTAGTTTGTTCATTATTTATTAAGACAAAAAATTATTGAACTACTAGATAATTATGGGTGAACATGAATTGTTGGTTAGTAGCATGGCTAAATATCTAAACTGGCTAAATATCTAAACTGATTTGGGGATTATGCCATCCACATGTCCTAGTTATTAGATCTGAAATGTATCAGCAAATCATAAGCTATAGGCATGAATTGCTAATAGTTTTAGCATTAGTTGTATCATATAATGAAGATAAAAGATAGCTTAATATAAACTTGAGAAGAATTTATTTCTATATATATCAAATCTGAAAATTCATAGTTTTTCAAGGAAGCCAATTCTAATATCGTCATTAATTGGTATAAACTATGCTCGTGCTTGGTTAAAATATTCATCCCCTAATACAATTTCAGATATCTTCATTTTCAATATTATTTTTTCTTTTCTACATTTATATTTGAAATGTAGAGATTTGACCATTTATAGTAAAATAGATGTCACTAATTGGTACTGTTATGGACTTAAACTTAGTTCCTATGCTTTTTTAATTGTTTTGGCCCTGTTCAAGTAAACTTTTGCAATTTTATGCATATCCTGCAACTTTTAATCTTATTAGTCTTATTGAGTATGCATGTATGATTTTTTTTTAATTTAAGACATGGATAATTCTTTGTGTAGTCATGGACGACTTAGGCTTAGCTAAAACAGATAAAATGAGAAAGAAGAAATTGGTTAGCCTCTTTATCCGTTGGTTATATACCATGCAAGTCTGTTTTTATTTCTTGAAGTTTATGAAGAAACAAAATGAGAAAAAAAAAATCTTTAAGACATGAAATGTATGTGCTTAACTTTTTCGTAAATAGGAAAATTGTTCATCGATTAGCTTATGAGAGTGATGCAACTTGCATAGCGCAACTTAGAATGGATAGGCGTGCTTTTGCATATTTATGCACAAGGCTTGAAACAGTTGGGGGGTTAAAACCTTTAAGACACTTATTAGTAGATGAAAAAGTAGCTATGTTTTTACATATAATAGCACATCATGTAAAAAATATGGTGATTACATTTAAATTTATGAGGTCGGGACAATTTGGTAACAAGTATTTTCATGATGTTTTGTATTCTATCCTATGACTTCAAGGAGAGTTATTGAAACAACTTACTCCAGTTCCTGAAAACTCCACTGATGAGAGATGGAAATGGTTTAAGGTACTTCTCCTAGCCATATTTATTATGATTATATGCTGGTATTATATCAAAAATTTGGTGGTCAATAATTACTATTATTTTTTCCTACATTGATGATAGAACTGCTTATGAGCATTAGATGGTACATACATTAGGGTGAGGGCGCCTACAACGGATAAACCAAGGTATCGAAATTGAAAGGGAGAGATTGCCACTAATGTTTTGGGAGTATGCTCCCAAGACATGCAATTCATTTATGTTTTAACTGGTTAGGAAAGGGTAGCAGTTGATGGTAGGATTCTTCGTGACGCTGTATCTAAAACAAATGGTTTAGATGTGCCAAATGGTAAGTCATATACAAGAAATAAACAAATTCTGAAGTATAAACTTTTATTAATTGAAATCTGAATATTTATTTATGATATAGGTTACTATTATTTAGCAGATGCTGGATATGCTAATTGTCAGGGATTTCTTGCTCCTTATCGTGGACAGGAGTATCACCTTAATGACTGGAGGGAAAACTATCAACCAACTAATCCATAAGAGTTTTTTAACATGAAGCATTCAGCTGCTAGGAATGTTATTGAGAGATGTTTTGGTGTTCTTAAAAATCAGTGGGCAATTATAAGAAGTCCTTCATTCTATCCTATCAAAACACAAAATAGGATTATCATGACTTGTTGTTTACTACACAATTTTATTAAGAGGGAGATACCATGTGATCCTTTTAAGGAAACACTTGATGCTGTAAATGAGGTGGAATTGCTTGGAGGTAGCACAATAACTAGTATAGAAAGCTCAGAAGAGTGGAATATATAAAGGACACATTTAGCACAAGATATGTATAATCAATGAAGAGCAAGTAGGCAAAGCACATGAAGACTCTTTAAAAAAATTTGTTTTAATCAATGCATTATAGATGTACTATTCATGTCTCAAAATTTGAAGATTTTGTTTTATTTGGGTAACTTTTGAGACTGTTAAAAAAATTAAATTTGCTTCAATTTGCTTCAGTTTCTGAATGTATTAATATTGTTTGCTTTAGTTTGTTTTAATTAAGGAATTCATTAGACTTCAATTATGGTTCACGATTTTTATTTTAGTAACTTATGTACTGTAAATATTTATATAGTTAAACTATGATCAATGAAATATGATCTATATCATATTGTGTGCAGATTTGTGAGACACTAATCGAATTATGTAGTGGTCCTTGATTACTCTTTGTGAAATATAATCCATATAATATTGTGTGCGGATTTGTGGGAAACTAATCAAGTTATATAATGGTCATTGATTACTCTCTGTGATATATTTCATTCTTGGAGAAGAAAGATAGTACTTGAATTTATGTCCTCCATTCATTTTCAGCTAATCGCCTATACACTGGAATCAGGATCTCTAATTAACTATCACATATTTATGCACAGTTCCTTAACAAAAACTACTTGCTCTCATTTAAGCAATGTTGCCATTAAATATCTATTTAGCTTTATATTATTATTTGAATTTTTATACTTTCTTTATTAGAGAAAGGTAGTTAATCTAACATTTATGCCTGATTTCTTATATAAGCATTTTCTTTACAATCAAATCTCAAGAAAATAAGTGGTTTTGAAGCTTAATTGATTCTAATTCTGTCAAGGATGGTTTTGAAGCTTAATTGAGATTTGATTGAGCAATGGACAACTCTGTTTCTGTTTTTCCTCAATTGAGATTTGCTTGAGCTATTGGTTTTGATGGTTTGGTTTTGTGAGTGACAAATTATTACAACTATTTTAGTCTTTGGTTTTCTAATTAATGTCTAATTTTGCTCAATAGCTAAATGGATCAACAAGCACCACAAGCAAAGTTGAAGATATCATATCCGTTCAGTTGCTTTTGGATTTGCATCATGATGGAAGAGTTTACTCTGATAACAATTTCAGAAGTGGCTACTTGAAGGTTCTTGAGATTGTTTTGGACACAAAATTGCCTAGATGTGTTATAAAAGCTAAGCCACATATTGAATCACATATAAAGACTTTAAAAATGCAATTTCAAACCGTACATGAGACGCTAACTGGACCGAATTGCAGCGGCTTTGGTTGGGACCCAGACAAGAAAATAGTGACTGTAGAGAAGGAAGTGTGGGATGCTTATATTCAGGTATTTTTTATTTTTTATTTTTTGCTTGCTTACTAGAAAACTAGATGGTGTTGCAAGTGTAAGGAAATAAAGGAATTAGAAAATAGAAAGAATCCTGCTTGCAGCTAGATAGAAGTTGATAACAAGGTAAATGTCTATGGTCTTCAGGAGATTAATGAAAAGATAAAAAATATAGGAAACTGTGGTGATGTAGTTTAGTTCCATTAATTCCCAGAGCTGGCCATGTCGTCTGAATTGATTAACATCTCTACTTGGATGTCCATCCATGTTTTAAGGATATTACCAAGTTTGGCAAGATTGCCACTTGCTAAATATGCTAGTTTGCATTATTACATATTCCTTTTCCAATTATTCCCTAATATAAGCAGCAAAACAATTCAAAAGCTCTCTCTCTTTATAGGTGCAACAAAATGCAGTCTTTGATGTTTGTACCCTCTACTGATTTTTTTAAATGTTCAAAATGAGTTACTTTGCTTTAATGTAATTAATATATTAACTAGTATATGTAAATGCTTGTTGAAGTGTAAACTTATATTTGACATGATGTGAAACTTTTTCATAAAGATTGATCATTTTAAATAATTGCAGAGTCATAAAGAGGCAATAAATTTCAAGCATAAAGCATTCCCATTTTATGAGGATTTATGTTTGATTTATGGTAAAGATCATGCAACTGAAAAAAATGCAGAGCCCCCTATAGATGCTATAGAGAAAATTGAAACAAGGGTGAGTAAAGAAGCTGAAGGGGAGAATTTGAATTTTGAGGGTGTGCGGGATAAGATGGATGATAGTATGTCTATTTCATATGCTTCAAAAAAGCGGCCAACAACTTCAAATAGCTCATCAAGAAAAAGGAGAAGAATTGATGATTTAGAAGAGAGTAGAGAGTCATTTAAAAGGCTAACATCTCTTTTTGTCATGGAAATGAAAGAAACTTCAAGTTGCTTGAGTCGAGCTCTATGGCAAGAAATTAATGATAAAAAAGTAGGATTAAGTAATGAGTTGAAGAAGATTGTTACTCTTGCAATGGTAGAACGCCTTAGAGCCACAACTCTCAATCTTTTTTATAGTCTTTGTGATGAGGAACGAGAAGCGTGGATTAAACTTTTCCTTAGTGGTGAATTTAAGTAATTTTAGGCTTATTATTGTTTTGATGACTTATGTTAGATCTATTATTGTTTTGATGCACTCATTTTATACTTACTATTGTTTTGATGCACTCATTTGAAGCTTACTATTGTTTATGGAATTTATAACTCATTTTAGACTTATTATTTTTTAGATATACTCATTTTATGCATATTGTTATTTTGATTTTTTAATTTATTGTCAAAATTTAGAAGCATTTAAATTTTATAAGGTTATGTTCCAGCACATAACCATATAGGTGTGTGTGTGTGTGGATATAATAATAATAATAATAATAATAATAATAATAATAATAATAATAATAATAATAATAATAATAATAATAATAATCATCATGAATTTATTAACTATGAGAAAACTTATGTTCCAGCACATAACTATATAGGTGTGCATGTGTGTATAATAATAATAATAAATAAATAAATAAATAATCATGAATTTTTTTAAGACATCTTGACATTTAAAAAAAATATTTATAAGTTGACAAAAGTTTAGTATTGACATTAAAATATATTTAATTACTAATATTAATAGTGTAGTATATACAGTAAAGGGTAAATTTATCCAAAAATAAAAATTATAATTCCTTTCCCTATGAAATTCTATGTTAAATCAAACATTGAAATTTAATTTCCTTATTTCCTTCCTCTCATTTCTTCTCTCTTCCCTTCCATTTCTCTCATCTCCTCTCCTCCCGTTTCTTCAAACTAAACATCACTTAAGGACTTAAAGAAGAGTGTAAAGTCTATCTTTTATTAAGAATCATCAAAAATAGACAGATTTTTATCGTAAGACATATTTAATAACTTGCAAAATATGTTAGAAAACCTTATGAACACTTTTTCATGTCTTTCCACTCAAGATTGATAGCACTCACAATCGTGTTTACTCAAATATGACTTTTATCCTCTTATAAGCTAACACTCTCTTACCTTTTCTACTTTTTAGTTTTCTCTTTTGGTTCTTTATTGAACTAAATGAACTCAATCAAAATTCATTTACAATAATCCAAACTCAACAAATCAGATCTCAAACAAAAGAAGACAAAGAAGAATATGAATCTTGATGCAATTAAGAATGGCCCCTCCCCCCTTTCTTTTTCTGTTGAATTGCAGAAAATTCGAATAGACAAGACTTGAATAGAAAGCTGCTCCTTAAATTCAATTGATTTTTTGAATTTTTTTCTTTTTTTGGTTTTTTCTTTCTTTTTTTTCTTTTTTTCTTTTCTTTTCTTTTTTTTTTTAGTTTTGAATGAGAAATAACAAACCTTGAAGGATTAAGGCAAAATTGGGGAAAAGAAGAATTAAAAAAGATAGATTTATGGATTCAAAGAAAAAGTAAAAAGTAAAATTATGTGCAATTAAAGAAACTAATCAAATTTAGAATAGATCAAATCTGATTGAGAACTTAAGTTCTAATATCAATTGATGTGAACCTCACAATGAAAAGTAAGACCCTACACTCAATGAGGTTCTTTTACCAAGGATGATTCTAATTCAAACTCAAACAATCATAAAACAAATATCTTGACATTTATCTTTGAAGATAAGGACTAATGGTATAAGAAATTTGAGATTGATGCCACACTCAAGAAAGAAGAGAAGATTGTGAGGGATAAGTCAAGAAAGAATGCCACAATATGAAGTCTTCATAAGTTCTGAAAGTTCTTTGAAGAACCAAAGGGAAAAGCTCTCACTATAATTATCAATTTTGATATGAAATTTGCAATAGTGTTAAATGGGTTTATATAGTTGAATTTTACTAATGGAATAAAGTTTTCCTTACTGCTAAATATAACCCAAAGTAAAAATGAAATAAAAAGTCCTAAAAGAAATAAAAGATCTTGCCTAAAGTGAAAAAAAAAATTAAAGATTTTGTTTATCCTAAAGTAAAAGAAAATAACAGATCTTGTTGATCCTAAAGTAAAAGAAAATAAAAATTTTGCTTCCAAAATAGATTAGGAAACAATATTTTGCCTGCTTTCTCTTCTTAATTTGATAATGCATTTTTTTTCTTCATTCAAGTCACTCCAAATTAAGTTTAGAAGCTTGAATAATATTGATAAGGCGTTGACTATCTTGAATTCTTAATTTGGGGCAGATTAGACAAGGCATAAATTTGAGATATGCCCAATTAATCCATTCAATGCTTCTTTTAGTTTTTTTGGTCTTGTCATTGGACCTCCATGGGTGCTTAGTGGACCTTGTGAGGCTTTAGAAATCTAGTTCTCATCATATGAGTTCTCAAAAGTATATATGTGCATATATTTCAATTACAAGAATGGTGTCCCTAGCTTGGCTTGTACTAGGCTTGGCAAGAATATCCGCCTGGCCCGGATAGGAATCAAAGCCAACCTATATGGTCCAAGTAAAACTTGACCCATGCTAGCATAAAAGCGGATTTTGGATATTGATTTTTAATACCCAACTCTTCTGGAATAAATGTATGGGCATGACACAAAATACCTGAACCTGGATCCGTGCTTAGTTAATTAATTTTAATTAATAAATTTAAAAAGTAACATAAAAAGAAAATATAAATAATTTTTTAATCTTATTTTTCATTTACTTTAAAATTTTATAACAACAATATAAATTTTTAAAAAAATTTACTTATCCAAGTAATTTAAAATCAGATAAAAAACTTATGCCCGGGCGGTGCCAAACTTGACCTGACCTGTGTGTGAAAAAGCCGAGCATGAACCCAGGTTCGAACACTTGCTAAAAAAATCCAGGCCGGTCCCTGGGAGTTCCAAACCCGTAACGGACCTATAGTTTTGCCATGCCTAGCTTATACACAAGGTATATTGTATAAACTACGCATGATGCTCAAATTATTTAACTTCATACGACACAATATGAATGCAAACAAATATGAAATTATTAGCATGAAGTTATATACACGTATCAACTTCAAAATGTTTGAAACTATAATGTATCTAAATTCAGTCTAAAACTTAAAATTAATTAGTACCAATCAATCATTTTCAACGCCAAATAATAAAGCCAGCATTAACATTCCCCTGGTACAAGTCAACCTTCAACTATTTGTCATGGCTCCCTTTGATTTTAGCTAATACGGCCTTGGTGATCCACTGCATTCCTTAATAGCCATTCTCAAGCAGACACCTATTTTAAATTAAGGAAGCAATAGATGATGAAATAGGCTAGAAAAATTAAGTCTTCATAATTACATTAAATGATATATAGTTGAAGTAGTTGTCTCATATTCACATTATAAGAAATATAGCTAGGTAGCAACATTTGGACAATGAGATTTAGATTTATGGATCATAAACTGCAAAAAGATATTGTAGCACCAACACAAAACTAGATATGCAAGAATGAATTTTAATGATCTCCAAACAAACTTGAGTCCAGTTTACGTAATTCAAAGAAACAGTGCCAGGATTATGTGCTATTTAAACCATGTTGTTTTATTTATTCACAATAAATACATTTTCTGGTTAATAAAGTATTCGAGATATTTTTCAAACATTGTAGTCGGATAAATATTTTTTAATAAGGTTTGACTAATCATATTATATATATTTATGTGATTATCACATGAATTAACAGAAGGTATAAATACAAGTTATCTCATGATTAACTAGATTAAATTTCTTGTTGATAAATGGACTTGGGCAATCTATTTACGTTTAGACCATAATATATTCATTGAGTAATTTGTGCTAATCATGTAAAATTTTATTGATGTAATTTGACTATATTAAATTGAATCACATATAAGATTTAATTAACCTTTAATTAACTGTTAGACTTATTAAATCTCATAGTCATTGATTTTATTGCAATCTCAATTTTAAGTTAATTATAGTTTTGTGATTATTCTTGTTATTCAATTTGACTTACCAATGAGCGCCACATGCATTTGCAGTTAAGATCACCTGGTATTTTGTTGGAAGAAACTATGAAAAATGAAATTATATATTAAAAATATAGAATTTATAAAACACATCTCTTTACGAATTTTTGGTACTTGACCATGTATAATTAGTATGTTGTAAATAATCATTAGAAAAAACTTGTAAGTGCCAAGATAAAATATAATAGAAATGAATTAGAAAGTTGACATATCAATTTGGGCAAAAGACTATTTAGAAGAGAAATTAATCTAGTATGTGTTGAATTATTATTCGAGAACACTATCCTAGATAGCTTATAATAATAGAGGTTAAGCTTCAATCTTTTAGTGGAGTAGATTTGAAATTAAATAATTGCTAGTTTAACTACGGGACGAATTATTATAACTATTATTGTATGTACCCAAATATTTCTTAAGTTAACTCACTTAATTGACTGCACCACTACTAGGCTAATAAGCAAAATAAATAGCTATTTAGGGAAAAAGCTTAAATATATAATTTGGTGAGAGACAACATTTAATATGCTTGTGTATAAAAGATCTTATGTTATTTTACAAGATGGGGCCTTGTCACTAGTATAAGTGATGTGCCACTTTTTGATTTATTTTACCTTTTAATTTAAATAAAAAATTTTTGATTTAATAGAATTAGAAAAGAGATAAAATAAGGAGCCTATGGTTTTCACTAAAAGATATATAAAGGCTTATTTTTTAACAAAAGAGAGATTTGTCGCAATATACAAAACAAAGAGAAAGAAATTTTTTTCTCTCCAACTTTGAGAGAAAAAGTTTTCTATTACTAGTTATTCAATAGTGATAAAGTTGCCCACACTCTAAGTACAAATGAAATTTGAGTGATAAACTAAAAGATTATTGGTAAAGGATCGTGACTTGAGAGTCTAAATTAGTACTACGAAAAAATAAAGGCATGATTTTTAAATTATAGTAATTCTATATATTGTATGGGAAGAGAGATCCAATGATTTCGATGCAAAATGATTTTTATCCAGCAAACAATTCAAGATATGAAATCTCATTTCATCCTATAAAGAATTCAGGTAAAAATTAAATTACTCTTCATTGAGTTTATTTGGTTCTTACTCTGCCTTTAACTCAAACTGAAGCTTACACAAACGCAATCCTAAGAGAAAATAAGACTCACTCTAACTTGGCTGTGTGGTTGGTCCACGGAATGGTAACTATCAAAATACGTAGCGTTTTATGAGTGTTTCGTAGCTATTTTGTTATTTGATTGATAGTGAAGAATTCATTGAAGTATATCTGAATTGCTCCATCAAAACTGACTTTAATAGCAATCTCATTCTCATCCTTAGGAGTCTGGGAATCTTTCATCATTTTATAAAAATTTCTTCTAAGCAAGCTTGGATTTTATTGATGATTCTTTGCAGTTGATCATGACAGAGTTGATTTTTTTGCTCCTACAATTGATTGCTTAAGATTCTTAGGCAATGTTTGGTTAACCGAAATGAAGGAGAGAGATGAGTGGAAATCAAATTTCTCTGAGGTTTTCCATTGTTGAATTGGCAATATTGTAAGAGAAATCAATTTTGACGGAACTCTTAATTACTATAAATTGAAGAATTCGGTTTCTTATATGTTCAGCAAGGAAATCGAATTCTATCACCGTGCGAGGTGTGACTTCCCATATTTATCCCTTAAAAATCCTGTATTACTATATGTATCTTAAAGTATCTACTACTATTGCTTGTACATGGTTATTTTATTCACCTCTATCGTTTCCCAGTATAAGAGACATAAAAATAGAAAATACATATTTTGATTTAATTAATTATTTTTTAAGAAAACACAATAAAATCAAGTGAGAAAGGTAAAATTGAGACAATTTTATCTTTAAATATTTCGTTAATTTAATGTTAAAAAATGAATGAAGATTATCTATAAGATTTATTATATTTTTATTTTAAATTTTAAACCCAGGAAATTAAAGAAAATGAAATTGGGTTCACGATAAATTATTTTCTTTCAAAATTTTTTTTGTTGGTTAAATTGCTTTATAATTTAGTTTTTTATATTTATACTTTGATACTTTTCTAGAAAAAATTTTAAATCTAGTAAATAATATTAATATTATATTATATATATATATTTATTTATTTATTTATTTCAAAATTTTACTTAATAACAAATATTGAAATTTTAACACAAATGGTAAACTTGCGCAAATAAAAAAAAATTGAAGTTCTCTTTCCTCTCCTCCTTACCTCTTCCCTGATCTCTTTTCCACTCCTCTCCTCTACTCTCAGTTCTTTAAACTAAACACCACTTTAGAGAAATTTAGCTTTGTGAACCCCATCTGCTCCAAAGCACCACTGAGTACCCAACTTTTTGAGTATTTTTTTTAATTTTGTTACTATTGCTAATGCTAATGCTAGTGATGACACTCTAATACGCCACGGAGTGCCTAATTATTGTGGGCTATTTATGAAAGAATTTTTTAACGTAATTATGTTGCTAATACTGATCACCACAAATGTTTTAGAATCAAGCAATTTATTAAATTGAAAGAATTGAGGCTATTGACATCACTGTTTATAGCTTGAGGACTAATTCTTGGCGACAGATTAAACTAGAATGGCCATTTTTTTTTTTTTTTTGCCCTCTTGTAGGCTGTGCTTTGCATTGGTTGGCATACGAAACTCTCGAAACACAAGCATATGATTTTACTATTGCATTTGATCTAGAGAGTAGGGGTGGGTGTTTAGATAGGTTTGACCTGAACCAAACTTTCGGGTTTAGTTTGGTGCAGGTTGAAGTTTGCAACCCGTTTGGGTTGAAAGTTCAAACCCAATCGGGTTGTATTTCAGTGTAGTCAACCCGATCAAGTTAACTAAGAAAATAAAAAAGTTTAAAAAAATATTCCTAATCCTAACACAATACACTCCCAAATGTACACTACTCAGCCACCACCTGACTCCACTTCTTTTTATTGTTCTTCTTTTTTCTCTTTCTTGTTCTTCTCCTTCTTTTCTTCTGCCACTACCAATGCCAAATATCATTCTTCTTTTCTTTTCTTCTTCTTCTTTTATTTTTTTTTTCTTCTTCTTCTTCTTTCTTCTTCTCTTTTTCTTCTTCTCTCCTTCTACCACTGCCAAACATTTTCTTCTTTAATTCTTCTCATCCTCTTCTTCTTCTTTCCTTTCTCTGCTACGAAACATCTTCTTCTTCTTCTTCTTCTTCTCTTCCTCCACTACCAAATATTTCTTCTTTTATTTCTAATCTTGCATTAATTAATCATTAGTAATCTATTTTTTTAATGGTTAGTTAATTTCTTAATTTTCTTTTGTTAATTGTTGTTAATTTTATTGTTAACTGTTACATATAGAATTATTTATGTTAATTAGTTAATTTGTGAATAAGATTATAAGAAATTTGTGAATATATTTAGTTAATTATTCTTTTTTGAATAGAGATAAAATTAGGGGTTTTAATATAAATGAACCGGAATTTATAACCCGAACCGAAATTCGGTTCGGTTTAGTTCGGATTTATAATCTAAACCTGATTGGGTTTAATTTTCTAAACTAAATGGGTTGAAACCCGAATTAAAACCCGAACAACTCAAACCAAAATTCGATTCGCTCACCCCTACTAGAGAGTGAGAAATTTGACCGGTTGCCATTGCCTCAAGCAATTTGAGAAGTTTCAAAGGATATTCAAGTGTAAATAGTTATGATAATTGGCATTTTTTGCAATATATGGGTAATGATTAATGAAGGAATATGAGATGGAGTCATGTACTCAACTCTTTGTGTTCTCTGAAAGAAAAAGAGCTAAAGCCTGGTAAATATACCCAAGCTCTTACTTACTCAAAGTGTATGAATCAAGTATTAGTATATTAACAAGAAAGCGTCTCTTTACAAGCTAGATGCACAAAATAGTTCAGAGATGAGGGAGACTATAATTCATGGTGCTGGTGATGTTGGGATTATTTACTTTTTAAAGCATATTTATTTATTTATCTGAAATAAATACATTTTCTAATTAGAAAAGTATTTAAAATATTTTTCAGGCACTTTAATTGCATAAATATTTTGAGCAGGGTCTGGTCAAATATATTATATATATCTATGGCAATAGTTGTCTCAATTAATGGTTAGAAACTTTCGTTGTATTAATTTTTCTGGATTTCTAACAAGGGAGTCACCCATTATCTTCATGTTTCCCTAGTCATCAATTTATGTGTTCCTAGAATTTTGTAAGCCAATATTGCCATAGAAATTTTTCTATTTAATTGTTATTAATATGACTCAAAAGTATTGGTTACTCCAGAGTATAAAAGTATCTAGCTTGGGCAATCGTTAGTGATGGATCATGACTTAATATGATTGGTGTTGACAAATCTTGACCGATATAATTGTTGTTGACTTTGTGACTTGGGAGCCTAAATTATTACTTAAAAAAAAAATAGAGGTACGATTTCTAAATTATAATAGTTTTATATATTTTATGAAAATTGCGATCCAATGATTTTTGTAGCAAAAATGATTTTTAATAAGTAGGTGAAATATGCCATTTGCGTAATGGAATGATTCATTTGGATAGTCTTGTTTCGCTACAAGCACTTAGTTAAAGGCTAAGGACAAAGATAATTAACCAACTAGAGCCTGAACGGTATGTTTTCTGATATTCTCATCCATTATTTTGTTTCTTAATGTCTTTAGTTAATGAAAAAAAACATCCATCTGTTTATGTTACTTTATGTCCAAGTTCTGTGGTTCTCTTTCTAAGGTCAGCTTAAAAATAACTCTAAATCCATGGTTTCTCCTCACTATCATTTAAAACTATTATAAATGACATGAAAGTATCGAGTTTTTGTTCAAGAAATAAAGAAATTTGGATTGATCACATGTATGTTTAATTCCTATAATTGTGAACATTACCAGACTAAATATAAACTAACCTTTTATTATTAAAGTAAAAGCTCACCATTAAAGTATATCACAATGGGATATTGAAAATTCACCACCCAATATATTGTGCAAGAGATACTAGGCTTCTAGCCGACCACTTTAAGGACTCCACCTAAGAGATACAAAGTAAAATGAAGAAAACTCTAGACCTGACTTCTAAGTTACAAACTCAAATTCATACCTTCTTCCTAAAGTTACTGCCTATTATTTTTATATAGATAACACAAAACATCTTGGTCTTTATCATTTTAAAACTTAATTTAAACTTGAAATGGTGGCCTTAGCTGTAAATAGATGGAAGAAAGCAACACAAATTATGATTTTGTTTCCAAGTTAGTTGTAATAGCTCTAAACAATCAGCTTTCATTTAACCATGCCTTGACGTAGATAACTCAAAATTAAATACATAAAATTCTTTAAACTCTAACTCACAGATGTTTGTTTATATATATAACTTGCTCATTGATTCTGAATAAATTAATGCCAGTTAACTCAACTTTTGGCCACGTGCAGAATTCCTAATAGTTGTGACCTTTGTTTATTAAATCCTTAATATCTTTAGGAAGAGAAACCTTAATATGACTCTGTAAAATTCTTTTGAAACTAAATACATTTTTATTTCCATTATATATAATATAATACATAATTTAATTCCTTCTAGATTTGTACAATTAATTCAAAAAAGTTGAGTGATAATCTTAGACTTTACTTCCCTCACTGACTAGCTTGTTCAAATGTTTTCATTCTACTTCATTGTTTGTTTTCGAACAAGATAATAAACGAACACTCCAATGTCAAATTACCATCAAGGGGCAAGATTGTTAATGCTTCATGTTAACTAACTTGCTCACATGCTATATCTCCCTTTGAATATAAGTGTTATAAGTTATTGTATTGAAAAAATATACTACGATCTATTCCTCTAATTTGATTCTTTCCAATATTAGGATATACAGCCTTAAAAAAGAATGATTTGCTTCAGGAGGATTCCAATTGCTTCTATTAGCTGTAGAAGAACTTGGATGAGATCAAGAAGCGAAACGAATTAATTATGTGAATCCTTAAACATTTTTATTGTTATTATATTGATTGTTAACATCTAATCCGCTATTAAAGGGTACAGATTGCCAAGACTAAAAACTTAAGCAACCTGAAGTTGCATCAATCACGGACATGAGATCCATCTGATAGTACCTCTCAAAATTATATGTGAAGAGTAAGAGTGGTGAAGAGAGATATTTACAGATTAATGGTTTCGTTTATTAATAAGTAATCAAACTAGGCTAGAATTAGAATGGAGTGGAATCAAAATAAGCTAGAATTAGAATGGAGAACGAGAATCAGAATAAATTATTTATTTAACTATATGAATCGAATCGGGATAAATTGTATTGTCATTGATGTGCTTACTTTATATCGGAATTAAAATGGATTGTTGCAAGTTACTAAACTGATCTTATTTTACTATTGTCATTATTTATTATAATTATGATTTTATTACTAGTAAAATTAGTTACTACTGATAATAATTATAATAATGATAAAAAATATTATTATTTTGATAATAGTAATTGCTATTATAAATAATAGTCATTTTAATTAGTACCTATTATTATTGTTACTGCAGGTACTACTACTACTACTAATATCTTATTCCTCAATATGGATTTCCCAGCTTACTTTTTTTTCGAGATAATTCCTATTCACATTCAGCTTAAGGAATTCTTGTTCCGAGACTACAAGAAACCTGACAATAGATGACTGCAAAAATCTATTATAAAGGGAGGTGGATGATAGTGAAATTATCTATCATCTATGTACCTGTCACTCTTTTATGATAGAAAAAAAATATGTCATTAACTTATGATAGTGTTTAAATGTCATTTGTCAGTCATGGAAAAAAAATTATTTAATTTTTTAGTGGGAAATGTGAAATTTTTTTAATTTTGAAATTTTGGCAGGAAAATTGATTTTCACACATGAATTATCGTCTAGACAATTTTGGCGGGTAAACTATTACGTTTGTGACAGAATTTGTAATTGATATTTTATGTCATTAAACTTTTTTTTGACTTATTTTATGATTAATTTTTTTTGTCCAAATTTATGCTGAACCTAATTATAAATTATTTCACTTAAATTTATACATTCCTATATATGAAATTCATGCATAAATTCATATGAACCAAAAATTAAATTATACATTATATTAAGTCGAAAACAGATTATATTAATAAAGCCATCCAAAACAATTTTATCCAACAATTATATCAAACAATATTAATTCACCAGAAAAATCCAGCAACTAAGAATAAATGTATCAAGTTTTACAAGCTAAGAAGGCATCAAGTGGCTGTAGTGCTGAACTTAACCCATAATTTCAATAAACTTCCAGTACATGAATTGCCATTTTCAACAACAGTTTTATCCAACAATTATATCAAACAATATTAATTCACCAGAAAAATCCAGCAACTAAGAATAAATGTATCAAGTTTTACAAGCTAAGAAGGCATCAAGTGGCTGTAGTGCTGAACTTAACCCATAATTTCAATAAACTTCCAGTACATGAACTGCCATTTTCAACAACAGTTTTATCCAACAATTATATCAAACAATATTAATTCACCAGAAAAATCCAGCAACTAAGAATAAATGTATCAAGTTTTACAAGCTAAGAAGGCATCAAGTGGCTGTAGTGCTGAACTTAACCCATAATTTCAATAAACTTCCAGTACATGAACTGCCATTTTCAACAACATTTTTATCCAACAATTATATCAAACAATATTAATTCACCAGAAAAATCCAGCAACTAAGAATAAATGTATCAAGTTTTACAAGCTAAGAAGGCATCAAGTGGCTGTAGTGCTAAACTTAACCCATAATTTCAATAAACTTCCAGTACATGAATTGCCATTTTCAACAAATACCCAGTCAAACTCTTAAGTCCAGCAGCTTCAATTCTATCAATCTGCATGTGCAACATCAAATGAATATAGCTAGCATTATTGTTATAAAAAATTAATTAACTACTATAATAAAACCATTAGGTTTTAGATATAACAGAATCATTACAAATTTAAACTCAATCTACATGTGCAACACCAATTAATATAACCAACCCTATATTATAAAGAGTTATCTATTAAAGTAAAACTCCAAGTTTTTGATGCAACTTAAATTAATTCCTTGCTACAATAAAATATATAGTAAATAAAAAAGGTATCTTGTAATACAAATTTCAAGCATAGTACATATCACCATGTCAATGAAGATAATATGAACTAATGATTGTCTCAATACCTATTTTTTAGACATAACGTTCTTATCGGAATAGGTAAGCAAGATCATCTATGGGAATTAGGCATGCAAAACATTATGGTTATTTCTATCTGGGCACATATCTTGTGAAAATCATGCACAAATGTTCTTAAACTCCATTACCAATATGACAGCACACAAACTATAGCTAAGAGTATAAACACAAAAGTCTCTACAAAATCTATGAAAAGACCAAAACTCTCATTCTCAAGCTGCTGCCATTTCTTCCCAGTTGCTAAGAATAAAAAAGAGGCCATTAAACTTTGAAGACATGGAATGGGAGCCCAACGAGAAGCCCAAATCCTCACTTTCTCCCAAATATACAAAAATATCCTCACGTGTTGTCCTCAAATATTCTTTTGTTTCTCTCCAACCACACAACCTAAAAAGTAGCCATAGCCAAACTACCCTATAATACAACGAACTTTCTCTTTCCTTCAAATGCAAAAGGAAATTCCAAAAGCAAGAACCGACAAGAAAATAGCACAAATAAGTACACCAAGCATTTATATGAATTAATTATTTAAAAAATATATATATTAAAGAGACAATAGAATGTAGTACTATATTCTTCCCATTTCCCCTGGCACCCCAAACCACGCATAGAGAAGCACAATAGATAAATATGTTCCTTATTCTGGAGATATATATAAGATTTCTATGAAGGTCATCAGGCTTTAATACAGCCAGAAAGGGGATCTCAATAAAAATTTAATTCAAAATCACTTGTTCTTTTCGGTATCTTGCCATTGTTGAGAGTGTACAAAAAGCTTTTCACAACTTCAACATTAAACCAAGTAGTATACCACAAAATGAAACTGTAGGATAACCCACGAATGACATCTAATTATAAAATGTTGATGAATGGAAACTTGATAATATTGATGAATCTGTTAGTACTTACAAACAAGGAATACAAAAACAGGCCTGGTTCACTGTATTATTATTCATTATCCCTCTAATTAATTAAGCTGAATAAAATATCAATGGCAGAGAATTCTATTCTGGGATCCATTTTCAATAGTTCACATTGTATATTATATCCTCAAACAACTTCCATTTTTCTAAATATTTAGAACTGTTTAAAAACCAATCCAACTAAAATTATTGTTGCAAAAGGAAAAATATTAAGCACATAACAGAGTGAAAGAATGTTTCTCTCAGAAGCATATGCATAAGAACACGTCTCCTTAATATCGAATAGAAAAGGCTAAAGTAAGTTCAATAAACAGGTTGGAATAATAATATTGTATGTTTAATTATAAGGTGCTATTTATTACTTTGTCTGAACAAGAAAAAGTTCTAAAAAGACCAGTCATTAGCTTTAATAAGCCCATGCTTGTATTATTACCAGTCATTATCATTATAAAAAAATTAACTACTACAGTAAACTCCTAAGTTTTAGATGCAATAGAATCATTACAAATTCAAATTCAATCTGCATGTACAGCACTAATGAAAATTGCCAACGATATCAATATAAAGAGTTACTTGTATCCAATATGTAAACACAAAGTACAACAATGTTTTTGTGCACGTCCCTATCTGAAAAGGTAATGACACAAGCATAATTATCTGTGAGTTTGTGTGAGTATTCAAGCAGATGTATAAAGCAGAGCATCCACAAGCATGAGAGTCTATGGATTGAGAAATAATTCTTTGCTAAATGTATGAATGTATAAGGTGAAAAAATGATAATGACCATAAAAAACAACTCTATTGTATTCTTAATTGTTTCAAAACTACTAGAGCTATAGACAACTCTGAAATGTCGTGCCTAGGGTATAACACACATGGTGAAAACATATAGAAATGTGTGGACAAAAATACTAAACAAGCTCATAATCAAATCCTGTATAAAAAAAAAGGCTTACAATCAATCCAACAGTATGTATGTTGATAGCAAGCCAATAAGGATATCATATCATTCTTACAAGCACGAAGATCATTGTCATTGAAACTTCAAATTAAATAAGCCATAACTCGAACTTACTTCCTAAGCTTGAGCAGGGTTGCAATCTTACCAATACCAATGGCCTTAACTAGCTCATAAGCCAACACAACATTGTCTCAGTTGGATTTTTTTTTTCTACAAGAGAACAAATAATTAATTATTCATGCACTATAGAGTATAATATTACAAAGTATACAGTTTTTTGCTGACCATATATAATCATCCTATAAGAAAAGAAAACTAGAGGACCTTATGTACCTAAGATCAGAAAAGAAGCAAAAATGTGTGTGTGTACAGAACAAAGCACAAAAGCAGATTCATGATAAAGCAATAAAATTTTCCCAAACAAGAACTAGACTGTACATAACAAAGCATCAAATATGCGTGTAGATTTTATAAAGCTCCACCCTTAGCAATAACTTGATTAATTATTTTATCTTTTTCCTTTAAAAAAACAGCTGCATAACTTTTTTTGTTTTGCTCTCTACGAAGTGTATCCCTTTACTTTGTTACAACACATACCTGCAATCATTCCAGCCAGAAGGCAACTAGAAATTAATAGTTGCAATGACTTAGACTAGAAAATGAGTTAAGAAGAAAACAATATATTATCCCTGTAAAGGCTATCTACTGGAAAAAAAAAATCACATTCTTTTAGATAGATTTAAATGTATTGACATTATCTATGTTAACTCACATTATCAACTAAATTAATCACCATTTTTCAGCTCATTTTAAATATATCATAAACTAAGCTGGAAATTGCACATTAGCTAATGCAGTAGTCAAATCTTTGACATATTAAAGACAAATCATGGGATGAAACAAAAAGATATGCATGACATGCTATCAAAGGGACATATGAACATGATTCTTCTTCCAATAGCTGGTCAGACTATTAGTTTAAAATTGTAACTGAAAATAAATGAAGAGAACTTAGTCCAACAACTCCTAATTTAGGACTCACATCCGAAAATTGTTTCTCGATTTTAAGTCACATTCCTAACCTATCACAGAGTGGAACTCATGTAAAGATGAGCATGGACACACACACAAAAAAAAAAGGTCAGGAACAAAAAGCATACCCTTTTTTCCAGAGTTACAACGCAACCCTTTGACAGTATTCCTCTTGTAAAGTTTCAAGTTCTATATTATTGTTTTTTCTCTAATCCAAAATTTCAAGCTATTAAATCACAAATAAAAAAACCTTCACTCTCTCTATCTCTATCATCTAATGAAACTTTTTAACCAAACCCATCATTTCATTTAGTTAGTCAGTCAGTCACTTGCTCACAAACTCTCCAAAATACAAAATTTCTCTAAACCACTTAGGGCTTTAAACAAAATTAGATGAAAAAGAAAAAAAAACCTGGAATTGAAGGTTTAGGGCTGCAATCCTCTAGTTCGCATGACAAAGTCAGGGACTGGATGGTTTTGGTTGTGTCACGCCATCTCAATTTATGGTTGTGGTTGCTGGCTCGAATTTTGTCGTGGATCTGTGATTTGGGTGTTGCTTTGTTGTTTGCTCGATGGTGGTAGTTGTTGATTGTGTATGGAAAACTATATATAGGGAATGGATTTGGCTAGGTTTTGAGTGCTGATTGTGAGAGTGAGAGTGATGATAATTGTACCTAGGATTTGAGTGTCGTTTGTGAGAGTGAGAGTGATAATGACTATGGTGAATGTAGGCTAATTGATTTAGAGTGTCACGATGATTGTGGCTAAGGTTACAGTGCTGATTATAGAGTTAGAATGACGATGAACGTGCCTCGGGTTTGAGTGGTCTTTGCGAGAGTGAGAATAAAGATGGCGATGGTGAGTTGTGTAGACTTTAGGACTCAAGAAATTTTTTTTGCTTTGTTTAGGTTATGGCTAAACGCACCATTTTGTACTCTATATTTTTTAATTTCAAAAATCATTTCACATGCTAAACGCTGTGTTTTAAATTTTGAAAAAATTAAAATAATACTTTTAATTTTGGTCAAACACGGTCAATATCTAATTTCTATCATAATATTTGTGATTGAGTTAATTTCTATCATACGCATATCATAAATTCTTGATAGATTAATATTCTATCACAAGTACATCATTAATCGTTTGATAGATTGAAATTCTATCACGACTCCATCATACTTACATGATAAAATGATTTCTGTCATAAAGTGGCAGTTACATATTGCCAGTTTTCTCTTAACTTTTCTAGCAACTAGTTTCAGGTGTAAACTCCTAAATCCATTGAATTTAGATCCTCCTCTCCTACTGGCCTTACTAAAACAAAAGCACCAAGACTACTAGCTAGCACAAGAGAGACACCATAGGAAAGGGGCACACCAAAACAAACCATTTTTGAACAAGGTCACCCTCACCATAGACCGAAGGAAAAGTCTAATGAGATCAACGATCTTTTTCTTTTCTCTATAAAGAAATAACTAAAATACCCAATCCTTCCTTAAATAACATACCAACCAGACTCATCTAATAAAATGCCCAATTAGAGTAGTGAGAGGATCAAAGCAAACTAAGCTAAAGAGTGGTCACCCTTTCTAAAAGGGTCAAAACGTAACAGAGATTACTATTATCATCATTATCAACAACAATAAATTTTCATAATGATAATAATATATAAAGAAAACTGACAATTTTAAAATTTGAATGGGGTAATATCATCACTTCAGGTAATGGAATTTTCCTTGATTATTATTTTGCCTCTCATTTATGTAAGTAAACACATCATCCATTCTCATTCTTTAACTCTCATTCCGATTCTTGATAAGTAAACAAACCATAAATGGACTCCAAGGATTTTCCTTTTCTAAATTGAATAAATAAGTGACTACTAGGGTTGGTAGAATTCCTCGAATTCGGTATCCTGGCCAGTGCAAGACGAGATTTTATACAAAAAAATTTTCGTTTTACCACTCGAGTCAAGATTCATGACTCAAATTGTCCTAATTCACAGTTAAGGACAGGATTTGGGACGTTTATCTAGATCGGGATTTCAAGTGCACTTAAATCTGAGTTTTTAAAAATGTATGACAAGTTAGTTTAATAAATCATATAAATCTGACATATCGGTCATATATGTATAACTAGTCGTTTTTATAAATAATATGTTAGTTATAATTGTATGACATGTTGGGTATAGGTATATGAAATGTCGGATATGAAAACGTAAGCAACATATGATAAAAAACTGATATCATTCGAGACAATTTAAAATTTTGATTAGGCCAGGATATTTTTGTGCTAATTGATTATTTAGGATGGATTCAAAACATATGGATCAAAATCAATAAATTCTGACCCGTCCCGTTGCTGACCCTAGCAATCACCGAGAGATGATACCACAATAAAATAAACAGCAATCAATAATTTCGGTTCCAAACATTGAAAAAGAATCACAAAACATTGAAAACTTTTAAACACCTGAATTTAAGAAGGCTTTATCTCTCAATAAAGCATCTACGGCTTTCCTTCCCGAAACCAAAGCACCATCAAAAGTAGCTGAAGTCATATAATCACCACACAAATACACACCCAGACTGAACTCGCTTTTGGGATTTTTCATCAAATCAGTTGGTGGGCTTTGATTCGGTTGAGCAAACCGAACCCGATAGGTCCTCAAGTGTCTCCATGAGCCAACCGTTGACTTACCAAACCAATCAGACAACTCTCGGATCACCTCAGCCGTCAGATTGTCATCCATAACATCCTCAAACAAACCGATCAACGATACGGATATCAACGCCTTGTCCGGTGGGCCATACGATGAAGCAACATTTGTGGCGAAAAACATGTTATTGACAATACCCTTGCCCGAACCGTTGAGAAAAAGAACTGGTTCCTGAACTGGGATCTCCTCCTTGTCGCCTGAAAAGTATAAACAAACTGTACTCCGAGCCGGTTTTCTTTGAAATTTAACCGGTTGTCTCAAAAGCTTATCCGCTTCCGGTTCTTCAACAGCCAATATTACTCCTATTTCGCTTTTCAATGTTTCGCCGTTGGCTAATCTCACATTGGGCATATTTTGTTCATCAAAATCGATTGAGAGAACTCTTGTATTTAGCAAGATGGATTCAGAAGGAAGTTTAGACGCGAGCTGATTGGGAATTTGGCAAATTCCGTTGGCGGGAATTGTGTTTTCACCAAGAGCAAGACATTTGAAAATGAAATCAAACAATCTTGAACTAGTTTCGAGCTCCTTGTCAAAAAAGATGCCACCAAAAAAGGGTCTAAAAAATGAGTCAATAATTGAATCTGAAAATCCAACATTCCGCAATAGTTCTACAATGGGGACTTCACTGGAAGTCAAGATTTGCTCATCAGTTTTAATCAGAACCCTAATTCTGGTTAGACCGATAAGCAGCTTATCAAGAACTGAGCCAATGGGGTTTGCTAGGGATTTTATGGAGTCCCAGAAGTGGCGAAAAGGGTCAGCCACAGTGTGGAACTGGCCGTTGCAATAGACTTTGGCACCAGAATAGAATTTTTGAAGATTTAAAGCATTGTAGTCGAGTAGCTTCTGGGCTTCTGGGTATGCTGTAATAAAAATTTGGAAACCACGATCCAAGAGAAAGCCGTCGACAGAGTCAGTACGAACGCGGCCACCGACAGCGTCGGAAGCTTCTAATAGGACAAATGGTCGGCCTTGAGAATGGAGTCTGGTTGCGGCGGCAAGGCCAGCAAGGCCAGCTCCAATCACAATGACTCTATCTTTTTGTTCAAGTTTGCTGTTGAGAGAGAGTTGCTTGGGAGAACTTGAGGACGACGCTTGTATATTGAATGTGAAGCGGTGGGGTTTTGATTTTATCGTGAAGGAAGGGAACAGCAGAGAAGAAGATGGAAGAGAGAGGGGCATTGGCTCCGTTTAGAATTTGGATTCAAGATGAGGTTTTAGCCTTTGGACTCAAAGACCTCACGCTGCCTTTATCCTATCCATTTATTATTACTGTTATTGTATTCTAGTAAACTCTGACAATTAATCTCGCTGAGCAAACATTTTATATATTTTTTTTTCCAATGGGATAAATAAAATTTAACATGCAAGCTACATATTTTCAATTTATCTCAGCGGATTTTTATTTTTTTGCGATCCAAAATACATAAACAAAGAGTTCGAAAAGGCAATGACTATCTTGAAGCTGATCTAAGGTATAATACAAATCACAATCACACACGTAAAGTGATAAATAATGAAAAACACGTTATAACTTTGATTATGTGCATATGAAAACGTGCTCTATCTTAAAACAATTCTAACATAACCGAACCCTTTTAAAAAATATACAACAATCATATGCTTAGAACAATGTGTACAACATCTAGTATAACAAGGATCTTTTTGCAAAATATGCTAAATTTTATTAATTCCTTTGACTGTTCAAAGATTTTTATATTCATCCTAGGGACCTATAATCTTAATCAATTATCTCTTCGTCCATTTCTCCTACATCTATCCTTAAAACCTTTTAAAGTTTTAACTATTATTTTATAAATTTCTAAATGATTATCAAACTCAGAGAGATCTATAAATTTTAGATGAGATCCTGTATTTATGATTATTTGCCTCCTTTGGGACATTGACCAAATTTTTCTTCATCAAGGCTTTCACTGAGATGTTGTAATCTAAATTCAGCTTCCTGAATCAATGTATTCATATTATCATTATTCATATTTATAGTCAGTTTTGAGTTCTATTATTAGTTCTGCACCCATCTTGTCTTATTTCAATACTAGATAAAATTGACTCCATTAATGCCACGTATTTTCTTCTTTAAGGGAATCAGATACTTCTTGGTCATTATTGATGTTAATCCTTTTCATTTCTTCGTATAAACACTTGCTTCCATTCAATCTAGTTTTAACAACTGAAATTATATAAATGATTTGATATTCTTGGCTAAAGTCTAAATTATCAATCGAATCTAAAAATTTGTTAATAGATCTTTCCATTTTTACGAATTTGAACTACTCTTATCACTTCCTATCTCATAAAATCTTCAAAAAATAAATAAGGCCTAACATGCTTCAGTTTGTTGCTAAAATAAAAGAAGAAAGCTCAAGATTACTAACTAGTGTACTACCTCGGAATTTTGAGATAGATTCACCAATTGCCTCCAACCATAGAAAGGTCCATGGTCAACATCATAGCTCCACACATCATACAAGATCACCTCAGTGACTATTCTAGACAACCTAAAGCAACACACAGTAGATTGTCCTAATAGGTTATGTCTAAGTGATTTTCTTGCCGCTGTCTCTGGAAGAGTGCTTAGTAATAGAAAATCTTCTTCATTTAGCACAAGTATTGGCATGTACGACTCTTGTTTAATTTCTAAGAATATAAGATATATGGAAGATAATAATTTCACTCAAAAGAGTTTTATTTATTTCATAACTGGAATTGTTTACAAATGATGGTTACAGAGAATACAAATGTAAGTGACGGTTTAGACATGTTATGTCCTCCCCTTCTTACATGTTTTTATTTATAAGTCTGAAGATATAAGATTATCTCTTTTTACATGACACTTGTTAAATTTTTACGGTAGATTGTGGATTCTCTTGTGATGAGATGAACCCCCTCTTTATATCATTGAAGATATTTGTTGTCCTCTTTTTCCTGTTGGCAGGCAGCCTTCACGTGCTTCTGATAAGGTTTATCTTTTTGGAATCTTTTCTTTTTGAATTATTAATGCTTTATGCTAGCCCTTTTTTTTTATCTTTTCTAGTGGACCATGTCACATGCCAATTATCAGTTCCTCATCTAGCAACATGTCTTCTTCTCTAGATTCCCCTTTTGATCTTTCATACAAATAGCCACATGATAATTGATACTTTAGTAGCTTGCATACCTCGTGGTGTATTGGCAAGCTAGATTCCATGAGATTTTTATATGTTTCCTTTTTCTGTTTTAATATTGCCTGTCTAGCTAAGATGCTTTCTTTTCTTCTCATAGAAAAGGTTATATGCTCCTTTGTGGCTTCGTGGAGCCATATTTTTTCCTTGTTTATCTTCTCAAGAGATTCATAAATGACTTTCATTCTAGTGGCCCTTTTGTTGGTGAGAGCTTTGGCCTCAAATAGTTCAGCATCATAATCATTGTAGACCTGATCTAAATCAACAGTTCGACTAACTTTTTTACTGTTGATCCTAACTTGAATCATGTGCTACGCTGGGTACCACTTGTTATCGCAGTATTTAGGGCAAGCAGTGAGGATCTTGATAAAAATCATTTCTTTTGTTTTGGATATTCTTTTGAGGTAATTGACAGCCTCTGTAATTTTTTATGGGAGCTCTTTTAATTCCCTGCAATCATCATTGACAAAAACAGGGCTAAGAAAACCATATTCAAATATATCTTTTATCAAATTTGGATCAACTCATAGAACAAAGTTAATCCTTGGGTATAACCTTGAATGATTTGATATTATAGCCTAGCTAAAACAAACCTCATAAGCTATTTTACCAATTCTTTTATAATTATAAGTGTAGTTGCTTCCTAGTGAAATTTTAACCATAGAAATGGATTGTTTGCTTTTATCATATCGGGGCGTATATTGTTCTGAAGTTTGGACTTTTGGATGATTTTGCAAAGTTTTGTTTGGGCAAAATGTGCTTAATTTTCCATCGGCATAATCCATCATTGCAAGCCCATTATAAATCATATTATTGCCTTTGAGAAGCAACTCTTGACCTTCAAAGCACATTATTATGCCATTAATTATTTTAAAAAGATTCCTCTCCATTATGTTATCGGCTAAGAAAATCTACAATACAATTGTTAGATCCTTTAATATGTTCAATTTCAAAATCATATTTAGTAAAGAACTTCTACCTTTTAATTAATCTTTTATATTGAGAAAGATTAGGCAATTTATTAAATATAAATCTTTTGACCTGTGTTATTAGATCTTACCTTGAATTTCTTTGGTAATGAAAAGAAAGTAAATTTAGCTATTCCATTTTTAATAGCTAACAATTCATTTTCATAACTATAATAAATCTTTTCTGTGGGCTTAAATGTTCCTCTGACATATCTACAAATCTTTTCTTGATATGTTTTTAAGATTGCACCCCAGTGATTATCTAAAGCACTTGTTTCAAGAACTAAATTATCACTAGAGGTAGAGAATCCTAACCTTAATAGATTTTTACATTTTTCTTTTAATCTTTTTACCACTTTGGTATGGAGAACTTCCCATGATTTTGTATCATTCTTTTTTAATAATCTTTGTAAAAGTTGTCTTTCTTTAATTAAGTTTTCTATGAAATCTTGTGCATAATTAAGGCATCCTAAAATTTTTAAATTTGTTCTTTAGATTCTAATTTATCTTGGAATAAATATATTTTTTCATAAATATGAGGTTGCATCTTAATTCCTGTTTCATCTATTATTAACCCTAGGAACCCTATTTTAGGTTTCATTGTCTCGGCTTTCTTTTTAGAAATTAGTATTTCATGTTTCTTGCATTTTTCTGCAAAAGAAATGAGATGATTAATATGATCTACTTAATTGTATGAAAATATTAGAATATCATCTCTACATAAACAATGCAGAATTCATGAAATTCTTTGAAAATTTTATCCATCCTTCTTTATAATATTTGTGGTGTATTTTTTAATCCAAAATGCATCATAATCTATTCATTCTGTCCTTGAGGTGTACTAAAGACAGTAAGTGTTATACTCTATTCTTCAAGTTTAATTTGCCAAAATCCATATTTGCATCAAATTTGCCAAATGTCTTTTTATAAATTCCAGAGGTAATTAATGTATCTTTATGAGGTGAAAAGTATCCATCGAATTTAGTATATTTTTTAATTCTTTGTAGTTAATAATCATACAAATTTTTCCTCATTTAATCTTTGCATGATTCTTGACCATAAAGGCTGGACTACTATGAAGACGTTTAAATTCTCGAATAATCTTAAGTTCTAATAACTCTTTAATTTGTTTATCAAATTCTTGTCTATCTTCATACCCATATCTCATAGGCTTAACACTTATAAAAACATTTGGATCTTTTAATTTGATCTTAGCATATGTTTTATCAATTTCTCATAATTGAATTGGGTTTTCACCAAAAATTTTATGAAGTTTTTTCTAAAATTTTTTCATAATTTGATATAATTTGATTGATTTTTATAGTGTAATCACCACGTTGGCTATGTCGAAAATGTAATTTTCGAGTTGTTCGCCTAAAGGGTTATAAATCCTTAGTGTAGTTAAGGAATGATTACATGATGTTTTAAGAGTAATGGTTTCGTTAATCATTATATGAATGAACTGACGTATATCTACACCCATATGATCATATAAGACCATATTAGGATACTTAGGATGTAACCTGCCTTTTGGCTTAAAGTCTTAATCCTACATGTCCCTAAGGTGATCTGTTCACCATTTATTCCTTGTCCTGTTAAAGGCTTATAATCTTTCTAATATGATTTTAGATAAATCCTAGAATTAGCTAAACTAACTCATGAACCAATATCAATTAAAGCATGAAACCATTCTAGCTTATGCTTATAATATGGTATAATCACTTGTAAATAAACTATAAAAGAATTAGATATATCTTGATATGGTTTGCTTAATCCCTTCAATTGCTATGCTTATTTCTCTATGTCCCATGCAATAAGGAGAGATAAATTCTATTCTTTTTATTCTTAATGGTATTTCGCAATATTGACTTAATGTCTTAATGTCTTTCTTTCTCCATTAAATCCTACATATGTAGGAGGTTCAATTATAATCTTTCGAAATATTTAATCATTTTGGCATCTACATAAGATTTTACTGCTCTTGTATCAAGTATAGCAAAAGTCTCATGCCATGATTTTTCATTATTATATTCAATCTTAATTTGTAGATTTTGATTATTATTTATAACTGTGGCCAATATTTCATGCGATGGTGGTATCACAAGATGGCTACATCTAGAATAACTTTGGGTTCTACTTAATTCTGGTTCTCTTTTGGGTATAGAGAATGATCTCCTATTTCTCATAATGATTCTTCCTTCTGGAGTATATTCTATGGGTTTAATAATATTTCCCCCAATTAGAGTAGGTTGACTACTTAAATCCATTTTTCATTCTTCTAGTAAATCTATTTTTCTCAAAATATTGGGAGATTGTATCTTTCTAACTTTATTAAATAATTTATAAATTGCAATGAAATCTTTATCAGCAAACATTTCACTATTTGTTGAATTTGTTAATGCATATTCTATAGCATATGTTATGCTATATGGGTAAGATCCATCATGCATTGTATCAAAGTATTTAAAATCATGACATACGGTTAATGTCTTATTTATATTGTTGTCTCTATGACTTATAAAATATTTGGGATATATCTTAAATATTAATTTTTTAAAACTCAAGTTTCCTTGTATTACTCCAAGGGGAGTGCATGTTTTTGATCTTTTATTCTATTATCCAGTACTGCTAAATTTAGTGGATTATCTATTCCTTATCGAAAATGAGCTTTTATCATGACTTAGATTCCTCCAATACGAACATATCAAATTTTAGGTCTATCACTAGATTTTATCTTACTGATTTTATCTTCTCTATCATATTTTAATAATAATAGTATATTTGTATTTCCCCTAACATACCTAATTTCAATAGGTTTTTCTCGCACTATAGCACTGAAATACATCATGGTTTTGAAACGAGAATGAAAAAAAAAATAAAGATAGATAGATCTGACCTTGGTGCCTAAGCTCTCATACCAAATGATACGAACCCCGTCAAGAACTAACATGACCCTAAACAATTTAGTCCCCAAGATCAAATCTAAACCAGGAATTGAATGGAATCTCGACCCAATGCTTAATGAAAGTACGAACCATGGTATGTGAAGACGCCACAATCAGTTATAGATGGTCTGATTTATAAGTCAAGAGTTTGAACGCCACAGAAATCCAATAAGTTCAAAGAGTTTGTAAAAAACTAAAGAGAATTAACTCCCTCACCAATTGCATCAAAAACTTCTTTGTTTATTAGGTACGAGTATATTATATAGGGTTGGTTGTAAGAATTTTTAGAAATAAATCTTAAACCAAAAATCAAATCTGAATCTGAATCTAAACAAATAGGAAAGAAATTAAATTAAATCAGAATCCTAATCTAGGTGAATATGAAAGAATCTGAATCTAAATCAAATCAAGATCCTAATTGACTTAAATGCCTTACATCAATTAAAATGGAAACTAGACGATTAAAATATAAATAAATAATTTGTTTCCCTAATAGTCTCCTCAAGAAACGGGAAAGTATCTAAAAAAGGAAAATAATATATTTTCCCATCATAATATGCAAGCTAACTCCCTATTTCATGGAAGTGATTATTTGGAAACTTCAAAAGCCTAAATCATGAATTTATCATGTGCGATTCTTTCAACAGACCTCCACGAATTTGATTGAGCACAAGTTGCTTGAATCAATCCATTAAGCACTTCTTTGAATTTCTTTGCTCGAGCTCTTGTAACGGTTCGGTGGGAACTTGAGTAAGATCTGAATATGTCTCATCCCATGTACTTATGGTAGTTTTATCCTTAATCTCAGCAGGATGGTTTACATGCTATTATCTATCAATCACAGTGGCAGGTGGTAGGGCCTTCTGTGTGGAAAGTGGTAAAAGAGGTCTTTGGTAGTAAAAATATTCCTGTTAAACTCAACAAGAATTTAATTGTACTTATTCCCAAAAACAATAACCTTACAAGCCTGAAATTGTTTCGGCCTATTAGCTTATACAATGTTGTGCATAAAACCATCACTAAGATCACAACCAATAGACTTAAGGAGGTGCTGCCACATCTCATAGGTCCTACTCAGATTAGCTTTATTCCTAGGAGACATTTAACCAAAAATATTGTTTTTGCTCAGGAGGCAGTTCATTCAATGCGAAAAAAAGGGTAAAATTGGTCAAATGGCAAAAAAAGTTGATCTTAAAAAGGCGTATATGATAAATTGAGCTGGGACTTTATTTATGAGACGTTATGCTTAGTTAGGGTGCCTCTGAATCTCGTTCATGTTATTATAGAGTGTATCTCTTCACATACTATGCAGCTTTTGTGGAATCGGAACTTACCGAATCTTTCGTCCCCTGTAGAGGAATCTAGCAAGGAGACCCCATTTCGCCTTATATCTTTGTGCTTTGCATTGAGAGATTGAGTCATGGTATTAATCAAGTTTTTAGGGAAGGGAGATGGAAGCCAATTAAGCTTGCTCGTCAAGGTATCTTTATATCTCATGTTTTCTTTGCTGATGATCTATTGTTGTTGGCAGAAGCTTCTATTGCTCAAGCACAGGTGATAAAAGATGCGTTTAATACTTTTGCATGAGTTCTAGGAAGAAAGTTAGCAGTAGTAAGACGTTGACTTTTGTCTCCCAAAATGTGCATGCTACTGATGTTAAAAAGATTAGAGACAAATTAGGCTTCACCACAACGAAGGACCTTGGTACTTATCTAGATATGCCTTTGCTTCACTAGCCAATCAGCAAGCAAACTTAACAAAACCTTATTGATCGGGTTCAACATCTTGCTTGGAAAAAAGCGTTGCCGAAGAAACTTCATGTTTACCATTGTCACTAACTCATACATTCTCTATGAAGTCTCCTAGATTTCTCATGCAAACTCAATGTCTCCCACTGAAACTGGTACCTTATCCTTGACCACCATTATCACTATAGAGACTCTCGGGCTGGACAGCCAAACATCTTTCTCTTGCAGGTCGGATAACATTAATGCAATCGGTCATCCTGGCTCTCCCAATCTATTCCATGCAGACCTGCATGCTACCTGCAAGTATTCGTAATAAAATTGATCAGATTTGCAAGCATTTTACCTAGAACGAGATTGAGGAGACTCATCGCATACACCTTATTAAGTGGGATAGGGTACAACTCTTTAATTTATGTGGGGGGCCTTGGACTTAAAGATCTTAATCTCATGAATAAAGCCTTGCTGATGAAAATTGGTTGGGGTCATATTGAATCACCCCACAGCTTCTGGATTCAAGTATTAATGTCTAAATATGGCGTTGACAAAGAAAACCTTCCTCTAGCATGTCCTACTCGATATAGTTCTCCTTTATGAAAATTCGTGGGAAACGTATGGAATGAGGTTCTCCAAGGGACTCGCTGGGCTATTGGGAATAGGAAGATGGCTAGATTTTGGAAAGATTGTTGGCTAGAGGATGGACGTTGGTTGCAATCTTATGCTTTCGGTCCAATCGCTGAAAACATATTAAATGAGTGCGTAGCTAATTTTGTCGATAATAATGGTGCTTGGAATTGGTACTGTTTTGCTTCTTTTCTACCCCACCATATAATTCTCAAAATAGCAGGCACTATGCCCCATTTTGTTAGCGGCGAAGATGACTGTTGTTATATGGGCCCATCAAGGTCTGGTTCATTTAGCCTGAAGCCAACTTATTTATCCCTCTTTAAACCGATGCTAAGTGAAAATAATTCCCTTTGGGTTTTGATTTGGAGATGGATAGGCTCCCAAAGCATTTGGTGCTTTCTTTGGCTGCTCATGCATAATAGATTGAAAACTAATGCTAAAATATCGCGAAGACGTGCTTAATGATAGTACTTGCATGTGGTGTGGGCATATCAGAGAGGATGCTCTCCATGCAATCAGGGATTATTTATAATCTGAAACACACAAGTCATACCTTTTTTACATTGGATCTTCGTGCATGGATTGTTTATAATCTGAAAAACCACTTGAGGATCACTAATGAGAAGGATTGGTCAATGTTGTTTGGTGTCACTGTCTGGCGCATGTGGTATTGGCGCAATCAGTTCGTTCATGCTCACAAGTCGAGCAACCTTCACAACGTAATTATGGATGCGAACAATTGCACGGAAGAAATCATCACTGCTTATAAGTCTTTAGACAGCCAGAGAGCTCCAAAAACTGAAAGATGGATCTATTGGCAGCCCCGTTCTTCAAGCTCAATACTAATGGGGCTTTGAAGAGATCGGGATTGGCTAATGCTGGTGGCTTGGTGAGGAATTATTGTAAGGAATGGGTTTGCGGTTTTAGTATGAATTTGGGTAGTTGTTCCATTATGGAAGCTGATCCTAATTTCTAGGGTAGCAGTTTATCTCTTATTTCAACACACCGTTCACTAATATTTCGAGCAAATCTGATCTTATTTCCTAGGGTATCAGTTTATTCCTTGTTATATTCTAACATAATCTTTTTCCCCCATGGATCTGGTATCTTTATATAATATTGATCATTATAATAGCATATGGTATTTTCACCTTTATCAAATTCACATTTATAATGTAATTCTTCGAAGCTACATGTGTATTCTTGTAGATAACATATATTACATAATTCAAGCGTTTTTAGCTTCATTACATTTTACATCCTTTTCCTCTTTATTTCCTATTGAAAATCAGTTTCACAATCTTCTCCAAAGAATGCTTTTCTTATTTTATTTTCAAATCTATTTAAGACTTGATCCAAGCTTTCGTTTTGATCATAATTTTCTCTATTTAATATTTTATTTTTGTCGATATCCTTCAATCCCATAAACCAATGTGACAATATTCGTATAAATGAAGTTTTAAGGAACTCTATACCATTATTTATATCTATTTTGTTAAATGCAAATTCAATTTTCATAGATTTAACCCAAGTGGTAATCATTTTATCTCTATCTTTGACACAGTCTAAATCTAACCATACTACATCATGGTTGATTGGTCTTTCTCTATATTCTCTTGAAGTTTTATATTTTTTTTTAGGTTTGTTAACCCTAAAATATTGAGCTTGTGGTCTTTCATGAGATGGTATTTGTTCCCCAGCATAGGAAGCTCTTGAAATGCAAGTGTGCAACCCAAGAGAGGGAGTGAATTGGTATTTTAAAAATTATCGTAGCAAATCACACAACAATCCAATTTATTGCCTTAATAAATTCGAAAACAACAAATTCAATAAAGATACAATAATAAATGAGTAAGGGAGGAGAAAGCAAACTCAAGGATTTTTACGTGGTTCGGCTATCCCTGCCTACGTCCACGCCTCCAAGCAACCCAAGCTTGAGGATTTCACTATCCAAGCCTTTCCAAGGCTTCAAATTTTTACAATTGACTTCCAAGGTGTCAATGAACCTTTACAACAAGAGGTTATCTTACAATCTCTTCACTCAAGTGTCTCACACACTTAAACACTCACAAATTTATGAGGAAATGAAGATTACAATCAAATACTCTCTTAAAGAGTAGATTTACAAAATGAAGAACAAAGATAATTCAATAAATGATGATTTACGAAATTGAAGCTCAATGTATGTTGTATGCCTTTTGTTTGTGCATGCTAAGATTACCAAAAATGATTTGGATTTGAGTTTATATAGTTGGAACTCAAAAACTAGCCGTTATGCACTTTTTGCTTATAACCGGATTACCGTTTATAGTATCCGGAATTCCGCTTGCATGTTACCGTTAAGGCAAAATTTTGAATTTTTGAATATCCAGAATGCCGCTTGTGATATCCGGATTGTCGTTTATACTCCAGAAGCTTTTTACCCCTTAACTGGAATTCCGTTTAGCACAACCGGATTGCCGCTTTCCATTCGGATGAATTCTGCCCGGTAACCGGAATTCCGTTTAGCATATCCGGAATGCCGCTTGCTACAGTAACGGTACATTGCATTATTTGCTAAAATTATAATTTGATCCCAAAATTTTTCATAACTGCACTATAGCCCAAAACGTTATACATTTTACAAATAAGTCCAATTTCAGAATTTTTAAATAATACTTTGTGAATCCCAAAATTTTCTGAAATTATGATATTGCCTAAAATACTATGAAATGTTTCAAATAAATCCTTTTCTAAAATTTCAAGCAATACTTGTTGATTTCAAAGTTTTCAAAACTCTTTCAATTAAACTATAAACTTGAAAAACAACTAATTTCATTAAATCATTTTTCCATCAGATATAAAACCTTTATAATATGAAAATAATGATTTACTTAAACTGCATAAAAAATAATTTAAGCTTTCAAAAACTTAATCATTCTTAATTTTATTTGTTATCATCAAAATCAACATTATGTTAACATAAATGTTAACAATCTCCCCCTTTTTGATGATGACAAATTTTTCATGTATTTAAAGAATGATTCCATAAATTGCTCCCCTTAAATGTAAGCTTCTCTTACAATTTGCCAATTAACAAATTTAAATACATGTATTCTTCTCCCACTCATCATCAAAAAGAAAAACCTTAATTGACAAAGAAAAAGAGTAGAAAATTTTTATAAATTTAAAAAACATGTATTCTTCTTCCCCTTCATCATTAAAAAGAAAACTTAAAGGAAAAGAATAAGAGTAGCAAATTTGTTACCCATATTGTCCGAGTAGAAATTTTGATAGAATCTCCCCCTAACAACAAGCATCACCTCAAATACAAGTTTAGCAATATTACTCCCAAATTATCATAAATCATGATACAAGCCAACTCCACACACAAATCATCACACCAAAAAATCATGAACCATTATTCCATCAATTACCAAGTCAACAACTCATAACACAAAAATATCAGATAAAACAACCATATAATTAAATTATCATCATATCTCAAAATCATCACCATAAACACATATCAATCATCAAAATGATACTCAAAGTGCATATTATTCTCCTTCTTTTGACAACATTAAAATGATATATTACTTTGTCTCCCCCTTTAGACAACAACAAAGTTCAAAATGCATATTATCCAAAATTATATTGTATGCTCCCCCTAAATATATGGCCAATTTAAAAATTTAACCAAAATGATTTTATCCAAAAACATATCATATTTATCTCCTCATTTATCCAAAAAAAAAAAGATAGATAGATGCAATTAAAACACGATCATAAAAAATAATTCGATGAAGATATTACCCATTTTGAGCGAGCAAAAATTTCGACAAAATCTCCCTTTAAAAATGAACAAATCCTCAAATACACAACATGATTAAAACACTTCCATATAAGCTTAAACAATTATAACAAATCAACAACTCCATCAATTCTTCAAATAACGCACATATAATCATCAATCATCAAAATCATCAAGAAATCAAATCATCCCAAGTTTATGCCGAATTTTTGAAAATTGCTCTTTGCAAAGAGATTTTGATTTGTTCGCCAAATTAGCATGCATATTATCAACTATCCAAGCTCCATAATTACTAATCACATTTTAGAAATCAAGAAAACTCATCAAAGATCTAATGTGACGTTTCAATATAACTTAAAAAATCTTATATGCTTAAAATTCTCGAAGTATATGTATTTCTCCCCCTTTCGATATCATTTAAAGCAAGTAATGCATATTCGACAATACATCAATAGAGTACAAAAAATGCATTCATTTACCAAACAATAAGTAAATGGATTCATTTACCAAACATAGATTGCATAAGATCAAACTTTATCAAACACATGAAATCATCAAAACATATTCTTTATCTAAAACCTTAAGCAAAGCATAAGTATATAATGACAATATATAGATCATCAAAATCAACATACCTTTTAAGATAAGCTATCATTATGAGCTAAAAGAATAAGTGATCAAATTCATAAGTGCAATAAGTCATGTGTGCGAATTTTATAAATAAATAATGATATAACACAATTAATGGCATATGAATTCACACATTCATAAGTGATGAACAAATATGGAAGATGAATAAATGACATGAAACATGATGATAGACAATTAAAAAGATGAAATCAAAGACCATACAATCATCAAAATCAAACAAAGGCATCATGATAAATCACTCAATGTTATACACATTGATAATTCCATCAAGTAAACATACAAGCATACTTTCGCAAATTCAATCTATTATTCATTTATCATGATCTACTCAACATAATAAATAAGCAAGATAAGCTTATCCATTTCATGTTAATGCACTTAATGTTATAATACCAAATGAAATGTTAAATATTTACTAAGATTAAAAGACCATCACTTATAATCAATAAGGCAATAATTGTTACCAAAACAATTAAAATCGTCTTGCCTCATTATTTTTGCTTAGACCATGATCAAGTGATTATCCTTACAAGCTTCATCAAGGAACTCTCCACCATTCCTTGTTTGTGGTACCTACAAAAAAATCCAAGTTGTGCCTTTTGGTACCCAAATATTCTTGGGTCCTTGAGTGTTAGTAATGGTTCCTTTTGGAACCCAAATACATTTTGCTCCATAATATGCATTTCTTTTAACTGGACATCTAAAACTCAGATGACCATTTTGATTGCAATAATGACAAATAATTTTATGATCACTTGTGGAGGTAGCCTTAACAAAATAATTCTTATAATATTTTTGTTTCAAGTTAGGCTTATATCTAAGTCTTCCTTTATCAAATACACATTTTTTAGAGTTGAGCAATTTTTCTAAGTTCTTTTGACCATTTGTGAGTTTTAAGACAATCCCATTTAACTCATTGCTCCTCTTCTTAAGCACTTCATTTTCTTTCATTAATTCATCAACATGTGATTTCTCATGCTCATATGAAGTACTTTGTTTACATGTAAATGATGCAATCCTATTATGTAACATTTCATTATCTAAATCCAATTCTTTGATCTTTTCATTTAATGAAACATTGCATTTTTGTAAAGTATCATTTTCACTTTTCAAGTCATCTACATGTGATTCTAGATGCTTGTGCGAAGTGTTAGATTTCTCATTTGATAATGCAACGCTATCATACAATATTTTATTTTCTAATTCTAGGCAACTAATCTTTGCACTTAGAGATTCATTTTCATTTTTGAGCTCTCCCATTTTCTTTTTAAGACATGCATTCTTTTTACCAATTTTCATCCACTCATCATGCAATTCTTTAAAAGCATCATGTAATTCATCATAAGTAGGAAGATTATTTACCTCATCAAGTTTATCATCCGATTCATCTCCAACTGCCATAAGTGCCAAATTTGACATTTCATGAGATTCATCCTCATTTGTAGTCTCCTCATATACAACTTCAAGTTTTCTCTATATTTCATAAGCATTAGAACAATTTGAAACTCTATGAAATTTCTTTTTATCTAAGGCACAAAATAAAGCATTCATAGCCTTAGAATTTAAAGACATATTTTTCCTGTCCAACTCACTTAAAGCATTCTTCCTAGGAATGAATGAACCATCACAAACTATTTCCCATATTTCATAGTCTAAGGCTTGTAAAAATACTCTCAGTCTAGTTTTCCAATAAGAATAGTCATTACTATCAAAGAATGGAGGTCTAGTGGTAGATTGGCCTTCCATTAAGGTTGAGCTAATTTGGGTTGCTATGGATCTTTAATTCTAGACGGTTAAGTCTACACAAGAGCACCTCGCTCTGATACCAATTGAAATGCAAGTGTGCAACCCAAGAGGGGGGTGAATTGGTATTTTAAAAATTATCCTAGCAAAACACACAACAATCCAATTTATTGCCTTAATAAATTCGAAAACAACAAATTCAATAAAGGCACAATAATAAATGAGTAAGGGAGGAGAAAGCAAACTCAAGGATTTTTACGTGGTTCGGCTATCCCTGCCTACGTCCACGCCTCCAAGCAACCCAAGCTTGAGGATTTCACTATCCAAGCTTTTCCAAGGCTTCAAATGTTTACAATTGACTTTTAAGGTGTCAATGAACCTTTACAACAATAGATTATCTCACAATCTCTTCACTCAAGTGTCTCACACACTTAAACACTCACAAATTTATGAGGAAATGTAGATTACAATCAAATACTCTCTTAAAGAGTAGATTTACAAAATGAAGAACAAAGATGATTCAATAAATGATGATTTACGAAATTGAAGCTCAATGTATGTTGTATGCCTTTTGTTTGTGCGTGCTAAGATTACCAAAAATGATTTAGATTTGAGTTTATATAGTTGGAACTCAAAAACTAGCCGTTTTCCACTTTTTGCTTATAACCGGATTACCGTTTATAGTATCCGGAATTCCGCTTGCATGTTACCTTTAAGGCAAAAATTTAAATTTTTGAATATCCGGAATGCCGCTTGTGATATCCGGATTGCCGTTTATGCTCTAGAAGCTTTCTGCCCCGTAATCGGAATTCCGTTTAGCACAACCGGATTGCCGCTTTCTATTCGGATGAATTATGCCCCGTAACCGGAATTCCGTTTAGCATATCCGGAATGCCGCTTGCTACAGTAATGGTACAGGGCACTGTTTGCTAAAATTACAGTTTGACCCCAAAATTTTCCATAACTGTACTATAGTCCAAAACGTTATACGTTTTGTAAATAGGTCCAATTTTAGAATTTTTAAATAATACTTTGTGAATCCCAAAACTTTCTAAAATTATGATATTGCCCAAAATACTATGAAATGTTTCAAATAAATCCTTTTCTAAAATTTCAAGCAATACTTGTTGATTTTAAAGTTTTCAAAATTCTTTCAATTAAACCATAAACTTAAAAAATAACTAATTTCATAAAATCATTTTTCCATCAGATATAAAACCTTTATAATGTGAAAATAATGATTTATTTAAAATGTATGAAAAATTATTTAAGCTTTCAAAAACTTAATCATTATTAATTTTGTTTGTCATCATCAAAATCAACATTATGTTAACATAAATGTTAACAGCTCTATTACTAGATGCTCCTTGTTCAAAGTCTCTTGGCTCTGATTCATTCATTTTAGAAGTTCTAGTCTATTTTCAATATCTTGAAAATTAATAAATACATCTTCTTCCTCTTCATATTATTCCTCGAATATTTCTGGATTAGATAATTCTTTTAATCTATTGTCTATATTTTCGCTTAGCATCGTTAAACTTATTAATTTTTTATCTTCATTTATTTTGTTAAATATTGATCATGATATTGCTAGCATTTCTTTATTTTTCTTTTCATTGTAGTAGATTATTGTATCTTGTAAATTTTTATTTTTTTCTTGAATTACCATTGAGTAATTCTTCCATATTGTTACTATCTTTTGTACTTCTATCCTTTTGTAATTTTCCATTTATACTTATTGCAAACTTATTACCAAGTTGTTCAACGATTTTTTCAATTTTATGTAATTGAATTTCTATCTTATTTAATTTATCTTCAATTGAATTTTTGTTCATGACATTAATGATTTCTTATTTCAATCTATCTTGATCTTCAATTTTGAACTCTTTTATAATTGTTTGAGTGAATCAAATTCTTCATTCATTTGATCTTTTAAAAATTTAACTTGTCTTATATTTTTAGTATTAAAGCTTTTAATTTCAAGTATTTCATTTGCACTTTAGGATTTATTAATTTATTTAATAAATATAGGGAAATCTAGTTTAACTAATTATTTCGCCACATATCAAAAGTATTTACCAAATCAAATAGTTGAAATCTTCCATAAGTAAATCCTCTATGCCTATAGTGAAAAGGTGGAAATTTATTGGTTTCTATATTTTGTGAAATTATCAATGGTTCTAGTAATATATTCATAATACCATCTGCATAATATTTCATTATATTCTATCAAGTATTTGTGATATATAATCTTTCTTATATCCTTAGGAATACTGTTTTTTTTTAATCCTTTATGTATATAACAAAGTTTATATATAATTAAATCTTTGTATCCTATCAGTATGTTACTAGAAGGATAGTATTCACTTCTGATTCTTTATTTATTCCAATTGTATTCATCTCTTTGCTTAATAGTTAAAAATTTATTATAATCAATCATAAGTTCATCTATATAATCCTCAACATAATTAATATTCCATTGTGTCCATGAAAAATTATTTCTATAAACTTCTCTCCTAATTGTGAATAGGAGATTAAGATCTATGTTTAAATTTCTATTCTTTATTATTATGAGTTCTCCAATTCTAATTCCATGAGCACGGGATAAATACAATTGTTCTAATCGTTATCATCTAATCTATTTTGTTCTAAATAATAATATTGTCTATATTTAGTTGTGTTATCCTTAATTGTATTACCATCTAACATTAAATTATATCCTCCATTATTTATAAAATAAACAACTATTTCTTCCATTTTTATATTTTGAACCTAAAACTTGGCTCTGATACCATTTTTGCGGACATTTTTCAACCCAAGAATCAAAATAGGGATGTAAATGATTAATCTTTAAAATTTTATGAATGTTTTACAATTTTGTTTTATTAAAACAAAATTTTGTACAAAGTGTTGTGCAATCTTTTGTAAAACTTTCTTTTTCCAAAAATATAATATACAATATTGTACCCCTTGAGGTGGCCAATGGGCTGGACGGCACGAGGCACGACACGGGCACAAGATGCGTGTCCGACAAAGACGGACAAAGACGGCACGTTTCAATAGAGCACACGGTATGGCACGCATGTGGACCATGCCAGACTTAGATTTTAGGCACGTGAGCTTTAAAAGCACAGCACGATTAGAGATGAGCCAAAACACGGCACGCGAAAAAGCACGTTTCATTTTTTAATGAAAGTAATCTTAAAATTTTATGATTTTATAAATAACTTGAAATTAAATCTTTTAATATATTTTATTGGCTCAAGTTTTTTAAATTTATTTAATTCTTAGTTTCAAAAAAATTATAATTGAATTATGTTTATAGTTTATTAAATAAATAATTGAATTATGTTTATAGTTTATTTCTAATTTTAATAAATAAAATTATAAATATCATGATTTTATAAATATGTATTAATATTATTATAAACTATGATATATGACTCTACGTAATTTCAAGTTAACAATTAAGTTAACTCTTAAACAGAATTATTATTATTGTTGTTGTTAAGTACTAAAAAAGAATTCTAATACCATAGAGTCAAACTTAGCAACTAATATTACATTATCTTATTATTATTAATTTATTATTATTGAATATGAACTTGAGTTTTGAATTTTTTATTTCATTAAATTTAAATAAAGGCACATGGATCTAAAAAAAGTATATAAGATTGAAAAAAATAAGACAACAACTTGGCATGCGCTCTTAAAAAAAGAAAAAAAGAAGAAAAGCTTAATGGGCTATTTTTCCTAGGCACGGCACGGCACGTGTGGGCACAACACGTTTGCCAGGCTGGCACGGCACGACACGTTTACCACACTGGCACGGCACGGCACGACACATTTGCCAGGCTGGCAAAGCACGACACGAGCACGAGCATGCGTGGGCTTCCTTTGATGGGCCTGAGCCGGCACGGCATGACCCGTTGGCCATCTCTATGTACCACATTCAATTCAAATTTTCATACATCCATAGTAAAGAAATAATGAAATATGTGGCACTAGGTTTGTAGTCTCACACTACTCAAGCCCTCAATTATAAGTGTTCAAGAAACATGGTAGAATTTTATTAATTAATACTTGATAAATTAATAACTTCGAGTAAATAATAATTTTTTTTATTCTGATCTAGGGGTCATTGTGGTAACTTAATAGTTCGATAAATTAATAAAAAGTAAGCTTTGGAAAAAAAAATCTTACTTTTCTATAGGACACAAATTAATAATTTACTAATTTGAAATTAAATACATATAATATATCTACGATTTTATTTGTTGTACTGATGCAATGTTGTAAGCCTTTCATTCAATCAAAGAATTATCAAGTGATTGGTTCACCTAATCAAGATCATATCAAAATCGTTTCACATAATTTGAAGAATCACTACATTCTCTAATTATACCATTTCTATACTTCATAAAAAAAAACTATTATGAACGTGATACTATCCTGGTGAATTAATAATTATTAATTTATTTATTAATTTATCATTAAATTAATAATTGCTAAATTAATAAATTTTCATAGTCTCAATGCTAATAATTTATCGAAATTCTACTATATAAGATATCTAAGTTGTGCTATAAGTGTTTAGAGTCCCAATATATTTTGGATTACAAAATATATTTATAGAATTTAATATTTTGAAAAAAAATCTGGTGATATAGCACATGATTTTACAGGAAAGAAAAAAAGAAGAACAAATCATCTAACACCATCAAATAGGTGATGTAACATATGCTATCAACATGAGACATGAAAATTAATAATAATAGGAGAGAAATTATTTCTGCACCACCTCTATTTTGTTATATGTACATTGAATTACCATAAAATTTTGACATATTTTTTGTACCACTTTTGTTTTTAAACTTTTATCAATCAACCACTTAACACCTCTATTTTGTTATATGTACATTTAATTACCGTAAAATTTTGACATGTCCTTTGTACCCTTTTTTTTTTAAACTTATATTAATCAACCACTTAACACCTCTATTTTGTTATATATTTATTTAATTATCATAAAATTTTGACATGTTTTTTGTACCACTTTTGTTTCTAAACTTGTATCAATCAAACACTTAACACTAAGAATTTAAATACAATAACCATTTTACCCCTAAACAAGTTAAAAGATCATTTTATCATAAAAATTTTTAAAAACAAAAAAAATTATATTTACAAAAATACCTCTAAATTTAATATAACAAATAAATCTAAAAATTAAAGATGTTAGTTTTTATAAAAAAAATTTTAAATTATAATTTTTTATTATTCAAATTTGGTTTAGACTATTATGATTCTGATGATTAATTTAAATAATGAATTTTTTTTTGATAATTGTGATTGTATGTTTGATGGGAAAAAAATAAAAAAAATATTTGAGATGAGTATTAAATGTTCTTTAGGTTAAAAGGATTAAAAAAATCAATAATATTTTATCAATTAATTAAATAGTACTCACACATCCAATTTTTCAATAATATTTTATCAATTGATTAAATGGTAATTATATTTTTTTATTTTTAAAATTTTGTAGGATAAAATAGTCTATTAATTTGTTTAAGGGTAAAATGATTATTTTATTTAAACTCTATTTGTCAAAATTGTTTATTGATACAAATTTAGAAACAAATATGGTGTCAAGAACATATTAAATTTTTGTGGTGGTTAGATATACATATGAAAAATAGGGACGGTACAGAGGTAATTTTCTATGATAAAAAGAAGTTTGTCCAAGCGAATGTGATTGTGTAACAGCAACTATACAATTATCAACATGCAAAATACTGAGGAAAAAAAAGAAAAATTGAAAAACAAAAGTGTACAGCATATAAAAAGAAAAAAAAAATGTACAACGTAAAATTATGAAGAAGACTAGAAGAGAGAGTAGAGCCGGTATTTATTTGGCCGCGAACAAAGGTGCATGTGCATTTGACTGATCCACACATTATCTTAACCGTCCTGTCCTTGGACTATTTGATGCAGGAAGTAGTGGCAACCAAAAGTAAAATCCCATGAAAATTGCTGCTTGCAAGGGAGAATAAAATAAAGGATCATCCAACTTATGCAGCTGTTGTATATTACGTAGTCGCTTTACAAGTTGAATAGCCGGTGATTTTGGTGTTTTCCAAATAATTTTTAACAATTTATTTTTAATGCTGAAAAATAAGAAAATTTGTAAATAACTAACATAAAAATATTTGAATGAGAAAAATATTCTAATTTAAATGAATATTAATAAAAACTATAAAATAATCATATCCCAACTCTTCTAGTTAAATACCAATATATTAATTGGATGTTACAATTTGATTTCACACATCTCTAATTTTATTTAACCTTTTTCACTTGCTAATTTATTCATTTTCACTTCTCAATCCACTAACTTTGTCTTTGATGTTCCTATTAAATTCATTAAATACTAAGATATTGGGTTAGAATGCAAGTAAATTCATTTCCTATTGGATAAGTTTAAATTTTTGTTATATTTTCTATTATTTAGGTTCATTTATTTCAACTAATTATTCCATTATTTTTGTGTTGAGTATTCCCATTAACTTGATAAGATTCCAATTATATAGGTTAGATACTAAATTTTTTTTATAAATTTATTTTTGTTAGATTAGCACCTTATTTTGGTTAAACTTATAGGTTCGCATATTCACTTTTTAGTTCACTATTTTCATGTTTTATATTCCTACTAATGTCATTAAATATCAATATTTTGAGTTAGATTATAAACAACTTTCATTTCTATGAGAGGAGTTCATAATTTTAGTTAAACTTCATTCCATGTGCGTTTATGTATTTAAACTATTATTCAACTAATTTTGTATTATGTATTCTCATTAATTTGGTAAGATTTCAATTATTTGGGTTAAATATAATAATTATACTTTCTTAGACTAGTCCTTAATTTTGGTTAAGGTTTTTCACTTATGGGTTCCCATGTTTCAAGTTATTAGTCTATCAATTTTGTATTTGATATTCGTACCAAATTCGATACCAATATTTTAAGTTATATTCCAACTTTCATTTTTCATTTAAAGATTTCCTAATTTTGCCTAAATTTTCTCTCTTATGAGTTCCTGTTTCAACTAATTATTTCATTTGTGTTGAATATTCATATTAACTTAGAACAATTTCAATTATTTGAAATAAATACTAGCTTTACTTTTTATATATTTTTTTTGTTAGAATAGGCTCTAACTTTGGTTAAACTTTCTCATTTATTGGTTCACATATTTTAACATATTAGTCCTCTAGTTTTGTGTTTTATGCTCCTACTATATTCATTCAGTACCGATATTTTGGTTAGATTTCAAGTAAAATTTATTTCTGCTGGATAAGTTTCTAATTTTACTTGAACTTTCTCTCTTATGGGTTCCTGTTTCAACTACTAATTTCTATATTTTTGTGTTGAATACTTCTATTTACTTAACAAGATTCTAATTATTTAGGGTAAGTACCAAATTTATTTTTTATAATTTTATTTTTGGTTAAACTGGTCTCTAATTTTGGTTAAATTTTCTCACTTATAGATCCACATATTTCAACTTAATTATTAGTTTACCAGTTTTGTATTTTATATTCCTACTATGTTCATTTAAAACCAATTTTGGGTTTGATTCCAAATGATATTCATTCCCATTGGATAAGTTCCTGATTTTGCTTAAATTTCTCCGTTCTAGGTAATTAAATACCAACTGGACTTTTTTTATTTTTTTTATTATTCCCTAATTTTGGTTAAATCTTTTTACTTCTAGGTTTACATATTTCTAACTTATAAATCTACCAACTTTGCGTTTAATGTTCAAACTAAGTTCATTAAATACCAATACGTTTTGTTAAATTCTAAGTAAATTCATTTCTTATTGGATGAGTTTCAAAATTAGAATTTAGTTTTATTTTATCCCATTTTAACTTATGTGTTTCAACAATTATTTCAATATTTTTGTTTGAGTATTTCCAAAAACTTGGTAAACTTTTAACTATTTGGGTTAAATGCCAAATTTACTTTCTATTGTTTAACTTTTTGTTAAATTAGCCCCTAATTTTAGTTAAACATACTCAATTATAGGTTAACTTGTTTTAACTTGTTAACTACTTGTTTTCTATTTAATATGTCTATTAAAATCCTTAACCACCAATATTTTGAGTTAAATTTCAAGTTAATATTATAAAATCCCAAGTGAACTTTTATTACCACAAACAATGATTTTATTAATGTAAATTTCTTTTACTCCTTCTTTCAATAAATATAAATTATTGTAAAATATTGAAAATCATTATTGTAACCCTTAATCTTTTTCATTTTTCTATAAGCTACAATCAATATTTTAATTTACAAAAATTTGAATTAGGTGGCACTTTTATTTTTTTATCTGAAATCTGAATAGATTTAAATCAATCTAAATTTTAAATAGATCTAAATATGTGAATCTAAAAAGCATATTTGTTTTTTTTTTTGAATATTTGAAAATATGTATTAAGTTTTTTATTTTTTCAACTTTAAAAATTGAAAATATGCAGTTTTACATTTGTACCGTTATTTAATTTGATTGTTAAATAAATAATATATATCTAAATAACACTAATATCATAGTATTTTATCATAGTCTAAATCATGTTCAAGTAAATATGTTATGATTATGGAATTATAATATATAAAATACCTTAAGATTCATATTACATGAAAATCTTGATCTTCAATGCTTAAAGAGTTGCTAACATTAATTGTTTGATTTTATGGCAATTATCTATAGACTACTCGTTTTTTTTTAATTTTTTCCAAAAATACTCAAATCTTTTTTTTTTTTTTTGGTTAGCATTCCACCTAAAATTTATGGAAGGGTGTAGATATTTCCATCCCACTATTTTTATAAACCCACCCCAACTCCATAAAATAATTACAATAAGTTTACCATATTTTATAAAATTAATAATTAATAATAAGTTTGAACAATTAATTAATTAATTAATTCATTCATTTTTATAATTATTTTCTTTTCAAACTTTGTCCTTTAACAATCAATATTTAAGGTTGTTTTAAGATAAGTTTAATTTGACCATTGTGCCTTTATAATATAAAATAACGAAATTACCCTAAGAAATATATGTTATTGTAACTAATTCTTTAGGCATTTAGTTTTATGTTTTATAATCTAATACGTTTTACATAAAATTTAATTATTTTTAATACTCCACATGTCCTAATTATATCTTGTTAGTTTAGTGGAATATTAATAATCATACTAATAAAGTACTACTTAGACATCATTAAAATATTTAAAAAATTGAAAGTGAATTTTTAGATATTTCAATACTTTTACCTTGTGAGGGTAAAATAATCATATTAATTTATGTTAAAGCAACCTTATTGATCAAATATAATTAAAAAAATAGTCTCATAAAAAATTGAATATGGATTTAATTGATTAAATTTTTTAAATTTCTTCTTAATTTGAATTTTTAAAAACTAATGTGCATTTTTAGTAATAATTTTTTGAAAAGGAGGTGGGTTTATAAAATTTGTGGGGTGGAAATATAACCACCCTTTATAAAATGGATCACTCCTCTACTTTCACATTAATAGTGTGTTTACTTCATAAAATGAGGAATGAGAATGAAGGAATGTAAATGAAACTCATGTTTACTTGGCAAAATGTAATTTGAGAATGAGAATAAAATGTGTGGGTCCCACACAATTTGGGAATAAGAAATGGAATCCCATTCCCAAGGGGGGTTGGGAATGAAAATGAGAGAATGAGAATGGAATATATGTTTACTTTTGTATCCCTCTAATTTTTTCATATTTTCTAAATTACCTTCATTCAAATCACAATTAATTTATTATTTTAAATGTCATTAATAATAATTATTATTACTATTAAATTTTATTAAATTTATTATTTTAGTTATTATTAATTATTTTTATTATTATTTTTAGTAATATTATCATTATTGTTGTTATTATTATTATTAATAAAAATATTAATAACAATAATTAATAATAACTAAAATAATAAATTTAATAAAATTTAATAATAATAATAATAATAATGTAATTTTCATTATCTAGATACATGTATAAATATTATTATAAAAATGATATTAATAAAAAAATAATAATGATAATAATAATAAATTTTAATAATGATAGTATTAACAAAAATAATAATAACAATAATTAATAGTAACTAAAATAATAAAGTTAATAAAATTTAATAATAATAATAATAAATGTTAATAATGATAATATGAATAAAAATAATATTAATAGTAATTAATAATAACTAAAATAATAAACTTAATAAAATATAATAATAATAATAATAAATGTTAATAATGATAATATTAATAAAAATAATAATAACAATAATTAATAATAACTAAAATAATAAAGTTAATAAAATTTAATAATAATAATAAATGTTAATAATGATAATATTAACAAAAATAATAGCAACAATAATGATAATATTGTTAATAATGATAAATTAATTATTTTTATTAATTATTAATACTATGAATATTTTAGTAAATTGATTCTCATTCTCATTCTTTATTCCTATTTATTTTGCCAAGTAAACACATCAATGGCATTCTAATACATTCCCATTTCTATTCCCATTTATTTTTGCCAAGTAAATATTGAAATCTTATTCCCATTCCTCATTCTCATTCCAGTCAATTCCCATTCTTATTCTCAGCACATTCTCATTTCACTTCATTCCCATTCCATGAACTAAACACACCATAAGAGCTTTCACGTTAAGAGTTAACAAAATATTACTCAAATGACTTTTTTAACCCAAAACATAAAATGTCTTTTTTATCTTAAATAAATATTAAATAACTATTTTACCCTTTACCCTATTTGAATGCCAAAAAAAAATCATAGTTTGTCGTCTTTCTTCCTCCTTGCTGCTGGTTCTTCAATGCTACGTTCTTCTCTTCTTCTTATTCTTCTTTTCTTGTTCTTCGTTTTTCTTCTTTACTCTGGGTCCTTCAAAGTGAAAGCAGTAACAGCAAGGGCTTCAGCCCGGCAACAGGTGGCAATAGCATCAGCTGGATGCTGCCGAATTGAACCACCGCATCTGCCGCTGCTTTTATTTTTTGAGGTTTTGGTCTTCTTCTTTTAAATTTTCATGGATTGTTTGAGTATTTTGTGTTTTTAAGTTTGATTGTTATAAACTTGAGAAGAAATGATTTTGTTTGATAAATTTGGGTTAATGTTTAGTGCTTGTGATCTTACAGCCAAAAGATAAATTTTGTGAGGAAGTTAAAAAATTAATTAGGATATAAGAGCAGAAATTGGGTCTTAGAAATTGAGAAGTTTGATAGCAAGAGCACAAATCGGGTATTAGAAATGGGGTTTGGATTTCTTACTTTCTCAATTGAAGGTTGTTTAAGATGATTATAGCTTTGTATTCTGAAAGTAGGAATAAAAAAATTTGGAGCTTATTATGTAAGGTATATAACTGTTCTACAACATAAAAAAACTAACGGCTGTGAAAAAAATAAGATTATATTATTTTATATTTTTACAGCCATTCGATGAAAATTTTCATCAAACGGTTGCAGGGCAGTTGATCATGTAAGGTAATAAGTGTCAAAAAAAATTTATAAGAAAAAAAAATAAAATCTTATTAGAGTCAATGACGTTTATGCCCTTTTCATTGTTAACTTGAGTCGAAGATGTGGTTTAGGCTCTATAGGTAAAATGACAATTTTAGTCTTATGACATCAGCAAAATTCTAACAAAGTTAAAATAGCACTGAAGGAGTGATACACTCTATAAATTTTAGGTGGAGTGCTGCCAAAAAACAAAATTATGTATTTTAAAAAAATTTTAAAAATAAGTGGTCGGTAGAAAATTTTCCTTGATTTTAATTGTTATGGACAATGACAAAAAAAAAAAATGAACAAATAATGGATCATCCACTAACATTTTCCCAAAAAAAAAAAAGTATTAGCACGCATGCAACTGATATTTTTTAAACGAGCAAGACACATAACTCAATTCATTATATAAACCAAAAGTTCAACAATGACCCAACAAAAAATATGATCCAAAAGTAATGACACCAAATAAAATATTGACGCATGAATTAGGAAAAATCTCCATGCCGTCGACAATCGAGAGCGCATCAAGGCGCAGTATCGGTACTTTTGGTTTCTGTGATTTCAATGATAAGGGTAATTCATCCAAATGAATGGCGTTTGGATAGAAAAATTTAAAAATGTATTTGTCGTTACTTTTATAATTTAATAATTTATTAGGGTTAGTTTCCTAAAATGAAAAGCACCATTCCCATGAATCGAAGATTTGCAATCCAATAAAAAAAAAAAGGGTTCGTTGTGATTGCCACATCATTAGAAACTTGAATTGCAACCACAAAACCTAAGGGTCGGCATGCTCAATTTTAATTATGTCGTGGGAAATTTACATAACAAGCCTAAAAATTTTAGATTTCTTAAAATTGGCCCTTTTTTTATTATAACCAGCCAAATATCTAATTTTTAAATGAAAATATCCTCATTAATCTCAACAAATCACGACATCACTCTCTACAAATCTCCAAATCTCACCACTATCAATAAATTAATGTCGATGTTGTTGTAAATGTTATCTATTTTTTGTTGTAAATTGATGTGGGTTCATAAAATGCTTAGTTTGAGTTAATAAATTAACAAAAAAAAAAAAAGAATTTGAGTGAAGACAAAGTAAAATATGAACCCATAAAATGTGCGAAAAGTGCCTAAAACACTTGAGCTTGAGCTATAAATGCTTTCACACATGTGATAAGTACCTGTTGCAGTTAAGTTTGAGAGACAAATGTCTGTCACATCAAAACACAATTTTCTTAGTCTAGATGATTTATACTTGATTAGTTAATTCTTCACCAGTTATCTATGATGAATCACACGAAAAAAATGGTCAATAACATTTATAAAATTAACAAAACAATTAAAAATTTAAAAAAAGGACAAAAACCAAAGCACAGGTTGGGTGATAAGCATTTATTGCACATAAAACACAACATAACACTGAAGCTGATTATTTATGTACACCTGTTTGTTGCACTTGCTTAGTGCAACAGGTGGCACTGCACTAAAATACAACATAATTTGTATTGTATTTTGGTGCAATAGGCATCAAAACAAAGGCGCATATGGTGCCTATTACACCAAAACACACTCACAGCATAACACCACAAATCATCATCATCATAATCAAGATGGTTAGCCACTATTATTCTCATTCTCATTCTCATACTATACAATACTACAAACACCACACATCATTTCAAACACTCAAATAATCAAATAATACTCTGAAGCGCAGTTCATCAAACACTTTATGTGGAACAATTAACCTTATAATATATTTAGCACAATTGTTACCAATATAAACCTAACACGTTATTTTTTTTTTACCACTAATTTCTATAAAATAGTGTAATGTAATTTTAAATCAACAACAAATCGGATTTTACTCACCAAATTAAACATACTTTCTGTTAATTAGAGAAGTTGCCCTCCAATGAAGTGTATGGGAAATGGAAAACTGAAGCTGCCGTCACCACTACTAACATGTTGTCGTTGTGCTGCCGATGATTTTAAAGACTTGAGGATTTTGTCGTTCTTTGGGAGCTTGAGCAAGATGAGAACAAGGGTAAATGTGTTGAAAAAATTTATATTTGACCAGTTATGATAAAAAAAAATTAGAGGGGGTAATTTTGAAAAACTAGAAAACTTTTAGGCTGACTATGTAAATTTCCCACCTTAAAAAGGAAAAGAATATATTTGATGAATTCTGGGCTCGTGCCTATGTGATAAGAGTCTACGGTTCTAGCAATAAAAATGATGGAAAGGGTCAAAAAAGAAAATTGATCTCTTTATCTTTTCTCATTGAAAAGAACGTTTTGTTTATTAATTTTTAAATGTGGAGGTATGGGTAATTCAAATCCATCTTTTATTCTCTACTCCTTTTATTAGTCAAATAATAATGATTGAAAATCAGTGAACCAAATTCCTTGAGAAAACAATAACAATAAAAAATTAAAACACTAATCCTAATGGTACTCTTAACACCGTAAAGAATTTATATATATTCTTGTAATTATGGGTGGGGATTCCCCCAACCTCTGAATATTTTGTTCGGTAACAACGCCCCATTATTTATTTTGCTCATTTAGGAAAGGAAAAAAGTGGCAAAGCGGCTGTGGAAGAAGATGCAAACGGCAGAGCATGGAAGTATCAAATTCTACAAGGGTAATTTGGAGATTCAAAGATTTGTGTTTATAGAATAAGACATCTTCATAAATTTTAATAGAATTTAAATATAGTGCTAATCTAACTTCTACTTAACTCTTTATAATATTCTACCACATATTTTAATGAGATTTGAATTTAGTATTGAGTTGACCTGTACTTAACTCTTCATAATTTTTTGACACATATACATGTATAACAATATATGGTTAAGATTTAATTAATTTTATATTCTTATCTAATAATTACCAATTGTATCTTTTTAAAAGGCTAATAAAAAGGTTAGCTCAGCATTCAAATCTATTTTAATAAGGATATTTATAATCGACTTGTCATTACAAAAAGAAAATGGGGTGAAAATATCAACACTTGTGATTAATATGAAATATTTGGAACCCTAAATAAAATGTTAATCCCCTAATGATTTAGTTTATTATTATTATTATTATTATTATTATTATTTGGTCTTTGAATTGAATGAGAGACCTAGGACAAAAAATTGTTTTATTTTATGTAAATAGGCTATCAGAAGTTGCCTGAATAAAATGATCGGGTTCGTTATTGGTCTTAGCCGGAATAAACCAAAATTTCAAGTTGGATTTACTTTAGTTTTTAATTCAGTTAATATTTAGTCTGAAAATATCAAAGAAATTGGTTTAAATTTTGTTCAGCTCTTGAACAATCATACTGGAATCAAAAGAAATACAAAGAAAATCAAAGAACCGAATCTCTTCTCAGTCTAGATCTTGCCGAATCAATCAGATTTTCGAAAAAGCTAAACAGAACCCATAATGTCCATCCCATCACACAAGCACACAATTTTTTTCTACGTATTTGTTATCTTTGCCGCTTGAAAATGAATTCATCTTTGCATTCGACATTCTTAATATTTCATCAATATTGTTTGTTGCCAAACTCCTTTTGTTCGAGGACTATGGAATCCACTCATTTCTGTAAGCTTGCCAGCCGTTGCTAAATTGCTACGATTTACTCCTTATTTTATTGTCCAGCTTTGACGCAAATTGTTACGGACTCAAATTTGCCATAACAAGAAGGGAAAGAAATTAAAAGAACAAAATAAAATTAGGTAAGAGAAAATTTAGGCCTTCAAAAAATTGTGCTGGCGCTTTTCGGTTTCAATATCTAATATAATTCAAAATGCACCAATATTACTTGACATCATTTATTGAATAATTTTTTTATTTAATTTAAACATAGAAGAACTAGAATTTTTAAATCTCCTCCTCAGAAATTGAGCAATTTTGGACCCTAAACCTTTTGGTTTAGTTAAAAGATGGAGCTAGCAAAAGTTGTCATAAACTCCATGCTGAGCAAGGCCCTGCAGAATTTCAAATAGGTCCCTATTTTTACTTTATTAAAAATGCAATAACATAAATTTTTTTTTCTAGTCTCAATGTCTTTTTGTCGAACAAATATATCCTTATAACATTATATCTTAAAATTAAACATTAAATGACTTTAAAATTAAATTACTTTACTGCTAATAAGTAATTAAACGTTTTATCAATGAGATTATGTAATATTTATTTTGTACTTTAAGAATTAAAAAGACAAACTATTCATTACAAGACACATGTCTTTATTGATTACTGTTAAATATTTATTCAGAAATTAATAAAATGTTCTAAATACTTGCAAATTTAGTTATAATTATTGTTTTAACCCGATTTTTTGCTAAGATCCGACCAACCATTAAGCGGTGGTTCCCAGTTAATTTATGTCAAATCTGATTAAAACAAATAAAATTTATATTTTGGGGGAGATTAGGCTAAGTTTGGATTTAAGTGTGTATTTTTGCTGTTTGAGACAAGAGGTATAGTTGATGTGATCTAGGAGGTGAGTTGCGGTGTTCTAAGTTTGGAATATTATGGCAAACTTGTGGAGCTCTTGTGAGTTAATTTAGGTAGTTGGCATAGGAACCTTAAGAGAGCTCATGGTATAGGTTTGTTGAACTCGAGGATAGCTCTAGAGAGCTAATTTGGGGACTTAGGCAAGTTCATATCATTAAACACGATTTGGATATCAAAACCATCATAATAAGTAAAAAAATAAGCATAAACAATAAAGAAAACACAAGATTTTATGTGGTTCAACTTTTTGGCCTATGTCCATGTGAGCACCTCATTTTTAATCCACTATATAATTGAAGTATTACATGATTTGCTCTGCAATATCAACAAACTTCAATAAATGTTGTTTATAGTAAATAATAACATGAGGGAGATGTGGGTTTAATGAAGATTGAAGATTTTTCTAAGCGAAGAATAAAGGAAAAATCTTTTTTAGGAGATGAGATGGTCAAGATCTTCCATGAAGACGTAAAAATGGAGGGATAAGAAGATAAAGCAACCTTTATAGAAATTAGATATGGAAAAAAGAAGCCTAAGGTTGGATGAAGCAAAAGGAGAGAGATAGAGCTAGAGATAGAGAGCGCCCCCTCAAGATTGAACACGTAGAGCATATATAGGAGTGTTCCTAGGGGAATTTTGATAATTTTAGGTGCATGGCACTTATTTAATGGTTAGTCTCCCTTAGGAGAGGTTCTTTGAATAATTTGCCTTGTGTTCCCTCAATGGTGACATCCATGAGCTTGAGAAGCAAAGAACCTTCTAGCTACCTTTTTGCCTCCACAGTTGGACACGTGGCAACCTCCCAGTACTGTTGATGCGAATCCCACAATGAAACTTTGAAACCTATACTTATATTGAAGTTTCAACTTCCCAAGAAAGTTCTAAACAGATTTAAAACAAACAAAACCTTGACCCAATGCTTAAGAAAACATGAACCAAATGTATAGAAAATGATATTGACGCCACACTCAAGAAATAGATGAGAAAGTGAGTGATAAGTCTAAATTTAGAACACCACAAGAATGCTAATTCTTGATAAGTTCACTAGTTCTCAAAAGAACCAAAGAAAGAATAATCTTTCAAATTCAAATAACATTAATCTCTAATTTCCTACATAGCAAGGTTGCTAAGTTTAAATACACCAATAGAAACCCAAGATCCTAAAAATACAAATAAAAACATTGGAACAACCCTTTGTCAAAGGATGCTTCAGAAAGTCTTCACCAACCAACCATAATTAATGCTATCATTGACAAACTTAATACTAGCCTACCATAATTAATGCTATCATTGAAAAACTTATTGTTAGCCCACCATAATTGATGGTAGACTTACCTTACACATTGACAAATTTGAAACAAAACAAACAAATGAAGTTGAAAACAAATGAGTCGTTGAAAATCCCAAGTGTGAACAAGCTGTAATGAATTGGTCATAACTCCTTCTAGAGAACTCCAAATCCAGCTCAGTTTTATTCCGAAGTTGCCCTTGCTGCATTTGATCCAAGTTATGTATTTGGCTGCCTAATAGTTTGAATAATGGCCACAATGCCTTGTCTTCTCTCCAAGCCCAATTCATAATATCTTGCATCTTGAATTGTATTTTCAATCCACATTTTCTCAATTAATCCATTTAAAGCTGCTTGCATTTTTTGGGCTCTAGCACTTTTAATTGGGCCTCCATGAATGTGCAAAGGATCACTTAAATCTTTAATGGTATTTTCTTGATGGTTCTCATCAGTTGTGGTCTTGTTGCTTTTTTAGTGGCATCAAAAGGACAGTTGATGTGGCCTTTTCTCATTGCTTGGCTAGAATCTCCATTCTTATTGGCTCCTCATCCTTAGCCAAAAGAAGATATTTTTGTTCTTTCTCAGGATGGTGTGCGTTGTTCATGTGTTGACCCTAACCATCAAAATCTAACTTCCAATAATACCCTTAGATATTGTATATTTTACCGAAACTGCCCTTTTCTTCAAGGAGATTTGTATGAGCTATCCTAAGGCCTAGTTAAACAAATTGACTTCTTTTAATTGACTTTTCTTGTCTTGTGTCATTAAATTATTGGCCTACGTTAGCACTCAGATTTCCCCCTAAACAAATATATTTCTAAAAGCTTTCTATTTTTTATTTTAGTGTAACATTGAGCCCTTTACTGTTAGTTTTAACCTGAAAGATTTTACTAATTAAACTAGTTGATACTAAAGAAAAAAAATAGCCGTTTTTAAATATATTAATTTATACTTCAAGCAAATTAATGACAAACATAAAACATGTTCTTCAATTTAGCATGATGATCCATGGCTTCATAAAATATTAAAAATTATTATTGCGCCAAGCTTCCTTTCAATCTAACTCCTAGAGACCTGTCCTAATGGTTTTCAATAATTTTTCTTTGCTTAATAGTGGTGTTCTTGAATCCAGGGAGACAGGAGGCTAAAAAATATAATTTGAAAATCGTTCGGTCCCACCTTTCAAAAAATATATGTGTATAATATAAAACTTTTTTCAAACCCAATTATAACCCCATAAAAAAGTAGAAAAAATTAAGAATATATCCAAGGAAGCTGAGAGATTAATATGTTAAGTAAAACTTAAATTTAGTTTTAGAGGAAAATTGTCAATTAATCCATGTTTTTGTTAGCCGTCAACTTGAATGATTGACAATTAAATATAATTTGATCAAGTATATAGAATGAAAAATTGATGGAAAGTGTTTTTTTTTTTTTCTCTTTTTTGGATTTCGTCTTAAGATGTTCTTATACGAAAGTTTGAGGACAACACTCATAACAGAGAACTGATTCGAGCCCCTGTATATTCTGTAACTTACATATTTTGCAAAGAAAAGTTTGAAACAAGAAAGGTTAAAAAGTACATAAACGGAGTTCTACATTTACATGTGACGCTTTCTTTCTTGTACGTTTTAGTAGATACATAATTAAAAAGTAAGCCTAGTTATTTGACTACTACCGGATTCTTTCTTGTCAAAGCTTGTGAAACTAATAGATGATGTCATTCTACAGCAGGACGGGTCAGAATCATCTTCAGAAAATTCTGGTATTACCCTTGGAAATTCATGGTGAATGTCAAAAGGCGCTTGGGGAAGGCTTGCATCTCGCAGTAGAAATTGCACCACCCTTCTCATGCTTGGTCTAAAATCTGGATGAGGATCACAACAGAGTAAGCCAAGGGTAAGCACCAGCTCCGCTTCTTGTGGATCAAAATAATCGAGTGTTGGATCAATTGCTCTTGTGATCTGCCCTTGACTATGTAGCTCTCTAACCCATTCCACCAATACCAACTCCATTGCGGTTCTTTGCGGCTCGATTGGCCTTCTTCCGCAAGCTACTTCTAGCATTAATGTTCCATAACCATACACATCTGTACTTGTTGTTGCTTTTCCTGTTCTTGTGAATTCTGGGGCTAAATAACCTAGCGTCCCTACAATATGGGTCGTTTGTGGATTGATGTTGTGATCATAAGCCCTAGCAAGCCCGAAATCCCCAAGCTTCGGACTGAGATCTGCATCGATTAAGACATTACTTGGCTTCAAATCTCGATGAACTACCCTTTGATCGCATTCTTCATGCAGATAAAGCAAAGCTTGAGCCACACCAATGAGGATTTTGTACCTGTGATCCCAATTTAGTATTTTCTTCTTCTGCTGATCATCGTCGAGCAAAAGTTTGTCAAGGCTACCATTTGGTACGTAGTCATAAACAAGGAGGAGCTCGTTTTGCTTTCGACACCATCCGTGTAACTGCACAAGATTACGATGCCGAAGTCGTCCCATGCTTGTTATTTCAGCAACAAATTCCTTCATTCCCTGACGTGAATCATGTGCAACTCGCTTTATTGCAACTTCCAGACCACTGCTTGGAATTACACCCCTGTAGACTTTCCCAAATCCTCCAGATCCGACAAGATTCTTCTCGCGGAAGCCCTTTGTCGCCGAGTAGAGCTCAGAATATCTGAATCTACGAGCACCATATTCAACTTCCCAGTCTTCCAAGATGTCATCTCCATTTCTAATTCTGCGAAGGAAAAGAATCGCAGCAATGATAACCAAGATTACCAGAATAACGCTTGCAAGAGTGATACCAACTGCAAATCCCTTCTTATGCACGACTTGTTTAGATTTTGGCGGTGCATGAAATGGGAGCATAGTTACATCTAGTTCTCGTGCAGTCCCACCGATCTTAAAGCTCCAGCCATGCACATTATGGAAGGCTGTAAGCAAACCAGTTGAAGCAGAGAAGCCGACATACATGTACTCATCCAATACAGTGGCCAGATCAATTGTATATGATATCAAAGGCCGATGGGGTTTTGGTATACCAAGAGGAGATATTGTGACGTTTATCAACATCTCCTGGCTGTTATAATCAATCCACGCTTGAATAGGATCCCCACTCTTGAGAACAACAGCGATGTTATCGTCGTTGATGTTGCTTCCTTTTGAAAAATAATAAGCAGCCGGCTCAGATATGTTAGAAATCAAATTGGATATATCTATTCCAACATGGTTGTCATTTATATCTTGGAACTCGAGGTTTTGAACGACATCAAATTCTACTGCCAATATACGAGTAGAGAATTTTGCGTTGCTGGTGTTGTTGGGAAGGCCCAGGTACTGATTTGCAAGACAACTTGGAGGTTGTTTACTGGACATTAGAACGAAAGCAAGGCCGTGGCCTCCAAGTTGAGGATATTTGGGAACGATGGAAAAGACAAAGTTGGTGCTGAAGGTTAACGCTGTGTGTGATGTTGTATTATTATTAATATTGTACTTACGTAATTGTTTGAATCGAAGAGGAGATGGATAGATGGCATGCCCAAGAATTCTCCCTTGATCGTTTGATACAGCAAGAATCCCATCTTTTCTTATGAAAGCTGTTCCGTCCAAGCTCAAGTTTGCTTGGATAAACCCATTATAGATGAAGCTATTGGTTTCTGCGTGAGCAAAACCTAGAAGCAGGAGATGCAATAACAAGGAAAAAGCTTCCATGGCCAGGTTGGCAAGCAATTAAGCTTCGTCGGAGATAAACCTTTAGAGGGAGATTTTAATTATAGTATGGAAAATGTCACAAGATGACTGTATCGGTAGTGGAAAAGATGTTTTATATATGGAAATGATTTTTGAACACCAGCAACGTACTATAAAGACAGAAACGATAACCAACAAAGTGTTGGCTTCTCTGGCAATGAAGTTCCCTTATGTATTTTGACTGAGTTTGTTCCCCAATTCGAGTCGCAGGAAAGTCGCCTTTGTTGGAAGAACCTGTGTCTCCCGGTTTAAGCGGGAACTTCTAGTCTAAGTTGTGGTACAGACTTAAAAGTGCCTCTTACAGTTAGGGCCCTCCTCACGATACCTCGTGGTTAAGACAAAAAAATAAATAAATAAAGACAGAAACGACAGTATTGTATTACAAACAGTGTTGTCATTTTGTATGCTACAATCACACTTTAGCAAAAATAGTACTCCATACGAGCACAAAAAATAGTACACTATCACTCGAAAACAAAAAAAATTAACTACAAAAGAAAAAAAATATAAGCGCAAGATAATTTTTTTTTAATCTTTTATGCATTATACACTATATTTTATACTATTTTCGGTATATATATCATTTCATACTTCTCAAGATCTTACAGAAAATTGGAACTTGCAACACCACGTAAAATTTTTTTTACTATTTTTAATACATATATCATTTCATACTTCTCTAGATCTTACCTAAAATTGGAACTTGCGACACAACACATTCTGTGAATATAGCTAAACTAATTAAGCAAAGCCTATGCACTTTCCTTTCCTCATTATATTAAATAAATTTAATGAGCTGTTTTAACTCTTCACATTTTCAAATTCTGGATTAAAATATTCTAAAAGACTAAACTAATAAAGGCAAATCTTTTTCATTTTTCTTACTTCTTTTGTCTTTTTTTTTTCTTTTTAACAGAGTAGTATGAAGTGTCTTTGCATTAGTCAATTAGATTTTATTTTTTAAGAAATATAGGTATGCCTAAATTGATTTTTTAGTTCTCTACCTTCTTTAGAATTAATTAAAATTTGAGTGGCAGCTAGAGAAAATTACTTCAAAAATACATGAAGAATTAAATGTCTAATATAGTCTTTGTTGGCCGATTAAGGCTCGGGAACAAAAGCATATATAGCAGTGTAAAATTGGTAATTAAAAGAATCAAAGTACAAAATGAGATATTGCCGTATTGATTGAATGAGAGAAACAAATTCTTTCGCTCACAATTGATCAAATTGTAATGTTAATGATGACAAGTTGATACTTAATCTTAAAATATCAATTATAAACGTTTGTAATTAATTGGTTGAAGAGTCCTTTCTGGCTCAACCCTTTGACATTCTAGATTACGTCAAATTGCAAGGATGATGTCTTAACTGTAGAAGACCAATACGACAATACGTCCCTACCTTAGTCCTGATGTCGGAAGCACTTGGTTAAAATAGATTAAAAATTTTATTGTTGAGTCAATTTAATATTTTTTGTTTTATTAAGATTCATTGTTAGTAGTATTTGTATTTGAGTAATTTTTGTTAGGTTAGTTTAATTAGAGTTTCAGCCTATTATCTTATTGCTGTAGAATTAAGTTTAAGTTAGTTACTAGTAAATATAAGATTATTACTAATATTATTAATAAATCTTTCTAACCTTTTATCATAATATCAATTTTATTTCTTAATTGAAATATTTTTCTATCCTTTGAGAGTTTTCTTTTTTGTGAATTCAAGAACATATATTTGAACAATATCAAATATTAGTCAGAGTCTTACAATCGTTTCTTTCTTTATTATATTTTTCGATCAATTGTTATGTTCTAGGATAACCCAACGCCGCATGCAATCACACTCAATGGACAAAATCCTTCAAGAACTGACCCTGACCGACCGCTTTTAATCACCTTTCGCCGAAAAACCAATTATAGATTCTCCAAGGTTTTACCATTTAAGCCTTTATCAGTTTTTTTTAATTAATTTATTGATTAAAAAATTTTAAAAGAGGAAAAACACATTAAATGTTGGAAAAAAAAGATTGAAAATAGGTCAATGACTAGTTTACATGATGATGATTGTCATATTAATTTTAATTAAGATTTGAGTTTACTTCTCCAATGCCTGTAAGAGATTGTTTGTTAAATGTTTGAAGTCTAAAATTTTATTAATTTTAGACCTTTTTTAAAATATGCTTGTTTATTTTTTAGAATTTATGTCTGATTTTTAGACATTTATATTTGAATAGAAAAAGTAAACTTTTGCGACTTTTATCTGAATAAGAAAATGTCTGAATGACAAGTAAATATTATATTAAAAAATTCACTGTAAAATAACTTATTTCCTAAACTATAAATCTAATCATCTTTTTTTTGTTTTAATTTATAAGGACATAAATGTCAAATAACCAAATTTAGGATTTTTTTATTATAAAAACAAACAAGATACCATTTAAATTTAAATATTTAAAAAAAGAAAACAAACATGTCATTCAGATTTTCGTATTCAGACTCATTCAGACTCAAGAAAAATTCAAACTCATTTAGATTTTAGAAAAAAAAAACAAACGCTACCTAAGTTTAAGATTAAGTTTTCTAATATAAATATGGTTGTTACCTTCCATCAATAATATTCAATTTATTATTTTTCAATTGAGACTTTTCTTTTCTTTTCAGATTTATTTTATTTCTTGTGAAATTAATGATATATGCTAGAACCCATTTATTGTTGGTTTCATGTTTATTGTTGGCTTAGTGAAGCATCAAGTCTTTTCGTTGCCAAATTTTTTGGTTTAATTATAAAAATATATATTTAAGAAAATGGTTCTCAATGCGTTAAAGATTGATATTTGTACCGTTGCGTGGATCTAGTAATGAAGATTCTAACATTACTAAATATGAGTGAAATTGACTCCAAAATTGGGAAGAGGCGGGAGCAGACAAAGGATGCAAATGGTAAACTGTAGTGAGCACTGAGCAGTGGCGAAGCCATAACATGGGTCTGCGCTTACGAACTTTCATACAGATCCCTCTATTTTTTGTTTATTAAAATTTAATTATGTGGATTTCCATTTTCTTCCGTATTTTTTTTGTTTGATATTTAAAAATCCATGAATATTTTAATCTGATCTTCCCTTAAATATAGTTAATTCAAATTTCCAAAATTGTCCGGTCTAATGTCAAATAATAGTTTCACCAGTAGTATGAACGTTTGCCGACGACAATGAATCTCCAATGAATATTGATCGATGGTGATTTAAATAATTATAATATTTAAAAAATTATTAAAAAAATTAAAATTTTGTGAAGACCTAGAAGATTATGTAGTTAGGCCTGATTTGTGTTGAAAATGCTTCAATATTTTTAAAAATAATACATTTTAATGCGTACTTTTTATGAAGTCAAAGATTGATTAGTCAGTACAAATTTATAGAGTCTAGACGAACTTAACGAATGTGCCAAACAAACCTTTCATTATCATTTTTTTCAGTTAGATTATGTGGATGTTATGTTAAGACAAAAAGAAGATGATATATTTAGATTCTCAATGTATCTTATTTTTATCACTTAGGTTCCTAATTTGTAACAAAAAATTTACATATTAAAAATCACATTTATCAATCTTTCAAGTAAGGTTTGAAAGTTAAAATTATGACATAAAAAATATTATAGTTAATTTAAAAAAAAAAGAATCTAATGATAAAAGTGAAAAATAATAGACAATAACATTCTTCTTTGAAAACAAGTAAACTAGAAAAAAAAAAAGGGAATTATTGAAATCGAAGGTTTTTATTTTATTTTATTGATGTATAGGCTCTAAAGCGCTGGAGAAGGGCTCACTTCACAAATATGATTCACATTGCTTCATTATAGCAATAAAGATGTGATGTTGTGCTTTTGGCCTACAGGGGATAGCTTATCATGGCATGGAAGCTAGTGAATAAAAATAATGCCCTTGAACCAAGTTGACAAGTTTGTAACTCACGATGTGCCTCGAGGAAACAGCCCTCTTGCTTCAACGCCACCATTTTACTGGCTTCAATTTTACTCTTGAATGCTAATATTATATGGTCTCAAAAATCGAGATCACACTAATCTAGAGATCGAAACGGATAGCTTTATCTTGTGTTTAGCAAGTAATTTATGCATATATCAAGGAGAATATGTACTGAGAATTAAAGACAACTAAAAACTAATACTTATTGTTTTAGACAGATTTTGAAAGGAAAGGAAAAGAGAAAAAATTTATTTAGATCAATAGATTTAACTTTTTTTTAGGATAATTGGGGTATCACATTAATTAGGTCGTTGTGTGTGATATTTTTAAGATCCAAATGAGGTAAGGAGGGTTGGGAGCTTGTGATGACAACGAAAGATCGGAATCTAGAGAGAAGATCCTTTAAGATAAGCTTTAAGCCTACAAAACAATGAAAAAGAGGTTAGAGGTGGAGCCGAGACAGCCCGACGTCCACACTTCGATACTCAAGTCAGCAACTCAAGTTTTTTTATAGTGGTGAGAGCTTGCCAGCCCTCTGAAAATAATGGCTTAAGGTTGAAGAGGACCTTAGCCTTTCTTTTTTGTGGAGGGTTGTGAGATGATTGAATTATGAAAATAGAACCTAAACGCTTTTATATATGGAGTAACCTAACTGCCACATGACATATTTTCAATGGTTGTTGGCTGTCCTTTTCATGCTTTTTTTTTGTCTTTCTATCTTTATATGATTTTTAAGGCCGTTGGGAGCATGCTTGGGAAACAAGAAGACGTTCATGACGTAATTTATCATTTTGGACAGATGGTGTACGTTGGAGAGTAGCCCAATATACCTTAACATAAGTCGTCTGGTAGGACGGTTTATGACCGTTGTCCTTGGTGCGACGTCCTTCACTTTTTGGCAGAGGTGACAGTCAACTGTCGACACTTTTCAGCATGATATTCTAATATTTGATTTTCACAAAATCAAATATTATCTTTTAAATGATAGGGACGTTTCTCGTGACCAATTTTTAGAGATTTTTCCTCGACTGCTTTATATCTGATCTATGGTACCCGTTGTACCTTCTTAATTTCCAAGTATATTTAGTGTATATCGGGTACCTCGGGTGCCGCACTTATTGGTGTAGGCAAGGTACCCCAGGTGCCCAAGTTTGTGCTATAAGTCGGGTACCTCGGGTATCCTCATTTATGGTGTAGGTTAGGTACCTCGCGTGTCCGACCTTGTGGTGTAAGTAAGGTTCCTGAAGTATCAAAATTTATGGTGCAGGTCAGGTACCTCAGGTGTGTACAGTGATCACTTAGAGCCATGGCACCCCTCATTGACACGTGGCATTTTATTATAATTTTTTTGTTTCTCCCCAAACATGTATGTAACTAGTAGGTACATAAATTAGATTGACACAAATAAGTACAACAATAGTACTAACTAGGGAGATTATCTACGAACTGGCAGCTTTTTGGACAAATAATCACAAAAGATTTATGCTAATAACTATGCACTATCTTTAGTTTACATTTTGTATCAATTAGCCACATTTTCCTTATATTCCATTAGAAATTTTTTGTAAAAAGACCAGTTAAAATTTCCAATGATTTTTCCATACTCTTTGCAAATTACAGATTAAAGCAACTAGAAATACAAAGAAGAGCAGTTAAACGTACAACTGAGACAATCAATTTGAAAGAGAAAGATAAAGTAAGAACCCTAGGCTTGTAAAAAATACAATATCCTTAAGATAGTTATGCCTTCTATTGTGGTGCTTCAAGATTTGCATGGCATCTATCTCCCTGGATATAATGCGAACAATAGCTATAATGCATCACTATGCTATTTATGGCGAACTTCGATCTTGTTTAAACTCTATCAAAATGAATATAAAGGAGGAATTGTGAGGATCTTGTATCCCTATTTTTCAATGCTTATTTAGGATTTTCTTGATACGTTTGAATTTAAAAAAGTAGAAGTGAAGAGAAAGAAGAGATGATTTGGGCTTCTTAATTTTCGCACTTAGCTGAAAATCAGCACATCATGGGATTATTGAACAAAAGCCACAAACTAAAAGAAACAACTAAATATAACACGTGCATGCATGGCTCCATGAATGATGGCGCGAATAATGGCTTGCATGGCTCCATGAATAATGGCACGTATCATTTTCCCCCGTTGAAGGATCCTTGTCCTCAAGGACAAAATCAGGAAATGACTTGGAGAAGCGCCATTCATTCTCCCATGTGGCATCTTCCATTGGGGCTCCTTTCCATTTAACTAAGATTTCAGACCTTGGACGATATTTCCCTTTACAAATGACAAGACGGTTTAGGACAGCTTCAGGTTGAGGAAGGATGGTAGAATCATCTGCAACTAGAGGAAGTTGAGTAGTGGCAGGAGCGTTGGTTCCCGCTTGCTTCCGTAACAAACTAACATGGAATACATTATGAATTTGAGAACCTGGAGGAAGAGCCAACTTATAAGCCACAGCACCCACCTTCTCAATTATCTGATATGGACCATAAAAACGGGGAGCCAACTTCATGGAACGTCAAAAAGCCACGGAAGTTTAGCGGTATGGTTGAAGCTTTAAATGCAAGTAATCTCCTACCATGAAAGAAACTTCACGCCGATTCTGATCTGCTTGGCTCTTCATTCGATCTCAGGCCACTGAAAGATTATGCCATAACTCTCGTAAAATAGCATCATGATCACATAGATACTCATCAACAGCTTGGACACGGGATGTGCCCGGAACATAGGCTAGCAGACTTGGAGGCAGGAAGCCATAAACAGCCTCAAAAGGGGTCATTTTAGTAGATGAATGAATGGACGTATTGTAGCTAAACTCAGCCCATGGAATCCATTCTGTCCATTTTCGTGGTTGATCTCCTGTGAAGCACCGTAAATATTGCTCCAAGGTGCGATTTACTACCTCGATTTGACCGTTGGATTGAGGATGATAACTTGAACTCATGCAAAGCTGGGTTCCTTGTAGCTGGAACAGCGCTTGCCAAAATGAGCTGATAAACACCTTGTCCCGATCACTAACAATGTTGGTTGGAATGCCATGGAGGCGAACCACATTTGCAACAAATGCCTTGGCGACAGTGATTACAGTAAATGGATGCTTCAAGGCTATGAAGTAGGCGTATTTTGTTAATCAATCGACGACTACCATGATGACAGTATACCCATTTGATGGCGGTAATCTCTCGATAAAGTGCATCGAAATTTCAGTCCATGCCTGAGTAGGAATTGGTAGCGGTTGGAGTAATCCAGCAGGCTTCATACAATCTTATGACGTTGACAGATATCACATTACTGCAAAAATTCCTTTATTGTTCGGCACATATTAGACCAAAGGAAGTTATGTTTGATTCGAGAGAGAGTTTTATGGAAACCAAAATGACCACCAATTGGAGATGAATGATAATCCGCCATTATTTTTGGAATTAATGTTGAGGTGGGACTAAGATAAATTCTGTTGCACTTGAACCAAACTCCATCTCGTTGGTACAATTGGTGGCGTAATTGAAGAGGGCTCTTTTCAAGCAAATCTTTGTAAAATGAATCCTGGTGAACTTCTTCTTAGAGAGTTGGCCACCACTCTGCACGTGACATAGAAACGGATAAGAATTGGAACTCAACTACACGTGACAAAGAATCTGCACCCTGATTTTCAACTCCCTTTTTGTACTTGATTTTATAATCATATCCAAGTAACTTCGGCAACCATCTTGTTTGTGCTGGTGTAGTAATCCGCTGCTCCAGAAGGTACTTGAGACTTTTTTGGTCGGTTCGGACCGTAAATGGTTTCCCAATTAAATAAGGACGCCATTTCCTAATAGCTTTGACGATTGCCAACATCTCTTTTTCATAGGTGGATAAAGCCAAGGTTGACCTTTTCAAGGCTTCGCTAAAATAAGCCACTGGCTGATTTCGTTGGGTAAGGATTGCTCCAACTCCAGTGCCGCTTGCGTCGCACTGAATCACAAATTGTTGGGTAAAATCTGGCAGGCATAAAATCGGCGGTGAAGTCAACGCCTCTTTCAATTGTTTGAAAGCCACCTCTGCTGCTTCATTCTAGTGAAATCCATCCTTAGTCAAAAGTTGAGTTAAAGGCGCTGCTATGCTCCTAAAATTACGGATAAACTTCCGGTAGTACCCTGCTAGCCCCAAGAATCCACGAACACCTTTTACTGACGCCGGTTTAGGCCACTTAATGACAGCCTGGATTTTGATTGGATCCACTGATACTCCCTGATCTGAAATTATATGTCCCAAATATTCGACCTGTGAAACACCGAATTGACACTTCGATTCCTTTGCAAACATACTGTTAGTAGATAAAATATGTAAAACAGTTCGCAAATGACTAAGATGATTTTCCCATGACTTTGAATAAACTAGGATGTCATAAAAAAAACCAAGATAAACTTCCGGAGGTAAGGACAAAAGAGATCATTCATGAGACTCTGAAAAGTTGCCGGTGCATTCGTGAGACTGAATGGCATTACCACAAACTCATAGTGCCCTTCATGTGCTCGGAATGCTGTCTTTGGAATGTCTTCATCTTTTACTCGAATTTGGTGATAACCTGATCGCAAATCCAATTTGGAGAAAAATTTGGCACCATAAAGCTCATCCAACAATTCATCAATTACAGGTATTGGGTATTTATCTTTAACTGTAATATTATTCAGGGCGCGATAGTCCACACAAAATCGCCAACCTCCATTTGCCTTCTTGACCAACAGAACAGGTGATGAGGATGGGCTCTTACTAGCCCTTATCAACCCCGATTGTAAAAGTTCATGCACCATCTTTTCTATCTCAGTCTTTTGGTAATATAGGTAATGATATGGTCGTACACTCACTGGTCCTGCGCTTGACTGTAATAGAATTTGATGATCATGAGAGTGCCGAGGTGGTAAGCTGGTAGGCGGCTCAAAAACGTGAGAAAAATCAGCTAGCAGACGACTCATATCTAGCGGATGCACCTTTGGCTTGCTAATGCTTGTCATAATTATTTGGAAAAAAAATTCCATGCCATGTATTCCATTAAGTTCCTTGTCAGTTAAAGTTGCGATGCTAGTTTGGCCCAAGCCTTAAAAGGTATAAGAGACTCCTCCGACTTGGAAAGTCATGGTTAGTTTTTTGTAATCCGTTTCAACGAGTCCGAGAGTTTCAAGCCACTTTACTCCCAAGACCATTTGGCATGCGGTGACCGGCAGGACATAGAAATCCGTTGTGACTGAAAGTTCTTGAATGATGAGTGTGAGCGCTTGACACTGCCCAACACACTCTATCTTTTCTCAGTTTGCAACCATAACTTGAAGCTTCTTGTCTCTGACCACTGGTAAGCCAAACTTGGATACTATGGATTGATCAATGAAGTTATGAGTGATGCCGCCATCTATCAATACAGTTACTTCCTTATTTTTCAGCTTGCCCGGGACGCGAATGGTTTGGGGATGTTCAGTTACTGCCATTACATGAAACGAAATCTCAGGTATGGTTTCTTGAGTGTCCTGTTCTATTTGAACGTCGCTAACATCCTCACTTCCTAAATAGGGCAGGTCTTCGATCATGAATAATTGTGGTCGTTCGCAGCGGTGGCCTGGTGTGAACTTTTCATCACAATAGTAACATAATCCCCTTTCACGCCTTTCACGTGCCTCTTGATTGGTGATACGACGGAATGTTGCTGGCGGTGTCACAGGATTTTGGTTTGGGCGCTGGTTTGGAGGGGGTCCTAGCACACCAGTCGTTGGGTTGAGTCCTGGTCTTTGCGTGATCACAGTGGATTGGGAGCGAGTCGCTTGGGTCGGTTTCCGTTGTAATTGGTTTCACTCCTCAATTAATCGCGCCACGCCTATCATGTCTGCCAAGGTCCAAGGTTGTTTAATTTTCACGTCCAACTGGATGTCATTGCGAAGTCCTGCAACAAAGCAACCAATCAAGAGATTTTCAGGTAAGCCATCAACCCGGTGTGAGAGTCTTTCGAAAGCTTCTTGATATGCGGCCACCGACGAGGTTTGTTTAAGGCGAGTCAAAGCTTCTGATGGGTCTTCGTAATCTGTTGGTCCAAAACGGAGGTGTACTGCCTTAGTGAATTCTTCCTATGTGAGCGGTCCACAAAACTTTGTCAACCACCTATGCCACTGTAAAGCAATGCCTTCTAAGTGAAAAGATGCTAGCTGAACTTGTTGGTCTGGGGAAATATCTTTGAAATCAAAATATTGCTCTGCCTTGTAAACCCAGCCGGTTGGGTCCTCGCCGTTAAACCTTGGAAAGTCCAACTTAACATGGTGATGGGGCCGCTCAAGGTGAATGGAACGTTCATTGGCAGCATTTGAACGAGAGGTTTCTTCAGAAGCAAATGGGTTGGTATCGGGTTGGCTAGAACTTGGGTTCCGAGAGTGACGAAGAGCTTGAAGTTCAGTTAACACAGCTTGCAAGGCAGCATTAACTTGGTCAAAACTTGCTTCATGCCGAGCTAAAGTCGTGGTTACGTCATTGCGAAACTCTGCATTTGTTTTACCACGAGTGTCCATGGCTGGAACCGGGCTCTGATACCACTGATACGTTTGAATTTAAAAAAGAAGAAGTGAAGAGAAGAATAAGAAAATTAAGAAGCCCAAATCATCTCTTCTTTCTCTTTACTTCTTCTTTTTTAAATTCAAACATATCATTTCTCTTAACTCTTATCTCATTCCTATGAAATGAAGAAGAATGCTTAATTTTTTAGAATTATGTGAGGTAAATTTCATTCACAAATTTGATTGCTATAAATTTGACTATCCAGTAAACTTTTGATTTAATTTTTGAATTAGATTCAGAGTGAGGAAGTTGTATCCCTATTTTTCAATGCTTATTTAGGATTTTCTCTTATCTCTTATCTCTTATCTCATTCTTATGAAATGAAGAGGAATGCTATTTTTTTAGAATTATGTGAGGTAAATTTCATCCACAAATTTTACTACTATAAATTTGACTGTCCATTAAACCTTTGATTTAATTTTTGAATTAAATTAAATTCAAAGAATAATCGCAGGGCCATCAATCACATATTAATTTCTAAATTTTACTGACTGTTACAATCTTTGTAACTTCAGCTCTTATTCAATGTAATCAATGAGTGTTTTCTAACATCAATTTTTCATTCACCCAAGCATCATTTTGAGTATAGGAATACATTATTTTGACATACTCATGAAATCTCTCGCATATATGAAATAAGTCGCACTCAAAATTATACTTTGAAATAACAACTCACTAATGCTTTTCCAACATTTAACGCTGCATCTTTTACCAATTATCAAGCTAAATTTTCCAATAATTTTTGCATACCCTCTACAAACCGCTCATCTATAGTGACCATTGCCAACGACATGATTAATAATGTTTTTTAAAAAAAGAACATCATTTTATGATGAGTCTACTTGTTGGAGTGGAAGTAGGAAGTGTAGATTTCTCCCACTCCAACATTTACTAGCACATTTAAGGAGAGTGGAAGTCTCACTCATTTTTCAAGTGAGAAGTGGGATTCCAACTCCCATTGGGGGAGTTGGGACTGGGGCTCCATTCCCTTCTCTTCTTTTTTTATCCTTCATTTATTAAATACAATATAATTATATCATTAAAATAAAATAATGTTATATTTATTAAAAATAATAATATTAAACTTATTTAAATATAATATTATTATATCTACTTAATATTTAATAGTATTATATTTATTTAATATTCATAATTAATAAAAATAAATAGTTTATTATAAGAAAATATTAATTTTGTACTATCTTATTAACAATAACATTTCATTTGTGTTGCTCTTATTAATATAATTAAAATTAAAATTAATAAAAAATTATGATATACATAATTAAGAATAATAATAATTAATTTATATAATTAAAATTAATAATAAAATAAAATTTTATTTTACAAATATATTTTTTTACTTTATAATTAAAAATAATAATTTTTAAATAAGAATAAAATTATAATTTGGAACAAAATAGACACATAAATGGGATTATAATTCATATTCTAAACTTTTATTTCAATGTAAGTAAATAACATAGTTCCAATACAACTCAACACACTCAATTTTAAGATTCTAACTTCTCAAGATTTCCTCTTCAATCTGAAAAGTAAATACTACTTTAATGTAATGGGCTTATTATTAGGTCAAAATTAAATGACCCATTTTACCCCTATGAGTAGATGGCAAGTGAGGTGGGTGTAACCCATGATGCATATTATCCAAATTTAGTCGGAGTAGACCTTGGTTAGTCTAAAATGGATTTAGAGTGAATTTGGTTAAAAATGAATAGATTCAACTCAGATATGGAGTGGCTATGGATTTGACTTCAGATTTGGATTCAAATCCATATCCAAGTAAAGGCTTTTTAATTTTATTTTGTTTTCAAAAATATTCATAACTAGATTGGATATACTACTTTTACAATCAAAATAAACTTTATAGATCCAGCTATGATAAAACAAGTACACCATATCCTCTTTTTGTCTTTTTCTGCTACAACCATTGAATGTGATAGAAAAGTATTTTCAGGGGCCTTATTAATAATGGAGTCCTTACTGTTTGTTGAAAATTTAAAAAAAAAGTCAAAGTTTACAAAATTTTGTGCCAAATCTTTCTTCCCAAGTTCTCTCAGTGAGAATCACTAATCATGATTGGTTTATAGTATTCCTTCTCACAACTTATAATTAAGAGACCAAACATGCCTAATGTATCAATAAAGACGATAGAAACTAAGATAGGTTTTGAATTTTTATTAAAGCTCTCACTTTTGGCCATTTGCTAAAATATTTTTAGGTGAAAAAAATAAATCCATTGACATAACAAAGAGGAGTTTTACTTATAAAAAAATAATAATAAACTAATTATTGAAAAGCCTTAGAGTTAGATTGTTTAGGAAAAAAAATAGGGAGACGCATAGAGGAGAAAAGGAAAAGAAGATTCATAATAAAAGATAAAAAAGAAATCCATTTTCCTTACACCTGAATTTCATTTTATATGATGAATAGAGTATGGTTACAAAAATATATTTATGTGACTTTCTTTTATACAAAAAGTTAAATTCATTATTGCTTGCGTGATAGAGTAAATGAATTTTAAGGTAACAAAGAAGTTGATTCAATGAGAATGTCGTCTTTTATTGATTGCAATTGAATGATTATGGGCTAAATTAAAAATGGAAAAAAATCCAGAAGAATATAGAGGTGAGGGGACAGGGGTGGAGGAGAAAGAAAATACTTTAATAAACTTTAATAAACTGTAAATACGGAAGAGAATAAGGGGTACACTCAAGAAAGACAAAAGGCGGGGTATGAGGCACCCGTCGCTGGATCCTAAACTTATATCTTAACTTACTAAAGTCAAAGCTGCATTAATAAGTTGCAATATTCATTTTATTAGATTTGTGTGACATTCTACTTTTTCTTAATTTTATCTTAGGATGAATTACATGTTTTAGTTGATACTACTATATTTTAATCTTTATTTTTTAAAAAAAAAATTGCTACTCTTTTATTTTTCTTGTTATGTTTTGAAGTTTAACAAAGTTTAAATTTATTAAGTTTCTCACATAATTGATTAAAAAATATTGATAATTAGCTTGTCAAATACTTAAAATTGATGAATTCATGAAAGATCTTAAACATGCACTGATCTTAAGAATGGTACGAATGAGAAGTAGGTCTGTATCTTTATCTTTTATTTTGGATTTAGATATGGCACAAAAAACAAAGATTCATGATGCCATCGGGAACCCATGCGACACTAGTGCAAAGATATTCTAGCGCACCATATCCTGTATCAATTTTCAATTGGAATATTATCAATTTCTCACCTAACGTTTGCTAAAAGTTCAATTCACCAGCCAGAAATTTTGACACTACCTAGTAGCACCTAACTTTTTAATTTTTATCAAATTACCATCAAATCGTTAAAGTAACCAAACCTTTGAAAGAATCTACAGTAAAAAATTAATTTGTTTTTGTCCTCAGTACTGTTTTCCTCAGTACTGTTTTAAGTGTGCAAAAAAGAGATTTTGTCGTCTGAAAGGAAAACGAAATGTGGAAAATCAATTATTTACAAAGTTGCCCTACAACAAATTAAATAAACAAAAATATATCGTTTAAATTAAACAAATAGAAAATTTGAGCCATAAAATTAATATATTTATTAACTTCAATAAATCAAAGTTAAAAGAAAACGAATGGGTAGGAAATGTGTTTGGGGAAGCCGTATTTGATGAGTTTTATTATTAAAATGCGGTCATCTTCGCCTAAAGAATCGGATTAATGAATTATCTCAAATGCCTGTGTGATGTCAGATTTCCACTAATGATATTACCAATTAGTGATTAATTGATAAAAATTGAAATTTAGTTAGTTTGTGCTACTGTCAGAATTCCTTGGAGGTAATTTGAAGTACTTAAAAATTAGGTGTGAAATTAATGATTGTTCTATTATTAAAATGGTGCCATTTTGACCTAATTAATGAAATACTTAAAATATTCTTGTAATCCGTTTCAATATATAATAGTTTTTAATGATTTGGAGATAAAATTGAAAAATCAAATAATTTTGAGCTATTAATTGTCAGAATTTCTTAACCATGAATTGAACGTTGAGCGAAAGTTAGATACAAAATATATAATTGCCCTACTCTTTCGTTGCGATGTCACTGATCGATCAGTGTTGAGGTGCGGCCATCCCCCGTCCACCAAAACCACTCAAATCAGCCAAAACACTTGTGAGGCTTGACTTACGAAGAGACCTATAGAAGAAATAAGGACAATCACATTTGATATATGGACAAGCATGAAGATCGCTTGCTACCATGCACACACCGATCACACACATATCGCCACGTGTAATGTGTTACCAGTGAAATTTGCGTATGTGATTTTGGCTATAGATGCACACCGCTTGCGGTCTTCAACTTGGCAAAGCACCTTTTATCAGCAACTATTATAAATAGAGCATTTGTATGTCCTTTCTGTTGGGGAAAATTAGTTTTTAAATTTTATAAAATTTTTTAGTATTGATCTCATATAATATATAAAAATTCGTATTTTAAAAATCATACCTTGAAAATCTGAGAAGATAAACAATTTTTGTTTTTTCCGCTGAAGTGAATTAGACTCTCAGATCACGATCTGTCACTACCACGCTTGGTAGATCACGATCCGTCACCAATGATCTTCCAGGTTATGACTCAAGTTTGATCTGCACTTGACATGTCGGCTCCTTTATCACTACTAATAGTAACTAGTAGGAGAAAATTTTTCTCTCAAGATTAGAGAGAAAAAATCTTTTCTCTCCGATCTGTATAAAATGGCTATCTCCTTTTTCTATAAAGAAAATAAATCTTTTTATATCTTCCTTTAGTAAAACCCTAGGCTCCAAAAATAAAAGACACGTTACTTGCTTTTTCCTATAAGGGGTCACCTTGTAAAATAACATAAGGCCCCTTACACATAAGCATATTGATGGAGCCTCCCACTAAATAATATATTTAGGCTTTTGACCTAAATTGCTAGTTATCTTATTTATTAATCCAGTAGTGGTGCAGTCAATTAAATGAGCTAACCCGGGGATCAATTGGGTACATACAATAGTGGCTACAATAATTAAGCATGTAATTAAACTAGCCCAATTATTTAATTCCAAATCTACTCCACTAAAGATTGGAACTGACCTCCATAATTGTATGCTATCTAGGATAGTGTTCTCAAATAAAAATTCGACCCATGCCACATTAATTTCTTTACTGCATAATCCTTTTATACCACATCATTAATTAAATCGATATCTCAACTGTCTAATCGATTTAATTACAACATACTAAATATGTTGACACACTTTGGCCAGAGAATTCTATGATCAAGTGCCGAAAACCCATCAAGAGATGTGTCGTACAAATTTTATATTGTTAATCTATAACTCCAATACTCATAATTGCCTCCACCAAGATACCGGGTAATCTTGACCACAAGTGTGTGTCGTGCCCATTGGTAACTCAAATGGAATAATAATTATAATTATGAAATCATAACTAACTCAAGATTAAGATTACAGTAAAATCAATGCCTATGAGATTTAATAAGTCTGACAGTCATTTGAAGGTTAATTAAATCTCATATGTGATCCTGTTCAATGTAGTCGTACTATATCAATAAATTCATACATGATTAAGACAAACCATTCAATGAATTTATTACAGTTTATATCTAAATAAAGTGCCCAACTTTATTTATCAACTGCGAACATAATTTATTTAATCATAAGATAACTTGTATTTATGTCTTCTGTGAATCCACATGGTGATCACATAAATACATATAATATGATCAAATGGACTTTACTCAAAATATTAATGCAATTAACATACTTGAATAAAATACCTCATTTATTTTATTAATCAGAAAAATTATTTATTACAATTAAATAAACACATATGCTTTTAAAGAGTACATTTTCCCAACACTTTCTGCTGTGGCTAAGTTAGATACAATGTGACTTATAACAATGCAAAAATAGTCACTTAATATAAGAATATGATGACAAGTAAAAACAATTAAAACATTATAGGTGACTACTTTTGTGTTTGCTATAAGTTAGTGATGTAACTTAGACTCATTTCTCTACACTTCAAAGTTGAGAAATAAAATGCCGTGAGAAATGCTATGCTCCTTTGGATATATTTTACTTGGCTTCCTTCTATTTATTTAATTATTCTTTCTTTAATACTTCTTGTATTATCAATATCACAATATGTTTTTAGCATGAGATCGCTCTATTACTAGAAGTATTCTGTCCCTAATTTTTTTATTTTATCTGCCCATTTATGTATTCTTATTTATTTTAGGCTACTAATAATACAAGCAAAGACTGAAGTGTACAAAAATCATATTCGAGCCTTACCCTATAACGATCAAAGCCCAAAAATCTACAACCATAAATTTGAATATTCTGAAGCGCCTAAAAATTATTTGAATATGGCGAATCCAATAAAGTTTGAATATGGAATCCTTAGTATTTTCGATGGAAATTATTTATCCTTGATTTTGCGATTCAATAAACACCATCTCAATAATTCATCTAGAATACATGGGCCTCAATAGCAAAAATAATCAAGCTCATCAAACTGATACGAAGCCATTGCTTGAATCCAATATTGTGTCATACAGTCACTGTAATAATTAAAGAGGCGGTCATGTTTATAAGCATGGTCATATTTATGGTAAACAAATGTTATTGACCTATGATGGTTACAATAAAATTATCAAAAACGAAAACCATTTTGGAAATCTTGTCATACACGTAAACTTCTTTGAAAACAAAGATGAAGATATCCATGCCAATTAAAATTACTAATACATTTTATGAGCTTTCTATATTTATATTTGTTGTATTTTATGTTATATGTGCGACGATGTCTAACAAATTTTTCTCTGGAAATGAATATGGATTTGCTACCAAGGTGATTATAAAAACTTTTTTATTATTTATTTACGAAGAGGGACATAATATTTGGCATGTTGGGGCGTTCATCCGATTAAGGCTACTGCCTGTCATCATTATTCCCTACTTTTCATCAACTTGATAACCCCACTTATGCACTTCTGGTTGCGCTATACAAGCCTAATACACTCCTCCAACGCACTAAGATGGGATCTAATGTCATTTGGAAAATTTTATAAGTTTTGACGATCACCATATATTAACATATATCTTGAACCCCAAGCTAATAATTTGTTTACCATACTTCTGGTGATTGGAGTACGATGGGACAAACTTTCCTCTATTGAGAATGAGAAAAAGCTGCCTTATTATGTTAAGTGTGAGCTTTCATGCCATGTGATATATATGTCCCATTTTGATTCCTGCATAACTCAAATTGATAACAAAATGTAGAAGATAATTTATTTACAATGAATTACAAATCACCAGCCAAATGCACCTCTAGTGCATCTAAAGAAACAAATTCATTTATTCCAGTTGTAAAATGACTCCGGCGGAGTGGTTGTTCCTTCTGAACAATCTATCGAAAATGGCAAGTAGTGAATTATCAGTGGCACGCCAAAAGCATCCAATTGGTTCATTCATATTGTTCCTTATATAAAAGGAACTTGTGTCCAAAAATAGTAAGGTTCTATTGACTTTACTCAAGGTAATAGTAAGAAGTACATTGTCCCTAATGAGACCAAAATGGCCTGAAATACCTCATGTGGAGGTATATGCCTAGGATATGGCATAAGCCCTTAAAGTGGCTCAAAATCAGGATTTTGTGATACTAGATGCATGATATTGCTCATTCAAGATCTAATTATAGTAATGCTTGAATTATTTCTTTTAGAGAGTAAAATAAATATCCTTTGATACTAGATGCATCCTTTAGGATTTGAATGCAGTTGATGCTCAAGCTACTATTTCATTCGAACAAAAGGTCTTTATGGAGACCTATGCTCTTATTATGACACTACCTCCTTCGGAGGAAAATACCACTGATATTGCTCAGTCATTGATGAAAGGTTTGCATATACAGTAGCAATGGACATTATTAATGATCATGATCACCAACCATCGATAAATATAGACTGAGGCATGATTGACATAAATAGAAAGAAGTATTCCAGGTGGAATTGACTTTTTTAGCCAAACATAATGAATTGATAGTCCAAGCACTTGATGATGGTGTCAAATCTATTGAGTATAAATGGGAATGTGCATGAAAACGTAATATGACATCATAGAATATAATATATGACTCGATGCACAATGTTTATTGTGAAACCAGGATTATTGTAAGACATGTTCTTCCATAGTGCGGGAAAATACATTACAATTAATTCAGCTATGTTAGAGAGCATTAATATGCTTCTTATGAAAGTAGTGGTAATTTATACGGGGCACTTGATATTTATTTTATAGGAATCCCTTCAGGATTCAAAATGCCTGAAGATTAATATGCATAGCTAGTAAAGTTATCAAGATCTCTATATATGTTGAATCTTGACACATTTTATACAATAATCTTTGTGAATTCTTGATAAAATGAAGGATATGTTATGATCCTTTATTTTTATAAAATACAATAATAATAGAGTTATAAATAGTTTTGTATAAACTAGTGTGGCAAGATGATATGAACCCCGTCAAGAGCTAACGCGACCCTAATCAATTTAGTTCCCAAGATTGAATCTAAACCAGGAATGGAATGGAATGGAATCTCGACCCAATGCTTATTGAAAACACAAATCTTGGTATGTGAAGATGCCACAATCAGCTTTGGATGGTCTGATTGATAAGTCAAGAGTTTGAATGCCACAGAAATCTGATAAATTCAAGGAGTTCGTAAAGAATCAAAGAGAATTAACTTTCTCACCAATTGCATCAAAAAAAACTTCTTCATGTTTATTGGATACAAGTACATTATATAAGGTTGGTTACAAGAATTTTTTGAAATAAATTCTAAACCAAAAATCAAATCTGAATCTGAATCTTCTATAATAGGAAAGAATCTAAACCAAATCAGAATTCTAATCTAAGTAAATAGGAAAGAATTTAAACCATCCTAATTTAAGTAAATAAGAAAGAATCTAAATCAAAGCAGGATCCTAATTGGCTTTAAATACCTTACATCAATTAAATAGAAAGTAAGCGATTATGATATAAATGACTGATTTGTTTTCCTAATAGCCTCCCAAGAAATGGGAAAGTATATGAAAAAAAAAAATAATATATTTTCCCGCCATAATGTGCAAGTCAACTCTCTATTTCATGGAAGTGATTATTTGGAAACTTCAAGAGCCTGAATCATGCATTTATCTTGTGCGATTTCTTAAACGGGCCTTCATTAATTTGATTGAGCCCAAATTGCTTGAATCAATCAATTAAGTGCTTCTTTGAATTTCTTTGTTCGAGCTCTTGTAATGGGTCCGACGGAAACTTGAATAGGATTTGAATATGCCTCATCCTATATGCTTGTAATAGTTTTATCCTTAATCTCATTACATGAAGAGATTGACTGAAAAGTAATAACAATTATTTTTTTTAATTATGTGGACCCTTGATGATTTTATACAACCAATCTCCTGATGTCACTTCAATTTGTACACACTTATTTATATAAAGTGATTGTAGCTCTATCATTACTCTATAAAATAGGATCTAACTTTGCTATTGTTACAGTTAATGTCGATAAATGGAACTCTTCGCATCAAAAAAAAAAATGGAACTCTTAAAAAGATCTAAAGACTATTGATTATGATTAGAGACGCTAAAATATATGTTTTGGGGAAACAAATTACTGTCTTAGGCTATAGTGTTGGGAAAATATGCTCTTTAAAAGCATATGTGTTTATTTAATTGTAATAAATAATTTTTCTGATTAATAAAATAAATGAGGTATTTTATTCAAGTATCTTAATTGCATTAATATTTTGAGTAAAGTCCATTTGATCATATTATATGTATTTATGTGATCACTATGTGGATTCACAGAAGACATAAATACAAGTTATCTTATGATTAAATAAATTATGTTCGCAGTTGATAAATAAAGTTGGGCACTTTATTTAGGTATAGACTGTAATAAATTCATTGAATCATTTGTCTTAATCATATATGATTTATTGATGTAGTACGACTACATGGAACAGGATCATATATGAGATTTAATTAACCTTGAAATGACTGTCAGACTTATTAAATCTCATAGGCATTGATTTTACTGTAATCTTAATCTTGAGTTAGTTATGATTTCATGATTGTAATTGTTATTCCATTTGAGTTACCAATGGGCACGACACACACTTGTGATCAAGATTACCCGGTATCTTGGTGAAGGCAATTATGAGTATTGGAGTTATAGATTAACAATATAGAATTTGTACGACACATCTCTTGATGGGTTTTCGGCACTTGATCATAGAATTCTCTGGCCAGAGTGTGTCAACATATTTAGTATGTTGAAAATGATCATTAGAGAAAACCAGTAAGTATTAAGGAACAAGATGTAATTAAATCGATTGGACAGTTGAGATATCGATTTAATTAATGATGTGGTATAAAGGATTATGCAGTAAAGAAATTAATGTGGCTTGGGCGAATTATTATTCGAGCATACAATTATAGAGGTCAGTTCCAATCTTATAGTGGAGTAGAATTGGAATTAAATAATTATATTTGTTTAATTACAAATTTAATTATTGTAGCCACTATTGTATGTTCCCAAATGATCCCCGGGTTAACTCATTTAATTGACAACACCATCATTGGACCCAAAAGCAAGAAAACTGGCGTATTAGGTGAAAATCATAATTATAATATTTGTTAAAGCCTAGTATGTTATATTCAAGTGTAAAAGGGGGGCTTGTGATATTTTACAAATGTGGTCAGTTAGTTGTTACACATTCTCTCTACTTTTACGTAAGTGGAGAGAAAGTATTTAATTTAAATATTTAAATTAAAAGGGGAATTCTATTTTAAAATAGGAATCCTAATCCTAACATACTAGGGTTTTTCATAAGATATTATAAGATATTATAAAATAGGAATCCTAATCCTAACATACTAGGGTTTTTCATAAGATATTATAAAAGGGGTATTTTTCTCCCTTTTGCGAGGATATAGAATCCCAGGATTTTTGAGAAAAATATAGAAGACATCTAAGAGACGCCAGTTGCAATTGGGAGTGGTGAAACAGACGCCCACACGTCCAGTGTTGATCGATCTTGAGTCATAGCCTGGAAGATCGTTTGGAGACGGATCTACAACTGAGTGGAAACAGACGCCCACACGTCCAATGTTGATCGATCTTGAGTCATAGCCTGGAAGATCGTTTGGAGACGGATCTACAACTCTCAATCGTTCGTCTTCTCAGATTATCAAAGGTACGAATTTCTAGATTACTAAATTCTTGTATGTTGTATGAGATCGGTCCAAAAAGGTTTTAATTGAAAAATTGAAAAACCTGAATTTCTCTCTACATATAGACCAAGCATAGTTTCACTAGCATTTTTGTCCACATATTTTTGGAATATAATTTTCAGAATGGATAAAGTTTACCCTTGATTATCCTAAAATTCGCTCTCTTGATCCTAAAGTGAGTATATAATCTTTAGTTTCATATCTTATTAATGTTTATATATACATTATATAAATCTATTTTACAGGATTAAGCTGTTTGCTAATTTGAAGAGACTAGTTTGGTATATTCCATTATTGAGATTATTTCATTTATGAATTAACGAAAACTATGGGTCTTGTTGATTTTGTAAATGCAGGGATATAGCTAATCCCATGAGACCCACCTATAGACGAGAAAACCTTAACTCATTGGGTTTTACTGGTAAAGTTTTCTAAGGAGGCTTGAAGTGCGTCAACTCTACTTTATGTTTCATCAAATTGTATTTCTTTGCTTGAATTTTTTATTCATTGGATTTTTCCCTAACAAAGTTCAAGGATAACTATGATGAATTGGTAGATATCCAAGAGGAGTTTTGTGATATCACTGATTAAGAAAATCAATGTTGAAGTGTGGCTGTCGACCAAAACCAATCAAATCAGTCAAATCACTTTTGAAGATTAGCTTACTAGAGACTTATGAGAGAAATAAGGAAAATCACACTTGATATATTGAGAAGCCTGAAGACTGCTTGATATAATGTGCACGCCGATCACACACTCATCTTACCACATGTGTTACAACTGAAATTATGTACGTTCTTCTAGCTATGCACACCGCTTGCCTTCTTGAACTTGCCAAGCACTTGTATGCTATTTCTATTTACTTCAAAATTGGGAAACGAAATGCAGTGAGAAATGCTATCCGCCGTTGCAATATTTTGCTAGGCTCCTTTCTATTTTATTTAATCATTCTTTCTTTAATACTTGCTCTATTATCGATATTACAACAGTTTGGTTTTGTTTGGCCTTTTTTCTTTGTTTTCTTGGACGGCCTACTTGTCCGAATTAATTAATACTAGTTTGGAAACTTGAAAGGCATGTGTAGTGACATTCACTTTGGGTGACTTGGATTGGCTCAATGGGGTCAACTCATTTGAGTCACTATCCCAAATGAGTGTTTCACGTGCAAGTGGAGAAGTAATATACAATAGAAGATGAAAACCAATAGATAAGCAATAAAATCATCATTTACTTGGAAAATTCGTAAGCAAAGTACCCGTTAGCTTTGTTGCTTCTTCTTTTATTTCTTTTTCTTTTTTTTTTCCCTGTATATGTTTTCTTTTCTAAGAATTAACCATAATTGGTTAATTATATTTTTAAAATGTGGGGCTATTATTTGTTCAGTTCCAGTGACTGCTGACCCAAGATAATCAGTTGAACTCCTTTTATTATTCATATAAAAAAAGTCTATTTATTTGTCCTAACCCGGAACCATTACTCATTGCACTTTTGCTGGGGAGATGCTTACGCATAAATATATTTATATAAGATTATATAATTACGATAATTATTATTGTTAGTGGTGCATAGCCTTAGGCTCACACAACACTCCAAGATGTGGGCCACCTATTTGTTTTATGGTCCACGACCAAACCCATATTCTGCATGCCACGTGGATGACACAGCGGTATGATCTAAGCATGAAGTGTGATGAGGATCGACTTTTTAATATGTACTACATCATCAAAACGTTTTCTTCGAAAATAAAATAGCTGAAATCTGAAACACCTTCTCCAGTTCCCTCCAACAGTAACAGATACCGTTACTTGTAAAGTATCCAAAAATACGTTCCGTTACCCGCCGCCTTTGGAGCATGAGCCGAGTTGTGATTTGTGAACACTTAAATATCAAAACTCAAATCCAATTCTCGAACTGACTCCTTTCCATTTTGTGATTTGTGATCATCCATATCAATACCACCTTCTTTTTCACGTCATACACTCTCTCTCTTCTCCCTCCTATTAGGTTATAAATATCAGCCGCATCCAATCACTTCCTTATCACTATTCTTTCCTTTTCCTAATTTCTTCTTCATTACCATACGTGAGTATGGGAGATGACATTAATGCTAATGCTAATTTCAATCTACCCCCTGGTTTCAGATTTTGTCCTACTGATGAAGAGCTTCTTGTTCATTTTCTTCAACGTAAGGTCGCTCTCTTGCCTTGCCACCCCGATGTGATCCCTGATCTTGATCTTTATCCATATGATCCATGGCAACTCAATGGTACGTGTATATTTGATCAAGTGTCTTACTTAATTAAATTCGTTAATTATTATAATTATTTTTTTGGTATCTTTCATGCATGCATCCATATGTATACATTTATTAAGAAAAATACCAAATAGACGAAGTGCTATCAGAACGCTAAATTGTTTCTATGAGCAGTCAATCAAATTTTTCTGTCCGAATATTATTACTCGTTTATAAAACATGATTCTGTGTGTCAATATGCATATGTAGGTAAAGCTCTTGCTGAAGGTAACCAGTGGTACTTCTATAGTCGAAAGACACAAAATAGGATGACGGGTAATGGGTATTGGAAGCCAATGGGAATAGAAGAATCGGTTCTTACAAGGGCTGATAAGAAAGTTGGGTTGAAGAAATATTACATTTTTCACCTCGGTGAAGCCCCTGCTGGAGTTAAAACTAATTGGATAATGCAAGAATATCGTCTCTCCGATTCTGCAGTTGCTTCCAGTAGTAATACTAGTAGTAGTAGGTCTTCTAAAAGAAGAGTGAATTCAAAAACTGTAAGTGTATATATCTTTTTATGCTTTTTTATTCTTCATTAAAATTAACAGGAATGCAAAGATTCTCAGTTGCAACTTAAGTCTCATTAATGTGGCAGGTTAGCTTACCTGTAGATATTACATTATATAAACATTAATAATAAATTTGAAATAACAGTTAGAAATAAGCTGCCACATCAGTTGAGATTGAAGTTAAAATTAAAATATTGAAATCTCTAGTTTTATTAAAAAATTAAAGATTATTTTTTGATTTGTTTCATGCTCCTATTGTATTCAGGATTACAGTAAATGGGTCATCTGTAGAGTTTTCGAAAGAAATTGTGACGACGACGATGATGGGGCAGAACTCTCTTGCATGGATGAAGTATTTTTATCTTTGGATGATCTTGATGAAATTAGTTTGCCAAATTAGATAGATCCCAAGAATTTAAGATCTTATTGGACCATGAAAGGGTTTATCCAAATGTAAAATCGCTATCGGATATCGGTTGTATTAGTAATATCCGCTGTAAGTTCCTATCGAAAAAAAAAAAGAAAAAAGTGATTATCGTACCAAGTTCATCACCACTTCCAATTTTCAATGGCATGTGTGAGATGTGAAATTTTGTTTCTATTACTATTAGAAACATGGAATTTCCTTGCCTGATATACCAAATCGTTACATGTGTGTAGGAAGTGAACCAAATAAACAGGGAGCTAGAGACCACAAGTTTGTATGATATTACATGAATCCAACTCAAGCATACTATGATTTATGATGCCATCAATTACACGTGTCAAGTAACCGACTTTAGTTGCATAGAAATTGAATGCACTAGGTCTGGATTTCATTTTCTTGCTTATAATTATTTTTTGTTTTATTTTGTTTTATGGTTTTTCTGACATTCTCACATTTATAAATTATTGAGACGGAAGGCTAAACGTGAACTGAGGAGGTGGAGCCCAAAAAGCACTGTAAGAATTTGAGCATTCACTGCCATTTAGCTTTTTCTACTTTGTTGGTATTTGGTAGTTGTCTTGTCTCACATAGCTAAGGAACAATATTTTTATTAATTTTATATGGGTGGCTGCTTAGAGCAGCATGTAGTCAGGTATGATGCAAGCGTTCGCACACTTTCCAATCTCCACACGGGTACATTTCCCCTAAAAATAAAAGCACTATAAATTAGATGACAATATTATTTTTTTGCCACATGTGCAAGTTGTAAATTTCAAATCCAAGTCTATAAAGAACGAATATGGATCATCTCTTTGTTTTCCTATCCGTGCATAATTCATTTTCTCGCAAGGGAGTTATTTGAACGGCATGAATTCATTTTCTGGTAAGGGAGTTATTTGAACGCCGTGGATGCATTTTGTTTGGTTTTTAACATTAATGTCCGTCCTTTTTTGAAAAAGTTAAAAATTTTAAAATTTGACACAATTTTTAATTGTTTCAAATTTTTACGTCTTGGTCGGTTGACATAATTTGACTATTGATAAGTGATATTGTGACGGTAGGGGTGGGCACAATTCGATTCGGATTGAAATTTAGTAAAACCGATTTAAATCGGTTATTTTATAATTAGAACCGAACTCAATAAAGAACTAAATATGAATCGATATTTTCGGTTGGTTTTTCAGTTCTATGTCTATTGGACATATTTTGAATTTTTAAATTTTTAGTTCATTGGGCCTCATTATTGGAATAATTTTTATCAGCAATCAGTTTATCATAATTTCATTATAAATACTAACAATAAACACAAAGTATTTAAAATACATTTATCACTATTGTCTTACTAGCTACTAATAAGATACTCACATAATATGAAATATTAAAATTTAAAAATACAAAACTAGATTCCAATACTCCATCTAAATAAACAAAAAGTTGTAAAGACAAATAAAAATAACAACGGTTACAACTTACAACACAAAGAAAAATTGCAAACAAACACCAACAATATTCTCCCATCTTGATCAATATCTGAATCAGCTTTAGGCATTTTCCAACTCAATATTTGAATCTATAAAAAAATAATAATTACATAAATAACCTATATAAACAAGATACAAGTTTTTTTTTTCAAAAAAATAAGGAAAACTTACTAGTTAAAAACACCAGTCAACTGTCATTTGCTTCTCCGCTACTTGTTCTTGTTGAGATAGCATTAGCCTAAAAATTTCTTCAAGAAATTGAAACAATTATAATAAAATCATTAATTCTAATATACAAAATTTTACAAGTGAGATCACAAAAAGTAACATAATAAATAACAATATTACCTGTTTCAACTAATTTATAGAATTCAGCTTCCTCATGACTTGGTTGTATTGTATGCTCTCCTAATAGAGTTGAGTGAAGCCAATTTTGAGTGCAAATCACTGACCCAACTATTTTATGAGTTAATGAACTGCTAAAGGATCAAGAATGCTAATTCAACTTAGACAAAATCGGATACCTAAACCCATTCAACTTCTACCAAGTCAAAATATTAAAATGGGAATTACTCGTACTCTCACAAGTCTCTGACAATTATTTTTAAACATCATTTTTTCCACTAATGTGATCATTTGAATTTTCTTTCATCTTTCTCAATTGTGTAAAAAGATCAAATGACCCATAACTACTACTAGCACCATCATATACAACACTATTTCTCTCAACTTTGTTTGGATTACTCTCACCACCATAGCTTTCAAAAAGCTTCAACAATAACTCTGTAATTTTAACTCTCAATTCATCAACCTTTCTAGCATCATACAAGCTACTAAAATACCATGTAACAAAGTCAAGTTTGCAGTAAGGATCAAGCACATTTGCCACAATCAACAACATGTTAACCTTTTCAAAAGAATTGCCCTAATATTTTTGACAAACTTTTCCTCCATCTTGTACCCCATTTATTTAACAAAAAATCATTAGAATCAACAAGTGACTTCACATGAATATAAATTTTTCACATTTCATTCAAATAATTATTGTAAGTGACAGTTAGAGAACTACTAAATTTTAAGGTCACATGATAAAAAACTGAAAGACACTTGACTAACCTCTTTGTATTTTCCCAATTCTCGTTAGTCGGTGGCCCCACCCTTCTTTTTCACTCTCATCCTCATCAAAAAAGTTTGTATAACCCATATCATCTTCCTTTAGCCTATCAAATGCTTTCTCAAATGCTACCATTTTTTCTAACATCAAATATGTTGAATTCTACTTAGCCGGCACATCTAACACCATAAGCCCTCCACATGAGATTTTCTCCCTATCAACACATTTTTTGAACTTTTGTAATCTTTTCAGGGAGGACCTAATATATTTTACTGCATTTTAGATACTAGCAATTGATTGATTCATATGTTATAACCCATCTTGCACAATTAAGTTGATTATATGCACTAAACACCTCACATGCATATACAAACCATTCAAAATCATCGAATTTCCACTCCAATTTGCCAACTTCTTCTTTACATAAAATATTGCAAGTGTATTAGCACTTGCATTATCCATTGTAATTATGAACAACCTCTCAATCCCCCAATCAATCGAGCAATTTTCAATTAACTTCCCAATGCCATCTCTTTTATGATTAGATATAGGGGTAAAAGTGAGAATCCTCTTATGCAACACCCACCCTTTATCAATAAAGTAAGTTGTAACTACCATAAAGTTTGACATTTGAATTGAAGTCCATGTGTCAGTGGTAATAGACACTCTTTGTTTACTTGCACTCAAAGTACTTTTTAATAACCCCTTTTCATTTTAATACAATTCAAGAATATCCCTTATAATTGTTCTTCGAGCTAGCACCTTAGGCTTCGGACAATAAGTTTCCATGAACTCCAAAAACCCTTCACCTCCAAAAATCTAAAAGGCAACTCATCTTTGATTATCATTTTCACAAGTGCCATTCTACAAAGCCTCTCTTTTAAATCCTGCGTGCATAATCTTAGCAGTACCACTATTTTTACCTTTACCCTTTTTTACGAACTAATTTCTGTTGCTTTGCATCATTTGCAGCCTTTAAATTTTTGCGCACTTTACATCTATCCGAATGATTTTTCAAACCGCTTATTCCAGAATTAGTACTATGGGCTGCATAACTTTTGCCGCAATAATGAAACTTAGCTTTTTCTCCTCCAAGTAGCATCGAAAAATGTTTCCACACAAATGATCTCAATGGAATTTATCTTTTTTTTACTCTCCCTGACCTCTTCTTCACTACCAACTTGTTGCGCTTCATTACTAATTTATTGCACTTTATTATTAGACTCTTGTACGTCATCGTCATTATCAACCATACTACAAAATCAAAACAATTATTCAATTCAGCTGAGTGAACCGAAAACCAAACCAGCATTCCTTTTTTTTTAAAATCATATATTTCGATTATTTATAATGATTAAACCGGTCCGAATCTGAAATCGAACCACCAGTTTAGTTTGGTTTTTTCAAGGCCACGATTTTTTTGCCCAATGCTAAGTGAGGACAATAATTTGTAAAATAAATCAATTTAATATATAAAATCTAGTTTCTTGGAGACAATATAACACCTATTTAATGTAGGAATGGGCAAATAACCTCATCTAACTAGATCAATCCAAAAAATTTGGGATCAAATCGGATGCGGATCAACCCTTCTACCCAATTGGGTAGGAATCAATCTAATTCGATTGTATTGGATTCGAAAATCTAATCGATTACACTCAATAAAAAAAAAGAAAGTTACATTCGGATCGGATTGTAAGTATGGATTGAGTTCAGACTACTTTTTTTTTCTCTACTTCAATCAATCTGAAACTTGATCGACTTGATCTGAACTCGATCCAAACCCGAATTTGCCCACTTATAATCTATATAATAAATAATTCAAATATGTAATAAAAAAATATTAATTCACCAATAATATTAATCTATTAAAAAAATAAAATCTATTTAATATATAATAAATTGTTTAAATTTGTAATACAAAATTAATTTACCAGCCATATTAATATGTGACCAAAAAATAATGTCGAAAATTTCATAATATTCAACTATCCCCTACTCCAATTGTAAACCCACACCACTTCAAAAAATTAATTACAGAAAATTCATATTATTTTTTATAATTTTAAATAAAGAAGAAATTTGTACAATTAACGAAGTAAATCATTTCTAATTTCTTTTTTTTCCCCTTAAATCGTTTAATCATATTTAACCAACAATCCAACATCTCTTTAGGTTAAAAGAAAAAAATGCTTTACCATTTCAATAATGTTGAAGTAACAAACAAGTGCAAGAATTCTTAAAGTGTAATATTTTTCTATATAAATATGAAAAATTATCGCTTACTACTTTTTCATTAGTTTTGTTTGTCAAATATTGATGTCGTAATGAATTCGTAGGGGCGTATTTGTAGAAAATTTAATCCAATATTGTAATTAGCCCCAAAAATTTAAGAGTATGACAAATAATACCCCATAAAAGTAGAAATACTTTTATAAATCAGCCACAAACAATTGAAACCATTTTACATTTATACCCTTAGTCAAAGATTAAAAGGTGATGGGCAATGTTTGATTGTTTAGACGACCCAAAAACTTTGGATTGATATATAATTATGCTAAGGGTTATTTTGCCACATTTTATACTCTTGGGGCTTTTTATAAATTATTTAAAATCTCTACTCTTTCTTTCTGTTTTTAAATCTATTAATTAAGGGCAATATTGGTAGTTTACAAGCCAACCAAAAGCCCAATTAGCAAAATTAAAGGAAAAGTAGTAAACGGTTAATTTTTCGTAGTAAATATAGTAAAATATTACGCTTCAATAATTCTTGTAGTCATTTATTATTTCACCATAGTTTGAGTAGTGAAAGGATAATAACTATATACCTTTACATAAGTTTAGTTTGACTATTATACCATTATATAGTACAAATAACAAAATAGCCACAAAATTATTTTAACTTCGATAATTACTTTATTTACATAAAATTTTTATTAACAATTTATTGGTGTTGCTATATTAATATAATTATCAATCTTGAATTAAAGGAGGATGAGCCACTACATGAAAAAAATGGAATAATTGATAGTTAAAAACATCAAATAAGGATAAGTATATTTGACAGTTAAAAAATGTCAAGTATGCATCTGTCAAATATCCTTATTTGAAAATTTCCAAAACAATCAATTACATTAGTCATTTAAAAATTACCAAATCTTTGATACATCTTTTGACCGTCAAATATCAGTGACAACATACACATATTATATGAGTATGATAGCTTGTAATAGTCATATATTTGTAACTTTCAAGAAAATGTCAATTACATATGACTAGTTAAAATAATCAAAATTTACATCTTTTTTTTAAGAGAAAATTATAATGGAATCTCTTTTGTAGGCTTCACATGATATAAATTATAATATTGAAAATATGATAAAACTCTAAACTAAGAAATAAAATAACAAACTCAAAATCATATCAATATGAACTGTGTTTATTAAAAGTAAAATATAGTTTTAAATTATATATTTATCTAATTTGTACAACTACAATCTTTAAAATTTTAAAACGTATATATAAAAAAACAAGATCTAGGTTTTAAAACTATACATTTATCTCAATTCACTATTCTTTGAGTGCAAAATTACTACCAATGTTATCATTTTCAACAACAAAGGCAATACCCAAATCAACAGCAACAATCTATACAATTCAATCTTTAGCAAGCGTTCCACCATTGATCCCAAAAGTTTTCATGCCAAGGCAATTATATATATAAGATAATAAGACATGAGGGACTACAAAATTAGAAACAATATACAAGAGTAAAAAGCATCTAAATAAAAAAATAGAGATGGAGTAAGAAATAAGGGCCAAAATCTTGTCTTAATCATATATCATGCAAATTGACCCGAATTGTACATTATATCTTGCAACTCAAATCTGCCACAACAAATTGACCAGACCACAAAGTTGCTTCACTTTTGTTTTCTATACAACAATGATAATCAAATTAAATATCATTTTACTAGCAAGCTTCTTGCAACTTAAATCAGCCGTAACAAATTGACCAGACCACAAAGTTGCTTCACTTTTGTTTTCTATACAACAATGATAATCAAATTAAATATCATTTTACTAGCATGCTAGGACTACGACTAAACAAAATCATTCTTGAAAAGTTATAGTTAAAGTCACAATAAACTAATGTACTTCAATTGAATCATTTGCTATTTACCTACATTACTTACATCCTTATCACTTTTTCTTTTAGATCAAGTCACCAACATAAGTGATCCACTCAAGGAAAATTTCATTGATCTCATCTTCATTCACTAAAAGAAATATTATCTTTTATATACAACCATTCAAAAAAGTTGCGAAAACACAATTACAACAGTTATTAAAAATGTTCTAACGAAGGATGCAATAAATAATATTGAATTTTTATAGCTTTTTTCAACTCCTGTAAGAAATGTTACATAAAATAATAATAATAGCATTATCAAAATATTATTTGCTAGGCCACTTATTATATGAGTAAAATGTTGCAAAATATAGTAAATAAATTTGGAAACTTACTACCACTCAATTTTGTAAAATTAATAACAATTCAATCAAGTAAAAATTCGAAACCTAAATCTCCATAAAATTAATTAAACATGGCATCCATACAATAAAAAATTTAGTTGAAGATTGTTAAATTTTTACATAGAATATAATATTCAAGCGCAAATTAAAACTCCTGCCCAAGCTAATTTTTTTCCTTAATCTATAATGGTGCGTTTACTTCATGGAATGAGAATAGGGTGAAATTGTAATGAGTTGGGATTGGGAATAAGCTGGAATGAGAATGAGGAATGAGAATGAGATTTCAATGTTTACTTGGCAAAAATAAATGGGAATAGGAATGTGCTGGAATGCCATTGATGTGTTTACTTAGCAAAATAAATGGGAATGAGAATCAATTTACCAAAATACCCATAGTATTAAATAATGTAATTTTCATTAACTAGATACATGTATAAATATTATTATAAAAATGATATTAATTAAAAAATAATAATAATAATAAATGTTAATAATGATAATATTAATAAAAATAATAATAACAATAATTACTAATTACTAAAATAATAAAGTTAATAAAATTTAGTAATAATAATAACAATAATAATAATGACATTTAAAATAATAAAATTAATTGTGATTTGAACAAGGGTAATTCGGGAAATATGAAAAAATTAGAGAGATATAAAAGTAAACATGTGTTTTATTCCCTTTCCTTCATTTCCATCCCCAAAACCCTATAGTAATGAGATTCTCATTCGTTATTCTCAAATTGTGTGGGACCCACATATTTTATTCTTATTCCTAAATTAGATTTTGCCAAGTAAACATGGGTTTCATTCAAATTCCTTCATTCCCATTCCCTAAACCCTTAAGTAAATACACCATAAGATTTCAAGTATGAAGAAAGCATAGCATCAAATTATAAGCCTACTCTAACTAGATGTATTTTTTTGACCAAGTAACTGTGCTTCCAAATGCATCACTTAGAACATGAAATTGGAATGTAGCACAGTTAAGAGAGTATCTTTTATTAGTGCAATTGTCAGCCAAACTTTCTAGAAATCTAGTCCATGACATATATGATGTGCTTTTGTAAACAGATCTTTGGATGTAATTGTTCCTTCTCTTACAACTTTTCATGTTCCCATCCATCTAGTAATCTACAATGAGCATTCTTAATACTTGTGAAAGTGCTTCCACATGTTCAAACAAAAATATGATCAGAGGCAAACAAATTATATGAAGAAATTCAAACAATTTTTCCTGAGCTCAACATTCTATTGATATTTTGATTATGAACTAATGTAACACTTTGATCTAAGAGTATGATTCTTTATCAGAAAACACTCAAAATTCTATTGATTTTAGTGTGAAACAGAGTTTTGAGACTAAACAAAAAATGATGGATAGCATTGATAAACTTATAAAAATCAAAACTTACTTAACCATGTAAAGCCTCTTCAGAAATTTGTTCTTGTGGCTTGTCTCATTTTAATCTTGAAAATATTGGAAAGAAAGAACAATTCACATATTTAAAATATTCGGTTTATATAGTATATAATTCAAAGCTAACCGACGTTTTATCATTTTGATCTTGAAAATATATTAAAAAAAAGTATACAATAAGCATTGCTACTTTTAATTATATCAAACATAAATTTCTTAACCATATTTATTACCTTTCATATACTAATGTTCTCAGGGCGTGTTTGACACACTATATTATATTATATTGTATTGTATTATTTTAATGGAGGGATGTTGTATTAGTTGTATTGTATTAACACTATATTATAATAATATTATACAATATTTAGTGCTATACTGTACTGAATTAATTTTTAGTTATGCCATATTTGGTGCTGCATTGTACTGTATTAATTTATTAGGTGATTAATTTTAATTATATATTTAGAAAATAATATTTATTAGTACCTAGAAAAATGCTAAATATAGAATCCCTAAATTTTAGAATTTTTACATTAGTTTTTTTGTTTAAATGAAAAAAATCATAATTCTTCATAAACATATGTAAAAAAAATATTCTAAAATTTACAACCGCATAACATTTATTTTTTCAACAATTCCTAAATATATAACCTGTGAAATGAAGATTGAAACAAATAATTCAATCAAATAATATTTAAAAGCTATGACAACATAACTAAATAATTAAAACATACAAGATTCGTTCAAAGTTAAAACATACTTCAAAAGCATCACAAAATAGTAAATTGATACGATAGTTGTTTGAGTTAAATAATTCAAGTACACCCATCCACAAGCCCAAATACTAATGCAAAATATCATTGTTTAGTTAAAAATGCATACTCCATAATCAAACTCCACCTCTCCTCTCACACTCACGCAAAAGCATCCTAACATATGCCAACTTACGATCACGGTTATTTCGTAATACCTTGGAAGCCCTTAATGTGAAGGCTTCTCAACCATCAAATTTAAGGCAATAAGTTCATCATCCACAGAAAGTCCTATCAACACAAGCTCTCTACCAATGTAATAATGATCTTCACTATTTCCAAACATATTCTGAGACATGTTAAAGTTGGCTTGGTGAAATGCTGAAACCAATTTGTCAATACCAACATCAATTTGTCAATCTAATTTAGACTTCCTCTTGTGTGATGATTGTGAACGTGATCGAGTAGTGTATTAAGAATTTAAAAGCAAGGAAGCAGGCATCAGACAACCTTCATTATCATCATTATAAATTTCTTCTTGAAGTGCTGCATTAGCCATATCATTTGGAGTTTTTGTCGAACTTCCAGTTACACCGTCTTTTCCACATATATTTGCTAGCTTTTCATAATATGGAAATGACTTATCTCTCCAATTACTTGCATCTTTATGGGACTATAATAATAAAACAAGATAGTTAAATAAATTCAATTATATTCATAATAAACAAATTAAAGACTATGTTTACAAATCATGACATTACAAGAAAAATATTGTCTTATGGTTAAATAAAAAAATTATATTATATTCATAATAAACAGATTAAGGACAATGTTTATAAATGATGACATAAAAAGAAATCATTTTCTTTATTTTAAATTCAAAATACTAACTTCCACAAATAATCTCCATACTTCTTCACTGTCAACCACTACACATTTTCTCACATTATTCTAGCCAAAACCGCTAGTGTTGAACACATCAAATATCACTCTATAACTTTTCTTCCACATCCTAATTGTAGAGTCAATATGTGGGTACACCTTCAAACCACTCCCTGATAATAGTTTCTCTAATACAATTTCAATATATTTGTAACTTCCAGATTTAAAGGTGCCATTATCAGCTTGACCACTATTTGCAACTACAACATTTAAAATGTTTGACATTGTTTCTTCTTCATCTTTTGTCCATGCTCGTCTTATTTCTAGCAGTATGGCTTGGTCCTCCACTCTCCATTCCTACAAAATAAATATTATAACTTTTTTTAAACAAGTAACTGAAATATAACACCAAATTAAATTCACATCGATAACCTTCGATAAATTTCTAATAACATCAAATATAAACAAAAGGTTACAACATTAGATACTTTCCTAATGACATCCATATGCTAACAAAAGTAGAGGCTCATATGTTTTCCTAATGACATTCATATACTAACGAAAGTACATGTTTAGATGCTTTCCTAATGGCATCTATATACTAACAAAAGTACAAGCTCACATGCTTTCCTTATGACATCCATATACTAACAAAAGTACACGCTCAAATATTTTCTTAATGACATCCCTATACTAACAAAAGTATAGCCGCACATGCTTTCCTAATGGCATCTATATAGTAACAAAAGTACAAGCTCACATGTTTTCCTAATGACATCTATATATTAACAAAAGTACAACCTTAGATAGGGATGACAAAATCCTCCATAGATTTGGGGCCTCATGGGGTGGAAAATTTTAAATAATTTTTAGGGAATGGGAAAAAAATAATCACCAGGTTCCTAATGGGGTGGAGATTGGTTTTGTACTCCCCATCCCAATCCCCATTATATATAAATATTTTTCTAATTTTATTAAATAATTTTTGTTTTATGAATTACAATGTTAGTTAATAAATTTCCTTTTTATTTTTACTTGATATAAATGGGCTATAACTAAAAGAAAATCTTTCAATATAATTTTTATTCAACCTAAAATATTTTTTTTTCTTTTCTCACTTAAGAAACTGCTTTCTTCAAAAAAATTTCAATTTTAATATCATTTCAAGATATTATCTCAAATATTTGGATATTTTTTAAAATAATTTAAATACTTTATAATAGTAATGATTTTATTTAAGTCCTTAATTTTTAGTTTATTGAAATCATGTATCTATATCTACTATAAATTAAATAAATGGGAAATGGGATAAGGATGGAGAAATCATTCCTTACATGGGCATTCCCATCCCCACCCCACTAAATTTATTAGGGAATGGGGTGATGAATGGAGGCAAAGGTTTTAATGGGGTGGGGAATGTGATAGGCCTCCCTACCCCCACCGTACCCCATTGCCATCCTTAGCCTTAGATGAGTCCTAATTTCCAAGCCAATTATTATATGTAGTAGTAGCTCAATCATTCCTCCAGCTTGTTCGCAGGTCTGAAGTTTCAATGCTACTTATATTATCGCTATCTTCTACCTCATTATTAGATATGTCAACTAATTCATTCTCCATTGGATCCATAGACATTTCTCTTCTAATCACATTATGCAATAAACAACATGTAGTAATAAAGCGACATTGAGTTTTAATTAGATAAAATGAAGGATTTCAAATAATGGCCCATTACATTTTGAGCAATCTAAAACACCGCTCAATTACGTTTCTTGCTAACGAATGTTTCATGTTAAAGAATTCTTCTTTATTGTGAGGAGTACACCTATCTCTCTATTCTGATAAGTGATATTTTGTTCCCCTATATGGTGCAAAGAATCCTTCAACATTTGTATATCCGGCATCCACAAGACAGTAGTAACCTCTTTATTTTACATAAGCATTCATATAATTTTCTTTTTTAATATGTAATTTGATTAAATTAATTTTTTGAAATGAGTAATACTTGTAGGAACTTTTAAACCAATTGGTTTATTTAATGCATTGCGAAGTACTTTTGAGTCAGAGGCAGAGCTTTCTCATCGAGGTATTGCGAAGATGAATTTCATATCTTGTGAACATAACCCTAAAACATTTGTAGCAATCTCACCCTTTCTTAGTCGATATCTTGGCTTATTATTTTCTGGCACACGAACTCTAATATAAGTTCTATCCAATGCCCCGAAGCAATTCTACATACATAAAGCAAATGAAAATTTAATTAACATTAAATTATTAGCAGCTATAATATAATAAATAATTGACAATATACCTTAAACCACTTTCACCACTCATCAGTGCAATTCTCCAGCACAGGATCTGGTGCCCTTAGTAAAACATCGTGTAGCCATGATACTTCGTTTATCACTGAGTTGAAGTATCGACTGACTGTCTCACTAGATCTAAGAAACCTACTGCCAATTGTGCGATTCTTAACATGATAAGGCAAAGTGTGTAGGAACATGAAAACTTGCTTTTCAACAGTCAATGAATCATTAGCCTTTAATCTCCCATTCGATTGAAGTAGCTCACATAGTAGGCTAAATGTCCTTCTATCCATTTTTTGTTGGTTTATACACTGTATGTCACTACTGCCTATAATGCTATCTAAGTATTGTAATCGAGTAGCATGGAATTAGAATGTATGACTACGAATCATTTTTCTATCGTTATGCCTTCAGATCAACAGCATTAACAAAAAAATACATCACAATGAACATAAGCCTCAATTTCATTTGCCACATAGTGAAAGAAAATTTTCTTCCCATGTCCATATCTAACACAACCAATAAAATGGGGGGAAAAAATTAGTTGGTAGACCATTTAATAAATTTCCGTAAAGTTATTTCCATATGGACTATATGTGTGTGTGTGTGTGTGTATAGATACATAATAATAATAATAATAATAATAATAATAATAATAATAATAATAATAATAATAATAATAATAATGGTTAGAGCAAATATAACATTTGATTCATTCTCATGTGACTTGATGAGTTACAAAATCATGCATATCACACGATTTAACACAGGAATTATATTTCATAGGCCATTTCTTGTTGTAGAAATAATAAATGCTAAGAAATTGAACTCACTGGAAACAAGCGGTAGTTGTTGAAAGGACACTCCAGTTTATGTATTTGTTTTGGAACCTAAATAAAAATAACTCTATTGAAATAAATAAAAAATATGTCGATTTTAATGAATAATTAACTCTTGAAAAAATTCATGTCAGGTATGCAACATTTGCTAGCTACAATAGCTATAAATATGTGTGTGTGTGTGTGTAACAACTACTGAGTACTTATAAAAATTCTCCTCAACTTGTTGTTACAAATTTCTCACTGTCTTGAATCATATGGTTTCACCAATTCATTGTTCTCAAATATGTCCAAATGCATGCATATATAGATGATGAATGTCTCCACTTTTTTAGGACAAAACAACCAATTTTTTGTCTTAGAAAAAAATAGTACTTACTTAACAATCTCACATAGTCTAATACGTTAAAATGCTTGATGAATAAATAATGGGTGTCATGGAATAACAATTCCCCTAAATTCTTACAAACCACAAAGGTAACTGAACTTTTAGCAGCCACTACACTAAAAATTGTCTTAAATTTAAACTCATTATTACACAAAAGATTAGTAAATGAAGTGTTAAACAAGTACATTGATACAAGTGCGGTAAATTGGTATTTTAAAATTACAGTCAAACAAATACTTGTAAAAATGATACAAAAATTGAAAATCAACACTAAATTTTAATTTAAAAAATAGTTTATTTATTTAGTTAATTTGAGCGAACAAGAAAATTTCTCGTCAATTGAAAACAATTGGAATAATTAAATTTTATTAAATTGTTTAATTATAAATTCTATATTTGTGCTAGGACATTTATAAATTTTTTTTTTCGTTTTCTATTATAGTATTTGTTACCATACATGTTAATTAAGAAAATTATTTTTCTTGATGTGGATCAATTCAAAACAAAATAAAAGATATTTTTATATTAGTAAACCTATATGAAATATCAATAAAATTAGATCTAATTTTTAGTTTATATATATTTCATATAATTTCAAACTTTGCTTTTTTACTTATACTAAAATATCATTTGGGGTTGTTGTCGAGGAGGTTTAAATGGATGCATAATGAGTTATCTTACAAAAAATTTTGAAAAATATAAAAAAATTTCTAAAGTTTGATTTTGAGAATAAGTTTTATCCTTAATGAAATTTCACTTGTATCATCACATATATTACATAAACCCAAAATTATCATTATTCAATTTATAAATAAAAACTGTAAATATATAAGGTAGCTACTTCGTCAAAACTCCTACAAAAAGGTGAAAATAGAATAAGTCTGCGAGGACTTTGAAAAATGCGTTGTCCCCTCAACCCAAAGGCTACTAGATCATTCCATTTCTTTATTGAACTATGTAGTTTAAAGGCCTATCTCATCGGAAAGGGTTTAGGTGTAAGGTTCAATTCTCTCACTTAAATATAATAGAATTTATTTTGAGCTAACAAGCCCCTTTAAGTATTAAAATAATAATAATAATATGTAATATTTAATTCTAAGAGAAGTAATAACATAAGTGATGATGCAATGACTACGTAATAATGACATAAGTAATGATGTAAGAGAAGTTTGTAGAGATAAATAAGAATTCTAGAAATTAGTAAGGTATTTATAAATGATAATCTCAACCATTGATCAAGAGTTATGGTGGCAAAATCCTAGCTATCTATTAGTGTTAAGAAATCCTAAAATACGCCCTAACCCCTTTCATTTTCAATCCAACTTCGGAATTAAAACATTTGTTTAGGAGAGAATCAAAGCAATTGGTAAGTTTACTCTCCTCATTCTCCACAAGATTTCCAATCACTCTATCAAGTATTTATATTAGTATAATTTTAGATTATTACAGATCATAATATATGATTTAAGGTGTGTTTAGGTTCTGTTTAGGGTTCCGATTTATTGTGTTTTTTAATAATCAACCCTTGGTGAATTAAGCACATTGGACAAATTCTAGACAATATGAGTATCTCGATTTCAAACATATGTTTTCTGAACGAATTTTCTTAAGAAATTTATATTTATAAGAACTAGACATGTAGGGGTTATTGATTAAATTTTGTTTCATAAGATTTGACTTTGTTTTCAATTTTATATGGATTTTTGAATTGGACACTAATACACTAGAAAACTATGATTCCAGCAAGACGATTAGATTCACAAACTTATTGGTACCATTAAATGAACTCAGAACATTCTAAATTTTTATATACGAGTTGATACATGTAACTAGGATTCCCAGTTTTAATTTCATAATTTTCTGATTAGTATCTAATTTTATAAAAATCTCAGAACACATTCTGATCGGTTAGGGTACTGTGAAACAGTTTCAAATTTGTCAAGTACTAAATAGTCTTGAAAATGTTTTTGCTATTGGATCGTCTTGAAAATTTTATATGAGGTATCCATGGATGTTCATAATGGTTCCATAGAATATTATGTCATTTTGATTTTTAGATTAAAAGTTAAAATGCTAAGAATCAGACTAGTACAGGTATGAATTAGAAAATCAAATCCTTAGGATAAGTTATTGATAGTTATATCTTATATTTGTTAAGATGTTGGAGGTGATTGAGCCTTTTGGAGGCTTAGAGGTGTGTTGGCTCAAATTCTTTTCTCGAGATAAGTAACTTTTTTCCTAATATACTGGATATGTATAAGTATTTTGATATTATTATTAGAGTTTTTATACTACTTTGAAGATTAATAGATTTTCGTAACAAAATCAGTTTATGAAAATATTTTCAAATCTAAATTCTTTCAACAAAATATTTTATAAATGCATATGTAAATTATTTATGACATGACTACCTTTGATAATTTTGTCTATGAAATATTGTGCTAGCCTAAATTATTGCTGTGGACTTTCATGAATATGATACAAATGTTTTGTGCCTATGTATGATTTCAATTATTTATGATTGCACAGAGGCCACCTCTTGAGACTATATAGGGGCCACCTTTTGAGGGCCAAAGTGCCACAAAGTACCACATATAGTGCAAAGTGTCACGTATAAGTCATTACGTATGAAAAGTTAATTTGAATATTTTTGCTCATTGTCCATAGTTATTCTGATTCTAATTCTAATCGTATTATACGATATATCTGTTCTAGACCAATACTAGGTTTCTGTTATGAGTGTGCACACGATATTCTAATAATGTTTCTGACTGGGTCACCGGGACTATAAGTGACATTATGTGACTGAGCTAACTATATGCTTTCTGCGTATGCATTATATGATTTGCGTTCATAATTGATTATTTTTTTGATATTCTGAATTACCATGAATTTGTGTTATCTTATTGAAATATGTTGTTTAATGAAATTTATGAATTATAATATATGTTTTAAATAAAAGGAGGCTTGTAATATTTTTGGTATCAATAGGCTAAGTGTGTTAGGAATGATTTTACTTACGGAGTTGACGGCTCGCCCCTTATCATTATTTTTTTGCAGATTAAGTTTCCTTTGAAAGGTGTGCTTAGCTTTGGAGTTAGAGATTTTTTTTTTCTTTTGCTATTCGAATAAAAGGAGAAATGGACTCATGTTTCTTTTTAGTGTATTCCTGTTATGAACTTGTAATTTGGAGTTACGAGACTATTGTTATTTTATGTTATGTTTCGGGAGTGATTATCTAGTATTAGATATATGAACCTGTGGATTTATTTGAATAAGAATTTGAGGTATTTCAGTTTGGAATTTATGAGTAAGTATTACGATTTATAAGTAACCTCCTTCTTCACGTGTTCCGCACGTGTTAAATTGGGGATGTTACATTAGGTCACTCTGTGCCCTATTCTCCTTGAAACCTTTTTGCATTGAACTTACGTTTGATTGGACTCTCAAATCGCCTTGTTTTTATGAGAAAGTTTAAGTTAATATCCCCTCCTCCTCGTTTTGTTATGATTCTGAGGTTTTATTTTGTTCAATAACTCTCATAATATTCACTTGTTTTACATTTCATCTACAAGTTTTCTATTTCATTTACATAATTTATATTTTATTTAACATGTAAATTTATGTTTTGTTTACTAATAATACATTATTTTACCACTCCTATGTTTATTTAGTTATTTTACTTTTTTTAGGTCTTATGTTTTATTTACTTAATTTATGTTTTATTTTACACTTATTATTGATTTATAGGTTTTATACTACATTTGTAAGTTTATGTTTTGTTTATCAATAATAAATCATTTTACTACTCCTAGGTTAATTTACTTATTTTACATTTTATTTACAAGTCTTATATCTTATGTATTCAATTTATATTTTATTTGACAGTTAATGTTGATTTACAAGCTTTATATTGTATTGATAATTTTTTATTTTATTTACTAATGATATATCAGTTTATTAATCCTATGTTAATTTACTTACTTTATGTTTTATTTATAAGTCTTATGTTCCATTTGCATCATTTATATTTTATTTCACATTTAATGTTGATTTATGAGTTTTATGTTATATTTATAATTTTTTTTATTTACCAATAGTACATTAATTTACCACTCTTATGTTAATTTACTTGTTTTGTCTTTCATTTACAAGACTAATGCTTTATTTAGTTAATTTATGTTTTATTTTATACTTAATGTTGATTTGAAAGTTTTATATTATATCTGTAAGTTTTTGTTTTGTTTATCAGTTATACACTAATTTGCCACTCCTATATTAATTTACTTATTTTACCGTCTATTGCAAGTCTAATGTTTTATTTACATAATAATAAGATATCTTTCTTATAATCTAGTTCGTGTCCTTAACTCTAGATTTACATATTGTTTCTGCTTTTATGGAGACACCACTATTATACGTCGACTTCTCACTATCTTTTGTATAAAATTGAAGTCATTGATAAAGCAGCTTGAGTAGAACACTGAGTTGTTTCTAGGTTCATAAGCAAGCCATTTCAATGTCTTGCTAATTCCAGATCGTGGACTTTGATATGTTCTAATCACAAATTTAATTAGCACATAAAATATTCATGTATCTCATAACACATGAGATGATATATCATAGTACCTTATTTTTCAGTCATGCATTTAATGTCTCTTGGTGCCTTTTCGTAGCAAGTTTCTATTCTTTTTACTGGACCATATTGTTGAGCTTCACATCCTAAATGAATTCTTAAGTGGATCATGATGTCAAAAAAAAAAGGAGGAAAAAATCTTTCCAGTATAGACAAAGTTTCAATAATGTCATTTTCAATTTCTTTTAACTTAGCCCCTTTGATAACTCTTTAGCATAATTCGTTGAACTATGCCAAAAGTCAAAAAATAAAATATCTTAGTCCTTTAGGTAAAAGACCTCTTAATGCCAATGTTAATAATTGCTGCATTAAAATATGATAATTCTAGGATTTAAGACCATTGATTTTACACTCGTCAATTGAAATTTAATTTCCAATGTTGGAACCATATCTATATCTAGTAACTTTAGATTTAATAGCCTCTTAGAAAAGGTTTTCTTCTCCTCTTGTGTATTGTAGCTAGCAAGCACATTCTCTTTCCCTTCCTCTTGGGACATAAACAATTGGTTTTCGAAACTTTCAAATCTTCTTGTGATTTCAATCCATCTTTTGATTTTCCTTTTATAACTAGTATTGTGATGAGAATGTTGTCATAAACATTCTTCTCATTATGCATTACATCCAAGTTATGACGCAAAACTAATCCCTAAAAATAATAAAGAAGATCACATTTTTGCCTTATAATCTATTTATATAGTATTTAACTTTTTGTATATTTTATTAAAAATGACTTATATTCCAATATGACAAGTCAAAACAATTCACTTCTTTTTCTATGTTTTCCCCAAATCATTTACAAATCTTTGACTTCATTTAAAATGTAATGAGGAGTGACCTATTTAGGCTTTTCACCAATTTCTTTTCTTCCAATAAATAAATTTTTTTCTTTTAAATCAAAATTCATGCTTGGGATTGAGAAACCGTTTCATGGCTTATGTAACCAAACTTTTAAATATACTAACAAACTTCTTACTATTTACTAACTATTTTTTCCATGTATTATAACTACATATAAGACAAGCTACTTTCCCTTTTATGGTAATTCATCTTGATACGAACCCCGTCAAGAATTGACGCGACCTTAACCAAATTAGTTCCCAAGATCGAATCTAAACCAAGAATGGAATGAAACCTCCACCCAATACTTATTGAAAGCATAAACCGTGGTATGTGAAGACGCCACAATCAGCTATGGATAGTCTGATTGGTAAGTCAAGATATTGAATGCCACGGAAATCTAATAAGTTCAAAGAGTTCGTAAAGAACTAAAAAGGATTAACTCTCTCACCAATTGCATAAAAAAAAGCTTTTCTCGTTTATAAGATACAAGTACATTATATAAGGTTGGTTACAAGAAGTTTTAGAAATAAATCCTAAACCAAAAATCAAATCAAAATCTAAATCTTACATAATAAGAAAGAATCTAAACCAAATCAGAATCATAATCTAAGTAAATAGGAAAGAATTTAAACCAAATCAGAATCCTAATTGGCTTAAAATAGAACTAAATAATTTGGTTTCCTAATAACCTCCTTAAGAAACGGGAAAGTATCTAAAAAAGGAAAATAATATATTTTCCCGCCATAATGTGCAAACCAACTCCCTATTTCATGGAAGTGAATATTTGGAAACTTCAAGAGCCTGAATCATGCATTTATCATGTGTGATTCCTTCAAAGGGCCTCCACAGATTTGGTTGAGCCCAAGTTACTTGAATTAATCCATTAAGCGCTTCTTTGAATTTCTTTACTCGAGCTCTTGTAATAGGTCCGACGGGAACTTGAATAGGATCTAAATATACCTCATCCCATGTGCTTGTGATAATTTTATCCTTAATCTCATCATAGCTAGGTTATCATTGATGGAATAATAATCCTTTGGTGAAAACTATCACCTATAATACGGGAATATTCATTTTGTATCACCTATAATTAATAAACAAATTGTGGAAGCATACCTGAATCCATAGTACTTAATCATTCTTTAAAGTCGTGTGGTTGGCTTTTTAGATCAACACGTTCTCCTAGAGAGTCCTTTAAGGTTTCTTGTACTATCTCTGATGATGCGATGTCAAAAAAAATAAAAATAGAATGATGCGTGTGACTTGGGAACCATAACCACTTATAGAAACAACTTTCCTTTTTTCTTTAGGTATTTTTATTTTAGCCCACCACAAAAATAGAAATTACCCTTAAGTCTTTACACGTTAAATGCTCACACCCTTTTAGAAAAATTAAAGCCTAAATTAATGAATGCTTTAATATATCACTTTTAATTGGGCTTAACTTTATATGATAGTTCGCAACACATAATTATTTACATATAAGCCCAATGTTATATTAAGATCCAACAACATTAGATTGAAGATCCAACAATCACCCACTTAAACTACATGTGTAACCTTATAATTATCCTTTGCAAAAATAACCATATGAACTCAACTTTACTGTCATTACCCAAATGTATTTATAACCAATCTGGTCCATCAATCATACCAATATAGGATCAAAGCAGCCTTTGCTACAATTGTTATGACTCGACCCACCAATGGTCACTATAGGTACCAATACAACTGAATGACATGGACTATGATGTGGATGTGTAGCATGGAATTGTTTTTATACAATGTGATCTTATTATGCATATTTCTAACTGGTCCATCTTAAACTTTGTGAGATCAAACTATAACAAATTAGATTGTGAATATACCAAAATTTTATTTCTGTAGAAAATAACCTAAAATAACTTAAAAATGTTTATATCATAAAAGCATCCAAAATCAAAAACTCTTGCTAAAATTGAATTTCCTTTAATGACACGACACCCATACGAGCAATGTGCTTATAAAATATTTTGGATGACAATCTTTTAGTAAGTAGTCCTTAATAATGGAGTTTGTGGAAATTTGTTTTATAGACAACTGTCCGTTTTGAATTTTTTCTTTAAGAACTAGAAACTTGATGTCTCTATGCTTTTACTTAGTCGAGATCTTGTTGTTATTGGAATATAGCACGACTGATTTATTGCCACAAAATAACTTGAGTGGTTTATCAACACCATCTACCCCACACAGCTTCATGACAAAATTTGGCAATCATATTCCATGATCTAATGCCTCATAAAATGCTATGATCTTTGTTGCCATTGTGAGGAGATTATAAGAGACCATTTAACAATCTTCCAAGAGATAGTACCCCCAACTAATAGATGATGAATTCTGAAGTGGATTTCATATTATCATAGCATCCAGCAAAATCGGAGTCAATATACCTAACGATCTCAAGTTGAGTCAACCTCCTATATTTGAGCATGTAGTTTTTTGTTCTCTATAGGTACTACATGACCAGTTTGATTACTTTTTTACGGTCTACTCTTGGATTACTTAAAATATTTGTCCAACATTCCTGTAACGTAAGCAATATCTAGTCACGTACAAACTTGAGCATACATCGAACCTCTTATTATTGATGCGTAGGGGATTTTTTACATTTTCTTTTCCTCCAAGTCATTCTTAGAGTACTAATTGGGACCAAACTTGTCTCCTTTAGCAATAAGGGTATCACTTGATTTGTAATATTGCATGTCATATCTCTTGAGAATCGTTTTGATATAAGTCTTTTGCGATAATCCAAGAATACCCTAGAAGTGATCCCTATATATTTGTATGCCTAATACAAAAAAGGTATCACCAGGATCTTTCATCTAAAAATTCTTAGCTAGAAATCTTTTAGTGTCATGTAATAAGCCTATATCGTTGTTGGCAAGCAAAATGTCATCTACATAAAAAATTAGAAAAATATACTTGCTCCCATAGAACTTATATTATATACAATCATCAACCAAATTCATTTCAAAACCGAATGAGATGATCACTTGATCAAACTTTAAATATCATTGTCGAGATGCTTTCTTGAGTTCATAGATGGATTTTTTAAGTTTGCAAACCATATTCTTTGGGTCTCCTAACATAAAATTTACTAGCTGCACCATATAGATTGTCTCATCACTATCACCGTTAAGAAACACTATCTTCAAATCCATCTGATGTTACTCAAGATTGAAATGTGCCACTAAAGGCTTTATTATCCTGAAAGGTCTTTAAAAAAACCAAAGAGAAAGTCTCTTTATAGTCAAGGCCTTCTTTCTGTGTAAAGCACTTTACGATAAGAGACGCTTTGCACTTCGCTAATTAACTTTCCAATCCCTCTTTGTCTCAAATATCCATTTGTAACAATTTCGCACCTCCTGACAATGAGATAAGATCCTATACATCATTGTTCTTTATGAACTTCATCTCCTCATTCATGGCATCGATCCACTTCTGAGAGTTAGAACTTTCCATGGCATGGTTGTCGTGGCTTGTTCTTCATATGCTACAATGTGGTGGCTGTTGTTTTGTTGACTAAAACCTTAGCACTGATGGTGGTTGTTACTGTCGCCGACCTAAATCCTTACATCGAATGTCCAGACAATTCTGAATATTTTTTAATAATCTTTAAAAAAATAGCCATAATTTTTCTCAAACTCAATGATACCAGGTTTGAGGAAATCAAAAATTTATTCATTAATAAAAAATAAATTCGATTTTCAATAATTCAATATGAAGAGGCTTTGATACCACTTATTAAAACAATAATCCTTTGGTGAAAACAAATATATGGAAGTGTACTGAATCTATAGTACTTAATTACTATCTAAAATCTTGTGATTAACCTTCCAAATCAACACGTTCTCTGTGCTTTCTCTCTGATGATGAGATGTCATAAAGAATAGAATGATACTTGTGACCTGGGGACTATAACTATTTATATAGACAAATTTTTTTATTGTCTTTTAGTATTCCTATTTCAGCCATCTAAAAATAAAAATTACCCTTAAGTCTCTACACATTAAAGGCCCATAACCTATTAGATACATTAAAGCGCAAATTACTGAATGCCTTAATAGATCATTTTCAATTGGGCTTAACCTTATATGATATTTTCCACCATATAATTATTTACATATAAGCCCAATATTAGATTAAGAATCTAATTGGATTAAAGATACGATAGCCATACACTGGAAAATCATTTATTATTCATATTAAAATAGCCTTAGATTAAACATAAGCTTAGAGCATGCATCATATACATCTACACCATTATTCCATAATTCATTCAAGTTCTCTATAAGTGGGCCCAAATAATATGTCTATGTCATTCTTTAGTTGTTTAGGTCTAGGAATTAACAAAGATAACATCAAGTTTTCTTGAAACATACATGATCACGAAGGAAGATTATAATTCACCAATATTATTGGCCAACAACTATATTTCGAGCTAAAGTTAAGAAAAGAATTAAACCCATCAGTTGTAAGTCCAAGTGTAAGGTTTCGTGCATTTATTCTGGCCATTTCTAATCAATTGTACTCCATGTTGGTGAATTAATATCAGGACTTGTTTTTCCAATCTTGACTTTTATAACTAGTATACCAAGTTATTTGTACAGTTGTTTCTAGTGACTTGAATGTCTTCTTAAACCTTTGTATAATTGGAAAGTACCTTAACACATAAGAACTTTTTTTTAAAATTTTCTTAGTCTGCTAATTAATTTTACATCTTGAGGAACCATATTTTGGATAGTTGTCCATATGTGCATTCTCTTTTCTAAATAAGGAACAATTATTTTTGCATGCATTTATTTTCTCAAACTCAAGATCAAAGGCCTTCAACAACTTTTGATTGAGTAGATGGAGTCAAGTAGTGTATTATTTAAAGGTATCATACCTCGAAGGATTTAAGGAAAATTAGTAAAACTTTTATCAGATAAACATGTAGAGTTTAATGTTTGTACAAAAATACGGTTGCCAATAACCTTGTATATTTTGTATGCCTAGATATAACGAAGATTCAAAATTACTTCTTCCTTTTTCTTTTCCAGTATCACTTATCTGATCATAGACATCTTTATACTCCTTATATGTATTTGACACATAAGCATCTTCATTGCATGTATACTAGGATTTCTCCATGGAAAACCCAAGTATAAAATGTAGCTTAAATGCTATTATAACCAAGTGCCCATAAACTATATTAATATGCTAATAACAAAGGTTTCCACGTTTTGCACAAGGATACATAATATCATCATCAATCCCTACACTTTCTTTAGCCGTTTTGATAAATATTTTAGCCCTATTTCTGTACTCCTCAAAAAATCTACAAACAAACATAATCTTTTATCCCAAGAAAATTAACTAAAAAGTTTATGGAAAAACGTTGAATGAGATAGTTAAGATTTATCCATGAAGAGCCTTTCTTAGCTAGTATTGGTAGTTCATTTGTATTTAAGAAATATAAAAATAACAAGAACTAGGGTACGAGGAATATTCAAAGTAAATATATAATATAACCAATAATAGGATATAACATTTATGTACAAATTAAAGGTATAATAAATATGCACTAAACAATATATAAGTACAATGTTACTAAAAATAGTGACAAAGAAATAAATGCAGTAGAATAGTAAACCATTACAAGAAAAATATTAATATAAACAAAAATCTTATAAACTTTGTCTTTGCTATTTTTTTTCTTTACATATGAAAAAAAAATTCATTGTAATAGACTTTATTTACTTAGAACAATAGTAAGAAAAGGAATAACACAGCCTAACAAAAGCCAAACTATTTCAAAATTTAATATTTTCAAGAAACAAACTCATAATCACTTAGTTTTTTAATGTAATCAAATTTTAAAAATTTGAGAGCAATACCTTTAACAACGAATAAAAATGATATACCTAATAGAAAGCCATATTGAATTGGCTTAGGACTTGTGATAATTTTTCTTATCAGATGATAAAATGTTTGCTAGTTGTAAAATAAGAGTGATCAACTATTTGTTATCATCGTCGTTGGCCTCACGATGCATAATACTAGTACTCCTTATTTGAGAATCATTTCATATTTTGATCCACAATTAAATCATTTAATGGATCTAAATTCTGATCAATGTCATATGAAATTACACGTCTAAAAGAAATAGAATTAAGAACTAGAAAGAGTTTTAATTATTTATTTTTTGGTTGCACTCTTGAGTTCACTCAACTTTCAGTACATTCACCAGGAAATGCAGTAAGTTCAAGTTAGCATGAGAAAACATCCCTTGATGCCAAATAAGCCATTCACAAATGTTGAGACAATAATGGTGAAAGATGAAATTGGTGCTTAGCATTACTTCGAATGCATTTTCATGATTGTTTTATTTCTTATCAATGCCAGATCAATAAAATTTGTAAAGCAGAGATAATTTTGGGGGACTAAAAACAGTTGGATCTAAGTATTTTTATAGAAACCAGTAATAAATTAGTTCACGCAAAACATAGAATATAAAGACATAAGCAGAATAAAAGCATGAGTGCATTTTAGTCAAATATGCAAGTTAAGCAACCTCCGGAAGTAGGTTAGCTATTAATTTTTAAGTTTCAAACCTTTAAGCAAATAAGAGCTATAGAACCATTTATAGCAACAAAGATATTAGAGCAACAACAACATGGCCTTAGAAAGCAAAATTTTGATATGACGTAAATAGGTAGAATAGAATTTCAAATCAAGTATAAAAATTAATCAACAATAATAATTGAAGTGCTAGGTGATGCGAATCCCACAATGAAACTTTGAAACCCACACTTAAATTGAAGTTTCAATTTTTCAAGAAAGTTCTAAACAGATTTAAAACAAACAAAACCTTGACCCAATACTTAAGAAAACATGAAGCAAAGGTATAGAGAATGATATTGATGCCACACTCAAGAAATAGATGAGAAGGTGAGTGATAAGTCTAAATTTGGAACACCACAAGAATGCTAATTCTTGATAAGTTTACTAGTTCTCAAAAGAACCAAAGAAAGAATAATCTTTCAAAATCAAATAACATTAATCTCTAATTTTTCTTACATAGCAAGGTTGCTGAGTTTAAATACACCAATAGAAACCCAAGATCCTAAAAATACAAATGAAAACATTGGAACAACCCTCCAAGTATAGATTTGTCAAAGGATGCTTCAAAAATTCTTCACCAAACAACCATAATTAATGTTATCATTGACAAACTTATTGTTAGCCCACCATCATTGATGGTAGAGTTACCTTACACATTGACAAACTTGAAACAAAACAAACAAATGAAGTTGAAAACAAAGGAGTCGTTAAAAATCCCAAGTCTGAACAAGCTGTAATGAATTGGTCATAACTGCTTTTAGAGAACTCCAAATCTAGCTCTGTCAAATGCATTGGAAAGCTAACTTAAATATCTTTCCAACGGTATGTAACTTGCATATTACTTTGGGCTCAATCAATACTAGTGTTATTCGAAAGTTGTCCTTGCTGTATTTAATCCATGTTGTGTATTTGGCTGTCCAATAGCTTGAATAATGGCCACAATGTCTTGTCTTCTCTCCAAGCCCAATTCATGATGTCATGCATCTTGAATTTTATTTTTAATCCATATTTTCTCAATTAATCCATTTAAAGAAGCTTACATCTTTTTGGCTCTAGCTCTTGTAATTGGGCCTCCATGAATGTGCAAAGGATCACTTGAATCTTTAATGGTATTTTTTTTATGGTTTTTATCATTCCCCCTCTCTTCAAAAGAAATCGTCCTCGAATCTTCACCTACATCGAATGGAGATAGGTCAGAAACATTGAAAGTAGCACTCACATTATACTCACTAGGAATATCCAATTTGTAAGCATTGTCATTGATCCGTGCAACCACTTGAAATAGACCATCTCCCTTTGGAAGCAACTTGGAACGCCTTTGTGCTGGAAACCTCTCCTTTCTCATATGCACCTAAACCTAATCTCCAGGCTGAATAACCATTTGCTTACGTCTTTTGTTGGCTTGAGTAGCATATTGTTCAGTTCTCTTTTCTATGTGTTGTCACGTTCGCTCATGCAATTGCTTGACAAATTCAGCTTTCTTTTTACCATCCATACTAGCACGTTCATCAATAGGTAAAGGCAATAAATCCAAAGGAGTTAATGGATTAAAATCATATACAATCTCAAATGGTAAAAATTTAGTAGCTGAATAGACAATTCTATTATAAGCAAATTCAACATATGGCAAACATTCTTCTTACATTTTCAAGTTCTTTTGAATAATGGCAAGCAACAAAGTAGACAAAGTTCTATTTACAACCTCAGTTTTTCCATCAGTTTGTGGATGATAAGTAGTAGAAAATAAAAGTTAGTACCCAACTTACCCCATAAAGTTTTCCAAAAGTGGCTCAAGAACTTAGCATCTCGATCTGAAACTATGCTCCTTGGCACTCCATACAATCTGGCTATTTCCTTAAAAAACAAATTAACTATGTTTGTTGTATCATCCGTTTTGTGACATGGAATGAAATGTGCCATTTTTAAAAACCTATCAACAACAACAAACATAGAATCCTTTCCCCCTTTTGACCTAGGTAAACCTAAAACAAAGTCCATAGAAATATCAATCCAAGGTTCGCTAGGTATGGGCAGAGGGTTATACAATCCATGGGGTAAATTTTAGACTTAGCATGTTTACAAGTGATACACTTCTCACATATTCTTTCAACATCACGTTTCATATGTGGTAAAAAAAATGTTCTTTTAAAACATCTAAAGTCTTTGCAATGCCAAAATGTCCCATTAAACCTCCCCCATAGGCTTCACGCACAAGCAATTCACGCAAAGAACTATGAGGCACACACAATTTATTCTCTCTAAATAAGAACCCATCATGCCTATAGAACTTTCCAAATGTAACTTTCTCACAAGTATTAAACACATCAGTAAAATCAGGATCATTAGCATATGATTCTTTAATATGCTCAAATCCAAACAACTTTGCATTTAATGTAGAGATAAGTGCATACCTTCTAGATAATGCATCAGCCACCATATTTTTCTTACCTTGTTTGTATTTGATCACATAAGGAAATGACTCAATAAATTTAACCCATTTGGCATGTCTCCTATGCAACTTATCTTGTCCTTTCAAATGCTTCAAGGACTCATGATCAGTGTGTATAACAAACTCTTTAGGTAGAAGATAATGTTGCCAAGTTTCCAATGCTCTCACTAATGCATACATCTCCTTGTCATAGGTAGGATAGTTTAGGGTTGCTCCACTCAATTTCTCACTAAAATAGGCAATTGGACACTCTTCTGGCATTAAAACAGCTCCAATACCTATACCTGAAGCATCACACTCAATTTCAAAAGTTCTAACAAAATCAGGTAAAGCAAGTAGTGGTGCAGAAACTAATTTCTCCTTGATTAGATTAAATGCCCTTTCTTGTTCACTACCCCATTTAAATCCCACATGTTTCTTCACAATTTCAGTTAATGGTGTAGCAAGGGTGCTAGAATCTTTCACAAATCTTCTATAAAAACTAGCCAAACCATGAAAACTTCTTACCTCACTTACACTTTTAGGTGTAGGCCACTTCTTGATAGCCTTTAGCTTCTCTTCATCAACCTCAATTGCTTTAGCACTCACAACATAACCAAGAAAAACAATCTGATTTGTACAAAAGGAACACTTCTTCAAATTAGCATACAACTTTTCCTTTCTTAAGACAGTCAATACACTTTGCAAATGTTCAATGTGTTCTTCTACGATTTTACTATAGATCAAATATCATCAAAATAGACAACCACAAACTTACCAATAAAAGCACGCAAAACATGGTTCATTAACCTCATAAAAGTACTAGGTGCATTAGATAACCCAAATGGCATCACTAACCACTCATATAAACTATATTTTATTTGAAAGGCAGTTTTCCATTCATCTCCCTCTCTAATTCTAATTTGATGATATCTACTTTTAAGATCAATTTTACAAAACACACAAGAACCATGGAATTCATCAAGCATGTCATCAAGTCTAGAAATAGGATGTTGATACTTTACAGTGATTTTATTAATTGCACGACAGTCAACGCACATCCTCCACGTTTCATCCTTTTTGGGCACTAGTAGAACCGGTACTGCACAAGGACTCATGCTCTCCCTCACATATCCCTTTGCCAAGAGTTCTTTAACCTACCTTTGAAGCTCCTTTGTCTCCTCGGGGTTGCTTCTATATGCGGGTCTATTAGGAATGGTAGCTCCAGGAACGAAGTTTATTTGATGCTCAATTCTCCTAATATGTGGCAAACCATTACGGACTTCATTTGGAAACACATCATCAAAGTCCTGCAAAAGAGTCACAATAGCACTAGGCAAAGAAACGTTAAGCTCATTAGTATGTAAACAACCCTCTTTGCACAAAATTACAATGATAGGCTGTTTTGAAAAGAAAACCCTCTTAACCTCACTCTCTTTAGCAAACAAATTCACTTGTTGCCTCTCTTTTCTCTCAACAATATTTTTTTCTATCTTTCTACTTGCTTTTCTCTCAATCTCTCTTTCTTTTGTACTCTCATTTTCTTTTTTTGTATCACTTTCTTTTTGTATTGACATTTGATCCTCATACACTTGCCTAGGTGTTAATGGTACAAGAGTGATTTACTTTTTATTCATTACAAAAGAATATCTATTTAAGTAACCATCATGTCTCACACACCCATCATATTGCCAAGGTCGCCCCAAAAGAATGTGTCCAACGTGCATGGGTACTACATTACATATAACCTCATCCTTGTATCTCCCAATAGAGAATGAAACCAGCACTTGTTTATTTACTTTAACTTCCCCACAATCATTCAGCCATTGTAGCTTATATGGCCTAGGATGTTTCAACGTTTTCAAATTCATTTTTTCAACTAAACTAGTGCTAGCTATATTAGTACAACTTCCACCATCAATTATCATACTACATACCTTATCTTTGATGTGGCATCTAGTATAAAAGATGTTATCACTTTGTACCTTCGTATCCTCTTTTACTTGCATGTTGAGAGCACTCCTAGCAACCATCAATTTACCATCAACAGGATACTCTACACCATCATTAGCATCTTCCAAAGGTGGTATAGGATCATCATCCGATTCACTCTCAGTTTCCACATCACCATTATCCCTCAAGATCATTGCTCTCTTATTTGGGCATTGAGATGCAATATGACATGTCCCCAAATATTTAAAACACTTAATATCTCTATTTTTAGAGTGTTGGGAATCAGATTTACCTTTGCTTTGGTTGCCTCCCTCTTTATGATCATTGAATGGCTCAATCTTAAGCTTTGAAACAGCCTTTTCATCTTTGCTCCATTTTGACTTTCATGAGGAAGATGAACCCAAATTAGTTCTAGTGGAACCTTTCTTTTTCAATTGTCATTCCACTTTCATGGCCATGTGAACCATGTCTTCCAACTCAACATAGTGCTGCAAGTAAACCACATTAGCAATATCTTGATTTAAACCATGTAAAAATCTTGCCATAGTGGCCTCTCGTTCTTCTTCAATGTTAGCTCGAATCATGATTATTTTCATCTCCTTGTAGTAATCTTCCACACTTCTAGAACCTTGTGTAAGACTTTGAAGCCTTTGGTGTAGCTCCCTATAATAATGACTAGGAACAAAATCTCATCCTCATGATGGCCTTCATCTCCTCCCAAGTGTTTATAGGCCTTTCACGATTTTGTCTCCTACTCAAAACAAGTTGATCCCACCAAATTATAGCATAATCAGTAAATTCAACGGCAGCTAGTTTTACCTTTTTCTCCTCAGAGTAGTTGTGGCAATCAAATACTAGCTCCACCTTTTTTTCCCACTCCAAATAAGCTTCCGGATCATTTTTACCCTGAAAAGAAGGATTTTCAGTTTGATACTCCCTAAATCACGATCTATACGTCTTGCCCTTCTATCATCTCTTCCACGCATGTCAACAGTGCCCTGGTCATCAAAATTATCTAGGTTATCACCATCTTCTTCTCTCATGGCAGCACACCCTTGATTACCTCTAACATTAGGAGCTATTGGTTGTTGCCCTCTTTGTAGATTGGCTATGACAGTGTCTTGCCTCTCCAATTTGTCACGGATCTCTCCATGGCTTTGAGCATAATTGATTGGTCCACAGGTTCTTGATCTTTTGACATATTTGTGATATGAAAAAAACTGTTAGCAAAAAAAACCTCACAACACTCCCTCACGTGTTTCACTCAATTTGATGTCACTCATTTCTCGTGTTTAACACACAAATTGGCTTTTACCTTTTAATGATCTCACAAACATTTTTTTTATTAACCACACTTAATTCTCTCTTTCGGTTCTTTATTGAACTAAATAAACAAAATCAAGAAAAATCTAGGTGGCACACCAAATATGACGAATCAACACACTAAACAAAAAAAAGGAATTAAGAGGACACAAAGAACAACAACGAATTTGATGAGAAGAAAGTAAGAAAGTAAAGGAACACAATTGATATTGTGTGTAAACAATGTCAAGGAAAGTAATAACTAAAATTCAATTTGATGAAATTAGGAATACTTGATTCCTTTTGCAATTTTTTTTTTGGGTATGTTTTTTTTCTTTTTTTTTCTCTTTTTTTTTATAATCAAAATATATAAGACATTCAAACCTGATTAGAAACTAGCTCTGATACCAAATGATGCGAATCCCACAATGAAACTTTGAAACTCACACTTAAATTGAAGTTTCAATTTCCCAAGAAAGTTCTAAATAGATTTAAAACAAACAAAACCTTGACCCAATGCTTACGAAAATATAAACCAAAGGTATAGAGAATGGTATTGATGCCACACTCAAAAAATAGATGAGAAGGTGAGTGATAAGTCTAAATTTGGAACACCACAAGAATGTTAATTCTTTATAAGTTCACTAGTTCTCAAAAGAACCAAAGAAAGAATAATCTTTCAAAATCAAATAACATTAATCTCTAATTTTTCTCACATAGCAAGGTTGCTGAGTTGAAATACACCAATAGAAACCCAAGATCCTAAAAATATAAATGAAAACATTGGAACAACCCTCCAAGTATAGGTTTGTCAAAGGATGCTTCAAAAAATCTTCACCAACCAACCATAATTAATGTTATCATTGACAAACTTAATGCTAGCCTACCATAATTAATGCTATCATTAACAAACTTATTGTTAGCCCACCGTCATTGATGGTAGACTTACCTTACATATTGACAAACTTGAAACAAAAAAAAACAAATGAAGTTGAAAACAAAGGAGTCGTTGAAAATCCTAAGTCTGAACAAGTTGTAATGAATTGGTCATAACTCCTTCTAGAGAACTCCAAATCCAGCTCTGTAAAATGCATTGGAAAGATAACTTAAATATCTTTCCAACGATATATAGCTTGCATATTACTTCGGGCTCAATCAATACCAGTGTTATTCTAAAATTTCCCTTACTGTATTTAATCCAAATTGTGTATTTGGCTGCCCAATAACTTGAATAATGGTCACAATACCTTATCTTCTCTCCAAACGCAATTCATGATGTCTTGCATTTTGAATTGTATTTTCAATCCATATTTTCTCAATTAATCCATTTAAAGCAACTTGCATCTTTTTAGCTCTAGCTCTTGTAATTGGACCTCCATGAATGTGCAAAGGATCACTTGAATTTTTAATGGTATTTTCTTGATGGTTCTCATCACTAGGTCAAAGTTGTAAATTTCAACATTCTCGATTTAATCAAAATTCTCAAAATAACATGAGAACACAATAATTTAACCAATTTAAATATTTAAAAAATCAATAAAATCTCGTAGAAATCAAATGAATTGAAATATAAAGACAAAAATTGAGAAATGATTAGAACAGGAAGTCGAAGGCATTTTTTGCATCGGTAAAGTCAAAGTGAAAACTGAAATAAATTGAAATCTTAAGAACTTAAGAAAAATAATTCTTAAAAGCTTAAGAAATCAACATATGTAGCTTACATAATTAGAGAATACTTGTAAGAAATTCCAGCTAATAACGAAGTGAATTTCAGCACTTCATGTATTCATTTGCAAACGGAAAAGTAAAATAAATAAATGAATTAAATGGAATAAAAAATGAGACAAGCGATTATAGTGAGTATTTTTTCTGGATTTTGATGAGCTTTTGTGAGCATTGATTTTGAATTTTGGTTGATTTTTTTTCAATAGGTTTCTTAATAAAGAAAATATATAGTAAATTGATTAAGGGAGGTTGCATGGAAGTAAGTGTGGGCTAGCTTATTACAAATACTTTTTTGTTTCTGCTTTTTAAGCTTTTTTAACATGTTTTTAATTTAATGCTATAATTAATCAAAACGTAACATTTTTATATGATTTCTTAAATAAGAATCTATCAATATTATGTGTTACAATATTTCTTTAAGGAATGTTGCATATGTGATGTAGTAAATTTTAAGAGTTCATGTAAGTATCTTTGTTATTAAACTGACATAAAAACAATAGGGAAAACTATCTTTATTTCTCACTCAATTTAGATTATAGGCTTTATTTAACTCAGCTCATGGATATCATTTTAACCACATTTTTTAATAGAATTTGCGAACCAATTTATAAGGTATTTTAATTAATGATCTAACCCTTTCACGAGGCATGCAATGATCTACAATAATTGTAACACCCTAGGCAAATCCCTCATCGGCAAAGCACGAGAGAAATGTTGAGTTTATAAAGGGTGATCCACACCTTAATTAGTAAGACATGTTTTGGGGTGTATGGGCGCCCCAGAAACAAAACCGTACGGGTCTTGTTAAAGCTCAAAGCGGACAATATCTTGTCAGGTCTGGGTTGGGTCATGACTGGTATCAGAGCGGCTCCACTTATCCTTTAAGCGATGGTGGAGCAAACCTTAACAAGGACGCTGAGTCCCTGAGGGTGGTGTATATAACACTCTAGGCGAATCCTAGATCAGCAAAGCATAGGAAAAAAGTTGGGTTTATAAAGGGTGATCCACACCTTAATTGGCAAGACACATTTTGGGGTGTATGAACGCTCCAGAACAAAACTATGCGAGCCTTGTTAAGGCCAAAAGCGGACAATATCTTGTCAGGTTTAGGTAAAATATTGTCAATGAGCACTACTATGAATTTGTCTAGGTACTCTTTAAATACTTTGTTCATGAGGTCCATGAAAGCTACTGAGGCATTAGTTAGACTAAGTGGCATGACAACAAACTCATAGTGTCCATAACGTGTTCTGAATGTTGTTTTAGGAATATCTACTTCCGTAATTCTCAACTGGTGATATCCTAATCGTAGATCAATCTTTGAAAATAATGATGCTCTTTGTAGTTGATCAAACAAGTCATCAATACATAGAAGCGGGTATTTAGCACTTGATAGTCGATGCACATTCGCATTGATCCATCCTTCTTTTTTACGAACAATAGTGGTGCTTACATGGTGAATGGCTTGGGCATATGTAGCCTTTGTCCAATAACTCTTGCAATTGACTTTTTAGCTCTTTTAATTCTGATAGGGCCATTCTATAGGGCACCCTTGAATTTTGATCAGTTCCTGGTAACAAATCAATTTTGAATTCAATTTCTTAATCCGGTGGTAATCCTGGGAGTTCTTTAGGAAAGACCTTAGGAAATTTGTTCACTACTGGAATATCTTCCAACTTTGGTCTTCTGTTTTGATGATCACACTTGCCAAGTACCCGTCACATCCTTCATTTAATAGTCTAGCTGCTTTTAAGACAAAAATGACAGACATTCTGTTCTATTTGCATTCTCTTTTAAATGTAAATTATTCCTTTTGTGGTGGTAAAAAAGTTACCTTCTTTTTCTTGCAATTTGTCTTGGCATAGTGCTTTGATAGCCAATCCATGCTAAAAATTACGTCATAGTCATGCATCTCGAGGATTATTAGGTCAACACATAATATATGACCACTAATGCTAACATCACATGCCTTAATTAATTGTCCCGTGTTTAATACTTCACTCGATGGTACCATGACACTAAAAGGCATATTTATTATGTCAGGGACCTTTTTAATTTTCCTAATGAATGATGGTGAAGAAAATAAATGTGTAGCTCCTGAGTCTATTAGCACATGTAGAGGAGTTTTGGAGATAGATAGTTCACCTAATATTACTAAGGGGTCTCGTCCTGCATCCGTCTTAGTGAGTGTGAATATTCGAGCATTAGCATTTTCTTGTTGCATATCATTCTCTAGGCAGTCCTTGATGAAGTGTCCTTCCCTTCCACATCTGAAACATGTCTTGATATTGGCTCGACATTCCCGAAGGTGAGTTCTACCGCACTTATTGCACTTTGGCTTTTGTAGGACTTTTTTTTATGATTCTTTGGGCGCTTGCTTTTATTTTGATCTTGGACCACTAGCATTCCTTTTCTCTTATTTGAGCATTGTCCTTCGTGGTTAGCTTGAAAATTCCTCTGGTCCATACTTCCTTTGTTTCTTCATTTTTTTCCTTTTTTTCTTCATCTACTTGTTCAATTATCAAAGCTTATTGGGTTTGGCTGGATATTATCGAAGATTTGCAATGCCATTGACCTAGTTGACAAAGAAAAATGCCAAGTTTGTATGGACACTAGAATGCGAGAAAAGCTTTAAGGAACTGAAACGACGATTGGTAACTACTTCAATCTTAACTGTCCCTAATAGCTTTGAGGATTTTGCCATCTATAGTGATGCCTCTAAAAATGGCATAGGATGCATCCTCATGCAAAACAGAAAAGTCATTGCATACGCTTCCAAAAAATTGAAGGAATGTGAGAAAAATTATCTAACGCATGATTTGGAGTTGGCAGCGGTGGTACACATATTAAAATATGGCGTCACTATCTAATGGGGGCACATTGTAAGATTTTCACTAATCACAAGAACCTCAAATATTCTTTACACAAAAAGAGCTGAATATGCGACAACGGCGTTGGCTAGAGCTTGTTAAGGATTACAACTGCGAAATAAATTATCATCCTAGAAAAGAAAATGTGGTAGCAGATGCACTAAGTAGAAAGTTAAGCCTGTCAGCTTTAAGGATTCTACCTAAGCCATTATAAAATGATATATGCAAGGCAGAGATTGAATTAGTAATAAGAAAATTAGCCAACATGACGCTTTGCTTAACCTTATTAGAAAAGATTAAGGAAGGGCACGAAAGTAATTCATACTTGAAGAACCTAAAGATAGAGGCCAACTCAAGGAGACATCATGTAAAAAGTCAGAGAGAGGAATCATCTTGTTTAAGGACAGGATATGTGTACTAGATAATGAAGATATAAAGAAAGAAACTCTACTTGAAGCTCACACGACCCCATATTCACTTTATCCTAGCACAACAAAGATGTATAAAGACTTAAAGAAGCATTATTGGTGGCCTTGAATGAAGAATGATATAGTTGAGTTCATGGCAAAATGTTTTACTTGTTAACAAATTAAAGCGGAGCACTAGAAACCAGCAGAACTTTTAGAATCCAATCAAGTTCCTCAATAGAAGTGGGAAGAAATCACATTGAATTTCGTCGTTGGTCTTCTAAGGACTGCAAAATGCTTGATGTTATTTGGGTGATCGTCAATCAACTTACAAAGTCTGCTCACTTGTTGTCTATTCGAATTACATATACCATGGACCAGCTCGTATAAATATATATAAAGGAGATAGTAAGACTACATGTTGTACCTATTTCTATTATTTCTTACCGAGATGCAAGGTTTACTTCAACATTCTGGGAAAAGTAACATAGCATTATGGGGATAAAATTAAAATTTAGTACAATATTTCACCCTCAAACAGACAGCCAGTTAGAAAGAACAATTTAGACACTCGAAAATATGTTGCGAGAATATGCTATCGACTTTCAAGAATCATGGAGCAAGTATTTCCCATTGGTTGAATTTGCCTACAATAATAGTTACTAAGCAACAATCAGCATGGCACCATACGAAGCTTTATACGGTAGAAAATGTAGATCGCCTATTCATTGGGATGAGATGGGCGAGCGGGGAATCTTGGACTTGATTTAATTACTGCCTCATCTGAAGCGATTGAAAAAATACGTCAAAGAATGCAGATAGCTCAAAGTTGATAGAAAAGTTATGCGGACAAGAAGAGAAGGCCTTTGGAATTTCAAGTTGTGACAAAGTATTTCTAAAAGTTGCCTCAGTAAAAGGATCAACGAGATTTAGGAACAAGGAAAAATTAAGTCCAAGGTTTATTGAGTAGTTTGAAATACTCGATCGTGTCAGGAATGTTTCCTACCTACTTGCCCCCCCATCATTATCAAGAATACATAATGTCTTTCATGTCTCCATGATAAAGAAATAAGTTCCAAATTCCTTTCATGTGATAGATTATAAGCCTCTACAATTAGAAGGAGACGTAACATACAAAGAACGTCCGATTCAAATTCTTAATAGAAAGATACAGGAGTTAAGAAATAAGAAGAGTCTTTTAGATAAAGTACTATGGAGAAATAGATCACTGGAGGAGGCAACATGAGAACGTAAGGAAGAGATGAAGAATAAGCATCCTGAGCTATTCAATAAGTAAATTTTGAGGACGAAATTTTTAAATGGGGGAGGAAATTGTGAGGTACAATTTTCTCACTTAAATATAGTAGAATTTATTTTAAGCTAACAAGCCCTTAAGTATTATAATATTTAATTCTAAGGAATGATGACATAACCAATGACATAAGTAATGATATAAGAGAAGTTTATAGAGAAAGATAAGAATTTTAAAATTTAATAAGGTATTTATGAAGGATAATCTCAACTATTTATCAATAGTTATGGTGGTAAAATCCTAACCTTATAAATAGCCTTAAGAAATCTTATAAATACCCCCTACTTTCTTTGTCTAGGTAGTCCTTACATACCCTATTCATGAGGTCCATGAAAGCTGCTGGAGCATTAGTTAGACCAAATGGCATTACGACAAACACATAGTGTCCATAATGCGTTCTGAATGCTATTTTATGAATATCTTCTTCTCTAATTCTCAACTGGTGATATCCTAATCGTAGATCAATCTTTGAAAATAATGATGCTCTTTATAGCTAATCAAACAAGTCATCGATGCAGGGAAGTGAGTGCTTGTTCTTGATAGTCACCTTATTTAGCTCTCGATAGTCGATGCACAATCACATTGATTCATTCTTCTTTTTACAAACAATATTAGTGCTCCCCATGGTGAATGACTTAGGTGTATGTAGCCTTTGTCTAGTAACTCCTGCAATTGACTTTTTAACTCCATTAATTCTGATGGAGTCATCCTATAGGGCGCCTTTGAAATTGGAGCAGTTCTTGGTAAAAATCGATTTTGAATTCAATTTCTCGATTTGGTGGCAATCCTAGAAGTTCTTCAGGAAAGACTTCACCTAATAATTCTCGAGATGTATGACTATGATGTAATTCTTGGCATGGATTGGTTATCGAATCACTATGCCAAGATAGATTACAAGGAAAAGGAGGTAACTTTTCGACCATCACAAAAGGAATCATTTACATTTAAAGGGGAATGCAAAAAAAAAAAAAAACAGAATGTCTATCATATCTGCGTTAAAAGCAGCTAGACTCTTAAATGAAGGATGCGAGGGGTACTTGTCAAGCGTAGTCATCAAAGCAAAAGAAAAAAGACAAAAGTTGGAAGATATTCCAGTGGTGAACGAATTTCGACGCTTAGTGTATTACCACTATTGCTAACCTCACATGCCTTAACTAATTGTCCCGAAATTAATATTTCACCCGATAGTACCATGACACTAAAAGGCCTATTTATTATGTCAGGGAGATTTTTTATTTTCCTAATAAATGCTAGTGAGGCAAATGAATGTGTAGCTCTTGAGTCTATTAGCACATATGCAGGAGTTTTGGAGATAGATAGTTCACCTGATACTACTGAAGGTTTTTCTTCTGGTAGTCAATCATTAGCCAGGGGCAATGACTTTAGTTTGAGTTTAGGTCACGAAGATATAAATAAATAAAAAAGGATTGCTCTTCATTCTAATTGAATCAGATGGGTTATGCCTTCTACCAGGTTATCAAGGTTCTTTCTTCGAGTGCATGGGAAGAAGGAAGAGCAAGCAAACTCAAAATCTCTGCCCTGATTAGCTGCTCCCCAAAGGGGATCGTCCACTTCAAAGCAATATGAATTTCTCATAGCTGTCCTAATTAACTTTCCTAGGATAAGTAGTTCTCTCTGATTGATTGTTGTTAGAGATAGCTTGATAAATGGCTTTTCTTTTATCGCCTTAGACACCGAATGAAGTCTTAACGAGACCACCTCTCAACTATCCTTCCTCCTGACCTACTCTAATAATAGAAATTTCCTACCCATATTCGACTGACAGCTTCTGATCGAAAAAAGAATAGATTTTGCTAGTAGGAAGTAAGTTTCAAAGCATTATGAAAGTGGGCAAGATTATCCCTCAACAACTCCTAAGGGACTACGAGGATAGTGGAGGAATAGAGATTGGGTCTAGAGATCTTTTTCATTGACAGAGAATTTCCATTCAGATAGGCACTTTCAACCAGTCGATAATTCATTCTTCTTCGCAAGGGGAAGCTTTTATTGCAATTGCTGGGAATGAACCGGTATAGGTAGAGGTAGAGGCTATCTACGCTTTTAAAGTGAACACTACGACTTGGCTCATCCAATGTCATTAAAATGATCAAAATTTTATGAATATCTTCGGATGTAAATATGTATGGCCATGGTATCAATAACTATCTTCATTTGCTTTTTGAATAACAATAAGTATTTTCACTTACTTTTTGAATGTACAACTTTGCATATTTCATAAAATCTTTCATGTATTCTTCCAAACCCTAAAAGTATACCCAAAAGCACTTTTCAAGAAAGAGTGCTTCTAGTTGAACAATTCTTTATTATCTACTAGTTGGCAACCTCTGTAAAAAATGAGAAGGCAATGTCTTATACCTTTATATGATCTCAAATACTCACTTAACTTGGATATCTTGCCTCTTCTAAATTGTATTTTTATATTTATTTTTCTAATAAATATAAAAATACAATTTTAAAATTTTGTAACAACCGCAACAACAATGATAACACAATTCATAACAAGTTTGGCACATTTGTAAATATTCCAACATATCCATATAAAACAAAGAGAAACGTCATACTTCTCAAGTAAAATTATTTGCATATCAAAGGGAACCTATTTTTTTTTCAAGTGGATTAATTCATGCTAAAACAGTCCAAGAACGAGAAAATGATCTCATAGGATATACAAAAGAATAAGTATATGCAAAAACATTTATCCACAACTGTTTTTCTCTAGCATATAAAATGAGTATATAAAAATCTATTAAAAATCCAAATCTAGAGGATGCACTACAAGAAAACTACTAATAGATAATAGACAACTTATGATAGATTCTGAGTATATCATAAAATTATGATAGACTTATGACGTAATTTTCTATTTGTCATAAATTAATGATGGTCTTGTGATAGAAATATTTTCTATTATAAATTTATGATGACTTTATGATAGGATTATCATTTATCTAGAACTTATGATAGAATCGTGATAGAAATTTAATCTATCAAAAAATTGTGATAGAAAAATTACTTCGACCATATTTGACTAGAATTTTTTATATTATTTTATTAAAAATACAAAAGGTGTGTTTTAGTAATTTAAAAAAAATGCTAGTAAAATTGTACCGTTTTGGGTACTTTAAACTTTCTTTCTTCCTTTTTTTCCAAAGTGTTAAACGAATACACACTTAGAAAATAAAATGTTGCTTCTCTCTTCACTTCTCATTTTCTTGATTTTTGTCTTTTCTTTCATTTTCTCGAGAAACCTTAACGAAATTTTCTCGGGAACCAAACAATTTACAAATGCTTTGACAAATAGTTTACAAATCCTTTGATTTTGAAGAAAAATGTAGTACCAGAGGTTGAAGCAGTATCAGTAGCAGCAACAAGCACTGGTGCAGCAAGCGCTTCTTCAATAGCGGCTCTTAGCCACTCCTCAGGTCCAATTTCTCGTTTGCATGTTGTTTCTCATCGCTTGTGTGAATCCATTATGCGATGATTTCGATTGTGTTTTCATAATTTCAAGCTTTGATTTGTTCACGCTACTTAGGGTTAGCTTGTGTGATTTCGATGTTCTTGTTTGTTTTGGTTTTTAATTTTCAAGCTTTCCTAGAGTTAGGTTTTGATGATTCTTGTTTTGTAAAAATTGTTCAAATTTCTGGGTGTTTGTTCAAATTTTCGAGCTTTGTTAAATTTATTTTAGTTTCCAGATGCGTATTTTCGATCTCCTCATCAACTTGCTGCCGCTTCTTAATTCCGTCGATAATCCTTTTAAGCATGAGTACCTTTTTAATTAGTGCTTTGAGAGTTGGAAGAATAGTCTGAGTACCTTTTAAGCATCTCACTTTACTGTTGTTGGTGTTTAACACATATATTTTTAAGCATATACCTCATGTTTTGAATTTGCACTGACTTTATATAAAATCTTTATGTGTTCAATACAGAATTTGAACAAGGTGTAGCACAGGCAAATATTCGCTCGGTGATTGGTTTTAAGAGGGACCTCTGGCCCAAAGTTTCCAAAAATACAAAGGACATATTGAAGAAGATGTTTAATCCTGACCTAAAGCAGAGGCTTACAGCTGAGGAACTATTAGGTAATGTTCAATAATGTTAATTCAATGGGTTATATAAACATTGAAGTTTAATTAAATAACAGTTCATCCTCGTGCATGCAGAGCATCCTTGGTTACAAAATGCCAAAAAGGCTCCAAATGTTTTACTGGATGAGACCGTGAAAGCAAGGCTTAAACAATTTTCTGTAATGAACAAGCTTAAAAAAAGAGCTATACAGGTAATAATTTTGATTCTAAGGTGAAAGCAAGGCTTAAAACAATTTTCCTTTTGGTGTTCTATACAAAGATGCTGAGGCACTTGGTTAGTTTGGAGTCTATATTAGCCTAAAAATATTGCAAGTAAATGATTAGTTCAAGGATGATGAAGAATGTATAAAGAAGTTATTTCATACTTCCACTGGAAAGAAGTTATAATAGGACGAAATATCAAAGTGGAATATATGTATTCATTATCATGTCAGGGTGTTCTTTTTGGTTTGGGAGAGTGGACTAACATTATAAATGGGGGAGTTTGTGAAGTTTTACTTGAAAATGACTGCTAAGTAGTGTGGCCTATGGTTTTCCAATGCTTGACATGTTTTCAAATTATAAAGATATAAATATGCACGCTTTTCCTGTTAGATAATGTTCCCTATCAAGACAGTTCCAGAATTATTATGGGAATCTTATTCTTCTCTTTTCATTTTTTTCCAGGATGGTGTCATTCTTGGGGCAGATTCTAAAGCAACTTAAGGACCTATAGTTTGTGATAAGAATTGTGAGAAAATTCATTACATGGCCCTAAACATATATTGTTGCGGTGCAGGAACTGCTGCTGATACTAAGGCTGTAACTGATACTTCCTATGATTGAGTTTAATTAACTTGGCATTGCTAGATTGCTGTTGTGTTGTTTATCAACTCTTGCTTAAACAAATGATGTATTTTTTTTTCGTAATATTGTAGCAAACACATTGTAAAATTTTTTCATGTTCCTAGATATAGTTAGCTCACAGCTGCAATTACATCGTTATCATACTGGTCAAGAGTCAAGGGTTGTTATAGCACTGATTCTTCTCAAGAAGCACATTTTCAAGTTAAGTTCATTCCATTTCCATTGTTTAGTTATTAGCAACATATATTTGGATAGTCTTTAAGAGTGCGTGATTCTGATCGGTTTTTTCTCTTTCTAGCTACCAAGGTTATGTGCAAGCTGCTTTGGTTCTTGGTGGAGTTGATTGCACTGGACCTCATCTTCACACAGTTAGTTTTCTTCTTCTTGTAGAATTGTCAGAAACGATGATGATTCTTCGTACTATTTAACTAATATCTTAGGCAAAATACTGATGGCTGTGGTTAATTTTCTAGGTATATCCACACGGTTCAATTGACACTTTGCCATTTGCGATAATGGGTTCTAGTTCTCTTGCTGTCATAGCTATGTTTGAATCAAAATACAAAGAAGGCCTGACTGTAAGTTTGCCTGTTATAATTTCTTTTTTTATAGGTGCTATGAGGATGTTTTTTCATGTTTAATTCACTTTACTGTTTATGATCATCTCATGAACTTTTAGTTCTCTGGAAAAGCTTTTGAAGTATACTTAGATGTTGCCATCAAGTGGTCTAAGTTAATGAAAATATGTTTTGATCAAACGACGCTCCAATTATATTTGGGTTTCATTTATTTATTTGCAAGTGGTAACTTTTATACCATGACTTGTGTCGGTATTGTTTCATAAAATAAAAATAAAAATTGTCAAATTGACAATATTTTTGCTCAATGTCCATAAGAACTATATTTTTTTACTAATTAAGACCTAAAATTGGTTGAAGCTCATCTCTCAATACCTCAATTGAACTACTCTATTTTCTTTTGAATCAAAGAACTTGATCAACAAGGTATGGGTTTAGTCTTATGTACACCAGATTAGTTTTTTTATTAATATGATTCAATATGCTTATTTTACAGTTAATTTGTGATGCTACAGACTTGTAAAACACTTTGGATTTTTTGGATGCATTCTCTGCTAGGAGACAAAGATTGATTTATCGTTATGCACACAAAATACAATTAGATCCTGTGTTTCAACTTCTGCATTATTTGTGTCAACTGGTGTTATAAGCATTTGGTTTTTAGCCTATTTTGATAAAATATCTTTTTTAAAATAAAATAAGAGAAAGATTAGTGCTCATAATGCTTTTATGGCATAATTAGATAGATGCTTAATTTATTTACGAGAAGATTAAATTTATGTTGAATATTATTAAAAGAATTATTCTGCCAAGCTGATATTCCGCGAATATAATAGATACAATATTTTTTTCATAACACTATAGAAAAGCTTTTTTTTTTTTAAGTGTTGTGCTTCATAGTGGTAGCATATGTAAGGTTTAATTTTTTGGATGCATTCTCTGCTAGGAGACAAAGATTGATTTATCATTATGCACGCAAAATGCAATTAGATCCTGCGTTTCAACTTCTGCATTATTTGTTCAACTGGTGTTATAAGCATTTGGTTTTTAGCCTATTTTGATAAAATATCTCTCTTAAAATAAAATAGTACAGGACAGTGCTCATAATGCTTTTATGGCATAATTAGATAGATGCTTAATTTATTTACGAGAAGATTAAATTTATGTTGAATATTATTAAAAAGAATTATTCTGCCAAGCTGATATTCCACGAATATAATAGATACAGTATTTTTTTCACAACATTATAGAAAAGCTTTTTTTTTTAAGTGTTGTGCTTCATAGTGGTAGCATATAGAGGTGGGCAAATGCGGGTTCGGGTCGGGTTCGGGTCAACCCGAGCGGGTTGCGGGTTGGTCGGGTTTAATAAAAATCAACCCGAATGGAACCCGAATTAATGACCCGACCCGAACCGACCCGAACATAGTTCTGGTCGGTTCGGGTCGGGTCATTAATTCGGGTTGAATTCAGGTAGGATCGGGTTCGGATTTGAAATGGGTCGGATTGAGTTCGGGTCAGTTTGGGTCAGTTCGGGTCAGTTCGGGTCAGGTCGGGTTAGTTCGGGTCAGTTCGGGTCAGTTCGGGTTAGTTCGGTTTAATGCAAATTTGAGCTATTTTTTCCCTATTTTTAGAGTTTTTATGGTGGTTTTAAGACATATTTCTTAATTGTAGTCCATTTCACTAATTTTCAACTAAAAAAATAAAAGAAAATATTATAAAATCAAATGAATAAAGTTAAAATGTTAGAATTAGATTATTTGCGTATTACCTTCAAGGGTAAGATTAAGATTATTATTTGCTCAACTAACAAAGTCCAAACTTAATAAAAGTTAAAATTAATATAAACTTAAAAAGTCCAAAGATAATAGGCTATTGCCTATTAGTCTCCATTCAAAGCACAAATTCCAAATACTAGTATTTGAAAGTTTGAGACACAAACTCACAAAGTCACAAAATTTAAACATAATTAAATTGTTTGGAAACACAAATCACAAAGTTCAAACATGAAAACTAAATAAGATTCTTTGGCTCCTCCACATTGGTTCCTTCACAGCTCCACACAAGCACTTTGAGAAGTTCTAAATTCAAATTCTTGAACTCCATGTTTTAAGTCCCGATTGCCTAGAGAAGGATTAAAGAAATGTACAACAACTATTTTCTTTAAGTCATGTTACAAATGAATAAACTCAATTCACATAAAAAAAATTGAGCAAATAAACCACATTCATAAGGTTACACATCAAACATAACAGAAATAAATAAATCCAATATCTTTAATTGAGCTAAAGCGGTGTTACAATCTTTCTAATTTCTATTATATCATTAAAAATTTATAATTACAAATAAATATAATATATTAATATGTTTAGCAAATTTTTCATTACACACATACACACTTCATTATATATATAAAAAAAAATTAAGTCAATCATGCTTATTTTATGGCAATCATCACCAAATCAAGTTAATAATAATACTAGACAATAATACTATTCTATCAACTTCAACTTGTCTAATGAAAACAATTAGAAATTTATAATTTTACAAACTACAATTAGACTTAAAAATTTAAACCTATAACAACTATAATTACAGTTTAAATTATAACCTAATAACACTATAATATCAAATTAGGAATAATAATATATATTAAAAGTTACCTTTCAAACATCCATAACACCAATGTCGGCGCTCACCGCTTCCACTGTTGAAGCTTGCGATCTTATAAGCTCTATAAAATCAAAAAAAAAAAGAAATTAGTAAGTAACTCAAGTACATGACTACATGCAAATATTCTATATAAAGTTATTATGCATTTTAAATATATTATGTATATAATGTATGATAAAAATTTAAAAACATTACCTTCTTGTAATTCCATATGAAACATTTGCTCCTTAATGTCTTCTTGGAGGTTGTAGACGGGATTGGCAAAAAGTTTAGATTGTAGTCAATTTTTAGTACATATCAATGCCTCAACCATAGCCAGGGTTAAAGAACTCCTATACTCATCAATAATACGACACCCAGTGCTAAAGGCAGACTCAGATGCCACTGTGGAAACAGGAACAGCGAGGACATCCCTTGCAATTTTCTCCAGAATTGGATACCTCGATCCATTCACCCTCCACCAAAGTAAAACATTAAGTTTAAGATTGCTGGGATCTTCTACTGGGTCCTTCAAGTACCTTTCCACCTCATATACTACTCTTCTGCTCTCATTCTGAACAGAAACCTTCCTAGCATATCCAAGAAAAGGGCGAGCAACTCGAAAAGCGTCATCACCTTCACCACCAGCAACATCCATCAAATTAGCCTTAGTTGTAAAACGTTGAGAAGAACTTGTACCTCCATAGCTGCCACTAAGACCACTCTCATTATACATCGATGGTGTGGAACTAGCGGAGAATGCACTATATGCATCATAAAACTCATTCAACAAGTTCTTCACTGCTTTGGTCATTTGTTCAACCATCAAATGATCATTGCCAAAAATAATCTCAAAAATGTGTTTAGTAAAATCCATTTTCGCTCATGGATCAAGAATAGAGGCAACAATCAACATTTTGTTTATCTTTCCCGTGGACTCCCAATACTTATCAAATTTTTCCCTCATACTATAAGCCATAGAGGACACCCAAGGATCTGTGCTTTCTTGTAGTGGAGTCAAAGAACTCTCAATTAAGCCAATAGTATCATAACAAAGATTAGAAGTCACACTCAAAGAGGCAAAAAACAACAATGTGGCATCATAAAATACCTTCAAAAACTTCACAATTCGTTCAGCACTCTCCCAGTCATCTGGTCCAGGTGGGCCTACCCTTTTAACCATACTTCTTTTTCTCAGCAAAGTATGCCTCATATGGTTTATCCACTTCAGCCATTCTATCAAATGCCGCTTGAAATTTCAATGTGATCATCAACATCAAATAAGTGGAATTCCACCTGGTAGGACAATCCAAAACAACAATTCCTTTTGGACAATTCACACCTTTCGCCAAAGACATTGTTTAAATGTCCGCAGCCTCGTGGTGGAAGATCTCACGTACTTCACAGCATTCCGAATAGCGGCAACACTAGCATGCAACTCACCGAACCCTGAAACAACAATCAAATTCAATATATGTGCACAACAACGCACATGCATATATTGTCCCGCCAACACAAGTGCATCATCATTCCTCCAAGCAAGCAACTGCATAGTGACATAACTAACAGCAATGTCATTTGTAGTGGCATTATCAACAGTTATTGCAAACAATCTCTCAATCCCCCAGTCCTGTAAGCAAGCCACAATCTGTTTGCCAATCGACTTCCCTCTATGATTTTCGATTGCGCTAAAACTAATAATCCTCCTATTCAAACACCAATCACTATCAATAAAATGAGCTGTAATCACTATATAACTCATGTTTTGAACAGAAGTCCATAAACCAGTTGTAAGAGACACCCGCTGCTTGTTGTTGCAAATCAAACTCTTCAACATTGCCTTTTCCTCCAAAAATAACTCCATAACATCTCTACCAACGGTTCTCCGAGATGGCATAACAAACTGCGGGACAACTACACTGCAGAAATGCCTAAATCCTTTGTTGTCTACAAAACTGAGCGGCAACTCACCCATAATAATCATTTTAGTTACTGCCCTTCGGCAAGCGTCCTGACTCCATCCTTTACCCAAAACCAAATTACTTGCATTTTCTTCGCCGCCCTCAAATGTCAAATTTTGTTGACTTCCACTTTGTTGTTCCCGAAATGTCTTGTATGATTGACATGTCTGTATATGCCTCTTCATATTTGTAATCCCATCTAGCCTTGAATGACATTGATATTGTTTACCACAATAGTTGCACATGCATTTGTTTGGATTATCTTCAAGTAAAGTGAAATGATTCCATATTTGCGATCTTTTCTTCATTGGCGGCCTTTTCCGCTTCGCCTTTTCCTTTCCTTTCCTCTTTGGGTTCTTTCCATTTGTACACTTTGTTCTTCATCGTCACTCATCGAATTCGATCTTGAGTGTCCAAGCATCTAAATATACAAAATAATCATTAATTCAAAAATCAAACACACAGAAATATTATTAATAACAATAAAATATTAATTGAATTAGTTAATTTCTTTAAGATTGAATGCTTAAAAGTTAAAACTACTACACAAGTGCACATAATCACATAACACATTATAATTCTAAAATATATGTATTAATGTAATCTTCATAAATTCATAATGTCCTAATTTATTCATAAAAAATCAACTATTAATTGTTATTAACAATTATTAACAATTACCAATTAACATTATTTCAATTATTAATAATTAACAAAATGTATGTTATTTATTAACAATTAATAAAATTTATTCATAACAAAATCATAAATACATCAATTTTTTTTATTTTATTACTAACATTTAAAAATAAATAATTAAAACAGTCAAATAATAATCAATTACATAATAAATATCTAATTACATAATAAATAACCAATTAAACATATATAATATAACTATATAGTATACTATATACTGGCTGCAAATGCAAATGATCAAAAATCGATCAACAAAAAGTCGGATTTATTTCTTTTAGTAAGTAACAACTCCACCAATTAACATTTTTTTCAAAATAAATGACATTTTAGTTTAAAATTTAAACTCAATAAACCGTATATTATTTTACATTTTTTTTATACCACGGAAACAAGAAACAATTTTTCCCAGCTGTTGTCCTGTTAAAAAATAGTTCGAGACTTCGAGTTACACACTTAAACTGCACAAGTGCGATCTAAAAAAATATCATGCAAAAAATACCCAAAAATCCTTGCAAATTACAATTATACCATAAATTCAAAGTTAAACTTCAAAGTCACAAAAGAGGAGCACTGGAGCTGCGGAGCAGGCTGAGCAAGTGAACAGCAAATCACGGGCCACGGCAAAGAGCAAACACTCGGGGGTTGGGTTGGAGACTTGGAGGTTGTGGAATCGGACCAGCAGATCACGGCAATCGGCACTTCGCAGCAAATCACGGTCGGCAGTAGATGGAGCAACATATCACGGCAGTAGATGGAGCAACAGATCGCGGCAGCAGATGGAGCAGCAACTCGCGGCAGCAGATGGAGCAGCAGATCGCGTCAGCAGATGGAGCAGCAGATCGCGGTAGTCGGCAGCAGATGGAGCAGCAGATCGCGGCAGCAGATGGCTGGCTGTTGGGTTTTAGTTTCTCACGAGGATTGATTGAAGAGGGTTCATGAGGGTTGTGTGGCTGCGTGACTATGTGTTCTGTGTTCTGTGTTTTGTGTGCAGTGTGCGTGAGTTCGTGCTTTCAATGCTTTGTGTGTGCCGTGTGCTTACTGCTTGAGTTTGTTTTGTGTTTTGTGTGTGTGTGCGTGACAGCGTGTGTGGAGTGTGCGTGTTTGAACTTTGAAACTTTTGAGTGTTGAGTAATTGAGTTGTTGAGTGTTGACCGTGTCTGTCTGGTGTGTGCGTGTGTAACATGTTTTTTTTTTCCAACCCGATCGGGTATTCAGATCGAGTCGGGTTTGACCCAACCCGATCACAACCCGATCGGGTTGGTAAATTCTCACCCGATCGGGTTTGAATCATAACCCGATCTGACCCGAACCCGAAAATTTTCGGGTCGGGTCGGGTATTTTGCCCACCCCTAGTAGCATATGTAAGGTTTAATTTTAATCCATGCAGCATTTAGCATAGAAACAAAATTTTTGCTTGCAACAAGATCTAATCTTTCCATTCTGCATTTAAAAATAATAAGAGAAAACTGAGGAAAAACAGGGCTCTCTTCCATTCCCCTGTTTTTTTGTTTGATAATTTTAAATTATTATTATCATTATCATTATTATTATTATTATATATATAATTAGATACTTTTTTCACTCATTTTTTTCATCAAAACTAATTAATGGTCAAGTATTTCATTTGTATAAAATCAAATTACATTTTACTATAGCTTCCAAATATCTAATTTATTTTTCTTATTGAGTAACCTTATTTTATTATAGCTTCCTAAGGAAAAGACAATTGCTTTGTGCTCAGCTCAGTTTTTAGAAATTAGAGCTGAGAAGAATAGCAATACAACTCTGGTTTTTAGATATAGTGTTGCATGGGCCTTGTTGATACACAGAGTTTCCTATTAGATGGTGTAGTGCAATTGCAGAACGTTTCGAGTGTTTCTACTCAAAGGACCTTTGATTTTCCTCTCTCGTACGTAGCTATAGGGTGAACCAAATTTCCACTTATTTGGGTTCATAAAGTGTAGTGTGGCTAGAATTAAAGTGCTGCTAGAAGATGCCGGGTTGCTACATATGAGTTAGACTAATAGTTGGAGTGTTGCAGGGTATGTGGCTGGAATTAGAGTGCTCTTGGAAGATTGGATTGCTGCTAGAAGTTAATTTGGATTGCTACTAGAAGTTTTATTGCAAGTCTTGTTGTTGGAATACTTGAATTAATCTAAGCCTTGTTGTTGGAATACTTGAATTAATCTTTGGAAGTTTTGTTAAGTAACTTGGCTTGGTGACTGGAATTTTAATTGATTTTCTTGGAGGTTGATTAGAATTTAACTGTTTTTTTTATACTTTGGGATGATTTTTTCAATTTAGGATATTTTATTATTTATTAATGGTGATCTCATTAAATATTAGATGTATTTATTTTGAAATTAGTTTGTTGGATTGAATGGATGTTAATTAATAATAAATTTTATTGGTTTTGTTATGATATTAAATAAGAATTCATCAATAAATTATAATTGTAATATATATTTTTAAAAAAATCAAAACTTTATGATGGGAAATAGCCATCGTACATTCTGTCATAAATAATTTACTGCCAAAATTGAATAATAAATTTACAAATGATTATTCAATTTTTTGCCAAAAATTTAAAAAAAAGCTTAAATAAATTTAAATTTTATTTAACTATTTTTTATATTAAAATATTTTGTGATAGGTATATGACTGTGAAAAGTCATCATGAATTAACGACGGAAAATATTATGTAATAAATTAATGACAGTGACATAGATGACATATAAATTGTCTATCATGCACCCCCTTTTATGACAATTATTTTCCGTCATCTATTGCCTGTTTTCTTGTAGTGATGGTTTGGAAAATTAAATGCATAATTCATAATAGTTGTTTGAAATACCCTTGCTTTATAAGCACTGCCTTCTAAACCAAACACTGCAAATATGAATTGCATATCAAAGCTATTTATAGTCATTACATTCTAAGTTAGTGTCTTTTTTCTACTAATAAATAGAATTTGATCCTCCGTAGATATTGAAGCACGTATATGAACATTATTTATAGCACCAATACAATCCTAAAAGTATTTAATCATTTTATGAAATTGTTACGTTTGTAAAGGAAAAATAATAAATTAAATTAGTTTTGTTAATTACCTTAAAGTAAGGTACATGTCTTGAATCTTCAGATATCTCTTTGGTAGTGGTAGTAAAGTCAAGATCCAATGGTTTTACCAAATCTATGGATATACGACACACTATCTAATATTTTGTCAAAATACTGCTCACAATCTCACCAGAGTGTCAAAACCGCTCATTGCTGATGATTTCTTACACTTTGTCCTAGTATATTAAAAAACATTCTAACATCTCAAAAGCTTTTATTCTTCTTGAACTCTTTAGCCCGCATTTATGTTCTAAGTTGGTATATAATCTTAAAAGTAAATCATTATTCATTCTAAACATACTAAAACACCTACTTACAATTTCATCAAGCACTTCTATCGACCATTTATGCGCAATTTGAGTAGAATTCACATATGGTTTCTTATAGATAAAAGTTAAATAATAATGAATCATCAATACAACTGTTGCTCAAACAAGCTAGTTAAACTCCTCTTCATTGTTATTCATATTTTTAGATCAAATCTATAACCAATTATCTACAATTAGAATCTCAAAATTCAATAATCAATGCTTCAACGTGCTGGCAATCATAATCAAGAGTGCATAAATCAATAGCAACAATTCACAGATATTATAAACATAGCTTAAAGTGCAATTAGTGACAAAATAAAAAGTTACACAATCTGTTTTTAAAGGTATTTATTTCAGAAGTTACATAAAAAAGGATTACTTAGTTTTTTGAAAAAATAAACTAACATTAATAAATGGCAATCTGATTAAAATTAACGACAATCTGATTATGCCCAGAAAATTAACAATGGCTACTTTTCTTCTTTAACTATAAAGGATCATTCAAATTCAAATTTACGAGAGATTCAACAATTGTCATTTTGCGTATTCAAACTATATTGAGTTCAAACTTGTTTATTCTTTCATCAAATTACACTTTGAGCTTTCATTTGTAAACACATGCATTATGCAAGGGAAAATCTATGTAATCATCATTTCAATATCAAAATTGAGTGATTGTAAGTGTGGAAAACATTTTGGGAAAGGGATGAGAAGTTATCTCAACTTGTAAAGGTTTTATCGATGTCTTGGAAGTCAATTATAAGCATCTTGAACCCTTGGGTTGTAAAGGATTGAATAGTAGAATTCTCAATCTCGGCTAGCATAAAGGTGTAGACATAGGCGGAGTTCACTGAACTATATAAAAATTATTTGTTCGATTATTTTTCCTTTCTCTCCTTTAAATTTATTTGTTATTTATTTACTATTTCAAATTTGTAACATAAATTTGTATTGAATTTTAAACATATTGCTTAATAACTTTCAGAAACTCAATTCATTCCGCTCTTGGGTTGCTTAGCTAGAATTTCATTTGGTATTAAAGTAAGATTCTTTTGTTAAAAGATACATGACAACCCAAAATGAGCTCACCTTTAGGGAATGTTAGTCCCTTACTAGACCATTATTTTTTTTTATGGAAATGATTACCCGTATTGGAAATCCAGGATAAGAATTTACTGACAGGCTTTAGATTATAAAATATTGGAAATCGTTAGTGATAGTTCATTCATGCCAACTACTAAAAATCAAGAAGAGGAAAAAATTCCAAAGCTTTCACATAAATGGAGTGAGGCATAAAAGAAGAAATGCCTATTTAAACTCCAAAACCATGAATGCCCTGTTTTGTGAATTAGATAAGAAGGAGTTTTATGAAGTTTTAGGATGTTCCAATGCGTATGAAATTTGGATAAATTTAGAAGTTTTTTATGAAGGAATGAACCAAGTTAAAAAGACTAAAATTAATAGATACACTAGGCAATGCGAATTATTCCAAATAGAACAAAACGAAAGCGTGTATTCTATGTATACTAGATTTACGAATACAATAAATACTCTAAGAGCCCTAAGGAAAACTTTCTTAAATAGCGAAAAGGTAAAGAAAATTATTTGGTTCTTACCAAAAAGAATAGAGACCTAAGAGAATCATCATTGAGGAAGCTACAGATTTAAATACTTTATCTATTGGTGATTTAATTGGCCTACTCATTTCTTGTGAAAAGGATTTGGCAGTTGAAAAAGTGAACAAACATAAAAAGAAAAAGAGCATTGCTCTGAAAGTTTCAAGATTAGAAAGTGATAAAGAAAGCGAATCCGAAGATGAAGATATAGGTATGAAAGCTAGAAAATTCAGGAAGTTTTCAAGAAATCTAGTAAGCAAAGAAAGTTCAGGAACTTGAAAAACTAAAAGGAAAAGAAAAAAGCAATCATATTCTTTGAATGCAAGAAGGCTGGACACATAAAATCGGAATGTCTTCCTCGCTACAATGTGAAAAAAAAAACTATGGTGGCAACGTGGGATGACCGATGAAGAGGCCTCAAACGAGGAATCACATGAAGTGTCAAATTTGGTACTTATGGCAATAGGAGAAGAATTTGATGAGGTAAATGATCTCTCTTCTTATGATGAGCTCAATTTACTAAATTGCACAGTGACTTAAAGAAGATAGAAATGAAAAATGCTTTTTTTAAAAAGAAAAAGTAGAACTTTCAAATGAGAATGATACTTTGAATGAAAAAATTAAGGCTTAGAAGTAGAAAACAAAAGTTTGCATGAAGAAATTGCATTCTTTAAAAAAAAAAAACAAGATGTTTCATCTAGGAATGAAGGTTTATTTGTAGATGATTTGAAAAAAGAAAATGGGAAAAAGAGTAATGAGCTTAACGATATTATCTTGAAATTTGCGAATGGGCAAAAGATTTTAGATAATTCGCTTGGCTCTTAAAAATGTGCTTTTAATAAAGGAGATATTGACTATAACCCAAATTTCAAATAAAAGTATTACAAGAATTATTTTATTAAGGCTACCTCCATTAATGATCAAATTGTATGTTTTTATTGCAATAGAAATGGTCAATGAGTTGTAGATTTCTAGTTAAGAGAAATATATATATATTATAGAATCAAATATATTTAGGTACCAAAAGGAACCACTGCTAACACCCAAGGACCTAAAAGCCTTTGGGTACCTAAAACTTGAGATTTCTTCTGTAAGAATAAAAAAAAGAGGAAGAACAAATGGTACTTGGACAACGGATGTGCGAGACATATGACAGGTAATCACTCTTGGTTTTCGAGTTTTACCAAGATTGAAAATGGTGAAGAAGTATCCTTTGGATATAATTCAAAATGAAAGATTATTGGTATTGATAATATCAGTAAAGATTCTTCTACCTTTATTGAAATTGTGTGTTTAGTTGAAAATTTAAAATACAACTTGCTTAATATTAGTGATAAAGTCTGTATATTTATTTTTTATAAAACCAAATGTATCATTGAGAATACATGTGATGGTAAAGTTTTATTTGTTAAAAAAAGGATGTGTTAATGTATATACTATTGATATAGATTGCAAATTATCACATAATAAATGTTTTTCAGTATTACATAATAATAGTTGGTTATGGCATAAGAGACTAGGTCATGCAAGCATGGATTTGATTTCAAATATTTCTAAAAATAATTTGGTTAAAGGACAACCAAAGATTGGTTTTTAAAAAAGTAGGGTTTATAAGCTTGTCAACTTAGAAAGCAAATAAAAACTTCTTTCAAAAACAAAAATCATGTCTCTATTTCAAAACTGATTCAACTTTTTCACCTGGATTTATTTAGAACTTCTAGAAATGCAAGTTGAAGTGGTAAATATTACGCATTTGTAATTGTTGATGATTTCTCTAGATACACTTTGGTATTGTTCTTAGGAAATAAAGATGATGCCTTTGATGCTTTTAAATTTTTTTTTGTAAAAATGTTTAAAATGAAAAAGGGTTTATTATTTCTTGCACTAAAAATGATCATGGTAGGCAATTTGAAAATAATGATTTTGAAAATTTTTACAATAGTTTAGCATTAAGTATCAATTCTCATCAGCAAGAACTCTACAACAAAATAGAGTAGTTGAGAGAAAGAATACGCCAATTCAAGAAATAGCTAGGATTATTTTAAATGAAAATGCTTTACAAAAATATTTTTGGGTCGAAGCCGCCATCAGCGCTTGTAATGTTTTGAGTCATGTGTTTATGAAACCTTATCTTAATAAAACTCCTTATGAGCTTTGAAAAGATAGAAAACTCAACATTGATTATTTCAAAGTTTTTTTATACAAATGTTTCATATTGAACACAAAAGATAATCTTCATAAATTTGATCGAAAATTTGATATTAACATCTTTCTTGGTATTCAAATACAAGCAAAATTATAGAGTGTACAATAAAAGAACCTCGGTTATAGAGGAGTCTGTGCATGTTACATGTGATGAATTTAACTCTTCCTCTATGAAGAAAGTCGTTGTTGATGATGATGCAGATAAAAAATTACGAAAAAGATGATTCCTTAAAAGACAAGCCAAATAATTCACAAGGAGAAAATCAAGAGGACCAACAAGAAGAACAAGCTAAGCAAGATAAGAATGAAGGTAATTCTCAAACACTCCCCAAGGAGTATAGGTAGTTTCTTCTCACCCTAAAGACTTAATCTTAGGTGATCCTTCACTAGGTGTAACCACTAGATCATCACTAGAAAATACATGTGAACATACTATATTCATATCTCAAATTTCACCAAAATCATTTTCTGATGTGAAGAATGATAAATCCTGGATTACGGCAATGCACGAAAAGTTAAATTAATTTGAGAGAAACAATATGTAGAAACTTGTTCTTAAACTAGAACATCAATCTGTAATGGACACTAAATAGGTATTTAGAAATAAAATGAATGAATCTCATGTGGTTATAAGAAATAAAGCTAGACTAGTGGCTCGACGATACAACCATAAAGAAGGAATTGATTTTGATTAAATCTTTGCTCCTATAGGTAGATTAGAATCCATTAATATGCTCTTAGCATTTTCATGTCATTAGGATTTTATTTTATATCAAATGGATGTTAAGAATGCTATCTTGAATGGTTATATTATAGAAGAAGTTTATGTAACACAACCCCCTGGTTTTGAAAATGAAACATTTCCAAATCATGTCTATAAGTTGTCTAAAGCTTTATATATTATAAAACAAGTTCCTAGAGCATAATATAAAATATTTAGTAGATTTCTTTTGGAAAATGGTTTTTCAATGGGAAAAGTAGATGCTACACTTTCTATTAAGAAAAAGAATGAAGATATGCTCACTATTCAAATGTATGTTAATGACATTACCTTTGGTTCTATTAACAAGTCTTTGTGTAAGGAATTTTTATCTTATATGAGCAAAGAATTTGAGATGAGTATGATAGGAGAGTTGAAGTATTTCTTTAGACCACAAATAAAACAAAATGATGAAGGAATCTTCATCAATCAAGCCAAATATTTGAGAGATTTACTCAAAAGATTTGAATTTGAAAATAGAAAGGCTAAAAGCACACCAATAAGCTTAACAATCAAGCTTGACAAGGATGACAATGGTAAAAAAGTTAAAGTCAAAACTTATTATGATTAGATCTTAATTTACTTTACTTAACTGGTAGTAGGCATGATATAATGTTTAGTGTATGTTTATCTGCAACATTTCAAAAATGTCCCAGGGAAATCTCATTTGCTTGTTGTTAAAAGAATTTTTTGTTATTTAAGTGGAGCAATTGATCTAAGTATTTGGTATCCAAGAGGGACTGACATAGATTTAACATGATATTCGAATGCTGACTTTACTGGATATAAATTTGATAAGAAGAATACTAGTGGAACTTGTCACTTTTTAGGTCACTTAGTTGTCTCTTGATTCAGTAAGAAACAAAATTCAGTTGCCTCTTTCAACCATCAAGGCTGAATATATTACTGCCGACAGTTATTGTGCACAAGCCATATGGATCAAACAAACCCTTAGAGACTACGAGATTAGACTTGATCATATGCCTATCATGTGCGATAATACTAGTATTATAAATCTATCAAAAAATGTCATTCAACATTCTAGGACAAACATATAGAGATCAAACATCATTTCTTGAGAGATCATGTTCAAAAAGGGTACGTAGAATTAGAATTCGTTTCAACTGAAAAAAAAACTTGCAGATATCTCCATAAAGCCCTTTAGTGAGATTTATATTATCAAAATTCGACATGAACTCAGGATGATGAAATTTTCAAATTAACATGTCTGTATATGATGTTAAGGTTATCTGTTGTGTTTGCATGTGTTGGTTGATTTGATTGATTTTGAAATTTGTATGCATTCATTTTTCATACATTAAAAATGGCCCTTGAGAATTTTTTGGTTCACGAAATAACCATGAAATAGAACAATTACTGACCAAAGATCAAAACATATGTGAAAAATTATAGTTAAAATAAACAGATAACTATTTTCGAATAAATAGATAACCGTTTTTAGACAGAGACTTAAGCAATGTGTTATGTAAATTAACAGTTAATCGATATTCATAAATTCAAAGGTTTCTGTGTTTTTGGATGTTAACGGTTATTTGATTTCAGAAAATGACTCGCCGTTTCTATGGGATTATAGTACTATTCCTAGGTTTTGTTCCTCATTTGCGTTAACTTTTACTATTTTCTCTATAGACTGTAGCAGTTGATCTTTCTCTCTCCAAAATTCATCATTTTCTTGAGTGTTTCTTGTGAAATTGAACCTCCACAAACATTATAAACCTCCTAAACATTATATCCATCTTTATTTAGTTGGTCCAATTTCTCCCAAAACATTAAATTTCCCAAACTTCTCAAATTTAATATAAATGAATGATGTAGTGCCTTCAAGAACAGTAAAAAGGAAAAAGAAAATAGGGAGGAGAAGTCAAGTAAATGCTAGCACTATTCTTAAGTTTGATAAAACTCACTTTCCAACCCCTCCCTTGGCTTGACATTTCCACTCTAGGTTTATATCCCCACAGGTAATTTCCTCCAACTATATTGATATGGATAGTTTTAATGAACATTCTATATGTGATAAAAGTGTTAAGAGATTGTTAGAAATAGTAGGTTGAGAGAATGCTTAGGGCATTGAGGAGAATGTACATCCTAATCATAGTATTTTATTTAAATATGAGGATCTCTACCTTTAAAAAGGATAAGATTTATACTAATGTGGGTGGGGTCCTTATAAAGTTTGACGTGAAGGATTTTAACAAGATTCTAGAAACTAAGGATGAAGAGTTAGAGATATATACTTCTATGAAAGAACTCATATTCAACCATTTTCTTCATTTTAATAAGGTTATGAACACAACTCCTAATTTGGGTGGCAATATTTTCTGATGATATTTGCCATCTTCCCTTTTGTTCACAACTCTTACCTCTGTAAGTTCGAGTACTTCACAGCATTCTTTAGCATGTAGTTACTCCTAAGAAAGGACATGCTGATGAGGTTACTCGTTTGGATGTTGGATTATTAGATTATATCCTTTGTCGTCGAACGGTTAGCCTTGGGTATGTGATTATGAGACATGTATTGAGTGCTCCTAGGGTTAAAAACAGGTTACTTGTTTATGGTAGTATCATTATTAGGATCTTATAGCATTCTAGAGTACTCCTTCATGAGTCGTTCTAGGAGGAGTCCAAGAAGTTAAGAGGAGAGGTTATTATTGCATTAGGATTTCATATAAAGAACAAGAAATGGATTAAGACCGCCTTTATTAATAACCAAAATACCCTAGTAGCTCTTAAAGGTCATAGAGTTCTTAATTACGTCTACTCAATTGATCAGTTACCAAATTCTAGACTAGGAGCTAGCTCTCAAGAACCTCATCGAGTGGTAGTAGCATAAACTGAGAAGCTGGAAGAACCAGAGGGATATGACATGGACACCGATGAGCCTCCAGTTTCTGAAGGAGTTCTACAACAGCTAATGGGTGAGGCTCAATCAGTTACCAAATTCTAGACTAGGAGCTAACAAAATTGTGCAATCTTTTTCAATACTTGTAATGAAGGTTTGTCATTATCAAAAAAGGAGATAATATTAACATAAATATATCCATAATATTGATTTTGATGATAAAAGAAAAAAAGATTAAAAATGATAAAGTCTTTAAATTGATCAGATTTCATGGGCTGCATATTGTTTTGGACAAGATTAAGGTTCTAAAAACAAACGTATAATTATTAAGTTTAAAATGGCAAACTGGTAACATATGATTGAGTTATTAATAGCTTCTAGAAATTAACAATTAACCGTTTATCAGAGGACTAAATTCTATAAAGGAATTTATCTGAAAATAGAAAACCATTATTTACAAATGACAAGCTGACTTTGAACAATAAGCTTCTGGAATCAAACAACCAATCGTTATTTACAAGCGACAAGCCGACTTAAATCAGTGAACATATTAGAATTAAATGCCTAGTCAACAACTTCAAAATGATGATCTAATTATTTAAATTGCAGCATAACAGTAACTTGCACAAAGTCAAAATAGCAATTTGATAGGGATTATCGGCAATCTGATAATGCCCAAAATTTCAACAACGACTAGTTTCCTTTTCGAACAATAAAGGCTCAATCAAATTCAAATTTAGGAGAGATTCAGCAATTGTCATTGAGCTTGCTCTGCATGTTCAAACTATATTGAGTTTATGCTTCTTTATTCTTTTACCAAAATCACACTTTAAGTTTTCATTTGTAAACACAGACGTTGTGTGAGAGAAAATCTGTGTAATCTTCATTTCAATATTAAAATTGAGTGATTGCAAGTGTGGGAAAAACTTTAGGAAAGGGGATGAGAGATCATCTTAAATTGTAAAGATTTTATTGACACCACACCTTGGAAGTTAATAAATATCTTGAAGCGTGGGATTATAAAGGTTTGGATAGTGGCATCTTCAAGCTCAGTTAGCTTAGAGGCATGGACGTAGGTAGAGTTTGCTGAACCACGTAAAAATTCTGCATTCAATTCTTTTTCTGTTGTCTCCTTCAAATTTATATGTTATTATATTTATTATTTCGAGTTTGTAGCATAAATTTGTATTGAATTTGAAAATTATTGCATAATAACTTTTAGAAATCAAGATAAATATATATAGTGCTAAAATAACAATGCAAGCATGACCAAGCTTAGTAAAAAAAAATACTTACTAATTAACACAAAAAAGTGTTTATTTAATAAAGGTTAAAATTGTCAATTGACACTCACAGAGTAGATAACACTAATAATCTCTGGTTTATTTTAGGAATTATTAATTTTTACTTTTTTCTAAGTGATTGTTTTAATTTGCAGCAACATCCCTGAATTCATGAGTTTTTGTTACTCAAATTGAAAAATGGACATGAATTTTGGATTCTAAAGACTAAAAAACTTTTAAAAAGTCACTAGAATTTATCACATCATATTAGCCCTTCAATTTTACATTAATGATTTTGAAAAGCTAAGATCTTGCCATTAATCTAAGCGGATCTTACCATTCATCTAAGCGCACATGCACTTCATTGCACCAAATTCAGCACAAATTAATTTATTAGTTCAGCCACCTTGACAAAAAGAGCCAATGGAGGGTTTCGATTTGACTTGAGTTGTAGCTTTTGATTAAGTTGAATCCAACTCTCTATAATGCACCACAATGATCACAATTTTAGATCCTTAGATTGTATCATTAAAGCTTATCTAAAAGCTATTGTTGCAAGCTCACCCAAGTTATCATGTAAATGTCCAAGCTTGATCAAAATCGGCGTTTACCTATACACAAGCAAGGGAGTTCACAAATGAGGGTGCAAAGCTTAGGTGTGAGTTTTGTAGAATTTTTGTGTGAAGTTTGTAAGGAAAAGTGAGAAGTTTGCAGGAAAAAGTGTAGTTACAAAAAAAAATTTTTTTACTCTCTCATTTGCTTTCAATTTCCTTGTATTGTGCTTTAATAATTTAATTTGTCAAATAAAATATGTGTTGTTCTTATCAACACAAGTGGCTAATTTTCTAAGTTATAGTGAAGCTCAAAGATTCGAATATGGATTTAGTTATTCTCTCAGTGAATTTCAAATTTATTATTTCTTATTGTATGTTTATAAGTTGTATTTTCTACCATTATTTTCATTTCATATTTGTTTGTATATTTAGAACCCCTTGAATCTATATGGGAGTTTAAACCTATATCAACACATTAATATGATAGTAGGAACCCTTCAATAACTCAAGAACTAGGTCCCACAATATATAAACTAGTAAAACAAAAATGCAAATTATAAATATAAGAGATTATTACATCCATAATTTGAATACCAAGAGTGTATTTCGTAACCTTAATATTTTTTATTTGAATTATTTTTTCTTAACTTAATTTTCTTCAATTATTTTCATTTAATTATTGTTACCGTATTTTTAAATTTATCGTGGTTCGACCTTACACTGACAGGTATATATTATAACTAGCTCTCTTATATTAAAGAATAATCAATCACTTTTAAGTAATGTTAAGTTCTTATTGCTGCTATCAATGAGTTTTTCAAATTTAGTATTAACTTTTTTGTTTTTTTATTTTTTATTTTCACTTTTTTATTTTTCTATAGCCCATATTCCCTCCTTTCGTGAAAAATTTCATTTAGTCCTTTCTATATTCTAAAAATATATTTTTGACCATGACTTTCAATTATTTTGTTTTCATCCTCAAATTCTTACAGATCAAAATTTAAACTTTTAAAAACATTATTTTGAGCACATAATATTAAACTTTTGTAATTAGATTTCTAAACTAAAATTTTCATATAATAAAAACTTGTATTAGGACTTAAGGGACATTGATAACTTATTTTGAATATTTTTTCACAATTGGTCTAAGTGAACAAGGACTTTCTTTTTTTTTTTTTTAGAATTATAGTAAAGCCTAAAAATTTTAACTAATTACATAAGTTGACTAGTAATTTCAAAATTAGATTAAAAAAGTAAAAAAAAAGTTTATACCTCAAGGTAAGTAATTATTTAGATTATACATTCATTTCTTTTCAGGAAGTTTTGTATGCTTTTTTTTTAACTTCTCGTTTGCCTTATTCTTCGCTCTAATTTATATTTTGATGTGAACTTGCACATCCAGTGACAAATTAGTTACAAGATCTTAAACACTAGTAAACATGCCCAACGTTCATGTTAACAACTTCTCAAACCATGGAAATAACCAAGTTCTACAAATTAGTTAGAAGATCATCTTAAACACTAGTAAACATGCCCAACATTCATGCTAACTTCTCAAACCATGGAAATAACCAAGTTCTACAAAACAACCAAGCCTTTAAAATCATCATGACCAGTGTAGGACACTCAGAGAATATTTGCACCCCAATAGAATAATATCACCTTCATGCATAGTTTTTTGTTCTGGTGCATTATATTTTAATTTCAAAGAAGAAATCATTCAATTTTTGCCCATTTTTCATAGTTTTGAGTTTGAAAATCCATACCTACGCTTGAGAAAATTTAAAGAACTTTGTAATACTTACCCTAATTAAAATTATAGCATGAACATCATTAGACATAAGTTTTTCCTTTCTTATTAAAGAAAATGGCTAAAACATAGCTATAAAATCTTATGTCAAGACCTATCAGAATCTAAAATACATGCTACTTGAAAAATTAGTCAATATTACTTCTTTGATCATCCATAACATGACATCAGTTGTGGTATTGCTTATGTCACTATTCACTTAGTAACAACCATAAAATTAGTTAAGGTGTGCGCAAAACATTGTCCTTGAAGCCAATGTTTTCTCCTCTAGGGAGATTTCCCGAAGCGAAAAGGACACAAATAAAGCAAATTGGCCTCTAGGATTTAATAACTCTATTCTGAGGTTGCACTCCAAGCTCAACAGTTTAAAGTAATGAAAGAAAATTTTATGAAGAAAATATAAGATCAAAGGATAGATTATAGTTGTATCCTTTATTTCTCCTTCAGATAGAAGACCCTATATAATCCTTTTCTAAATTCAATAGGAATTATTCATCCACTTTCCTTATTTAATTTGAATTAGTCATCAATGTGCCGCATAATTTAATTCAAATTAAATCATCCAAATCATGTCTAGATTTGACTTATTCAACTCTAATTTATAGTTAAATAAAAAATATGACTAATTTTAAGTCAAATATAAAAGTGATTATTATTTCTTCTCTCAGGTATGAAACATTAATATTTTGAAATACCAATAAGACTTCAAATTTCTCTCATATATTTCAAATACTTCAATTTCCTTCATTATAGGGTTTAATGCATATGAACTGATGCCCTTTCAGCTTGAAATATCTATTGAACAACTAATCGTAGTTCATAGGAACTTGGTGAAACTTATAGTTTCTATAATCTAATATTCCTTTTGCATAAGACAGAGGACTAGAAGCTCACACTATACTTTATTAATGTTTTGTTCTTCAGCGGTTTGCCACTTTAATAGCCTTGTGCTTCTTGGAATTCATGAGTGCACTAGAGATGCTTGTTTGGCTCTTATAGGAAAAACACCAATTCAACGCTCATATATGTAAACCTCTATCAAGTGTGTCTTGCAATTTTAACACACCAACATACATGAAATATAGGCAATAAACAACTATTTTGCTATTAGGACTAAATAAATAAATAGATAGTGCCATAAGATAATAAATAACTTATTATTACCTTTATAGACCTACTTCATAGGATTTCCAATCATATAATTAGGGTTACCATCACTTTTGTTTTTTGTTTTGGACAGAAGTCTACACCCTCATAATGTAACTACCATTAACCTCATTTTTAGTAGATTAGTCAGAAAATTAGCCAAATTTGACTTTGACATTATAAATCTACGCTCATAATCCTAGATTCTAGTAGCTACTCAAGAATATTATATTTTAGATGAAATTTAACTGCTTTTCTGTTATGTATCTTATCTCTTTACCCATGGTAATGATAGTTTGGTAATCACAATATAATCACATAGAAATAAAAGGATAAATGTTCATGGAAAGATCTACTAAAAGGTTTATTAACCACTTAGCTTCAGTACATGCCTTCTTTAAGGTAAATAGCTTAGACTCCATGGTAGAGTTAGCTAAACACATTTGTTTGGAATATTTCCAAGACAAAATCCTTTATTGAGGGTAAAATATATAATCACTAGTGCATTTGATTTCATCTTATCCCAAAATCAAATTCGTATCATTATACCTTTCTAGCACAGATGACTAGCTATTATAGTTAAGTTTGGAATCAATGGTGCCTTTCAATTATTTTACAAGTTTATCTATAGTAGTCAAATGATCCTTACTAATATTTGTAGTACAACTACTCAATCTGCATATAACATATATATTGTTAGGCTTGTACTATTCATCAGGCTACCAATAATTTGGACATATTTCAATTTATCAAAACTATGTTATACATTTCTCTTAAGGTAAATATTTACATTGTGCGGTGTGGAAACTAGTTCTTCAACATAATACTCACACCATCTCAACACTGTGTTCTTATGACAGTATGAAACCATCACCAGTCTTAGTGATTTCAATGCTTAATATTACATCTGCTTCTCTTATATTTTTTATAGCAAAGTTAGAAGCAACCATCCTCTTAGTCTCATTTATCATTACCAAATTAGGACTCAGGATGAATATGTTATTAAATAGAGAAAAATGATCATATATATAGTAGCATCGATGGACTTAATAGAGATCATGCCACTATTTTGGTGCTTGTTCTAAATCATATAATGACTTAACTAATTTGCATACCTTTTTACTCAATACTTGAAACTATATAACCCTTTGTTGCCTTCTATAGATTTCCTCATCCAGGTATACTTTTAGATAAGCAATTAGATATCCATCTAATAAATATGTTAGCTATAAATTGTAGCTAGTGCAATCAAACTCTAATGGATGCAATAGGTTTAAATAATCTGTCTTTCTTTTATGAAAACCCTTTGGTAACTAATCTTACCTTCTATTTATCAATTGATCCATTAACTTTTGATTTTCTTTTGAAAATTCAGTTGCACCTAATAGGTTTTATACCTAAAGGTAAATCAACCAATTCTCATACATAATTACCCATCATGGAACCTAACTCATTATTGATTACCTTTCTCCGTAGAGGTGCATTTCAAGTAGCTTTTTGGAAAGTTTGAGGATCATTCTCAATGAGAAAATATAGAAGTCTTCATCTACTGATCATCTTTAAACTTAATCTTTTACTTTTCAACTAGTATATGATGCTAGTAATTTTGCCGTTGAAGCCGTTTTGGGACAAAGAATGGAAGATAAGCCCTTTATTATTTATTACACTAGTAGAAATCTAAACGGTGCTTAAGTGAATTACACCACCACTAAAAATAAAACAAATTTTAGAAAGAATAGTTAACTTAAACCACAAACATTAGTATTTTCAACTTATTGATGCACTTTGGACTCACAATACTAAATTTAAGATATCTTTAAGAATGTCTCACTATCATTTGATTTATGGTTAACCTTGTTACTTACCTATTGAACTAAATCATTTTTGGCTATTAATGTTTTTAATTAAAATCTTGATGATGTTGGTAATGTGCCCAAATTGTAATTGAATGGACTTGAAAGATTACGTGGCAAAGCATATGAGAGTCCAAGAATTATCAAATCGAAAACCAAAGTCTTTCATGGCAAATGAATTTTTAAGAAAACTTTTGAGATTGACTAAAAAGTATTACTTTATAATTCTCATCGTCATTTATTTGAAGGAATATGGTTGGCAATTTAAGGGCTTGAAGCCTAGGCCCAAGCCCATTAGAGTAAAAGTATAAAGGCTGGGCTTGGGCTTGGGCTGGACCCACTGCGGGCTTGGGCTAGGCTTGGGCCGGGATTGAGCTTTTCTTATTTTTTCAATTTTTTAAAAATTGTTGTAAACTTGAAATGAGTTAATAATAATCAAGTTGTTATAATCAAGAATGAATTAAAAAATAATTTTTTTAAAAATAAAATAATAAATAAAGAAAATGAAGCAAATAAAATTTTAGACATTTAATTTTTTTTTTACTGGATTCTCTAATTCACGGACTCTCTTAATTAATTAATACTTAAAAGAGAGTTTAATATCATTATTTTAAGTATTTTGATTCATTATTGATATATAAATTAGGAATTCAAACTTCCATTTTATTTTTTCATTATTTTTTAAATTTGAATTTATTATTCTAATTTATACATTTATTTTTATAAAAAGAATAAAGGGCTTGAGCTTGGCCTAAACTTTTTTTCCTAAACCCTTTTCCAAGACCTCATACGGGAGGCTCGAGCCAAAGCCCATAGGAATGGATAGGGTCGACCTGAGCTTTTTTGTTATCCCTATGTAAGAAAGTGAAAGTCAAGCAACGTGGCCCATTCATTGGGAAAAATATCTAGCCAAATGGTGGTGTGGAAATTAAGAATCCTAAGAGTAGAAATATTTCTAAAGTGAAAGAACAAAAATTGAAACATTCTTGAACAAATCTTTTCCTCGAGCTCTTCTTTGATCCTCTTCATTGTGGAAATTAATTCTCCTTTTTAAAACTTATTTTTGCTTTATTTATTTATTTTTTTACAAGTTGATTTCGTAGGTACAATTTCTCCACTCGATTAATTGGTAGGTGACAATAATTCTAACTCTTATAATCGATTTTTTGATTTCCCTCAATAACTAGTGCCCCTTCTGAATAAAGCATAGAAGAAATTCTAAAGAAACTGCATTCACGCTTTCTTTAATTCTTTTCATACTCTCTTATCAGCATCTATGTAGCATGACTAAAAAAATGAGGCCATTGATGATCAATAGCATCCCTAAAGATATTTATTAGCTTATTGAAGCTAAGGTTCAGTTAATTGATGTATCATTTTTTTCTCACATGCTTGGTTTGGTAAAGAGCACTTATTCCAAAAAGCATAGAGCTAAGAGGTTAGGCGTTTCATATAAATATGCAGGCTGGACTTGCAACATAGGTTGCCATTTCTTGGGATATATATATGATAATCATGTGGATAAGATTCAATTCCCTATGCATGGCTTGGGTAGAGAGATGTTATAACAATATCTTATTGATTCTTGAGATGCATCCTAGTGGCTATGTGTAACTTGAGATCGAAGGATTAATGATATAATTTTGGCATGAATGAGCACAGTTTAGTCTAGGAAATTTGCCTTTAAAAAATTATGTTTGTCAATTTATAAGAAAACTAAATGGGAAGTATATTCCTGGCCTATAGAGGGTGTTAAACCGTTATACAAAACCAAAAAAAGATATGAACTACTGTCACAATTACCAGTACATATCTTTTCTTTTCTTATTTTGCTTTAATTTTGTTGACTTATTCATCTAACATTCCTTACAACATTTGACTTATTCATCTTTTTTCCTATTTTTAACACTCTATTTGGCAATTGTCGACTTTTGCATTTATTATCATCAAGACACTACCTTTCATCCTTTTTCTTGCATGATCTCGTCTTTAAAAAAGAAAGAATTATAATGGTAGCATTTCTAATTGTACAACTTAAAATTATTAATGTATTTTTTGGATAAATTTCTAGACATTCTAAAAGACAACCAAATATTAATCAGGTATTTATTATACTATTGTCTTAGAGTGATAAGTTAGCTTCAAAACTTTTATCTTAAACTATTCACCTTATTAGTTGTTAGCTTAGGATTGTTTATCTTATTATAATTTTACTATTAAATGCAGGTTTAACATTACTTGTCTTGAAATAAACCAATCACAACATATTTAAAGTGCCACCGAACAACTCTTATTGGTATTCTTTGGTTTGAATCATACATATGGAAACTATTGGTATTTTTTTGTTTGTAAACGAAAATGGTTTTTAATAAAAAAACGAAATTTTATAATAAACTATTTGAGTAAGCATGGCACGGCGATTGTCATGAGGGAATTACGACATATACACCTTCATACTTTAAAAATTATCTCAATATCCTAAAATCTGATTTTGCCAAAATTTTCAGCAATACCCTTTAAAAGCTGATAGGAAATTATTAAGCTATACTCGTTTTAAAACACTTCAACTCAATCGGCAACACCTCTCCTTCCCTCTATTCAAACAAACAAACACTCATATCTACTGCAATTCCCTCCATTACCTTTACTCAAACAAACAAACACTCATCCTCCATTCTCATACATGCTAAATCGAATATCAACCAGCATCACCTCTGTATTCGCTCACCGGCATCACCTCTACTTAAGAAAACATTCATTCTCCATACATGCTAAATCAAACTTCAACACGAGCAAACTGAGCTTGATAAGGGGAAGCTGCCCCAACTGAGAAAGAGAAACCTAGTTTGTCGCTACATAATCATCAGGAGAGCTGATCCTTTACTGCAAAATGGTTAGAATGTAACTAGTTGAGACAAGTAATTCCCTATAATTAGTTTTCTTGTTGATATTCAGGGAAAAAAATAAAAAGTTAGGTTTTATTTTGAAAAAATAGATTAATTAGTTGCGAGTCTCTTATAACATGTTTGAAAACAAATTTTTAGCTATTTTGCTACATGCGAATTGTGAAAAATTAATGGATTGTGCCGATTATAATTTTGTCATGTAACACACGATTTGGTCATGTAAGGTTATGTAAGATTTAAGGTTGTGTATTACACGACCTTAATATATTGCATGATTACAAGACCTTCATGTATTGCATGATTACAGGACTTTCATGTATTACACAATTACACGACATTCAAATATGTTTAATTGCAAAGTTCATTAGTATATCATATCCAAATATTAAAAAAATTTGTGCACTGATAATTTTGTTTATTTATACTAATTAATCTAATCATTTCTCAAATTGTCGAATGTGCAAATTTTTGCTACAATTTATGAACACACGATTTGGTCGTGTAAGGTCATGTAACATAGGATTCAAGATCGTGTAATATACTTATGTAATACACGACCCTAGTCGTATATGATATTATTACGCGATCTTGAATCATGTACTACGACTCTTTCAAGACGACTCTAGTCGTATATGATATTATTACGCGATCTTGAATCATGTACTACGAGTCTTTCAAGATCTTCAGTTGTATATTACACGACCCTCATGTACTACACGACTTTATGTATTACATGACTTTAATTATATATTTTGCGATTACACAATCTTCATATATTACACGACCTTAAAATTACACGATTTTTTTCCATTAATCATTAGATTAATTTAGTTCTTTAAATACTTAATTTGTGCTAAGAATTTATATTTGCTACTATACAGAAAATGTCAACGAAAACCAAAAAAAAGAAGTGAAATTAAATTGGAATCTAAAAAAATTCCACATTATCATTGGTTGGAATTGCAACTGGTGGCATACGATCAGATGTCTTAAGCTTGAATTTCATTGTGATTTTGAATTCCGTAGTATCTATATCAATAACTTGATCTATCCTCTCCACCAATTGGGCATATGTTGTCGATCGTGGTATCATTATCCCATTAGCCTTGGAACCTTCAAACTTATACTCATCATTTTGCTCAATCCATTTACTATTGAAGAGAATAGGCACACGTTCCAAAACCATATTTGATGATACAATAAAAATAATAATATCAAAATTTCATAAACAAGTAACTACACGACTACATTACTTATATGACTTACACGACTTACATGACTATATTACTTACATGACTTATATAACTTACACGGCTATATTACTTATACGACCTACATGACTAACTACATGACGTACACGGTATCAAAAGGAATGCACGACGAGAAACATTTGCGCCATAAATAAATTATATTGCTGAAAAAAATAATTAAACAACATACATTGCATATATTTCTACATATAAGAAAAAATAGTGAAAATAAAACATTATAATGTGAGGAAAATTTCTAAATTTTCCTAAAAATTAAAAAACTTAAAACCAACAACATTAACATACCTTATTGGGTTGTTTAATGAGCAATACACCTCATTTCAGTTAAAGAAAGAGTGGGTGTTAAAGAAATGAATATATAACTGTATTTGTGTAAGAAGTTATGAGAGATTCTAGGAGATTTTGATAGAATTTCGGTAGCAAGAAGAGATTTGGATGAAAGAAATATGAAGACAATAAAGTTGAGTGAATTTGATACATTCATTAAGGGCATTTCAAACTTTATTCACATTTGTTAGGGTATTTATAAAAATAAAAAAGAGAAGGATATTTAAATAATTTTAAAACTATTAAAAAGTATTTAAATAATTTTAAAATTATTAAAGGGTATTTAATTAAAAATACCAATTGTCACACACAAGAAAGTAATGGCCAATTTGCTGACCTAATTGCACTGGATACACCTTCATACTTCAAAAATTATCTAAATACCCTAAAATCAGAATTTTTCCAAATTTGCATGAATACCCTTTAAAAGCCGATAGGAAATTACACTTCTCTCCTCGTTTTAAAACGCTTCAACTCACTCAACCGGCATCAACTCTACTCAAACAAACAAACATTCATAATTCCCTCCTCAGCTGCAATTCCCTCGCAATTCCCTCAATTACCTCTACCCAAACAAACAAACACTCATCCTTCATTTTCATTAATACTGAATCGAATATCAACCAGCATTACCTCTGTAATTCCCTCAGCGACATCACCTCTATTCAAACAAACACTCATTCTCCATACATGTTAAATCGAACACCAGCAAACTAAGCCTGAGAAAGGGAAGCTGCCACAACTGAGAAAGAAAAGCCTAGTTCGTCGCTACATAATCGCCGACGAGAGCTGATCATTTACTACAAAATTACCAGAATATAACTCCTTGAGGTAAGTAATTCTCTATAATTAGTTTTCTTGTTTATATTTAAGGAAAAAATAAAAAATTAGGGTTTTTTATTGAAAAAATGGATTAACTAGTTGTGGGTCTCTCATAACACATTTGAAAACAAATTTCTAGTTGTTTTGCTGCATGCAAATTGTGAAAAATTGATGGATTGTGCCGATTATGTTTTGGTCATGTAACACACAATTTGGTCGTGTAAGGCTATGTAAGATCAATATTGTGTATTACACGACTGTCATGTATTGCACGATTACACGACCTTCATGAATTGCACAATTACACGACTTTCATGTATTACACGACCTTCATGTATTACACGACCTTCATATATTACACGACCTTCATGTATTAGATGACCTCAAAATTACACGACCTTTTTTCATTGTTGTTAATTCATTAGAATAACTTAGTTGTTTAAAGATTTAATTTTTCCTAAGAATTTATATTTGTTGCTATGCAGAAAATGTCAACAAAAAGTATTCAGGAAAAAATGAAACGCGGCAAACCGAAAGTGAAAATTACTAATTTGTCATCGTTAGAATCAATAAGAATAATAAAAAATAACCTTAGTGATGAACAATTGAGGATTTTTAAGAAATCATGTTTTGGACACTTTTTTGGACTTGAATGAGTTTTAGTTTTGTGCCCAGTTGTTGCACAAGTTGGTATTAAGGCATGTGCATTCATCCGATAAGGCAATGTATTTTAAAATTGGGAAAAAAGTTTGCCGATTTTCAATGTTTGAATTTGCATCGTAAAGATTGTTAAGAATACGAATATTAATAGGTTCTTTTACTTGCACAGGTATGGGCACTTGAAATTTCCCGTGAAGTGTGTGAAACTTTTGCTTCGAAATGTAAGCATGTGAAATATCCAAGAATCATAAATTGGACAGTCCACCAAGCATGTTAGCTCTAATTCCCTTGACTCTTCCATATTTGATAAGAAAAAGGTAATAACAAACAATCTAGACCTTCAATATCTCTCTTTTTTTCCTTCTAATTTCTCTTTGACATTTACTAATTGGCTTAATTATTACAGTTGAAGGTAGAGGAGAAGTTGGATGTCACTGATGAAATAGAGGCATCACAACCTTATCTACAGTGGTTTCGGCAAACAAATTGGCTGCAGCACCTTGAAAATGATTCGCATGTATGATTGGGCAGTGGAAGAAAGCACTTTCAAGATTAAAATAAAAAAGCTTTTTAAATGGCTGTAATATGTTTAGGGTTGATGTTCATTAGTGTATCCTATCTGAATATTATAAAATTTGTGTACTTATAACTTTATTTATTTATACTAATGAATCTACTCATTTATCGAACTATCCAATGTGCAAATTTAAATTTTTTGCTGCAATTTATATCATAACTGTGAGTACAGATTATATCATATAAAATATCATTGTGATTTCAAATTCCAAAGTATCTATATCAATAACTTGAGCTATCTTTTCCACCAATTCGGCATATGTTGTCGATCGTGGTATCATTATCCCTTTAGCCTTGGAACCTTTGAACTTATACTCGTCATTTTGCTCAATCCATTCACCATTGAAGAGAATAGGAACACGTACCAAAACCATATCTGATGATATAATAAAAACAATAATATCAAATTTCATATACAGGTAACTACACGACCTACACGACTATATTACTTACACGATTTACACAACTATATTATTCCATGACCTACACGACTTACACGACTATATTACTTACACGACTTACACGACTATATTACTTACACGACTATATTACTTACACGACCTACATGACTACATGACCTACATGCCTAACTACATGACTACATGACCTACATGCCTAACTACATGACGCACGCAATGTCAAAAAGAATGCACGATGCGAATCATTTTCGCCATACATAAATTATATTGCTGAAAAAATAACTGAACAACCTACATTACATATATTTCTACATATAAGAAAAAATGGTGAAAATAAATGAAAACAAAACATTATAATGTGAGAAAAATACCTAAATTTTTCTAAAAATTAAAAAACTTAAAACCCAACAATATTAACATACCTTATTGGGTTGTTGAATAAGCAATGCACCTCTTTTTAATTAAAAAAAGAGTGGGTGTTAAAGAAATGTATACATAATTGTATTTGTATAAGAAGTTATGGGAGATTTTAAGATATTTTAGGGGATTTTGAGAGAATTCCGGTGGTAAGAAGAATTTGGGTGAAACAAATATGAAGACAATGAAGTTGAGTGGATTTGTGCATTTATTAAGGGTATTTCAGACTTTACTCACATTTGTTAGGGTATCCATAAAAACAAAAAAGAGAGGGGGTATTTAAATAATTTTGTAACTATTACAGGGTATTTAATCAAAAACCCCCAATTTGCTAGTGGAGAAAGCACTAAAAGATTTGTGCGGACGCAACCTAATCCACCACGGCGTGTAACGCTACCACATGATATTAAGATTAAAACGATTAAGCGAATAATAATTGAAATGCTGAAATCCGCAAACAAACAAAATGATCAAGACACTTGCCGAATTATTTTTTTTTAAAAAGAAATAAAGAAAAAAAGAGAGAGAAAAATCAGGATCACCTTCAGCTTGTTGAATTTTCATGGTGGCACTGTCAACGCATATGCTCATTGCAGATTCATTCTTGGGCCCATAAAAAAAAAGAAAAAAAAAATTTGTTCATCGCTTTCGTTTCTCCGGCGAGATAGAGAGAAGAGAATGGGGCATGGAAGCTCAAAAGAAGATGAGAATGTCTCGCGCACGTCTCGATTCAGGAACAAGTTTCACCTCCATCGTGAACGACGCCGTTCTCGTGGGAATGGCTCAAACTCTGGATGTCATCATCACAACAAAGTTCTCAATGAAGAGGATTTCGCTGGAATTGCTCTCCTCACTCTGATTAGCGTAATTGCTCTCAGTTTTTTATTTGGTCAGTGGATTAATGATAATTATTTATGAAGCATTCTTTTTAAAATTAATTTTATTATTTTTAGGCCGAGATGAAGTTCAAGGACAAGTGGCTTGCATGTGTTTCACTTGGAGAGCAGACGTTTCGCACTGCGATTTCTGATAAGTTACGCACTTTTGCTAGGCTACAAAATAGTCATTTCTTTTGTCTTTTAGGTGATTCTTCATTTATGTTGACTTTGTTTTCATTTTTGTTTGTTATTTCTTTTTTCTGGTGCAGTACGGATAAACCTATCTGGAATTCTGTGAGTACTCTGTCTCAAATCTTAATTTGCAGTTTATGCAGTGACTTGGGTAGAATAGTTTGACTTTGTCTCATCTTTTGAAGCCAAGTGAATGCATGATTTAATTTGAATGCAAGTGTGCAGCTGTTCTTGTGGTTATTTTTTCCTATTTGGTATATAGCTATATCTATTAATTACATCTGTTAGTATTTTGGCATATAATTTTGCATGTGGCGGATATTTTCATCTACCAACAAACTTTTCCAATAAGAACTTTTAAAAATTTTAAGATCATTGAGGAAAACCCTTAACTCCAGTTTTTATACTGCTAATAAAATGTTTGGAAAATATGACACTTTTGTAACCTTGTTTTATTTTATTTTTTAAGTTTTTGGCATAAGAAAATAGTTTGAAGAAATTTTGATAAAAAATTCAGCTTTAACTGCATGTGAAATTAATCTATCAATCCAATGAGGTGTTATTTTTGTAAATTCTACCCTTGTAGTATAACAAAAACAAGAAATTAGAGAGATGGTGAGTGATATTTTGTATTAATTCATACAAAAACATCTGGTAATAAGTTTGTCAGTACTGTGAATAGTGTTAGTCAGATTTTGTAAAATTTTTGTTTATAGAGTGAATATGATGCCTTCTTTGTAGACATGTGGTAACTTTTTATTAGGATTTGAAGTCGATTCTTTCAGTTTTGTTTTTCTTGATTAAAAGAAAGGTTAATTATTTATGATATCAAGAACTGGTCTACAAAAAAGATAAAATTCAATTTCTGAAGGACTAGTGAGTAGAAATTATGTGCAAAGGTAGAATATGTTGGTACTGGGGAGGGAAAAACAACCTCACATGGTAAGCAAAAACTATGCAAAAATTTGATTACTTATCTGGGCTAGCCATAGACAAAAGCTCCAAAGCTGAAGCTAAAACTTCTCCGGAAATTAGACATGTTTAAAACCTAGCCATCGACAAGCCTAATTAGCATACTCTAAAACCCCTTCCAAACAAGCTGAATTGAGAAAAAGACGAGCCTTGAAAGTCCTTTAGAAAAGAGGCTTATCAAGTAAAAAAAAAAATGGAGTCTTTTCCCTTTAGTTATTTGGTTTTGTCTAGTTTCTTATGTTGCAAATGCATGATTTTTCTCTTGCCATACTATCCTTGACATTGCTAAACACAGCACCTTTCACAGTATTTTGACTTTCTTTCCTTTACCAAAAGCATACTAATTCTGCATAAGGAAATCTTTCGTAAGATCTTGAAACAGCCTAGCAAATTTTGGCTTCCTTACAAATAGTTACTCTCATAAGAAGATCAAATATGGCAATGCATGAAAATATGAGCTGTGTCTCATCATTTTCCTACAAATTACATACAAACATGGAAAAAGACTTTATCTTGGGTGGTGTGGTAAGTAGGCTTATAAGCACTTTGGCTCTGTCTCCTTACAAGCCAGTTTTTAAAGCTGAGTTCTACCCTGTGTCTGCGTAACAATTGGTATAAAAGCAGGCACCACCTTCAGTGTTGGATCGGACGTGCCATGCCAAGTATGGGATCAGTTGGGTGCGGCTTTGTGACTGTTGTTGTGGATAGGCTGACTTGGGGAGGGCTGCTACCTAGAAGAAGACAAGGTCTGCAAAGTCACCCAGCTAGGTATGCGTGATGGGCTGTTGTGGACGTCGGTTGTGAACCGTGGTGGAATTTTAGGATCCTATCTCCCATATTGCTAAGTTAAGGCTTGGCAATTGGGCTTATAAGCACTTGGCCTTCTTCTCCTTACAAGCCAGTTTTTAAGGATAAGTTTTACGCAATGTGTTTCTTTGCAATTAATTGGCTGTCTTATCCCTGAATAGGATCTTAAAACATTGAAGATTTGGAGTGCCTTTGGGCTTCCATCACATTGACTTGGTGTTAGATCTCATTGGAATTCTCACAACTTGCAAACTAAGAAATACCAGAATTCTTGAAATCTTAGTCCTTTATACTTTTGCGCTAATCATATACATGGGCTAAACAGCTACCACATCAACTCATTTGTTGCATTGTGCTTTTGGATCTCTTTGTTCAAGTTAATTTATGTTGCATTCTTGCAGATGATGGTCAAAACATTATTCTTCTTTTATTACTTTCTTTGTCTAAACTGCATTTTAAATACTGCTTGAGTATCCCGTTTGTATGCAGCTATACTACCTGTACAATGTCGTTCTGAAGATGCTATACTTATTAAATTTGATTTCATGTTTTCTGGATTCTTTATGCTAAATTGAAAGTTGATTTTATCGACATGCAATTGTACTGTCAAGTTGCAGGTTCTGTATCTTACTGATTGAATGAACACTATGTGAATCTAGAATTATGCTTTAACTACAGGAAAAGAAACTTCTCTTGGAAAGGAATGGGCCTCATGTTGCTAGGATATCGGTATTTGAGGTATGCAGTAACTTTAAGCTGGTTTTTCTAAAATCTATTCATTTCATTGAATTAAATGTGTCTTTTGTTTTGGGCCACCAAGGAGGTTCAATTTAACCCCCAAGTAGCCTTTTATTACATTTGTTATCTTAGAAACAAAATATGATGTAATTTGAGGGAAACAAATATCCCTCTAGTTTAATTTACTGAATTATTTCTTTAAACACCATCAACAATAATTCTTGTTTATTTATCATCTAGTGGATGGGTTGTAGATGATGTCATTCTAATCTAACCAATGGTTATCCTGTTAACATGTAAGTCACTCTTTTTGTTAATGTCCGAGTGATGCTTCCCTTATGATCTGAAAATACACTCCATCTGCTGCACACTATGTGATGGTATTTTCAAACCATCAACAATAGTTCCTCTTTATTTATAGTGTGGATGGGTTGTAGATGATGTCATTCTAATCTAACCAATGGTTATCCTGTTAACATGCGAGTCACCCTTTTTGTTAATGGCTGAGTGATGCTTCCCTTATGATCTGAAAATACACTCCATCTGCTGCACACTATATGATGGTATTTTCAATGTTAAGGCAATAAATATTTTGAATCTTTCTATGATAGAAAAGAAAAGAATTGTACTATTAAGAGAGAAAGCATCATAAGTTTATTAAGTGGAAACTCTGGCAGAAAGCCGAAAAGTGCGGTTTAACATGATTTAGGTTTATCTTTTTGGTAGGTCATAAAAGTTCTCTGCTTGTTTCCATCAAGGATCGAACACAGTTTTGCATAGATAGGCAAAGGATGAAATCTGTGAACTGTGAAGTGAGAATTGAGAAGAAGGGTAAAATTATCACATGACATGTCTTTTAATGTTATGATTCTGGCTACTACTTGGAATCCCATGTTGTAGCTTTTCTATTGCATGTCAATCAAGACTGTGATGCAATTTGGTTCTTGTGCTATCACTATTCCTTGGTTAGCCAATTAGGACCCAAGGTCTTATTCCTAGAACAGCTTGTAGCAATAAATGTTCCTGGCCTTAATGGTGGACTTGTAGTTGCAGTTTGTGACATGGTGTGGACTTTGTGGTGTTCGAGTATTGGGAGGACTAGGGTTTGGTTTTGATTGAGATTTGAAGGCTAAGGTGGCAGAATTAGACCAAAGAGGTGCTGGAATCTTCTGATACTCTAAAAGTATATGTTGCAAGGGCTGTTATTGATGTGTTAGTGATTTAGGACTTGGGACTGCAAGAGAATCCGGAGATTAGGTGAGGGATAGAAATATGATTGGAATGGATAGAGGAAAAAAGATTTGAAGTTTAGGCAGAAGAATTGAAGGGAGAATATATAATCTCCTCCCAATTAGATTATGACATATTTAAAGAGAAGAGAATGGTGGTAATTTCGGCTGCTGATTTTGATAGGGAGAAGTTTTAAAGATATGGATAGGAGGTTCACTAAGTCCACTGATTAAGGCTAAAACTTGGCTGGAATTGAAAACAAAGGTTGATGGAAATTTTGCCAACGTTTAGTTGGTTTGGCGGAAATGTCGGGAAAATAATGTGTTTGATTGAGTGGTTCTTTTATTTTTTTCTTTAAACTTAAAATAAGTCTTTTTCTCTATTTGTATTGATATATGTACTTGCTATATATATATATATGCACACAATGTTCTTATGCAGTTCAATGGAGTTGGTTTTTCCCTTTTCCTTGGTTTGTCCTGTCCACATCTTTTTAAATACAGGCGTCAGCACTAGATAATTATATTTATGCATATGCTTCAAATTATTATTTTCTCTTTTTGGCCTTCCATGCTGAAGTTGAATGATTATTTTGATCTCCGTGAATTAATTTCTACATTATATCTTCTATATTCTGCAGACTAATAGATTGTCGAAAAGCAATCTTGAAGGATATTGTGAAGTTGATCTCCTTGAATTTCTAACAAAGGTGAGAGATTTTATTATTGAATTCTTAGAAACTTCTTAGTAGTAATTTGGTGCATAAACCTGGGAATTTCCATAGAACTACAAATGAAAGTCGCACAATTGCGTGCAATTGCATGTGTGTGTACGTTACACAGAGATATGATAATGAATGTCTCCATCCTTTTGCTGTGAATATGATGTTGGTTATAACGGCTTTGAACAATTGGATTGTAAGTTTTTGGTGGAATAGGTGCACTGCATGAGTGCATGGAATGTTGTTTTGGCTGTTTAAGCTGCATTTGGCACGCAAGGCAAACTGGACTGAGGCTGATATAGATTCTATGTAATATTGTCCTTGTTCCGTGCAGTGTTTGGTTGGATTGTACGCATTATTTTCCCAATTTTATTATAAATATTGATTGAACTGTTATTAAATCAAAAAAATAATAATAAAAAAGCACTTTATTGGCCCTTGAAATTAAATTTCTTTAGTTACTGATCTGTATATAAGAAGAAACAACAACAATTCAATGGCCATCTGAAGGAGCATTTATCATTTATTAGTAGACTAGTGAACTGTTTCTGGAAATGCTCAATCAATTCATCCTCTCAACCTTCAGATTGCATATGCAATTGTCGTTGACCTTTTTTTTTTTTTTTCAGATCTTTAGGATTATCTGTTTCTAATTTTAATTGCTTATATATAAAATATGTTGTCCTTAGTATTGAATTACACTAACAAAAAACTAAAGCAAACAAAAAAAGGGAAAAAATATATATCAAAAGTTTTCATAAGTTTGTTTTAAATTGGTCATGAACAAGAAAATTTTATTTTATTTGTTTAAAGTTTAGTTACTGCATGTTCTGTGTTATTATCATCTGCTTAGGGATGCCCACATGTAGTACCATTGGTAGCGTTGGACTACTAGCCTTCGAATACGGGATTAATTTTTCATGTAGTCAGAACTAATGGAAGGCATCAAATATGAAATTAAGACGATAGTCTGATAGGACTTAAGGCAAAATTAGGGCTGACTTTTATTGATTAAATCAAAAGAAACCAAACAATCCTGACCTACAATTCGAGAGGTAGGTCAATCTCTCCCAAAACTCCTAATGGTTCCTAATATCAGACAAAACTCAACATAAACCCGAAATGACTCCATAACCTCTTATTTATACCTGAACCCTAAATAATAAAATCACTAAATTACCCCCACCCTAAAATTACTAAACAGCCCCTGCCTCTTTATATTTGCGCTTAACATAAGTTTTCATGGGTCTAACATTACTCCCCTCCCAAAAAGACACCTTGTCCTCAAGGTGGAATCCAAGAAACTACTGCGTCTTCTTCCTTGGCTTCTTCCCCGCCTTCTTCCTCATCACACACAGTCAGGACTTGTAGTGATTTATCCTTACATCGATGCCCCGGCGAAAATTTCTCATCGCATCGAAAACACAACCCCTTCGCTCTTTTATCCTGAATCTCTATCTCCGTGAGGCGTTTGGAAGTCACCCCCAGTCGTGCCCCACTAACCCGATCCCTTTGGGAATCTTTCTGTAAACCCATCATTTGCATTTTCTGGCCTCCCGGTGGCGTACTTTGAAACTCTTGTTGAGTCCCCAAAGTCTGGATTTTCTGTCCTACCAATGGTGCGCTGTTTCGGTATGAAAAACTGATTGAACTACTCCTATTAACTCGTTCTACTGTGTTCTTATCCTCAATCATCTGTGCCAACTCCATTGACTCCCCTAATCCTCTCGGCCTTAGCAAGTGTAGTGAGGCTCGAATTTCTGGCTTCAGGCCCTTCATAAATTCCCTTCCAATACTGCCTCTGGAATCTCCCCTAAAGGCCCTGATAGCAACTCAAACTTCTCCCTATACTCCATAACCGTTCTCTCCTGGGTCAGAGCAAAAAAATTGTTCATGCAAATCTCCCTCTTAAGTGGCCCAAAACCTCTCCAGCAGCTGATCCTTAAATTCACCCCATGACCTCAATGGTTGTTGTTATTCTCGCCATTGAAACCATGCAAGGGCCTTTCCCTCTAAACATAATGCTGTCGCCATCAGTTTTTCACATTCTGAGAGTCCATTGATGGTGAAATAACGCTCTACCCTATACACCCATCCATAGGCATCCTCGCCTTCGAAAATAGGCATTTTTAGTTTTCTTACCCTAGAATCTGCCCCAAATTGAGTCTGCCCCGCCCAATTTCGCGCCATTGGAGGTCTCCAACCTCCCGAATCTACTCCAGTTTCCACAAATCCTGAAGATCCAGCCCAAAATTCTCCTTGCCCAGCCGTATTTCGGCCATAACCACTCCTCTTCTCACCCAAAATCCCTCCTCCTGACCTACCGCCCCCAAATCCAGCATGTTCAGACCCAAATCCTCCCTTATCGGGCCCAAATCCAGCCTGTCCAGGTTGTGCCTCACCCCCAAACGCCCCCGATTCGCCCTTCCTGGTCACCCCGACTCCTGCGCCGTCGCCCACCAAGGTTTCCGTGCCACCAGATCCTTCTCCTGCCAAACCGCCATAGCCCTTCGATGCTACCGGTGGTGGGTTGAGGTGGAGTTCGGTCAATTCCAGCAACATGGTTTCAAGAGAGGAAAATTGTTGTTGAATGGTGTTGAATCGCTCATCAATCATAGCCTTGAGCGATCTGACCTTTGCTTCCAATTTTTCTTCAAGCGCGTCCATCTTCTTCGCTGCCATTGTCTCAAGATTCTTGCTCTTATACCACTTTAATAGGACTTAAGGCTAAATTAGGGCTGACTTTTATTGATTAAATCAAAAGAAACCAAACAATCTTGACCTACAATTCGAGACGTAGGTCAATCTCTCCCAAAACTCCTAATGATTCCTAATACCAGATAAAACTCAACATAAACCCTAAATGACTCCATAACCTCTTATTTATACCTTAACCCTAAATAATAAAATTACTAAATTGCCCCCGCCCCTAAAATTACTAAACAACCCCTGCCTCTTTATATTTACGCCTAACATAAGTTTTCATGGGTCTAACATAGTCTTATGAATTGGTCCTATCTTAGGATTATAATGTAGCCTTGAGGAATTGCTTAATTATAAAACATTTGATGGGATTGACATGATTTATGAAAATATAAAGATTTTTGAGGACTAAGTCCTCTTTGTCCGTTGCCATTACCCACAGGCCCTAGCTGTGCCGCTCCTCAAAAATCCAAGCACAAATCGTAGCCACCACCACCACAAACCTTTCCGGCCACAGCCACGACACCAAAACTTAGCAGCCACCTCATAAAACCCCAGTGAAGGCTGGACTGCTAGCCCTTGAATATGGGATTAATTTTTGGTGTAGTCATTTCTAATTGAAGGCATCAAACATGATATTATGAGTTTATGACAATAGTGTTGTGAATTAGTCCTATCTTAGGATTATAAACTAGCTTTGCGGAACTGCTTAATTATAGAACTTTAATGAGATTGCGCATGATATTTTGAGGACTTTAGTCTTCTTGGTTGTCAAAAGTATTTCAATTCTTTGAACCTGTGATTAACATTTTATAATGATGTTCTTTCTCTCTTTCTCTTCCTTTCTGTTGCAACTATTGTGGACATACCGAGTATAATATTTTCCTCCCTTTTCTTTCTTGTTATTATCTTTAAAACACTGTCTTTTGAAAGAATGACACTCATCCCTTGTAGTTTTTTTTCGCAACTTGGGTCCCTTCGAAATTTTTAATTTCCATTTTGTCCCTTGCATTAAAATATGAAAGAAAAGGTACAATATTAAATGGTAAGTTTGACCTTTTATATTAGATTTTAATTTGTACACATCAAATTTTGATCTAACATCAATTTGTATGTTAAAATACACATTTAGCCTTCAATAGTGTTCTTTTTCCATTTACTTTTTAATGCTGCAGACAAAGTGAAAATATAAAAAATTTATTGGGGACCAAGTGGTAGACCTACTTTTTTCCTCTTTTTTTTTTAAGAGATGAAATATGTTACGCTTCCTTATTTTGTTCTACAAAATAAAACATATTACTTTTTACATTGAGCTGTTGTAAGTTGATCTTAGGCTTAGCTCTTTGATTAGAGTTTGATTGAAATTTGAGGACTTATGTGACTTTGGGTAGCTAATTTGCCAGTTAAAATATTTATATTTTTTTCTCTCTTTCTTTTTTTTTTTTAATTTATTTCATGTTTATATAATATTGTGTTGCAGGATTCAGACTCTGACTCTGAGGTATTTGACCTTTTAGATCCATCATCATCTAACAAAATTGTTGGCAAGATTTCTCTATCATGTTCTGTTGAGGTAAGTATATTATTATTCAATTGATTGAGCCCTGTTGGATTAATGAATCTTAACATTCTTTTGAAATCATTGGTAGGATCCAGTTGAAACAGAGAAAAGTTTTGCAAGGCGCATATTATCAATTGTGGTATGTTTTAAATGTTCATTCATCTTCTTTTCATCTAATTCTCTTGCTATTTGTGTGTTTTTTGGATAGTAATTCAATTATGTTCCTTGGGTGTTCATAGAATAGTTTCTTTGAAGCAGAAGTTTGGGTTTAACTGAAACCAAGAACTTTGATTTTAGTTGTTTGGAATTAGTTAGACATTAATAATTAATTACGAGCTTATGCATAATTGCGGGTGTCTAGACCCAAAATTTTCACACTTACCAGACTTTTGGTAATGGGAGAACTTAATGGGGCTGGATTATTTTGTCAATTTTGGTTCAATCTTTGTTTTGGTACATGCAAAACTATAGCTTATCCTGGCTTTATCCAATTTAGCAAGGTAAACTAAAGCCTTTGGGATAATATAGAATAATTTTTTTATTGAAAAAAAAATCTTGTGTTTTGTTTCATATATTAAAATTTAGTATATTATGAACTTAATTTATATTTAAATATCTAGTTAATTTTATTATGTTATGTTATTTAACTAATAATGTGAAGAGTAAGTTTACAATAGGGGAATCCCTTTCTTTAATAAAATAAGGGACAAAACTAGAAGATGAAAAAAATTTCAATGCACAACAGGACAAATACGATGCGTTGATTTGTGTTTTTTAATCTTTTAGCTTGTCCCTAACTTTATTAAAGGGATTTCCTTATTTTAAAATTACTCATAATGTGAGAGTTTATAATATTTATAGTTATTACCTTTGTTTAAATAAAGGTTGGGGGTGAGCAAGCCAAATATAATTTTAACCCTTACCTGGCCTAAAAGTCGAACATGGGTGGCTAGCCAAATAATAAATTTATTATAAATATTTTATGGATGGGTTATGCTATTCTAATGTAAAATTTTGGAACAAATTCTCATCCATTGATCTTGTTAAATCCAACACTTGGAAATACAAGCAATAAATGCTATTTTTTGACTTTGAAAATTTAAATATTATATTGGACTGTTCACCCGAATAAATCGACATTCGTTACTCTAACATCATCCATTAGATTTTTCCATTACATTTAACCGTCAACCACTTTGACCATATAAAAACTTAGTTATACCCTTAGTTTATATGATTAAAGGACCAAAATACCCATTTTAACTTAAATGACTAAATTGTCCATTGACATACTTTAATTTCCATTTTTTATTCTTTAATTTTATCTCTCTTCCGCTTCCCTCTCTCTCATTTTTCCCCATTTTCCTGCATCTTCTTAGTTGCCAAACACCTATGAAAACAAGGTTGGTCATATTCAAGGTGATTTCAGTGAGTTCTGTGATTCTTAGTCCTAGTCTGTATTTGGCTCTCAAAGCATTTGAGATAATGAAGAAAAGTAGGGAAAATTTGAGAAGGGGAAACAAAGAGAGAGAAAATAAAAGGGTAAAAATGGAAATTGAAGTTATTATGATGGATATTTCAGTCATCTCGCAACTAAGGGTGTAATTGTATTTTCATATGGTAGTGGTAAACAGTTAAGTTTAATTGAAAATTTAACAGATGGGGTGAAGTAACGCCTTTTTGAAATACTGAGGTTGAGTAGCGAATGTCCTTTTTTTTTGGATATGTAGTCAAATTTACCCTAATAAAAATAAGTTGATAATAAAAATTCAATTTAACAATAACAGTTTTTTCATTTAAAAACCATATTGAAATCATGTTTACTATTTGTTCAAAAAGCATTTTGCTTTCCTTTGTATATATAATTTCCATGAATAATGGTTATACAATAAGTTCCAAGTTTCTTACATTCCATCCCATTGCTTAGGCTTTAATTGAGGACTTAATACTGCTAATCAGTGTATTTTTTTTGCAAGAATTGAGACTCTTTACTGTTTTTCTATTACTGGAGTATAGCTTAATGTTCATAGCGTCCTGGCTTTTTCCTTTTCAAATAAAATTTCCGGATTTTATTCATACGTACTTTAAATTCCAGTAAGGACCTAATTCTGCATGTGAATATCTATATTGTTCATTTGGAGATTTTATTTTTAATACTAATTTCTGGATAGTATTCGTGATTATTGTTTTATTCACCTTCTTGCCTTCTGTGATATAGTTAACCTTTTAAGTTCTTGGGAACCTTCACAGGATTACAATCAGGATGGACAGCTTTCGTTCAAAGAGTTTTCTGACTTAATTAGTGCTTTTGGCAATCAAGTGGCTGCTAATAAGGTTTGAACTTTGCTTTACTATTTGTTTTATTTGACAGTGAAACCACCTTTTTGGTATGATCTGTTTGAATAGTTACAAATGTATTTTGTCAAATATTTGCTTATTCTACCATCTGATTTTCTACTAAAAGTGTTTGGATAGTGGGATTCAATTTTCAAGATATTGTTAGGTTTCAAAAATACTCCCAAACCTGTTTGTACATCACACATGGAAATTTGAATTATATGTGTTGGATTTTGTCTACTTCCTATTTTTTAAACATGCTTCAGTATGGTGGATCTTGTTTGTGTAAGATCCTGTTCTTGTTCTAATTTTCCGTTCAAAAATGCTTTTGTAAGATTTTACTTTTAATGTTACGCTTCCCTTGTTTCTTAGAAAGAGGAACTTTTCAAAGCCGCTGACAAGAATGGAGATGGTGTTGTGAGCGTTGATGAGTTAGCTGCCCTTCTTGCTCTTCAACAAGAAAAGTAATGATTCTATAATTGCATCAGCATCAATTTGAGTTAACATACTATCTTTTCTTAGTCAAAATAAACAATGCCACCCACGTAAATGTCCTTGTGGAATATGACTTTTAATATCCTATGTGGAATCTGCGAAGAGAAATATGTTTTGATAAATTTCCTAGGTTTGAACATTTAACATATATTTTTATATATTCTTAATATCATCTTGTCTTTTTCTGATAAATTATATGCTAAGTCTTCAATGAGGTGAACCTAATCATTGTTTCAATGCCTAATTGTGTATAGCTGAGCACTTTACAGGCTAAAGTTTATCACCTGTATTCTCCATCATCACTGTGCTTTATTAACACTGATTGCTTCTAACTTTCTGCTACTGATTCCTTCTGATCTGAGTCTCTGTACTCCACATGACATTTGTGAAAGCAAAGCAGCTGTTTGTGTCCTGGTCCAAGCATGACAAGCTTAACATCTCATACTTCAATCTCCAGTGGGATGTTGGTTCTCTCTTTCTCTCTGGAGCTGTTTCAACTGATGCCAGGAACTACATAAAAAATCTGTTTGGAAGTTTCTTTCAGCAATAAATAGAATTAAGGATATTGTATTTTTTTAAAAGAATGAGCTTCATAATCATAACTGAAGTTACTTAGTTTTTATTCATTTGTTAACTTCTGGTGTTCCTGTTTGTTGACTAACCATTTCCTTCTTAAGCTTAAGCTGATGAACCCTTACGTTACTGGGATTCAAACCGAGACAACACATGATTATGAACACACATTGAGTTTTGTGTTATAATTTAACTATTAGTGTTAGTGGTTTCAAGAACATGAACTATTGGTCAACTTGGCATAGATATCATGTCGAGTAATTATTAATTCCCAGAGCTTAAGGTGATAGGAAAATGCCCAACAATAATTTTACACACTTAAAGCTATTATATGGTTCTTCACCACAGGGGTTTGTAGTCTTCTTCTGCTTGTAATTTGTTTTTACTACTCACAATAAAATTCTCTTCTTCTTGACCCTATACTATCAATCAATATTCTTAATATTCTGTGTTTGATATTCATGTATTTCAGGGAACCCCTCATGAATTGCTGTCCTGTTTGTGGTGAGACTCTTGAAGTTGCTGACAAGGTGAATACTATGATTCATTTGACTCTGTGTTTTGATGAGGGATCTGGAAACCAGGTTATGACTGGAGGATTCTTGACTGATAAACAAGCTTCAAATGTGTGAGAACTCTTCTACTGTTGCATGAACACTATCTCTTGAACTTTTTTCTACTTTTTCAGTATGGCTGTTGTATTTTTATGTTATTTTAAATTGCTAAATTCAACTTACATTTTGCTAGGTGGATGTTTAAACTAAGTGAATGGGGCCATTTTTCATCTTATGATGTTGGCTTAAACTCTGGTTCCAGAGATCATATTCTGGTATGTTTCCTTTGTTGTATTTTCTAATCAATTTCTTTTTTTTAGTTTTATTTATTTCTTTTTCCAACTTATTTGTTGGGGGATTCTGTGCATTGTTCGTATCATTCGATAGCAATGCTTTGTCGTTTGAACTTGGATTTCATTCACAACATGGTCTCAGTTGATAACTTATTTATTTAGGTTTTTGATCGGAGGACAAAAAGGCTGGTGGAAGAATTGATTGATTTTAAGATTGTTATGTCAATGAAAGCAATTTACCAATCAAAAATAGGGCTTGGCCTCATGGATATAGGTATGTGTTACTATCTGTTACATGCTATGATTCTAGTCATATGTATTTCCCCACTCTGAAGATCTTGTGGTGTAGTTTTCAAGAGATAGTATCCAGGTTAAACTAAGTGTGGGGACTGGTAAGGATATTCAGTTTTGGGAGGATAAATGGTTCAGAGATTTTTCTTTGTGTGAGTGTTTCCCTCGCCTCTATAGGTCTGTCCCACAAGAAATTCTCCTATAAATTTTTTGTACATCTTCTTCCTCTTTGTTGAATTGGCATTGGAATTTCAACTTCAACAGAAAGATTCAGGATTATGCTTCTCTCTTGATGTTGTTAAACAATGTCGATATTGATGAAATGAAAGAAGACAGAGGATTGTGGACTTTGGAGACATCAGACATTATTCCTGCAAAACTTATCTTGACTGGCTGATTAATAATGTCTCCTAGGCTGGTTTCTTACCCTCCGTATTGATCTGGAAGGCTGGTTTCTTACCCTCCAAATTGATCTGGGAGGCTAGTATTCCTCCTAAAATTCAAGTCTTTTTGTGTGCCTTGGCTCAAGGAAAATTAAATTCTGGGGAAGTGATTCAAAGAAAGTTCCCTAACATGTGTCTATCTCCATCTTGGTGTGTGATGTGCAAAACAAATGCAGAACACGCTAACCTGAATTGTCACCCCCTTGTTGAAAGCGCAGTTGGTGGCTAGAGCGTACAATCAATCTTATGGAGTTGACTATCTCGATATTTTTCTCTAGTGGCTTGAATAAATTCTATTCAATTTCTTATACCATTGGTAGTCCACGATTGGCTTTTATTTCAACTTGATGCAAAAAAAAGCCTTCTTTAATGCTATTTGGTGGAAGAGGTGTGGGGCAATCCTTGGGTTTTGTTGCTCAGGCTGGTTTGGTGTATGGGGCCTCAAGCAGGGCAGAATAACCCGTGGCTCCCTTTCAGGCTAATTGCCACCTTCCTTCCTTTTCCCCCTAATACCCAATTATCCCCTACTGTCATAGTTGTAATGGTAAGGGTTAATGGAGTATAATATAAATATGAGGAAGTGGTAATTAGGCCAAAAAGTAAAAACCAAGGGGATAACGGTCAGTATCCCTCAAACCATCATGGAGGGTCTGCTTTAAGAAACTAAGCAGACTTATACTGTCTTTTGGACTCGGAATACGTCAGTTTGATCATTTTGTCTTTCTGAAACATATTCCTTTGGTTATGGTTATTCTTGTAGTTTACATTCGTAGTATCATTGTACATCATAAAACTGATTTGTTGGTATTGAAGATGTAAAAAGCCAATTTCCTATGGACGTCTTCTTCCCCTTTGCTCTCTCTCTGCCCCCTCTCTCCACCCCCCTCTCCCCCAACCCACAAAAACTACTCAAATGAGTATTTGTGAATTTTTTGTAGTAGGTACCATTTACCTTTGCTCTTGGATCATGGCCGATATCATGCATGGTCTTGCATTATTTCTGATTTCTTTGGTTTTTTTTATGGGCCATGTGGATGCAGGGACAAAAGAACTGTTGAAGAGCATCTCTGAAAAGCAAGGAAGGAAAATGAATTCAGTTGAATCATCTAAAGAAATCCCAAAGTTTGTAAACTTCTTTAAGGTATGATGATTTCTTTTAGAACACTTTGTAACTTTGCTTTCGTAATTATGGCTTTCATAATTATGTCTTGCTTGGAGTGTTCTCCATTATGGTAATTGAGTTTTGCATAAGTTTCTAAATTATGTAGCCATTCTTGGTACAGTTTGGACTAGTTTTCCCTTCTCTTGCATAAAGCTGCAGATGTACTCAAGCAGTCTGGTTCTGAAAATATTTGTCAAGCTAAGTTGATAATATATGGATCTGATTTGATTTCAAAGGTCTCAGATGCCTTGCCCTTTTTGGGCCCTTTTTGGTATCATAAAGCTGCAGATGTACTCAAGCAGTTGGGTTCTGAAAATATTTGTCAAGCTAAGTTGATAATATATGGATCTGATTTGATTTCAAAGGTCTCAGATGCCTCGCCCTTTTTGGGCCCTTTTTGGTATCTGTTTCTTTTAAATAAACACATAGTGGTCTTTATGCATTTTCTTTTAAAACATACAATAGCTAGATTTTACTCTAATTTATTGTTGCAGATTTGTACTCTGTTTATGTATTGCCAAAAAAAGGAAAAAAAAAAAAAAGAAAGAGGGGATTTTTAATGGAACTATTCGAGGGCTCATTCGAACTCTTTCTTATTTCAAAAATGTTGTAAAGATAAGTCTGATGTTTTAAATCTGTCATTTGAACTTAACAATGCAATATTTGATGAATTCTTTAAAAGAATTTTCTTGTGCCAGTTAATGATTGCTCGCTAGTCAGCATCTCTATATGGATCAGGTTTAATCACCAACATCTCACGTAACTTATTTTTCTTTTTCAATTTTTTATGTTTTTTGGGCCATAATGAGGAAAAAAGAATTTGTGGTTAAGAACTGTTTTTTGGAAAGATGTCAATTTAAGTGCTATTCAGCTGTAAATTGTAAAATGCAAGTTACTGTAGTTGAATTATTCTCCACCTTTTCCTTACAAGATCGTATTCTTCCTTCCGTTGCTTCTGCCTTGATGTTTGTTGTACTCATTGTAGTTTTTAGAAAGTTTCTGAAACTTTTAACAAGTAGGACTTGACAAGCATAGATAATGAATTTAAGTTGTCAACACTTGTACATTTTTATACAATCATTTTCCCAATACTGGGTGAGTGTATCTGTGAAGAAGAATTGAAAAAATTTACTTCACTGAGGAAGATTAAAATTGTCGATAAATGAAGTGCTTTTTCTTTTTTCATATATTGATGAGAAACGTATGGAATAAAAATATAGAGCTGAATCCCCGAATAAAAAAGGGAAAAGAAGGTAAAAAATCTCTTCCACCAGTTCGGAAAATTCGAAGAAACAAACTTGTTTATTATTTTGTTCCGTCTAAAATTAAAATATTCATGTACTTGAATGTGTATAATAGTCCCTATTTCAACAATTGCCTAGGTCAATATGATATAAATAGAAAGAATGAAGACAAGCAGATTATTACTTGAACAACTAGGTCATCTCTTCTAATATTTAGCTATCGGATATTTTGGAATCATAAATTCTGGGCCTTCTTAGATCATCCTTCTTGTATCATAGCTTGTGCATACTGCAAGTTTCTTCAAAAATACTTTCTTCTTTATAAAAAGATGTGGAGGATTTAGAAATTTGAAGATATTTCAGAGTTAATGGAGTTTACAATATTTCAGTTAAAAGCTTTAAAAATATAAGTAATATCCTCCCATCATTTATAGAATAATTTTATTATTCTACTTTATTTTAAGATAAGGCAAATGTGTAGTATTTTTGTTAAGTACTTGTGTGCATGATTGCTGAACCATGTGATGAATTCTTCAATCCCAGGTCCTTTTCAAAGCGTTCAGTTTAAGGTGGCCTTTAATTTTACATGAGTTAAGTTAATCACTGTTACTGTTGGAAAATATGGTTGATTGTCTTCTTGTTTATGAATAACGGTTGCGTACATCAAACATACTCTGCAGTAACTTGGGAGTTCCGGAAAAGGAGTTCTTAACTGGGATGGGATTTTTGGTTTATTTGTATGCTCTGTTTTGCATTTTTCCTTTTGCAATTGTTTTTCTTTAGGCCATTTGGCAGTTGTCTTTTTTTCCTTGATTTGCAGCGGGTTTTGGGTCTTTGCTTTTTGTAATTAGTCATGGATACTTGATGCAAAAATAGATGTAGTTGTTTAGATGTTGCAGGCCACTATGGACCACCAGTGCTCTCCAGTTGTTTTCTCTTTCAAGACATTACTCTTTTTTTTCCCGCCAATCTTGTTAAAAAATAATGTTTATAGCTTGATTATATTGTTATCTTCCTCCCATAAACTTTTACCCGTCGTTGAATTGTATATGGTTATTATAAGACCCGATCAATAAAATACGTGCGATGTCTCTTGAATTCCTTAAACATGAAATGTTGGATAATTACTATTATTGTTGTTTTTATTTTTTATATTTTATTTTTTTGGTTTTTCCTTTTTTTACTTTTGTGGGGCCTTTATTTCTGAAGTATGAGAACTTATACACACTTTCTGTGTATGTGTTATATAATTTGTTGTTGTAGGATCAAATCAATTTGGCTGATGTCAAGTACCCTTTGGAACATTTTAAGGTATGGAATTCCTAATAGATCTGTTCAATTTTATGAATGCACAAATTTATTTCCCCCATTATTGTTTGTTTCCCGCCACGTTGATTTCTATTCTGGAATCATTTCACACACTGTTTAATTTTGGAAGCACATACTGTTATGGCAAGAGTCTATAATAGCGGTATCTCATGAATATTAGATTATGTTTATCCATAAGGTTTGTATTTATGGGTGCTTCGGGTCTACCAATTCTTTGATAGATTGCTCATTTATCAATTTTTTTTGCCAAACTGCAGTTTTATTTGAACATGTGACTTCACAAATTCCGCAATCAATAATTCCCTGTCCTCGTTGACTCTTCTACTGCCTGTAATTATTGGGAATGTTAAAATAAAGATTTTTTTTTTTTTTTTTGAGTTTTGATTCTGAAAGTGCATTTAGAAGAGCAGCCCAAACCCAAATTTAAGGCATTTTGAGTTAGTTTGCCCTCCATAATGTTGTAGCTCTTTAATTGGAGGGCACACGCTTTTCCATGGATTTTGCACTACTCGTCAGCTTACCACTATGGCTGCAGACGAACTAAAACTTTCTGAGTTATTCATGCTTGGCTTGCTTGCAAAAGTGCGGTTCAGCTCGTTTTACTTACATACTGAACTGTAATTTGGTTTATCCTGAGCCCATGTAATTAATTGAGCTTTAAGTCAGTACAATTTGGCACAGTGCTTTAGGAAAGCTCAATAGTTATATTACCCTGCATACATACTTTGTAAATATTAGAAAACATTTTTGTATTTTGGTGTTAAATTATTATATTCAAACTCTTACGAAGGATCGACAACTTATTGACCATCTCAATTGGCCCTATGTTTTCTCTAATCTTTTCCAACCTTGAGAGTCAAAAAGTATAGACCAATCTTCAATCACTCAAATATGGAAAATAAGAAGTTGGAAAATGCTATTTCATGTTTGATAGAATTTTACTTTATGCGCTTAATTTTCATTAGAAATACCATTATTCTGTTTCTTATAAAAAATGTGTAAAATGAATAATTATGAAAAGAAACCCCCCATGTCTATGGATAAATCCTCGGCTGTGATTGATGAAAATTGCAATTTGTCTAGAAACTAAATCTTGTCCATTGTATTTAGATGACTTTCTTGGTATATAATGCTCATGACAGCATGAATTTTGGACTGGCCCTGGATGCAGACATTTAATGAATTCTTCATTAGAGAGTTAAAACCGGGTGCAAGAGCAATTGATTGCATGGAACATGAAGAGGTTGCTGTATGTGCAGCTGATAGTCGTCTGACGGCTTTTAAATCAATTGAAGACAGCCTTAGATTTTGGATCAAGGTACATAGGCTCTTAGATGTGTTTCTAAGAAGGCTTAGAATTTTTTAAACATTATACAATGAGTACTATTAACAAAAATACAAGACATACAAACTCTTGTACAGATTGATGTGGCATGTTATATGATTGCCACATGTCCCAAACCTTGAAAATGTGGGAAATGTGGTAATGATTTTATCATTACCACATCAATTTGTGCAAACAGAGTTTATAAAAGAATTGTTAGGTGTAGCATTACTCTGCTTTATACATGTTCACTTTATTTCTTATGTTGTTAATTGGGTGATCTGAGATAATTCAAGAAAATATATGTACTGTATGAGAATCTTTTTTTTTTAATAATTTGTATAATTATCTTAACATAAATTATGCAAAACAGAAACTATTTTTCATAAACTAGTCTATCATAAATGCACATTATATCCCAAATTTCTAATATAGTCATTATGCACACACTTGCAAAACACACAACATTTCAAAGAATATGGTTTATCAACTGCCTAACTAGTTTTCCTTATTGCTGATTACTCTTTTAGCATACTTAACAGTGATGATCTGAAATGTCACAACAGCACCAAATTTGCGCGAGTCATCTTTAGGTTCAACTTTAATGCAAAATAATCTGGATTCTGGCTTTATTATTTTTGAATATTAGAAGGGTGTTATTCTAAAATAATGAACTTAACGATTACTATGTAACTTAATTGTAAAAAGTTACTCTGCCTAGATATCGGATCACAACTTATCTAGTATGTGGATTTGCCTTTTCAACTTTCCAATCACTTTTTTGAACTCCAAATTCCAAAGTTGTAATAATAATATATTTTTGCGATCATTTTTCCTTTTAGGGTCAAAAGTTTTCAATTCGAGGTCTTTTGGGAAATGACATATGTTCCAATTCTTTTTTAAATGGAACTATGGTGATTTTTCGGTTGGCGCCGCAGGTATTTTTTATAAGCTACCTTGCAGTAGTTTGCAATAAAAAGTAACTATTTGGGTTAAAATTTTCATGAAATTTTTCTAGGATTATCATCGTTTTCATCTTCCGGTGTCGGGAATCATTGAGCAATTTGTGGAGATCCCTGGATGTCTATACACTGTACGTGAGTAAATTCAATTTACAGGGACCATGATAGCTTATCTATAATCTTCTTTTCCTTTTTCATTTTCCCCTGATTTCTACCTGATACCTTATTGCTTAGGTTAATCCCATTGCTGTTAATAGCAAGTATTGCAATGTTTTTACGGAGAACAAGCGTGTTGTATCAATTATTTCGACTGCACATTTCGGAAAGGTCTGTCATTACTCTCACTCTCACTCTCATTTTGGATGATTATTATGCTGATTTGATATTTCATTCATTCACCTTTTTTGTCCCTTTTTTTTTTTTCAAATTTGATACAAATGGTAGTCCCTAGAATCAATAAGGATTTCATAGACTCTTTGGTATGTCCATGATGAAGGCTTTGGTTAATGACATTTTTGTACGAGTAGTACTGGGGATCCCAATAATTGAGTTCCCACGGATGTGGTATTCAATTAATAGATGGCAGAATATTATTTTACCAATTATGAAATTCATTATCCAATAAATGAATGACACAACAATTGGGACTCAACTGTTGGGATCCATAATATTATTGTTTTATACCAGTATCTTTTTTCGTCTTTTAACTTAAGCAAATTTTCCCATTTGTGAGTCTCCTGGCAAAAGATTCACGTACAAATTGTTGTTAATTTTTGGCATTTCTCATCTTTCAAAAATATAGATGGCTATCAATCTATCTTAAAAATTTATCCTTGAGTTTGGTATTTTATCAGTGTGATATCACAGTTCCTGCACTCGATGGCCATTATAGTTGACATCCACTGCATTTGACCATCTGTTTTTGCAAAACTTGTCATTATTTATAGATTAAGATTATTTGTTGATTTCAAAATTTTCACATCAGGCATTGCGATTATTGGGAGAACAATGATGTTAGTTAAGTAATATCGCCAAAGAGAGAAAAGACAGGCTGAAAATTGTTGTATCCATGACTCATAAAGTACAAGAAATATATAGGACTAGAACATTATTTTGATGATATAAAAGTATAGTGAATGAGAGCAACTAGTGATATCCTTTGTTTCATATTTTGGCTTTATACTAAACTGGGAGCATAGATATTTGGAATACCTAGCTTGGAATCAGGATGTATAAAGGTTCCTTTGTGCACAACACTGATAAGAATGTCTTGACTTGGATCTTCTGATGTGGTATAAGGTGTAACACTAGTGAATAGCATAGGGACTCTAAATATTATACTCCTCTCTGTTGCTAAGTTGCCACAAGGTAGGCCAATTGCCAAAGGATATAAAGACTGAAAAATTTTAAGATAATCAACTCCATAAGTTTTTGAGTGTATCCTTCAGCTACTAGTCGGACCTTTAGCCTGTCCATAGTGCCATTTTCAAAAGACCTAGATTTGTGTAAACAGTTCAATAGAAGTTCCATTGATTTAAGAGGCTGTTTTGGGTTAATCTAATTTTACTTCAACAGTCCTCTTCATTCTGTTTGGTATCAGATCAATTGAAAGAAGGCTAGAACGAACAGATTTTAACCGAATGTTAGAACCAATTAAATTTTGGTTGTTTTTACATGTTCTTACTTTTGGAAATGGAGTTTCTGTTAGCCTTCTTAGGAAGAGTTTGTTGGAAAAAATGCCTTTTTGATTGTGAATATTTACACTTCAATGGTCCTCCTCGCTAGTTTTCCCAATGACCCCAGATGTTCTGCAACTTGGTGGTGCTACAACATAATGAGCTTTCATTTCTTGTTCTATAGCCAACCTCGAATTGGATGATGTATAGCGTTTTGATAATTTGTAGGCAAGACGAAGGGAACTAGAAAAACTATGAACTGAAATAGAATGAGCAAAAAAATACCTTGTAGGTGCTTCTGTCTACAACTGAACCTTTTCTAAGAGCAGCATGAAAATCAAGATGAAAAATTTTAGTTGTAGCTTGATGAGGATGATCCCGGATGGAGGTAGTCTGTTGAATGGAGGATTGGGCTAAAGGAGAAGGATCACCTCGTTAGTAAGTTGCTGTTTAGTTTTCCCACAGGAATGTACTAAAAGACAAAAAACACAAACTCCAATGCACATATGTACCTGTATGGTTTTATCTATTGAAACAACTGGAGGAAGAATTTCAACAGAGCCAAAAATAAATTCAGGTTCCAGAATGTGAAAATAAGGAGATGGAACATGTTATATCAGCACTAGCATAAGTTTCCCGAGAAGTGGGATTAAGAAACTTTATGCCTTGTGATATATGAAGCCTGCCAAGGAAATTCAAGCAGTGGTACTTTGTATGAATTTCTAGTATTTTGCCTCTTTTATGTCCTGATATAGCATGTATAAGTTATTCTCAAAATGAAAAAAATAGCATTTACAACACATTTACCCTTATGATAGATATATGGGAATTTGTTTTCTTTACAATCATCATTAATATGCTTTCACCGATCCATGTGGGGACACAAAATTAACAATATATTTTTATGATAGATATGTGGCTATTCTTTTTAACTTATCGAAGTTTGGTTGCAGGTAGCCTTTGTAGCAATTGGTGCAACCATGGTTGGTAGCATTACTTTTCTGAAGAACACGGGTGACTTTGTCAAAAAAGGAGATGAGGTTAGAAGTTCCTAAATAATGTTGCTCTTGTTGTGGTTCTCTCAAATTTGACTTTGCTTCTAATTGCACTTTATTCATTTCAATTTACAGTTTGGATATTTCTCATTTGGTGGGAGCACAGTAATTTGTGTATTTGAAAAGGTTTGCCTGTATATGTCATTTCAGAACAGATTTCTTCTTATTCTATTTAATCGCTTTAGTTTCTAGTTACTAGTTTCTATCTGGGTCCTTTGAAAAGCATATAACAAGTTATAAAGATCTTGAAGATATATTACGTTGATGAATTTGAATTTAATCATTTTCGTACAATTTGTTCATACATGTATCACCATGTTATAATATATGTGATGACGGCATCTACATTTTTTTTTTCAAACTATATTTGTTTGTGGGAGTTTTGCAGGATGCAATACAAATAGACGAGGACCTCCTACAAAATAGTGCCAGACCCCTGGAAACATTAGTTTCCGTAGGAATGAGGATGGGGGTCTCCAAAAAGGAAATACTTCAAACTGAGTTACCAAGCTTGGAAGATTGTATTATAGCAGCTTAAATAAGGTGAGCTAAGGCTTAGTAGACGTTGGCTTCTCCATTAAAGTCCTTGACATGCTACTTAATTTTGTAGCTATGGTAGAAATCGCATCCCCAGCTTCACAATTTGCGTCTTTGGCGCACTACTTATCTTTTTGGACAACTGATGCTCTTTCTTATAGTTAATATTAGATGTTATGATACTCGTAAAATAACTACTGAGATTTTTTATTATGTTTTTCTTGAATTATAGATTAAAGCTATATGGTTAGAACATCTGTACCTGTATCAGAGTCATAGCCAGGCTTTCAAAGTTGGCAAAAACATGTACCCTAGGTACCATGTTATGCGCCAATAGCACACAAATTGTATCCACATGAACACATGCATGGATTATTGCTCATGCAAATGCCTTGGTTGTTTAGTTCCGTGAAAATATTTTAATATTTAGGTGCCAACATCTTCTATTGTGTCTACTATGAAATCCTATTAAATCTAAATCCAATGCATTGTTCTCTTTCATTGTTACTTGTTTTAAAGTCACGCTGGATTCCAGTCTCTCAATTGTCTAAGCCCGATTTCCATCCTACCTCCAATTTAACCCCGATTCTAATCCTCTTCATGAGTTTTGACCCTCGGAAATCCAAAAAACATGTTTGCTCAACTATTGCAGCATCATAAAATATGAAATGGTTAATTTTGTCCTTTTTACCCTTTTTTAAGGTTTTTGAAACTTCAAAATTCAAAATTCACGATTGTTAAACCAGTCGGGCTGGATTTGGCAAATGGATGGCCGGGCATGGCACAGTTCGGCTCTGATGGGCTAGGCGGGTATAGCCTGATAATTTCATGGGCTGTATTGTGCCAGGCACGACAACCAGTTTTTCGGCCTGGCACGGCACACATGGATCGTGTTGGGTGGGCCCGAGGGTCTCAATTTCAATTAAAAAAATACTTTTTTTTTTTTTCCAAAACCATAGTCAGCAAGTATAAAAGCTAATTGCCATATCTATTTTGGCTAGACAAATTTGATTGTCAAGTTAGTATAATAATAATATATAAAACTAAAGAGAACTAGGGTTCTGTTAGTTAATTATTTTTTTAAAACATATTCGTTACTTTTAATAGAACAAATAAAAATAAAAACATACCATAACCTCGATAAGTATAAAAAAACAATAAAAACATGCCACAACCTTAGTACGTGCTTTTAATATCACAAATTTAATTATAATTTGATATCATATTTTATTGTTTTAAAAATATAAAATAGTAATTAGCTATACAAATCTAATTTTATTGTAATTTGACATATTGTTGTTAGGTTTAAAGTTACTAAATTTAATTCTATTAAAAAATAGTTACTAAATTTAATTACTTTTTAAATAATTTCAGTAACAATAATAAATACTGATATTTGATAAAATAAATAATAACAGCTTATGAATTACAATTGAACGACAGTGACAATGATGGTGTTCATGTTAAAGTTGATGATGATGATGACGACGACGACGGCGAGGAATATTAAAATCTAGAAATGCTTATAATATACAATGATCGATAGTTTAGTTGATGTTAACCTAACTGAGATGTACTGTAAATTGTAATGACGTAAATTAAATGTCTTATTTATATTTTGTATCTTTTAATTTCATAAAAATAAAATTTATTTTATCTCTCTCTCAAATATTTTTATTTTTAATTTAATGAGTAATAATTCTATTTTTTCATTAAAAGTTAAATTATTAAGAATGATTCAATTCATTCAATTAACTTTAAATTAACTCAATAGATTTATCAATGCAAACTTTGAAATTTAGAAGACAATGTAAAATCTCTTTTAAAAGTTTGAACTTCAAAATTTTAACTTTGTATTTTATTTTTCTATAACAAATCAACATAGAAATTTGAAAGATGAAATAACAAAGAAAATATTTTTAAAAAAGCGAAGTGGGCTTGTGGGTTGACATTATGGGCCTTTAATGGGCTCCTGCTTGTGTTGTTCATGCACCGCCCATGTTTGCCTAAACAAAAAAAAAATGGCCTATAGACTAGAATGTTGACCTGGCATGGCCCATTGATGGGTTGTGTGGTGCTTTGTGCCGTACGAACAATGGTGGGCCTATCTAGCGTGAGCTAGCATGGCCCATTGCCCATCGTGTCCGGGCACTCTAAATGATAAAATTGACAAAAATACTTATGAAATCATAGATTTTGGCAAATTAATAATACCACTAAAAAGTTTTTCAAATGAGATTTTACTATTTATTTAAAGAGATACATCGTCAATAAAGATAATAAAGGTATCACATAATTACAATGAACTTTGACAATAGCTCAATAGTAATCAACTTTTGCTCTTTATATTAGCCAATAATTTTACGGTTAACATTGTTAGAATTTGTAAAAGAATTTACATTAAAAGATTATTCTGTCATTAGAACTATTTTGATATGTACAAATACGATTTTACTCACATAAATATAAAAATAAAAAATCCATTATTTCCCAATTGCCCTTGAAATCACTGAATCATTAGGGTTTATATGACCAGCAGAAGTTGTCCTAAAAATGTAATTAATTGATAATTCTTAAAATTTTCCATTATCTTTATATCTATTACATATAAATAGTTTTTTCTGATAAAATTTATAATTCAAACAAAAATAACTTATAATAAGTAAAAAGCAGAGGATAATTAAGTAAACTTCAACCAAAATGTATATGACAAGGATGTTTTTGAGCAATTCGTAAAATTAAAGACGATAATTAACTGCAATAATTCACTAAATTCTAGAGAATAAAAGAACATATAGCAAGTATAACTTATTTATGGGTGGGATTTCTTTGACTTAAAATTTATTATTTAATTTTTCATCCGTTAAATCTATCAATCCAATGGGAGATACATCATAACTTAATGGTGTGTTTAATAAAAGGATAATCGGGATGGGCTCGAGTTGGAATAAACTGAAATTAGAATGAAAAATAAAATTAAAATAAATTGTTTACTTGATGTGGTATGGATCGAATTAGAATAAGTTGTATTATTATTGAAGCATTTTTTTGTATTGGAATTAGAATGAATTATTGCAAGTTATTAAAATGACCTTAGTTGATTATTGTCATTATTTATTATCATAATTTTGATTATTATTATTATTATTATTATTATTATTACTACTACTACTATTATTGAAATTAATTATTGTTAATATTAATATTATTAATTAATTAATATTTATATTATAGTTAAAACGATTATTATGATTATTAATTTCATTACCATTAATTAAGAGTACTATTATTATTGTTAAAATTATTATTATTAATTTAATTATATTAATTAATACTATTATTATTATTGTTGTTGTTGTTGTTGGTAAAAAATATTGTAATTATTATTAACAACAATAATTAAAAAAATAAGATAATAATAATAACAATAACAATAATACAATAACATAATATGAATATGTTTTATTTGAGGACAAATAAAATTTAAGTAATAGAAACTTAATTCCCTACCCCGTTAAGTTCTCATTCCTTAATCTAAAAAACAAATGGACTCCACATGTTTTATTCTTATTAACACCTCTATTTTAGTAACCATCAACCATTCCTATTTCAGATTTCAATTTCGTAATAGAAAAAAAAAAGCACCATGAATGTTGTCACTTTACATTTAGATGATATTGAATTAAATGGTCCAATGATTGAAAACTTTAATCGTATTTTAATCATAATTTTAAGTCCTTAAACTATATAATATAAAACACTTATATTAAAGGAAAGTTATGAAAAAGATTTGTAAGTTATAATTACAGATATGTTGAGAGGAAATTACAAAGAACGAGTAGACAAAGTACATGCAGTTTGGATGACACATTGCTCTCAACCTCCAAGCTGTCAGCCTAGGAAATGCTGCGTGGCAATAATATCTCTCCTTCATTCTTTATATACATAAAAAAAAAAAAAGACAAATTAATAAATTATCTGCCTTCATCTCTTCTCTGTTCTTCTTTCTCTATCGCAATCTATGGCCCTATTTTATGCACTGCTGTTTGCATTAGCATTTTTAATCCGCTATTCTGCTGGGCAGCTCAAAATCGGCTTTTATTTTGAAACATGCCCTGAAGCAGAGTCTATTGTCAGTAGTGTAGTTCAAGATGCAGTTGTCTCTGACCCCAACTTGGCCGCAGTCTTGCTTAGGCTCCATTTCCATGATTGCTTCGTTGAGGTCTTCTGTAACCATAATTATTTCTGCCGGTCTTTTTTTTTTCTGAAAAAAAATTATATTTCATAATTATGCAAATAATGATAAGTAAATTAAATTAATTTTTTGTAAACTGTTTGCTAGGGGTGCGATGGCTCAATTCTAATCGAGAACGGTCCAAATGCTGAGAAGCATGCATTTGGTCACCAAGGTGTTGGAGGGTTTGAAGTAATAGAAAAAGCCAAGGCCCGCTTGGAAGATGCATGCCAAGGAGTTGTGTCTTGTGCAGATATTGTGGCCTTGGCAGCTCGAGATGCTATAGCTTTAGTTTGTTTAACTCGTTAATAATTAATTTATTTATTAATAAACATCTAATTTCTTTGCATTTAAGCTATCGTAAGTATGTTATTATCAATTAAAGATTAATATAATTAATAATTGATGCATGCAGTCAAATGGACCAAGCTACCAGGTTCCAACAGGGCGCAGAGATGGTGAAGTTTCAAATGTTACGCTGGCAGATGGTATGCCCGATGTTAGTGATACAATTCAGCAACTCAAGACTAAGTTTTTGCACAAAGGGCTATCGGAGAAGGATCTAGTACTTCTTAGCGGTATGCTTTCTCTCTCTTTCTCCCATGCATCTCTTATGACAGTATGGTTGGTGGACACTCTGATTAAAATGATTAGGTATCATTAAGGCTAATTCTAAATATATGCATGTATAATTTTTTTTTTTTAATGAAAGTTAGAATAATCGTATTATAAAAAATCTGAGAAAATTACAAGTAAATTCTGATGGAAAAATTGTCATCCACACAAAAGAAATAGAATAACACAAAATTTGCACCTTACAACTAAGACATGACAAATGCAAAAAACCTACTTCGGCACTCTGTATATAAAGAATCTGATTTGATAATTAATAGAGATAAATCAATCTAACTAGCCGAAAAGGCAAGACCACTGCCTCATCAAAAGACAGACACTATTGGGCCATTAAATCTTCAAGCACTTCCATTGGAGATTTGGAGTCGACACAACCGCCTCCAACACTAGTGTATCATCCCGATTCGAACACCAAAGTCGACACAATCCTCCAACGTGAAACTTCTTGTGTTGAAAGAACCGAGGGTGACAAAGGACACGCCTAGGCCCATAGTTGATTTAGAGCCCAACTCCTCGTGTTCGGGAAACTTTATTTCTAAATGTTTTGGTGGCCGTGTGAATTGCGTTGATTAGAACTAGAGATGGATGTATTTAGAAAATAAAATAAAGATAAAAATTAAAACTTGGCTTAGGCCATAGTATAGGCCTAAAAGTTGAAAACTATACTTCGGCCCTCCCATTAATGGTTCAAATCCGGTCCAAGCTTTTGTCTATTGTCTCTAGTCTTTGTTTGGTTAACTTTTTTTTAATAGAATTAGATTTTTTTAGTAGAGTTTTTATTGAAAAAAAAGAGTTATTTAGTTGTCGATGGCAGGTTTTGCTAAAACTTGGAAAATTATCTAATAGACAAGTTTTTTATAGTTATGTTCTAAAATAAATGAAATAAAATTGTAAAATAAATTAAAGATATTTTAAATATTTTAACTCTATAAAAATGCTCTACAACCTCTACTTTCAAGATCCAAAATTTGAACTTGCTGGTAAAGTGAAAGTAGCTTATTTAGTATAAAAAAATCTACATAAAATTCAATAAAAAATTAGTAAAAATTTAAAAAATACCGATGGAAATGAATAAACACTTTTGACAATAGTAAGTCATACTAAATATGCATTATCCCACTCATATTTTGGTGGGAAAAGCTATTTATGGTAAGACAAAATTATAACAATAAAATCACATCAAAATCCAACATTATTATGACCATACGGTGCTAGACCTATATGAACATTTTTCCTCAAAACGCTCTTACATTGTATCACCTAATTGAAAATAGTAGTGATATTTGACCCCTCAATTTATCTTAGTAGCCTCTTTCTTTAAATTTATTTTATCTATTTTAAAATGCCGTTATGAAAAAAATTAAAAATAAACATGTTTATATTCTTTTTCTTTTCTTTCTCATTTACACCCGAGCATCATCACAAAATCAATCATCATATTGAACAATGTTCATTTAATTTTTTTTACTTTTTATTATTGTAAAACATAGTGAATTTTGTTTAATGAATGAAAATAATAACAAATCCCAAATTTACTATGCTAACACAAAATTGAATTGAATCACCCAAATCCTCTAACTACCATTGAATTTGTCATCAACAATGCAATATTGCAATATGCTTAATCTCATCGCTAACATGATCGGCGTGTTTGTAGCTGTTTGCACATGTTACAATCCAATAAGTATATGCTTGTGATAGTAAAATTGTTTGCATCTCACTACATACATGCACTCAATGTTAGATTCTTATAATGATTTAAGATCTCATTGCTTGCGATTGCTTTCGGAGGAAGTTTCTTTTCACTATTTTTTTCTCTCTAATACCCCTGAGATGGTAGGATTAGGTGGGATCCCTACTAATATAAATTATTAAATGGAAAATACACATATAGAGGGGCATAATCCAATACCTTCAACTCTTAAGAGTGGATACAAGAAAAAATGCATAAAAACTCACCAAGAAGAAAAAGATAATAAAATAATTAAAGCAAAAAGATAGGTAAAATCTGATGCCTAACACAAGGAACTTCCTACACATCCAAATGAGTAATTGAAGATAAGTTGATAGGAAAGCCCCAACGACCGAAGAAATATTGATGAAAGCGATGAATGTAAGTTCAATTAACCATGAAATCAGCTATAGAGATAGCCACCCGAAGAACATACCTAACCAAGACTAAAAAGGCAGAAGATATGGCATGGACTCAACCTAATGTATAAACATACTCCCATCACACAAAGCCATGAGAGTTAATCAACAAAACCATGTTGGCCAAATCAGACTCTGTTTTAAGTTCAAGCACAAAGCAACCAAGCTGAGTAGCAACCTCTTAACCCTAACAAAAATTGCGACTAGTAATGGACAACCTAGGGTTGCCCTTGGAACAACCATCCACAGTTAGCTTCACCACCCCAGGGCGCGACTACAACAAGAAAACTAACCTAATCAGCCTCTTGTTCGGCTCAATAACTCTCAAATCTTCTGCAATCTAAGGGCTTAAAACCTTCACAATTGGGATGGTTAGCAAAACTAAAGTCTGAAACCAACCTATAAGTAAACAAATCAATAAAGAACACCATGAAGTCAAATCTACCTAAGAATAAACATATCGATAAAAATGCCATCAAGTCAAGTATGAAGGCATGACAAGCCTTCCAAAGATGTCACAAACTGAAGTAAGGAAAAATAACTTGAATATGCCCTAAGAAATGGTACTTCGCCAACGAACAAGTAAAGCATGATGAAAATTAAGCCAAACTTGTCTAACCCACGGGCAATTGAGAAGTAGTTGTCTATAAGTCTCAATAACCCAGAAACATTTGTCTAGAAGTCTCAATAACCCGACCATAAAAGCACCGAGAAACCATATGAAAACTCCTCGAACACAAAGCATCATTAACGGCCAAACAACTATGTCACAGCTTCCAAAGGAAGAAAGAAACTCGGGAAGGAATATGCCACTACCAAATAATAGAGAAAACCTTATCCCTAGGCCTAGAGCCATGCACAAGCTCCTGAGTTGCATGCAAATATAAATTACCATTAAGAGCCGTATTCCACCTTAGTAAATTCAATCCTACTCTGAAAATGAGGACCAGCATACAATCAAAGAGGTCAAAACATCCTAGAGTTTACCCCTATCCTGGGCGGTGCCCCTCTAATAAAAAGAAATTGACACCATGGATTTTTTCCTAGAACCGTATAAGAATAAGTGGCAAGAGCTCAGCCAACAATTATATTAGAAACTACAAAGCCCACAACTAACCATTCAATTGAGGCTCAGCAACAAAGAATAGAGAAAAAGTACGAGAAGCAAGATAACAAAACTAAACCAGAACTAGATGCATAGCTTTGCAATGCATAGATTTCATAAAGTAGCCCATGAAGAAAGCTAGTCATGAAAGCGCAATCAAAGCTTAAGCTCTAAAGCCTTAGACATATTGTCAAAAGAACAAATAAAAAAGTTATACTTCTCAACTGGATAACAAATTGAATTCAATTTATGCAAGTAAGCATGTCTCTTAATATCAGTACTACACCTGAGATAAATGAATGAAGTGATTGCTATTGAAAACTAGTAACAGAGCAAAAAATAGCCTAGCGAGGAATAGAAGCCGAGCTCCCAATATAAAAAAAAAATGCTTGTAGCATAACTAATCAACTGACACAAAATTGTATTATAGTTGTGCAGGAAATTCTTAAGCCACTGAAGGCTCGATCAGATCTCATTAGGAAAAATAACAATATCATTAGTAAAACTTAAATAAGAGACGTAAATAGGTGTAGTAGTACAATTATGCAAAGAAGGCTAAGGAGAAAGAGGATAGCCCTACCTAAGACCACCATGGGATTGGAAAAGCCCGTGGCTAACCTTATTCACCATCATGGAAAACCAAAGAGCAGAGATAGCCTTTTAATCAAGGAAAACCATTGCTCCAAAAGTCCAAAACACCTCAGCATATAGATTAAAAAAGTCCAGGAGATCCAATCATACGCCTTGGCTATGTCCAATTTTAGCACCACATTATTCTAAACATGGCAGTTTAGGAGATGACCTATCCCCTGAATTATCATGGATCCCCCTCTTAGACCCACCGAAAATTAGAATGGTGCCCAAAAAAAAAAAAAATCTTCTTATAAAGCAAAACATGTTGCAATTGAGCCCTAGCATTTGAGAAAACCACTCTATCTTCAGTAGAGCTAGAAACATCACACTGCTTCCCCTTCTGAGCCATATCTTCCTTAGACACTTTAATCCACTAAAAGACATTATAAAACACATACTTATTCCAAGCCTTTAGGCAGAGCTTCAACAAAACTAGCTTTTTGTTGAAAATCCCTTATCCATGTTCTAAAATCGGGCCAAACCAACACTGCCGCACAATATTACAGAAATCACTATGCTTAAGCCAAGCATGCAAAAACTTAAACTTAGAAGACCCTCTGGCCGAGTCCCTATCAAAAGGTGACAACAAAAGACCAAAACAATACGATTCACGTAGGTAATCTGAAAAAAAAAAAGATTAGAATACTGTGAATTATTCACCAACCTATCAAGAAGCCTTTAAATATAACTGTTAGTCCCAGTAAAAGGACTTGCAACAAGATCAACATCTTCCAAACCATTGTCTCATAAAACTAAATTAAATGCATCATAGCACCCTGAGGTTGAGCATACCACGAGAGATTTTAGAAGAAGACTGCATAACATTGAAATCCTCTCTCATTATCTAAGAACTAAATAACATTAAAATCCCCTCTTAAAATCCAAGAACTATCATGGCTATCAGCACAGGCCACAAATGCATCCCAAAAATCCTCATGCAAAAGAGTAGTGCAATTAGCATAAGGATCCGGCTACGGTACCACGTGTGGTACCGTACCACACTCCTTGAAAATATCACTCAGGTCCCTTTTACTTATTCTTATTTAAACTTTACTTCACAAATATTAAGTTCATTTCTCCCAAATCCGTAAATCTTTCAACGGTCGATCAACGGCAAATCAGCTCACTCGGTGGCTGTTGCTAGTCGAAAAAGACAGAAGGAATTGTGGAGAACAAATCCCGAGTGGTGGGTTCACCGAAAACCGGGAAATCACAGTGAATTGAAGCCGCGATTCCGCGGCTTTTCACGGTTTAGATCGGTGGCTTTCCGAACACTTTTCGGCGATAAGGATGTCATGGAGATGACCAGCATCGCACAAGCTTCCGATTGGTACCAACCTTGGCCGGTGGAGTGGCCGAAAACAGAAACGGCAGCCGGGTCGGGTTCGCAGATTCGGGTTAACTCGGTTCATTTTGCCACAAGGTTGGCATGGAAATGACCAGCATCGCACGAGCTTTCGATCGGTACCAACCATAGTCGGTGGAGTGGCCGGAAATAGAAACGGAATGCGGGTCGGGTTCGCGGGTTTTGTGATAAAGACAGGGGGTATTTTGATACATGTGTAATATAAAATAAAAATTTGTAAATAATAAATACTATAAGGGTGCTAACTAAAATATTCATATGGATTCAGTAAAAATTAATTTAATATTTATAAGAAAAATGTAAATAAAACTGAGTTAAGGGGGCTGAGTAATATTTTCAGCGGGTGTGGCACGGTACCACGCGTGGTACCGTAGCACCGTAGTGTGGTACCATAACCAGACCCTTAGCATAAACATAAGATATAAGAACATAAACAGGAAAAAAAGAATGGCTATCCTAGTAATGTAACACATAACACATCCTACAGTAGCTCTATAGAGAATGGTGAAGACCAAGACACCTAGATCTTCCCAGACTATGAAGAAATAACATGATTCATCCTAAGTCAAACATGAGTAGACTTTAGCCTATCAACCTCAATAAAATTTTCAAAAATACAGAACAAATATAAAAGATACGTGCAAATCAGTTATCACAAACTACGTAGAGCAAGGGCTTTAATAATCCCTTTAATATTTTATAAAAGCATATTTATCATTAGCAAGTCGAAGAATGGGTCACAACCCACCATTAAGTATTACGGAATTTCGGCCCATAGCCAAAGCAGAATCCTAGGATGACCTAGGAACCCTCAAGCCATCCATATTATCAATCATTGCATTAGAAGGGCTAGAGGATCGATTTTCCCTAGAAACAAACAAAAATCATGCATCCTCCCCTAATTCATCCTAAAAGCTGCATCTCTATTAAATATAGACAAACCTAACGGTTATCACTTTCCTCAAAACCCAAAACTATAGTCACTACCCTAAAAACAATCATCAGAAATATAGTACAGTGAGAATTGATGGTCATCTGCATCTGCGTAGTATACTCAATAGGCGTTGTACGTGCACCTTAGTCAACCATGACAACATTACTATCAGTAGCCACAGTAACCCGAGTTTAGGCAATTAATTCAGTCCCTATATCCTGAGCAATAGGAATAAGAGCGTAAGTATACAAAGAAACCTCACTAGAAACCATAAGCTCTAATGATCAGATCTCCTTAGTAGGATTAAACTGGAAACCGGACCCAAAATTCTATCCATAAACCAAAGCAATTTGTGCTCTAGGCCCGTGAGATCGATTTTCTGCAATAACATGTTGAGGAACATGAGCCACTGTAGGTTAAGCACCAGCATTAAAAGCAAGCTTTATCACATTATCCATAAACACTCTATCCTAAGGTTCATAAAATAGGCTATTGGGCCCTCCATAGCCTAAGGTTAGTCACATAACACGCTAAAGAAGAGTGACTAAGGTACTATAAGAGGATACTTCTTTAAAAATAATATTATGCTAAAATCTATAGTTGATTTTACTAACCTATAAAAGTGGTAATAAAGAACTCAAAACATCATATTCAACCAAAAATTTAGCTACAGATGGCCTATTCATAGAGGTTGCAACGTGATCTACATGTAATGAGTTTCCAGTAGCTGAAGCAATCGAGAATATAGTGATTTTATAATTAATAAAATGAATAGGTAAATATAGAAAATATATTGAAATTAGCACAATCGAAGATACCTTAGAACATTAAAAATCAATTATCCACTTAAAAAGATGCATACCTGTACTATTAATGCACAAGGTATGCCGAATCCAAATTTTGGAATAATCTTCTTCAATCTCAAGCTTGATACTAATATATCCATTATCCAACAAGGAAACTTGGGAGTTTCCCTTTAACTTAAAAGACAAAAAAAACTTGTGAATGACATCCATTGCGGGTGGCCAAAGGAGATCTTACGAACAAGTAATAATTTATAAGGTTTTACCATGGACTAAATTTTCTTAGTTGAAAAGTGAATAGCAAATTCTCCCTAGTAAAGCAGAATTGACTTAACAGGGATGAGAGGAGCTGAACAGATACCAACAATACCTATAAAGGATTTTGAAAGGCGATTGCTGGCATTGTGATGAACGATGGATGCAGGATTAACAAAGATGTATGAAGATTTGAGAAGGGTGCAGTTTTGATAACTGGTAGCTTTGATCGATTTTAAACGGTTGTTTTTTTTCCTTTTTAGAAGACCACCATGGGACCCTTACCTGTAATAAAGATTATTAATTGAAAAATACAGATAGAGAGAACATAAACTAAAACCTTAAAGTCTAAGTGAAATACAAAAGAGTATAAAAACCCCAAGAGCAAGAATCAAAAGCAAACTAGCAAAGAGTGAATGAAATGAAAAAAAAAAAGCAAAATAGCAAAGAATGAATGAAATGAAAAACTATCGCTTAACACGAGGGCCTTCCTGTGCGTCCAGATGAATGATACTAGATAAATTAATAGGCAAACCCTAAAGACCCATTAAATGCTGACGAATCTGATGTGAATAAGCCTAACTAGCCATGAAATAATTTGCAGAAGTAGTATCACAAAAAGCACCTAACCACACAAAGGGAGAAAGAGAATGGCTTAGACTCAACTAAGAACAAAAACATAATCTCACTATACAAAGCCATGAGAAGTAATCTAAGAATCTACAATAGTCGAATCAAACTTTACCTTAAGCACAGAGTAACCATGCTGAGTAGCAAACTGCAAACTCTCACATATAGCCATTAGCTTAGCATAAAGAATCGACCGGTTCCTAAGAAAATAACTAAAAGATGCTAAAACCATACCCCAATGATCATGAAAGATACCTCCAGTTGCGAACAACCTAGGATTATCCCGAGAGCAACCATCCACCAAAAACTTCACTACTACATACAACACTCAGCAACTAGAATAAAAACTTAATTAGCCTTCAAATGGGCTCAATTACTCTCAATCCATTCACAAATAGTGAGCCAAAGACCCCTACAGTTAGGATTCTTTAAAACCAAATACAAAATTAGTAAGCCTAAAGTTTGAAACCACTCTGCGAACAACTTCTACATAAAACAATGCCAAATCAAACCTAGGAGCATTTCGAGCTTTTCAATTATTCCACAAAAAGTAGCATGTAAGAAAAGCCAAATATGTCCCTATAAAGAGGAACACTATCGCCGATGAGCAAACAAGGCATGAAGGGTTAGAAAAGCAGCTGACCTCAAACCAAGAATATGATGGAAATCGAGTTAGATCACTTTGACCTACAAGCAATCGATAAACATATGCCTGGAGGTCTCAATAGTTTGGTTACAGAAACACCAAGAAACCATGCAAAAATCCTTGAGTATAAAGCATTGTCAGTGACCAAAAATCCATGTAATAGCCTCCAAAGAAAAAAAAAGAAAACCCAGGATGATATATCACTGGTAGATATATGAAAAACAATTTCTCTAGGCTTAGAGTCATGAATTAGCTCAGAGATAGTCCTGAATTGAAAATCACCATCCTGGGCCAGATTCCCCTTTCCAGATATTATCCATCTAAAAAAAAAATCCAGTACCATGGATGCCACACTAGAATTAAATATGAATAAAAGACAAGAATCGAGCCAAAAATTATATCAAAAACTACAGGCCCAACAATTAATCATCCAACACATGGGGCTCAGCAATGCAAAGAATAGAACAAAGACGTCTCCAAAGAGGAACAGGTTAACATAATTGACCATATCTAGGCGTTTAATCGTACAATACTTAAACTTCATAAAAGAAGTCCATAGAGAACGCTGGTCATGAAAATGCCACCAAAGCTTTAACTTGAGAGCCTTAGACAAATTAGCAAATGATCAAAAGCCCAAACCACCCTTTTCAACCAGATAACAAATTGAGCCAGCTACATTAATGAATCTATCTCTTAATATCTATATCACTCCATAAGAAACGAGTGACAAGTCTTTCCAAATGCTAAATAATAGCCGAGGTGGCCAAAGGGCATAAAACAAATACAAAGGCGCACAGAGGACAACACATTGTGAAGAAACATTAGCTTCCACCAAAGGAAAGCAATTGATTAGCCCGATTAAAGATCTTGTCACCGACCTTCTGAATTATATCATCAAAGTAGGCATTCTTAAGGAATCCCCTATAAACCAAGCACCTAAAATAAGTGATTCGCACGGTAAAAAATTGTGCAATAGAGTGGACAATGGCATAGCGAGAAGTCGAAGCTAAACATTTAATATAAAACCTACTCTTAGCCTGACTAATCAACTAGCCCAGAACTGCCTCATAGTGATGAAGGAAGTCTATAAGCCGCAGAAGGCTCTACATTAGAAAAAATAATAATGTTATCAACAAAACCCTAATGGGAGACAAGATTAGGTTGCGCTATGTCGTGCAACAGTGTAGAAGAATACTAAGAATACAAACGATCTAAACCCCGAGAAAGAAACTTAACAGTAGTGATAATCAAGCAGGAAAAGAGGACCACCCTACCCAAGATCATCCTGAGATTGGAAAAACCAGTGGCTAACCTAATTCACCACCATCAAGCACTGGGGCCTAAAAATAACTCTTTGAATCAGAGAAATCCGCTGCTCTAAGAATCCAAAACACCTTCACATCTGTATAATAGAAGATTAAGACAATCGATCATACGCTTTGGCCACGTCCAACTTCATCACCACATTGCTCTTCCGAGAACGATGGTTCAAGTCGTGTGATGCTGAAGCTTCAGTTGAGGTTTTATTTTTGTTTTTTACTTCTATTTATGTTTAACAAGAGTAATTTTGAAAATAGGTAGGGGCTTGCGAGATTGTTTGAGGTTCAAATATCACTGTTATTTTCGAAAAGGGATTGTCCTTTTTTTCCCTTTAAAAAAAGTGATTTGAGTTATGAGCGGTGTCCCTGGCAACCCATCGAGTTTCCTTAAATCATCCCACCCATGTTCCAACCCATCCCTTCCCATTTATGAGTACACCTTGTGATAGAAAAGTTATTAATGGAAACAAATGAAAGACATTTTCTATAGGAAAGAATATCAATTATTTATGAAAACAATTAATATAGATGAATGAAGAATATTGCAAAGGAATTTATCAATGAGAAGCCTTCATTTGGTTGACTTGTGACGTGCTGGTTGTGAGAGCAATGGATTTTACTAAATTAATATCATTTCGCCTATGTATAGCAAGTCACCATTGGTATTCTCACAAATACGGGAATGTTGGGTCTCATGATTTCCCTTAAGCTGCGAAGATTTTTTTTTTTTTTTTGGGTAACATTGGTGGATGGACAAAGTCAAAATCACTTTCCTAACCCCTTTTTTTTTTTCAACTTTCACACTTAGTTACTGTTGTTTCAAAACCACTTGACTCGACCAATTAAAGCTCTTTGATGACAAACATGATCATATCATACTAATAATTCTCATAAATTACAAAAGACTGCCTTCACTCAAGCTCTGGGATTCTGAAGAAAGTAATTGTTGTTTCAAAACCACTTGACTCGACCAATTAAAGCTCTTTGATGACAAACATGATCATATCATACTAATAATCCTCATTGCAAAAAACTGCCTTCAGTCAAACCACTTGACTCGACCAATTAAAGCTCTTTGATGACAAACATGATCATATCATATAAATAATTCTCATAAATTACAAAAGGCTGCCTTCACTCAAGTAGTTAAACATGAAGAGAAGGTTCCTTAATTTAAGATTTTCTCTTTAAAAAAGTAACCGAATTTTTATCCATTAGATTTAGTCAATCTTAAGGTAGCCGAATTTTTATCCATTAAATTTTTATCCATTAAAAAGTAACTAAATTTTTATTCAATCTTAAGGTAGATGGATAACATAAATACTATTTTTTAAATTTAGTTGAAATATTTAATTTAAATTTATATTTTAATGGGTATGATAAATAATGTGTCATTATTTGATTGGTTTAAATAAAATACAATATTATTTATTCTACATAAAATACATGACATATCAAGTTATTTTTTAAATAAATTATTTAAGTCTAAGGGAAACTCATAACATAAAAAAGAGATTTAGGTGGAGCTTTTCTTAAAAAATTATTGTTATTATTACTTTTCAGCTGCGCATACTATTGGAACCACCGCATGTTTCTTCATGACGAAACGGCTTTACAATTTTTTCCCTGGTGGCGGATCCGATCCCGGAATCAACCCTAGCTTCCTTGTAGAGCTAAAAGCAACTTGCCCTCAGAACGGCGACGTTAATGTACGATTACCAATTGATCGTGGAAGTGAGAGGGTATTTGACAAGCAGATTTTGCAAAACATTAAGGATGGCTTCGCTGTTCTGGAATCTGATTCTAGGCTTAATGATGACATAATTACCAAGGCCATAATTGACTCCTACTTAGGGATTCTAAACCCTATATTTGGTCCATCTTTTCAGGCTGATTTTGTTGAGTCAATTGTGAAGATGGGCCACATTGGTGTCAAAACAGGGCAGCAAGGTCACGTGAGACGCATTTGTGCTGCTTTCAGCTGATCTGTTTGCCAAATTCAGATCATTATTTGTCTTTCTTTTTTTTATTTTTTTTTTATTTTGTTAGACAATTTTAATTGAATATTTGTCAAATATGCTGTATCAAAATTAATATAGATTTTGTTCACCCTTATTTTTCAAAATTCACAAACTGTAACCTTTGTTTGAAAATTCATGCAACTACTAAATAACATCACCAGTGCATTTAACTTTTGTCAAATGTATCACCAAATCATTTAAGTTAATATGTGGCACTATCCGCTAGAATTTGATTGATATAATATAGTATGTGCTACTATTCGTCTATCTGATAGAATTTGATTATGGCATGGGTCACGTAAGCATTGATTTATTGATGAACTTTTGAAAAATTATTTTATTTTTAATGGTACTTCATTAAAAACTTTTTAGTGCAATTGCGCGATGAGATAGTGGCAAGTAAAATCTTCTAAAGCCAAAAATCATATTTTCAAGGGTAGAAATTCATGATTTGAGATTTTAATTGAAAAACTTGTTTAGGCGGAGGCAAAAAGAGGCCTTTTGTATTTTGGAGTTCGAATTTCAATCACTTAATGTTGAAACTTTACCACCTTATATTGTTGGTTGCGAATACAGAATATTTTAACTACAGTTTTGTCGGTTAAGGGTCTGAATTTGAAATTTTATTAATTTTTAACTTTTTTGAAAAATAAATTATTTTATTTATGTTTTATTTTCAGACATTTATATTTGAATAGAAAAAATGAACTTCCCGTAATTTTTATGTGAATAAGAAGAGATTTAAATGGCAAGTAAATATTGTATTCCAAATATGTCTCTATCAAAATAATTGTTTTCTAAATTATAAAACTTAATTTCTTTATTTTTTCTTTACTTATGTAAAGGCCAAGTTAAAAATGTTTTTTTTAATTTATAAAAACAAATAAAATATCACTTATATTTAGATATTAAAAAAGAGAAAAACAAACATGTATTAATAGTTGTATTCAGACCATTGGGAAACTAGTTATAGGTGCTAGAGATGAACTTGAAGACAATCGACAGGATGTTGCTCACATAAGCGCTCAAGATGCAAGCCTTGCAAATGTTGTGCTAAGCATGTTATCTTTAAGACTCTAATAATTCATGGAATCATCATACATGATTATACAATAAGTCAGGAAATTGGAATATATGTGTATATATATTTTTTCACATAGACATAAAGAACATACCTTGATCCATGGATTTAGAAATTAATGCTGAAAGTTGTGTTTCTTTCCCTTAGCTTCCTTTTATTTTTTAGGTTTTACGTAGTATTTTGTGCAACCCTAATTTGATGGAATAGGGTTATTTTATAGGCAGAGAGAGGACCAACTTTCCTATTCTAAAAATGATTCACTTTCTATCAAAGTTGAGTCTAATTAGGAATGTTATATTCTCTCATAATTAAAATATAAACCTAACAAATATATATACATGGGCCTATTAATCATGTGAGACATAAAATCTTACATTCTCCCACTTAGCCCATATGATACATTTACTTTAACGGTTTATAAATCATTGATGCATAATTTACTCTAATCATTATCACCATAGTTAAACATATATCAATGCGAGTCACGACGATCATGCATCATTATATTTGACACACTCCCTTCCGTGTACCACAACATTAATATATAATCTAACATGGTTCATAATTGAGAATATCAATAAAAAGTCCAACATTAATATTTATTAAATATATTCATGTTATCACAATTAACTTAATACATGCATGTATATAAATAATTGAAACATGAATTATTAGAAACACTTTATTGAGCTCAGAGTGTCTAACTTAAATTAAGCAAAAACATAAACTATAATTCAATAATCACACCTCAGACCCATTCTTTCCACGTGGTTCCCAAATGTCTTTGGTGGCAATCCTTTTGTCAAATGATCTACTATCATCATTTCTGTGCTTATGTGCTCTATTGACTCTCTTTGTTTATGAACTTCTTTTTTCACGACAAGATATTTCAGCTCTATGTGTTTAGCACCCTTAAAATACTCGTCATTCTTAGAAAAAAAGACAGCTGCAGAATTATCACAATGAATTTTCAGCGGCTTGGCGATAGAGTCAACAATCCCAAGTCCTGAAATAAAGTTCCTCAGCCATAATCCATGAACATGAAATTCTAGTTATGCAACCCAAGAGGGGGGGTGAATTGGATTTCTAAAAATTATTGAAATATAAAACAATAACTCAATGTTAATCTAAAATGAATTTAAAGCAATAACAAATAAATTTATCACACTATATAAAGATAAGGGAAGAGAGATTCAAACACGAGATTTTTTTTACGGTTCGCCAACCTCGCCTACATCCACGCCTCCAAGCTTTCCGGGCTAGAGGATTCCACTAAGCAAGCCTTCAAGGCTACAATTGCTTACAATTGACTTCCAAGGTGTCAATAAACCTTTACAATATGAGATTATCCACAATCTCTTAACCCAAGTGTTTCCCAACACTTACAATCACTCACAATTTTAAGATTACAAATTGTTTCACTCTCACACAATTTTTAAGATTACAAATCAATGCCCAATGTGTGAATAAATGAAGAATAAAGGTGTTTCAAGCTCTTTGAAGATTGTATTCTCGAGTGTATGCTCAATGATGAAGGAGTGATCAACCTTTGTTCGGATTTGAATGAGCTTATTTATACTTGAGCTGAAAAGTAGCCGTTCTTATCGATCGTCGCTCGAAAACGTTCGCCGTTAATCGTTAATCAGTTCACCGTTTATTCTCAAAAGTTACCGTTAGAGCTAATTTTTCAAATAAACGGTTTCTGTTAAGGATTACCCTCAACCGTTAATTTCGAGAGACTGCAAGACAGATTTCGGTTATCCGGTTTCATTAAACGGTTAAAGCGTATCATGGAATAACATTTCGAAATTATCGGTAACGTTTTATATAAGCGGTTCACCGTTTAATTATAACCTCCAAAACGTTTTAGCCTTATCCGTTTCGCTAAAAGTTAAAGATTAGCAAGGAATTGAACTTCGAAATTATCGGTTAGCCGTTTTATATAAACGGAACTTAATTCCAAAGCTCGCAAAACGTGTTAGCCTTATCCGTTTCCGCTAACGGTTAAAGATTAGCGGAATTGAACTTCCGAAATTATCGGTTAGCGTTTTATATAAACGGTTCGCCGTTTAATTCGAGAGCTGCAAAACGTGTTAGCCTTATCCGTTTCCGCTAACGGTTAAAGATTAGCGAGGAATTGAACTGGAAATTATCGGAGTCGTTTTATATAAACGGTTCGCCGTTTAATTCAAGAGCCTCGCAAAACGTGTTAGCCTTATCCGTTTCCGCTAACGGGTTAAAGATTAGCAAGGAATTGAACTTCCGGGAAATTATCGGTTAGCCGTTTTAAATAAACGGTTCAAGCCTTAAGAGTTGTTTACTCTCTGGATTTAATCGGTTTCCGTTTTCAACATAAACGGTAAACCGTTTATTTCGTAACCACTTCTATAGCCAGAAATTGCAGGAAAATATTTTTCAATTGAATTTTAAGAAAACCATCTTTCATGAACATGTTAAGGAGACATCTTAAGACTTTCTTTTACTAAAGAAAGACTCCAACAATTTAATTATAAAGCATTTAAAGTTTGTTATCATCAAAATCAATATTATGAACATATACAAGTTAACAATCTCCCTTTTGATGATGACAAACTTCATTCCATATTTTGCTCCCCTTAATATATGCTCCCCTAAATATATGCTCCCCCTAAATGTATAACTTATCTCAAAACAAGTCCAATGAATATTATTAGCTCAAAGAACTATTTGAAAAACAATCTCCCCTTTTTGTAAAAAAAATCAAGTTATACAAGAGTCTCTCCCCCTTCATCATAAAAAAGAAAAAGATAGAAACGAGCAATGTAAAGCATAAAAAAATTTTGGCATAGGCCCCGTACAATGAAGCAAAACCTCAAAACAAAAACACAAAGACTTCCAAAAACATTAACCAAATCTCCATGTGCCAACAACTCCATCTTTCAACATATAAGTATCCAATCATGAAGAAAAAAAAAATCAATCAATCCATCATCAACAAAGATAGAAATGTAATAGAGAATATCAAAACACAAGTATGAAGAGTAAAATACAAATGAACATAACATAAAAATGTATGTGCGAATATGGTTAGGAAACTAAGAAGGTGGCGGAGAGGAGGTCTTGCCGCTGTGTGGTCATAGCCAAAATAGCCAAGAATGCGTTTGTGCAAAGCAATGATCTCATAGTGCTTGATCGATAGTCTGCTCCCGAAAAGTCTCAAACCGGCGGAGCGGAGCTGGCTGCCGTCGCGAAAGGCGCCCAATCTGTCAGGATCAGTCTTTGCCTCTCGGAATTCTCGAACATCATCAGCCAATCTTTGTAGAGTTTCCAAAACGGAGGTGAAGTGTCAAGGCTGCTCGGGAATAGAAGATGGTGCAGGCGCGGAAGGCGGCTCAGGAGCTGGAGAAGGCATGGAGGTGGATGGAATATCAGTATCCATCTCTCGCTCCTCTGGAACAGAATCAGCTGGAGGCTGGGGAACAGAGCGACGTGGAGGAGGCGGAGGATGAGCTCCAAGCCTAAAATCGGGAAGCTGATCGGGAGGGTAAACATCGTTGAGCATCCGATCATCCTCCGGAGCAATTAAGGTATCTCGGTTCTTGGAGTTATTGGTCTTGACCCATTGTCCATTCCTTCGAGAAAAGCCTATCTTGGTCAAGGCTTAGGACCAATCCTCTTGGACTCGTATACACCGCTGGTCCAAGAGGCACGTTAAAGTGCCGCAGAGCCTAGAGATAATACTACCATAGGGAAGTAGCGGTGGTTAACGCAGAGTACTCAACATGTGGCGCACAATAATGTATCCAAGATTAATAGGTCGCCCGAATAAGACTATCTAACAACCCAACATCCAATAGTGTAACCTCATCCGAATGACCCTTCCTAGGTGTAATGATATCTTTGTAAAATACTATGAAGGATGCGAACTTGGAGAGGCAATAATTGAGACCGAAAAGGTAAATTCAGATTTCATTTCTTTGAGATCTCTACGGCGACAAATGTTTGGACACCCGAATGATGAGAAAATTTGGAAAAGACAAAGCTTTAGGGAAGTGTAAACCTTATGCCCATCATTGGAAATTCCTAAAAGGTTGTTTAAAAACTCAACATCAAATTCAATGGGCACACCACCAACCTGAGTAACTATGTTATCTACCCGAGTTTCAGAGATTTCCATGTTTGAATAAAAAACTCGAACTAGATTAGGAAAAACCTTGTAATCTAAATCTATTGCGGATTCCCAAGGACGAAGCATAGTGCTCACACTTCTACGACATACAACTAAGTCCTGAAAATCGTCTATATCAACATAGAATGAATCTAATACCTTTCGACCCATGAAGCGATCCTCAAAGCGCTTGCGCAATGGTGCAGTGGGAAGATGAAGTTGTTCAAATTCGGAAGTCTCCCGAGGTGGAATAGGGTTGCTAGAGGAGCCTGTTTCCTTCTCCGAGTGGGACGCGATGAGCGGCCATGGTGGTGACCGGGAGACAAAGAAAGAGGAAGAAGATGTGATTTTGAGGCTCAATTTGAGTGAAGAAAGGCAAGATTTCAACCAAACAAGAGGAAATCAGTTCCGCTAACCTTAGGGTTTCAATTTGGGATTTTCGAATGTTGGGCTCGATTTGAAGATTTGAATCGGTGAAATTGATCTAAGGATGAAAATAAAGGTTTTAGCGGTGTGATTTTGCAAGAAAATGAAGCGTAAGACGAGATTGGAGAGGAAGAAAGCTTTCGGTTTGCGCAACAATGGCTGAAGCGGTGAAAGGGTAACTAAGTAGGAAGAAGAAACCCTTGGAACAGTTTTTATATTACACGAAACAATGAACGTTTCAGAACAGAAACGGTGAGGAGTAAATTCGAGAGAGCAAGCATAAAGTTTAAACGGTAGAGGCTTAATCGTTAACGGTGAAAGGTTAAAGACAAACGGTTTACCGTTTGTATGAAACAAAAGAGGGTAAGGCCAAAGCATTAGAGCATAGTTTCTGAAATTAAACAGACTGTTTATTTTCTAAACGGTTAACCGTTTATTTACCTAAAATTTTGCACATTCGATTTGATTTTTGCCCGTAAGTAATACATTCTAAGATCATTTAATTGATCCAAAAACGTTTTACAAGCCATTTTGATGCATGATTCATATACTCACATGTAATCAACCAATCAATTCATATAGAAATTCAAAAATTAACAAGCCAACCACATCACTTGCATATCTAGCTTAAGCATTTTACCAAGTAATCAAACATTTTAGCAGACTTAATAACATGAATAGAAATGTTAATGTGAAGACTTCATCATCCCAAGTTCATGTCGAATTTTAGAAAAATGTTCTTCCCCAAGAGGTTTGGTAAAAATGTCATGAGTTGTTTTTCCGTAGAAATAAACTCTAATGCAATAGCTCCCTTTGCACATGATCTCTCAAGAAATGATGTCTAATTTCTATATGCTTGGTTCTAGAGTGTTGAATGGGATTTTTGGAGAGATTTATAGCACTAGTATTATCACACTTAATAGGAATTTGGTCAAGATTAATGCCATAGTCTCTAAGTGTTTGTTTCATCCAAAGAAAGCTCAGTGCACAACAACTTCCGCAGACTATGTATTCACTTACGTAGTTGAAAGAGCAACAGAATTTTGTTTCTTGCTAAACCATGAAACAAGTGAGTGACCTAGAATATGACAAGTTCCACTAGTGCTTTTCCTATCGACTTTATAACCGGGAAAATCGGCATCTGAATAACAAGTTAAATCTATATGTGTTCCTCTAGGATACCAAAGACCAAGATCTATAGTTCCACTCAAATAACGAAAAATTCTTTTAACAGCAAGCAAATGAGATTCCTTGGGACATGATTGAAATCTTGCACACAAACATACACTAAACATGATATCGGGTCTACTTGCGGTTAAGTAGAGTAAAGAGCCAATCATACCTCGATATTTTTTAATATCAACATCTTTACCTTTTTCATCTTTGTCAAGCTTAATCGTTGTGCTCATTGGAGTGCTCTTGGTGTTTGAGTCATCAATGCCAAATCTTTTTAGCAAATCTTTGACATATTTCGCTTGGTTTATGAAAATTCCTTCCTCGTTTTGTTTGATTTGAAGTCCAAGGAAGTACTTCAACTCTCCTATCATACTCATTTCAAATTCTTTGCTCATACAAGATGAAAAATCTTTACACAACAACTCATTAGTAGAACCAAAAATAATATCATCAACATAAATTTGAACAATAAGTATATCTTGGCTTTTATGCTTAACAAATAAAGTTGTGTCCGCTTTTCCCATCGAAAAATCGTTATCTAACAAGAAGTTTTTAAGTCTATCATACCATGCTCTAGGTGCTTGTTTAAGACCATACAAAGCCTTAGATAACTTATACACATGGTCTGGAAATTTTTCATTTTCAAAACCAGGAGGTTGTTTCACATATACTTCCTCCATAATATAACCGTTTAAGAAAGCACTCTTGACATCCATTTGATATAAATGAAATCCTTATGACATGCATAAGCTAACAGCATCCTAATGGATTCTAATCTAGCTACAGGTGCAAATGTTTCATCAAAATCAATTCCTTCTTCTTGGTTGTAACCTTGAGCCACTAATCTAGCTTTGTTTCTTACAACCACACCTAGGATTCATCCATTTTGTTTCTAAATACCCATTTAGTACCTATAACAGATTGATGTTAGGATTAGGGACTAATTCCCACACATTGTTTCTCTCAAATTGATTCAACTCCTCTTGCATTGCCATAATCCAAGACTCATCATTTTCCGCATCCGCAAAGGATTTTGGTTCAATTTGAGAAATAAATGCAGCATGTTCACAAGTGTTCCTAAGTGATGATCTAGTTGTAACACCTCGTGAGGGATCTCCTAAAATTACATCCGTAGGGTGAGAAGAGACATACCTCCACTCCTTGGGAGTGTTTGAGAATTACCTTCATTTTGCTCGCACTTGTTTCTTCATGATGCTCTTCTTGAATTCCATGAGGTGCATCCTTTTGGTTGTCATTTGATGATTCTTCTTGATGTTCTTCTTCTCGCATTATCATCAACAATTCCTTTCTCCATGAGAGGAGGGATTAGACTCATCAAATGTGACATGCATAGATTCTTCCACAACCAAAGTTCTTTTATTATACACTCTATAAGCTTTGCTTGAGTTTGAATAACCAAGAAAAATACCAACATCGGATTTTGAATCAAATTTACCTAGATTATCTTTTGTGTTCAAAATAAAACATTTGCATCCGAAAACTTTGAAATAGCCAATGTTGGGTTTTCTATCTTTCCAAAGCTCAAATGGAGTTTTATTAAGATTAGGTCTAATCAACACACGATTCAAAACATAACATGCGGTGTTGATGGCTTCGGCCCAAAAATATTTTGGTAAAGAGTTTTCATTTAGCATGGTCCTAGCCATTTCTTGAATAGACCTATTCTTTCTCTCTACAACTCCATTTTGTTGAGGAGTTCTAGGTGATGAAAATTGATGCTCAATGCCAAGCTCATTACAAAACTTCTCAAATGCATGATTTTCAAATTCTCCACCATGGTCACTTCTAATACAAGTAATTGAATATCCTTTTTCATTTTGAACCTTTTTATAGAAAATTCTAAATGCATCAAAAGCATCATCCTTATTAGTTAAGAACAATACCCATGTGAATCTAGAGAAATCATCCACAATTACAAAAGCATAATATTTGCCACTTAAACTAGCATATCTAGAAGGACCAAATAAATCTATGTGAAGTAATTGAAGAGGTTTTAAAGTAGAAATATTTTTCTTGCTTTTGAAAGAAGTTTTGATTTGTTTTCCAAATTGGCAAGCTTCACAAATTCTATCTTTTGAAAATTGATTTTGGAAGACCTTTAACCAAATCATTTTTCACAATTTTTGAAATCAAATCCATACTAGCATGACCTAATCTTCTATGCCACAACCAACCATCATCATGCAATGCGGAGAAACATTTATCATTTGAGAATGCACAATCTATATTGATAGTATAAACATTAACACATCTATTTCCTACAAACAAAATCTTGCCATCACATGCATTTTCAATAAGACATTTTGATTCATCAAAGATAACTCTATATCCTTTATCACATAATTGACTAATGCTAAGAAGATTGTGTTTCAAGTTTTCAACCAAACATACATTTTCAATAAGAGTAGAGGATACATTACCGACATTGCCAATGCCAATGATTTTTCCTTTTGAATTATCTCCAAATGATACCTCTCCACCCATTTTCGATTTTGGTAAAACTTGAAAACCAAGAATAATTCCTGTCATGTGTCTTGAACAACCGCTGTCCAAGTACCACTTATTCTTCTTCTTCTTCAAGCCCTGCAGAAAAAGTCTCAAGTTTTAGGTACCCAAACCTTTTTGGGTCCTTGAGAGTTAGCAATGGTTCCTTTTGGAACCCAAACACATTTCACACCATAATGTGCATTTCTCTTTCTTTGGACATCTATCTTTCATATGACCATCTTGATTACAATAATGACATACAATTTGATTTCTAATAGATGTATTCCTTACAAAGTAGTTCTTGTAATATTTTTGTTTCAAATTTAGTTTGTAACCAATCCCTCCTTTGTCAAACACACACTTTTGTGAATTAAGCAAGTTATCCAACATCTTTTGCCCATTTGTAAATTTTAGCACAATCTCATTTAGATCATTGCTCTTCTTTCTAAGCAATTCATTTTCATTTTTCAAGTCATTCACATGTGATTCTAAATGCTCATGTGATGTGCTAGAATTCTCAAATAGTGCAACTTTATCATGCAATGTTTTATTCTCTAATTCTAGACAAGTAATCTTTGCACTAAATGATTCATTTTCATTTTTAAGCTCTACCATTTTCTTTTAAGGCAAACATTCTTTTTACCCATTTTCATCAATTCATCATGCAATTCTTTAAAGGCATTATGTAATTCATCATATGTAGGAAGATCACTTACCTCATCAAGTTCATCACATGATTCTTCTCCAAAGGCCATGAGAGCTAAGTTTGTCATTTCTTGTTGCTCTTCCTCATCACTTGTTTCCTCATCGCTATCATCCCATGTGGCCACCATAGCTTTCTTTTTGAGTTTGTTGAGGAGAGGACATTCCGGTCGTATATGTCCGGGCTTCTTGCATTCATAGCAAGTAATTGGTTCTTTCTTCTCTTATTATTCTTGTAACCTCTGATCTTTCTCTGCTCATTATTCTTCTTGTAGAATTTTCTGAATCTTCTAGCCAACATTGCCAGCTCCTCATCATCCATCTCGCTTCCTCATCATTCTCATGTTTTGAAGCTTTGAGAGCGATGCTTTTCTTCTTTCCTCATGCCCTTTTTCTCACGCCAAATCCTCTTCATATGAAATGAGAGAGCCAATTAAATCATCAATAGGTAAAACATTTAAATCTTTGGCTTCCTCAATGGCAGTCCTTTTGGTCTCCATTCTTTGGGAAGTGACCTAATGATTTTCTTAACTTTCTCGCTATTAGAAAAGGTTTTTCCTAGGGCTCCTAAAGTGTTCACTATGTCCGTGAATCTAGTATACATAGAATATACACTCTCATTTTGTTCCATTTGAAATAATTCATATTGTCGAGTGTACCTACTTATTTTGACTCTTTCACTTGATTCGTGCCTTCATACACGACCTCAAGTTTGTGCCAAATTTCATTTGCACTTTCACAACCTGGACACTCTATGAAACTCTTTCTTATCAAGTGCACAAAATAAGGCATTCATGGCTTTGGAATTTAGAGAAGCTTTTCTCTTCTCCAAATCATTCCATTCCCGTGAAGGTTTTGGAATATCTTCCCCTACTTCGTTTTTAGTCAAAGGCATGAATGGACCATCACATACAACTTCCCAAATTTCATAGTCTAGTGCTTGTAAATAAATTCTCATCCTAGTTTTCCAATATGGGTAGTCATTCCGTCAAAGAACGGTGGTCTAGTTGTGGATTGTCCTTCCCTAAAGGTTGAATCATTTTGGGTTGCCATGGATCTTTTACTCTAGACGGTTAAGTCCTAACAAGAGAACCAAGCTCTGATACCAAATGAAATTCTAGTTATGCAACCCAAGAGGGGGGGTGAATTGGATTTCTAAAAATTATTGAAATATAAAACAATAACTCAATGTTAATCTAAAATGAATTTAAAGCAATAACAAATAAATTTATCACACTATATAAAGATAAGGGAAGAGATTCAAACACGAGATTTTTTTACGTGGTTCGGCCAACCTCGCCTACATCCACGCCTCCAAGCTTTCGGGCTAGAGGATTCCACTAAGCAAGCCTTCAAGGCTACAATTGCTTACAATTGACTTCCAAGGTGTCAATAAACCTTTACAATATGAGATTATCCACAATCTTCTAACCCAAGTGTTTCCAACACTTACAATCACTCACAATTTTAAGATTACAAATTGTTTCACTCTCACACAATTTTTAAGATTACAAATCAATGCCCAATGTGTGAATAAATGAAGAATAAAGGTGTTTCAAGCTCTTTCAAGATTGTATTCTCGAGTGTATGCTCAATGATGAAGGAGTGATCAACCTTTGTTCGGATTTGAATGAGCTTATTTATACTTGGAGCTGAAAAGTAGCCGTATCGATCGTCGCTTTCGAAAACGGTTCGCCGTTAATCGTTAACGAGTTCACCGTTTATTCTCAAAAGTTACCGTTAGAGCTAATTTTTCAAATAAACGGTTTCTGTTAAGGATTACCCCTTAACCGTTAATTTCGAGACTGCAAAGATGATTTTGGTTATCGGTTTCATTAAACGGTTAAAGCGTATCATGGAATAACATTTCGAAATTATCGGTTAACGTTTTATATAAACGGTTCACCGTTTAATCCAATAACCTCCAAAACGTTTTAGCCTTATCCGCTTCCGCATTAACGGTTAAAGATTAGCAAGGAATTGAACTTCCGAAATTATCGGTTAGCCGTTTTATATAAACGGTTCGCCGTTTAATTCGATAGAGTTCGCAAAAACGTGTTAGCCTTATCCGTTTCGCTAACGGTTAAAGATTAGCGAGGAATTGAACTCCGGAAATTATCGGTTAGCCGTTTTATATAAACGGTTCGCCGTTTAATTCGTAAATGCAAAACGTGTTAGCCTTATCCGTTTCGCTAACGGTTAAAGATTAGCGAGGAATTGAACTTGGAAATTATCGGTAGCCGTTTTATATAAACGGTTCGCCGTTTAATTCCAGTAGCCTGCAAAACGTGTTAGCCTTATCCGTTTCCGCTAACGGTTAAAGATTAGCAAGGAATTGAACTTCTGGAAATTATCGGTTAGCCGTTTTAAATAAACGGTTCAAGCCTTAAGAGTTGTTTACTGGATTTAATCGGTTTGCCGTTTTCAACATAAACAGAAACCGTTTATTTCGTAACCACTTCTATAGCCAGAAATTGCAGGAAAATATTTTTCAATTGAATTTTAACAGAAAACCATCTTTCATGAACATGTTAAGGAGACATCTTAAGACTTTCTTTTACTAAAGAAAGACTCCAACAATTTAATTATAAAGCATTTAAAGTTTGTTATCATCAAAATCAATATTATGAACATATACAAGTTAACAGAACAGTGGCCTCAAAGCATGCCACAAACTCAGTTTCCATTGTTGATGATGCTATGATAGATTGTTTCGCACTTTTCCATGAGACTACTCCTCCAACTAATAGGAACAAGTAACCAAAAGTGGACTTTTTGCTATTAAGATATCCAGCAAAATCTGAATCTGAGTAGCCAATAACTTCCACATTATCAGATCTCTAGTAAGTAAGCATATGATCTTTTGTTCATTGCAAGTACCTAAGTACTTTCTTGGCAGCTTTCCAATGATCCATTCCAGGGTTGCTTTGATATCTGCCCAACATCCGAACAACAAAGCTGATGTCTAGTCTTGTACAAACTTGGGCATACATTAAGCTTCCAACAACAGATGCATAAGGAATATTTTCCATTTGCTTGCATTGCAATTCATTCATTGGACATTGCTTAAGACTAAACTTATCTCCCTTTTGGATAGGGACAACACTTCCAGAACAATTTTCCATTCCAAATCTTTCTAAGACTTTATTAATATATGCTTTCTGAGACAATCTCAACAATCCACGTAATCTATCTCGGAATATTTCTATTCCTATCACGTAGGATGCCTCTCCCATATCTTTTATTTCAAAGTTCTTGGAAAGAAAATTCTTAGTCTCATGCAACATACCAAGATCATTAGTAGCAAGCAAAATATCATCAACATACAGGATCAAAATTATAAACTTGCTCCCATTGGCCTTCATATAGATACAACAATCAACGATGTTTTCTTTAAATCCAAATGAAATTACAGTATCATGAAACTTACGATACCATTGTCGAGAAGCTTGCTTGAGTCCATATATTGATTTTTTAAGTTTATACACCATATGTTCCTTTCCTTTGATTGAGAAGCCTTCAGGTTGGTCCATATAAACTTCCTCTTTTAAATTCCTATTAAGAAAGGCGGTTTTCACATCCATTTGATGTAGCTCTAAGTCATAATGAAGTACTAGTGCCTTGATGATTCTAAAGAGTCTTTCTTAGAGACTGGCAAAAATGCCTCTTTATAATTAATGCCTTTCTTTTGAGTGAAACCTTTGGAAAACAATCTGGCTTTATATCATTCGATATTGCTATTAGAGTCGCGTTTAGTCTTAAAGACCCATTTACACCTAACTCTCTTACATTCTTCTGGCAATTCAACAACATCCCAAACTTTATTTTGTTCCATAGATTTCATTTCATCATTCATGGCATCAATCCATTTATTAGAATCTGCACTATCAATGGCTTGTGAAAACCCAACCAGATCCTTATTGATTCCGATATCGAAATCTGATTCTTATAGATAAACCACATAGTCATCTGAAATAACTGACCTTCTTTCTCTTTGTGATTTTCTTAATACCATTTCTTGTAGTTCTTCTACAATTGGTTCATTGATGACAATTTCATTATAGGGTTAGTTATCTTTAACTTGTTCCTCAACATTGTCATCTTGCACAATAGTTGTAGGAACAATATTTTGAGAAGTAATGGGTATTTGGACATTCACCCTTGCTTCTTGAATTACCATATTTTGTGGTTTCTCACTCCCACTGAATTTGCCATTTTCAATGAACTTAGCATTACCGGTTTCCAAAATTCTAGGACTATGGTTAGGACAGTAAAATCTAAACCCCTTGGATTTCTCTGGGTAACCAATAAAGTAACCACTAACTGTTCGAGAATCTAATTTCTTTTCATGTGGATTATAGATTATTGCTTCTGCCGAATAACCCCAAACATGAAATACAAGTGTGCAACCCAAGAGGGGGGGTGAATTGGTATTTTAAAAATTATCCTAGCAAAACACACAACAATCTAATCTAATGCCTTAATAAATTTGAAAACAATAAATTCAATGAAAGCACAATAATTAATGAGCAAGGGAGGAGAAAGCAAACTCAAGGATTTCTATGTGGTTCAGCTATTCCCTCCTACGTCCACGCCTCCAAGCAACCCAAGCTTGAGGATTTCACTATCCAAGCCTTTCGAAAGCTTCAAATGTTTACAATTGACTTCCAAGGTGTCAATGAACCTTTACAACAAAAAATTATCCCCCAATCTCTTCACTCAAGTGTTTCCCACACTTATACACTTACAAATTTGATGAGAAAATGAAGATTACAACAAAAACTCTCTTTAAAAGTGGATATGCAAATAATAGCACAATAAGAATTTAATCTATGATGATTTTCGAATTTGAAGCTCAATATATGTTGTGTGCACTTGTTTATGCTTGCCAAGATTACCAAAAATGAATTGGATTTTGAGTTTATATAGTTGGAGCTTAAAAACTAGCCGTTATGCACTTTTTGCTCATAACCGGATTACCGTTTATGGTATCCGGAATTCCACTTGCATGTTACCGTTAAGGCAAAAATTTAAATTTTTGAACATCCAGAATGCCGCTTGTGATATCCGGATTGCGTTTATACTCCAGAAGCTTTTCATCTCCGTGAATCGGATTAGTTGCGAAGACAATCGGATTGCTGCTTTCCATTCAGATGAATTCTGTCCCGTAACCGAATTTCCGTTTATCATATCCGGAATGCCGCTTGCTACAGTAATGGTACAATGCACTGTTTGCCACAATTATAATTTGACCCCAAAACTTTTCATAATTGTACTATGGCCCAAAACGTTATACATTTTACAAATAGATCCAATTTCAGAATTTTTAAATAATACTTTTTGAATCCCAAAACTTTCTGAAATTATGATATCACCCAAAATGCTATGAAATGTTTCAAATAAATCCTTCTCTAAAATTTCAAGCAATACTTGTTGATTTTAAAGTTTTCAAAATTCTTTCAATTAAACCATAAACTTGAAAAACAACCAATTTCATAAAATCATTTTTCCATTAGATATAAAACCTTTATAATGTGAAAATAATGATTTATTTAAAATGTATGAAAAATAATTTAGCTTTTAAAAACTTAATCATTCTTAATTTTGTTTGTTATCATCAAAATCAATATTATGTTAACATAAATATTAACAGTCTCCCCCTTTTTGATAATGACAAATCTTTCATGTATTTAAAGAATGATTGAATAAATTGTTCCCCCTAAATGCAAGCTCCCCTTATAATTTGAGCTTAAAAGATTAATCATTCTTAATCTTAATCATTATGAAAACATATATGTTAACAATCTCCTCGTTTTTGATGATGACAAACCTTTCATATATTTAAAGAGTGATTCCATAAATTGCTCCCTTTAAATGTAAGCTTCTCTTACAATTGCCAATTAGCTAAATTAACAAATTTAAATACATGCATTTTTCTCCCCCTCATCATCAAAAAGAAAAACTTAATTGGCAAAGAAAAAGAGAAGAAAATTTTTATAAATTTAAAAACATGTATTCTTCTCCCCTTTCATCATTAAAAAAAAACTTAAAGGAAAAGAATAAGAGTAGCAAATTTGTTACCCATGTTGTCCGAGTAGAAAGTTGGACACATTTTCCCCCTAACAACAAGCCTCACCTCAAATACAAGTTTTAGTAAAATAACTCCCAAATTATCATCATCACATAATCCATCAACCATAAAATGATCATGAATCATCATTCCATCAATGATCAAATCAACAACTCATAGCATAAAATTATCATAAAAAAAATATAATCAAATAATCATCATATCTCCAAATTCATCAAAATCAACATCATAATCATATATCAATAATCAAAACAATACTCAAAATGCATATTATTCTCCTCCTTTTGACAACATCAAAATGATATATTACTTTGTCTCCCCCTTTGGACAACAACAAAGTTCAAAATGTATATTATCCAAAATTATATTGTATGCTCCCCCTAAATATATGGCCAATTTAAAAATTTAACCAAAATAATTTTATCCAAAAGCATATCATATTTATCTCCCTTTTCATCATAAAAAAAAAATAGATAGATGCAATCAAAACAAATATCATCGAAAATAATTCGATGAAGATATTACCCATTTTGTGCGAGCAAAAATTTCAGCAGAGTCTCCCCTTAAAAATGAACAAATCCTCAAATACACAATATGGTTAAAACACTTCCATATAAGCTTAAACAATGATATCAAACCAACAACTCCATCAATTCATCAAGCAATGCATATATAATCATCAATCATCAAAATCATCAAGAAATCAAATCATCCCAAGTTCATGCCGAATTTTTGAAAAATGTTCTTCGCAAAGAGGTTTTGATTTGTTTACCAAATTGGCATGCAAAAGTTATAAGTACATATTATCAACTATCCAAGCTTCATAATTACTAATCACATTTTAGAAATCAAAACAGCTAAACTCATCAAATATCTAATGTGACATTTCAAAATAACTTAAAAAATCTTATATGCTTAAAATTATCGAAGTATATGTATTTTCCCCTTTTTCGAAATCATTTAAAATAATTAATGCATATTCAACAATACATCTATAAAGTACAAAAAAAAAATACATCCATTCATCAATCATAGATTGCATAAGATCAAACTTCATCAAAGCATATTCTATATCATCAAAAACTTAAGTAAAGCATAAGTACATAATGACAATATATAGATCATCAAAATCAACATATGGCAATAAATAGATCATCAAAATCAATATAACTATTAAGAAAAGCCATCATTATGAGCTAAAGAACAAATGATCAAGTTCATAAGAGCAATAAGTCATGTGTGCAAATTTTATAAATGCATGATGATATAACACAATTAATGGTATATGAATTCATACATACATAAGAGATGGACAATAATGATAGACAATTAATAAGATTAAATCTAGAGAGAGAAAATTTATTTGAAAACCTAGGTTGAATTTCGGATCTAGGGAGTTTGATGTTGAAAATGGATTTGAAAGATGATTTTGGACACAAGAGTGAATGGGGAATAAGTTTTATGAATCAATTTGGATCGAAAATGAATGAGAATGATGGATTTTGGAATGAGAAAGAATGAAGGAAGAATCGATTTTTAGAGAGAAAATGGTATCCAGTTTCCCAAAAAAAAAGGGAAGAAAAAGAAATAGTTTATGAACCGTGAATTCGGCGTACCGGATTTCACTAACCAGTTAGCTGGTTAGTGGACAGAAAGATGAGAGCCGAAATTGGCTTACCGGTTTCTTTATCCGGTTGTCCGGATATTTTCCATAATTTTTCAAGAACTCATTCGGCTTACCGGTTTGAAGAATCTGCTGTCCGGTTTTGAGGCAGAAAGTTAGCTTTACAAATCCGACTTTCCAGATTTAATAACCAAATGACCGGTTGTTGTCCAGAAATGAAACTTTCTTAAACAGCTTACCGGTTTTCCAATTCGGTTATCCGGAATTCAACCCGAGAGCAACCATTGCTAAATCCGGCTTACCGGTTTGCTAAATTCGATTATCCGGAAGTTGTCCTGAGAGCAATCAACAAGAAAACAGTCTTCCGGTTAATAAGAAAAGTATACCGGTTAATCCTTGGAAATCATTTGAACTCTTATTAAATTTTGGTAAGCTCTCAAACTTGTATTATACACACCATTTTATTTTTGGCTTAGAAGTTGATTGATTTTAAACCATTTTGAGAATCAAAACTTTTCAATAAGCCATTTAATACATGAAACATAAATGCATATAAGAGCAAACATATAACTCATATATCATGCATATACATCATACAATCATGAAATATATAAGCATTTAAAGATTGAGAATCCAAGCATATCACTCATTTATCATGCTTAGGCATTTCATAATTATTAAAATAAACAAATTCATCATGATGAGTTAACAAACTATCATCATATATATCTATCCATGCATCATGATTATACACAATAAGATGGAAAGAATTGTTACCAAAGCAATTAAATCATCTTACCTCATTATTTTTGCTTAGACCATGATCAAGTGATTATCCTCACAAGCTTCATCAAGGAACTCTCCACCATTCCTTGATTGTGGTACCTACAAAGAAAACATTCAAGTTGTACATTTTGGTACCCAAATATTATTGGGTCCTTAAGTGTTAGAAATGGTTCCTTTTGGAACCCAAACACATTTTACTCTATAATATGCATTTCTTTTAATAGGACATCTATTCTTCATATGACCATTTTGATTGCAATAATGACATAACATTTTATGAACACTTGTGGAAGTAGCCTTAACAAAAAAATTCTTATAATATTTTTGTTTCAAGTTAGGCTTATATCCAAGTCCTCCTTTATCAAATACACATTTTTGAGTGCTTAGCAATTTTTCTAAGTTCTTTTGACCATTTGTGAATTTTAACACAATTTGATTTATCTTATTGCTCTTCTTCTTAAGCACTTCATTTTCTTTCATTAATTCATCAACATGTGATTTCTCATGCTCATATGAAGTACTTTGTTTGCATTTAAATGATGCAATCCTATTATGTAACATTTCATTATCTAATTCCAATTCTTTGATATTTTCATTTAATGAAACATTGTATTTTTGTAAAGCATCATTTTCATTTTTCAAGTCATCTACATGTGATTCTAGATGCTTGTGTGAAGTGCTACATTTCTCATTTGATAATGCAACTTTATCATGCAATGTTTTATTCTCTAATTCTAATTCCTTTATCTTCTCATTCAATGAATCAATGCATTTTTGCATGGCATCCTTTTCATTTGTTAGTTCTAGCATTTTCTTCTTAAGGCATGCATTCTTTTTACCAAGTTTCATCCACTCATCATGCAATTCTTTAAAAGCATCATCTAATTCATCATATGTAGGAAGATCACTTACCTCATCAAGTTCATCATCCGATTCATCTCCAATTGCCATAAGTGCCAAATTTGACACTTCATGAGATTCCTCCTTGTTTGTAGTCTCCTCATATACAACTTCAAGTTTTCTCCATATTTCATAAGCATTAAAACAATTTGAAACTCTATGAAATTCCTTTTTATCTAATGCACAAAATAAAACATTCATAGCCTTGGAATTTAAAGACATATTCTTCCTATCCAACTCACTTAAAGCATTCTTCCTAAGAATGAATGAACCATCACAAACTATTTCCTACATTTCATAATCTAAGGCTTGTAAAAAGATTCTCATACTAGTTTTCCAATAAGGATAATCATTTCCATCGAAAAATGGAGGTCTAGTGGTAGATTGGCCTTCCATGATGGTTGAGCTAATTTGGGTTGCTATGGATCTTTAACTCTAGACGGTTAAGTCTACACAAGAGCACCTTGCTCTGATACCAAATGAAATACAAGTGTGCAACCCAAGGGGGGGTGAATTGGTATTTTAAAAATTATCCTAGCAAAACACACAACAATCTAATCTAATGCCTTAATAAATTTGAAAACAATAAATTCAATGAAAGCACAATAATAGATGAGCAAGGGAGGAGAAAGCAAACTCAAAGATTTTTACGTGGTTCGGCTATCCCCGCCTACGTCTACGCCTCCAAGCAACCCAAGCTTGAGGATTTCACTATCCAAGCCTTTCGAAGGCTTCAAATGTTTACAATTGACTTCCAAGGTGTCAATGAACCTTTACAATAAAAGATTATCCCCCAATCTCTTCACTCAAGTGTTTCCCACACTTATACACTTGCAAATTTGATGAGAAAATGAAGATTATAACAAAAACTCTCTTTAAGAGTGGATATACAAATAATAGCACAATAAGAATTTAATCTATGATGATTTTCGAATTTGAAGCTCAATATATGTTGTGTGCACTTGTTTATGCTTGCCAAGATTACCAAAAATGAATTGGATTTGAGTTATATAGTTGGAGCTTAAAAACTAGCCGTTATGCACTTTTTGTTCATACCGGATTACCGTTTATGGTATCCGGAATTCCACTTACATGTTACCGTTAAGACAAAAATTTAAATTTTTGAACATCCGGAATGCCGCTTGTGATATCCGGATTGCCGTTTATGCTCCAGAAGCTTTCTGCCCCGTAACCGGATGTCCGTTTAGCACAATCGGATTGCCGCTTTCCATTCAGATGAATTCTGTCCCGTAACCGGATTTCCATTTATCATATCCGGAATGCCGCTTGCTACAGTAACGGTACAATGCACTATTTGCCAAAATTAGAATTTGACCCCAAAACTTTTCATAACTGTACTATAGCCCAAAACGTTATACATTTTACAGATAGATCCAATTTTAGAATTTTTAAATAATACTTTTTGAATCCCAAAACTTTCTGAAATTATGATATCACCCAAAATGCTATGAAATGTTTCAAATAAATCCTTCTCTAAAATTTCAAGCAATACTTGTTGATTTCAAAGTTTTCAAAATTCTTTCAATTAAACCATAAACTTAAAAAACAACCAATTTCATAAAATCATTTTTCCGTTAGATATAAAACCTTTATAATGTGAAAATAATGATTTATTTAAAATGTATGAAAAATAATTTAGCTTTTAAAAACTTAATCATTCTTAATTTTGTTTGTTATCATCAAAATCAACATTATGTTAACATAAATGTTAACAAAACATGCAAGTGTCTTAAACTAGGTTTCCTTCCTGTCCACAGTTCAAAAGGTATCTTTGGAACTGCCTTACTAGGAACCCGGTTTAGTAAATATCCTAGTAGTTTTAAGCGCATGCATCCACAATGATAAAGGTAAAGATGTATTGCTTAGCATACTTTTAACCATTTCCATTAAGGTACGATTACGCCTTTCTGCTACACCATTTTGTTGTGGCGTACCTGGCATTGTGTATTGAGCATAAAAGCCATAATTTTCTAGGAATTTAGCAAAAGGACCAGGATATTGTCCTGATTCATTATACTTCCCATAGTATTCTCCACCTCTATCTAATCTAACGATTTTCATCTTTCTATCTAATTGTCTTTCAACCTCAGTGATGTATACTTCAAAAGCATTCAACGCTTGAGATTTTTCATACAACAAATAGATGTAACCATAACGTGAAAAATCATCAATAAATGTGATAAAAAAACTTTTCTCCACTTAGTGATGGAATATCAAAAAGCCCACAAATATCAATGTGGACAATTTCAAGGAGTTGTGAGCTTCTTGTGGCACCCTTCTTAGTTTGTTTGGTTTGCTTTCCCTTAATGCAATTTACAAAAACCCCAAGATCAGTAAAATCTAGACTTAGTAAAATCTCATTCTTCACTAATCTTTCTAACCTTTCTTTGCATATATGACCCAAACGTTTATGCCATAGAAAAGCTGAACTTTCATCAATCATACTACGTTTAGTTCCAACATTATGATGCACAGTAAGTAGGGCCTCAGCAAATAGGTTATCAAGTTTAAATTTGTACAAACCATCACATGAAAAATCAGAACCAATTAATTGAGAATTTTTAAGCAAACAGAAACATCCATTCCCAATTTTAAAAAGTAACCCATACTGTCAAGTTTAGATAAGAAACTAAGTTGCGAGAAACTAAAAGAACATAAAGAGTTTGAAACAAATCTAATTGATAACCAGTCTCTAAAACTAAACGATATGTTCTAATACTCTCAACTGGAACTTTGACCCGATTTCCCATGAATAAAGAATGCTCATTTGGGCTTATGATTTGGATCGTAATAAATCCCTGCATCGTATTTAAAACATGAGTAGTAGCACCAAAATCAATCCACTAAGTATTATAGGGAACTTCTGTTAAATTTGAGTTGAAACATATAAAAGCACAAGGCTTACCTTTCTTTTCGAACCATGCCTTACATTTCAGGCAATCACTTTTATAATGATCAGGCTTCTTGCAGAAGTGGCATATATCTTTCTTTTGTTCCCTTTTAGCAAAAGTAGCCTTGGAGAATTCATTCACCTGGAGTGAGCCTTGCTTCATGCCCTTTTCAGATTTATTCTTGTGCTTGTTTTTTACTCCTTAATCAGTGAGATGAATTATATTAGTTTTCTGACTCTTAAGTCTTGTCTCCTCTTGTACACGCGTAGCAGTTAACTTATTAACATCCCATTTTTCATCAAGGCTGTTATAGTTAATCTAAAAAGGCCCATACTCTGGGGACATTAAGTTCAACATAAATCTAGCCAGGAAACTATCATTAAGAGTCATGTCCAAAGTATTTAACTTTGTTGTTACATTAGTCATCTCAAGGAGGTGTTCATGCATATTACGCGAACCATCATATTTCATGGTGGTCAAGTTAGGCATTAATGTCCTAGCAAGAGACTTGTCTGCACTTTGAAAGCACTCTTCCATAAATTTCATATATTCCTTAGTATTGTCAATTTTAGGAAGAGTTGTCTTAATGTTGCCCGCAATAGTCATTCGCATAAACTTAAAGCTTAATCTGTTTGATATTTCCCAAGCTTTATAGAAAGACCTTTCATCAGCACTGCTTTCTTCTGTAAGAGCAGCTGGTTTCTCATGTTCAAGTGCTGTATCAAGATCAAGTACACCTAAGTGAAACTCAACTTGTTCAAACTAGTCAGAGAAATTCAATCCATTAAATATAGGAACAGATGAAGCAATTGAATGAAGAGCAACATGAATAGATGCTGTAAAATATAATAACATTTATACATATTAATGCTTCGAGATAAAAGGCTATGTAATAAAACTTTATTCAGATTCAGAATACATAATTTAAATGAATCCATAATGTATATCAAAGTTCCCCTTTGGGTATATACTAAGATACACCAAAGTAATAGTAATGCAATGCAGTTTGACATTAACGGTATTATTTATTTGCTATATAGATAAGTATCTTATCTTTGGACAACGCACCCATCAAAATATAAAAAAATAATTAACCCAATAATTTATAGTTTCCAAATAATAAATGATTCACCTTTGGGTGATCTTTCTTTACTAAAAGGAAAATGTACATCAAAATACCCACATCATTTATCCTTATTATGCATTATCAATTTATGAGTAATTGATGACAACAATATATTATTATGCAAATTGATATTCATTTAAACTTCAACTAGTTTGATCACTTTTGTGATTAACAAACCATCATGATATGAATTTCAATATTGTATAATAATAATGATGAGATAATTACATCATAACCTCATTGCTATTAATCTGACGTTAGTTCCTTAATTGGTAAATACGAAATAATAAGCATACAAATTTATCAAGGCCTCTAATAATAATTCTATATGTTAATTAATGGTCAGTATGTATTCATATAACAGCCATGATGCTTCTAATACATATATATATAGATGTAATTAAGCAATCACCAAGCATTTATATGCATATATATAATTGATACATGTTCATATTCGGTTAACCATTCATATAAATATATATGCGCATTATTGCATTATATAATAACTATATAAGACATATATTATACGTACATATCATGCACATGAGCCATGACCAAATCAAAGAAAGCCAAAGTCTTAGCATTCAAACAATGGCCGACGTTCCGGATTGTAAAGGAAGCCAGATTCAGTTTTTGACGATGATTCATGTAACTATGACCATGATCGCATGTGAATACATGTAACATAAAAGTTTAAACACAAACCATAGTGCCTCATCATTAAACATCATGCGGAACTAATAAGCATTAACACGAAAACAATCAACAGCCAATTGAAGTATGTCCGTATAATAGAATAAGGCAAATCTGGAGATCATGTAATAAATATATAACCGATTTATAAATCGATTAAATTTTCAATTTAACAAATCAAACTAATAAAGGGAGAGTCGTTAAAACTTTAAACGGAAAAATCATATATTCTCAAACCTGGCTTTGATACCACATGTTATCTTTAAGACTCTAATTATTAATGGAATCATCATACATGATTAAACAATAAGCCAGGAAATTGGAATATATATATATATATATATAAGACGATAGTGATTTTAGGAAAAATTAACTAATGGTTGATTTTAACAAGCAATTTTAAAAAGGAAAAGCAACACAGACTTTAAGCAAAATAAATTTACCAAGTAGAGGTACGTGGCGTTGTCCCTCCAGATCGATGAGGTCTTTGGTAAACCAAGATATTTAAACCTCCTTTGGACTCAGATCTGACTTAGAACAGATCAATAGCCTGCACGTTCTGGTTTCCAGCCTATATACCTTGCTTTGATTGATTTAAAATTTTATTAAGGCTTTTGCAATCTTTATTACAACAAGGCTCAAACAGAAATATTAGATCTGGATCCCAGAACTAATATTTAGATTGATTGGGGGGAGAAGAAAACATACAACAGAAGACAGAGATCCAGTCTCATTGCTTCTGAGGAATGTACAGATTTTATGAGCAGATCTGATATGGAAGATCAGATCGCCAAACATGCATAAACTTTAAATAAATTACAGAAAATTAAATTGCTTTAAAAATAAATTGCGAAAATTTAAAGTGCATAAAAGTAAATTGCGGAAATTTAAATACGCATGAACTTTAAAATTATTACAGGCTTTGAAATGAAAATTACATAAGCTTTAAAATATTTACATTTATTTCTTTAAGTCGACAACTTTTTAAGAGATTACAAGCGAGATTCTAGAAAAATTCTGAAAACAAGGAACTTAACCAATGATCGGAAAATTCCTTGAATACAGAAAACTTCTTTTGTCTCTAGAAAGAAGGGAGAAGAAAGAAGAGAGAGAGAGAGAGAGAGAGAAGTGAAGAGAGAGAGGAGGAAGGAAAAGAATGCCGAGTCTAAGTCTTCGGCCATTCTTATATACAAAAAATTTTTGAAACTGTAGCTTTAAACTGTAGCGAGTCTGTAGCTTTTAAACTGTTCACTATAGCGGAGCTTTAAGTGCACAGTAAACTTTGAAAATTGCCACTGTAGCGAAGCTGTTGCTTTATACGTCTTTACGGTATCTTTATACGGAAGGGATACAAAATAAAATACAAAATACAAAATCGGGTGAAGAGACATGTGCGCTCTCACTTGTGTCCAGAGGACCACCCGATACAAAAAAATACAAACATAAAGAAATTAACTTCCTCTTTTTTTTTTTAAGTAAATAACTTATTTACATTGCTTTATAGGAGGCAATAATCCGAAGCAGTCATCTTCATTGTCGTCACCAAGGGAGATGAACGGTTCAGATTCTTCATCATCAGTTGAGCTTTGTATAGATGGTTCGGACCTGGAGGCAAGTAGCTGCTCCATGACTTTGAAATACTCTTCTTCTGTTTTGGCACCTGCACGAAGAGATTGGGCTTTGGATTTTTGGGTGAGGAAGGTTCCTTGGGCTCTAACATCTTTAATGGTTGGGGCAAGGAAACCTTTGGCAGAGAGCCAGTTTTGGATTAGGTTTGTGGTCAATTTAGTCTGTTCATCAAATTTGTTCCACCATTTGACTTTGAAAGTTTTTTGAAGGATTAATTGGGAATCATGAGTGTGGTATCTGAGGTTCCACATCCATACCCAAGGTAGGAAGAAATTTGTACAAAAACAGAGAAAAGAGAGGAATCTTTTCCAGACTCAGAAGGTTTGTAATGGGCTTTGAAAAGGTTTAAACATTGGATGGCATTTGGAGTTAGGATGTCTGGTATTGGGCCAAAATAGTTCCACCACTGTTGGAACCAATTTGGAAGGCTTTGTACGGTTATTTTGGAATTAAAGAAAAATAACCATGAGTGAGATTTTTTAGGGTTTTGAATAAAGAATGTGTTAAACCAGGCTTGTTGATAATCCCAATAGGAATAGGTCACACAATGAGGCAGACACATTTGAAAATTGGCGGGAAATCTTTTTTGGGTGTGGAAATGATCATTCCACTGTTTTGGGTTCAAGACATTTAAAATAGTAGCAGTGGAATAGGCGGGTTCTTTATGGGTTTCACTGAGAAAGAAATGTTTAAATTTTACTAACTCAGTGGCTTCAAGAATGGATTCATAGAAAGATTGAGGTTTTGTTAAATCCCATGGTTTAAAAAACCATCCAGGGGGGAAAAACTTTGAAATTGTTTGAAATGGGTCAGAATGGTAAAATCCTTCTTCCACAGTCAAAATGTTTTGGAAGTAGGTTTTATCAAACCAATCCGAGGTTTTCTTTGAAAGCTTTGATTGTGAGAGAACAATCTGGGAGGATGAACTTTCACCAGAAAGAATAACTTTTTGAGAAGAGGGTTTTGTAGTAATTTCTTTAGAAACATGTTTTTCTTTTGGAGAAATTTGGCTTTGTGAAAAACTTTGTAGAGCAAGTAAAAAATCAGGGGAATTAGAAATGGATTTCATCCATTCATTTACCTGATCCTGAGAGGCAAGGGCTTTAACTCTTGATTCATCATCTTCAATCATGTCAATCCAAGATCTGATCGGCATGGCTGATGATAACAATTTTTCTTTAGGGGGAGAAGAGGCTTTGGAAGGTGTCTGGGACACAGGGTCTTTGAAGATCTCTTTCCCTTTATCTTTTGTCTTTTTGGGAGGCATTATCTGTTTTGAAGAAACTCTCTGATTAGAAAATCAGGGAGTGAATTTGTATCGCCTTTAATAAATTCAATATCAAAATAAAAAATGCTCAAAATAGCTTGCCATCTAGCAAAAATTTGTTTTGAAGCAATATTTTGACCATCTTTTTCCAAGACATGTTTTGCTGCTTTACAATCAATTCTGAGTAAAAATTTTTGATTTAGTAAATCACTTTGAAATTTTGAGATGCATAAAACAATAGATAAAATTTCTTTTTTAATAGTAGAATAATTTTTCTGACATTCATTCCAATGGGCAGAAACATATTGTACTACTTGTTCTTTATTATTCTCAACTTGTTTTAATATTCCACCGTAACATAAATCTGATGCATCAGTCTCAACAATTTTAGGTAATGTGGGATTGGCAAGAAATAAACATGGGATGTCTTTAACAATGCTCTTTATCTGTTTTACGACTTCAGTATGATTTTCTGACCATGCAACAGGGTTCTTTTTTAACCTATCATGCAATGGTTTTGCTATTCTGTTGATGTTTGGGCAGAAATCAAGAACATAATTTAAACTTCCTAAAAATCTTTACAATTGAGTTTTGTCAAGAATTTTATCAGGAAATTTGTCAGTGAAAGCAAGGGACCTTTCAATAGGAGTGATAGTTCCCTTTGAGATATAGTGGCCAAGGAATCGGATTTTAGTCTGGAATAGGGAAATTTTTGAACTAGAGATGGCTAGGCCTGCTTTTCTAGTTGCAAAATAGAAAGTCTTTAGATGTTTAAAATGTTGATCTATTGATTGGGAAAAAATCAATACATCATCAATATAAACAATGCAAAATTCGGTAAAAGGATTATAAATATCATTCATAATTCTTTGAATCGCTTTTTATGTTAATAATTGTCCATTCATATTGGCCAAATGGAACAGTGAAAGCCGTTTTATAACGGTCTTTAGGATGAATTTGGATTTGCCAAAAACCCGACTTCATATCAAATTTTGAAAATATGAATACAAAGTGGAGTTTTTGGAGTAAATCTTTTTTATTAGGTATGGGATACCTAATCCATTTTAAAGCTTTATTAAGGAGTTTGTAGTTTATTACTAGTTTTATAACGGTCTTTAGGATGAATTTGGATTTGCCAAAAACCCGACTTCATATCAAATTTTGAAAATATGAATACAGAGTGGAGTTTTTGGAGTAAATCTTTTTTATTAGGTATGGGATACCTAATCCATTTTAAAGCTTTATTAAGGGGTTTGTAGTTTATTACTAGTCTTGGTGTTCCTCTTTCTATTTCAGAATTTTTATTAACATAAAAAGCGGCACAAGACCATGGGGATCTTGATTTAACAATGAGTCTTTTGGTCTCTAAATCTTTGATTTCTTCTTTACAATATTTTTCTAATTCCATATTCATTTGAATAGGACGAGCTTTAGTGGGTATTTGTTTTTCGTCAAAAGAATTTTCATATGGTAAATCCACCAAATGTTGTTTTCTGTTCCAAAACGCAGTTGGTAAATCAGCACATATTTTTTTTCAATTAATAATTTAAATTCAGAAATTTTTCTTTGTGTAAAATCATTTTTCAATTGATTCTCTATTCTTTGTAGGTTTAAATCCTTTTGTAAACAAGTTAGATTAACCTGTTTTGATTTAAGCAAAACATTTATTCGGTTCTGGTGAACAGAATTGTCTTTTATAATATTTAAATTTCTGGTTTTAGGTTTTTCTATAAAAGGGAATTTTAATTTTGTTTTTTCTGCTTTGAAGGATATACTGTCATAATTAACCGTATAAGGGGTAATGAGATTTATAAAAGGTGTTCCTAAAATAACAATATGATGAATATCATTTGTTAAAAAGAAAGTAGTTTTAAATTCAAAACCACTGTTAATAACAGATGCTTCTACTTTAGAATGGATGTTCAATTTTGAATTATTGGCGGCAGAAAGTTTTTCTTTTGTTTTTTCTTTGAATTTATCAGGAACAAAAATTTCTTTAATACAATTTAAATCAGCGCCAGTGTCAAATAATGTTATGGTGTCCATTTCAAGTTCTTTGGAAAAAACTAAGGTAATCTTTATTAAATATTTTCTTGTGGTAATTTGATTTAAAACAAAAAGAAAATCATTGGGTACAGATTCAATGTTTTCAAGTTGTAAATCAATTTCTTTTTCACCATCTGAATTCGATTCTTTATCAGAACTATCTTCTAATTGTTTTTTCAATAAAAGTTGGATAGTATCTGAGTCACTTTTCTGTTTTTCTTTTAACTCTTTAATCTCAAGTTTAATTTCTTTAATTTCCTTTTGGAGATCTTGAATATTCGGAACTGTTTTCTTTGTTTTCTTTTTTTTTCAAGATTTCTGTGAGATCATATGTATTCTTTTTAATGATTGGAGTTTTAGAGGTTTCTGCTTTATCTAAGGTTTTTAAAAGTTTATCAAGATATTCTTTTTGAAGGGTTGGATCAGAAATATGTTTAACTAGTTCAAGAAAAGTTTCTTGGTCTTTTGTTAAAATATTGATTTCATGGTGTTCTGAACCAGAGTCATCATCACTTGTGATAGATGTCTCTGAATCAATTAGCTCATCAATTTGTAACGGATCACTGTCTCCAGATAAGGAGAAATCTGAGTCAGAGTCAGAAGACTCAATCATAAGAGAGGCTATTTTGGAGAGTATGTCATCATCAAGACTAAGCTCGTGGAGCTTTCTGCTCATTCTACAGAACTTTGCAGTGTGACCTTTTTGTCCACATTTAAAACATGTGGCTTCTTTGTAATTAAAATGGGCTTTTTGTTTGGGCTTGAATTCTTTCTTTTTAGAGAAGCGTTTTTTATAAGGTTTCGAAGGTTTCTTCTAAAAGGTTTCTCTAGGTTCCTGGAAAGGTTTTCTATATTTTTTAAACTTGTAATATTTTTTGTAAGGTTTTGTAGAACACTTACCATTACAATCTTTAGAAGTAGAAGTTTTAAAAGGGTCATAGTTGAATTGTTTACAGAAACTTCCTAATTCTTGCTTAGACTTTCTAAGCTCCCATTTAAGTCGTTTCTGTAATTTCAAATCTTGACAAATCTTTAAACCTTCCTTATTGACAAAACTGACAAGTTCACCATAGGTTAACTCATCATAAGGAATGCGATTGTCATACAAGGTTTTAATGGAATTTCTAACCTTTTCTCCTAAGAGGGTAGGTAAACCAGCGAGAAATTTTTCTTTCCAAGTTATGTGGTTTGCATAATCTCTTAAGAATAACCTGGTAAAGAAAGTAGTTTTGTAGTTTTGAAATTCACTAAGTTTTCTACATCTTAGATTATGTAGAAGCTCAGCATTTTTATCTCTGAGGTGAGAGGGGTCACCTATGAAATGAAGGGATATAGTCAAAATCAAGGTAGCGACTGCATCTTGAATTGGACTATTGAATTCATCCAGAATGGGGGTTCTATCCTCATCTGTTTGAATAGAGTTTAAAATATCTAATTGCTGCTGATTGGTAAGAAGATGATCCCACCAACCTTTAAGTTGACCAGTAAAACCGGCAATAAAGATTTTTGCAATGGCTTTGTCAGAAGTTCCTGATTGAGTTTTATAGGCATTAACTGCCATGGTCATCTGTTGTAACAATCCTAGGATATTGTACTCAGACATTCCATCTAAATTCCACTCATAGACGGAAGATGCATTATAGCGAGATTGATTTAATGCACTTGGTCTATTATCTATGGTTAGATCTGGTGGACTTTTAGTGGCTGGGAGTGCTAATTCCCAATGGACTTTATTGACTTTTGAAATTGGTTCTTCATGGAAGGCTTCTATGTCAGAAGAAGCTATAGAGAATTGATCTTGCTCTAGTACTGCAATCCTGCTTGATTGAGCACTATCAGGAGCAATCTGGACTTTAGAAATAGGAGTAGAAGAGGATGCATCTTTAGAAATTGGAGTAGAAGAAGATGCTTCTATCCTATTAAGTTGTTCTCTAATAGCTCTAACAAAATCTGATTTTGATTCTTGGACAATCTTTTGACTATGTTTCGAAACCTGAAAAGGTTTGAAAATAGGTTCTTTAAGCTTTTTATCAGTATCTGATTTTGATACTACAGTCTTTGATGTAACAGGAGAAACAGTTATAGTAGATTTTTGGAATTGATCTTCTATTCTAGTTAACTGTTTTCCTATTGTATTTAGATTAGCATTACAGAAATTATTCTGTTGGATAATGCTATCTAAATTTTTCTCAATATCATTAGGTCTTTGAATTTTGTAAGGAGAGGCTTTGATTTGGACAGGTGGTTCACCGTGGGTAATGGTGACATTCCTGAGAGGAGGATGCTCAGATTCAATAGTTCTATCCGTGTCTGATAGATTCCATTTAGTGATCTTTTTACGAATTGTGATTGCATTTGATTTTTTAAAAGGATAGGAAATGTTATTTTCTGAAGCATAAATTTCAAACCAATCAAAAAACATGATATGAACTTTATGCGAGATTACAAATTTATAATAAACTTCTTGAATTTCTTTTCTTTGGTTTAAGAAATATTTGAAAAACCAAAGTCTCTTTTCTTTATTATTATCTGAATAAAAATCTTAATGCAAAAGGGTTTTATCTAGCTCAAATTCTTTTTCAAGAACATTTATTACATTTTCTGTAACTGCAGAAAATGTGGGAGAAGTTGGAGGAGAAGGTTCCTTCTCTTCCTGTCTTTGTTCATGTTGACGACTAGTGTAAATTGGGTGTGGTACACTAATGGTATAGTCAACAGAATGTATAGAAGAACTAGGTATATCCGAAGTGGAAAACCTAGGCTGACTCTTTATAGGTTGAAAAGGAAGATTTATAATTGAAGGGATTTTTGTAAATTTTCTTTCTAGTGAGGAAACACTAGCATTAGAATCTTTATCGGAGAATCTAGAAGATGTAGATCTCCTGAATGAAAGTTTGACTTTACCATCTGAATACTGAGTCACATTTTGTAACTCTGTATTTGGCTCAAGATGTTTTGGTATTGTCGGAGCGGTAGCTCCTTCAAGAATCCATTCATCAGGAAGGTTGACATCTTTCCATTGAATGGGTTTTGGAATAACAGTGTTTGCTTTGGAAAGATCAGTCTGTAAGAGAAGAGTCTCATCTCTTTTTGACTGGAATTTATGTTGCGTATTAAACGCTGAGATCATGGCTTTGTATGATATTTGGAAAATTAATGCAACTGGACCAGATCCTTCTAACATATGATAGTTATGAGTTTTGATATGTAAAATCATGCTTTTCAAAATATTTTTATCTTTCAATGAAACCGTTATGTTTGGATAACAGTCAAAAGAAATTGGTCCTTTATAGAGACTAGATTCAATACTACTGAATAAGGAATCATCAAAGGAGATGAACCTCCCATCCCTGAGGACAGCAAGAATTGAAGTATTTAATCCTTCTTTAGTAAGTGGTTTTATGCCTACTTGGATTAAACCGATGTGGACATAATTAAAGTTATTTTCTTTTAACTTTTTTAAAGAATTTTCAAAAAACAAATGGATTGTCTTATAAAGTTAATGGTGGCAGACTCACATGGTGGTAATGGTTGATGGGAGTCCTGTTGTGCAGCTCAAGCTCCTCTCTACCTTATTTGCAGATATCAATTTTGTAGAGTATTGACTAGCGATGGCGTGGTGTGGTAGTGATGGGTGGCTAGTGTATTAGGAAACAATGATAGAAGCTTCTCTCGTGTGTCGATTTTAGTGGTTGTTTGGCTGGCAATGGCGCGTGACAACATGAAAGAGGCTCGATGGCGTGAGTTCATGACAGAGGCTTGATGGCGTGAGAGGCATTGGACAATATGAGATAGGCTTAACATGGTGATACGCGACGTCTTGAATTCATGCAGTGGTGCCTAGAGTAGTGGAAAGTGAGATGTGAGGTGTTGGAGCACTGGAGCACTAGAGCATTAAGTGTTGGTGTTGCTGAGTTGGTATTAGAGCACTAGAGTGCAGCAGTGCCTCTCCTTCTTTAAAAGATGATATGTTAATTGTGAAGGACTTGGGTTTTGTTTTTGTGACTTGTGAGCATGAGATGTGAGGTATTAAGTGTGATTGTGTGTATGGCTGCATTTGTTTTTTAGAGGTTAGTGACACCTTAGTGTCACCATGAAAAATTACAATGGCCTTTTTTTAAAAAAAACTTAAAAGCATGATTTTTACAGGTCATAGGTTCAAGTTCTATTTGGAACAAGATTAAAATTGCTTTGATTTTTTTCCTACCACCTTAACGTTGGCGATCTCTAATGTCTAATTTACAGACGCCATCATATCAATAGTTTTACTTGTATGTTAAACATGAAAAATGGTCCCTACATATGTGAATTGATTAGTATTAAAAATTATTTGATTATCAAGCGATAAAAATATTATTTTGTGCTTATATTATAATTTATATTTGTATTTATACAATAGATTAGGAATTATTAATTATGTTTTAACTATATTTAATTTTACAATATTTTTGTGTGTTTATTAGGTAAAATATTAAATTCACATAATTCGAAACTCCAACCAGATAAACATATGTCAAATATGGATTTCGGAGGTCCGAAAACCTTGAGATGAGTCAAAACGGACTTCAAATTGATCTTGTGCAAAAAGTTGACTTTTTTTGTTGACCGAGCACTGATTGAATGATAAAATGAGCTTACAATAGATACGAGTTCATTGGATAGCTATCAATTTTGACAAAAACTCAACCATTCATGATTCAATGGCCACGATTGTGCCACGTGGTAATAGTTGGTAAAGCAAGTTGTAGGATACGAATCTTTATATTCGGGTCGACCCAATTTAACCATTAACCCACCAAATCTCAATAGTTCTTTGATCGAATCGAGCCCTTCACATGATGCCGTGTGTAATGTTGATGTTTGAAGTTTGACCAGCCATTGAATCCTGATCTAATGGCTGTGAGGAGCACATGCATAAAGCTTATGATGGACTGCAAAATACTGAATTATGAATGTATTTTTTTTTATAAATATAGCCTCATTTTTATGTTTTGGGCATCTCTCTTCTTCTCAGTTTCTCTTAGTTTCCTTATAATCATATTTTTCCGGTGTGTTTTTATATTTTGCATAATTATTTTTATAAATAAATTTAGTTTTCTTTTCAATTTTAGTTATTTTTATTCCTTTTAATTATGAGTAATTTAATTTTAATAATTATTTTTATTTCAATTATTCTTAGCTAAATAATAATAGTTAGGGTAAGGTGAAAATCTTTAGAAATAAATATGATTTAATCAAATTCTATTTTTAATTATATAAGTTATATTATTTTTATTTAATTGTATACATATTTTATATTTTGAAATTTCAATTCCTTATAGACAAACAAGAGAGTCTGGCAAAATAAATACTTAATCCATAATAAAATTAATGAAAAAATAATAATAATTTATATAATTAATCTTTGGGTAATAAACCTAAATAAAAAAAATGGCAAAATGAATTTATTAAAATTTATTTACTACTAAGAGTGGATCCATAACCCTAGCTAATTCAATTTCCTAGTTTCAGTTAAATTAAATTGCATATATTCAATTTTTATTTTCATTTTTAGATAAAATAAAATAAACAAATTAAATTATTTCTCTGTGAATCGACCTCGGATTCATCGACTTATAATATAGCAAGACATTCTTATACTTGAGAATTAGAAATCACTTTAACTTGTATCAAGTTTTTGGCACCGTTGCCGAGGAAAATTTTTTTATTTTGTTTTATTTTTCTCTTTGTGTAAATTTTTATTACCCATTTTCCTTCTGTTAAATTATGTTTATCGACTTATAATATAACAAGATATTCTTATACCTGAGAGTTAGAAATCACTTTAACTTGTATCAAGTTTTTGGCACCATTGCCGGGGAAAAGTTTTTTATTTTGTTTTATTTTTCTATTTTTATTTTTCTCTTTGTGTAAATTTTTATTACCCATTTTCCTTTTGTTAAATTATGTTTTGTCTATAAAATTTTCAAAATCTTCACTTTCATCCTAGATGGATCTATTATAGAGTTCTAAAAATTATTGAGTGGCTATAAAATTATAAAGAGTTTGCAAAAAGATCCCTCGACGAAATTTCCCATAGTAATTAGGCTTGAACTTACATCTTGGACTTATTTGGACTCAATTTGAACTTAATTTGGACCAAGCAAACTGAATATTGATTCTTAATTTTTTTTAATTTCAGTTATTTAATTTTCGTACTTATGTTATTTTATATTATTATATGGCTCGTTTGACAGCTTAAATTGTTATTTAATTTTTTTATTTTTTTTATTATTTCACATTTATTTTATGCTTTATTTTATATTGTTAATTCATATGGTCCGTTCAACCACCTAAATTGTTATTAATTTTAATTTTCATTTTTTTTCACATTTATTTTTTTGTACACTTATATTATTTGCATATTTAATTTTATTTTTTTGTGCAATTTTCATTTTGTTGTTGTGTTACTAATTTGTTTGAATATTACCTTTGTGACATAATCATTGCATAAAACATTGGTCTCGAACTTCAAATGGCAGATTAATTCGTAGATCTCAATCATCACCACCAATGACAAACGAGATCCAAGATAAAAACTTTTTAGGCGAACCTAATCTTTAGATTGATTAGGGAGACAATCATTCTCAACATAATGCACGTGATCAGAATCAACCAAGAACTTTGAGAGACTAAATGAATCCAACTAGAACTAGAAAATCGTCGTGTATAGTATTTCCTTAAAAAACATCTCAATTCAACTTCAAACCATGTATTATCCAACTTTTACTAACATTTAATGGTTTAGAATCTGAGAATCCATACTTACATCTAAGAGATTTTGAGCAAGTTTGTAATAAATACATAGACCAAAATTGTAGCATGAACATAATTAGATTAAAGTTTTTCTTTACTAAAACTTGGCTACAAGACCTTAGATCTGGATCAATAAGAACTTGGAATAACATGCAAGAACAGTTTTTGAAAAAATTCTTTCCCCCTCATAGAACCAATTCTTTTAAAAGGAAAATAACTTCTTTCCCTAAAAAATATAAAGCAACATTATACCAATATTAGGATAGATTTAAAGAATTGTTTAACATATGTCCATATCATGGTTTTGAAACTTGGCAATTAGTCAGTTATTTCTATGAATGCTTAATACCCCAATGTAGATAGGTTGTTGAAATGATGTGTAACGGTGAATTTAGAAATAAAAATCATGAAGATGCACTAGATTATCTTAACCAATTAGTTAAAAATACACTACATTGGGATACTATTGAAGCTTTTGAATTGACAAATAAACTACAACCATCTCCATCCAGTGGAGAAATCCATAAACTTATGAAAGATCATGATTTACAGCATAATTTTTTAGGGAAAGAAGGTTGAAGCTTTAGAGCATAAAAAGAGTGATCAAGTAAAGTCTGTTCATGAAATTACATTTAATGTTTGTAGTTCTGATGATTATTTCACTCAAGATTGTCCCACTTTGCCTGCACTTAAAGAATGTCTACATGATCAAGCTAATGTCATTAACACTTTTAATAAGCCAAACCCATATTCACTGACTTATAATCCTAGTTGGAGAAATCATCTAAATTTCAGTTGGAGGAATAATAATAATGCACAATAAAATTACAGGAATTGGTTTATAATTATTAGCAATAGGTTCAATTTCTAAGACAATAAAATCCATAGGGTATATGAATTTATCAACTTGTACTAAAACATCTTCCACTATTCTTTTTTGTACTTTAACTAATTTGTCGGCAAGCAAAAGTCTAGTTGAAGTTGATTCTATCTCACTAGGATTAAGTTGAAGATAACCAAATATGGAAGCAAATTAGCACTAGCACCAAGATCTAGTAAAGCATGCTCAATTCTATAATCACCAGTAATACAATAAATAGCAAGATAGCCAGGATCTTTATATTTCAAATTATTATTAGTAGACAGAATGGTACTTACCTGTTCGGCCATGAAAGCACTTTTACCTTCAATTTCCTCTTAATGGTTCATAAGTCCTTTAAAAATTTGGCATATAAAGGTACTTGCTTGATTGCATCTAATAGAGGAATGTTAACTTTCAGTTGTTTAAAAATTTCATAAATTTTAGAAGAGTGGTTTGATTTCCTCGGTTTATGCAATGTATACAGAAATAGTGGTTCAGGTGGAACACTAGTTATTTCTTCACTAGGTGTAAGTTCATTTAGTCTTATTTTACCCTTTGAATTTTCATCATCTTCACAAGGTTCACGAATAGGTCTATCAACAACCTTACCACTACGAAGAGTTATAATTGACTTGACTTGGTCCATGCATGGATTTAGTTGAATCTTAGGATTTGATTGTGGTTGAGCTAGATATTTTCCTTTTTCTTGAAATTTGAATGATTTCTCCAACTGGGATTATAAGTCTGTGAATATAGGTTTGACTTATTAAAAGTGTTAATGGCATTAGCTTGATCATGTAGACATTCTTTAAGTGCAGGCAGAGTGGGACAATCTTGAGTGAAATGATCATTAGAACTACAAATATTACTTGCAATTTCTTGAATAGATTTTACTTGAACACTATTTTTATAATCTAAGCTTTCAACCTTCCTAATTAGGGATGTAAATTTTGCTTGTAAATTATGATCTTCCCTAAGGTTATATATTCCTCCGCTGGATGGAGATGGTTATGGTTTATTTGTCAATCTCTAAATTCACCATTACACATCATTTCAATAACTTGTCTACTTTAGGGTATTAAGCCTTCGTAGAAATAAGTGACCAATCACAAAGCTTCAAAACCATAGTGTGGACAAATGTTAAGAAATTCTTTAAATCTATCCCAATATTGGTATAATATTTCTCCATGTTTTTTAGTGAAAAAAGTGATTTTCCTTTTAAAAGAATTAATTTTATGAGGTAGAAATTTTTTTTTCAAAAACTGTTTTTGCATGTTATTCCAATTTCTTATTGATCCAGATCTAAAGTTTTGTAGTCAAGTTTTAGCTTTATCTTTTAATGAAAAAAGAAAAAGCTTTAATCTAATTATGTTTATACTACAATTTTGGTCTATGTATGTATTACAAACTTTCTCAAAATCTCTTAGATGTAAGTATGGATTCTTATATTCTAAACCATGAAATGTCGGTAAAAGTTGAATAATACATGGTTTGAAGTTGAATTGAGATGCTTTTGGAGGAAATACCATACGTGACGGTGCTCTAGTGCTGGTCAGATTTATGTAGTCTCTCAAAGGTTTTGGTTAATTTTGATCATGTGCATTATGTTGAGAATGATTGTCTTCCTGATCAATTTGAGGATTAGGTTCGCCCAAAAAGTTTTCATCTTGGATCTTGTCCATGATTAATAGTGGTGATTGAGATCTACGAATTAATCTGCCACTTAAAGTTCGAGACAAACATCTCATGCAATGATTATATCACAAAGGTAATATTCAAACAAATTAGTAACACAAGAACTAAATGAAAATTAAACAAAAAAAAATGAAAATTAAATATGCAAATAATATAAGTGAACAAATAAAATAAATGTGAAAAATGAAAAAAATTGAAAATTAAAATTAAATAACAATTTAGGTGGTTGAAAAGACCATATAAATTAACAATATAAAATAATAATAAAAAATAAAAAAAATTAAAATTAAATAATAATTTAGGGGGTCAAACCAACCATATAATTATATAAAATAAAATAAACAAGAAAATTAAATAACTGAAATTAAAAAAATTAAGAGTTAATATTCAGTTTGCTTGGTCCAAATTGAGTTCAAATTGAGTCCAAATAAGTTTAAGATGTAAGTCCAAGTCTGATTACTATGAGAAATTCCGTCTAGGGATCTTTTTACAAACACTTTATAATTTTATAGCCACACAGTAATTTTTAGAAGTCTAGAATAGATCCATGTGGGATAAAAGTGAAGATTCAGAAACTTTTATAGACAAAATAGAATTTAACAAAAGGAAAATGGGTAAATGAAAATTTACACAAACAGAAAAATACAAACAGAAAAATAAAACAAAATAAAAAAATTTTCTCGATAATGACGCTAAAAACTTGACACAACTTAAAAGTGATTTCTAACTATCAAGTATAAGAGTGTCTTATTATATTATATCTCAGTGAATATGAGGTCAATTCACAGAAAAAAGATTTAATTATTTTATTTTATTTTATCTAAAATCGAAAATAAAACTTGAATGTATGAAACTTAATTTAAGTGAAACTATGAAATTAAATTAGTCAAGGCTATGCATCCACTCTTAGTAGTAAATAAAATTTAATAAATTCTTTTTGTCATTTTTTATTTAGATTTATTACCCAAAAGATTAATTATGTAAATTATTATTATTTTCCCAATAATTGTATTATGGATTAAGTGTTTATTGTGACAAAATTTAATTTATCTACAATATGTCAAAATACTCTTTTATCATATTTTATATTAAGATATTAAGAATTTATTATGCCAAACTCTCTTGTTTCTCTATAATAAATTAAAATTTCAAAATATAAAATATGTATAAAATTAAATGGAAAATAATTTAATTTATATATAATAAAAATAAAATTTGATTAATTCATATTTATTTTTTAAGAGTTTCACCTTACCCTAACTATTATTATTTAGCTAAGCATAATTGAAATAAAAATAATTATTAAAATTAAATTACTCATAATTTAAAGGATAAAAACAACTAAAATTAAAAATTAAATTAAATTTATTTATAAAAATAATTATGCAAAATATTAAAACACACCTGAAAAAGATTACAAGGATATTGAGAGGAATTGAGAAGAAAAGGAGTATGCCCAAAACATAAAAAAGAGACTTTATTTATAGAAAAATACATTTATAATCTAGTGTTTTGCGGTCCATTATAGGCTTTATCTGTCTGCTCCTTATAGCCATTAGATCAAGATCCAATGGTTGGTCAAACGTCAAAAGTCAACATTACATGTGGCATCATGTAAAGCGGTAGATTCAGTCAAAGAACGGTTGAGATTTGGCGGATTAATGGTTGGATTGGGTCGACTTGAATAAAAAGATTCACATCCTATAACTTGCTTCACCAACTATTGCTACGTGGCATAATCGTAGCCATTGAATCATGAATGGTTGAGATTTAGTAAAAATTAACAGCTATCCAATGTATTTATATCTATTGTAAGCTCATTTTATCATCCAATTAGTGTTCGGTCAACAGAAAAAGTCAATTTTTTGCACAAGCTCAATTTTAAGCCAGTTTTGACTCATCTTAAGGTTTTTAAACCTCCAAAATCTAAATTTGATATCTGTTTATCTGTTTGGAGCCTCGTATTTCTTCAATTTAATATTTTACCTAATAAACACACAAAAATACACAAAATTAAATATTGTTAAGTTATAATTAATAATTCCTAATATATTGCATAAATACAAATATAAATTATAATATAAGCACAAAATAATATTTTTATCGCTTGATAATCAAACAATTTTTAATACTAATCAATATATTAAGAATTTATTTTTTTAACAGAACTTAATTAGTAGTGGTAAAGATAAATTAATTTAACCATTTTTAGAAACTGTTAATGCTTTAATTAATTGTAGGAATAGTTTAATAAATTTATCCTTTGGAAATACGACTTTGGAATTGAATGTTTTCAACATGTATGGGCCACTTAATAAAAAAAATGAGAATGAAAATGATACAGATGAACAAAAAGAATTGCTTGAATCTTGTATAGAGGAAAATATTAAAAAATGGGATTTTTCTGAGCTCTCTGATGTTTGTTTAGTTAATTCAATTAAGTCAAATAAGCAATTTGAACTTGACATTTGTAATATAAATTTGTTGATTGATTCTATACAGACTTTACAAAATTATAATGAAGAGCCAAAATTTGAGGAGCTTGGAATTATTGAAAAGACAGAACAATAAGAAGCATCTAAACTAGAATCGAAGCCTTTGCCTGAAAGATTAAATTATGCTTTTCTTGGAGAAGAACAAACTTATTCTATTTTGATTTATTCTACTCTAACAAGTGACCAAGAGAGTAAGTTATTAACTGTTCTTAAAAAGCATAAAAATATAATTGGATGGACTTTTAATGATATTAAAGGCATTAATCCCATAATTTGCACACATATAATTAATTCAGAAGAAAATGTTAAAACATGTCAACAACCTCAAAGAATATTAAATCCACACATGAAAGAGGTAGTTAAAACAGAAGTCCTTAAATTACTTGATATGAGAATTATCTCCCCTATTTCTGATAGTAAGTGCGCAAGTTCTGCACAAAGTAGTGCCTAAAAAAATCTAAAATCACTGTTATTAAAAATGAAAATAGTGAATTAATTTCAACACGAATTATATCTAGTTAACGCATGTGCATTGATTATAGAAAGTTAAATGAAGCCATGAATACTGATACTTTTTAGTAAAGTATCGTGAGTTAAGTATCTTTGAAGACTACACTACTAGAAATAGGTTACTATGAAAAAATTTTTGTGATAAATATTTAAAAATTAGTCATTTATCACAAAAATATGATAGATTCGTGATAGAATTTTTATATATCATAAAGGCATGATAGATTTGTGATAGTTTATTTATCTATCAGATACACATGATAGCATATTAATATTTAATGAAACAGTAAGTATTAAATGGATTAATTTAGGCATAGAACGACACCGTATCTTGAAACCAAAAAAAAAAAAAATTGTAAGTGGTAGACTTTCCTTTGACTTTAAATGGAAAACCCTAATTTCTAAATCACACACAAAAACAAAATCACGCTGCCGACAACACATTTGGTCCTCTGCTGCACTGCTTACCAACAACAAATTGCTACTGTTCATCTTCGTTCTTACTCTTCGATCTGCTTCTGCTACTACTTTCTGATGAACAACACGCTCAAGTTCAGCCATGTCTTTATTTCCTCTTTTTCTTATATTATATTCTTTTGATTTAATTTGATTTTTCTGTGGTCTATACGCAATTTATTTTGATCGATCTGATTGCTATTCTATGATGATGTTTATTTTTTAGTGAACCATTAGCTTTCAATTGATTTTGATTTATTTGCTAGATCTAGGGTTTTGTACTGCCTTATTAGTTTAGTAGTTATGTATCGACATGTTTTTTTCTTTAATTTTGATTTTTTTTATTTCTATCATTCTAATTTAGATAATTTTAGGGTTGTGCTTGAATTAATTGTTCTTTTATTCAATTTAGGGTTGGATTTAACTGATTTTAAGTCTCATCTCTGTTCCCATTCAAAAAATAAGTACGCATAAATAATTTTCATTTTATTCTCAGTTATAGCCATGTGATAATTTTGTTTCCTTGATTAATTTATTTTATCTTCGGTTAATACACTTCTCTTTGATTTAATTTTGTTTGTTTGAATTAATCATGGCCAAGTGATGAAGTTCATTTATCATTGGGATGAAAAAAGTAGATGAGAAGGGATATCATGTTCAAGAGATTAAGAACAAGATGCTGGACTAATTATAGATTAGTTTAAAATTATGTTTTGGCTTAAAATACCCATGTCACCAGCATTATTTCAAAATCTGAATAACCCCATCCCTCTCTCAGACTGAAAGGCTAGCATTGGGCTGTTGCCTTTACTAATTAGGAAGTAAAGTTCTAAACAGTGGCTCCATACTAGAAACTTGGTTTCATCTGCGTTAATACTTTTGGTAATCTCTGAACAAGAATTGGAATCTAAATAAGTAGCAGAAAAATTTTTATGTAATTGTCGAGATTTTTGATATCCTAAATTTATGGAGTAGCTAGATATCTAATTTCTTCACCTTTTAAATTAGAAATTACTAGTTGCTTGATGAGTATAATAAGTTTACAGCAAAATACTTTTCTAGGACGCCCTCTGCTATGATGGGCACTAATGTGTTGATTTCTATGATTTTTGCCCTCGAAGAAACTTTCCATTTCTCTAATTTCTGTTGTTTTTTTTAACCGTTGTTGCTATTTTAGCAGTTAGTTGTTTTTATTGAATTTAACTACTGTTGGTTTTTTTTTTATGGGCTGATTATGTAATTTTATTAGTTGTTCTTACAGTTACAAACAATATTAATCCAAATGTGTATGATTATATATATATATAGTTTGCATTAATATTAATGGAATAAAGATAGAAAAAGATCATAAGTAACCATACCATACAAGTTGAGATTGGGTGGATATTATTTCTTCAAAATACACACCAAACTAGCTTTGGTGAGCTCTGGAGACTTTAAACTCGTTATTTGAAGCCTTTTGCTAATATCATTCATTTGGATTAGTTGCAAATAAAATTCATTGTTTCTAATTAGTAGCTAAATAAGTTCATTGTCCATGATGGAATTCTCCTATAATTTCAGGATTAAGGAAGATGAATCATATGAAAAATTATAATAATGAAGGAGGAAAATAAGATATGGAATTATGGGAATTTGATTTTACCAGTATAGCAAAGGCCACAGATAACTTCTCCAGTTACAATAAACTGAGAGAAGGTAGATTTGGGCCAGTGTGCAAGGTAATATTGTGGCATTCTGCTGAGCTTAAATCAGGTTTTCTTTTTATACTAACTCATTAGTAGACCTATGGTACATAGGTAGAAAGGCAAGAAATTGCAGTTAAAAGTCTGTCAAAAGGTTCTAGACAAGGAATGGAAAAGTTAAAAAATGAAGTTACATTGATTTTTGTTAGTAATGGTAAGTTTTTGTTACATATGTGAAATTCTTTATTATTCTTGATTATTGAACTGTGTGGTGATTCCTTATGAATTTGATTAACTATAAGTGGCCGATATGTTAATTTGCCTTTTTTTGGTACTCATCTTAATGTAATCTATTTTCAGGTGATGTTGGTGGCTTTTGGGAATTTACCATCAGTTTTTTCTATGGATTAATTGTTTTTTAGGATGGGTTGGTGATTGGATATTGTAGGTGGCTAGATATTGTAAAGGATTTATGAGTTATTATTATGGATTTGATTCACTATATATTTTGATGATACTATTTGTTGGAAGTTTCCAGTGATTGAAATTTTTAGTAGATGATGCTATTTGGTATTTAATAGTTTTTATGAATTTGAATGTAACTTTTATTTCAGTTAATTCAAGTTTTAAAATATGATTTTTATTGTTTCTATTTCAAAATTCTGGAATTTAAATAATAATCATTTGTATTATTATAATTTCAAAATTAAAAATAATAATTTTATTTTTCTTTAAACCTTAAATCTCATGACAGATAATACAAATCATTAATTTAAAACATATTTTGAAGAAACCCAGCAAATTCAAAACAATTTAAATTACCCACTAAAATTTTTGATTAATTTCAAAATGTCTTGCAAAACAATGTTGCATGGTTCATGACATATGTGTGATAGATATACACTATCATAGAGGATGTGATAAATAAAATAATATCATGGATTTATCACAGGGGCTATAATGACATATAGAAATTCTGTCGTATAGGGGGGTCGGATGACAGATATTTTTTATTTATAATATATTAATGCTATTTTAATTTTGTTGTTATATATTTGTAACAAGCACTACTAAAAAATTGCGCTATCATGACGGAGAATATATGTCATCCGACCCTCTTTATGATAGAGTTTCTATCTGTCATTGTAGCCCCTGTGATAAATTCGTGATAGTAATTTATCTATCACAGGAGTCTGTGACAGCTAATAGCTATCACAAACGTGTCACAACAAAAGCGACGTTGTTTTAATATTTTGGTGGTAAATTTGTTTTATTGTGAAAAAACTTTTGGTGAGTGTTATGAATTCAATTTTAAATTATGGCGGGTAATTATGTGTTGCAACTTTATGATGCTAATATGGTGTCACGGTGAGAATTTTTTTTAAATAATAATATTATTAAAATAATTTTTAATATTTTTAAATAATTTATTTTAAATATTTTAAATAATATTAATATTTTAAATCATTTTTAATATTTTTAAATTAGCAAAAGAATTTAATATTTTTAAAAAATTATTAAATAATATTTTTAATATTATTATTATTTTATAATTTTATAAATTCCATTGAAATTTAAGAATCAAAATATGTATAAAATCAATCATCTAAATTATCTCACCAACATCATCAAAACATCACTAAATCATCACTTGAAATAACCATAACATTGTCAAAACATCATCTATTCAATTATCACAAATCTACATCCCAACACTACCATCTGGATCAGTACCAGCATACAAAAACATCACAACACTATATATCATCTGAAACACTACCAGTTGATCAAGATTCACTACTACTTAGACTTTATCAAACAATATCAGCATACAAAATTCACTACCACTTAGACTTTATCAAGATTCACTATCATATGGAACACTACCAGCACACAAAATTCACTACCACTTAGACTTTATCAAACAATATAATCATCAACTCCACTGCTTATACTATTAGCTCAGACACAAAGGAAGTATACTCAAGACGCACTTCATTAAGCTCACTTTGAGTGTATTCACATTTCCCTTTAAACTATCAAATGATGATCACATGTCAGACTAAAGTAAACTATATATAGTTAAAGGTATTAACTAATGTAATCCTACAATGCATCGGAAAAAATGTGTACTTACATCATGGAAAAGTAAACTCGGGTCTGCAATTATGTCTTTCATAAAGTGGCATATAGCATCCACACTCAGTACTCCCTGGTTGATTTGGGGACTATATCATCAACAGAATAATCATTAATACATATGCATATGAATTCTTTCAAGTGATTAAATATTAACAAGTCATGCGCTTCCAAAAAAAAAAGAAAAAAGAAAGTCATGATTGCTTACCAAAATTTTTGTGATCTATAGTTTTACCTTTTTTTAACCAGTCCTCGCAACATACATTGAAATCCTACTACATTATAATACATGCAGTTAGTAAATAAACATGATATATAAAATTATATTAGAAATACAATTTAACCATACTTGGTAACTATGTCCTTCAGGTCACTGTTGTCACCCAACTCGTTGTTTGTAGAATCCAGATAAAATGCTTGCTTTGTCGTCATATCAATTACAATCAACACCCAATGGAAACTATTACACAAAGAAATTGAAATTATGAATCAATTTTAGTAAATGATCATCAATATAAAGTAAATAGAACTATACGCAGGGTTGTATGACATGAAAATCATTTACTCTTTGTTTGCTTTGTTTAACTGTTTGACAATAAATTGTGCCTTTTTTACCCTTATAACAAAGGCATCCTTACATGAGCTAATGATACGAGTCCTGTGTGTATGAACCCAAATGGTCTGCCGACTATATCATTCGCCATGTGTGCATGCAACATCCTGATGTAATTAAGATGATGAAATAGTGACAATGTTGCCAATAAAAAAATATCACTAAAAAAAAAGAAAACAGAGAAAGGAAGCAATAATTACTAAAAAATGAAAATAAACTAGTAATTATAATTTTGTAGACTTACGAAATATATAGATGGATATGATTTGCTCCTAGTTCTTTCATCGAAATCAATGATTGACATTCATTGAGACCAATATGTGCTTTAGTTGGATGCTTGTATACCTCTTCATCCAACTAATAAGGTACGTAATAACCCATTTGAGCCAAGTTTTTTTCACAAAGATTTCCAAATATTACAAGCCTAGGCACCCGCTTCATATGCACAGTTTGATAATTCCTTGTTCTTCTACTTGACAGTGGCTTCTCTTGAGGCTTTTTTGGTGATGTCTTCTTTTTTGGACTACATGGTTTGTCTCTTGGACAATCAAGAGTCATTCTTGGTTTCTTGTGAGGCTTCATTGATGATTCCTTTTTCTTTCTTGGCGATTGCCTTTTTTTAAGACTTTCTGGTTTGTCTCTAGGACAATCAACAATCACTTGCTACTTTGGTGATTCCTTCTTCTTCCTTGGTGATTGCCTTTTCTTTGGACTTTTAGTTTACCTCCTGGACAATCAGCAGTCACTTGCTTCTTTGGTGACTCCTTCCTCTTCCTTGGTGATTGCCTTTTCTTTGTCAATGTTTCATGCTTCTTCTTTGCAAGTGATTTATTCCTTGCCATGTCGATTGACTGACAAGCCTAAAAAACAAACAAAAGAGATTGTTATTACAATTTTGACTATGGCTAAAATTGTCTAAAATTCAATGTTTAAGTCATTTTTTTAACTTGACTGTGCACAACAATCTGTATCATACCTTATCCTCATTACGAGCAATCATTTCTTCAGCTTCATCTTCAATTGTTTGCTCATCTAATAGAAAGTTTGAGCTTCCAATATCTGAATGTTGAGGTTGCTTTTTAATCTTCTTTTTCAGATCACTTAACTCTACTTCTTGCTTATCTAACTTCTCTAGTATGTTAGTCGCTCTTGTCGCATCTAAAATGAATTGTTTGGGGTGTCGACTATCATTTCTTGCATCAGCTTTAAATTCTCCTTTTTTAGCTTTCTCCTCCAGTGCATCCTAATTGTATAATAATCATATTGATGAATATTAAATTTTTTCCAATAGAACCTAATAAAAAAAAACTTGTTATTACTTCCAATCTTCTTCAACATTGAATCAAAATCAGGGTCATATTCACCGTTTTTCATCTTCCTAGCATGCTTCTATACTACACTCCTGTCTTCAGTTTTGACAAGTCCAGTTTCCGAGCACTATAGTTTAAAAAAATAATAATATCACAGTTGGTATGCATCCTTAACTAACCACGAATTGTAAGTAGTAAATTAAAACAAAAGGTTTACTAATTTATCATCATCAAACCAACCATCTCTACACCAATGCTTGGAAAACTTGCTTCTTACTTTTTGGATAAATAATAAAACGTTCCTGAGAAAAATACATAGCATAATGATCAAATATTTTAACATATACATTATTCAATTCTGAGATATAAATATAAATAATCATTTTACCTTAATAAACTCCCACAAACGGCTTTTTAAATTTGGAGTAACCTTTCTCCATTCTTGGTTAATATCCGGAATAGAAGTACGGCCCAAAAGCTCAATAAAGCTTGCTAATTCAGTAGCTTCAGGGCCAACAGGTACACCAAGCCCATTGTACCTAACTACAAGCTTCCCACCACTCATCTTCATCCTTCTAGAGATTTTAATTGGTCCTTCTCATAATGGAACTACTCTTTGGAACATCATTTTCATCCTCTGAATTAGAAAACTCATCAGGAACCTCCCATCTCTTGAGTTATCTTCATCAGGAACCTCTTCATTACCTGAATAATCAGTAGTTTCCTTTTTAGAGTGTTCATCAACAAGTAATCCTTTTCTTTTATCCATAAGGTTGCTCCCGCACTAAATCCACATTTAGCGTTAGAACATTATATAACGTATAAATAATGAAAAACAATAATCTAAAGTCAATACAAGGAACATATAATAATGAAAGATAACGTAACACAAAACTATTATAAGATATACAAGCAGTGAATGCCATCGGCTTTTTCAAGCATCAACCCAGATACCATGCTTAACTACAAAAAGATGGGATCCTTAAGATAACCACCTTAAGGTGTCCGAGACATGTTCGTCATCATCTATCATCTCATATACCTATATAATAATAATTGTAATGAATGAATAATTGTATAAACATGACAATAGCTTTACTAAAAAGAATGTATAATGGAACATATATTATTAACCTTCTTATTAAGCCAATTTGAAAAGGTGTAGTTGTGCTAATTGCTCAACCATCTCTCATTCTTGGCTTTTTGTGAATGATAACCCTTTAGCCATTCAATGTGCTCACTACATATTTGACATATACATATTAAGCTACTGTTCAAATTCAGTAAAAATAATTCAGTAAAGGAACAAATTAAAGGTTAAACATTAACAAACCTAATAAATGGCTGAACTTCTTCTGTGTTTTACAACACATACAGGTGTGCTTGATGAATTAAGGAATGATCAACTTGCTCAAATTTTCCACTAGGCAAAGGCTTATCAATTGAAGAGGTTTCAACATGTCCAGGAGGAAGGCCAATTGTACGAATGTTTAAAATATATTCTGCACAAAATTCCAGAGCCTCTTCGGTAATGTAACAGTCAGCTATGCATTCTTCAGGGTTATTACGGTTTCGAACGTAAGCCTTTAGGCCTTTCATGTTCCTCTCAAATGAGTACATCCCTTTTAAATATACCGGCCCACATAGTCTAACTTTATTAACTAAATGGATGGTTAAATAGATCATTATGTCAAAAAAAGATGATGGAAAGAATTTTTCCTGCAAGCATAAGGTCAACGCAATGTCTTCTTCCGTTTGGTCAAGTTTGGTCACATCAACAATCGTTGAACATAAGGAATTAAGAAAGAAGCACAATCTAATAATGACATATTTAACATAATCTGTTAAAATAGACCTTAAAGAAATAGGTAAAAGTTGTTGTATGAGAACATGACGGTCATGAGACTTTAAACCTTGCAGTTTTAAGTCTTTCATTAACATTAGGTTCTTAATGTTTGAAGAATAACCTACAGGAACCTTTATGCTTTTTAATGCTCCAAAAAACCTTTTCTTTTCTTTTTTGGTCAAGGTGTAACAAGCTGGAGGCAAAAAAGTACGATTATTTTGTTTAACATTAGGTGCCAATTTCTTCTTAATCTTTAAAACTTTTAGATCCCACCTCGACTTAATGCCATCTTTGGTCTTTCCCGGTATATTTAATAATGTTCCGTAGATGTTTTCACAAACATTTTTTTCAATGTGCATAACATCTAACTGGTGACGAAGAAGCAAGTACTTCCAATACTTTAACTTTAAGAATATTGATTTTTTCTTCCACCAAACACAATCATCATCATTATCCTTTTTTTCGCCTTTTTTTTTTGCGTTTTTTATCTTTCACTTTACCCCATTTGTTTTCAATACTCTTCACCTTTCGAAAAATGGCTTCACCGTTCAATGGTTTCGAAGCAAGCTCTCTTTCATGTTTATTATTAAAATATTGCTTTTGAGTTCAAAAAGGATGATCATAAGGAAGCAAACGGCGATGGCCAATATAAGCATTTTTTTTTTACTGTGTTTAAGTCTACATTTTGGCATATCTTCACCGTAATAAGGACAAGCATAATAACCCTTGACCTTACAACCCACTAAATTCCCATAAGCGGGAAAGTCATTTATAGTCCATAATAGTACAACCCATAAATTGAAGAACTCTTTTTTGTAGGCATCATAAGCTTCCACACCAACATCCCATAGAGTTTGCAAGTCCTCTGTTAGTGGTGCCAAGTACACATCAATATCATTACCGAGCTGTTATGGACCAGGAATTAATAAGGATAACATCATAAATTTTCGTTTCATACACAACCAGGGTGGAAGATTATATGTTACAAGAAGAACCGACCAACAATTATACGTATTACTATGAGAGCTATGAGGATTAATGCCATCAGCTGATACGGCAAGACGCAGATTTCTAGGCTCTAATGCAAAGGTAGGCCATTTTTCATAAACTAACTTCCATGCCGGTGAGTCAGTTGGATGTCGAAGCTTACCATCTATTTCCCTCTCATTTATATGTCAAGTCAAGTCTTTGGCAGTTTGTGAACACTGAAATAAACGCTTAAATCTAGGTATAAGAGGGAAATACCATAACACTTTTACAGGAATCCCTTTCTTATAAGAAGCAACACTACCATCCTTTTTCTTCCACCTAGATTCACCGCATGTAGGACAATTAGAAAGGCTTTCATATTCCTTTCCATAGAGTATACAATCATTTGGACAAGCATGAATTTCGATATACTCTAAGCCTAAAGCACTCATTATCTTTTTGGCTTCATACATTGATATAATAATTCATTTCCTTCCAGTAACATGTTAGAAAGAGCATTCAAAAAATTTGAAAAGCTACTATCAGACCATGTAATATCTGTGGTAAAAAAAAATGAATGAGGTGGTTAAAAGTTAAATAAAAGAGAAAGCTTGAAAACATGGTAACATATACACGTGTGAGAGAGAGTGAGAGAGAAGATGTCAATTGACTCGGAAAACCCGACCCGACCCGACCCGACCCGCGAGCTTGACCCAGTAGGATCTCGCGATTTCGACCACTACACTGGCTGAGCTTGGTACCAATCTGAAGCTTGAAGACCCGCCATCATACCCTAGCTATCCACGTTGCCGAAAAACAGTCGGAACGCCGGCGATCGAAGCTTGAAAAGACGCAGCCAAAACCCATCACTATTGCCGTTGATTTCGCCAGAGTTTGGGCACTACTCCAGCTGGGTTCTACTCCTCACGTCACCAGCATCATTTTCCAACCAACCTCGTCATCTGAAATGGCCGGAATGTCTACGATCGGCCACTTGCGAACTCACGGCTTAGGAAGCTTGATCCGCCGCCGTCACAGCATATGGCAACTCACGGTCACCACCAGTGGACTCAACCTGTTCAAAACTACCAGACCTGAGGTGCACGTCGTCGTTGACTAAATTTCAGTCACGGTTGACCGGCAGGGGCAATTCAGTAATTTCACACTTTGAGGATGATTTTGTAATTTCTGAACCTATGGATATTTTAGTAATTCATGAAATTAAGGATTGGGTGTAATTACGATTCCGAGGGTAATTCGATGACTTACGATTTCAAAGTATTTTAATGATTTAGGGATACGAGGGTATTTTAGTAATTTTATCGACACAAGAGTTATAAATGATGGATAGATGTTCGTTTCAAGTTTATTGCATAAATTTAGTCACAATTTCGATTTACGAAAAATAATTATGTCGTTTCCTTGATTTAGGAGGATTCGCGACCGAGAATCGGTCCGCGGACGTGGACGATAGCCGAGCGTGAACACCATCACTGTGAGTGGAATATACAAAACTTATTTTCATAGTTAGTGATAGTAAAGCATGTTTACGAAATAAGTATTTTAAATGTTTCGATTTAATGATTTCCCCGAAATGGATTTTATATACACATTAATATTATATTAAAATATTTGGTCAATGGTTTTCCGCATCGACTTTGAATGAAATATGATAGTATTTTAAAGATAAGAAAAGTGGATTTAGATGTGATTAATGATTTTATTATCGTTTTTGAGTAAAAGTATGATAATAGAATTGAGTGGATTTGAGATATGTTAAATATAAAGAAAATGAGATTTCAGATGTGATTATATGTTATGTACATGTGTATAAGAGATTGCTTTTAAAAGCAATAGACAGCACCCATCCCCTCCAGATCCAATGATACAGATGATATGAGATGAGGCCTTTGGGGCCCATCTGAACACACATAGAGGCTTTGGGCCGTGTGTTTGGGCGCTTTTGCCTTTTGGGGGCATATGCATGCAATGTGATGATTACAGTAATACAGATATTGAGATAAAGATGATACATATATGATACAGACAGATATTGAGATACCGATGATTACAGAGATACAGATATTGAGATATGATAATACAGATGAGATATGATAATACGGATGGGATATGATGATACAGATGAGATATGATGATACAAATGTGATAGAGGTCTTTGGGGCCTGTCTGAGTACACACAGAGACTTTGGGCCGTGTGCTTGGGCGCTTCGTCTTTTGGGGACCATTTATGCATGCACAGATACGATGAGATATGGTGAGATTTGAAATGGTATTTCCCCGTCTATCCATTGTAGCTCCGAGGCATGATGGTTCCCTGATTGCCCGTCCGTTGAGGTCCTGATATGAGATTATTCCCCTAGGTACTTGTTTGGTGATAGTTTTTGATATTCAGTATTTGATATTATAAGTGTTATGATTTCATTGATTTTATGCGGATTTATATGATATTGATGTTTGAGTACATGGTTTGAATTAAATGAGTATTATTTAAGTTCTTATGATATTTTGATTAGATATGATTTCCATGATTATTTGATACGACATTACATATGCTTTTCATGATTAGTGATCTGATTTAAATGTTAAATGATTTATTACTGGTTTCTTGCATATGGTTGATAAAATCGTGTTTGGAAATGATATGATTATTTCTTTTTAAGTAAGATAAATTTTCAAAGACTACTATTCACTCACTGATTTTTACTGAGTTTTATACTCACCCTGTTTTTATTATATTTTCCCCCTCCCTTACCAGGAGGTTGCAGGTATACTAGACCAACCCAACGACTGTAGATATATTTTGAGTCTTTGCCACTTGATGGTGCTAAAGATATATGTGATTTTTTTGTTAGGATACTTTGGTTATCTTCTTCTTTTGGGATTGTATAATTTAGTTATATTATTCTTTTGGGATTAAGATAAATTGAGGTGTATTAATATTAGTTATAACAATATCTTTTGAGATTCTGGAGATATCTTGAGCTGAACTCAGCGTTTTGATTGAGGATGTTGATCACTGGAGTTTGTTGTATAGTGAATTATTTTGGAAGTGTTTGTTTTACATGTTTTAAGATTGGAAGTGTTATATTTACAAAGGAGACTCTGTCGAATTTTTGGCAGAATCTTTACTAATTAGATTATCATTGATTCGATTAGACAAGTTTAGATAAACTCGTCCTACGGGTGCAGGACGGGTCGTTTCAGACCACCTACATCTGCCCTTTATATTGTACATTTTAACCAAAGCTGATAACTTGTTAAATTTATTTGATCCAAGGTACAAAGGCTTCTCAGAATCTTCTAATAGTTTTTTGAATGCTTTAGGATCACTATCACAATCCTTAAAAGCATCTTCAACCATTTCAATAGTATTACCACCATCATAAACCATATATCCATTATCATTCACTACTAGAAAAATAGGCTTTACTAATACTAATTTAGTGTCAGTAATTACTTTTTCTAACACTTGTTAATTGTGTCAGTAATGCTCAAGACAGAACACACTGACACTAATTTTTAGTGTCAGTGTTCAGTAATTAGTGTCGTTATAGTATCACCTAAATAATGACACGATGGTGTTAGTATTTGATGATATTATTTATACGTCAGTGATTTATGCGACTACAATATCAAGAGCACAATGATTCAATAACATTAAAAGTTATTATTGTCATATTAAATATTTAGTTTTACTATTTAATGATATTATGCTGCTTTTAGTTAATAGTATATTTTTATTTTTATTTTTATTTTCCTACTTGTTTTACAATCAAAATAAAACTCAAAATATATTAAATATACCAAATCTCACAGCGCAATTCATATAATAAACATCCTAAATACATCACTTACATTAATATAATTCAACTACATCATTGTCTGGAAAAGAAAAATATAAGTACCAAATTGAGTTTCGACCAGTTCTAAACAACAGAATACAAAATTAAGTTTCATCAAACATTAACCTACAAAAATAAGAAGAAGAATGTCACTGAATATCCACACATGACTTTATTTTTTTCTCACCTACAAGTACATAAAATCAATTAGTACACCTCAAAAAATAAGTCTTGGATATTTGGAAACAATATATAAAGTACAATAATTTTTCCAGTACAGTAATATTAATTTGAAAGAATTTTTGTTTTCGAAAATTACATGGCATGCTTATCTAATGAAAACCTTATAAATTAAAATTGAACATATGTATTAATTTGAAAGCATTCAATTTACAAGTAATCCTAATCAATCTTAAATTGTTGGAATGTCCCCTAGTTGACTAGCAATTGATGCTCCACCTATAAATTAAAACATTTATAAGAAGGATCCCCCTAAGGTACATGCATGTACCATACAACCCCCTCACATGAATAGTACATGTATGGTACATGCATGTACCTTAGCATTTGCCTTATAAGAAACTGTGGCAATCTTAAACAAAGAAATATAAATTTTAAAACTGTTTATAAAGAAAATCACATAAGTCTAGTAGTGCATTCTGCATATTACATGATCATCAGGAAGCTGGTTCTGCCCAATTAAATGTTCATCACTTAATTAATCTACAGGAACAAAAATAAAAAAATAAAAAATAAAAATCTAGCTACCACTTTTCCAATCATTATTATATATTAACCTCTCTTAAAACATAGGCGAGTAACTAGCAGTAGAAGATGGACGAGTAAAAGTAGATATTTAGAAAATTTATAATTAAGCACTTACAATAATAATTCGGACAAAATCCCAAAATTGAAACAAAAGAAGCTTTGAAATTAAAACAGGAGATGAACAAGTTAGATGAGCCATAATGGCTTTTTAATTAGCCAAGCTAATTCATAAGTTAGGTAACTAATAAAAATTAAGACTTAAATTAAAAATGTCTTCATTTTGTTTAATCATTGTATAAGTTTTTTTTTTCTCTTATCTAAAGCATATTTAGAGGGAGAGCTCAATTTTACAACCTACTTATGAATTAAAGTTTACCCACACAAAAAGGGGAAAAAACACAAAGCTAAAGTTTTAATTTAAAGAATAGTGAAACTAAGAAGCAACATGATTAATTAAGAATTTCATTTAATTTTATTCACAAATTGATGTGTTATATATCTCTATGTGTGTGTGAGTGTGCGCAACAAGGACCCAAAAGAGAGAGAGAGAGAGAGAGAGACATAAAATTATCATCTCTAAATAAAATGTTGAATAACAGTTTGAGAAATATTTCTTCATCCTACTTTTCCATAGTGATGGGACTGGGAATTAAGATCAAGTAAAGAAAATTAGGCATAATTATTGTAAAAAAGTAAAAGACCATCAAAACATAGCAGACATACAGAGATCACCAACAACAAGCATGGATATGAAATTAAAACAACTCAACAAAAAGTTAATTATTTTAGTGAGTAGACTAAACTAACCATATGCTTCCTGCCAGTATAATAGCCATAAGAACTTGACAATCATGAACACCAAAGCTTGTAATTTTCTCTAGCTAGGAGCCCACCTGTACTGAAGTCTTGGATACAACAATACCCAAAATAATAATGAAAGCCATGAATGGAGTTTTAAAAAGTTCATAATTTGGTTTTAGAACAATTGATGGATAAATCTATAAATTTGAAGTACACCAGTCAATTTGAAGTACTTCATACAGCTTTCATATATAAAATATAAATGTGAGACAACATGTCTACCCCACCATTTATATGAAGCAGTTGATAAGCCATCTGATGGGAATCCGTATTTAAATTCATCCAGGGCCATGATTCCTTTTGTCAGGTTTGCATTAAGCAAGACGTGGGGCTACCCAATCGGACTGTTTTTGCTTCCTTGTTGCTATAAATTAGGAGGGGAGGCAACTCCATGTAATTTAGATGTTTCATTGTTTAGGGGTTGAAATCCATTGCATCCACAAACAATTAGGGAAGTTTAAAGAGAGAGCACTTTCACATTATGACAAATCTGGAAAGACCCAGAAGTTGGCATAAAATGTAAATGATTTCCCTGAGTCTTAGATTTTTAATACTCGAATCAGTAAAACTACCATCAATTATCTTATCCGAGCAGCACAACTAATTGGAAAACAGTTTATAAAAGCTAAGAGCCATCCATGATAACTTAAAAATTAGTTTTAAAAAAAGAATATACTAAAAAGGGGAAATTTGTGGTAGTAAAAAAAAAAACCAAGTTCTAATACAGGCACAGGAAGAAAATGTTTCCAGCACATATTAGGAAAAGTAATCACATAGTATCTTGTAAGCACAAATATCTCTTACAACGACATGCTACATGAGAAGAATCATGGAAGGAAAAGAAAAAGATAAAAGAAAAAGAAAACGCCACAATCCTATTTATCCTTCCATCTTCCAAGTTACAACTTTAGGCAGCAGAGACTATAAACAGCTAGGTTCACAAAAAATCTAGATTGTGGTGGATTAGACAGTAATCATATACTCATTCAAAAGAACATATAATATTGTTAATCGGATCAGTTTAGTTACAAAATTTTCTGTTCAGCTAGTACTATACTGTGCAAGATTTATTATAAACTGAAAACAGAGTTGTCGAATCCGTTTAATCTAAATAGTAGCTGATTATATAACAATGATTGAGCATGTAATTATCAATGACCGGCAATTGGGAATCGAAAAACCACAATACATACCTTTTCCTAGCAATCTTGAAGAGCTCAACCAGTTCTTTGTTTTTTCTCTAGTTGCATACTTTTTAATATCCTCAATGCTTTTTCCAAATAGAAACTATTCAAATCACTGTTAAAAAGAAAAAGAAAATTAACCAATTATTAATAATAAATTAAATTAAATTGAAACGAAACGAAAAGGAAATAGCTAATTTGATAAATAAGTTACCTTGCAATTAAGGTCATTGTCGCGGCAGATTTTCTTGAGAACACATTGGAGACCAGTCAACTGCTGAAGAAACTATTGCCTTGCTTTACATATACAGAGCATCTCATGCTCATTATCATGGAATGGTGTTCTACTGCCTACTACTCAAATTATGGACTATTATACAAGTACCGATCAAAGCTTTTGTTCTCAATCTTAAAACAGATCACATAAAGTTCATTAAAAAAAGGGGTCAACTCCTAACACAATCCACCAATAAACTCCCCTTTAAACTTCCATCGTACTATGAAATGACAAATTGCTGCAAACTCCAAAATAAAGAGGCTCAATAGAGAACAAAAACAAGAACATATTAATCATGCAGCTAAGCTAAAACACATCCAATTTCCATAAGCCCACATAGGATCCTCATTTATAAAATAAACCCCATTTCGCTTAAAGCCTTAAAGCCACAAGACTTAAACAAGAAACTAAATCAATACGTAAAGAAAAGTGCAACCTTCCAAGTAAACATGAATTTCTCAACATCGGCAACAACCCAGAAAATTAAAATTAAAATTAAAAAAAAATAATCATAAGCTAAAATAAAACAAACCCATTAATTAAATTGACAAAAAAAATTAAGCCATTACCAATTGTTAAAATAAACCCCTCTTCCCTTAAAGTCGCTGAAATCCTCCTCCACAATTCTAGGCATAGGTGAACTTTCTATAGCAAACAAATTAATTAACTTCTCAACAATTATCTCAAATTCAAGCAAATGGGTTTCGAGTAGTGAACCAAAAAAGTGAAATTTGAATAGGAAAAAAAACTCTGACGAAAGAAGCCTCAATTAGGGTTTCGCTTTGTTTTTCGATTTGGGAAAAATAAGAAAAAGGAAAGAGAAGCCTCAATTAAGGTTTCGCATTGTTTTTCGATTTGGGGAAAAAATGAAAAAGGAGAAAAGAAAGAGAAACTTCAATTAGGGTTTAGCTTTTTCATTATCTGTCTGAGTTAATTGAATTGTGTTTGTAAATGGACAACTGGAAACACAAGAGATCGAAAAGAGAAAAAGGAAAAAGAGAAAGAGAAATCAAGATAGTGATAGGGTTTGGTTCAGAGATTTGCGTGCATAAACAAAAAAAGGTTTCCAAGTATGTGTTATATTTTGCTTTTGTTATTTTAATTTTTTTTTTTAATTTATTAGCGCGGTTATATCTTAATTCTACAAGGTCCAACGGTGTATTGTCCATATGGTAAAGCTTTGAATTTTAAAAGTCCTAGGTTCGAGTTGGAGTTAAAGTAAATTTTAATGATTTTTTTTTAATCTCTGATACTTCAATGTCAGTGATCACTAATGTTTGATTTACTAACACATTAGTATCAATAATTTATGATACCTATTTGTTAAAAGCGGAAAATGGTGCATATGTGCACAATTATTGATACTTTTTACAAAATGTCAGAAACTAAGTGTCAGTAAAAGTCATTTTTCTAGTAGTGATTTTGGCAACCTATATTGTCAGGAGATTTGTTGCGGATATCTTCCCCATGCCAAACCCATGTTTTGTATGACATATCAAAACCCCATATAATTAAATGATCTTTCACTTCTTTAGGCCTATGAAATGCTAAATTCTCACATTTAGCACATGGGAACCTAACAACACTAATTTCTTGATTACTGTCAACTGCAGTCTTAATAAATTTTTCCACACCAGCCTCATACTTGTCGGACAATCTATCATATTTAAGCCAAGATTTATCTATTTTTTTGGTCTAGTACCAGACATATAATTGAGATCAATTTCAACATAATGTACTAATGGGCAGCAATGATAAAAGTTTCCATTATCAGTAAATTAAGCAACAAAACATTATTAATATTCAGTTTATAAATTCAATGAAATAAATAAGAATAAAACAAAACTTGTCATCATGTGCAACAAATATAACTTTACCAACATGCTATCATCATTTACCGAAACCACTGACTAACCATACCCAACTAATAATATCCTAAATAACTTGGCCCACATACATTTAACATTTATTTAAAAAAAATTCTAACAATCCAGCATTTCATGGACCATAAGACTATATATATATATATAAGCAACTAAACATTACTTGGTCCACATGACCAAACTTGCCCCTACACGGTACCATTTCCTTCAAACATAAAAAAGACAATTGAAAAGGGAACCTCACTTTTTAACTTAATAAATTACACAAAATCTAGCTCACAATCATTAAAAAAAATGTCAACGCCATTGGACCATAGTTTCGGATTCATCCCAAGAAAAGACAGTAGTCAATGAAAAGTGCTATATCATCAACCAAAATTACTTTACACACATGCAAGCTTTGACTGAAAAATTACAGAATATAACAATATTCAAACAAACCATTGGTAGCAAATATTTTTTAAACATGAACGGAAAGACAAGTAAAAAATTGAACAAACTTGATGTTAGAAATCGAGTTTGAAAGGGAACAGGGCAGTGAAATCCTGCGATACAGAACAAAATTTGTTTTTTTAAAAAAAGAAGAGGACATGCTAAATTAAATGATTGAGCAATTTCTAGATTTAATAAAAGGACAAAGTATAAGCTTCTTGAATTAAAAAAATATATAACAACAGAAACAAACGAGAATTAAAAAATAATAATAAAGATAAACCTAGGGCATAAATTATTAACAAATAAGGGAGATAACAACAAAAATAACAATTAATTTTATAATGGCCAATTGATTTATTCAGAATAAAAATTAAAAAAGTTAATTGATGACAAACCTAGGGATTCAGCAATTACAGGATAATTTCTCCAACGCTGATTGAACAATACAAAGAAGTAGTGACACCGACGGCTTCAATAATGGACGCGAAGGCACAACAATGAGTGTTTGTGTTGATTTTGTGCCTAAAAACAATGGGTTCAAAATAAGGACGCGAAGGCTCCTTTAATAGCATATATTATAATTTTGGTTTCCATGCAACGGATTTCAAAACCAATTTGCAGATTAAAATAGTTTAATAAACGGATTTTGAGGGGTTTCACTGCTTCGGTTTCTCAGCCCTTGCCGATGGGGTGATGAGTCAAAGTGCCAACACTTAGAATTTTTTTTTTTGGTTTAGTCAATATGGTTAACGATAGCATTTAAATGTTAAATAAATATTTTTAAATTTTTTTTAAATCTGTTAAACACTGTCGTTTCATGCCCAAATTAATTCCATCCAAAACTCACGATTTGATTAAATATTAATATGCTATCATGTTTATCTGATATATAAAAAATCTATCACAAATCTATCATAGATTTAGGATGTACGAAAGTTATGTCATGTATCTATCATATTCTTGTGATAAATGACTAATTTGCTAATATTCATCACAAAAATTCTGTCATGGTAGCCCATTTTTCTAGTAGTGAAGTGTGTAAGTGGCTTATTAGTATGCTTAAGTACTCTAGAAAGAGTCTATCATGGAGGCCATACATTGCTTACGAAATCTGAATTTTAAGTGTGTCCATTTGTTACCTCTCCAATCTTTGTTGAAAACTTAGCTGGTGTATTTCCACATACAATTTAGGTTGTCTTATAACACTTACTAATAGTGATTTTGTAACACTACTAAAAAGATGAAATTTTACAATACTAGTATAATCTTGTTTGAAACTTAAAAAATTTGTCATCAAATAAGCACGATTAAAAAAGAATTTGGATTTAATGTTGATTTTATTTGTGCTTATAGTTTAATATTTTAATTTTATGTTAAGCTTGTATTAATGACATTGTATGATTAATAATATATTCTTATCCAATAAGTCAATAACTACCGATCAAAGTTCAAAAGCGATCAATACAAAAATCAAATGAGCCCTAAAATGCCGAACTAAAGAACTATAAAGAAGAACTAAAAGGCATTTTTCAAAGTTTTTCCTGGTACTAAAAAGCATCGTTATATTTGTACATCATATGCACTACCCTACTGAGCATACCAATTTCCACAACCAAAGATTCAACCACAAATTTTTTGATTGTTTTCCCCCTTCTCTCTTTTAAAGCAATATGTACTCATTGCATCAAGGAAAAAGAATTGAAAAAAAGGGAAGAGAAAGACTAATAATGCATAAAAGACCAACCCTATATCAAATGCTCCAATTAATAGCCGTGAGTGTAACCTCCCATGTTGTAAGTATTGGGTTGCAGCTTTGTTATTCCAAGCTGCCCTTGCATCCCGTCCCTTGCATACTGCTGCCACATTTGCTGCTCTTCCACCAAAAGCTTCTGTTTTTTCTCAAGATCTGACATTTGTACGAATGGTGGGGGTGCTACTGCACATGACGCTGCAAATGGATCGGTAGGTAGAGTAGCGCCAGCTTGCGTTGTTGGTGGTGCTGGCAGTGCCAGCATTGCGGGCCTTCCTGCTGACCCAAGGGCAACACTACTAGCACTCCCACTAGCTTCTGTACTAGCCATTGCAACCGCTGTAGCACCTTGTTGATACATGCCATCGAGTAATAACATATCGAAACCCCCCCCAAGTGCTGCCGTCTGATGATTCAAATTGCTTGCTGATTGAACTAATGCCGTCTCCCAGTCTGCTGTTTCGTCTTTGAAGGCTTGCCATGCTGTACGACCTGCCGCTGCTTGATCCACAGGAGCATCGCCGCTATCAAATAATGCTAAGGCCAATTTGTCAGCGTGCTCGTCGCATGTCGCCGAGTCCTCTCCCAAATTCAAAAGGTCAGCCTCTTTCTGTGTATCTTTGGTTTCTTGTTTAACTTTTTCTTCTTTCTTCTCTTCTTCAGCTGGGGTTGACTCCTCAGGTGCTGGTAGCGCTTTCGTTTCATTCATATCTTCTTGATTTGTTGTTTCAGCATCTTTATCATTATCATCTTGCTCTTGCTCGGCTTCATTCTTCAACTGAAAATCTACGTTTTTCTTACTTTGAGCCAATGCAGACTTGTCCCGTATAAAATCATCCATGAGTTCAAGCTTTTTGTATGTTATCCTTTCGACTTCTGGGTACTCCGAAGAGCGTGCAATGCCCACGGTCTTGCACCAGCCGTAGAACGAATCTAGCTCATCATATTGCTTTGAGACACGGCAAAAGATGTCGTAAACCTTAACGGAGTCAGGAACCTCTAACTCCATGAAACGGTCAATCAATAAACCCAATATTTCTGTTATGTCATAATATATTTGAAAACTTTCCTTCACAACCGGATATAGAGCAACAATTACAACCCTGTTGTTCTTCGCTGAACCTGTATATAAAAATAATGATAAGAAAAAACCAAATGAAAAAAACATTTAGAAGCAAGAGAAGGATTATCCGATATTTGGGCTAACTCTGTTAGAAAGTTGTGATTTGTTGTCATATATATAATAAAATATAATATAAATTTGGAAAAATTTTCTATTCTACTTATAAACCGCAATTCAATCTAGGATTAGTTCATAATGATATGAACATACTTTTATAATACTGTTAGATAGTTTACAATGATATAAAAATATGTTCACATTATAGTCAATTCATTCCGAATTTTAATATAGTTCAGGATTTCAAATCAGATTAACTGATATACATACATATATATATTGTTTATTAAATCTTAACTATCCACAATTATAACTACATACAAATTATTAAAAGATAAGTTAAATGGAATTATCTGAATCCAATTTATCATGTTTAAACTATGCATTAAGTGTTAAGCAAGGTATAAAATTCTAGCTTATATAATAAGTCTTGTCAGTTATTTTTACCTAAAACTCAGCATTAAATTATAAATATAATTAAACATGACACATGCAATTGATGTAAATGATTGAAATTAAGTTTTATTCAGCATTAAATAGTAAAAATAAGATAAAATTTTACAATATATTAGAGGTATCATATCAGTTATACAATAAGTAAATGATTTTATGACATATGTGTATTTATTTTGAAAGACCACCATAAAAGTGGTGGTTACATTAAAATTCAATTATACATGTCATGTATGCATTAATAGATTATATTACCTCTGATGTATTGCAGAGTTCCTCTAGAAACAAACATGCCACTGCAATTAATGCATGCGTTCATGTATCATGATCATGTTCATGCAAGGCATGCATTAATTAATTCATTATTAGATTAAAAAAAAAAAAAAAACCTGTTGGCCGGCAAGCTAAAAAGCGCTCAAGGACCTGTTGCAAATGTTGTATTCTTGAAAAGAGATGCTCAATTTTCATGTCACGGACTGGTGTGGCTCTGGCACAGGCTGGGGCTGAGCTTGCCTCTTCTTCATCTTCATCAATTCCGAACATGCTACGCTTACCACGGCGACCTTGCATCCTGAACTCCAGCCGCTCATCAAGATATAATGCATACGTACGGACAAATGCAGAGTAGTCCCATGAATTAGAGCGCGAGGTGTCACGGAAATCTGACATGTTGAGAAGCCGAGTCCCACGCCTCGTTGAGAAAAATATCTCTTGTTCATATGCTGGATCGCCCTCAGAAAGCAACCGTTGGATCAAAATCAGCGTCTTTAGTGCCACCGTCCAATTTTTGGTCTTATTGAGACGTTTGGAGATGATGTTTACACACGCACTTATGTACGCACGGGAATAGCATGTTAGGCTAAGTATTTCTCGAATGTGTTTTTCCTCGGCGGGGTATTCCTCGTGTCTTGTTGCCTTCACAATGGCTACTTCAAGATCTGAGAGTGAATTGCTACTGCCCACTTTCGCTAGCCCTATGCTTGTCTTGTCCTTCACTGCCCCTATGGCCTTTTTGAACTTGCTTGGAGCCATGGATTTTTTTTTTTTTCCCAATGTTCTTCTGATATCTCCTTATCACACCTATAAGCCACTCTGGAGTGCAATGAAGAAAATACCAATATATTAGATGTTTTATCTTTCTAATGTGGGTGCTGGAAGGTGGGTACCTTTGAACTTTCATAACAAATTACCAAATTTTTTAACAATTATGTTATTTGTTTAGGGATCGAAGGTGAGTTAATTTTAGCCTTTTAAATTACAGATGACTATTGAAATTATTCAATTTTTAGCGGAGCATATATAGAGCAAAAGATTTTGATTTACAATGACAGTGACTATAGTCATGGCAGCAGAAGATTAGATTCATCGGGATCTAGGGAGTACTCTTTTTTAGCAGGGATGTATAAAATCAATTTCTATCACAAGATTACTGTATAACCTATCCTATAATCGAGTATTTAATAAAAAATAAAAAGATAAAAAACAAAAAAAGGAGAGAAATCTACCATCACGTCCCAAACCAGATTTGTGATGTATGGGAATAAAATAAGTTTGATTTAATTCTAAACATTTAAAAGAAATTAAATCTTTACAAAATCAACAAACTTTGACCTTGGACTTCAAGAATATGCGGGGAGACGGTCTTTTTATTATTAAAAAATAGTTATTTTGGCATTGTTTAAATTTGATAATTAAATTGCAAACTAATTAATTTGCTAAGACTGCGTAGAAATTATGTATTGCAGATATACAATAATTTCATGAATCTAAGTACCTTTACAAATAGAGGCTTCAAATGGATAGATTTAATGTTTAACTCGAGCTTTTGTACCAAATGATGTGGACCTAGAGTGCAGTCATTGAATCACGTTGATCACAAAATTATAATTTCTGCAACGAAAATTAAAGAGAATGCAAATCAATGGGAAAGGAAAGAAATCTCTTTTTGATCTTCCTTGTCGTGTATCCTTTCCTTCCCTAATCTTCTCTCTCTCTCTCTCTCTCTGTTTCTCGGTTCTTGCAAAGCACTCTCTTTTTTATCTTCCTTCCTTGTTGTGTATCCTTTCCTTCCCTAATCTTCTCTCTCTCTCTCTCTCTCTCTCTCTCTCTCTCTCTCTCTCTGTCTCTCTCTCTCTCTCTGTTCCTGTAAAGAAAGAATTTACACCCTTCCCTCAATGAAACCATGCATTTGCCATTATTGTGGCATGGAATTAGGAAATTCAATGGAGTCTAGTGAGCCACGTGGCAAAAAGTTTTAGATATTATAATATGTTTTCTACCCGGGGTAGAAATTCAATCTTTTTTTTAGTTAATTCTTCTAGTTATTATTACCCTTATTATTTATGGTTTTAAATTAAAGATAGTCTTAACTCATTTCGTTTACCATATTTTGACCTTTTCAAAGATGTGAAGACCTTTAGAAGAAGCTTAGATCACTATCTACTATTAGTGAGAAATATATCTTATTATTTTTTTATATTTACACTTGAATCTATTTTTTTATTGTATAGTGAAGTTTTTAATTATGCTTTTAGAATTGATTTTTTTTTTTTTGGGAATGCGATGATTGTTAGGTTTTCTTATGTTTTTTATTTGCTGCAATGTATAAATGGGAAAAGGAAATATGCATCTAAGGTTGAAGCACTTAATTTAAATTTTTTATTTATATTATTATTAAATATCATTTTAGTTTATGCACAATAAAAAATAGATAAGAATGAAAAAAATAAGAAAAATATTTTTTTTATTTTTAGCATTTATTTAACATTTTAATTTTGAATTCAAGTTTTTCATTTATATAATTTGTGAGAAATATGAATAAAATTATAATGTAGAAATAAGAGCAATATTTTATAAAATTATTACTCATATTTAGAAATAAGAGTAATATTTTGTAAAATTATAATGTTAGGAGATTATTGAATATTACAAAAATAATAGAAGCTAAAGTAGCAGATTGTGATTTTCATTAAAGGCAGCTGACAATCTCTTTATTAAAAAAATAATTAAAATCTCTAAAGTTACAGTTCTTGGGTTAATTTTCAATGAAAATATAATACAACTTTGCATGTGCCACGTCGTTCGCAACTTGCTGTCAAGAGGTACCCGGAATATCATGCATGAGGTCACGTTTAAGTGCAAGCATGCAATGCCCACTTAGCTAAGTTCTTACTCCATTATGGCCAAGCAATCGGGAGTGATAATAACCACGTGCAGGAGCGTGTCATTATTTATGTTGTTTTTTCTTTCCTTTATGGTAGTATGTGGTGTGGACCATTAATTTTGGCTATAGTTGTTAAAATTTGGTAGTGGAATGATTTGTATTTATACTCTTTGAAATCAATTAAAGAAATGTGTCAAATATTTTCAATTGAATTTTCAGTGTGGTTTGTTCTCACCCTAAGAGAATAGTTTTGCTATCGTTAATGAACTTTTGATTAGGACCGATCAATGGTATCAAAGCTTCATTACAATGGCATCCAACAAGGAAAGAATTGAGGCTTTAGCGGCTACACTTGGTGAAGTTCAAGATGACACTTGGCTATTTTGTATTGATTATAGGGCACTAAATGCTATGACTATTAGAGATAGATTTCCTATTCCCACTATTGGTGATATGCTTGATGAGCTCTATAGGACTACTTACTTCACTAAATATATTAGATTTAAGAGCAAGGTACCATCAAGTAAGGGTGAACCTAAATGACACTCACAAAATGACCTTTTGTACACATAATGGACATTATGAATGCATGGTAATGTCCTTTGGCCTTTGTAATGTCCCTTCCAATTTTTAAGTTATTGTAAATTTTATTTTTTACCCATACCTTCGAAAATTCATATTAGTATTCGTTGATGACATATTGGTTTATAGTCCCAAATGGAGCATGCATCTTGAACATGTTATGAAGACTTTTGAAATATTACGAGAGCACAAGTTTTTTTATTAAAGGTAGCAAGTGTGTTTTCAAGCAACAAGAACTGGAATATCTTGGCCACGTTGTGACTAGCCAAGGGGTCAAGGTGGATCAAGAAAAAATTGCAGTAATGATTAATTGGCCACGACCTAATGATATTTCATAATTACGTGGGTTCTTGGGTCTTACAAGCTACTATCGGAAGTTCATATTAGATTATGAGCACATTGCATGTCCTCTCCCTAACTTGCTAAAAAAGAGACAGTTCGGCTGGAACAATGAAGCTGAAGATGCTTTTCTCAAGCTCAAGCACGCCATGACCACCACTCCCATTTACAATAGAAATGACACATCTAGAGACGAAATTGGCGCAGTACTCACCCAACAAGGTCGCCCAATTGCCTTTATAAGCTGGGCCCTAGAAGTTACTAAACGCTCTTGGTCTATTTATGCTAAAGAAATGTTAGCAATTTTGCAAGCAATGCGTACTTGGCGGGTATATTTACTTGGTAGGAAATTTTTTATTTAGACTGACCAACGTAGTCTTAAGTGTTTAATGGAGCAACAGATTGGAACCACAGAGCAAAAAAAGTGGGTGGCCAAGCTTTTGGGGTATGACTATGAGATCGTGTGTCGCCCAAGACGTGAAAATTCAATAGCTGATGCATTGTCTAGGATGCCAGTAACACTGAGATAAAGTGGTTAGATTTCTTGTGTGAATTTGACAGATTTTTATTTCTTAATAATGTACAATTAAAGGTATTATAATTACAACTGTGCTTGATGTAAAAGAGCTATAGATAATACAAGAATACAATAATACTACATATCCACAAATCTTAATCCCAAAGCACATCCAAAATGATTTGGTACACGGCATTCCACTTATAAATTTCTTCTAGATTAAAATAGACCCCCTCTAAAATTATTTATTTTATATCTTACCATTAGTACTCTTTTACAAATGTCTTTTGAATTTGGGGTTTTTGGCTTGGCTGCAAACTAAAAAGACAAATAAGGGGAGTTTAGGAAGAAATAAATCTTTGACTTCTTCCCAATCATGATAAGTTTGTAATTTCTACTAATCTATTTTTCGATCACTGAACAATCTGTTCTTCCTCAAAGAAAAAAAAACGCTTTTATGATGGGTATTACTTGTCATCTGTTATGTTGCATGATGGTTGAGCGACCATCATTGATTCTAGTGTCAAGAAAATAAGTTGACTGATTTTATATGTCACTTTATGTATAACATATTATCTGTTACTTTATGTATAACATATTATCTGTCACGATTCCGTCATAATAGTTTTGATGAAAAAATTTCAAGCATGACTAATATTTGTGATAAACACTTCCATTCATGACTAATATATCTCATAAGATATGACAAATAAATTTGGTGGGATTCCAAATCTTGAATAAATTTTGTGGAGATTCCAAAATTTAGGTGATATTTATTTTTTTTATTATTCCATTATTAATTTATTTCATTAGTTATTATTTATATTTAATTAAATATTAATTTTCAATTATATAAATATGTTTTATAAATTATATTTCATTTAATTTTTCCAAATTTTAAAAAATAATTTTTAATTTAATAGGAATATATATATATATATATATATATTAAAATATGGGAATTTAAAATTAATACAAAAAAAGCCAAAAGTAATTTCAAATTTTGGCATAGTTCATAAACAAAATATTTCTGATTTGGATATACAATTCTTCCCAATGAATATAAAGAAAAAAACCAATTTCAAACTAATTAGCTGCTACTACTGGGAATAAACCCTCTTCAAAAGATCACCCCCACTATCTTTGAGAGCAAGTCCCACAAGCTCCACAACAATGGTCTCTAATAAATTGATTGATAAAAGATTCGTATTTGACGATAATCATTGCTTAACAATTAAAATGAAAGAATTCTAGAGCTAGATAAATGGATAAAAAAGTTTTCTATTATTGCCTTGCCAATAAATATTGACCAAACCTAATAAATTATGCATTAATAAATTGATCCAAGAAAGTTGAAAACTCATAAAAACACCGTAGCTAAAATACTTATCTTTGAAATATCTAAGTCTTGTAACTATCAAAACCCAAAAAACTTTACAACGAAATTGTTATCGATAGTTGAAAAAAGAAAAAATAAAAGATAATCAAGAATTATATAATCAAATAAAACCCACACGTTATGGAAATAAGTAGTTAGCCTGTAGTTATAGACCTGTTTTACAATACATTTAGATTAACAAAAAACAAAACACAAAAATTCCATTAACAAGCACTTAGAAAATCAAAAATAACAAAATAAAATCTAGTTTGAAGTTACAATAAATAGGCATCCAAAAACTGAATAAGTTAAATCCAAATAACAAGCACTTAGAAAATCCAAAATAACAAAATAAAATCTAGCTTGAAGTTACAATAAATAGGCATCCAAAAACTGAATAAGTTAAATCCAAATAACACTACCCTATATTTTTACTCTTTTTGTAATGTAGACAACTGTCATTTAAGCATTTTAAACAAAACACAAGATGAGCAACAGAAGTAATAACATTTTAATAGAATTGATAGATGTGATAGTAGTGGCTAGCTCCGGCCTCGTAGATTCCTTTTTCTAAGCCAACATAATTTAGAAGATAATACTATTTTAATAAAAAAAATTTACTACTAAAACAAACTACACTTGCAAGAAGCACTTACTAATAGTATAGTTAACAATAAGTTACACACCAGCATCCGTTACTGTCTCGATGAGAGACGATGCTTTATTTGTAACCCCTTGTGTTGTGATAAATATCACTACATAGAATAACACAGCCTTGAGCCTAGCTAGATCTTGAAACTTGAATTCTTCTGCCATAGTCAATTTAACACAAATAAGAACAAAAATAGCATATTAAAAGTTACTGAAAATTTAGGAGAAAAAATAAAATTCCATGAAAGTTATTATGCACAACATTTAATAAAATCTATACTTGTCACAACATTTAATAAAATTCCATGAAAGTTGTTTTAAAAACTGGTCATGCAAATCCATTAAAACAATCAATTAACTTATTTTTTCACCATGCACATATTTGAACCTAAAATTATAAGAATTTGCTATAAACTTCAAAGAGAGCAAACACACCCTAAGATGAGATATTCTTTGATCTAAATTGAATAAATTTGATTTGGAAGTGATAAATTCATCATCCAAAATCAGCCAAATTAACCTTCAATTTCGATTTTAAAGAACCTAAGTTTAAATAGGTCAAAACTCAAGGCATTGAGAGATCAATTTCCATTTTTAACTATGCATAATAAATGGAAAAAGACAATTAATCAAGGAACAATAAGGTGCAACAGATTTAATTTTCAAAATCAAACAAGTTATTTTCGTCTTTACCTTTTTCACTAGAGCAACAATGAGTGGCAAATTTCTTCAAAACCATAACGATTTTGGGAAATTGAATACCCAATTTCAACATTACCCTCTAGAAAACCTCAAAATAATTCAGGAGTTTCTTGTCATTGTGATTAATTAGATAATTTTTCCCTTTTTTTTATGCAAAAAGCAAGATAGAATCAACAATAAAAGAACACATATGCAAAATAAAGATTTGTTATCGAGGCCAATTTCTTGTCATTGTCCAGAAGCCACCGGAGTTGCTGCGATCAACCATCAAGTTTTTGTTGGTCGTGGATCTCGATCTGCAGCATCCCGCCACACATCGGCACTACCATCGCTTCCATAGGTCTTTGCATGGCCTGAAGTTTTTCCAATCAAATAATTGCTTTTTTTAGTCTGTGGCTTCTTGGATAATTGCTTTTGTTTTCTAAATGATTTTTATTTTCCTTCCTAAATAATAATAATAATAATAAACATTTGATATTTCAAACTAGGTAGCTAGATTTTGTATTAAATAATTTTTCTTCCTCTTTATTAGGTATTAGAATCTTTTTAATTTTGTGTTCTACTTTAGGTAGATTTTGGGGCATAAGAGAAAGGGGCCAAAACCTAACTAAGAATAATGAATTTACTTTTGGGATATGGGGTGCCTTACTTAATTTTAGTGTGTGGTTGTTTTAGGCTTTTATGGAGATTAAAGAAGAATAGGGGGAGGATGGTTATGGTGAGAAGTTTAGATCTTAAAGAGAGAAAACTTGAAAGGATGCTCTTAGCCTGCAAAAGAGGAAAAAAAAAGGTTAAAAGTGGAGCCAACGGTAGCCAGTGACCACACTCCAATGCTCAAGTTAGATTTTCGAACTATTTTGGCGTCAAGAGCTTGCTAGCTCTTAATAATGGCGGCTAGAGATTGAAGAAAGCTCACCCTTTTTATGGAGTGTGTGTTTTCTCTTATGAATGAGAAAAATAAAACTAAGTGTCTTTATATACAGTACCCTACTACCTTGCCGGTTGGCGCATTTCTATTGGTGGTTTGTTGTCGTTACGAGGATATTTTTTTGTACATTTACCTTTATCATCATTTTAGGCTATTAGGAGCATTCTTGGATAGCATGTAGGGCGTTATTTGTGTGATTTTTTGACTTTTACATGTGGTGTTTGCTGTTGAGTGGTGTAGAATACCTCTACAACGATTTTCTTTATAGTTTTTGGCATGGCAGGTGTGGACCACTATCCTTATTATGTTGTTATGTACTTTTTGCAGGTGTGACAACTTGTTGCCCCCTCATTTTCAGCAAAATACTCTTTAATTGATTTTACAAAATCAATTATTCTCTTTAGATGATAGAGATATTTCATGTGGCTAGTATTTTGTGCCTTTTCTCTAACCATTTTGTCTTTAACATGGCATATCCTATGTACCATTTTGACTATACGGTGTGTTTATTATAGGTCTGATATGTCTTGGTGATTATTTATGACCATAAAACTCTACATTGAGATAAGGCGCTTTATTATCAACCTTCCATTTCTTCCCTAAACAATATCCATCGAGTTTCTTTATAATGAAAGTATTTGAGGCAAAAGAAACTTGCAAAAGAATTGTAGACAACACGTGGTGATATTGGGCCCACTTTTACGAATGGTTGGATAAGAAAACAAGGGTACCTCAAATACCTTCCTTTGGATTGAGCATATGAATTCTCAAGGTCAAGAAATAGTTCTAGGGAGAGTACAGGTTAACTATCCCATGTTCTCTTAATCTCTTTCTTCTTCCTTAACCCTTTTTATTTTCCTCACTTTTTTTCTTTTCTTTTTTGAATTTTAAAACATGAACCTTCTTTATTAATAATGTCAAACCCATGTTTCCCAATCCTTCTCTCTCTGCTTTAAATTTTAAAATGGGATAACCAGCTGACACACATTTTCTTTCTTTCCTTTAAATTTCAGAATTAGGTACTCTTCCTAAACTAAAAAAGCACATGTTTCTTTCACTTTTCTCTTTCTTTATTTGAATTTTGAAGTACGATACTTTTTTTAAACCACCTGATGTATGTCCTCTTCTCCTTTTTTTTCCTCGGTCTGAGTGGCAATTCCAATTTTATTTTATTAGTCGTACAACTAGCCTTTTCATCTTCTTACTTTTCTCTCTTTCTTTCATTTTCTTCTGTTTTTTAAAATCCTTAAAAAATATTTTTGATCCTAACTATCTAAAGGGCGTTTCTTTTGCTTCTCTTATCTTTTTCATCGATTCTATTGTAGTCAAGAACCCAAGGAGAATCCCTTTTAGTGACACATTTGAGTAGTGATTTTTGACTTCTTCCCTTGAGGCTTATAGGTTGCAAATCCAACTCACCTATTCCTAACCTATCTTGGGTAAAACTACTCTCGTCCTATTTGTTTCTTCTTTCTTTTTCAATAGTTGTTGATTATTATTTTCTTTTGGTAATTTTTCGGTGATTTATATTCTCCTTTAGCACATTTTCGATGATTCTCGGCTCCTTATTTGGTGTTTGTTATCGGGTTTCCCCATATCATTTTTTTGGGCTTTGGCTGCCATCTCACTCTTTCTTTTTCCTTCTCTTTACGGTAAACATTGTCTCCTATTTTCAAATATAATTTTTTGGTTTGTGTACTCTTTCTCATATTTGGTGACTATATGTATAGTTGCATTAGTTTATAAATTCTATTATGAAAAATCCCTCTTTTTCTTCTCTCTTTCTTTTTATGTTTTTGGCTTTGGTTTATGATTGATTGCCATGTATTCTTGATTTGGTAGATTTATGTTACAGGTTTATGATGTATGTTTCTTGACTTAATGGTGTTTTGTAAAAAAAATTGGTGAGAAAATGATTGAGTAAAGGGGTGTAATATGACTAAAGACACTAGTGAGTATAGCCCTTCAATAAGGACTAATCCTTATATCTTGATAAGTCAAGACGAAGAATCCCTCTCTAATTTACATAAAAGTGATGACCATAATTTAAAGTCCTCTTCTACTGGGCGCATCTACCGCAACAGTCCCCACCTATCCTAGACATTTGGCCTATCAATTTCAACGAAAAAAAAAAAACCAAAACACAGATCTTCAAAGCTAGAGTATATCCATTGGGTCAAGTTTGTAAGTCTTTCTCAGCTTCCACTTCCAAATCTAGCAAGTCTCGTTCCTTAGGGGATAGGGGGGCTACCTAAGTGACTTAAAGCTAATTAAGGCTAGATACAACATTCCTCCTTTTGTCATTCTTAGGGTACCACAGAAAGATGAACGCTCAAGTGCCATAAATTCGATTGTATAATCTTCATAGTGATCTTTTTGATCAAGAACTCCCTTTGCCCCTTTAAAATTTCTTTAGGAAAATGTTTAGCCTTTTGCAGGTCGCTTCAAGACAGTTGTCCGTACCTAGGTAAAGAATACTTTTTAGCCTTTAGGTGTTGTGGTCGGAATTTTTCGGGCATGATGTTTCTTTTAAGGACATAAGGGGACTTTACCAATTTAAAAAATCCTTTGGCTTGTCCATTGCATATTTTTGTACTAAAGGCATCTATAGTAACTTCGAGGATATGGATCCAGCCCTGAAAAAGAGTTATATGTAAGATTAGTTTGTGGCTAACGGTGAGTAGCAACAAGAGATCACAACTGATAACAAACATTGGCATATTCAAAACTTTTATACTAAAGTAAGTATGTGTCTTCTCCTTTTCTTTTTACTATTTTAGTATCCTATATAGTCTTTGTTTCTTACCCGAGGCTCCTCATGTCCTTATAAGTATCATATGGACCAGAGAGAAGTGCCTGTTCAAGAGGTAGGGAAGAAAGGTGAGTAATTTTATGGAGAGGATCCGAGATTTACAAAGGGATGGTGATTTGTTGAATAAGATCAGATTGGAGAAAAGAGGGTTGATTAACAAAAGTTTCCCGTCTAATTTTGGTGCTGACTAATGTATAGCTTGAAGGTATTGTGAGGTTACCCATTATTATTTATGTCACATGGATACTCTGTCATCACCATGTTCTACTTCTAGCTTTTCATATTTCATGCTTTCACTTTGTTTCTTATTCATAGTGTTTAATGCTTGTCTGGCTGACTTCTTTTTATTTATGGTTGTTATGGTGTGCATATATAGAATCACTGAGTGATGAGGTCGATGATGTCTGTCAGGAGATGAGTGATGGATTACTTGGCGCTCGGAATATTGCTCCACCAATAAGGAATATCTGGCCTCTTCGAGCTTTTGGATCGAAACCAAGATGCCAAGGTACCTCTCGTGGTGGCTTAAGGGGTACCACATATACCTAAAAAGGAAAATTTGATATGTTTCTTCCTTCCCCAAAGACCTGTCTAAAGGGGAATTGGACCTAGCAGCAAATGAGAAAGTCTCATCCTTAACCCACTATATTTATTATTCTACTAAGAACATTACCCTTGAGGTCCCTGTGGAGACAAATAGGTTAGGTTTGAGCAATATGATCTCTAAACATAATTAGTTTACATCTTATGAGATAGGATCGAAATTTTTATAATGCAAATAGTACTACTAGCATTTCTTTTTCAGTGGTTGAGTAATTCAACTATGCTTCATTCAATGTCATAATAGGTAGTAAATGGTGTGAGGAATACAATAAACCCTTTTGTTCTAATACTGCTCCTATTATATAATTAGATGCATCACATGTGAGCTCACAAGGTAAATTTTAGTTTGGGCGTTGAATGAGGGGTGATGAAGTTAACAACTACTTTAATTTTTTAAATGTCTTAAGACATGAGTCATTAAAGACAAAAGGCATCTTCCATAAGAGTTTGGGGATTTTACTAAAATCTTTAATGAAACTTTTGTAAAAACTAGCATGCCCAAGAAAAAATCTTATTTGTTTTATTTTTTTTATAGAGGAAGATTGAAATGAGATCTACCTTAGCTTTGCTAACTTTAATACCTTTGTTCAAAATTATATGACTAAAAACAATGTCTTGTTTTACTATAAAATGACATTTTCCCCTATTCAGAACCAATTTTTTTCTATACATCTCTGTAAAATTAGTGTTAAATAATGCAAACATTGATCAAATGAATCATTAAAAATAGAAAAGTCGTCCATAAAAACTTCAGGAAAACTTTCAACTAGATTAGAAAATATGCTTAGCATCCATCGTTAAAATATGACAGGTGCATTGCATAATCAAAATAGAATTCTTCTATATTCAAAAATACTAAAAGGACAAGTGAAAAAATGGTTTTCTCTTAGTCCTTTGGTGCTATAAAAATCTAGTTATATACTGAGTAGCTATTTAGAAAGCAATTAAATTTGTGACATGCTAATTTGTCAAGCATTTGATTAATAAATGGTAAAGAAAAATGATCTTCTCATGGCACAGAATTCAACTTCCTATAATCAATACATACGTGCCATCCTATAGTTATTTTAGTGGGTATTAGTTTGTTGTCGGCCTTGGTAACTACCATAACTCTTGACTTTTTAGGGACAACTTACATAGAACTAACCCATAAACTATTAGAGATAGGTTAATTGATGCCTGCATTTAATAGTTTAAGGCTTTTAATTTTAACAACTTTTTTCATATTAAGGTTTAGCCAACATTGCATTTCCCTAATAGGTATAGCATTTTTATGAAGATGAATGTAACGCATGTAATTTATTGGTTTGTAATTTTTATGTTGGTTACGGTCCATCCTAATACCCTTTTGTGCTCTCTTAACATATCCAACAACTTACTATTTTATTTGTTATCAAGAAAGAATAAAATGATTACAGGCAAAGTATTTCCATCTCCCAAAAATGCATGCTCTAAAGTGTTATGTAATTATTTGAGCTAGAGTTTAGTGGTGATTATGATGATGAGTTGAGTTTCTTCCTCAATAGTGTTAGATGCTCTATTCTTGGCTTCTATTTATTGTTATCCATTGATGGTGATGAATCGAGTAAGAGATTGACCTCGTCAAACTGATCTGTCAATATCAAAATTCAAACCAAAGTGAATTAAACTTGTTTGTAAAGGTCACTACTAAAATTAAATGGAAAGTATAATCAACTAATTCTTTGATTAAATAAACATCAACAATTTTATTATCTATATTTTGAGGTTATTTGGCAGTTTAATAATATTCAACTCCATAGTCATATTGCCAAATGACAATTGCATATTTCTAGTCTTATATGGACTGTGAGCATCGATAGTTGCCAAGAAAGGTTGGCCTAGAATAATGGAAATGTGCTTATTCAAATCATGCACTAGTAGAGTGTCAATCACAATAAAATCAATAGAAAAATAAAACTTGTCTATCTAGATAAGCATGTCCTCTACAAATACTGTGAGATATTTTCATGGATTGATCTGTGAGTTGTAAGACAACTAGAGTTTAGTATAATTTTCCCAATCTAAGTTTCACAAATACTAAGTAAAGTAAAATAATTATATTAACTCTTAAAATCAAGAAAGCATTCTTGATTATGTGGTTCTCTATACTCATGAGATAATGGGGGAGCTTAGATCTTTATATTTTGGAGGAATATTTTGTTGAAGCATAACATTAATGTTCTCTATTAAAAAGACCTATTTTTGAACATGAATACTTCTCTTTTTAGTACAAAAGCTTTTAAGAAACTTGATATAAGAGAGCAATTGTTTTATAGCTTTAAGCAAAAGAATATTAACACATACTTGTTTAAAAATCTTCATAATCTCACCTGTGGAATTTTCATTCTTTACTTTAGCTAACCTTTAAGGGAATAGGGCTTTTAAGATGTATTCTCATGGGCTAATTTCTTCTTTTCCCTTTGGTGATGAGTCCTCAAAGTTTAAAGATATAACTTAAGTTGTCTTTTTTACTAAAATCTCTACCTTGTTGTCGACTTCTTTTCCCTTTGATCTCTTTATGCTACTAGGGAAAGTTAGTATTAACTTCATATACTGCCTCGGGATTGGAAACTAGCTGGCTTGGAAATTTATTTTTCTCAATAGTTATTGCCAAGGTTTAAACTGAAGAAGTTAGTTGATCCACCATCTCTTAGAGGTGTGACTTGTGAATTAATGCTAGCCCTTATCTCATTTCGCAGCTTATCAAAGGTGCGATTTTGTCGTTCTATTGTGGAGTGAGTCAAAGTTTTGAAATTCTTGAATGCCTCTTCCCATGGTCTGGGTTATGACTGATTCTAATTTTGCTTATACTGCCTAACTAGCAGTTCAGGAGCTTGATGAAATAGTTGTATCGGTGAAGCTGGAGCTGTTGTTCCATTTTGTTGCAATCCTTGAGACTATAAAAAATTAGGATGGTCTGTCTATCTAGGATTGTAAGAACTAGATAGATTATAGTTCAACTACTTTTTCATTATATTTATGGCACTAGCTTAATTTGGGTATGAAACATGGTCAAATTGATTATAGCCATGCAACTCTGTTGATTTGGCAATTGTTAATAATGCTATTTGGCAAGAAAGTCATTTAATAATTTCTTTGACTTTTTTTATTTCTGATCTTTTTTCGCCAATGTTTACCTTATTAACTCTTTTGATTTTTCTCGCATTCCTGAGTAATAAGCTTCGTTATTAGGAATTATCCACTTGTCGCTGGAAAAAATCTTAAACTTCTGATGAGCTTTTAGACATTAGCTCACGCCCACTTGTCATTATTAGTCATTCTTGCACATGTAGTAATAATCCCTCCAAGAAGTATTGATATTGGTGCCACTTCTTATACCCCTGGTGTGGACACTTCAAGAGTAGCTTGTTGAATTACTCCTATACTTCAAAAAATTGCTCATCTTCTCTCTGAATAAACTTTGAAATTTTCCCAGGAATAACATTAATTTTATGCATTGGGAAGTACTTATTTAAAAACTTAGTTACCATTATTTTCATGATGCAATACTATTAGCAGGCAATGTATTGAACCAATAACAAGTTCTATCCTTTAGAGAAAAAGGAAATAATCTAAGGTTAACATCTTTATCTGAAAAATTTTTATATCTAAAAGTTTAGCAAACAACATGAAAATGATTCACATGATTGTATGGATCTTCATTATCTAAGACATGGAATGATAAGAGATAATCTAGCATATTAAGTTTTAACTCGAAACTCCTAGCAGCTACATTTAGGTATCTTATGCATAATGTGCTTAAATTAGTTAAGAGACTGAGGTAATCCTTAAATGGCCTCTCTTGTGGCGCTTGTAGTTGTTGTTGAACTGAATCCATTTCAATGTTATCTGCAATTTTTCTTGTGCTACAATTCGTCTACTTGTGCGAAGTACTTCTTCTATCTCAAGTCTATAGGTTCTAGATCATGTGATTATAACCTCTGACTATGCATGCAAAGAAAGTTTAAAAAATAAGACTAATGAAGATAAAGAGATAAGAGAAGTTATGATACTGACCTTATCTCGCTATTACACGCTTACGATGAAAACACTCTCAAAACTTGCACACAAAGTTATTTACGTAATATTTAAAAAGAAAATTAACTCTATAAATTAAAATGATTTAACTTTCTGACAAAGATTTCCAAAACTTATTGTGCAAATTTATTATACTAGCAAGCCCACGAGTCTATTGTAGTTTAGTTTATAGTGAAGAGTTTGATCCCACGAACAAGTAAATTTAATCAGTGTAAGATTAATTTTCCAAGTTCGTTTGTGAATTAGTTATATGTGATTTTTGAGCAATATTAAGATAAAAAATAGTGGGAATAAATTAAAGATAAACGATGCAAATAAACCACTTGAGTCTCGGAATTGACACTCAACACTTCACTATGCGCTTAATATTCATGTTTAGTCAAATTAATTTATGAGGGGGAAGTTTCCACTCCTCATAAATCACACTCTAGTAAATATGATATCAAATACTCATTGTGTTAGGGGAAATAATTCATGCTAAATATGGTGTTAAGTACACTTTGTGCTAGGTAATGATAATCTTTTTTATCGAAAATATAGCAAGACCACCCATTAAATAAATTAAATACACTCTGTCAACATTGAGTCAAGATGAACCATGAATACTAGATGGGAGTTTGTTTTCCTAATAAAAATAGTGTAATGTGCGCATCGTGCCAGACAATAATGATCTTACATTAGGAGCTAATATACCGTGCAAAATCTAAGCAAGATTTATTATCTGTCAATGATTAGTCAAAACAATCCACATAAATCACATAGAGAGAGTAAATAACTTACCAAATTAAACCTATAGATCATGTTTGAGCTTCACCTTCAACTCGAGTTTGAAATTAAATTAGCCACTCATAATTGAATTAGGGGTAAAATAATAATTTTACTAAAATACGTAAAAATACAAGATAGAATGAGAATTAGTCAAAACGAAGCTAAATTTAGATTCAGTGCTGTCGAATAATGGGGAGCCCCTTATTTATAGATAAAATAGATAAATTATAGCCATCAGATGAAAACAATTTTGACGCATAGGATTGCGCCATCTGGCAAGCTCTGATTGAATAAAACACATCATGAGGGCTGTGATTTAGTGTATTGCATGTCAGTATGTACATTTTTAGTTTAATAATATGATGATACATCATCAGTCAATGCAATAGTCAACAAGCTTTCATTTAGTGTATTGAATGTAATGTGTACGTATTTTTTGTCTAATAATATGTTGCCACATCATTAATCAACATTAGCTTATAAACCTTTACAATGGTATCTCAGATTTGATAAATTCATTGTGTCATATAGATACATGAGATGCAATTTTAATTGTTGTGTGTTTTACAAGATGTTGAAAATAAATCTCTACATATAGCTATTATTGTATGTTGATGATATGTTGATTGCTTATAAGTCAAGGGAGAAAATTGAAGCCTTGAAGCAACTATTGAGTTTTGAATTTGATATAAAGAATTTGGGTCATGCTAAGAATATTTTATGCATGGAGACAAAACGAGACAGAATTGAACGATGTCTCTTTCTCAGAAAAAGTACTTGGAAAAGGTATTTGGAACCTTTGGTATGACATGTTATAAACCTTTAATGACCCCACTTGCATCAAATTTTAAGCTTTCAGGCTTGCAATGTCCTAAATCAGATGATGAAAAGGATGAAATGAAACAAGTTCCTTACGCAAATGTTGTTGGGTGCATGATGTATGCAATGGTCTTGACAAGACTAGATATATCACGTCTTCAGTGTTGTGAGCAAATATATGGTCTTACTTGGCAAGGAACGTTGGAAGATAATGAAATAGGTGTTAAGATATCTAAGTGGCACACTAGATTATGGTTTGATATATGGTAGGTTAATTGGACAGAACGAAGGCTTATGGGGATGTCTTGACTCAGATTTTGCTAGTGAGTTACACAGGAGAATATCCCTGCCAGGCTATATATATATGTTGAATGGCTGTCTAATTATCAGGAAAGCAAGCCTCCAACATGTTGTTTTGTCGAGAACAGAGACTGAACACATAGTAGCAACAAAGGAAATCAAAGAAACTTTATGGCTAAAAGGTTTAATAGGAGAATTGGGAATACTTTAGAAAATTGTTGAAGTTTAATGTGATAGTTCAAGTGCCATTTACTTAAGCAAGAATCCACCTCATCATGAGAAAACAAAGCATACAGAAATCAAGCTACATTTTATTAAAAATGAAGTATCAAGGGGAGTGATCAGAATGGTCAAAATTCATACTAGTAGCAATCGTACTGATATGCTGACAAAAGTGGTTCCTTACAACAAAGTTCAAGGTTTGCTTGAACATAGCTAAGTTGTGTAGTTGCTGAATATGCAAGAGATGGACAGTAAGTTTTGATCAGGGCTGATTTGTTCAAGGTGAAGAATTGTTGTGTATCAGGTGATGCAAATTGGAGATACAAAAACAACTTTAAGATTTGCCCTTTTGGGTTGAGTAAAATGACATGGAGTAAGTCGTTTTGGTTGTGTTGGCTTGATGCAATTTTTTTTTTTTTTTTTTTTGATAGTGGCTTGATGCAACTTGAAGCAATGCTGCTTTGGTTCAATGAGTCACGTGTTATACACGTGCATAATAAAATCTTCTTGAAGTCTGATATTAACCGTTGAAATCACGAGCCTGTTGCATACATTTCGAGGCTGCTTCTGAGTTAGTTACAAAGATATTAAAAACAGCTGGTTCTGGTAGAACAAACCAAGGGAGGTTGAGAGCCATATCGAGAAAAATTGCTTCAATATAAAGAGGATTCTTGTTCTATGATTTGTGTTCTGTAATTCTCATATAAAAGTGCTTCAATAATTCAATAAAGCTGATCATAATTCCTTTAGTGGATGTAAGTTATTGAGAAATAGTTGAACCATGCAATCCTCATTGTTATCTAGTTCTTTTGATTCTTTTACTCAGTTTTGGTTGTCATTCAATCTTGTTAAACTTCTATATAATTTGTCCTTGGTAGTATCTTGTTTGATTTATTTTAACGTCTTGGGCAGTGACTGAAGTTCTTGTGATCAAAGCTCTTTAGTTACTGCAATTACATTATTGAAGAGATAAAGATGTTATCCCTATATATTATGAGTGATTAAATTTAATAAAATTAAAATAATAAAAAATTTGTTAATAGCTGGAGTAACTAGCTTTTGTAATCATCCATCACCTTTTCTGTTTTCACTTCACATCAATCAATCGTGCATATAAAATTCTACATTTTCTAGATTATAATAAGCTGTATTGAATCAATCTCAATTCAAAGTAACCACATTCACATTTCACACCTACCACTAGCCACCAACCGTAGTGGCCCACTCATCAGCATGTTGAACCTCCACGACATCATCTTCGTTGCTCCACCACCGCAACCACCCGCCATTTCCTCTGATCATCATAATCAAGACGACGGCGACGACGACGACAACGACTGTAACACTAGCAATTTGCATAAAACAACCTTTTGGGGCTTAAAGAAATGGCAAGAAGAATTACATACAGATGTTGAAGATGCTTCTGATGATCACGATGGTGATCACAGTGGTTTGATGAGAGCATGCAAAGACTGCGGGAACAGGGCTAAAAGAGAATGCAGTTTTAGACGGTGTAGAACTTGTTGCAAGACTCGCCGCTTTGACTGTACCACTCACTTGCGGAGCACGTGGGTTCCGGCTGCCAAACGGCGGCAGAAGAAGAAGTTGATAACTGGCGGATCTTCTTCTTCTCTGAGTTTTAGTACTACTGCTTCTTGTCAGGGTTCGTACAATGAATTGAGTCTTTAATTTGTCTCTATCTTTATGTAATAATAACTTTCCTAATAATCTATGATCTGGGTTTGTTGTATGGTTTAATAATTTTTTATTGGGGGACCAAATTGTAATTTGATTGATGTGCAACGACAGATGGAAGTTTTAAAAAGTCTTTGCCGGGTCAAGTACAGGCACCGGCGGTCTTCCGGTGTATTAGAGTTACTGCAGTCAATGATGGTGATGATAATAAAGCTGAGGTTGGCTATGTAGCTACTGTCAACATCAGTGGCCATGTGTTCAAGGGTTTTCTCTACGATCTAGGAATTGATGAGAAAAATTTGTTTCCATGTGATTATAGTGGAAGAGAAAACAAGGAGTCTTCGCCTCCCAATGTTGATTCATCAAACGCCTATGCAGCCTCTGGCAATTGAGAATGATTACTTAAAGGTACAACCTGTGACACCCTAGTAATATTATCAATCATATTTGTTAGAATGATTATGTTTTCTGGGTTTGATCGGATTTAATTGTTCAAATTTCTTTTTCTTCAGCTATTATGTGTTCCAATATTGATGCATACTAGCTTGTGGTCCCAAAAATCAGTAGCTTATTTTATTTATTTGTTTATTTTTTGTCTGAATTCAATAGGCACATGCTTACCGGTCCAAAATTTTTCACTTAACTGGTCTACCATATACCAAAATCAAATTCTGGTTGATCATTATGCAGTAGAGAATCGTTGTTTAAAGTAAAAGGACGTGCCTTCATCCGCATCTGCTTTAAAATGTATTTATAATTTAGATATGAAATTGATTAAGGAATTTTATTTATTCACCTAACCATGATATGTATCCATCCTTCTATTGAAAATTTGCAAGGAAATTGTTTCGCCAATAGAACTTGCAATGGGAATTTGCAACTTTGGACAAACAATTTATACAAGATAACTTTGAGATTCAAAACAATTGGAAGCAAAGTTCTAATTACTAATATCCGCATAGTTCTTCCAATTCTTGGATTTTGCAGTTTTTAGATAAGTTGCTAATTTACATTTATTTTTCTCCCTGTCATTGCAATTTATGTGAGACAACGTTTTTGTGATTTGAATGTATTTTTTGCAACCCCTTCAATGTGGGGCTTAAGATTTTGTTTTTTTTTTCCCCCTCATTGGGAGGACAAATTTTCAGTAAATTCAGCATTATGCAGTGCTCTTGAATGCATTGATTTATTTATTATGAGGAGTGAGGATGATTTTCTGTTTCCTTAGAATGACCACAAATTTAGTTGTAGATGCATGCAGCTGATCTTTTTGCTATAACAAAATAAGTGATCCGATAATATGCTATCTCAATCTTCATAATCCAATTTATCAATGTAAATAAACAATCAATATTGAGTGTACTGAGATTAGTTTGCCACAAAGCAAGACTTTTGGTTTAATTTAATGTTGGCTTTTTCCAAAGGATTAAAAGGGTAATTATTCTGTCGGTTTCTATTCTTATTCATTTCAGATGCTCTGTTTTATCATTGTATCTTTCCTATCTGATGATAAAATTGTACAAAATATTTGCTTGAATTTCAGACCGATGTTGAAAATAAATTTGGAGGTATACAATTTATTTCACCAAATTTGTTACAGTGAAATTAAGCATACATTGTGTAGCATTTGGAAAATGGATGCTCCAACTTGTATGTTTCGAACTTCAGACATTACATGTGATTTATGTTTTCAGAAATTATATGACCATTCAACATATCCACGCATTTCACAATGTTTGTGGACTTTGATCCCCCAAGTCTTGTCTATCCAATTCTCGGGTTGAATCAGAGACTATGTCGTCTAGAAATCATTCGTCATTTTGGCTGCCCAGAAATGAAAATCTTAAAACAATATCTGTGTTACCAGTTTATACATGGAGACTTTTGTTTTAGTAAACACAAGGTTGATTTTCACTCTTTTTTCAATTTCAATGCAGATTCACAATCTTTTGTCCAACAGAAACATTTATGATATGCCAGGAAATGAAATAGATCCGAGCTTTATATGCACAACCTGGAGCACTGAATGAGGACATCAGTAACATTATATGAAGCTTGGTATGCAGGATGTTATGATAGGTTAGATGTAGTTTGAGCTATAAGAATTACTTTACTTGTAAGTAATGATCAAACTCCCATTTCCATTTACCCTAACGATCAAAAAGGAAATTGATGTACAGAACTAAGCTGTCAACTTTTAACGAGCAAACTTTTTGAAGGTCCTCGAATAACTTTCTTCTGTTGTGCACTTGTGCTATCACTTCAATTCACTGAATTATGGCTTTCTTCTGTTGTGCACTCGTGCTATCACTTCCATCTACTCAATTATGCACTTAGAGAGGGGGGAGGGAGAGAAATAGTGGGGGAGAGTAGGACCCAGAGACTTATTTGATAGAGGATTTCTGGTGATTTTTAAGGGCTCACATAAGGACTATCCGGAAGTAAGTAAATTCATTCATAATATTCGTGCATTTTTTTTGGTAAGGATGGAATTATTTGAATTCCATTAATTTTTTTATTTAATTCATTTTTATTTAAATGCATTTTTTTAAATAAACCATTCATCAAAATTTTAATTTTAAAATTTTACTATATAAACCCCTTGATATCCCAAAACTAACCCTAAGTCCTACTTTCATTATTTCATTTTTTTTTTCCCTTTAAACCCGTCAGCCACTCTTCATCATTTTTTTTTCAATACTTCCTATTCCTTAATGTTTTATGGTCATTCTTTATCTTCACATACCATATTCTGTTCTTAAGAAGACTATAGAGTTTAAACTTAAAATTTTTCTTAAAAAAGTAATAACGAGTCAGTAGATTAATGAGAATTTAAATATCAATTGCCGTCAAAAAGTAACAGTATTTCTATCAAAATCTAATTCATGTAGTAAGATTCCTTCAACTGCAAATCATCTGCTTGATTTCATTGTTTGTTAAGCTTCCATTACCAGAATTTTAACCATCTATCTTCTATATTTATATGATCTGACAAGACAGTGGACTTCTACAGAAACTCTCATCATTTCTTCAACTACAAATACAACAACGATTTCAATTTATCAAATTCACTACACAATAGTTCAAAGAAAAAATGTTTATAAGAAATTAACGGAGAACAGGAAAGTTAAATTTGGCATAGGGGGCTAGCGCTGTAGGGTTTATGGTGTTGGTGGGTCCACTCAGTTGTATTTAACTTGTTTAATTAAAACATTTGTCCTCTATGGTAATTTTGTTTATGTACATTTTAATAATAAAAATATATTTTTAAAAGTATATATGAAGAGTATTTGTGTGAGTTAAAATAGTCTCTTTTTAATGTAAAAATAAACATTCCCAAACCATTCTTTCTAAAGTACGGTTAAATAGAAACATCTGTTGTGCGTGACGATAGTTTTCCAATAGACCCCTCTCTTATTAACAAAGCTACACTTGTAACAGAAATCCCCTCCGTAACATACCCACAAGTCACACCTTTCTAGCCATACAGTCTACTGACGCAACGAGATAGTGGCAGCGGATTGATAAAATAAATAGATACTCAATATCATTTTAATACTCCAAGAGCCCCAAGCGTGAGGGGCTTGTGAGGGCAGCAGTTCAAGTCCCCACAAAAGAATTGTGGGAGCTAAATATTTATTTTTTTTCCTTTGCGAAAAGTGAGTGGAGTAGAGACATTCCTTTTCTGTGAGAGACTATTCATCTGGGTATGTAATTCATGAAATTTAATATAATAATATAAGTCTCAATTACTCAAAAAAAAATTATGTATATCTGATTGTAAATATATCTGTTATAATAGCAGTTGTAAATATCTGTGTAATGCAGTAATCTGATGTGTAATCAGTATTCAAAAAAAAAATACTCGATATCATTTTAGAATCGAATTAAATCAATGTAATTAGATAAAACTTTAATAGAAATGTGAGGGATTATTCGTCTGGGCATGTATTTCATAGAATTTAATATAATAATATAAGTCTCAATTATATATATCTGATTGTGAATATATCCGCTAGAATAGCAATGGTAAATATCTGTGTAATGCAAAGTCGATGTGTAATCAGTATTCAAAAAAAAATACTCGATATTATTTTAGAATCGAACTAAGTCAATGTAATTAGATAACACTTTAATAGAAATGTGATTAGATCTTCTAATACAAATGATTCAATGAGATTTTGATAATGTTTTACAATAGGATTAAACGACACTCAAATTCAAACGACTCTACAAGATAAATTTTGATAGATAATCTAAAATGATGTGTTTGGTAGCCCGCATAATATAGTTAGAATATTATTATGCATTGACTTATGCTGAACCATATTTGGCAATTTTGGAAGTTGATGCGTCACAATGTAGATTTTGGCCTACTAACTTTTGCTCTCTCTCTCTATATATAGGTAATTAATATAAAAACATATTTTTAATTTAATATTTTATTGTATTATAATTTAAATTTATATCATATTCTTTTTTTTATTTGTATCTTTTTATATTACAGTAGTTAATATATAACAGTAAATTTATATTAAGTAATTTTTTAGTATGATATTAAATTATTTATTAATACTATATGATACTATTTTATATAATTCAATATCCTATTTATATTATAGTAATTAATATAAAAATAATTGTTTAATATAACTAATGAGTAAAATATGAATAAATTTAAATAATACTAATATTAATATAAAATAACATAATATAAAAAACTATTATTATATGTATTACTTATTATTGATGTTCAAATTTTTGACCTTAGTTATACGGTGAATCGAAGTTCTGTTTCTAATTAAACATGTACTGTTGCTATCCTTCACTGATGAGAATTTCAATATTACAAAAAATAACATCAAACAAAACCAAAATGTTGCACAGCGGAAGTTCATGGTGGTTGAAGATGGTTGATGCGGCTGCCAGTTATTTATTTTACTTTTATTTGTAAATTTAATTAATAAATTTAATATAATAGCAATATAAAATAATAATAAAAATACATAATACTAATTTTATTTAAATAATAATATAAAATATTATTTTTTTATATAATACAATGCAGCGTAACATCAAATGTTGTCCACATTAATATAATATAATATTAATACAATACACTCTCATTAAAGAATACAATACACTATAATATAATATAATATGTTAAACACATCTAATGAAATTATAAAAGGGAAGTTTTTATTAAAATAATAATCAGACCTCTTTATTGATAATAAGATAAACTTACTCGTTAACTCAAATATAAAAACTAAATCATAATTAAACTATAAATAAAAAACCTAAACACATAATTAATAAGAGCTAAGTAAAACAAAAAAATATCAAAAGTCTAAAATAATAAAAGCCTAAAGTATTCTAAAGTTGTCCTCACCAACAATCAACAACTCCAACTCGGATTCATCAGTGACGTCAGCAAAGATTTAGCGATAACGTCAGTAGGTTGAACCATGAACACAACCTAAGCCGTGGTTTATCACGTGAGAAAATGGAGTGACAACGCCACAACCGATTTGCAAAAGGGCAAAATCACAATACGTGTGAAAATTGCATGCATGAATAACCTAATTAGCGATATCTAACACACGGTCAGACACAACTTGCATGCTCGATAAAGCATTATTTAGGGATGATTTGATTGCCTGTGCCCTACATTGTCCTTTCTAATTCATTGTGAACGTGAACACTGCATCGTATTTATATTATATTATAATAATATTGTATAATATTTTGTGTTATATTATATTATATTAATTTTTAATTAAAAATTAATTATTCACCGACCACTTATTTTTTTATATTTTTACAAAAATATAAAATTCTCAAATTTTTTTTTGTTAAACTCTACTTGAATTTATATTATTTTTCATCTGTCCTCTTCCGTTTTTAAGCTGTTAAGAAAATTAATGGAATATTATATAAATGATTTTTTTATACTTTTTTATCCCATATGTGAAAGGACAATTATTTCCCGACCACCTATTTTTTATATTTTTTCAAAAATACACAATTCTTAATATTTTTTTTTTACCAAATTTCACTTGAAGTTATATTGTTTTGCACTTGTTCACTTTCGTCTTCAAATTGTTAAGAGAATTAACAGAATACTATATAAATGAACTTTTTACCCCTAAATGTAAAATGACATTTTTACAAACCCTTCCATCTCCAAACTCAACATTCACTTACCTTTAACTCCAAACCAGAATTAAAAAAAAAAAAATCAAACTCACTCACTCTCTTATGGCAGTTGAAGAAGAAGAAGAAGCAAAGCATCAGCTACTTCTCGAGTAGTACATAGGAATAAGCTTCTCATTATTCCTAGCATCATTGTCGAAGAACTCATCAGAAGCGAAGGAGGAGCTGAACGTGAGGCTTAGGGCGATAGAGGAGCAGCTAAAGCAAATGAAGTCGAGTAGGAAAGAGGACTCGAAGGCTAACGCGAGGGTGGTGGGATCTGTTGGAGAAAAATCAGCTTTTAAAATTTTATAAAAACTTTTAAGATCGCTCTCATACAATATATAAAAATTTGTAATCTAGAAATCGTACCTTAAAAATCTGGTATAGCTTTTTCCCCTGAAGTGATTTAGGCTCCCAAATCACGATCTGTTACCACCACGCCTGTTAGATCACGATTCTTCCAGGTTATGACTCAGGTTTGATCTACACTTGATGTGTGGGCGCCTTTATCACTATCAATAGCAACTAGCGGAGAGAAAATTTTTCTCTCAAGAATAGAGAGAAAAAATTTTTTTCTCTGATCTGTATAAAGTGGGTGTTCCTTTTTTTTTCTTTTGGGAGAAAAGAGACCTTTTATATTTCTCTTTAGTGAAACCCTAGGCTCCAAAAATAAATAATATATTTATTTAGGAGCCCACCTTGTAAATAAATAAACTTACTTTTTCCTATAGGGGCCCACCTTGTAAAATAACATAAGGCCCCTTATACACAAGTATATTACATGGAGCCTCCCACTAAATAATATATTTAGGCTTTTAACCCAAATAACTGAAATACAAGTTATGCAACCCAAGAGGGGGGGTGAATTGGGTTTTTAAAAATATGCAATACAATTCGCACAACAATTTAATCTATTGTCTTAATAAAAAAAAACAATAAATTTAATCAAGCACAATATTAAAAGAGTAAGGGAAGAGAAAGCAAACACAAGAATTTTTACGTGGTTCGGCTATCCCCGCCTACGTCCACGCCTCCAAGCTCACCCGGCTTGAGGATTTCACTATCCGAGCCTCCCAAGGCTTCAAATGTTTACAATTGACTTCAAAGGTGTCAATGGACCTTTACAACAAGAGATTATCTCCCCAATCTCTTTACCCCAAGTGTTTTCCACACTTGTACACTCACAATTTGATGAGAAATGAAAATCACAACAATAAAACTCTCTTTAAGAGTGGATATACAAATAATAACTCAATAATGATTCAATAAATGATGATTTGCGAAATGGAAGCTCAATATATGTTATATGATCTTGTTTATGCTTGGATTAGTCCTTAAAATGAAGTTGGGATTGAGTTTTTATAGTTAGACTCAAAAAACTAGCCGTTATAGACGAAATCCCGCGACCAAGCGGTTAGCCGCTTGATTTATCCGCAGCCGCTTGTGTGATGATATTACCGTTATTTTTGAATTTTGCTACAGTAACACTGTTCACCAAAATTACACTTTAGCCCAAAACTTTCTATAATTATACTATGGCCCTAAACGTCATAAAAATTTACAAATAAGTCCTTTTCAAAATTTAACATAATACCCATAATTTTCAAAGTTTTCAAAAACTTTCACTTTAGTCCAAAATTTGAAAATATAAGATTTTCCTCAGGCGGCTAGCCGCTAGCCTTAGCCGCTTCCTCTGTGTCCAATTTTGGATTTCATGTGATTGAATTTCATTCGGGTCCTCATACTTTCATAAATTATAGTATGGCCCAAAACGTTTCAAAACTTTGCAAATAAGTCCAAATCCGAAATTCAAAATAATATTTATCAAACTCAAAGATTGCAAAACTTTTCATTTAAGTCCAAATTACTCAAATCCACAAAATACTTTATCTTATAAATATAAAACATTTTAGATTATGAAAAATAATTATTGAATTAATCTTTTGAGCTTCTCAAATGCTAAATCATGCATTAATTAAATCATACCGGCTTTACAAGAATTTATCGCAATAATTCGTCCGTTGAGCTCTAAACTTCATTCTTGATTTCGCCGTTGTCCGATGAGTGTCTTGAACTTGATTTCACTTGATTCACTTGCATAAATATTACCCTTCAAGAACTAGTGAACTTGTGAAATACAATATTTATCAAATCACTTAAGACACATGTTTGTTATCATCAAAATTACATTATGTGTAGCCCTTTAGGCTAACAATAGCTAGTTATCTTACATATTAATCCAGTAGCGGCGCAGTCAAGTAAATGAGCTAACCCGGGGATCAATTGGGTACATACAATAGTGGCTACAATAATTAGGCATGTAATTAAACTAGCCCAATTCTTTAATTCCAAATTTACTCCACTAAAAGATTAGAACTAACCTCCATAATTGTATGCTATCTAGGATAGTGTTCTCGAATAATAATCCGACCCATGCAACGTTGATTTCTTTACTGCATAATCTTTTGTACCACATCATTAATTTAAATCGATATCTCAACTGTCCAATCGATTTAATTACATCTTATTCCTTGATACTTACTAGTTTTCTCTAATGATCATTTTCAACATAATAAATATGTTGATACACTCTGACCAGAGAATTCTATGATCAAGTGCCGAAATGGAATAACCCATCAAGAGATGTGCCGTACAAATTCTATATTATTAATTTATAACTCCAATACTCATAATTGCTCCCACCAAGATACCGGGTAATCTTGGCCACAAGTGTGTGTCGTGCCCATTGGTAACTCAAATGGAATAACAATTACAATCATGAAATCATAACTAACTCAAGATTAAGATTACAATAAAATCAATGCCTATGATATTTAATAAGTCTGGCAGTTATTACAAGGTTAATTAAATCTCATATGTGATCATGTTCAATGTAGTTGTACTACATTAATAAATTCATACATGATCAAGACAAACCATTAAATGAATTTATTTCTGTTTATACCTAAATAAAGTGTCCAACTTTATTTATCAACTGCGAACATATTTTTATTTAATCATAAGATAACTTGTATTTATATCTTCTGTGAATCCATATGGTGATCACATAAATACAAATAATATGATTAAATGAACTTTACTCAAAATATTAATGCCATTATGATATTTGAATAAAATACCTCATTTATTTTATTAATCAGAAAAATTGTTTATTACAATTAAATAAACACATATGCTTTTAAAGAGCACATTTTCCCAACAATCTTCCACTAGCTCTCAAAGCATATTTGGCATCTCACGCATGCCCATGAATTCTAAGTGTAAGTTAAAAGGTTTCTTAGGTATGGCCTTAGTAAAAGGATCTGCCAAGTTTTGCTGTAACGCAATCTGAGTAACCTCCACATCACCTCTCTGCACTATATCGCACCACTATTATCACAAAATAATTTAAGGAGTGCGGTTACAGCAAGTACCACCTCAAGATCTTATAGGAACTTGCGGAGCCATACAGCTTCTTTTGCAGCTTCAGATGCAGCCACATATTCAGCTTCAGTTGTGGAGTCTGTGATACAAGATTGTTTCACACTCCTCCAACTAACAGCTCCACTTCCTAATATAAACACATAGCCGGAAGTTGATTTTTTGGAATCCTTATCTGACATAAAGTCAGAATCAGTATAACCCACTGGAATGAGATCATCACCGGAATACACAAGCATATAATTTTTACTTCTTTTCAGATACTTTATTATATGCTTAACTGCAGTCTAGTGTTCAGGTCCAGGATTAGATTGATATCTGTTAACCATCCCTACCGCAAAACAGATGTCTGGCCTAGTGCAAAGCATGGCATACATGAGACTTCCCATAGCTTCTGCATAGGAAACTCGTCTCATTTTCTCTATCTCTTTAGATGTTTTAGGTGATTGATCCTTAGAGAATATAATTCCATGTCTGAATGGTAATAAACCAGTCTTGAAATTTTTCATACTAAATCTAGCCAATATCTTATCGATATAGACCTCTTGAGACAAGGCTAAAGTTTTATTCTTTCGGTTTCGCAGTAATTTGATACCAAGAATATAACTTACCTCTCTCAGGTCTTTTATATCAAATTATTTTGCTAACCAACTCTTTATTGTAGTCAATACTCCTATATCGTTTCCAATTAGGAGAGCATCGTCTACATAAAGAATTAGGAAGGCTACAGATTTTTTCTGAATTTTCTTGTACACACATGGCTCATCAATGTTTTGAATGAATCCAAACGATTTAATCGCTTGATCAAATCTGATGTTCCATGACCGGGATACTTGCTTCAATCCATAAATGAATCTCTGCAACTTACATACCATGTGTTCTTGGCCTTTTTGTATAAATCCATCTGGTTGCTGCGTGTAAATGTCTTCTTCAAGATGCCAGTTAAGAAAGGCAGTCTTGACATCCATTTGCTAAATTTCATAATCTAGCACTGCAGTAATGAAGAGCAGAATCCTGATGGATTTAAGCATAGCAACCGGAGAAAAAGTTTCCTCATAATCGATTCCCTCTTTCTAAGTAAACCATTTGGCTACTAATCTTACTTTAAATGTTTCCACCCTTCCGTCTACTCCTCTTTTTCTCTCATAAATCCACTTGCACCCTATAGGTTTTAATCCATTTGGTGCCTCTACAAGTTCCTAGACTTTATTGGAATACATAGATTCAATTTCTTGATTCATGACCTTTTTCCAAAATTCAACATCTCTGTCTATTAGAGTTTCGTTGTAGCTAGTGGGATCTTGTATATGTTCATCTGAGATAGCCGTATAGGTTTCTCCCAATAACATGTATCTCGCAGGTAACTTAGTTACCCTCCCACTACGACGAGGTTCTAAAAGTGATGGTTGATTCATGGCCTTTTTTCCAAAATTCAACATCTCTGTCTATTAGAGTTTCGTTGTAGCTTGTGAGATCTTGTACATGTTCATCTGAGATAGCCGTATAGGTTTCTCCCAATAACATGTATCTCGCAGGTAACCTAGTTACCCTCCCACTACGACGAGGTTCTAAAAGTGATGGTTGTTTAGGGATAATTCTGTGTTGATCAGCTGGTTGTTGATGTTCTTCCTATTCAATGGCAGGTGTTGAAATCTGAGTATCAACCTGATCACTTGACAGTTCTTCAAGTATTACTTTACTTTTAGGTTTGAAGTTATTCATATAGTCTTCATCGAGGGAAGTGAAATGTGTGCTCACGATCACTTTCATATCTTGAGCACTATAAAATAAACCTCCCCTTATTCCTTTGGGATATCCCACAAATATACAAACCTCAGAACGTGAATCCATTTTGTCTGCCTTTGGTTTCAACACATGTGCTGGTGATCCCCAAATACGGATATGTCGTAAACTTGGTTTGCGACCTGACCATAATTCTATTGGGGTTTTAGGCACTGACTTAGATGGAACTAAGTTCAAGAGGTAAACTGTAATTTCTAATGCTAGTCCCCAAAAAGAGATTGGTAATGACGAATAACTAAGCATAGATCTCACCATATCCAAAAGAGTTCTATTTCTTCTTTCAGCTACCCCATTTTATTGTGGTGTTCTTGGGGCAGTTAATTGAGATATAATCTCATTTTCAACCAGATACTCTTTAAAATCTCCTGAGAATTTCACCACCTCAATCAGATCAAAGTTTCTTTATTTTCTTATCTAATTGCTTTTCTGTCTCATTTTCTATACTTTTGAATTTCTCAAGAGCTTCAGGACTTATGACGTATTAGATAAATATAACCTCATTTTCAACCAGATACTCTTTAAAATCTCCTGAGAATTTCACCACCTCAATCAGATCAAAGTTTCTTTATTTTCTTATCTAATTGCTTTTCTGTCTCAGCCCTATACTTTTTGAATTTCTCAAGAGCTTCAGACTTATGACGTATTAGATAAATATAACCGTATCTCGAGTAATCATCAGTGAAAGTGATAAAATACTCATAACCTCTGCGAGCTTGTACATTGATTGGTCCACATACATCTGTATGTACCAATTCAAGTGGTACTGTTGCACGTACACCTTTCGCCGAGAACGGCCTTTTGGTCATTTTTCCTTCTAAACAGGATTTACAGAGTGATAATGTTTCATTTTCTAGCGGACCCAAGAGCCTATCTTTAATAATTCTCTGTATCCTATTTTGGTTTATATGACCCAAGCGCAAATGCCAGAGATAACATTGGTTAGAAGAAATATTTCTTTTCTTAGATAAATGTGTATGCTCATTATTATTGATCACTGTGTCATGCATAGAATGGATCATAGGACTTAAATGATATAATCTATCTTCTAATATTCCAAAACAAATAAGTCTCTTATTATAAAAAAATAGAAACAGAGGATCCAAAATTTACAGTGTACCCTTGTTTTGACAAACAAGCTACTGAAATTAAATTCCTCTTAATGTCTGGAACATAAAGACAATTATTCAAAACTAAAGTCTCATTATTAAAAGATAATAAAACAGATCTAGTCTTCACTGCTGACACGAACTGTTATGTCCCTAATTGCAGCTTTACGCTTCCTTCACTTATTTTCCTGGTTTCCTGAAACTAATAAAGTGAATTACAAATATGATTAGTAGCTCCTGAATCCAACACCCAAGTGTCAATAGGATTCTGAACTAAACAGGCTTCAATTACAAAAAGATTTCCCATACCTGATTTCACAATCTTAGGGCAATCCTTTTTCTAATGACCTTTCTGTCCACACTTGAAGCATTTACCTTTCAGCATGCCATCTTGCTTGGTGGACGGTTTCTTTTTCTCAACTTTCTTCTTACCCTTGCCTTTCGGCTTAGGCCTAAAAGAACCTTTTTCAGCAATATTTATGCTTCCTAGAGATTTCTCAGTACGATAGATGTCTTCAGCAGAATGGAGTTCGTTCATCAATTCAGTTAAGGTCATGTTTCTTTTGTTCATGTTATAATTGACCTTAAACTCCTTGAATGTTTCTAGCTGAGATTCTAGCACCATGTCAATTTTTGAGTTATCATCGATTTGTGCTTCCTGAATCTCAGCCTCATTTAAATAGTCCATCATTTTGAGGACATGATCACGAACTCTTGTGCCCTTCCCTATTTTGCAGTTCATAATGCCTTTCAGTGCTGCTTCTCTCGTGGAGCGAGTACTCTACCCGAACATTTCTTGGAGACTATCCATTATTTTAGTGGCAGTCTCCAAGTTCTGATGTTTGGTCTGCAGAATATTAGAAATCAAGGCTAAAATGTAGCATTTTGCCATTTCATTGGCCTTTTGCCATTTCTCATAAAGCCTCCTCTAATTTCTATGAGCATCTTCCGCTGGAACTGGAGGGCATGGCTGGGTTAAGATATATTTGTAATTTTCAACAGTCAGAACAATGAATAGATTTCTTTTCCAATCTATATAGTTCTCTCCAGTGAGTTTGTTTTGACTCAAAATAATAGTAAGTGGGCTCAGGAAAGACATTTTCTGAAAAATAAAACATCCATACATAAATAATTTGATATAATATTCACAATAAAAGACAAAAATGAAAAAAACCATAAATGCGTTTTAATTTATTGTAACGATAATCTAGTACCGCTTTGACAAGCTATCTGTTGGGGAAGTCATGTCTACACTTACTAGACCCAATTATCCATTGAATTATTTACTTTCATGTAGAGATATGATAAATAATTATCGTTATCCTTTTGGACCTAAATTTGTTAACATAGCTTCATTGGGAAGGTTAATAACAAATTTTAGTTGAGTGTATAACCATTGTTTCAATCTACGTATTTTTCATATCAATAGTCACCGTTGGGGTGAACAATCGATTGAAAAATATTTCAATTTTATCTTTAAAGAAGTTTATCAAATAAAATATCTAATATATATACCTTCCGTATGGAGCATCACCGTATCATGAAGTCGAGGTATATATATAATTTTATTATTGAACTAACAATGGAGTCCGTGGGAAAAATTATCTTGAATTTTCCCTCTCCCACTCAATATTTTAAAATTAGTTTTTCCTTTTTAAAACATACATTAATTATATTGTTAATTGCAAACTTCCGATAATATTATCTAGATGATATCCAATATTATTAAGCATATTCAATTTTCAAACAATATAATGAGATTCATAATTAATGAATGACATGTATCATTATGCATAGAGTGACACTACCTATTCTATATGATATGTTATTATGGCATGTTATCATTCAAAACATAACATATAGAAAAATAATTAAATAATCTTAATTCATGGCTTTTTTTTTAAACAAAACTTTTGGACTAAAAAATAAATTTAATGGATTTAATTTTAGAGTTGGACTATTGGCACCCCTCCATAATTCTTTTCAAACCCCTCTTTTATTACAGTTACATTTTAAGACAAATACTTTAATATATCTCACATTTATTTTATCTTATTTCAAATTTTTATATTTTCTCTCTTTAAAAAACAAAACTCTTATATTTTCTCTCTTTAAAAAACAAAACTCTTATATTTTCTCTGCTATCACATTCACACATGTAATTTTTTTCTCAAATTCTCTATAAACTTTCCTTCAATTAATAAGACAATCTATTGATAATAAATAAAATACATTTTGATAAAATTATCTTACTTTTTTTAGGCTCATACTAAAACTTTTACATCATAGTCTCAGAGATAATTTTTTTTATTCATTGATTTTTATCAAGAAGTTTATTACTGATAAAAATTATTTGTGAGGAATGAGAAAAAAATTAAAAAATTCACAAATTAAATGTGTTTATTTAGAAATAAGGGTAATTTTGGCATTAAGTTTAGTATAACTGAAAAAGGGGTTCTAAAAGAATTTTGGAGGAGTGCCAATAGTCCAAGTCTTAATTTTATCTATGCATTTTAATCCATTAAGGCCAATTTTAATTGGGCCTAAAACTATGATTCATTAAGTCCAAAACTGCTTTTAGACTTAAATACAAAAAATTAAACCTTATCTACCCGAAAGAAAAATTATGAAACCATAGGGACCTCAATGATAAAAACCATTAAAACCCTAAATCCATCTTTTTCTCTTCCTTCTTCCCCAGCCACCATCTCCAAAAAATAGTTATTGTTCATCTCTTTCACACCAGACAGCAGCCGTTTCCGACGCCGATCTGATGCTGAGTCACCGTTGCTGCTCACCGGAAACACACCAGACCCGTGCGCACAACTTGCTGGTAGCGCTACTTACCGCTGCAACTGCTGGCAGCGCTGGTTGCAGCACGCGCTGCTGGCCACGTTGGCAGCGTACGCATGTGCAGCGTGTGCAGCGTGCGCCGGTTGGTTGCTGCCGCTGAAATTTCCAGCCTTCGTTCTCCGAACTGTCGTCGCGTGATTATTCTCCAGCGATTTACAAATTTCTTAGGCCAATTTTGGCTTACAAAATTTCTATTATAATAAAATAAATCAAGAGAGAAATATGTTGATAATAAACCACCCCTCTTGTTACAGATCTAAAGGAAAAATATAACAAAAAATCTAACCATGAATTAAGACAAACCATTAACATGCTTTATCATATATTAAACAAATAATATGAAATACAAGTGTGCAACCCAAGAGGGGGGGTGAATTGGGATTTAAAAACTTATCTTAAGCAAACCACACAACAATTAAATCTAATGCCTTAATGGAATCCAAAACAATAAATTCAATAAGAGCACAATAATAAATGAGCAGGGTAAGAGAAAGCAAACTCAAGGATTTTTACGTGGTTCGGCTATCCTTGCCTACGTCCACGCCTCCAAGCAACCCAAGCTTGAGGATTTCACTATCCAAGGCTTCAAATGCTTACAATTGACTTCAAGCTCCATAATTACTAATCACATTTTAGAAATCAAGAAAACTCATTAAAGACCTAATGTGACGTTTCAATATAACTTAAAAAATCTTGTATACGTAAAATTCTTGAAGTATATGTATTTCTCCCCCTTTCGATAACATTTAAAGCAAGTAATGCAAATTCGACAATACATCAATAAAGTACAAAAAATGCATTCATTTACCAAACAATAAGTAAATAGATTCATTTACCAAACATAGATTGCATAAGATCAAACTTTATCGAACACATGAAATCATCAAAACATATTCTTTATCTAAAATCTTAAGCAAAGCATAAGTATATAATGACAATATATAGATCATCAAAATTAACATAACTATTAAGATAAGCCATCATTATGAGCTTAAAGAATAAGTGATCAAATTCATAAGTGCAATAAGTCATGTGTGTAAATTTTATAAATGAATGATGATATAACACAATTAATGGCATATGAATTCACACATATATAAGAGATGGACAATGATGATAGACAATTGAGAAGATGAAATCAAAGACCATACAATCATCAAATCAAACAAAGGCATCATGATAAATCACTCAATGTTATACACAATGATAATTCCATCATGTAAACATACAAGCATACTTTCACAAATTCAAGTTATTATCCATTTATCATGATCTATTCAATAAAATCAATATGTCAAAAATTGTTATCAAAACAATTAAATCATCTTACTCATCATTTTCTCTTAGATCATGATCAAATGATTATTTTCACAAGCTTTCATCAAGGAACTCTCCACCATTCCTTGTTTGTGGTACCTACAAAAAAAATATTCAAGTTGTGTGCTTTGGTACCCAAATACTCTTGGGTCCTTGAGTGTTAGCAATGGTTCCTTTTGGAACCCAAATACATTTTGCTCCATAATATGCATTTCTTTTAACATGGCATCTATAACTCATGTGACCATTTTGATTGCAATAATGGCATACAATTTGATCATTAATGGAGGTAGTTTTAACAAAATAACTCTTATAATATTTTTGCTTCAAATTTGGCTTATAGCCAATACCTCCTTTATCAAATACACATTTTTGTGTATTAAGTAAGTTATCCAACAACTTTTTCCCATTTGTAAATTTTAACACAATTTGATTTAGCTCATTGCTCTTCTTCTTAAGCACTTCATTTTCTTTCATTAATTCATCAACATGTGATTTCTCATGCTCATATGAAGTACTTTGTTTGCATTTAAATGATGCAATCTTATTATGTAACATTCCATTATCTAATTCCAATTCTTTGATCTTTTCATTTAATGAAACATTGTATTTTTGTAAAGCATCATTTTCATTTTTCAAGTCATCTACATGTGATTTTAGATGCTCGTGTGAAGTGCTACATCGCTCATTTAATAATGCAATTTTATCATACAATGTTTTATTCTCTAATTCTAGGCATACAATTTTTGCATTTAGAGATTCAATTTCATTTGTGAGCTCTACTATTTTCTTTTTAAGACATGCATTCTTTTTACTAATTTTCATCCACTCATTACACAATTCTTTAAACGCATCATGTAATTCATCATAGCTATGATCACTTACCTCATCAAGCTCATCATCCGATTCATCTCCAATTGCCATAAGTGCCAAATTTGACACTTCATGAAATTCCTCCTCGTTTGTAGTCTCCTCATACAAAACTTCAAGTTTTCTCCAAATTTCATAAGCATTAGAACAATTTGAAACTCTATGAAATTCCTTTTTATCTAAGGCACAAAATAAAGCATTCATAGCCTTAGAATTTAAAGACATTTTTCCTATCCAATTCACTTAAAGCATTCTTCGTAGAAATGAATGAGCCATCACAAACTATTTCCCATATTTCATAGTCTAAGGCTTGTAAAAATACTTTCATCCTAGTTTTCCAATAAGGATAATCATTTCTATAAAAAAAATGGTGGTCTAGTAGTAGATTGGCCTTCTATGAAGGTTGAGATAATTTGAGTTGCTATTGATCTTTGACTCTAGACAGTTAAGTCTAAATAAGAGCACCTTGCTCTAATACCAAATGAAATACAAGTGTGCAACCCGAGAGGGGGGTGAATTGGGATTTAAAAACTTATCTTAAGCAAACCACACAACAATTAAATCTAATGCCTTAATGGAATCCAAAACAATAAATTCAATAAGAGCACAATAATAAATGAGCAGGGTAAGAGAAAGCAAACTCAAGGATTTTTACGTGGTTCGGCTATCCCCGCCTACATCTACGCCTCCAAGCAACCCAAGCTTGAGGATTTCACTATCCAAGCCTTTCCAAGGTTTCAAATGCTTACAATTGACTTCAAGGTGTCAATGAACCTTTACAACAAAGAGATTATCTCTCAATCTCTTCACTCAAGTGTCTTACACACTTAAACACTCACAAATTTATGAGGAAATGAAGATTACAACAAAAACTCTCTTTAAGAGTAGATGAACAAATTGAAGAACAAAAGATGATTCAATGTTTTTGATTTGTGATTTGAGAGCTTGATATATGTTGTGTGCCCTTTGATTTTGCTTGCTTGAGTTATTGAAAATGAATTGGCTTTGAGTTTTTATAGTTGGAGCTAAAAAACTAGCCGTTATTGACTTTCTGCTCACCTTTGATCGGCGTAGTTTGACTGGTCAATATGACCGTTGGGCCGGATTTTCAAATTGTCAGATCGCCGTTATCAAGATGTCGGATCGCCGTTAGTGTCTAGAGGTTAATCTTTCAATTCTGTTCAATGTCGGATTGCCGTTATCTAGATGTCGGATCGTCGTTAGTGTCCAGAGGCTAAGCTTTAATTTTGCTCACTGTCGGATCGTCGTTTGCTACAGTGACTGCTACAGGAACTGCTACTGATGGACTGCAAATGATAATAACAAAGATGAACTATTTTACAAATTGACAGTTTGACCCCAAAACTTTATATAACTGTATGATGACCCAAAACGTTAAGAAACTTTACAAATAGGTCCAATTTCAGAATTTCTAAATAATACATTTTGAATCCCAAAACTTTATAAAATTATGATATGACCCAAAATACAATGAAATATTTCAAATAAGTCCTTCTCCAAAATTTCAAGCAATACTTGTTGATTTCAAATATTTTAAAATTCTTTTAATTAAACCATAAACTTGAAAAACAACCAATTTCATAAAATCATTTTTCCATTAGATATAAAATCTTTATAATGTGAAAATAATGATTTATTTAAAATGTAAGAAAAATAATTTAAGCTTTCAAAAACTTAATCATTCTTAATTTTATTTGTTATCATCAAAATCAACATTATGTTAACATAAATGTTAACATAATATATATCTGAATAAATCGTGCCACTCTAATACATAAATATCAAGATTAATTTCATACGAAATTCTTATTTATTAATATGAGATGGCTCTGATACCAATTGTTGGAGAAAAATTAATTTTTAAAATTTTATAAAAACTTTTAAGAGCGCTCTCATACAATATATAAGAATTTGTAATCTAGAAATCGTACCTTGAAAATTCGGTATAGCTTTTTCCCCTGAAGTGATTTAGGCTCCCAGATCACGATCTGTTACCACCACGCCTATTAAATCATGATTCGTCACCACCACATTTGTTAGATCACAATCCGTCACCAATGATCTTCTAGGTTATGACTCAATTTGATCTGCACTTGATGTGTGGGCGCCTTTATCACTACTAATAGTAACTAGCAGGAGAAAATTTTTCTCTATAATCTTGATAGAGAGAAAAAGATTTTTTCTCTGATCTGTATAAAGTGACTGTTCTTTTTTTTTTCTTTTGGGAGAAAAGAAGCCTTTTTATATCTCTCTTTAGTGAAACCTTAGGCTCCAAAAATAAATGTTACGTTACTTGTTTTTTCTATAGGAGGCCCACCTTGTAAAATAACATAAGGCCCCTTATACACAAGTACATTACATGGAGCCTCCCACTAAATGATATATTTAGGCTTTTAACCCAAATAGTTAGTTATCTTGCATATTAATCCAGTAGCGGCGCGGTCAATTAAATGAGCTAACCCGGGGATCAATTGGGTACATACAATAGTGGCTACAATAATTAGGCATGTAATTAAACTAGCCCAATTATTTAATTCCAAATCTACTCCACTAAAAGATTAGAACTGGCCTCCATAATTATATGCTATCTAGGATAGTGTTCTCGAATAATAATCCGACCCATGCCACGTTGATTTCTTTACTGCATAATCCTTTGTTCCTTGATACTTACTGATTTTCTCTAATGATCATTTTCAACATAATAAATATGTTGACACACTATGGCCAGAGAATTCTATGATCAAGTGTCGAAAACCCATCAAGAGATGTGTCGTACAAATTCTATATTATTAATCTATAACTCCAATACTCATAATTACTCCCACCAAGATACCGGGTAATCTTGACCACAAGTGTGTGTCGTGCCCATTGGTAACTCAAATGGAATAACAATTACAATTATGAAATCATAACTAACTCAAGATTAAGATTACAATAAAATCAATGCCTATGAGATTTAATAAGTCTGACAGTTATTATAAGGTTAAATCTCATATGTAATCCTGTTTAATGTAGTCGTACTACATCAATAAATTCATACATGATCAAGACAAACCATTGAATGAATTTATTACAGTCTATACCTAAATAAAGTGTCCAACTTTATTTATCAACTGCGAACATAATTTATTTAATCATAAGATAATTTGTATTTATATCTTCTGTGAATCCACATGGTGATCACATAAATACATATAATATGATTAAATGGACTTTACTCAAAATATTAATGCAATTAAGATATTTGAATAAAATACCTCATTTTTTTATTAATTAAAAAAATTATTTATTACAATTAAATAAACACATATGTTTTTAAAGAGCATATTTTTCCAACAGGATCTTCGCGAGCCATAGGAACATTTGGCAAGTGGAGGAGAAGCGGTTGCTCCAACAGATCGATGCGACGACGGAAGAGATTGCAAGCTTGAGATCAAAGATTGAGGAATTGCAGAGGGAGAAGCTAGAGTTTGATAAGAGAGTTCAAGAATTGGAAGATGTGATCGAGTTTATGTTAAGGAGTGGCTATGAGTTTGAGGTGGAGCAGCAACAGCAGCATTATCATCAGCATCATAAGGAGGAGGAGGAGGATTTCTGTGTGTGCGAGAATAGAGAGTGCTATGTTGGTGCTAATGATGGGCAAAACAATAATTTTGGTATTAATTAGAAATTTTTTTACTTAAAAAAGTGCAAAGAATAAAAGGTAATAGGTGGATAATTGTCCTTTTTTTTTCTAATCACATATTCTAAATGACACTATTTTTGAAGCATAGGTGAAATAATCATTTTAACCCAACGTGTTATAACAATTTGAAGACGGAAGTGGACATGTGCAAAATAATATAACATTAAGTGAAGTTCAGCCAAAAAAAAAAAATAAATTAAGAATTGCACTTTTAAAAAAAGTGCAAAAAAAAAGTGGTCGGTGAATAATTGTCCTTAATTGTATTATATTTGGTACTGCACTGTACTATATTAATTTTTTTGTGATTAATTTAAATTATATATTAAGAAAATAATATTTATTAGTACTTAAAAAATACTAAATGTAAAAATCTTAAATTTAGAAATTTAAAATTTTTATTAAAAGATATTAAAAATGTCATAATTCCTCCGAAACTTATAACCTTAAATTTTCAGAAGTGTATTTTTCAATATTTTCTAAATATATAACCTGCGAAATAAATATCAAAGCAAATAATTTAATCAAATAATCTCTAAATAATTTAACAACATAAATAAATAGTTAACTTTTCAAGATTAGTTCAAAAATCATCTTAGGATGATGAATACAAGTTTATACATATCATAAGATAATCACAAAATAATAAAGTCATACAATTGTTATAACATATTCACTAAGAAAATGAATTGTGCTAAATAATCCAATAATTATTTATATTATTAATTTTTAATTAATATTATTTAAATATATTCATATTTAAATATTTATTATTAGTTATATTAAATTATTTCAAACCTAAATCTATTAATGTTTTGTTCCATTTCAATTGAGTTGAATTTATATTATTCATTAATTTTATGTTATTTCAAATTATAAATTAATTTCTAGTTATTAATTTAGTTTTAATTGAATTATTTTGATAGTTAATTTTTCATACTATTATTGGTGTTAATTTATGCAAATGTACTATTTTTTTAATATAGTTTAAGTCAATGAATTAATCCGCTTATAAAAAAAATTAATGAAAAATATTATATATTTTTAATATTTTTATTTTATTATAAAAATTTATATTTTAGAAAATTTAAATGAATGATCTTTATATAAGCTATTTAAATACAATAAAATTTCGATAAATTAATAACCTTATGACTATAAAAAAAAATCTATTAATTTAGTAGATATTAATTAATCAATAAATTATTAATTTATAAAGAGATTTCTTATTTTAGTAATGATTTACATTGATATTGGTGTTAATTTACATTGATTTGGTATTTATATATTTTAATTGATTTGGTATTTATAGATTTCTTATACAATAAGATTTTTGAATAATTTTTATTTTTCCAAGTTAAAGATGAAAGCTCTACTATAGAATTTGTTTCACACAAAAGAGGACTTAAAACAATATTAACAATGTACAATTTTTTGTTGTAAAACGACAATACTAACTAAAATTTCTTTTCATATTACAAAAATTTGAGACGATTCAATTCGAATCAATTTCAAAAAGCCATCTATTACAGTAAAACCTCTATAAAATAATATTGTTGGGACCCCAAAAAAATTTATTTTGATAAGGTTATTTTTATCGATAAATGAATAATTTATTTAATTTATTGATAAATGAATATTTATTAATTTATGAAGAGTTTTCTTGATACATGTATAAAAGAAGTGTGTAAAAAGAAACAAATAAAAATAATTATTGGTATGATCATAGAATATGCTAAAATTAGTCTAGAATATGCTTTGCATACACGGTATAAGCATGGAAATCATGGAGTAGTGGCCCCAATCAAGGAGGGATATGGTTGACAAATAATCCTTGAGATTTGGCTTTAATAGCCATAAGATTCGTGTGACACTATTGCTATTTTACATATAGTCCATAGAACATAAACCACAAACTCTATAAATACATAATCCATTATTTTAATTTTAGACTCAAATCATTAGAATCATAACTTCTCATTTGAAAGGAGTAGAAAAATCTATATTGATTGATCATATGAGGAAAGCACCATGCGAATATAAAAAGTTTTCTACTTTAATCCGGAATTTAACTTCTCAAGTGGTTGGCTCGAGCGATTTAAGGTGAGACATGAAATTAAATCTTATCGAAGGTTTAGTGAAAGTGGTTCGGTAGCTATGGAGATTATTGAAGCTTCTTTACCAAGTATAAAAGCTAAACTAGACCAATTTCAATGGAAGAATATCTACAATACAGATAAAACGAGTTTATTTTATTGTTTGGAAGCAGATCATTTGCTTGCTACAAAGTAATTGGAAGGATAGAAAAACAAGGAGAGAATTACTATTGCTATTTGTTGCAATGATGATGGTTCTGACAAAGCACCATTTTGGATTATTAGTAAGTATGTTAATCCTAAATGCTTTATAAATATAAACATTAGCAATCTTAATTGTCATTATCGAGTTAATAAGAAAGTATGGATGACTAGATTACTTTTTGAAGAATTTGTTTATTGGTTTGATAAGAGAATGAATGATAGAAAAGTTCTACTTTTGGTGGACAATTGCCCAGCCCATCCAAAGATTATTTGAAGGCTTGATCATGTTGAACTATTTTTCTTGCCTCGTGATACAATCTCAAAGATTCAATCATTTGATGCTGGGATTATTCTAGCACTAAAAACTCATTATCGATGTCATTTTTTTTTCCTAACATCTTGGAAGGCTACGAGATAGGAGCAATAAATCTAGAAAAAAAAACATATTAAATGCTATCAATTTTATTAATGTGGATTGAAACATTGATGTGAAGACAACAACCATTGCAAATTGTTTTCGACAGTGTAAAATTTAGTCAGACAAAGGTGTGGCTATGGAACAACAAGTTGGTGAAGATGAAGACATCCATGGATTACATGAAGCTATTTTTGGTCTATGCTAGAGAAATGCCATGGATATTGAGTATCTTTTGAATTATCTTTGTGAAAATGATGCAGCGATGGAATCTTCTATTGATGAAGAGATTATTCAAAGAGTAATTGGTACATTCGGTGATGATGATCATGATCCAGATGACAGTTATAGTTTACCAAATGATTTCACAATAAAGGCTTTTCAAGCAATAATAACTTTAAATACCTACTTTCTACAGTAAGAAAAAAAATACATGCAATGCATGCTTTACAAAAAAATAAGAATGAGGCTGAATTTAATTTAGGAACAAAGAAAAAACAAACAACTTTAGATGCATATTTTGGAATAGAGTTTAATTGAGAAATATAAGTTACAAAGAAAATATTCTTAATAATATGAATTTTATATGTTGTTTATTGTTAATATATTTTTATATTTGATCAATTATTAATTTATATTTTCGTTGGTCCTTAAAAGATTTGAAAAAATTATTATTTTATGCATTTAGTGAAATTATTATTTTTGTACACTGGCCGAAGTCGGGACCAGAAGAATTTATTATTTAAGTGAGATTATTAATCTATTGAACAATCATTTATCGAGGTCTTACTGTAATAGATTTAGTTTCAAATTAAACAATTAGCATTTTATATAGTTGGTGGGACCTATAGAAAAATAAGATTTTTTTGAAAAATTATTATCTTATAAATTTATCAAACTATTAATTTACCACGTGGACACAAATTGAGACTAACAAAAATTATTTTTAATTAAAATTATTAATTTATTGAGGATTTGCTATTACAAATGACAATTGGCTTGGCTTATTGATTGAAGCCTTGAATTATAATTTTTTCAAATAAAAGACCAGGTTTCAATACTCAATTTAGGGGTGGTAACATGGTTAGGATTCGTTTATTCGATTTGATTCAATGCGAATTAAATGGGTTTGGGTTTGAAAAAATTTATTTGTTTAATAAATTGGTGAATTCGATTCGATTTGATAATTAAACAAATCAAATCTGGATTTGAAGATATTGATTCTTTTATTTGTTTAGAATTCGTTTAATAAATAAGTTATAAACGAATCGAATATAGGACGATTTATTTAAAATTCGTTAATTATTCGTTTAGTTAAATTACTTTTTTATCCTAAAATTTATTGGAAAATTTTTTAAAATTTGAAGGTTATTTATATTATTAAGGATTTGGTATTTGGTATTTGAATGATTGTATATTTAATCCTAAAATATAGTTTGGGCTATATGTATTTTGTTGTAGAATATTAAATTTGTAGTTTTTTTATATTTTATTTTACTTAATTTTTTTTATTAATTATATTTTTCTAAACAAATTGTAAATGAATCCTGATTTGATTCGATTTGTTATAGATTTGTAATAGGATAAACGAATAATAAACGAATCCGGATTTGATTCGATTTGATTCGTTTATTAATTCTACTAAACAAATTAAACAAATCGAACCGAATATTTGTTTAATAAATGAATTGAATCTGATTGCTGAGATTTCAATTCATTTAATAAACAAATCGAATCTGAATCAACAGAATTTTGACCTAGTTCATTTATGATTTAAGTTGAATTCGATTCGTTTATTCGTTTTGTCACCCTTTATACTCATTGTTGCCAAAATTTGGTTATATATATATTAAGAAATAAAATAAATTTAAAAACAATTAAGAAATGGGCATCTTGTGGGGCACGGTCAACTATATCGTTAACTTTCCAGTAGCAGACCATTCTTTGAGATGTTGAATAAACCGACTCAAAATTACAGATTTTAATGAAGCTTAGGCCTTATATTTAGCGTAACTATATGTAATTTTCCGTGTTCTTTGCAAAAATATTATTATTCTTTTTTAAAAAATGATTTTAAATTTGTTTGGGGTTGTATGAAACTGCATAAAAATAACAAAAAACCATGGATTGAAATTGAAAGAAGTTTACGCAAGAAAATTATTGACATAAGGATCCGGCTACGGTACCACGCCACACCTGCTGAAAATATCACTCAGTCCCCTTAACTCATTTTTTTTACATTTTTCTTATAAATATTAAATTAATTTATATTGAATCCATATAAATATTTTAGTTAGCACCCTTATAGTATCTATTATTTACAAATTTTTATTCTATATTACACATGTATCAAAATACCCCCTGTCTTTATCACAAAACCCACAAACTCGACCCACATTCCGTTTTCATTTCCGACCACTCCACCGGCTACGGTTGGTACCGATCGGAAGCTCGTGCGATGCCGGTCATTTCCATGCCGACCTTGTGGCAAAATGAACCGGGTCGACCGGAACCCGCGAACTTGACCCCGCTTCCGTTTCTGTTTCCGGCCACTCCACCTGCCAAGGTTGGTACCAATCGGAAGCTCGTGCGATGCCGATCATCTCCATGCCATCCTTATCGCCGGAAAGTGTTCAGAAAGCCACCGATCTAAACCGTGAAAAACTGCGGAATCGTGGCTTCAATTCGCCGTGATTTCACCGGGTTCCGGTGACCCCACCACTCGAGGTTTGTTCCTTATAATTCCCTCTGTCTTTTCCAACTAGCCACAGCCACCGAGTGTGCTGATTTACCGTTGATCGGCCGTTGAATGATTCACGGGTTTGGGAGAAATGAACTTAATATTTGTGAAATAAAGTTTAAATAAGAATAAGTAAAAGGGGCCTCAATGATATTTTCAAAGAGTGTGGCACGGACCACGCGTGGTACCGTAGCCGGATCCTTTACATAAATAACTAATGGCTACTTACATTATGACCTTCTGTACATAATAATTCGTGTCAAGCGTAGATTCACTTCACCTTCTGGGAAAGAATTTTGGGTACAAAAAGAATCGATGCTAGTAACACTTGGTTAATTAATTTTTACAGCAAACAAGCTTCAGTAACTCTAGTTATGACAAATCTAATACTATACCTTGTATATGTAAGCTAATAGAGATGATCAAAAAGGGAAACTGCAGTTACGTATGGCAAAAGCAGGAATTTTACGGAGCCTTGAATTATCCTCTGCCGCGATGTCGGCCAATACTTTAACTGGTAACTAGTCTCATCTTTATGTAAAAGGGTAAACTGGCTGCATGGATTGCCATGGAGTGCATGTTGAAGACTTTGGTCAATTCTATATCTTTCATGTGTCCTCTACAAAAGCTCTGTAAATGAAATCTCGAAAGCGTCTTGAGTATTGTCTTGGATCAACGGCCGAGATTGAAGTAGGATCGTACTGCATTGATTTGTATGCATGCTCAAGTTTCTTGCTAATATCATAGTCTTGTAGTATGTCTATTATACCAAAGTAGAGGATAACATCATATAATTCACCAGTTGGTTCTCCAATCAGTTGAGTTTCACAATCATTTCGTCTCACTGTCTGTTCAACTCGGGCTGGCATGTTCATACCTAACTTTATGGAAGCCCATCTGCTCCATGCAATCAGAAAGGAATGAGAGAGCAAAGACTTGTACTGGATGTCAATATAATAAATCCTAGAATGGTGACAGATTTGGAATTCAAACTATTCATACTAGATTGTAAGTTTGTAACAACTGGTTGAAAGCAAAGTGATACAAAAGTCAATGTAGAGTAAAATAAATAGTTGATATTCGATTTGGGGAATACAATTAATCATTTTTGAGTTCATTAATAACTAAAGAACAATTTCTAGTGGTTTTATTTGGTACGAGGATACTGAAATATGCAATTGGTTACTAAAGTATAATTCAATGTGGTATAACTACAACTGTATCAAGAAAATCAGGAATTTAAGCTCAATGTTTATAAATTGGTATTACCGAGTTGGATCCAGAAGAAGCTGGTCCATGTCTACTCTAGATAGACGAGGCGCTGCTGGTTCATTATCAAGTTCTGCATTTCCTGTTAATCAAGTAAAAAAATATAGTTTTATATTTCATGCTGTAGAAATAAATAGGAAATGCTGGATGTGACTAGAATAACCTCTAGGAGTACGAGCTCCAGAAGTACGAGGAGGTGTGTGAGAATCTCTATATGAAACAGCTTCTCTAAAGTGAACACCAATCAGAAGACTGTAGTCCATTATTCTCTCTTGTTCAAGAAAGTCACAGTCCCTGTCCACTTGCCTGCAGAGATGAAAATCAGCTTACAAGTGAAACAAACCCCTCTGAAGGTTTTTTCCATATTTGAAGCTTTATACACACAAACACATCTAAATATAATAAAACAATGACATGATTTGCAGTTTTCTGATAAGTAACAGAACAATATATTAATGAATGAACAATAAGTATCAAGGTGGACCCTCTAAATAGTTTTGAGTTTGAAACTACTTTTTGGAGTAAAGAGTCTTGTACATTTCCAGTTCGTTTTTACCAAATATAGATGTACACACATCTTATTTCTGTTTATAAATTTGAAAAACAGAAATTCATCTGTTCGAAATTAATACCACACACTCCTTTAACTTATAAATTTCAGTTGAGTTCATAGTTTCAACAATCTGCACTATCCACTGGAATTTCTAAGGTACACCTTTCCAAATTCAAATAATAAATCACATTGCATGGAAGTGGAAATCTTTCAATAGTTGCTAGATTTTCATCGACATGCATAGCGTCATAGTGAAAGTTTAAGTTCTAGAGATGAAATAGCACTTCAATCTAAGAAATGTGAAACAGAAAGAGAAAAAGAAGAAGCAAAGTGACTTACCTGCAAAACTCTTGGAACCAAACTTTCTGTAATCGAAAAATAAAATTAAGATCAAGATCTTTAAGGGTGGTTGTTGGATCAACAGCTGTCTGTGGTTTAGCAGTTGTCCGACCATGAGAAGAGCCTTTCAAGTCAAAACGCCTATGAATGACATATTCAGAGCAGAATAGGTTCCCCATTATGACAAATCGCACCTAGCAATCAATCTCACAGTGAGTGAAGAATGTAGATGGAAATGAGATGAAGAGAGTTCATGAGACAGAAGATGTTTATTGTATCTTGAATTACAGTCTCATATGTTCACAGTACCTTCTTCTGTGCAGTCCCAGTTAATTTCACACAATGAAGGCCAAAAAATTTGGTTACTAGAGTGCTCTCAAATGCTCGAACATGATTATAGTAGGCTGGTAGCATCCGTATTAAAACCTGTGTATTATTATCAAAATATGAATAGCATATGAATCAATGCCCCAAAATAATAATAATAAACAATAAATAAAAAAGCACTAATAGAAAATTAGTTATTGGGATATATAAGGAAAAGGTGAGGGAGAGAATAACAAAAGCACAATGAGGTTCTGATTGTGGGGAAACAGAATTATGCAAACATGCATTTTTCATTTCCAGGGATAGGGGTTGAATTCACAATGAGGGATAATTTTGGTTTATCCTTAATAAATTGACTATATTTAAAATATCCCTTGTAATAATTGAGTGTATTATCATCTTAGGAATAATTGAGTGTAAATTGAGGTTTAAAATAATTTAGGTGTATTTTGAAGAGAGTCTATTTACTTTGGGGTAAATGAAATTGTAAAAGGACTGAATAAAAGGTTGAAATGGAAAGAGAAGCTCAATTACCAGTCGCAAATTCAGATTTGAGTTAAGACCAATAGTGAAACCTCCAAAAAGAGGGAAGGTGAAAAAACAAAAAAACGTACTTTTACTTCAGCCTTCTTCATGGTCTTTATCATGTACTTGTCATCATTGGTTAGGTAAAAGAAACTTCCACTTTTTCCAGGGGATGAGAGCTCTCGAAGTGCATCATTTCCACAAATGGATATCATATAATCAGCTGCATCCACATTGAACAATTTCCTCAGAGTCCTGAACATGAAAATGTGAAGGAACGTTAGATGCTACTATGAAGATTAATATCACAGAAAAATGTATCACTATGATTTACTATTGTTTCTGAGATGATAGTAACACTATTTAACATGAATGAGGGAGAGCCAGCTGATCTGTGTTTTATGCAAACACATATTACAAAAGTTAGCTTTTAATATTTGTCAGGCAGATGACAAATTATTCTCTTTTTGCGGCTGTAAATTCATGGTAACTAAAGAAATTCTCAAAAAAATATACTTCCACAAGATCAGAGGCATCTATATGTGATCCAAACAAGACTAAAATGCTCTCTGATGGAGGGCAATCTATTGAATTTGGGTATGTATATCAGCATCAAACCTGAAAACCACTGGGCAGTAATCCTTCCATTTAAACTCACAAGATTGATGAGGAGGTGTATGCTTCGATCCTTCTGGCGGGAATTTTGTCCATACTTTTTCTTTGGGATCAAAAGCTGAAGCCTTTAAATCTAGAGACGTAGCTGGAGCAGGTCTCCCAACAGAATGTCTGTGCCATAGCATAAGATGTCAACTAGACAAAGATTTGAATTATAGATAGCATAAGAAGTCAACTGGACAAATATTTGAATATAGATAGACATAACGTGACATCATTGCAAGGTAATACTCATTACTTCATTATTTATGAATGAGAAATCCAATCTTTTCTCTGGAATAAATACAACCAAAGAGTTTCTGCAAAATTGACGAATCTTACTACAGAATGTAAGAAATTTGTTTTTGGAGGATAAGAAAGATCTTAATAAACATTCTACACAGTTTGGAATGACAAACCACAAACTGATCCAATGCACTAGAAGAATCCAACACCGATCTTAATTGCTAATTTGTATCAAAACATAAAAATGGATTATGCTTGGCAGAAGCAGAACAAAAGAAAGATTTAAGTCCCAGTTGGTATGTGGCATATGTTAATTTACTTTCAAAAGAGTAGGATACAATATAAGAAAGGTCACATTAAAATCAGAAATTAAAGGCAACAGAATACACCAACTGCAATATACCTGATCCCCAACTGCAAATTGAGCATAAGCTCATAGTTCTTGTGCCCTCTAGCTATTGTCTCTCCCTGCTTCTTGGGGGTTGGTGGTAGTTTCAAAACGACCCTGCCCCCTCGGGAATCAAGATCATCAAGTTGAAGATTCTCCATTCCCTCTTCACTATTCCTCAAATCAACATCACCGTTAGTATAAACATTGAGGCTGCCATCAGTATCCAAACTATAATTACTAAGCCGTTCGTCAACAGACATCCTCTTAGGCCTCCCACCATCGTTCCATCTCCTGTAAACCAATTGTTTCTGATTAACTTCCCCGGCTATTCCAGGCCAATTCGTCATCTTTTGGGATGGAAGGATTGAAATTTTCTCTCCTTGACATATCTTGCAATCCTTCAAATCCACTAAATAAACATGTTGAGGATCCCAATCCAAATCCCCAGCTGGAGAACCTGATGGATAATAAGTTCCATTCTGTTCTTTAGGATCTTTACTCCAAACACCAACATAAAAACTACCGTCTGCCCATCTAAATGTCCCATTTCCTTTAGGCAATCCATCTTCCCAAAATCCATCATACCTATTCCCAATACCCCAAATCATTGTTCCATTGCCGTTTATCATCCCATTCTTCCATTGACCAATATAATGATTCCCATTCTTCCACTGATATCTTCCATGACCATCTTGCAGCCCTCGACGCCATTCGCCCTCGTAATAATCTCCACTAGAAAAACTCTTAGTTCCTTTTCCATGTTTTAAGTTCATAATCCAGGAACCTTTATAAGTATTACCTGCTGAACCTGTATAAGTTCCTATACCATCCATATATCCTCCTTTGAAATCTCCCTCATAAGTTGCTCCTGAAGGCCAGCTAAATTTGCCTTTCCCCATTGTCTTTCCTCTGTACCATTCACCAACATACATGCAGCCATCAGTCCAGAGGTATTTGCCCTGACCATGAGGAAGATTATCAGCCCATTGTCCAGTATAAAAGTCACCATTGGCAAGTACTCTCTCGGCATGATACACTTCACCTGGGCCATGCTCATCATCATCAACATTGTACACAGACATTGTAGTGAAGAATGTGTTGGCTCTCCTCTTTGGAACTGCTTGCGATTTTGTTAATGTTGTTTCCGCCCAGACCTTTACAGCAATACCTCTTTCTTCTTTGTTCATTCTCTTCCTCTTTCAACTCCTAATTTATCCCCTCTCTCTCTTTCATACCCTTTTTGCTTTCCTTTTACTTCTTTCATCAGTAACTCATCAAAGATGATACGCTTGCTACGGTTTTCAAGAACAGAAAATACATTTCTGCAAGTAACCCATAAAATGAAGGGGAAAAAAAAATGAAACGGTCCTATTGTTAATTTATCATATCAATCCTGGTCTTCAATAATGCATGCTTTCATTTCTCTGACAAACCCATTGGAGGAAAGAATGCAGGTAATCATACAAAATCAAAACAAGAAGGGTATTTTTCAGATTTTGGGAAGATAAAAAAGAAAAAAGAGAGAACTGTTGGATTGATGGACAAAGCAAAAGCCAAAGGGGAAGTTTGTAGCAAACACTGAATTTTTCTTCGTTTCTGGGAAACTTTTTCTTTCTGTTTCTTTTTTTTGCCCTTTTTTTTACTTTTCTTTGTTATTTTTTTTCTTTGTTTGGTTATGAATCGACTAGACAATTTTCTATGATTCCGGATTTGCCTCCTACAATGAATAGCAGACCAAACAATTGGAAGGCGAACAGAATTATGGGATGATGTGATTGCCATTTTTAGTGTCTCTACTTCACCAGATAAACAAATGCCACTAATTTTAGTATTAGTTTATATCGATGTGTGTAATCTTTTGTTTTAATTATTGTAAGCTTAATTAAATTTTCAACCCCGTCCTTTAACGTTTCTTTAATTTCACTTACTTCATGCTATCTTTCATTAGTTTACTTGATCAGCACGAGTCAAGTTACGTTTGCCGCCCCTGAGGCTGTAACCTATTCATTTTTTTTCCCCTTATAAAATGCAAAACTTTTTTCTTTTTCACAAATAAAATTGGCAGATATATAATTTTAAAATAATTTTTTTGCTAGCATTCTAAAATTTGTTTCTTTTCTCTTTTTATCCTTATTTTAAAATAGAAATAATTAGAAAAATAATAAGGCCACAAATTTTAACGACTTTATCTTCAATAAATTTTAACAACTTTATCTTCAATTCTATTAAACAACTGAATATTATTGTTATACTTGAATTAAAAAGTAAATAGAAAATTGTAACAAATTATCTTAAATAATCTTCTTCATTCCTTCTTAAAATTTAAAAATAAAAAAAAAGAAAATGCTAATTAAAAAAAAACTAAATGCCAAATTTATTGTGATAATGGGTGCGAGAGAATAAATAAAAGCCTGCAGTGTGCAAAATATAAGAATAATAGAAGAAATAAGGGTGTCATCCAAAACATTGGGTGTTGGTGGATTGCACAAAACTTAAATGGACTCACGTCTGCCCGTGTCCAAACTCATACAAGGTCAAATACGAACCCTTCCTAAGTCATTGGGCACCATAAAATGTTGCTTTTGGCTGTATGAAAATGGACTGTCGTCCCTTCTGAGGGAAAGTCTTACCTGGTGTCAACGCCGCCATGTCACCGGCGGATGTGGCATCGTTGAGGCAATTATTTTGTGGCACGTGTTGTCACGGGGCAATAATGATGAAATCCTAATTTTTTCGATCTGAATTAGTTTCTCACTTTTCTTTTTCCCTCAACTAAAGACATTTTTTCCAACCCACATTGTTATCGCTGAAACCCTTATCTTTTTTTTTTAAAAGAAAATTATCAGTTCTGTGCCTTTAAATTATTTTGTTATAAAAAATATTATAATATTTTCAAGTTATATCACTCCTCCATTGTGACTTTACAAAATATATCATCGTACTTTTAATGATGATATTTGAAAGCTTTGAAAAATGACGACTCATTTTGGCTTCGATAAAACGACATTGCAGATTAAAAAAGAAAAAGAAAATGTTGTAGTGAAATGATGTCGTTTCAGTGTAACTTAGACCAAAAAAAAGGGTGCTGTGGAGTTTGATACGAAGAGTTTTCAATGTCAATAAGTTGATTTCGCTTGGAAATAGCAAGTGAAGCATCATGTTGTTGGCTATATCCATGCAATATATGTCTTATTTAATCTATAGATGTAGGAAATTTTAAGAAACTATCCAAATTTGTGTGAATTTAATTTTTGATACATAGCAAAGAAGAAAATAAGGAAATGGGCTATGATTTTTGTTAGTAATGTAAAAAAAAGCAAGTACATCACCGCTTTAGGGTTATGGATGTGTATTTAGATGATTAATTGTATAGGTTTGTTTTTTTTTTCTTTTTAATGTTATGAGGCTATTTTTTGAAACCTTTGCTCTTTTTTTTCTAGTGTGTTTGTTTGGAATAAATTGGGACTTTCTTAAAACTGTTGTTGATGAGTGCTTGCTTGAGTATTGTATGATGTTGATTATCTGTTTTTGTTTTTGTAAAGCTTGAGTTTATATTTAAGTATGCTTTGTTGTATTTGGTATTACAACAGACATGTCACTAATGTACTTCATGATTTCCTTCAAGAGAGAAAAACACCATGTAGATTTGATTAATTATGAAGATTATACTATTGAGAAAAATAAAGGTTGAGTCATTCAAGATAACTAGTTTATATATGGGTTAGACACAGTTGAAAAAATCTTATTAAATGTTATGAACCTGGAGAAAAAGGCTACAGTTGTGTTAGATTTTGTCTTTAGGATAAAATACTTATTTAGGATATATAACTCTATGGCTTTAACTATGTTTAAAGTTGAAGTCATGTCAGTTTTATACGTTCAATATACAAAAGCCCCATTAATATTGTCTTTATTGTTTAACTCAGGAATACAACTACCTGCAAAAGTTGTAAATATGTTGAATGATCCTTCTTATGCAGCAATACATTAAAGCACACCAGAAGTCAGCTATAGAGTTCAAGAAGAGAAGGGTGATGGGGAACTTAATGAAGAAGCTAATATTCATAGGGGTGGAACTAATAAGGATGAATTGTTATTAGATTGCTCAGACAAAGGGATTAACACTAATCATGATGATAATGGTGAGGAACTTAATATACAACCAGCACTTAGTGTGATTGTTAGGGATATTGACTGTTGAGGGTAGTAATGATAATGACGCTAGTGAGGGCAATCAATGTGACAATAATAGTTATGTAGATGCTTTATTGGATGATGAGGTTAGGGTAATGCAAATTGTAGTTAACTCTTGTGGTGATTACAAAAATCTTGGCAATGTGTTGCTTACAAATTATTTAAAGAAACATGAGTATAAATTGAATGTTGATGGAATACATAACTGAAATTGAGTGATTTGTTTAGGGGTATGGGTCATTTTAGCCATTTTTGCACGAAGCAATCGTTAGCAAAGGGTTTAACATTAACATAAAAATACAATGAAACAATAAGATGTTACACAACTTGTAAAGAGTCTAACTGTCCATGGCATGTTAATGGTGTAAGATTGAATGATTTAAATGATTTTTGGTTGTGAGCATATCATAAAAAATATCTATAAGTTTACAAAAAAATCTGTTAAAGTGACTTCTGTATGGATTACTTATATGATAAGAGGAAACGTCGCTATTGATCATAATGTGAAAATATGCCTTCTCAAGAATTATATGTAAGAGAAATTTAGATTTAAGATTGAAAGGTTCACAATGGATAAGGCTAAGGAAAAAGCAAGGATTTTGGTGTATGATGATCATTCAAAGGGCTATGAGAAGCTATTTCAATATGCAGAAACTATTCATTAGGCTAAGAGTCAAAAGTGACGCAGTTATTGACCCTGATAAATGTTTGTTTCAAAGATTCTTCCTTGCATTCAACATTTAAAATTTATGATCCATATTAGACCATGATAAATTCAAATTTTACTCTTTTTTTTAAAATGCTTATAAATTTGAAGCTACTCGTAATTGAATTTTAAAATAAAAATAATTTGTTCTAAAATTACGCTCTATATAAAATGGATACAAGAAGTCATTTCTTCTAAATATAATAGGAAAAAGCATATACTATTCAAATTTGATGACATAAAGCAACAATTATATGGAAGTAAGAGACTATAAATCTTGGCTAAAAATAGTTTTACAGTGCAAATCATTAGATCGCAACTCTCATAAAACATATGAAGGAAAATTATCCACCGTCCATCTGTTTTTTCACCGTTTTTAAAAAATACACTTTTTTTTTGTTGGAATCCACCTAAAGTTATATTTCTTTTCACTTTTCCACTTCCGTTTGAAGACCGTTATAACTTTGCTAACATCATAAGGGTAAAATCGTCATTTCACAACGACACAGTGGTGGATAGGTGTAAAACAATATAACTTCAAGTGGAGTTCAGCAAAAAAAAAAATTAAGAATTATGTATTTCTGAAAAAATATGAAAAAAACAAGTGGTCGGATGGATAAATTATCAAAAAACAAGTGGTCAGATGGATAAATTATCTTTTACATTTGAGGGTAAAAATGTAATTTAAGCAATATTCCGTTAGTTTTCTTAACGGTCCCCAAACGGAAGTGAAAAAGTGAAAAGAAATGTAACTTCAGGTGGATTCCAGCCAAAATAAAAAAGAATTGTGCTTTTTTGAAAAAGTTGGAAAAAAGGGTGGACGGTAGATAATTTCCCATATATAAAATTACTATAATTTAGAAATCATATCGTTGACCTAAAAGGTTAAATAAATTTTGATTTTGATAATAACAAACTACGTGTCAAGAGTAAAATAGAAAACATATTCTTTCAATCTTACTAACTCTTGAAGGACAAAAAATCATTAATGTGAAATCATGTTCAAAGCGTTCATGGATAAAGCTCATCAATTCAAGAATAAGAATTAGGGATACTAGCCTGTATGATATCTCTTGTTAAATTTATTGTAAAGTTAGTATGACTAAATATGTTCTTGATCACCCTTTTAAAAGCTCAAATTATTATCATGATCATGGCATAAAATCTATCATTTTTTTTGCACTATAAAGTTTCTATACTTGAAAGAAAATGGACTAATTTGAAGAGTTTTGAAAATTGTAAAATCATATTTGAAATTCTAAAAAAGGAACATTTTTAAGGTTTTATAACAATTTGGACCAATCTAAAATTTTATAAAGTTTTATGGCCAAATTATAAAATTAGAATTAGCAGCCATCTGTCTCTTAGTCAGCGGTCATCTATTAATAATGTGTTACATTTTGTCTTTGAAACAATTATCTATTTATTTTTAGTGGTGATCTTCTACAATAAAAATTTTCAAATCGTTTCAATAGTAGCATGCCACATCAACAAGTGACTATCTACTTCGAAGTTGCTGATGATTCGATTTGGCACAAAATTTCTTATCTTGAGAGAGTAACGATTGGTTTCTTGTTCTATCAAAAAGCCAATCCTAGTTCAATTTATTAAAATCTTTGCCAAGTTTAAAATTGATTACTTTAAGCATACTTGAGCTTCATTTGTTTACATTGATTCATTATCGAGTTGTAACTTGCTTATACATTTGTGAGGAGTTCAATCTTGTAAAAATCATATTTATTTGTGGGAAACACTTGGAAAAACCTTTAGAGTCAATTGTATCCATCTTGAATCTTTGGGATACAAGGCTTGATTAGTTAAATCCTCAAGCTTGAATCGCTTAGAAGTGTGGACATAGATGGATTAGCAAATCATGTAAAACTCATTGTGTTCATCTTTCTATACTTTTATCTCTTTTTATTAATTGTTGTTAATATTATTATTGGGCTTTGGTGTTACAATTGTTGGTTTGTGATTATTATTAGATACTTTAGGAAACTCAATTCACCCTTTTCTTGGGTTGTTTACTCAGAATTACATGTATTCTTGTTTTTTCATATTAGTAAATTAGGATTTGGAAGACATAAACCAGTCACCAAAAATTTAATACATCATAATCTATCACCAATGAACTTTCAAATTATGACTCAAGTTCAATCTATATTTGACGTGCAGGCACCTTTTCACTACTCAAAGCAAGTAGCAATTGAAATCTTTTTTTGCCAAAGAGAATGATTTTCATTTTTGTTTGTATATATTGTGACTTTTGTTTTGCTATTTATGTGAAAGCCAAGACTTTATTTTGGTGGAAACCCTAGTCTTTTTATTTTATCTCTTTTTAGTTCTATTAAATAAAACATATTTGATTTAAATTAAAAGATAAAATAATGCCTAAAGTCGTGTATCACTTGGACTTGTCATATGGCTAGCTTTATAAAATAACACAAAACCCTTTAGACACAAGCATATTAGATAATGCCTTCACTGGCCCAAATAATTAGTTATCTTACTTGTCAATCTAGTAATAGTGTAGTCAATTAAATGTGCTAAATCGAGGATCATTTGAGTATATATAATAATGGCTACAATAATTAGGCCTAAGAGTAAGCTAGTCTTGACTATTTAATTCAAAATATACTTCACCAAAAAATTGAGACTAATCACTATAATTTATGCTATCTAGGATATGTTCTCGAATAATAATTTAAATTGTGCCATATTGATTTCTTTATTGAAAAATTCTTTGTATCACATCATTAATTAAATTGATATCGTAATTGTTTAATCAATTTCGTTACATTGTTTTACTTAACAGTTATTGGTTTCCTCTAATAATCATTTTCTACATTATAATCTTGTTGACATACTCTGCCAAGAGAATTATATGATTAAATATCGAAAACACAGCAAGAGATGTGTTTTTATAATTTCACTGTCCATAGTTGCCCCTAACATGATACTGGGTAATCTTTACTAAAAATTTATGTTGCTCCCATTGGTCACTCAAATATACTAACAATCATAATCATGAAAGTATAATTAGCCCGGCAGTAAAATCAATGTCTATGAGGTTTAATAAGTTTGACAGTCATTTCAAGATCAATTAAATCTGATCCGCGATCTAGTTCAACTACATTGAACTAGATCTATAAATTTATACATGATTAAGACAAATCATCAATGAATTTACAACAGTTTAATCATAAATAGAGCACCTGAATATAACTATCAACTGTGAGCTCAGTTTACCTAATCACAAGATAACTTGTATTAACATCTTATGTGAATCCACGCAATGATAACGTAAATGCATATGATATAATTAAATAGACCTTATTCAAATTATTTATAGACTTAAGATATTCCAAGAATATCTTATTCATTTTATTAATAAGAAAATATTTATTAAATAATATGTTTTAGAAAGTACATATTTCCAACAATAAGAAGAAAATACTATTTATAATTTCTGTAACTAAATTTTAGTCAATAAACCATAAAAAGAAAACATAGGGTTTGCACAATATTTTCACATACTAACTAAGGCTAAACCACGATATAGTGCTTCGCTAGCTTCACCTCCGATGTTAGCAATATCTTGAAACTAGTTAAAAAAAATTTTAAGAGAGTTTCATTGTTTTCCCCCTTTTATTGTAAAGAAACATTGCTTAGTATGTTGATAAGATTTCATTAAAAATGAAAAAAAAGGGTAAAGCACAGCAGGTTCTTGGTTTCTTGCCTCACTTTAGTGGTACCTTCTGACTTATAATTAAAACTTATTTTGGGCTAGTTAAGAACATCTTTTGTCTCATAAAATTTTAGTCTAATTAGGTTAGTTTCGAGTCTTTTGACACATATAAAACTTTATGCCATTTGGGTGGATAATATCAATGGCTGATAGCTTAGTTTACATGTGCATTTTGTTCAATCACAATTCATAGCCAGTTTATATAATATAAAGGCTATGCAACACAGACAGGCAAAATACTATTTATTATATTCTAGCTAGTTAAGATTATTTATAATAACAAGTATACTATATGTAAAAACAATTTACTGGTGTTTTGCTGTTTTTACAGTAAGTAGTTTTAACCCAGTAACGAAATAACAAAACAATTAAGTTTAAGCTACCAAAGGATTTGGAGATTAAATTCATAAAATTTATTTTACACTTTTTTTTTTATTGTTTAGCCTACCAACAACCAGATTTTCCCTCCATCCATGTACGCGGGATTGAAATCCCATATTTCTTATTTTCATGACAAAAGATTAACGTTGTAGTCAATAAAAATTAATAAAACATCATTTCCTTTGTTTTAAAGTATAAGAGACACATTTCTTTTCTCTCTTATAAATAATTTTAAAGAAAAAAAATTAAGAGTATACTAGCATGGGATAAATCTTCTACTAGGTTTACATCAAATCTCAAAGAGATGAAAAAGTAATTAATAAAACAAATGAGGATATATATGTATACATGTATATACATATACATACTCACATACATACAGATACATATACTTATACATACATACATATATATATATATATATATATATATATATATATATATATATATATATATATATATATAAACACACACACACGCACTATTGAGGGGTATCTTTATTTTAACAAAATGAGAATGTCCTCACTATATATGTGTGTACATATGTATGTATTTTCCAATGAGAGATTACTTAAGTTATTAAGTATAAGTTACAGGACTAGGAAAACACATACTCCAATATGCTACATGATAAAATAAACTGCAATAGAGTGCATATATTGTTTGTCTTTTAGCTAATCACTTACTTTAATAACTCAAGTAATCCTATATTAGATGATGACTCTGTGTGTGTGTGTGCGTGCACGCGCGTAGAGAGAGAGAGTCATTTTCTCATGTGGGCATCCTCATTTTTTTTCTTCTTGTGAACATACTATTAAGCCATGTGGTTTAATAACATATCACATTTAAAAAAAATGAGGGCACCCCCATCTGATATATCATACGTGGAAGTGGACATTTACATGAAAAATTCATGCAGATAGGGCTAAAAGACAAAAATATGAACTCAAATACACTAAAAGACAAAAACTATTTGTTGTAATATGTATTTTTCTTTCTTTTAGCTCCATCTGCATTTTAATTTCATGTAGGCATACACACATGTATTCTTCTTATTTCTAACCATAAAATTTTTAATCTTCTTAATTTTGGTATCAAAATAATCCCTTATTTTTAACCGCTTAAATTAATTTTACCTTATTTAAAGAAAAATCAACATGTTTCCTATTTTAAATTCTTTTATGAATTATGAATATTGTTGAATGATTGCTAAAAGATATATATTTAGTGTTCTTTAAATTAAAAAATTAATCTCGTGAGGTATAAAAAGTATATATTTCCTTTGTTGTCTAATCGCAATATTGACTATACACAATAGATTCTTAAGCAAATATCACATAGAGTATTACCAATACAATCAAGCAACAGTGGATTGCACACTTATTGTTCACAATGCCCACTCTTGCACAGTCAAGCACTATTTTCATGATCTGCAATTAGATTCTTAAGTAACTTATATAAATGGTTATGTATTAAAATTTGTGGCACTATTAAACCTTAGTTTTTTTTTTCAATTTCATTGCATTCAATATTTACAACTAAAAGTCTACCAAACCTTCTTCTACATTAAGAAAATAAAAAATTAAAATTGATATTTACAACAAAAGGACTTAAACTTTTAACTTTGCTTGATATGAATTCAAACATGCACGACCAATAGGTGGTTACAAGATTAAGATTTCGGGTGACGTGTCATTAGCAGAAACTTTAAAACCAGACCAACATGTTCAAGGGTATTGTCTAAAGTTTTTAGTGAGTCACATGCCAAACACATGATGACAGATTCATTATTATTGCCAAAACGATATATTATGCATGCCTATTTGGAGTCACTTATAAAGGTATGTGATTTTCATATTGTGATGCTGTTCAATTAGTTATTTTTGGCTGGAAAATAACTATTGATAACAAACCAAGAAACTAACTATATGAGGTTGTTTCTGACCATGGTTCTTGAATCTAATTGAGAGAAAAGAGAGCTTGACTAAGCAAGAAAGTTGAGAGCTTTTATTCTTTGTAAACACCTTAAGATCTCTATAATAGTGTGTACTTATAATAGTGAAGTCTTGAAGCTTGTTTTCTGAATGGATGTAGGCACTATAATCATGTGTTGAACCACTTAATTCTTTTGAGTTTTTTTTTTTAATATTTGTTCTGTTCTTGATCAATTTCTTGTTTGATTGCTTTTTTGGTTGGCAAACCTTGAATTTTGAGATAAAGTAGGTCTTGGATGAGTTGAATCTATTTACTAAGGGGTTTGACTCATTATAAATTTGTATCAAAGCATTGATTCTGTTTCAAGATTTAAGAAGTGGCCTTAAGATAGATCTAGGTAAATTTACTGGGCAGAATGACTTCATGTGGAAGATCAAGGTAGAAGCTCTTCTGATCACTCAAGATTTAAGGGATGCCATTGAATTAGCCTCCAAAATAGAAGGAAAAGAATCTTCATCCTTAAAGACTCTTTGATAGGCAGAAAAGTTTCATAAAAAGCAAGGAGCACAATCATTCTCAATGTTGGTGATTATAGAAATTAATGAAGTTACAAAAAGAAAAAATTGCTGCTTAGTTATGGGCTAAACTGGAAAACTAGTATACGAAAAAGTCTTTTGCCCACAAACTTTATTTTAAGAAAAAGATATTTTAATTAAGGATGATGCTGAACAAATTAATGAATTTAATAAGGTCTATGATGTTCTGGAAATGATTAATGAAAGCCTGAGTGATGAGCGTAAAGCACACTTATTGATTGCTCTTTATCAAAGTAATATGAGTATATTGTGGATTCTTTGTTGTATAAAGGCAAACTCTTTCTTTAGAAGAGGCCAACTCACTACTTGGGATTGGAGATGGCCAATGGGTCGGCCACCAAAGCAAGGGCCATGCGTGCTCGTGCTCGTGCTATGCCTGATATGTATTTCGTACTGTGCGGTGCCGTGTCTAAATTTTTTTGCTTAAGCCTGTCCCGGCACACATGACGTACCCATTCGTGTCGTGCCTAAGAAAAAAAGCCCGCTAAGCTTTTGTCTTTTTTTCTAAGATAGTTTTAAGAGCACATGCTAAGTTGTTGGTATACTTTTTTCAAATCTATGTACTTTTCTTAGGTCTATGCCTTCATTCAAATTTAATAGAATCGAAAATTCAAAACTCAAGTCTATATTCAATAATAATAAACTAATAATAGTAAGAAAATATAATATTAATTACTAAGTTTGACCTTATAGTATTAGAATTTTTTTAATAATAATAATAAAATTTCTTAAGGGTTTACTTAATTGTTAACTTAGACTTATATAGAGTCATAGATTATAGTTCACAATAATATTAATGCATATTTATAAAATCATGATATTTATAATTTTATTTATTAAAATCATGATATAAATTATTTATTTGATAAATTATAAATATAAATAAATTATAGAATTTTTTTAAACTAAGAATTAAATGAATTTAAAAAATTCAACTTCAAGTTATTTGTAAAATCATACAAGTTAAAGTTTACTTTCATTAAAAAATAAAACGTGCTTATTGCGCGTTTTTTTTTTAGTCGTACTTAACCCATCTCTAATCGTGCTGTATTTTTAAGGTCCACGAACCTAAAATTCTAAGCCCGGGCCAGCCCATGTACGTGTCATGCCGTGCCACGTGCCCCACCGAAATGAGCTAGTGTCGTGCCCATGCCGTCCGGCCCATTGGCCATCTCTACTTGGAATAAAAAATCTGAAAAATGAGCAAGAGAATTTAGAAAGTGAATATATTGAAGGCTTAATTAGAAAAATGTAGATATGAGAAGACGGATTAAGAAAGAAAGAAAGAAAGAAATAAAGAATGTTAAAGTCAAAATATAGGCATTTAAAGTGCTTTTAGTATTTAAGGGGGCACTTCAAGAAAGATTGCCTTGAGAAGAAGTCAAAGACCATAGATTCAAAGAATGAAATTGGAGATGCAGCCATAACAGCAGTAAAAGTTAGTTTTGTGACTGTTAGAGTACTCATAGTCAAAAAAGAATAACTCCAAGATCAATGAGGTTTTTTAACTTAGGTTGTACTTTTCATAAATGTTCAAATAGAAACTATTTTACTTTATATTAGTCATGTGATGGTGGTATACTTTTGATAGGAAACAATTCAATATGTAAAATGGTTCGTATTAGATTATAAGCCTTAAAATGTTTGATAGTATGATTAGAGATTGAAATCAGGCTAGGCATGTTCCTGAGTTAAAAATGAATTTGATCTTTTTTGGGATGTTGGATCAAATAGGTTGTACTATTACGCTAAGAAAGGGAATTTAAAGGTTAAATGTTCAATGGTGATAATGAAAGATAACAATGTTAATGGCTTGTATGTCTAAAATGGAAAAACATATGTTGGGAAGGCAAAATTGACAGTAGCTGAGATAGATTTAAGCTGTGGCATTTGAGGTTACGGCACATGAGAGGTTTGAAAAAGCTTCAAAAGCAGAGAGTGTTTGGAAATGATAAGCTAGGTTCTTTAGGATTTTGTGAATAGTATATACTGGAAAATACTTCCAAGTTAAAATTTTAAACTGCAATTCATACTCCCAAAGTCAAACTAAGGTACATACATTCTGACTTGTGGGGACTTGAATAGGTAACGTCTCTAAATGGTTGTAGGTACTCTATATACTTTATTGATGATTTCTCTAAGATAGTTTGGGTTCATGCACTTAAAAGCAAAGATGAGTTATTTGAAAGGTTTAAAAGGTGGAAAACTTTGGTTGAAACAAAAACAAATTTAAAGGTGAAAGTCTTTAAGAATGAAATACTAGCTATATAACCTAAGAAGGGTGTGAATTGGATTTTAAAGAGTTAAGCAAATAAAATAAAGTAACAATTTAGAAATAATTTCTTAACAAAATTAATAACAATAATTTTAACAATAGAGAAAATTAAAGAGATAAGGGAAGAGAGAGCAAACACGAAATTTTTATATGGTTCGGCAAACTCCGCCTATGTCCATGTCTCCAAGCTCACCAAGCTTTTAGATTTCACTATCCAAAACTTTAAAATCCAAAGTCTTAAAAAATCTTTCTAATTGACTTTCAAGGTGTCAATTGACCTTCACAATTAGGGATGGCAAAATCCGGATCCGGATTAAACTTTTGGCATCCGGATCCGCATCCAGATCCGGGAAAAAATATGCGGATCCGGATGCGGTTAATATCCGCACGGATTGCGGGCGGATATTCCGGATATCTGAATCCGCATAATAATAAATTTAAATATAATTTTAAATTTAATAATTTACATAATAATATTAAATAAAATTCAATTATAATTTAAAAATCAACAATTTAATATCAATTCAACATAAATAACATACAATAACACCATAAATTCACAAACAATAATTTCACAATATAAATCAAACATAAAAAAATTAAAAAAATCTAAGGGAAACCGATTTATTATAAATTCTCTAATAATAGTAGCAATAATAATAATAATAATAATAATTATTATTATTATTTTAACATATTTTTTAAAGTTAATGAAGATTATAGAGTTAATTATGCTTATACATTTAAACAAATAATTTAATGAAAAAATAAAAATCTAAGTTAAACCGATTCATTACAATATTCTCTACTTATTATTATTATTATTATTAATTTTTTAACATATTTTTTAAAGTTAATGAAGATTATAGAGTTAATTATGCTTATACATTTAAATAAATAATTTAATTTATATATTTTTCAATTGAAATTTAATTAAATAAATAATTTAATTTTAAAAAAATACGGATCCGGATATCCGGTTTTTCGAATGCACTTGCATCCGGATCCGCACGGATTGTGATTTTTAAGATCCGAATCTGCATTTTTTAACATGCAGATTCGGATTTTTCCTGATCCGGATCTTCCGGATCTTTGCGGATCCGGATTTTATTGCCAACCCTATTCACAACCTTAAGATGAAACTCTCACCTCTTACTTAAGTGTTTCTCACACTTACAATCACTCAATCTTTTGTTAACATATATGTATCCATAATATTGATTTTGATGATAACAAACAATATTAAGAATGATTAAGTTTTTAAAAGCTCAAATTATTTTTATACATTTTAAATAAATCATTATTTTGATAATATAAAGGTTTTATACTTAAAAGAAAAATGATTTTATGAAATTGATTTTTTTTCAAGTTCATGGTCTAATTGAAAAAAAGTTTTGAAAACTTTGAATCAACAAGTATTGCTTGAAATTCTGCAAATAAAATTCCTTGAAAAGTTTCATAAAGTTTTAGGCTATAGTATAATTACAAAAACATTTAGGGAAAAATTATAATTTTAGAAAATAATTTCACTGTAGCAATCACTGTATCAAATAGGTAACCGTTTATGAAATAACGGCTAACCAATATCAGACATAATTAGAGTTTAGTTTTTGGATAGAATATAGTTTAACAGGCTCACATCTAGACAAATTACCTCATCAGCATGTCTCTGTCGAGGGCTAATCACATGATAAAGAGTACTGTGAAGAACCCAAACTTGTAAACACAAGAATCGAGAATATAAATGGAGAGAGCAAACATCATCAAACAAACTGGATCACCTACGTATATTTCGAGCACTCTAAACATGGATAGACCTAGAGAATCGTAGTTCTTTTCTAAAAGTGTACATTTTCAAGCCCTCATTTCTTGTTTATAGGATCATATTGAGGTCACCTGCATTAAAATTCAGTAAGAATGCCATACACATCGGTGATTACTCAATCTTGATTACTAGCAGCAGTGTCCATGTTCAAGTAAAACAACTTAACAAGATTCAGGTACACATTTTTCCTCAATAATTAATGCATTGCTCTAACCTATGTGTTCAAACAACTCTTTAGTACTGCTACCACAATTAGAGAGTTATTTCATACTATCCTGGTTAACAGAAAAAGAGGATAATACTATCTAGGCATAAATCGAGTGTAGAACCATTGTGCTAGAAAAAGGCTAGAAAGTGAATTGCATCGAACTCAGAGATGTCTTCAGAAGATTGGCTTCTCTTCTTATCGAAATGCTTTTGTCTCTTACCATCCCCTGAGGTGTCACCGTTACCTGTTGAAGCTAAAAAATAGTAATTTATAAAGCTTGATAGAACAAATTAAATTGAACCAACTGAATTGAAGAAAATGGCATTTTAAAGCAATGTGAGTGGATAATTTAACCAACAAGAGGGTTAAGAATAAGTCAATTTTAAAGAATAATTGTCGGTCAAGACCTAGGGTTTTAATTTGGTATTTTTAGTTTTGGATAATAAAATGTGTTTGAATGATGAAAATATGATATTTGAAAGAGAATTAATGAATTTAAAGTATTGATAAGGGCAAGAACGGTTTAGAAATTTATGTACTGTAAAGAGAAAGAAAGAGAAGAGCCAGCACAGTAATGAAAAGTGACGTGAAAACCTAAGGAGAGTGATTAATCGTGCGCAAATGGATAGCCCTTTGAAATAAGCGGTAAACTGTTAACATCCAGAGGGTTATCAAACAAAAATGGTAATCCATTTCCTTATAGTAGTTTAATGTTGTAACTAGCATGGTTTTTTCCTTCAAGCAGTTATCCGTTTCAAATAAAATACTAGTCGTTTTCTTTGTATATCACACATCAATTTAGATTTTCGACTGAAAATTTGATCAATTCCAAAGCCATTTTGTTAACTTCGAACATCTCAAAAGCCATTTAATGCATGATTCATGAAGATAGACAATTACATAATGGTCATACGAGTTTTAATGACAAGAAAATCAAAGATTATACAATTATCAAAGAAAGATCACGTAAATTGTTGAGCTTGATTGTTATGCTTATTGGAGTGCTTTTGATCTTGACATCATCCATGCTAAATCTTCTAAGTACGTCTTTCACATATATGATTTGATTGATGAAGATTCCCTCATTTTTTGTTTAATTTATAGTCCAAGAAAGCACTTCAACTCCTTCATCATGCTCATTTTTAATTCTTTACTCATGCAAAATGAAAATTCCTTACATAAGAATGTATTAATAAAACCAATGATAATAACGTCAACATAAATTTGAACAATAAATATGTCTTGGTCCTTATGTTTGACAAATAGGGTGGCATCCACTTTTTCCATTGAAAAGCCGTTATCTAAAAAAAAAAATTACTAAGCCTATCATATCATGCCCTAGGCACTTGCTTTAAACTATATAAGGCCCTAGACAACTTTAAAACATGATTTGGAAATTTCTTATCTTCAAAACCGGGAGGTTGCTTGACATATACTTCCTTCATCCTGTAACCATTTAGAAAGGAATTTTAACATCCATTTGATGCATGATAAAATCTTTATGACATATAAATATTAAGATCATCATAATAGATCCTAATCTAGCTATGGGTGCAAGTGTTTCATTAAAATCTATCCTTTCTTCTTGATTGTAACCTAAAGCCACTAATCTAGCTTTATTTTTTATAACCGCACTAGATTTATCTATCTTATTCTTAAATGCCCATTTGATGTCTATAATGAATTGAAATTCTGGTTTAAGTTTAGGGATTAGTTTCCAGACATAATTTCTCTTAAATTGATTTTTGTATGACCATAATCCAAGATTAATCATTTTTGGCATCAACAAAATATTTAGGTTCAATTTGAGATATAAATGCCTTATGCTTAAACATGTCCCCAATAGATGATCTAATGGTTATGCCATGTGATGGATCACCAATAATTAAGTCTTTGGGGTGAGAAGGAGCATACTTCCAGTCCTTGGAGTTCTTGAAAATTATCGTCATTTTGATCCAATTTAGCTTGTTGTCCTTGTTTCTCCTCTTGATTCTCACATGGAGGATCATCTTGATTTTCTTTTGAGGATTCTACATATTGTAATTCTTTATCTCGTTTCTCCATGTCTACATCATCATTAGCAAGAGCTTTCTCCATAGAAGGAGGATTAGATTCATTAAATATGACATGCATGAATTCTTTAATGGCTAAAGTTCTTTTATTGTAGACCCCGCAAGTATTGCCTGAATTTGAGTATCCAAGAAAAATGCCAATTTTGAATTTTGGATCGAATATGCCAAAATTATCTTTTATATTTCAAATAAAATATTTGCATCCAAAAACTTGGAAATAGTCAATATTAGGTTTTTTTATCTTTCCAAAGCTCATAAGGAGTTTTGTTGCGAGAATATCTAATTGACTTACGATTTAAAACATAGCATGCGATATTAACAGCTTCTGCCCAAAAATATTTTGGTAAAGTATCATTCAACATGTTCTTAGTTATTTCCTTAATAGACATCTCTCGCCAACTCCATTTTGTTGTGGAGGCTTTAGAAATAAAAATTAATATTCAATATAGTGTGTGTATGTTTAATTAATAAAAATTGAAAAAAAATTGTAATTCATAAGCTATCGATATTTATCATTTATCAAATATCAATATTTACTGTTATTGTTGAATTATTTAAATTCTAATTAAATTTAGTAACTGTAAATCTAATAAGAATCTGTCAAATTACAATTAAAAATTGGATTTGTTTTTAATTTTTTATATTAAAAGTACTATAGTTTGGTTAGCCTGTTTATATCATCATTATGCTTTCTTGACAATAAAATTTATTTAATATGAACAAATTACTCGGCATGGCCCGGCCCACAAAATTAATGGACAGTGCCGTGCCGGGCCGACCCGTTAGCAATTTCTAATTTTGACTCAGCATTTTATTATAACATCATCCAGATTGGAATGGATGCATTTTTTTTGCAAAGGATTCCTCCTAGCCCAGAGCAATAATCTTACTTTCCAATAGGTTAGTAAATGGGCTGGGCCGAACATTATTGACTCAAGCCCAGATTTAGCCCCAATGAATTTTTAAATTTTTTGAAAAAATTAAATTTTTTTTAAAAAAATATAGTAGATGTTTTATAATCTTTTGGATTAGGCCTTAAAATTTTAAATGCGTGGTTAAAATTTAAAAAAAAAAAGGGGCGTATTTAGAAAATATAATTCAAAATTTAGATTGATAATCGACTCGGGCTTGGGCTTTTATTTGCAAGCCAGTATTGGGGCATAAAACTCCCACCGCTAGGCTGGGCTAAAGCCAGCCCGGGATTTCTCATCATCCGTACTTTTTTTTTTTTTGGGTGACTCATACAATGCACAAACATGCCGAATCAAGAAAAATTTTAGGGATTGCAGACTATTATTCCGAGTGAAGTTAAATAGCATCGAAATTAATTTTTATGACCAGTTACTAATGCAAGTGGAAAATAAACACAGTTTGCGATAAGGAATATAGCTTCCCACATATTTTTATTTACTATGAATGACAAGCATACATAATAAACCTTGTTGTCCTTTGTAAGCAAGCAGGTAGGAGTATTTGGGAGAAATTAGACATCATATTTGTGAATCCGAAAGAATATGAAGGTCCGTGTGAAGCAATATCATCCCATTAATCAAAGGTCCACCGACAGATCAAATTGCCAAAGCATGATGAATCAAACATTAATACACCTTAATTTAGCAAGTACCTTGGAGTCGCAAGGTAAATGCCCTTAAGGCAAGAAGAACTGCTTTTAACTTCTCCTTGGATTCTTCGTCAATCAAATTGCCATCGCTATCAAACTTAGCAGGAGGTTGGAATGCATTTAAGAAAAACTCTGGTTTATTGATGAAATGCAGATCAAGATAAACTCCAATTTGGCGAAGGTGATATTGTGCTCGTGCCCCGCCAGCCCCTCCAGCAGCACTTACGATGGCAGCAGCTTTATCAGCCCAAACATTTGGTGGTCTAGATGCCCAGTCAATTGCATTCTTCAAAGGCCCTTGGACAAAGGAGGAAAAAAGGTCGGTAAGCAGATGGAAGCAGATAAATTCAAGAAACATGTTATATGTAAATAACCACATATTAATTTAGTTTTCTACTCAAAAGGGAGGGGGGAATTAGTTTTGAGAAAAAAGAGAAAAATATGAAGACATTAGATTATCCAGTTATTTCAGTTTCTGATAATTTCTACCAAAATTAATGTATTGAGACTGCAAAACATTTAGATACAACCAAGCCTCATATGACAAAGAAAGTCCTGTATACAAACTCTAGACTTGAACAAATTGTACTTGAGCATTGTAAGTTAGCAAGTAGCAATATAAGTTTGTTTTTGCATGGTTTGCCACTTGATGTGCCTTTTATCAATACCAATTACACCATAAACAGGCAACACAAATTATTTCCTTTGTATGTTGCAGGTGCTTCTAAGCCTAAAGGCAACTCCTCTTCACAGGAACTTGTTATCCTTGTCATTAATCATATGCAAAAAAAATAGTTAAAAATATCATAGACTGAATCGTCAGTTAACAAGCACTGTTAAAATACATTTGCTCCCACCATCAAAGCATATCGTCAACTTCAAATCTTTGACACAAGTTATTTAAAAAAATAATAATAAGTCAAACACACATCTAACATTGAGATTTTTATATGTCCACCTCAACAAATTATGAATTCTTGACTGTGGCACAAAGATATAAGATTAAGGTAGGCCAATGAATCTATTACTAAAATTAAACTAACAAACCTTCAAAACAGCAGAGCTAAGTTTTTTTTTTTTTTCTTTTGTGGAGATGGCTCTTCTTATTGCTATCTAATTACACCAGCCCATCAAACTAACATTTGAGTTTCTTCCAAAGAATATATTAAAGTTGTAGTTATGGACTACATTTCATCCCTAAAGACATCAAATAACAGAAAATTTTCTGACAGATCATATATTTTATTTTCAACCATTTACCATGTAAAATATCTGGGGTCAGAAACTTATAGCAATACTAGATGCCAAAACTTAAAACAAACTTCAATTTTCTTAACTTTTCCTCTCTCCTTTTATTCTTTATTTTTTTATTTTTTGACAACCAGTCAACTAGCTTATGCTTTTGGATAACTTTATTCCTTCACATAACAATACAGTCTCAAAAATAAATATTAAATAAACCAAAAACAAAAGAAGCCTCTTCTACAGTTTGGGATACCCTCTATCTAATCTGAAGCATTTTTTTTAAAATGGTTACTATCTACATATACATCACAATCTGAAATCAACTGGGAGTCTAGATTACAACTGCCATGAATTAACTTAGAAATCGACTCCCTCAACTATTTGGGGAGACGGTAATGATTTAGTCTTCAAAAATAAATACTAAATAAATCCCAAAAAAATATAAACAAGAAGAAGCCTCCTCTATATTTTGGGATTTGCTCTAACATAAACCATTTTTTTGGCATTCTTAAAATTTGAAATCTATTAGAAATCTAGGTTACAACCCCACCGTCTAATGATCTACTCCCTCAAATATGCAGAGAGATATCTATCCCTACTCAACTTTGGGGAAAAAAAGTCCCTTGTGGTCTTGAACCCACGTCCCAAAAATACGCTCTGAAGCACTTACTAAACAGATTAAGGTAAATATAAAGAGCATCAAGTATAATGATTCAAAAACTCCAGCATCTCAATAGAATCTAAATAAATGAATAAGGCGAAAATGATTAAGAGGGTACCCGTAACAGAGTAATTATACTCAGGGCAAGCGAAGAGGTAGGAATCAGCGTGAAGAATCTTCTGACGGAAAGCCTCAACGACGGGGGGATAAGTGCCATCGACCTCGAGATCGGTGTTGAGCATTGGCAATGGCGATATGTCTATGTACTCTATTTCCATACCCTTAACTGACTCTTTTGTTAATTCAATCGCTGCAATTAAATTACCTTAAATCAGAAACAACCCAGCGGGGAGAAAAAAAATACTCAAAGAGTAGAGGAGAAGAGAAGAGTACCAGAGCGAATGAGGCCACGATTGAAGGAGGCTTTGCGAAGGGAGCCACAAATAGCTGCAACTTTAATCACTGGTTGCGATGCTAACATGGCCTCCATTATGCTCTAGCGCTTCGTTAAATTTGCAACTTGTCTCGTCTTCAGTGCTTAGGATTAGACTATATATGTATCACTCTTATCTTATATACACGCAGTCGTAGAGGGAGACAGAGGAGACGCTGATGCTACGGTCACTAAAAAATTTTGGGAAAAATTAAGGAAAAAAATTGCATAGTTTAATTGGAGGAAAAATACCCTCCACATAGTCGGGAGATGGCCAACAAGGGCGGGCGGCATCAGGTGCGGTACGGCGAGCACAACTGCAAAAGAGTTAGGTTGGACAGAATATTTTAGGCGTTAAAAGGATTGCACAATTAGAAATGTATTAAAAACTTAAAATTTTATAATTTTATAAATAATTTAAAATTTAATCTTTTAATACATTTTATTATGGTAAGTTTTTAAATTCATTTAATTCTTAGTTTTAAAAAATATTCTAATTATTTTATGTTTATGATTTATTAAATGAGTAGATGATATATAATTTTAATAAATAAAATTATAAATATCATAATTTATAAAATGTATGTATTAATATTATTATGAATTATAATATATGACTTTATATAAGTTTAAAGTAATAATTAAGTTAATCTTTAAAAAAAAATATTTTTTGTTGTTGTTAAGTATAAAAAAGAACTCTAATATTATACGATTTAATTTAATAATTTTTATTACATTTTTTTATTATTATTAATTTATTATTATTAAACATATACTTAATTTTTAAACTTTTAATTCTATTAAATGTTTACTAAAGCCATAAAGACCCAAAAGAAAGTATACAACTTGACATTGCTCTCTTAAATAATAATATAAAAAAAACTTGTTAGACTTCTTTCTTAGACACAGCACAACAGAGGCCACGACGTGACACATGTGGGCGCAATACATGTTTCAAGCTGGACCTAACAAAAACAAAAAAGAAAGGCACCGTATGGCATGACATAAGTCTGAGCCTGCATGAGCCGTCCTTTAATACCGACAAAGGTTGTTGGTCACTAGGGATGGTAATTATATTCGTAAATTTATAAATTTATCAAAATTCGTCCGTTAAAATTTATTTAGATAATTTTATTCGTTACGGACGGGTTTAGTATTATAAATTAAAATCCGCATATGGATGCGGGTGGGTTTGGTATTTATCTTATACCCAGTAGATACCCGTATGGATATCTACCAAACCCGTAATATTTTTTTTAAAATATTTTTAATTTAATTTTAATCTAAAAATGTATAAAAAAAATAATGGGTATAAAGAAAATAATCTAAAAATATATAAAGAAAATAATGTAATTCATGAAATATTATATATCTATTATAATTTTGTATGTATTATTTTTCTTTAACTTAATACATGACTTATTTTATTATTATAATTTTTTTCTTCGAATTAGTATTTAAAAATATTAATTTTAATTATTATTGTATGCATCGTGTTGGATGGGTGCTTATGGTGATGAATGATATGAATATTTTCTCTTGGAGCTTGTTTTAAATGATAACATGAAATGTAATTATTATTTTTAGATACTAGTTTGTATTTTTTAAATGGATTTGTATAATTTATACTTAAATTTGAGCATTTGTGTTGGATTGATGTTGAAATTTTAATTTTTCATTTACATTGTTTAAATATAAAATTGAGTATGTTATATGGAATTTGAGGTTATTATTATAAATTCATATATTAAATATTTTTTATTTTAAGTACGGAAACCCGTAAAAAATCTGCCGGATACTATTACGGGTTTGGTAATTGTCAAAACCCGCTGCGGGTGGGTTTTTTTTAAAAAATTAAAACCCGCTGCGGGTTGCGGGTGGGTTTGGTAATTTAAATTTTATACGGGTTTGGATTTGTTAATGACAAACCCGCTGCGGGTGGTGCCCATTGCCATCCCTATTGGTCACCTCTACCCAACAGATTAAGACTAGTGTGATAACAGAATTACCCCTCCAATTGGATTGGTCATAAACCATGGCCAATATAATCATTCAACTTACTTTTAAAAATTGTTTATGATGATGATGCTTAATTGCGTGCCTCATGAAGTTAGTGTTATGGGTTACAAAATGCTTCATTATTTGTACCATAGTCTTAGGACTATAATTTCCTTTTCGGAAGACCTGCAGAAAATATTTTTCTTTTTTTCTTTTTTTTTTTAATTAGAAAGTAAATCTTTCATTGCTCACAACACATCAAATATATTTTGAATTTCTGCTGGTATTGATCCTAATCAGACAGCACAAGTTTTTTCTCCTAAGCCAAATTTGGCTAAGAAATAAGCATGAGCAATACAGTTTCTGAAGAGCATATTGGACTACAAATTTCTAAAACTCCTTACTTTACTTTTGAATCTCAAAAATTAACCAGAAGATTTTTGTTCTGCCGCCCTTTGTGTTTTTTTTACTAACTCTACCACCTCTAAGGCTCTAAGACTCTATAATCAATGAGGTTATGGCTACTTCTCTTGCCACATGAATACCCCACTATACAACTTCAACCTCTACAAACTAACATTTCCTTCTAGATGAGTCCGATGAAAACCAGCGACAACCACCTTGCCATTTGAATTTCTTACAACAGCTCCGAGACCTACCATTTGTTCCTTACTATTTATGGTTGCATCAACATCGATCTTGAAACCATTTTTAGGAGGGGAAAATATCTTTCTTTTACAAGAGTTTGCCATAACAAAAAAAATTAAGAAAAGATAGTTTAATCAAGTTAATATACACACATTAACTTAATCAGTACTTTCATACACACTGATTCTATTTATTAGTATTAATTTTGGGGAAGAGAAAGTACATATAAATAAAAAAATATCTTCAAATCTCAAGAGATCTTGGTAATTGAATTAAGTCAAATCAAATAGTTACATGATAGACATACTTAATCAACATTCTTATGTACAATGATTTTATTTATTAATTTTATTTTTTGAGAAGAGAAAGTACAAATAAATAAAGAAAATCTTTAAATCTCAAGAGATCTTGGTAATTGAACTGAATCAATACTTACATGATAGACTTGTAATAATAATTTTTATCCTTTTATTTAAGGAATTCAGTTACGTTGAAGTATCTCTAATATAGAGCAGTTAACAAAATTATTAGATGGATGTTGTTACAGCTGTTTATAAATTCTTCTCACGCATATCCAAAGGTTCAATTTGATTGCTCTACATAACAAATGCTCCAACATATCTGCTGCCTTTATTCAATTGTGATCAAGAATTTTTGTATATTAAGAGACCGTAAAAAAATTAAAATTATCATTGGTAGTATTATTATCAAGATTCAGGAATACTAAAAGAATAAGAATAAGAAAACTCTCTAACCGATCTTTTTCACTTGAAAAGTTCATAATAGAAAATTATTCACAGATGCACATATTAAAAAAAATTAAATTAAATTATGTTGAAGTAGGCCTGATAAAAGCCGGCGCAATGAATTTCCAGAGTCTTCATCCAGTTTATATAGATCAAATAGCCGGGAGTGCCAACGTGGTGATACTGAGGAAGCAAATAAACAATTGTGATAGGGAAAGTTAAACAAACAAATAATAAATAAATGGCGGCACGCCCCAGACACGTAATTTGCATCGTAGTTTCTGCTTAGACTTTTGCACATAGGAAAAAAAAAAATCATTTTGAATTATTTTAAAGCAATCTGAAATTGAGACCGTCGGATTAAGTCAACGGTCCAAAATGAGCATCGGGAAAAAATCAATTAGCTCAAGTCAATGTGCTCTGGCAAGTTACGGGGCCTACGTGACGGAATAAAAAATTAAAAAAGAGTGAGAGTATATGTATACTGTAAAATCTTGCTTTGAATGCTTCTTATTCTACACATTCATTCATTTTATTTAAAACATATATTTTACACCAAAACAACCCTTCAATAAGACTATGCCATTAACTTATTTTCTTTGTAAATCCATAAAATTTCACCGTTGGTTCGTTGCATCATTTTTGTTTACCAAAGCCATAATAAGTACATTCTGATTTAGCTGAAGTCACGATTGAAAGGAAGCTTTAATCGCAAAAAGAACTTTTGCTTTGGTATTTTTCTACATGAGCGGTGCCGGCACAATTTATCAGTTTCGTTACCTTCCTTTCTTCAATTTTTAAATACACATGTTTGTCTTGAATTGAATTCAAACCAATTTATTGTGGGGTCCGGCGATGAAGAAGAAGAAGAAGAAGAAGAAGAAGAATATAACAATACTGCCATCATATTTAGTTTTTCTTTTTATTTAGATATTTAGTTTATAAAACTAGAGTCTTCACGCTATTGTCTTACAGTCTTCTGGCTATTATAACAATACTGCCATCATATTTCGAAAATATTCTGTAGCACACATTAGGCGAATTCATATGTTTAAAATATTATGAATAACAGAAAAGTTATTATCCTTAACTGCAAAAATGTGTCCGATCAACTCAAAAGTGTTGCAACGCAGTCACGCCCGATATATTATCTTCCACTTATTTTTAAACTCGGAAAAAAACATACGTTATATACATATGATATTTAGTTTTTCTTTTTATTGAATATATATATATGTGTGTGTGTGTTCAATAAAAATGATAGTGATATTATACTGTTGCTAATTTCGGAGGAATGTCTTATTTGGTATTTTATTTTTTATTACTTTTCCTTTTTTAACATAGTTACTAATATTTCTCCCCTTATTAATATTAGAGAATTACATATTCGTCCCACACAAATAAGGAAAATATCTACCTCTAAACATATAATCTAAGAAAGAAAATTAATAAGGGTTCTGGTAAAAACCCTAGAATCCTTATTTATTTCCCTTTTCTTTAATTCTATTAAATCAAAATATTTCATTTAAATTAAAAAATAAGAGAGAACCCAAAAATGGCATTACGTTTGTTCTTATTATAAGGGTCCACCTTATAAAATAACACAAGACCCCTTACACACAAACATATTAAATGAAGCCTCCCACCAAATAAAATATTTAGGCTTTTAACCCAAATAACTAGTTATCTTTCTTATTAATCTAGTAATTGTGTAGTCAATTAAATGAGCTAACCCAGGGATCATATGCGTACATACAATAGTGGCTACAATAATAAGACTTGTAATTAAACTAGTCCAATTATTTAATTCCAAATCTACTCCACTAAAAGATTAAATCTGACCACTATAATTGTATGCTATTTAGTGTTTTCGATTAATAATTGGACCTATGCCATATTGATTTCTTTACTGAACAATCATTTGTACCACATCGCTAATTAAATTAATGTCTCAACTATCCAATCAATTTAATTATATCTTATTCCTTTATACTTACTAGTTTTCTCTGATGATCATTTTCAACATATTAATTATGTTGACACACTTTGCCCAAAGAATTCTATGATCAAGTACCGGTCAAGAGATGTGTTGTATAAATTCTATATTGTTAATCTATAATCTCACTACTTATAATTGCTTCCACCAAGATATTGTGTAATCTTGACTACAAACATATGTCATGTCCATTTGTAACTTAAATGAAATGACAATCACAAACATGAAACTATAATTAACTTAAGATTGAGATTGCAATAAAAATCAATGCCTATGAGATTTAATAATTCTGACAGTTATTTTAAAGTTAATTTAATCTCATATGTGATTAAGTTCAATGTAGTCAAACTATATCAGTAAATTCATACATGATTAAGATAAATTATTCAATAAATTTACTACAGTCTAAACATAAATAGAGTGTCAAACTCTATTTATCAACTACGAACTTAATTTATTTTATTATAAGATAACTTGTATTTATATCTTATGTGAATCCATATGATGATCATATAAAATATACATAATATGATTAAATGAACTTTATTCAAAATATTTATGCAATTAAGGTATCTGAAAATATCTCAAATATTTTGTTAATTAGAAAATAAAAGAAATTAATATATTTTAAAGGGTACATAATCCCAACAATGAGATGGCTCAACCTACTAGGACTCTACCACGTGGCAAAGCAGTGAGTCTTATATTAGGACCCAATGGAGTAGTAGCTCCAAACAGAGAGGGTCCTTCCTAACATCCCCTTTTATGATTAGTTGTGGTTACTAGAATAGGTTGGTCGTAGATTAGGTTGGTCGTAGATCTGCCCTTAGGATAATATGACTTTTTCAAAATAAAATTTAGCGAAACCTACTAATAATTCTAAAATAGAACTTTCGACTCTATTGTATGACAAAGTCATAATGAACCATCCCATTTAAATTTTTATCCATGGAACATTTGGCGTTTAATTTGATCGATAAAATGTCATGCACTAAACTACAATTAACTACAATATTCGTTTATTTATTTATCTACAGAAAACTACAATACTCTTTAAGAGAATGGCCAACTATAAAGTTTCATCTGTTATTGAATTTTCTTCTTGACATGGAGTAATTTGAACTCATGCGTTACTTTTTTTCGTTAGGTGGACATACACAATAATACTGAATCAGCAATAACGCATGGCCATTTATTTTATCTAACAACTGTGCCTTTGATGAGAAAAGATTAAAATTTATTTTAAATAATAATGCTCTAATGTGAATTGTAGCAATGTTCTCTCTGGTAAATTATCTTACCCTACAACCTTGATCTCTTAATTAAATTTTTAATAATAATGCTACACTTGCACGTTGTGATTTTTAGGTTTTTCTATATAGCCTGAGGCAGCTAGCTCATAATTCAAATATATAAGATCTAAAATTATTGAAGACAATTGGTGTAGGATGTTTTTAAGGAGATTTCATAAATTTACTTATTTAAATTTTTTTTTTATAGTTTTCTTTTAAACTCTTGTCTTATTAGACATATGTTTAGATCTTTTATTTTTAGTTTAATTTAGTTTCCTATTTAAGCATTTAAATTAACTTAGGAAAGTATGTTTACCCAATTATAAATAGGAACATCTTGTTATTATTTTCATAAGTTATTTTGATTAATAGAAATCCCTCTTTTATATTACTTTTTGAGATTATCTATTAAAATCTCTTTAGTAGAGTCATTTGGATTAGATCTGATAGAAAAATAAACATGTTGAGTTGTTATTTTAAAGCATAATTTTAAGTGGATCTACTTTGTGTAAGTAGGTTATAAGTGATTCAAATAATCCTCTGAGAATTTATTAAAATAAAGTATTTTTATATTCAAAATAATACTGGAGCGAATGTGAAATTAACGTTCAAAGTATACATATGGACCGCATTGAATAAAAGCAAGAGTTATAGAGATAGTAACAACTAGTTAAATTCAAAACTAATTATACAATCAATTCTAGAATTTATTGTTTTTAACTGCTAATTAAATTTAGAATTTATTTGAGATTGCAATGGTCAATTAAATTTGAATTTTAATATAATATTTAACATGTGGTTAATGAGGTTGTGGTTACACATTTAATTTAATTCAAGAATTAAATCAAAGATTTAATAGGCAAACTTTTTATTATATATTAAAAGCAGCAGTTACAAGCGCATTTAATAAGATATTAAAGGCCAAATCCATGGAACTAGAGTAGGATGAATGGATGTGCTAAAGAGTTAAGTAAAAGGTCTTGATGAATGTGTCACCTATATTGGATGGACGAAAATGGCCCTTGTCCAATTGAGTTCTAGCCATCCCACAGGATTTCAGTTATAGAATTTAAAACAATCACATTTGTGACCAAAATATCCTTATAGAATTCTATAAATCGGCACATTGTTTTACATCGTTCTAAAAGATACGAGGTAGAATATGTGGTGGAAAATGATGGGAATAGAATTAGATATTCTTCAAATTCCTCCTTTGTCGTACATCTATTTTGACAGAGTTTACACACAATGGAAGTTTAATGTGGAATGACCTAGTGATGCACCAGAGCTATTTATCATATTGTATCCTAAAAAACAAGACGCCATTTGAATCCTAAAGCACCTTAAAATAGGAGGCAAATTTATTTTAAAGAAACTATGGTATTACACAGACCTCAATTTACGTTCTATTCTTTTTGTCTTATTTTATGTTATTTTTTACTACAATGATTATTATTTCAGCTGTAATGTTTGTTATTTTGTAATGTTTCAATTTGAAATTTACAACTTCAGAATTTTTTCCTTTAACTTTTGTATATAAAGTAGTTTCCTTAAAACTTAAAACAGAATCAGATTCTGAAATCATGAACTCAGATTGGGATGAGTAAAGCTAATGCTATCATATTGGAGGATTAATTGGCTAAAGGCAGATGATGAGTTCATCTAGCGATCGACAAGTGTCACAAAACTTTCCCAAGAAGTCCATGAGCTTAGAGAAGCTATGGCAAAGGTTAAAGCTATTCAAGCCAAAAGAAATTTTGGTAAGGTGAAGTGCACAAGGTGTTGTTCGTCAAGGAAAATAAGAATGCAATGGGTTTCTATACCTAGGAAGGTTGCGAGACTTGTACAAAATATACAAGGAACATTTTGTACAAGAAAATGTTGGTTAAGGATTAAATGTGAGTAGTGAAGAATGCTTTATATGCCAAAGAGTGCATTGTGCACTAAATTGTCTAGTGAGGAAAACCTTCCAAAAGTGGGTAGCAATGGAACTCTAAGGACATATTAAGTAAGAAAGTGTCACAAGATAATGGTATCGAATTCTAGATAAAATAGTATAAAATATAATTTTGTCAATAAAATATAAGAGGTAATTATTTTTTTAAGCTTGGATTATTAAATGTCAAAATATTAATAAAGTTTAATTTTATTGGTTTGAACATTGTGAGTTAACATATTATTTATGTTAATTAGACAAAATTAATAGTTGAAACATGAATAATTTAAACCTGGAAGATTCATAGAGGATTATACAAATCCAATTTTGTTGATACGGTTAATATATGAGAAAATCTAGAAAATTTAACAAAAACAATTTCAAATGTGGGCTAAACATGGTGTATTATCTAACAAGATGCTTCTATGTGCAAAAAAGGAAAGTTCTATCACAAAGGCTATACACTGCCTAACGAGTTCAGGTTTTAAATACGACCATTTGTGAGACCTCCATTCTTTCTTAGGAACCTAACCAGTGTGTTTTTGCATATAACTTGGTTGTCTTTGGAATTTATTCATTCATTACCCATAAAATCATGGCGGCAAGGTAATGAGAGGAAAAACCCAAGTCATGTAACGATTGGTGTGCCAATGTGATGCTCGAGTTGATGGTGGCAATTTGATAAAAGTCACTATTTCTACTAATAACAAAGTGTACCATAAATGCCATAGATAAACTAGCAAAGGCGTTTTCCTTTAGATTTTGCTGGCTAGCTTTCAATGTGGCAACAACGATTTGGATATTGAAAATTATGACAACATAATTGGCCACTTTTTGTACAATGTGAATAGTATATAAAAAAATATAAAAACAAGGATGTTGGCATTAAGAAACTTATCATAAGCCACTTCTTAGCTTATAGACTAGTGAAGTCTCAAACTATGATAGGTAAAGTTTAAGAGTTATAATTACTTGGCATATATTCATGCCAAGAAGAATAATTTGAGTGGAACTTTTCAATTGGTTGTTGAGAAGCTACCACTTAGATAGAAAGATTTCAAAAATTACCTTGAACACAAGCAATAGGAAGAAAAAAGTGAAAAACTAATTGCTTGACTTCAACTTAAAGAAGGCAGCAAAAGGATCATATCAATGGCAAAATTAAATATTAAACGTGGTTAAAGCTATAAAGCTACAAAAGAAAGCAGCAACTACCCAATATGAATTGTAGAAAAAATGGAACTTTTCTAACATGTTCTTATGAATATAGGGAGATATTATGTTAAAGTTGTCATAAACTCACTGGAAAAGGTGGATATGACTAAAACTATTAATTATATCAAAGCCTAAGTAGCAAATTTGCATGTAAGCATTGTAATATAATAGTAAGTCTAGACATATATATCATAGATACAGTACCTTTAGACATCTATTAATTCTCCACTAAAGTTATTTCTATTGACAAGTAAAGTCAAAGAATAACATTGTGGATCCACTAACTAAAAGGTTTAATAGAGAGTTGGTAGAGAAGCCATCAAAGGAGAATCAGACAAAAAAAACCATAAAAATAAAACATTTTTAGGAAAGAAAACCTAACCCAGTTGAAAATTTGGTTTTTTCTCTTATGGTTGTTTGATTGAAGATTGCTCAATAGGAATGAATTCTTTATGCTTGAGATTCCCACCTACTAGTTCAATGTTTCTAATTATCACAGCGTTGCTGTATATGACCTTGATTGCAAAGTTCATTAGCTTGTTTGCCAACTCCATTATTGCAATCAAAATCAATTTGTGGGATTTTGATGTTCAGGCTTTAAAAAAGATTAAAAGGTTTAGTTATTGAAGCGCGACGACGATTAAGGGGCTACTGCGTGTCAAAAGTTATTTGTTTAGATGATTGTTCGTGAGTTGGATTGAATTTGGTTAGTCCATTATTTGTATGTGTTGAAAATTTCTTAATTGTGTCAATAAAGTGCTTTTACAATCTTAGTCTTTAGGAAGTTTGTTAGTAATGTTACTTGTTAGATTTTGTATACTATAGTTATTCAAGAGTGGTTGTAGTATTTGTTGGATAATGGCTCATATTTTTTTGTTAAGTTTGTTTATCTTTGCTTTAAGTGTTCTATTTCTTATTCATTTATAACAATTGTATCACTATTTATCGTTCAATCTTGGAAACAATTCTTAACAAAAACTCCTCCAAATAAATAGATTTAGGATTTCTTGAGGAAGAAGTATCAAGGGATAACAAGGGCGAAGAGGATACACCTGCACTTCGAGCTGAATCTGAATCTCTATGAATGAAAATAGAGAGTCAGTTTTAGTGTACTTTGCAAAGATAATGGAAATCACAAATAAGAGACAAATTCATGGTGAATAGCTCCAAGACTTCATTGTAATTAAGAAGATACTTCGATCTCTAACGGTAAAATTTAACTATATTGATTGTTTAATTGAGGAATTAAAAGACATCAACACTTTTAGTTGATGAATTGAAGAGCACTTTGTTGGTCTGTGACCAGAAAATAATCCAGTAGGATAAGAAAGAACAAACATTAAGCAAGTTAGAAAGACTAGAATAAGTAGAACAAATCAGATGAATAGGTTGATGATTCTCAAAGAAAAGGAAAGGATCATGATAATTAGAATTGACAGGACAAAAATAAAAGTATAAAGACAAATCAAATGTTATATGTTTCCACTATTAGAAGTATTTTCATTATCACTTTATGTGGTGAGATCTAGCTTTACAAAAAAATGGGAAGATGAAATTTCCTTCCTTATGGTATGTCATGTAAAAGAGGAAAGTCACCAGAATGCATGGTATTTAAATTCCAGTTGTGGTAATCAAATGTGCAGGGGTAAATCTATTCTTTTTAATTTAGATAAGACTTTTTAAAATACTATAAAAATTCAGTGATGACTTTATAGTTTTTGTCATGGGGAAAGGAAAGGTTGTAATCCAAACTACGAGAAGTTCTTATTCTATCTCGAATGTTCTGTTTGTTCTTGATTTAAAAACTAACCTTCTCAGTGTTGGCTAGTTAATTGGGTTTAAGTGCTTAAGTGAAAATGATGGCAAACAAAATATTTCCATTGTATCTTTACCATACTACTCATTTTATATTTTGTAACAAACTTAGAAGATACAGTATGGCTATGGCACTTTCGTTATGAGCATCTAAGTTTTGGTGGATTGAAGACCTTGCAACAAAAAAAATATGATGGAAGGCTTTCTATAATTTGAGCAACCTTCATAGCTTTGTAAAGAATAAAATTGTCAGTAAGCAACATCGAAATAGTTATCCAAAAAGAAAATCCAAGAAGGTAAAGAAGGTGTTGAAGCTAGTGCATTTGACTTATATAGACTGATCAAGCCAATGTCAAATGAAGATAAACACAATTTTATCGAATTTATTGATGATTTTATTTAGGTTTATTTCTTGCAAGAAAAATCAAAAGCTTCCATAGCCAATCAAATGTTTAAAGCACTCATTGAAAGAGAAGTCGACACTCAAATTAAAATATTGTGCGCTAATTGTGGTGGAAAGTTCAATTCACAAGAATTATACAATTGTCAATATTTTGCGAAGCCTTCTACAAATGTGTGAAGTGCATTTTTCTTGGCGTTAGTAATCATTCAAACACTTTAAAAATATATAATCCTATCACTAAGAAAATTGTCATTAATCGCGATGTCATTTTTTTTTATGAAGAAAAGGCATGGATGTAGAGATGTTGGGTAACAGATTCCAATAGATTTTAATGGAAAAATTGAAGAAGTCACAATAGCTTCAACCTCTGATAGTTCCTACTCCTAATCAGCCTTTAAATGAAATTTCAATAGAATCTCCACTAACAGCACATGAACCTGATGAACAAGTTGAAGGTACAACAAATTCGTATTTTCAATGTGTTAGAAAAAAGCTTGCACTAGATGTTAGATTATAAGGCAACAGAAGCTAATGATCTTGAAAACTCACTAATACACTTTGCCTTGTTTATAGAATGTGATCCTACGACTTTTGAAGCTACTATCAAAGAAAAAAAATTGGCTAAATGGACAAAGAAATTGCATCCATTAAAAAAAAATGGTACTTAGAAGTTGATAGAACTTTCGATAGGGCAAAAAAAAATTGGATTCAAGTGGGTTTACAAGATGAAATTAAAGGAAAATGGTGTGAAGTTGATAAGTATAAGGCAACCCCAGTCACCAAAGGCTATAGGTAACAATTCAATGTGGATTATAAAGAAGCGCTGGCTCTAGTGGCAAGACTTCACACAATCAAATTAATTATTGATAAATAGAAGGCAATCCTAGTCACCAAAGGCTACAAGCAACAATTCAATATGGAATATAAGGAAGCGTTTGCTCTAGTTGCAAGACATGACACAATCAAATTGATTGTTGCTCTTATAGCACAAAACTCATGGCCTATTTTCTAGTTTGACATGAAATCAGCATTCTTGCATAGAGACTTACAAGAAAGGTTTTTATCAATAGATCTCTTGGATATGTGAAATTAGACAGTGAGCATAAAGTGTATAAACTAAGAAAAGCTCTATATGGACTTAAACAAGCACCCTGAGCTTGGTATAGCCATATAGATGCTTATTTCTTAAAGGAATGTTTTCAAAAATGCCCATATAAGTATACTCTATATACAAAATTGGAGATGTTGGAAAAATGTTTATAGTATCCTAAATGTAGATGATTTGATTTATATGGCAAGAGTTGTGTTTGAAAAATTCAAAGAATGTATAATGCTTGAATTTGATATATATGATCTTGGTCTGCTATATTACTATATTAACTTAAAAGTCATACAATTTGATGTTGGAACTTTTATTTGCCAAAAGAAATATGTTGAAAAGATCTTAAAAGGATTTCAAATGAAGAACTTCAACCCCATCGCTACGTTAAAAAGACATTAAAGCTTGTTAATGATCCTGTAAGAAGAACAAGTGATTGTAACCTCTATAAGTAGTTTTTCAAAAGCTTGATGTACTTAATGTGAACTCGACCTAACATGTTACATGCAATTAGTTTCATTAACAAATATATGGAGTTTCTAACCTTTTAGCTGCAAAGATGATTCTTTGATACTTACGAGATACTAATGATTTTGGCTCTTCTGCAAAATGAGTGAAAAATTATATTTTTATAACTTAAGAGACAGTGATTACGTTGGAGATTTGGATGATAGAAGAAGCGCATTTGAATATGCATTTATATTAGTTCAACAACTATTTCATGGTCATCTAAGAAGCAAACAATAGTTACTTTGTCAATAACTGAGGCTATGTTTGTTATAGCAACTTCTTGCGCATGTCAAGCACTTTGGCTAAGAAAAATTCTTAATGAACTTCAGTTCAAGCAATTAAAGTCAACAAAAATCTTATGTGATAATGTTTAATAAATAAGTTTTCTAAGAATCTAATTCTACTGGAAGATACAAGCATATAGATGTGAGATACCATTTCATGCGAGATTTGACAAAAGATAAAGTCATTGATTTTATTCATTATAGGAATGAAGGCCAAATTGCTAATATCTTTAATAAACCCCTCAAATTGGCTTTTTTTTTAATTAAAGTTTGCAAATTAGAGGATTCAATTTGAGGAAGGAATAAGATTCTATATAATTTTAGTATTAAACATTTATGACATTTAGTTTAAGGAAGGGATTGTTGGAAATTCCTTAATTGTGTCAATAAAGTGCTTTTGTAGTCCTAGTGTGTAGGAAGTTTTATTAGCATTCCTATTTGCAAGATTTTGTTTGCTTGGTCTTTAGTCTGTAGTCACTGGAGAGTGGTTGCAATATTGGCTAGATAACGACTCTTATTATTTTGTTTAGTTTGTTCATGTAACACCTATATTAGGCAACCTCATTGCCAATAAAGTACTCAATACTTTCATTTGTCTATCTTTGCTTTGGGTATTCCATTTCTAATTTAATTATAACAAAAGAATATCATTTTTTTCTTGTTGGATGAAAGAAATTGAGAATGACTCTATCTTTTTATTGGTGTCTTGTTATTAATATTTTATTAAAATTAAATTTTAATTTTAGTTATTTTTTTTAATAATAATTTCTTTTATTTAAAGTAATTTTAGTAAATATTTAAATATTTATCTTCCCTATCATGGAGTTAAGGGGTAAAATAGCAAATCAATGGGGGTAAAATAGTAAATAAATTAATAATCAATAGTTTGTAAATTTCTAATTTTACACATCGGATGAACTAAAAAGAAAATTAACCAATTCAAAATAAAATTAAAAATTAACATTATCAGCTTATAATTTTCTCAGCTCTCTCTGCCATACTCTATTGCTACTTGTCCAACCACTACTCTTTCTTCATTTTTTTCCTACCAAGCTATACCACCACCACAACACTCATCGTATTTTGAACTATACCTATTTATAACCTTCTACAAGTAATTGCCATTGAAGTTCACCACCACCACTGCTGCTGCAACTGCCACCAATCCGTAGTCAACAAACCACGAACCCAACAACTTAACACCGCCAACGAAATAAGGGTGTCTGACTGAAGAGGAAGAATCCCTTTCCAACTGGTGTCCTTTGTTTGGTGTTTTTCTTTTTCTTTTTATTTTATTTAATTTCATTTTTACTTTCAACCTCTTGTTTATTTTTATGTTTTAGCTTTTTTTCTTTTTTTTTCTAATTTTCCTCCATTTCCTTTTCCTTTTACAATGTTTTTATATATGTTGATTGTTTTTCTTATTGGTTGTTGGGCATTGCTTTTTTACTTCTCTTGAGAATTTTTTGTGGTCGTAGATGTTGTGATCTCAGAGTTTGGATCAGAATCATGTCAGTCAAATGCAAAGCTCAGAGTAGATCTCTAGGAGGGTTAAGTTCTAACATCAAGTGTTAGAAGAAGATTAATCTTAGATCTTATCCGTAGCTATTGTGTAGTTATTAGAAATTTGAGAATTTTGTTTGTAGGTGAGATTTTGATTTTTGGGATTTTAATTGATAATTAAAGCTACTGTTACAAGTTAAAAGCAAAATGAAAAACAATTAAAAAATAAAAATCAAATAACCAAGTTAATTTGACTTTATTTTATAAAACTTAAAACTACAATTGCATATTATGTATATATATATTTATTTATTTATTTATTTATTTATTTATTTATTTATTGAGTGTTAGAAAGTGTATATTTATAAAGGAGAAAATCATTATTTTATACTTCAAGTCTCACTAACATCTCTAATTTTATTTATTTAAGTCTCTTGTTATTTAATTATGAGTGTTTTGTTTTAATTAAGTATTTTATGTATTTTAGGGACATCATGGTCATTTCACAATGAACGAGATATCGGATAGCAAAACGAACGTCACTTTTGAAATCAGGACAGTCGAAAACCTTAAGAGGAGCATAAAAAGAAAAATGACATTGTTCACACGTATGGCACTATTCACATGTACGGTATTGTTCATTGGTACTGTTCATGACATTGTTCATACTGCGTCACTGTTCAAACCGAGTACAAACTGTGTTACTGTTCAAACCACGTGGTCAAACCCGTGGTCAAATAGCGTACTGTTGACTGATGACGTGGCGCAATCCTGTGCGTCCAAACTGTTTTTAATCCGATGGCCATGATTTACTCAATGTATCTATAAAAAGGGGGTCTCTCCCCCCTAATTTGATACCCCTGAATCCATTTTTGAACTTATTTTTCTGTAATTCTTTCTCCATCTTGTATTTTCTACGTATTTTAATAAATTCTCATTTTACCCTTAGTTGAATTATGAGTAGCTAATTCTCTTTCAAGCTTAGGTTGAAGGTGAAGTCTGAACATGTGTCATGAGCTTTATTTGGTAAATTTATTTTCTCTTCCCCTCTAATTTATGTAGAGGTTTTGACTTTTTGTCGGCAAATAATAATAATCTTGTCTAGTTACCGCCCTGATTTCACTGGCATCCTAGTACAAGGTTATTATTTTTTGGCACGATAAGCCCTTAGCACCATATTGGTTAGAGTGTGGTTCATGAGGTGTGGATCCCCCCCATGATTTAATTGGTATTAATAAGGAATATTTAGCCCATGGTGCATGTTGATACGGATCCAGGTACCCAAGCACTTTATTTCAATAGTTCTCAATTCAATTTAATTCTGCTATTCCAATTTAAATTCTAGCATCCTTTAAATCAATTTTCCCACAAATCCAACCACCCACTTACAAAAGTAATTCTACACACAATTAAAATCCACCTCCTCGTGGGATCGACATTCAACACCATTGATCTATTCTACAATAGATTCGTGCGCTTGTGAGTTTAACAAAATTTGCACAACAATATTAAGTGTAGGAAAGTTAAATAAGTGTTTTTATACCTATTTTTTAATATTTTCATTCAGAAATTTCAAAATATTTTTTAAACTTTAAGTGCCATAGTCCCTTCTAGTCTTATAGAGCCTTCATCCGTAGTGTCACCACCTGAATCAGGGAAGTATTTTTGCATAGGAGTTGATGAATGGCTCTAATAGTAATACATCAAGAATTCAATGGCCTGAGGCTACTTGCTAATGACCTGAGAGCTCATCAAGAGGCTTTCTAAGAATACTCTAAGGAGTGGTGGTTATCGTTGTTGAGGTTTTGTGGTTATTTTTATATGTTTGTGGTTTTATTGTTAGTACTGTGTTGTTGTGTTTTTTAACATTATTATTTTCTTTTTTTCAATTGGATAAGTGATTTTACTTGCATTAGTTAAGGTTAACAATAGTTTGTAAAATTTCTTCAGATTTTTAGTAGTTTTAATGAAGGAAATTCTTTTTTCTATTTTTGGTTTGCAATGGTGATACTATTTTAATCCATTAAAATACTCTTCAAACCAATTTTTCAGTAAAGTTCTTTATTATTAAAATACTTATATTATAAATTATTATTATAGACAAATTATACAATTGAAGAAGAAAATTTTACCCTTCACGCTCTTCAAATCTGTATCTAAAACCATCCAGTGGCTAATGATTTTTCCTTTAAACTCACGAGTTTTATGCATTTTTTACATCAGACATAGCAAATTTAACCTACAAAAAAATGCGAATCTTTTTAGTTCAGTGAACCAAGCCAATAAGACAACAACTACTTAGAGCATCTTCAACATAGAGTAGCCAAATGAACTGTCGGGAGCATGTGAGAAGAATCTGAAACGGTTGTAACAACATGCATTAGACGATTCTTCCAGTTGCTCTACATTAGAGATGCTCCATCATAGCTTGATCTAACTACTAATTATAGAAACTATAAAAAAAAAGTTTGTTGGATTTCAAGATTAATTATTGAAATCTAAATGTAGGATGGGATCATTGTTGTAATTTTATTTCTATTGGAATTTCAACTAATTATTTATCTAGATTCATACAAATAATAACTGAAGTCGTAAAAATTGATGTTGTCATATTAAGATTTTAGTTAAGTAAGGGTAGGTTTGGTATTTATTCCCCTATAAATTAAGCTTTAGCATTTAAGTAGTTTTATAGAGAACATGGATTGTGGTTGTGGTTGCGGTTGCAATCTGAAGCTAAAGCAACAGTCATAGTTGCTTGTGGTTGAGATCTAAAGCCATATGATGGTGGGGTAGCATAACAAACACCATATGCGAAAAAATTGCACTGTTATCTCTCTGGCCACAACTATCAAATTAACCTTCACTACTAAAAAAGACATTAAGTAATGATAGAACTTTTATAACTTATCTCTTTATGTCACGAATCTATGATGAAAGTATGATAGAATCATGAAATGTTTACATATGTCGTGAATTAATGATATATTTGTGACTCATAACTTAAAGACATAAATAAAAGATAGATGCAAGTCATATTTGTGTTATGTGGATTTATATGGTTTCAAAATGGTGTCGTTTAAATTAGTTGTAATATGTTTTATTAAAATTTTAAATTATTTTTTAAAAATGAATAAACAATGATGTCATTTATAGTAAATGACACCAGTTTTATAAAACTTAAAAGATATGAATACAACAAAATTTACAAAGAATTTTGAACAAATCAAAAAATCCATCTTTCTCTTATGCGAATCCCTCTCTCTCTAACACTATATAGAAACCTAACCCTGAGCCTCACATCCACAACTGACAAAGCCGAGCAAGTTCGTGGTATGCCAAAATCTTCTCCTTACTTACTCAAACATTCACTTTGTTATTTCACTGAAAGTTGAAACCTATATTGCTGCTCTTATTCTAGCTTTTATTTAACTGAAACAACCTTGATTGAACAAATCAAAACCCATTGCCTAAGCTTAATTTTGGCTATCTCACTTGCAATGGAGGATACCAATCAAAACTCCAAGAGCCGTGGGTTATTCCCCAGCCATCATTGTCACTAAAAAACATTTAGACGCTGCCTTATGAAGCGAAAAAGTTTACCTGAATTGTTGCCTCTGATGATTTTGCCGCATTCGTGACATATTATCGCATGGGTCCCTCATGAAACCCTCTTCAAAACACAATTGGAAACCATCACCAAAAATAGCCAAATTACCACCGATCAGGTATTAAAATTTCATGGTTGTTGAAGCTTGATTCAGTACTGTGGCCATGCATCAGAGCACACAACTGCCATTATTGGATTCAACGAGGCATGAAGCTTCCATCCTGACCTTCCCAGCCATTGGTGCATATATTTTGGTCTCTGTTGCTCTACGAGAGCATTTTGATAATTTTGGACTTTGAGGGTAGTTTCAACCTTTTTCATTTTTTAATATTTCTTAGTACTAAATTTGATGGATATATTTCAATATATTATTATTATTTTTTAATTTTACCTATATGTAGCTATTAATCCTCATTTCAGATTTGGCAAACTTGTTTTAATAAATTGTTGCATTATAAATCAAGATTATATTGCCTAGAGTTTATGGTCTATTTGGCAATTGGGTTACTATACACCATTAGGCGGTTAGAATTTTGCGTGCTACTATTTAAGGTTGCATTGAACTCAAAATTAATGATAGGACAATTTTTGTTTTGACCTAACAATGTTGTTTTGATGTTCATATTTATGCGTGAATTTAATTTGTAATTTGTTGATTAATTTATTGTTTTGGTTTCTAGGTATTTTGATTTGTGCAGGAGGCATGACGTGCCACAAATTCTGCAATTTTATCTATTTTCTTTAAGGTGGGTATTAATAATGCCAATTATATAATTATTTGTACAATAGTGCAAGGAACTCTGCTTGAATGCCGTAGCTATCTACAAACTTTCATTAGTTAATAAATGCAAATCTTTATATCTTGAGAAATATTTGGGTGTCAAATAAGGAAATGATTTATGTGCTTGATTAATTTGCTTTCCATAAAAGACTTAAGAATATTTTGGTTTAGTTGAATTAATTTTATAAAATCGTTCAATCACATTTCTCTTGAAAAGTGGCATATATAATAATGTTGCACATTACTAATTTGACAATCTAAAACTTTTAAGATTACATAGAGGTGTAGCTTTTGCCACATGTCAAATTTTGAAACTCAAACTTCAATGGCTTTATTCTTTCGAAGTTTTAATCTCCATTTCTTTTGTATTACATTTGATTAAGTAATTTCTATATGCATTGTTGAGTTGTGTCCCACATTGGCTAGTAAAAAGGAGATACTTGAGTTTATAAGGAGGTAGGTTACTTTACTTAAAAGGCTAGTCTTTTGGGTTGGGTATCTAGAAATCTTATACTAAGTCTCACCAACAAGTGGTATTAGAGCTAGACTCTAGTATCCGGAATGTGGTGGTGGAACAACTCAGGTGTGTCGGACGAAAGGATCGGGGTCCGACAGTGGTTTCATCCGAGGGGGTGATTGTTGAGTTGTGTCCCATATTGGCTAGTAAAAAGGAGATACTTGGGTTTATAAGGAGGTAAGTCCCCTCAACATGTATTTTGCAAGCATTTTACTCAGTATATATATTTTCATTTTAGGTCCTTGAAGTTTTTAGCAATGAGTCTTAAGGTATTCCTAGAAGAGTTCTTGTTAATATTGCAAAAGATTCTAAAGACTAGTAAGCTCAAACTTTTTTTTTTTATGCTTTTGCAATACTTTATTTGTCATAAAAGAGCTTAGGCTCATTTTTTGTACAGCAGTTGAATTTAAACACAAGCAAAAACAAACGACGACGTTTAGAGCAAATGTTATATCCGTTATAAAGTCACATGAGTAAGCTTGTGATCTTCATAAGTGAAACGATACCCAGCCTTGCGTTTTGCTCATAATAGAAATAACTAAGTTGCTTGTGCCAGTCACGTGGTTGTTAAAGCTCAATTTGTTCGGCTTAATGGCATGGACATGTGGCAAGTAACTGTGCATTCTGGATTCTAAGTTTGTTATTCATCTACTATATAAATGTTGGTTCGCCAGCACGTTGATGGGTTTTTTTCTCGAGAGTAGTTTTGTAGAGATAAAGGTGCTCCTTGTGCTATGTAAATTCGTCTCAAAATACTTGTATTTTCTTCATGAATCAATCAAAGCAACTCTGGTGTTTTCACTCGTGGATGTAGGTCTTTAAAGAGACTGAACCACGTTATCTCTTGTCTTTTTTTTTATCTTGATTCTGATTCATTTTGTTCCTTTATCTTGATCTTGTTCTTGAAGTTTATTTCTAGTTAGTTGAATATTTGAGTTAGTTCAGATTCATTTCTGTGCTTGTGCAACTTGTGTGGTTCTTGATCAAGATCTTGGGCAGAGTCTTTGGATTGACGAGTTAATTAGATCAATCAAAACTCTACACATGGTACCAGAGTAAGGTGTTTGCTAAAGATCCAAGTTTGGCTACATAGAAAGTAGATCTGGAGAAATTTGATTGGAGGAATGATTTCAATATGTGGAAAGTGAAGATTGAAGCACTCTTGGTTACTCAGGGTTTGAAAGATGCATTGGTACCTACAAAGAAGAGGGAAAGAAAAGAAGCTTCTACATCCAGGACTCTTGAACAGTTTGCTGAAATAGAGAAAAAGGCTAAAGCAACAATAATCTTAAGTCTTACAGACTCTATGATTAGAGAAGTTTCTAAGGAGGCATCTGTAACAGCCTTGATGGAGAAGCTAGAAAACTTGTACATGAAGAAATCCCTTGCAAACAGGCTTTATATTAAGAAAAGAATGTTTACATTGAAGATGACTAAGGGTTCATCATTACATAAGCACATTGATGAGTTTAATCAAGTGTGTAATACCTTAGTTACCATTAATGAAGCACTAAATGATGAAGGGAAGGCTTTATTATTGATCAGCTCATTACCAGAATCATATAGGAACTTTGTTGATGCCCTCATGTATGGTAGGCAAACTCTTACTCTCGATGAGGTGAAAGTCGCTTTTAATACAAGAGAGATATAAGAGAAACAAGGGAATCTTAGTGGTGAATCTAGTGAAGGGTTGACTGTGAAAAGAAAATATGATAAAAGGGATGACAAGAAGAAGAAGCAAGGAAAACAAAAGAACAAGAATAAAGTCCTGAAGTGCTTTGAATGCCATAAAGAAGGGCATTTTAAAAAGGATTGCCCTGAGAGGAAATCTAAACAAAGAGAAAAGAAGAACCAGAGTGGTGATGCAATTGTGGTGGAAGATGAAATATATGAGTTAGCAGATGTTTTGATTGCCTCAAAAGTCAACCAAAAAGGTAAGTGGGTTTTAAACTCTGGATGTTCATTTTATATGTGTCACTTTAAGAGTCATTTTTCTACATATCAAGCCTGTAATTGAGGTAAAGTGATGATGGAAAACAATGCAGTGTGTGAAATTGTTGGCATAGGAAATGTGAAGATAAAAATATATGATGAATCTATTATTGAATTAAGGAAGTGAAATATGTTCCTGAGCTTAAAAGAAACTTGATCTCACTTGGAATGATGGATTAGATAGGGTGTATTGTTAGAGTCCAAAATGGTATTTTAAATGTGATTAAAAGGTCTCAGCTTCTATTGAGAGGAACTAAGAAGAATGGGCTTTATATTTTGGAGGGTACCTCTGTAATAGGGGAAATTTCTGTGTCCTCTAGCCCTAGTGAGGATAAGACTAAGTTATGGCATTTGAGACTTGGTCATATGAGTCTTAAAGGATTAAAAGAAATTTTAAAACAGGGCTGTTAAGAGAGGATAACATTGAAGATTTAGTGTTTTGTGAGGATTATGTCCTAGGTAAATCCACAAGGACAAGCTTCAAATCTTTAGTGCACACCTTTAAGGGTACTCTGGATTATGTTCATTCTAACTTATGAGGGTCTGCACAGGAAATATCTATAGGTGGAGCTAGATACTTTATGTCCTTTATAGATGATTATTCAAGAAGGGTCTGGGTATGCACTCTTAAGCAGAAGGATCAAGTTTATGAAAAGTTTAAAGAATGAAAAGCCTTGGTTGAAAATCAAATAGACAAGAAAATTAAGAAATTAAAAACTAACAATGGGCTGGAGTACTGTAAGCAGGTGTTCATCAAATTTTGTGCAAATAAGGGCATAACAAAATAGAGGACGGTAAGGTTAACACCTCAACAAAATGGGTTAACCGAGAGGATAAATATAACTCTCATGAATAAATTGAGATGTATGATGATCTAAGTAAAGCTACCTTGTGGGATTAGACTCTCAATACTGCCTGTTACTTAGTGACTCTGAGTCATTCCTCTGCAATTGATCTTAAAACCCCTTAGGAGATGTGGGCTAGTCAAATGCTTAGCTATGCACATCTAAAAGTGTTTGGATGTCAAGCATATGCTTATGTAAGGCAAGTTGGCATCAAGGGCTTTAAAGGGTGTTTTTATTAGCTATCTTGATGGGGTCAAGGGGTACAAACTCTGGTGTACAGACTTGACTCCACCAAGGTGCATAATATGCAGAGATATTGTATTCAATGAAAGGGAAGTGGCCAACAAGTTTCACAGTCACCAGAAACTAGCTTAACCCAATAGTCATTAGTTTAAGGTGGAGACATTCTTTCATAACAATCCAGAAGAAACATCAGCTCCATATGACATTAGTGGTGAAATTGATGGTAGGCAAAAACCTCAAGATGAGAATACAGCTCATACTCAGACTCAAGATTATCAACTAGTTGGCGACAGACAGAAAAGGCAGAAAGGGCTCCCAAGAGATATGGTTTTGCTGACTTAATTGCTTTTGCACTTCATTATGCTCATGAGATTGATATTGAAGAACCAAAAAGTTATGAAGAAGCAATAAATTGTCAAAATAAAAAGGAATGGAAGAAATCAATAGATGTGAGATCGACTCTTTGTATAAGAACTACACTTGGGATTTGGTGAGAAAACCTAAAAATAGGAGAATAGTTATATGCAAGTGGATATTCAAACTTAAAGAAGGACTCACAGCCACTAAACTAAGAAGGTTTAAGGCTAGGCTTGTTGCCAAAGGATATACTCAGAGAGAGGGGATTGACTTCAAAGAAGTTTTTTTCACTAGTTGTAAGGCATGCTTCAATTAGAGGACTGCTAACTTTAACAGCAGAACATGATTTTGATTTAGAGCAACTTGATGTTAAGACTATTTTTCTACATGGAGAGCTACAGGAACAGATTTTTATGACCCAGCTCAAGGGGTATGAAGTTACAGAAAAGAAAGATCACGTCTGCTTGCTTAAAAAGTCCCTCTGTGGACTTAAGCAATCACCAAGGCAGTGGTATCTTAAATTTGATGAGTTCATGGTTACTCATGATTTTACGAGATATGGCTATGATTGTTGTGTCTACTACAAAATGTTGAAATCAAATATACATATCTATCTACTGTTTTATATAGACAATCTGTTCATTGCTTGTAAAGAAAATGCTGAAATTAAAGCTCTAAAACAACTTCTTAGTTCTATTTTTGACATAAAGGACCTACAAACTACAAAAAAGATATTGGGGGTTGAAATCATTAGAAATAAAAGAAATGGTTCAATTTTCTTGACTCAGGAGAAATATCTATTAAGGGTGCTAGAAACCTTTGACATACTTGATTCTAAGCCAGTTCAGCTCCCACTAGTAGCTCATTTTAAACTGTGCAAGCTCTATTGTCCTAATACAAAAAAGGTGAAGGAAAAAATGAGAAATATTCCATATGCAAATGTTGTAGGCTACTTAATATATGCCATGGTACTGACAAGGCTAAACATCCAAGATGCTGTGAGTATTGCTAGCCGTTACATGGCATCACCAAGTAAAGAGTATTACAAAAGGGTAAAGTGGATAATAAGATATATCAGAGGCATTCTAGGCCTTGGAATTTTGTGTAGAAGGAAGAATGTTGAAGGTATTAGCTTATGGGGGTTTGTTGATTCTGACTTTGCAGGGGATATGGACAGAAGAAGATCTCTTACAGGCTATATGTTCTTCTTAAATGACTCCTTGATAAGCTGGAAAGCAAGCCTATAATATGTAGTTGTCCTCTCAACTATAGAAGCAAAACATACTGCAGCAACTAAGTCAGTTAAGGAAGCCATATAGCTTAAAGGTCTGTTGGGTGAACCTAGCCTAGAACAAGAATTGCTTAAAATCTCTTGTGATAGTTATAGTGCTCTGCATCTCTGTAAAAACCCAGCACATTATGAAAAGACCAAGCATATAGATATTAAACTCCATTTCATAAGAAATGAAATTTCGAAAGGGGTAATCAGGATGATCAAAGTACATACTGATGATAACCCCTCGAACATGCTAACTAAGGTGGTTTCATAGTTAAGTTCAACAAGTGTTTGAGCTTAGCTGAGGTATGCAATCTCTGATTTTCATAAAGGCGGTGAAAGAATCAGAATTGGTGTTTGATTCAAGGTTGAGAAATGTAGAGAAGTGGAATTCAAACACAAGCAGAAACAAACAGCATCGTTTAGAGTAAATGTTATATCCATTATGGAGAGTAAGCTCGTGATCTCCATAAATGAAACAACGCCCAGCCTAGCTTTTTGCTCATAACAGAAATAACTAAGTTGTTTGTGCCAGTCATGTGGTTGCTAAAGCTCAGTCTGTTTGGTTTAACGGCCTGGACACGTGGGAAGCAATTGTGCATTCTACTTTAGTTGTTAGCAGTATTGCTAACACTATTGGCCTTAGATTCATCTCGAGCTGGCCTTAGAGTTAAGTTTTTACTTAGATAATTTTCATAAGCGCATTCATCTGCTCGATTTTTACCTGATCGAGCTAATTAGTTGAGCTCTTTAAGCAAGCTTTGAGACCCCGGGTCTTCTCACAATGCTTATTTTATTTAAATTAGGCATTTGCCCGACTATGGTCGATCGAGTTAACACGAGCAGACTTTGACCTTCGCCTCGCCTTCAACCGGCTTTGAGACTTTAAGCCTTGCGTCTACCATGCAATTTATGATGTCTGCTCGAGTACTGTGAGCAGTCCTTGATTCTTATCTCACCTCGTGGGTTTAGAGACTTTGAATCTTTAAACTTGGCAATTTTCTCATTGTGAATGGATTGAGACATAGTATTTCCTAGTAAAGAATTTTTCACAAGAAATAAATTACAAATAATTTAGATTGTTAATGAAATTCTTACAAAAACGCTTACTGGAATACTTCCTTAAATGCTCGACATTCTAAGATTTCTTGATTTCTCGTCCATCCACATGAGCTAACTTGTACGCCCTTAGCCCTGTTGCTCGTAAGCCTCTGTATAGCCCTTCCCAATTGGGACCAAATACACCGTGGTTGGGATCTCTCGTGCTCTGGTTTACCATCTTAAGCACCCATTCACCAGCCTTGAATTGTCGTATCTGACATTCTGATTATAATAACGAGCAGCTCTTTGTTGATACTCTTTTGCTCTCTTCAAGGCTAACTCTTTTTTTTCTGCTAGTAAATCCAAGTTCAAACATATCTGCTTATTATTTTGCTCTTCACTAAAATGTTCTGTACAATGTGTGCCCATCTCAATCTCCACTAGAACCACGGCCTCATGTCCAAAAACCAATACAAAGGGGGTTTCTCTTGTGGTAATCTTGCTAGTGGTTCTGTAGGCCCAGAGCAAACAAGGTTGTTGATCAACCCAGGTTCCTTTCTTTTCGCCAAGTCTGGCTTTCAACAGTTTCTTTATAGTCTTGTTCACAGCCTCTACTTGCTTGTTTGCCTATGCATGAGCCTGCGAGCAAAATTTCAGCTCAATTTTTAAATTCTTACAAATTTCCCTTAAGCTATGGTTATCAAACTGCTTGCCATTATCCGTAATAAGAGTGTAAAGGATCTCATATCTACACACAATATTTCCCTAGATAAAATTAGTTGTTTTCTTCATAGTAATGTTGTTCAAAACTTCAACTTCAACCCATTTTGTGAAGTAATCTACTGAAACAATAGCATACTCTGCCCCCTCCCCTTACCTTTCGACAATGGTCCGACAAGATCAAGTCCCCACTAAGGAAATGGCTATGGCGAAGTCATTGAAGTAAGATTTTTCGATGGCTGGGTGGGAACATTTGCAAAGCTTTAACAGTTCTTACAACTCCTGGTTTTCTACGTGTCCTGATACATTGTTGGCCAAAAATACCATTGTCTTAATGCCTTGAAAGCCAAAAACCTCGCACTGAAGTGGTTTCCACAAATCCCTTCATGTATCTCCCTTAGAACATAATATGCTTCTTCATTAGCAAGATATTGTAGAATTGGCAAAATGTATCCTCGTTGGTACAACACCGCATCGATCAAGTTGTATCTAGCTGCTTGACACCTAAGCTTATTTGTTTGTCTTTAATTCGCAAACAAAGTCTCATCTCGGATATATGAGGTTATTGGATCCGTCCATGATGTTCTTATCTCTAAACACATAACTTATGTTCCTTGCTCGATACTTGGAAAAGCTTTGTCCTCCACAAGAACTGACTGAGGCATCTTCGTATCTGAAGTTGTCATCATTCTTGTTAGGATATCTACTCGAAATTTTTCAGCCCTCGGTATCTACTCGACTTCCACTGTTTTGAACTTAGCTATAATCTGCTTGTAACATTTAAGATATTGATCCATTTTTTCATCTTTTGTTTGAAAGCTTTTATTGAGGTAATTACCCCTAGTTGGCAATTTTTTGAACTTTCACTTTTTCTACTTGCAGTGCTAGTGCTAGCTTCAACCCTGCAATGAAGGCTTCGTATTCTACTTGGTTGTTGGTGGCTTTAAATTCAAACCTTATTGCATAAGAAACTTCTACACCTTCCGGTCTAATCAAAATCACACATGCACTTGCTCTTTGTTCTCCGCTGGAACCATCCACCATCACTGTTTAGATTTCATTAACATCTTCCTTATCTACTTTACTGCTGCCACCAAAATCTTGGTTTGCTTCAGTACATTCGACCACGAAATCTGCTAATGCCTAAGCCTTGATTGTTGTTCGATGTTGATAGCTGACGTCAAACTCACTCAGCTCCATCGACCACTTAACTAATTGTCCAAAAGCTTCAAATTTATGCAGCACCTTTCTAAGGGGCTAGTCAATCATCCTTAATTTTCGAGCAACCATCACCAGCACTAACACCCACTTTTCCATATTCTAGTACATTGTCTCCAAATCGAGCAGTGCCCTGCTGGTGTAATATACGGGGTATTGAATCCCTACCTCTTCTCTTATAATAACTACACTCGTTACCCACTGGGATATGCTAAGCATAAGTGCAGTTTATCTCCTTTTCGAGGCGTCGATAACAACGGAGTCTTGAGCAAATACTGCTTCAACTGCTTAAATGCCTTCTTACATTATGTCATCCATTCCATCTTTCTCTCATTTCTCATCACCATGAAAAAGACATGGCACTTGTCAGTTGGTCATGATATAAATTGGTTTAAAGCAGCCAACTTTCTTGTGAGACTCTGTATATCTTTGAGCGTGCAAGGAGACTTCATCTCGATGATTGCTCATATCTTTTCGAGGTTCGCTTCAATTCCCCTATGGCTTATCATAGACCCTAAAAACATCCCCGATAATACTCTAAACAAGCACTTTTCTAGGTTAAGCTTTATTTTGTACTTCCTTAGCAACTCAAAAGTCTCCTTCAAATGCATCATGTACTCGGCTGAATCCATGGATTTTGTGATCATATCATCTATATAAACCTTCATTGTTTCCCAATCAGTGGTTTAAAAATTTTGTTGACTAAACTCTGGTAGGTTCCACCTACGTTCTTAAGACTAAATGGCATCACCTTGTAGCATATAAACCAATATTGGTAATGAATGTTGTATGCTCCTCATCATACTCCAACATCGATATTTGATTACAACCTGAGAAGGCATCCATGAAACTGAGCAAGCTATGGCTCGCTGTCGAATCAACCAGCTGATTAATTTTCATCAACGGGAAACTATCCTTTGGGCATGCCTTATTGAGATCTGTAAAATCTACACACATCTGCCATTTTCCATTAGAATTCTTCACCAAAACCACATTAGAAACCCACTCAAGGTATTCAACTTCCCTAATAAAGTCTGCTCGCAGCAGCTTCTCGACCTTAGCGCTATTGGCATTATACCTCTTCTGATTAAAGCATCTCCTCTTCTACTTCACTGGTCGAAAATCTTTCCTTATGGCTAGCTTATGGCAAGCAATCGTGAGATCTATTCCAGGCATGTCGTCGTGCGACCAGGTAAACACATCTGCATACACCCGCAAATAGCCCACCAACCTTTCCTTTAAACCCTCTTCGATTTTTTACCCAACTTTATCTTAATTTTTATTATGAAATATTTTTTAATATTTTTTTATTTGTAGTGATAAGATGAGGCATCATATGTGCTTTAGCAAAATAGCTTATCACTTTACCACTATATAATGAAAACTGCATTTGAAAGTTGACTAAAAGTAAAAGTCAATCACAAAAAAACTTAAGTCTTTTGCTTGATTAACAAGTTCGTGGGATTTTATTGGTTACTAGTTTCAAAATTGCATACTTTTCGCTTAATTTGGTTTGAAATGATGTTGTTGTGTTGATGAGTTGTTTACCTAGTGGATTGATTGAGTTTCACGAGGTTTAAGTATATATGTCATGAATGTTTTACTTTTTGTTAATTGCTTTATGTACTTTTGTTGAGAAGTTAGTGATGACTGAGTTTCATGAGTTTTGATGAGTGAGAGTTATTGAAGTTTTGATATGATTGAGTTGCACGAGTTAAGTACCTACCATTTTTTTTTTTTTTGCAAGTGTTGCTAATCTTTCTTTGAGTTTCTAGGTTCATTTGGTTGTTGGACATGATTTGCTAAGGATGATTAAGTTGCAGGACATGATTGTAGGTGTTGATATTGTTGATTAATTGGTAGCTAGATTGATTCAAGGAACTATATTAATTGTTAATTTTTTGTGTTTTTGATTGATTGTTGGGTGAATTAGTTGTGATCAATGATCATAACTATATTATTTTAACTGGTAGATCGTATAATAAGATGAATGTATCATGATATTAAGTGGATCTTAATGATAATTGCCTACGATTGTTGGGTAATTGTAGTTCATTTTATGGATAACCAAAGCTGAATTTAAAAATATTATAACTACGTTATGGTGAAATCTGGATTAAAAATTCCAAGTTGAAATTCTTCACCACTACAACAAGATTTGATTATTGATACCTTAAATCATAAAGCTAAAAATGTTATAATTGATAGAGAACATGAAAGAAAAGATATTTGCAGAGCTTTGTTGAAGAATGTATTTGATATCTTTATTGAGATTGGACTGGGCAAATGGATTGATTGCTATGAAAAGGACTTTGAAAGAACAAATGTTTACTAAGCCATTAAAGTAGATTTTTGAGGATTTCAATTTAGTATTTGCAAAATTAGAGCCAATGAGATAAAAAATGAATTTATATCATACTTTACGCTTCATGAGAGATCTGCCTCTTCTTATATTTAAAAATTAATTTAATTCAACAAGAAAGTTTTTTAATTAATTTGATTTAACAAAAAAACTGTTAATGTTAATTAGATTTAGAATTAGATTTAATTTTGTATTTTTCCACTAAAAAATAAAAATCACTTAGTAAGGACAAAAACATTATTTCCTAACTAATTGACCACTTATGTAACATCATTTCCTAACTAATTGACCACTTATGTTAGAGTTAAAGACAAAAGTTAACAGAGTGATAGCTTTGCGAGTATTTTCTAAATAATTGTCATCTATGTGATAAGTTTTGAATCAAATGTCGCTTAGGCGAAATTAACCTAAAATGTATTTTGGTTGGCTCAAATGTCCCTACTAATGATGTTTGCTATTAGGGATTATCATAACTTAGACATGAGTCTTAGATTTTATCTTATATATTGTACTTGAGCTTAATGTTGCCTTATGTTTATGTGGCAATGCATTATTGGCCATTATTGGTCTTAAATGAAAACATACTTTCCTATAAAAAAAAATTAAAAAATTAGCAATTTGGATGGAAGATGGAATTTATTGAAACATTTGAGAGTATTTTGAAATATGTTAAAATATTTGAATGCCGTGGAAATAAGGGTATATAAAAAGGTAAAAAGATAAATTTTTTCTTTTTTTAATTAATTAACTGTTAAAAACTTTATTCAAATACTATTTTACCCTTTTAGCTATGAAATTTCATGGAGAATTCACGACATTTAAGAGGTAAATTGATTTTTTTTTTCACTTTTTGAAGATAAATTAAAAATAATTCCTCTAGATAGAAGGAAGTCTAAAATTTACCCTTAAGTTAATGTCTCGATTTTTGTAGATTTTAGACTTTTAGAAATTATGTGAAGTCATATTTGTAAAAAAGTCCTCTAACTCAACATCTTCCTCTTATTCTTAGGATTTTATTTTTTATTTTTTATTTTTTATTTCTATCCTTGAAAAAGGATGTTCAAATTGATAAATGTTAGGAAAAACCCAAATTATTTTGAAGAACTTATATAGTAATTAATTTAATAACATTATTCAACAGCATACCACCTCCATTATTTAAACATGGTGGTATCATTAAAAAAATTTGAAAATTTGAGAGAGAAGAGAGGATGGTCTATTTTTTTTTTTTTTCTCCGAATCAAAACTTTTCAAGAGCTTCACGTCTTATTTAAGTCAAATTAAGGGGAGTATTAAGATAACTCCCATCATGCCTATAATTATAATAAAATCTGAATTATACGAGAAAATTAGGGAAGGAAAGTAAATGCAGAGAGTCGTGGCCTCGTGGGCTCGTGACATTAGTTTTGTATAAAAAGCTGTTACCAATAATAAATAATTAATCAAAATTAAATAAATTAAAGTTCTGACCCTGCCCGAAAAAGACAAAACACAGACTTGTAGCATTGCCCTTCTGGGTTCTCGATCCAAAAAATACGATCTTTTGTGTTGTAAGTCTTTGTTTCTCTTACTTTTTACTTATTTTTGCTTAGCATGATTATATTCTATTCTTGATTTATCAACATTCTTGTTTATTTGACTTATTTCTTGCTGCAATTGATACATGTTTTTGAGCTTTCCACCTTGTGCTGTTCAGTGACTACTTCATTTACATTCACTTCCAAACGGTTTCAATTTCATTGTTATTTTTTTTAATTTTTTTCCTGGATACCCATTTGGCTTATTTATTGATTAATTCCCTATTTGTCTTTCAATTGTGTTAACTTTGCTTTTTTTTTTTTTTTTTTTACGGTTTAGTAGGAATCACATTGATATATTCGGTGACTCAATTATTGATTTGTATTCTTTTTATGTGGATTCATAATGATGATCATTCTAAAGTCTGATTTCCTTTTGTCCCTTATTCATTCTGTCATATTTTGAACCTTAAATGCTTGCTGATTGCTTATTGGCACTTACGTTTATGTGGGTTCTGCAAAAAAATGCATATTTTGCAGTATTTGACTAGGCAGTTCTTTTATAAATTTGTTCAAATCTACATCAAGTTGAATCTGTGTTAATTTTTATGCAGATATTTTGATTTGTCCATTTTTATGTGACAGAGGTAGCTGAAAGTTGTGTAAAACAAAATAATTTCTGTAGCTGCTGCGATGTTAAGTTTTGGATTGGTGGACTGCAAGGCTTGTATAGAATTCATGGTTTTTTGCTTATATTAAAGGATATAGTTATTATAGTATCAGAGAATCTTAGTTTGTGAATTTTATGATAATAGGCTATGATTACTAGAAAGAACATGGGTCGGGCTTCACCACTACTTATGGTACTTTTCACTTTTGGGTTCGCTTTTGGGACATATAATTTAGTAACGATGGTAATCCGCAATAGGTCTGTTAGAAATTGGGTGAGTGATGATTCAAATGGTGGGGTGTTTTTCGATCCTGTTGTTGAGATGCCTGAAAATGTGAAGAAACTGAAGAATTCCAAAACACCCTACCATGTTGCCTTGACGGCCACTGATGCCCCATACAGCAAATGGCAGTGCCGCATTATGTACTACTGGTATAAGAAGAAAAAGGACCTACCAGGGTCAGAGATGGGAGGATTTACACGGATATTGCACTCTGGAAATCCTGATGAACTCATGGATGAGATTCCAACGATGGTAGTTGATCCTCTTCCTGCTGGTCTTGATCGGGTGAGTTTTTCTAATCTGGTTTGTTCTTGTTGTGTTCTTGTTTATATACAACATTTTACTAGATTCCTCAATGTCCCAGCTAATTTACGGAACTCAATTTCTTTGCTACTTTTACTATTTAAGCCATTTAACTTTTCAAGCAGAAATTTAAATTATAGGAAAAAGAGTGATTAGGTAAATTACTAATTCAGCATTGCTGTTTCAGACATTATGTTGTAGGAGTTGCAATCTTTCGCTTTCAGTTACATCAGGAGACTTAATGAATGGTTGTTAATTCACAATATATTCTTCAAACTTGCACCTCTTACCTAATGTTTTGTTTTTGACATATAAATGCAATAAGTTGCTTGTCATTCTCCTAAGATTAATTTGAATTTTAAGTTAAAAGACATGGGCGAGGCCTACCTATCGCTAACGCAACCGTAATGTATTTCCACATTATATCTTGGCAAAAACTGTACTACAATGATGTCTGGATTTTCTTTTCTTTGTCTAAATTACATTTAATGAGTGTCTGAAATGTCAGAATACGTTTTGCAGAAGTTTTCTTTTTCCTTGTACTCATTTTGAAATGTTTCCATTTCTATGCTCAGGGATACGTTGTCTTAAACAGACCATGGGCGTTTGTACAATGGCTGGAAAAGGCTAAAATTGATGAAGAGTGAGCTTCTGCATCTCTGACATATCAGGTTCTACCTTCACTAATTATTGAAGCTCATTTTTGTTTCTACTGCTGCAGGTACATATTGATGGCAGAGCCTGATCACATTTTTGTTAGACCTCTCCCTAATTTGTCACATGGAGGAATGCCGGCCGGCTATCCATTTTTCTACATCAAACCTGAACAAAATGAGAAGATTGTAAGAAAGTTTTACCCAGAGGAAAATGGTCCAGTTACAAATGTTGATCCAATTGGCAATTCTCCTGTTATCATAAGAAAGGTGACATTTTTTTTTCCCCAGTGGCTACTCACTACTTGCGCTGTCACATGTTTATCTTGGTTTTCTATATTGTCATGTTTTATTGTGATTGCCTGTTGTCTTAGTTACTGAATTAGTCATCGTCTTTGTTGTAGTTCCTGTGGGCATAAAATTAATCATGTTGAAATTGAATAGATTTTTCTGGTTCAGGATTTGCTGGAAAAGATTGCCCCTACATGGATGAATGTCTCTTTGAAAATGAAAGATGACCCCGAGACTGATAAAACTTTTGGATGGGTGCTAGAAATGTAAGTATACGGTACAAGTGACCCGATGTCTTCTACTTTATTCCAGACTATCAACTAAAGTGAATAGTATTATTTTTTTATGATGCATTTTCCTCTTTTGAACTAAGGTATGCCTATGCTGTAGCATCGGCATTGCATGGTGTACAACATATTCTTCGAAATGACTTTATGTTACAGGTTTGGCACCCAAATTGTTGAATTTCTTAAAAATTTATGTTGATGTCCACATTCAGTGGTTGAAATTAGATTGAGGTTTTATTTATTAAATTTTCAGCCCCCATGGGATCTGGAAGTTGGGGAGAGGTTCATCATTCATTATACTTATGGATGCGATTACAACTTGAAGGTAAAATCTGTTGTGCTCGTTTTTGGTAAATAAAAATTTCCTCCCACGGCTTGTAAAATCTTGCTATTTCATTCGACCATAATTTTTCCAGTCTTTTTGGATTATACAAAGTTAATTGCGGGAAAGCTAAGCTGGTTTTGCATTTTTTTCGTAGGTCTTTTAAGCTTGTTTCTCTCTACCATGCTTGGGAGCATAAGCTTGAACTTCATTGTTTTGTTTACTAGCAATTTTTATCCTTAATTTATTTTTGCCTAATATTTATTTTTACTTTTCAGGGTGAGCTGACATATGGTAAAATTGGAGAGTGGCGATTTGACAAGAGATCATATTTACGTGGGCCTCCACCTAGAAATCTCTCACTGCCCCCTCCAGGGGTGCCTGAAAGTGTTGTATGTTTTTATAAGCGTCATTACTTTGACAATAAATAGCAGTTTACAATTGAGGTTCACTTTTCATTTTTTTTTTTTGGGTTCATGCATGCCTGCTCTGCATGATAGCATGAGGACCTAACTTGAAATTTGGTTGCATTTTTTGCCTTATAGTATTCTCCATGTTTTGCATATCTGGAACTGAAGATCATCACAGAGTGCTAGCCTCAAAATATTCTGTAAATTTGATGAGTCACTAAAGAATAATTGACTAATACGTATGTATGCTCCTGAGATTATTTATTTTGACAAAATTGCGGGCCTAAGAAAATGATAACAAGAAAAAACTACTCTGTTTTCTATCGTTGAATGAGGAAGATTAGTAAAAGATGGGAAAGATTCCAGCTTATATTAAGTGGATAGTGATGTATTTCTAAGGTGAAATCAGATGTAATGGTTGATCTCTGAAATTTGTCGGCATGTCAGTTTTAGCCCTGTCAATACTGTTTTACATGTGACTGAACTTTGACTGTAATTTAAGTCTTTTATATGGCCATAAGAAAGCCTAATGACTAATTCTGGAGGCCCATTGTGACAGTTGTTTTATTTATTTATTCATTTATGTTTTAAATCTTCAATACAAACACATTAACACCATATATTCATGAACCTAGTGATACATGAATACACTCAAATCCTCTCTCTTTTTCACAGTAATTTAATGTGCTCTCGGCTTGTCATATTTTCAGGCCACCCTTGTGAAGATGGTGAATGAAGCTACAGCAAACATACCCAACTGGGAAACTCAATAGATACAGCCATCCTCAAGGTTTCAACAAAACTCATAAAACATTGAGGGAGGATTAAAATTTTCCTTTGGTATCATTTCAAGAAACATTTCATTTGCACAAACCTCAGGTTAATTATTTTATATTGAGAAATATAGTTTATATAGCCAGCAAGAAATTGTTTTTATGTTCTAAATAAGGGGTTTTAGATTTTATTTTGTTTTTTGTTAGATGGCAGAGTCAATTTTAATAGATAACTAGATACAAAAGTGACTTGATTGTTTATGGTATCCCCTTGTATAGGGTTGTGTCACTTGTAGATTGGTTGCTTGAACATGTGTATTTCTATCCTTGAGTTCTTTCATTTGATCTTGTTGGTGGAAGATTTTCTGCTGCAAGAGGCTAAAACTAGCAAAGAATAGAGTTAGAATTCTATTTCCTGATAATTCAAGTGTTTTTTCTACGTCACAAATCATGCAAATGATGTTTTAAGTTTTATGGGAATATTATGTTTGAATAAGAAAAATACTCTGCAAATCACTTTTTTGACAGAGAACTCAAAGCGGTTGGTAACCAACCTCTCTAAGGTTGAGGGATTGAGTCTTCCACGGAGAATGATTTTCTTCCAAATATTTTCATTCTGAACTTCTTATTGTAAATGTTAAGAGATTATAATTACAGGGGTTGGTACGGGCCGGTTTGGTATTCAGCCCACCAAACCTGTAAAAAAAACTCAGCCGATTTAAAAACTCTAACGTCTCCAACCCAACCTGCATAACTGTGGATTCGGTCGTGTTGGATTGGTCGAGTTGGGCTTGCCCTCAAAAACTAATTTTAGTTTTTTAAGTATTATTTGAAAATTAAATAAATAAATCTCAACTTGTTCAGGTAATGCTAAAATTGACAAGTAACAATTTATTTATGCTTTTATGTTCTAATTTAATTTTAATCTAGTATTTAGTAATTATTAATATTTGAATAATAAAGATTAAAAAAATTCATATTTTTGATGGGTTGGGCTAGGTCAAATTAAGTTGAACCCAATCCAACTAGTACCATTCGATGCATGTTTGAGATTTGTGCCCATCTCTAATTACAGTAAAATCTTTTTAAAACTCATAATATTAGGACTAATTTTTTTTATTATAAGGAGGTTATAATTTAATAGAGTTGTGATTACAAAAATTATTGGATTGGCTTAATTATTCTTAGTCTAAGTGATATAGCAATAAACTATACACTACATTAATCTCATACAATTGAAAACATGAAAAACTATCTTAAAGGTCTAAGTTTGTATTCTCTTTAATGTTCTTCGCTCAATGTAATTTCCATAAATATTATACAATTATTAGTAATAACTCTAAACAATAAATCATTATCTCAAGTAACTTGAAAATAATATATGCTTTATTCTATTTTAAACCTTTAATGTAACATAATATATATTTTTATAATATACAGATAATAATTATTATGTAGAGGCAAAGTTTCTCAAGATAAAATCTAGAAAATTTATAATTTATTATAATATGAACTTTATTCTTAAGTATAAGTACACCACACTATGACCATAATTTTTATAACTATGCGAGAATTATTCTTATATAAAATATTATGACAAAAAATTACTGAGTAATGAATATAAAAAAAATAGAGAAAAAAAAAACAGAAATGCTCTATAGCTGTAAGCCTGTAACTCCAAAAATTAATAAATGGAAAAATGCGTATTGACTGAACAAGATTTGGGTAGAAGTGGACTGCCAACTGGGTCACGCCTAATAAAGACAGATGGTCCTTTCCCTGGCCTTTAATCTTCTATTACAGGAAAAACTGTTAATTTATCTCCTTTTGAAAAAAAAAATAATTAAATAGATAAAGAGTTAATTTATCAATGTTTTATCTTAGTGCCGACATCATATCCTCGTATCACAATGCAGTTGTCAGTGGGTTAATAGTGAAATGGGTCTTATATTTTAAGACTGCTGTCATTAGTCACTAGTAACATTATATTTTACAAATATCCGATTTGTTATTCATTGTATTTGAATTCAAAAGTTCTAAATATTGTTGCTACATGCAAAGAAATTTTGATGTTAGTGTTTAGTTGATTAATACAAGAAAAAAAATGAAATAAAAAATGTATTTAGGTTGTTTCAAGAATAATTAAGATGTCCTGTTAAAAGGAATTCGATTATTCCGAAAAGAATTAGTTAGTGTCGATTCTTAGTTAATTATGTTTTTCCGAAAAATTACAAATTAGTTATTTATATAGTAGAATTTAGAGGAAAATAATAAAATTTTCCTTTGACTTATGTAGCGTCGTTATATTATGATTCTCTCGACTGTTAGATTAGATTTCACTTTGATCCTATCCTTGTCATTAAGTTGTATTTTCTCTTCTCAGTTTATTTGTCTAAGTATTTATTTGATATGGCTCATCTAATGGTCATAAGTGCTTATTTATCCGATAATCTCTTTTCAAATTTTTTTTGATTGTTTGGTTTTTTTTTTAATTGGCCTTTTGAAAATTAAATAAGATATTTTATTTGTACTAATAAAAACTCAAAATTTTAGATTTTTAGAAGTAAATGTTAGAAAATTTTTTAAAATATAAAAATATCTAAAATATTCTCTCTATATTTCATAATCTTATTTCATTTCTTCATGATATAACTTTAAATAACTTGTCTATTAAAGTAATTTTATAATTTTTAATAAAAAATTTTATTGACAAATCAATTAACAAGAATTTTTTTTTATAAAAACTCTACATGTAAAAATTTTATTTAAATAAATTATATTTTAAAAGTTATACCACCTAAGTGTTGTTGATTTTAGATTTTATTGTGCAGTTGTGTACAAATTCGCGCACGTATAACTTAATTTGTGAGAAATTTACAAAAGTAACAAAAAAAATTATAATTTTTAAAATTAACCCCCACAACACTTCTTCTATCAGAATTAGCTATATATCTGACTTTTATCAAAATAATAATCATATGTACAGTGTAAAAAATATATATTATAAGGTTTATTTTAAAAATTAACCCCACAACATTTTCTTCTCCCCATCATAATTATTAGCTATACGAGGGGATTAGAAGGTCCCCGATCTGACTTTTATTTTCAAAATAATTAAAATAAAAATTCAAATAAAAGTAAAGTTGAAATATAAATTAATATATTACAAAAGTCACATCCATTAAATTAATCGCTTCAAGAATTACATGCAAGAGATACAAATTTCTTTTACAAACTATCATGAACAAATTAATAGTTTAATACAAAATTGGTAAAAAATTCAAATTTAGATTCAAAATTAACTTTTTCAATAGTGGCGTGGACACTTTATAAATGTGGTATTAGTTTTTTGCAAAGATAATAGTTAAGTGGAGCAAATCAAGAGTAAATATTAGATTAGATTAGATTAGATATTAAAATTGTGATTCGCGGCAATTATAACATCTAAAAATAAATAAAAAATAGATTTAAGTTTAAAATATTTAATGAATATTAAAATTAAAATAAAATTTTTGGACTAATAGAATCTACCCGGTCTTTTTAATATCCTAAATAAAAATTTAGGACTTTAATTAGTTAATTAGACCTAAAAGTTTAATAATATAAATATTTTGATATTTGTTATTTTTACCAATATCTATAATTTTATAATTCAAATTTTATTATTTATTTACTAGTAATTTTAAAAAATAAAAATAAAATTAAATATGGTTATCATTAAGTTTTGTTTCTTCGCCTCAATAACTTACATTGTTTGGCGCGCCGGACTAAATTCAAATGGCAATAATGCCCCAATTACTATCGGGTCGACTTTGAAAACGTTTATGAGACTAATAATTATTTAGTATTAATTAGTTTTGTCTTTTCTCAAAACAAAGTTGCATTGGACCGCTTTCTTAGAACAAATCAAAGGTTTTGGGCAATGTTTATGGTAAAATTAGACGGAGAGTGATTATGAATGGAACTTTCTTTACCTTTATTTTTTTTTCCCGGTTATTTACATTGTTTAAATTCGGATAGGAATAGTGTCCCAATTGCTGTCAAACCAACTTTAGAATTTTTTTTTTGAAACTGTTAATTAAGAAATTAGTCGATTTTATTTTGTCCTAAAAATAAAATTAATATTAGATCCCCGATGATGTCCTTAGAACAATTCAAAGATTTTAATTAACGGTTGGGTTCAATTTAATTTTTCATTATAAATGGCTATAGTCTTATTAATTGTTGGCACGTACATTACATTTGTGACCAAAGTCTGGGGTATCGTTCACAGTCTACTAAGGCAATAAGCCAATAAGATGCTGTAGGCCTGTATCATTTCCGCATAATTTAAGTCATTATTTTAAAATTTTAAAGATATATTTCAGTGAAACCCTTCACTTGTATGGATGGAAAACTAGTTTCCAACCATGACTTGCATCTTACATTTGTTTGCATATTTTACAAGCTCCGGGTATTATTTAAAATTAAAGTTAGATAGTTATAACTTAAAAAATTTTGATATTAAAATATTTAATAAATATTAATAGTTATAATTTACGAACTAAATTGATTTAATTTTATATTTATAAATAAAAATAATTATACAATTATTAATTTTATCAAAATTATATTTATTTTATACTATCAACTTTTATTTTAAAATTATTATCTTTTTTATACAGCGGTTATAACTTAAAAACTTCTTTACGTGAATACCAAACACGGCCTAACACCTGTTTTGATCAGATCAACCCATTACTTACTAATCAGACTATTTCATGGGGCTGCCGGTTGCGTGTCTCAATCTCAATCGTGCGATTTTTATCCAACGGTAGTTTAAGAAAAAGATAAAGAAGTGGGTTTGCTAGCCCACAGCCGATATGGCCGTGACTTCAGAATGCACTTGCTAACATCACTATTTCTAGATATTCGCGCCAGAGTGATGAGAATTTGTCGGCCAAATTGGCCACTTTTTATGGCAGATCCCTTATGCATGGTAGGCAGACCTTTCATTTTGTTATTGTTAGAGACGAATTCATCGTCGCCCTCAAACGCGACGAGTTCACGTGACGTGATTCCAAAAGAAAAATACGGAAATGAAAAATGCCAAGATTGGGACAGGAGTGGCTGAGGACAAAAGCCTCCACCGCACTTCACTCTGCGCATTATTATTATTTTTTTTTTTTTTTTTTGCCCAGCGCATTATAATATTAATACTTTGCCATCTCACTTTTTTTTTTTTAATTTATTTAAAAATGACCTACTCTTAAATTATTTTGTCGGCAACTTGAATCCGAATTTACTCAGAAGTCAGAACTGACTAAATAGAGCTAAATATTCTTTGCTACAAAATTCCCCTTTTTTTGTCTTTTTCTGCTTTCACTCTTTTAACCAGAATTTACTTACTATTCGTACCATCCTTAATTACTTTGTTCCTTTGTGGTTTTTATGTTTTGACCTCATAATTGCTGTTCGTAGATCTATCCCGAGGTTTTGGGGTTAACTTTTTTAACACTAAAAGACATCATATTTAAATGCAACCAGAATTCTAACTAGACATATCTTATGTCACATAAAAAAACAAAAATATTAATTTTTCTCGTATGAAAATTAATATAGATTCTTTATTTTTATTATTTTTATAATATTTTATAACTTTATTGGCTCTAAAAATTTAAAGAAAAAGAGAAATACATAAGTTATTCGTTTGATATTTGACCTTAGTAATATCAAGTGTATATATATTGCAAGAAAAATATTTTAAAATAACAAAAGGTGTAAGCAAAATATTATAGAATAAATTTTTTTTACTCATATTGAAATCTATATTTCTTATTTTTCGTATTTAAATTTTTATATTAATTTCTCAATTTATATGATTTATTAATTTCTAATAAATATAAACAAAAGTGTATTTAAAAACATAAGTAATATTGCAAAACTATTGTACTAAGAGGATTATTGGGTATAATAAAATAATGGAGGTTGTAAGTAATAAACATTAATTTCAAGAAGAGAAAACTAACAATCTCCTCACATAAAAAGTATCAATAAAGAAGCTCAAGGCACATAGATACAAATGTATCAGTATTTAAATAAATAAAAAAGCATCAAGAAAACTAAACTTCCCTTGTATAGATAACTAGCTCAAGGCATATAGGCCTACCCTTGTGTAAGTGAGATTTGAATAGGAGTTATAAACATGCAGTAAGATTGCGTCCAAATTTGAATGACTAAAAGCAATAACTCTAATTGCGTAGCCTCTTCTAGGTAAGTTAGGCGGTTGCCTAGTGCTCTACTATAAATGAAGAATCTAAATTTTTATTTTTAAATTGTAGTTATTGAATTATGTATTTATTTTTATTAATTTATAATTATGTTTTCCATAAACAAACTACGAAATTTATACGAAATCTCATTTTAATGTTAAAATTAACAATTTTAATCCTATTTATTCTTACAAAATCACTATCTAACAGTATACTTAAAGCCATAAATATTTCATTTAAAATTCTATAAAAGTAAATTGAAATTACTACCCATTAATATTTTATTCCAATTAAAAAAAATACATGATATGTTCAATGCTTTGGTGTTTAAGAAATCTTTTTTTTAAATTACTTTCTCTACTTTATTTTTCGTATTAGAAAAGAAAATCCATTGTTGCTCAAAGTCTCAATCATGAAAATTAAAGTTCTCAAATTTCCAGATTTTATCTTTATATTATCTTCTTAATTAGTTGTGCTATGCTATTTAGTTATTCTTATTTCTTTATGAAAATATTGTGTTTATAGGTTAGTTTATTTTAATTATCCAGTATAATTATTTGCTTGTTTACTCGTATTTCACTAGAGAAAAAAAATGTTTACTAGAAAATATGCATAAAAAAATAAAAAAAGAATATTAAAAAAGTTAGTTCAATCTCATAAAGGAGCTCTTGATGAGTTTGTAAAAGTAGTAAAAAAATATGCGAATTTCAGTGGAGAATCAAACTATTATTAATAATAATGAAGAAATGTGCTTCTGCAAAAAGAAGATTTTCAAAATTAGAATTGATAAAAACTTATTTAAGATCAACTATACCATATGAAAAATTAAATAAATTCATTATATTGTCTATTGAGAAAGATATAGTAGCAAAATCATAATATAAAAATTTGACTAACAATTTTACGGATTCAAAAGCTGGAAAATTTGATCTTAAATAAATAAATTTTTAATAAGATCAATGCCTATATTTTACCTTAATTGAGTTCAAATCTTCAATTTTTCTCCCAAATCTGTCATTACTTTTTAATTCGCCACCTTTTTAATAACCTCAAAATCATAGTTGATCAATTATACATTTGTATTTGTCCGGATAATCAGTTATTATTGATCAAAATCAATTATTATTCAACACATATACGTTCGGATGATCAGTACAAATGTGTAAGACAAATATGAATGTCACACTTCTTGTCATGCGTTGGGATTAGTATGAACAAATAACCAAATATGGATTAAGTTATCAAATTTGTATTAAAATACAAATACATTTTTAAGTATAAAATTCAAACACAAATCGTGAAGAGTTCTCATGCATCAAGATTACCATGAGCAGATCATGCTGTCAACTACCCATCTAGTAGCGATGGCAATAAGGAGGGCAGAGGAGCGGACTTCATATTTATCCCTCATATTCTATATATGTCTCAGTTCCTGTCAGAATTGTTTAAAAGGATCTTCGTGTCCTCCCCAAATGATAAAAATGGATCCCCGAGAGTGCCTAATATAAGAAAAACCCTCAAATAACCAATACATTTTTAGTTTATGAATTTAATTTTATCTCTTAAAATAAAAAATTTAAATAAAAATAAAGTTTGATATTATATCTTAGTAAAGTCTGGATGTTATAGCTTTAACTTTTGCTTTAATATTTGTTCTATTTGATAAAAGTTTAAAACAAAAATTTTGGGTTAAGACCTTTTAAATAAGACCTAATTGAATAGTAATTCAGGATTACAATTAGTTAACTGGGCCTGAAAATTTCATAGTATATTTATATAAATATTTTAATATTTGTTATTTATATTAATATTTTATAATTCAAATTTTATTATTTGTTCATTAATATTTACAAAAAAAAATAAAATTAAAAATCAAAATGGGAAAATAGGGAACTGAAGAGGGGATGGGGATTCCAGCTCATCCCTGTCCCCTTTACAAAAAAAAGAAATTAGGTAAAAATTAATCTTTGTCCTCTGAATAAGAAATTGAGTATAAAATCATCCTCACACCCTCCTTAAATCAGGAAAAATCCCCTAAGGGCTCCATCACTGTGGGTATTTCCACCATCCGTATCGTTCGAAACCTCGATAGTGTGCAACAAGCAACTAACTAGCTGAATGACAATGTCGATCAAGATGCAATTGCCGATTGGGATCCTTTGGTCTGTATCCTGGTTGTCTTCGACATCATGGGTCTGGACTCTGGAGAAGTCATGGTGGCTGGACGTTGATCAAGATGCAGCCGGGTTCGTTTGGTTTGTATCATTGATGGTGTTGGGTGTATCAAGTTTATGGTTTTTATGTGTGTGTTCGGTCACGGCTATGGCTGGTTTATGGTTAGGAATTAGGTTTTCATTTTTAGCTTGTGCTTTTATATTTTATTTTATTTTTTAAGTAACAGTGCAATTCGATCCAATCAGATTTGAAGCCAAATCAGAATCTGATCCGAATTTATATGAATCAGATCAGATCAAATCTATCCGACTATGATCCAATGCCAACTCTATCTTCTAATTCATACAAACAAATCTGAACACTACAAAACATAATATGCTTAGGCATCTGCTGCTTGATTACAAACTATTGAAACATGATAAATTTGAAAATTTTGCTTTAGCGTAAACAAGTATTAAATGTCAGCAATAAACCAAAACAACTTAGTACAAATACAAGTTTGACCTAAAATCAACTTAACAACAGGTAAAGAATTGACTCTAGTAATAATTAGTATAAAACAATCTAAATTACTATATGCATTTTTAAAAATATTATATAAATTCCATGTTCTTTATCTGTTTAGGTTAAGATACTTTTAATTATTCTCGACTTATCTCATATTGTGTGTCATAAATTTTTATTAATTCAATTCATGTTAAAATAATGCAATATTATATTATTATTAAAAATTAGATCCAATTAATAGCTATGGAGTCATTAATGTTTTAGGTAATCTAAAAAATATATAGACTAATTCGGTAATTAATCCAAAGCATAAAGAGTAAAAGTGTGTGTTTGGTACTTGTGTTGAATTATGGTGTATTGCATTAAATTATGATATAATATAATGTTTGATGTAGTATAGACTATATTATATTTAATATTATTTTATAATAATATAAGAATTAAATTATTATTATTTAAATTTATTAATATTTAGTATTAAATTATTAATTCTGAAATTAATTATAAAATAATTATTTTTATATATTAATTTTATAACATAAAAATAATTTAATAATATAGCATTATCAAATAATTTATTATTATAATATTACATTATATTGTTTTAATATTATAACATAATATTATGTTATAATATTAAAACAATATAATATTATATATTAGTTATTATTATATAAATGAAATTTCTAATTCAATATAATTATCAATAAAATATAAATTATAATAATATATAATTTTAAATTTTTATTTAATTATTAATTAATTTTTATTTATTAATATCGAACAAAAAAATTTCATTAAAATTTATTTTTAATTTTAGTATTTTAGTAAATAATAAATGATTAAATAATTAAACGCTTTTTTAATATTTAAAGTAAAACAATTTAAATGATTCTATTTAATAAAAGTAGGGATGGCAAAAAAGTCCAAATTGGCCTGATCCATTCCCCGGGCTTTAGCCCGAGCTTCACATATGACGACTTGGACAAGGGTTTAGGAAAAAAACTCAGGCCAAGCCTAAGCCTTCTATTTTTTATAAAAATAAATTTATAAATTAGAATAATAAGTTTAAATTTAAAAATAATGGAAAAATAAAAAAGTAAGCTTAAATTCCTAATTTATATATCAATAATGAATAAAAAAACGTAAAATTATAATACTAAACTCTCTTTTAAGAGTTAATTAATTAAGAGAGTGCTTGAATTAGAGAATTCAATACTAAAAAATTAAATTTCTAAACTTTTATTTACTTTATTTTATTTATATATTTTGTAATATTTATTTTCTTTAATTCATTATTGATTATAAAATCTTGGTGATTATTAACTTATTTGAAGTCTACAATAATTTTTTAAAAAAATTAAAACAATAAGTAAAAGTCTAAGTCCAGACCAAGCCCGCAGTGGGCCCAGCCTAGGCCAAGCCTTTACCCTTTTCATTTAATGGGCTTGGGCTTGGGCTTGGGCTTGGGCTTGAAAAAACCCGGCCCAAGCCCTTAATTTGCCAACCTTAAGTAAAAGTAAAAGTAAAATCATGTGTTATTATTTATTTATTAAATATTTGTTAAGATCAAGCACTTACCATTGGGCTAAGAAATTAAGTAGATAGCGAAAGTGCAACTTTATTTCCTTATAAAATAGAGGTGTAGAGCCCCACACTAAGCGGTGAATGGACATGAGGGGCTGTACACATTTGTAATTGTGCCAACGGGCCGGGTAGTTACGCCTTAGATAACCTTACTACCACTTTAATGGAATTATACAGAAAGATGTTACACCCACAAACGCATAGAAGAATTATTGGGGCCCCATAACCTCAACAATCCCCCCACAAAATTGCTTCTGTGGCGGCTTGAGCCTGTGACCTCGCTCTAATACCAATTGTTAGGATCAAACACTTACCATTGCTCTGATACCAATTGTTAGGATCAAGCACTTACCATTGGGCTAAAAGCTTAAGCTAATAGCCAATGTGCAACTTTATTTTCTTATACAATGGAAGCGCAGAGCCCCACACTAAGCGGTGAATGGATATGAGGGGCTACACACATTTGTAATTGTGCCAATGGGAAGCGATTCGCCTTTAGGAACCTTATCCACCTCACCAATAATTACATGTATGAAGGATATTATACCTACAAGCGCATAAAAGAATTGTTGGGGCCCCATAACCTCAACAATGTTTAGGTTATTTTAATATTTTATATTTTAGATTATTATTTAAATTAAATTAAATATAATAATTTTAAATTTATTATAAATTATCGAATAATAAAAATAAAATGAATAAATTAAAAACATGAATAATATTATAAAGTAATACAGCCTAAACCCTACGTTATGCTCTTTTCATTGTATTAACCACTTTTTTAATATAGTGCAACGTAACTAAAAAATTGCAGCTAAATATAAGTTTCCATAAAAATAATATTTTAATGTAATAAAAGTTACCAAAAACAAAAAAAGGGGACATGTCAAGATATTAGGAAATAAGTGATTGAACTTGAGTGGGAAGATGGAAACAATACACGCTATGCAAACAGGCAATAAAACAATCATTTTTTCCCTCTTGACCTTTCTGTATCCTGTTACGTAAAATTATAAATCATTACCTAGTAGAAGTCATATGAAATTGTTATTGAATTTGCCCATCATTAAAAATTTGTCCTTTTCTTCTTTTTTTAAGTACTTAATTTTTTTATTTTAATTTATAATATATAAATAAAATATATTTAAAAATAAGAATAATTTATTAAATTATCCTATCAAGAGGGTTATTGACTATTAAAAAAATAGTAAAAAAAATATGTAATATATTTTAATTTGAGTTGGAGAAAAATTAATTATCGCTTTTGAGTAAAATCAAATGGGGTTTTGATTTGGCAACAAAATACAAACTACTGTTGAATGTTCCTACAAATTTATTGATATTTCTGTCCTTGTCAATTAATAGAGATATTAAATTGAGTTTAATTAGGTATCTAATTTTAATGAAGGTCCCAAGCACAAGCTGCTTGTAGTGTGATCCAATTAAAGGTAAATGAAAATTGCACTTTAACTATGTCTATGAAAATCAGATAAAACGTAATGGCCAATATCAGGACTATGTGATTTGATGCATTGTTAAAACATTTTTTTAATGGAATTTTTTTTAAAGAATAAAGCATACCCTTGTCTTAAGTAACTAACTAATGATATGGTCACTATTGTTCGGAATTGTAATAGGATGTTTTGCTTTCAGCGTTAAGAGAGATGGACGTCTACAAAGAGATGAACGCCTGCACTCTCATAAATGTCGGTATCAATTGGGGTGTTCAGAATTCAATACAATTCCCTCAATTTGTCTAATTCATAAAAATTTGATTCGTAAAAATTTTATTAGTGGATTGGATTATATTGAAAATTTGAAAATCCGCAATCAATGGATTGGTTATGGATTTATTTATGTAAATCCGCGAATCCACAAAAAAATAAAAAATATTTATTTAAAAAAATTAAACTTATAAATATGGCATTATAGTTGCTAATAAATAAATAAATTAAAATATAGTTACATTAACAAGATATTATATCTTATTTGATAATTATTATTAAATAAAAAAAATTAAATAAAAAAATAGTTTCCTAAGCAGTTAACTTTTATGTACTGATATAAACAAATGAGATTTTTTTTTGTGTATTATATTTTGAAACTTTGAATGTATTTTTTAACTTTATTTAAACAATTAATTTATTTAAATCTTATTTAATTTTAAATTTGATCGGTAGTAAAATTATTTTTATATTAATTTTTTTATTTAGTTAATTTGTAGATAGGACATAATTAAAAAATTTTAGTCTGCAAATCAATCCACAAAATGGTGGATTGGATATGAATTGAGTCAAATCCGCATTCGATCGGTAGTCCATAGACATATAGATTGGATTTGGATTGAATTTCACCAATCCGTAGATTGGATTGGATTAAAGGTTTATAATCTGCAAAATCATGGATTTGATATGTATTGATGTCCAATTCGAAAAATCCGATCTGCGAACACTCTTAAGGTCAGTTTGGGAATGCTATAGCTTTTGAGATAATCGCTGTTAGCTGTGTTGTAGAAATAATCAGCTGTGAAGAGAATCAGTTAAGTGTTTGGTAAATTTTGTTTTAAGAAGTACTGTGAGTTTTGAAAGCAGTAATTGTCGTTTGGTAAATTTTACTGTTAAACTGCTGAGAGAAAATAAATGACTAAAATATACCTAATATAAGATAAAATTTAATTGTACATATAAAAACATATACATATAATATTTTTAATTGTGTATCATAATAATTTTTACTAAAAATAAAATTTATAATATATTGATTTTATTTTTTATTTTTAATCTTAAAACAATTGATAATTAAATTAATAATATAATAAAACAAATTTAATAATAATTCGACCAACAAATTGATATTAATAAATTTATATTGATGAATTATAATACAAATTTATTAAAATATTTATTTTGTTTCCAATTTGAATAAGGATAATTTTGGGTTTAAGTAATAATTTTAAGGATATTTATGAAATTGATTCTCAAAATCAAAATCTAAAAGCTACTCATTTCCTACTTTTCAAAATCAGTTGATTTTGACAAAAATAATTTTGATTTTTTTTTACTAAACACTAAAACTAACTTTTAAATTTTTAAAATCACTTTTAAGCTTTCTAAAAGTAATCCCAAACGGACCCTTAGTCGTTAATATGATGCTAGGAAAGAGCTAAAGCCTCTACTGATTTAAAAAAATTAAAAATTATTTTTATTATAATAATCCATTTATCATTAACTGTCCTAAAAGTTTCTCCTAAGTTTTTTAAAATTTTAAAATACAAAGTTATCTCCGCTTAGTTCCTTTTTATTCTTTTCTTCTCTAAAAAAGTTTAGATTTATTATTTATGTATTAAAATAATTTCTCTTATCTTCCTCTAATTTGTTAATTTCCTTATCAAATTAACACAATTAATAATAATTTCTCTCTTTTATCTCTCTTTCAATTGTAAAATAATTTATCGCCATTTCCAAGTCCCAAGAAACTACGTATACAAGCTCATATTAGCTAAAATTAAATGTTAAAACATTAATGTCAAAGACAAATATACCCACCCCTATACAGCTGCAGTCATTAATGTTTTAACTTCGGGGGGTTTTGAAACATTAGGGTGGGTTTGACTAATTTTGTAAAATACCAAGAGGTTTTGCTTGATTTCCCAAATTTAAAGAGTATTGATTATTGAACTTCATTTCTATAATTTTAGAAGTATGAATTAATGATAATTATTAAATTATGAATAACTTACTTTTATCTAGGAGATTTTTTCAAACAGATTCTATAAATGAACTAAAAAAAGCAAAAAGTTTGAATCATTGGAAGCTTATTGAACAGTCCTTTTGTGCTCAAATAATATTTTATAAAGACACTTCAAGGAGTTTTTCTTTTTCACCGCGTACTTAATTTATTGCCCACTAGTCATATGCATAGCAAGTCCGTGATTGCTAACCTAATTACCATATTAGAAAAATTAACTTTGTGCTTTACCTTATTAATACTGTAATTTGCAACATTAGCAAACGGAGAGAAGGGAGTGAGCAAACAAAGAGAAGGGAGTGCGAACCCAGAATCATTTGAGGTAGCCTCGCCGTATATCTTGATATATGTGATCATTTTCCTTGGGCATTACATGCACGTAAGTCTATATCAGGTGTATATTATTTATCTATATATTTTCCTAAAAAGGTTGTCTATATCGCGTCCAAATCTCAATTCCTTTTAGTTTCATTCTGGCGAGCTTACTCTCCAGTTGGATACTTAACTCGTTAGCCACAACACTGCACGGGTTGATACTTGCAGCTCCTAATATCTATCATTTACGACTAGGACTGCAGGAGCATCTAATCATCGAGTCGAATCTAGTGTGTGATAAAGGATTTGTTTTTTCTATTTTTTTTCCTTACGGATTGGAGCTTGTCTACATCACGTCCAAATCAATCTCTCTTAATTAAATAATGTGACATAGTATATTCATAACTAAAAAAAAGGAGGGCCTAAGTTACATTTAACAAAACTTACACCCTCTCACAGTTACAATAATAAGTCTCATTAATGATACCGTAGCTGTGAGAGACGTAAGTTACGTTAACCGTAACTTAGCGCCTGCCCTAAAAAAAATATTAGAGAACATTGCCAATCATAGAAAAAGAAAAAAAAAAGATAAAAGAAAGATAAAAATGAAATGCTACAAATTTAAAATTTTTCTCTGGTAGCATATTAATTAAGCAATAACTTGTGTAGGGTGATAAAATTAAAGCAAAATGCTGTAATGTAGTTCGTTAGATTTTTCTTTTTGATTCAATAAATACCGAGAAATAACTAGAAAAACTCAAACATCGAGCTTGTTACATAAAATCAGTCAAATAACAACAAAATTGCCTCAACTAACGATGATTTAATATAGTTAAACTAAAAACTAGTGAAATAAAACATATGCCTAAACAAGAGATACAAGCTGTACAAGGATTAAATATGAAATAAATAATTAAAATCGAACTCAAATTAAACAAAACACTCCGAAAATAAATAAATTCTATGTTGACTAGGAATTCGAGTACTTCTCATTCCGCGTCACTAAGTCATTCTACCATAACGAGTCTTACATGAGTACAAAATGCAATAACCTAAAATATATGGGAGAGCCTAAGTTACAATTAATGTAACTTAACATTTGCCAAAATATATTTGTACTTGCATAAAGTTAACAGTTTTTTTTCTTTTTTCTTTTTTTAACTAAAGGGTTATCACCTGTTCTCTATTTTAACTATGGTGAAATAATAAATCACTATATGAATTAATAATGTACAACACTGTATCACATTAACTATGATAAAAATAACATTATATTACTTTTCTGATACTATTATAAGTTGACCTATTATTTGACTTATAAAATACGAATATTTCCCTTATCAAAAACTCCCAAAATACATAAAAATAAGCTGAGAGTTTTGATAAAGGGGAATTATCATTGTACCACCTCTATTTTGTCGTATGTACATCCAACCACCACAAAATTCTAACATGTTCTTAGCACCACCTTTTTTTTTAAACTTTATATTAATTAGCCACTTTTGTATTAACACCGTTAAATAATTTAAATAAAATGATAATTTTACTTCTAAATAAATTAAAAGACAATTTTATCTTATAAAAGCTTTGAAAAATAAAAAAAATTATAATTATTAAAATACCCCTAATTTTAATAAAAAATAAATCCCAAATAGAGGTGCTCAACTAATTTGTATTAAATTTAGATTTTACAAAATCTTAATAATTATTTTCATTAAAAAATTTTAATTTTAAAAAATTTTAATAAAAACAACTGAAATTATTTATTAAAAAATATAATTTCACAAAATTTTATTAAAATAACTGAATTTATTTATTAAAAAATAAATCCCAAATCTTAATAATTATTGGATTTTTATTATATCCAAAAAATTGCAATTATTTTTATAATTATATTTTTTATTAAAATAATTTTTATTTTTATTTTGGGATTATTTTTTATTAAATTTAGGGGTATTTTTACATTATAATTTTTTATTTTTTAAATTTTTTATAAAATAAAATAGTCTTTTAATTTATTTAGGGGTAACATTATTATTTTGTTTAAATTATTTAACTGTGTTAGTGCAAAAGTGATTAATTGATATAAATTTAAAAAGAAATGTGGTGTAGAGAACATGTTAGATTTTTGTTGTGGTTAGATGAACATAAGGTAAAATAGAGGTAGTGTAATGATAATTTCCATTTGATAAAATATAAAATAACCCTAAAAATTTAATAATTTAATAGAATAACCCTGGACAAAATTACTTTTTATTCCAAAAGTTTTAGGGTTCCATCGATCAAACCCCCATCTTCAAAATTGAGCAAAGAGCATGGATGGTTGCACTCGGCCTCGTGCGACCATTGATGTGTAGGTTTGAAATCTCAATAAAACAAATTAGGTTTTTTTTTCCCCTGATTATGATATTAAATAATAACTTCTAAAAATTTTAGTTATTGGATTGGTTTTAGTTTAAATGAAATTATCTAACTTTTTTTATTTCCCTAATTTTCATTCTTATTATTTTGTTTTTAAAAATTTTTAAATCTTATTAATAATTAATGTTAGTTAGGTGTATTAATTATAGTTTCTTTTAATGGAAATTAGGGGTTATTTGTCTTATTTTTAAAATTCTGGGCTGGTCAATAATTTGGATTAGATTTTGTACAAAGACATATTTGCCCCTATAGCATCATCATGACATCAGCATTTGACTGATAGAACTTGCAAAAAAGTAGTAAAATGATATTTTTTTTCTTAATTAATCCAATAAATTGTTATACTTTAATAATTCATGTAATGGTTTGTTAGTTTACATTATTATTGAAGTAGTGACAAGATAATAACCCTTTACCGAAAATTTAGTGTGATTCCATTTTAGTCATTAAGTTGTTTTAAATGTGAATTTTTAAGAAAAGTTGTTTTAATTGTGTTTGTGTTTTTACATGGCACGAAAACTTGCTTTAAACTTCTAAATAAAATTAAGTCAATTTTTTTTTCCAGAGTTATCACGACATAGAATATATTTACTATTTATTTTCGTGATAAACCATAATACTTATCTTGTTAAAGTATTATCTTTGTTTGTCAATTTTGCAGTGTTACAAACCTAATACAAGTATCTTGGGGCACTTTTCAAAACAAAGGATATTTAATTCAAAATATAAGGATTCCACAAATATATAACTTTAAAGATAAATATATAAGAATAATATTTTCAAAATATTTCATGAAGATATGGAAGAAAAATTAAACACATTTTTTTATTGTATATATTTATTTCTGTTTAGGCTCCAGACGGATAAAAAAATCGCTTTGACTTTAAATTTTTACCACCAAATTATCAAAATCTTAAAAAAAAAAAAGAGATTTTTTTTTAAATTGAAAATTTAAAAAGTCAATTAAAAAGATCTTACTCTTTCTTAAACTAATTCTTGTAAAAACACAATAAAGATGGATCAAATTTTTTCGTAGTAAAGAAATGTAGCAAAGATACCATCTCTAGGTAGATTTGACATCATGATTCATGTGGGAGGGGCCAGCCTACAAAGGCAAATCCAAATGGAGTACAGTCTGTTTGCGAAGACTCTCACACACTCAGTGCTAGATCCTCATACATCCCATACTTGCTGTCCTCTATATATAAATCCCACACACTCAGCTCCATCACTCAACTCACAAAAACCCAAAAGGGAAAAAAAAAAAAAAATCAAAGCCATGAAACCTCAACTAGTGTTCTTTCTAGCCTTCCTTTTCTTGTGCTCCCTCTCTGAAGGCCTAAACCCTATATGTGACACCCAAGACCATAGCTCAACTCTCCAAGTTTTTCATGTTTTCAGCCCATGCTCTCCTTTTAAGCCGTCAAAGCCACTTTCATGGGAAGAAAGTGTGCTTGAAATGCTGGCCAAAGATCAGGCAAGGCTGCAGTTCTTGTCCAGCCTTGCTGTCGCCGGGAAATCTGTTGTGCCCATAGCCTCTGGCAGGCAGATCACCCAAAGCCCTACTTATATTGTTAGGGCAAAAATTGGGACACCGGCACAAACCTTGCTCATGGCCATGGATACTAGCAATGATGCTGCTTGGGTTCCATGCACTGGCTGTGTTGGCTGCCCTTCCACTGTTTTTAATTCTGCTCAATCCACCACATTCAAAAACCTTGGTTGCCAAGCTGCTCAATGCAAGCAGGTAATTAATTTTTATTTCTTATGATATATCTCAACTATTATCAAATTAATGTCACAAATCCACTAGAGATGTTAATTAATACAATTCATTGACATAATTACATCCCGGTCCGTGTTAGAGTTAATTATTAGGCCATTGCAGCACTAAGTCCCTCCATTGAACGACAAGCAGTTTTTTAATTTTTTATTTTTTAATCGTTTAGATATAAAGTATATATCTTTATCTATGGGGACAAAGCAATGATGTCATCTTGTGACTGAAAGGTTCACGGGCAAGCATGTGTTAAGAAGCTACAAGTTAAAGTCAGTTTTCCTCCGGAATGACACTTCACACATCACAAGATCATATAATCATATATATTCAAACACTAACACATTGCACGTGAAATTACAGGTACCCAATCCCACCTGCGGGGGTGGCGCGTGTGCATTCAATTTGACCTACGGCAGCTCCACCATTGCCTCTAACCTCTCACAGGACACTATCTCCCTGGCCACTGATATAGTCCCTGGTTACACCTTCGGCTGCATCCAAAAGGCCACGGGCAACTCAGTGCCGCCCCAAGGCCTGTTGGGCCTGGGTCGTGGCTCATTATCCCTTTTGTCACAAACACAGAACCTCTATCAGTCCACTTTTTCTTACTGTTTGCCCAGCTTCAAGGCACTTAACTTTTCAGGGTCATTAAGATTAGGACCCATTGGTCAGCCCAAGCGGATTAAGTACACACCATTGCTTAAAAACCCAAGACGATCATCACTTTACTATGTTAATTTGTTGGCCATTAGGGTTGGCAGAAGAGTTGTTGATATCCCACCTGGTGCCTTACAGTTCAATCCCACAACCGGCGCTGGCACTATTATTGATTCTGGTAAAATTGTTAATCCATACATACGTACGTACGTATGTACATACATACATACATACATATATATATATATATATACATACACACACACACATATATCAGATACCCGTATTAGAGAAAAACTATATAGATCTATATTACCATACACGATACTTTTCATTCCATGTCTAAAGATTGGTTGGTCCAATTTTTCTTAAACTATAGGTGGTCCAATTTTGTAGTCTTTTAATTGGGACAAACGAGTGGCAATGAAACAGTTTTTGAGTCAACTAATATCACATTCATAAATTCTAGGGCTTTGCATTTAGGCATCAACTTTACGCATTTTAATAAATCGTTTTCACCAGCGGTGCTGCAACTTATAAGATTGGCAGAATTCTACGAATTTGGATCGAATTTGAGATCTCCGCCCGTTTAGGATGGTATTTAGTATGAAATTTTGTTGAATTATATAATTCTGACATATCGGTCGTATATATATGACAAGTAGTTTTGATAAATAATATATATATATATAGGTGTATGACATGTCGTCTCTTAGAGAATCTATAGCTCATCCTGATCAGATTTGAGATCCCAATCGGATCAAGACATGTGAAATTGTGTTCTAATTATCAATTAGGATAGGATCAGGATTAATAAATTCCAGCCTGTCCCATTCTGTTGCCAACCCTACTAAATTATTTGAATGCAAATGTAATTTGCTCTCATGACCATTTAAATTTAAGTAAATAATTGGGAGTAAAAACTGGCAAATAGTGAGTGAAATTTCTCATTATCATTCAAACCTTAATAAAAAAAAAAGGGTTTCCACTACTAATTAATTTTCCATTTTTTTGAGTAATCAGGCACAGTTTTTACCAGACTGGTGGCGCCAGCTTACACCGCAGTGAGAGACGTGTTCCGTAGACGCGTGGGGAAGAACTTAACAGTGACATCCCTAGGCGGATTCGACACGTGTTACTCGGTCCCAATCGTTGCGCCGACAATCACGTTGATGTTCTCAGGCATGAATGTGACTCTACCACAAGACAACCTCCTAATCCACAGCACCGCAGGGAGCATCACGTGCTTGGCCATGGCTGCAGCTCCAGACAACGTCAACTCAGTGCTCAATGTCATTGCCAATATGCAGCAACAAAACCACCGAATCCTCTATGATGTGCCCAATTCAAGGCTCGGTGTCGCCCGTGAGCTTTGCACTTAGATATAGAATTGTGAGATAAGCTTGTACTTGTTTTTCCTTTTTCTTCTGGGTCCCGTAATGGGTAATTTTAGCCGCGTGAGGTTTGTTTGTCATTATTGCTAATTAACTTTTTATGGGAAGAATTGTAGGGACTCTTAACGAGATCCAAATAAAATTATTTTGTAACTTCTTGTCACGGGTTGTGTGTGTTTTTGTCTCTTTCTTTTTTGGATTCATAAAAATGGAATATGTACTGTTGATTGGCTGTAACTTTGTCACGGGATATTTGCAGGTCTTTCGGCTGTTTCTTTTCATAAATTTGGCTAAATTTCCCGCCCCATGCTGGTGAATTCATGCACAAAGTTGGTAGGTAGTTTACAATTTGTTTTCTCTCCCATTCATTCTTCAAATAATTTTTATAATTCAACAGTACTATTGGGAGTAAATTTAAGTTTTTTTTTTGGTTAAGATCTAGTGACAATATTAGGCTGTTTTTTTTTTTATTATTAAGATCTAGTGACCATATTGTGCTGTAACGGTCATTACAACGATTTTTTTTTTTTAAATTGAAAAGTGGTCTTCTTCATAGTAGCTGTGATGTCCAATTCGTAAAACATCACTTGTAACTAATTAGACCTTCAGGTGTAAATTTATTTTTTTCTTATTTATGTGGTTAGGCATTGTCCTAAGTGAAGCTTGAGTGTTAGGAATTGTTCTAATTGTTCTAAGTATTCAAAAAAAAAGTATCAAATTTAAGATTAAAGTGGTTTATGATGTAATTTAACTAATTTCACCTTTTTACTGGAATTTGCTAATTAAAAAGAAAATTCTAATGCAAAGAAATAAGTCAAATAAATTATAAAAAAATACACAAACAAAAAAATAAAAAATATGTAAAAGGAAGGCCAACAGATTCTCGGTAAGTATAAGCACCCATGCATTAAAAAAAGAGGATAAAACTAGAGAAGCAACTAAGACCATGAAAACAATAAGTAAGAAAGCCAATCATATCTTAAAGGTTGACGTAAATGTTCAAGTAGATTCTCTTAATTCTAGAAATAGTCATACCGACTTCTTTTTTTTTTTTTTTTACTATTTACCATTTGATTATGATAAAAGATTTTATAATAAATATAAATACAATGCTAAAATAAAAATAAAAGATTTTATAATAAATATAAATACAATGCTAAAATAAAAATAATAGATTTTATAATAAATATAAATACAATGCTAAAATAAAAATAATAAATAAAATAACATATAAATACAAATAAAATATTAAAATAAATATAATTGATAAAATAACATATATTTATCATGCAAATTAGGCTATTATCCTCACGCCATATTTTATTAATACTTAAATCAATTAATCCAAAATTAACTTTAAAATTTATGTTAATATAAACATAATATACAAAAATAATATGGGAAATATTATAAATAAAACACATAACAAAGAATTTGTCAGTTATTTTGAATGTTAAATAGTAATATAATTAATTTAATATTATTAATTTCTAAAATATATTTTTATTAATATTAAAACATATCTAATAGATTAATAATGTTAAAATAATTTTTTAAAATTTATATTATTTTATAGATTTTAGTAGCATGCATGCATTTAATATAAAGTTAATTTTTTGGTTATTATAATTGATATAGTTGATAAAAAGATGTTTATACGACTCTTTATAAAGCTAAAGAGGTCTATATGACCATTCAGATAAAATTTGAGGATATGAATGATCTTTTTCAAAATAATAATAATAAACAAAAAAAGTTTAATCGAATTATCTTTCTTGTGAATTAGTTATCTTTAAGTCACTTCCTTACTTTTGAAAACCTCAATTTTACCTCTTATTTTTACTGAGAAGATAAAAATTTCATTAACTTACCCTCATTATTTCTTTATCTCTCGAATAAAAATGAGGATAACATGAGATTTTAAAAAATAAGGGAGAATTTTAAGATAATCAATTCAGGAGAAAAGTAATTTGAGATTTACCCAAAAATATATATGTCTAAGAACAAAAATCATTAGTAATTTGCTTATAACTGGTTAATGAAATAAGACTTCCCAAAACGGTTAACACAAATGCTAAAGGATACGCCATCTATAAAATGCACTATCATTCTATATATACTTAAAGCCTGTTTGGGATTGAAGTTAGGTAGTTATAATTTTCTGTAGCTTGAAAGTTAAATTAATTTAATTTTATACTTGAATGATAAAAAATCTATTATATCTTTACTAATTTTGTCAAAATTTTTATCTAAAAATTATATTTACTAAATAATATTGACTTTTATTTTATAATTATAGTTTTTTTCTACACCAACCTACACCAACTGTAATTTTAAAATTACAGCACCTCAATCTCACACAGAATTTTAGCAAATCAATTTGGCTTACGGAGATAATCTGCATGCCATTTACAGAAGCCATCCTCCACAGCCTCTCTCATCCACGGATGTCGACAACTCTCAATTGCTACAGGTATAATAAGCCAAATTCTTATTCGACTGCTTTGTTCCGGCATGAATTGAGCTCGTCCTGGACAAACAAAGCAAACATTGCTGCTTTACATAAACCTTCTGGGCTAAATTAATATTGGTGTGTTTTATTCCTAAAGTGATAATACCTAGGGTCGGCTTTTATGAGACATTTTTTTATTTTATAATTTCAATATTAAAAAAAATAAAAAAATCAAAATTTATTCTACATTTAATATTTAAATTTCAACAATAATAAAAAAGATCCTAAAAATTTTCAAAAACAAAACCTAAAAGAATTAGTCAAGAAATTTTTTTTCCTTCCATTAAAATTATTACAAAATAAACAAACAAATAAATAAGAAAAATATTATTTTCGAATAAAATATTCAGAATGATAGAATATAGAACAAGTTGAGATGATGAATTAATGATTAGATAATAGATATAGTATTTATCAATAAATATAATAATTTTCTTTGTAGAGAAGAGATTAAGAAAATTTTTTCATCTACTAATTTTTGAGATTATAAAATTTTTAATAGAAATTAAAGACTAAAAGTTAAAGATTATGACAGTGAATAATTAAAATTTTTTAGGAAATTGAAAAGGTAAATAATTTATTTTTTTTGGGAAAGACTAATAATGAATGAATTAATTGTTAATAATATTATTAATTATATCTTTTTAACGTTAACGTTAATAAATATAATTTTTTATAAAAATAATTCATAATTGTAGGATGATTAGCAATTAGAAAGATTTCTAATAAGCTTTCCTATTTCCTACAACACGTAATTTAGAATTTTTTTTTTATTAATTAGATAATCAACGGTCAAAATCAAATAATTTGGAATAAGGAAATACTAGAAAAAGATCCCTTATTAAAGTATGGGCCCTTAAACAACCGCCTTATTCACCTATACTTAAAGTCACCCTTGATAATACCTAAGAAAATCCTGAAACAAAGTAAGCAGGAGTTGCTGTCTACATCAGAATACAGGAACAACAATAGAGAAATACCGCAGTCCTCATAATGAAACTAAAATCGCTAAAAATGATTGAACACAATGCTTAATACATGTTAAGAGTGATGTCAGGTGCTAAAATTAGATTATATTCTGTAAATTAAGGCTCCATTTGGCACTGCTGCTCGGTAGTTTTGGCTTTTACACATTGTTTAACACTTGTCATTATAGTTTGAAAGCAAGGGCAATTTATAATCTATCTCATTTGTTTGAGAATCAATATCAGCTACACAAATAAAATTGACGCAGCAACCTGATGCAGGAGCTGGCACAACAGAAACATGCAATCTTAATAATATAAACACCAAGAATTCCACTGAATAAACTATCAAACTTGGAAAGTTGGAATTGACAAGCCATCTTCAATTGTGGAGAAATTTTGACCTGAAACTGTTTACCTTGAAAATGAAAATAATTAACCTGAAACGAGAAAAAAGTTTTAGATACAACAGTGTGAAGCATCCCCTAATATAATGTGTTTTCTTGTGGAACCTAAATTGGAAAAAGAAAAAAATTGATAAACTGCTGTTACTGGGCAAGGATTGATGCATAATGTGCACTACTCTGTAGCTAAATATCAGGAAACTAGGAGATAGTGATATATGATCAGAATCAGCCATCTATCCTGGCATCATTTTACTGTTAAATGTTCAACAACGCAAGGGATCCCGACATTTCCCATTGCTACGTCACTCGTCTAGTGGATGTTGAATGTAAATTCACTTATTACTCTATTTTATCATTCAATAAATTATTATCACATCAATTAAAACTCAAATTGAGATCCAAATATTAAGATCCCTATCATTACTTTAAATGTTATTCCTCAAATATAGTATGCTAGCACCTAAAATCAAACCAACCGAGCAAAAGTCCAGGTCTGTTTATCAGGTTGGCTGAAAGCATTCCTCAGTGTTCTAAATATCTCCTTCTACATGTAATCATCTTTGTACATATTCCTATTATAACTCCACTATATAAATCTTGTTCGATACATTTTAATATGGTATTAATCAGAAGAAGTAACCCATCTTTCTGGAATTTTCTTTCTCTTCCATAGGAATTTTATAAAAGGTCAACAATTCACATCTATTAGCAACTTACAGCAGCTCCACCTTACATACCAAACATTGGACAAAAAGAAAAATCATTAGACTGAAGATGCATCTGCATCAAATAGCATGTGTGTTAATATACATCTCATGGAATGTCCAAGACATTATTTGAAGCTGCATTTATAAAAACATAACACAAAAACAATTGATATCCAAAGCTCGTAATAATGCATCGATTGAATGTAAAATTCACCATTAGTTCCCTCGAAATCCAGCTTCTTCAATAGCTTTGCACTGCAACCTCCTAAACTGTTTCATCCTTCTCCCAGCCTCCCTTAAAGAGGATAACAATTAATTTATGAATTTTGAATTGCCTTCTATTGTTTCATCTCTTTTTCAAACAACAAAAGCTTCCGTACCAAATTGTTTCTATTATTTCCAATAAAATGTTAAATTCAGAATAATCTGTTATATTTTGGTAATGCCAGATTACTCCTAAAAAGAAGCCTTCACATTTGGGAATCAACAGAACTGCCAAAGATATTTTAAAGTTAAAAAAGAAATGCTATAGAAGATTTTAATAATTAGACGAAATCTAAAAGCAAGTAGCAGACTCAACCACAGAAGAAATGTCACATAATTCAAGATTCATATGTAGATGTTGCAGGGGCCAGTAAATTGAGCATGACAGCATCCTCAAACAAGTACAACACTATAAAGCAGTAAACAACAAATGTGCTCTTCAGTAAACAAAAGCTCCGCTAAGAAAGATGTTGATTCAGTTGACCACCCTGGGAAGAAATCTCATATCAAATCGCGTCTCTATCTTTTCGGTTGCTTCTGGCATAAACTTAAATATTCGATTGGAAAGGAACCAAAAAAATATTTTGGAGGTCTTATAAGAGGAAATCAATTCTTTAAGACAAAAATATTGACGCATAGACATGCATATTGACAACCGTTTTCGTACCGTTGTCGATGCCGACCTATGCGGGCCTCCAAATCAGGCATAATACAGTGAACAAATGCTACATATACATGTAACGTAATATATATTATATAATTATAATGTGAGTCAATTTGCGAGCTATCAAAGAATGATGACGATGATCATTGGTACATTTTGAAATCTGAGAATGGTCATTGTTGCACTTGATTATGATGAAATAATTTATTCATTTAATTTAATTAAATAAAGAAAAAATCACTCATCGACTAAAAACAAAATAACTGGAATAAGTTTTATTGAACTAGTTTGACCATAAATTCTATATTCATTCTGGAGTATTCATAATTTTTTTTTCATTTTCTATCACAGTAGTATTTACTACACAAGTTAATTATGCAAAGTTATTTTTTTTGATGTAGATCAAGCCAAAACGAAATAAAAAGATATTATTATGTTACTAGACATAAATGATATATTATCAAAGAGTAATGATAGAGCCACAAACTCTTGTACAAATTTATTTTGTACAAACTGATGTAGTATGATAAAATTGGTTGAATTAAATAACTCTTGGCCCACAAGATTTATTTCTATTATTTTATATTTTCATTCAACCAATGAATTAAAGTCATATCAGTTTTTACAAATTAAATTTGTACAAGAGTTTGTGATTCTATCATCACTCATTATCAAAAGTGGATTCAATTTTCTGTTTTATACATACTTCATGAATGATGCAATATCACCTTATCTTACAAATAGCTTTGAAAAATATAAAAAGTAATACTTTTTCAAAATTTGATTTTGAGAATAAGCCTTATTCTTAATAAAATTTCACATATATCATCACTTATATTACATACACCCAAAGTTATTATTATTCAATTTAGAAACAAATCAACAAATATATATGGTAATCATTATTATAATGAGTTCTTATTTTACATTTGTAGGTTTTTATTTTTTTCAATAATTCTTATATTAATTTACTTGTGTTACTTTTTATTTGCAACTCTTATGTTTCATTTACATAATTTATATCTTATTTTACACTTGATTTAAAAGTTCTATGCTATATTTGTAAGTTTTATTTTGTTTACCAATAATACTCCATGTTGGTGGTAAATTGTAGACCAAAGATATTGAGGCCACGACATGTGGGGAACATGACTCAAGATTGTTGCAAAGAACGAAGGGGAAAGTTGAGAAGGGAGGATAAAATGAAAAGATCTCGAAGAATTAACCTCAACCATCTAAATTGCCCAAAAGTGACAGAAAGTTGCCTCTTACAAAATATCTAAGTCGCCATGTGTATACACAGGACCATGAAACAATGATAATCACGCCAGCGCTACTAGGCCATGCAACTATTCTACAGTCCTCACTTGAATTGTCTCTAAAGTATCTCTTTGTGAGCCACCAAGGTTAGAACTGGGAAAGGGGGACCATAGACAAGCCACCTGTACTATCCCCAATGAAATTAGGTGCTCTCAGCGTTATTGGTTCATTCAAATTAAAATGGGCCAATTAAAGTTAAAGGCACACTATTAGCATAGACTGTCCCCAAGTGGACAGCTATCCAGCCCAAGCAAGTTTAAAGTTCTCCATAAAAAGAGGTAGATTACTATTAAAACCCTACTCGACGAGGGAAATCACTAATAATGGCAGGCCACATATCAAAAAGGGCATAAAGATGCCCTCAGCAAATCTTTATTTTAAAATGTTAGGTTGGTCTCACTAAGGAGGTAAGTTTACTCACTCACAAAAATACTAGAAAATCTCCTATTCTTGGAGTTCTCTAGAAACCTATCACTTCCTTCAACCTTCCACCAATTTGATCGTTGAAGTGTCGTCGCTGGCCACCGTCAGTGCTAATGGCTATTTCTTGTAATTTCAAATTCGTCTCAGTGGCAACCTCCCCCAACAGCCTGTTTCTGAGCATTCCAAACTTTATCTTCACTAGAAAGCCACCATTTGCAGAGAAGCTCTCATAGTGTTCTATGGTAACCAAAATTAGACTAAAGCAGTCCAATTTACCACTCTTATGTTAATTTACTTATTTTATCTTTCATTTAAAAGTTTAAGTTTCATTTACTTAATTGATGTTTTATTTTACACATATTATTAATCTACAACTTTTATGTTATATTTTTAAGCTTTTGTTTTGTTTACCAATAATACACCAATTTACCAATCCTATATTAATTTACTTTTTTTTGTCCTCTATTTACAAGTATTATCTTTCCTTTACACAATTTATTTACACTTAATGTAAATTTACAAGTTTTATGTTATATTTGTAAGTTTTTGTTTTGTTTACTAATAATATACTAATTTACCATTCTTATGTTAATTTACATGTTTACCTTCCATTTTAAAGTCTTATATTTTGTTTACTTAATTTATGTTTTATTTGAAACTTATATTATATTTTGATTTATAAGTTTTACATAATACTTGTAATTTTTGTTTTTTTACCATTGATGTACCAATTTACAACTCCTATGTTAATTTACTTACTTTATCTTCAATTTACAAATCTTATGTTGTATTTATATAATTTTTGTTTTATTCACACTTAATGTTGATTTACAAATTTTATGTTAAATTTTGATGTCTTATGTTTCATTTACATAATTGATGTTTAAATATAGTATAATCACGACATTATAGAATCGAAAAAAGAGCATGGAGCACAGATCCGAGAGTAGGGTTGGTCAAGCTCACATGTAATGATATTTAAACCTATTTATTTATTTTCCACCATTTATTTTCAAAACAACCTTTATTAAAAAAATAGTTAATGTATTTTATTTTTATTCTCATCCTTTTTTTCTTTAATAATGGTTAGGTCGGACTTGGGATTGGCCAAGCCCGAGTCCTGTTTTTGAAATGAAAGACTTGATTTTAAAAAAGTCTTATCTCTAAATCTAATTGTTAATTTTTTATGTATTTAAAATCACATTAAAGCTGATGAAAGCAATAACAAAATGCAGACAACACACTAAAGTAACTGATTTAATAAAAAAAAATTATTTTCATTAAATAAGATTTCATCATTAATTTCAGTATAAAAAAATTAGCTAAACATATTTAAATTAGGAAAAACAAAATAAATAAAATCAGCCATGGGAAATATTGAACTGCTACAGCTGCCGCTCCTCTTTTCTAATGCCGAATGCGCCCTTTTTGCGTCTCCGTGGCTTGCCTTTATATATTGCCATAAGCCGGATTCTTAATGGATTATAATTACAGTACCTGGACGTCAAGTCACCAACTCAGAAGGAAAAAGAATCAAATAGCTTCCTTTTTAAATTGATTGCCTGCCACCATTAATTTTGTTTCCACTTTTAACTGCTCAGCAGGGGCCCTCCACTTAAGCTAAAGCCAATGTTATGCTTAAATTCTTCTTCAAGTGGCTGTCCCATCTTCATGTGCATTAATTTACTAGCTTCGGTTTCCTTGGCTTCTCTTCCACATGCATGTATGTCTAATTGCTTCCAAAGTCAATTAATCTTAATGCTCACAAATTGAACTTTCTCATGGCCTTTTTATCCATAATCTCCAATTAATTTCTTATTCAATAAAATAATTTAATTAATTAAAAATAACTATGCTCATCAAACGATCCCAAGGAAGACTTTTAAATTACTTTAGATCATCAACGTTAAGTAATAATAACAAATTAATGATATGTTAGTTTAAGTAGTAATAACGAATCTATGATATGTTAATCTTTTCTCTCATTAAATACTCTATCTAAAAAGTAATACAACGTGATTTTTCTTGCATAATTATTGTCCATATTATGGTAGTTCAAATCCTCAAAGCTTTCATTTAATTCTTTAAGAGTCCTTCTTAAATTACCACAAAAATACTACTTACATAACTTGTGATTGGTCTTAACTTTTGTTTTTTTTTGTGTACATCATGTGCATTGTAGTGAAGTCCTGGAACTAAACACTGCTCAATAATCGATAATCGTACTAATTAGCCATTAATGTTGTGTTTATTTTCTGGAATGGGAGTGAGGAGTGTAGATTCTTTCCACTCTAGTGTTTACTCATAAACTTTAAGGAGAGAATAGAAATCTCACTCTGTGGGCCCCATTATTAATAATTTTTTATTTACATAATTAAAATTAAAATTAATAAAAATTTATGATTTACATAGTTAAGAATATTAATAATTATTATTAATTTACAAATATAATAAAATAAATATTTTATTTTTTAAATATATTTTTTATTAATTTTATAATTAAAAACTATAATTCTTTAAATAAGGGTAAAACTATAATTTGAATCCATTTACTCCTAATCCAAGACAATGTAAACACATAAATTAGATTTTAGTTTCAATTTCATACTCCAATTTCAGTGTAAGTAAACAACCTACTCTCACTCCCTCTCCCACTCCCACACCACACTCCTAATCTCAGGATTCCTACTCCTCAAGATTCCCACTCTAATCCAAAATGTAAACACTACCTAAATTCAAACTACAACTGCTCTTCACATTCTTCATCTGCCACTTGCCTAAGTAGCTCATTGTGCATGAACACACCATTGAACACATAGTTATCCATCTTCACGAACTAGGTAAGTATATCTTTCTTTAGTAACCTAATTTTCACTTTGTTAACTTTCTTTTGATAGCTTCCATCACATTTGCAAATTTTGAAGTATTTGTAACATGCCTGGGGAAATGCTCTGATGCATGTATCTTAATTGTGCATGGCTCTTGGTCTAAATAGATACGCTTTGCCTCTGTCTCCTTGGCCATTGCATCTGCAAAAAAATCTATTTGATTCATTAAAGACATTCATTAATGGGGTGTGATTATGACGATCTCCAACATCATCAGGGCCTGTCAGCAATGATAATTATTATTATCATCAAACACTATTTTAAGTGTAAAGAAAGTGAATTATAAAATATTTAACTCGAATGAATTGTCCTTATAATATCAATAAACCCATTATAGATTTTCTAAACTCTCCTTGTTTTTTCCCCTTGCTTCAACAACTGACATAATCTTATCTATAGTTTCTTTGATATGATTAAATGTCATAACAATTCTTTAAAACCCAAAGACCTAAAACTCTCTAATTTTTTATTCAATTCAGTGTCACAATTGTTATATACCATTGTCCATCATGAACAATCCCAAGGAAGACTTCTAAATTACTTTAGATCATCAACTTTAGGTAGTAATAACGAATTTGGAATATGTTAATCTTTTCTCTCATTAAATACTCTATCTAAAAGGTAATGCAACATGATTTTTCTTGCATAATTATCGTCCATATTATGCAAGTTCAAATCCTCAAAGCTTTCATTTAATTCTTTAAGAGTCCCTTTTAAATTACCATGAAAATACTACTTACATAGCCTGTAATTGATCGTAACTTTTGCTTTTTTTGTGTACATCATGTGCATCATAGCGAAATCCTGTAACTAAACACCGCTCAATAATCGATAATCGTGCTAATTAGCCACTAAATTCAAATTACAACTAATCTTCACATTCTTCATCTACCACTTGCCTAAGTAGTGAATTGTGCACGAACACACCATTAAACACATAGTTATCCATCTTCACGAGCTAGGTGAGTATATCTTTCTTTAATAACTTAATTTTCATTTTTTTTCAACTTTCGTTTGATAGCTTCCATCATATTTTCAAATTTTGAAGTATTTGTAATATGCCTAGGGAAATGCTCTAATGCAGGTATCTCAATTGTGCATGGCTCTTGGTCTAAATAGATACGCTTTGCCCCTAGCTCGTTAGCCATTGTACCTGTAGAAAAATCTATTTTAATCATTAAAGACATTCATTAAATTGAAAATAAAAGTTATATATATATATAAAAGGCAGATAACTGAAAATTTGGATGCCAAATTGCCTTGTGCGACATGTCCCCTTGTCGCAACAAGTTGGTGTGATAGGATGATAGTTTGACACCCAAACTGTCTTTTGGTGTGACAACTCCTTGTTGCACCAAACATAACTTCACACCAAGACAGATAAACCCACAACATCTTAATCTATAAAAGATTAACACAAACAAAGTCTAAGAGGCATTTCATCATGCACCTAATATGCCATTTATATTTGATTAATGTTTTGAAAAAATATCAAGTGCTTTTTTTTTTGCTAAAACAACCCTATTAACAATACAATCACATAAAATCAACCCAAAAACATATCAAGAATGCAATTACCTATAATCAACACAAATCAATCATGATTAAGAAAACTCACAAATTTTAGATTTTTTTTCACTCCTTATCTTTCTTCATTGTTTCTGGACAATACAACAAAATATGGATCCTGAGTCTTGTTGTCGTTACTTGTAAATCGCCAATGCTGCATAGGTTACTGTTGATCGAGTTTTGAGAATTGGAGGAATCTAGTTTTAGGGTTTGGAATTGTTTTGAAATTAAAAGGATAATTCTATCCAAAATGTTAATGTTTGACTAACTGTGATAGAATAAAATTTGAAGGCTAATAACAAAAAATTCAAAACTTTTATGGTTACTTTTATAAATTTTCCGTCAAATTCTATGACCATACTCAATTTATTTTTTCATTTCTTATAATATTTAAAAAAATAAAAAATAATTCGGCCTTTGGAAAAGCCTTACTCGACCCAAGTTACAATTTTGTGAAGTAATATGGGTTGAGTTCTTTTTTTAAAAGAAATGTGGTTTGAGTTTTTTTTTTTTTGTAATATTGTTATATAGAACTGTTACTGATATCATATCAAGTATTATAATTAATATTTATAAATAGATTATGTAACTGAGACCTTCGTTGTGGTATATCTTTCCCTGAAGTGCGGCCCAGATTCTTGAACTCTCTCAAATATTCGAGGAGACTGTATTTTCACTCAAGTATATAATAATTAAGAGGGGATTAAAATTAACCCCATATTGTAAGTGTAAAGACTTTTTCACTAGACCAAAGGCTCGTTGGTAACATGGGTTGAGTTCTTGAATAGCTGAGTTGGATTAAATTTTTCTTGATCTACAATGTTTAGTCAACGGATTGACCTCAATTTTAATCTTAACCGTTATTTTTTTCTTCCATCGTTGTATCCCAAGTAAAAAGGAAAAGGTAAATGGGTTATTTTTCGCTACCCCCCACATGTTTCGACAAATGTTATTCTACACCCACTTGTTTCAACAATTATCACCGCGCACCCATTCCGTTAAATTCAGCCGTTTAGTTTAACCATTCTGACAATTGTTTTGTGAAATGATGATTTTGTCCTCAATTTGAATTTCAAATTATTAAATTTCAAAAATGCCACCAGTCACTATTAATATGCATGTTGAATTCGGAAATGTATTCGAAAAGTTTTACCAAACAAAAGTCAAAATTACCCACATAGTACTTGCATATGTACGATAAGAAACTACCATTTTACCCTTTAAAAAAAATTTAATGCTCAAACAGTCTCATAACGGTAACCTGCTAATTTCAATTGCTTGTCCAAATGCTCACAACGGTAATAAGAGAAAACCATTTTGCCTCACACATGTTAAATAGATTAATAATGCATGCAGTTAGCTTTCACAAGTTCACCCACTGTATGTCTAACACCAATTTATAACTGAAGAGCCCATCATTCTTCAATCAATTCTCAACTCAATCATCTATTACAACCAAGACATTAAAAATCAGTATCAAATAATGCCTACTTCAGTGAGTACATCTACCAGTCATGGCAGACCCCAAGCCTCAAGCACAAATCAAAGTCCCTCTCCATCAAGCAGTCGTAGTGTCCCACATATTGAAGACATAAATGGTGGTCTTATTAAGTTCTACAACAAGAGATGTTACTGCGGGTATAGGGCAGTAATCAAAATTTCACAAACTGTAGATAATCCTCATAAGTTATTCTACAATTGCAGAACAGGCAGATGCGGATTTTTCAAATGGTGGTCACCAACTGATAATGAAGCTAATGAGATTATTACAAGACGAGATTTATTTCTAGGAACAAATGATGATGACGATGGCATGGACGCAACTCAAGTGCTAAGAGATGAAGTCAATAACAGATTTAATACTCTAGAAAATATTATGAAGGCAATAAAGACATGTGTGAATATGATTTTCATTCTTCTAGTTCTTATGTTGTTTATCACCATATGTAATATTTAGAAAATAGATAATTATAATTGATGTGTAATATCAATTATTGTATTTCATATTACCACTAATATTGTAATTCATGCGTTTTGTAACATATGACCTATAATATCATGCATTTGGTTCATATCACCACCAATATATGAATGCATTTTGTAACACCTGATATTTGAAATATATAATTAATCATTGACAGCATCAATAACAGTTTGGAAACATTACCAACTGCTACAAATTCCTTACAAAAAAGCAAAAAATAATTGTTGGTATATTTGTTCAACCTATGATTTTCCTATATCCAACAACTTTCAAAATACCATAAACACTAAATACACCTACATATAGTGTCTTCACATTCAAGCTTACTGACCATGGTTAAAAAAGGCATCAAAATAGTGCAAAATAACTGAAGTTTACACTATTGAGTAGTCCAATTACAGTTTGCTGTGGTATTGTGGAAGATGTCATCAAATGTCATATATACTTCCACTATTTACCGTACTGAATGCTGCCAATGATGTCAATGCAATTAATTTATGACATGATCTCCAGCTGAAGATGAATTTGATGCAAGCCATAGTGGTTGTGCAGGGACCACATTAAAAAAAGATCATCATCACCATGTATGTCAGTGCAGTCATTGTCCCATGGCTGTGTTAGAGTAAGCTTGAATCTCTCATCAAAGTTTAACTTCCTTTGAAACACCATCTGCATAACTTTATTGACAAGAACAATAGTGCTCATTTTTTCTGGATCAAATTTTCCCATATTGTGTGTCACTCCCATGAATTTTATGAATACAGTAGTTGGTTCATCATCATCCGTAGCCATCTGTAGTTAAAAAGTAACATAGTATAAGACTAACCTACCCAACACAAAATCGATCACTAGAAGGAGGGAATAAAAGCTTTATTGGTATTAAAATTTCTTTAATAATGACAAAAAAAATGATTAACATGCTATATAAAAGGATGTCAAAATGATATAAGCTATATAAATGTGAAAATTCCTATAATCTAATGTTAATAATACCAACAGGAATCATTCACGTGCAATAATAATTGACAATTTTCCTTAATCAAATTTTCAACTGAAAATTAAATTAAATTAAAGGACAAAGTCAATAGAGATGAATTTTATGTTCATTGATTAATGAGTTAGAGTTACAGGTAGATAAAGATGAACTTTTTATACTTAAATTACCAAACAAAACATTGAACCATTTAAAGACAGGAAGCAACTAAAACCCAGAAAACCCATGATGAACTTTACTAAATCCGACATAAATATCACCTGCATGCAAGTAATCTAGCGTGTGTAGAGTAATACTCAATCAAAAAATTCATATGAACAATATAGAAAAACTCACCTTAATTTGTGGACAACGAAACTACAAAACCCACTCTCACACTCTCTCACAGCACAATCCTTCAAGTAAGGTATGTAATCCTCAGCTTCTTGAAAAACGGGCATATGGTAGGTGAGAATTTGGCGCGAAATCAACTCCAACACACAATATTTTCCCTCCATATTGCTTTAATTTATGCTCTTGGATGGTACGTTTTGCAGAGATGGAGTTGTGTTTTTAAAAATGATGTTACTGATCTTTTACTTCTCCTTTTTCTCTTTCTTCTGTGCAAACAGCTTTAACTTGATTTTTTATTCATTTATTGTACAATATCCATTTTACCCTTTGATTGGTTAAACTAAACGGCTGAATTTAGTTTCTTTGTAAACCTCCTCAAGGCAAGTATGTCAGAGAAGACTATCTCGTGGTATGCTCAAAGCAATTGTTTTTAATAATTTGTTTATTTTCATTTTTTGGGTATCTCTTTAAGTTGGAAGCTTGACCAGTTTTATGTTTTTGACTGGACAGAAGAAGAAGACAGCTCAAGAAATCCAGGAGCTGGTAAGAGGAGAGAGAAATGTACCCATTATTATTGATTTTTATGCAACCTGGTGTGGCCCCTGTATTTTAATGGCCCAAGAGATTGAATTGGTATGTTTCTTTTTCAATTTTTATTATCCTTATGCATTATTTAGTCAAGTTCTTCTTATTGCTGAACTAGAATAATAAGCGTGAATTTAATTTTGTTTGTAACATGAATAATTGCAATTGCCTTCGTACTAGCTGATAAAGTGGCTATCTTTATGAGGTTCCCTTGAGAGAAATATGTAGCAACATGAGTTCTTTCTCTGGCATTGTAGTGTTAGGAAAAGATGTAATGATCACTAAAATCTGCTGCAGATCACTGTTGGTTAAAATAGGTCTCATAGCGTGAGTTTCTCTTCTTCTGATGAGAGAGCAGGAGGTAGGATTAGTTGGAAAAAGGTTGAACTTTTCTCATTTGAGAAGTAACTGATTGAAGACAAGTACATGCGTATGCTTCTCAGATGAGTTCCTCATTTAGACATTGCCATGTAGTATGTCTAAGCTTTTGTTTGGGTATCTGTGTGAAGCAAAGATTGTGTCAATGCTATGTGGTGATATTTGTGGTAATCGGTTTTATATATTTATGTGGGCTTCCTTTTATTGTCACATCTGGAGCTAGAAGGGAGTTGGAGAAAATGGAACATCTGAACCAAACTTTAAAATGCAAGTGGACATTGAATTAGCAGATAAACCAATCTAATAATGTCTGGAAATTAGCGAACCATGATTCAATTAACAGAGGAAAATCGAGAAAATATGGTATGTGAATCAGGAAAGAGGTACTGAAAAAATCTTCTTTGTGCATTTGCAGTTTTCTCTCCCATAGAAATCCAAAATACGCGTGTGGAGGACAGTGGTAGCACATAGATTTTTGTCTTTTTTTAGTCTGAGATATATGAAAAAGATAAATTTTTCTATCTATTTCTCCAATATATCCCTGAATATCTACCTGCCATATTTTAAAAACTAGGACATATATATTGTGAAAGTAACTTAAAAAGTGGGGGAAAAAAATCTAAACTGTATTTATTTTGTTCAGTTTGTGAGCCCATATGTCCAAGTCAAGTTTAGCATAATTGCTATCCGAATCCAATTAGTGTGAGACAGATTGTAACCATCATGTTGCCTTAAAGTTTAGTCATACTGGGGCCTGAAACTTTGAAATCGTCGTAATCAAGTTCTCATCAAACCTATTGTGTGAATACATGTATTCCCAAGGATTTGATTTTTGGATATTGCCTTCTTGATCAACTTGCATTGCTCCCTAGGGCTTTAAACATAGTGAAATCAATAACTTGAGGGACGATGTTTGGAACCGTTTTCCTTGAGGATTTTTTGTATATTGAAAGGGAATCAACTCCAAGAGTATGATAAGATCTCCAAATCTTCTATATTTATTTTGATTTAATTTAATTGTAAATCCTTTTAGTTGTGGTTAACTTGTACTTGGATGCAGTAAACTAATTGTTAGTTACTTAGCCAATTTTTTGTGATAGTTAAGGATTGTGACTCCTACTTTTTAGTTCCAAGTTTTATCTGTAAGCTAGTTGTTAAACCAGCATCAATGTCAATAATAGTAGTATATTTGGCAACTTGATATTGTATTTGGAGATGTTGGTCCCTTGAAGCACCAACAATATGTATTGGAAAGTTCAGGTTTCCTCGAACTAAACTGTTCATGTTTTTTTTTTTTTTTTTTTCTCATTACAGACAATATCTGTCTGTAACAGAGTAACACGGGCTTCAGGTATTCATAACTGTAGTCCACTCTAAAGTTTATAGCATTCAATTTTCAACTAATCCTAATGAAAATGTATTTATTGATTTCATTGGAAATGAACTCACCTTTCTAGTTTAGTAAGACTTGTTAAGGTTTGGGATTAAACTCAATGATGGAGTGTGAATGTTGTGTAATGATGCAAAACAGATGGATTGCAAGTTGGGTACAGCTCCATTATTTGATAGAAGAATTGTATAAGAGGATCTCAAAAAGAAAATATCGTCTAATAGCTTTATTGTTTTGACTGTGATGATTGTTTGCTATCTTATCGAAACAATGCTATCACATACGAAGAATTAAATATGCATGTTGAACCTACAGTTTTGGAACTACTTCATCCTAGAAATTTTCTAACATGTTCTGGGGCCTGAGTTTGATCTGAACTGCTGTCGGATACTATTATCTACCGTTCACATTGGTTGCAATGCTCGAATTTTCTTAAAATGATTTGAACGAATATCAAAAGTTCTGAGAGCTTTTAACTATAGCGAATAATTCTAACTAGCTGATGGCTGCCACAATTTTCTTCGATATTCTTGAGCATTACAAATATGGCAGTAATTTATTTACTTCTTATCACAGCTAGCTGTGGAGTACGAGAGCAGTGCAATGATTGTGAAGGTTGATACAGATGACGAGTATGAATTTGCACGTGACATGCAGGTCATTTCCTTATCTTATATCTCTCTTTTTTCTCCAGGTCGTAAATGTTATATTTTGCATCTAATTTTTCAAGGAGAAAGTGCCTAGTTTCATCATTAACTAAACTGTTTGGCTTGATGATTGGAGAGAACTTTGTATGTATATTATTTTGTTCGCTGGATGAAAACATATTGGAAAAGTTGTCAAATTCTGCCACTTTTATATATCTTAGGAGAATCATATGCGTTGCTATTTGGTTCACAACAACTACTACTGCAAGCCAATCATCTCACCATCTCAAGTTTTATTAGTTTTGCAATGCCAAATTAAGCCATTGGTTTACCTTTTAAGAACCGTAATTTCATTATGGGACTTTACTTTTAGCTTTTTCTGGAATGAAGAAACATATTTGAAGTCATTGTGTTCCAGGTTCGAGGGCTTCCTACACTATTTTTTATCAGTCCAGACCCAAACAAAGATGCAATCCGGACAGAGGGACTTATCCCGATACAGATGATGAGAGACATCATTGATAACGAGATGTGAAGGCTGTGCAGGAAGAATTTTCTCTTTGGTTAAAAGGTGTAACTTATTGTTCTTTTGTTATTATTATTTAATTGGAGATGTAGGAGCAAGGCTGATAATTGTTTTTGATGAGGAATCCGATAATTTTAAACAAGGCCGTAATCAGTTTATTTTTTGGTTATTTTGAATACAAGGTTTAATGGAAGTTTTTTCTTCCGTTAATAATTATTCATTGTAATCCTATGACTATACAAGGTTTATTATCTTATTATTTTTAGTACAAGGCTTCAAATAGTATTTTTGTTTCTATAAAAAAATTACCCGATAAAATCCTATAATTATACTCAATCTCTTTTATGATTACTTATAGACAAGACTTCATAGACATTTTTTAAAAATTTTTTTGGCTAAAAATTACTATACTCATTTTATTTTGGTTATTTTTAGTATAAGGCTTTACAAAGTGATTTTGCTTCTTTAAAACATTAACCAGTAAAATTTCATACCTATACTTGTTTGGCGGGAAATTTAAGCGTTAACATGGACCAATAACTAAGTAACACGTGACACGAAAAGTCAACCAAAGAAGTCAATTTATTTGACTGGGCATCGAGGTAGCTCATAGAGAGATAGAAGGTAAGATTCATAAAGAAAAGGGCAATCTTGGTAAAATACACAATATCAAAAGGTATTATCGAAAGCTAGATTTCGGTGGTCACGGCCAGCTAGTGAACAATGCACATTATCATGGGAGAGAATAAAAATATCTTCTTTCGACTAAAGATAAGGAGCCAATAAGGATGAAAATTCTCTAGCCAAACAATGAGAAAAGGTATGTCAATTGTCCTTTTGATACCACTAGCAAAGCAATAGGACCACAGGGCCAGGAGGCTGTCGCATGTCTAGTTGTAGAGGAATCTTTGCATGTCTCTTACATTTTGTAAGGAAGTTTTGCTTGATATGTAAAACTTTTTTTAAGAATTAGTGTTTATATTAAAAGTAACGAGCTTTTAATTTTTTTAAATAAATTATTTTTAAAAATGGAGTGTTACAAATTAGTATCAGAGCTCGAGGCTTAAAGCAATTCTATAGACCATCCATAAGCACAAGTCAAGGGGAAGGGCATGGCTTGGCTTTTTAATAAAAACTTGGAATTAGGTTAATTGGAAATCTTAAATTTGATTTGTCTGACACGCAGAATTTAGATCAGAAACTTGTTGAGATGTCAAGTGCTAAGGTAACAGAAGCAGAAGGAGAAGGGTGGAAGGAACTTTAGAGGAGCAATATATAATTGATTGACTTATAGATATTGTGGCAAGAATCTTGGAAATGGAAGTTAGAAGGGATGAACATGTTCAGACAATGAACAATGTAGGGAATGAATTTAGAAGATTAAATCTACCCACATTTGAAGAAGGTGTAGATCTTATTGCAAACAGACTATTAAAGGGAGGATGTCGTTGGTACTTGGCAAGTGTGGTCATTGAAATAGAGGAGCAAGGGCCAAGATTGGAAGATATTCCAGTGGTGAACAAATTTCCTAAGGTCTTTCCCGAAGAACTTTCAGGATTGCCACCAGATCGAGGAATTGAATTCAAAATCGATTTGTTTCCAGGAACTTCCCCAATTTCAAAGGCGTTGTATAGAATGGGCCCATCAAAATTTAAAGAATTAAAGAGTCAACTGTAAGAGTCACTAGACAAAGGCTATATACGCCCAAGCCATTCAACATGGGGAAAACTAATACTGTTCGTAAAGAAGAAAAATGGATCAATACGAAGGTGGATCGACTATCGAGAACTAGATAAGGTTAAAAGTACCCATTTCTGTGCATTGATGACATGTTTGATCAGTTACAAGAAGCATCAATATTTGCAAAGATTGATCTATGATCGGGACATCACCAGTTAAGAATCAGAGAGGCAGATATTCTTAAAACAACATTTAGAACACGGTATGGGCATTATGAGTTTGTTGTCATGCCGTTTGGTCTAACAAATGCCCCAACAACCTTTATGGACCTCATGAACAGAGTATTTAAAGACTACTTAGACAAATTCATAGTGGTGTTCATTGATGACATTTTGGTCTACTCGCGAATAAAGGAATATTATTCTGAGCATTTAAGGATAACTCTTCAGACCTTGAAGGAGAAGCAGTTTTATGTAAAATTCAAGAAATGTGAATTTTGGCTTGAAAAAGTTATATTCTTATGACACATCATGTTTAAAGATGGAATCCCAATAGATCCCTATGTGAGACAATGGTCAGGGCCGACTAATACAAAAGAAGTCAGGAGCTTCTTGGGTTTGGCTAGATATTATGAAAGATTTGTCGAAGGTTTCTCCAATATTGCGATTCCATTGACCCAATTGATGATGAAGAATGTCAAGTTCGTGTGGATGCCAGAATGTAAGAAAAGCTACGAAGAACTAAAACGGCGATTGGTTACCACTCTAATCTTAGCCATTCCTTACAACTTTGAGGAATTTGTCATCTATAGCGATGCCTCCAAAAGTGGCATAAGATGCGTTCTTATGCAAAATGGAAAAGTAATTGCATATGTTTCTAGACAATTAAAAGAGTACGAGAAAAATTATCCAACACAAGATTTAGAATTGGTAGCGGTGGTGTATGCATTAAAAATATAGCATCATTATTTACTAGGGGTGCATTGTAAGATTTACACTGATCATGAGCCTCAAATACTTCTTTACACCAAAGAAATTGAATATACGACAACGGCGTTGGCTAGAGCTCGTCAAGGACTACACTTGCGAAATAAACTATCAGCTTAGAAAAGCAAGTGTGGTAGCAGATGCACTAAGTTGAATGTCAAGCCAATCAACTTTAAGGATTCTATCTAAGCCATTACAAAATGATATAAGTAAGGCAGAGATCAAGCTAGTAGTTGGAAAAATAGCCAACATGACACTTTGCTTGACCTTATTAACAAAAACTAAGAAGGGGCACAAAAGCGATTCCTACTTGAAGAACCTGAAAATAGAGGCCAACTCAAAAGAGACGTCGTTAAAAAATTCAGAGAAGGGAATCATCTTGTTCAAGGACAGGATATGTGTACTAGACAACGAGGATCTGAAGAAAGAAATCCTACTTAAAGCTCACACAATCCCATATTCACTTCATCCTGGCATAATAAAAATATATAGAGACCTAAAGAAGCATTGTTGGTGGCCTAGAATGAAGAATGATATGGTTAAGTTCATGGCAAAAGTCTCACTTGTCAACAAATCCACACGAAGCATTATAGACCAGCAGGAGTTTTGGAATCCAATCAAGTTCCTTAATGGAAGTGGGAAGAAATCAAATGAATTTCGTCATTGATCTTCTAAGGACTGCAAAAATACATGATGTCATTTGGGTGATTATCGATCAACTCACAAAGTCTGCTCACTTCTTGCCTATTTAAATGACATACACCATGTATAAGCTTGCAGAAATATACATAAAGGAGATAGTAAGACTACGTGGTGTACCTTTTTCTATTATTTCTGACCCAGATACAAGATTAACCTCGAGATTCTTAGAAAAGTTATATAGTGCTATGTTAACAAAATTAAAATTTAGTACAACATTTCACCCTTAAACAGATGACCAGTCAAAAAGAACAATTCATATGCTTAAAGATATGTTATGAAGATGTGGTATCGACTTTCAAGGATCATAGAGCAAGTATCTACTATTGGCTGAATTTGTCTACAACAATAGCTACCAAGCAACAATTGGCATGACACCATACGAAGCTCTATATGGTAGAAAATATAGGTCACTTATTCATTGGGATGAGTTGGGCGAGCAAAGGTATCTTGAATCCGACTTAATTACTATCTCATTTGAAGTGATCGAGAAAATACGTTAAAGAATCTCAAAGTCGATAGAAAAGTTATACGGATAAGATATGAAGGCCTTTGGAATTTCGAGCTGGTGACAAAGTATTTCTAAAAGTTACCCCAGTAAAACGATCGATGAGATTTAGGAACAAAGGAAAATTAAATCCGAGGTTTATTGGGCCATTTGAAATACTCGAGCCTGTCGGGAATGTTTCCTACCGACTTGCCCTCCACCATTGTTATCAAGAATGCACAATGTTTTTTCATGTCTCTATGTTAAAGAAATAATATTTTTCATGTCTCTATGTTAAAGAAATATGTTCCAGACTCCTCTCATGTGCTAGATTATTAGCCTCTTCAACTAGAATAATATTTAACCTATGAAGAACATTCAATTCAAATTCATGATAGAAAGATAAAGGAGTTCAGTAACAAGAAGATTCCTTTAGTTAAAATATTATGGCAAAATAGCTCGGTGGATGAGGCAACATGGGAACGTAAGGAAGAGATGAAGAATAAATATCCTGAGCTATTCAGTAAGAAAATTTCAAGAACGAAATTTTCTTAAAGTTAGGAAATTGTAAACTACAACTTTCTTATTTGAATGTAATAGAATTAACTTTAAGCTAACAAGCCCCTTAAATAATAATAGTAGTAGTAGTAGTAGTAGTAGTAGTAGTAGTCGTCGTAGCAGTCGTCGTAGTAGTAGTCGTAGTAGTAGTCGTAGTCGTAGTCGTAGTCGTAGTAGTAGTCGTAGTAGTCGTAGTGGTAGTAGTAGTAGTAGTAGTAATAGTAGTAGTAGTAGTAGTAGTAGTAGTAGTAGTAGTAGTAGTAGTAGTAGTAGTAGTAGTAGTAGTAGTGGTAGTGGTAGTAGTAGTAGTAGTGGTGGTAGTGGTGGCAGTGGTGGCAGTGGTGGCAGTGGTGGTAGTAGTACTAGTAGTAGTAGTAGTCATAGTAGTCGTAGTCGTAGTGGTAGTAGTAGTCGTAGTAGTAGTCGTAGTAGTAGTCGTAGTCGTAGTCGTAGTAGTAGTCATAGTAGTAGCCGTAGTGGTAGTAGTAGTAGTCGTAGTAGTGGTAGTAGTAGTAGCAGTGGTAGCAGTAGTAGTAGTAGTAGCAGTAGTAGCAGTAGTAGCAGTAGTAGTAGTAGTAGTAGTAGTAGTAGTAGTAGTAGTAGTAGTTGTTGTTGTTGTAGTAGTGGTAGTAGTGGTAGTAGTGGTAGTAGTAGTGGTAGTAGTGGTAATAGTAGTGGTGGTAGTAGTAGTAGTAGTAGTGGTGGTGGTAGTGGTAGTGGTAGTGGTAGTGGTAGTGGTAGTGGTAGTGGTAGTAGTAGTAGTGGTAGTGATAGTAGTGGTAGTGGTAGTGGTGGGAGTGGTAGTGGTAGTAGTGGTAGTGGTAGGAGTCGTGGTAGGAGCAGGTAAGAGTCGTGGTAAGAGCAGCAGCAGTAGTGGTAGTCGTAGTAGTAGTAGTAGTAGTCGTAGTAGTGGTAGTCGTAGTAGTGGTGCTAGTCGTAGTAGTCGTAGTAGCGGTAGTCGTCGTCGTCGTTGTAGTAGTAGTGGTAGTAGTAGTAGTAGTGGTAGTAGTAGTAGGAGTCGTAGTAGTAGTGGTAGTAGTAGTCGTAATAGTATAGGTAGTAGTAGTAGGAGTCGTAGTAGTAGTGGTAGTAGTAGTCGTAATAGTATAGGTAGTAGTAGTAGGAGTCGTAGTAGTAGTGGTAGTAGTAGTCGTAATAGTATAGGTAGTAGTAGTAGTGGTAGTGGTGGTAGTCGTATAGGTAGTAGTAGTAGTAGTGGTGGTGGTAGTAGTAGTGGTAGTAGTGGTAGTAGTAGTAGTGGTAGTCGTAGTAGTGGTAGTAGTAGTAGTGGTGGTGGTGGTAGTAGTAGTAGTAGTACTACTACTACTACTACTACTACTACTACTACTACTAATAATAATAATAATAATAATAATATAAGTATTTAATTCTAAAAGTAATAATGACATAAGCAATAACATAAGTGATTATGCAATAAGAGATGTAGTAGTAGTAGTGGTAGTAGTGGTAGTAGTATTTAATTCTAAAAGTGATAATGACATAAGTGATTATGCAATAAGAGATGTTTGTAGAGATAGGAATTCTAGAATTTACTAAGATATTTATGAATGGATAATCTCAACCATTAATCAAGAGTTATGGTGGTAAAATCTTAGCCATCCATTAGGCTTAAGAAATCTTATAAAAACCCCTTAGTCCTTTGATTTTCGATGCAACGATAGAAATTCAATCCTTTTCTACTCTAAGTCATAACATTAAGAGCAGAGAAATCCTCAAGTTAAAAAATTATAGAGAAGTCAAGATTAAGAGGCACTACAAGAAAACATGCAATAGATGACGGGAAATAACTATCATAAATGGGGTGTATGACAGACAATTCATCCGTCATCTATGTCACTATCATTAACTTACGGAACATTATCTCCATTCTCTTAGACTCTGATTTCCCATCTACGGGTCGGGTGAAACCCGGATCGACCCAAACACCTAAATGACGCCGTTCTCATCCTCCTCATACTCACCAAAGACATGTCATAAATAGCCTTGGCCGTTGGATCTGACAGCGTCTCGTACGCGCTGTGGATCTCAATGAAATCTTGATCGTTACCTGACAAATCAGGATGATAAACCTTCGCCAAACTCTGATACACCGTGTTAATCTCCGAAATCGTCACCGTTGGCTCCACCCTCAGCACCTCGTACAAGCTCCTCTCTTGTCCTTGGCACTGTTGTGCAAATTTTATTGAACTCACAAGTGCACGAATCTATTGTAGAATAGATCAATGATGACGAGTGTCGATCCCACGAGGAGGTAGATTTTAATTGTGTGTAGAATTAATTTTTGAAGTGAGTGGTTAGATTTGTGGTGAAAATGATTTAGATTATGCTAGAATTTAAATTGGAATTACAGAAATAAATCAAAGTGGAAACTATTATAATTGAAGTGTTTGGGTATCTGGATCCGTATCAACATGCACCGTGGGCTAAAGATTACTTATTAGTGCCAATTAAATCATGAGAGAGGAATACACACCTCATTAACCACACTCTAATTAATATGGTGCTAAGGGCTTATCGTGCCAAATAATAATAACCTTGTACTAGGGAGCCGGTGAAACCATGGCGGTATCTAGACAAGATTATTATTATTTTTTGACGAAAAGTAAAAATATCCACAAAAATTAAAGGGGAAGAGAAAATAAATTTACCAAATAAAGCCCATGACACATGTTGAGATTTCCCCTTCAACCCAAGCTTGAAAGAAAATTATCTACTCATAATTGAACTATGGGTAAAATAGAAATTTCTTAAAATACGTAGAAAATATAAGATGAAGAAGGAATTATAGAAAATAGAGCTCAAAAATGAGTTCACGGGTATCAAATTAGGAGGGAGAGGTCCATTTTTTTAAGATACATTGAGCAAATCATGGCCATCGGATTAAAAATAGTTTGGATTCTCAGGATTGCGCCACGTCATCAATCAACAGTATGCGGTTTAACCACGCGGTTTGCACAGTCAACCAACTTGAACAGTGACGCGGTTTGGCTGAAAATAATCTTGTGTATATGCATATACAGTATGCGCGACTTTTGTTCCACTAATATGCTGCCACATCACCGATTAACATTGCATAAGAATTTTGTCTAATAAATCGTGACACCTCATCATTCAATGCCACATCATCGGTCAATGCCACGTCATCGGTCAATGCCACGTTATCGGTCCGTATGTGTGAACAGTGTCATGAATAGTAACATGGATAGTACCGTACATGTGAGCAGTGACATTTTTCCTTTTATGCTTCTCCTAAGGTTTTCGACTGTCCTAAGTTTAAAAGTGATGTCCGTTTTACCGTCAGATCTCTCGTTCATTGAAAAAGACTATGATGCCCTTAAAATACATAAAAAACTTAATTAAAATAAAACACACATAATTAAATCACAAGAAGTTTAAATACATAAAAGTAGGAATGTTAGTAAAACTTGAAGTATAAAATAACGATTTTCTCCTTTATAAATATACATTTTCTAATACTCAACAGGTGTCATCACCGGATATCCACTGAAACTGCACGGGGACTCCTCTTCTTCTTTCCCAAAGCGGCAGTGAAATAGAAGAGCAGCAGAGGAGCAATGGCAACAACTTAACAAGTACTGTGTTTAATTAGGTTAGATTTAGGGTTCACTTTTTCATTTTATACTTTAGAAATTATATTATATAATTGTTCAGATATTAAGTAACGAATTATGAGTCGACACGTGGCTAAGTAAAAAATAATAATTTGTGATAAAAAATAATTCTATCATAAAACCATCATTATTTCATGATAAAAGATAATTCTATCACAAATCCATCATTAATCCATGATAAAAATAATTCTATTATAAAACCATTATTAATTCGTGATAGAAAATAATTTTATCACAAAACCATCATAATTTTATGATATACCCAGAATCTGTCATAAGTTGTTTGTCATCTATTAGCACTTTTTGCTTGTAGTGAGGTAAGTAACACTTCAACTACAATGTATGAACAAAATTTTTTTCATACTTGACTTCAGTTTTAACTAATCCTTTATCTTGTGATGGCTACTATGATGTGATTCGTTATAATCAAATTTTTATATGGACGGCTATAATTCCTATATTATGATATTTTCTTATTTACTCTTTGTATGGTCGGGTATGCCGCCTATTCTGTGATATTTTTACTTAATTATTTTATGGTCAGCTCTGCCACCTATATTATAATCTCATTTGGTTTAATCTCTATATAGATGACATTGCCGCCTGTATTAAAGATTGTTGTCCTTCAATAGTGTTGTGTGTTGGTTTAATCATTTAATGGTTCGAATCAAATACTAATCATAATTCGGCTAAAACAATTCGTGCCATTTGTAAAGAGCGCTATAAAAATCTCTCATAATGATGGTTAGTTGGATTGGATTATATTTGAAGAAAGGGGTAGTAGATGCACTCCCGGATTTGCGCCAAAAAAGGAAGCTCCACAAGAAATTCTATTGAGGATCTCCCTGAAAAACACCAAAGAAGATTCCTCAAAAAAAGGCCATGGATGACTCCTCTAAGAAATGTTCAAGAAAATGCGAAGGAGGATAACTTAGGAAAACTTTGCAGAGGGTTCCTAAAAAAATGTCATTGAGAATTTCTCTAAAACAATGCGAGAGGATTTTTAAAGGAAACCTCCAAAATAGTGTAGCAATTTTGAAGATACCTCAGCTCTTCCCCTAAGCACCAAAGTAAAGCCAAATACTATTGAATGATCCAACACTCAGGAAACTATCAGTGTTATGCTCTTAAATCTTCCTTTTCTATTTCTATGTTTGGATTTTCTACTATATACTTGGTCATATATATTTTTGATAAGTTTAATGAAAACCTCAATTCTTCATCACCTCAACATGATTTATTTTTAAAATTCTTTGAAGTCTATATAATAACAAAAAAGATTTTAAAATCTCTTCTTAAGATAACGTATGCTAGTCATGTGATGATTATGATTTAAGCTATTTTTACCTGGGTAGATCTTATAAAGGAGTGCTACTTGTTTATTCTAAGTACTTATGATATCATGTCTAATCTTCTTAATTGTTTCTCTACGGATGTAATTGATTGATTTACTTTTACTATACATTATGAGATATGATTGACCAAGCTCTTAAATCTATTTATTAGAGAAGATTATTGGATGAATGTGTGATCTTTTTTGTTATGTGGTTGAGAATGAATGGGTAATTTCTTTTTTATTATGATTTGTTGATTATAATTTATCTTCACTTATGACTCACCATGCTTAAACTCTTAGAGTGTAGCTTTAGATATTGAGGCTAATCTTGCTTTAGCTGACTCATAGTGATTACCACTTACGAGTTGTAAACATGAACAAATCATTAACATGAAGTACCTTAATAAGTTTCCTACTAAAAAGAATAAGAACTCTTGTCCCATAAAATTGGTATATATCACCAGGAGTTATCCTCATGTTTTATCGTCATATTAAAGGGCTAAATATAACTTGGTATTGAAGTCACCAGAGCTAACTATAGCTCAGTATTGAATCACTAAGACTAGTATCGCTCAAGTATTGAAATCACCAGAGCTAGCTAAGTGTAGCTCATCTATCATTGCCAAAGTTGAGTATAGCCTAAGCATTTAATCACCTATGTTAGCTGAATGTAGCTCAGCTATCATCGCTAGAGTTGAGTGTAGCTCAAGTATTAAAATCATTAGATCTATAAGAGAGCTTAATTGCGCACTCCAGATTTAGTTCAAAACTTCACTAGCAAATAAAAGAGAGACTCAACAACAAGGTTGCCACGAATTGCTCATGCAAATTCTTTCTTTTGAGTTTCTTGTGTTTCAATTCTTTCAACAGAAGAAACTAAAAGATCTCGTTTAAGGGGAAATCTAAGTTCTAACGTGGGTCAATAACTCAGTGACACGTTGCAAGAAAAGTCAACCAAAGCAAGTTAATTTATTTGACTGAGTATCAAGAGAGCTCACAAAGAGATAGGAGGTAAGCTCCTTAAAAAATAAGGTAGTTTTAGTAAAATACACAATATTAAATGGTATTATCAGAAACTATATTTTGGTGGTCAGGGCCAGCACATGAACAGTACTTGCCATCATGAGAGAGAACAAAAATATCTTCTTTTTGTTAAAGATGAGGAGCTAATAAAAATAAAGATTCTCTAGCCAAGTAATGAGCAAAGGCCAAGCTGTCTTTTTGATACAACTAGAAAAGCAACAAGACCATAGGGTTAGGAGGCTGCCATGTGTCTAGTTGTGGAGGTAAAAAGGTGGTTGGAGGTTTCTTTACCTCCTAAGCTCATGGATGTCACCATCAAAGGCCACAAGACAAATTATTCAAATAGCCTCACTTGAAATAGGCCAACCACGTGTCTAAAATTATCAAAATACCCTTAGGAACACTCATACATAAGCTCTACCCATTTAATTTTGAGGAGGCTTTCTTTATCTTCAACTTTCTCTCCTTTTGCTCTATCCAATTCTTTGCCCTTTTTTTTCTCATATCTGATTTCCTGATAGTCCTTCAAGCAAAAGAGTGCAACCCTTTGAAACTGGTCCTGTAAACGAGTGAAAAATGCCTTGTTTTGCTCCAGTAGATGTAAGCCAAAGAGTCGAACCACATAAAATCTTTGTGTTTTATTTTGTTTATTTTTATTTTTTACTTGTTTTTTGATGCCCAGATCATATCTCATACATGAGTTCACATGAGTTATCCTACAAGCTCTACAAAATTAACAAATAAGCTCTTTTAGAGCTATCCTCGATGCTCTCTTGAACTCTCTATGTCAACTATTTAAATTAACTCCCATGAGCTCTACAGACTCGCCATAAAATTCCAAACTCAAAAAACCATAACTCACCTTCCAAAATAAATTCAGCTTACCTTCTAAAGCACCGTAGCTCACCTCCTAGATCAAATCGGCTATACCTCATGTCCTGAACATCAAAAAATACACCTAAATTCACACTTAGCCTAATCTCCCCCTAAAAATATAAATTTTATTTTTTTTCATTGGATTTGAACTGGATTTCACTGAGAACAACCGCTTAATGATTCGAATTGGATACTAGTGAGAATCCAATTAAAACAGTACTCAATTTATTTTCTGGTAATTTTGAGTATAAGGTTTCATATTTCTTCTTTTAATAATGACCGAGTAGAATTTCATGAATATAATCAATTTATTTTGTGGTTTTTTTTCCAGTACAAGGCTTTATAGAGTACTATTGCTTCTTCCAAAAATTATCTAGTAAATTCTAATGACTATCCTTAGTTCATTTTATGGTTATTTTTAGTGCAAGGCTTTAAAGATTTTTTTTTTTGGGTTAAAATTACCTGGTAAAAGTTCATAACTATTTATTTCATTTATATTTTTAGTTTAAGACTTCGTAGAGTACTTTAGTCTTCTTTTATGATCATTTTGAGCACAAGGCCTTATAGAAGTTTTCATATGTGTTCAAAATTACTCAGCAACATGCCAATTTCAGTAGAAAGCTTCACTTCATAGAGTACTTTTGATTAAGTAAACAATTACCCAGTAAAATCTCATGATTATGCTTAATAGCTTTCATGGTTGGTTTTAGTACAAGACTTCATAAAGGCTTGTTCTTCTACTAAAATTCACCCAACAAAATCTTATGACTATACTTTTTTTTGGGTTAATTTTAGTATAAGGCTTCATAAAATACATTTTTTTATTTAAAAAATCATCTAGTAAAATCCACGATTATATTTAGCTTATTTTTTTGGTTATTTTTAGCACAAAGCTTCATAAAGGGGTTTTTTTTCCTTCTATTAATAATTTTTCATTAAAATTTCAAGTCTATGCTCAATTTAGTTTTTTGTTACTTTAGTATAAGGCTTTACATCGTATTTTTGCTTCTTTCAAAAATTACCTAGTAAAACCTTATGATTATTTTCCATGCTTTTTCTTGATATATTGGGTATAAGGTTTCATAGAGGCTTTATGTTTTTTTAAAAAAATTATCGAGTAAAATCCCATGATTATACTCAAGTGTGGGCATAAATTAGCTCGATTTGATTATTCCCAAAAATCAAACCAAACAAAACCCGATCCATTCAAGAAGCTATAAACTGAACGGAAATAATTTGATTAGGTTCCTTAAGTTCAGCTCAGTTCGGTTTGGTTTTATATGCTTCAATTCATGAAATTTAATTTTTTTATATTATCCAAATTTTTATACTTTTCATCTAAATTTGAATTTTTTATAGTCCAAATTAATTATAATTACTGATCATTCATGTTTTACAGAAAAGTATTAACAAAAAAATATTGTTGTATATATTAAATTGAGAATTATTCTTTTTTTAATTTTAAACACTAAATCGATTGGTTTTTCAGTTCGATTGGTTCAAACTAAAAGCTAATCATTTCACATTTTCTGAACAATTTGGTTCTTACTGACTGAACTGAAATGACATATTTTGGTTCGATTCAGTCAGAATTGAATCGAATGTCCGGCCCGAAATTTACTTAGTTTATTTTCATATTATTTTTAGTAAAAGGCTTCCCATGGTACTTGTACTTCTAGAAAAAAAATTACCTAATAAAATCCTATGATTGTTTTCAATTTATTTTATAGTTAGTTTTAGTACAAGGCTTCATAGAGGATTTTTCTTCCGTTAAATATAACCAGTAAAATCCTATGAAAATGCTCAATTTATTTTTACGTTATTTTTTTGTAAAAGGCTCTGCAAATTACTCTTGCTTCTTTCAAAAATTACCTACTAAAATCCCATGAATATACTCAGTTATATTCTGGTTATTTTCAGTATAAGAGTTTTAGAGTACATTTCCATCAGTAAAAAATTACCCAATAAAATCTCATGATATGCTCAGCTTATTTTATAGTTGTTTTTAGTACAGGACTTCATACTACTTTTTCTTCTAATAAAAATTAGCCAGTAAAACTTTATGGTTATATTTAGTTTTTTTTAGTACAATACTTCTTTAAAATATTACCAGTAAAATCCTATAACCATATTTAGTTTATTTTTATGAGTACAAGATTTCATGGAGTCTTTTTCTTCTGTTAAAAAGTACCCAGTAAAATTTCATGGCTATACTTCATTTATTTTCTTCTTTTACATAGTGCTCATGCTTTCATAAAAAATTACTTAGTAAAATGTAATTGCATTCAATTTATTCTATATTTATTTTTACTAAAAGGCTTCATAGAGGAATTTTTCCTTTCGTTGCGTCATATTCCTAATAACTTATCCAATTACAACGTATTAACCGCTAATACACCTTTCTTTTATCAAATCTCAGGGATATGGTCTAATCATGAGGGTAGTATTTTATCATTGTCTCGGATTCAATTTATATGGATTCCTTCTTTGTTACCGGGGTCGACCCCGAAGCCATAATGTCTCAAAACAAGAAGGCCATAGAGGAACTTTTTTTTGGTCTCAAACTTCGTAAAGAACTCTATTCTATCTCTGCCTTGTTATAAACAAAAAAGTGGGTGTTTCCAGTTGTACACTCCCTTCATTCTACAAACCCTTATTGATTCTGAACTTCGTTTGCAAAGGAACTAGACTTTTGCTTTTGGCAAACTAACACTTTTTTATACGCCGCTCTACCCTGAAAGGTAAATGAGAAATTTATAAAAATGGCCATAATACTTTTTCATTTTTCAAATTTGACCCCCTAAAGCTTTTTCAATCAACATTAGCCAAACATCAAGTTTGAGAGCCAAACATCAAGTTTGAGGACCAAACTACCCTTATCACTTTCACCTTTCTCTCTCACCCAAAATCCTTCCCCTCTCACTAAAAGCTTATCACCAGAATACTATATACATCGTCGGTGGCATAGATCGGCACTGGAGTCCATCGTTGGCGGCTGAAATAAGCTATATCACGTTCAAAATCTTCCGAGATCTCCAAAATCAAAGATTAAAATTCAAAATCCTAGGTGAGTTATTATTAAAATTCAAAATCCTAGGTGAGTTATTATTAAAATTCAAAATCCTAGGTGAGTTATTACTTCTTTTTTATTTGTGTTGTGATTTTGGGTTGTTGTTGTGTTTTGTTGTTGTTGTGTTGGTTGCGGTGGTGATGGATTGAGTATTTGTGGTTGTTAATGGTGATGGTGGGTGAGGTTGTTGTGTTGCAAGTGGGAAAGGTGATGTTGTGTTGTGTATGTATTTTATAGGTGTTGGATTGCGCTCGCTTGGGAATGCGCCTGTCGCACGCATCACGCGTACGCGATTGGCGCTTGCCAGTGCCTCCGCGCTCTTGGTGCTTGTTGCACCAAGAGGTTGTTTTATTGTTACATAAAGGAAAATCAAAAAGGAAAGTTGGAATTAGCTTTTATTGTTCCTCAAAGGAAAATAGCAAGCCAATACTTGTTGGTTAAATATCTTTCAGATGATATAGTCGATTTTATAACCTTGAACAAAACTTTTAGTTTTGTGAACTTGACATTGGTTGCTTCTATATGATAACTAGTTTGGTGAAAATCTGAAATTGTTATAGTCCTTACGGTCTTTTGAATTTGAAGATTCCATTAATAATGTTTTGTCCTAAGTTATCAAAGGAGTAGCTATTGAAACTGCACAACTAGTTTTCTATCAAAGGAAAGGCTATAACCGCACCTGGAAATGCTTGTATTTTTACATTTTTTGGTTAAATCTCAAAGTATGTTCTCTAAATGAGTTAATAATTAATGAGCTCATATGAATGTTAACATGTACAGTAACCGCGTTCAATGTCAATGTTTGACTTTTTCCCTTTGAAGTCCAGCATTTGGTTAGCTCTTTTTTTTTTAATCTCTCTTTAAGGAATTTGTTTCTTATGTAATGGAAATGCTTGAATGTATTTTTCCTCTGATAATTGTTGGATGCGTAAGGCAGGCCTTGAGAGGCATTGTCTTCGAATTTCACTGAATTCATTGAGCTCTTATTGTTGTAGTGGGATCTTGGCAGATGCTACACACGAACACCACTTCCTTTCAGCCCCACAGATCATTTTAAATTTTCTTGGATTTGCTGCATCTGTTGCTGCCATTATTTTCTTCATGGTGCATGCAAAAAGATAGCTCAAGATATTGTAAGGGAGAAAGAAAACCCCTATTGCAATAGCGAGTTTCATTTTCGGGTTTGCATTTTAGATAATCCTTACCATCACGCAAGCTGGGAGTGCCTTCTGCATATTTAACAATGTTGGATGCCTGGATGAGGTTTCATTTATTAAACCAACTTCATTCAGAGTTTATTGTGGTGATCATGCTGTATAAAAAGGTGTGGAAAGGAAACATAAGGAGCACAAAAAAAAAAAAACACTAACATAATATGAAGGCTTTTTTTTCCTGTGTTTTCTAGAATTTTATCATTGTTTATCTCTCTCAATGTATATAAATTAATTTGAACATGTGTTTGAAAAGGCTAAATTGGAAGTTAGGGAAATTTTGGAATGCAAAGTATTACAATTTGATGGAATGACCAATTGTAGCTGATGAATCCCGTAGAATTCAATGTTTTGTAATAAACTAATGGCATCCTTGATATGTCTTTTCCTTGTGATTTTTCCTTTTTTTCACAATCTTAGATGATGTTTCATTATTTGCGTATATGGGCACATCTGAGTTGTGACCAAATTTTTCCATATAGATGCACAATGTAAGATTGTATATAGTTCAAGAGCGTTGTCGGTAGCCTGTACATTCTCCAATAATCCACCTAGTATAAGATTGGGCCATTGAGTTATTGTTCAATAAATATACCTTACTATACTTGAACAAAGTTTGTACAATCTTTACGAACTAAAAAAGTTGTGTATTCTTGGCATTCACGTACTCCAAATCTGTCAATGTCTCCCACCAACCGTCGTAACATAATTGAAGCACAGCGGAATCCATTAAACTTAAAAATGATTAAAAAAAAATAAGATTACACGCTACAAAATATGGTAAAATGAATATGCACTACATTTATATAGATGAAATGGAGTATACGATTTTGGATTTGATTTGCCTTGCTGCAAGCTTCAAAATGGTATATTATACGCCTAAAACGAACACATGTAGCCCAAGTTATGACTTTTGGAAAATATCTGAAATTTAGTGAGACAGATAGTGGGACAAGTGCCTGTCTCACGTAAAACCAGTGGGTTTATTTGCGACAGGCACCTGTCCCACTGCCTGTCGCACATATTTTGGTGAGACAGGCAATAGGACAGATGTCTGTCTCACTTGTTCTGAGCTTCGTTTTTTGCTCGATTTTTTAGTGTTTTCAATTATTTGCCTTCATTTCTCAACTCAAAATAAGTACTTTAACAAATCACATTGTTTTATAAATGAAAAATAACAACATTTGCAACAAAACCTACTTTAATTTCGAACTTAGTTGGTAAAATCAATAGATTAAAAGTTTATATTGTGTAAGAGCATAAACTAACCTTAAGAAGCTCTCTAATTGATGATTATATCTTCAATTATGCAATGCTTATTTGATGAAATTTGTTGATTTATTGAGAGTGATGAAATTTGTTGAAAGCGATGAAATTTGTTGAAAGCGATGAAAATTTGTTAAGTTATTGAGGGTTAAAAGCATTTAGTTGTGTTGGAATTTCTCAAATGGCATACCTTTATAAATTTGATGAAAAATGTGAGGGTAATTTAGTCTAAAAATAGAGTTTTGGCTAGTTATGATAGAAAAAAATTGAGTTAAATTCGAAAATTGTAAAAGTTTTAAGGCTATTGTTGTAAATTTCTTAAGGAAAATCCATAGTCCTCTGGACACTTAAGTCCTCCTATAGTTAGGGATGGCAAAACTCCTCATGGGTTTAGGGCCCCACCCCAAATGGGGTGAATTTTAAATAATTTTTAGGGAATGGGGTGGGGGAATGGGTGAAAAATAATCCCCAAATTATTAATGGGGTGGGGTTTGGTTTTGCAATCCTTACCCCCCCCCCACCCCCACCCCAATCCCCATTATATAAAAATATTTTTAATTTTTATTTACTAATTTTTTATTAATTAAAATATTAATTAGTAATTTTTTTATTTTTACCTAATATATATTAATAAATATATTATAATAAAAAATTCCTAAAATAAAATTCCTACTTAACCCTAAAACAATATCATTTTTTTTTCTTTTCTCTCCTAACTGTTGCTCCTCCTTTGATTCCTCATTCCTTTGAGCAAATCCAACCTCATTCTTCAACAATTTTCGGCAAAGTTCAGTAAGTTTGAAAATATTTTACTGTACACTAATATTTTAACTATAGCTTTATCTTGACTTGACATACGAAAGTTTATGCAATTTGTTCTTTTTTTGGTTTATTGGCTTGTATTGTCGCTTTAACTTGCTTGATATGGTCAAAATTTTAAAAAGCATCTTTTCTTTTATTCTTTAAGTGCTAACGTGACAAATATAAAATGGCTATTATTTTTGTCTTTTTCCATTGAATTTTATAAGAAGCAATCTGATTGCTCGTGCAGTTCAAGTGAAAAATGTCAGGAGAATCGTATGAGAATCAACAAGATGGCCAAGTTCCAGTTGATATGCCGCTGCGTGAAGAAGTTCCTGATAATGATCTAATAATAGTTTCTGACGCAGAGGTCGAGCATAATGGCACTGTAAGGAGAAATTTAAGATCAGTGATGTGGAATCATTTTAAAAGGCAGAAAATTAATGGAGAATACAAGTGTGTTTGTAACTACTGTGGTAAGAGACTGGCAGGAAAAATTAAGAGTGGGACCAAACACATGCATGATCATTTCAAAATATGCCCTTTGCGGAGACAGAAAAATATAAAAGCAATGTTGAAGGCCACAAAGACAGTTGAGGGAAAAGTGAAAATTGATACCTATAGCTTTGATCAAGAAAGTTCACGGAGAGAGCTCGCGAACATGATAATCTTGCACGAGTACCCTCTTAGCATGGTTGAACACATTGGATTTCGAAGGTTTTTTAGTTCTGTTCAGCCATTATTTAAGGTGGTTTCCCGAAATACAATCAAGAATGACATCTTAATGATCTATGATTATGAGAAGTCTAAAACAATGAGCTTGTTGGAAAGTAATGAAAGCAGAATTGCTATTACTACTGATATGTGGACTTGTAATAATCAAAAAAGGGGATTTATGGTCATCACAGCACATTTCATCGACAAATTAGGCTAATTGCAGAGTCGAATTATAAGGTACTTTTTATAACATGAAATTTATTTTAAATTATTTTTATATTAGCATGACTAAGTTTTTTTTTAATATCTTTGATAATATTTACTTTTTAATTAATTGTTATTCTTCATTCATAGGTTTATCTATGTTCCATGTCCGCATACTTTTGATGTTCTTGCTGATGTGTTGATGGAATGTTAATTGGATTGGAATATTGATCGCAAACTTTCTACTTTAACAGTAGATAATTGTACCACTAATGATGCTATGATTGAAATTCTTACCGAGAAGTTATCTGATAGTTCACTTTTATTGGGTGGAGAGTTTTTTCATATGCGTTGTTGTGCCCATATCTTGAATTTGATAGTGAAAGAAGGACTGGATGTGATTAGTAATAGCATTGAAAAAATTCGTAATAGTGTTGCTTATTGGACAGCAACACCCAAAAGAGAGGAAAAATTTTTTGAAGCTGCCCGCCATTTGAATATCCCAAGTAGTAAGAAGTTATCTCTTGATTGCAAAACTAGGTGGAATTATACCTATTTAATGCTTCATACTGCTTTGATATATAAAACTGTTTTCCCTCATTTAAAACAACGAGAGTCACAATATAAATATTTGCCTTCTGAAGAGGATTGGATGTTGGCCAAGGAGATTTGTGATAGATTGGAAATATTTTTTGAAGTGACTGAGTTATTTTTTGGTACCTAGTATCCTACAGCCAACCTTTACTTTCCAAAGATTTGTCAAATTAGGCTATCGATTTTAGAGTGGTTTATTTCTCCATATGATGTAATAAAGGATATGGCATCATTTATGATAGCAAAATTTGACAAATATTGGAATGTGATTCATGGGATAATGGTTGTAGCCATTGTTTTAGATCTACGATTCAAGATGAAGTTATTGGAGTTTTACTTTCCAAAAATGTACCAAAATGATTCTTCATATGAAATCGATAAAATTCATAGGATTTATTATGAGTTAGTGACAGAATATCCGTTGAAGAATAATACAAGAGAAGAAGTTTATCAATCTACAATAGCTTCATCTTCTCAATTAGAATTGGTTTTGGGCAAGGTGGATCCTTTGGCATCATTTGACTTATTTGTTAGTAATACCACTAGTGATGAGCATGTTAAGTCAGAGCTGGACCATTATTTAAGGGAACCTGTCTTACCTAGGTCTCCTAACTTTGATATATTGGCTTGGTGGAAAGCAAATGGAAGCAAATATCCTACTTTGCATGTTATTGCTAGAGATATTTTAGCCATTCCTATTTCTACAGTTGCTTCTGAGTCTGCTTTTAGTACCAATGATAGATTCGTGAGTCCACATCGTAGCAGATTACATCTTAAAATATTGGAGGCTTTAATGTGTGCTCAAAATTGGTTATGGGCAGAAACTAAAGGTATGTTGTATGAATAAATAATTTACATTAAAGGGGTGTGTGTGTGTGTGTGTGTGTGTGTGTGTGTGTGTGTGTGTGTTTAATTCTATTTGATTTTTATTTGGTTTTAGCAAACTATTGTTCATATATGAGTTTGTTTATATTATCAGGTTCTAGTTCTGGTTCTTTTACAAAAAATAGATGCGACTCATTTTATGAAGATACCGACGAGGTAAAATTATATTTGAATGAGGTTAATCATCTTATTTATTACAAGTGTTTACAAATGATTTATGACAAAGCATTTTCTTAAATAAATTTGTGGTGAACTAACAGTAATTAATTTTATTATTTGATATTGCAGGATTAAAGTGACAATCATAGGCTACATGAATATGATAAAGAGAAGATGAAGCCAAAGAAAGAAGGATTTGAAACATTTGTTATACATTTTTGTTCTTTTAGTTATTATTTATTCAAACATTTTGTAGTTTTGATATCATTTCAAGATATTGTTTCAAAATTTTAAAATTTTTTTCAATAATTTAAATACTTTATAAAATGGTGATGATTTTATTTTATTTAAGTCTCTAATTTTTTATTTATTGAAATTATGTATTCATACCTATTGTAAAATAATTAAATAAGTAAATGGGGAATGGGGTGGGGATGAGGAAATCATTTCCCACATGGGGATTCCTCATCCCCAGCCCCACTAAATTTATTGGGGAATGGGATGGGGAATGAGGGTTAAAAGTTTTTATGGGGTGGGGAATGGGGTAGGCCTCCCCACCCCCATTCCACCCCATTGCCATCCCTACCCATGGTTCGCGAAAGTAAAAAAACTCATTCCTTGTTGCATCTGGCACGAGATGATAAAGAGAGAGCTTCGTCTGTTGATTAACAGCGGATTGACGAAGCTCTTGGCATTGCTTTGTTTTTCTCTCCTTTCCTATCAGCGAGTTCCGATCCTTTTGTTTGAAATTTCTTCGTTCATACCGAATTGCTTGTAGAATGAAATCCTGTTCCACAAGATCCTATATCAACTATACATCCTCCTCACATTTATGCCGGAGATGTCACCAGTGCTAGCAGGCTTTGGCTTATGTAGATTTAAAATGATGAATTGGATTGTGGCAATCCACTTATCGCCAATGCGTAAATAGCACCTCTAGGCCAGGTCAAGTATAACAGCAGATATGATTTCCACATGCCAATCTAACCCCAAACGCTAAAATCCCATCACTATACTCAATTTATTTTCTAGTTATTTCAAGTACAAGACTTTAAAGACTATTTTCTTCTATTTAACAATAGTTAATAAAATACCATGAATATAGCCTGTTTAGTTTCTGGTTATAGTACAAGACTTCACAAAGTAATTTTACTTTTTTCAAAAGTATTCTCTAAAACCTAGCACTAAAATGGATATGAAACCAGACTAAATTATGCCCAACAAGGTCCAATAATAATGATGATGATAATAATAATAATTGTGATAATGATGATGATGATAATAATAACAATAATAATATTGCCATGAACGGGGAATTGATTCCCACTCATATCAAAGTCCAATATCAATAACCTACTTAGCCTAGCTACTCTATGTCAAATCTCTCCCACAAAACCTTTTATGATTAGTGTTAATACACAAGATATTAATTAAGGGAAGATACATATGACAAAGTGTTTCAGTACCATTTCAATAAAATGGAGGGTTAATTATTAATTTCTTCCAATTCTTAAGGAAGAATCAACCCCTTTGGCATTAGCTGCAGCAAATAGCTTAGCAATTTCAAGTTGAGTATTGGCAATAATCTCAGTTCTTCTAAGGTCCAATTCGCCTCTTTTAGCCTCAGCTTCAGTTCTCATTTTCTCAATTTCCTTCATAGTGTCCATTCTTGCTTGCTCTGATCTCACCACAACCTCGGCTAGCCATCGAATGCTTTCAGCTATTTCCCAATCTTCCCCTTTTCCCCTCCTTTTTCTCTCCATTTTTGTCTTCAACTTTTTGGACCTTAATTTCTCCTTGTCACTATATAAAGCTGGTGTACTGCTATCTGTATCCATCACTTTCTTGTCTGATGGATGATCAGAAAATTTTGTTCCTACTCCATCTCCCTATCAAGTTTTATAATCAATGAATCAGAATTTGTAAATTGCTTTGACTCAACGAAATGACACCATACACACCTAAAAATTATCCACCACAAATACATATATAAACAACGTTATCCATATTATGGTGGTATGTCTGATTAATCAATAAGTTCAACACTAATATTTGAGAGTTACATTTGTATCCAATTGCTTATTAATTTTCCTATATATATTTTCCCATATCTTTGAAATTTTGAAAGGGATGTTATCAAAAAAGCACTAGAAGTTTCCTCACATATAAATTCATAATAAGGTTTTTTGGCAACTATATTTTACCACTTAATGTTTTGATGGTTATCTTTTCACCTTTAAAATTCTAACACTATTAAAAAATTACTGAGGTTAAGAAGATATTTAAAGAATTTCAAGCTAAAGTTATTTTACTAGTTTTTTTATAAATTTTTATCTTTTTCTCTAGACATTCTATTTATGAAGCCTTTTTTTCCTTTATTTCAGTTATTAGCATTTTATTATATTAAAATATCCCTAAAATAGATTTCTATGTTTTATGAAAGAGTGACGATAATTAATTTTTTTTAAGCATTAAACAAACTAATTCATGATATTATTTTCACCTGTACAAACAATTTTCACCATATTAGGATCAATTATAATGAAACCCTCAAAATAATTTATATAATCTTATATTATTATATTTAATTAGTTTAATTATAATTAGCTTAATACAATGAAATTTATTTGTACAAGTGAAAATAATATCTCGAATTAGCTTGTTTATGGGGGCATGAAAATTTTTTAATTACTGTCACTTTGTCAAAAATCTAGAGTTCTATTATCAAAATATTTTAATATAATAAAATTCTAATAATTGAAATAAAGAAAATAAAAAAGGCTTGTAAATCGTATGTCTAGAGAAAAAAGAACTAGGAAAATAAGAAAATAACTTCAGCTTATAATTTCTCAAATATTATTATCACTTCAACAATTTTTAACCATGTTAAGTTTTGGTGGTTAAAAGATGTCAATTGAAATATTAGATGGTAGAATATAATTATAAAACAATTTAGTGATAAAATAGCACATGTTCAGTAAAATGTTTACTATATTTCCTAATAAATCACCTGAGTTTTTAGTTGAACATTACAAAATAAATAAAAATTTACCATCCCAATGATTTTTTAACAATATTAAAAATAATAAAAATATTCTCTCGTACCCGCCAATAAAAATGATGCTGAGATGTACAAGCTATACTTGTAGCAAGAGTAACTTAAGCTAAAATGTGTTCCTTATTGCAACTTGTACTGCTTAGATGCTATTCCTAACCGGGTTAAAAATTAAAATAATATAAATTCCATATTACTTTTTCTACTATTACAGATCACATAAGGCATGGTAAAAGTGAAATGAAATTTTCACTGCAGTAATTAAAGGTAAAACATCAGGTGTTGACTGTTGAATGTACATCTTTTTCAAGAAAACTACCTTCTTTCTCCCGTCGTATTTACTTCTTACTGGAGTAATCATTTAACTAGAAATGACCCATCCAAATTTTAGAGAAATATTCAAATCACCAAAAGTAAATATTATAAAAGAAGGGAGGATAACATTTTTCTCTCTATAATTTTACCATTTACGGTCAGAATTTTCATCAAACTTTGTTACTCCAAAAATTCATTCCACCCACAAAACATATATCTATATTGTAAGATCGACTAATAAAGAAATAAAATCAAATTCCACCCACAAAACATATATCTATATTGTAAGATCGACTAATAAAGAAATAAAATCAAATAATAATATTTTAGCGCATAGACAGACCTTGGCCATTATATGATCAACCCCATTGGAGCCATGTGAGTTTTGCGGCTGTGAAGGAAGAGGAGGAGTAGGAGCACCAGGAGGAGGTGGCAGCAGTGGCACCGCCGGTGACGACTCGATCAGCAGCAAAGGAGGATTATTGACAGGCTGAGGCTGGCTATGCTGCTGCTGTTGTTGCTGTTGCTGCAGCGGCTGCTGTGAGTTATTTCCACGTAGTAAGAGATCAAGGCGAGGATAAAGAAGCCAAGAAGACCCATCAGCATTAGCAGACTCTGATCTATACCTTTTCTTCATAGACTCAATCTTGTTCTTGCACTGAGTTTGAGTTTTTGATGACTTACTGTTATTAGCACGAGCTGACACATAACGAGCAACTTCTTCCCAGTCATGGCCTTTGAGTTTTGCTCGGTTTCTAAGCACCCATTTGGCTTCATAAGCTTCAAGTAAGCATGAAACTGCTCCTTCACTCCACTCATCTCTTTTCAGTCTATCATTACTGGTGCCACCACCACCACCACCAATTTGTTTTCTTGGAGATTCTTCTTTGATGTTATTAGCAAGGAGGAGAGATGGGTTAACGCTTTCTAAGGGGTTAGTATTATTTTCTTTCTCCATCTCTCCTCATGATCATAAAACAAATTACTGCTACTTTACTATCGTTAAAGCTTAAACGTAGCTAGGGTTTGTTTGTTTGTTGCTGTTGATAAAGAGAGAAAATTAAATGAAAGAGAGAAAGAGAACAACTAGCTTAGCATTAAAGAGATGGTGTAAAGGGTAGTGGAGAAAGCAAGAAAGAAGAAAGAAAAGTTATCACTTTGTCAAATGAGTTAATGATAGTAATCTTTTTCATTTTCCTTTAACTTATATTATTATTTTGTTTTTGTTGTTGTGGGTATGTTGGTTTTATTGATGTGGTTGGGTTTTTTTGGCAGTTAGCGTTGATACGAAGCCAACCAAGAAATCCACTGGCCTTATTCATAGAAGAAGGAGGAGGTGGTGGCGTTAATAGTTGATGGTTGATAGTGGAAGTGGTGGGTCACTCACGTGGGACTGTCACCCACTCCATCCCATCATCCAATTCACAATCCCACCACCCTTTTTTTTCATCTTGACTAATTAGTGATATTGAGACAGTTTTAAGTTTAAAACTCATTTAACTTAAAAGAAAAGAAAATCTAATTATAAAGTTTTAGATTTCAAATCCAAGATATATATTCAAGTTGTTAAGTTCATTACGCCTAAAGTGGATAACTCTAATCGCTATGAATGTACTTTACATCTACAGTCATTTGAGTTCGAATAATATTAAAAATTAAAGGATGATATTTAATGAGAGAAATTTGTTATTACCACCATTAAATCTTTTTAAAAATATATATGTATATAAAGTCCACCATACCGTATCATTTTAATATCTTTATTCTAATATGCTTGTCTCATCAATGTGAGAGCATGTTCAATTTACAACATTTTAAATTTTGAGTATAAACACAATTATCTACAAACTTTTGTCATAATTAATATTTTAGGTTTTTGCCGTTACAATTAAATTATGAGTCGAACACTTTAAATTCTGAATTCACATTCAATTATATTCTTTTTTCTTATACCATAAACATTCACTCATACCAAATTTTCGCATCATCTAAATTTCTCATGAAAAAAGTAGTGGTTACAACAAGTAGAATAAAATCTTTAAAAACTCTAAACATGAGAGGATCTCAATTCCACTCTCGCTCCGCCCCCCTTGGCTTGTTTTTCATTTTTTACTTTTATTCTCTCTTAACACCACCAGCCAATGTGTTGTACTATGCTATGCTTATGCTCTCCCAACAGCCTGTTGGCTACACTTTTGCACTTCCTTTTTAGCCTTGCTTTTGGCTTTTCTCCAATGCTTTTTGAAAACTTTGGGTGGATCCATCACCACTAGCTAGACTAGATGTAATATTGCAAATTTTTGAGGATTGGCTTTTGTATTTGACCTATTCTATTGATAGGGTTCTTATTTGATTCTAGCTGGCCGTTCCTTAAAGATGCCCTGTCAACAAGGTTAAGCACCAAGTCATTTGTTAATGTTTGGGCCTTGGACTGGGACAGCATTGACCCCTAAATCACAATGGACGTTCGCTTTTTTACCACAAACGTCCACAAGCCACACTCAAATGCATGCCCTTGGAGTTTGAAAGCCACATGACATAAAGTCATAAACCCAGAATCTTACCATTTATCTCTAATCTATTAATATGGATAACAACGGCATCTGTTCCATATCGGAACTTTCGCATGAGTAAATACATATACTGATTTTAAGATAATAAATTTTACAATAGATAACTGCTAGTTTAAACGGTAAAATTTCTTGGATTGAAATAAAATATTTAGTGTTATTCTAATCTCTCACATAAATAAGAATTCTGGTTGGTTTGATATTGAGGGCCGTGGTTTAAAAACTATAATGGCTGTTAAAGAAAAAAAAACTATTATGATACTATATTTTTTTTAATGCATCAATAATGTAAAAAATGCGTACCGTTAGATTTAATTAATGGTATACAATATTTATATTCATTAAAAAATTTTAAACATTTAAAAATACTGTAACTAGTTAACAAACCGATCAAAAAAATTATTTTAAATTTTAAAAGAACAAAGTTGTCATAGAATACAATTTCTTTTTTAGCTCATTGAATTAACACTTTTGCATGCTCTATGTAACATTTCTCTAAATTCTTTTGAACTAAACATTCTTCAGATTAACCAAAATATTCAACGAATTCAGTTCATTCTCTTTCAATTGACGTTCTTCGTCATAATGCAACAAATATTCAAAATTGCAAATGCCAGAAAAGCATATCTAGTAATTATATTTTATTGGTTATTGATATTATAACATGTCCATTATCTCAAAGAGAATGCAATCCGAGACCAAAGCGCTCAAAATGTATTAATTTTTTTTTAAAAAAAATCCTCATTTACGTGCATCCTAAATATTATTTTGTTACAGTTTAATTATTCAATTATTTATCTACTGTATTAAATGAATGACAGAGATTAAAATACTTAAATATGTGGATTCATAATAACCACACTATCATGCTGTGTTATACAGCAACTTACAAAATCCTAATTATCGTGGATTGCTTGGTAAATCGGACTGCTTGGTAAATCACTAGTTGTAGGTAAAATAATTTGATATTTGCAACAATTTGCAACAATTTTAGTCAAATAACGTTACTTTATTTTTTTAAGGAAAGAAAACGGGGCATGCCTTCAAACTAAGTTGACCCGTTGGGGTTTGAATTACCATTTCTTCTATGATTGAAAAACAAAAACAAAAAGAAAAAGAAAGAGAGAGAGAATAAAAAAAATTATCAGTTTAATTACCATTTCTTCTATGATTGAAAAAAAATCAAAGATTAATTAAACTGATAAATTTTTTAGTTGTGAAGTATAACTAAACTTTCAATTTGATTGTGTGATAGTATAGCTACTCGGGCAGGATCCTGGTGAAGAGTGGTGTAGAACGAGGTTTTGCTTAAGTTTTGCTAAATAATGCTAAATAAGAGTAAATGTTTGTTTAGTATCTATATTTTAGTTCAAGTGTCTATATAGTCATTATATTTATATAATAAAAAAAAAAACTCAAGACACCCCCACAGTTTTTTTTTTTTTACATTCACCCCTATAGTTAAATATACTATATTTTCACCTTTACTTTTTCTTTTCTTTCGCAACAATACCATTGCAATAATATTCTAGACATTAATTAATTTATCTATAAAAAGTTAATTAGCAAATTATCAATAATTATTTATTAGTAAATTAACTAATTTGATAAGTTATCATTTTTTTTCTTTTTACTAAAATCCCCAAAAAAATTATTGCAAGAGTATTATTATGAAACGAAAAAAGTAAGGGTAGAAGTATAATACATTTAATAGCATTGCAGCCTTAAGGTACTTTTCTTTTTTTAAATATCGAGACTAAAAAAAGTATTCAACTCAAAATACAGAAATTAAACGAATATTTACTCCCTAAATAATAAAGTATTTAAGTGCTTTTATTAGCTATTATGTTAAAATGTTAACAATATTTTTAATTTACATCATATTTCTATAATTATATGTTTTTGTATTATTGGCCATATTAGGAGTAATTCCCTTAATTTGACTAGAGAGGATCGTGGAATAAAACTTGTCATTACAATAGTTAGCCTAGATTCTAAATTCATATAATTATTTAGATTGGAGAACTAGGGAACATAGGTCGAAAATTTGGTCCTAATAAATATCAGCACGAGAAATTTTAATACAACCAATTTAATGCATGTTTGACACGTGTAATTGAATTTTATATAATCACCAATTACATCTTAGTTATTAAAAATATATGGACATATGTTATGATATCATTTTTTTTATTTTATAATTGACACGGTACTTCAAAAGTATTTTAGAACTCCTCTTACGACACACTTATAATATATGTATACCTTAATCCGGATATTAACCGGCCGGGCATGGAAAACTAAAAGTTGAGAAGACTCGAAATCTTCCATCAATCATGGATGAAAATTGCTTTACCAACTAACCACCGTCCTTGGTGCCATTTTTCGGGTTTCATTTAACAGCTCTGAAGCAATATGGTTTTCCATCTTTCCAAATGAGAAGTGGGTCATATCAGGAAAAGAGTGAAGCACAAGAGCATGAATGATGAGATTAAAACTCAGGCAACAACGGTTAATATGTCAGCTAATATGGCAATAGCTCCTTCCCATGTGCTTTCGCGTAAAAGCTTCCTGGAATAGAACTACGTAAACAGCAAAAGTATACAACTTGTAGCACAGCCATACGTATGGGATCAATTAAAATTTTGGATTTATTTCTCTAAAGCTACAGGCAGTGTAGGATCAACTAAAATTTTGGATTAGTTTCTCTAAAGCCACAAGCAGTGTAACTGCATTTACAAAAGGGTAACTTGAGAAGGGCACACGGATGGGAACTCACCCTTAAAAATTGTTGGGAGGGTGCCCATGGGCTTATATTCGTTCTATCCGTGACCCTAACGTCTACTTATATTGATCCCATCATTCCCAGCTGGATGACTGTAAATCCATTTTTTCTCTGAAATCAAATGATGAGAACTTATGGGTAAAGCTCCCCTTAAAAATCGACTTGTAAAGAGATGGTCTAATGAGCTTATACTCTCATTTATATTATTGTGTGTGTGTGTGTGTGTATTTTTTTTAATGTGGGATATTCAATCCTAATACTTTAGTTTTACCTAGGGATGGCAGAAAAATCCGGATCCGGCCCGCATCCGCATGGATCCGGGAAATCCGGATCCGGAAAAATCCGGATCCGCATCTTAAAAAATGCGGATCCGGATTTAAAAAATTTAAATCCGCACGGATCCGGATGCGGATCCGGATGCAGTTGCATCCGGAAATCCGGATATCCGGATCCGGTTTTTTTATTTTAAATAAAAATATATATAAACTTAAATAAAAAAAAAATCTAATCTCTAAATCCCTAATTCCTAAATCATTTTCGTTTCCTTCTCGACTGTTCTCACCTTTGTCTCTTGCGCCTCTCTTCCGCCTTGGTCTTTTGCGACCTCTCTTCATTTCCTTCATTCAACTTTCCCACACGCCGTGCGTCGCGACTCTCCGTGACGCCGACTCGACTCGTCCGTGACACCGAAGCTCTTCTCGCAGCTGCCGGGCGCGCGCCCCGCGTCTGTCTGCCTGGCTCGCCTCGACGCCTCGCCAAGCTCGCCGTGCTCGATCTGCGCGGTCGTCGAAGACTTGTTGTGACGCCGTCGTGTGCCGTCCAAGAAGTTAATTTGGTAATGATTTTGCCGCTTATTTCAATTATTTTTTATTTTTCAATTAGATACATGGCTTTTTTTGTTAATAATTTGGCATTGTGATTGATTATTTAATTGTATTTAATGACTTTAAGTTGATGTAAATTATTTAAACTTGAAAATATTGTTGGTTAATTTAATTTTATTGTTGATTGAATTTTTTTCTGGTTATTAACTTGGTATTGTGTTTAGTTGTTTATTGTATTTAATGAGTTATGAGTGTAATACTGTAATCTACTGGAAATTTGTTTAAATTTGGAAATGATATTGGCTTAATTTAATTTCTTTTTGATTGAATTGAATTTAATTTTGATTAATTGTGTTTGCTGTTTTGTTTAATTATTTCAATTAAATGCATTAATTTTAATATAATGTAAATGCTTAATCGTAATTTTTTTTTCACATATGGTTACTCACTTTATAATTACTTTAATTAGATTTTGGGATTAGTTGAACATGGCCGAAGAAGAACAAGGAAATAATTTTTCATTCTCTCCAAATAGTGTTAATAATGCCGATGTTAGATTGGAGGATGTTCGCGAACTTGAAAATGACAATGTTGTTGAAGTTGAACCGAATGTAGAAAGTGGTAGTAGTCGTGGCCGTTGTAGTCGTGGCCGTGGTAGTCGTGGTCGTGGCCGTACACGTGGTGCTAAACAAAAAGGAAGTAATGACATTGGAGGTGTAGGGGAAGGTTCTACATCGGCTCAATCTAGTGGTGGTAGGCTAACTTCGGATGTATGGAATCATTTCAAGAGGCACAAAGATGCGGAGGGGGATTATCGGGCCGTTTGCAACTATTGTGGTAAAGTATTGACCGGACATTATACTAGTGGAACTACACACTTGAAAAATCATTTTACTAGTTGTTTAAGAAAGAATTTCAAGGATGTTGGTCAAATGCTCCTTGCCAAGAAAAATGATGGATCCATTACCGTTGAGAGTTGTTCCGAAGTAAAATGTGATATGACGACGGTGAGGATTGCTATTGCAAGGATGATCATTTTGCACGAGCTTCCACTTTCATTTGTTGAGTATCAAGGGTTTCGTGATTTGATGAAGTTGGTTCAACCGACACTTGATAGAATAAGTAGAAACACCATCAAGAATGAAATTTTAAAGCTTTATGATGTTGAGAGGTCCAAGACAATGAATTTGTTGGATGCTTGTGAGAGTAGGATTGCAATTACTACCGACATGTGGACGGCTAGCAACCAAAAAAAGGGTTATATGGTTGTTACGGCGCATTATATTGACAACCTATGGGTGTTACGGAGTCGCATTATGAGGTAATACTTTTAATATTTATATTATACTTATTTTAATGATTTTAATGAATATGATTATTTATATTATACTTATTTTAATGATTATATTTGTTTATATTATGCTCATTATTCTTATTATACTTATTTATATTATGCTTATTTGAATGATTTGAATTATTATGCTTATTTATATTATGCTTATTTTAATGATTTTAATGAATATGATTATTTATATTATACTTATTTATATTATGCTTATTTTAATGATTATATTTATTTATATTATGCTCATTATTTTTATTATACTTATTTAGATTATGCTCATTTGAATGATTTGAATGATTATGCTTATTTATATTATGCTTATTTTAATATTTAGGTTATGCTTATTTCAATGATTTTAATTATGTTATTCTTTTTTTTATTCTTTTTGTATTGTTAGGTTTATATATGTGCCCGCTCCACATAGTGGTGAAGTATTATGCAATGTTCTCTATGATTGTTTGATGGATTGGAATATTGATAGGAAAGTGTCAACTGTGACTGTGGATAATTGTGCTGTCAATGATGCGATGATTAATTTGTTGTTGGATAAGTTTCCACCTAGTTCATTGATTTTAGGCGGGAGAATTTTTCACATGCGTTGTTGTGCTCATATCTTGAATTTAATTGTGAGGGATGGGATGTCTGTGATGGAGAAAGGTGTTGAAAATATAAGAGATAGTGTTAGTTATTGGACTGCTACACCTGGAAGAATTGAAAAATTTGAGGCTGCAGTGCGCCAAATAGGAATTAAAGAGTCCAAACGTTTGGTTCTTGATTGTAAGACTCGATGGAATTCAACTTACTTAATGCTCACTACTGCTTTGTTGTACAAAGATGTATTTATTCGGTTGAGTAAGTTGGATAAACAGTATAAATGTTTGCCTAATGAGTTGGAGTGGGATTTGGCAAAAGTTTTATGTGACCATTTGGATTTGTTTTGTATGTTAACTGAAATTGTTTCCGGATCTCGATATCCCACTTCCAACTTATTTTTTCCTAAAATTTGTGAGATTAGATTGTCAATGAATTCATGGAAGGCATCACCCAATATGGGGATTAGGCAAATGGCTGAAAATATGATTGCTAAATATGAGAAGTATTGGGATGTTATTCATGGAGTGTTAGCTATAGGGAATATCTTAGATCCTAGGTTTAAGAAGATGATGATTCACTTCTTTTTTCCTAAGATTTATGGAGATCTTGCTGCCTATCAAGCTGAAAAAGTATTTAAGCTTCTCGGTGAAGTGGTGAAAGAGTATGAATTAAAGCATGCAACAAGTGAAGATGGAGGAGATTTTGAGATGGGTAGTTCTTCTCGAGGTATGCCACAAGCTCCTATTTTTAAGGATTCAAGTATGGCCGGTGAATGGGATTCATTTGTTTCTAAAGAAGTCAACTATAAGCAAGCTAAATCTGAATTGGAGACTTACTTAGATGAGGGAGTTTTGCCTACTACGAGCAATTTTGATATTTTGTCCTGGTGGAAGAATAATAAGGGCAAATATCCGATACTTGCTGAGGTTGCTAGAGATTTCTTGGCCATTCCTGTGTCTACTGTTGCTTCTGAGTCCGCTTTTAGCACCGGAGGTAGACATTTGAGTACTCACCGTAATAGACTTCATGAAAAGACTGTGGAGGCATTGATGTGTACTCAAAATTGGTATTGGACTGAAATCAAAGGTAAAATTACTTATTTTATTTATTCATGTATTATTATATGTTTATATTTTTGTACTAACATAACACTCAATAATTATTTTTATATTTTCATTGTTAGATCGTGAGCCGCTTAAACGATTTGTAGAACAAATTATGAATCTTTGAAGGAGTGGAGGATCCTGATGATTGAAGATATGGTGGCATGACGTTTTGGATTTGAAGTTTGGAATCTTCATGAATTTGTAGTGTTTAATGGTTGTGAACTTGAATTTAGTTATGTTTTTTATTTGTGGATTGTAATGGTTGTACACTTGAATTTAATTTTTTTTTATGTTTGATTTATGTTGTGATAATTTTATTTTGTGGATTTATAATGGTATGTTATTTATGTTAAATTGTTACTACTTACTAATGGATTTTTATTTGGGGATTTTAATGGTTGTGTATTCGAATTTAGTTATGTTTTTTATTTTAATAGTTATTCACTTAGAATTAAGTTATTTTTTATGTTTGATTTATGTTATGATATTTTTATTTGTACATTTATATTGATGTTATATGTTATTTATGTTAAAGTATTAATTGTTATATTATAATTGAATTTTATTTGATATTATTAATTAAATTGTTGAATTTTTAAATTATATTTTAATTATTTAAATTTAAATTTTACGGATCCGGATACCCAGAATATCCGCCGGATCCGGTGCGGATTTTACCCGCATCCGGATCCGCAAAAAAAATTTTGGATCCGGATGCGGATCCGGATATGGAAATGATAATCCGGATCCGGATTTTGCCAACCCTAGTTTTACCCACTCTTCTATCTTGACGAAACAGAAACGTAAAATGTTAAAGATAATTGAAACAAAATTTCTAAGTAATGAAGCTTATTGAATAACATTGATTTGACAAAGCTATGGTTTTAGCCCCTTTATATAATAATCTTAAATATTGTGAATTTACTAAAATCGTCAAATTTAAAATACTCCTAATCTAAATAAGAAAAAGAAAGCAAATGGTGTCCAAATTCGAATTTCAGAAAAAAGATAAAGAATTTTAAAAAAATAGGAAAAATATGAAATCATCTTAAAACTGAGAAATAACTAACAAAGAAGTAGAATTTTTAGCTCGACCACAGGACATAACGGCACAAACATTCTGAGTTTAGTTCGCCTCATCGCAAGTTTTGAAACAATATCTTATACGTTGAAAATGAACACTTGTAACTCAAATTATAGCCTTCAAAAATAACCCCACTCGTAATACACAATCATCCTACATCATATCTCCTATAAAAATAACTAAAATAACACATGGTAAAAGGACTTAATTATCATTCTGATTTAGTATAATTATCAGAAAACATGAAGCAGAGTAACATGTGCAGACAGGCTCAAATCAAAATAAAATTAAGTTGCATTACGGGGAATTTGCCCTATGAAATAAAAAAAGACATTACCAGTCCACAGAATCACTCCAAATAAAACTTGCCTATATAAGCAATTGCTGTGCTAACTTCACCCAGCAAAATATATACATGCTCAACAGTGGATGAATATGCGGCTGGCCACATGACCACTCAGCTTTCAGGAAATTTAAATGGATAAATGACTCGGAAAACTCAAAAGTCGCAACAGCATAATCTTGACGCCAAAAAGGAGGGAGGAAGGGGGGCAGAGCCCAGCGTTGAACTAACTTTTTAACTCATCCTTAGAAGAATATAATTAATAATTAATAGATAAAAATACAAAACTATTTGAACTTAGTCGTATATTGATATACATATACATATAGCAAAAATTATTAAAAAAAAAAGAAAACAAAACAAAACATTATAAAAAATTAAATACAGATCAGCTTAGCATTTAATCCAAACCTAAAAAAGAAACTCATTAAGCCTCCAGACTTCAAATGATCAAATCAGCTGCATATATATAGCTGCACATATAAAAAATTTGGTCACATCAGGGCGAGGGTGATGTTTAGTTTACCATATATATTCACCATTTCTTTTCAGTGAAAGAATTGGAGAAAGTGTTCGGCAAGCTGGAAGATAATACTGGTATAAAAGAACCCATTAAGTGAACACTCACAAGATTAGTGTTCAATTTGTACAAAATACATATAAATGATCACATATATATACCTCAAAAACTTACAACCTACAACCATCATCTATCAGATACAAATGGCCTACAGCTACTTTTTTTTACCTGGCTGCTTTCGTATTTCCTATAATTAACAGTAAGGCAAGCCCATTTCTCCATCATGTGCTCAGTTTCCATCTATCTGTATTTCCATTTTATTGAAATAAATAAATTGGATCATCCCCACGGTAACTGCACATATTTTTTGGAGAGCAAATTCCAAATCTAACTGTGTGATGCAGTGGAATTCACAGCCCCACATCTGTTGGGTGAAGAAGCTTCTATAACAAACTGCAAGAAAATTTGATAGCAATCACAATTCACGAAGTGCCTATTCTGCAAGATGAGCACTCGTCAAGCACAATATCAGCGGGATCTCCAATCCATGGTCTCCCTTCCCTCCATTGAAATTTAATTCTTAACTTCCCGTTTGCATCTACACCAACCACCTGCCCTTTGCTTGCATGAGTCTCCATTCCCCATTCCCATCGAGGAGTCACCAGCCCTTCTTTTATCTTCACTTTGTCCCCAACTTTGAAAGGTCTAACCCTTTCCATTTCCCATGCCTTGCAAAGCCAGAGCCTCTCCATAAAGCAGAATGCCACCCATAATTCCCCACTTTCCATCCTATGTACCACTCCAATGCTTGAATGGCTTACCTCTCCCCACTGGTAAGTTGGAGTCGTAACTGATGCTCTAACTCTAACCCAGTCTCCAATCTGGAGTTCCTCTTCCTCTACCACCTCCACCTCCGATGGATCAAGCATCCAAGTTTTTGAGCCTACTGGAGTATATATTCTGAGCTTCCCATCAGCATCAATTGCAGATACAATGCCTACACTAGCATGGCTATGCCCTGACCATCCGAATCTCGGCAGCTTCACAGATAGTTTAACCCTTACCCTCTGCCCAACCACAAGCCGATCTACTCTTTCAAGATGAGAAGTAGGGCCTACCCACCTTTCTTGCTCACAACAAAAAGCAACAAAAGTGCTTCCATCCCAATTATCATCTTGAAAACCAATTCCTTGTACAACGCCGACATTTCCTGGTCCAATAGATTTCCAGTTACTAGCAAAATCTCTCAATCTTACCCACTCTCCAACTTCGAACATCTGCCCTATTTCAAGATCGGCAGGATCTCCTTTCCACAGCCCAGGCAAACCAAAGAAGGCAACCCTGACTTCTCCATCGGCATGAACACTGGTAATAATACCCCGTGAATCTGGCTGGGCCCCTCTCCAACCCCACCTTGGCTCAGCCAGTCCACTCCGGAAGCGGACATGCTGCCCAACTTTATAGGAGGGAATCTTTTCAACATCTGTGTAATGAGTACTCCATCTCCCTTTCCGGAAACAGCAAGCCAACTCTAGATAACCATTGTCTTGTATACTATGAACAACAGCTAAACTTTCCTTCCCAACAGTGTTCCAGTCATAACTTGGTCTGGTACCAATGCTTGGTTTTGAACGTACCCAATCACCAACTTCAAATCCTGAAAGCCGTTCAGCATCTCCAGGAGAAACTTTCCACAAGCTATGCCTGCCAGCAACTTTTACCTACACAGAAATAACCACTGTTGATCTAAAGCATTTAACCAAACAATGATGGGCACATAGCCTCATAAAAAGATAAAAGTCTATAAATATATATTATTCTAAATTAACAGTTTCCAGTCAACAGGAAACAGATGGTTTACCTAAAACTATAGCCATAAAAGAATGCCTATATTTGCAGAGAGAAAATAATTCAACAGAAATCACACAATTGAAACACACATATGTTGTCATTACACAAATTCTTACATTCAAAGCCCCATCCATGTCAATCTTCACAATTTTTCCTACAGTAGCAGGAGTTTCCTTTGACCATCCAAGTCGTGGCTGGGCGACAGATGGCATCACATGAATCTCTTGTCCCACTTCAAAAGGAGGCACCTTCTCCACATCTGAGACAGAGCAACAAAAGGGCTTGCTCCTAAAGCAGAAAGCAATGCCCACATCCCCATCTTCCTCCAAACTATGAATTATCCCAATGCTGTTTCGGGTAATATCCTCCCATCCATATTTTGGGGACGACACAGACGCTTTCACTCTAACCCAATCTCCAACCTGTCATGGATGAATACACATTTACACAGAAGATTATTCACTTAAACCCACCTTCAATGTCTCAAATCTCACATATGATACAGAAAAGAGCACTGCTGTTTGAACAGCAACAAGACAACAGAAGGGAAAAAAAAAAAGAGTATTGTTCATACTACAGTAACACAGCAGGAAAAAAGAAACGGCATCAATGGTAGTATTGCTACAGTTCAAATAATATTTTCCCATAGAAACAGCAGTCAGATTTTACCTTGAAATCCTCAACCTTTTCCATGTCAGAAGGATCAGCCTGCCATGGTATAGGTCGGTTAGGTATTTCAATTATTAGAAGACCATCATTCTCTATCTCGCTGATCTTTCCAACACTATGATGGGTCTCACCACCCCAAGCATATCTAGGTTCTGCAACAGATCGCTTCACACATACCCGGTCGCCAATCTGTAAAAATAAAAGAGCGGAATTAATATTCTTAACAAAAAAAAAATCAACTAAATGAAAAATATATACATCAGCAGTGCCACAGGAGCAAAAGGAAAAAAAGTTATTCCGTACCCTAAAGGGGGGAACAGGCTCCACCTCTTCTGGTTCACAATGCCATGGATTTGGAAGATAGCTTAATTCCAATAACAGACTACTGTCAGGTCTGATACAATATACTATACCAATGCTCCCTGGTGTTACAGATCCTAATCCGTGCTTTGCTGTTGTTAGGGTTGGGCGAATGCGAACCCAGTCTCCAACTTTGAATTCTTCAACTCTTTCCATCTCTGCAGGATCAGCCTTCCATCCCCTGGATGCTCCTGGAAACCCAACCCGCAGGATCCCATCATCATCAACACATAATACAGTTCCAATACTGTCACGAGATTGACCGCGCCAACCAAACCTGAAAACATATAATTTTCAAAAACAGAAAAACAAGGCACATCACCGAAAGCTGAAAACAGTAATTCCTTCAGATTATTTTACACAGGGATTCAGACTACAAAACAATCATAGAACTAATAACACAAAACCTCAAGGTCCGTATCACATCTCTATTTTCTACGTCTAGCGTGGTATGCCATAAATATAGCCAACTCGCAAACACTTCTAAATACATCACACAGGTAGCACACATTTTTTCTGTTAAAACCAAGTTCTAACAGGGCAATCATTGCTCTGTTCTTGGAAACTGTTTTGAATGTTTGGGAATTGAACCTACTGAAGGCGAGTATATAGAACATGTAAATTTTCCATCTGTCTTTGTTTGTTTACTTCCCATATTTGTAGGTTAAAACCACATACAAGACCTACCAAATTTTCTCTTCTGGGAATAAATGTGAATGATCAATTTTTTTTTATAACTAAGCAGTTTATTTCCCCTCATCTTCCTCTTCTCGTTCACCTATGCTGAGACCAGGGTCACCTTCACAGTTTCTCTATCACCAATCAATATATCTTTCTTAGTTCCCAACGCCATATACACAACCCCCCCCCCCCCCAAAAAAAAAAAAAAAAGAAGAGAGGCTCACTCCAAACATGAGAAACAATCAACTCACATGATGTCAAGCAAAAATCGGTAGTGACGAAGAATACTTAAAAAAAGATAATAAAGGTAAAGCAATTGAAAAATGCTAGTCCCTGAAGAATGGTTTGAGGGAGAAAAGAAGGATAATATGGGCCACAAACAACCGTTTGAATTACCTTCGGAAATGACACATGTATATCCCCACAAACAAAAGAGTCTTTCTGATTAAGGTACTATACAAAAGAATCATGCACATAGAACTACCAAAACTAGAAGGGCACAATAAGAAATGTGATAACGAAATAGTGGAAGTACAGCCCAAATAAATTTAGATAAGAAAGGGATTTATTAAAATGGACAAGCAAAATATCTACATACAAACTGGTCCAGGACTATAGATACCTCGTATGTATGTAATTTACACGATAATAGACATATATTGGGAAAGCTACTATCTTTTCACCTGTCAAATCAATTAAGTAAATGCCTCAGGAAAGCTAGTGTGGGCAATAAAATGGTTATGGATAAAGAGCTCCAAAGTTGAAGACTCCACTTCTATAAGGATGGCATATAGGACATTAGTTGAGTTTTCTGATGAACGATCATGTTAAACATAGGAGACACAAGGTAAGAGAATTTGGATCAGCTAAATATGAAAAACCACGAAGTACTTTCCAAAAACCAGTCGAGTGAGATATAAGTCACTGAATTTCAATACTCAGTTCATTTAATTGTACTGCTCAAACCAGGGCTGGGGAGGGGTTCGCTTTATATTTATGCATTAAATTTTTATAGAAAACTGACATATCTGCTACTTTCAACTTTCAAGACTCACTTCAACATAAACAATTTAAGACATATCCAGTCCATTGTGGACTTCAGTGCCAATTATGATTTCTATAACCCATCAAAACTTTCATATGACAATAAATTCATAGTTAAATATGGTTCATAAACCACATATACAGGTTAGAGCTAGACAAGCAGATGCAATAAATGTGATCAGTCTCCACTAATGATCTTCCAACAACAGGAATCAACACACTCCATTAACAGGCATTTTTCACTTGAAAAGAGAAGCAATAATTAGAGAATCAAGATTGTAATGAACATTAATATATAACTGTGTTGGAGACTTCACAGATCCAAACCTTGGCTCTTTGACATCTGGTTTAAGTTTTACGTGTTGCCCCCTGTCCAATGGAATTAACTTTAAAACCTCGCTGGCAAGTACACGAGCCTCTCCAGAACAAAATGACACAATGAGATTGTCTTTATCAAGGACACTTTGCACAAAGCCAACACTTTTATGTTTTGCACCTTGCCACCCATAAGTAGGGGTTGTAACACTCCTTTTGAACTTAACCCAATCACCAATCTCAAATCTGAACACAAAGTGAATACAAGAATCGCAATGTATTTTAGTCATAAATTGTTGTTCTTAAATAACTCAAGTAAATAGAATCAACACAGAAACTACAAGAATATATTTGTCCTCACATGGTAGGAGAAAGATGAACACCCCTATTCATAAGTGCCTCCATTAGATCTTCAGAGATCCATTCCCGAGGAAGGCCCTCCAAAAAATCGCGTAATGTCTTACCGCTGTTACTCATAAAATGAGTACCAAATCAGTGATGTAATACAGCTCAAAATTACATGATGCAGCAATTGGAACTTCTTGATAAATATTGCAACATTTTAAACCAGTCACAGAGACAAGATTAATGTGTTAAAAGTTCATTAGTTATATAGTCTACAACAGGCATAACAGAAAACTTCATCGAAAACTGTGGGTTCAAGCAAGTGATGGGAAACACTTTTGGTGAAATGACAAGCCAAACAGGATTGGCCCTTAAGCTCCAGGTCAAACGAGAAAAAGGTGTGGCTGGGTGGAGCTTAGTCGTAAGGCATTCTACACAGAAAAGTTCATCAACTAAATTCTAGCATACAGGACTTCATGTCTTTCTGTTCGAGAAATGACTCCTTCAGATCCCAGGAATATAGTCTCCCTATCCCCAGATTTCAAGGTTGTCAAAGTCAAAGAAAAATTCAAGCAGTGATTACTTGTCAAATTCCACATCATTATCTTGCCTAATAGTTGGAATGATTGAGGAACATCCCAGAATATCAAATTCGAAGACAACCCTGTATCTCTGTGACTCTGTGCGTGCATAAGTAACATAATGGAATTAAATGTCAAAATCTAGAAATTCTAGGCAAAGCTCGGAGACTTGGAAAGCAGGTCAGTTTAATTTACTTCCCAAAAAACAAAGCAAATTTAATTTCTCATGCTGAACATTTCTCAAGTGACTTTACACTAAAATATTCCAGAAGGAACAAACAAAGCCAAAGCCCGATAGTTTAAGATAAATTATCAACAATGAGAACCTCTTGGGAGAAAACAAAATCTAACAAGACTGGCTCATAAGGACTACTTGCCTGTGGTTTCTAACTTCAACTGCAGCATCTGGATGACTAAGCATAACAATGAGCCACTCAAGATTTTCACGAATCATTTTTGCTGCATCTGCCGCAATATGAAAAGCATTATCACCTTCATCATCCTGAAATGACAAGTTAAGACGAAATAGGTAATTGCCAGAGGAGAAAACTCCTTACAGAAAAAGCAAACAGAGAGGTAAGCGCAGGAAATGGTACTCCAAGCATTAAACATGGCAATTAATTTTTTTCATTCCATGGTTCATTTGAATAAAAGAAGATGGCTTTAGAACTAGCTATTTTTGCATCATGAATGGAATATGATGATAACTTGAGAAACATAATGCTAAATAAATTGGGAGATAATGCAAAAGCCAAATTTGTAAGACAACATTAGTTCTCCACAATACTTGATCAATTAAATAAAAAGCTGCATGATTATGCATTCAAATAACCTTGTAATAAAGTACAGTGCCACCATAAAAGTGCATCCTATCAAGAGAAATTCTAGGAATTTCAAAAGCAATGTCGGAAAATAGAACCTGCCAATTACAGTCAGCCCCAGCAGATAAAAGCAAACCCACACACGACTTTGCCCCTCTGGCCAGTGCTACATGAAGGGGTATTGTATTGTGCACATTCCGAATATTTACATCCACTCCCGCATCAAGAATAATCTATTCAATATTTTTGCAAATAAGAAATGTATTAACTAAACAAATAAAAAAATTCAACTGTTTACATATACAGCACATGCAAACTGTGCACCAGTTATCTAAGAAGAAAATATTAAGCACACCTGTCAAGAAGCATGAACACACATAACTTACTTTGACGAGCTCAACATCATTAGCCATAGAAGCAATATGCAAAGCTGTTCGATTTTGGGCATCTTGAGCAGTTGGCTCTGCTCCAGCAGTGAGCAATATTCGCACCAATTCTCTCCCCTCTGCAATTAATATGAATATATGATCAACAAATTAAACAGAAGAAGCAAATAGAACTAACACAACCGTCAAAAATTTGCGTGCAAGAAATAAAACCTGTAAATCTCACAGATTACTTTGAATTAAAGGGAAAATGCATGCATGCACACCTAAACACATGCCACAAACAGGAAAAACAGACATGCACACACTCAAAAGATAAAGAAGAAGAGTGGACAATATTCCACAATGAGCACAAAATCTTTTATGTATACATGTGTCACTGATAATCAGCAATCTATTCTAGGGTGATAATAAAAATTCCAATTTACATAGTTAAATTAAATAGTTTCAAAAATTAAAAAGTTCCACATTCTTATGGACTTTTTTGCTCTTCCTACGACCGAACTACAGTTCCTGATATGGGGACTCCAAAAAGGAAAAAACTAGTTTAGGCAATCATTATTTTTAATTTTTTGATAAAAAAAATGTATTGATAGCAGAAAGATTTACAAAAGGTGAACAATCTGCTAGCTGACACCCAAGAATGTGAAATTAAGAGAACTCCAAAAGGAACTATCTTGCTTGTGAGGAGTAAATAGGTTGAAAGATATCCAAGTTACGCCCTTATCAAACATAAAAAATAATCCCAAAAGTCCTTCCCAATTTAAATGAATTAGTTTACTCTGTCCAAAAGAAACAAATTGTCCAAGCTATAAAACAAGTGGTAAGAGTTTGGGCATCTTCAAAACTCAAAAACTTTATTTGCATCGTCCTTTATTTTTTTCTAAATTTAAAATAAAAGTAAAAATAATAGCTGAGTTTGAACCAAAGACATCTCAAAATCTGCTAGAGTTATATATATATATATATAAAGCATGTGGAGCTATTTCAGTAAATCCCTGAAAGTCAATTATCTTTTTCATTTTTTTAAGACGAGAGACAACATCATTAAAATCTACAAGCCAATTTAAGACCACAAGCATTACCAACTTCATGATCTTTCTTCAAAGCAGCCACCATGCAGAGTGCTGTGCCAACTGGGCCAGGAATGTCAATCGCATTAATAATTTCATCTGGAGATGCAACTTCAACCCACCTTTTAACAACTGCCACATTCCATGTTGCTACACATAAATGCAATGGTCTGCAACAACAAATTCAGATATGCAGCATTTAGATGCATGTTGAAAAGACACAAAAAACAAAAAAAGAGAGGAAGGAGTAGCACACAAGCTTAAAAATGTTTGAAATTTTGTAGTTACTCATAATAGAAATTTGAATCAAAATCACCGCAACAAAAATAGCAAGTTAAAAAAGTAGCATCTAGTTTTATTTGATGACAAGGTTGGAACAGCATGGAAACACTAGAAATAATAATCTATAAAAGCCTGTGCATTTAACAATGAAGTTCTCTTCATTTTTCTAATTTCTTGCTATTAAGCATATAGAACCCGAGCAGAAAAACTCTCTTCCTTTTTCATTTACATTCTTTTATAAACTTATCCCAAAACCTTTGCATTCCAACTTAATTTTCCTCTTTCCAATTTCTACTAACTTATCCCCAAAACAGTTCACAAATCCTTTTCCTTTTAAATCCAATTAAAAAAAAATCTTCCTGATCACACCACAAACAAATACCAATAGTACAGTTTGGCATTATGCAGAATCCAACTCTAGTTTTAGTGGCTTTGTTCATTAAACAGATGCCAAAAGCCTATTGCCTTCAGTGAAATCTTCCGATTATCATGGTTTACCTCCTCTGAGCCAATGAAACAAGAGACTTATATATTGAAGTTTCTCAACACAGACTTTCAAGGTTTAATAAGCTTAAAAAATCTAAAACTACAAGCACTTTCTCATTTCATCTCCCCCAACCAGCACTAATGAGAAATATGATTCATGCTAAGACTAAAGACATAACCTCTAACTTGTTAGTTAGCATAAACCACATACTATCACTAATAGAAGTCTTTTCCCTCATTAAAAATGTATAAATTTCAATAAGAAAGTTCCATTGAACCATAGATCACCTTTCTCTTCCAAAGAGGCTGGAATCCTTCACCTCAGCCAAGGAATTGATTACCATGGCCAGACTAATTTCATTCCAAGTAAATAGTTACCTAAAGTTGTTCAAATCAAAAGAATTTATTGCTGATTGATCTAACATTTTTGTTGTGACAACCGTGTTCCCATCCAAGGTAAAATTTCCATTGAGCATTACAAAAATAAGTTTACTACAATAAAACAGGACACAAAACCCATCTTTCTCTTCCATGATAAGGCACTATAATTTGCATCTTCATGATAAAAACAGTGATGTCTGAGGAGAGATTTTGGTACTCTTAGGTATCTGAAAATTTAATCTACTAATAAACTGATGAATTCTCAAGAATGTCTCAGCTGGTGGCTATATTTGATTTCAGACAACAATATTAGGAAGTACAGATCAAGGGCTTGTTAAGATAATAATATTAGATAAGCAGTTTAAGGAAGAGTAAAGTTGAATATAGGTTGGAATCCAATGCCAGAAAAAAGCAAAGAAAAAGAGTACGAAGAGAAAAACAAAAACATTCATATATCAGCACAGCAAGATTCATCAGCAACAATCTTAGGTTTAACATGCATCACTGAGCTTTTTTGCACGCATCACATATCAGCATGGTATGAATGCACCAGACCAGTGCAAAATAGCCCATAAATAAGGTTTGCTATGTTGAGACCATAACCAACCATAAAACAAAAGCTTAAACCCAGCCACAATTACAAATCAATGGAATAAAATATCCCAGCTGTGGTGATTGCCAAGTATAATAAGGTTAAAAAAAAATAGATTGTTTATTCTTCTGACAAGCACAACAAGTCTGTCATTTACCAAGTTATTTATACCAAGCTGCTTAACGTGAATTTCACCTTGAACTCCTCAAGTGAGTCCGATGTTGTCTGAAACTTGAAGGAAGGTGATTTAAGGAAAAGAAAAAGGTCCATTCTGCTAAGTCAGGAATCATTTAATTTCTACTTTCTAGATCACAGAATCACAATCCACCTCTATATAATGTATGTCCATGCTATCCAAAGAAAATAAGAATGAGAAATTCTTCATAAATTAAGCAATAGCGTTGCCAAGTGAAACGACCCAGTTCTAACATTGGCTCCAGTTTTTCTGACAGATTTCTTTCATCCTAACCACAAATCAACACCGCCTGCTGCCCTGCCCCCACTCAAAAGGTAAGGAGAGGATAAGAAATGAAAATTGAGAAAAAAATGAAGAAAACTATGAGCTTTTTAACTTTCCGGCATTAATAGAGGGAAAAAAAAATGAAGAAAACTATGAGCGTTGCCACTTTCTGGCATCAATACCCTAATGAAAGTAATGACTGAACTGCTAGTTGACATCTTTGAATTCCATTTTTCATCTAAAACGTTTCTCATCTATATATAATAAAGACAATGAGCTTGTTGAAGTGGGAACAAAAAGGAAAAATATATGTAACTACTCACGTCAACTCTTTTGAATTTAAAATAGCCATTGATCTACATCCCCCATTTTCCAGTATAACAATAGCACAATCTGTATATTTCTTGGCAACAGCTCTATGGAGTACGGATTCACCCTCATCATCCACTGCGTTGGGATCAGCACCAGCCAATAGTAACTCCTGAAGATTAAATGAGTTAAACCTATAAAACTTGAAAAAACAATAAACATTAAGGGGGGAAAAAACAATTGAAGACCTACACGCATGCAATCAGGTTGGCCATGGTATGCACAGACATGAGCAACGGATGGACCAAAGCCTTCTCTCAATCTAGATATGACATTAGAACCTCTTTTGATGAGAGCATGAACACATTCTGGGGATCCAGCTGCTAAAGCAAAAACAAGTGGAGGATCCCCATCTTTGTCCAAAACATCAACGTTTTCCTGAGAGTACTCCAATATAGCCTCAACCAGTTCAGCACTACCACGTCTACAAGCCAAGTGAAGGGCAGTTTGGCCATCAGCATTTTGTGCTTTTACAAGTGAAGAAATTGAGCTGCTGGAGTTTCCTGACGCATTCTTTGAAAGCAGCTCTCTGCACAATCAAAGAAAAAAAGGGTAAAGAAGATGGAAAGCCTATAGTTGCACACAGAAAACAAGCAGGTCGACGATAAGCGGACTAACCTAACTCCACTGACATCCCCTTCTGAGACAAGTTGATGTAGATTGTTGGGATTATCCTGAAAAACCTCCACATCAGAAGCAGGAGATGGTTCTGTCTCATTTGATGTGGAAAATTTGGTAAAGCCACTGTATCAGCCATACATTAAAAACGGAGTCAAATGATTTACTAACATTGATTTTCACTCACAGACTCAAACCGACAATACACGCACATAAAAGCATAAACATGTCCACCGAATTCCTAGTTGTGTCGCAACTCAGAGAAAGACCGAGTGCCTAAATAGTGAAAAATAAAACATTGCAATTGAATGGAAGAAATGGGTGCAATTAAAACTTTCAAGTTCTTACGTATCAGGACTTGCAGGAGGACTGCGCGGAAGCTCTTGCAAATGGCGGAGGAATGTTGCTAACATTGCACTAAAAGTCGGTCTTTTTGATGCCTTGAACTGCAGACATTCACCAATCATCTTCCACAATTCCCTAGGGATCCCTACACCTACTATACTTGCATATTGTGGTGGCAGTTTTCGATTTTTTACAACAGCCCGATAAATCTCCTCCGCACTTAAACCAGCCCACCTGACCAAAGTATGCAAATTCATATCACAATCAAATCATAGCACAAAGGGAAAAGTTGAAAAAGAAGAGGGAAAAACTTTATAACGGACGATAAGTTACTCCACATACGGGATGGAACCAGTGCACATCTCCACCAATGTACAACCAAAACTCCAGGCATCTGATTCTGGAGATATACCTATTGCATCATCCCAAAACAAATTCAAAGACTTCTTTACTGGCTCCCATGCCTCAGGAGCAGTGTAGTTTGGACTTAGCATTGTACAGTCCATGCATGAATGGATTCTTGAGGAATCACACTCAGGGCGAGCTTTCCGGCAGTCAGGTTTCTTCAAAATTGCAGCAAGTCCATAATCAGAAACCACAGCTTGACCACTGGCATCTAAAAGAAGATTGGATGGTTTTATGTTCATACAAACAACACCTGCAGCATGTAGTTCAACAACACCTCGTGCAATGTCTGCCCCATATCTGCAAGTGGAAAACCTTGCTATGTCATGACATAAGCCACAGCCAGCCAAAATTTGATAATGAAACCATCATGTAAGATGACGGTACGGTAATGTTAACATTAAGAAGCTTACTAAATTCCACATTTCTAATTATCAATGACAATAGTTAGTTTAGAAAAGTTTTTAATCTGCAAAAGAGAAGGAACTCTGCCTGCTTTAATTCTTAACTCCGAAATTTTCTACATACAGACATGTAAAAGAAGAAAGAAAAAAGAAAGAAAGAAGATACATCCAAGGAAATATCTACCGCCCAACAGTACAAAAACTTCAGTGAATGAAATAATTTTAAAATCTCTGAATGAATGCAAAAAAGGAGATTTATAGCCAGCCAGAATCTACAATCATGGACCACTATAAGCTTACAATCACTAAAACGATTAGGTAAATGTAAATAGAATAGATCTTCAATGATTCCAATGAAGGAATTTCATGGCAACTTCCACAAAAAATAAATATTTTCCATGCAAAAGAGGAAAGAAGTATAATGTATTATTACCTTGTATTGACAATTATGAGAGTTAAAAATAAAATAGTCAAGATCATAAAAGTTCAAATTTAGTTTTGGCACCAAAAAAACTTAAAACTTAAAACTTAAAATTAGATAGATTATCAAAAAAAATATATATCAAATTTATCTCTTTCCACACTCTAAACATACAGAATATTCTTAAGATATTACGATTATGTATTAAATGATATGGCTGCTTACACTCCCTGTTTTCTCACATGCATGAAATTTTGAGTTCTAGTTAGCAGAAATCCTTCTCTCTCCTATAAAAGAGGAGATTAAAGGAGGGCAAGATAAACAAAAAAGAAAAAGCTTTTTAAAATATTAGAAGAGTCTAGAAGATTTTTTATTAATTTCAAAGAGTTAGAGAAAAGTTTGAATGATCAAAGATAACTGAAAATCACTGGATTTATTATGTGTATTAGATCAATTTGATTTCCTTGCCTCGATTGGCTTTTGTTACTCCGAAATAGACATACTCTTCCTATAACAGAATGTCCTAATTCTGTTCCGCAACATTTTTCCATGTGAAAACTGAAAAAACAAAGAGGCCCCTCATTCCAATATTAGCCCTTGCTGATATCACTATGGTAAAAGGACCACTTTTCGGTAATTTATCTCAAAATACTAAGCATTCTTAGAAGAGTAATAATGCATTTCCCAAGTTCTACACTAATATTACCATCCCAAGCACTAAGGTGGCATTCATCATTAGATGGTCAATTTCATAACTTGTAATAAATGAATGCAATCTCACCTGCATGGAAAAAGTTCTGATACTACTTTGGGAAGTGTAACATTATTTTTCCTGAAAATGCTCTCTCTCTCTCTTTTTCTCTTTCTTATTCGTCTTCTCCTCCCCCCCCCCCAACCCTTTTTGGCCAACAATTTAGTTCCATCTAGCACCATGACAATGGGATGTGAAAGCATTCACCATAAAAATATTTAGCTTCCGGAAGGCCAGCTTTTAAAGATGGATTTTTTTTTTAAAAAAAAAAGAGAATAATACATAATACTATCCCAAAAACCAAGTGCTCTAAACTTATTTCACGAAACATCAACAACCTGCCTAAGTAAATTTGTATTATATCAAAATTCACCATACCAAAACCACTCAAGATCAAAGATCTACTTGTACCCTCACCAAATGGTTATATTTAACAGGTCGATCCTTCTTGTAACAAAGCATATATTAATGCAGAAGGATAAGGACCCGAACAACAATGTTGTCAGCTAACAAGTTCATTACTGGCCTTGTCAAATGATTACTTCTAAGGAAACAAATGAGTTCTTAACTTGGTTCTTTCACCATATTTTGGAATCACAGGTGGAAGAAACATCCAAAATAAAATTTTAAATTATAGAAATCAAAAAGTAATGCAACCACTACGATCATTCATAATACAACCATATAACAAATTCAAATAACCTTTTTACTCTAATCCATGCAGTTTCTAATCCTAAACCCTATCATACATAATCAGTTGATAAAGAATCATCACGCAGCCCAACATAATAACATTCCACATAGAATAAATCAATCAATCAAGAAAGTGAAACAAAACCTTAAGATTTGCTCCAAAGTCAATCTTCCCTCATTTCGCTGCATTGCCAACTGAACAGAACCATAACAGCGATCCATAACAAGCCCCAAACAGCTATCCATCCGCAAAACTCCATGAAATGTACACACGTTTCTACACCACATAGATGCCCGCCTCAGATTATCGAGCTGACCACTCAACCAATCAGGCTCCATTTCCTCGGCAATCATCACTTTCTTAACAGCCACGCTGTGCCTGCACCTCCCTTGACCTCTCATGATCCACGCCCCCCACACTTCCACCCCCGCCCTCCTCCCTTCCCCTAATTTCTTCACTAATTTCACATCGTGGTGGACACCAACTTCAATCACCGGGCCACACACACCGACACCGGAACTGGACACGTGGGTCCCACGCCCAAATCTGCCACCAACATCACCGTCCTCATCATAATTATTACTGTTGTTATTATTATTATTAATATTCTCGTGCTCGTCGACCTCCTCGTCGTCGTCGTCGTCGTCATCGTCGGTGACGTCGCTGTCGAAATGGTTGCTGTTGCTGTTGTGATGTCGGTTGGTGTTGTTTGCCGAGAGGATTAAAGCGAGGACAGCGAAGTTCTTGCGGAGGGCGGTGACGGAGTTACCTACCACGGACACGTGGCGACATCTGGGACAAGAGAGCGTGGTGTCCGTGGAAGCCGAGAACATTCTAGAAAGACACTCTTTGCAAAATCCGTGGCCGCATTGGAGAAGGAGAGGGACGCGCTCTTTCTCGTTGTACCTCGTTTGGCAAACGGAACAGCACGGAACTTTCATTTTCATTTCTCTATTTTAATTTATTCTCAGTATTTGGCGTCGAGAAGATCGTCAAATCGGGGGAGATTAGATTTGGGAGAAGATCTCTGGTAGATCCATGAGCATGAGAGATTGAATTTCAAAGAGTCGCTCGCTGTTTTTAATTTTATTTTAAGGGTTTTGGGGGAGAGAGAGCTGAGAGAGAGAGAGTGAGATGACTTTGCCTTTTACTTGTTTGTTTGTTTTGTTTTTGTTTTGCCTGTCTTTTCTTTCTTTGCCTTTTCTTTCGGTTTTGGTTTGGCTGCTGCGTGCACTCATGACTCGGTACTTACACAGTTCACATACCCGTTTGTTGAGACTTGAGAGGAGCAAACAAAGAGCACTGATAGTGATGGAGTTGGCGATCGTGCCCTTCTTGCGATGAGCTACAATAATACACAATATTATTTGATTAATTTATAAGTTTAAATTTTTTTTTTTTATAGAGTCGTAAATTTTACTACCAGTTCAGTGCTCACAATATAATAGATATTAGTAACTTAAAAGATATAATATTGTTTAGTAAATATTAATGTTGTAGTTTGAAAATTAAATTATTTTGACATTATGCTTATAATAATATATTTTTATTTATTTATTTATTTTATAAAAATTATTATTTAAAAATTATTTTTACTACTTATTATTAATTTTTATTTTATATTTACAGTTTTTTTTTCATATGTAGACTTTAAACTACATCATCTTAATACTAAACAGAACTTAAATTGTCATAAACAAAATAATATTACTTTATACTTACTTTATATGTATTTTCAAGATTGATCTCTACGCTATAATATTGATCATACCAATTAAAAAATAATCTCACTTGTTTATTAGATGTTCAGTTGTATAACTTGTAGTTCGCATGAGCATGAGTAGGCTTATGAATTCTGATCAAGACACATGCAAGACTTAAGATAGTAACATGTATTAGCCTTATGATTTTTAAGTAATTTTATTCAGTTAGTCATTTAAGTCCGAGAAAGTAAATGTTAAACAATTGATTTAAATTTTGTCCCCCCATTTACGTGAGCTTTTTCAACTAATATTTGGACATTTTTAACTATATGTAAGTTCAAGAAACCCTAAAATTGTACCTTGATCTTATTTTTGACACTTTTTTTATAGCAATATTAGTTATATTGCCTATTGTTTTCTTTATTTTCTTTATTTTTTAAAAATGATGTGCCTCTTTTTTTTTGAAAAAGAAAAAAGGTAAAAGATTTCAAAATTTGACATATAATTTTAAATTGTTTCAAATTTTTATATTTGGGTCAGTTGAACTAATTTGATTATTAAAATTGGTGATAATGTAAGGGCAATAATTTGTAAAAACATTTTAGTACAATTTTTTTTAGAAACAACATAATATCCATTTAATCTATAATAAATAATTTAAATATGTAAAAAATATTTATTTACTATTAATCTATTTTTTTGGAAACAACATAAAATTTATTTAATCCATAATAAATAATTTATCATGCAATTAAAATTTCATTTACCAATAACAATAGGACCAAATAATAATGTAAAAAATTTCATAATAACCAACTATGGTTTAATATCCAACTTTAAATAACAAAAATATATTCTAAGTGTAAATAATAGAAATATATGTAAGGTTGGCATAAAAGCCAGCTTAGGCTCGGAGCCTTTAAGCGCAGCCCGCACGGTAAAGTCTTGGACATGGGCTCAAAAATTTAAAAAAAAAACAGAACACATAGATTAGGCCTAGTTAAAGGCCTATGCAAGCTTAGTTTTTTTTTTATAAATAAAAAAAATTAAAAAAAGGGAAAGAAAACTCAAAACCTTCAATTAAACAACTAACAAGTGAAGTAAAGCAAAAAAGTAGCCAACAGCCGACACTATAATAGCCAACAGCCGGCACCCTCAGTAACGTTCTATACATCCATCGAACATTTGTATGCTAGAATAAGAAATTCTTTTGGTAAAATTATAACCTATAATTCAGGAACATTCGTATTATATCACAAAAAATCAACAATGAATTATATGAAAGTGTACTTGAATCTATAACACTAAATTACTCTCTAAAGTCTTATGGTTGACCTTTCAGATCAACACGTTCTTCTAAAAAAATTTTTAATTTTCTATGGGCTCTCTCTTTGATAATAGGATGTCAGAAAAAATAAAAATAGACGTATGATCTGTAGACTATGACTATTTATATAGATAATTTTTCTTATTGCCTTTAGGTATTATTATTTCAACCCATCATAGAAATAAAAAATTACTCTTTAAGTCTTTACACATTAAAGACCCATACCTTATCAAATGCATTAAATTTTAAATTACCGAAAATTTTGATAAATCACTTTTTATTCGGCTTAACCTTATATGACAGTTCGCAACACATAATTATTCATATATAAGCCCAGCGTTAGATTAATGATGCAACAATACTAGATTAAAATATCCAACAATCTCTCACTTAGGCTTTAAGTGTAACCTTATAAATATACTTTGCAAAAAAAATCCATATGACCTTAACCTTATTGTCATTATCGAAATGTATATATAACAAATCTTGTCTATCAAATTATACCAACGTAGGATTAAAGCAGCCTTTGTTACAATTATTGTAACTTGATCTATCGATGATCACTATACCAATACAATTGAATGACATGCATTAAGATGTGGATGTGTAGCATGGAAATTTCATACAATGTGATCTTAACATGCTTATTTCTAACTGGTTCACCTTAAACCTTACCAAAAATTAGAAGGTGAATAAACTAAAATTTTATTTCTGTAGAAAATATCTCGAAATATCCACAAACTCAAATAACTGAAAATGTCTGTGACATAAGAGCATCTAAAGTCACAAGTCTGTGACGATATGCTCTATAGACAATTGTCCACTTTGAACTCTTTCTTTAACAACTAGGAACTTGATATCTATATACTTAGAATTTGTCGGGCTCCTATTGTTATTAGAATACAGCACTGTTATCTTATTGTCACAAAATAACTTGAGTGGTCAATTAACACCATCTATTATATGCAGCCCCGCGATAAAATTCTACAGCCACATTCCATGATTGGATGCGTCATAACATGTTATGAACTCTATTGCCATCGTAGAAGAGGCTATTAGAGATTGTTTAGGACTCTTCCAAGAGACAGCACACCGAGCTAGCAGATAGATGTAGCCCAAAGTAGATTTCATACTATCTTTGCATTCAGTAAAATCGAAGTCAGTATACACAAGATCTCAAGCTGATTCAACCTCCGATATGTGAGCATGTAGTCTTTTTATTTTCTGTAAGTATTGTAAGACTTATTTGCCTGGATTAATTAAATATCTACCAACATCCTAGTAGCATACGTAATATCTGATCGCGTACAAATCTGAGCATTCATAAGACTTTCTACTGCTAACACATAAGGAATCTTCTCTATTTCTTTTTCCTCAAAATTATTCTTAAGGTACCGATTGAGACTAAATGCACATGTGTTTCTTAGCCACAAGGGTATCACTTGGTTTGCAATCTTGCATGTCATATCTCATTACAACTGTTTTGATATAACTCTTTTATAATAATTCAAGAATAACTAGAGAGTGATCCCGGTGTATCTTTATGCTTAATACAAAGGAAGCGTCACAAAGGTTTTTTGTCTCAAAATTCTTAGCTAGAAATCTCTTCTTATCCTGCAATAAGCCTATATCATTGCTAGTACGCAAAATGTCATTGACATATAAAACCAAAAACATATACTTGCTGCCACAGAACTTATAGTATATACAATCATCGACCAAGTTTAGCTTGAAACCGAATGAGATGATCACTTGATGAAGCTTAAAATACCATTGTTGAGACGCTTGCTTGAGCCCATTGATGGATTTCTTAAGTTTACAACCATATTCTTTAGATCTCGTGACACAAAGTTTTTTGCCTGCATCATGTAGATCGTTTTATCAATATCAACATTGAGAAACACTATCTTCACGTCCATCTGATGTAACTCAAGATTGAAATACACCACCAATGCTATTATAATCCTAAAAAAACTAAGGAAGTCTCTTTATAATTAATGGCTTCTTTTTGTGTAAAGCCCTTTGCGATAAAATGCGCCTTGTATTTCTTTACATTTCTTTTTAAATCCCTTTTGATCTTAAATATCTATCTGTATCAATCCAGTTCTGAGAGTTCAAATTTTCCATGGCTTTGTCGGAAATTGTACGGATCATTTTCCATCACTCCAATGCATACCTCATGTTCTTAGAAAAATACAATGTAGTCATTTGGCACTACACTTCTCTTTTCTCTAATGGATCTCCTTAATGGTATAGGTTCTTGAGGTAGTAGAGTTTGTTCTTCTAGAATAATTTTTTTATGCGGGGTTCTCCAAAGTTAGGATTGAGACCCTAATCAATGTCAATAAAAAATTCATTTGGTGAAAACCATCACCTATAATCTAGGAACATTTATATTGTATCACCAAGAATCAATAACAAATTATGCGAAAACGTACCTGAATCCACAACGCTAAATTACTCTTTAGACTCTTGTGGTTGGCCTTTTAGATCAACATATTCTCCTAAAAAATCCTTTAATTTTCTCAACATAATCCAAGAAGTCATCACTCTATGTAAAGATTAAATAAATCCCATATTTGAAAACCATAATCAAATTGCCCAAAATAAATAGAAAAATTAAATTTTTAATACCTTACAACCCTGATTGACTACAACATCCAAAAAGAATGGACTTTGCACCTAGTGCTTCAGCTTCGTGGCAGGGCGAAGAAGAGAAATAAGAAGGCATACACTAAGCCCAAGAAGATCAAACACAAAAAGTAGAAGGTAAAATTGGTTGTGTTGCAGTTTTATAAGATTTATAATTTAGGGAAGTGCAAACGTTGAGAAAAGAGTACCATAATGTTGAGTGTGGTGTTGTCTCTTCTATGGCTAGTCACTTCGATAGGCATTATTGTGGTAGAGATTGATTGCCTTGTCTATCCATCTCGTTTTTCTTGTTGAGATTATGCTTCTCCTTTTGTCCCATTTCTATTTATTTTTGGACATCTATTAAGGTTTTGTTTTTGGACATTAGAAATTTTGGTTAAATTTAAATCCTTTTATTAATTGATCTCTTTGATTTCTTTTTAAAAGAAAAAAGAAAAAAAAGTTATCTTGCTTGTGTTATTCAAGGCTCAAGGATTGAAATAGAAGTTTCGCAGGTTTTACATGGTGTCGTATTGGAACTTGGGAAAATAATTGGAATTAATTAAAAAAAGGCATTTATCTAGGGCAAAACAATTATTTTATATTTGGGGGAACAACATCATTTGACAAATATTTCATGAAATCTATTAACAGGATGCAAACCGAAGTCAATTGGTGTAAGAAAATGTAACTTCAGGTAGAATTCAGCAAAAAGAATATGTATTTTTGAAAAAGAACAAAAAAAAGTGGCCGATGAATAATTGTCCTTAATATAAAGGTATACCTCCAATAACCTTTAAATTTAAAATTCTTAAAATTATTAAGAATTTCTAATTGTTACCACCAATGACAAAAATAACCTTTTAAATACTATTCATAATGCCATAATGATACCCCATTCTTTGATCTTCATTTTTCTTATTCAAAGATCAAACCCTATATCCACTATTTTTGTTCCTTTCACTTGTATGATTTTTTTACTTTACTTATAATTTCTTTTAACTCTTAAACTGTTTGCTAACACAAATTCGTTATCAGTTTTATTTGTTATGTGTATTGTTGTTTAACTTGAAATAATCACAAAAAAAAAAATCTCGTCTTCATTAAATATTAGATTCATGTATATCAAATCTACAAGCACAAATATGATCTACCTCGACCACATCCGTTTTGCATTGCGCACATCTCCCTTATCTATTATCATAGCATTGCCCACATTGCCAGGCAATTTCTTTGATGGTGAACTTCAGGATGGCGGATTCTATAATGGTTTTGAAAATCGATTTTTCTTGGCTTCACTTCAAGTTACTGGTTTGCTCACACACAATTTACTTCACAAATTTGATCAGAATTGTTTTTTAATTGTTGTTTAAATGATTGTTGATGGATTATATATATTATAGATAAGAAATTATGATATATATTAGGCATGAAAATTTGAACTTTTCTTAAAATTAGGTTTTCTAAAATATGTCATATTAGGTGTTTGTTAAAATGCTTCTAAGAAGATTTTTTCAATTAATTTGTTAAGTTTGTTAAGCATGTCTCCAAATATAGTCCTTAGTACCAAAAACACCTACTAACATTGCAAAAAAGAGATAAAATTAGCATGTCAATTGGCCCGATAGAATATGGGCAATGGACTTCATCGTCCAATTTAAAAACTTTGGAATATATTGTAATTATTTTCGGGTTTTATTTATCAAATTTTCAAATTTTGGAGCTGTTTTGAATATTATCAATTATTTCGCTTTCAACAATGTTAGGAATCCCAATATTTAAGTCTCAATATTATGTATCACTTATCTATTAGATGGTGAATTTCATATTTTAAAAAATTACTTAACTATTATCTGATAGATGAATACCACTTCAATTAAAATTTTAATCAAGACGTAGATGTTGGGATGCCCAGCATCACTCATTTCTACTTTTATATGTTTTTTGAATTTTTTTTAGAGTTATACAATAAGGGAATATTGGTATTACAAATTAATTAATGGGTAAACTAAAATAACTGACGAAAAAATACTAGACTATTAATAATGTACTTTTATTTTTTAATGGCTAACATAGTAAAGCATTACTTTTCAATAATTCTTACAATAGTTTGTTATTTTGATATAATTAACATAGTGAAATAAATAATTAAATCATATTAGTTATTCTTTCACCCATAACAACTCAAAACAAAAGCCAAGTAACATATTAGGGAAAAAGAAAGAAAGAAAATAGTTGACTCTTATTATAACTCCATCATAAAGATTATGCTAATTATAACACTTCTTACCATTGTCATTGATCTCTCATATTCTTCCACTTACACTGCTTTGCTCTCCCACTCCGTTTTGGCCTCTCTAATTAATAAACAATTCAACTGTTTGATCCTAAACTTGTGTGTCAATTGATTTCATAGCGTTGCTGACTTAGTTTTAATTATGAATTTTTTATTTGCTATTATTTAATGTGAATTCCCTTAAATTAAAAACATATTTTCATTACATTTACAATGGCTTGTGGTAATTTTCTGTCTTTCTTTTTATTTTACCTTACACTATTAGTGAATATATACAATGAAGAGAATAGCTTTTGCAAGGAAATAGCTAACAAAAGTAAAATTGGCATGGACTTCAAGCAAAACTAAACATATCAACTTAAAATATTAATAAATATATTAATAAATTCTTTAGCAAAAGTACCAAAAGCATTTGCTAATATATTAAAGGCTTAGTTTTAATGATCGTAAATTTATAGGTTTCTGACACAACTTATTTTAATATTATATGTTTGGGATGAAAACATTTTGTTTGACTTGGACAATAAGATAGCTTATAGGAAAATGGGAAATAATCTCCGATATTGAAATTATAAGAGTTAAGTATAGCTCAAGTATCAAAATCACCAGAGCTAGCTTAGTGCAGCTTCACTATCATCACCAAAACTGAGTACAACTCAATATGGAAATCACTAGACATAGAAGAAAGTTTAGCTGCACACTTTATAATAACTCAAAAATTCACTAGTGATCAAAAGAGTGACTTAGTAGCAAGTCGAATGTGTCACCCATGCAAAATTTTCTCTTTGAGTTTCTTGTGCTTTAATTCTTTCAACACAAAGAAATCAGAGGTATCTTGTTTGGGAAAATCTGGATGCTAACATAGGCCAATAACTTAGTGACACTTGGTAATAAAAGGTCAAGCAAGGGAAGACATTTTGTTTGACTAGGACAGTAAGATAGCTCCCTGGAGAGTAGGAAATAAGCTCCACAAAAAAATGATACTTTCGGCAAAATGCCTAATATTAAGGGGGATTATCAGAACCTAAATTTTGGTGGTTAGAGCCAGCACGTATATAGTGCATGCCATAATGAGAAAGAATAAAATATCTTTTTCTGGTTGAGAATAAAGAGTTAATGGAAATAAAAATTCTTTAAGCAAAGTAATAAGAGGGGACTACATCAGTTATCATTTCCTATAATCTAAAAAACAGCAAGACCAAAAGGCTAAGAGGCTGCCATGTGCCCAGCTGTGGAGGCAAAAAAGTGCTAGAGGTTTCCTTATCTTTTAAGCTCATAGGTGTCATTATTAAGGGACCACAAGACAATTTACTCAAATAGTCTCACCTAAAGAAGACTACCCATTAATTGAGCACCACGTGTCCAAGATTATTAAAATATCCTTATAAGCACTCCTATATAAACTCTACATGTTCAATTTTGAGGGGATCTCTAGCTCTAACATTCTCCCCTTTTGCTTTATCCCACTCTAGGCATTTTTTCAGATCTAGTTTCTTGAGAGGCTGCCTCATCTTCTTCTCTCTCCATTTTTGTACTTTCATAGAAGATTTTAGCCATTTTATCTCTCAAATAAGTTTCTTCATTATTCTTCTCTTATAAAACTCTCTAATCTCTATAAAACCCACATTTTCTTCATGTTATTACTCATTATAAACAACCTTGAATAAGGTTTTGTTGATATTGTAGAGTAAATCATGTAATACTGCATTTATATAGTGAGTTGGAGATGAACTAGTCTTGTGTATATAGGCCAAAACACCGAACCATAAAATCTCTATGTTCTTTTTTATTTATGCTTATTTTCTACTTATTATGATGGTTTTGATGCCCAAAATCATATTTCATAAATGAGTCTATATGAATTATCCTACAAGCTTTATGGATCTAATTGGATAAGCTCTTTAGAGCTATTCTCGAAACTTTCTTGAGCTCCTTATGTCAACTCCCTAAATTAACACCCGTGAGGTCCACTAGCTTGCCACAATATTCCAAACTTAGAACACTACAATCACCTCCTAAATCACTTTAGCTTACCTCTCAAATTACCACAGCTCACTTTCCAAATCATCTCAGCAATAGCTTTTGCCCTAAACATCACCGATTCTCCCCTTAAAAAAAAATAAATTTTAGTTGTTTAAATTGAATTTGACTTGGATCCGATGAGAGCAATCAATTAATGGTTCATACCGAATCCCAGCAAAAATTCAGCTTAAACATTATATGTTAAATAAAATTTACAAAGAAGAAGATAATTAATTCAAGTAATATTCCAACATACAAAATCATGGAGTTATAGAAAGAGTACGATTTGTTAAAATCAAATAGTATTTCAAGAGTTGGTAGCATACAAAATAATAGAATCTTAATTTTTAAAGAAAGAATACAATTTGTTAGAATGAAGATTATTTTTTATTAAAATTTAACTTAGAAGTTGTTGGATACATATAATTTTATTGAAGAAGGAAATTAATATACCAAGAGCTCAAGGTTTTCTTTTAAAAATGTTAAAACACTTGTTGACTTTATCTTAAAAAAGGAAGTCAATATTCTTTCTAATAAATTTATATTGGATCTTTATGTAATAAATGTGTCTGAAGAGCTTCCAAAGACTAAATAATTTTTAAGTAGTTTTATTTAATCAGCTATTTATGTTCAAATCTTAATATATGTTTCTTACTGCAATCTTGATTGGAAGGACAATTCTCTTTATTGATTAAAAGAATCTTATTGTTGACTCAATTTTTCAGATGGGCTCCTCATCGAAAAATTTAGAGTTCCATATAAGGAATATGAGAGACAATCTTTTGAACCTAGGGTGTGTTTACTATTGAAGCGGGAATAAGGGTGTGGAGTGTTAAAACAAGAAATCATTTAGTAAAAACTATCACCTACGATCCAAGAATATTCATATTGTATCACCAAGAATCACTAACAAAATATGCGGAAGCGTACCCGAATCCATTGTACTTAATTACTCTCTGAAGTTGTGTAGCTAGTCTTCTAGATTTATACTTTCTCCTAGAGAATCCTTTAATTTTCTTTATGCTTTCTCTCTCATGATAGAATGTTAACAAGAATAGAAAGATACATGTAACCTAGGGATCATGACCACTTATATAGAAAATGTTTCATGTTGTCTTTTCAATATTTCTATTCAGCTTAATATAGAAATAAAAATTACTCTTTAAGTCTCTACACATTAAAAGCTCACACACTACTAGATACATTACTGCCCAAATGACCGAAAACTTTAATAGATAATTTTTAAATAAGCTTAACCTTATATAACAATCCGCAACATATAATTATTCACATATAAACTTAACGTTGGATTAAGGATCCAACAATGCTAGGCTAAAAAATGTAACAATCTCCCACTTGGGCTATGTGTGTAACCTTATAATTATGCTTTGCAATAAAAATAATTGTATGAGCTTAACCTTAGTATTATTACCGAAATTTATCTATAACCAATCCAATTTATTAATCATACCAACATAGGATCAAAGCAGCCTTCGTTACAAATATCGTAACTCAACCCATCAATAGTCACTATGCCAATATAATTGAATGACATGGACCATGATATGGATGTATAGCATGAAAATTTCATGTAATGTGATTTTAACATGTCTGTTCTTGTCCACCCTAAATTTTAGTGAGATCAAACCATACTAAAATAAGAGTCTGAATAAACCAAAATTTTATTTCTGCAGAAAATAATCTGAAATATCCATTAACTAAAATAATTGAAAATGTCTATAACATAAGAACATCTAAAATTACAAACTTCCACTAAAACTAAATATCTTTTAATGGCACGGTATCCATACAAGTAGTGTGCCAATGGAACATCTTAGGTGGAAATCCCTTAGTAAATGGATTCGCAATCATTGAGTCTGTGCCGATGTGTTAGACAATTGTCTACTCTAATCTTTTCCTTTAACAATCAGCAACTTGATGAACTCCTATTGCTATTGAAATACAGCACCAAGAACTTGATGTCTACATATTTCAACTTCGTCGAGCTTCTATTGTTATTGGAATACAATACTATTATCTTATTGTTACAAAATAAATTGAGTGGTTTATCAACACTGTCTATTATAAACAGCCCCATGACAAAATTCTGTAGCCATATTCCGTGATTAAATGCGTTATAACATGTTATGAACTGTATTGCCATCGTAGAAGATGCTATTAGAGATTGGTTAACACTCTTCCAACAGACAACATCCGTAGTTAGTTGATAGATGTAGCTCGAATTCAATTTCATACTATCTTGGCATCCAGCAAAATTGGAATCAGTATACCCAATGATCTTAAGCGGATCCGACCTTTCATATATAAGCATGTAGTCTTTTGTTCTCTATAAGTACCATAGAACCCGTTTGGTTGCTTTCTAATGGTCTACTCTTAGATTTCTTAAATATCTGCTTAATATTTCAATACGTACGTAATATCCAGTCGCATACAAATGTAAGTATATATTAGACTTCTTACTGTTGCACATAAGGAATTTTTTCCCTTTTTTTCTCCTAAAAATTATTCTTAGGGCACTGATTGAGACTAATCTGTCACCCTTAACCACAGGGGTATCATTTGGTTTTAAATCTTGCATGCTATATCTATTGAAAACCATTTCGATATATCTCTTTTGTGACAATCCAAGAATACCCCAATAGTGATCCTAGTGTATGTGTATGTCTAATATAAAAGAGGCATCACCAAGGTCTTTCATCTCAAAATTCTTAGTTAGAAATCTCTTGGTGTTGTGCAATAAGCCATTTCATTTCTGGTAAGCAACATGTCATCGACATATAAAATCAGAAAAAAATATTTACTCCCATAGAACTTATGGTATATACAATTATCGACTAAACTCATCTTAAAATTGAATGCGATGGTCACTCGATGTACCCCTCGATTCTTCAGAGTATCTAATAAAATAGCAACTCACCATCTTTAAGTCTAGTGTTGAGTGTTAGAAAGTGTATATTTATAAAGGAGAAATTCATCATTTTACACTTCAAATCTCACTAACATCTCTAATTTTATTTATTTAAGTCCCTTGTTATTTAATTATATATGTTTTGTTTTAATTAAGTATTTTGTGTATTTTAGGGGTATCATGGTCATTTCACAATGAACGAGATTTCGGATAGCAAAACGGACGTCACTTTTGAACTCAGGACAGTCGAAAACCTTAAGAGGAGCATAAAAGGAAAAATGGTACTGTTCACACGTACGACACTATTCACATGTCATTGTTCATCGATCTTCATGGATATCGCTCATTCACATAATCGCTCGGACCGCGTTACTGTTCAAACCGTGTGCAAACCTTGTTACTGTTCAAACCGCGTGGTTAAACCCGTGGTCAAACCCGTGGTCAAACCGTGTTACTGTTCACTGATGACGTGGCGCAATCATGTGCATCCAAACTATTTTTAATCCGATGGCCATGATTCACTCAATGTATCTATAAAAGGGGGCCTCCCCCCCTAATTTGATACCCCTGAATCCATTTTTGAGCTTAGTTTTCTGTAATTCTCTCTCCATCTTATATTTTCTACATATTTTAATAAAATTCCCATTTTACCCCTAGTTCAGTAATGAGTAGCTAATTTTCTTTCAAACTTGGGTTGAAGGTGAAGTCTCAACATGTGTCATGGGCTTTATTTGGTAAATTTATTTTCTCTTCCCCTCTAATTTCTGTGGAGGTTTTGATTTTTCGTCGATAAATAATAATAATCTTGTCTAGTTACCGCCCTGGTTCTACCGGCACCCTAGTATAAGGTTATTATTATTTGGCACGATAAGCCCTTAACACCATATTGATTAGAGCGTGGTTCATGAGGTGTGGATTCCCCCCTCATGATTTAATTGGTATTAATAAGGAATATTTAGCCCATGGTGCATGTTGATACGGATCCAGGTACCCAAGCACTCTATTTCAATAGTTCCCAATTCAATTTAATTCCGCTATTCCAATTTAAATTCTAGCATCCTTTAAATCAATTTTCCCATTCTAGCATCCTTTAAATTAATTTTCCCATAGATCCAATCACCCATTTACAAAATTAATTCTACACACAATTAAAATCCACCTCCTCGTGGGATCGACACTCAACACCATTGATCTATTCTACAATAAATTCGTGCGCTTGCGAGTTCAACAAAATTTGCACAACATCTAGTTTCTTCTCATTATGACTATATGGCCTTGCCACAGTTGGACATCCTTAAACATATAAGTGTTTTACACTGGGCTTCTTGTGTATCTAAAGCACATAAGGGGTTTTGACAGTTGTTTTAGTTAGAAATTGTTAAGGATATACACTATAGTCTCAAGTATTTCTCCTCAAAATGATTCTAATAAGGTAGAATGACAAATCATACTCCACACCATGTCCTTAAATGTCCTGTTTCATCTTTCAGTAACACCATTCATAGTAGGCAAACTCACATAGTGTACTGTGAGACAATTTGCATTCCTCTAAGAATTTATAAAACAGTCTTAGACATTGTTCACCTAAACTATTATATCTAACATAGTATTCACCACCACAATCAGATCTTACACTTCAGCATTAAAATTTTTGAACATATCAAAGGACTATGATTTCTTATAGAGGAGATATATGTAGTTATATCTAGAAATATCGTCGATGAATGTCATAAAATATTATGGACCAGTCCAAGTAGCCTCAGGGAATAACCCACTAATATCCGTATGTATGAGTTCTAAGACAACCAAAGTCCTATTGACTTCAAATATCTTTTTATTGGTTTGTTTTCCTTTGGAAAGTTAACACAAATATCAAAATTTTTTAAAATATAAAGAGTCATGAAATTTTTCTGACGCGAGTCTCTCTATTCTCCCTCTAAAGATATGACTCAATCTCTTATGCTATAACGCAATCGAATTCTCATTGGTTAATTTTCTTTTTAAACCTCGTGTATTTAATTTTAGGGATTCATTAAATGAAGTAATTGTATCAAGCATATAAAGATTATCATTGCCTGACAAAGAATCGAAACCAACCAGTTTTGAATCATAAAACAAATTAAATTTTTCATTTCCAAATGTACAAGAAAAAACAGATTGCTTCTGTTTAAAAGGTGGAACAACAAATATTTTATTAAGATCCAAATAAAATTCGATCTTTAACAATAATTTAAATTTTGTTATTGCTTCAACTTTAACTGTCTTGCCATCGCCCATATAGATGTATCTTTTACCTTCACTGGGTTTTCAGCAATTCAGCCAACCCTTCATAAACACACAAATGTAAGTGGTTGCACCAGAGTCTATCCACCATGTATGTCTAAGTATCGAAGTTAAATTAACCTCAGAACAAATCAAACTACGAATCATACATTTCTGAACACGTCATGCATAATAATAAATGCGATGCTTCTTCTTATACCCTTCAGCTCTATAAAAGAAACAACTAGTACCTTCTAGATCAATCGGTTTTTTTTTGTTGTTTCTTTTGAGCTGTTAGATCTGTAGTTTTCATATCTTTATTTCTTTTCTTGCCTTTGTCCTTGCCCTCAAAGGTAGAGGCTAATTGAGCACTTTTGTTTGAGCCTATCGTATTTCTAAACATATTGTGATATAAGTTCATTCAGAGACCACGTCTCTTTTTGACAACTATAACTCACCTTAAACTGGTTAAATTATGTTGGTAAAAATACTAAAACCAAATACACTAGCAAGTCCATTAAGACTTCAAGCTTAAGTGTTTTTAACTTAGAAGTAAAATGAGACATCTCTATAATATATTCCCTCATATTACCTTTACCCGTATACCTTATTGAAATTAGGTTTGTCAAGAGCGTACCAGTTTTCGCCTTTTCGCTCTTGACAAACCACTTTTCAATTTCTACAACGAATTCCTTAGCTGTATTTGCCTTTTTAGACATTGAGCCTCTGAGTGCTTCCCAAATAGCCTTCTTCATGATTATGATACACATGTGATTTGATCTCTCCTACCTTTCTATTTCCTTTTTATTATTAGGAACACTTTCATCCAAAAGAGGTAGTGGAGAATCAACCCTTAAAGCAAGATCAAGATCCATGACTACGGAAACTATTAAAAGGTTCTCTTGCCATAACTTGAGTTAGAGTCATTTAGCATAAAAACAAAATTGATGTTGGCAATAATATTAGCAGCAGAAATAACTGAACAAAGAATAACAAACAAACAAAAAGCTCATATTAGTTTTAAAATAAAAATAAATTCAAATAAAGGTAAACCCATCTCGAGATACTGGAGACCCCATTAATATTTCATCTTTAGACAAAATATTAACTTATAAGTGATATCTTAGTATAATAATCAATGAACACTCCATTAACATTCCATCTTTGAACAAAATATTAACTTATAAGTGATATCTTAGTATAATAATCAAACACTGATAATAAGAACATGTCAAATAATGAATCTTCCTTTGAGCCGATTTATTGTTCATATGTAAGACCGAAACATTATCACGTATTTATTACCACAAATGCACATGCACTTCCATTAAATATAGACTTTCCTTTTGGTCGATCGATATTTACAAAAATTATATACACACAACTATTTATATTTCAAAACAAATTAATTTCCACAAGAGAGGTCACTTTAGTGACATGTATCTTCAATTAATTCATCTCAAAATACATATGAATTAATTCATGTCAAAATAACAATATTTGAATTTAAAATTGCACAAAAAATTACCAAAAGATAAAAAAAATACGGGGTCAAAGTTCAGTCAATAATAAAAGCCAATAACCAAAGATTGATTGTCGACCAGTCAACCTAAACTGGACTTAAACCAGCCCCAAATCAAAATTCAAAAGCCCTAACCTTTTTTTATCTCTTTCTTGGCCGTCGCTCCAGCTTACATTCTGACACGACCATTTCTCAATAGAAAAACGGCCACCATTTTTTTTATTTTGGTTTCTATGGCTATCGCTTGAACACAATTAAACGTGGCCTAATGGCCATGGCTAGATTGGTCGCGCTTTCCTAAACATCGACAGTGGCTATTGCTACTGCCAGCCTTAGGGCTTAATAACCCGAATCCATTTTGTGTTGTTTTTTTAATTAAACTTAAAAAGAAACATCCACAATTTTTCTCAAATTTAATGATACCATATTCGAGAAAACCTAAAAATTTAATCAATAATCGAAAATAAATTCGATTCTCAATAATTCCATATGAAGACTAAAAATTTAATCAATAATCGAAAATAAATTCGATTCTCAATAATTCAACATGAAGATATTTTGATACCACTTGTTAAAATAAGAAATCCTTTGCTGAAAACCATCACCTATGATCTAGGAATATTCATATTGTATCATTAAGAATCAATTACAAAATATGCAAAAGCGTACCTGAATTCATAGTGCTTAATTGTTATCTAGAGTTATGTGGTTGGCCTTTTAGATCTACACATTCTCCTAATTGATTTTCTTTATGCTCTTTCTCGGATGATGAGATGTCGGAAAGAATAGAAAAATACACATGACCTTGGAATCATGACCACTTATATATACAATTTTTTTCTATTATCTTTAGGTATTTCTATACATTAAAGGTCCATACCCTATTAGATACATTATGCCCGAACTACCGAAAACCTTAATAAATCACTTTTAATTTGACTTAACATGACAGTCCTCAACACATAATTATTCACATATAAGTCCAATGTTGGATTAAGGATCAAACAATGCTAGATTAAAAAACCCAATATAAAGTCCTCTCACTCCTGTGTTTGTTGTGAAAAATAGAATTCTCACTCCCATAAGGAACGTAGGAGACTCGCTCCCACTCCTTTGATCTCAAAAAATGCTCTAAATCAATCTAAAAACTTATAGATGAAAATTATCAATAATTTTAGTCATAAACAATTAAAATAAAATTCATAAAAATTTTTAATTTACATCATTAAAAATATTAATTACTATTATTATTATTATTATTATTTTATAGTGAACTCGTAGGAATGTTTGCTTTTTTTCATCTTAGCCCTCTGCCTCGTTCTTCAATTTCCATCAGCACTGGATTGTGATCTGATGACCACGTTGGAAGATTTTCTGTTGGAAACTGCTGGAAAGCACTCCCCCACTCTCAATTACAAAGCAATATGTCTAGTCTTTCCTTTATCAAACTCGACCCATATATGTTGTTAGACCATGTGATGGGGTATTCTTTACATCTCAAATTAGTTAAACCACAATCTTTAACAACCTCTCTAAAAGCATTCACCATAGATAAGCATTTATCATTACCTTCTGTTTTCTCATTTAGATGTATAATTTCATTAAAGTCACCAAAATAAATTCAAGGTATAGATGATAAGCTAGTTAACCTCCTCATTAATGTCCATATATGTTGTTTTTACCCTGCTTCTAGATGCCTATAGATGCCAGTTCACCTTCAACAGCTTCCATTGTCCTTATAACCACTGCATCAATGTGTTGTTTGCTAAAAGACTTTATATCTACCATAACATCCAAGCTCGATAACATTGCCAACCCCCCCCCCCCCCCTCAATCCATCTCTATCAACTGCCAGATAATAATCTATTCTCAATTTTTTACTTTTGTATCGCATTTGCAAATCCATCAGTTTTGTTTCACAAGAAAATAAAATTTAAGGCTTAGACACTTGGAGAATTTCTTTACTTTAAAGGATGTTTGGTTCATCCCTAAAATTTGAAAAGCTCTCAGTATCGTCACTGTATAACTCCCAATTTACCATGGCCTCTGCTTTTAAAGACATGGTATTTATGTGATTTATCAAGCTGCGGTTCCTTTTCTTTTTAGCCTTTGGGCTTGCATTACCAACATCTTCCTTAGGTCTCTTCCTTATTATTGGCCCATTATTGCAAGTTGTAGTTTTTGCAATTGTTCTAGCTTGCATTTTTCATGTTTTCCTCTTGGGCTTAACCATGGTGACTCCCAGCCCATTAATACCTCCAGCCTTTAAATCTGCTAGATTTATTTTAACAATTTCCTCTATTTGACTTCTAAGACCTATTTTGTCTATTTTCATTTTTTTCAACTTCCCTCCCATTTTCTTTTCGTCCCGCCTGTTATAACTCTTTTTAGGGCATTTTCTTTTCCTCATTTCCTCCCCCTTTTTTTCTTAGGTATCTTTGTAGCACTAGCTATCCCCGCCTGCTCTGAATTATTGTTCCTTTGCCTCCTGAAATGTCAGCATCTTGCATTAATTGTGTATCTGTATCCCTTTGAGATTGGAGCCAGGTCGACCCGTCTTCTTAACCCATCATCTTTGCATAGATTTGCAGATTTTCTTTCTAATTAACTTGCTTGTTCAGCTAGTCTGCATCTTTTTTACTTGTTTTTCCCCTGAATTATGGATGATGTCCTCTACTCTGTTTCATCTTCTCATTAGTTGTGGCTTTTAGCCATGGTCTATACACCATTCTCATATTAGATTAATATGTGTATTTAACACACTCCCTGTACTATTGTCTAATACATCCACAATAGAAGCATAAATCTGGTAATCTCTCATAAGGAACTAGGATTAGGATTTTCTTCACTCCTTCATCTTGCTCCAGCTCTAATATTTTTATCAAGAGTTTTTTATATCCACTGGTATTATAATCTTAACTATCTTCCTAGCACACTCACCTGCAAGTATCTCTTTATCCATACTTTCATTTGTATGTTTCGTAAATGTACCGAGAAAAAAACATGTGTAAAGAGTTGTTTAGTAATATCTCCAATGCCCACTGATTCAGTAACTACAATGAAGAATCTGTTAAAATGCCAGGGGTCTCCACTCTCCAGCTAAGATTCTCTTCTTATCTTTTTTGGCTGCAAACTTAAACCAGAAAATACTATTAACAAGCCTCCAATTTTCACTTCTCGCATAGTCCTTCATGGTCGGTTCAACGCTAATTTTAGCCACTTCACTGTTTATCAACATCTTTCTAATCAAGCATCCAGCTACGATTCTTTCCCTTTTTGACTTCGTCTTTTCTTTAAAAGACCACTTCCCTTCCCCTTATTCTCCTAGTGTAAAGGCGCTACACTTTCTGATTAGTTCTTCTGTATTCATTTTACACCATGTCAACCGGAAATTAACTATGGGTAATTAATGGGCCCACTAACCAAAACTATTAAAGTAACTAAAAGTTCAACTACTGACCAAATAATAAAGTTCTAACTGCTAAATATCAGGAAGAAAAGAATGAAGAAAAATAAACTGTCTGATTTATTTGTGGCACTCAACCTGTGAATGAAAAACAAGAGTCATGTAGACCCACTATAACTTTCATTTGGTTTCCAAAGTGAAAACCAAAGAAAGACTCCTCAATTTCTCTGACGTATGGCACAATCGTTTCTTATCATTTAACCAATTGATTTGTTTTCATAGCAAAATGTCGCTTAGGGCTTGTTTGTTAAACATATTAAGTTTGAAAGTTTATTAATTTAAGATCTTTTTAAAAATTTACTTGTTTGTTTTTAATAATTTTTGTCTGATTTTCATACGTTTAGATCTGAATAGAAAAAATAAATTTTTATGACTTTTATTTGAATGGAACAATGTCTGAATGAGAAGAAAATATTATATTAAAAAATTCATCTAAAATATGCTTATCTCCTAAACTATAAAGCTTAATCCCTTTTTTTGTTTTGATTTACGAAGATATAAATGTCAAATAACTATTTTTAAGATTTATTTTATTTATAAAAATAAATAAGATGTTACTTAAATTCATATATTAAAAAATAAAAAAATAAATATGTAACTTAAATATTTGTATTCAAGCCTATTCACACTTCAAAAAAATTCAAGCTCATTTAGATTTCACCAAGAAATAAACCCTACCTTAGTTGCAGTAATTAAGTTATCTAACACCAAAACATAAATGAAAGAAAAGTGTAATCTTCAAAGAAAAAAATGATCCATAAATTCTTAGAAAAAAATGGAAATAGCTAGTGAGGGCCAGTTTGATGATACAATAGTTCTTAAAATAATTACTGCTAGTGAGAACTTAGGGGCAGTTTGATAATACTATCGTTTTTAAAATAATTACTGCTAGTTTGAAATAATCAGCTATGAAGAGAATCAATTAAACATTTAATAAAATTTATTCTTTAAAAGTACTGTGAGTTTTAAAATCAGTTATATATGTTCAGTAAATCTTATGTTAAATTTTTATAGGAATGTAAATGACTAAATATGACATAATGTTGAATAAAATTTATTTACATATTTATAGATATGTATATATAATATTTTTTATTGTCTGTATATAATAATTGATAACTACGATAAATAATTTATATTATTAATTTTATTTTTTATTTTGTTATCTCAATGCAATTAGTAGTATTAATAATAATCTTTTTAAAGGTAATGATTTTATTTTTTAATTAATAAGGATAATTTTATATTTTTATAATATATATAAGGATATATGAAATTTTATTCAGTACAAAATTGATTCTTAAAAACTATATTTTAAAAAATTGTTGATTTCCTATTTTTTAAAATCTACAATATGATAAGTGATTTTATTAAAAATAATTTCTAAGAAAATTTACCAAATACTAAAATTAGATTTTAAATTTTCAAAATCATTTTTAAGTTTTCTAAAATCAATCCCAAACGACTTTTAAAAGATTGATACTCAGAAAAAAAAAAAAATGGATACGTTCCAATATAACATACATGACTTCACATGTAAACTCGTATGATTTCGTGGTATTTAAAATTTTTGTAATACAAGTATTTTAAAATAAAACTCCGAATTCATGATTAGGTGAACTAGACAAATTAATGGTAAGAAAAAATTAATATATAAAAATACATATATAAAAATGTGTGTGTGTGTGTGTATGAAGTCTAGATGTTCAAAATATTTATATTTATAGCAAGCTATATTAACTACAATAATAACAACATGACGATGATTCAAATCAATTGAGAAACTCTAGGAAAACCGAAGGGCTAGCTCATTCAAGATTTACACTGAATAATCAAAGCTTAATTAAAGTGCAAGATCTTGTTGAAAATTAAAATCGTGATGAAAAAGATTTGATGTAAACATCCCCAAGAAACTGCCTTCCCTATGAGGCATAAATAAATCATCAAATTGGTCCTCCATTGAGGGAGAGCTCCTCAAATCTCCCTGCAGATGATCATCTCCTGATACTGCACCAACAAGACCTTGATCAACAACAACCTTGGGAGAGTTTTGATCATCAGCACCATTTGTGTCGGAGAACCGGTGGGCGGCGGCATCGGCGTCGGAGTCTTTGCCGGTCAGTTCTTGCACAAGAGCTCTGAATTTTGATGCACAAGTCTTGAACTTCACAGGGGTTGATATGTACACAACTTTGACACCCTTCTTGCATCTTTTGTAATGATGACCATTCTTGCATCTTTTGTAATAACTATCATGCTTTGTTATCTTCATTTGTTGAACACCAAGAACATCCATATCACATATAACAAATATAAGTTGATGATAGAATTAAATAAAATGAGACTTAGACTGTGAAAATCTAACGAAGGGTGTTAGGGTTTATAAAGGGTACGGAAAGGGAAGTTGGATTAACTAACCTTTTGGTGTTATTTAATTAGTATAAAATTGAGGTGACTTCCCGGAAGTAGATATAGAAGAGGAAAAAAGGGCAAAAAAGCAAATTTCAAGGACTGCACTAGAGGCTTTGATGGAGAAAATGGAAGGTTACAAGAAATTATAAGATTAGAAGATTCGATCGAGATACTTGGATGACCCGCAATGTCATGGGTTATATGTGACACCTGGCTTTTGAGGATGACGTGTGTTCATTGAATCATTCTCAAGTAGCTATGTGAAAAGGGATAAAGCACGTGCGCAGACTCTCTGGACTTGGAAGTTTTTGGATTACCATGAAGATAAGAAATCTATTACGTGGCTGGGTACCAGGCGTTCACATTATCGTTTCTTCCACGCAGATATTTTATCATTTTTTGAGCTTTTGAAGACAAATTATATGATGATGGTCATTCAGTTTACGTAAAATTTAATGAATAAATATTTATTTTTATATCACTAAATACAATTTTTAAGATATTATATCAGATTGTGCAAATATGTACGTCACAATTTTGATGGAGAAAATGGAAGGTTCCAAATTGCTTAGACTTGTCTCGATGTATAAAACACACACTACTTAAAAATAGAAAATATTACCTTAAAAAATTGAAAACTTATTCTCAAACAAATGCGTAATACTCAATTATAAACCTAGAGCCAAAAAAAATAAAATTAAAGAACACCATAGGCTGATAAGCAGTTAGCTTGTGAATAAATATTTGAATTAAAAAAAGGGTCATTCTATGATACCGTAATTAAAAATTACGGTATTAATAAAAAAATTACCACCATCAATTCTAAATAAATAAGTATCTTGTTACCCAAGTAGTAGGTAATTATTCTTTTTTGTTCAGGTTGCAGGTCAGGTTACATTTACTAGTCTTATGTGTAATTTACAAGATTAATGTGCTATTTGCCACTTAATGTTGATTTATAAATTTTATGTAATATTTATAAGTTTTTGTTTTATTTACAATTCTAAAGATCAATTTACAACTCTAACATTATTCTAAAAATATTAACTATTTTAGCTAAAAGCTAGAATGCTTTTAAACTAACTTTGTTTTATATTATTGCTTAAAACCATTTTCAAAAAATATTTTTAAACTAGTTTCCTTTTATATGATTCTTTATTTATCTTTCTATACGATTTTGTTTGGCTCATTTCGAAATTTAAAAAATTAAAAAATTAAATTAAACTTGAAGGGCAATATTAGTATTTTGCAAGTAAACTAACATATTGTGTATACAAATAAACTAAGGTGTCAGAAACGGAAATATAGTGAAAAGTAAAATTAATAACTCATATTTTTAATGCGTTTTCAATATATATATATATATATATATATATATATATTATATAAAAAATATTGTTTAATCTTACTAATTTTTTATATGTTTAGAAAAATTCTTTTTCCTTATTATTTTTATACTATCACTCATTTTTATCGTCGAATTAAGTTAATGGATCAGAAATTAAAAGTTGAAAACAACATAAAGTCACACACACGCGCACACACGGCTTTTATAATTTTATAATAAATAATAGAGACTGCAGTGTTCATAAGCAATTGAACACATCTTCTAGCCATTCAACAACTTAGCCATTAGACCAATCCTATATAACAGTATTTCAAAAAAAAAAACAACTTAGCCATTAGATCTACCGAATCAGAAAAATACAAGATTTGGGATCCTTTAAAATGACATCGGCATCAAAAGGCTAACTAATATATAATTATAATTAGCCCACATGAATGAAATCGTGTACTAGATAAGGCCATGCGCAAGCCATTGACAAACCGTCGGGTTGATTATAAATGCATCGTGCTTACGTTGCTATTACCGCTAAGCTGGATTATAGACCTTTGATTAAAAAAAAAAAAGAAGTTAATCTCTTTAGGATCTTATCAAATTTTAATTTTTAATATATATGTGATTTCCAAACACTGCAAATATTCAAAGTGTCTCTATTTTCTTTGGAGGAACCATAATTAGTTGAGAACCAAGCGATTTGTTCGTGAGAAAGCAATTAAATGAAAAAAAAAATCTAATTAGATTGAAATTCATAATGCTTGTATTCTAGTTAAGTATTTACAGTTTCATTGTTTACATATTTCTTACTTAGATTATAATTCTATTGTAAACAAGAGTCTTAGGTTTATGTTATTATGGATATGTATCTTTTGTAACTTTAGAATTTGAGTATTGATTATTTTTAAATTTCAATTCTAGACTCCGTGTGAGTTTTCAACTTTTGGGTTATTTCTTAGTTTTTTGTGCAATCAATGCGATCTAACAATCTAAATTTACGGGACATTCTTAAAATCAACGTAATCAACATTATCAACATTATCAATAGGGATAGCAATATGGGTCAGGATTTATTTATTCGATTCGATTTGATGCGAATTAAATGGGTTTGGATTTAAAAAAATTGATTCGTTTAATAAATGGGTGAATTCGATTCGATTCGCTAATTAAACGAATCGAATGCAGGTTTAAAGATTTTGATTCGTTTATTCATTTAGGATTCATTTAATAAATGGATCATAAATGAATCGAATGCAGGTCGATTTGTTTATTATTCATTTAATTAAATTACTTTTTTGTCCTTATATTTATTTGAAAACTTTTTAAAATATGAAAGTTAATATTGTAATTTTAAGCACAACATATAAAACTAAAAGACCAACCCTAATTTTACACTTCACATGCACTTTTCCCTTATCTCCTAGCAACTTAGCCGCCACTACTACATTTTGCCATCTCTTTCCCTTCATTTCCGTCTCCAAATCCTTTTTTTTTCTTTTCAATTTTTGCATCCAGCAAGTGCTACGTTTTGCCACTGCTCCAAACCCTTGGATTTGTGTAACTGTGATAGGTAAAATTTTGTCTTGTTTAATTATTATTTCCTTAAAAATACTACAAATTTGCTATATATTTGATATTTTAAAATTTTACAATGATCAATATTGCACTATGTTAAGTTGTTAATGACATTTTATTTACTTTTTGGTGTAGGATTTTTGTTTTCAAGGTGAAAAAGACAAATGAAGAGAATTAAAGAAATTACCTTAGTTTATAATTTGAATTTGAATTATTGTTATTTGTATTATTAGGGATTTATAATTTGGTATTTGGATGACTGCATAATATGGTTTGAGTTACTTGTATTTTGTTGTGGGATGTTAAACTTGTGATTTTTTATATTTTATTTTGCTTAATTTTGTTTATTAATTATATTTTTCTAAACGAATTGTAAATAAATCCTAATTCGATTCGATTCGTTAAGAATAAACGAGTAATAAACGAATCCATATTTGATTCGATTCATTTATTAATTCTATTAAACGAATTAAACGAATCGAACCAAATATTCATTTAATAAACGAATCGAATCTGAATCCGAATCCACAGAATTTTGACCCAATTCGTTTATGATTCGATTCGAATTCAATTCGTTTATTCGTTTTGCCACCCCTAATTATCAATGTGAATTATAGTTTACGTAAACTATAGTTAACGAAGTATTGAAAATACCCCTACTCTTTCCATCAATCCATCTCCGACTTCAGTTATACCTTCCGCTTCGTTACTTTGGTATTAAAGTTAATAGCCTGGATCATATTGTTTGTAGTTGCCACATATTCCACCGTCTATCTTTTCCATATTTCAATTAGTTTGGTATCATATTGTTTGTAGCAGCCATGACAAGCCACAAACCTGCATCTCACTATCTCTGTTCGATTCATCACTGCCAGCACAAGTTAGATCAAGTGTCATGAAGCAATAGGGTCACCGTGAACTTTTCATCTTTAAACAAGATGTGTATTTATTCTTACCGAATTGCTAGAAGTTTGTGGAGATGTTCTTAAAAGTTTTTGGAAGAGAAAGTTGATTATGAAGCCATTGTTGATTATTTGAACGAAGAATTTATGTTGATTATTGAGGCCAACATTGATGAGTTGGATCAAAATCTTGATTGGCCATTCACATTTTCATCAACTTCTCAAATTCTTATTATTGATTTAAGAGTAATTATCTATCGACCACCTGTTTTTTCGTTTTTTTTTCAAAAAAACATATCTTTTTTCTTTTTCTTTTTTTACTGACTTTCGCCTGAAGTTATATTTTCTGGCACGCGTCCACTTTTGTCTACTTGCTGTTATAACTTTGCTAACATCATAGGGTAAATTTGTTATTTTACCTAAGCATACAAAAACAATGTCATTTACGCACTAGTAATCTAAGACCTGGCTTCAGATCAAATTTGGATCCAATCCAAAAATTTGATCAAATTGCACAATTAAAAAAGTAAAATTAAAATAAATACAAATAATATTTACCGCTTAAGTTACATATATTTAATTTTATTTTATTTATGAAAATAATTCAGTTTGTTTTGCAATCATCTTTTTTTTCATGTCATTTAGCTAGGGTAAAATAGTCATTTTATGTTTAGGGGTAAAATTATCATTTTAGTAATATTCTGTTAATTTCTTTAACAGAGTTAAGACGGCAGTGGACAATTGAAACACTTTGTAACCTTAGATGGAAATTAGTAAAAAAAAAAGGTTTATGTATTTTTGAAAAAGTACGAAAAATCAGGTGATCGATGAATAGTTGCCTTTCATTTAACTCAACCTATGACTTGGGTGGGGCTAGCAAAGTGAGTTTGTTTTTACAGCATTTTTGTATCAGGTAAACATATCCATTTTAGAATTTTTTTTTCAAATTAAGTTAATAATTTAGTATTTATCCCTTTTCACATGTCAATTTTATGGCAATTTTAACTTATCTTAATAGATCTCTATACAAATTGTAATTGTTTAAGTTAACAATTTAGTTTTCTTTGTGATTTTGTCCACAGTTATTAGTTATACACTAAACACACTTTACACTCAGTCTTTTTTTTAATTGTAATTAATTTATTATTATATAAGTACTCACATATATAATTTTGAAACAGATATGAAAAAGTATTTTAAAAGAAAACTAGTGATACTGCCATTTTTAGAGAGAGATGAAAGTGGTACAAAAAAATAAAATAAGTCTATAAGTGGTACAAAAAAATAAAATAAGTCTAACTTAGAGTTGTCATAAGTTCCTTAATCTCGGACAACGGCCCCCAGTTTTTATTCTTACAATCCTGATGTTCAAGATGAGTTCATAGAGCATATTTACAAATGGATCCTTGCCAACCTAAATTCCACAACTTTTGTAAGTCTAAATTTGGGCTACCAAAGCAACGATTTAATCCTGCTTGGTGCAATCAATACGAAAATTGGTTAGAATATAGTATCAAAGAATGCTGCATCTTGTTTATGTTGTTATCTTTTCAGAGTATAAATTGATGAACAATCAAGAGGTGAAACATTTTCAAAAAAATGGAAACCATAAAGATTAAAAAAGCATATTGGAGGTCCTAATAGTGCTCGCAACAAGACCATGAGTTATTGTGAAGATTTAACGAAACAAAAGCAGCATGTTCAAACATTTTGCAACAAACATTTTGACCAAGATCAAAAAGATTACCGAACTCACCCGTTCACATCCATTGATGTTGTTCGACTTCTTTTAGAATAAGGGCTTGTATTTCATGGATGAGTCTAATAATTCAAGTAACCAAATAAAAATGTTCTTTGAATTTTAAGATTTCTTGCTGATCATAATGAAGATATCAAAAAAATATCTTAAGATTTCTTGTATTTCATTGTGTTTGATTTATTTTGGTTGAAAAAAATACAAAAAAGAGAAAAAGAAAAAGCTTAAGCCAAAAAAATTAGCAAATTCTAACCCTAGCCACCACACTATTGTCATCATTTTTTTTGTCATCTTTAGTACAAACAGATGCCGCCATCAAACTTAAAGAGCTCCTACAACAGCATAGCATTGTCTTTTCAACAGCCTTCTGCCGCAATTGCGGCCACGAAAAGGTCAACGTGAACTTTTCATCTTCAAACAAGATGTGTGTTTATTTTTATTGGACTATGGGAAGTTTATGGAGATGTTCTTAAAGTTTTTGGAAGAGAAAGTTGATAATGAAGTAGTTGTTGATAGTTTGAACAAGGAAGATGTGTGTTTGATTACTGAGGCCAACATTGATGAGTTGGATAAAAGTTTTGATTGGCCATTCACATCTTCACCAACTTCTCAAATTCTAATGATTGATTTAACTCAACAACTGAGATTTGATGATTATATTGATATTATGGAAGGAGAAGAGGTAATTGTTGATATATCTTTTGATCTTGTTGATACATTTTTCGATCTTGTGAAGAAAAGAGAGATAATTGTTAATATAATCTCATATTTCTCTCTTGATTGGCTTGAAGAAAGCAAAATGATCTTTTTCAACTATTAGCAGATTATAAGGCAAATAATTTTTCTTTAATTGTGTTGAAAATAGACACGAGCAATACGACAAGGTAATTTAGAGAAATTACTTATTTAAGAATTTATTTTACACCATTAAAAACTATTTGGATGGACATTGTTATAAAAGTTGGAAAATTCAAATTTCATTTTCTATGTCAAAGCTCTATTTTGAAGATCGATACTTTTGCTTATGACGATGTTATTAGAGATTACAACAAGAAAAATTCAAGGATGAATTTTTTCCTTCCTAACGGGAATAATGTAGAGTAAAAAATTGAAGAAATCCTAATCACCTTGAAATTTATAGAGTTAGGAGTATTTTTAATTAATGTGAATTCTAGTTACCTATTTAGAGTTTTATTGTTTAGTTATTTCTTATTTGAATTGTAATTTTATTTTAGGAAAGAGTCTTGGGTTTAGGTCGTTATAATTATGTGTATTTTATAACTTTAAAATCAGAGTTTTGATTATTATTAAATTTTAATTTTAGACTCAATGCGAGTTTTGAGCTTCTGTGTTTTTTCTCAGTATTATGTGGAATCAACAAGATGTAACAACCTAGATTTTGCTGCTATTCTTATAATCGATGTGAATTATATTTTATTTAAATACTCCGGACATTCTTAGACTTAGACGGCGTTTCTTCTTCTATCTGAAATCTAAATCGACCTGAATTAATATGAATTTTGAATAGAGCTTAATGTTCGAATTTGAATTACATATTTTCATGTTTTGAGCTTTTGATGACAAATTATATGATGACCATTCAATTTATGTAAACTTTAATAAATAAATACACCTTTGTATATCACTAAACACAATTTTTAAAATATATCATCAGATTGTAGAATGTAAAAACCATAGCTAGGTAGAGGTAACATATGCGATAGAAGTTCGTCAAAATTTGCTCAGATATATCTCAATATATTAAACATATACACACACAAACACTTGTCCTAGTAAGTTATATATGATGTAACTTATATCAACCTATAAGTAGTTTTTTTGTATAGCTTAATTGTTATTAACCAAGAATCATGACAAACTACTTAAAGATTGATGTACCTTACATATGTTGGAACCTAGTTGCTACTTATACACACATACATATACACACTAATTAAAAGGACAAACTACTCCCTTAGAAGAAAAAGAAAATTTAATCTCATAACAAATGCATAATTCTCAATCATGAAGCTTGGACAAAAAAATGTTTGCTAGGCTGATAAATGGTCAGCTTGTGAATAAATATCTTAATTTAAAAAAATATGTTAACTATTTTAGCTAAAATGATGACGTCATTCTTGTGATGCAGATTGGAAACTTTATATATGTTGTACAGTACGTGTGAAATGAAACCATTTGGGACAACTTGTGTGATATAAAAGCAAATAATCATATAGGCATAAATATTTTTTTTTAAAAAAAAGTCTATAGGCATAAATTTTAAAGCGATTTGTGTTTACGTTTTTTTTTTAATGGGCTTTTTAAGAATATATGATTAAGAGTCTTCTGATTTTGTCTTATAATATTTGCTAAAATATATCTTTGTTTTGGGATTTTTAGAAACACTTCCTCAATAAAAATAATTAAAGTGATTGTAAGTAAGCTTGTTTTATATAATTATTCTCATGCGTGAACCTCCTCATTTAAAAAAAAAAATGAATATGTCTTTAAAAAAAAGAGAAATTTAAAGAGATCCAACATATTATATTTTTAATGCTTTAAAAAATTTTATTGTTTGTGCTGAATTAATTATCACATTTTAAAATAGGATAAAACTATATTGTATTGGTTGTAACTTGCAACATACCACTAGAGTCCTCGGAAACTAATAAATTTACCATTCAATCATTTTTAATGAAGAACAAATTATAAATTATTATTTCAACAAGGATTCACAATCCCAAATATTTAAAAGGCAAAAAATATTAATAAATTTTCAAGAAACATAAACCTGAAAATTTGTGAACTATTCCAAAAATTAAAAAAAAAATGCCTTTAAACTAGTTTCTTTTATATTATTCATTGTTTATTTTTCTATGTTGTGCTACATTTCGAAATATAAAAATTAGAATGGCTTCCTTAAATTTGGAGGACAATGTTGGTATTTTTTAAATAAACTAACATATTGTATATACAGACAAATTAACTTGTCAACTAATCATATGAATGAAAATATAGCATAAACTAAGTAAAGTTTTGTAACAATAAAATAATAAAGTATTATCGTCTAATACTATTTACATGACTTTTATTTTCCAATTTCACCTTTTCTTATTTTATAATTTTCTAAAGTAATGAAAAGTTAATAACCCATATTTTTAATACATGTTCAATTTACTTGTACAATATTAAATGCGTATTTTATATTAAAAATTATTTTTTATATTATTGCTAATTTTTGATGTACTTAGAAAATTTTATATGAGATTGCCTTGTTATCCATACACTGTCATTCAAAAATTTTCACCATCAAACTAGATCAGTGGATCATACTTTTAAAATTAAAAAAGTGAATTTATATGTGTAATACTTTTCAAACCTTTGACTTTTATAATTTTATAATAAACGATAGATCTATTATAAGTTTCAAAGGATCCCCAACTTTAATAATCAATTAAACATATCTTTAATTATCCAAAAACTTAGCCGTTAGATCTATAGGCATAATAATATATATATAAAGTTGGGGATCCTTTGAAATGACATCGGCATCAAAAGGGTAACTAATATAAAAATATAATTAGACCTTATGCAATCAAATCATGTACTAGCAAAAGGCCATGCACAAGCCATTGACAAACCGTTGGATCAAATTATAAATGCATCTTGCTTAAGGCTTAGTTAAACTTTGCTTATTACCACTAAGCTGGATTATTGACCTTCGAGAAAAAAGTTAAATAAAGTTAAATCACTTTAGGATCTTATCAACTTTTAATTTTTAATTTTTAATATATATCTGGTTTACAAACACTGCAAATATTCAAAGCATCTATATATTCTTTAGAGGGACTAAAATTAGCTGAGACCAAGAGACTTGTTGATGAGAGAACAAGAAAACGAAGGGATTCTAATTAGATTCAAATTGATAGAGTTTAAGAATATTATGATTATGTGTATTCTAGTTACTTTTTTAGAATTTTGTTGTTTATGTATTTCTTATTTAAACTATAATTTTATGTTAGACAAGAATCTCAGGTTAGGTCTAGGTTTATTAAAAATGCAACTCTTTTGTAACTTGAGAATTTGAGTATTGATTATTATTAAATTTCAGTTTCAAGTTGTGTGTGAGTTTTGTGCTTCTACTTACGAGTATTTTTAGAATCAACATGAATTATAATTTATTTCATTAATCAAAAAATTCTTAGATAAAACGAAGTATTGAAAATATCCTACTTTTTTCCAGCAATCCATCTCCGACTTTAGTTATACCTGCTGTTTGTATTAATTTGGTAGCAGAGTTAAAAGTCTGGATCATATTGTCTGTAGTTGCCACAAATTCAACCATCTATCTTTTCAATTTTTCAATTAGTTTGGTATCATATTGTTTGTGGCGGCAATGACAAGCCAAAAACCTGCGGGTCAGTGCCTCGGTGCCTCCGTTCGATTCGTCGCCATCATCACAAGTTAGGTCTCACAGCCATCACCAAGGGAAAACTAAAAGAAATGACCATAAAAAAGGAAAAAAAAAAATGAAGTGTCGTAAAGCAACAAGGTCGCCGTGAACTTTCCATCTTTAAACAATATGTATGTTTATTCTTACGAGATTGCGGGAAGTTTTTGGAGATATTCTTGAAGTTTTTGGAAGAGAAAGTGAATTATGAAGCCGTTGCTGATAATTCTGAACGAGGAAGATATATTTGATTGTTGAGGCCGAAATTAATGAGTTAGATCAAAATTTTATTTTTCATTCACATCTTCGTCAATTTCTCAAATTCTAATGAATGATGCCACTCAATCTCTGAAAGAATTGATGAATAAATTGATGTGACAAAATGGAGAAAGGTAATTTTAATGCACATTTTGATCTTATGGAGCAAAGAGAGGTAATTATCGATAAAATTGCGTACTATTCTCTTTGAATGGCTTGAAGAAAGCAAAGAAGATCATTTTCAACAATCAGTATATTATGAGACAAAGTCTTTTTTCTTTAGATGCATTGATATTTTAGTACAAAGAATACGACAAGGTAATGTTAGAGAAAATATTAATTAAAGAATTTATTTTACACCCTTGGGGTGATTGGAAGGGTTTTGCTACAAAAGTTGCAATCTACATCGAAGCTCTATGTTGAATGTCAATACTTTTGCACATAAAGATTTTATTAGAGATTACAAGAAGTAAAATTTGAGGATAAATTATTTTCACCATAGTAGGTATAATATAGAGTAAGAAATTGAAGAAATCCTAATTAGATTCAAAATTAATAGAGTTTAGGAATATTTTAATTAATATGAATTCCAGTTGCCTATTTAGAGTTTTACTTTTAGTTATTTATTATTTGACTTGTAATTTTATTTTAGGCAAGAGTCTTAGGTTTAGGTTATTATAGGTTATTATAAATATATGTCTTTTGTAACTTTAGAATAAGAGTTTTGATTATTATTGAATTTCAATTTCAGATCTATGCGAGTTTTGAGCTTCTATGTTAGTAATCAGTGTTACATGCAATCAACAAGATCTAACGACCTAGATTTTGCAGGTATTGTTAAGTCAATTAAGTTTAATAACTTAATCACTCAAAATTTTTATTAAATTGAAAAAATCAACGGACTAAATGACTTAATTAATTCAAATTGAGTCAATTAAGTTATTAAGTCAAAAAAACAAAAAAGTCTTTAAGTTTTATTTAAGTAACAATGAAAATGAATTAGTTAGATTAAGATACTTTGAAAAATATCTTTTAATGATATTATTCGAATATTTTAGAATAAATAAAAGATTAAAAAAATTAGATTAATAATTTAATGATTGAAAATTTTTTAGTACATTAAAAATATAAACAGACCAATAACATAAACTGATTGAAATTAAATGCATTAAGTGGTTATAATAATGTGTTAAAAATATCTCTGCCCATCCTGATTTCAGGAATATGCTGCAGTATTTATTAAATAAACATTTTCACTTCGACACTTCTATGATCGAAACCACATTTACATCTTCCTTTTTTTACACATACATCCCGAAAAGACCCTGTGTTTAACATTAAAGAATTGTGTTTGTTTTGTTTCCTAATCTTTTTTTCTTTTTAAATTTTTGGTTAAAGGAGGTGCTCTATGTAGTAATGGTGGAAAATAGAATATTATTTCTTAATAATGTGTTGTCAAGAATAAATATTGTAATATTAATAGTCATAAATACAATTATAATATTTCCAAAAAGGAAAAAATATTGTAAATTACACATAGAACTAGTAAACGTAAAGTAAAATTAGTAAATTTATACAAATTATTAATTATAAAAATTAATATTGTTTCTATAGAAATTTAGTTAAAAAAATATGTTATTCATTAAATAAAAATATTTTCTCTAATTAAACAAAGAAAAAGTACTCATTAATTTAATAAAAAAATTATACTGAAACAAAGTGGAATAAGTTTTATTAAATTAGTTTAATCATAAATTCTATATTTATTTTAGGACATTTGTATACTTTTTTTCCCATTTTCTATAATAATATCTATTTGTTACACAAGTTATTTAAGCACAATTATTGATCTTGATATGGATCAAGCAAAAATAAAATAAAAAAATTCTTATATTATAGATACATATATGATATATTAATAAAATTAGATCCAATTTTTAGTTTTATGCATACTTCATTTAGTTTCAAACTTTTTACCTATATTTAGAGATTATTTAGGGTTGTTGTTGAAGAAGTGTAGAAAAATGTAAAATAACATCATCTTAGAACTACTATGAAAGATATAAAAAATAATTTTTTTAAAATCTGATTTTGAGAATAAATTTCATCTTTAATAAAACATCACATGTATTTCATAAATGCAAAACTAGCATTATTCAATTTAAATAAAATAAATAAATAGATATATAAGGTAATAAACATTATAATGAGTTTTTATTTTACAATTATGAACTTTTTTTTTGGTAATAACTCTTATATAAAATTTTTCTTAAGGACAGTCAACTAACATATTTATCCGAAAATTAAAAATTTAGGGATGCAATTGTCATTTTTCTATATCAAGTGGTGTACATGCCTTTTTGTCAAACTTTGAGGGTTTATATGTCTTTCACCCTTAAACCTATGATTTTATCAAGTCAAAAAGCTATAAATGACATGAGCAATATGGTCCATTCATAATACCCATTCATAATTAACAAAAAAAATAAAAATAAAAACGCAAAGTGAAATTTATTAAAACATTAATGTGCACATAAAAATTTGATACAATTTTTGGGTACGGTTGAAATTAACTTATGTAAAAAGTCACTACCTTTTATCAGCTGGTAGACCCCTTTTTTTAATACAAGTAATAGAGATTTAATGATATTTGGGGATAAATTGATGTTATTTGTAATCTTGGAGGTAAACTAAAGACAGTAATTTTAGGTGGAGGGATTTCAAAGTTTATCCTAAATAAATTAATGTTTAACCACTAAAGTTCATTAATTTTTTTAACAATTAAAGGACGTATATTGAGATATTTTTGTTTGATAAAAAAAAATAGTACTTATAATTAGACATTAAGAAATGAAAACCAAAACATCATTAGATTTATGCATTTCTATTCATGAAGACTTAGCTAAATTTAGATATATTTAATTTTTAAATAAAAAATAAACGCTATCTAACTTACAATCAGTAAAACAAGAATAAATGTTCGATTAGCGCTTCTATTTTGAGCTTAGTACTCTTTTAATTCTTCTATTTTGAAAAATGCATCAAGACACTCTTATTGTTGAATACGTGACATTAATGTCCTTTTTTAATTGCTTTACAACTATACTCTTGCTGTAATATTCTTGGGAACATTAATTAATATATCAATAAAAATAGTTAACAAAAAAATTAACCCTAAGAGAAAAATAAAAATAAATGTAAAATTTTTATTACTATTTTACTTTAAGGATTAATTTGATAAATTTCTTTTTTATAAATAATTATTAGCAAAATTATCATAAATTTATCAAACATTGCCTTTAAAATTGTAGTATATTAAAAAGATAAAGGAAATATAAGAGGATGAGTATCACATATTCAACACTAAGGGTGTTGTGTGAGATATTTTTTAAAATATAGGAACTAAACGACTATTTAACCTAAAATATAAGAACTAAATGAGTATGGATGGTGATATTTCCTGTCACAAATTCTGTAAATCCATTCACTTCTAAAAAATAATCATGAAAAGTTCACATTATTTTTAAAAAATTTAAATAAAGAAGAATTCTGAAGAATTAATCAATTAAATCTATATTATTTTATTTCTTGTGACATCTTAATTTATTTTTTTGTGTCTTAAATTTTTTTTATAGTTGTTTACTAAGATTGCTTTAGCCTAAATTTAAATTGATTATTTACTCTAAAGATACGAAAATACCAAAAATTTATTTTAATTTTAACATTCTTTTTATTTTATACAAAACTGTAAATGGTCAATACTACTTTATTAATATGACTATTTTATAAGATAATGCTCATATAAATTATTAGGCCGTCAAATTTATGTTATTTACATGTAAAATATTGAAAATAATTATACTTCTAAGACTATATTTGGCATGCAGAATTAACTTGGGCTAAATATTATGATCGAAATGGATTAAATTGGATTAGATTAAGTTAGATTATTCAATACTATCTTATGTTTTGTTTTGTTTGGTATAATATCAGATTGAATAATATTAAATTATTTTTAAATACAAAAATATTTAAGAATATTTAAGAATAATAATTAAAATTAATTTAAAGTAATTAATAAGAACATTAGATATATAGTAAATTAGTTATTGGGTAGTCATAATCATAATAAACAAATATAAATTAATAACACCATTTAATTAATTTTTATCATATATTTTAGATATATTTTATTTTACCAAAAACTAGCAAATAATATGTATAAAATCGATTAATTACTGGTGCTATCAATTTTCATGATTATTTTGAATATTATGTTAGTGATTATTAAATTTAATACAATCAATTACTGTAATAAATAGTTAAATAGTTAATTTTATTGAAGTAAAAGCACCAATTTAGTTAACCTATAAAAACAAATAAAAAATAGAGTTCAAGTAAATCATGAATAAAATAATTAATTGATTAATTAAATTTTAAGCAACAAATAAAAAATAGTGTTTTATATGAAAGAAATATTATAAATGGATAATTTTTTTTTCTCATTCTAATCCCATCAGAATCTTTTCAATTGAAAGAGAGTACCCACTTATAAATTGGGATTGCTAATCCCATTATTTAAGGATAAAAATTGAATTTAGTCCCCTCTAATTCAATCCAAGGGAAGTTGCCAAATGTGGGATAATTATTTAACCCTAAAGTTAGTCTAATCCCACACTTAGTCTTAGCTCCCAAACATAACTTTAGATTATAAATCACAAAATTATATACCTAACGTATTAAATACAAGAACATATATTTTTTCGGACAACTGCGTCTATGTCATAAAGTAAAATAATTAAATAGAACTTATATTAAAGAAATTTCAATACTTAAAAGAAGCTAAATAAGAAAAAAAAATAAGAATGATTTAATTGATTAATTTTATAAATATTTTTGTTGATTTGTTTATATTAAAAATAATGTGAATTTATTGTAAATTTTTTAGAAGTGGTGGATTTAAAGAAATAATGGGATAGAAATATCTCTATCCAATGAGCAATTACCTGATAAACAATATAAAAATAAGTAACAGATTCAAATGGACCAATAAATAATTTTTTCATGTCGTAATTTACATAAAATATAAATATCAATTAGGGAGACTATATATATTTTTTAATTTTATCACCACTATATATATTTTTTAAGGAATTAAAATTTATAGTGCAGCGGTGATCTGAACGTCAAGATATTCACGTTATCACGTTTACATTTAACCGTTAAATCCACTTAGATGAATGAATCTATTGGGATTTAACGACTGAGTGCAACAGCGACACGATACCACTGTTGCACCATAGTTTTCTCAATTTATTAATTTTATCACCGTACTAATTTTCATAGTGGACTTGTAGATGCGTCTTTGACTTTGAAGTTTGAATACGGTAAGAATGGTAACAGCAGAGAGCGGAATCGTACCTGATCGACTTTCTTGTACGCAATAAACTAAACTGTAACGTAAAAATGTTACGACGCGATCAGCATCAGTAAACGTGGCAAGATCGTAACATTTACTGTACTTAACCGTTTGAACTAGTCACCATACGAGATTGCGGCTCACCAGTTACTGACAGTAGGTAAAGGTAGGCTGCACTGTTACTGTGCCAGTATCTCTGACACAATTTACAGTGAAGGAATATAATTATAAACAATAATGGAGGAAGAACACATCCGTATCTCTAAATTCATACGTTTTTTTCCAAAATGACACATAGTTTATCTGTATATGACGAATAGGTCCTTCAACCAATCACCTTGTCAATAGGACATTGATCAATTTTTTTATTTTAAAGAAAATTTATTTTATAATGCTATATTAATTATTACAGTATTAATAAAATAATTGTTAAAGAACTTTAGATTTAAATATTTTAATCATCACTATTGATTTAATTAATTATTAATAGGTAATATTCAAGTGTAATTGATATAACTTCATTTTTAATAAATTGATAAGAATTTTTTTAAATAAAAAATTAAAAATTTAGAATTATTAGCTCTGTTCATTTTTTTTTTTGAAATCATTCATTGGCTAATATTTAGTTGAATTTGATCTACTGATTAACAATATTTTGGTGAAGAAAAGATAATAAGATAATAAACAAAGATTAAGTTGTGCTAATACTAAAATACATTTTATTAAAAGAAAACTATAAAAATTTAGATAGCTTATAATTGTTCCTTTTTATTATTTAATCTTAAAAAAATATGTTTAACTGATTTGATAGCTAGTAAATTGAATCTTAAATAATTGAAATCAAATATTATCATAATTAATTTTAATTTTATGAACAGTTAATTAAATTTAATGACACATATTTATACCACTTTTGATACTGTAATTTTTACAACAGTACCATAAAATGACCATTTGAACTAATTAGTTTCGTTAATAAAGAAATGTTGCATCATTGTAAACGTGTGGGATTCTATTCAAGGATTTCTACTTTAATATATTTATTTTTAGTTGACACAATTATTTAACAAAATTTATTTGCTATTTTGTTGTAAATCATAAACAGTGGCGGTCTCGAACACTTAAATTAGGAGAGACTAAGTCTAAAAAATTTTTAATTTAATTTTGGTACTTAATTTTTTTACTATTCACTAGAATACATCTGAAGTCCTAAAAATTTAAATTCTATTATTTTCTTTTAAATTTTAAAAAAAATACTAATAAAATATATTTTTTTTAATGTTGGAGCTCATTGTGGCCATATTTGTGAAAGTATCATGTTTCTAAGTAATCTCCACAAAATATCTAAAAAATAAAATTACAAGGCAAATAGAATTTGAACCATGTTTTTTTTTTTAATACTGATTACACATCAGATTACTGTATTACACATATATTTACAATTGCTATTACAACAGATATTAAATTGATATTTACAATTAGATATACACATTTGAGACTTACATTGTTACGTTAAATGCCCAGAGACTTACATTGTTACATTAAATCTATAAAGTACATGCCCAGACAAGTAACCCTCACAGAGAAATGATGTCTCTGTTCCACTAACATTTCGTAAGGAAAAAAGACTTGTAAATAAATTCCACACAATCATGCATAATGCTTAATTGAGAGAGTTTTGAGTTCATGAGAACTCGAACCCATACTCTCACAATCCTTCTTAACTGTGAGAGTAGAGGTTTACCGTTGAGCCAAAGGCCCATTGGCAATTTGAACTATTTTTTAAAAACCACTAAATAGCACTCATACTACTAAACTACAAATATATTGTTATGTGAAAAATGTGCCCAAATTCTTTTTATCTTACTCTTTTAGAAGAAACTGAAAATTTTCATAGATTTTAGTTGGGTCCGCACATGACCATAAATCCGAAAGAGAAAGGAAAAAAAAAAATTTACATATCACCACTAAAATAGTAAGACTCTTATTTATTGAGGCAACTTGTCCCTAACCCAATTCTACTAGAAGCTGTACATTCAATAAAAATTTTTAAGTTTTGACAATCAAATTTTTTAAGATCAAGCCTGTTTCTTTGACAGAGATTATTCTCTTTTTGTTGGCAAAATCAACAGTGAAGGGTAGCAAAGTCATTTTAGTAGAAAAAAAGACGTTTTAGGTACAATTTCACATACTATGTAATTTCTTAAGAAATTATAAGAAAATAGTGGGCTTAACGTAATTATGTAAAATGAAAAGACTAGAAAATACGAAACAATTTCACGTCAAAGCATTAAAGAATATAAAAATGTTAATAAAAAATTATACTCATTGGAAAATGGAAGATTTCTACGCAGAAGCAGACGTCTAGAGATTGGAAAGTTTGGAACGAATGAACGATCCTCTTTCGAACTCCAACTCACACCCAAAAAAATAAAATAAAAATAAAAATTTAAAAAATAAAAAATAAAAATTAAGTAAAGTCATCATCATCAGCATCATCAAATCATCATCATCCTCAACAACAAAAAAATTCATCAGCTGGGCTCAGTTCAGACTTTGTTTGCTGTGAGTCAAATTGATCATTTTCTATATTATAAATCAAGTATTTACTATTTACTTCAAGTCCAAAGTATATGAATTTGATTAGAGTGAGCTTCGAGTAGGGGTTTCTTTGATTTTATTTTATTTATTTATTTATTTTTTTGTGTTTGTTGCTGATTTTGATATGTGGGTACAGCTCGATTAGTGAAAAACTTAGTAAAATGCATTTTGGTATAGGTAAGTTTCATATTATGAAGCTTCTGGGTTGAGGTTCTTGCAGTGTTTTCCTTTTGATATTGGTTTTCTCGGAATTGCTCTGTTGCTGAACGTTTATTTCTTTATGTTAGGATGGTACACTTTGTTCTTTAAAGCTACTCTAAATTAGGGTTTTTATTTTATTTTTTATGGTTTTCCTCTTTGAATTTACCTTCTGGGTATTGTTGGGTTGCTGCAAATTCTGTGTTTCTCTAATTTTCCATTTTTTCCCTTCTTATGCTAGTTTGGTATCTAATTTCTGCAACACATGTTACAGTAGGCAACCTTGTTGTTTAGAAGCAGCTAAGTGGTTCATTGTTGATTTGAGCCCCATGGTAGTATTGGGTTAGTGTCAAATTTGTTTATAGTTAGGTGTCTTAGTGTCTGTTTTCAATTATATGAAGGCTTGTTATATGCTTTGTGGTTGATTCTGGCAAATGAGTAAGTAGAATTGTTGTTAAATCAGTGTAGGGATTTTTTTATTGTCACATAAATTTGGGAAATGCATTTTAAAATAGCACTGGATAGTAATGTTTTCTTGTGTTTTATGGTTGATTTTGGCTTCAACATTTCTCTGGTTATTTTTTAAATTTCTCTAACTTGAATTAGTTTTGAAGAAGATAAGTTTTATCTTTGAAGCTCTTGTATTGAGGGTCTTATAGAGCTTTCCTTTAATTTAGCTTCTTAGAATCGTTGGTGGCACATAGTTTTGTTTATTATCTTCAAACAGTATTTAGTGTTTACTTAGATTCTATTACTGACTTTGACTTTTGACAAATAGCAGTTGGTATCGAAATTATGCATACAATAGCTCAGATTTTTGCAAGTTTAAATTAATGCTCTTGTAATTGCAAAACCTTTCGGTCTTTTCTTTATGTTGAATTTTGGATACTGCCCAAAGTCTTCCGTACAAGTAGGATATATAACTTTTGATTCCCGAAGTCTGCTTTATCTGCGGTTGTTGTGACCAAAGATATATGACTTTGATTTCCGAAAGCTGCTTTATCTGCGGTTGTTATGATGAAAGATAGATGGGTTCGATTTCTGAAAGCTGCTTTATCTGGGGTTATTATGTTCAAATAATTTTGTGACTGTGGGTTTTTCGGCATGTTCTATATTCCTGTCAAATCCAACTGCTGGGATTATTTTTCTTGGAGTATTAAATAATTCTTTTGGAGAGTAAATAGTTAATTTTAGTAGAGTTATTTGATGGTTATTAGTATTATGTTATAAATTTTGTCTGTCTGGTTGGTGTAAGAATGTGAACCAAAACAAGGTGGTTTTGATTTTTAATGCTTCTATAGAGAGTTATCTCTGTGGTTGCATAGGTTTCTGCTTATGTGCATTGTTGGGAGGGAGTGTAAATTAGTTTTTTTAATTTTAATTTATTTGAAACGAATATTCTAAGATCTGTGGTATCTTTTTCTTTTTTCTTTTTTCCGCATTTTAGTTTTAGGGTAAGAGTGAGGTGTTCTAATTTATTTTGGAAGACTAAGGAGATTATAATGATGTCAATGCCTACTTAAATAGACAAGTGAGGCCCGGGGCAGAAGATGAGAAGGAACCAGCCAGCGGAATGCCGAGCTTTGATTCTCAGTTATCCAATTCCGAAAAACTGTAAATTTCTTCTTTTGTCTGCTATCTGCTTTCTATTTTGTGCACATTTTTTATCCCATTTTTCTCCCTAAAATTTTCTCTGTGAGGGAAAAAAAATGGAGGGGCTGATGTCTGGTGAATTGTATAAACGACAGCTGTGTCCTCCCTTGTGCGTAATCTGAATTTAACAAATAGATGGCCAAGGTTGTGGTTACCTGATATATTAGTTGGATGGGGATTAATTTCTTTTCAGGAACCTATTTAACTATTCTTTTGTAGTATATGAGGTGCTTAACTTAAGCATTTAGTTTCTAGGCTGGCACATCTACCTGTTGTGTAGTTAATCAGATTGAATTGATTGTTTAAGTTTTTTATTCTTTCAAATGTTTTGAGGCTGAGAGAGACGCAAAACATTCATTTCAAAAGAATTTTGACATTCTGAACTAAGATTCTGTGGCATGATTAATATACTTTTGTGTTTGGGAAGGGAGGATAGCCAAGACACTCCAGAGATGCATTGTCTTGCCTCTTCTATGGGTATTATGTTTGGAAGGAAACAACCGTATTTCTTGTGAAGATAGAGAAGAAAACAGAGGAGGCTTGTGGGGGAGAATCCGCCCCTCCACTATGCTTTGGCTTCAATCTCAAGGGGATTTATTGATTAATTTTTTGGTTTCTTCAAACATTAATTGTGAAAGGGTTTTGGGATTTTTGTATGGGTTTATTATTTTTCTGGATTTGAAAAGGTCTCAAGATACTTGTTGCTCACAAATAGGTTTCTTGAGATGAGCTTTTTTATCGTTGATTCCCTTTCTTTTTCTTTTTTTTATTTAATTATTATTTTTTTAATCTTGATGGACATCCGTCAGCATGTGTTTTGCTTAATTTTCAAATTTTTTACTTTCTCTAATTATGATCTTGTAGTATTATTTTGATAGTTTCTTTTGCCTGGTGGATAGGTTTTGTCGAATTTGAGTTTTTGTTCTTAGTCTGCCATTGAATCATTGTTAATGCAGTAGTTGTATTGTACTCTATAACCTGAAATTTTAATAAATTGTGACTTTCAGTTGCACAGAGGGCACTGCAATCCAGTCTAATCGTGTGTCTAATTTGGGGGCATTTGAGCAATCAGTTGGATTTCGCTTAGGAGATGCTGTCAACCTGACTGGAAGTAAGTATTTAGTCTATCAACATTTATAGATCAATAGTTTTTCATCTTGTATAATTTCATTTAAGAGTTATATATATTGATTCTAGTGATACAGCTAATGCTTTTTTCTTTTTTCTCCTTTTTGCTGGAGTTTTCACACTTTATGTGATCTTTCCATTTTGTTCTTTAAACATTCTGTTATATTGTATTATAATTGACAGAAAAAGCATCAACGCTGAAGAAACTAGTTTGGCATTTTTCTGGTGGTATCATAAGAAAGCCTTGCTCTCTGATCTTTCCACTAGACTTAAAATATAATGGATATAAAACACTCTCAATTTGTGGCTATTCTTCTGATGCAGATCCAGGAGCCTAAATTACATATTTATGAAAACAAATGATCATTTCATCATCTTGTAGTATTGCAAATTCTCATTCCCAAAACGAATTTTCCCTGATATTAATTAAATCACAGTAAACCGTGCTTGTAGTTGTGGTTGTGTTTGATTCATGAGCCATACGTGTGAGAGTTGAAAATCAACAAGATATTCATTCTGGCATTTTGTTTCTGTTAGAATTCGTAAAGTAAGTTATTTTTCTCCTATTTCTAGGAAAGAGTTATGATGTGTCAATGGGATTTTGTTTCTGTTATAATTCATAAAGTAAGTTATTTTTCTCCTATTTCTGAGTGAGAGTAATGGTGTTGATGTAGACACTGTTCTTAATTCAACCAAAGCAAGTGGCCAGGCAATTACTGCTGATCCCCTCCAAATTGTCACTTTTGATAAGGTAAATTCTGTATCAACTTTTAAGCAACTATTCTTGAATTTCATCGCATTTGTGATGGCCTTTCACATAACTCCATGTCATTTTTTATCTCTTGATTTGTTATTACTTTGTTTCTACTGGAACAGTCACCAACTGCATCTAACGTCAACCTTTCGACCATCCAAGTGGAGTCTCATAGGCTGCCATTTGAAAAGAATCATCGATCAAATCTGGTTTCTATTTCTAGTGGTAATACAGAGAATTGGGGAGAATCGAATATGGCTGATGCTAGTCCGAGGACCGATATCTCAACAGATGCAGACACAGATGAAAAAAATCAAAGGGTACTGTCAAAGTCTTCATTTCCAAAGTTTTGTTCAAACAGTTATATTTATAAAATTTTCTTGTGGAGAACTCTAAATTTACACGAACCATTGCTTTTCTCTTTTTTGATGAAGAGAGACAATTTTTTTTCCTTGTATTAATTAAAAAACGTGTTGGTGTTAAATTATATTAGTGTTGATCTACCACTTAAGCATTCTACATCTGCAGTTTGATAGAGGTCAATCCACTGCTGTCGTAGCCTCTGATTCAAGTGATAGATCAAAGGACAAATTAGATCAGAAGGTAATTATTTTAACTCCATGGGTTTATCTGAGCTTTATATGATTTTGTTTGATGGGGATCTTTTGCCTGATTATTCTATGCAGACTCTTCGAAGACTTGCTCAGAATCGTGAGGCTGCAAGAAAAAGCCGATTAAGGAAGAAAGTATGTGTTTTTCTTCTGTACAATTAACTTTGTAGAATCGATTTGTCTTGTTAAATTTTTGAGGATCCAATTAATGGTAATGAAGACCAAGCCCCTGTTGAGAGCATAGTTCCTTGGTACGGTTATATCTTATGAAAGAATGCTTGTTACTGGCAAGTGGTTGAAAGTTAAATTTTTAAAATACATAGATATTGCCTTTGTACTGGTCATCTTCTTGAAAACTAAGCTATCATAAACAAAACTAAAAAACCAATTTCCATAGAATATATTGGTTAATTACATATGAATGACAATGTTTCTCTAATTAGCCACCCTTTTTGCATCAATTACTCACGTCCTGTTGCTGGAACTATCACATGCTATTTGGAAGCTGAGCATGTCTTTTTGCAGTTTTGCCTGGCTTTTTGTAGTCTACTGTACTGACTTGCATCCCGGCTTGATTTGTCTATAGGCATATGTCCAACAGTTGGAGAGTAGTCGTTTGAAGCTGACCCAGCTTGAGCAAGAGCTTCAGCGAGCACGACAGCAGGTTATGTTTGACTATTTCTTCAGTGCTTCTATTTTATTTCTACTTGATCATTTGTTTGGGTGTGTGTGGCTTGTAATTTAACCTTTTCTTCCCCTATTGTTCAGGGAATCTTCATATCAAGCTCAGGAGACCAAGCCCATTCAATGAGTGGAAATGGTATTCCTTCTTTCTTCTAACTGAAGCAGTGAATGCCTCCTTTAAATGTACTATTTCAAGAGTTTCTTAAGTTTTGAGAACTACAGAAGATTACCTCTACTATCAAAGCTTATAAAAAATGACTCTTAGCTTGTTCTTGTTAATGAATATTCTACATCTCAGAACATGCGTAACCCTAATGTTTAAAGTATGCTACAAGGAATACCTCTCCTCATTGCATGCCCGTGGTTCAATGTCTATATGCATGCTTGACCAAAAAATCTGTTCCTGTTTTTCATTTACATTGCTGTGTATCCTTCTTCTAATGCACTAGTTAAGTCTTTGCTGATGAGATCCCTGGCAAGCTATGGTAGTCAGATGTTTTAAGAAAAAATAAAAGCCGCAAATTTACTAGTGAAAGTAGGGGTTCATGCTGGCAGTAAGCACACGAGGAGTTGTTATATTTTACTGGCTGAGAACGAAAAATATTATTAACCATAATAATAATTTTTAATCTTCTAAGTATATGAACTGTTGAATCATTTCAGAAACCACCTAGGAAAACATGTAGTCATTTCAAATGTCATGTAAAACACAATGCAGTTTCCATGGGCTGTGCCGATGACTTCTTTTATATTTCTTATTTGGGTTGTGTAATGCATGTTCATTTTTAGCTGGTGGTTTACAAAATTATATGCCATTTCATGCATGCCTGTGAGTAGTCTAAAATTTAGGGTGCCATTGTCTTTTCATCCGCTGCTTTTCTTTTTCAACTGTTTTTTAAAAATTAATTACAGTTCATGAGCTTGATGATGTTCACTGTTCCTTTTAGGAGCGATGGCATTCGACGTAGAGTATGCAAGATGGCTCGAAGAGCAGAACAAACAGATCAATGAGCTTAGATCAGCAGTGAATTCTCATGCAAGTGATACAGAACTTCGTATGGTTGTTGATGGTATAATGGCTCACTATGATGAAATTTTTAGGCTGAAGGCCAATGCAGCTAAAGCCGATGTGTTCCATTTGTTGTCGGGCATGTGGAAAACACCTGCTGAGAGATGTTTTATGTGGCTTGGTGGTTTCCGTTCATCTGAGCTTCTTAAGGTGAGTTCATTGTATCTTAAACTGAAAGATGTTATTGAAAAGGAAGAGCTAATGAATTAGATTTGCAATCTTATGCAAGTAAGTTAAAAACCGTCTGTGTTTTCTATCTTTTTCCTCATATTTCTTTAGTATGGTAAAAGATATTCTAGTTTTTTTCATCCCTTTTTTCTGTTCAATGTTATGTAATTAATATTTAATTGGAACAATCAATGTTATATGAAAACTTAACCTGTGTTCAACTTCTTGTGGAAACAACTAATGAAGAAGTACTTGTTGAGGCTGGTCAAAGAATGTCCATCATATGTTTGACAACCACTTCATCAAGTATATAGTGTTGAAATCACATAATTTTTCCCATGCATTAAAATTTTAAAAGTAAGGAACTTCATTTATGGAGAGTAGTTGGTTGTATTAGAGATATGCAGAAACTGAACAGAGGTGCATATTGAAGTTCGGTGCATTTTGCTTTTATTCATTTGAAAGAGATATGGAGAGGGAGTTGTAAAGGCAAGGTACCTTATTTATAAGTATTGAAGGATCAAGGCAGTGATAGGAGTGTGTGCATGCAAGTCCTCTCTGATAGATGTTACGTGGAGGGTACAGCAATGATGATTGCATGTATATCCATTTTCTCTGTTTCCTTGTGTAGATGCTAACACCTATAAATTTGCATTTGTTAAAACTTTTGTGTTTGCATTTTCCGTATTTGTCAGTTTGTGTTTCTTGTAACTTCAGCTGTTTACAACGTAAAATATATTAAATCATCTAAATGTATATTCTCTTCATGATCTTTCTTCCTACTTTTAATGCGATTAAATCAAATGGTTATGGTGGCAGCTTCTTGTGACTCAGTTGGAGCCTTTGACAGAGCAGCAGCTTGTGGGCATTGGCAACTTGCAGCAGTCCTCCCAACAGGCGGAGGATGCATTGTCTCAAGGGATGGAGGCATTGCAGCAGTCCCTGGCTGAGACACTGTCTAGTGGATCTCTCGGATCCTCAGGTTCTGGGAACGTGGCAAACTATATGGGACAGATGGCCATGGCCATGGGGAAGCTAGGAACTTTGGAGGGGTTTATCCGCCAGGTCCCCCCTTCCCCCTTTCTCTTTCCAGTAAATCATTTTGTGCTCATTTATCTAATATGAAGTTCCTGATTCAACTGGTTTATGTGAAGGGGAATCTGAATTTTGTAATTGAGCATTATTATGGTTGTCCGTTCCTCTTATTGGGTTATATACCTCATTGTGTGGTTACTAACTGTTTGAAACATCGAGTATTTTGCTATCAGACCTTTTTCACGGATGATTCGTTTCTTTCATATTAGCTTTTTGGTGTTGGTTTTTATGCTTGTCTTGTGGTGCTTCCTTCTGAAATATACTCTTTTCTCTCTTTCCATAACTAACTGTTTTGGTTGCTTCGTAATGCCAGGCTGACAATCTGCGGCAACAAACATTACAACAAATGCACCGAATATTGACAACGCGCCAGTCCGCTCGTGCACTCCTTGCAATCCATGATTATTTCTCCCGACTACGTGCTCTTAGTTCCCTCTGGATGGCCCGCCCAAGAGAGTGAAGATGCATTGTGTTTTTTGCCGGGTAGATTTGTGAAATTATGTACCTTGAGGGAAAAAAAGAAAAAAGGAATCTGAATTACATCCTGACAAAGATAATTGTTCTGTAGTTGTGACAATTCCCCCCCCCCCCCTTTCTGTTTAGATTTTCTTATGTTCTAGATTTTTGTACTTTAGTGTTGGTACTGGTTTTTCTGTTGATAGGTCGTACTGGTAGAATTTGTCCATTATTCTCTGAAATGGATATGTATTTCTGTTTTATTATTCGCCGCATAATCATTATCTTCTCTGGGACTCGTGTAAGTTGTAAGTGTTATTCCAGTGTCTGCTGTCATTGTAACCAATGTTTCTCAAATGAATTTGAATGTTTGATGAGAAAGTTATTAAGTTTTTTTTTTCTTTTCTTCTTCTTTTGTTAGATGAAAACTTGTTTAATACTTTTTTTTTCCGGTTCATCGATGGATTCTTGTTTCATTTGTTTGATTTCTGCTCTATTAAATGATGGAGACAAATTAAATTCTGTTGGGCAGAAGTTTTTTTTTTTTTTCTTTTTTTCCGGCTGATTGAATAAAATGATGTTATGTTTATTTACTATAATAAGAGTGAGGAGTGTGGATACTTACTAAACTAAGAGTGAGGGGCGTGGATTTTTTCACTCTAATATTTATTTATATATTTTAATGGAGGCTACTCTTATGATGGGAGGTGAGAGTGAGAATTTACAGTTATTTCTTTTTGTCTTTATTTTATTAAATTTGAATAGTGATATTTAATTAAATAAAATAAATGACATAATATTTATTTAAATAATATTATTATAATATTTTTACAATTAAATTTATTAAAAATAATAATATTGTTTAAAAATAAGAATTTACATTAATTCTAAGTTAAAATTATTTAAAAATAATATTATTATATTTATAAAGATTTAATAATATTACTCTATACTATTTTTATTTGAAAATATAATATTATATTTATTTGATATTAATAATTAATAATAATAAATAGTTTATTCTAAAAAAATATTAATTTTGAACTCTGTTATTAATGATAATGTTTCATTTGTGTTGTTCTTATTAATAATTTTTAATTTACATAATTAAAATTAATAAAAAAATAATGATTTACATTATTGAAAATATTAATAATAATAATTATTATTCTACAAATATAATAAAATAAATATTTTATTTTTTGAATATATTTTTTACTAATTTTGTAATTAAAAACAATAATTTTTTAAATAAGGGTAAAATTATAATTTCAAATTATTTACTTCCAATCTAAGTAAAATAAACACATAAATTGGATTCTAATTCTGATTTCATATGTTTATTCTAGTGTAACTAAACAACTTATTCTCATTCTATACTCCCAATTCTAGAATCTCCACTCCTTATAATTTCCACATCAAACCAAAATATAAATACTACTTGATTTAACATAAAAAAGAGAAATAGCATAGTAGCTAGAAGTGTGTGCATATCTTATAATAAACGATTAATAATAAATACAGCGATCTTCAGGTGAAAGATTTCAATGGCTTATATATTCAACAAATCCATTGTTGATGCAAGTTTATATGTCAGCAGTTCCTTGCAGGCAAGTCACTTAAATAGCAAGAGGATCATACCCCGCATATTAAAGGTTACACAAAATTTGTATTCGTGCTTGGGCTGCATTTAGGTTTTATTTGGTATTGAGATATTATTATAAAAAAAAAGTTGTGACTTAAAAAAAATTTAATAGTGTATAGTTGATATGAGTTTTAATTAATAATTTTGAAAAGTATAGTTAAAATTATAGTTTTTTTAATATTTTTTAATCATATAACTAAGAAGTCTAATCAACTTAGTTTCCAACCAAATAGTTAATATTTGCCAAATACTTTAACTGTGACTTCTATAACTGCTTAACCTTAATATCCAACAGAGCTTTAGTATTCAATTGCGAGAAGTTGTAATTATGAAATATTTTACTACTATACATTTTAAGTTACATTTGTCTACCAATTACAATATCAAGTATGGCCTTAGTATGTGTTATATATTAAATGGCATTTGTTCTTTTGTTTTTGTTTTTGTTTTTGTTTTTTTAACATATAAGATTTTGAAGAAATTGAGTATAAACAAAATTCTAGTTTTGTTTCTCATTCTATCACATTGAGATATTTCTTTATAATAAATTCTTAAAACAATGGGGCTATTGTCTAAAAATTACTCCAAACCCTCTAATTTTGATAAGGATGTGATTATATGCATTTTAAAATTTACTCTAAACACTTTTATTTTAGGGAAAAGGACACGCAGACCCCCAATGTTTAATAAAGGGACACAAAACCCCCTAATGTTTCAAAAAAGACATCCACACCCCCAAAATTTATAATTTTACCATTATATCCTTCTAACAATTTGTTAATGATGTAATTTGTCTATATTGTTAATAAAATTAAAAAAAATCCTCATTACCCAATTCCTCTATTTAAATTTTTGTCAAATTTTTCTCTTCAAACTAAATAAATTTAATCAATTATTTAAGAATAAAAATAAATAAAATTGGTTATTAATGCCATAAGAATAACAATTATTTGTGATTATTTAAGCATGATTATTTTTTTTATTTTGTTGATTATATAAATTTAAATGATTGACATGTGGAGAATTGTTATTTAAAAATAATCACAAATATCATTTTATCATTTTATTAATAATATATGCACAAATTACACAATCAACAAATTACTAGAAGGGTATAACGGTAATTATATGGTAAAATTATAAATTTTGGGGGTGTGGATGTCTTTTTTGAAACATTAGGGGGTTTTGTGTCCCTTTATTAAACGTTGGGGGTCTGCGTGTCCTTTTCCCTTTATTTTATACACTTATACATTAAATTTAAAAAGACAAATTTTAGGTCGTACACTCTTGCAAATGTCAGAACAGCCCTTTATCAAAACTATTCCATTAATAAGTACTTATTTTTGTTTACCAACGCCATAAATACATTTTGATTTAGTTAGAGTGACGATTGAAGGGAAGTTTTAATCGCAAACCTAGCTTTTACTTTGATGTTCTTCGCTGCACAATATATTAGTTTTATTAACTTACTTTCTTCATTTTTTTTAAAAACATTTTTTTTTTTTGGGGTCTAATTCAAATCAATTTGCTGTGAGGTGCGATGACGAAGTGGAAAATGTTTAAAACGAATTATTACTTATACGATGTTAAGTAGTAATACATATTATATAACGTCCTTGATGGCAAATTACTTTAAGGTTATTTTAGTAATATAAAATTTTATAAAATTAAGTGCTAAAAAATATAAATTAGAGTGCATGATTTCTCTATGATGCTATATGAATTTTTACGGTATGGATAATGGAGTCATTATGAACCCTTGGATTTAAAAGTTTTAATTTTCATTATTAATTTAATTTAGTGGATAAATAGCTAATTACTTAATAAATAATAGGTAATATTCAAGTTCATGGATATAATATTATTTTTTATTATTCTATAAATAATTTCTAAATCACCAACAAAATTAAAAATTAAATATGCAAAAATATAAATTAATTTAGAGCTGTTAATAACTACTATGCATTATTCAATTTTCAACAACACATGTTAATTCAGATCTATTTTTTTCATTTATAATTAGAACAATATAATTTTGAATTCCCACTTTTATTCATTGTCTTTTTCTTTTTTCTTTTTTTTGAAATTACTCATTGGTGAAGATTGAGTTGAATTAATTGTTTCAATATTTATTAATCTAACAATTTTTTGTTGAAAATGAGATAATAATAAGAAGATAAACTAAGATTGAGTTATGTTAATATCGCGATACATATATTTTAAACGAAAATATAGAAGTATTAATAGACTATACTTGTTTCTTTTTATTATTTAATCTTTAAAAAATATGTTTAACAGATTTGATAATTAGTGAATTTAAATTTTTAATAAATTAAAATTAAAATATTATCCTAACTAGCTTTTAATTTTATGAACTGTTGATTAAATTTAACAGTAAATATTTGTACAACTATTGATGCTGTAATTTTTATAACAGTATCATAAAGTGACCCTCAAGTGCAAATAGTCTCACTCTTTTAATAATAGATGGACTTATTTAGTCTCTAAAATTTACTCTAAACCCTCTTATTTTAATACTGGGTAGGGTTATTTAAGCTAACCAAATTGCTCACTAAATCATCCTCCGAAAATAATTTTTGATTTTTAAAATATCCCTAAAAAAAATTTACAATTTTGGATGCTAATTATTAATTTTTAGGAGTTTAAATTTTGTTCATCCAAAAAAGTCAAATCAAAAGTTATTTCTACAAATATATTATGGATTCGGCTACGGTACCACTGCCTTGGAAATTTTCACTCAGCCCTCTTAACTAATTTTTATTCACATTTTCTTCATAAATATTAAATTAATTTCTACTAATCCATATGAAAATTTTAGTTACTACCCTTATAGTATTTATTATTTATAAATTTTTATTCTATATTGCACATGTATCAAAATACCCCCTCTCTTTATCACAATAACCATGAACCTGACCTGCATTCTTTTTCCGTTTCCATTTTCGGCCACTTAACCAGCTAAGGTTGGTACCGATCGGAAGCTCGTGCGATGCCGGTTATCTCCATGCCGTCCTTCTAGCAAAAGGAATTGGGTCAACCTGAACCTGCGAACTTGACCCAGATTTTGTTTCCGTTTCCGGCCAGTCCACTGGCTAAGGTTGGTACAGATTGGAAGCTCGTGTGATGCCGGTCATCTCCATGCCATCCTTATTGCCGGAAAGTGTTCGGAAAGTCGTCGATCTAAGCCGTGAAAAGCCGAGGAATCGCGGCTTCAATTCACCGCGATTTCGCCGGTTTCCGGTGACGCCACCACTTGGGGTTTGTTCTCCACAATTCCCTCTGTCTTTTCCGACCAGCCACAGCCACCGAGTGAGCTGATTTGCCGTTGATTGGCCGTTCAAGAATTCAGGGATTTGAGAGAAATGAACTTAATATTTGTAAAACAAAATTCAAATAAGAATAAGTAAAAGCGGCTTCAATGATATTTTACTCAAAAAAGACAAAAACAGTGGCATGATGCCACTGTTGCACGATAGGCGAGTCCATATATTATATATGTATGTGCAATTTATTACAGCTGAAAATTTTGATGATTGGTTTTTTTTAAGCGAGGTGTTCAAAATTTGTTCAGCAAAAAAAATTATATACAGTGTTCACGTGTACAGATAAAAATAATCGGGTTACAATATGGGCCCCAAGAAAAACAAACAATAAATATAACAAAATGAAAATTCATGACAAGTGCCACTTAAAGATTTCTCAAGTAGTCAAGTTTCTTTGATGTGATTGAAAGATCTGAGACTATAGTGCAAGAAAATGCTTAAAATTGCTATAGGTACCTAAAAAATCAATTGAAAAGAATAAATTGAGAAACTTTAATAATGTGCAATTGAAGGATCTTCCTGTGGTGTTACAGTAGCACGGTATTGCAGTTTTTGTCTTTTTCTATATAAAATTTTATTTAGCCCCTTTTAATTATTCTTATTTAAACTTTGCTTCACAAATATTAAGTTCATTTCTCTCAAACCCGTTAATTCTTCAACGACCAATCAATGACAAATCAGCTCACCCAGTGGCTGTGGCTGGTCGGCAAAGACAGAGGAAATTGTGGGGAACAAAACCCAAGTGGTGGCGTCACCGGAAACCAGCGAAATAGGGAGAATTGAAGCCCCGATTCCGCGGCTTTTCATGACTTCAATTAGCAACTTTCCGAACACTTTCCGGCAATAAGGATAGCATGGAGATGACCGTAGTTACACGAGCTTTCGATCGGTACCATCCTTGTCTGGTGGAGTGGCCGGAAACGGAAACGGAAACGGAATACGGGTAGGGTTCACGGGTTTGGGTCGAATCGGTTCCTTTTGCGATAAGGATGGCATGGCGATGACGGGCATCGCACGAGCTTCCGATCGGTACCAACCTTAACCAGTGGAATGGCCGGAAACAGAAACGGAATCCGAGTCGGGTTCGCAGGTATTATGATAAAGAGGGGGTATTTTGATATATGTATAATATAGAATAAAAACTTGTAAATAATAAATAGTATAAAGGTGCTAACTAAAATGTTCATATGGATTTAGTATAAATTAATTTAATATTTATGAGGAAAATGTAAATAAAAATGAGTAAAGAGGGCTCAATGAAAATTGCCAAAGCAGTGGATCGCTACCACTGTAGTACTGTAGCCGAATCCACAATTGAAATATACACATGAACCCTAGTATTATTAAAATACACAGACAATTTTTCAGTAAAAATAAAATAAATGTGATATTAAAATTCTGTAGATATTTAATTGTTTTTAAAAAACATACGTCAGGTAATTTACTTGGCATTTTGAATTTTTGCTCCAAAATAAATAATTGAAAGTATTGTTTATGTTTGGTATAAACAACCTAAACAAATATTTTGGTTTTCCGCTTAATAAATCTAAACATTTAGTAAAAGTATATTGGGTATTCTAATGGATTTGTTAAGCAAAACTTTTTACTTAAAAAATTTAAGGGTAAAAACTTATTTAGTCCATATATTATGAGGTTAGTGCTTATTTAGTCTCTCTATTTTTTAAAATACCTTAAAACACCTCTTCCAATAAATTATTGACACCCACGTTATTACTTTTTGTTTCTTTTAGCTTACTTTTACAATGATACTCTCTTAAATAATATTTATTTTTTGTGGGCAAGTAATAAAAGAAGAAAATCCCAAAAATAAAATAAAATAAAATAAAATATTTTAATTTTGCGAAAGCTCATGTATGTCCAAACAAATAAATATTGTAAAAAAAAATTAAATTACCACTTTTTTGGATGTCAATAACAAATTTAATATATTAACTCCTCTACATAGTGTCCCATAAAAATTAACATACATTCTTTTTGTTTCTATTTTATTTTTAGGGTTAAATTAATAATTTTATTTATTTTTTATTAATGTAAAAAATAACATTATTGTAAGAGAGTAATATTGTAAAAGTAAAGTTAAAAAGAACAAAAAGTAATAGTAGGTGTCAATAATTTAACATCAAAGACATTTTGAGATATTTTTAATAATATAATAACTAAACGGGTACAACATCACAATATAACGACTAAACGAGATTTTTTTTCAAAATTTAAGGGTAAATTATTTGTAGATGATTTTAAATTTAATGAGTAGTTTGATAAGTTTAAATAACCTCACCATTTAGTAAATTACTATTAAAGATATTCAATACGTAAAATTAAGAGAAAACATAATAACTTTGGACTTCGATTGAGTGCATGTACGTTAATTTATTCAATCTTAAACAAGAAGCAAACTTTAGAAACTATAAATATTAATATTTAAAATAAGGACAAGAGCGTGAATAAAAATTCTGATATGAATAGTCACTATTCTTTATAGAAATAGGAGCAAGCAAATTCTCTACATCAATAGTGGTCAAAGTTACCAGATAACTTAAAAGATTTGCTCTCTCACTCTCCCTTTTGCAGACTATCAAACAATAATTTTCGTTTGATATTCTTATTTCGTCTTCACATTTTTTATTCTCTAAACTCTAACGTTTGGCACCCAACCAGAAACTAATTAGAAATATGTTGGATTCAATTTTCATAAAACTTAATAGAGCAGGGATATAAAAATTCTAAGAACATCATATAATTCCTTTAGTAAATATTTTGTCTTAAAACTTATTATTATTTTGAGATATTATTATTTATCCACCTAAGTTTTTCTGACATATGAAGTCAGTATTAAAGTTTACTACTTAATGTTTACATTACTATCACTTTACTACCAAAATGTTAATACAATAAAAATTTACTGATATCATGAGGGCATTTAAGAAATTTCACGTTAATGCCAAAACGTACTGTTCAATTGCAAAAGATATATTATCAGTTGTCATCAAAAGTTTTCTGACATATCAATCTAGTACTAAGGTTTTCTAAAACCAACATTTTGCCATTTAATGTTTAAGCTATTATCGCTTTATCACCAAAACATTAACACAATTAAAAATCTACTAATGTCATAAAGGCATTTAAGTAATTTCGCATTGAAGCCAAAATATTAACACAATTGTTGAGTGTGAAGTATTAGTTTTGGAGTATTTGACTTGCCATTGTAGTGTTTGAAATGGCTTAGTGTTGCTTGTGTTGAATGATATTATCAAAAATTAAATTGTTTGGCTTATATTACTTGGAATTCGATATTTAAATGTAAAACAACGTATTTATATAATAAAAAAGGTATTCTTTTGTAATTTTTTGACGGCTACGTTTTTAGGATAATTTCTCTTTTGTAATTTTTTGTTAATGATAAAATCATCCTTTATACTCTAAGTTAACTATTTGGTTATTTTTAATATTTTGGTAGTAAAGTGATAACAACTTAAATCTTAGGTAGTAAAATATAATTTTTAAAAAATCTTGATGCTAAATTGATATGTCAAAAAATTCCGGTGGATAAATAATAAATTTCTTTTTTTGTAATTTTTTTCATTTTAAAGAACAAAATCATCTTTTATACTGCAAAGGTAAAATTAACTTTTGACTCATATTCCGTTAAATATTAACTTACTTTTAACAGAATAATAGTAAAGTGATAATAATGTAAATATTAGGTGGCAAAATACAAATTTCATCAAACCTCAATATTGATATAATATGTCAGAAAAATTTAAATGGACAAATGATAATATTCCTATTCCTATTATTTTATTTTAAAATCTAGAATGAACAAAGCTCAAATTTATTTTTTAATCTCTTATCTCTCTTAAGATTCGGTGACCAACTAAATATAACAACTTGAACTATTCGGGAACACCCTTAGGGCCGAAAGACTTAACATTTGATCAATGGTGATTTGAGTGAGAGGGTATTCAAAACCTTTATGAAACCAATGACAAACCTTTTCCCAGTGAGCACAAATGTGAAAGCACAGAACCAAACAAACATGGACTATGCTTCTTGAAGACTTAAGTTGAAGAGAACTTTTAACAACTTGGTGTTCTTATGATTTCAACATAGAAGTACTGTCAGTATTCAGTAATTTAACATACACACACACACAAAGGTGGTGATTTTCCAACATTGACAGAACTTAATTCATGGAAGCCAAAAATCACTAAACTGGGTTCAATACTGACCGGAAGAAACAAAATCCAGCAAGAACATACAAAAACATTGTTAAGTTCATTATTATTTGGGAAGTCTATACCCAAAAGCAAAGCCCCAACCTGGGGCATGTCTGTCAAAAAATGAAGCTTCTTAAAAGTAGTTGCTTTTATAGAAATTCTTTAGAAAGCTGGACAGGCCCTGATCCTTTGGGTCCAAATCCTGCACAAGCCGTTGAGGACCCAATACATATTGACCAATGACATGGTGCCGCTGCTTTGCATGCTCCAAGATGTTGTTAAGCTCTTCTGTTCCCTTGAAGAGAAGCATATCAATCACCTGCACATTTACTAGTATCAGGAAGATGGAAAATAACTATTTTCGAGCCTGAGGGAGGAATCGATATTATACCAGAGTCATGTAATTACCAAGGTCTATAGATTTCAAACAATTCAATGCCTTCAAAAATTCAAAAGCTAACATCTTGGTGGCAAAATGGGCAAGTTAATTTGGATCTGTAGGCCAGAGGCATTACGTTAAGTGTAGCCTACAAATCAGGGTTTTTATTTCGACTAAAGATATAGCTACAAACTCTTTTGCACAAATTATTTTGTATAAACTGATGTGCCATCACATGAATGGTTGAATAAAAACATCACATGGTCCACAAGATTTTTTTCATATTTGCATCCAACCAATCATGTCACAACACATCAATTTGTACAAAAACACTTTAACATACAACAGTTAAAAGCTACATTACTCTTTTATTTCACAGGGTTTTAGTAACCAGACAAAATAAACAGCAGACCAATAAAAGTATACTATTGCCAATTATAACCAACAATTTCATTGTTTTTTTCCCCATTCTTATCATACAAATTTGTTCTCTGTGGAAGCCTTTATACAGTATTTGGATTGCTAACGGAAAATAGACAAAGTTTGAAGGACCAAAATACATTATACAGCCCATCAGACACCATCATAATCACAGGAAACAGAGAAAGGAGAAAATTTCAAAATCACAGGAAACACAGAAAGGAGAGGATTCCTAGTCTGGCTCGAATTGCAGCTTCAAATTAGATCTAATTTTTGTTTTTTATTCTTCAAGATAGATGCATAATCTAAAAGCACACCCAAAATATCAACCATATGTGTCCAATCTTCATGTATCAAAGCCTCCCATCGCGACGAGAGTCAAATTTTACGAAATGTTTTAAAAAGATACTAAATGAATAGTGTCAAAACTTTCTCCAATGCCCCAATAATTTGAAGAGGAAAGCAAGAAGAGATCAGCATCGCTAAACTCCACAGGAATTAGACAAACAAAATAGTGAAGAATGGTAGACACTAAAAGCAAAAGAACACCAGCTGGTATTCTCAATCTACTATTTAAAAGCCAATCAATTTACCAATAAGAGACTATCAAGAAACAGTTTTTACACACACATCTCTAATGCTTAAACTGCCACATCCCAAAAACACACACAATCATGAAAACACAACCTTTCTTCAAAGCATACGGAAGAAACAGCTGCCCAAGACCTACAAGCCAGATATTATAATATTATCAACAAAAGGCAGGAGAAAAAGTTATTTTGTATATAAAATTCATTAGAAATATTTCACAATCATCTAAAATTTCTAATTCATAATAATATTGTAAATTCATAAAATCTTAGGAATTAAAGAAAATTTTTAAAAGCGGTTCAGGGAAAAACTTGAAAATCGCTATCTAATTGATGTATAATCTTCTTTAGTATCTTCTATCTTTTCTGGGAATCAGTTCCGTGGACAGCTTTTAGTTGTTCATAATGACATTTTGAATGGTTAGTCATGCCACAAGTATTTCAAGATTGATAACAATGGTATATTAATAACCCCAAATGCAGAAAATTTCTTTAAAAAATCAACATTTGTTCAACCAAAATTTGAAACACAAGTGGTGCCGTATGAAAAGAAGACAATAACAATTGAAAAAGAAATAGACATGCAATATTTTGATTCATTATTAGAAGAAGACAATACAGTAGAAAATAAGCTAGAAAGAAATATTCACGAAAGTGATGAGCTAGAAAACAATAAATTGGAAATTTTAGACTCAATAAAATTAATCATTTTTTTATTACAGATAGTACATTTTTTACCAAAAAAAATGATGTGCAAGTTTCTAAAACATTTACTTCAAAATCTGATTCTAATTCTGAGCTGTTACTAGTTTCTGATTCACTACTACTATATTCACTAAGATTACAAATTAAATTTGTATTTTATAATTTGCAAGTATAGGTCAATTACACAATCATATAAAATTTCCAATTCATTGTTTCTAGCTCATCACTTTCGTGCATATTACGTTCTAGCTTGCCTTCTAGCCTTTTTTCCATCGTATTATCTTCTTCTAACAATGAATCAAAATATTGTATGTCTATTTGTTTTTCGATTGTTATTGAATTATTTCCATGTGGCAGCACATATGTTTCAAATTTAGGTTAAAAAAATGTTGATTTTTTTAAAAGAAATTTACTCCATTTGGGCTTACTAGTACATTACCATTGTTATCAATCTTGAAATGCTTGTAGTACATTCTTTAAACTAAATGGCATGACTGACCATTCCAAATGTCCTCCATAACAACTAAAAGCACATAGAAAAAAGCCTCTAAGGTGCTCAAAACTTTCATCTTCAAGCCTAACGGCAATCTTCCTTGATTGCCCCCCCCCCCCCCCCCACACACACACAGAAGATAAAAAAGTTAAAATTTTATTTTTATTTTTATTTTTAGCCGTGAATTAATAAAAAGATAATACTAGAAACCATCGCATCTAATCAAAGGAATAATGAAATAATCTACTCAACCTGGATTTAATCAACAACACTAAGCATGGAAATTACTTTGATTTGCAATTAAATTAGTTGATTAAAAAAATAAGGAAGAATTATTGAAAAGAAGAAAAATTAAAACCATACGACACCTTAGGATTGGTGACATTAGCGTTCTTGCGGATCTCGGATGCGATGATGGAACGGAGCTGGGACTTGGAAACGATGTCATCAAGGTTGTAGATTTCCATTATTGATGGAATTGAACGGCACGCCGTTTTGAAAAATTCGAATACTCGGCTTCGAGCCTCCTCTAGGTTTACCGAGTTCGGCGGCACCTTCACGGCCCTCAGCGTGAACGACATTTTCACTCACTCGACTCACTCGTACCTCTGTTTTCCTTTCGCTTGGAGTGCTATGTCATCAAGTCATCAATGGAATGGAGTTGGACAAAGCAAAATCAAAAGGGGCAAAATGTAAATGAAAATATTTTACGTTTGATGGGCTATACGACGACGTTCCAGCTTCAAGAGTCGTGTGCGACGCACGCGTAGTACGGCGTCGTCTGATATCCGAGTTTATATGCGGTTCTTGTTTCTAGTCTCGTTGTCGTCACTTTGAGCGGTATTATTCTCGTCGCAAGTAAAAAGCCATAAATATATAAATAAATAGAATTTCTTTTTCTTTTGACATTTGGAAATATTTCCTGAAAAAAAAAAACAATATTCATATTTTAAAACATAATTACCCCTCTTATCCGTATATTTATTTTTGAAAAATTCTGATATGAATTTACAAACAAATTTGATTGATAAATGGACCCATCCATCTTACGTCTGGAATTACTTGAAACACGAACAAACTTTCTATTGCTGTCTCACAACTGCTGGTAAACTAGCTCCATCTCTTTGTGTTTTTTTTTTCCCCTTCTCTCTCTTTTAATTTGTATAAAATTATGAGCCTTTATATCTAATGCTACAAGATTTCACCGCTCATGCATCTGGACAAGACAAGTTTATGAGCATTGAGCAGTGAAAATGAAGAGCCCGGGAAGAAACCACGATCTCTTTAAGTTGTATCCTTTGGCATCGCAATGTGGTCGTATGACATCTCAACTGGGACAATCCTTATCTTACATACATGTAAGATAGGAAGAGTACTATTCATATGAGAGGGATATATCTTACATGCATTTAAGATAAGGAATCCCTCAAGTGTATTTGTAAGATTTCACTGTTTTTAGTTTGTATAATTCATAATGGTACCATGATTACTTTAAAGCATCCACAAGCTATGGTTTTAGATATCGCCGTCCAATTACAACTCGTCACAATTACAACTTGTCTTTGTCATTTGCTTCGCTTTACATCCATCGCAAGGTAACATTTCTAATACGTCTGTGGGGCAAACTCATACACACTGAATACACCCGATATGTGTATCATAAATCTTTACCAGATCCACCCACTACCCTACATGGTAAACGGAAAACAAACAATTAATTAAATTGGTAAATAAAGGTGAATTCCCATCACACAGAACTGGGAATATCTCATCAACCAATCACTAGTTTGTCATTTCCACTATGCCACATCAATTAATTAAATCCGTACAATATATAATTCTACTTGCTAACGGATATTTTCTTTTGAGTCCTTAGCAATGCCACAATTGTTTTCAAGTTATCAGTTTCACATTTCTCCACATTCTGCGATAGTGCATGCCAGTTTAGGCCGGTTGTTGGGTCCTGTGGCCACATTCTCGATCTTCCTGACAACCAAAAGACCATCTCCGAGCACCCTCTACATTGAAGTTATATTTAAAAAAAACAGCATTTTTAGAGGGACTATTTCATCAGTAAGGACTCAAAAAGCCATTGCAATAAACTAAAAAGGAAAAAATGGATTGCCCCAGGCAGCAAAATGGTATTCCTGTAAACAGGACTATGAATTAGATCATCACGCCTAAAGTTAGAGCTGAACAACCAGAACTAATATTGACAGTCAAGTAACAGCACAAACATCCACGCATCCGTATATAAGATTGAAAGAGCCTAAATATATTGATGCACCAATGACTATATTTACTTGATAGCTACAATTCAAACCGAACCAACAGAAGAATACATAAGCATTTGATAAAGAAACTCAGTTCTTCCAGTGACATTCGGTGATGTTTAGATTGGAGCACTTGGTGAGTAATTCTTGGTGAGTAACAAAACCATTAATTAATACCATTGTGCAATTCTGGTTGATGGAAAATATATAATCGCACCAATAACAATTAAATGTGACATACTAGGTACACTGATGATGAGGACAACAAAACATTGGAGCACTTACCCCAAATACAACGTGCTTATTGTCAAGCCAATCGCATTTTGCACAAGTGACAAAGAACTGCAATGAAAACAAGTGCAAGAATGAAATGTTCATGATATCTACAAGATAATAGATAATTTGGAAAAGATACTCAAAACATAAATTCTAGTCACACCATTCAATGTTATAAAACAAACCACATGGAAAGAAAATGCAACAACAATTGACAACTACACTTGCAATTCAAACTTTTTTGGTAAAAGGTAGCTGTCAAGAAGAAGCTACTTTGCTTCCGCAGAAATTAAATTATTTTTATGTCAACAGTAGAGGATTAAAATTAGAGTAATTTTAGAAGAAATGCCAAAAGGATTCCAAAATACTAGCAACCTACAATTAAGCTAAAACAACAGCAGTTACATATGGGTCCTTGTTGTGTCTATCTTATAGTTTTTTTAGTCTTCTTTTTTGTGTATTCTAAGACATATGTGTGAGACAAGAGGAAAGAGATACAGGAGGCTAATTTGAATTACCTGGCACCCATTAGAATTTGGTCCGCTGTTTGCCTGCAACAAGAGCAAGATGGCGTGCCTTTAGTGTCGGAGCATTTCACAAAACTCATGTTAAAGTGAAAAGCAGCAGAAAAATATGAGTTTTGCAAGGCAAACAAAGGCATTCAAAGAGATTGACAGGGCATTTAAAGCAAATCCAATGTGGTGGAAGTTACCATCTTTAGTTTATATTCCATTTCTCTCATTGAAAATAGTTATTATTGAAAATGGAAATGAGAACTAAACCTCAAACCCGTAAACAACAAAGCTTCATCTCTTTGCCGTAAAAATCATGCACTTTCACTGATTGGTTATGCATCTCCCTTGATGTCTCTTTGCCCATTCCACATTAGAATAGTTGAACATCTCTTTAACTTTGTAATAACTTTAGAAACAACGAGTGCACTAGTTCCTCACCTCAAACAAATTCCTACTAAATGAAGTAGACCCCTATTTTAGATCAATAACAACACCAACTACAATGAAAAACAAAAACTTAAGAATAATTCTGGCATAATGCCACCTTATCTCTCTCTCAAACAACCTCTTACTTCTGGAACACTTGCTCAAATGTGCAATCAAAGATGTGGTAGAAGGCTTCATAAACGCTCAGTCTAAATCCATTAAATCAAGAGTGTTAATTGGATATTCCTCAAACTGCATCTGTATCAAGGAATATAACTACCAGTGGTATTTATTTCATATGATCAAAATTCCCCCTTGCAAACAAAAGTGATTTACTGACTTTGTTCATAATTTAAAATACCTTCTAAATATGAACCTTTTTCAAGGCCGTGAAATAACATGTCCTATTTAGACTGTATAGAAGAAATGTAATGTAAAGAAGAGTGCTTTTCTTCAAGTAACTAAACCAACAACTTATTTGAACTCGATTAGATTGAGAAATTTTCTTAAAAAATTCAATAATCTAACCAGAATATTATCAAAACAAGTTTCACCAGACCCATAAACTGTGTCTGGCAAAATCAAGCCTTAATCCTTGTCTTCCCTTCATAAATTATCTTCTTGGTTCTGCTGCCTCGCTCCATAACTATAAATAACTGGAATCATCCACATCAGAATTGTACTTAATATTAATGGTCTAAACCATTATTTATTTCATGTGATAAGGGAATAGGAGTCTATAGGCATGCACACACATGCAATTAAAGAATCATCTACAAATCTTCAAAGTAGATTGAGCAAATAAAATGATTTCACATACTTTGTCCATTATCTATTAATACAAATATTCATAGTTTTCTTATAAAAATAAATAAATAAAATGTGATACCGTAATGGATTATAAGATGAAAAAAGAAAATCAAATCTTCATATAAAGAAAATTTAGCAATCAAATACTAAAAACAACAAAAAGTGAGCATAATGTAGCAGAATATTATACCATAGATAATAGACCTGGACCAGTGTGTTTAGCAATAAAATTTTCATCATCAAACTTATGTCCATAAATTGAAGTACATCCACTACCATCACCCTGCAAGAAAAATGTATAAGGTGAGGTTAGCAAAACAAAAGTTGCATACAAGTTCAGGGATCATTCTTCCTATTAACAACATTGTTCATTCATATGTAAAATTATCAGAAATAATGAATAAACTGGCATATGACATACATATCTCCCGGGCTTGGGGAGGATAAATAATAACTTTGGACATACAACATGTCATAATGGAATTATAGGTAGTTAATTGTGAAGGATAATTTCAAATTAATGAAGAATTCAGAAAAATATTTTATTCCAAGAAAGACCGAAAGCTAAAACTGGGACTGTAACAATCTTTTCCCAAAATGAAAAAGAATTTCTAAAGCTTACACAAGTGCTATGAGAAGGATAAAGAAAAATAACTTCTTACAAGGAAGCGTTATAACTTCTTCTGGTTAGTATAGCATTTTTTCTTTTCCAAATCAAGGAAAAATATTAGTCTGATTTTAAAGAAGTCAATATTTCAATTAAAGTCCTAGATTCGAGATATACCTTTATAAAACCTGCCAAGGATCAATGGTGTCAGCCATTCATCATCCTACAACAACCATTTTAATAGCTGAAAATAGCAAGGCAGTCCCATACAAAGAGCTCTCAAAAATTGGAGCCAATACAGAAACAATAGAATTCGCAAATCAAGTTATTAATCAAGTTACCTACACAAATATTTATTTACATTCACAAGGTAAACAATTTACAAGACATGAGATCTTGTCAAGGCCTAATAAGCACCGCCCAATAATGGCAATACACAGTACCAACAATCACAGCACATCAACAGACTCTAGTAGGGTAAATACTCCCTCTGCTAAAATAAAATTGAGATTCTCGAAACTTTGACATAGAATGAATGGTAATAATTGAATAGAGAAACAAAGAGAATGCCTACATACAACTATTATTGATTCAGAAATGAAAGTCATATATATAACATGATTCTGGTATTCAGATATTTAGATATTATTAAAAATGATTTCTAAAAGAATTATCAGTTATTGAGGTTAAGAAATATTATTTATGAAATGTGGAACAAAGTTGGTTGCTCAAAGAATGACCGATCCTAACAGAGCATCATGCTATCAACAATTAGCCAATAGAGGGTGTACTGTACTAGGGGCCATAAGAGCATAGTAATAGGCACTCAGCCAGTGCATCATTCATGTACAATAGCAGAAGAAACCAAAGCTGTTAGAATGTGATACAATCATAAATATAAACTAAGAATTCGAACTTGCTTACTCATGGCTCAATCAGCAGCAAAAGTCTGAAAATACATGAAATAAAACGATCTAAAATTAGCACAAATATCAGTTTAAAGGTACCAACCTTCAGAAAATCACCAGCTTGAATCATAAAATCCTTGATCACCCTATGGAACTGGCATCCCTTGTAACCAACAGGCAATCCTCCCTTTCTGTAATGAGGTAGAAAAACAAATGAAGAACCCACTGAAAATAGAACTCATATCATATAAATATGTAATAACAAAATAATACAAAACTACAACACAAAAAATTGCCCAAGAGGATAACACTATTTTTAATGTGAAAATGGAATACCAACTAGCAAATAAGAGAGGTACAGTTGTTTTTATTACCATGCAACAAGGATGATGGTAGCAACAAAACAGAAAATATGACCAACAAGATTGAGCGCATATTAATGATATCAACATCAATAATTAAACACTGACAGCAGCAGAACGAAAACAATTTGTGAAACGTAATTCGCATTGACCCACAAGCCCAACCAGCCTGCCAATTAATGAAGAAAGATCTACTCAAACAGCGCCAAGCCAACAACTTTTGGGGCATAATCAAATACATTCTAGTGGAAGGGTGTGCACGCAATTCATAAAAGGATTTCATAAGACACTTAAACATAGTTATTTAGATGACTCTTAGTGGGTCAAATTTATTGATTGCCAAAACGTATTTCATAAGACACTTAAACATAGTTATTTAGATGACTTAGTGTGTCAAATTTATTGATTGCCAAAACATAATTAGAGATGAGAAGGAGATACCTGTACTCACCGGTGCAGAACTGCCTGCCATGTTGGAACAAAAACAATTAATTAAGTTAGAAATTTCAGTAAAACAAAAAATTTAGAATCTTGAAAATCGGACAAAGAAAACAGAAGGGGGCACTAATAATGCTAAGAATATGGGAGAGCAGCATAAAAGTACACTTGAGATACAGTCATTGTCTCTTCGATTCAAATTTCCAAATACACATACCACCACGAATTACATATGACATGGGCATAAACGAGTAGCTGAACTTCAACAAAACCACAAATCTGACAAACTAAATGCCACACCTAAAAGTACAAAAATTCAAAAACATATTAGCCTTGTAAAAGCGCACATTTTACGATAAAAATGATTTTCCAAACACATAAATGTTCGTTTATAAACTCACAACAAAGCTAAACAGACCTCATAATGTTTTCAGGACTGCTTTTGACACCATTCAAAATGGTTTCAAACAATTAAATTATCTGCCTCAGTGCCAATTTCGCATTTCTTTGACTAAACCACTTTCTGGATAGGTGCTCTTTCAACATGAACTTATGAGATAAGAAAAGCACTTCATAGATATTATTCAGAAATTGATTTTTTAGAGCTTTTGCAGAAAGTATTTTTACCCAAAAAAAAAAAAAACGCAGTGTCAGTTGCTTCTCTAAAGAAACTGATTGTTCCCAGCAAAAATTATAAAACGGCCGCGAGCAATTGAAAAGGTCCAAACAAGAACAGAGAATAGACTTTTCTTTGAAAAAAAAATTAAAGTGGAAAATAAATAAAAGAACAATAATACCTAAAATTTTCCGCGGTTTTAGGGGCGATGTCGGCGAAGAGCTCCATCTTGATGCGACCAGCGGGGATGGTACCGATTGTAACATCGAAAAATACGACTGGGTTTTTAGGGTTTGGAGGCCGCACGTGCCACTCCACACTTCCTCCTCCTCCGCCGGATGCCATCAATTTCTCTCGCACTTTACTTAACTCTACAAGCTACTCCGGGCTTCGACTTCGGACTCGCGGCGCAGGCCGTGCTCGTCCAGGGTTTGTTCTATAGGTCCATTGTACACGTGTTAATTTCTTATTGGCAGGTTTTCAAAATACAATTTTTGTCAAATGTGCCTTCAGTTTGAATTGACACGTACATTTATTCAAATAGTATTTATTTAAAAAGAACCTCTACTAATAAAACTTCTGTATATATAATTTTTACTTAAAAATAATTTCGCTTTTTTATAGAAAAATAATTTAGTTATTTAGTTGTCCAAGGGCTACCTTAAAAAATTAAAAATTACTTTTAACAAATAAGGTTTTTAAACGTTATGTTAAGAAATGCATGAAATAAATTTTTGAAACAAATAAAGAGAATATTAGAAGATTTAATTTTTTTAAAAGTGGAAAGACACTTATACCCTTAAATTTTACTTAAATAATCATATAAATCCCCTTTACTTTCATAAATGGTCACTTAGACCCTTTTTTTTTATTATTATACCCTTCATTACAACAACTCAATAATTGGATTTAAATAAATTTTTATAATAAATATAAATATAAATTAAAATAATATATTAATAAAATAAGATAAAATATATAAAACAGTTTGAATATTACAACAATCCAATAATTGAATTTAAATAAACTTCTATAATAAATATAAATTAAAATAATATATTAATAAAATAAGATAAAATATATAAAACAGTTTGAATATTACAAAAGTTATTTTAACATTATTAATCAGTCATATTCTTTTAATAATAATAAAATCTATTTGACATACTAATAATATCAAAATAATTTATACCTAATATTCACAGTAATTAATAAAATTTATATATTTCCATTATAATATCATTTTTAATTATGTCTATATTAGTATAAAACTTAAAGTCAATTTTTGTATTAATAGATTTTAGTAAATCCATCGAGATTGACTAATAATAGCTTAATATTAAAAATAATTTTCATCATATATGCTATTATATTACTTATTGCAATAATTTATTTGTTTCATATGATATTTATTTTTATCTTATTATTATATTTATATTATTTGAGTTGTTATAATTAAAAGGTATAATAGTCATTTATAAAACTAAGGAAGTTTGTGTGACCATTTATAAAATTAAGAGGTTTTATGGGACTAGTAAAACAAACCCTAAGAGAGTGGGTGATTTTTTCACTTTTTAAAAAGCTCTATAACCTTTACTCACAAGAACTATACAATTTTCAATTTATCCAAAAAAAATATGAAAAGAGTAATTTACCTCCATATACTAGTAAGAAGATTAAAATATATATATATATATATATATATATATATATATATATATATATCAACATACTGCTTATTTATCTTTATCTCTTAAACAAAATAAGGAATAAATTGAGGCTTTTATATTTTTAGGAGATAAATTAAAAATTATCATTCTATTTGAGGGGATGAACCAAAGGTTACCCATCATTTTGAATCATTGATCCTTCTATCATTGAATTTTCACCATCACACCATAAGATAACATAACATAAAAAGTATCCAAGTAATTTCAAAGTGGTATTTAAGTAGTTCCAATGCGATGACAAAACCAATTAACGAGTTGTACTTGTATCAAATTTGATTAGTGTGTGTTGCATTTGGGCTGACATAAATATGACTTGTTTAATAATGAGGTTGAGAATTTATATTATGAGCGTGACAATAAAAGTAACATGTGACATGACACACAATAACTCATTTAGAACTCAATTATCACAACAACGAGTATCACCCATTATCTCAACAAAAATTACATCACATAATACATAATATACTTATTTTTTAATTTTAAAAAGGTAGGAGTGTAGTTGGATCCAAAATTAATTTTTTATTTCTTACCTCCTCCAGAACTCGAACTCAGGTGGTCAGCCAAATAGATCTGCTTATCTCTGGGGAACAATATAGGATATACAATCTTTATAAATTAATGAAAACAATACTTAAAAAATTAATCACATAAAATCATAAAAATGTTAAATTATTCATCAATTAGAAACACAATATAATAAGAGAAAGAGAGAGCAAATAAAAGGCACAACAATAGTTTATAAACAATTTTTATTTATTGAGACAACCCACCCTGAATTCCAAGGGTGAATCTATCTAGTTTTATCTAACTTAACTAGATAAACTTGTCAATAAGGATTTTGTCAAAAATTCGATAGAATCTTCCCTATATTTTTTACTTTTTCAACTTGTAAATCTGTAAAATAAGGACTCCCAAAACAATCTAATAATCAACCAATTTCATTAATTAGCCTACTTAACCATAATATCACACATCATACTAAATAATTACTTAAATGATCTCATCCAAACATCACCCTAACATCTCCAAAGTATCAAAAGGGTATGTTGTAGGCAAAGCCAACATATATTAAACATCCATAGTCATTAAATCATAATATAATTATGAAAATCCAAACTGAGATGATCAAAATGCCAAAATTATATCATCTATGCCTTCCATCATTATCATATTAAAAAAAAAAAACTTAAAATAACTATAGTTGTAATTTATTCGACTGGTATACTTGTAGTTGGGGAAGAGGAAATATAATAAAACGAGGTGAGTATGAAACTTAATAAATGGATAATACGATTAGAAAATAAAATTACTTTAAAATAATTATATTATTACAATATACAATTTCATCAAACTATAGTAATAACATAAGTAAAATGTTTCAAGTACCTAGCATTAAAAGGGAATACATAATACAGTACATAATAATTAAGAAAATCATATAAAGAAAGAATATATATACATGCTTGTAAAACTATCATTAAACAAGTACCTAATAGAAAGACCTTGTCATACCTGAACTTCATACAGGCGGAGCAAGGATGTGCTGAAAGTTTATTGTCATGCCCAGAGCTACAACATGTAGATCAATGACATGTAATCTCATATATCTTATTATATCTCATCACATCATATTGTAAAATATCTCCTAAAAGGATAAAAACACCCAAGCATGCGGCCCAAAGTCTTATATGTACTTAACTAAAGGCCTCTATCTCAAGTATATCTTTGTAGTGAATATTTGTAATTGGATCTCTATGATTGTTTTTCTATACTCATCTCTATATCTAGAGGGAAATAATACAATCTAATGACTTTGAAATACACACACACACACACACACACACACATTTTAAACATACTTTAAATCTAAATTCCTTTCCATTAAAATACTGTCATGCATGTATAATCAAAATAAATAAAGAAAATCATTCATCATATCCCTTAATAAACATATCAATATGTAATAAAATCCATTCTTAAAAAAAAAATTAAATAGAAGCATCAAAACCTTCCTTTGTAAATATACTTTACCTTATTCAAATTAAGTCATAATAAAAAATATAAGAGATAAGTTTAAATATTCCATTCGTTATGACGATGTTTAAGCTCAGCTATCATCAACATCCACGGGTTGACTTACATTTGTAGTGCCTTCTAAATCAAGGAAATAACATAATTACTTTTTGAACATGTAAAACTTAACTAACTTTCCATGATATTGTTTGCAATAAATATTTACCCTACAACATACAACTCTCAAATCCATACTTGTAAGTTCAAAATTTCTATAATACCCTCAAAGTAATAAATTACACCTTATGCTCAAAATTCCATACTCCACCTCAATAAATAAATTGTCATATTTATAATTCTTCATCCACATTACCAAGAATCACATTACTAACCACAAACTACCTAAACATAATAGAAAATTATAAGTTAATTACATACCAAATCCGGAAAAAGATAAGGGCTGTGCGTCTTCTGCTCTTTGATGTGTCTCTAGTGCCTTATGCACTTAAAACAATCCACCAATTGCAAAAATTATATTGTGACCAACTTTGCCCATTTGTTGGAAACCATAATTATAAATAAAATAAACTTTTTTTTAGTACACTGGTCTTTAAATTATCTTCATTCTCATATAATCCAACTTCAAATAAGACAAAATGATAGAAATCTTATTACATTTTATGAAAAACCAACTTAAAAGTTTGAATTTGTTATGACCCAACACAAACCTAGCAAGATATTGTCCACTATTAAGGCCAGCACAGTTTTGTTTCTGGGGTGCTCATACATCCCAAAGTGCATCTTGCCAATTAAAGTGTGGATCACCCCTTATACACCTAGCATCTCTCTCGTGTTTTGCCGATGTGAGATTCACCTAGCGCGTTACATACACCCCCTTAGGGACTCAGCGTCGTCATCGAGGTTTGCCCCACCATCGCTCAAGAGGACCTGCAGAGCCGCCCTGATACTATTTGTTATGACCCAACATAAACTTGACTAGATATTGTTCGCTTTGAGCCTTAACAAGGCCCGCACAGTTTTATTTCTAGAGCTAATACACCCCAAAATACGTCTTGTCTATACACACCTTAATTGGCAAGACGCATTTCGGGGTGTATGAGCGCCCCAGAAATAAAACTGTGCAGACCTTATTAAGGGCCAAAGTGAACAATATTTTGCCAGGTTTGGGTTGGGTCATAACAGATGATATGAAAGTAACTCCTTGTGTCCTATTGAATGATGGTGGAGCAAACCTCAGCGATGATACTGAGTCTCTAACGGGGTGTATAAAATTCCCTAGGTAAATCCCACATCAGCAGAGCACAGGAGAGATGTTAGGTTTATAAGGGGTGATCCACAAGCAAACAATATCTTGCCAGGTCCGGGTTAGGTCATAACAGATGGTATTAGAGTGGCTCCGCGTGTCCTCTTGAGCGATGGTGGGGCAAACTTTAGTAAGGACGCTGAGTCCCTAAGAGGTGTGTATGTAATACACTAAACGAATCCCACATCAGCAAAGCACGGGAGAGCTGTTGGGTGTACAAGGGGTGATCCACGTCTTAATTGGTAAGACGCATTTTAGGGTGTATGGGCGCCCCAGAAACAAAACCATACGGGCCTTGTTAAGGTCTAAAGTGAACAATATCTTGCCAAGTTTGAGTTGGGTCATAACAGATAGTATCAGAACGGTTCCGCATGTTCTCTTAAGCGATGGTGGGGCAAATCTCAGCAAGGACGCTGAGTTTCTAAGGGGGTGTATGTAACACCCTAAGCGAATCCCACATCAGCAAACTTCGGCAAGAATGCTGAGTCCCTACGGGGGTGTATGTAACACCCTAGACGAATCTCACATCGGCAAAGCACGGGAGAGATGCTGGGTGTATAAGGGGTGATCCATACCTTAATTGGTAAGATGCGTTTTGGGGTGTATGAGCTCTCTAGAAACAAAACCGCACAGGCCTTCTTAAGGTCCAAAACAGACAATATCTTACCAGGTCTGGGTTGAGTCATAAAAGAATCACTTTCTTCTCACTCAAATTCTCTGTACACTTCCTACACCTAAATTTCTCTCAAACTGATCTTCCCAAATGAATTTAGGGATGGAAACACTTTAGAATTGCTCCCCAAATCAAGCATTTTAGGACCCAAACTCAAATTTTAGCATTAATCCTTAAGCTTGAATATTTTTACCTACTCTCCTCATCTTTGGCTTGGCTTTTATAATTGATAGTTTGGGCTTTTCAAAATTTTTAAACCCAAAACATAATAATTAAATGAGTATAGTTTATATACATGTATGAAACTTGGACATTGCATTCATTATCAAAATATATACAAAATAAAGAGTAAAGGCCTCACTTTATAGTGATATAACCATAAAGTAGTAAGTAATATTTCTTAAATATAAGAGATATCAATCGTTAAATTAAGAAGATAATGGGTTATAAGAAGGTTGAAGGTTGCTTATGCTACAATAAAAATACTGCTTTGATGCACATTCACATAATTCTAATTATTTCAGTATACCACTTAAATGTTTGTTTACAAAGAATATGGACCATTGAAATCTTTGCTAATAAAAACTCAATGAAAAAAAGAGTAGAAAGAAAAAAAAAAGTATAGTTTTCCTTTATATCTTAATGAGGTGCAAATTGTCTCATTAAAAACTTACTAGAAAAATCTGATAGGATAAAAACCTAATAAATAAAAAGAGTACAATGCATGTAATCCTCTATATCAATAATTCCTTTGATAAATATGCTTCTCTTAAAATGACATAGGTGCTTTAAAGATTAATCAGATTTTATTATAACTAAAGCTCCTTCAGTGAACAACTGTAGGATTAACACCATCTTTTGAAAGCTTGGATGCATAAAATAAATTTGAGAGACCACCATCTTGATTGGAAAATATCATCATGTAGGTAAAGAAGCTTTATAATAACTTGACTATGATCTGTGTGCTCTTTGTTTTGATAGACATATATCTAGGTCCTAGTAACTTTTTCAGTTCTTTACAACGAGAATCTAGTTGGTCTCTGAGATCATTAAGGATATGTTTGGTATTGTTTTTCAACTCTTTTTTTTTGTTTTGTTTTATAATGTATATGTAATTAGTTTTTAGTGTTAATTTTGTGTTACCTCCTAGTGAAGTGACAATCTTCAGATTACCCCCGACTATTGAAAACATCAATTTACACCCCAAAACTTGTTATCTTTATGTTAATTTAAACGGTAGAAAGGGTAAGATGATACTTATAAAAATCTGTAACGACTGTTAATTACAGGGACACGTGACGCATATGTAGGAAACATCAAGTTAGTTAGTATTTTTAACCTAACCTGTTTTACTGTGCGGTGTAAATGTTAAAAAAAATAAAAAGAAAACAAAAAGGAAAAAATACATGGTGTGATATAAAAAAACGAAAGCTTTATTTTTGCGCCAAAGTAAAGCAAAGCGTTTGTGTACACAATTGTAATTCGTAAGACTTCACTTGGGCAAAAAAATAAAGTAGCATTAAACAAATTGTAAGGACGAAATTAGAAGGAGCAAGATAAACTCAGGCAATAGCAATGGAGAATCTGAGTCCAAACAGTCTCGTCCGACAGCTGAGGTGACAAACAAATGAACTTTTTTAACATTTTACCATTATCTTTTGTTTTGGACTGTATGTCGGTACTTATGTCATTTATGGACGTGATAATGATAGGTTAATGACATTGAATCAGGGAGTTAATCATTGATTTTAAAACATTATTAGAAACCTTGGGTTTTATTAATTTGGGGATTTTTGTTTGTAATAAAAAAAATGAATTTTTTTTCTTGTTTCTGCACTTAGAAAATTGAAAACTATAGAACGAAATCAAGATTTCTATTATTTTTGTTGGTTTTGATGAGCATTGTAAGTTATTGGCTACGGCTAAGAGCCACTCAGTACAAGCGATGATTTTTGAATTTGAGTGGATTGATTTTTCTGTTTCATTGTCCTTATTATTGGCTAATCTTAACAATTGTAACGAATGATTTGCGTAATGATGTTGTATATGACTGGTAGTAGTATATGTGTGGATTGTGGATTTTAAAGCTTGTCTGTGTATTGTGATATATAAGAAAAAGAATTTAAGGTGTCAACTTTTGTTAACTTTATGGGTGTAAGGTGGGATCTTGGCCTTATAGATCCAGATTATTTAAGTTGAGTGATAGTGATCAATGGTGTAATGAGACAAGCTTTTGGGAGAACCAGCTGGCCCCGTGAGAGGTTTGTGCTTAAGGTTACACTGCCTTGGAATGAAAAAAATAGGGCAATAAAAATGATAATGAAATATATCATGTATGGCAGTTGTTTAACGAGAAGAAGCACACAAAGATTGACTTATATATGAAGGTTCTATCGTTGAATGGGATGTATGTAGGTCGAAAGAGATTATTCGATGATGATATTCAAACTATTGCCTCAAAAGCACCACAATTTACTGAACCACCACCTAGTAAGATCAGTAGTAGAAATATTAAGAGTTCTCAAAGGAAGAGAAGAAGAGGCAAGAGACCTACCCCTGGCCCTAGATCCGATCGTCTTAGTCCATCAACCTCAACCTGTCAGTTATCACCATCTACATCTGAGTCAATACATCAATTTGAAACAACACATGGACATGAAGTTGAACAACATATGCCAAGTGACAATGTATTAAGCACAGAATATGTTTTTTAGAAGATTAGGACACCATCACCATCTACACTTAAGTTAATACATCAATCTGAAATACCACCTTAACATGAAGCCGAACAACATATGCCAGGTGACAATGTATTAACCACAGAACAGGTTCTTCAGAAGCTTAGGACACCAACGAAATCGAATCTACAACAAGATCAGCTGACAACAGAGTTTGGCAGTTATTTTAATGACACATACCTAAATTATGACCAAACTCTATTGCCTACTTTAACAATTAACCCAAAAAACTGACCAAACACCAGTACATGCAACTATTCATACATCTGAACTAGAGAAAGATAATGATGTGACTGATGATTTTTATAATGTTTTTGTTGGGGGGATGAAAATGATGATGATGACCTTCGGTTGGGTGCAAATATCATAAATTCATCATTGTTTTAAATTTTTAAAGATAACAGTTCATAGAGGGGTCAATTCGTCTCAGAGCTTGCCATAGTACCAGTAGCTCCTGCTACATCAACATCTTTCCAACAAATGTCTAAACCTATGTAGTTAACACCATCAGAACAAACACCAACAACTTCTGATCACGAATATGCATTGCACTTTGAATTTCCATCTCAAGTTAACCAAGTCGAGCTATCTGCGGCAACTATAAAGAAAATGAAATTATGTTGACAGTAAGTTTGTTCAGACCAAGCTTAAGCCAAGAAAGACAAGGAGAACTAGAAATTCATCAGGTACTAGTCCTTTAACACAGACAACAATGGATAATTTACCTCATTCTCATGCTGAAGACGAGTTTCATTTATGGTCTGATTCAGAAAATTATGGCGATAATAGAAGCAAGATACGAAAGCAGTGGTAAATTTAATGATGATGATGGCAGTGATAACAATGATGGCTTGTTAGAGGATTATGAAAATGATAATGCTGATTTCAGTCCAATGCAATCATCAGATGATGAGTATTCATTCTGTGCAATGTCTTGCGTATTGAGAGGTATGTTTGAGGACAGTACAAATCCAGTGGAGTTTAAGATTAAAATATTTTTTAAAAACATGAAGTCTTTTGCATGGGCTCTTTAAGATCTCTGTATCCAAGAAGATTTTTGAGATAGAAGAGTGAAGTTTAGGAAAAAAAAAAGGATATTATGTCGTTGTTATGTATCCAAGTGTCTTTTCAAAGTATATGCATTATTGCAGAGACATGGTGAATACTTCTAAATCAAAAGTTTTTATAATGTCTATACATGTTAAGGGATTATGAAAAATCCAGAGCCAACAGTTGCTTGGATTGTCAAGAAGTATCATAAGAAAATCACTATTGATCCTTCATTTTTTTTTTATAGAAAATATAGTCACTGACATCAAACAGATGTATAGAGTTGAGGTCAGTGCACATAAGCCTTATAGGCCCAAAAGAAAATTCTTGAGTCAATAGGTGGTAGAGACTATGTTAAGAGCTTTAAGAACCTTTGGGACTATGCTCACATAATAAAACAACATATGCCAGGTGCACTAACAATGTTTTAAGTTACAAAATCAGGCACCCTTGTAGGCAAGTGTAGGTTTCAAAGGTTCGTTATTAGTTTCCCAGGGCTTAGAGATGGTTTCAAGGCAGGCTACAGACCATTTATTGGTCTGAATAGATGTCATTTGAAAGGAAAATTCTAGGTGTCATGTTATCAATAGTTACACTTGAAGCAAACCAAGAGATCTTTCCATTGACAACATGTGTATGTGAATTTGAGAACATTGATAGTTGGACATGGTTTTTGGGGCATTTGAATGAGTTCTTGGCTGATTCAAGAAAGTTAACTTTCATGACAGATAGACAAAAGATTATATTGAATGTATTATATGGTAGTGTCGTTAGAGTGCACCAAATTTAAAACCTTACTACTAGTATAAATAATTAGTAAAGAGCGAGTAAGGATCAATCCTACAGAGACTATGCTAGTTATATTTATTATCAACTCTAAAGCAAGATTTAAAATAAAATAATAATAAGAATAATAATATAAATTAATCTAACTAAAGAAAATGCCAATTATAAATAAAAAGGGAGGTTTTTGAATTTTTAACTAAATAGCAAGAAATAAAGAAATTAAAACTACGAAAACAATAATTTAATAATAAAAACTCGAATTAAAGGATAAAGAAATAATAATGAGAAAAACTTTGGTCAAAGGATCATTCGCCACCACCAAACATGCACATAATATATTAATTCTATCATCAATTTATATTGAAACTATCAACCGTAGACAACAATAAGCTCTGTTAGTCTCAATCTTTCCTTAGTGTGTCGTTAGGCAAAACAAGCTCTTCACCTAATCTCTAACCATTAAATAATTTAAAACAAGCTCTTTAAATTTAAAATAATGGAAGCATTAAATAGAGAAAGATATTAGGTTGATCTAGGCAATAAACACACAAGCTCGGATTATTTAACCTAGGTTATGTTCTCCAATTGAAATCACTGATTCCAACCTGCTACTAATAATTAAAATATAAAAAATATCAAGACAATTACGGATCAAGAATTTTAATCTAGCAATAGAATTATTCAAGTCCTATCTAATTGGCCACTCAAACAAGACAAGAACAAAATCATAAACATTAATTATGGAAGAACATAAACAATCTCAATTAAATAAATTGAATAATAGAAATTAAAAATTAATCATATGACATGTTTGGGGTTTTGAATTCACCCTCAACCAAATAGAAAATCTAGCCTAACATAATTAAATTGGGAATAAGAGAATTAATAAAACCAATCATGGAGATTAATTCACACGGCTGCAATTTTTCTTCAATTCCTTCCGGCTGCTGATTTTTTTTCAGTTTCCTTGCTGCTGCTGAATTTCCTCTCTTTTGTTGCTTCCGTTTTTTTTAACTCTCCTCTGGCGGCTCTCACCTTCAAAAACCAAAAATTTTCTTTTATATTGTTGCTGACCGACCTATTTCATCCAAAAGCTAAAAGGCTTGGCTTTCCTAAGCTTTGTTTTGGTCTTGCACGTGCTCTCCACTTAGAATCATATTAGGATTTTCTTTCCTTTTTAATGCCATGCACATGCTAACAATCGGCCCACTTATGCAAAGCCCAATCAAGCTTCATTTAATCTTCACTTGCTGGCCACTTTTAAAGCTAACATCACTTTCTCTTCTTTGTCCGCATGTGCATGATGAATGAATTTGTTGAGTTCGGTTTCCTTGGCTTGAATTCACATGCATATATGCTTAATTGCTTCCAAAATCAAGTAATTAATGCTTCCGAAATTAAGCTCCTTTATGCCCTTTTTATCCACAATCTCCAATTCTTTTACTATTTTGATTCTCTCAATAAGATTTTTTTCCTGAATGCTCCGATTTAATTTCTCTTTAATCCCGAAATATACCTAAAATAACAAAATAAAATGAAATAAAATAAATTAAGATAAAAATTAACACAATAAAAATATAATTTACTAAATTAAAAATTAACTAAAATAACTAGAATATTTAAGAACAAAAACAAGAAAAAGATGGAGAAATTAATATTAAAATATATAGAAAATATGCACTTATCATTATACACTTGAAACTTTTTCTGCACATTTACAACTTTGTATGATGATCTAATAAACTGTGGTCGAAGTGATATAAGGTTAACTTGATTGTGTCAAAACTTTAGGGGGCAATTTGAAATTTTGTCATTTCCCTGGGGTAGCCCAAGATTAACATTTTAAGTTCTTTTTTCCTTGACAGCTACTGTGAGAGACATATATTTTCCAACCTAACACAAAGGTTTCCTAAAGTACAGTTGAGAGACGAGTACTGGGAGGTTGTCAGGGTTCCAAATAAGGATGATTTTACGGAAGAAATGAACAATATAATGAAGGTTAATGCAGATGCTTTCAATTGGTTAAGGAAAATCAACCCAAAATACTGGTAAGTTAATACTTTTGATAAATCAGTCAAATGTGATCATACAACAAACAACATGACTGAGAGTTGGAATACATAGCTTGGAGATATGAGAAAAGCACCAATAATCACTATGATTAAGCATATAAGGAAGAAGATGATGCAAGTAATCATAGAAAAAAAGCTGAAATGTTAGGGATGGCGTATTGAAGTTCATTCTTATATCAATAAGAAGATGAACAAATTACTCAATGCTAGAAGGTTCTGTCATGTTATACCAATAAGTGAGATACTATTTGAAGTTGACGATACCAAAAAGTCATATATGGCTAATAATAAGAAGTTTTATATGGTTAATTTAGAGGAGCATACGTGTGATTGTGGGCTGTGGTAAAAGTAGTCTACCATGCAGTCATGCGATACTTTGTATTGTTCATTTAAGGGCTACTTATGAGCCATATATTGCTACTTGCTTACAAAAGAGGCTTATCTAAAATGTTATTCATTTATCATTCATCCTCTACTAGACAAGTCTAAATGACCACACATAGAGGCCGATGAAAATTTTGCCTCCAAATATATCTTAACCATTTGGTAGGCCCAAGACTTGTAGAAGAAGGGAGGCTGGTAAGCACCATCCCACAGGAGAAAATTCACAGTTTTATGCACATACTGTAGAGGCATCGACAACAATACAAGATGTTGTCCTTATAATCCAGCCAATGCAAGCAAGAAGACTAGAACAATTATGGTAAAGCTTATACTCCTACTTGGCTGATAAATTTATATTTTTTACCCAATTATAACCAGTTGTTCATTATCGACTAATGACATTTTATTACATTTGTGAAACTTAGATGAATCAGAAGATTTTAGTGGTAGCTTCAAACTCTGGTCCATCATATCCAGGAATGAATGCTTTCGCCTCAAGGCCAGGGACAAACACGCCTATACAACCAAGTGATTCTACTGCCCCATCAAGTACAACACCCACACCAATACCAATAACAACACCAACACAACCATCTACTGTTGTAGAGAGTCCTCACGCTGCATCAAGTTTGTTTAACATTTATATTCAAGGTCATGACATATGTTCAATATCTAGAAGATGAAATTATTGATTTTGTTTGTTTGTCAATGTAAGGTAGTTTTTAATATATTTTAGTGTAGGTGTAATGTCAATGTGACATAAGTAACTTTGTTTAAAATTAGTGTAGCAACTGTTATAGCTTTAGTTTTGAGTTATTCATTGCTATTATTTAATTTTAGTTTAAGTTTGTTAGTCTTCCTTTTATCTAAGAGTCAGTTATGGTACTTGTCTGATGAATAAGTTTAAGAGCACGTTTGCTTTTTTAATCATGTTAGTTGACATACTTAAGAGGCTTTTCTAGATAAATTGAAGCTCTATTGTCAGTTGAAATTTTCTGCACTTACAATTTATTACATACATGTGTTATACGTTTCTACAATACATGTTCATGAATATGTTGTGTTTGCTGGTCAAAATATAAGTGCCGGCAAGGGGTTCAGCAAACAGACAACCAGTTGGACAAACATTAGAAGCTGCATTTGGAACACCACCTACAAAAGAAATTTAAATTACAGAAGAAATAGCTAGTCAAAAGGGCATTTCACGATCAGCCCCTTCTACAATAAGGGCAAAGGGAGATCCGAAGGGCAAATCAGTCCTTTATATTTGTTGTAAGTTGTTCAATATGTTGTTGGGTTCAAATGCCTTGTAATAATGTATTAAATTTCCTGAATTGTGTTAAATTGTTTATAATGTATTGTTGCTGGGTATTATTACAGAGTATGTTGTAGGTAAAGGCATAGGGCAACATTATTCATTTACTAATTACATATTCATCACTAACAAATTATGCTGGTCATTTTGTGTAACTTTGTATTTATGATAGCGCATTATGGCAATGAATGAATATGACAATTGGAAGGCAGGAAATTTAGCTTAAATTTTTTAGTGCGTTGCAATTCATATTTTGGACAAAGGTAGGAGGAGCAGCAACAAAAATGTGCAGACATTCACTTGATTTTTTGTGAAATATTCATTGCAATATACATATATATAGGAACAATAACACTATCAATGTAATGAACTACAACTTTTGATAATGAAATACATCATTTTGATTACATTATGTGCAGCAGCTCATGTACTATTAATGTAATGAACCACAACTTTTGATAATGAAATACATTATTTTCATTACTTATGTTCGTGCTCTACTTATTTAACTCTATTATTTAAGCCTTGTAATCATCCCATTTATTTATTTTCTACCCAAGATGATAAATGTATATAATAAACAGTAACTGAATTATGATGATGGTATACATCAAGCTCTTCATCTTGTCTGATTTTTGCAACCAGCTTGGTGGTAATTGTTGTGAGCTTTTTATTTTTGTGCTAGAAAGTTTGGTTATCTTCTTCATCTTGCAACTTACCCAACCCTCTTGCAATTACCTTGTACTCAAAGTTAGATTGTTCCCACCACCTAAAGTAATCGAAGCTCGACCTCTCATATTTGTAATAAAGCCTCTTAGGATTTGTAGCAGATTCAGAATCTTTGATTGTGGCTAATTCACCACAGTCAATACACGATTTGTTTCTAAACTTGATGACCTTGCCGTTCACGTGCAACTTCTCTACTTCATCTTCATTAAAAAAAGTTTCTAGAACTTCCCCTTCAGGATGGCATTCTCACTGCTTTGTTGAAGCTTTTGCAGCAATAGTTGGATTTCGATGCTTTGAGGCTCATGGTTATGTATAGGGGTCTTTGTAAATTTATGAAGCAATGATGTGCACAATTAATTTGAATTTTGAACTAGTTGAACATATGTAAAATTTTATGCCATTTATCGTAATTTGCATACGATGACATAACTTGTAATTTCTCTAACTAATATGTCTAATTAAGGAAAACTAATTACTTTTTCAGGCCCATGAAGTCATTTCTACATTTTATTTTTTAATCATTTATTCGCAATTTACATATTAATATTTTAATAGTTAACTTTTTACATTTCCAATGACTTAACATATATCAATTATTTTTATTGACCTTACAAAGCCATTACAATAATATTCTGTTAGGGTAGGAATACTTTCGTACTTTCATGAGTTAACGGCGGTCAATGATTAAAGATAACGAGTTTTGGGGGTAGATTAATGTTTTAATAGTAAGGGGGTAGTTTGAATATTGTCACTTCACTAGGGGGTAACACGAAATTAACCTAGTTTTTAATGAGTATAAAAAAATGTTTAGTAAATTGTTTTAAAAATAGAATTTAAATTGAAATAAATATAAATCTATTTGATAAATTATTTGAAAAAATTATAAAATAAAATATATGTTCTTCCATGTTTTATTTAATTTGTATTTAAATTTTAAATGAAAATAAGAAAGATGTGCGCCATGACAACATTGCGCAAATAAAACATAAAAATATTTGGGCCTTGATGCAATTTAAATGCAGAAACACAAGAAATAAGAGCATCTCCAAAAGCCTTTATAAATTTCACTCTTCAAATATTTATTTACTTACCTATGTGGCAAATAAAAGAGTGAAAAAATATGTTATTCTCCAAAAGACTTTTCAAATAAAAATAAGTCAATATTATTTTAATCAAATAATTATGTTTTTAAAAGACAAGTCAATATCAATTAAAGCACTTTTCTCTCTTTCTCTAATAAAAAGTAATAAAATATAAATTAAAGATGGAGAAAATAACTCTCTAAATTTGAAGAGTTATTTGAAGAATTTTAATTGAAGTATCTTTTAGAATCTTAAATATTAATGTGAATTTTCAAATAAATAATAAAATTTTATTTGAAGAGCCTTTTGGTGATGTTCTAATAAAAAAGCTATTTTCTACTCTTGTTCACAAAAAGTGGAAAGCTAATACAAGCTATTCTTTACCTACTAAAATATTACATTAGAAAATATCTTGTTATTTTCTAAGATATTTTCCATTCATATGTTTTATTTTATCACAATGATACTCTCACATTTTGATAGAAGGAACTCTTAGTATCATGATAACCAAGTACATGGGGAGCCGGTGGTTGCTAAGCAATATAATTAAGAGACAATTATTGTTTTTTGAAGCAAGACAAGATTACACGAATATTAGTAATAATTATTATTTACATTCGATGTGTTGAATTACTTTTATTTAGAATTCCATTAAGTTACACTTAACAGGTCATTCAACCTTGTGTTTTTATTTTGTCAATTCTTTATGTAATTACCATTAAATTTAAAAACTTTAACACATTAAAAATAAGACTTAAATTTCCTCTATCAATTAAAGTTAATTGAACAGAGAAAATTTTTTCTCTTATAAAATATGAGTGGAGCTGATATCCTTCAAATATTAGAGATGATAACAAATTTAAAATGTGCTTCATAAATTTAATATAAAATAATCTAAAAAATTATTTGATTATAAATATCACTACTTCTCACATTGTAATATAAGTAATTAAAAGAAAAAAAAAATGTCATCGCCAACAAATCACTGTTACATCTTTGTCTCATTAATTGAGTTCTAGGATTATTAGATTGGCAAGCATTTTTCATCCAAGTTACGCCAGTCAATAGTCATAAATATAAAAATATGAAGGAATTGTTATTTTGAATCTCTGCATGAAGATGACTCTAATATCGTGGTAACATATGGCTAAATCTAAAAGCTAATTAAATTGCCATATTAGAACACAACACTAGTGTCCTGGACCTCTTTAACAATAGCAACGTGCTGCAAACTTGCTTGGTAGTCTACACATTGGATTCAGAAAGATCCCAATGACAATTGTCTTTTCATATTGCACAAACACTTTGAAGATGAACTAGAAAAATTTCTTACATATTGTACAAATGCAAAAACCAAAATTAAAACTGAATAAAACAAATGTTTAAAGGTACTTCAAGACACAAAATCTTGTTGAAAAATAGAATTACTTTCTGTTGGACTGAGTGTATATTCACACAAGTTAAAGATACATATTTACCTTCCACTTCTTTCTTTGGCATGATTACCTCTAAGATGAAGACTTGGGTATCTTGTATTGTTTCTTGAGAAAATGGGAGGCCTCTGAATCACTCCTGTGGCATAGTATTCTCACCAGGGTTTCACTGTCAGCACCTAATTTGCCTCTCGTACCCAGCATATCTTGAGAACTTCCAGATCTCAAATCATCAATCAACTCTCGCGCCTGCAAATGATTATTGATTAGCATGGCGAAAACTCTAAGCTGCAAATAGTTCTCAATATTTATAGGGTTGTAAAGCTTGTTGATATTCCAACAAAGAATATGAAGATTTAGTTCTGTGACAACTGAGCACGATCTAGACTTCATCTTCTAATGTTACTATAACTGCAGGAAGTAACTTTTTCATCATAACTTCTAGTAAGGAGACTCTAACTATGAAATAAAAGTTGATAGTGTCTGGCAGGTAACGGTTTTAAAGATAAGGTTTTCCAAGCTACAACAGTTCAATACCATATAGACCCTGACAGCACACGAAAATTAAACCGTGCAAAACAGGGTTGAAATAAGAGATGCACAATAAATGCTCCATTAAGTTAAAAGAGTCGACTTCATATTACCTCCTCCTTAAAATAACAATCTTTAAAATAATCCCAAAACTATTGTAAATCTCAACTCACTCCATTTTTGTTCAAAAGATAAGGGCAAAAGTGGGTTGCGTTGATGAAATTTTTTTTATCCTCTGAAACGAAGGAGGGTAAATTGATGTATATAATAGTTTGGAGAATATTTTGAAGATTGTCATTTCACGGGAGTGATTCAAAATTAACCCAAGTTAAAATTTCAAACATATAATGATATTTTGGATTGCTTTCTTCTACTTAACTTTAAGCACAACTAAAGCTTATGGTAACACACCTCCACCTGGCAGCGAATATTTACAACTCATACACTTGATATCCTGTGATTTCATCCCACATTATTAGAGGGTTAAAAACAATAACATCTTGAACCCAAACGCTAAATTTACTTCCCTAATAATATATTGGATTAAATGCATAATATGCTCTTCAGAAAAGCATTATAAAATCCGAATAACCTCATTTTTTTTCCTTTTTAGTGAAAGTGATGACTTTTCATTGATCAATAGCCTCATCAAATACAAAATTTCTGGAATAATGCATTTTCTTCATAACACCCTTTTTTTAGTTGTAAAATCAAAAAGCTCTATCTAGGAAAAATGGATTTTTATTTTTTCCTCACTCTACCTCGATACTGGACTAATTACAGGCTTATTCTTCAGTAGTTATTCTACTAAATGAACTGCATAATGTCCTAGCGGAAAATATATTATCAATTCTATGTAACCAACAAAAAAGGAATAAATTATTTCTATGCACGACTGCATTTCTAGAACACAGAACAATAAACTCCATGGAAAAAGGACTCTTCTTCTTTACATGTTTTATCTTCAATGAGTCTGAATATTATAGCCACCAGATTTTGCAAAATTGCAACCAAGGGGAACATCTCCCTTTAAGAATAAAGGAGAGAGGATAAGTTCAACCACAGTAAAGGTTATTGGTCGTGCTGGCTGGTTTAAATTGTGTGACTCACCATAACCATCAAATAACTTGGTAAATTAATAAAAAAATTATGATCACAAATGACAGACTCAACTAGTTCTCACAAATTAACACTTCAGATTGTGGAGTGTTTTTATTTCTTATTTTTATTTTATTTTTGTGATTGAAAACAAAGAAACATGTATTAGCAAGAAATACATGCACAAATAGTGAACAAAAAAAGAACCCCTTGAGATCACAAAGAGTTCTATACAATAGAATACGGATCATATTTGTAAGTAGAGGAATATAAGATCAAACAACAAAGACAAACTCAAAAACAGAGTTAAGCCAACACCCCTTACCAGATCATGGAGATTTTGGTATCAGAAAACAATTACAATAATCATCAATTCATTCAAAGTCTATCATCTAAAAGCTGAAAATAAGGCAATAATGGTCCACATCACAGGGGTAAATTTTGATTCCCCCTTTGTAAATTGACACACTTCAGTTTATCACCAAAACTATTGAAAACATCAACCCACCCCCATATACCGTTCAAAAGATTAGGGCAAACATGGTTGCATTAATGAAAACCTTGAACTGGATATGAGGACATATTGATGTTTTCAATAATTTGGGGGTTAAGTTGAAGTATGACAATTTATTTAGGGAGTAAATTGAAATTTACCTAAATCCTAAACAACAGGGGGAAAAAATTCTACCTCCAGTAACGAAATAGGAATCCTACTACAACACAAACAAAGGAACCAAGTCTAACCCAAATAAATTACAAAATACGACTCAAACAAGCTTAATAAAACCCAAATTAAACAGAACTAAGGAAAAATAAACATAACTCCTAAAGAAGCCTAACTGGTCTTGCATCACTTCGGTTCCCTTAAACATTCACAATGAAGATGAAATAACTAACCTCATAGCCATGCAGCTTTACTACATGCCGAGCACGTGCTACTTGATTCTCTACTACTCCTCTTGGAAGCCCATCTCCTCCAGAAATGAAGAATTCCTATAAAATTAAGTGCGACATTAAATCATACTTAAAAGCATTTTCAAGAAGGCAAAGACTCAATTTTCAGCCTATCTCTAAAAGCAGCTTATGAAGATTTCTTCTAAATGAGACTACATCTTTATAATACACAAGAACCCTGAACTCCCAATTATTTATATCTGAGAAGAGGCCATGTTCAAATACCTTTAAGATCTCTAAGTCTTCTTCTAACAGTTTTGCATCACTGGGGAAGAAGACGCGAAATGGGCCACCATTTAATAGCACACGGAGTAAACCATCCTGAAAAATATATGTAGAATATATATAATTAATAAAAATAAATGCATGAATGTAGACTGTATATAATTAATAAAAATAAATCCATAAATATAGCACCATAATGTATACTTCCAACAATCTTTTCAATTTTGTAAGTCAAGGAAGGAACAGACCAGGGATGCTTGAAGTAGACTTGTTACAACGCGATCCCTTAGTGGCTCCACAATAACATCACATAATTTACTTAGTTCCTGAAACATTATGAATGGCAGTTAGCCCCAACGTTAATTTCAATAGAATATACTAGTTTTAATAAATGCACATGATCATATGATTGACCCAGAGAATTATAGACCATTTCTATTGGCTTAAACTTTACAGATTAGAGGTTTCTCAACAGTCATATCAGATTCAGAACCTGTCTAACAAAGTGAGTTTCAATCATTGATAAATCCGCAAGCTGTTAATAAGGTATAGTGCAGAGTTCAATCCATACGTGTATTTGTATTTAGATCCATGTGTCTTTGAGTGTATTTGGTGGATCTACACGCCAAGGATTGTATTTGGTCGCACATATGAAGAGATCCATTGGATTGAAATATTTGTTCAAACCTTATCTATTAGCTAAAGATTTTAGAATTAATCATGTGCCAACAACAAAATTTCCTTTAATTTAGCACCAACAGCCCTAGCAGGTAGATTGACAACAATAGTGCTCCAGTCCAAGTGTAAAATAGTAATGACACAGTTTAGAATTACCAAACACAGTATAGATACCATATTTTTCACAGTAAAAGATGTTGCATATGCATATATTAAATTGAATACTATTGCACCAAAAAGAATTCATGTCTTGGCACTCTATGTTGCTACCATGCAAATTGGTGTAAGTCCAAAACTACACTTCTAGCATTTTCAAAATCATACGTAACTCAGGCTGCAGGTGACCAAGAAATTACAGTAATTCAAGAAAGCAACCGTAGGCAAATTGTATTGCTTGGAGACCTACATTTTCAAGATTAAATACTATTGTTTCTTAATAGAGAGCAATATAATAATTCAGCAGGATAAATTTTAAAGTCCCATGCTTTCATTTTATGCTCTTATGCTACACAAAGGAAAATAGGACAGTATCAAGACAGTAGCCGGTAGTCACATGTATTTCTTACAGCACACACATTTCTTACCACATCAAGCGGTTCAATTAATGATTCCAACCTAGATTTGGAAACACTAGGTTTATACAAGTTGTCAATAAATGGCTCCCTCAAATCCCAAAAGATAATTTTAGTACCTGTGCAACAAGCAAAAGGTATACCAGTGAACAAGCTTTTTTCCCAAGAAATTAGAATTGTGATGCTAAGAATAAGACTAAATGTAAAAAATAAACAAATGTACCAGTAAACTCGCAAATCCGGTCAATAGCAGCATTTATATCCTTTCTACTGCCATCAAATGTGTCATTCTTAGTGAAACTTTTAGATTTCTCCTCCACTAATTGCTCTGTCAACAAAAGGACCAGTGGGAGAATTTGTAATGGTTAAAACTTTTGAGGAGACCAACGTGTACAACTTTCCAAGAGAGAATAATCAGGGCAATCCATCAATTATTTAGGTAAGCTATAAAGAACATATAAATTTGATATCAAGACAGATGCAATGCAGATTTTATACAAAGTTCTGCATCACAAAAGGCAATCAAAATCATAAGATAATTATCTGAGAAATGATTTGTCAGCCCAAAAACCACGATGATAATTACTTCAGAAGTTTCATCAGCCAAGATCAAGCTATGCCCCATTATTATTTTGAGCATCAGCTCTGAGAGACAAGGAAACTTTGCAAAAGGCCGTTATGGTTATACATACCCTTATCAAGATGGTTATATGATTTAACCAAACTCAAATAACTAGGAAGATTTAAAACAATGGTCACAAGTTTAGAGATACATACTGAGAAAATTTTCATGGGGCTTTTTCCTTGTCCAGCGCTCCAAAATGCTATCTTCCAACTTATTCAGTTGACTAATTGCATACTGTTAATGGCACAAATAATTTGTATCAGCAATAATTAAGCTACAAATAATTTTTAAATAAAATGCATTACTAGAATAGTTTTAGTTGTTTTGAATTTATCGAAACAATAAGTCATTAGCAAATATTTTATAAGGGATGGAAATCAGTGTGCAATGATCTTTATGGCTATTATGAGGTCTGAACCAAAACCAACACTATCAGCATGTTAAGCTACTGTTTGGCCCAAAGCTCAAGCGACTAGATGAGGACCAAAATGGGTATTCAATTTCTAGAACTCCCTCTACATGCACTTGCAAGTGAACCAAAAGACAACTACCAAAGACTTGACGAATAAATCACACACAACTTATTACAGCTTATTCAATTAGAAATCACTTGGTCAGGCTGACTCTTACGCCATGATAAATTACCGATTGACCTAAAAGTTTAAGCTATCAGATAAAAGCCCAACAAAATCTTTCAAGCTCTTATAGGCCACACTAAATCCTAATGCAACCACTCTAGGAAACATTTAACTGTCAATTCCAAGTGCAGACATGAAAAATTCTTCAGGAAATCTAAGGTAAAAGCTTAAGTTATAGGTGGGAAGGCCCAATTGCTTTTAAGAAACCAGATAAGAAACCAGAAGAAAAATGATGTAATACAAGTAAATTTTGGGACTCAAGGACATAAAGATGTTCGTCCTTGAATAATCAAGCACATGTTTAGTCCTTTTCAGTTTCACCCACGACAAAGTTGGAAGCTGCCATTTCTGGGTTTGACTATGTACCAGCTTGATATTGTTATCTGAATATGGAAAATGTAGAATGCAGTGTGGTACAAGTCTGTAATTTTAGCAAAATCTGAACTTTTTGAAAGTGGAAACTGAGATTACAATTGCTCATTGTCATTGTTATATGCGTCTTCACCTTCAAAGAAAACAATTTCTTCAGCTGTGGGAAGAACTAACAACTGGCATAAAAAATTGAATGTTGAACTCTAATATTTCAACTTCTGAATTGACTATGCTAATCATAAACTTTAGAAATTCACTAGAACTGCAATAAATAAATAAAATACCCTACCCAAAGGAAATAAAGAAAGGGAATGTAAGTATTATACAAACATTTAACTTTTCTCAAAAAAAAAAAAAAAAAAATAAATAAATATAAAAGTTGAGGTTAGAACACTCACATGTAGTGTATTTAACTGAACACAGAGAGTAGCTGTAGTCAAGATGTTAATTTCACTTGACCTTCTTTCCTCAGACATCCTAGGGTCAAGTATTTCCTTCTTCACAAACGCCTTTATTCCAGCTTCCTTCTTGTATCTCGTGAGGACAGGTTCAGGTGGGACTAAATCCTCCTTGCTCCCTACATGATATCCCATAGTGGAAGTGTAAGTCTCTGTGGAAAAGGATGAAACATAATCTATCAACTTAGAGATTGATATAAAGAACATACCCAACTTATCAGTAACATGGTTTGCATACACTTGAAAGGCATTATCAATGCCACGGAACAGTGCATTCAATTCGGTAGACCTCATTGGAACTTGAAGAGCAAAAAACTGATCAACTGTCTGCAACAAAAATCATTCACAAAGAAATAAATAGTACAGCTAACATACTGGACTAAGAGATATGTTGGTAGAGTTAAAATATCAAAGCCAATTCTAGTAAATAACTTCTTAAAACAGTCAGATTCTGAACCTCCACTAACAGATTCTGCTATTGAAGTAAAGGAGTCTGATCAAATTTTGGTGTAAATTTGACTTGTATGTTGATTGAGACAATCCTTCATAATTGGTTGAATAATCCTAAAATAATTTAATAATAACATAAAATGCTGTGCCTTCTAAAGTTATTAGTTATAAATGGGAAAATAATCTATTTGGTGGCACACATAAAATGTTTGATAAAGAATAAGTCATTAGTCATTCAAGAAAATATTTAATTTAGGAATCTATAATGATAAATGAAGATAACATCAGGCAATATGGCTGAAAAAGGGAAGAAAATCACGGTTTACTATTTTTGAGTTCGTAAACAGAGAGAATTCCCCGTGCAGTGCCTTTACAGATTGAATAATAGTGTTTGATTTAATTTTTATGCTAGGTTATCTTCAGTGTTCTTGGGACATAATAGTAGTGTTGAGTGGATATCTCCTTTATTGGTCCCCATGAGAGGTAACAAAGTGAGACATGAAAAAGAATAAGGACCATACATTTCTAACCATCCTAAAACCCGGATTTACTTTTATAAAGACCAGATTTCAAGTTTTGATAAAACCAGGATTTACTTTTATAAAGACCAGATTTCAAGTTTTGAGTGTGCTAAATTTTAAGTCAGGTTTTCAAGTTTTGGGTAGAGTTTTTAAGCTAGGAATCCCTCTAAAAATTAGAGATAATATCCTCTAGGAAATAACTGCCTTGATCTTCTGGCAACTGGTTGGTTGAACAAAGTTATCATCATCAAGGGTATATGTTCCATAATATAGTAGCCATTCGATGTTCTCGGCATCGTGCCTTGTACTGATAATACCTTCCACAACTACAATGGTGCATTAAGGAGAAAGAAACCAATAAAAATCCGTACAAATTATGTCATTTGCAAGACAATGTGATGGAAATAGGCAATAAGAACACAAACAAACAACTCCTCATACCTCCTCAACAATCCTATAAACTTCAACAATAGAACTCGCATGCCGCTGTTGAGGCGAGATTGGTTCCCAACGCTGCAAAAAAATTATTAAAAATAAAGCAATATAATTAATGAAAAAGCTGCAGAACACCAAAAAGTCTATTAAAATTAAAATTGGAATATGTTATTGCAAAACCATCAATTTCAAGTCTAAATTGCAGAATGGATCACTGAAATAAATTTGAGCAAATTTAACAGCACACACTTTGATCAATTCCAAAGGAGAGATTATAAAGTGAGAGATTCAAACTCACTTTGATTACCAATAAAATCAGCGTTCAATTTTGACATCTTAAAATGTACCATAACCATGGAGAAATCATTTGTGGAGACAAAATAAAGCTTGGTTGGTTGTTGGCCTTCAGGCAAACTTGTAGATCAATAAGTTCTAATAGCAATACTTCTTGTTTTGTGTGCAAATGCTGGTGATTGGACTGTGGCTGGCCATTGGCCCAAAGGGAAAGAAAATAGTATGTTTGGGTTTGAAACTTTCAAGAGACTATTTTGAGTGTGTATTCCACAATAGCATTACAAAGGTGGGCTTCGACAATAAAGTTTGTGCATGATAAACAAATAGAAAGTGAAAGAAGGGGGAAAAAAGATTGAGAGAAAGGAGAGAAAATTCAGAAAAAATAAAGATGTAATATAAAAAACTTTTTTTCAATCATCACCATATCATTCATTCAAAATGTAATTCAATACTGAAGACTAAGGCCCGATTTATAGTGGCAAAACGCCTAACCAAAGAATCTACTTCCGATGAACACAAATAAGGAAAACCAACAAATAAGCAACCAAATATGACTCAAACAAGAAAATAGAGCCCACTCAAAATAAATTTAAGCTAAAAAGGTAGTCTTGCTATCTTACATCATGACTGACAAATATCACAAAAGTTTCAATGAAAAATTTATATTCTGATCAGCATACTTGTAGCAAAGCAGAGAGGGTTCATGTTGCCTAATAGTGTTGACTGCATCCAAATGGAAATAAATTATAACAGCTTAAAGAAAAAGCACTACACAAGGAAGGTTAGGCAGATTATTAATTTCAATTAATGCTCAAGTTAGTGCACTTTCACATGGGAAAGCAACAAATGCCCTCCCTTCAAAATGGACAAAACGATCCACTTTGAAAGCTGATTGTTTAAAAGCAAACTCCTCTCCAATGTGTACATCATTTTTCTTTTTTCTTTTTTTTTTAAATAACAAACAGAGGACCTTTTATAGAATATTAGAATGGAATAAATATTACGTATGTGAACCAGAGATCCACAAACTAAAATCTTCCAACAGTGAAGAACACTAAAGCTATACAAAACTTTGAAAAAAGAAACCCAAGAAACAGGAATAAGAATTCAAACCAAAAAAATTAACCCAAAACTGCATTGAAATCAAGCTGAAATGAAAAAGAATGAGGAATCTTGAAAATCTTTGGAAGTTGACCCTCAAATAGAAGAAAATAATTGAATCCTGTCACATAACCCATTAATATCTTGCTCTTTTTCCCCTACAAAAAATACGGCTATTTCTTTCTTGCCAAATCACCGAAAAGAGAGCTAGTAGTGTGTAATGTGTTCAATTACTAAAACATCTCTACCACAAACAAATGAGAGTATCATAAACCAGTAGACAGAGAAGTTTCAGGTACCAAAACAGCCCATCCCTCCTAGATACATTTTCGTATATTTTCTAAGTTCGTTTATTTGTCTCTCAATCACTCTCAGTTGCTGTTACATCAAGAAAGTTTGAAACAGCTTGTGGAAATTAATTATGCTTTTAGGAAAAGAAAAAAAAAATCAAGGTTCTAAGTGTGCTGTCATTGCTCTTCTGTGCGTGATCTGATAGGAAAGAAATGATCATATATTTGAAGATGACAGGATTAGAGAAAAGGGCATTGTTTATGGGACAACGAAAATCAGTTTATTACATCCTAGTGGACTTCTGCAACTAGTAAGTTTTAAGACTAATCTTTCCTTTTCATTCTGTTACTTGTGAAGGAGTTTTGTGTTGGTTTTATTTTATTTTGGTGACATGGATTTGGCACAGCCAATGTTGGAGCTTAAAGCTTGGAGCTTTTCTTGTGCTTCCTTCATTCTGGGGCTGCTTTAGAGTCACTGATATTTTTATTTACTCAATTTTCATCTTCCAATTCATGGATGAAATAGGTTAGTTTCAGATTATCCCTTGACTTTTCGTACCTAAATATCTTCCATAAAACTCTTTATCTTAAGAAAAATAAAAATAAAAAAAAGCTAACAACACCTACCCAGCAATCTCATCAGGGAAGAAGCACAACACACTCCTTGTGAATATAACAGAATCATTAAGGAAAGAAAATTTCTTATGATCTAATTTAACATGTCTAAATGAAGTAGGTTTATCAGCAATGTGAACAATCAAAAGAAAAAATGGCTGGGGCTATACATGTAGAACAGCTACGGCCCATTAAAGGAGAAGTAGAGAGCAGCATTCTCAAGTCCTGGAACACAATAACTGGCTGAAGAAACAAAAAATGCAAAAGTTTTTATTGAGAAGTAGCAAATAATCTCAAGTACTTACCTCTTGTTGAATTGCTCGCTCCACCCAACTTAAAATTCTTCCAAGCTGGGAATTGATCCAACGCAGTACCAATGTTCCAGATATAGACTCGATCTTGACAAAATATAAAAGACTTGTTAATTTAGTGAAGAACCTAAATAAGATAAATTGGATTTTATCATCATCATCTCCATTATTTTCTGATAAGGAACAAAGATGATCAATCAATAATGTGAAGTGGACCAAGCAAAAAACTAGAACTTTCCCATCACAAAAGCATCCAATTTTTTGTATTTACGTAAATATGAAAACTAGGATGTTGAAACAATTTCTATTTAGCGAAAAACAACATAGAAATGAGAAGTTGGATGTTGAAAAATGGTATCTTGAGATAAAGCAGAAATTGTGAGAGAGTTGGCTACACCAACCATAGCATACCAAAGAAAACATTGAACCATAAGATTCAAAGAAGGTCCACTAAAACATGTATTCATTTGATATAACTACAAATAAAGCATTCATTCCATAGCAATGGTAAACAGCTTAGAGATGAGCATTTATTGTGGTCACCTATCACCAGAATTTTGGGGTCTGCAGCATTCTCTACCATAGGTATACTGGCAATGCTATGATTCTATAAATTTTAATGAGGGTATCGATGCAGAAAGGGTGAAACAAAAATCTGTTTTTAATTTTACTATGCATGCATTGGTTTGATCCATGTCCTCTAGTCATAATTAGAAATCAAACCAATCCAAGGTGCAGATTGGTTCGATCTGAAGCTAGAAGATTCAGCACAGAACCTTGTGAAAAGAGTAAAAAGCATACCATTGAAAAATCATTAAGCATCTTGTTTTATGCCATACACACATATGGATTCCAAACAAGCCACTCAAGATGTGATGGCCTTTATGCCCAAATAACATCAAGTTATGGGACAGCATATTAACACTACGGGTTTTTGTTTCCTTTTTTTTTTTTTTAAACTTTAGCTCAACAGATCCGAAATTCTTTTCCCAGGAAATACAGCTATTCTCTAGTTCCAGGATTTGAAAGTATACTTTACTTCGAATTTATAGAAAAGAAGAAGAAAAGAGAAACCATGAATAAAAGACCTTACATGCAATTACATCGTCTTGTCTTACCTGGTATGGCATTAATTTTCTGCAGTAGACAGCTGCAGTCTCCTCTTCGCATGTGGATGTGATAAGTGATATTATATACTGCTCAAGGCTATCAGCAGCTGGAAATACAGATGCCACATCCTCAGTCAAATGTTCGGCACCATCACTAAAAGGTTTCTGAGGATGGAAGTTCGTTAAGATCAGCAAATTAATGATATATGCTTGTATGAACCCAAATGACAATTATAAACTAGCTTACCAACTTGTTCCCATATAGCTTGTGAAGAAGTGAGGCAGAAACAATAGTAGCTTGTCGATGCCTCTTAGATAAAATAGGCATGAAGATGCTTGAATCTCTTTTTAGAAGTTTTTTGCTCTCTTCTGCAAGCAAAGCTAAAGGATGTTCATGGATTGTGTCTGATTTATCAACAACCTGCAGAATCTGCACTGAAAAGTGAACATCAGAGTATGAGGGAAATCAATGCAACCTCTCATTGTTGCATAACTAAGACTACAGGAAATCTGAAAATAAAAATATTGGGCATTTTTGTATTGCATAAAATATGTACTGGACGACTGTACAAGCATTTTCTTTATTCACCTCAACTGGAAGCATTTTTAGGGTGATTTTTTGATGTGATTCAGCTTTGTATAACAATGAGTTTTTTGGTTTCTTAAAAATAATAATAGTCATTAATCACCTAGGTTTAAGTTTCCGGGTTTGAGACAATATTTGTAACATCGATTGCAACTATAACTAGTTGATAATGGAACTAAGATAGGACAACAGATAGAAGAGACAGAGAAGTAACATGCTTCCTTCTCCTATTAATTTTTTTTTTTTTTTGTGTGAAATATATTCGAATACTACTAAGCATATAAAAATATATATACAACCTAAATTTTGGCACACATGTTACATGAGCGAAAAATGAGAAAATAATTTATAATAAATAGTAGGGTAAACTTCATTTTCCCCTCAACTCAATGACAATCTTCAATTTAATCCCAAAAATGTGAAGGCCTCAATTTACCCCATTATTGTTCAAAAGATGAGGGAAAATGGGGGTTGCATTGATGAATTTTTTTGGTTGTCTTAACTGTACACGGGGGTAATTTAATTTTTTCACATTTTTCAGGGGTAAATTGATATTATTATTCTAAGTAGGGGATAAACTGAAGTTTACTCTAAATAATAAGAATACTATGATGATGTGGCTTTTGAACATAATTTCATGGAGTTAAAATAAACCGAACTTATCAATTAATATAATCCACCAACAGTGACGATAAGATTTACCCTCGCAAATGAGTTCTTAATGGATGAAAAGATGTACAATTCGATTTGATCTCGGTCTGTGACAGACACCGATTGCATTGCCTGCAGAAAATGTTAATAGTGTGAGTCAACAATGTAAAGATATAATTATGGAACAAGTAGAACACTTTTTTTTTTTAAGAAAGATAGATACAACAAATTGGACTAAAAGCCCACGGAAGAAATTAAAACAGCAACAAAACTCGAAACAACCACACTCATCTGCCAACACCTTCCAACAATTATGTAACAAGTTCAACACTCATTAAACAAAAATTCCAGAAGTAAAGATGCTATGATCTGCAAAATCTTTGCTTCTCCACCAAAGAATAAACTTGCAGAATACAATAATTGTTTTAGACACTTAATGAAGGATATCCAGTAATTTATGAAGATTGTCTCTTGGAACACAGACGGTTGGGTGATGTTAGAAAGAGGGGGATTATAAAAGATGTTATGAAGAAAATAAAGCCAGATATTTTTATGATTCAAGAAACAAAGCAGGAAATGCTTGGTAAAAAGGAAGTAGGCAGCACTTTTGGTACTCTATTTAAGAAATGGATCTTTGCACCATCCTCCGGGAAATCAGGTGGCTTGGCAATGATTTGGAATAGAAAAGCAGTTGACATTGTTGATTGACTCATGGGGGAGTTTCTATCCCCATTAAATTGAGAGGTATAATGGCAGTGAGTGGTGGCTGTCTAGTGTTTACGGTCCTTGCAGACCTAAGGAAAGGACAGAATTTTGGCTAGTGTTAGCTGGTCTCTGTGGCCTTGTAGTCCTTACTGACTTACTGTTGTGTGAGGGGAGATTTCAACGTTGTTCGGTTTCTATCTGAAAAATCAACTGGGGTAAGAGAGAATACCAGCATGAAGATCATCAAAAGTTTCATCAGATATGCTGAATTAAAAGATCCAGGCTGGCCTTTACCTGGTCTAACTTGAGAGAAGAATCAATTTGTTGCAGGATGGACAGGTTTTTGTTCTCTAATGGGAGGGAAGATTTCTTTTCCTTCTTTCAGGTAAAAGGCTTTGGCTAGGTTGGCCTTTGACTATCGGCCTATCTTGATGGATACCAATTTCAAAAAGTGGGGTCCTATCCCTGTTAGATTTGAGAATGTTTGGCTTCAACACCATTCTTTTAAAGGTTGCTATAGAAAATGGTGGGAAGAGACTTCGGTTACTGACTAGGCAGGTTATAAATTTATAAGGAAGTTGAATTTGGTAAAATGCCATATCAATGGCTGGAACAAAGAAACTTTTGGAGATGTTGAAGGGAAAAACAGATGATCCTTGCTAGAATTTTGGAATTGGATAATTTGGAAACTGATGGGAGGTTGAATGAGGAATTAAGGAAAGAGAGGAATGATGTAGAAAACCAGTTTGATCATGCAGTCTTTAAAGAGAACGTCAAGTGGAGACAAAAAACTAAAATTCAATGGGCCAAAGGGGGATACCAGATAGGGATGGCAAAAAAGCCCGGCCCATTCCCACGGCCTTTGGCCTGGGCTTCGCACATGAGAGCCTGGACAAGGGCTTAGGAAAAAAAGCCCGAGCCAGACCCAAGCTCTCTATTTTTTAAAAAAAAAATTTATAAATTAGAATAATAAATTGAAATTTGAAAAATAATGGAAAAAAAAAAGTAAGTTTAAATTCCTAATTTATATATCAATAATTAATCAAAAAACTTAAAATTATAATACTAAACTCTCTTTTAAGTGTTAATTAGTTAAGAGAGTGTTTGAATTAGAAAATTCAGTACTAAAAAATATTAAATCTTTAAACTTTTATTTACATTATTTATTATTTTATTTCGAAATATTTATTTTTCTTAATTCATTGTTGATTATAACAACTTGATTATTATTAACTCATTTCAAGTTTACAACAATTTGAAAAAAATTTGAAAAAATAACTAAAGACCAAGCCCAGCCTAGGCCCAACCTTACATTTCTTATCTAATGTTTCAAGCTCAGGCCCAAGCCCGTAATTTGCCAACCCTAGATACCTACTCTGTTTTTCAGCAGATAGTGAAAGGAAGAATGGAAAGAAGTTTGATCAACTGATTGGAGACAGATGAAGGTTGGTTTGTGGAAGATGAGAACATTGAAAAAGAGACCTTTTTCAAGAATTTTTATTCCAAAGATGAGGTCAACAGGCCAGGGTTTCAAGGGTTAAATTGTTGTTCTATTTCTGAATTGAAGGCTTTGTGGTGGGAGAGACCTTTTCAAGGGGATGAAATAAAGAAGGGTGTCCTAGATTGTTGCAGAGACAAATCTCCTGCTCCTGATGGGTCTCCTTGGCAGTGTATTAGGATTGTTGGGATATTTTGAAGCAAGATTTGTTTGAAGATTTTTACAATTCTGGTGTTTTGAACTTAGTTACTAATTCTACATTCATACGCCTTATTCTGAAAACGAATGAGCCAGCGAGGTTAAGTGATATCAGACCTATTAGTTTGGTGACTAGTCTTTATATGATCATTGCCAAAGTTTTTTCTTTAAGACACAGGGAGGTGTTAGGGGAGACTGTTTCTACTGCTGCGGGTGCTTTTGTAAGAGATTGACAGATTTTGGATGCTATCTTAGTTGCCAACGGAACTGTGGAGGACTATGCAAAATCTAGAAAATCTAGTCTTGATTTTAAAATTGATTTTGAGAAAGCTTGCGACCATGTAGTTTGGGATTTTTTAGACATTGTGATGGAAGCCAAAGGATTTGGACAAATATGCAGACACTAGCTGAAGGGTTGTCTTCAATCAGTTAGCTTTTCAATTTTTCTCAATGGAAGACCGAGGGGCAAAATTCAAGCTTCTAGAGGCCTTATCAAGGGGACCCTCTTTCTCCTTTTCTTTTTACTTCGGTGGTAGATGTTCTATATGGAGAGGGCTCAGGATGTTAGATTAATTGAAGGATTTGTGATTGGGCAGGACAAAGTAATGGTTCTCACCTTCAATTTGCTGATGATACGATCTTTTTTCACTCTGGTGTTGAGGAAAAGTTTACCAACCTTCTTAAAGGGGTTGACTTTTTATTTTGGGCAGTTTCTGGGTTGCGAGTAAATTTGAAAAAGAGCTCTATTTCTGGTGTTAATATCTCTGAGAACAATTTGCTTGACTTTGTTTTGTAAGTGGGGTGTGAGTGGAGATTGACCTTTGCAATACTTAGGATTACCTCTAAGAGGGAATCCCAGAGCTGTGGAATTTTGGCTCCTGTGTTAGAAAAAGTTGAGAAGAGATTGGATGGGTAGAAGAAAAGCTTGTCTCTCTACAGGAGGGACTAGGGAGGTTAACATTGATTCAATCAGTTGTCTAGTCTGCCAACTTACTTTATGTCTCTTTTTCACATTCCTATTTCAGTTGCTAAAAGAGTAGAGAAGGCTACGAGGGATTTTTTTGTCAGAAGGAGTTGGGGAGAGAAAAAGGGGTCATTTGGTGTGAAGTCGAGAACAGTGACTCAACCTATTTGTGAGGGAGATTTAGGGTTGGGTAATTTGGTTAAAAGAAATAGAGCCTTGCTCGGTAAGTGGCCATGGACATTTCCTTTGGAAGTTGACTTTTTTTTGGCATCAGGTCAACAAAAGTAAGTATGGCGTGCATGAAAATGGGTGGGACACTGTTGATGTTAAAAAAGGACCGGAGATGTCCTTGGGTAAATATATCGAAGGGTAAAGCTGGTTTTTTGTCAAATATTAAGTTAGTTATAGGCAATGGACAGAAAATTAGATTCTGGAAGGATGTTAGGGTGGGAAAGAGGATGCCTAGTGAGTCTTTTCCTCAGTCGTATAGTCTTTCTTTAGGTCATAATTGATCTATAGCTAGTATGGTGAGGTTTTCATCAATGCAGTGGAGTTGGGAATTCAGATTCATTAGAAACTTCAATCACAGAGAGCTTCAACACTGTTCTGAATTGCTTGGGATTTCAGAGGGAGTTCGTATTGATAGCATAAAAGAAGATAAGAGAGCTTGGACTATAGAAAAATCAGGAATCTTTTCTACCAAATCGTACTGTCTCAGTCTTATAGATGACACAAGCCATATTTTTGCACCCCCTGATTTGGAAAGCTAAAGTTTCCTCGAAGGTGAATATGATGGTATAGGCTGTTGCTCAACGGAAGATTTCTTCTTATGGTCCAAGCTGGTTAGACTTTTAAATTGAGTTGGCAGCACCTGCAACAAGCTTTTCTGTTCTCTTTAAAAAAATTTTGAGATTGTGCACTTATGGCTATATTTTGGGTTCTATGGATTAAAAGAAACTTAAGAATCTTTTAGAACAAAGTGATGGAGGATTACATGTTTCTTTGGGACATAGTTAAATTCTGGGCTTTTCTATGGACTTCTATCTCTCCGGAGTTTAAAGATTTGTCCTTCTTTATTTTGATTAATTGGGAAGCACCTATGGTGTAATTTCATTGGTTAGAATTTTGATCTTACTCGATTTACAGTCCTTGGGCTTGGGGATTTTTGTCTTTATGGACTTCTTGTCCCTCCTCAATGTATATTCCCTACATCTAATATACTTATCTTGTTCCCGAGCAAAAGAAAACAAAAGAAAAAAAAAAGCAATTAACGGCAAGTATATAACATGTCCAGAAAGAAGTATGGTCGATATACCATTTCAGGTTCTTCCAACAGAAGCCTTCGAGCAAGCATTGCGACTGATACTACATTTTCCATCATCACTGGGCACTACAAAGATTCATGAAGGTAATTATAATTCTACATGGCATAACTAGGAAGATGGCCTTAAAAAGGCACACGAAAGAAAAGTATGATAGTTAAAAAGATATGAACAATAAATAAATAAATAACTTGGGAGTTGTGATTATATCCAAAAACATATGCGCAAAAAATGGAACAGGTTGAAGCCTCTCATCACAAAAGAGTATAAAAGTAAACCTTCCCACACGTGCGAAAAGCATATTTTCAAAATCTTGCAATAATGAGTATCGAATTATATATACCCCATATCATTGATAATATTCCATTGAATAATTTAAAATTTACCTAAGGTTTCAAATAAAATAGGAAGGACAAAGAATGGTATAAATTATCTCATACTTGCGCTATTAGACACACAAATACCGTTCAATTACATATTTAAAGCTCAAACATATGGTTTACTTAAGACATAATCATCAAGCTAAGGGCGCTAAAATTTAGGAAATTTTTAATAGACAACTAATACAAAACTCCATGAGCATTTATCAGTCATCAAATAAAATATGTAGCTTCACAAATTCCATTATCACTTAGTATCCAAAATTGTAGGTTATAAACTGTTTCATACATTAGCTCTAGATTTTGGTCGACTTAAAGAGTACGGGTGCTAACAAGTCAAACTGAGCTGGATATTTGGTTATTCAACCAAACTCCAGTAAATAGATAAAAATTTTAGCTTGAGTCAAGTTTGATCAAGACTCAAAACAAAGCTCAAACTCAACTCAAATTGCCACTTTGAAGTTAAAATTCGAGCTCAAAACCTATTGATGAAAAGCATGTTTTAAATCAAAATGGTCTTTTCAAATCTATAAAACTGTTCTCACAAATTCGAATTTTTAGAGAACTTCTACTGATTACGCTCAAGAAATGTCTTTTTCAATGAACGACAGCTAGCCGGGCAGATGGAAAATCTTTGTTTCTAAACTGTAGAATTTACAATAACAGCCTTAAATGTAACATGAAGCTCAAACTTGGCCTTTTGGTTAAAGAGATGGAGTCAAATTGAAACATATTTAATCTGAATTCAATTAGTCTGCTAGAACTTAGTTCATTTGCTCCGTACTAATGAAAAAGAAAGAATTCAATTAACCCTTCCGAAGTCATAATTATAACAAAAGATTCTCCAATAGTTTTTTAATTTCAGAGACAACAAAATAAATTAAAATATACATATCCAATTGCAACAAGAAGAAATCTTGAAACTGACAGGATGATGATGGTGGTGGTGGTGATAACAATAGTAATAACAATGATAACAATAACAATAGCAATAATAACTAGAAAGAATAGGAGAACACAGATTAATTAAATTTAAGATAGCATACTAGGAACATTAATAGCAGAGGCACATGTACAACTAATGCTAGATCAAACACATAGATTTAGAACTATTATCGAACACAATCAGTAAGCCATAAAATTGACAAGTCTGCAGGAAACCAACCTCAGCAAAGTGCAGATGGTAGTCACCCAGCTGTTTATCAGCCCATTTTTGGATGGGTAATAAGAAAGAACGTAAGAAAGAGAAACTCTGAGAACCCCCTTCTACTTCAACTTTCGAGAGTAAACTTTTTAAGTGTAGCCTCTCTTGTGGACCTCGTTGTTCTTTCAGTGGTATTTTCTTCAACTGGTCAATGGCATGTTGCAACATTCCTTGCTCACTTGTGATAACATACTGGGATGATACAAACAGTGACTTCAACGACCTCATGATACTTGCAATCAAGATTAAAAAAAAAAAACAAATATGAAAGTATTACCTGACGAAATAACACCCATGCATAGCATGTGTAATGCATTGTCTCTGTGATTCCTAAAACACGCCATGTCGACTTTAAGAGCTCAAGAATTTCTTCCACTTCCTGGAAATAAAACAAACTATAGTTGCTCCAAAGAAATTACAAGCAAGTAAAATGAATCAATCCTTATTTCACCAAACTATTTGCTGATTTTACTTTGAATAATAGACACACACATATAGGACGATACAAAGCTAAAAAGATTGTTTAGATAGAAAAAAGATTAACAAAATGTGAAAAGGTTTTGACCAACCGAAAATGAGGGCATCTCCTAAAAAGGAAACTATTTAGAATGAGAGGGTTAAACAAATTCAAGAGCTATTTTAAAGCTAAAGCCCTTCCCAATGTGCAAAATCAAGCTAAAAGTTCTTTCGTTTTAAATGATGAAGAAAATTGATGTATCCAGACAATTTTTCTTTGATTGATAGCCTAGCTGGATAATAAATTCGAAACAGTGCTTAAAAATTTTAAGAATGGATACTTTTAGCATAAGCAATTATATTTTGATAAGAAAACTAAGAGTATTTGTATTAATAAATAATGGACGGCATAAGCAATTACCAATAGTCTAATAAGAAATGGAGTTTTGGCATGACCAACTATTGATCACAAGAATTTTTAGACAAAATAAATCATTCACTTTGGCAAACTTTAGTCTAAAATTCAAGCAAAAATTGCTCAAAGATAAATGACATTCCAAATCCTTGAAAATTCGAGATGTTCTTCCTCCACATCATGCTACCATGATCTTTTGAAGAAAAATTTACTCACCTCTGTAAGCTTCCCCTCATCTAACACATCAAAGACACTGAGAAGAAGCTTCTCGTATAGTCTAACATTTAGATGATAACCATCTGCCCAGTGGCACACTTCACCAGTTAAGTCACCCCGAGCTGGCCTCTCAGCAAGTGGAATGGCAATCTCTCTGAGAGATCTCAGACATTCTGTTCGTTGGAGTTCACCAGTTGAAGATGGAAGAGACTAATAACAAGGAGAAGAAAAAACAATGCAAAGAAGATAAGGGCACTGGTAAATCACACCTAAAACATTCCAACATATGAATAGATGCATGCTAAAAGTTAAAGTCATAAATACCATATTAACAAAAGTGGTAGCATAAACTTAAATAGTAATGAAAAGAATTATACATGATCAGCCCAGAAATATAAGAAAATAATGAACAGCAGGGAGGGCCATTACAAGAGTTAAACAAAAACAATCAAGACTATAAAATTATATTGCTCGTAACTAAGACAAAACTTTGTTTATTACAAGAGTTAGTGTGGTGGTGATATGTTATAACAATAAACTTAAGAATATGAACAAAAAAAAAAAAAAATTGTTGGATCAGTGCAACGCATGGGGCAACAAATGAGAGAAGATAGCAAAAGCTGCTGGAGGAAAGACCGTCACTTCCATATTTAATTGAAATTTTCAACTGCTTTCTGAAGGAGACAAGGGGACAAAAAAAAATCTACTAACCATTTTCGAACTAGGATTGATAGGAAAAGTATTAAAAATTAAAGCACATGTTGTCAACAACATCAATGGTAGAAGAGAAGATCAAGCAATAAAAAAGTTTAAAAGCTATATCTAAATTAAAAGTACAGAAATATCCTTTTATCAAAAGCAGATCCTTGTTTCTTATTAAAATGAAATAACAGATTAAGAATATTTAGCAGATTGGAAAAGAGTTAAAAAAGGAGGAAGGAAACTCTCAAAAAAAAGGAAAAACTCTTTCAATCTTGGGATCTTATTGCATCATTTGGTCCTTTCTCAATCGACAGTAGTCAATGGTTGCACGAAAGAAATAAGGTTCTAGCATGGAGATATTAGGTGAAAGTTAGTTATTTTTTATGGCTCCATCAGAAAGCCTCAGGTGTGATAAGATTGGCATATTTCACCAGCTTTAGGTTACAGTCAAATCTATGTCAATGCTACCTTGAACAAGTTTTCAAAGCAGTGGGAGCTCCAGCTTTGAGAAGTCAGCCCTGCAGAAACTTCCAAGCATGTTAATGCTAAATTAACATGAGAGAGTTCATATTTCTGTCCCCTTCTTTTATTGTTTCACAAGCTTAGAAGCTTCTTCAATTAGACATTTCTCTAAGATATCGAAAATTTATAATCTTTAGGTTTGTGCTAGCTGCTCAACTGCAACAACTCACATTGTTCTTTATGGGTTAGGATAATTAGTAGTTGTTATTGACAACTACAAACAGAATTACTTTGTTTCCTTTCCCCCCTGGATATGCCAGTTTCTGTTACCACCGGGGTTTCAAAGGCATCCCGTCCTTATTGCATTGTTCAGCATTATAAATGCTTTTGGTCGATTTCAGCATCTAATTCTCAGCCTTATGCGACCAAGAGGCTATAACAGCCCGCAGACACAAAAATATAGTGAAAGAATGGTACAGAATTTCCAATTCATATTATTCAATTAAAGCATGCAATATCCAGATTTCAGTAGCATTTGAAAACAAAAACTAGACAAATATTAAATATGAATACCGAAATATATATATTTTGAACAAGAGATTATATGGCCAATTGAGAAGGAAAGCAAAAATTTATTGTTTCACTTCCATCACGAGAAGCATTTTACTGTTTGTAAAAACAAGTCGATGATACTTATACCTCAGATTCCTCAACCTTTGCCAAAAGAATACTCAATTCATTCACTCTTCGCCCAGATTCCCCGAACCCAACAACAGGGTGATTAATAAGCCCCTCCTCCAACATGTTTAACTGCATTCATGCAAGTTATTAATGTCACTTGGAAACGAGCTACGCATGACCAGCATCCAGTTTTCCACCAGACTAGTGCTACACGTCCCAAATTTGTTTATCCCAAAAAATTATCCCAAATGATGCGGTATTCATCAATTGGTTGGTGAGAGAATACAATTAGCTCACTTGGATTTTATAAAGAATTACCAACCACTTGATGAATGACACATCATTTGAGATGAAATTTGGGATAAAAGATTCGGAAAATCTATTATTGCTCTCTTTACCAAAGGTAGAACATATGGCAAAATGAGACAAAAGATAAAAATGGATAAGATACAGACATACCTGCCTTTTTTGCCAGCGTATATAGGACTTCTTGTCAGAAAATTCTGTGCGTGAAATACAGCATAGCAGTTCCAATGGAATAAGTAGGGTATCCATCCTTTTTCCAACTTTTCCTCTAAGAGCATTAAGCAGACCTTGCCTTGTCCTAATGTCCATTGCTTCAGAAATCTGCATCCATAAGTACACATGGGAAATGAAATTGCCACAACAATTTTTTTTTAATTAAAAATAATTGCCACAACACTTGGAAAACCAGAAAATCACAATTTATAGCAAATCACAACTTAAAGTTACATGCATGAGATGATAGCTAAGAGTAAATAACAAACATATAATGGTTTCTGCTTAAAGGGCTAGCTGCAAAACAGTTCTTTTATTTTATTTTTTATTTTAACCTTTTCATAATAAGACACTGAAAACATGTTCAGGAAAAAAGAAAAAATAATTACGTAGTGGATTAGGAATCCACAAAGCAGCCAAAAATTCACCATAAAGAAAGAATGCAGTATAAGGTAAAATGCAAACAGTTGAGATTTTATGCGTCCAATAAACAGAGCACAAAGAGGTAGATTTCCCAATAAAAGAAACAACTAATTAGAATACCTCCATCTGAACACGCATGGTCTCCAACAAACCAACCAAACCAGGAGCACGTTGAGATTGGGTGACAACATTATCATTTTTACTACGGGCAAGCTTCTTCATCAACCTTGACTTTTTATCTTTCCTTTTTTCCTTAGAAGGTACGATAAGGCCACTGTTTATATAGCAGAAAATGAATAAGATAAGTAAGAGAAATATAAGAACAGAGGCAGCGTAGTTCAGAATGAGATGACAAGAGATAATGTCATAAAAGTAAGATAGGAAAATTTTATGCAAAAAATATATAAATGAATAAGCTTACCCAGCAGCCCCAGCACAAGCCAAAAGGACTTCATATGCAGTTTCACGAAGGTCATCATCCGTAATACCTGAAAACAGAAAAAACAAACAAGTATCCATAGCTTTAGCTAGTGCATTTTAATTCACAACACCGGTTCTTATGAGCTTACTCGTGCAGATCATCAGATTTCTTGAGGCAACTACCATATAACATGGCTTTTGAGGCATGAAATAAGCTTAGAAAGAGAATTCACAATACATTAATGCATACCTATATCATCAACACCGCTAAGTTTAGAAGGCAGGAACCTTTCAAACACATTTCTTATACTGGTACTCACCTCTTTATGATTACGGAGAAAAAAGGAGTCTCATAAAGCCTTAAACCCATAGTTGAGTTCACATGATGTTATTTCTTATAAAATAAAATTTAAAAAATAAGCAAAAAAGAAAAGGCAAGGAGATTGACATATTGTAATTCTGGTGGACTATTCAAAGTCTTCTAGTAAGAAAGATATATTTAAAGAAAGGGACATGCTAATCATTGGAATACTTATTTGTAGATGGCAATACAGAAATAGAAATAAAAAGTATAGACATTTGTCTTTCAAGTGAACCATTCAAAGTCATCCAATGAGGGAGACCAGTTTTAGAAAGCTTCAGTTGATCATTAGCATTCTTATAGATAGATGAAAGTTAACCTCTGAATATGCTGTAAGAGCAATACAAGCATTTTGTTATTAAGGAGAAAAATCAAGCGTCCAATAAGTTTGAACCCATTACACAGTAGACATGAGGTTATTCAAACAAACTACTTCATGCATTCCAATGACTAAGGCAGTTATTTTTTGATAAGAAACAATGAATGTCTGCATTTTTTGATAAGAAACAATGAATGTCTGCCTCACTTTCATAAGACAAAGGGATTAAGTGTGCTGGAAGAGGCAGTGCAGTCGTGAAGCAATTACTTGGTTTATAGGAAACTATGAATAATTAAATTAATCATATTCAAATATATAAGTATTAAAACTATCCCCAAAGGATAGCCAAGTTGGTTTGGCCTCTTGCGATGGATGTAAAATGTCAAGGGTTCAAGTACAAGGGAATATATTTTATTTGGGTGGGGTGTCTAGTAACTTAAAAAAAAATGTAAGTATTACAATAGGGTAGAATCAAAGCTATAAGCATTACAATAGGGTAGAATCAAAGCTATACAAAATAGCAACAGCACCCAAAATCTGTTTTGAATCCCAAAAGATACCCACCGTTATAAGAAACTAAGCAGGATTAAAAATCCAATCACCAAGATAACTAAGACATGGTTATGCTAAAAATTTAAAAGTAATGTTAATTCTAATATCATTTGCATACTCTGATAGACTTTGCTGTGACAAAATGAAACTAAAACAGCCATGTGTAACACCTTTCCAGAGAAATGACACAACCAACTTCTACCCACAATGCAAGCTAATGATGAATCCCTTCCAATTTGTTTACTTATGTCTCCATTATGGCATATATAGAAATTAACATATTAAGCACACTTTGTTAAATGTCATTACCTGTAGTAAAAGAGGGTAATTTCACCACGAGATCAGAAGCGTCATTTAGGCGCCGTCTTGAAACCTGATGACTATTAATTTCCTCAATATCATCATCATCCTCAAAATCTTCAATGTCATCCACAGTTAGTTCTCTTTCTTGTGTAGAGTTAAAAGACTCCGACCTAGATGCAGCCGACACAATAGGAGATGGTGCAAAAGCAGGAGGTGGTGTTGTAACAAGAACTGGAGGTGGAGTCAAAACAGTAATGGGGGGTGGTGCCCTTCTTGGAGGCGAACCAGAAGATTGAGGATTTGTGACCAAAAAGAATTCATCAGCAGAGCCTCCATTATTCTAGAAAAGGCATACCACATGATCTTTAAATAGATAGATGACGCGAAATAAATAAATGCATGTGCCAGTGACAGTAGAATTTATTAACCAATATATCATGAATAAGAAGCCTCTATGATGAGGGTGGACTAGGACAGTTAATATTGAAATACTAATAAGTAGCCAATAACTCACCATTTGGGGTAAATCAGTGTGGTCATGAAAATCTCTAATAGCCTCAGAGAGTTCAAGCATTCCACCTACATTAATAAACAAAAATGAAGTCACTTAGAAAATAGAAACTAAAAACAAACAATTATGACTCAAGCAATTAAAACAAGATGGGTTATTATCTTATGACTAGTTTAAGGTAATATATCAAATGACTACAAGAAATATGATGATCTATCATTTTACTATTATATCTTTACAAAACATATCATTTCACTATATTACCCGTTAGCACTATTATTCGACCAATTAGTTGACTAACAAAATACTAATTTTGCATTTTTGCTCTTTATATGATTTTTTTTTGTTAAAAAAACAAATAAACTATTACAGATTATAAATTCAAAATATAAAGTAGCTAAAAATAATCCCTATAAGCCTATGAATTTAATATCCAATACCTCTATTTGTGTAGTTTTTTTTCAAGAGTAAAATTGGTACTTTATTGGTTAACTAATTGGTCAACTAATGGTACCAATGGAAATATATTAAAATGATAAGTTTTGTAAAGATATAATATACTTCTTGTAGTTGTTTAATATATTGTAATTCTAAAGTAGTCAAATGATAATATTCCAAACAAGATACATGCATTACCCTTTTTAGCACAACCAAGGACATAATCAACACTGACTTGGTCTAAATCCACATCGTCAAGTGTAATCGCACCAGGAGGCATAATAACTTTCTTAATTAAGCTACCAGAAAGTATGAAATCCAAAAGTATGCGGCGGTCACGTCGATATCTCTGTAGAAGCTCCAAGGCATCTTCCCTAAAACACCAAATACCATTTATTTCATTATTTATAGTAATACTGTCTTCAGGAGCATTCTTGATACCATTATAAGCATATTGCAATTAGCAAATAGTCAAAAACACTCTTCAGTCAATTTTGTAGTGTTCGGATGATGCACTTAAGTGCATTTTGGATTCATGCTTCTCCATATTTTATTTCTGAAAGCAACATGCTAAAAAGCACTTTCAGAACAACTCACTGCTAAAAGCAACAAAGCGTTTTTTTTTTTTTAGGTACAAAAGTATAGAATGAGATATTGATAGAAAGACACGTACTCTTCCATTATAAATTGAAGAAAGAATCAGAACTAAATTCGCAAACTTCGACCGCTGCCTCCACGACCTGTCAATGATTAAAGAAATTAGATCCTATCATCATACACGCCACACTAACTATCAATTGAGAGATGATATTATAATCCTACTGGATCCAGCAAATTTATAACATCACATTCCAATTGAGAAAAAAAAAATTGCATCTGATTCGGTTAAATGTAACTCTCTTGATTTAACTCGCTAGCAACGAAATAGAGCATGCCGACTCAAAAGAATAAGGAAGCAAATGATCAACAAAATAAACTCTAATTCCTAATTAAAAAAAAAAAAACACTGATTCAGTTTAAGTAACTTTATCGGCAACCAAACGGAGCATGCCGATTCAAAAAGTAAAGAAGCAAATGAGCATGAAAATGAAGTTGAGAAATGATAAGAAGACGTACTGGAGTAGACTCAGAATTGCGAGAGACTTAAACGAGGCCCGTTTCGGTGGAATTGGATCTTTTGAGACTTTGTTTGGAGAATGAGAGATCGCAGAAGCGTCAATGAGAAGCCAAAGATTCTCAATGTTGGTGATGCGGCGAAAAGCCGAAATACAAGAAAAATGAGAATAACGATTTCTACTGAACTGATATTTGAAACGGTACGTTTTAGCGACTGTGGGCTATCTGATCACTCTCCGAAGTTTCCTTTGGGGTGAGAGACTGAGACTTGAGTGTAGAGAGATAAAGGCTCACTACTCACAAGATCAAGCAGCAAATCCGAGTCGGAGAGAAACTTTTTGTCTTTTTTTGATTTTTTTTATTATTATATTCAGATATAGCGATAGAAGGGTAGCCGAACAAAAGTAATACAGCGCAGTATCTCATGCGGCTGCCTTATGTTATTTTCTTCGTACTGCGGATGTAACCGGGGCTTTTAATTAAATACTCTTTATTAGTTTCAAAATTATTTAACTACCCATTCTCTTTTTTATTTTCATAGATACCTTAATAAGGATAAGATTGAGGTACAATTATAATACCGTATTATAATTATATCTAATCGTTAGATCCACTTAAATTTAAGTGGATCCCACCTATTTAAATGGATCCAACGGCCATTTGAATCTATTTGACTGTACCATTATCTCTTGATCAGAATTGTCTGGATCCCCTTAATAACTATAAATAAAATCTAAAATACCCTTAATGAATCCATCAAATTCACTCAACTTTATTGTCTTCATATTTTTTTTATCCAAATCTCTTCTTGTTGCCGAAATTCTCTCAAAATCTTCTAGAATCTCTCAAAATCTCTTATAACTTCTTACACAAATACAATTATATATTCATTTCTTCAACACCCACTCTTTCTTTAACTAAAATGAGGTACATTGCTTATTAAACAACCCAATAAGGTATGTTAATGTTGTTGGGTTTTAAGTTTTTTTAATTTTTAGGAAAATTTAGAAATTTTCCTTCATTATAATGTTTTATTTTCACCATTTTTTCTTATATGTAGAAATATATGCAATGTATGTTGTTTAATTATTTTTTTAGCAATATAATTTATTTATGGCGAAAATGTTTCACGTCATGCATTCTTTTTGATACTGTGTAAGTCATGTAGTTAGTCATGTAGGTCGTGTAAGTGATATAGCCGTGTAAGTCGTGTATGTCATGTAAATAATATAGTCATGTAAGTCGTGTAAGTTATATAAGTAATGTAGTCGTATAGGTCGTGTAGTTACTTGTATATGAAATTTGATATTATTATTTTTATTGTATCATCAGATATGGTTTTGGAACGTATGCCTATTCTCTTCAACAGTGAATGGATTGAGCAAAATGATGAGTATAAGTTCAAAGGTTCCAAGGCTAATTGGATAAAAATACCACGATCGACAACATATGCCGAATTGGTGGAGAAGATAGCTCAAGTTATTGATATAGATACTTCGGAATTCAAAATCACAATGAAGTTCAAGCTTAAGACATCTGATCGTATGCTACCAGTTGCAATTCAAACCAATGATGATGTGGAATTTTTTTAGATTTCAATTTAATTTTACTTCTTTTTTTTAAATTTTCGTTGACATTTTCTGCATAGCAGCAAATATAAATTCTTAGCGCAAATTAAGTATGTAAAGAACTAAATTAATCTAATGATTAATGGAAAAAATCGTGTAATTTTAAGGTCGTGTAATACATGGAGATTGTGTAATCGCATAATATATAAAGTCATGTAATACATAAAGTCGTGTAGTACATGAGGGTCGTGTAATATACAACTGAAGGTCTTGAAAGACTCGTAGTACATGATTCAAGATCGCGTAATAATATCATATACGACTGAGGGTCGTGTATTACACGAGTATATTACACGACCTTGAATCCTATGTTACATGACCTTACACGACCAAATCGTTTTTTCATAAATTGTAGCAAAAAAACTAAATTTGCACATCTGATAATTTGAGAAATGATTAGATTAATTAGTATAAATAAACAAAATTATCAATGCACAAATTTTTCAATATTTGGATATGATATACTAATGAACATTGCAATTAAACATATTACAGCCATTGCAACTAAACATATTTGAATGTCGTGTAATTGTGTAATACATGAAGGTCCTGTAATCGTATAATACATGAAGGTCTTGTAATTGTATAATACATGAAGGTCGTGTAATTGTGCAATACATGAAGGTCGTATAATACACAACCTTGAATCTTACATAAGCATACACGACCAAATCGTGTGTTACATAACAAAATTATAATCGGCATAATCCATTAATTTTTCACAATTCGCATACAGTAAAATAGCTAGAAATTTGTTTTCGAACATGTTATGAGAGACCCACAACTAATTAATCTTTTTTTTAATATAAAACCTAACTTTTTATTTTTTTCCTGAATATCAACAAGAAAACTAATTACAGGGAATTACTTGCCTCAACTAGTTACATTCTAACCATTTTGCAGTAAAGGATCAGCTCTCGCCGGTGATTATGTAGCGACAAACTAGGCTTCTCTTTCTCAGTTGTGGCAGCTTCCCCTTCTCAGGCTCAGTTTGCTCGTGTTGAAGTTTGATTTAGCATGTGTGGAGAATGAATATTTGTTTGAGTAGAGGTGATGCCGGTAAGCGAATTACAGAGGTGATGCTGGTTAATATTCGATTTAGCATGTATAAGAATGGAGAATGAGTGTTTGTTTATTTGAGTAAAGGTAATTAAGGGAATTGCAGCAGATATGAGTGTTTGTTTGTTTGAGTAGAGGGAAGGAGAAGTGTTGTCGGTTGAGTTGAAGTGTTTTAAAACGAGGATAGCTTAGTAATTTCCTATTAGCTTTTAAAGGGTATTGATGAAAATTTTGACAAAATCAAATTTTAGGGTATTGAGATAATTTTTGAAGTATGAAGGTGTATCTGCTGCAATTCCCTCGATGTAACCGGCCACACTCATCAATTGTGAAACAGAGAATATTAAAGGTAATTATCAAACAACCACCCTCATTTCAAAACAATATCAAACTAATCAATTCAAACTAGAGTACTACGAAAGACCCCCTCAATTTAACTTGAAACTATACTACTACTTTTTTCTTCTTCAGGAATAATATTAAAATATATGTAAACTATATGAAAATTCTATACTAATTAGAATAATATGTAAATAATAAATTATAAAATTAATTTTTAATATTACATTATAAAGTTAATGATGTTCTACATAAAAAAATTATCAGAATATTTTATCAATTTTTTGATAGTGCAATACATTATAAATATTTAGACCTATAATATTTGTATGTTACACAAGTTTAAAATATCTAATGTTTGATAATTTTTTAAATAACACTCACAGACAATCTCTCGTGTAAGTTAATTCATATAAATTTGTGTGAAATTAATTACTTTATTCATAATCATGTGTATTTTTTTATGATTACATTTATTTACTATTTTTAAGTCACAATAATTTCCATAAATACTTGCAATTTACAATTATATACGTAATGATAATTTTTAATCTATTTTTATTAGCGTTATTGTGATTGATGATATCATAATTCATAAACTAACCCTTTTGTTCTTTTAATGTTGTTAATAACTATCATGGCTAGCACTTGGCTAATATTAATTTGATTAAACTAAATTCATTTGTGACATTATTTTTTTTTTTAACTAGTAACATTGTTAATATGATATTATTATTTTAGGGATATGGTTGGGAGAAGCCAAATATAACTTTTTAACTCATACAATCCCTCATGAGTTTAACTCAGTAGCAAGCTAAATAAAGAATTCACCCAACTGTCCCCCTGGGGTCAAGTAATGTTGTTATTTATAATTACAATTCTTATTCGCATTGCATTGTAAATATTAGGAAAAAAAAAGATAATGACGAGCCCGTGTTTGTGAAATTGTCACAAAGACCTTTAATTTTTTTAAAAATGGTCACATATACCTGTTTTGCACAATTATACCCATTAACTAAAGTGACCCACCAATACTTCTTATGGACTTAATTGTTTAAAACAAGATTTATGAGGCAATTTCGCTAAAGCATGAAGTGTCAATGCACTTTCTATTAAAACATTGGGTAATTACAATTTTAATACTACTAATACTGAATAATTTAGAAATATTTTTTTAAAATTAAGTCAAATTATTTGAGTAATTTGCAATACCATATATCATTATGTGATTTATATACTAAATATTGTGCAATCCATTTGTCAGTATTACAAAATTATTACAATATTGGTAGATTATAAAATCAAGTATCATTGAAATATAACATTTAAAAATAATGATATATGGTATCATTATGTATCCTGACTTGACTTAAAAGTGTTATTACTCCCAAGCATAAGAGTGTCTAGTTGTAATATAATTCGGTAAGTTCGGGATTGAACCACAGGGAATTTAAAATCTAGTAGTCAATTTAAAACAAAGAAAAATTAATTGTGGGAAAAAGAAATTATTTGAAATCGATTTAAAAATATGCTAAGGTTACGGGATTCACTCTTAGTATTCAAACTATAATTTTAATATTCTCATTTTTATATTTTGCCTTACTGTTACCAGTTAATTATTATATCATTTAATTTTTAACTAACTATGTGTGTGGATAAATATGGAATAAAGTACCAAATGTGCTACAACTGTATTAATGTGTTGACATTATGTCAAAATAACATATAGATCCAAAAAAATCTATAAATTAACATGACATAAAAATAACTAGAAAAAAATAGAATAAACTTAAAAACTCATTTGAGAAAATAATAAATTTAATAATTTGAAACATTAAGCTTCACCCTTCACCTCATCTTAATAAAATTAGCCACTCATATTAAAAGAAAACAGAACACTCTATTTATTTGATAAACTTTTGAAATACGTTACAAGAAAGTTGATTACACAACAAAAGAAGAAAAAGACACAATTCCTCAACTACACTTTATTCTCTCTCGGCTTAAGCTCTTTCTGCTCAGCTCTCTAGCTTGCTCCCCTAACTTCAACTCATTTGCCTCTTTTTTATAGGCAACGAATGCTTTAACTTAATTTATTTATTTTTTATTTTTTATTATTATTTATATTATCATCTTTTTGAAAGGTGCGATGGTCAGTGGCCATCACGGCCACTTGACCATCACGGGCAACCAAATTGCTCGTTTTTGTTCTTTTGTTCTTTTTTTTATTTTTTGTTCATTTTCATTTTTTATTTTATTTTTTATTTATTTACGTCTCCTCAATTGTGCATTCTAAAAGACTCCACCAATTCTTCTTTGTTCTCGCTTCTAGTTCTAATTCCATCTTTATTTCTAAAAAATATTTACAAGATAAAAATTAACATATTGCCAATTAATTTAACATAAAATATAATTGGGGAGTATTAAAATAATTTAAGAATAATGAGCGCATTAATCGACACAATAAGTGAAAAACTAATAATTTCATCCTTATTAATGTATACTTTTTAGTGTCGATCACACCCCCTTAACTAGCTTATTGCTAGACCCTAACAATTTAAGCAATAAAAATTTTGAGAAATTTCAAAACCAAATTGAAATTTTTTTTTAAAAAATGGTGTTTACCTCTTTCATCGGATCAATGGCAACAATCAAATAAAAATATAAGCATTATCTTCAATCTAAAGAAAATTACATCCGCACAAAACAATTAAGTAAAATCATGTAAAATGATCAATTATCAGAGCTACATTAATCAACCCACTTTTAAGAATGATACATCAAACCCTAAACCTTAAGGTTAACAATGATTCTCTCGTAAGAAAATAAACCCCAAAATAACAGTTACTCTAAAAAGTGGTAGATTTAGAGAATAGTAAAATAATATCACACACTCTCACCAAGAATAATGCCCACAACTTAGAAATAAAATGATCTCAAATCCAAGGAATTATTAGCCAAATTTTTATTTTTATGCATCACCACATCTTTTGGTCCATATTACTAGCTTTTACTTTAGACTTATAGTTCCCTAAAATCAAAAAAGACTTTTATTAGGATGTAATATAGGTTAAGGTCATGGCTAACAAAAAAGGGTAATAGGAAAAATAAAAATATATGTTTTGAAAAATAAGGCACTTTTTGGAGATTATAAAGTGCTTTTTTTTTCTTGGAATTTTTTTTCTTTCTTTTTTTTTTCATTTTTTATTTATATATGCATATCCTCTTTTTTTTTCATAGCACCATTATTAGGAATACATAATCATCCCTATTTTCAAACATAATTGGGTGGTGGAAAACATAAAATATAAGGTGATACTCCACATTGGAGTGAGACAAGATGATAAGTTATCAAAGAAAAAGTGATTTTTTTTTCAAAAGACTCAAAGGGGTTAACTATGGATACTTTATAATATGGTTGGCTAGAAAAGCTCAAACGGATTAAAGATGACATTCTGTCATCTTTTAGGGCTCTAAATAATCTTTAATATCTACTAGTTCAATAGACTTTTAGATGCAGTTGCACAAACTTTCCTTTTTTTTTTTACTTTTTTTTAAGAAAATATAAAGATCCTATATAATAAATTATGAAGCTGTATTGGAAAACAAGATTACTCTCCAAGGATAATAGGCTCAAAAACTCGCTTGGACATTTCATAACATTTACATTCCTCCAAATGGCTTAATCAATTTCACTCATCAAATTTCTCAATTCACATTTCAACATGTAAAGCAGAAAACATAGTGTAACATAACTCAAGGCCAAAGATAATGTAAATACAAAAATTTAAAAATTATCATGTTATCCAATGTTAAAAGATCACACCGAAAAAGAAAAACTTTTTTTTTTAAAGAAAACACTAAAAAGTTAGGCCTAATTGTAGAAACTTAAAGAAGATGATTAAGAAAAAAAGAAAGATCTTTTTTTTTGAAAAAAAAAACACTAAAATTAAGAAGATGCGTTTCTAGAGACACTACATTCTATATTCTGCTATTTTCGACTCAAATTTTAATCCAAAGTTAGTCTTTACAACAAAAATTAGTAAAAACATCACCAGGACTAAGACATTCCACACTTTGTCAATTATTCCCTCCCTTCAACCTGAAGAAGGCATTGTCCCCAATGTCTTAGAATAAAATAGTATAGTTTAAAAAACATCACCTGGTCACTGCTAGAAAATATTTACAAACGGAGAGTTAAATCTAATTTACACTTTTTACAAAAGTTACTGCCATCATCATCAATTGTCCAATACAACACCAATGTCATGGGATCTAGCTCTGGTTTGTAAGCTTACAAAAGATCAAGTAATTCTTTAGTAGTAAGAGCACAAATAAAGAGTTTTTTTATTGAGGGTGGAATGAAATAATTTTTAATTGCATGATTAAGAAATGTTATTAAGCCATCATAAAAGTAATTAACATTTAACAAACTGATGGGTTTTTTATGGATATTCAAATGGGCCCAAGAAGCAAATGTAATTAGTGCCTCTAAAGTTATAAGATCTTCTGGCAAGAAAATGAAAGCGTCAACATGATTTAACATTTCAGAAATTCTTTCTTGCATACCTGAGACAATTAACTCTTCTCCAGTTGGTGGGTCTAGTAGACATCCTAAAGATTTTAAGGCTTTTGGAATAATGCCTAGCACTTGGCTTTCTCGAACGAAAACCGCTTCAAAAACAAGTTTTAATAACCCTCGGTCACCTCTTCAATATATAAGATGTAATTTTCTCTCAGCTATAGCACGACCAAAATCTATGGTTGTCTGAACAAACTCCTTGTACTTTCCATAACGAAATCCAGAAAGCAAACAAATGTTCTTAAGTTGTCTGCTTGAAGTTGCTGCCATTAGAACAATTCTAAAAAGATACAATTTGTGAGTACTTGAAAAGGAGCTCCTATTTAAGGATCTTGGTGACGGACATAAGGATATACATCTATAAATGAGGTGGTGTGTTTGTCAAATGACGTGTAAAGCTTTTAGTTTAATAATTCAAGGGCAAACAGTGATAAAGAAAAAGCAAATAGTGATTAAATATAAAATCACACAAAAAAACAAAAATAATAATAATGTAAAAGATAAAATAAGAGGATGTTTATTGGTAGTTGTAATTGTAGCTCACATCTTCCTCTAGTTTTACGTCCAGTAACGGTTTGAACGCCCTCTATGAGTCGAAGATAGGCTTCCCATCCAGTTTTCTTATAAACTGGTAAATAGAGTCTTTTAGAGTCAAATTTCCAAGATTCAACTGTGCACTTTCCTTTTAGAACAACTTCCATAAATTATGAATTTCACGTTGAGCATATCCACTCAGATGCGTCTCAAGAGATCGTAAGCGTAAGATATTATCCAACGATTCTTTACTCATGTCATCCCTAACAAATTCGATTTTATCTTGACGATTTACAGAAATCATTCCTAAAGTTTTACAACGTGACTTTTTGCAAGCAAGTCTTACACAATGAGGACATTTAGAGCTAAGTATCTTAGCTCTTCTTTTCTTAACAAATGTTCTTTTACTAAAACCAGGCATGTAGGAAATGAAATGGATCAGAAAACTCACCTGCCAGCGAATGTCAGCATGAATCCCATTGATCATTAACAAACGCAGTCGTTTACAATGAGCTTTGTAAATCTTCTTAAGAGTATTTTGAGAAAGAGAAGGAAAACATTGATGCAATTTTCCTTGTATTTCTTCCATGCTTAACATTGAGATTTCAATTATTGTAGGAAACTGAGAATACCGACTTAAAAAGTCACGGAGTACCGTTATCCACCATTTATATGGGAAAGTAAATCAAAATAAAATGAATCAAATCTACGAAATCAAATCAAAAGTAAAGAAGAACAACAAAATAAAATAAAAACACACAAGGAATATAACTCACCTTCGACCTTTTATTGAATTTACCTCCAGCTCTAATTGCAAATTATAAATACCATCCTCTATTTCTTTAAGTTGTCTTTTTATATCTTTAACGTGAGATACTAACTCTCGTGGTTGTAGAATCCAAATAGAATGTGATTTACAAAATTGGAGCAATTTCCTGAAGTGAAATTTTACATTTAAAAGTTCTTTAAGATGTTCGAAAATGATACTTCTCATAGAGGTACTCATGACGAGTATGAAAATTTGGTGAGTTAAAACACAATTGTCAAACAGCACACAATTAAAAATAATATAATGCACTCCATTCAAGACATAGGGAAAAGGAAAAAAAAATAAAACAATTCAAACGATAAAGTAATAGTAAAACAAATTCACAAAAAAGTTAAAATAAAAAGACTTAATCAAAATTTGATGGGTCACTCAAATTGATCTCCATGTCTGCTCCACATGTTAGTATTTTAGATATGGTTTCAATCTTTGATCATTAACTTTAAATGTGACACCATCCATTGGATTCTCAATTTCTATGGCTCTATATGGATACACATTTTTTACAACAAATGGATCATTCCACTTTGACTTTAACTTTCTTGGAAATAAATGAAGACGAGAATTATAAAGCAACACTTTTTGGCTAATTTCAAATGTTTTCCAAAAAATTATTTTGTCATGAAAAAATTTGGTTTTTACCTTAATAATTTTCGAATTCTCATATGCATCATTCCTTAATTCTTCAATTTCTCAAGTTCATTCAATTGTAATTTATGCACATTACCAGCATCATCAAGATTTGAATTAAAAGCTTTAGTGGCCCAAAATGATTTATGTTCAAGTTCAATTGGTAAGTGGCAAGGCTTTCCATAAACAAGCCGATAGGGTGACATTCTTAAAAATGTTTTATAAGTGGTACGATATACCCAAAGTGCATTAGTTAGTCGAAGAGACCAATATTTACGGTTTGGATTAACTTTCTTTTCTAAAATGTGTTTTATCTCCCTATTTGCTAATTCAACTTGACTACTTATTTGAGGGTGATAAAGGGTAGCAACTTTATATGTAATTTTATATTTCTTTATTAAGGAATCAAATGGATTATTACAAAAATACTTACCTCCATCATCGATAATTGCTCGAAATATTCCAAATTAGCTCAAAAGATTTTCTTTTAAAAAGTGGATTACAATCTTGTGATCATTGTACCGACAAGGCATTGCCTCGATCCATTTTGAAACATAATCAACAGCAACCAAAATGTATACAAATCCAAATGATGATGGAAAATGGCCCATAAAATCAATTCCCCAATAATCAAATATTTCAACAAGAAGGATGAGGTTTAAATGCATCATGTTTCGCTTTGAAATAGATCATATCATTTGACAATTCTTATACACTTTGTAGAATGCATGTGAATCTTTAAATAATGTAGGCCAATAAAATCCACACTGCAATATTTTTGCAGTTGTCTTTTTTTTAAAAAAATGGCCACCGCGTGCTTCAGAATGACAAAATTAAATGACCCTACTTACCTCGTCGGCGGGTATACATTTTCAAAAAATTTGATCAGAGCAGTACTTGAACAGGTATGGATCATCCCAGTAAAAGCTTTTTACTTTTGTTAAGAATTTTCTCTTGTCTTGGGAACTCCAGTCACATGGCATTTCACATGTTGCAAGATGATTAACAATATTAGCATACCAATGCATTTTGTTTATAGAAAACAAAAATTCATCAAGGAAAGAATCATTTATAGGTTTTGTTTCAATTGAAGACTCATTTGTAAGTCTTGAAAGATGATCTGCAACAACATTTTTGGCGCCTTTTTTTGTTCTTGATTGTCAAGTTAAATTCTTGAAGTAGCAAAATTCATCGTATCAACATTGGTTTGGCATCCTGTTTCGACATTAAATATCTCACAGCAGCATGATCAGAAAAAACAATAGTGGATAAACCAATTAAATATAAACGAAATTTATCCAATGTAAATATTATAGCAAGTAGTTCTTTTTCAGTTATAGTGTAATTTATTTGAGCACTATTTAAAATTCTACTTGCATAATAGATGACAAAGGGTTTACTTTCCTTTTTTTGTCCCAAAATAGCACTAACGACATAATCACTGGTATCACACGTTAGCTCAAAAGGTAAAGACCAATTAAGGGGTTACATTATTGGGTCTGATGTCAAAAGAGTAGTTATATTTTCAAAAACTTGTTGGCAATCTTTAGTCAATTCAAAAGATGAGTCTTTTATGAGGAGGTTACAAAGTGGTCTAGATATAACACTAAAGTCTTTTATAAACCTCTTATAAAATCCTACATGTCCTAAAAAGGAACGAACTTCTCTAATTGTTTTTTGTGAGGGTAATTTTGAAATGACTTCAACTTTGGCTTTGTCAACTTCAATTTTTTTTTGAAGACTCAACATGACCCAAGATAATTCCAGAAATGGTCATGAAATGGCATTTTTCTCAATTTAAAATAATCCTTTTTCTTTGCACCTTTCCAAAACTCTTTCTAGATTATCAAGACATGTATCAAAAGAATTACCAAATACATTTAAATCATCCATAAAAACCTTTAGACAATTTTCAACCATGTCACTAAAAATGCTTAACATGCATCTTTGAATTGTTGTAGGAGCATTACAAAGTCCAAAAGACATTCTCCTAAATGCAAATGTTCCAAATGGACATATGAATGTGGTCTTTTCCTGGTCTTGTAAGGTTATAAAGATTTGATAATAGCCAGAGTAGCCATCAAGAAAGCAGTAGTAGGGATGTCCAGCTACTCTTTCGAGAATTTGGTCTAGAAATAGAAGGGGAAAATGATCTTTTCTAGTGGCATCATTTAATTTTCTGTAATCAATACACATGCGCCAACTAGATGAAATTCGTGTTGAGATTGATTTACCTTTTTCATTTTTTACAACGGTTATTCCAGATTTCTTTAGTATTACTTGTGTTGGACTTACCCATTTACTATCAGAGATAGAATAGATAATTTTTACATCTAGTAGTTTAAAGTCCTCATTCTTTACCACTTCTTTCATATGAAGGTTTAGTTTTCTTTGTGGTTGATGGGTTGTTTGGCATTTTCCTGTAAGTGTATTTGGTGTGTGCAAATTAAAGAATTAATGTCTTTTGTCTTTTAAGGTCTAACCAAATGCAGTTTTATACCTTTTTAGTATAGACAGTAACTTACTTTCTTGATCATGCATAAGTTGGGAAGAAATTACCACCGGATAAGTTTGTTGTTCTCCAAGATAGATATACTTTAATTATTTCGGTAAAGGCTTTAATTCGAGTTCTGGTGCTTCCTTTTCGTTTGGTTCTTCAAGTTCTTCTTCAAGTTATACCGTATCTTCAAAGTTTAATTGATCATCATCACCTGTAGGTACCTGTATAGATCCTGACTTAAGATTTTGTAACCAAGTTTTAGCTTTATCATTTAGTGAGAAAAGAAAAAAACTTAAGGCTAATTATAGTCATGTTACAATTTTGATCAGTACATGTGTTACAAACTTCCTCAAATTCCTTTTAATTATAAAAGATCTAATTTAACAGTTAGTAAATATTTACATGGGTGCTTAAGCACAATTATTAGATGCTGAAAAGAATTATGGAAAAAACTCAGGCTAATGTTAGAGAGTTCAATGGTCTCTAAACAAAAATGGTTTAAGGTACGTATAAAGTTCATTTGATAGTGCTTTTACTTATGCACGTGTATAATGTGGAATTGATGGGGAGCATTAAAATGATATACATATAAAAGTTCATGTTTTAGAGATTGATAAACCAAGATATAGTACTAGGAAAAATAAAATTGCAACAATTGTCTTGTAGATTTATTCGCAAGATATGCAATTTCTTTATGTCTTACTGGGATAGGAAGGTTCAAGTCATAATATGCAAGTATGTTGTGTCTAAAAGTAATGGTTTAAAAGTTCTATATGGTAATATATCTAACCAAAATTATGTTTAGATTTTAAGATTGCATAATTGATGACATGACTTTTTTTAATAATAGCTTATTTTTTGTCAATAAGTTATTATTACTTGGTTATTGTGGATACACAAGTGGGATGACTCTAACTTTTTAGAGGGCAACATTACCATTTGAGTGATGTTAGAGATAGATACGAACTTACTACCAACAGAAGAATTATTGAATATAAAACACTCAAGTACTCGAAATGTGATTAAATGATGATTTGGATTTTTGAACGGTACATAACTTCATTAGAACAAAAATGCCTTTTATGATATAGAAAGAGAAATAGATAATGAACCAACTTTAGATATTAGCAATGACTTGGAGGTTATTGATACCACTGAGCCCTTAATGAGTGGACTATTTGGTGACAAATTTTGGCTTAAGAGGTGTGGAACACATAGCAAACAAGTAGATAAGCACGAAGGATTTTTTATGACCTTATGGAATTTGGGTTGTTTTACATTGTATTCTACTATTATTTGACATTTGTTATTGTATTGTTCGTGAACATTGGATAATATGTTGTTTGATTTTAGATATTATATTGTTCTTGGAGTTTGGATATTGTATTGTTTTCTTACATTAGATATTATATGGCTCTTTGAGTTTAAGTATTGTATTGTTCTTTTATATTAGATTGTATTGTTGTTTGACTATTAATATTGTATTTGAATATATAGAATGAGTTTCGTTCCCACTTTAGTTCCCAGATGTCAGGGTGTGAACAAACATTTTTTAACAACTATTGAAGATAGTTAATTGATTAACTCATTGGAATTAAGCCAAAATCTATATGGAGGTCTAATTGTGGTTTTAAAAATAAGTATTTGTAATAATTAGAAGATGGAAGCAAAATTGTTAGGTTATGGTTTGAAAGTTTCTCCTCACATTGAATCTCAAGTAAAGTGGTTCAAGAAAAAATATTGTTTTATGCTTTATCTATTATCTGTTAGTGGTTTTGGTTAGGATAAAGAGAAGGTGATGAAAACATTGAAAATAGTGCTTTTGATGAGTATGTTAAGGCAAAGTTTCAAACTTTATAGTGTCATTTATACTACTTGATTTTATATTACTAGTACATTGGTTTTCTTTTCTTAAATAGAAAAGAAAAGATACAATTGGTTAATTTAATAAACCATTTCCACATTATTATAACTTAGGTAATATTTATGGCTAAGATCGGGCAACTAGGGCAAAGGCGCCGACAATGCAGATGATGATGAGGAAGAATTTCGTCAAGGTGAAAAAATTGGTGTCAATTTAGGAGATGAGTCAAATAATTCGTGTTTATGGAAGATTTCATTGATGATATGTCATATACTCCTTAAATGAATACTACTCTTCATCAACAAGTTAATTTTGTTCCAAGTAGTTTAATAAATAAGTCTAAGAAAAGTAAAAGTAAAAGCAAATCATTTGATCACATGTGCTCAAATTTGAGACAATAGCCGAGTCGTTGGCAACAATAGTCCTTAAACTAGATGGTTTGATTAATGTAATTTCTAATTATAAGAATATAGCTGATTTATAAGGCAAGTTATATGGAGAAATACGCAAAATTGAAGGCTTGGCTGATGAAAAAAATTTATGATGCAACTAATATGTTGATCTCAAACTATGATTTGCTTTGTGTGTTCTTTACCTTAACTAATCACCTCAAGAAAGGATATATCATTCAAATGCTTCATTGTGAGATGTTATCCGATATCAATTATGATACTGAAACTATGTACTTGTCTTGTTATGTTGAGATTTTGAACTTATATATATAGCAGGTGACTTATTTAACTAATGGTGCTTAAACTTCTATATGTATTATATAAGGATTTCTAATTTTATGTTGGTGGAACTTATGTTGTATTGGAAATCATTTTGGATCTATGTGTACATTTTATGTTTGTTAGTTACTCTTTTTACTTCAATTTATTAGCTTTTTACTAATGTAGAATAGAATGGCAACTTGCTAGTTGTATGTTTGCTAATTTTTTTTATTAGTCCAGACAAGTTTTATAAAATTACCCATGGATTTTTTAATATTTGCATGTAAGTCTTTTATTATTTAACAATAATAACGTAGTAACAGTAATGATGAAGATGATATTATTATTATTATTATTATTATTATTATTATTATTTAATTATAATTATAATTATTATAATTTATTAGTTTTATTATTATTGTTATTATTGTCCATCATGTTGTTGTTGTTTCAATAAAAATTTAGTTATTTTATTATTTTAATTATTATTGTCTTTATTGCTATTATTTTCAGTTTTAGTATTATTTTTATTCCTATTACTATTAATAGTATAATATATACAAATTTTAAAAGGGATAATAACTAAGAAAGGACATTTTAATAACTTGTAACAATTCATTCAGATTTTATGACAAAGTAAACACATCGACGAAAATAGAATTCATTCTGATTATGATTTATATAACTCAAGTAACCAACTTATTCTAATTCTAATTTCTCATTTTAATTTCAACTCATTCTGATTCCAGATATTCTAGTTCTTACTTAGTAAACACAACATAATAATATACAAAAAAAATTGATTATTTGTTTATAGCAATTATTTTTAATTATGTATTATTATAAATATTACAATTTAAATTAAATGTATTATCCCATGAATGGTTTGGGATAAAATTTTAGTTTTAAAAATGTAATCCCAATAATACCTCTATAACATCATTTTGTTACTATTCAAAATAACACAATGGGCCTTTGGTTACTTATCCCAACTTAACTTGTTAGCCCAAACCTGGATTAGTATTATTTGCACCAAAATATTCCTATCTCATTTATTGGTGATAAACTTTGAGTAAGAAATATTTAGGGTCTGACACATGTATAGCATCCCTACTAACCCATAAGCTCTTGAAAAGAATGAAAAAGGAATTGAAAAGATAGAGGCATAACTGAAAGATCCCAAAGAATAAGTTTTAGCCACATTAATAGCTTCAGAACGGTAGAGGATGTCTCATGCAGTACACTAAAATAATGACAGCTCGAGACTACTAAGGTAATGACAACTCCACTAATGAAGCCATAACACATCATTAAATTTTCGTCCCCACCAAGATTATCTCTAAAATATCTCACTATAGATCACATGAATCAAATAAGCGAGGTTAGGTCCACATAGGCAGACGTCAGCTCCATCATCAATGAGTTCAATCGCTTTAAAACCCAGTTGGCTCATTTGAAATAAGTTAATTAGGAGTAATAGTAGTTCCATAGCGGGCAGATATTCAACTCTAGAAAGTCTAAAAGTCTTAATAAGAAAGACCATATTACTTCCATACCTTTACTTGATAAAAGAAATAGTTAGTGACCATTCGACATATGTCTAAAAGGACATAAAGATTCCCTTTATAAGATTGAGTTAGTCATACAAAAGGAGACAAGTTCTCTCACTTATATAAACATAAAAATTCTCTCTTTTAAAAGGTTTTCTCTAACACCCTTCATCTCATCAACCCTCAACTAATTTGACCATTGAAATGTTGTCACCGGCCACCACTGCAATCACCTTTAACAATCATTTTCTTTGATTTTAGCTTTGTCCCAATCATGACCATCCTTTAGAAAACTTTTTTAAAGCGACGTAGTCTCTATTATCACCAAAACCATCGATCGCAGTGAAGATCTTATGGTGTTATCAGGATGAACCAAAATCAAACTAAAACACCAAGAAATTTAACTGCAACCAAATGTGCCCTATATATATAGAAAATTTTGAATGAAGGTTTCTACACTTTATTAAAGTGTGGAAAAATTATTATATCATATGATTTAATAGTTAAACAAAAAAAATACAAATTTTGATGCAGTAACAGATTAATAAAAAAAATAGTTCTCATTGTATTCAATATGTTTTTTTTTTTTGTATTCTATTGTTCTCATTGTATTCAATACTTTTTCTGGATATTTTAATAACATCACCACTTTAACTATGACACAATCCAGACTATCCTTAATAGTATCAAAGGGATTTCTGCATTACCCATATTAGTGGGAAAAAATCTACCCTATTTAATTGAATTTGAATCTACCCGATCTCAATTAAAATGGGAAGGTAAGTGAGTCCTAGATGATCAACTCTATAATGGTACAACATAGATTTCTACTTTTAAGAATATTATAGAGATATATGCTCTATACATGTTAAAATTGGAGAAACCTAACCTTACAGATATTTATAATAAAAATCTACTAAACTATCTTATATTAACTCTATTATAGAACAACATAGATTTCTAACTTCATTAATATTGAAGGGATATATGATTCATCCACATTAGTAGAAGAAATTTACCCTCATTAAATTAAATTTACAAATTAAGAGGGAAATTGAGTTCTAGATTAAATCTATCATGGCACAATCTAAATTCATTGATATCTGTTCCACCCATATTAGACTTTGGTCTTTCTTTCAAAATTGACTTTGAGAAAGCTTTTTTTAGATTTTGTGTTAGAAGCTAAGGGTTTTAGGCAAAAGTGGAAAAATTAAATGAAGGGTTGTTTAAATTCTGTCAGTTTTTCTATTTTCTTGAATAGTAGACCTAGACTTAAGATTCATACTTCTAGACGTCTTTGATAAGAGGACCCTCTCTCTCCCTTCTGATTCATAATTGTGGTTGATGCACTCAGTAGATTAATGGACAAGGCCCAAGAATCCAGGCTGGTTGAGGGTTTCTCAATTAAAATTTTGGCTTCTCATCTCCAATTTATTGATGACACAATTTTCTTCTATTATGATGATGTAGGAAAATTTCATAGTCTTCTCAAAGTTGTGGATTTCGTTTGTGCAATTTCTTGTTTTAAAATTAATTTGAGGAAGAGTTCAATTGTAGATATAACTTTCCAAGATAAAAAATTAATTGACTTGGCTTCTACAGTTGGGTGTGAGATTGAAAATTGGCCTCTAAAGTACTTAAGATTACCTTTTGGGTGGGAAACCTAGAAGAGTTTATTTTTGGGCTCTAGTCTTTGAGAAAGTTAAGAGGAAATTAGATGGGTGGAAGAAAGCTTGTCTTTCTAAAAGAGAGAATAAAATATGTTCTGTTCAACCTTCCTACTTAATTTATGTCTTTATTTAAAATTCTTGTGTCAGTGGCTAAAAGGATAGAAAAGACTATAAGGGATTTTTTGTGGAAGGCATAGGAGAGGGTAAAAAAGATCATTTGATCAGCCGGATGATAGTTTCTCAAACACAATCTAAGGGAGGACTAAGGTTAAGAAATATTATTAACAAAAATAAGGCCTTGTTTGGAAAGTGGTTATGGAGGTTTCCTTAGAAGTTAATACTCTTTGGTATTGTGTTATAATAAGTATGGGTTGCATAAACATGGTTGGGATGTAGTTTATGTTGGTAAGGGGAGTACTAGATGTCCTTGAGTGTTTATTTCAAAAGGAAAAAACATATTTTTTTATCCAATATTAAGCTGATGGTTGGTAGTGGGCAAAGAGTTAGACTATGGGAGGATTTTTGGATTAAGAAGGTTGCTCTCTATGATCTTTTCCCTCGATTATATAGCTTTTTTAAGGTCATGATTCCTTTATAGCTAGCATGTTTAATTATTCTATTATGCAGTGGAGTTGGGATTTTATATTCTTTAGAAACTTGAATAGTAGAAAATATAATCAATGAGCTGAGATGCCTGGGATCCTACAATGGGTTTTTCTTAATGATTTGAATGAGGATAAAATAGTTTGGAATTTAGATAAATTAAGATGTTTCTCTACTAAATCTTACTTTATTGCCCTTTCATTTCCTCATTCTTACATGATTTGAAAAGTTAAAGTCTTACTATGGTGAAAATGATGGTTTGGTCTGTTGCTCATAGAAAATTCAACGCGAATGACATGGTTAAAAAAAGAAGACCTAAATGGCTTTATTTCCAGCATGGTGTGTTGTTGGTAAAAATGCATTAGAGAATGTCGATCATCTATTTCTACACTGCACTACTACTTGCCTTTTGTGGTCGATCAACTCTTGCCTCATGTTACTCTCTCCTATTGAAAAGTTTGTCTTGATCAAAAGGGACAAAAAAAAACAAGGGTTTTATGGGACTGTATAGTCTTGGCTATTTTTCGGATTGCATGGAATGAAATAAACCAATGAATCTTTAATAACAAAGCTAGGGAAGATCTTTCACTCCTATCGGACAAAGTGAAGTTCTCGGCTTCCATCTGGGCATTTATTAGTATTGAATTCAAAGACATATCTTTCTTTTTTATTTTGCTTAATTGGGAAGCTTATGTATCTTAAGAGGGATGCATTCTTAGTGAGCTGGTGTTTTTTGGGTTTTGGGATATTTTTTTATCCTTCATCTTTTTTAAGTGTTTTGTTTAGATTAAGACTCCTCATCGTTATTTTGTGGATTTGTAGTCCTACCCATCCTTGTACATATTTCATATAGTTTTATATAATCTTTTACTTCTTAGCCAAAAAAAAAAAGGCTTATGCAGAAATTGTAAAGCTGTTTAGAGAAAAAAAAAATCCTTTGCTAGCAAAGACCTCTGCTATTGGAAGTGGAATGGTATTTTGCCTTTTCTGCATATTGTTCATATGTTGTAATTTTCCATGTGTTAATAAATTGGAAGTAGCTAACCTATCTTTTATTATGTAGTATCTACAAGAAGCCAAGCGATTTTGGTTTGCGTTTGTTTTGTATTTGGTTAGAAGGCTGAGTGAGAAGAATGGAGAGAGTATATGGTAGAGATCTAATGATAATGAGTTCAATTTATGCCACATATTGAGACTTATAAAGCTGAAGTACGTTGTTCATAACCCATGTGAATTTTTGGAGTTTAATTGTAGTTTTTCTTTTTTAAAATGAAAGTTTCTACATCAATTTACTGTTTTATTCTTTTGCCTTTTTTACAGCTTAGTGGATTTTTCCAAAGAGCTACCTTAGTTTCTTATTAAGTCTAGTCAAATATTAACACTTATGGGGTAGATTGGCAGACCAAGCTTGAGGTATTGACATAATATATTCAAGAATTGCATTAATATGCTTCTAACATTCATGATTGTTCATCTTCGGTACGGACATAACCTTTTTTTTTCTATTCAGGCAAAAGAGTTGCAAGCCAATTTTGTGCACCTCAGTATTTCTTGCATGTGAGCATCTATACCTCTACGTCTCCTACTGTTAGTGTTGTCTTAATTAATTAATGCCTTGTTCTGTTAATCATCTGATGACACAATTTGGCCTCTTTTATTTTTAATTGCCTTAGAAGTAACATTCTTGGCACTCATGATGTGCTCTAAATGAAACTTTAAACTGATGATGTTGGTCTTAGTTTGCATTTTCAGAGGGCGTATTTAGTGAAAAATGCATTGACTACACTAATATGATACTAAGGTGCCGTATATTTTCTTTTAGAATATTTTATGTGTACATAAGTTTTAAGTATGGGATATAAATAGATAAATCTCTTGTTTTGGGGAATATTTAATTAAAATCCCTTTAAGAATGATAGAGAAATAAAGGCAATTTGAAATTTTTCTTAAATTATTGTCATATTAGTAGAGATATTGATTATGTTGTCATTTATGTGGAAATAAGGGAGTTTTATGTCATCAAAGCAATTTCCTCTAGGAAAGAAATCTCATTTGGGTTTCTCTATAGGTTTAACTAGGGTTGGCAAAAAAGGTAAGGCCAGAAGCCCGGCTTGCATGAGTTGTAATTGGATATGAGCCTAAAAAATATAAAGTTCACATAGATTGGACTTAGATAAGGGCTTAAAGCCCAACCTTGGCCCGAACTTTTTAATTTTTATAAATAAAAATAAATTTAATTTAAATAAAAACTCAAAATACTAAATTAGTATAATTTTTTATATTAATATTTGTTATTTATTATATTGTGTTATTAATATTTTATGTAGTGAACTATTATTTTATTTTATGTTAGATAATTATTTTTAATTTAAATATTTTTTAATTAATTAAAAAAATTATTTTATAATTAATGAACAGACTCGGATCCGGCCGTCTAAATTTAAACAAACTAAACAAGCTATTAGAATAATAGCTCCTCAAAAAAAAAAAAAAAAAATTCAATAATATGGGCTTGGACTAGGTCTGGCAAAATCCGCACAACCCCACAAATTGCAACCCTACGTTTAAACGTTTAGCCGTTTAAGAAACCTAACCTTCTCTTGCTTACTATTTCGGCACAACCAACACCAAATAGCAAATATAGACTAAAACTCGAAATGGGCAGCAATAACAAACCAGAAACCGAAGAAACGCGAAAGCTAATTGAAGAAAATCACGAAGAGGAAGAAGAAGAAGAAACCGAACAAGATTGGGGAGATTGGAGCGAAGATGATGGTGGCTTAGAATCAGGTTTTCTGTGTTTGTTCTGTGATGCTGAGTACAGTTCGTGCGATACACTCTTTGAACACTGCCGTTTAAGCCACTGCTTCGATTTTCATAGTGTCAAGACTGAATTAAGATTGGATTTTTATGGGTCGTTTAAGCTCATCAACTACATTCGCTCTCAGGTCAGCTCAGCATCAATTACTTTAACTTATTTCAATTTAATTAATTTTGTTATTAGAGTTTGAAGCTGTTGCCACTTGAAGTGTGCTCTGGAATTTTATGGCTTCTGTTTTCTTTACAAGGTCCAGGTCCCTTGTTGAACTGAAATACCCTTTTAGCATACCAGTTGCATACTCATGAGAATTCAATAGAATTCAACATTGCACCAGCTGGTGATGTTATCACGCAAATTAGTGTAAATACACGTTTCTCCTGTAATCAGCTTAATGATGCATCTCAAAATATCTGCTTGGCTAACTAGTAGCTACTTATACTGTACTCGAATTTTGTCACCATTTTTCGTTTCCTTTTGTTTATCAGGTGGCAGAAAATAGATGTTGGATTTGCGGGCTTACATGTCAGTCCAACCAAGATCTACAGAATCATTTACATGAAGCATACAATTTAAAAGAAACTAAGCTTCTTTGGGACAAAGAAAAATATCTAAAACCATTCATGCAAGATGATAAGCTTTTATACAGTTTCGGTGAGGATGAAGTGGACGAGGAGGATAATGATGCAGACCTTTTGAGGGATGTGATGAATTTTGAAGACATTTCCGTTGATGATGGGAGTTTGAAGGGGAAGTCAGCAACAAATAATTGCACTGCTGATGAAATTGGGAAGGTTGCGGCTGTTTCCACTCTTAATGGCCATCCCAACATGGCAAATTTTTCAGAAAAGATGATAGTAAATGGTTTTGATTCAAGAGAACATATTGGGGCATTTGATAGCAAGTTTGAAGACAAGGATTCAAGAGTCTCTCTTCTGAATCTTTCTGCAAAGGATATAAAGAAAGTCAATGAGAGTTATTTTGGATCCTATAGTTCATTTGGTATTCACAGGGAGATGATAAGCGATAAGGTATTGAATTCATTTATTGGTTCCTAGTTGAACTGAATTCTTAGGGGCATTTTTCAGTCATGTTAGCTAGAAGATGGTTAGTCTAGGAAATGTGCTAATAGTTTTTGGCTATGTTATTTCATGGTTTAATTATGCAGGTAAGAACGGATTCTTATAGGCAAGCTATTCTGGAAAACCCTTCTCTGATGAAAGGTGCTGTTGTGATGGATGTAGGTTGTGGAACGGGCATATTAAGGTCAGATGCCATGTGCAATTTCTGTTGAGTTTGTATGGAGAGATTTGGAATTTCCTCTTAAAGATTTTTTTTGGGTGAATATTAGATTATTTAGTGTGGAATTTGTTTTCATTCCTGATTACTGCTGAAGTGTTGAAGCCAGTGGACTTTTGACGTCTTGTTTCATATTTTATATATATATAAAATATTTCCAATTATGGATATTTATGAAATGTATAATTTTCTGGTTTGTGCTTTTGCAAGATAATGTGAAGAATTTATTGACTACTTTTTCTTCTCTTCTCTTACCCCCCCCCCCACCTCCACCCATAGGGAACGGATTAGAAATTCCTCAAGTTCATGTTTGACTTCATTATGAACAGCTTGAATGATGTTGATCAGTCATAATTTGTTCAAAGAATTTTTTTCCTAGTCCATGCAAATGTACTGAGTCTGCTAACTTTATTTGTATACTGAAACTGAAGGCAAGCCTATTGATAATAGCCACCAGTTTGATCAAATAATTTGCCCCCATCTGATGAACTTATATCATGTATGATCCTAAACACAGTTTTCACTTGCAGTATATATTTATATATGCAGATATGGATTTATGTATGTCCTTGTATATATATTCTTATGGATCTGCTTTATTTTTAATTTATTATTTCAGTGTCTCGTAAATGTGCAAGAAACATCTACCCATAAATGATACCTTGTCACCAATGTGACTGCTCACTGTATGTCAATGTATAATAATTCTCTGATACCCTTTCTCTATTTTTAGTCTGTTTGCAGCTCAGGCAGGGGCTTCAAGAGTAATTGCAGTTGAAGCCAGTGAGAAGATGGCTGCAGTTGCAACTCAGGTAAATAATACCTCCATTTGTGGCTGCTGAAAGCACATTTTTATTTCTTCTAACTGTGCTTCACCCCCTCTTTTCTTTTTCCTCTTAACTGCAGATTGCCAAAGACAATGACTTTTGGTGGGATAGATCCAAAAGTGAAGGCAATATTAATAATGCTGGGAAAATGGAGGTAGTTCAAGGAATGGTTGAAGAACTTGTTGAATCCATGCAAATTCAACCCCATAGTGTTGATGTATTAGTGAGTGAATGGATGGGCTACTGCCTACTGTATGAGACAATGCTTAGCTCAGTGCTTTTTGCACGAGATCAATGGTTGAAGCCTGGAGGCGCCATCCTTCCTGACACGGCAACTATGGTGAGTTCCATAATTTTTTCTGTTTGAAGTCCAATTTGTGATTTGGGGTTCATAGTGGGAACTTATTTGTTCTCTTATTTCTTTTTAAGTTTGTTGCAGGATTTGGAAGAGGTGGTACCAGTCTTCCATTTTGGGAAAATGTGTACGGTTTCAATATGTCTTGTGTAGGCAGGGAAGTTGTTCGAGATGCTACTGGGATGCCTATTGTAGATGTGGTGGATCATCATGAGTTGGTGACTGATTCTGTGGTTCTGCAGGTTAGTGTCAGATTCCATAATTTTAAATTTCTGAGATACATGTACCATTAATGACACTTAAATGCTTTATTTTCTGTAACTATGCATGTGCATGCCCTGTGTTTTTTTTTTTTTTCCTTTGAAATCATCTTCATGTAATTATGTATCAATCTTTCATGATTGTGCCGTCTGCTTAACTACCTTGTATGGATTATATATATTTTCTAAAGAGAAGTCTGATTTCTGGGACCAAAAAGATATATTTCCCTTAACCGAGTGGCTGTGACGATAAGGAGCTTAATTCATGATTGTGGCGCAATTTATCTCCTGTTTTCTTTTTCGTCTCCCCACCCTCTGAACTGTATTGAGCTTAAATAATCATAAAACATAAAGATATTGAGATCAAGATAAATTGAAAGTTTCTTTTGCCCCTTCTTGCACGCTGGTACTTCAATTAAATCACTGTATAGCTTTTAGTCATTTGGTTGCAAGTTAGATTTGAGGATTGACTTCGTGTGTTGAAAACTTTTCCTTGAAGACCTTTGACCTGGCTACAATGAAGCATGATGAAGTTGATTTCACTGCAAGTGTTGAGTTGGAGCCAAAGTTGGGTGATTCAACAAGCAACTCAACAGAATTAAGATCAACAACCACCTGGTGCTATGGTATTGTTTTATGGTTTGATGCTGGTTTTACCAGCAGGTTCTGCAATGAAAAGCCAGTTGTTTTGTCTACATCTCCATACACGCCCAAAACGCATTGGTCACAGACCATCATCACGTTCCGAGAACCAATAGCACTGGCATTGGGAAATTTAGGTGCTGCCGGATCAGCAGCAGTTGGTACGGACGCATGTCCTGCGAGAAGAATACATTTGCGGGTCAGCATTGCCCGTGCTGCTGTGCCTCGCAGTATTGACATTTCCTTGGAAACTGCCGGAGTTGGTCCTGATGGACAGAAACGCAGTTGGCCGGCACAAATATTTAATCTCTCTTAGAAGTTGTGGTCATTGTAGCTAATACATGTTCTTGATCGGTTCAATGCAAGTTAGGATCAGTTTCTTCATCATTTAGTGTGTTATTATTGTTTATTTCCTTTGAGCATTTTTTGCAACAAGGTAATGTTTGCTGTCATTAGTTTCAAGAGGGACTATTAAAATGTAACTGGAAGTCTTTTTTGTATTGAGTTCTCGAGAGGTTTTAGTGATGTCAGCTAAAAAGATTGTAAACACATACTTTCACAAATAAATAATTCTATTTGAAATATCCCACCCTTCAGGATAAATACGAGTATTAATGATTCAAATATTGTAATTTGTGCAGCAGGCCCAAAAATAAAAAAAGATCGTGCTTTTTATACGTTTCAAAGGTTTCAGGGATATAACAATTAGATTAAATCAAATCGCTAAAATCAAATCATTGGATTTATTTAAGTGATTCATCATATCAATAAAATTGATTGTGTTAACAGATTTTTAAAGGAGAGAAAGAAAAGGGAAGAAGTCCTTTTTTTTTTTTTCAAGTAACAGAAGTTTTAAAGGAGAAAAAGGCCGGGAGGGAGTCGTATGATAGACAATTGAAATCTATATGGTTAATTGTTATTTTGAAAAGTATTAGGGGTCTAAATGCTATTCTTCTTATCATTATACATTCGTGGGCCCAAAACTTCGATGGACATTGGATACACATGCTTACACATTATCACTTCCCTCTTTGGAAAATGACTAATTAAACTTCTTTTTATTTAAAAAAAAAAAGAAGATGAAGAAGAAGTAATTACATATCCAAGTAAAATAAAGTTTTTTTTTGGGGAAAAAAATAAAAGAAAATAGAAAAAAAATAAAAACATTTTGCTCATCTTTTTTTTATTGGCGTAACTTACACCATCTCTCTCTCTCGAAATCACAAAAGGTTTTTCCTCTGAACTTTTTCTCTCTGGAATTTTCTTATTTTCTTCTTAATTCCTTACTTATTTATATATTTAATTAATTAATTTTTTTTAATTTGTGTGATTGTGGTTTGTGTTCAGGTTGGTAACAAAGAGAAAGATCTGATGTACTTGCTGGTGGATCTCAATTATACAAAAGATCATGATGGCCCTTGAACATAATGGTGAGTTTCTTTTTTATTTTCGTTTGTTTTAAATTTTTGCTCTGATTAGTTCTCCTTCACTTGTTTTATGTTATATCAAATTTGTGTGTGATTTATTTAGTAAAAATTAAATTTTGTTTCTCATTTTCTCAGCTTTTAGTGAACGGCTTTCTGTGGTGTGAGTCTATTCTGGTATTTATTAGTGTATGTGGAATCGGGATTGAGTCGTTATGGCTTTTAATCCGCAGATGCTGTTGAATTGAAATCACTAATTGTAAGATTTAATAATTAAATGGAATGGTGGTTGGTAGATATTTTGCTTCTCATTGAAAGTAGTCCCCTGTTTTCGAAGTTAAGCAGAATCACAATAGTTACAAATATAAACTTTGATTGCACTAATGAGAAATTGTTTGATGTGGATCGTGATGCTGCTGCCGCCATGTAATTTGGATATAATTATGATTGATTGTTTAGTTGGTGGCTGGTATCAATTAGATACTTTTAAGTGTTGCAGTTAACGGAATCTTATCATCAAAAGTTCTCTTTTCATTATTGCTGCATCCACACTTATTTTTAATTTGACCACTGTTTGAATTTGAAAGGAGCTCGAGAGAGTAAATTTGATGACTTTAATACTTTGGGTTGTGATGGATGGATGATTTTGCAGCTAGTATGCATCTGCACTGATTTAATACTTTGGGTTGTGAAAAATACAAGGATTTAATGGTAAAATAGAATTGACATTTTTGTATAGCTTTGATTGATTTTGAGTGGATACCTCATCCACTACTAAAATGTATGTCCATTATCTATTAATAGAAATGCTCATAGTTCTTATAAAAAAAGGGGAGAATAGAAGAAGGGTGAAGAAATTCAAAACTTTATGACAAACTCAAATATATTTAAATCAACTTTGGTTGATTTGAGAAATATAGCCAGGCATATTTAGACTGCTGGCGTCTCATGCTATTAGTACTAGGTCTAGTAACCAGAAATATTGATAGATGGTAAGAGGCCACATCAGAGCTAAAAACTTTTTTATAGCTGACAAGACTGTTAAGCTAGCAAAGAGGCCAGTCCATTATATTTCCCGATTTTGACTAGACTCCACCTTACTGAAAAGGAAATATCAACTAAATGAGCTTTGCTAAGATCCTAAAATTTGCCAAGGATATTTCCAACTGAAGCTACTTTGTAGACATGAAACTCATAACAGTAGGCATGAACTTTTAAAGAGTGTAATTTCTCTCAATCCAAACTAGTGGTACACCATTATGGCTCTATGCAAGGAAAGAAGAACTTGCAGTTGAAGGAATTAGGTAATAAGTAGTAAGTTAAAAAGAGGAGAAGGAAGTAGTTATCCAAAAAAATAGAACAAACAGGCTTCTCACTGCTTTCCAGGACCAACGCAAGAATTGAAACAATGAATCTGCCCTCACTTCAAAAGATACATGAAAAAACCGAAATATATCACCTTATACTGCTATTTCCTTGTGCATGACCAAAAAATACATAATTCACAGTCCTTGAACCTAAGGTTGATGAAATATGAAAATAGGATCTGTACATACCATTATAATGTAATTTAATGGAGTGGTGAACCATTTAGTTCCCTTGCCTTGTGGCCTTGCCAATTGTTGTCTCCTAAGTTTAGCATTTTTCAGTGATTAAATAGTGCTTCTATTAGGAAAAAGATATTGGATGATGCTTTTATCAATGTGCTAGTTTTTTTATTTTATTTTATTTTATTTTTAAAAGGAAAATGGTTGAAAGGCCTTATTGGGATTGTTTGATACGGTGTGTGTCTAATTGTATTTGAAGGATGTTTCAGGGGAAGACGTCTATTAACATAGAATCAAGATGAAGCTCAGATGTTTTATTCTTAAATGTCTTAGTCTTCTCTTCTACTTTCACAATTTATTTTCGTTCTGAGATTTTTTAGGATACCTATATTTACAAGTCTGTATTTTATTTTATTGCTTTATTGGTATATAATCTTTTGCTTCCAGAGTGCATATGGTTGCTTCCGTACCTTTTACTTTGCTTTTAATATACTTTCTTTTATAATATACAAAAGAAAAGTATACTAAAAGGAAAAGTCAAAGGGTTTGGTTTGCACATCCTTAAGAGTCATTGCTAGGTTTTTCTTATGGTACCCTATCCCTTATCTTTCTAAGCTAAATCCTGTTTCACTGTGCATTATTGGTAGACCTTAAAAACATTAGTAGTGGGGAAAGTTTTTAGTATCTCAAGTAGTTGGCCCCTAGGGTTTGAACCCCTGATCCCTTAGTTATGAACTAAAGGTTTGAACCTGTCAACCTGCCCTTGTGGTCCTCCCTAAACTATATCCACAAAATTCACTAGTTTTCTTTCCATGTTTATAGAAGTTCGTAATAAATCTTTACTAAATATATTGAAAGTAGAAAATATCTCCTAAATCTCTAAATTATATGGGAATATGCCTACGTTACAATTAAGTGTGTGAAAAAATGTCTCCGGAGCCTACACATACTAAATCGTACAACCCATTTATATTGGGTTGGTTGCAACCATAATTTTGGCCCTTAGTTTAATCCAAAGGGTAGACATGTTATATTTTTTATTGAATAAACAAGGAACAGGTTTCTATCTACCACTTGGCCTATGTGGTTTCATATGCATGCTTGCCACTTAACTAGCTTTTTAACACATCTTTATTTGTTTATGGTGGTTTGTGCATTAGAGATTGGCAGTATTTTATTAAATTGGTCTTAAAGACTTGTGTGTAATGCACGTCAAGTGAGGCGAGTGTCTGTTAATCCTTGAAAAATGTAAAGAAAGATGGCATCAAATTTAAATCTTCATCTATGGCATATATGTTTGGGCATTGGGTCTGTCAATCTGGCTTAGTTAGTGATGTTAACGTGGCCTAAAACCTGCAAATATTTTTCCAGAATTTGATTTATAAGGCTGCATACCATAGTTTCTCTAGAGAATGCACTTTGGGCATATACACAATGGTCTGAAGACTTTCGAATTTTGGGTGTCCCTTTAGTGTACAAAAAAGCTATTTAAATGTTGATAAGCATTTTTTTGCTCAACAAATCCAGCCGCGGACTCGAGATTTACCGCATTCCTTTTTTTAAAGGTTTGGTTATCTGTTGATTTTGTGACATATTTTCCAAATAATGTTTACTTAGTGTATGAGTATGTACATTTGGCCAATGCCTTACCTGTTGGACGATGCCTCATATGTCTTTGGCTAGCATCTATTTGTTATTTTATTATGCTAGACGATTGGTTATGGATTCTGATGTGGAAATTTCTTAGTTCAGCTTCATAAAAAAGGTTTGTTGTGAATGTTTTATTGCAGAAGCTATGCAGAGGATGTGTGAGGCATCCTTGAAAGGCCTCCAGAGCAGGGGAATCCGTTGCAACCTGCAGTATAATAATGGGAATTCAGTTAAACTTAAAGATGACACCAGTGTCCATTCAGGTGGGGATGCTGGAGAATCAATTCATCAGTTGAGCAGTGAGTTTGTGGAATATTCGAATGAATTTTATAACAACCCCACCTACCAACATGAATCTGGTTCATGGTCCACCTTCTATCCTGACTCTCAAAAGGTGCATCACTGCCAAATGAATTCTTTTGAGAGCCAATTTTATCCCTTTCCTGTGGAAAATCGGTTTCATTTTGCTCCATACAATATGCTCACCCCAGCTCACCCATACGATTTCCAGCTTCAAGAATTTCAGTATTTTGTGGTAATAGACTTTGAGGCTACTTGCGACAAGGACAAGAATCCTTATCCCCAGGAGATAATCGAGTTTCCATCTGTCATTGTGAGTAGTGTAACTGGTCAACTGGAAGCATGTTTTCAGACATATGTGCGGCCGACTTGCAATCAACTACTGAGTGATTTCTGCAAGGATCTGACAGGTATCCAGCAAATTCAGGTTAGTTCTGATTTCCATTATTTTTATCTACCATAATGAAACCTGACATATAGCTAGATGGAGCATTTTCCCCCCTGAAACATGATTAGTGAAATGATTGAATAAATCAGGTTGGCTGCTCCAGTGTAGCTGTCCAAAACGGGGATTAAATTATCTTCTTTTCATCAGAAAGAATTTAGCAGATTATATGATTAGGTGAAATCTCTGTTCAAGGGATTCCTTTTGTTATTAATTAAGTCTTGAGTGTCAAATTTAGGTTGATTGGAACACAATATTATGCAATCACTGTCTTCCATATTGTCACTTGTATTTCCCACTGGTCCTGCTGATACCTGTTTAGGTTGAGCATATTAGTAAGCTTAACGTGGATCATTATGAGATAAACTGATATTTCTCTTCTTAAGAGGACAGAAATCTCTGTTCATACTAAGATTGTGGAAGAAGTGGAATAAGGAAAAAGACTCTAGCCTTGAAAGAGAGACTTTTCTGGTTTTAGATCTGTGCATTTTATGTTGTGGAATAATGGTTGAATGGAGACTGGGCAACGATGTTCTTCAGAAGGTTGATATTTTGGGATTCAGAATTTGGAATCCTTTTACTAGTTACCTTTGCAATGTAGGTATCGTCAAAATGAAATATGGTTTTCATGCTGTTTTCTAGGATTTTCTTTGCGTCTCACGTCCTTCTTTCCACTTTCCTTTATCTCTCTTGCCATACAGAATTGTCTAATGAGATGAATATCTTGGGTTACATTATAAGGTACTGAGAAGCATTTAGTTGGGCTACAGCGAAAATAATGGTGAGCAAAATCGTAAATGACTCTTGACTGAGGCTGAGGAAAATAATGTTCCTCATAAATCAGTAATCACCTAGGAGGTATGTAATTATAATCGTCTTAGGCTGAAAAAACTTACGAAAATTGGTATGTAGCCATTTCATCTGGTGATTAGTATATAGCGGTTATTATATTCAAGGGGCTTAAATATGAAGAGGATAAATTTATAGGAAGTTGGAGTCTGTTTGAAATTCTTTGGAAGACTTGGACTCAAGTATGAATTCCTCGTAAATCTGGGTTATTTATATGAGAAAAACAGAGAAAGTTGTCTTTCATGTGGTGAGAGAGGACATCTTTATTGTTCAAAAGTTCAATGTCTAGTTTCAGAGAAAAATGGTAATTTTATTGATGTTCTGATGCCAGATGTTTCAGGGTCGAACAACATTTTGTAGCAATGGATTTTTTTTTTTTTTTCTCTTTTGAATATGAATGATTTAGTAAAATACTCTGTGGTATGCATGTTGCACTCTCTGTGGTTTCAGAAAGCATTGGGTTTTTTAATATCCCAGTAACATTATTGTGCAAGACTCATGAACCGTAAGCATTTTGACAAATCATCTGTCATCCTATGTATTTCCAAGAAAAAGAAGCAAGCATGAAATTGCAAAAGAGAATCCATTGGGTGCTCTTGGATTTAAGAACTCTGAAGCTATCCTGAAGTGAAAGCGAATGAAAAAGAGATGTATCTCTATATGCATGTATTTGCTTATAATATCTGTTCCACCTTTGGATCCTCCCTGCATTGCGCATGCAATTGTTTCTATCATCTGATTAATTCTGCTTGTGTGCCTTTAATTTTAAATTTATTGTTCTTTGTACTTTCAGGTGGACAGAGGTGTTACTCTAAGCGAGGCTTTACTTAGGCATGACAAATGGCTCGAGAATAAGGGCATAAAAAACACCAACTTTGCTGTGGTGACGTGGTCAAATTGGGATTGTCGGGTAATGTTGGAATCTGAATGCCGATTCAAAAAGATTTGGAAACCTCCTTATTTTAACAGGTATTGATGTTGATAAAATTGATTCTAAATTTTGTCTTTTTGGCATGAAAGTTCTTCTTCCTTGTTTCCAGTTGTGTAAAATATTTTTGTTGTTTTTCCTTTCTTAGATGGATCAACTTAAAAGTTCCATTTCATGAGGCTTTTGGTGGAGTGAGGTGCAATTTAAAAGAAGCCGTTGAGATGGCAGGCCTGGCATGGGAAGGCCGTGCACACTGTGGCCTAGATGATGCAAAAAATACTGCTCGCCTACTTGCACTCCTCATGCACAGAGGTTTCAAATTCTCCATTACAAACTCTTTGATGTGGCGGACAAATGATGGTTCCCTGACATGGAATCAGTTCCCTGAACGCATATTTCTTCCACCACATCAGTTGCACAAACAAAAGGTTCTGCAAAATTCCATATTGCAGTATCATCCTAGTTGTTTTTGTGGGGTGAAGAGCAGCAAAGGGATGGTTCGGAAGCCTGGACCAAAACAAGGGAGTGTTTTCTTTGGGTGCGGAAACTGGACTTTCACTAGAGGTGCCCGCTGTCATTTCTTTGAATGGGCCTTTACTAGTGCTTGACTGAAAAGTATGGAAGGATTTCTCCGTCGTTCCTTGATGACGTCTTAAACTCTTCAGTAGATGTCTTATGTAAAAAGATGAAAAAAAATATAAAAAGATAAAAACAGATAAGTTTAAAAAAAAAAAAAAAAAAGGTAATGGCTTGTCTGATGTCACCCAGTTGAAGCAATGTATGCCTTTAGCCGTATGGGGAGGTTTTAGCTTCTTAGTGAAACATATGAATAGGTTGGCTTAGTTGCTGTGATGGGTGTGCTAAACATGGAGTTAGTTATTTGAAAGGAAGCTCCAATATGTAAAGCTGACGGGGAAACAATTTGGAATCTGAGAAGATGAGAAGTGGGTAGTAGAAATAGGATAATAACTTTTACATGCTAAGGGACTTATGTGCTCTGAAATAATCTTGAGATTTAAAAAAGGACACTGGTTTCCTACCCATTTTTTGTAATGGAGTTTCCTGCACCAAATTTGCTGCTTCCACATATATTTGGTTTCGCATTTATTTTTTCACTAAATTGAACTTTTGATACTATCAGTTTAAATGGTTCTTTATGTCCTCGGTTTACAAAAGCGCTTCGGTAGTGTTTTGGTTTGAAGAAGAGTAAGGAAATGAGAGGATTGGTTTGAAGAAGAGTAAGGAAACGAGAGGAGAGGAAAGTGGAAGAAAGGAGAGGAGAGTATATTGAAATTATTTTTTAATATTTGATTTGTTATAAAATTATACAAAGAAAGGAAATGTCTTAACTTTTATTTGGATAATTTTACCGTTTAGTGTTGAATTTTCAATCTCTATCATAAATATAATTAAAAAATAAACAATAAATTTATTTAATTTACTGCATAAATAATTAATAAAAAAATTAATTTAATTATATTTATAATTAAACTCTATTCAAAAAGTTATTAACAATTTTATTTTAAAATTAGTTTAATTTAATTTGTTTATAAATAAATTATGACATAATACAAATAATTTCTTAATTAATATATTATAATTTTAAAACTTTATTTGAACAAAAAAAATATAGAGTTGCCGCCACCGTCATTGGAGCCATTGCGTCTCACCGCTAACCACCATTGTACCATGTTATTTAAACTTGAGAATTATATGAAAATTATCAGAACTTGACGATCTATAGAATGAAACAACTTATTTAGTCGAAATACTTGATGTTTGTCCGAATCTGAAATAGTTAGAAAGTTTTCAAAATTCTTGAATTGAAATCATTGCTTTAACTTTTACTAATATAAAATTAATTATCTACAATATTAAATTGATAAAATAAAATTATAAATAATAATAATTTGATAATATTAAATAAGTTAATAAAAGATGAAAGGGGTAATTTTGGATGTTTTGACTTCCAATGGAGGAGGAATTCAAATTCATCACTCTTTGGTATGGAATCTAAATTCCACATTATGATCTATATTAAATTCTAATAGAAATTAAATTCTTATAAATTATGGTAAATCAAACAAAGGAAATAAGAAATAAATTTAAATTATTTTCACTTCTCCCTTCCTCTCCTTCCAACCAAACACCTCCTTAGGATAGCTAGTAGGAATGGCGGCTAATGAATTATCCCCGAATTCGCAAATTCTCTCTAACTTAATTGTAGAAATCTATTTGTTGTGGGTAATTCTGTAGATTGTGATCGGGTTGATATTGATAAAAAAAAATCCAGTGGATACCTCGCCGGTGTTCACCGGCCTGCATTTCTTTTTTTATAAAAAATTATTTGTTTCTCTATTTTAATCATAAAAATTTATTGAAAAAATTTAATCACAAATATATGTAAACCAAAGTTATTACTCATGACTTAGTCTTCTTAATTTTTAAATTTAACCTAATTTACTTCCTAATTTTCTAATTTTATAATTTTCAAGTTTAATATTATTGATTTTTTTTTGTTTTGCTTTGATGACCTAAAGATAATGATTGCTTACTAAATTTGAGTTTTTATTGTTTGGTTAATTCTTAATGGTAGTTGTCTAAAATTTGCTTGCTAATATTGTTGACAATATTTGTATATTGATTAAAAAAGAGTGCAAGCATTGATCTTAGTGCTGATGATTTGTCTGAAATATTTTGTGTTTAAGATAACACAAAACATGTTTAAGATGGCAAAATTGTCCTTGACTTGCAAAAATGTTTAAGATAACAAGTAGGAATGGAAAATTGTCCGCAAATTCACCCAAATTGAATTGAAGAAATTTATTTGTTATGGGTAATTTTATATATTTTAGGCAAGTATGATATTGATAAAAAAATTTGGTGGGTACCAATGTAGGTTTTCACCTACAAGCATTCATTTTTTATAAAAAAATTTATTTGTTGTTTTAATTTTAATAGCAAAAATTAATTATAAATATATGTAAGCTAAAATTATTGCATAACAAAATTTTTTATATAGTATAATGTGGCAGTAAACATAGTATAACTAAAAAATAATTCAATAAAGTTTAATATCAAATCTTGTACAGTATTAATATAATACAACATAATAATTTACTATTATGAAGATTTAGAGAAATACTTAATATAAAATTATTTAATTATCCCAAATTTTTAGTGCAATATGCAAAATATATCAATCTTTTGTTACATAAAATAGTAAAATTCTATAATTTTGGACAATATAACATCTTTTTTTCTTTTTCTTTTTTTTGGCATTTCTCAAATATGTCCCATCTAAAATAAAGCTCCAATCAAATAAACTAAATAATTTGTAACAAATATCTCAATTTACTTGTAAGGCACATATTTACATACAAAGAATTGAAAAATCTTTTCTTCATAAATATATTTACAATAAGCAAAGGATCCTTCTTTTTCTTTTATCTCTTGAGAACTCAAAATTCATCTCATGTTAGCTAAGTTTTTTCCTTCTTTATAAAATAGAAAAAGAACATCTAAAACCTCAAGGTTTGGGAAAATGATCACAAATTTCTTAAATTTTCAATAACGGATCCCAAAATCCTTTTTTATCATAATATCTTTTGATTATTTAAACCAAAAAAATTGACCCCCAAAATTTTATGATAAATAAAAATAGATCATTAAGATAAATGTAATAATGTATACATTTTAAAACAATTTTAATATTTAAAACTGTTTTTATATTTTATAATCTATTAGACATATTTTATTTTGTTAAGTTAATTTTTAATAATAAATAGAAACATATTATTGAAATAAATAAACTAAAATTAAAGTTATTTTGACTATTATGTAAAAAATATTTGAGTATTATTAATAGGGAGATATTTTGTTAATTGTAAAATCTATTTAACCGAAAGTTATATTTAAAATCTTTATAACAAATATAAATATATTATTAAAATAAATATTAGAACTTAAAATTTTAATATTATTTTAATTGTTAAAAATACTTTGATATACTAGATAGATTATATTATTTATATTATATTTGTATAAATTAAAAAAATTTAAAATCAATTTTCTATTTACTGTATCAAAAGGTATTATGGTTAAAAAAGGGTCTTAGTGTCCCTTTCTAAAAACTTGGGGTATTTGTGATTATTTCTCCAAACCTAAGGGCATATGTGCTTTTTTTCCTTTCTGAAATTTATCTTTAATTAACACTAAATTCTACATGATGGAATTGGCATTCCTGGATTTTCTTCAATGATTGGAAATGAATGTCATTCCTTGAAGGTTTAGCAAACCATTATTCTCCCTTTGTAGATTTCCATATATAGGAAATGAAATAAATAAATTGATAAAGTTATCAAGTATTTGGTGAAAATGCTTATAACAAATTGACAGACAAACGTTGTTATAGAGTATAGCATTTGAATTTATTTGTAAGGGGAAATGGTTTTTGCCTTTACTGATAAGGCCAAGTAGAAATTGGCAAGCATAATTCAGTTTTGGTGAGCACTCACAATTAGAAAGGGTACTGGAAGTTTTTCTAGCATTAATCCTTCGATATTTAAGCATAATTCAGTTACTAAGTAAAGGTGGGTGTTTTATACTAGGCCCATCACTTTTTATTTATATTTACTATTTTTATAATAAATTTTAAATTTTATTCAATACATTAATTTTAATACAAATGATTAAACAATTCTTGATTAAACAAATGATAAAATAATTCTTGATTAACTTATGTAATTAAAAAAAATATCAATATAATATAGTAAAAATAACATTATAACTATCATATACTAATGTAAGAAAATACATGTGTGATATATATAATTGTTCATCCTTTGTTAAGGCAAACATTATCAATTTTTTTTATTAATCAAATAATTGTTTTATAACTTGTCATATGTTTAACCAATAAATATAGGTATTGTTAATATTTATGAGGTTATATATGTTAAAAATTCATATTTCAGATGTTTTCTTTTTGAAAAACAAAAAGCTTAATACCTATGTTCAAATATTAGAAAAGAAAAATAAATATATCATTTAAATATATGTATTTAATAATTCAGATTTATTCAGACTTCAGTTAAATACTGACTCATTTAAATTTTAGATAAAAAAAATAAATACTAGTAAAATAATATGTCAGAAAAGTACGTGAATATTTAATAATATCTCATTAATTAATTATTGTATAATAATTATTATTATAATGGCATAATGGAATGCAAGTGTAAATCCGACGTTTACTAGGGGATATGTCTGTCTTTCCGTAACTAGGGCTTCTTTTTTTTTCATATAAAAAAGATCACTCTCTCACTCGCATAAAGAAATAGGGAGAAGAGCCGTCGTCTCTGTTCATCTGATACATTTGTGCCTCTCAAAGACAAAAAGAACATCAAGTGAAAATGGGAGTATTCACGTACGTGTGCAGAAAAAATGGGGGAGAATGGAGCGGAAAGCAGATAGAGGGGGGAGACTTAGAAGCCTCTGCAGCATCAACATACGAGCTCCAGAGAAAGCTGGTCCACACCTCTCTCTCTGCTGATTCTTCTGGTGGGGTCCAGTCCTCCTTTTCCCTCATCACACCTACCTCTGCTGTTTTCCAGGTTTCTATTTTCTGTTTTTTGTTTTGCTTTTGTCTTTGATTTGCTTCGCTTCGCTGCCATCTTTTTTTTATCATTTTCATTTTTATTGTTATTATTTTTTTATTTTGTGTTTCGCAATTGACTAAATTGTTGCAAATGAGTTAGTTAGATGGATGTATATGATATGAGAACTATGCGTGAAGTCATGCTTTAATTATTAGGATTCCTATTTGGAATTGGAATTGGAAGTTCTGGTTCTTTAGGGAGATTGACACTTTCCTTTTTCATGGGGTTTTTTAAGTTTTATCAGTAACCCATTACTGTTTTTATAATGTATCCCTTTTACACTTTTGTTTTTTGCTATATGGTCTTTGAAAAAGCTGATTTGAAAGTTCCTAGATTGGTCGGCCGTCTCTTTTACAATATTTTCTGTGCAGTGCATTAGTTGGATCTATGATATGCTATGATGTGGTATGGGAACTCCATTTTACATTAATTTCTTCTTGAATACATCAGTTCTTAGGTTATATTTAGAATGGTAAATGGATTGTTGTGGTTTTTATTACCTGTGATCCGAGGTTGCTGGTGGTTTCCCAATGTTGTGTGTATTTAGCCGATTTAAATGGACTAATGAACTCAGATTGATAGTCCATTTCTTTTTATTGTGAATTTGTTATCTTGTACAGGTGATTATTGGTGGTGCTGTGGGTGGTGGTTTCATTGGAGGTGGAGCTGCAGCTTCAGCTCCTTCAGGAGGCGGTGGAGCAGCTGCTGAGGCTCCTGCTGCTGAGGAGAAGAAGGAAGAGAAGGAGGAGAGTGATGAAGACATGGGTTTCTCTCTTTTTGATTAGGTTATATAATTCCAGTTCTCTTCTTGGGACTTGTATTTTGTTATGCTTTTATGTTGTCTCACATATTGCTCTGTCCTTGGCTAAGATTTTATTTTTTGAGAGTTTTGTTACTTTGTGAGGGATTTTTGTCCAGCATCAATATTAAGTAAACATGATTAGCTTGCTGCTCCATGTTTATTACCAGACCTTTTTCTTTTTACCTTTGCGCATTGTACATGAGCTGTTCTTTTACTTACAAGTTCATTTTCTTAATGTCTGTCAAACTTTTTATCCATCTTCACTTTTATAAGAATGCTTGTATAATATAAAATGTAATTCCTTATTCTATTTGAAGAAGCTTGTTTTTCTTCACACTTGGAGTTGTCTGATTTGACAGCATTGGTGTTGTATTTGTGAAAGACATTTCGATGCCCGAGTTAGGGTTAGCATGTTGGTCATAAAAGAATCGGCATAATAAAAGAGTACCAGTAAGTAGTTCGGAGGAGCATTGTGATCTCTCGTTCTCGTAGAGAGGAAAGAAATGTTCTTAACTCCATTTTTCTTAGTGGAGTTTTGGGTCATTTTCTTATAGGCATTGTAATTGTTTGCGAATATAGTTAGGTATGGATTGTATACATAGTGTCCCTATTTTTAGGTTTTGCAACATATTTTATCCTTTTTTTTTTTGCATGTTCCTTTTGTATCCTTTTCATTAGTTAAGCATTGGGCATGTGGTTGAATAAGATTTGATTAGTACCAAGTAACACTTGTCATTTGTTTATTGGTGTGCTGGTTATGATACCTGCACTATCGTAAGTGTTGGTGAATCATCTTAGAAATGATATTATTATGTTGAGATGGTGGGAAAGTTATTTTGATGGTTATTCATATGCTTTTTTTTAATCAAAATTATTATTATTATTATTATTGGACTAAAAATGAAATAGGCCCAATCTAATAAATTTACTCCCAATTAAGTCCATGAAGTGATAGGCAAACTATCTAAAATAATCTTTTTAAGTAACAAGGCTTCAAAAGCCTAAAGCGTTTTAAGATTCTAAAGTCCTAGAATTCTATCTTAAAATAAACCATCTATGATAATCTTCTTAGATGATGGGGTTTCAAAGCACAAAAAGTATTAACGTCCTAGGTTCCTATCTTAAGATAAACTACTTAAGATAAATCTCTTAGATTTTAAGATTCTCATCATCTCAGAGTCTTAGTAAAAGCAATCTAAGGTTAAAATGTTACTAGATGCGATAAGAATAATAACAATTATCATTAAAATAATTAGGACTCAAGTTAAATTAATTTTGCCCATAAATATAGTTTTTATTCTCATTAGAAGGGTAGAAAAAATGGGCTTAAAAAGAAAAACGCTAACTCTCTCTCTTTAATCTTTCTCTTTCTAAATTTACATTTTCAAAAGTCTGGTGACCTACTTGATCGTCGAAGGGTTTACGTCGATCAAGTCGGGCCTCTTATTATTTTCTTGTGTTTGTAAAGTATCACTAGACAAGAACATTCTTATTGTCTAACGAAGTGAACTCAGAAGAGAATATGTAAAGATCCATTAAGATCAGCCCAAAAGGGTAAACTCACCATCATCAAATCCAACAAAGAGGAACCCAAGTCCTCAGGGGGTTGTCCTCAGTTGGAATTTCTACATAATAAGTTGGAGCAAAATTTGCACCAATAGATTGGCACCGTCTGTGGAGAACTTCCGATAAAAGTCTTGGAAGCTCTACCGCGAGCATGGATGCTAATAGTGAGTACTATAACCTTGAGGCTAATGATGAAAGTTTCAGAGTAGATGAGGAAGTTCACTTTCGACAAAGGCGACGACAACAAGACCTAGAGGATGATGACATGGTGCCTTTCCATCCTTCTCTAAATCCTCAGCTGAATCCATGTGGCCACGCTAGATGCCGAGTACAGCTCGTGTTGTTTGATTTCAACAATAAGTAGATTAGTTGGCTCGCAACTTCAATAGAATGTTCGGCCAATTTCAAGCTCAAGCTGAGGAATGCTAGAACTCGATTGGAGGTAATGTTATTGATTTTAACTCCTTCAAAACGAGGTCTAGAGAAGAACTAAATGAAAATGATCTCAGACATTCTCTAAACCAGAGAGGAACTAGGAATAAAATGGTCAGAGAATGTTTAGACCAAGAAGAGGAAGTCCACAGAGGATTGTAAGAGAGGATGTACAAAGTTGAGTAAATGGTTCGAGAAATGGATGATATAACAATAGAACTTGAGTCACCATTTACTTATGATATAATGATAGTAAAATATCCGCCTAGGTTTTATTTACCCCAAATGGGGCTTTACGATGGACAGAGGAATTCTACTGAGCATCTAGAATTGTATCGCACCCTTATGGAAGTGCAAGGAGCTTCACAAGCAATTATTTGTCGAGCTTTTCCTTTTACTTAAGACGGAGCAGCACGAAGATGGTTCTGAAGGTTGCAACCACACTTCAGCTCATCTTTTGGGGATTTGAGTAGAGAATTCACCTTCCATTTTCGAAGTGCTCGACAAAGATGAAAACTAATGACTTACCTCTTGACCGTCAAACAGTAGGAAGATGAGACCTTAAGAGACCACATCAGAAGGTACAATAATGAGATCACCCAAGTCGATGGTTATGATGATGACATAGCACTTTCTGGTATTATGAAGAGGCTTAGGATGGGAAACCTATGGTGGTCAGTTTAAAAAAAACCACCCACTTCTTACTTTAAGATGCTCGCAAGAGCTGAGAGGTATGCCAATGTAGAAGAAAGATTTCAGAATAGAAATTAAAAGAAATGAAAAATAAGCAAAGGAAAGAAAAAGAAAGATGTTTGGAGAGAAAGAAAGGTTGACAGACTTGATCAATCTCTAAGAATAGATCAATTTCGTCGTGGGGAACGCTTTGAAGCTTGAGACACTCGTCCTTAGGTGAGCCTCTCAATTCACTAACTTTACAAAGCTTAATACTCATCGGGAGCAAATTCTTATGCAGGTAAGAAATCCAACTTTGTTTAGAACCCCACCTCTTATGAGCAAGAGTTCATCTCGAAGAAATCCAAACAAGTATTGTCGTTTTCATAAAAATCATGGGCATGACATCTCCGAGTGTCTTGAGTTTAAGGAACAAATAGAAAGCCTGGTTCGACAAGGACAATTATAGGAATATATAAAAAATCCTGAGGATCGAGTGAAGAGTGAGTAATCGGAATCTTCAAGGAAGAGAAAACATGTCTAATGTCAATCACATTTGGGGAGAACCAGCTATAGGAGACTCCGAGAAGTCAAGGGAGAATCTAGCTCACCAAGCAAGACATGAACCCGATGGTCTTGAGGTTAATTTGACTAATCAATCTCAAGGATCAATGGTTCGTGACATACTAATAATCTTTTCCGAGGATGACGCTAGGGGAGTTCATCATTATCACTGTGATGCTTTAATCGTCACCCTCCTTGTGGCAAATAAACGTCTTTGTCGGATTCTTATTAATAATAGGAGCTTGGCTGATAATTTATTCTTGTCAACCTTTGCTCGAATAGGGTTAGAAAGATCATAGGTGAAACCTTGCACTACTTCACTTCATGGGTTCGTAGGAGGAAATGTCATTCTTGAAGGAGTTATAGAGCTAACAGTGTCTTTTGAAAAAATCCCAACTAAGGTGACCACTATGGTTAACTTTATTGTGGTTGATCAACCAAGTTCCTATAACATTGTCTTAGGAAGGTTGATTCTTTATGCCATAAAAGCAACAATTTTAATTTATAATTGTGTGTTAATATTTCCAACTGAAGCTGGAGTTGGGGTTGTATAAGAAGAGCAAAAAAAGGTAAGGGAGTGTTGTCAGTTAGCATTCAGGATGGGAAAGGAAACTTTTCAAATCACAAGCCTTGATTCTAGGACAGTGAAAGATGATAAAAGGGCGAGTCTAGTTGATGACTTGGAAGACTTCCCACTTGGTGAATATATAAGTAAAGTAGTGAAGATTGGAAGTCGATTGCCCGATTAACTGAAGAAGCAACGTATTATCTTCTTGAAAGAGTATCATAATGTGTTTGCTTGGATGCATGATGATATGCCAGACATTGATAAATAAACCAAAGATGAAACCAGTTCGACAAAAAAGAAAAAGTATGAACGCCGAAAGATCTTTGGCTGTGAAAGAAGTAGATAAACTTCTCAAAATTGGTTTTGTTAAGGAGGCAAGGTATCCTGAGTGGCTAGCTAATGTTTTGATGGTGAAAAAAGCTAATAAGAAGTGGAGAATATGTGTAGACTTTACTGATCTTAACAAAACTTGCCCAAAGGATAGTTTTTCTTTACTGATGATTGATTAATTAGTGGATGCTAGAGTTGGGCATTGACTACTAAGCTTTATGAATGCATACTCAAGATATAATCAAATGAGGATGCATGAATCTGACCAAGAAAAGATTGCTTTCATTATTGATGAAGGTCTTTATTGCTGCAAGGTTATGCCCTTTGGAATCAAGAATGCTAGAGCCACCTATCAAAAGTTAGTAAATAGTATGTTCATTCAACAAATTATGCATACCATGGAGGTTTATGTAGATGACATGCTCACCAGCCTTAAGGCTAAAGATCATGTAAAAGGTTTATAGGAAACTTTTGATATCTTTAGAAAATACAAAATGAAGCTGAGTCTAGCTAAATGTGCATTTGGTGTATTGTCAGGAAAATTCCTTAGCTTAATGGTAAATCAAAGAGGTATTGAAATCAATCCTGAGAAAATTCAAGCATTGCTTAACATGAAGTCTCTAATAAATGTTATGGAAATTCAAAGGTTGACGAGCCAAGTAGCAACCCTGAACCATTTTGTCTCTCGAGACGCAGATAAGTGTCTTCATTTCTTTAAGGCTCTTAGGAGAGGAAAAGAGATGAAGTGGATTGATAAATGTGAAGAAGGATTTCAAAAGCTTAAGGAATATTTACGAAGCCTTCCTTTGCTTGTTAAGTCAATCCAAGGCGAGTCCCTCTTCCTTTATCTTGCGGTGTCCAAACACGCCACTCGTTCTGTTTTTGTCGGAGAAGATGATGGACTGCAAAGGCCTATATACTATACAAGTAGAGCATTAGTTGATGTAGAAACAAGATATCTAAGTCTTGAAAAGATTGTCCTAGCCTTGATTGTTTCAACAAGAGAGCTAAGGCTTTACTTCCAGGCTCATACCATAATCGTCCTCACTAACCAGCGAATTAAACAAGTTTTAGTTAAGCCTAACATTTCAGGAAAGATGAAAAAGTGGGCTATTTAGCTTGGAGAGTTTGACATCTTATATCATCCTACGACGTCATTGAAAGGGCAAGTAGTGGCAAACTTCATTTTTGAGTTTACTGAATGAGAGATAATATTAATTGATCCTAAAGAGGAACATTAAGATAAATGGTCTTTCTACATCGATGGATCCTCTAATAAACGACGATGTGGTGGAGGGTTTATAGCAATCACCCTAGATAATGTTGAGATCAGATGTGCTTTTAGGTACGGCTTTAATGCTACCAATAGTGAGGCAGAGCACAAAGCTCTACTAGTTGGCCTTAGGCTAGTTCGGGCATTAAGTGCAAATGATTTATTTGTCTTTAGTGACTCAATTGGTAGTTAACCAAGTGAATTACAACTATAAAGCTCATGATTTCAACACGATTGCATATCTTAATCGGGTTAATAAGTTGTTAAAGGACTTCAATTATAAAGTGAAGCAAATTCCTCAGGAGAAAACCACATGAGCTGATGCATTGGCTCAATTAGCTTTCTCACCAGAGAAAGACTATGATCAGTTCCAGTAGTCATCATTCCCTAAGCATAATCAAATTCGAAGAAAAAGAAGTGGCAAACATTGACCATCAAAGTTCTTAGATAGACCCAATTATGAGTTATCTTATGAATGGAACTTTGCCTGAGGACAAGAATGAATAAAAAAAGGTGAGATACCGAGTTGTAAGGTATGTGATCATGGATAATCAGTTTTACAAATGTGGATACTCACTTCCTCTTCTCAAGTGTTTAACACTTAAAAATGGAGATAATGTCCTATGTGAAATCCATGAGGGGATATGTAGAAATCATTCTGGAGGTCCAGCACTTGCCTACAAAGCTATGAGACAATGATACATTTAGCCGACGATGCAACAAGATGCCTTGGAGTTAGCAAAAATGTGTGATAAGTGCCAAAGGTTCGTTGTTATACCTAAGCAACCTCCAGAGAAGTTAACTTCTCTCCTTACTCCTTGGCCATTTGCCCAATAAGGGATTGATCTAATTGGATCTCGTTCAAAAGGAAAAGGGCAAGTAAGGTTTGCTATAGTTGCCATTGATTACTTCACAAAGTGGGTGTAGGTTGAGCCTTTGGCAACTATCACTTAGAAGAGAATTATCGACTTCAGTCATAAGAGCATCATATGTCGGTATGGTGTACCTCATACTATAATCACTAACAATAGAAGACAACTTGACAATGATAATTTTCGTGAGTTTTGTGGAAAACTTAAGATAAAAAATTGTTACTCTTCTCTTACCTATCCTCAGGCCAACAGACAAATTGAAGCTGTCAATCGAGTGATTAAACAAATTCTCAAGGCTAATTTAGAGAAAGCCAAAGAAGCATGGCCAGATGAATTGCCATTTGTTCGATGGTCTTATCGAACTACACCAAGGATTCCTACAAGAGAATCTCCCTTCTCTTTGGCATTTGGGGCAGAAGCTGTCGTCTGTGCTGAAATAGGAACACCGACATATTGAGTATAACACTTTGATCTCGTCATCAATGATGAACTACAACGCCGAAGTTTAGACCTCTTAGAAGAAAAGAGGGATCAAGTGATGATCAAGGTCACTACCTACCAGGGCAAAGTAGCTCGTTACTACAAGGCTTGAGTTAAAATTTGAAGGTTTAAATTTGGAGATCTTGTTCTAAAGAAGGTTTTACCTAATGCTCAGGAGCCAGGTGTTGGCACCTTGGGTCCTAATTGGGATGGATCTTATATAATCAGAGAAGTAGTTAGGCCAAGAACTTATATTTTATTTACCTTAGGTGGAAAGATCTTGAGACATGCTTGCAATGTTGAGCATCTCAGGATTTACCATTAATAGTATGATCTTATACTTATGATCATATAAATTTGATCTTCCCTTAATGGTCAAACAAATTTTGTAAAGACAAGATGTTGATGAATAAAAGACTACTTCTCCTAGTCATATAAGTTCTCCATTTTGATTATCTATAAGATGTTTTAAATAAACTAATGACGATGATGAACTTCCTTAGATAAACTTTAAATTTTCATAAACTTAACATATGAAAATTTTGTATCTTTATTCAATTTCGACAAAACAAAAGAGCATATGATTTCAAGGATAAAAACTTAAAGAAACACATAAAATAAAATTCAAAGTTTTATCTCCTAAGCAATCAACTTATACAAAATGTTTAAAACTCCTAAATTAAGGAAAAACCCTCAGAAATTCCTAGTATGCTTAAATGTCATCATTTTACTGCTCGAGATGCCTCCCGAAGAGATCCTCAAACCTTTTTGGTATAACTATGGATATCTCTTCGGTCAAATGAGTATCTCTTGTACCATGTGTACATCCCCGATCAATGCACATCTTAGAGCTATTATCCTCATTCAGCTTGTTATCATCAAATTTCAAACTAAGCTCTTTCAAGTGATTGTCAACCACTTCTATGTTAGCATCAATATTGTAGCAAGCAAAGAGCATATGACAATCCTTTAGTCCCTTCAGGTATTCCTCGTAGCCTTGGTCAAGTATACCTTCAATTTGCTCCTTAGCTGCAGAAAATTCCTTCTCGAGCCCCTTGGCTTTTTCCATCTCAACATTTGCTTTATCCAAAGTTACTCTTTCATTAGCCTTAGCATCATCTAATAAACGTTCCATCTCCGAGTTATACTCTATAGCCTTAGAAAGTTGGAAACTCAGTTCTTGAACTTTTCTTTTAGCCGTCTTAGCCCTATCATCAAATGTGGATAAAGAAACCAAGTTCTATATAAGATAAACCTAAGTTAGCAAGAGAATGACCTTAATAAATAAATAAATAAATGAGTAATGAGGAAAGTTAAATAATTTTACCTTAAAAAGAAGGCTTGAGGCAAGCTTGATGGATTCGACAAGATTAAGGCTCTCAATTTCCTTCATCAAGGTTGAGGAGTGAAGAGATAAAGAGGATAAATGCACTGAGGGATTTTGTGGTGTAAGATTATAAACTCCTTTCTCAGATGAAAGAAGAGAAGAATGAATAAATGATGTAATCTGTTGAGCTTAAGATACAGACTGAAAAGATGATCCACATTGTTTTTGTTGTTTCTTTTCAGCAATGTTTGGAATCACTAACCTCTTCCTTTTCTCACTTTAAAAGTGGCATTAGAAGAATTGTTTGAAGCCATCATCGGATCTTCTTTCTCAGAAAATGAGATGCTTGGAATAATACCACGCTCAGCTAAGGTTTCTTCAGAACAAGCAATTGAGATGCTACATTTACCGAAGCTTAGGCTTAAAGCTTTTGCTATGTTTCTTTCCTCTTCTGCTGAAAGGTCAGGGCAAGTCCACTCATCTGCAAAACCAAAGAAGAAAAATTAGTTCTTAAGTTATAGAAATAACTCATAATAAGAAATAATAAATTATTATAAAAAATGAAATTCTACTTGGTTGACAAAATCAAGTCTGGATTCTAGCTTCAAGATGCTCTGTACTATTGCCTCTAACCAAAACATAGTAAGGTTTCCAAGTCTTATCTTGACGATTAGGTTCACTATAAAGAAGAATCTTGTCTGAATTAAGATAGGCAGATAAACACCAACATCTTTCACCCTTAAGACATCTCGATGGACGAAAAAAAAACTTTAAAATTTAGCCACAAAAGGATCATTAAATCCTAAGTAACGCCAAAGAGACCACATCCAATATAACACCAAGCTTTAGGAGAAAGCTAAGCTGGAGCAAGTCCTAAGGCGTGTAATATCCTCTAAACATAAGGATGAAATCAGAGTCGTACTTCAGAATTTAACATACACCTAGTAATCCCAATAAAGCCCTTAGGAGGGTTGGTAATGCTCTTTTTAAGTGAAGCACGATAAAGTGTTATTGATTTAGGAATGTTATATCTAATCATTGGTATCTCAAGGGACATTTTACCTAATCCATATTTAATTGCCTTCATTTACCATGGATAGGTATCTTCAATTACATGCTTGTCCTCATCCTCAGAATTTTCTAAGTTAATCACCTCCCTTCTTTTTATTATTTCATCTACATATGCACTGCTATCCTCATCTATCTACTCTTTTAACTCACAACTACCTACATCACTCGTAGTAGCATGAATGGTTGTCAAGAGAATAACACCCACCATTGTATTTTTATCCTTGGTCATTTCGATACTAGGTCTTGCTAAACTAAGAAAAATCTATAAAGTCAGAATGACCTATGATTGCTTTCTTAAGAGTAGCAGTAAATAATAAAAAGTAATGAATAAATAAATACTCATGAAAAGTGGTTGGAAATCACTAGAGAGTTGCCAAAAGGCCGTCGAAAATTCATCACCAACCATTATGAACACCACCGTTAGGCACCTTGAGAGCTTTTCTCTCTAACCTCGTCCTTTTTCTCTTGTAAAGTATTGCATGAGAGAGGAGAATGAGAAATGAGGCATTAAATGGGAAAGGAAGATGATCTTAGCCAATTAAAAAGGATTTGTAATTAAGACAAGTAATAATAGAAATCAAATATTTTTAGGAAGGAAACAAATCCTTCTAAAATAGTTTAAATCTCCAAAAATCATCCTATGATGGAAATAGAATTATCCAAAAATGGAAAAAATTAGAACTAAAATAATCATGTGATGGAAATAGAATTATAAAAGAACGATCCTAGGATGGAAATAAAATCATTCTAAGATGAAAATGAAATCCTCCAAGGATGGAAAAAATAATCTTAAGAAGGAAATTAAAAAAATCCTTAAAGAAAATCCTCTTAAGGATGGAAATCAAGGATAAAATCCTCTTAAGAACATCTTACGATAAAATCCTCCTAAAGAAGAAATTTAAGGAAAAATTCCTTAAAGAAAATTATTGTAGGATAAAATCCAGGAAAATTCATTAAAGAAAATTATCCTTGGATAAAATCCTCCTAAAGATGAAATTTAAGAAAAGATTTCTTAGAGAAAATCATCCTAGGATAAAATCCTATTAAGGATATTCTAGGATAAAATCCTCCTAAGAATGAAATCTAAGGGAAAATCCCTTAGAGAAAATCACCCTAGAATAAAATCCTTTTAAGGACGAAATTTAAGGAAAAATTCCTTTAGAGAAAATCATCCTAGGATAAAACTCTCCTAAGGATGAAATTTAAGGAAAGATTCCTTAGAGAAAAATCAACTTAAGATCAAATCCTCCTAAGGATTAAATTTAAAGAAAAATTCCTTATAAAATCATTCTCAGATAAAATCCTCTTAAGGATATCCTAGGAAAAAATCTTTCTAGGGATGAAATTTAAGGAAAAATTCCAGAGAGAAAATCATCATAGGATAAAATCCTTTTAAGGACGAAATTTAAGGAAAGATTCTTAGAGTAAAATCATCCTAGGATCAAATCCTCCTAAGGATTAAATTTAAGGAAAAATTCCTTAGAAAAAATCATCCTAGAATAAAATCTTTTTAATGACGAAATTTAAGGAAAAATGCCTTGGAGAAAATCATCCTAGGATAAAATCCTCCTAAAGATGAAATTTAAGGAAAAATTTGTTAGAAAATCATCCTAGAATAAAAGCCTCTTAAGGATATCGTAGGAAAAAATCTTCCTAAGGATGAAATTTAAGAAAAAATTCCTTAGAGAAAATCATCATAGGATAAAATATTTTAAGGACAAAATTTAAGGAAAAATACCTTAGAGAAAATCATCTTAGGATAAAATCCTTCTAAAGATGAAATTTAAAGAAAGATTCCTTAGGGAAAATCATCATAGGATCAAATTCTCCTTAGGATGAAATTTAAGAAAAAATCCTTAGAAAATCATCCTAGGATAAAATCCTCTTAAGGATATCCTAGGATAAAATCCTTCTAAGGGTGAAATTTAAGGAAAATTCCTTAGAAAATCATCTTGGGATAAAATTCTCTTAAGGATATCCTAGGACAAAATCCTCCTAAGGATGAAATTTAAGGAAAAATTTCTTAGAGAAAATCATCCTAGTATAAAATCCTTCTAAAGAGGAAATTTAAGGAAAAAGTCCTTAGAGAAAATCATTTTACGATTAAATCCTCTTAAAGATAAAATTTAAGAAAAAATTCCTTAGAAAACCATCTTAGGAAAAAATCCTCTTAAGGATATCTTAGGATAAAATTCTCCTAAGGATAAAATTTTGGAAAAAATTCGTAGAGAAAATTATTTTAGGATCAAATCGTTCCAAGAATGAAATTTAAGGAAAAATTCCTTAGAAAATCATCCTAGGATAAAATCTTCCTAAGGATGAAATTTAAGAAAAAAATTCCTTAGAGAAAATCATACTAGGATAAAATCCTCTTAAGGATATCTTAGGATAAAATCCGCCTAGGGATGAAATTTAAGAAAAAAATCTTTAGAGAAAATCATCATAGGATAAAATCCTCCTAAGGATGAAATTTAAGGAAAAATTCTTTAGAAAACCATCCTAGGATAGAATCCTCTTAAGGATATCATAGGATTAAATCTTCCTAAGGATGAAATTCTAAAAAATTTTCCTTAAAGAAAATCATCCTAGGATAGAATCCTCTTAAGAATATCCTAGGATTAAATCTTCCTAAGGATGAAATTTTAAAAAATTTTCCTTAAAAAAATCATCTTAGGATAAAACCCTCTTAAGGATATCCTAGGATAAAATTCTGCTAAGGATATTTAAAAAAAAAAATCCTACGATAAAATTCTTCTAAGGGCATCCTAAGGAAATCCTTCTAAGGATAAAATCTTCTCAAGGATGAAATCCTGGAAGAAAATCCTCCTAAAGATATATATTAAAAAAAAAGTCTAAATTTTTTGTTTTAAAGATTTTAGACTTGGGGGCATAACTGTTGGACAAAAAATAAAATAAGCTCAATCAAGACCTAAACAAATTCAATCCCAACAAGACTCATCTAATAAATTTACTCCCAATTAAGCCCACGAAGTGGTGGACAAACCACCTAGAATAATCCTCCTAAGTAACAAGACTTCAAAGCCCAAAGGGTTCCAAGATTCAAGGCCAAAAGATTCTAAAGTCCTAGGATTCTATCCTAAGACAAATCACCTAGGATAATCTTCCTAGATGACGAGGCTTCAAAGCCTAAAAGGTACCGAGATCCTAGACTCCTATTCTAAGACAAAATATTTAGGATAAATCTCTTAGGTTCTAAGGTTCCATCATCCTAGAGTCTTAGAAAAACAACTTAAGGTTAAAACGCTTTCTTTCTTTAATCTATAGACAAGCTTGCATATCTATGAGTCAATCAACATGGGCACAAACAAACAAGTGTCGCCAGATGTGATAAGAACAATGACACTTGTCATCAAAATAACTAGAACTCAAGTCAAATCAATTTCGCCCATAAATGTCTTTCATTCTCACTAAAAGGTAAGAAAAAATGGGCTCAAAAGGAAAAACACTAATTTTTTCTCTCTAATCTTTCTCTTTCTAAATTTACATTTTCAAAAGTCCGGTGATGGACTTGACTGTCAGAGGGTTTATGCTAGCAAAGTCGGCCATCTGATCTTTTTTTTGTGTTTGTATAGTATCATTGGACGAGGACATTCTTATTGCCTAAGGAAATGAATTCAGAAGAGGATATATAAAGGCCCACTAAAATCAGCCTAAAGGGCAAACTCAACATCGTCAAATCCAACAAAGAGAAACCCAAGTCCTAAGGGGGTTGTGTTTAGTTATAATTTTCACGTAATAAGTTGGGACAAAATTTACATTAGCAATTTTCAAAGCCAATTCATAATGAAATATGAAGTTACCTTTTAGATTTTGTTTATCTATCTCAAAAAGTGTCAGCAGATAAGCTATGAAAATGTGTAATTGGTCATGGAAGATTGGATGGAAGTTCACATCTCCAGACTCGAGTCAACCGTCCATCTTTTCCTGTAATTATGCGGTGCCGTTCTCTTTTATGATGTAATAAGATAGAAAATTTATTTATTGATAAAGTATATAAACCGTTTCTAGATTATGTCAATTTAAGAGGCTTAAGATTTTTTAATTGATTTATTTTGGCAACAAAATAGAAGTGTATTATTTTCGTAACATATTGGAGGGAATTGTTTTCCTTATTATATTTCTGGTTTTTAAATAGGATTACTTTCGAATTATTCTCTTGTGAATTAAATATCTTACAATCATCTACGTTATTTTTAAAATCTCAATTTATCCCCTATTTTTGATAAAAAGATTAAAAACAAAAGAAAATTCATTAATTATCTTTTTTCCCCATGTTTTTTATTAAAGATAAGAATAATTAAGGTGTTTAAAAATAGGAAGAACAATTTAAAAATAATCAATTCAAAAAGAATAATTTGAAATTTGCCCATTTAAATATGCTAAACATTGCTTTTGTCATTTTTTAGATTCTTTTCGATTGCCAGCCAAATGAAGCAATGGATGTCACAAGATTTGAGTTATTTCATTATTCCATAATTATTTGCATATCACCCTTCAATTCAACTAAAGCGTTACGAGGCAATGGGCTCCCCTAGCCCGTTTGGCACAACCCAAGCTAAGGGTAAAATTGTTGAAACTCAGATTTCCCTCCCAATTAAATTGAATAAGAGTAAAATTATCTTCCTCCTAATACAGGTGGAATAGATACACGTGAGGATAAAAATTTATATTGTGCCATATTAGAATTATTAAAGATAGTCCCAATAAATTTTTAATTGTAAATATTAAAAAATTCTAATTATAATTTATCACTGTATCAAAAAAGTAAAACATTTTGATGCGGCAGAACACAGAAGTGACAAAAAGCATATATCAATTTAGGCAGATTTTAAAAGGTAACCAAAAATGAAAGTTATCAAACTACCTGCAGTTACAATCCCAGAGAAACGGAATAGAACAATATTCCTCAGACAAAGAATAAGCAGCAACAATAATAACACGTTTCTATTAAAACAAGTTCTGGCAAAAGCAAGATCAAGAACAAATGAAAAGACAAATTTTGTTATTTTATTTGTAGTTAGAACCCAGTGTGCTGTTTAGTTAAAACAAGGATTTGATCAGAAAACATGGGGTGTGATGGCAGCTACTCTATAAATAACTCACTGCTCACGCAACACCCAATGTCATGAACTTCAGTACAAATTGAAGTATAAATTAAAGTATATTAAGGATTGAGAGGAATGGAATAGAATTTACAAACAAAACAAGTCAATATGCAAACACTAATTTAGGGATCGGGTTGCTCAGGTTTCAAAACCGCGCATGTGGATGCAGCAGCACTTCCATTCTGAAGGTAGAGGCTGTTTGCCACCATCGAATCACTGACCAACCCAACGTCAACATCAACATCATCAAAGTTGAGTGTGCCTCTCACTCTTCTGTTACTGTTAGGATAAAAAAAATAATAAATGATGACATTAATGATGTAGAAATATAGTTTAAGCTACAAAAACTGTACTATAAAGAATTAAGTTACCTATTCAACCGGTGATTAATGTCAGTCAGATCTTTAGAAGGGCTCTGGTAAGCATGAGTACTCTCTCCAACACAAGCATAATAGCTTTTTGAGCTATGTGAGATCAGAGCATCCATCTGTACACATTAAAAAAAAAAAAGAAGAGAGAATGGGTTATTCACAAGAATAACTTAAAAACAAGTTTACTCCTTATGGCTCATGAAAGCCTACTCCTGTATAGCGGTAACACAACAGAGAAACGATCCAGCAAGCCCAGAATGTTGTAGTTAGTTCCCTCAAAGACTTCAGTAAAAGAAAGATGCAAAAAACAAAAACTTAACACAGAACCTTAACCATATTTCCCCACTTATCCCACAACAAAAGGTTCGTATCAACACTTTCCAGCTTCAATTTCATGGTTTTTCTAGTTAAAGATTTCTCTGCTATCCCTTCTAACTGAGCTATTGCATTTCTCTAACAAGTTTCTAAAACTCAACATCAACCAACATAAATGTGATAGCTAGCTTCAAGTTCAAACGTCTAAGTTCCTTTAGAAAGCAATATTAGGAAGCTCTATTTTGATTCCCAGGAGTGGAGGAAGGATTAATAATCTTCTTATCATTCAATGTGTATACATAATTGCTCTCTTAGTTCTTTTCTTATTTCTCTGGGTTCCCATCTTTCCTTGCTCCTCATTTCAAAAACCTTTTATTAGTTCCCTTCATTTTCTTAAAATAAATATTGAAGAAAAAGGTGCCAAACACCATTGGCAGAACAAAGGTTTGGTGAGCTTAACTTTGCTCATGTTCTTAGCTTATGTCCAAAAAAGAGTAACAAGAGTGATGACAGTGACAGTGATGGTAGCAGTAAGAATTTTTTTTTTTTTTTTAATCCTTGTACTTCTAAGCCAAACATGAAAGGTACGATAGATTTTTTTACTTTTTTATTATTAAGTAATTGAACTAGATATGCTTCACAGATACTTCAAGAATGAAATATTAAAATTAAAACAACTCGTGAAACAGTTAAATGGTTGTAGTCTTTACTTTCTCATTATGTTTTGCCCATTTCATGCAAGATAAGAATGCTTTTTAAAGAAATAGACACGAGAAAAAAGACCTTGGACGTCCGCAATGGTGAGACGTACACATTGTGGGTAGCAGATACTTTCTTAGGTGACATATCAGGGAGGGCTGGAAAAACTGATACTTTAGGCGATCCGGGGCATGGACCTAATTAGATAAGGAAAGAAAAATTCAAACTTACTTGGCAATGGCTTACAGAAAAGTAACAAACTCACTGTCAGAATCATAAATAAGGGTTGGAAATGTATACCATCATTGTTATGGTTGACTTCAGAAACTCGGTTAGTCTTCATGGCCGTTCCAGCAGGACCAAGCTCCACCAACAAAGGCTTTACAGCAGGAACAAATATTTTGTTGTAAAATGTTATAATATCAACATGATCCTGCTCTGATCTCTGTTTCCAAACATTCCAAGGGTTAGACGGACTTCTCCCATAAAATTGAAAGCTAGAGAGCAATGACTTAACAACATACCCCACTCTGCCTTGCAGATGACCAATCAACAAACACACTCCGAAAAACTTGAGGTTTACATTGTGGTTGCTTCCTATAATTATAGATGATTTCTCTGAAGGTCAAGTTTAGCTGAGAAATCTGCAGACCAATAAATGGAAACAGAAAGAACTAATGAGACTTAAAAGTGTAGACAATAAAAAGCAGACAAGAATAACGCAAGTTACTAATAAAAAGAAATAGTTACTAATAAAAAGAACCTTTGCAACTCCGTAGAAACAACAAAGAATAATCTGGTCAATGTGACGGTTAAAGAAGAGAGACGTCCGCTGATTAAGTATTTGCTGAAACAGACAGTAAACACTCTCCCTTATCTGCTGCGACAATTGTAATCTCTCCACCATAGCATTGATTCTGACAGCAGCTAACTTATTGATCTGCACATATACACAAAGCATGCAATATGTAAGTTCTGAAACAGAAGCTGGTAAAGGAAAGAAGCATAATTCAATCCTAAGCAAATTCAGAAGTGAGATCATGTGCCACAATCTCCACCAGAGCTACTTAATCAGATAAGGGGATACATAAACCAGACTAGAGAACTTCATAAAATAGTTTTGTAACTTCTGAAAGAAGTATTTGAGATCTAAATCCTAGTTCATATCAATATCGAGGCAGTGATATGTCTTCTGTATTCTTCCAAGTCATTCAATACTTATGTTGGCATGATTTCAATTCCCATTTAAACACACAAAAATGAGCAGTGCAGGAGAAACATTTAGATCCAGCCACATGTTCCTCTATGCAACCGGCAGAAAAAGATGACTTAACATATCGTGAAGCATCTATAATCCTAGCACCCATAAAGAAAGCTACAATAGAGTCAGGCCAATTACACCAAGTTTGACATTTCATAAATATAGTGGTTCTAAGCTCTTCCAACGACCCAAACCCCACGCCGAAACCCCAAAAATAAATTCATAAAACAAATAAACTAAAATTAATTTTTAAAAAACTAAAAAAGAAAGAAAGAAAGAAGAGAGCCAATGCCTCCAAAACTTTTAAGGCATGCAGACAATAATGTGATGGGAAAATCCAGTTAGACTCTTGAATGGGAAAGCGGGACAAATTTTTTGCTGAAATATTGCCTATTATACCTTGCAAAAGAAAATGTTGATCCCAGTTTCTGCGCATGTTTCTCCTCCACCTCCAGGATTTGGCCGTGTTGGGCTGCATAAACAGCCAAATGATGAGAAAAAAGAAGCAGGAACATGGTACAGATTCAAATCTGCTACTTTCTAAACCTGCAACTACATTGAATTGTACCTGGCAAAGGCAGACTGTAAAGGAGGAGGCAAGGGCTTCGATTTAAGGTTATTTAAGCCCAGTAAGCGATCCTTCACTGGTGATGTAAAGTTATTTCGCTCCACTAACACACTCCGGTAGTCTGTACAAGGTCTCTTTGGAGACCTGATATCACCATTTTGACCTAAAATAGGACAACATGATCAATATGTTAATTTAATCGGAAATCTCTTCAACAATAGAAGAAAAATATGCATAAAACTAACTGGCGAGAGGAGTGTTAAACAATCACATCAGTAACAGTCATAAGCTTTTTCCATATCTCATGATTGACAAGTTCACCATAACAATTTGCATAAAACTGAAAATTAAAAAATATTGCAAACTTCAGATGAAGGAGAGTAAATTTACGAAAGAAATTTAAAACAAAATGTGAAAGAAGAATTACCTGGTGAAGTCTCATGTTTATGCAAAGAATGTACAGGGGACAATCCCCCAGAAGAAAAGTTAATGTGCGTGGCAATTGCATCCAAAGATGGCATTGGGTCTGCTAATAATCCAAGACGATTTATCTCCGCCGAGAGGGCCGGTCTTGCAACTGTCAAGGAATTGTACATTGAAGAGCCCTTTTCCCACACCATGCTCTCCAAAAGTCGCTCTTCCAATGAATTCAAATGCCTCCTCAATTCTCTTGGAAGAGATTCCTCATGTCTAATGAAGCTCTCTATGACCTTGCTAAGGTCAAAAGCCGTAATGCCAGTTCTCTCTAAAACTGCAGGGAACAACATTGTGACAGTCTTATGTGTTGCTAGAACCAGTTCGGCAGAACAGGCGAGCATACATCTGTGGAACCTCTCGTTAGTTAATAAAGATGTCAAATTTTTTGCGTGCAACACTTGGGCTTCAGCTGTACACATTGCTTCCAATACCCTATAATATAACTTGAGGGCTTCCAATCTTCGCTGTTCTGCCCATATGTTGTCCATCAGATTTGCACCTTGGAGGCTTCCAGTTACACAGCGCTCTCCTAAACCACTGCTGGGAAATATAGCTTCTAATATTATATGTGCTCTGCGTATCACGTCACTAGTTACATCCTTATCACATGATTTCAAGAACCGCTCCAACTCTGCTGAGGGTTTTGATGGTAGTGGACAAATAACTGTTCTTAGCCACTTTGCAGTAGTCATTGCTGTGCTGACGGGTGTCACAACCATCTTCGAAGTAGCCCCACCAGCAATGCCATTTGGATGAGAAGCAGAAGAGCGATGGGGAGAAAGTGGACTAGTAATTGTCTTTACAGGAGAGGCCAATGAATCAAATTTTCTCTGCATGAAACAGAATCAAGGATGATGAGATTAAGAGGTTGTTTGTTAAATGTCTGAAGTCTGAAATTTTGTTAATTTCAGTCATTTTCTAAAATATGTTTGTTTGTTTTTTGGAACTTATGTCTGATTTTCAGACATTTACGTCTGAATAGAAAAAGTAAACTTTTGTGACTTTTATCTGAATGAAAAAAGATCTGAATGACAACTAAATATTATATTCTAAAAATATCTCTGTAAAATAATTTATTTCCTAAACTATAAAATCTAATCCTCCTTTTTTGTTTTAATTTATAAGGACATAAATGTCAATTAACTAAATTTAAGATGTTTTTTATTGTAAAACAAATAAGATGCCACTTAAATTCAGATATTTAAAAAAGAAAAACAAACATGTCATTCAGATTTTCGTATTCAGACCCATTCAGACTTTAGAAAAATTGAGACCCATTTAGATTTCAGACAAAAAAACAAACGCTACCTAAGTGTTTCTACATCAGTGAACAAACAAGAGTAAAACTAAAATGCAGCTTATAGGTTTTAAAAGCATTCATCATTGAAACATACCTTGGCACCATTTATATTCACAGAACCTCCAGACAGGCTTCCTGAACCAAGTAAGCTGTCATCCTCATTAATAAACACCCTCTCATCCAGCTCACCCTTGTTACGAGTGGCATTATCATAATCCTTCTCTAAAATATTCAAACTGGATGACAGAGATGAATCATCCATTAGATTTTCAAAATAGATCAGACCATCTGCATTGACGAGTTTCAGATTTTCACGAACATCAGTGAGTGAAAGCACATTGGCCAAACCAGAAATAGATGGGAAACTTACAAAACTACCTGTGTCAATATTCTCTAAGTTTTCGTTTTTACATTCGGATGCTTCAAAAGGCTTTTTTTTCAGTATATCTGCTATTAAAGCATTGGTCTTCTCCATTATTTTCCTCAAATCATCCTCTGAGGTGTCATAAATGCTGCACAGTGATGCAATCAAGTCCACACCTTTGTTGCTTTTCTTAACTGGAGCACATGTTAAACTAATCAGCACTGCTGAATCTTACGTCACTCCAAAAAAATTTTTATTGAAAAAAAAAGGAAAAAGAAAAATGAAACAAAAAAAAAAAGGATTAAATCACAACACACCATCCTCCAAAAAACCGAAAGAATATCTTATAAAGTGAACAAAAGAGCAAGACAATTACCAAAGCGTGAGGAGTCATGGATGTTGAAATTTCGGAAGCGAACAGGAACATGAATAATCAAAATAGCCTGTTACAGATTTCATTATGCAGTAAGAAATGATGCTTCATTTTGTTATTCTCGGACAATCTTTTATAAAGAGAGCAGCAGAAACATAAGTTGTAGAATGAAATCGTCGTGATGAACTTGTTGAACATATGACATGTAATATAATGAATCCTATATAATTCTGGCCTTCATATGTTCATTGTATATTGTCAAAATACCAAAATCTAAAACAGAAAGGCACACGAAAAATATTTGTAAAGTCTCAGGTACGTCTTAGAATTTGTAATTATTGAGATACAGTTAAAGAGGAATGTAACTGACCAGTATGGAAACCAAACCATTTGTGCAAGTAACTAGATCTTTGAACCGGCTGAATGCATGTATACGGAGAGCCAAAAATAGCAACCATCCGAAACGATGATAGTCTGAAACATAGCCAGAGGTACTGGCAGCAGCTGACTGCTTATCACCATTTGCATCACTTGGTAAGAAGAATTCACGATATATCCGTTTATAGGACCTAGTAACATTAAATAATAATATATAATGTGTGTACCGCTACACTGGATAAATATAGCCCACAGAATGTAACATTTAAAAACTTAACATGGTAAATTAAGGCAGTTGCAACCAACCCAATGCCAACAACATATTTTCCATTAAAAAAGACGAAGAGAACAAAGAGTAACAAAACAAAAGGACTTTCTTATCGTAGTTAAGTAACAATTTTTAACTATATTTAGCCTCCTGATATATTAGTGAACTAAGCATCTTGAATGTAACTATTTAGCCTCAAAAGATTAGAACTTTTAAGTGTGTACCAATTCAAGGCATAAATGCTAGTAGATTTAAAAACACTAGGTCACTGAAAATCCTGGATGGCAAGCAAAGAGAACAGGCTGATTCTGTGTAGAGTAAAATAATATTGCAACAAGCAGTCGAGTAGAAGAATACTACAAGAAGCAATTGCACAGTATGTAAAAAGCATACAGAAAGGGGAAAAAAATTAGGGGACAGAGTGCATCCTAGGTTCCTATGCCTTCAATAAACAAATAGCTATAATCCTATAAAATAATCTTTTAAAAATATTCACATTTATATCAATTTTCAGCAGCTTCCTTTACTATCATATAGTACACTTTCAGTTGGCAAGATAAAAAATAAACAGGTGAAGAACTATCTTGACTCCCAAGGAACCACAGGAGATTTGTGTAACCATGCCAATTGAAAATGCAAGCTATGACCAACATCATCATTTTAAACTTTCATTCAGCACACATCATGAGCGCCAAGAATGTTACTTCTAAGACATTTAACTATGTCATCAGATGATTAACAGAACAAGGCACTAATTATTTAAGACAGCACTAAGAACAGGAGATGTAGAGGTACGAAAGCTCACTTGCTTAAAATACTGAGGTGCACAAAATTGGCCTGCAATTCTTTTGCCTGAATAGGAAAAAATGAGTGATATCCAAACTAGAGATGAAAAATCATGAATGTACAAGCATATTAATGCAATCCTTGAATAAGTCGTGTCAATACCTCTAGCCTGTTCTCCCAATCTGCCCCATAAATGTTACTTAATATTGGACCAGACTTGACAAGAAACTGAGGTAGCTCTTTGAAAAAATCCACTATGCTGGAAAAAAAAAAACAAAAGAAAAGAGTAAATTAAGGCAGAAACTTTAAACTCCATAAATTCACGTGGGTTATGAACAACATACTTCAGCTTCATGACTCTCAATATGTGGCATAAATTGAATTCATTATCATTAGATCCCTGCTGCAAATTCTCTCCATTCTTCTCACTCAGCCTTCTAACCAAATACAAGACAAATGCAAACCAAAACCGCTCGGCTTCTTCTGGCTATTAAAAAATAACAGGTAGGCTAGCACCTTTACGTTTATTAACACATGGAAATTACCACATATGAACAAATAAGCAGAAAAAGGGAAAATACCATTCCATTTCCAATAGCAGAGATGTTTGCTAATAGCAGATGTTTTGTTTCTCTAAATAGCTTTATAATTTCCTTATAAGTATTCTCATCCACAGACAATCCATTCTGCAATCAAACCCAGTTCTAATTGAAAATATTTAAAAATTAAAACATTTGAAAAAACAAAACAATAATAATGAAATCAAAACTAGGACAAGGAAATCCCAGAAAGTAAAAAGAGCAAAATGCTATTGAAAATAAGAGAAGAAAATGGATTTTTTATAAAACTTACAGAAAAAAATAAATATATTCAAAAATAAAAAAAACCTTGCACAGATCAGTTAATCGAGCTTCAGTGGCATCATTGTCCCCAGCGTTGGATTCAGAGTTGTTGGATGCAGTGACTGAGGACTTTGTGACGTCCATGTATTTCAAAGCGATCTAATCTTAGCCTGCCTATTTAATCAAAACCCAGAATGACCCTCAAAGTTAATGAAATGCTAACAAACTTTAACAGTCAGCTAGAATTTAAACAAATTTCAAACAGAAACACCTTAAGTGACTATAATTTATAAGGCAATTCGGAAATTTGCAAGAAAAAATCAACTACTACTAATACTTCATAAAGTTCAGAATCAAAACAAAAATTGCTTCTAAAACTAAAAAGCTGCCCCAAATAAATCGATTTCAAGAAATCAATTTAATAAAGAAATTTCAAAAAACATACGATTTTGAAGTCCAGATTTCGAAATTTCTTTTGATACACGAACTGTCGGTAGATCGAACAACAAAAATGCTAGCTCCAATTCAACAAACACAACGGAGTTCCGTCAGATCGGTTTAGGATTTTGCTACGAAACCCTAAAATTTTTCCCTCGCTTTTGTTTTGTTTCTCTCTCTCTATCTAACTATTAACTTTGGGCCTCCTTTTAGGGGAACCCTATCGTCTCAGCGCGGGAAAAATAACATGATGTGTACATACACATGGTATGCATGAGAAGCATCCATGGGTCAAGTGCGAATGAGAGTTTGACACGTTATCATAGTTAGGTTATTTTTACCGCCAAAATTTCTCACTGTTACGAGATTCGCTTCTGCCGTTACGGTACGGTAACGGGAGTCTGATCTCGGTAAGCGGAAAGAGCATCTCAAGTGGTTGTGGGACCCTCTTTGTCGTGTCTTTATTTGGTTGCCATCCGTCTACAAGGGGATAGAGCTCGCATCATCTGTACCGTCCTTATCATGCGGTTTCTTTAATGATCTTGATTTCGATTTGAATTTTGATATTCTTTTCAATAAAGAATAAAAACTAAAAAAACACCAAAAATGAATAGCAAAACTACATGGCCGGCTGACAACAACCCATCCTCTCAAGATTTTCCATTCTAATTAATTAAGTCGGGCTAGAGTTTTTCCCTATTAACATGGAAGGAGTAAATATCCTTGTGCTATTAGTTACGATAAAAATCGCAGCTATGCCATAATATGCTAATCTAAGATTCAGTTTTCCTTCTAGTAAATATCCTTATGCTTCTGATAAATATGTTATTATAGAATTAATCTAGAACTCATCCGTTCCAATTTAATTTAATAAAGATAGATTTCTCCTTTAATGTAGATGGAGTAGATATTTCTTCGATATTATTGAAGGTAGAAATTTAAATTGTACTGAAATAGAGTTGATTTAAAATAATATAGTAGATTTTTATTATAAGTGTCAGTAAGTTGGTCAGATTTCTATACTATTAATGTGGATGGAGCAAACTTAGCTCAAGCGGCTAGAGCCCCTCCCTCACAAATGTGAGAGAAGGGGTTCGAGCCCCCGCAAATGCATTGCAGGGGTTTAATTTAAATTTTCTTCCTTGCAGTTTCAGAGCTTGAGTGAAGGTAGTTTTTCTCCCAGGATGGGAGTTGACATCCTTCAAATATTTAAGAGAGTTAAAAATCTGAGCGTTGCCATATCAGAGTTGATATAACCACTCAGAATATGTATGATCGTAAATATGAAGAGTAATAGATTTCAAAAAAAAAAAAAAGTGGATGAAGCATATCTCTCTCTAATACTTGTGAGAGTGGAAATTTGAGTTGTGTCACTATAGAGTTGATCATTTAATACTCACTTAAATTATATGATATAACAGCTTTTCTGCATTAAAATAAAGTGCATGAACCTTTGTTGAAAATTTTCTATATGTATAAGGCACGTTTGGTTCCAATAAATTTTATGGGTTTTGATTATTTTGGTACAAATAATATCAATCCCATGTTTGGTGCCAAAAATAATTAAGTTGGGATATTTAACCAAGACCCACCGTATAAAGGTAAAAGCTCTTTTAGTCTTTATAATTTAAGGTTAGTGCTTGTTTGTTTATTATATTTTTAAAAATATCTCAAAACATCCTACTGTTTAATCATTTACACCATGTTGTTAGTTTTTGTTCTTTTTAACTTGTTTTTATAATATTACCCTCTTTCAATATTTTTTTGAAAATTAATAAAAAAATAAATTACTAATTTAACCCCAAAAAAATAAAAAAAAAAGAATATATATTATTTTTTGTGGAACACTTTGTTGAAAAGTTAATGTATTAATTTTTTTTAAGAAAATTATTTTTACACCACCTTTGTTTTGTTATAAGTATATCTCACTATTTCAAAATTTTGACATGTTCTTTGTATCATTTTTACTTTTAAGTTTGTATCAATAAACCAGTTTGACACTGAAAATAAGTATTTTACGCCTAGATGAATTGAATGACCATTTTATTCTACAAAAATGTTGAAAAATAAAAAATTATATTTACAAAAATACCCTTAAATTTAATAAAATAAATAAATCTAAATCCAATACATTAATTTTTTTACAATTATAATTTCATTTAAAATAATTATGTTAATTTTTTGTAATTATAATTTCATTTAATAAGTATAGGGAAGCTTCTTAACATTAATTATAGGAAAGTTTGCAATAATTATAAGGAGCTTTTCTCTTCACGTTAATTTTTATAAACTTCCTTATGCTAAATTTAATTACAAAAATTAGATGAAATTATAATTACAGAATATTAATTTTTACAATTATAATTCATTTAAAAATTATCATCTTAGATTTTGAGATTTATTTTTTTTATTAAATTTACGGGTTACAAAATAACCATAATTTTTATTTTTCCAAATTTTATAGAATAAAATAGTTTTTTAATTCATTTATGGGTAAAATAGTTATTTTTCATGTTAAAGTATTTGATTGATATAAGTTTAGAAACATAGATGGTGCAAAAAATGATTCAAATTTTCTAGTTGTCGGATATACATATGACAAAATAAAAGTGGTGTAGAGATAATTTTTTCTATTAATGCCTAAAAAATTGGAAATTTAATTTTCTTACAATATTAAATTTTTTGGCATGTATGAACTTCCATAAAAATTAATATATATTCTTTTCGTTTTTGTTTTATTTTTTTAGATTAAATTAGTAACTTAATTTTTTTATTATTGTAAAAAAATATTATTGTAAGAAGATAATATTGTAAAAGTAAGACAAAATGAACAAATAATAACAGTGAGGATGTTAATAATTTAGCACCAAGAATGCTTTGGGATATCTTTAAAAATGCAGGCAAGAAACAGACACTAACCTCAAAATATAGAGAGTAAAAATATGTTTACTCTATCATATAATCCTGAATAGTAACAAAAATGCATTCTAAAGGGAGCCTTGGCATTACATTTTTAAAGCTAAAAATTTTATCCCAAACTATTGTTGGAATAATACACTTAATTTAAATTGTACCATCTATAATAATACATAATTAGAAATAACTACAGTAAATAAATACTCTTTCTTTGTGTATTATCATAAATTCATAATATTGCAATTTTTTGTTTAACTTTGAATTATAATATTATTTTAAGTTTTACATATTTAATTATATTTCTTAGAATATTTTTTATATAATTTATAGTTAAATTTAAACTAATAAACAATATAAAAATTTTAGTTTACAATAATAATAAGTTATAAATTGTAACATTGTAATACATTCTATTATAAATAAAAAAAACTTTACTTTATATTAAGTGAGTCTTCATTTGAGTTTTCATTTGTATAATTCAATTAAACTATGATTAAACAAATATTTATTTATTTTAAATTAATTAAATAAATATTTATCTATTTTAAATTAACTTTAAGAATTGCAATATTATTTTAGTGCTAGAATCTAACTTAATCGTGAACTACACTAAACACAAGAGATTATTAAATATAATTTGATCCTATCTTTTCTCATCTCATTTTGTCCTATCTCATCCCATCACATCCTAGTCAATCCCACATACCAAATACAAGCATATAAAATTATTTTCTAATAAGAATCCCTTAAGTTATTAAAGTAAGAGATAAGTAAAAGACAAAAAAAAAAACTCTAATATATCGAAGGACAAAGTATATTGCATTAAAGTGTGTGTTCTGCTTGAATGTGTGTGTGTATAGTGTCATTACTTAGTAAGGGTTTCCTTACTTTAATATAGTAAGAGATAAGTTAAAAAATAAAAAAAACATAAATTTTAATATACTACAAGACGAAATACACTATATTGGAGTGTGTTTTACTTGTTTTTTCGCTTATCAATTACTTTAATAAAGTAAGGATATCTTATTAAAACATACTATGTGTGTGTCTATATATATATGATCCCTTAAGTTATTGAAGTAAAAGATAAGTAAAATGCAAAAAAAAAAATCCAAAAAGTTATAGGACAAAATACAATGCATTAAAGTGTGTGCATTGCTTGAATATATATCCAACTACAAGAGAACTAGGAACATAAAACTTTTCCCTCTTTTCTACCCCACTCTTTGGTCTTAAGAATGCAGTTTTAGGATTGAATAATTGCCCTTCTCCAATCCTTACTGCCCAACTTCAGAGAGGACAGCTAATGCATTCCACTTATTGAACAGGGTTCTATAGTCGTTCCACAGCTTCTAGAACCCTTACTAGGTAATGATAACACACACACACACACACACACACACACACTCACACACACATATACACGTTATGTATAGCTGTGGCTATCTTAGAGACGCTCTAAGGTAGAACACGAATCACAACCACACACGCAAAGTGATAAATAGTAAAAATTTCATTATAACTTTGATCATGTGGTTAACACATACACATATATACCTATGCACACACACACACACACACACACATTTTTATCATTACCTAGTAATGGTTCCTTACTTTAATATAGTAAGGGAAAACTAAAAAAAATAAATAAAACACAAATTTCCATATACTTTATGATAAAATATGCTACATTAGAGTGTATTTTGCCTGTTTTTTGGCTTATCAATTACTTTAATAAATTAAGGATTTCTTATTAAAAAATTGCTATGTGATATATATTATACATATGTAAATACATACATGTGTACATAAATATATTATCTAGTAAGGGTTCTCTTATTTTAACATAATAAGGAACAAGCTAAAAAAATACAATTTTAATACACAATAGAATAAAATCTACTTCAATGGAGTGTGTGTTTTTCTTATACCTTAGTTTATTTTTTACTTTATTAAAGTAAGAGATCATTCATTGAAAATTTTATATATATTCTCTAGATTATTCCTTGTTAAAATGGAGTGCCAATCCTCAGACTTTATTTGTAAAAGTTCCTGCCTCTCTATTTATCTCTAAGATGTTTGGATTTTTCAAAACTCTATGGACATGCAAAAGGAAAATGATATCCCCACTTGAATCAAGACATAATTTTTACTTGTTATGTAATCATTCTCAAGTGCAAGCACTTTTTTTTCCCCTAATCTACACATACTGTTAAATCATGCAGTTTAATAGCATGTTTACATTGTCTCTATTAAAGCACACAATTTAACATTATGTTTGCATAAAAAAATAATGGTGTCCACGTGAGGAAAGGGCTATATATATTTTTTTTTGTGTGTGTGTGTGTACGTACACACATGTATATCTATATGTGTGTATATATATACATTTATATACATATGTATGTTTGTATGTATGTATATGGAGTACAAAAGTGCATGACCCATGCATAGAGGAACACTAATTATATAAAATCTTTTCCTTGCTTTCATTTATCATCTACCAATTCGTCAATTAGGATGACAGTGTTCAACCTGATGGCCATGCTTGACCAACAAAAGCGTGGTTTGTATTTGATTGGATTTACCAATGTATTTGATGGGCCATATATTATAGAGACAATCTTTTTGGCCCAAGTGATCTCCACAATCAATCAAGGTCTCAAATTTGAAATCCCCTATGTGAAAGCTAATTTTTTTATTTTTCAATTTTCTACCTCAATTTCGAGCACTTGTTAATTTCTTTAATTTTTTGACTCAAGCAGATCTACGAACTATCTCTAAGTCTTAGTCCAAATTTTACATAATGAGCCTTAAAGACTTGTTCAAGTACTCTTACTTTCAGGCCCATATTTTCAACATTTCCATGATGAGCTCTCGTCTCAAGTCTTAATATAAAGGAAGAATTTTTTTTTCATTAGTAAAAGAAAGATGTATTTTCTAGAAATAATAAATGTAAAGGATACAAAACAAAACTAAATTAGAAAATTGCGAAATTTTACTAGAAGACAAAGATATACTATAGACATTTTTCTAAACTGATGTTTCATTTATACTTTTCTTCTTCACAACATTCTTTTATTCTACCTTTAACATATTCTATAACTGGTAGTGCTTCATTAGCTCAGTTGCTGAGCATTTTGGTTTTGAGTTAAAGGCAATAGTATCAGCCTTAGCCTATTATATATTATTATTTCTAGAATGGACATTACAAAAATTAGAAGAATATAATTTTTTAGAAGTACTAGAAATAAGTTATACATATGTAAATAGATATAATGAAGTCTTGTATATAGTTTATATAGATGATATTCTTGTTTTTTGTTAGAATAAATTTATACATATGCCTCATTTACATTCACAAGACGGGTTGTTAAGACTCATTTTAAATTCTTATATGCAGTGTATCCACATCCTCATCTAAAGTCAAAGTCTAAGTTTTACATGACGGGCTTGTTAAGACTTGTTTAAATACTGTTGTTGGGCTTTAACCTATTAGTTTAAGCTTTTGAATCAAATGATTTCTTTAAAAATTCCTTTAATTTCTTAACTCACTTTCATGCTCTTGTTTTTGCCTATCTATTTGATCTTAAGTCATGTCTCTAGTCTTAGGGATTATTTGTTTCTTGAGTTAATGACTCAATTGAATTAAGCAACCTTTTTTTTTTGCTCTAAAATCTAAATGGGTCTGAATGTGGCTGAAATTTGAATAGATCTAAATACATATATTTGAATAATATGTTTGCATTTCTTTTTAATAACAAGTATTAAGTTATATTTTTTAAAGATAAAACATCTGATATATAATATTTTGACATAAATATTAACAATGCTTATATTTTATTTGTTAAATACGTGACAAATTGTAAATAATTTATTGACTAGAAAAAAATTATTAATGTTTACCTTAACAAAGCATGAAAAATAAAATATATATCTACCAGATGTAATTTTTTTACATTAATTTATGATATCTATAATGTTATTTTTAGTAATTATATTGATATTTTTATTGTTAATTATATAAGCCGATCAAGAATTGTTTAATTATTGAATTAAAATTAATGTATTAAATAAAATTTAAAATCTATTATAAAAACTGTAAATATAAATACAAAGAGTTAGATCTATTATAAAAGACACATCTAAAGTTCTATTATGTTTAAGATTCTCATTCACAAAAAAAAAAAATAGTTGGATGCACACATATAACAAAAAAGGGCAATAAAAAAAAGCGGATAATTTATATAATAGGAAAAAAAATATTTAATAGGAATATTAATGAGAGAGAATATTAAAGTTCCATTAAGATCTTTTGTCATTCAGATAAAAGTAAAAAATCTAATTTTTTCCATTCAGACCTAAACATCTTATAATTAGATATAAGTAATAGAAAACAAATAAATTAAAAATTGTAAATGTCTGAAAATAACTAAAATTCATATTTCAAATAAAAAAACCCCTTAATTTCAATTAGTTAAGTCATTCAATCTGACTTTTTTTTTTAACTTAATGACTTAAAATAACTTAATTAATTAGATTTAATTAGAGATGTTTGTTTTCATAACTTAATGGGAGTTTTCAAATAATTTTAACTTAATAAAAAATAATATTTTGGTTTTTTACTGGAAGGAGGAATTTGAATCAACCAATTAATTTCTAATGTAAAAAAATCCTACTTTATTAATTATTTTTTTATGTCTATCCCAAAATCTACCTATACATGTTTACCCACTAATAACCTCATCCTTTTTTTTTTCAGCCGCCATGAAATCCCTTCTCACTTTGCGCTCTCATCGAGTTTTTAAATCTCCCATTGTCAATAATTAAAGGTATTTTTATTAAAGGTATTTTTAAAGCTTTTTTATGTAATTATATAATCTATTTTTATTAAAAAATTATATTATAATTCCAATGTCATTATGTATTCACTTGAACATAGCTTTGCTTTTGTGTGGTAAAATCTTGTGGTACTTATGCTCCTTTACACACACACACACACACACACACACACACACACACACACACACACACACACACACACACACACACACACACACACACACACACACACACACACACGTGTGTGTATGTGTGTATTATTTGTTTGAAATTCAAATTTAATAAGGATACAAGTGTAAAAGTACATGTTTTTACCTTTTAAAGTTTTAAAAAATTAATACTTATATTCAGAGATTAAAAAAATATTATTCATATTTAGATATTCATATCTATTCAGATTTTAGATCAACTTATATCTATTCAAATTTCAGATTAAAAAAAAATGGCACCTCTATTTGTTTTTCCAGCGTAATGAAAATTCTATTTGCTTTATCAACTTAATGAAAATTTTTAGATATTAAATCATTAAGTCAATTGATTTTATCTTTTTTGCTTCATAAAAAAGTTTGAATAACTCGTTAAAATATATTCTCTAAAATATCCATATCTAATTAATTAATTTTTATCCTTACTTAAATAAAATTTACTAATTAGCATTATTACCCATTTCAATAATGTATGATAATACAGTGATAGATTATTATTATTTTTATCTTTTTATTTTCTTCAAATTAGTGTTATTTACCTTTATAATTTTTTACTAATATTTTCATGCAAAAATATCATAAACTACAATAAAATCAATTAACATATACTCATTTAGAATATTAAAGAGTTGTATTTAATTCAACATGATTTATATTATGATAATATATTATTTTACTTATTTTCTTTCATATGTTTATTATTCATTTAACATTTATAATTTGTAAGTGCACATATGTAAAAATTACTAGATTTCAGATTTTTTTAGTTAAAAAATTAATATTTATTTTTAGTGATTCAAATAAAAAAAAATCGTTGAGATTCAGACATTCAACTCTATTTGTAATTCATTCTAATTCATGTTTATTTAGATTTTAGACAAAAAAAAAACACTACCTAAGAATTAAATCTTAGATTCAATATCATGTAGTTTGCGTATGTGTTTAATTAATAAAATTTTAGAAAAAATATTAATCACTTAAAAATATAATACAAGGTCCAATATAATCGATTTACCAGAAATAAGTATGATGAGGATAAGGTGTATAACTTTAAAGAATTTCGCTGAAATTATGCTGCAATTTTTTATTTTATTTTATTTTTTCAAATTACAATGGATTTGAACTTGATCTTGGTAATGGTTTGTCGACCTTTAGGCTTTAGCCTATAATTAATTAGAAGAGTCGATGACAATAATAGAGATGATACTTTAAATTATAGTTTTAAAAAATAAAGTAGAAATAGTCGGCTGTATACTTAATATAAACATAAATATTAATGAACATTTGCAAACATATTAAACTAATTGTACAATCTAAAGGATACAAAATGAATGCAGAATATAAAAATCTTAAAATTAAAATATTTTTTTAGAAAATTATACAGTAAATATCATAAAAATTTAGATTTGAAAATAAAAATATTGTAGACTGAATACACATACTTCATTATTAAGAAAATTGAAATTAAAGTGATAATCAAATTTGATTAACATTTAAGTATTTAGTAGTAACAAGACAATCATGGACTCTCACGTAAGTGTGACTTATTGTTATTCTATCTTTTCACTTTACAGTTAGGTTTTGTCTAGTAAGAGGTACGTTGGACTATGTATAATATATATTAAACAAAAAGTCATAGTCATAAAATTCAATTCGATTATGGTTATGTTGGAATTTACTGTGGAGCACGAATTTTAACCACACACGCAAAGTGATAAATAATAAAAAAACTCATTATAACTCATTATTTATTATTTATCACTTTATGTGTGTGGCTGAAATTCGTGCTCCACCGTAAGGGAACTCAAACATAGCTGAACCGAATTCACCATTATATTGATAACCATCAAATGGCATCTTTGCGACTTGCATGTTAAACTTCTAATTAAATATCGGCCAAGTGAAAAACTAAAAAAGTGAAATCTATAGAGAAACGTTTTAAATTTGAAACATAACATAATTGATCAAATACTATAATAAAATTTTGACCACTGATCATCGCACAAGACGCACAATAAGAAAGTTTTATAAAATTTTATAAAATTTATTTATAAAAGTACAAGCGTATTGTGCGTATTATAAAATTTTATTTAAGGGTCAAGTATAAATTATGCGGCGATGACTTTCCCGCGCGAAGATTAGGGCAAAATCACATGTTAATATCGTTTTTTTTTCCATGATTTTATAATTTTCTATGTCTTTGGTAACGTAATATTTATTTTATGTTGGGTGATTGGATAGCGGTTGGCACAAGAAAGTAGTGGTCTGGTGATGGAGAGATGTTTCCAGCTGTCATTCTCCCTCTCTCTCTCTCTCTCTCTTTTATAAAGAAAGAATCATTTTCACTCATTTAACAAAGACAAAACATTAGCTATTTCTGCTGGTCTAGGGTCCAACCATGCATCGGTTGTATTATTCGTTACTAGAGATAGCAATTTATCATGACTTAAATTTTAATCTAACTGATTCAACCCAAATTTTTTTTGCTTTAACTGTTAACATATATGTTTTCATAATATTGATTTTGATGATAACAAATAAGATTAAGAATAATTAATCTTTTAAGCTTAAATTGTAAGGAAAATTTACATTTAGGGGGAGTAATTTATGGAATCATTCTTTAAATACATGAAAGGTTTGTCATCATAAAAAAGGGAAAGATTGTTAACATTTATGTTAACTTAACATTGATTCTGATGATAACAAACAAAATTAAGAATTATTAAGTTTTTGAAAGCTTAAATTATTTTTTATACATTTTAAATAAATCATTATTTTCACATTACAAAGATTTTATATCTAATAGAAAAATGATTTTATGAAATTGGTTGTTTTTCAAGTTTATGGTTTAATTGAAAGAATTTTGAAAACTTTGAAATTAACAAATATTGCTTGAAATTTTGGAGAAGGATTTATTTGAATCGTTTCATAACATTTTGGCCATATTATAATTTTAGAAATTTTAAGGATTCATAAAGTATTATTAAGAAATTCTAAAATTGGACTTAATTATAAATTTTATAACATTTTGGACCATAATACAGTTTTATAAAGTTTTGGGGTCAAACTATAATTTTGGCAAACAATGCACTGTACCGGTTATTGTAGCAAGCGGCTAACCGTATGTGACAAACGGCTAGATGGATATTGGGCAGAAACCCTCCGGATGAAAAGCGGCTATTCGGATTTCGTAAGCGGTAATCCAGTTGTTGGACAGCAACCTTCTGAAGTATAAACAACTATCCGGTTATCGTAAGCGGCATGCCGGATGTTCTAAATTTTAAATTTTTGCTTTAATGGTAACATGCAAGCGGTTAACCGGATATCATAAACGGTAAGCCGGTTATGAGTAAAAAGTGAATAACGGCTAGTTTTTGAGCTCCAACTATATAAACTCAAAACCAATTCATTTTTTGTAATCTTTGCAAGTATAAACAAGTGCACACAACATATATTGAGCTTCAATTTCGTAAATCATCATTTATTGAATCATCTTTGTTCTTTAATTTGTATATCTACTCTTTGAGAGAGTTTTTCTTGTAATGTTCAATTCCTCATCAAATTTGTGAGTATTTAAGTGTGTGAGACACTTGAGTGAAGAGATTGGGAGATAATCTCTTTGTTGTAAATCATCATTTATTGAATCATCTTTGTTCTTCAATTTGTATAGCTACTTTTTGAGAGAGTTTTTCTTGTAATTTTCAACTTCTCATCAAATTTGTAAGTGTTTAAGTGTGTGAGACACTTGAGTGAAGAGATTGGGAGATAATCTCTTTATTGTAAAGGTTCATTGACACCTTGGAAGTCAATTGTAAGCTTTTGAAGTCTTGGAAGGCTTGGATAGTGAAATCCTCAAGTTTGGGTTGCTTGGAGGCGTGGATGTAGGCAGGGATAGCCGAACCACGTAAAAATCCTTGAGTTTGCTTTCTCTTCCCCTACTCATTTATTATTGTGCTTGCATTGGATTTATTATTTTCGAATTTATTAAGGCATTATATTGGATTGTTGTGTGGTTTGATTAGGATAAGTTTTAAAAATACCAATTCATCCCCCTCTTGGTTTGTATAACTTGTATTTCATTAACTTGAATTTTCAGGTCTCGTGTTGGGCTCGGGCCAAAAAATTAAGGCTCAATCAAATTCGACTCAGAGTTTGAGCCCAAGTTGACTAGGTCAGACTCGATCCTTAAATTTTAAACAAAAAGGCACCACACACTCTCTCACATGAACACATCAGACACGCACACATCGCATGCTCACACTCACAATAGTCACGTGAACACATAACACATTTCTCAATCTCAAATCATAAAACCAAAGTACCAAACTCACTAACCCTAAGTCAGCCAACACCATCAACCATGTGGCGTAAATCTACCATGCCGTTGCCCTACTCTAATAAGCTAACATTGTTAGCCCATCATCCCCTGCTCCAAGCTACTGCGCACGACTGCACTTGGCTTTTATCTGACGCTAGCCAACCAGTTGTACATTGTCTCACCACTTCTTGCGGTTTTAATGCATTTAAGTTTTAATGTATATGTGGAGGTTATATCCTTTTTTTAAAATTTAAATTACTAAAAAAAATCTTTTTAAAAAATAGTTCTAAGATATGCAGATTTTTTTTACAATCTTAAAAACAATTTTGGAACACATGTTTGGTCGGTTGAGCCTGATTTGACCCTGACCCGAATCAAGTCAAGCCTGACTTGACCCGAAATGCTGATAGTTGGGTTTTTCTTTGGGTTGGGCTTTTTATTCCAATAATCGAGTCGGGGTTGGACTTTACCAAACCCTAAGCCCGACCAATTGCCATTCATATTTGGCTAAAATGTGAGCCAGAACATTATACAATCTTGGAATGTGTATCTGACTTTTCTGAATCAGCTTGCTCTGATTTTGGATCTCAAATATTATACAAAAAATTTCAGTCCTACTCCCTTTTTTATTATTGACCAAATCAATAATTTCTTGACAATTAGTTTCCATTATTAAGTGTCACATAATAGCTTCCCTTGCTAACTTTAGCCCCCATTCCATCACTTCAGTCTTCGTATATGTTGCATCCTTCCACAGTTGTGATGTCTTTACCAATACTGTAATTATTTTGCTATTGAAATCCCTTTGGAACATTGCCAATCCTTCTTGTTGTTTTTGTTTATTAATTGCTGCATTTGCATTAATATTGAAGGCATTTCTTGACAGTGAATGCCATTTTTTTTCTTAATTCTAGTAGCTTTTTCGTAATGTATGTTTGTCTAGTGAGCCTCACTTTCTGGTAAGTTTCCACAACAACTTCAGTTTTGGCAAAAAAGATTAAGGGATCCAGTTTCTTTCTTTTAAAAACAAAACGGTTTCTTGCATGTCAAGCGACCTAGCAATAGACAACCATAATACCATATGTTCAAACTCCAGTTTGCTCAATCGTTTTGCCATCTCTTGAATCACAACGAGCTTGTCCACGTTCATTGTTTCTAGAAATTGGACTGTAAAAGGGGCTAGTCTCCGTATCTTTTAAGCTACTTTACAATTGAATAAGGCATGGTGAAAGAAATTGAAACTGATTCATCAGGGGAATTCATTAGATCTAGTTTTCACTAGAAAACGACTGGGCTAAAGCTTAAGCAAGTATTGAATTAAAAAATTCACTCAATCCAGTTCTAGCGACATCATCATTACAAGATGGCAATTTTAGATTGTTAAGCATGACAATAGTAGGGCATGAAGAACGAAAAAATGGGAAATAGGGAAACATTGACCTGGTACTGATTACACTAAACATGTATTAATTATGCATAACTTTTTTTATCCTTCGATAATTATATAACCACAAATAATTTTGTATAAACAGTTGTAATAACATTATAATAAATGATTGATTAAAATAACAAAAAAATAAAATCAAATAATGTGGACACCATTGTGTTTGTGGTAATTGTTTGGGGAGAAATAGAAAAGGTAGCAGAGCGGGATATGTCGGCAAGCGGAATAACTCTAACACAATTTGAGGTACCCTGCATAACTGAGAATAACTCGAGATATCCCGAATAATTCGGGGTACCCCACATAATTGGCAAAGTAGCTCAGGGCACCCCCTGTAGCTAGGGTACCCCATACGATTGGAGGGTACCCGTCACACAGCTAGAGGTAACCCATATAAGTTGGGGGTACCCTACGGAACGGTTTCGAGAAAAATTCGTTATAAGAAATGTCTCCATCGCTTGAAAAATAACATTTGATTTCGTCAGAATTAAATGCCAAAATGTTGTGCTGAAAAGCAGGGGATAGACGTCTGCCACCTCTGCCAAAAATAAAGGACACTATCACAAGGACAGTGGTCTTCAACCGCCTACCCGACAACCACTGCAGAGGTACCCCAAGACTACTCCCTAGCGTACGCCACGTTTCTAAAAGATGAGATACGCCGCGAACGCCATTCTTGATCCCCAAGCATGCGCATAATGGCCTAAAGATCATAAAAAAGAGAGAGAGACGTTAGCCAAAGAGGATATGCCACGTGTAGCTGAGGTACTCCATATATAAATGTGCCTAGGTTTTATTCTCCATCATGTTCTCTTTCACTATCAACACTCACACTCCGACAAAATAGGTTTTCTTCAACCTTAAACCCTAATTTACAGAGGGCTAGCAGCTCTCTTTGTCCAAAAAGCTTGAGCTTGCTAACTTGAGCATCGGAGTGTGAACGCCGGGGTACCCCGGCTTTACCTCTAACCTCGATTTCACTGTTTTGCAAGAGTGAAGCTCATTTCGAGGGACATTTCACTTGATTCAAACCCTTTATTATTGTTACCAATCCCACCATCACTTGTCACCTTCTCCAGACTTCCGAAAATACCACACACACAACATACCAGTGAGGTACCCAGTCTCAAAAAAAAAAATTCATTGTTCTAGATAGATTTACCATTTTTTTACCCCCAAAATATGTCGAAAATAATTGGCGCCGTCTGTGAGGAGGCGCACAAAAAGCCTCCACCGAGGTTACCAAGCTAGTTGTTGTGTTACTCCAATACATAGCACCCGACGTACTCCCCAAAGGTTTAATGGTGAATCCTATAAGGATATAAGATGACAATAGTGGTGAAGGTAGTGATCCCGCAAAGAGAGCAGCTCGGCTCAACAAGGGCAAGGCTATCAAACAATCGACCGGTATTCGCCAAGAGGAGGAACCCTTCTCTTGTAAGCGCTTCGAGGATTTGGCCCATACAATCCCTAGGACAGTTAGATCTCGGGTACTGGAGGGTTTGCACCCACCCGTGACACTAGATGCTCCCCCAGCTCAAACAGACCAGCAAGTTATGGTGAGGATAGAGGTACCAGATGCAGCAAGCCAAAACATGGGCCAACGGGTACCTGTTCTAAGTTTAAAACCGTAGGCTCCCGAGACGAGCGTTCCACAGTCTCTTGTAATTCCTGCAGTAGCCAAGGTGCAAGGCGTGCAAAACGTGCCCAAGAGGATCTCCGTGACAAGTTGAATGCCAAAAGGGTTTCTCAAACAGTTGCGACATCGTCGGGTACCCCTGGGGTACCCCCCAGGCTTATGGAAAAAATGGAAAACCTTGAAGCCAAGGTGAAGCTCCTTTTTGAGAAGCAAAACATCACAAGTGCTCCAACAACAATGACCTACTACTCGCCATTCACTATAGAGGTTCGGACGGCAGCTCTTCCCGAAGTGTTCACCATGCCTTAGATACCCCAATATTCGGGTACCACCGATCCCTCGGAGCACGCTGAGCTGTACCGTGATCAAATGCTAATCAAGGTGGTTGATGAGAACGCCATGTGTAGGATGTTTACACACACACTCGCGGGGCTAGCGAAGTCATGGTTTCGGTCGTGGAAGGCGGGTAACATATCTTCCCTACATCAATTGTTGTCTGAATTCACTAAAGAGTTCTTCTATGCTTCCACTGAAGATAGGGTAGCCTCCAAACTTGCTTTTGTTAAGAAAGGGGAAGCCGAACCCTTGGCGGAATATATGAGCCGCTTCTACCAAGAGGTGTTACGAACCGGACCCTTTAGAAACCAACACACGTTGACCCATTTCGAGAAGAATTTGAGGTTGGGTAAGCTATGGCATTCCTTTCAAAAGAAGTGGCCACTTTCATATGGGGAAGCCCATTCTCGGGCTTTGCAACAGGTAGAGATGGAAGAGAAATGCCATTTGAAGCGCCAAGAAGATAAGTCCGATGTCACGAAAAATAAGGAGAAGCCCAAGAGAATGGAAGCCCCAATACCGAGGGTACCCCGAGCGCGGAGCCCTCCACTAGTTGCCCCGCGTGGGCAAGGGTACCCACCTCTGGGTATCTCAAGGAAACCCTAACTTCCAAGATTGCCATCACTAGAATAGCGAGAGCTGCCACCAAAGCCTTGATACGAGTCTTACCATCCACTGAATCTCTCCCCGGAGCACATCTTCTACCAGATTCGAGATAGTGGCGTCCTCCGTCCACCCAAGCCAATAAAGAAGTACCCCAACATGAAGCGTAACCTAAAGTATTACGAGTTTCATGAGGACTTCGGTCACAGCACAGCCGAGTGTTTCAATTTGTGTGAGGAAATTGAATCTTTGATCCTTAGTGGGTACCTCAAAGAATTTATTGCTAGCATGAGAGAAGCTCGGAAATCCATGGAGCAAGATAAAGGTAAGCGGGTAGCTGATAGCAGCCCCGACCGTGGGGTATCCCAAGAGCCCAAGAAGGGCGTGTATGTTCGGATGATAGCGGGAGGACCGACTTTAGCCGGCCAATCCAGGAGATGGGGTACTTCAAGGGTACCCCACCCATGACTTAGTGGGGTAGGTCTGGGAGATATATATGGACGGTTCCTCTAATTCACATGGAAGCAGTGCAGGGATAATTATCATCGACCCAAACAAGGTGCGGGTGTGCTATGCTCTGCAATTTGGGTTTAAGGCTTAGAACATTGAAGCCGAATATGAAGCCATCATAGCGGGGTTAAGAATGTCGAAAGCCTTAGCAGCAAAAAGGGTACACATCAAGAGCGACTCCCAATTAGTGGTAAGCCAGGCTACCTTGCAGTGTTAGGCAAAGGTAGAGAATATGAAGGGGCACCTCGGGAAAACCAGAGAGTTGATGTCCCAGTTTAGTGAAGTCAAGGTGGAAAGGGTACCTCGGCTAGAGAACAATGAAGCCGAGAATTTGGCAAAAATGGCGTCCCTTGGTGCAGCTCAATCAGATGGTCCCATCACGATGGAATATATACCCGCCCTTAGTATTAACTTCCTAGAGCCATTGGAAGTAGGATCGCTGTCCGATGTGGTACATTGGATGAAGCATATCATTAGGTACCTAAAGGATGGAGATCTACCCTCAGATAAAAGTGAAGTAAGGAGGCTGAAGTATAAAGCTGCGCGGTATTGCTTGATTCAGGGTACCCTGTATAGAAAAGGGTTCACTCTTCCGTACCTCAAATGCTTGGGAAGCGACCAGACCAAGCATGTCATGAGGGAGATACATGAAGGGATTTGCGGCAACCATTATGGAGCACAATCCCTAGCACAAAAAGCTCTCCGTTAGGGATACTATTGGCCTACTATGCGGGAGGATGCTAAGAATATGGTAAGAAGCTGTGACAAGTGCCAAAGGTTTGCGAGGGTACCCCACCTACCCCCGGAAAAGCTGACGGTCATATCTTCTCTTGGCCCTTCACTATCTGGGGAGTGGATCTCATTGGCCTATTACCAACTAGGAAAAAGCAAGCAAAACATGCAATTGTGTTGGTAGATTACTTCACAAAGTGGGCGGAAGTGGAACCACTAACAAGCAGCACGGAAAGAAAAACAACAGAATTCATTTGGAAGAACCTTATTTGTAGATTTGGGATCCCTTATGCGATTGTTAGTGATAACGGCAAGCAATTCAACAATGAAAAGTTTAAAAGTTTTTGCTCGGAGCTTGGGATAGCCAACCGATTCGCCACACCTGCCCACCCCCAATCTAATGGGTAGGTCGAAGCCATCAACAAGATCATCAAGGGTATCCTAAAAAAAAGTTAGAAGAAAGAAAGGGAGCATGGGTAGATGAGCAGGGTGGGCGCGGTTCGGTTCGGTTCGGTTTTTTACTAAATTTTTCATAATCGTTTGATTACGATTATTTTAAAATCATAATCGCGATTAATCAAATTGCTGAAATAATCAAATACTCGATTAATTGAAATAATTCGATTCGATTCAATTTGACTTATCTAAGTTGTGACAATCTATTCAAAGCCAAGATTGGCAAGAACAACCCAGGGGTAGCCTTTCTGCGGAAGCATGACAGAGCTACCTAACTAAAGAGAGGGGGGTCAAAGAAGACCTGAGGGTGAAGTAAAGCCGACATACCCTAGCACCACGAGGCTCCGCTTAGGAATGCATACACCCGCACCTCCATCCTTTCACTTAAGCAAAGTAAGAGGTAGGCAATTTAAAAATTCGGAGAAAACTTCGAAAAAGCAAAAAATTAATTGGTTGAACTAATTACGTGCTCTCAATTTTAATCAAGATGTCGTGATGATGCCTTGGTTACCTATTTGTGGAAGATACGCCATAGTTTTCGAGAAAGATATGCATCAAGCGAGTTTGCTTGCACAAACTAGCATACACCAGGTGTTTATTTGTTAGGCACCGGGGTACCCTATTTTAGAGAAAAGTTCGTCACATAAAAGGGAGGTACCCTATTGTAGAGAAAAGTTCGTCATATAAAAAGGAGGTTCCCTACTTCAGATAAAAGTTCCTCATATAAAAGGGAGGTACCCTACTTCAAAGAAAAGTGCCTCACATAAAATAGAAGGTACCCTAGATATTTCCAAGATAACAATTCGGTCCAGCATTCATTCGCAGAATGACGAGGATGCAAAATACAAGCTCAAAATATGGAAGCCTCAATAACATAGTATCACAATAAAGAAGGATATTGGTAATACAGAATATCCCAAGAAATCAAAAAAAGAGAAAGAAATAAGTTCCAAAGAGTAGAATATGGATAGATCCAAAAAAACAACAGTACTATAAAATGACTACGCTGAGGGTGGTATGTAGTCCCCACCATTGTTCTCCAAAGGGCGGGCTGCAAAAGACTCTGAGGTACTCGGAATGTGAGCAGCCAAAGTAGGGGCATCTAAGGCAGGCAATGGCCGGGATACGCTGGGTACCCCATGTGACCCGGAAGGGGTACCTGAATGAGCAGAAGAATACTTCCTTCTGTCTTCAATCGCCTTCAGAACCGCAGTCTTGCTAACAAACTTCTCCACATGGGGCACCTTCAGTTCTGGATCCACGCTCCAAACCTCCGTCACAATAAGAGAGAACGCCTTCTCCGCCATCTTATTTTCCTGAGACAGTAGATTCTCATTATTGGCCCTCAACTCTTTACAGTCTCTTTCAACCCGAGTTTTCTCTCCCAAGAGGTCATCAAGGCGTTCTGTCAAAGTCTTGACTTCTCGGGCAAGCTTATCTTCACAGGATCGATGGCTTTGGAGTTCACTCCTTAATTTCTCGACCTCCAGTTAGGTAGCAACAAGGGAGTTAAGGTCGGGAAGGTAATGGCTAAGAAGAAAAGATGCCTGCAGAATGTTAAAGACGAGTTAAAAATCTATACGGCAATATTGGTAAATAAACAAAGAATGGAGGGTAGACTGGGGGTACCCCAGTAAAGCCTACTTCTTGGGTAGCCTTGAGTGCCTGACCGTAAGGCTAGCTCAAGCTCATCTGATCTGTCTCCTCAGCGACCTCGGGAGTAACATTTTCAGCGGAATAATAGAAACAGCACGCCAAGTAGGAGACTTTCTTATTGGATATTGGTTCCATGTCACCCTCACGCAACTCTTCGGAGAAAGAGGAAACCAACCAAAATTTCCTCTTCTTAGAACGAGAGGTACTCTTCGATCCACTGTGGGAGGTACCCTGAGATTTCGCCTTTGCCCCTGGGGCACGAGGTGGCCGTTTTCCCACCACTCCTTGGAAACAAGTGTTGAAAGCATCACCCGCCGACTTCATAACTGCACCCAACACGCAAAGGAAATGTCAGCCAAACATATAGTAAATGCCACAAACGCAAAATGAAAAAAAGAAAAGAAGATAAAAGACACAAAAATAATGGGGTACCCCAATCCCGTAAAATAAGGTACCCCCCATCACCCAAATTATACATGAGTCACCATCGGAAGCGGAAGGAAGGCCTCTATCAATCAGCCCCGCTCTCACCAACCTACTCTCCTCCAACACATTACTACTCCTCTAGGCACTCCTAAACTTCTCCACAAACTTCTTCACTTCCCTCCCTACCTCCTGAACAGGACACGACCCTTTCGCCCACGTCACACCTGCGAAACCATGAATAACCTGAGATTAGCAAGATATTTGAGCGTGGAATTATAGCAAAGAACAATGAACAATTACAAAGGGGATACTCACAGTCTTCGCTGAAGGACTATAAAACCTCTATAGAGTTGCCACTATCATCTAAAGTGTCCACCCACCATTTACCTTCAGTCACAAACCAACCCTTTCTGTAACCCTTTTTTAAGGCGGGATCCCCCTCAACGAGGTTGCCATGGTCACCCCAAGCAGAGAAGTAAGCAATACCAGGATCTTTGTGCTTTTTGAGTTGGTAAAGCCCCATCAACTCCCGAATAGATATATCATGCCGCAACACTTCCAACTATAACACCTGCAAGCCTGTAAGTATCCTCCACCCTGGAAGAGAAAGTTGCCCCAGGGCTACCCCAAATAACTAAACATCCTCACATATAAAGGTTGGAGTGGCAAACGAAGTTCAAGATCAAAGAGGTCAATATGGAGAGCAACCCCATCAGATGCCCAGCACTCAGGTCGCTCACCTACATGGGGTACACTAAGCTGGACAGAAGGAGGAATATTGTATTTGGTCTTGATGTGTTCTAAGTCCCTCAAAGTGGCCCTCCTAGCGCCTAGCGAATGAAGTCGACCATGTTTTGAAATCGGGGTAGAAGGAGACTTGGGGGGTCGATCTAAGGGACGAGCTGGAGCTGTGGGTTTGAATGGTTTAGCCTTTTTTTTAGGATGAAGGGTTGGTCGTTTACTGAAAAAACGAGGGCTGCTACGAGAAGCACTCCTAAGGAGAGGAAACTTAAAGTGTGCGTTACCACTCCTAGAGGCACTGGGGGGACCTATCACCCTCACTAACAGAAATATGGGAGGGAGATCCTGCATGAGGACTATCAACACTACTAGTCTCAATTGCACGGTGTTTCCTCTCTGCCGCCAACATTTTCTTACCCATTTACTTTTCTTTTTTTGCCACACGCCACCAGACCACAAATCCCAACAACATATTCCACCATACATCACCCACCACACATCAGCCAACATATCAACCACCAACCACAACAACAACAACAACAACAAAATGATGAAAAATGAAAAACAAAATTTTTTTCCAGAGTATGCAAAATACCTCAACAATTGATGCGCCAAAAAAAGAGGGAAAAATGAGAAAATATACCTGTGACTCGTATTTGGATTCGTGAGCACAGAGCAATGAAGGTACAATCAACCAAGGTCAGTGAGTAAGAATATACATAAATATATATATTTTAGAATAAATACAAAAAAAGAAGAAAATGAAAAACGAAGAAGACAGCATAGGGGGAAGCATCGCGGTGACTGGAATGCCGTTGGACACCGTCTGAATCCAATGTCGGCTGCCGCGGCTACAGCCACCGAAACCCGCTGCAGCAACCGCCGAAGAGTTTGCTGGAAATCTCACCAGCAAGAATCCAGCCCAAAAGGAAGAAAAAAGGAGAAAAACAAAGAGAGAAAGAGAAAGAAAAGAAAGAAAGCAAGAGGGAAAGCCGCAGCTGCAACCACCGAATTGAAAGCCAAAACTACGGCTGAAACCACCAGAAACCACGGCTGGAAACTGTGAAAAAGAAAGCCAGTAAAAAAAAAGAAGAGGAAAAAGAAGAAGTAAGGAAGAGGAGATACCGTGCCGGAGCGAAGACTAGTCAGGAAATCAACCAGATCAGAGCCCAAAACCGCTACTGCAGCAGCGGAGACCCACGCCAGAAAACATGCAGGAAGAGCGCTGGCCGAGAGCAAGAAGAAAGGGAAAAAAGAAAGGAGGAGAAAGAAGAAAGAAAAGAAAAAAAATAAGAAAAGAAGAAAACGCATGAAGGAGAAGGAAATGAAAAAAAAAAGAAGTAAAGAAAAGGAAGAAAGCCTAGGAGACGAATGGGCGAAAAAAAAAGAGTAAAGAGAAAAGAAAGAATTTTTACCTGGGAGTAATGTTGATGAAGACGAAAAGTTGGAAGAGGCCATTGGAAACCGTCGGTTTTGTAGGAGATCTTTTGGGATTTTTAAAATAAATGATGAGAGAAAAATAAGTGGAAGGGGTTTTAATTACACTTGACCGAATATACTGCAAGAAGTCAGGGATGTTTGTATGAGACAAATATTTTTTAAAATTCAAACTGTGTGTCAGACGGTTGCTACTTCTCAAGGAAAGCAGGAAAGAGACGTAAAGATAACTGCTCATTCCATGTCAGTTGAGTTTAAAAAAAAAAGAGCGGGAAAAGGAAAAGACGAAGAGAAGATTTTTAGCTTTGCACTTCTTGAAGCTTAGTCAGTAAAAGAAATTAAGAAGGGTATCCCCGTTGAGATACCCACCAAGTTAAACTCCACATCGCCACGCGCCGCTCTTACTTAATACGTCAGTTTCTTTTGCCTCCAAATACTTCTCGCCAAAAAGAAACTAAGGGGGTTGTTGTTTGGGGACAAATATAAAAGGCAACAGAGCGCCACGTGTCGGCAAGCGGAATAACTCCAACATAATTTGAGGTACCCTTCTTAATTTGAGGTACTCCGCATAACTGAGAATAAGTCGAGATATCCGGAATAATTCGGGGTACCCCACACAACTGGGGAAGTTGCTCAGGTACCCCCCGCAGCTAGGGTACCCCTTACGATTGGAGGGTACTCCCCACACAGCTAGAGGTACCCTATATAAGTTGCGGGTATCCTGCAGAACGGTTTTGAGGAAAATTCGTCATAAGAAATGTCTCCATCGCTTGAAAAATAACGTTTGATTTCGTCAGAATTAAATGCCAAAACATTGTGCTGAAAAGCGGGGGACAACCGCCTGCCACCCCTGCCAAAAATAAAGGACATTATCACAAGGACAGTGGTCCTTAACCGCCTACCCGACAGCTACTGCAGAGGTACCTAGGACCACTCCCTAGCGCACGCCACGTTTCCAAAATATGAGATACGCCGCGAACGCCATTCTTGATCCCCAAGCATGCGCATAATGGCCCAAAAATCATAAAAAAGAGAGAGGGACGTTAGCCAAAGAGGATATGCCATGTGGTAGCTGAGGTACTCCATATATAAATGTGCCTAGGTTTTATTCTCCATCATATTCTCTTTCACCATCAACACTCACACTCCGAAAAAATAGGTTTTTTTAACCTTAAATCCTAATTTACAGAGGGCTAGCCAGTTCTCTTTGTCCAAAAAGCTTGAGTTTGCTAACTTTAGAGTCGAAGTGTGAACGCCGGGGTACCCCGGCTTCACCTCTAATCTCGATTTCACTGTTTGCAGGAGTGAAGCTCATTTCGAGGGACATTTCACTTGATTCAAACCCTTCATCATTGTTACCACTCCCACCATCACTTGTCACCTTCTCCGGACTTCCGAAAATACCACACACAACATACCAGTGAGGTACCCCATCTCCCCAAAAAAAAAACAAATTCATTGTTCTAGATAGATTTACCTTTTTTCTACCCCCAAAATCTATCGAAAACAGTAATTTTCTTTTTTATCCAAAAATTATTATCACTTTAACATTTTATTTCTAATAAAATAATTATAAGGAAAAAAGAAAAGAAAAGATATTTTTTCTGGCACATTTTGATCGCCGAAATTTTTATAGTTGGATCAAATTTGCACTACTAATAAAGGAAATAATTTTTGTTGTTACCTATTTCTTTTTCGCTAGGGTTGAACAAGTGCACAGATAAAGGTATGCTTGCACACACAATAACAAACAAAAAAAAGTGAAATGGGATAAAAAAAAAGAGGGTTTTCGGTGATCTCTCTTTGATACTTGAGTCAGCGGTTGGAGAACTCGAGTTGAATCATGAAATTGGAGTTTTGGTTAAATTATCTCTCTTGAAAGGGTAATTGAGTATTTATATTATCCTATATTTTTAAATGGGTGAGTCCTTTTTATTTTGGTAAATATGGAGAGTTATTAACTCTTAATAGAATTCTTCTTTCGTGGGACTGAAGTGAGGCATGGTGGTTAGCCAATTAAAACTTCAACTCCTTTATTTTAGAAGTCTATGGGGTGGTGGCATAGCTGGCGTTTCATACCTCTCTCCATTCTTTGTTTTCTTTTAAAATATCTTTTGAGAAGAGAGTAGAGCATGTTTTTAGTAATGGGGGTCGTACCCCTACTTTCGTACACTTGGTGTATTAATAGTCAATTTCTTTAGTTACCTTGATCGTGTTTCAATGGTTATTTCTCTTGTTAAGCCTTATCCCTATATTTCTTCCTTATTAGAATAGTGATTTTTATTATGGTAGATATTCTGTTTGGTTTTTGACAAATAGAATCGAGTTGAAAAATTTTAGTTCGATTTAGTTCAATTCAAGGGATAAACGAATGGTTAATAAAAAACTAAACTACTAGTTTGTGTTCGGTTTGATTTGAGTCGAACTGATCAATAAACCAAACGGTTTGGTTCAATTTAATTAAAAATATAGAAGGTACAAATAAAAATCAATACGGCAAATCAGCTTAGCAAAAAAGCTTGAGTCGGCCTAAGCCTGTTCAGGACTAATACGTGGCTTAAATTTAAGGATATAGGCTAAAAAATTCAAGGCCCGCACATGGTGGGCCTGTATATAAGCCTGATGTAAAAAGACCGAGCTCGTGCTTTATTATATATAAAATTAAAAAAACAAATTAGAAAAGAAAAAAAATCAAAAGTGAAAACGCTCTATAATCTATTCTCCCTAATTTGGTTACTTCAGTTCAACAAAACAAGTAAGAGTATCACTGAAAAGCTTTTTAAATAAAATTTTATTACTTATTTAAAGAGTTATATTAATATTTAAAAATTTAAAAGATATTTAATTAAAATTTTTTAAATAAAAAATATTTTTTTCTTTAATTTATATTTTATTATTATTTATTAAAAAAGAAATATTTTAATTATTATTAATTTTATTTAAAAAATATTTTAAAAAATAACATATTTTTTATTTCTTTTATTATTTGAAGAGTGAAGTATATTTTGAGGAGATGCTCTAAAACGGCTAATGCTACAATGCCAGGCATTAAAGCCCCGGCACCATGCCGGAATTGAAAAAAAACCGTTGGATTCAATTAGATTGAATTCAACGGTTGAGATTAAATTTATATTAAAAATAAAAATAAATGAGTTACATAGTAAACCGGTTCCCTTAAAAGAAAATCCCATAATTTTCTCTCACCTCAATCCAATTTCTTTGCTCTCTCAAAAAAGAAATCCCTAAAATTTCATCTCTCTTTCAAATTCACAGTTTCTCTCATCCCGATTTTTTCACTCATCATCTAAGATCAAATCCACCGTCTTTCTCGCACTAATCAACCAATCAGATCCATCTACCTAGGTATTTGGTTTGTACATGAGAGCAAGAGAGAGGCAGAGCCAATATCACGTCTGTTGCTTCTTTTCCAACCACCTTCGTTGCACTGTTGTCTACACCATTAGTTCTTTAGCCTTTACTGTCGTCATCCTGGCTTTGGCTGGAATCATTGCCCCGTCAGCTGGCCCAAGCTGCCATCGAAAACCCTCAAAACAAGTTAATTTTTTTTTTTGGTTGATTTTTTGAGGTTTGGTTTTTAAGTGTTATTTTTCTATGGGTACCCTAATTTTTTCTTGTTTGGTTTTAGGTGTTGTTTTCTTGTTTTGGGCTCTACACTCTTTGCTAGGAATACTAAAGATGGGCACTCAATAATTTGGTAAGAAATTACCCATTGTTCTGGGTCCATTTTTTTTTTTTTTTTGGTTGTGAATTTTGAGTTAATTATTTTGGGGTTGCAGAGCAATCTTTAAAAATCTATGCAGTGGCGTATCCTGGAATGAAACCAAAAAAAGAGTTGAGGTTTATGTTTGGAGTCATTCTAGGACAGGAAGAGCAGCGTGGATGAGTTGCAGGAAGAGCAGTGTGGCTCGAGGTAACTCCTCTGTTCTCGTAATGTAAAGGACCTAGTGTTTTGATACCAGCTAGTAAGTCCTCGTTTTTTCTATTATCTTTGATCATTTCGCATTTCCTCACTTGCATTCTCGAGATTTTATCTGTTTCTGAGTGATGCTTATTTGAGTCCCAACGGCATCCATCAGTTTTTAATATTTATCATCAAGGAGAGGTGAAATTATTATTTAATGACTGGTATTTTGTATATCACTAGCATTATTCTTTATTTTTTGTGATTTTACTTTTTAATTTGTTTAATTGGATGTAGCCATTATATAGTGTCTGAATTGAGACTGGATGTGAACTAATCTTATGCATCTTGCAAGACTATTCAAGAGTATATGGAGGCCAAATCTCTAATTTCTCTTCAAAATATTGGATTTACTGATTCTCTAATGTTCTTTTTCTTTTTCTTTTATGCAATGCAGCTTGGTGAGCTTGGTGTGGAAAAAGAACATGTTCTGCTTATTCAATCAACCAAAAAAAAATTTGTAAATGTTTTTCTGTCACTATTATTTAACAGAAATTCTTGGTTCTAGTTTTATGTTGTGCTAACGCTATTGAAGTTGATTTAGTATCTTGCTAAAAGTTTAAATTTTGCTAAAAGTTTAAATTTTTCTTACTGCTCTTCAATTAGGGTATGAAAAATAAACTAGCAGCCAGTGCTAATAAAGATGAGGAAGATTTAGAAGGAAGGACAACGTTGCATTTTGCCTGCGGATATGGTGAGCTAAAACAATCTGAGCTTTACCCATTCTTACTTATTTTTCTGGTTGCTTTTTGTTTGAGTTATAAAGGTAGGGCATATGATTTGGATAGAATTAAATATTACTTAACGTTTTGTGTTTTTGGTTATTTAGTTGAGGAAGTGCTAATAAAGCCAATGGCAAACTAGTATTTGTGCTAACTGGGGCTTTCTAGTGATAGTTTGAGCTAACTTCTATGGTTTATGGCATTAATTGTTCATCTCCTAGGGATACTTAGGACCACTTTCTAGTTAGTTTTTTAATGAAAACTTCCTTGGCAAATTCGCCAAGTTAATGACATGGAGTTAATCAAATGCACTTGAATGCTTTAGGTGGAGTGTGCTCAACTCCTACTTAAAGCTGGAGCAAATGTGGATGCTGTGGATAAGAACAAGTACTACCCTACATTATGCAGCTAATTATGACTAGAAGGAATATGTAGCCCCTTTGTTGAAGAACGGTGCTGCTGTGTAAGCCAACACCCAATACTGTTTTAACTTCCGTCTCTATTTTATAAAATGCTATATGATTAATTCTTTCTACTATATTATCTTCTGTTACCACAAAACTGTGCAGAACATGGATCGCAAGACTCCTATTGATGTTACCAAGCTCAATAGCCAACATGACATGCTAAAGCTTCCTGCAACTCCGCATGTGAATGATGGATTTTGACAATTTTATAGGCATTTTAGTGTGTTAGATGAATCTACTCCAGTTAGGCATTAGGTTTTTATCGCAACTTGATGCTTTTGTCAATGCTCATGCTTATTAATCTGATTGCTACCACTAAAATTTTATATCATAAACAATCTCTTCCCTAGATGAGTTATCTGCAGGGAATATTCTTGTTATGGCTTCTTTAATCCCAACTATGATATATTTGTACGTTTTTACAATTTATTGCTTGATTATGCCAAAATAAGCATTTATTCTAGGTTATCCATTTTATAGTTTGGAAGAAGATATTATCCCCCCCCCCCTTCATGATCTTCTACAAATTTTCTGCAATACTAGAATAATAGCCGAAGAAAATGTGATCTTATTTTGGGTATTTGCTATCAATTTAGATATTAATAATGCTAAACTAATGCACATGCCATATATGTGTTGCTAGTTTTGATTGCTTCCTTGATACTATTAAACTTACTTGTCTTGCCCAATTTAATTTTTGCAATTTAGTTATATAATCTATAGTTTTTATCAATACACATTCCTTTTATGAGCTTAATTCAATTATAACAGACTCTTTCCTTAGAAATTTGCAACAATGAATTTTACCTTTTATGCAGAATAAACAATTTAAAAATTACTAATGGAACTTAACATTTTTGTTGTTTGGTAATATAAAATTGTCATCGTAGTTAGTTTTTGCTTGAAAAATTAAACAAATTACAAAATAAATGGTTCAAATAATAGTTAAATTGATAAATTATTACTTGGAGTATTAAACAATAATCACTTGAATTACCAAATAATTTTAATGCTAAGGCAACATTTCCATATTTGTTTCTTAATAGATTGGCTTAATTAAACTTAGTTAATAATAAAAAAATTAAAAATTAATAGATTGGCTTAATTAAACTTAATTAATAATGAAAAAAAATTAAAAATAAGTTTAATTATAAATTATCACTTGAATTGTCAAGGAACTTTGAAATGCACTATTATTTTGTATTTAGTTATGAATAGAAGTGTTTGATAGTTTTTTTATATTAATTAGCTTGATAGAAAGTTAAATATTTGTCAAATGCTTGATAGAAAATGTAACTTGCTATTATTCTATGGAATACTCATATTTAGCCTTTGGGTTAATATAATTCCCATTTATATTACAATTAATAAATTAATAACATCAAATATGAGATAAAATATTTCGTATTCATATTACTATATTAGTAATAAATTGATCACATAATATATGGATTATCAAATATTCACATTCATATCACCCGTCCAAGACCAAAGTATGGGTGAACATAATTCACATCCATATCCCTCCGGAATGATTCTGGAAGATAACGGTTAGCTGTTATCCAAAATCGGTTCACCGTTATCGTTGAAAATGATTCTGGATGATAAGGGTGAGCTGTTACTTGATAAATGTTCACCATTATCTTCTAGAAATAAGTGTACCTGTTAATTTGATTCTGGAAGATAACGGTCAACCGTTATCTGATAACGGCTAACCGTTATTTCTAGAATTACTCTGAAAAATATTCAGGAATATTCTTTATTTTAACTTTATTGAGAACATGCAACATCTAACGTCAAAAATGTAATATCTAACGTCAAACATGCAACATCTAACGTCAAACATGCAACCGTGACGTCCGACATGCAACAACTAACGTTAAACATGAAACTTGCAACACTTCACGTGAAATATACAACTTATCACGTAAAGTTTGCAATTTCGACGTCAAACATGAAACAGCGACAATATTCGGGAATATTTTTTATTTTGGATTTATTCAATACATGCAACATCTAACGTCAAACATGCAACCGTGACGTCGGATAGGCAACAACTGACGTTAAACATGAAACTTGCAACACTTCACGCGAAATTTACAACTGATCACGTAAAGTTTGCAACTTCGACGTCAAACATGAAACGGGCAAGAATATTCGAGAATATTCTTTATTTTGGCTCTATTCAAGAGATGCAACATTTAACGTCAAACATGCGATCGTGACGTCCGACATGCAACAACTGACGTTAAACATGAAACTTGCAACACTTTATGCGAAATATGCAACTGATCACGTAAAGTTTGCAACTTCGACGTCAAACATGAAACGGGCGAGAATATTCGAGAATATTCGAAAATATTCTTTATTTTGGTTTTATTCAAGACATGCAACATTTAACGTCAAACATACAACAGTGACGTCCGAAATGCAACAACGGACGTTAAACATGAAACTTGCAACACTTCACGCAAAATATACAACTGATCACGTAAAGTTTGCAACTTCGACGTCAAACATGAAACGGGCGAGAATATTCGAGAATATTTTTTATTTTGGCTTTATTCAAGACATGCAACATTTAACGTCAAACATGCAACCGTAACGTCGGATAGGCAACAACTGACGTTAAACATGAAATTTGCAATACTTCAAGTGAAATATGCAACTGATTACGTAAAGTTTGCAACTTTGACGTCAAACACGAAACGGGCGAGAATATTCGAGAATATTCTTTATTTTGGCTTTATTCAAGACATGCAACATTTAACGTCAAACATGCAACTGTGACGTCCGACATGCAACAACAGACGTTAAACATGAAACTTGCAACACTTCACGCGAAATATGTAACTGATCACGTAAAGTTTGCAACTTCGACGTCAAACATGAAACGGGCAAGAATATTCGAAAATATTCTTTATTTTGGCTTTATTCAAGACATGCAACATTTAGCTTCAAACATGCAACAGTGACGTCTGACATGCAACAACGGACGTTAAACATGAAACTTGCAACACTTCAGGAAAAATATGCAACTGATCACGTAAAGTTTGTAACTTTGACGTCAAACATGAAACGGGCGAGAATATTCGAGAATATTCTTTATTTTGGCTTTATTGAAGACATGCAACATTTAACGTCAAACATGCAACCGTGACGTCGGATAGGCAACAATTGACGTTAAACATGAAATTTGCAACACTTCACGTGAAATATGCAACTGATTACGTAAAGTTTGCAACTTCGACGTCAAACATGAAACGGGCAAGAATATTCGAGAATATTCTTTATTTTGGCTTTATTAAAGAGATGCAACATTTAACGTCAAACATGCAACCGTGACGTCCGACATGCAACAACGGACGTTAAACATGAAACTTGCAACACTTCACGCGAAATATCCAACTGATCATGTAAAGTTTGTAACTTCGACGTCAAACATGAAACGAGCGAGAATATTCGAGAATATTCTTTATTTTGGCTTTATTCAAGATATGCAACATTTAACGTCAAACATGCAACCGTTACGTCAGACATGTAACAACTGACGTTAAACATGAAATTTTACTTTTTTTATTTTTAATTTTCTTTATTTTTTGACATTTTATTTAATTATATTATATTGTATTATATTATTCAATTTCTTTATCTTTTGTTATTAATTATATTATAAAATACTATTTTTTACATTTATTTTATTTTTTTCATTTTTATATTATATTTTTAATATATATATTTTTTTAAAAAAAGGTGCAACCGGTTTGTTAACCGGCTGCACCAAGTCTTTGACTGCCAAATGGCAGCCAAAGACAGCCGGCTACAATGCCAACGGCATTGTGGCCAAACCCCTCTAAAACAAACATTGCAGACACCACACACGCCAGCCGCCGACCGTGCCTCAAAAGCCAACAGCCAACAGCCACACCCTCAGTCCTCACTGCCTCACTCGCAGCCATCATCACCGCCGATCTTCGCAAGCCTAGCACGCTGCACCACGAGTCGCGAGCCCAGCACCCAGCAGGCAGCCAGATAGTCACGCGAGTCGCGAGCACCAATACGCGTTGAACCTAGCACCAGCAGCGACTGCAGCACGACGACGGACGCCAGCAGTAGCGAACCCACTCTGCCTTGAACACACTATACTCACGTGATCTTTGAGGTAGAAATCAGCCGCACTTTCGATTTTTTCATTTCTTATAGAAAAAAAATAATTTTTGTATTAAATATTTAAATTTGAATCTATATATACGTACATATTAATGTGATTATAAAGTCACAATATTGTTTACTTTGATTGTATACCCTAATCGGTAATGCCCTCAATCTCTCTCCCCCTCAGACTCACGGTCTCACTCTCACCAAACACGACAAACACGATTCAAGCCTTCAAGGTTAAGCATCCATCGCCGTCACCACTGTCTACTGCCGCTCGTCTCTTTCCGTCATCTTCGCCTGCCGCCGCTCATCACTCAATCACGATTCAAGCTTCCAACACTGTCACCACTGCTCGTCTCTTGCCGTCATCTTTGCCAGCCGCCTCTCCTCACCTCATTCATCTTCGGTAGCCGTTGCTGTTGCAGCTTCCCTCAGCCGTTGCTGTCGCGCTGGTGAAGGTGAGTACTGAGTTGTGTTCATTGTTTGTAGTTTTGAATTTATCTATCTCTTCTGGCATGTGCTGGATACGTAAGATTGGAATCACCTTGCAATAAATTCGAAGTCCTTTTCCTTATTACTACTTTTAAATTGGTGGGTGCTTAGATATTTATGAAGTTGCTTTCTTTATCAGTACCTTCATCTAGTATCCAAAATTGTTAGTTTTTGACTTATCTGTTCTCTGTTCTAAGAAGAATAAATAATCATCAACACTTTTTTCTTTTTCCTTTCTCGGCCATGCATATAAAGGAGTGTTTTGTATTTTGTACTAGCAATTAGAAGGTTTATTCTTTGATGAATTTGATATGCATGGTTGGTTTGATTTTTGGAAGTAAGACAATTTAATTGATTGGGGGGAAAAAAATTAAAATGAAGGTTAGGTTGTTATCCACTGTGCAGTTACTAGTTAAACTGTGATGTCTGACCCGAGCCAAATCAAATTTTAGAATCCATCCAAAATGAAACATTTTGGTTAGGTTCAATTATGAAATTTGGTTTGGTTTTGGTTCTATTTCTTAAGAACCGAAGGTTTCAGTCTTGGAACGAACTGGACTGTATACTGTCCACCGCTAGCTTTTACCATCGTAGCCTTGATCCAGGATTCCTCATTTCCTGCCTCGAGAAATCCTTAATGTCCATCTGGTGGTCCTTATTTGCACCCTTGAGGGGTTGTTATTTCCCATGTGGTGGTCCTCACCAATGAGGTAGTATGTCGATCAATTTTCCTGTCAACAATGTTGATACATATATATTTCTTTTGTTAGTCAAATATTTGTTACTACTGAAAATGATAGTAAGACTTTGATAAAAACATTTTCATTTCATAATTATATAATTCGACCAATGGAGCTTAGCCCAAACTTGTCTTTAACTGAAGGGCCAACCAAGATTGGCTCCTTTTTGCCTCCTTATTCTATTTACTAATAGCTGTGACTGTGCCTTTGCCCATCAGCTGCTCGATCAAATATCTGAGCCAAAAAAACATGGGCAAGAGAGGGCGAGACAGAAGAGCATCAAACTTGACATCTGTTTCTCATAAACCTATCTCACTTAGAGAAGAAAAGGCAGGGAAGAAGCTAGTCAACACTACAAACGTCAAGTCAAAATTGAAACTCGAACACTTGCAAAGACTTGCCGTGTGGGCAAGTAGCGAAACTTCTGTTCCTTCCTTGGCCGCACTTTTTGGACATCGCTTGGCCTCTGCCAATGAGGTCCTGGGATTGCAACCAGACCCCTCTTTTTTTTCTTGCCAAAGGTTTTTCCTGAACCTGATTACTTTTATATGTACAAATTTTTGATATACAAGTTTGATCATCCAGTCCATGTGTATTTATTGTTTTTTCATTGATTTCTGACTCAATATGCTACTATATTTGTACTGTATACAAGTAATGCAATATAGACTAATGTACTTTCATAAATGTTGCGTGCTTTCTATATTGTTGTACCTGCATTGTTTTGATTATCTTTATAATTTTAAATGAGTTTAATTGCAAGCTTCCAATGGTTACAACTAGTTTGGAGGTTATTTTATGATTAGATTTTATTATACAGTATACATAGATGATCATTAGTTTCTTTGAATCGGTTAGTGAGTGTGTGCACCATTGATTTTGTATTGCAAAGCACGGAGACATACACACAAATCTAATTTAATTTAGTTTCCAGTCACTAAAAAACATATAACCACCTTTCCTATTAAAAGAAGATTAAAACATGTAAACTTGAGTCATGATATTTCTTTTATATTTAGAATTGTCATATGTTTATGTTCTGAATTGGTGTTAGATTCTGAATTAAGAAGATAGTATTATGATCAATAAAAGATATTGGATGTTCTCTTTGCGATTCATTTCATTTATCTGGATGGAATTTAGTTAGAACTTGCAGTTTGTGTGTGTGTATATATATATATATATATTTTTTTTTTTTGGCTACTGCACTTAGTTGTGTGTTTGTGTGTCCACCTGTGTGTGTGCACAATTACTCTTCCTTTTATGCTTTTCTGTGCAAAGTTCTATTCTTTGTTGGTGGATGACATTTTAGTATGTAAATTGGCTACTCGTTCTGTCTTTTAGAGGATGTGATCAGAGAGGAGCATTTCCTAATCAAAATGAAACATGATGGGTTTAGCTGGAAACATAATGAGGTTTAACTATTTAATATCACTTTGTTGCTTTTATTCGGTGGCTGGTGTATTGTCACTTTAAAGAGTATTTAACATCACTGAGACATAATATCTAGAGAAAGCTATAGGGTTCAAAGAGAGTTAGATGTAACGTTGGTTGTAGTTATTTGAAATTTGAACTGAACTAGAGTACCAATGGATTAATATTAATCCTCTTTAAACTGAAAGACTTGTCATGACAGCTCTAAAAACCAATTTATGAATTTTATATGGTGGCCCTGATTTACTGAATACTTCTCACAGATGCGAGACAGTTCTTCAGCCTGGCTTTAACTGCACCATTCGAATAGAGAAAAACCAAGTGAAATCAAGACGTAGATGGAAGAAGCCTAAGACTTCTATGCAGAACAGAGTGGTTTATAAGTGCCATTTCTGTTCCCATCACAATCTTAAGAGAGGGACTCCTGTTGGGCACATGAAAGAGATATGCCCTATGAAGGCAAACCCATCTTCAAGACCTCAATGTGGTAGTAAATCGCCACTCAAACGGTCTGCCAACACCACGAAAGATATGAGAAGCAAGGATGAAGTTAGTAAGGTGGACGACGAAGCATTGCCATCAATATCCAAAAACCGTGTAGAAACTCCTCCATTGAAAAGTAGAATTACTCTGGAGGGCGAAAAGAGGAGGAGAAAATCGGGAAATAAAAATTCAGCCGAATCTGAGAGTAATTCGGCTGTAGCTGATGATAAAACTGTCGGTGTTTCAAGTGGAAGGAGGAGAAGAACATCTTGGATAAGCCTAAAGGAAATTGCTGAGAGAAGTGAGGATGATAATGGCCGAATGGCTAACTTAACAATCCCATTCTCTTTGTAAAAATGAGAACCTTTTTCCTAGATCAATTTTCAAAGGAAACATAATAGTTTGAAGATTGTTGTAATAGAGAGTTGATTCATCTACCTTCATTTGCAAGTTAAAAGTTTGTTTATGCTTTGGACTATGATACAGCATTTTGACTGTATTCTTTTGAATGTGTATTTTAATTTCTCTTTACATATAATCTGAAATCAAATGCAGGCACATCTTAACATTTTATCTAACTTTTAATCCACTTTCATTGACAACTAATTTATCCTTTTTTTTAAATGTTATATGGAATATTTGATTTTTTTTAATTGTAATTTTTAGCATTAGCAGAGATGAAAAACAATGGCAAACTGTATTTTACGCAAATAAAATGATTGCTTATGCTAAGTATGTCCTATAAATCAGCACACTTGGGGGGCTTGGAGATACTGAGGTGTCTCGAGAGAAAGAGAGAGTGGGGAATGGTTGATTGGCAAGGTCTGGACAAGCGACGAAGACGAGGATGAATAAAGAACATGTAAATTAGAAGAAAATAAAGAACAACAATCATTGAGGCAAAGCAAGGGGAAGCAAATAAAGCTTCAAGAAGAAGAAAACGACGAACAACTAGAAGAAGAGAGAAAGGTATCGAAGAGGGAGAGAAGAGATAACGGAAAGGTCAAAGAAGCTGAGAAGCCACTGAACGACGGTGTTAAAGACAAAGGAGAGGAGGAAGAGCAGCCTGAGGGGCACGCTAAGCTGGTTGGTGAACCGGTTCGATTTTTCCAGTAAAGGAAGAGACAAAGGAGCCATTACAAGGCTGTTGAGTTCGAGGGCGATAAATGCAAACTTGTGAGTTCTTTTTTTCTTTTTTAACTGAATAGAGAAATGTACATTCCATTGGATTTGGTTTGCATTTCTGAATTTAAGGCTTTGCGTTCTTTTTATAAATTTTAATTAGGGAGATTTATGGTCGTTTAACTTTAAAGGAATATTTAATTTTCTTGTGATTGTTCTCCAGGAGGATCCTGTTCTTTTTCACTCCTGAGGATACAAATCAGAAACCTTATGCGGCAATCATTAAGGTAATTCTCTTCTGAAACTATGATAATTACATTAAGTTCTGTTCTGCTTAATAAAGATACCTGTATTCTTAATGCATTTTTAAGATTAATTAACTCTGATTATTGGACACAGCGAACTCTTAGAAGTGTTCATGTGTCATACACAGACCCCCCCTCTTTTGATTGCCCAAATTTTCATTACGTTGATGAATTTTCCATTGTAAAATCAGCTATCTATTCATGAAATTGTTTGCTTCTTTCTGTTTGGATGCTTAAATGTGTTTGGTATCACTTGCTTGAATTATGAAACTATTGGTCTGTTGACAGGATATTACTCAGTCCAGAGATGGGAGCATGATGGTTACTGGACAGTGGTTTTATCACCCTGAAGAAGCTGACAGAGAAGGTGGTGGAAATTGGCTGTCCCGTGATACAAGGGATCTTTTTTACAGTTTTTACCTGGATGAGGTTCCAGTAGAATCTGTGATGCATAAATGTGTTGTGGTTTTTGTCCCCATTCACAAGCACCTCCCAAATCATAAACAACACCCTGGTTTTATTGTTCAAAAGGTTTATGACACTGTGGACCGGAAACTCTGGAAGCTTACTGATAAAGACTATGGAGATAATAAGCAGCATGAGGTTGATCTCCCTAGTTCAGAAGATTCGGGTGCACTTTGGAGACCTTCCTGACATTGGGCCTCAGGAAACTGCTGCTCGGGAGCAGAAAGATCAGTTAAATGCTAAAAGAATGCTGTGGAAAAAGAACATATCACCTCTTGATGTTTCAAGAAAGGAAGGTTGCATGACCAGGTCAGATCAGTATGTTCAGGCTGAGACACCAGGAAGCTGTACTAGCAATGCCCCGGAATACTACAACATTTTAGCAAGATTTAAGGCATTGACCAGAGAAACATATCGTGATAAATGGTTAGAGAGGCTTCTCCAAGGCCTTCAACATCTGCGATTCTGCTGACAGCATTCATGCAGATCAGAATGGGAAAGGTGGTTGTGATGGGTTGACCATGAAAGCAAGGATAAGTCAGCGGGAACCGAAAATGGATATCGAGAAAAGGGTTAGAAGATTTCAATTTACTTGTTTTTTAATTTTTTTTAAATTTTATCTGTCCGATTTTTTTGATGTATTTTTGTTTGACCTAGATACTTTTAATTTTTATTTGAAATTTTTAGCTATCCCATTTTTCGATTTATTTTTCTTTGGCCTAATTGATGCGAACGGAAAATGGGTCTTATATGGATGCTTATTCATAGGGTTCTAATATTCTGCCTTTTACAGAATGGGAATTCTTTTCTCTGGCCAGATACTGCCATTGCAGCTGTTACGGCTCTTGAGAAGGCTTCACATGATGCTCTTTCTACAGATTTTCAGAAGCACAACCAGAAACTGCATCAGCTTTTGTTTAATCTCAAGGTTAGAAGGGTGTCTTTCAGCTTGTTTACATAATTCAGTACATGCAGACATGTATAGAGACCCAAACTTATTTGCATGCTTGAATTAATACAATCTATTATTACATTCCTGCCTGCCGATGGACACATGTAAACCTTTTCTCAATGGTCAGCTACAAGGCCGAGCGTTATGCAACTACTTGTTTTCTTAATTAAATAAGATGATTGATTATATTTTACTACCATCTTGTTTTCCCAATAATGACTATACAATGAAGATAGGTTTTAGTAATTGTGAATGTCTTTCAGATTTGGTACTACATGCTGTGAATGTCATCACATGGATGTTTAAGATACTGCTTTAATTGTTTAATTTTTATTTTTTGTATTCTTGGCAGAGTACTGCACTGCTAGCCCTGTGTTTTCTAAAGGGGAATTTGGAACCTTCTAAGATTCTGGACATGTCACCTAATGAGTTAAACGTACTATATTATCCGTGGGTAGTTTACTTTTATTTTTATTTGTTATTGTTCCTGCATTTATGATTAAAAGTTTTATCTACTAAGTGGAGAGTTGGAACCTTCTAAGATACTTATCACCTTGTGAGTGAAAAGCTACTATTTTGTAATAGTTGGTAGTTGTGGTTTTTTTTTCCTTCACCCCTCTACTCCCCCCGCATTTGTGAGTAACTGCTTTTTCTCGATCTAGTTAGGCATCTGTAACTGATAATGATTTTGTTGATTGATCTTCCTTATGCTTCTATTTTGATTGAGTAACTGTTTTTCAGCAAGGAGGGAACATCTAATAGATATTTGTTGTTGGCTCTTTATGAATATGCATATTTGCATATCATGTTAACAATTTTCAACTGTATGTGATGCATAAATTATTAAAATATCTGCTCAATCTTTTCTGTTTGCACTACTGAAAAATTGTTTAACTGTGTATGGAAGTGACTTATTTAAGCCAGTTTTCTGGTCATCCATGAGTTCAATTGAAACTGGTTTTGTGGCTTATATAGATGTGTATATATATATATGTTAATAGGTGTAAGTACTTGTTTGTGAAGTTCTATACTGGATTTCTTTTACGGGTTCTAACCCGTATCTTTAGTTCAATGTGATATGCTGATAAGACACTAGGATCATTAAAGTGGACATTTGGTATATGTTTTGTGTGGTTTTGTATGAGGATGGGGATATGTCTCATCTGATTATCTTACTGCTAGGAGGGTCTAACAGCAGAGGAGACAGCAAAGGAAGAGTCTGATGAGTCGGAGCAAATGCAGGTTACAGTCTTTTATCTCATATTGGTTCAAAATTCAGGAGTTAAGTTCAATTTATTTTAGTTGTGATATGTGCTCATATTTAGCTCATTGCTTGTAAAACAGATGACAGATGCTAGGTGCTCAAGGTGCAATGAGTGTAAAGTGGGCCTCAGGGACATCATCCAAGCAGGACTCGGAGATCGATATCAGGTTTTTGCATTTTATAACTTACCTGATGATAGTAATTCCTTTCTTTGCTGTTTGAACAATATTTGATCAAGGTGCTATCATTCAGATTCTTTTGATAAGAAGGTGCTGTCAATCAGATAACATTTGCCAACTTGAGAAATGTGATTTTGATAACTAATTCTAAGATTCGACTTTTATATGTGTTTTCATGTTCTAAATCTTTATGATTTTGTGTTTTAGGGTAAGCGAAATCAATTTGTCATTATTTTAGCAGTTGTCTGAAGCGCATCTGCTTATAATTTTTTAGCTCGTCTCCTTAATTTGAATTTGTTTTTTGTCTGGTTTCAGTTGGAGTGTATTGCCGTGGTCATTCCTGGAGCGTCTTCCCTAACAATTGATGGACGAGGATCTTTAGCAAAAAGCATAGGCATAGCATCTTTGGCCGTTGCCAAGTATGATAGCCTTGAGAAGAATTTGTCGAGTCCTCGTGAGTTTGAGAATCAGCCAATGCTGTCCTTAAGAAATCAAGTGAAGCATATATGCCTGTGTTGGGGGCCCAGAGATCATTTGGCAAGTCCAAAACTGAAGAGAATCCTGATTCCTCAATAGTAAAGAAAGCCAACAGGCAGTCCTAATCCCTTATATAGCGTCACCTTGGGGATCTCCATATTCTTGTTTTAGTTTAGTTGTAGTCTCGGGAAATAGCTACCTCTGTACAGTGTTAACTTTACGTCAAGCTAAGCATGTTTTTCTCGGAGTTATAACAACTTTTCACCTCATGCATATTTCAAATACGCATGTCGCTAAACTGTTGACGATATCGGAGGATTGGAGCAATCATCGTTGTCACTAATAAGGTTGATTGCTTTAACCAGAATGTGATGGCTGTTGATTGCCTCATCCAGAATCTGATGACTTTGTTAAATATTTAACTTAGCAATAGAGTAATTTTTTATGTCGCGAGTGGCTGAGCGGTAATAAATGGGACAAGTTTGATGAGCACATGGCATGTTCATTTTGCTTGGTTATGTATCTACAATGTTTGTTACATGGTATTGTGGAAGTAAAGGTCCACATAAGTTGATTGAAAACAGTAGTACCAAAAGAATAAAGGGAAATTTACGCAAGTAGCTATATAAATCGGTCCGCTGGCGAAACCAGCATTCAGTGGATCATTTTCTTTTTCTTTTTTATGCCAATCGCAACCTTTTTGGACTATTTTACCCTACTTCCTGGTACTTCTCCCAACCAAAGAAATACCTGTATTCCCAACTTATAAGCCACTTATACGACTGGTTTCTCACCCAATTTCGTTTTAGTCCTTTACATGAATAACAATAATAATAAAGGAAAATGTTTCAAAAATTGAGTTTATCTGCTCCCACAACTGACTTTTTGTGAGCTTGCCCCTCAACATTTACCGTTTATTTCGTTTTAGGGTTTATGATTTATTTTCTTTTCCATTTTCAAGACGGCCAACTGGAATCATTAGTTTAATGGGTAGGATTTACATGATTTCGTTACGTACTGTGATGTGAAATTTGATTTTGTGGCGTGGGTTTACTAGATTAGTGTCTATGTACTGGATTTAAATGTAACGGTCCTGTGTAACTTAAAACACTTAGGTTATCTTTAGTATACTGCATTGGATTATGTTATATTACATTATTTTAATATAGGTGTATTGTATTGTATTATAGGGTTATTTTTCGACACCCCCCATATGTTTCGACAAATATTACCATGCACCCACTTATTTCAACAATGATCACTGCACACCCATTCCATTAAATTCTGCCATTTAATTTAACTAGCCAAAGGTAAAATATACATTGTGTAATAAACAAATAAAAAATTAAGTTAAAGTTGTTGCATAGGAGAAAGAGAACAGTGAGAAGGAAGAGAAAAGTGTTGTCATTTTAGAGAAAACAGCTTCATCTATACAAAATATGTTCTCTATGAGCAAATATCGAAGCAATATGGAGGGAAAATATTGCGTGTTGGAGATAATTTCGTGCAAATTGCTTGATCTCTTACCTAACACATGCTCGTTTTTCAAGAACCTTGAGGATTACACAACTCATTGGGTTGTGAGAGTGGAATAGAGTGGTTTTTGTAGCTTCGGTCTGCACACATTGAGGTGAGGTTTTATATTGTTCATGTGGATTTTTTTGTTGGAGTATTACTCAATATATGTTAGATTACATGCATGCAAGTGATATTTGTGTGGGATTTGATGAGGTTGGTCATGGGTTTTCTCGATTTTATGTGTTTCCTGTGTTGAAATTGTTCAGACATGCTTTGTTTGGTAATTTATGTCAATAATGTACAGAAATTGATTGCTTCCATCTTATGTCTCAATAATTGGTTCATCATCTTAGTTAAGTGATGAGTCTTTAATTTTTTAAATGCCCAAGTAGTATTGATTACTTGACATGACCATATACTTGTTCTGGATCTGCCATTTTACTATTGTAGACATTAAAGTCATGGTTTGCAGACTCCAGCGAATCCAAATTATATTTATTAGATAATGCCCTCTAGGTCCATATCACTTTATATGAACCGGACTTGCTCATATGCTATCAATTGTGTTGTGGAATTCTAGGGACATTGAGATTATTGTGATGCATGCATGGTGCTTTCCATTTCCTACACTCCTGCTGACTGCAAACCTAATTGGTAGTGCTATTTGTGGCGCAAGATTGCAGCTTTTTGTTGCTGCCCATCCCTTGCCAAGTTTTGTGCCTCTCTATTAGTCTTGCCCGGAAATCAAACTTTTCATATGTAAATGGGGATGATACATTAAGTTTATACATTACTTTCTTTTTATGTTTCATACTCCATCTCTATATTATAATTGAATCTTTGGCTATTATCCTTTGCCTGCAACCCCATCTCGTTAATCAAAGAACATAAAGTTCATCTCCATTTACTTAGTTTTTTAATTTAATTCCATGGATGTTGAGGTGAAATTTTCATTAAAGAAAACTGTCAATTAGTGCGGCATGTCAATGGTTCTTTTTGCTGTAACTAACATCAGGTTATATGAATTTTCACATTAATTAGTTTATTTAGCATGTATGCCCTATTATACAGCAGGTGCATGATTTTTTTTGCCAATATTAAAGAAATTGTTATACAGTTAGCCTTACATTATGCTATTTTTTAATTGTAGATGACTAAGGATGACAATAAGCCAACTACTGTATTTGTAAAATTCATGGGAGAGACACATAATATGGGAATAATTGATTTAGAGAAAATGAGCACCATTGCCCTTGTCAATAGGGTTATGCACATGGTGTTGCAAAGGAATTGAAGCTTTAAAGAGAAATTCAAGCTCACTCTAACACAGCCATGGGATAATGACTGCACTAACATTCGCGGTGAAGATGATCTTTTTTCAGTGTGGTCCTAGTACAACCACTATGGCTATTATAAAATTCACCTTGACCTGGAGATTATATCAAAACCAGCTAACTCATCAGCTAGAAAGTCACTTTTCCAACAGCCACTTATTAATGCCGCAACAAAATGCATTCCACCAGAAAACCCCACAACTATCAACCTCAATGTTCTTATCAATGAAGCCCAAACCAGTGATATCCTGATGAAGCTTGTACCACCTCACCTATTGCATACCCAGCCAAGTCCTAGTCACTCTAATGCATCCCTATACGAAAACTTTATAAATACCTTCAAAAAATCACCGACTTTCCACTAAAGGAGTACTCCCTGTAACAAAAGGTGGTTACAAAGATTCTAATTTGAGGCTTTGTTCCCCTTCTGATCAGCAACAACAGACTTTCAATTTATCTCAATCACTGTCTCTTTTTCTCTATGATAGAATTTCAGTCTGCCAAAGACAACAATAGCTAGTTATTGACGAAGCACCAATTTCAAAATCATATGCGTCATCATTACTAAACACACAAAACTATGAATCTCAAGTTTTACAAGCTTTCAATCTTGATCGCAGCCAGACAAAAAATTAGAATTTACAAAAAAAAAAAAAATCCAGTGTTAAAGTTAATGAACAATTCTGTAGTTACGACTCTAATGACAGTATGTACAACACGTTTGACAGTGATGATGAGTTTCAGCAAAATGCAGAGCAAGCTCAGTTATATGTCCAAGTTACTGATCCAAATGTTGGTGATTGTTTGTTATCAGATTATGAGAGTGACAGCAACGAATTTGGTCTATGTGCTAATGAAGATAGTGATAGAATAATGAAGGTGATAGATGCTAAGATAAGGGCCAATATGTATATTCCTAGTGATGGCTTGTTGAGTTCTTTATTTGAAAAAACTTCAAAAACTTCACTGAACTTGCAGTTGCTTTGAGGAAGTTTGCTGTATACGAGAGGTTTAAGACCAAGAAAGACAAGTTTGATAGGACTAGGATTTTTGTTAGTTGCAAAGAGTATAGATGCCCTTGGTATTTACATGCAGGTAGAATTGTAATTTGAGAGACTTTCATGGTAAAGCGATATCATAATGTCCATAGTTGTGCAAGGCTATTGAAAAATCCAGAATGCACTGCTAACTTCATAGCGTCAAAATTTCAGGAAACAATTCTTTCACACCCACTAAAGTTAATTTTATTATGAGTTAGCTGACACTATAAGAAAATTGATATTTTATTACAAAAAATTTAGTCACTAAAGATAACAAATTAGTCACCTTATATCTTTTAAGACAAAAAATAAATTGTCACGTGTTAGTCGTATAAAGACCATCCTAAAAAGTTCTAGCAACCAAAATTATTTTCGTCATGTTAAAAATATGTTTTTGTGACAACAACCATTGTCTTAAAATTAAGTTAAAATTGTCACAAATGATATTCAAAATGGTCAAATTAGATATTAAAAAATGCAACCGATGACACTTCACATTTGTCACAATAAGTGATTTATAGTGACTATAATATTTGTCTTAATACGTGGTTTATTGTGACTATAATATTTGTCTCAATATGTGATCTATAATAATTATAATATTTGTCTCAAGTGTGTGAAAATATAGTCTCAATAATTACTAAAAATCATCATTTTAGAGATTTGAAGATACAATTAGTGACGCTATTTTTTTGTTGTTAAAGTTTACATATCGCGATGTTATATAATCGCCTCAAGTAGTTGTCGTTTGTGACAATTTTTGCAAATACGAATGATAATTAATTTACTTTCAAATTTGTTTTAAGGACAATTTATACAGTCTCACATGAATTTTAATAACTATATGTGACCATATAATTTAAAATTCAGTGACAAAAGAACTTCAAAATGAAAAATATTATTAACATAAATCCATGAAGGGGTATACAATTATCAGTTGTTGATACAATCATCATTCCTTTAGTTAATCTAGAAATACTCAATCAATGGCAGCAAGTACAACTGAAATCCACAAAGCTTCTGCAACTCAGAAATCTCATAAGTCAACCTTATACTATCCAGAAATCAAGTCCAACAACACTTGTATAAAGCAAAAAACAACTCAATCAACCATAGGCAACTTTGCAAAGCAAATAACCATAAATGAACCATGTAAATGACAAGAAATTAACCCAACCACAAGTCAACAAAGGCAACATTTTATCATGCTCAATCCTCAATAGAGCAATTTTATACTTTTTAATTAGTGGCTTTCATATAATTAATTTTGAACTGTTAAAATATTAGGAATATTACTAAGGTTTGAAACTAAAAAATATTTACCAAAATAGATCAGATGGAGGAAGGTAAATATTGAATCCTGAATCAAATGACTTGCATCGTCTTTGTCTCCCACAATCATCATCATCACTGCTTTCAAGAACCCGATGGTGAATACCTTTCTTCTATAAAGGATCCAACAATAATAATAAACATTTGCTATGATTTTAGTGTCAATTTCAAAATATACCTCTTACTTGAAAGGATGGCAATAACTGCAATAAAGACAATAACAATTGAAGCTATGAGGGCTATCTCAAAAGAACCTTAATTGAATACTTAGCACTAGCCTGCAAAGCAAAGGATGCATCACCTTCTGGCCAATGTACAAATTATATAGCAGAAATTCTTTTTCTAAGAACAAAATTTTGACACAGAACAGTATTGCAGTTGATACCTTTGTCTTGTCAATCATGAGTTGTACTTTAACCTGAATGATTTGGCAGCAAGCTTTGCATGATAATCATTCGAAAAAACATACACAATATCAACATCATCCAAGACCTATTAAAACCATCTTGAAAACGACCGCATTCATAAATCAAGAACATCAAAGCATTTAGAAACAAATCTAGCAAACACCTAAACAAGTTTGATGTCAAAAGCTATTGCAGCAAAAGACTTCCTCACACATGAAACAAAATAATTCAGTAATTAATAAATCATTTCAATTCAACATACAAGAAAATAATATATGGCTATCATTTTAGCCAAGATGTTTCTGTATTTTTTTTCATTTCTGAGCTCCTTTACACTCAAATCTTTTGCACACATTCCCTAATTAAAGTTAAGTATTAGTATAATATCTTAAATCTTTTTTTATTTGAAGCAACTATCACATTCAGTTGGCAATCCATATAATCACGTAGTGTTATTCACTGTTGTTACTTTGGTTAGTTTCCTAGCAAACAAATAGGGTAAGTGAAAATTATCTAATTGGAGAAGTTTCCAAAAACTCGTAGGAAGAGAAAGAAGTATGCGAGATTAGCAATTGAAGAGAGCGAATGTTAAGTAAAACCTGCGTATCTTCACCGCCACCGAAAAGCAGCCAAAAATGGCTACACGAAGCCGTGATTTCTCTCGTAAAGCGTCACCATGATTGGTAAGATCTGCTGGATTTTCGACCCACTACTATCTATGTTTTACTCTTCACAACAACCTTTTCAAAACCCAATCGCCATCACTGCCCAGAAGCCACCGGAGTTGCTGCGGCCAGCCAGCAAATTTGCACAGGTTGTGGATCTTAACTCGCCGCATCCCTCTGCGCATCGGCACTGCCAATACTTCCATCGTTCTTCGCATGCCCTGAAGTTTCTTCAATCGAATAATGACAACTGATTTAAGTGGGAGGCTAAGTGATATGAGTTGAGTGAGAGGCTAAGGTGATGGTGGCTGTGAATACTTTGCTTTCTTCGGCTGTGAGTGAGAGTTAGACTGTGTTGTTATTATTCTTTTTTCTTCAGTGTTGTAAAGTTCGTAAAAAAAAAGAGTCAGATACTAAATAACGTGCCAGGAAAAAAAGTCATGAATTATATTATTACTAAAGACAAAATTTTAAATTACTATTTTTTAGTTTTGCCAAAGTAGGTAATTATTTGTGACAATAAACAAGGTCCTAAAATTAGCCAACACCCTATTAGCTTTCGAGACTAATATTTTTTGTCACAAATGATTTGATTAATTTTATATCACTCTTTTAGTTACGAAATAATTGTGTCACCTATGATTATATTTCGCTACCATATTTTTTGTCATTAAAGATGATATTTTGTAAGAAAATGATCAATTATGGAGGGAATTTTTTGTGCTAAAAAAAGCATGCTCTTTTGCGACTAATTTTATATTTGTCCTAAAACATTTGATTTGGTGGCCAATTAATGGGTCCCAAAACAAATATTATTCATTATAAAAAATCGTTACAATAAGTACTATTTTAAGACAAAATCTACAAATGTCATACTAAAAATCGTCTTAAAAAATCAAATTTCTTGTAGTGTGAACAGAATGTATGGAGTTAAGGTTGACAAGCAGAAGGTCTATCGAGTAAAGAAAATTACTCTTGAAAGTGATAGGGCAGACTTTGAGTCAAGTTATAGGCTCATCAGATCATATGCATAGATGATCCTCAACAAGATGCCAGATGCCTTGGCCATTGTACATGTCATGAGATTGCATGGCAATCAGGTTAAGACACACTTTGATCGATGCATTATTTCATTTCTAGCACTCAAAAAAGGCTTCAACGAGGGCTGCACACCTTTCATTGGCATTGATGGCTGCCATTTGAAAGGTCTATACAAGGGTATTCTTCTCTCAACTATTGCATTGGATGTAAATACTAGTATTTATCCGATTGTTGTATGTAATGTTGAGAGCACAAATATATGAACCTGGGTTTTAGGACACTTGAAAAAGTATATGAAAGATTCAAGGCAATTTACTTTTATGTGTGATAAGCAAAAGGGAATTCAAAATGCCTTAAGACTTGAGTATCCTAAGCCACATGTTAGATTTTGTGCAAGACACCTTTTAGCGAACTTGAAGTCTAAGCATCCAAGAATTGACTTTAAAGGTGGTTTTTAGGAAGCTGCGCAAGCTTCTAATCAAATTGATTTTGAAAGAGTAATGGAAAAAATCAAGAGTGTAGATGCTAGTGCATATAAGACACTTAGAAAAGTACATCCAAGGTTCTGATCAAGACATGCATTTGACAAAATTTCCAAATCTGATCATTGTACTAATAACATGACAAAGTCATTCAATGCATGGCTTGGTGAGCAAAGAAAACTACCTTTACTGACTTTGTTGGACTTCATTAAAAAAAATGATGAAGATGATGATAACCAGAAAGAAGAAAGCTGAGGCTTGGCCATTTGAAATTTTCGGGAGAGTGTATGAAAAGATACAAAAAAAAAATCTACAACTGTCTAGAGGCTATGCTATAGCTCCTGCAAGTGAGTGGTTGTATGAGGTTAAAAACAAATGGAGGACTTATATAATTGATCTACAACACCATTTATGTGACTGTGGTTTTTGACACATTAGTGGATACCCTTATATATATGTAATGCCTTGTATAGTATACAGTAAGAAAGACCAAGAACAGTTTGTGAACCAGTGTTTCAAGAGAACAACTTAGCTGAAACCTTATGTTGGAATTATCCAACCAATTCCAGATAAAGTCAACTGGCTAGCAGTACTTAGGGATGAGATTTTGCCTCATTTGGTGAAGAAACAGCTTGGAAGGCCAAAATTAAATCGAAGAAGGGAGCCTGATGAGGTTCCTCTAGAGAAAAGGAGATACAAGATGCAATGTAAGTGTTGTCATGAGTTTGGCCGCAACGAGAGAGCTTGCCTAATTAACCCAGACAATGCTAACAAGAAGACAAGACACTTCCAAGTGAAATAAAGACTAACACTTATATTTTTTATATTTCATAGATGCTAAAATTGCATGCTGCAAATAGAATTAATTTTGTATTTTCCTTCTGAATTAGAACAATCTCAAAGCTTACAAAGAGGCAGCTACAAAAGAAAGAGAAATTGAAATTAGTAACATGATAAATGTGAATGTAGAGTTATATTGTTTATTCATATGAGTTCTGATTGTTGGTAATATATGCATGTATGTTTGAGTCCTGTTGGTTGGTTTTATATAACCAGTTTATGAATCTTCCTATAGAAGCAATATAATGTTATAGTTACTTTTATCATGACTAACTTGCAGGACCACTGCAAAGGAACACATCTCAAGCCCATTACAATCCAACAACTACGAGAGTGACTAATTGTTGTGCAAATTTTGTTGAACTCGCAAGCGCACGAATCATTGTAGAATAGATCAATGGTGTTGAGTGTCGATCCCACGAGGAGGTAGATTTTAATTATATGGAGAATTGATTATGTAAATGGGTGGTTGAATTTGTGTGGAAGTGATTTAGATTATGCTGTAATTTAAATTGGATTGGCAGAAATAATTAAACTGGAAACTATTGAGATAAAGCACTTGGGTATCTGGATCCGTATCAACATGCACCATGGGTTAAATAATCCTTATTAATACCAATTAAATCATGAGGGGGGAATCCACACCTCATGAACCACGCTCTAATCAATATGGTGCTAAGGGCTTATCGTGTCAAATAATAATAACCTTATACTAGGGTGCCGGTAAAACCAGGGCGGTAACTAGACAAGATTATTATTATTTATCGATGAAAAGTCAAAACCTCCACAGAAATTAGAGGGAAAGAGAAAATAAATTTACCAAATAAAGCCCATGACACATGTTGAGACTTCACCTTCAACCCAAGCTTGAAAGAAAATTAGCCACTCATAATTAAACTAAGGGTAAAATAAAAATTTATTAAAATACATAGAAAATACAAGATGGAGAAAGAATTACAGAAAACTAAGCTCAAAAATGGATTCAGGGGTATCAAATTAGGGGGAAAGGCCCCCTTTTTATAGATACATTGAATAAATTATGGCCATCAGATTAAAAACAGTTTGGACGCACAGGATTGCGCCACGTCATCAGTCAACAGTACGCGGTTTGACCACAAATTTGACCACGCGGTTTGAACAATAACACGGTATGAACAGTGTCGTAAACAGTACTCATGAACAGTGCCGTACATGTGAATAGTGCCGTATATGTGAACAGTTTCATTTTTCCTTTTATGCTCCTCTTAAGGTTTTCAACTGTCTTGAGTTCAAAAGTGACGTTCGTTTTGTTATCCGATATCTCGTTCATTATGAAATGACCATGATGCCCCTAAAATACATAAAATACTTAATTAAAACAAAACACTCATAATTAAATAACAAGGGAATTAAATAAATAAAATTAGAGATGTTAGTAAAACTTGAAGTACAAAATGACAATTTTCTCCTTTATAAATATACACTTTCTAACACTCAACACTAATCCATTTGAAAGTCATAATGTTGTAGTGACTAAGCATCTTATGAGTCGGCAGCAGTCAGCAATGTTTCAGAATTTTTGTCATAATGTTCAGCCACATAACCACTTTGGGGCTTCAATTTCTAATGTCAGAAGGCGTGAGTCACATGGCAGCTGGATTGGAGTTCAAGGCAGAAGAATTATGTAGGGAAGCAGTGTCCAAGTAGGAGGAAATGACATGGTTATTGGCGATGAACAGTCAAAGGCATTGGATAAGGGGAAAGCACTAGCTTTCCCACCATGGAGGGTATGTTATTTACATTGTAATTTAACATTATTTACAATAAAATCTAAACAAGAAGTTAATACAAATTATTGTGTTTTTTATGCAGCTATGAATTAATTGGGTTGATGTCATTTGCAGCTGTTAGTAAGGTAAATAGTGGAAGTATAAATGATGTTTGATGACACCTTCCACAATACCACGACAAGCTTTAATTAGAAATTGTTATTTTGCAGTATTTTGATGCCTTTTTAAACCATAGGCTTATGAATGAGTGCACGGACACTATTATATAGGTGTATTTGGAGTTTGTGGTATTTTGAAAGTTGTTGGGTATAGGAAAGTCATAGGCTTAACATATATACCAACAATAGTTTTTAGCTTTTTTGTAAAGAATTTGTAGCAGTTGGTATTTTTTCCAAATAGTTATTGATGTTGTTAATGATTAATTATATATTTCAAATATCAAGTGTTACAAAATGCATTCATATATTGGTGGTGATAACCTCTAAATGCATGATATTGCAGGTCGTGTTACCAAATGCATAAATTACAGTAGTAGTGGTGATTTGAAATCAATTAATTAATATTACATGTCAATTGTTACCATCTGATTTCTAAATATTACATTTGGTGATAAACAATATAAGAAGTAGAAGGATGACGATCATGTTGACACATGTTTTTGTTGCCTTCAAAATACTTTCTAGAGTATCAAATTTGCTATTTACTTCATCTCTTAGCACTTGAGTTGTGTTCATGCCATTGTCATCATAATGTGTTCCTAGAAATAAATCTCATCTTGAAATAATCTTATTAGCTTCATTATCAGTTGGTGACCACCATTTGAAAAACCCGCATCTGCCTGTTCTGCAATTATAGAATAGCTTGTGTGGATTATCTGGAGTTTGCGAAATTTTGATTACTGCCCTGTACCTGCAATAACATCTCTTATTGTAGAACTTTATAATACCACCATTTATGTCTTTAACATGTGGGACACCAAGGCTGCTTGACGAAGAAGGACTCTGATTTGTATTTGATGCTTAGGGTTTGCTAGAACTGTTAGATGTATTAGCTGAAGTAAGCATTGTTTGATAATGATTTTTGGCTATAGTGGATGATTGAGATGTGAATTGATTGATAAATGATGAACTCTTCAGTCATGAAAGCTAATTGCATGCCTTATGAATCTATTTAACATGTTGAGGTAGAATGGTTATCTCTTGTTATCGTTGTCAATATTTGGGCAAGCAATTGAAACTTGTAGGTTATCGTTATAAGACTATTGGAGCATTATTTTTTAAGGGTAAAATAGTAATTTTTCACTCATAAATATATTAAATTTTTATGGGTAATTATGACTTTTGGCTGCAATAGTTTTTCGAGGCTGTTTGCCAATTCAATGTGCACTTTATCTGTGATTGATGCCATTTTTGTAATTTAATAGTTTGAAATTCAAATTGTGGGAAAAATCATCTTTCACCAAAATAACTGTCACAACGTTAAATTAAACGACATAATTAAATGGAATGCGTGCGCGGTGATCATTGTTGAACCAAGTGGGTGCATGTTAATATTTGTCAAAACATATGGGGGTGGCGAAAAATAACCCTAAATTATATTACATTAGTACTATATATAATAATATTAGTACTACATTTTATTGTATTAATTTGTAATTATATTATGTTTGGTGCTATACTATACGGTGTTAACTTTTTTGTGATTAATATAAATTATAAATTTAAAAAATAATATTTATTAATACTTAAAAAAGTACTAAATATAGAAGTTTTAAATTTTAGAAATTTGACATTATCTTTTTAGTATAAATGCTAAAAATATCATAGTTCTTTATAAGAATCGAAGTTTATGACCTTAAATTTTCAATAGCATAACATTTATTGTTTTTAATATTTTTTGAATATGTAACCTCTAAAATAAAGAATGAAGTAAATAATTTAATCAAATAATCTCTAAATAATATCACAATATGAATGAAAGTTAAAACCAATAAGATTAGTTCAAAGTCATCTCAGAATAATAGAAAAAAGGTTTATACATATCACAATATAACCACAAAATAATAAAGAAATGATACAATAATTGTAACATATTTACTAACAAAATGAATTGTGCTAAATAATTCAAGTAAGAGTTGTAGTATATGTACTATTAAATTTAAATCAATGTTATTCAAATTTATTTATATTTAAGTATTTATTGTTAGTTTCATTTAATTATTTAAAAATAATTATTTTTTATATAATTTTTTAGAGTATTCAAAAAAAAATATATGGAGAGGTATTTAAATAATTTTTGAACTAGTTAGAACATTTAATTAAAAACCCCCAATATTAATTAGATAGGTTTTGATATAAAAAAATTGGGTCGGGTTTAGTCACAAACGAGCCGGTTCAGCCCGTAATCGAAACCGACCGAAATGTTTTCTTCCGAACCAAGCACCAAGCTTATTGAAGTAATTTAGTGCTCGTTCAAATTCATTCGCAGTTGTTTGATTGTTTCTCTTCTTCCTCCACTCTGCGTTTAACATTCTCCAGAAATTGGAGATTACTCTTGCAACATGGTAAGCCCTGAACCCCAACTTCATCACTCGAATTCAGTTCAAATTTAAATTTCATTTCATTTGAGCTTGCTACAATTATTATTTTTTCAGGAAGTATTTAGAAGAGCAATTCTACAGGCCGGTCCCCCCGAGAATTTCGCTCTTCAGGCCGTCCAAGAGGTCATAAAGCCTCAGGTAAATGGAAAAAAAGAAGAAGAAGAAGAAATACTTCTACAATTCTATCGATTAGGTTTCCTTTTGCATAATATTTATATATATTTGGTGAATTTAACTGAATTCACAGAAACAAACAAAGTTAGCGCAAGATGAGAATCAGTTATTGGAAAATATGCTCCGGACTTTGCTTCAGGAACTAGTGGTATGTTTCTTACTTTTATCTATTGAACCGCATTTGATGAGATTCAATATTTTTATTGATTTGTGTATTAGTTACAGTACTTCACAATGCCTTGAGAAAGAGCTTTTGAATATGGTTATGTTTGAGATTGATGTTGCTGTGGAATGGAATTACTAGCTGTTTAAGTATAAGTGAGTGTGTGGGTGTTAACCAAACACTTTAGTTGCTTTACTCAGAAGCGGTTCTTCAAAATGCACTTGGAGTGATTTTTTGGACTTGCAAAGCACTTTAAAAGGCTTTTAACATACCTAAAAGTGTTTTTGTCAATTTTAGCTGAAAACTACAGAATAGTTTTAAGAAGGGCTTTTGGCTATTTAAGAATAGTTTTGGTGATCCCAAAAGCTCTTCCAAGTTTAGCTTGCTTACTGATATTTGGCATTTGGTAAAGTCATCTGCAGTACAGTCAGGTGAGCCCATAATGCATTATGGCCAATCAATTGATGATGGGGAAACTAGCCAAGCTCAAATTCCGCGTCTTCTAGGTCTGTAAATACTTTCACTTTTCTTTTGGAACATATTTGTTCTTTCCCATGAAGAACAAAGAAGCACTGGAAAATTTGTGAATTTTCTGTGAGCTGTACTGTAAAATTATATGTCAAAGACAAATTGATTACATACGTTTTTCGATATTTTCTGCAGAAATCAATTTTATTGGTTCTCATGTGGTTTATCTGATCAAACGTTTGAAATCTAGTGATTTATTGATTCTGGGAGCTATTTCAATTTATGCATTTAAGTTAACATTACATTCGAGTTTTAAAATTCTATGGTCTCTCTTTCTTACTTTTTTTTTCTTTCTTGGGTTTTGGTTTTTAGACATTGTGCTATATCTTTGTGAGAAAGAACATGTTGAGGGTGGTATGATATTTCAGCTCCTGGAAGATTTGACAGAAATGTCTACAATGAAAAATTGCAAAGATATTTTTGGTTATATAGAAAGTAAACAAGACATTTTAGGAAAGGTACGTGTTATTTTATTATTCCTGGTAATTTTTCTCGTATGACAGCTTCTTCACCCGTATTCAACTCTATAGTGCAAGTCCTGCTTACTTCACCTTGTTTGATTTGGTTTGAAATTGGTGGTTGCGTTTGATACAGTTAGAGCTGTTTGCTCGTGGAAAACTTGTGATGTTGAGAACTTGCAATCAACTTCTTCGTCGTTTGTCAAAGGTAGTGTTGTCAAACCCGAGTATCATCTTCCCTTTTTAAACTTCTAATAGGAAAGGGAAAAAAAACTATAATAATGTTTATTTGTCTTTCGCTTGTCTCCCTTGATAAAGTGGCATTGTGATCCCACAAGCTGGTAAAAGTTTTTTGACTGCTGACATAGTTTATTTGCATCTTGTTGCTTACATTCAAGTCTCAATGCACTTTTGACATTTTGAAATTTGAGAGGACATGTTCGCCCTAGCATTTGCTAGGAGGTGCTGCCCAGCTCTCTCACTCTTTCTTTTTAACTTCCTTTTGATGTGAATTTAGCTTATGATTCAGTTCAAGTGTTTTCATATTCGTTATGCTCCAATTTTATTATTTGTAAAATAATTGAAGAACATAATTGAAATAAGAATCCCTGCTTTTACATTACTTACTATTATATTCTTTGTGCTCTCTCTCTCTCTGTTTTTTTTTGTCTCTACTGTTGACCTTGGTCACCTCTCCGGCATACCGCTGCCACTTCAAAGTGGCGCCGAAGTTGCCATTGGTAGCATTTGTTGTAGAACTAAAGCTGCCACTTGTGTAGAGTGTTCTAATATTGGAAATTTCTTTCTCTATCCACATATGTGCAAAACAAAAGTCCATATAATAATAAAAAGAAGAGTTATTGTACTGAAATATACATATACGTAAGATGATAACTGTAGTTTTCTTTTCCAAATATGACCACAGAGAGAAGAAAATATGAATAAAATGATTTTTTTACTGTTTTTGCGCTGAAGTTTTCTATTATCATTAGTTCGATAATAAACATAGAATGATGTTATTGACTTTTAAAATTTACAAATGGGTGAGCAAGATACTTATAGTATGACACATTGAAGAATACTGGATACATAGCTTATGGGGAATAACGGCTTCAGAACGCTCTTTAAATAACCAAGCGTTCACAAGTAATTGTAATTCAAAATTTGTGAGTTCTCTTTTGTCTACCGTTCTCATATCTCTAGACGATTACAACATTGAAACTGTGAAAGAACAAAAAATTTCCTTAGCTTTCTTCCAAAATTAAGAAAGGCATTTCCTTCGTTGAAAGGATTCATGAAGTCTATCTAGTTAATGACTTTGTGACCATGTAGAGGGAGGGATTGTGATGGCTGAAAGTTTTCAGTCTTGGTACTTGCTATTTTCTATTATGGAATATGATTCTAAGAATTTAAAATTATACAGCCTTCTAGTCGGAGCAGAATGTCAATAATGTTGCTGTAAACTAATGAAGAAGCCAAACTGCTAGTTAGTTCTTTCTGTTAAACTAAGAAAGGTTGTATGGATATAATGATGCCTTTTTTGGTGTTTGATAGTTTTATATTTTTGGAATATTTAATATATTTGTTATTTTTGGGTTCCTTTACATGGTATTGCTTTTTGAACTATCACAGATAAATTTTGGGCGCTACTGTCTACTGCAATTCAGAATTATATAGCTATTTTAGTATGAACAATTAACTTAAGAATTTTTTGGTCGTGTCATTATGAATGCACTGTTTGTGCTAACGCATTTGAATTCAACTTTATAGGCAAATGATGTAGTGTTTTGCGGACGAATCCTCATGTTTCTAGCTCACTTTTTTCCACTGTCTGAGCGTTCAGGTACTTGTTTCTGTTCAATCCTAATCTTTTTGAACTGTGCATTTTTTTTTCTTTTTTCATATTTCTCTTGCTGGGGATTTGTGTTATTTTGTCTTTTTGATTAATTATTGCAGCTGTGAACATAAAGGGAGTCTTTAATACGTCAAATGAGACCAAATATGAAAAAGACCCACCTGATGGTAAACCCAACTTCAGATTGCATTCACTTATTTAACTTTGTCTACAGGGACGGTCTCCTAATGTAATGGTTTTTCTTTTCAGGCATTCCGGTTGATTTCAACTTCTATAAAACGTTTTGGAGTTTACAGGTAAATTACTCTTGGAACTGTGGTTAATGAAAGAAAAGAGTGTTCCTGTTATTAAATGTGGACAGTGTTGCTATTTATAGTAACCTGCATTGTAATTTTATCGTGTTTCTAAGAAAAATATCATGTGATTCTTCCTTGTTATAAATAAATGGTGGATGCAAGAGCAAGATTACTAGTGCTGCGAATACACATAATTTAAATGGTGAATGTGATCTGATGTTAAATTGTAAATGTGTCAGCTGTTTGGCTTTAGTGACATTTTATTTGTTTTCCCCTTTATATGAATATGCATAGATCATGGTGGTTAATCTAAATGGTTATCTTCGTGAATACTGAGGTTTCTGTCCGTTCGTGCATGTTATGTTAGTTTCATGTTGATGTGTTCATCAGGTGGATTTATCATTTATAATGAATGACTGCGTTACATAGGTTTCTGGACATAGCCAATATTAAAATCTTCATAATAAGTGCATTTTACTCCACCGTTATTGTAATGTCTTTCAGTAGGAGGTATGGATGTCTACATTTTGTCTGTGATTGTATGTTTTTTTTGGTCGAAACAGAAGAAGCATATCAAGTGTAGGAAATGTAAATAAAAGAGGGTAAGTTCAACAATTCCTTAAGCCCAAATGATATTAGACCATAGCTGCCTCCCAAATAATCAAAATAAAGAAGCCAGACATGGTTGCCTGTGATTGTATGTTATGCACCATTGAGTATGATCAGGTTTTCATGCAGATGTTCAAACCTCAATTGGCATTTTTCCATTTATAAAGCTTTTATGGAATACATAATATATAAGAGGTTGTCATACAACAGCTAAATTTCCCCATGAATTTGTTCCTGAGTTTTCAGGAATACTTTTGTAACCCTGCTCTGACCCTTGCTCCAGCAAAATGGCAGAAATTCACATCCAGTTTAATGGTATTCCTTTTATTTGCAAATTATTTTTGCTGTTACTTAGTTTTGATGCAGCATTATTTCTTTAATTATTTTATTTTTGGTGACCCAGAAAATATTACATTTTATTTTGGCTGTTTTGTCCCTCAAATCCAATTGTTTTCTTGAAATGTCTAGGTTGTGTTGAACACTTTCGATGCTCAGCCTTTGAGTGATGAAGTGGGAGATGCAAATGTTTTGGAGGAAGAGGCAGCAACTTTCAATATAAAGTATCTTACAAGCAGTAAATTAATGGGTTTAGAGGTAAAAGATGTTGACTACTATTGAAAACATATTGATATAGAATATTTTGGTTTATTTGCTTTTCCCTCTTGGCTGCAGTTGAAAGATCCGAGCTTTAGACGACATGTTCTTGTGCAGTGCCTCATATTGTTTGATTTTCTAAAGGTAATGATTGCTGTGGCTCTAAATTTGAAACTTTATGCATGCCTTCACTGCCTCATCTCTCTGTGGTGGTTGATTAAATGGTATTTAATTCGTTTTAATATTCTTTCTTCTAATTTTATTTTCATAGGCCCCTGGAAAAAATGACAAAGATTTGCCATCTGAAAGCATGGTAATTTTTCTTTTCTTTTCTTTCTTTCTTTCCTTTTCCTTTCTCAGAAAAAGGTCAAAATTTAATTGGGAAATACCTATTTTTGTGATGGTTAAAGTTTATTCTGTACACATATACACCAGTGCACCATGTTGGGACATCCTTCATAAGATGGGCAATGCCAACTAGAGCATTCCTCAGATGAGAGAGATGCTCAGGTTAGCTGCCTCTGAGTTCTGACAAATAGATGGCTGCATTTGATCAAGCATTACTTGTATTGTTGACATATAGCAGAAAGGTGGAATGTGCTCGTTCCATATGTGTTATTTTTCTCCTCCAGATGTAGACAAGTAGATAAGCACATATGTATAAAATTTTAAATATTGCCCGTTTGTGATTATAGAAAGAAGAAATGAAGTCTTGTGAAGAGCGAGTAAAGAAACTGCTTGAAACGACCCCGCCTAAAGGGAAGGATTTTCTTCATAGTATCGAGCATATATTGGAACGTGAAAAGAATTGGGTATGCATAAGCTCTTCTCTGACTTACTCTCTTATTTGTTTCTATGTATTCCCTTCGTTGTTGTCATGAACATATTCCAGCTAAATTTGTTTGAAATCTTTGTGCTATTAGGTGTGGTGGAAACGTGATGGCTGTCCAGCTTTTGAAAAGCAATCTATGGAGAAGAAAGCAGTTCAAGATGGACCTAAAAAACGGTATAGGAAATCAGTGTATTAATAGTTCTATGCTGCTGCTATGACTATAATTTACTTTAGAAGTTCATATGCTTTGGATAGAATATTTAGGACAGAGAATAGAAAGACATTATCATTATCTGTATAAGATGTCCTTTCGCCATATCCAAAGCATTGGCATTATACTTAAAGTTGTGCAATGTTCTTATATATCAATAGTGCAGTAAAACCAGCTGAAGCTTTTATTACCTAAAGATGTACTAATCATTTATTAGTGTTCTACTAGGTTAACATTGAAAATCGCTTGGTAAAATCTTGATGTTCTCTTAAGACAAAATGTAATGCCTAATAACAGTATTTGGGATCTAATGTTACCGTATCCTCCTTCAGCCTGTGACTAGCAAGTCCTTACAACTCTGTTTATAGGTTTGAACCCATGTTTTGCTTTTAGAAAAGGGGAGTATGGACAAGGTTCGAATTCTATTGGCTCACTAAGCAATACATACAAGCAAAAGTATCTGCATATTGAAGTTCTATTTTCCCTCATTTATGCATTAAAAGTTTTATAGGGTTCTATCCACCTTTTTTTCGAAATTGATTTTTGTTTCTAGTTCATTTTGATTGATGCAGTGCTGATTAAGTTTATATTCTCCATGTTTAATTTTTATTGAGATATCTTTAATGTTGCTCCTCCAGTAGGCCAAGGTGGAGACTTGGGAATAAAGAACTCTCTCAGTTGTGGAAATGGGCAGATCAAAATCCGGTATATCTCTGTTAAGTACTTCCGCAATTATTTGACTGGCAAGAATTTGCCTTCTAAACATTCTTTTGTGGAACTTAATCCCTGTTAGATAATTGAAAAACCCGGTGCTCCTTTTTTCAATGGTAAAACTGTCATTGCATGGCCTAATCGGCTGTTTGGATTATTAATTAGTGGGGCATTAGTCATCAAGTGATCTATGGCCTTTACAAATTCGGTAATGGGGTGGCTAGGGATTACCTTTAGGTTGAGATAATGAGATCTTTTGTTGGGGGAGTAGGGTACCCTTTTTTATCATTTTCCTTTTTCTTTTTTCTTTTTTTTTAAAAAAAAACCTCTATAAATTTATATATTTATGTGGGGTAAAATGAGGATTTGCCCAAAAGAAAAGTGACCAACGTGCCCGAAACAAGAAGAAAGCATGTTGTTTTTGATAACTAACTGTAGGTATCTAAGGGGAAAAAAAACCCCATATTTCATGTTCATCAAATTTTTTTCTAATGTTTCATGACATTAACTTTATATGACTATAGTTTTGTTCGGAATATCTTTGTGCCGTGTCCAGAATGCTTTGACTGATCCTCAACGTGTTAGAACTCCTGCCATCACTGAATATTGGAAAACTTTGGCTGAAGATGTAAGCATCTATCATGGTTCCTGAATTCTTTTCTACGTAATGTTTTCTTTTTCTCTTGGCAGAAGATGTAAGAGCTTATTGTACGAAGCGATTTATATTCGTTATGTCTTCCTTTTTAAAATTACAGATGGACCCATCTGCAGGAATAGAAGCTGAATATCACCACAAAAACAACCGGGTAAGTTTTGGCTATTGAATGTTCTTACTCTTCTATGTGATGTTGCTTATGAGTTGGTTTTCTTTTTATGCAAGTTACAATAATTTCTTTTTATGCAAGTTACAATAATAACGAAATTCATATGCCATGTTTGTACCTATTTGCTTAAATATTTATAGTTGTGTTGCTTCTGGGAAGCAGAGGGAATATTATGTCATAAAGATAGTAGAAAGAGTGCAAGGGAGCCAATATAAATAATATTAAATTGGCCTATGTGGACATCACTGTTTTCTGGCTGTATTGCTTCTGGAAGGTAGAGAAGGCAATGTTTCTTGAAGGTAATGGAAACATTGCAAACGGTAGCAAATATGAATATTCTTGGAAATTTAAAATTTTGTATATTTTAGACGAAAAATATATATATATATATGTATATATAATAGGCAATTAAAAGGCAGTCTCTAGGGTATATTTGCCCACTAAACTAGGGAGGCAATGGGCAGGGTGGGGGTGGGAGGCCTCCTCCATTTCCCACCACATTTAAATTGGCCCTCGTTCCCCACCCCATTCCCTAATAAACTGATGGTGTATTTCTAGGGAATTATTGATAGTGTTTACTTGCTAAAAATATAAGAAAATGAGAATAGATTTTGGGTGCGGCCCACAAATTTGGGAATATGGGAATTCCATTCCCAAGGAGAATGAAAACGGGGGAATGTTAAAGAAATCAAAAATTTATTTTTATCCCATTTAAATACTAAATAATAAAAATATTGTTGTTTATAGTAATAATTATTATTATAACTATTATCATAGTAATAATAATAGTAACAGTAATAGTAATATTATAATTGTAATTATCATAATAGTAATAATTATTATAATAATTATGATAATAATATAACAATTAATATTATAATAATAATAATAATAATAATGGTAAGAGTATTTATAGTAAACATGCATGCATTTCATTTGAAAATATTTACTTTTTATTTTGTTTGTGAACAAATATATAATTGTAACTGAGGGCATTTTAGTAACAAAAGCAGATTAATGTTTTATCAGAAGATTTAAATAAACTATTTGAGTTAGAACATGCCTTAAAAGAGGTCAGGAATGAGCAAGCTGATTAAAATATCAATAAAGTGAAATTTAACTCCTCAACCAACTTTTACGGCAAAGGCATACTAAAGAAGGCCATCACCAGTAGATCTTGAAATTGAAGATAATGATTATCTACTATGGTAACATATAATGGTAGGAGTGTGGTTGAATGGAATATTGATGGTTTGTATGAATATCAAATCATCAAAATCCTCAAGCATATGACAACGTTTGCAACCGCCTGTAGAAACAAAGGTATTCCAGTGAGCAGATTGCAGTTGCAATTGTTTTTGGGTTTGTCGACCAACTTCAAGCTTGGTGGGATCACTATTTGTCTCAAGAAAACAGAAATTATGTTTTAAATGCAAGACGGCCTGAAACCGAGGCCGGACCTAGTGGTAAAATGATAACCAGTACTGAGTCTGATGCTGTTGATACACTAATCTATGCAATTCTCCTGCAATTCGTTGGCTCCACTGGTATTTAGCAAGACAAAAGAATTTGAGCAGTTAATAAATCTATGTTATCCTACTCTCTCAGACTTTGGGTGGTATAAAGATGTATTCTTCTCAAAATTCTTTTAAAGAGATGGCTGACAGAATGATTTCTGGAAAGAAAAATTTATTCGTGGCTTCCCAAACCTATTTGTTGATGAGGTACATACTAAACTCCATCAAAAACATAATGGTATGATTCCTTTTTCTCACTATATTTATGGAGAACTAGCATCAGAGGTTGTTGCAGAAGGTCTTAATCTCTGCAGTGATTTTAAGCTGAAAAGACAGCCTGAGAAACAGAATGTTACTGGGAAACAAGCTATAGGCGACTTCTGCCAACAATTTAGTTATGAAGACCTGAAAAGTGTTAATTGGAGAAAATCTGAGAAGGCTCAAAAAAATACTCCTCATAGGAGAACAGAGCGATACTCTAAAAAGAGATATCAAAAGAAGTCTGAACCTAAGCAATAGGCTAAGCTTGCTAAGAAAGGACCTAAAAAGTCAAGAGGCCAACCCACTTATAAGTGTGGTAAAAGTGGATATTATAATAATAACAATAAGGCTGAAGCTAAAATTAATAGTCTTAATTTAGACAAAGGCCCTAAAAGGCAACTCATGCAAGTTTGCTAACAGATCACTCTAGATCTGATTCTGATGGTTCAAAATCTGATTATGAAGATCATATTCCAACCTCTTCAGATTCAAATATTCAGCAATATTGCAATAATGGTTCTTGTGAGTGTGATCATTGTAAATCTGTCCTTAAAATGCGAAGATTAAAGATTAATGTGTTCAACAAAGAACAGATTATAGTTTAGTAACCCTATAATAAATTATAGTACTCGTGAGAACTAAGAGGAGTTTGGAGGGTCCTTGTGGGGAGAATTTCCTTTCTGACTTGGAAGTAAAGAGTTGTTGAACAAGTATGCTGCAGATAAAACTTTTAATAACATTTTTTCTATAAAACTTTTAATAACCTGTTTTCTGTTCTAAGATCGGTTCATCTGGTATCTAAGATTGTCTTGGCTGCCAGCAAACCACCTAAACTGTGGAACTGTAGCTGCTTTATACGAGACATGATTATAACAGAAGTTGGAAGTTTAGACAAGTTAGGTCACTATGCAAAAATGCAAATTTCTGATGTCATATCCACAGAATGTGTTTCTTTAGATTTTGATTCCTCTGAAATTTGCCATGTTCCAAGGTGTGGTCGCATTTTTGTCGTAAAGCATGAAAAATTTTGATTTTGATCATAGTAGGACAGATCAATGGCTGGTCCCCTCTTACTAACTACTTGTGTTTGTCTTCTCACTACAGTATGCAGATAAACTTGTGAGTAATTTCTTGTAAGCTTGTGCAGGTTTATTGCTGGAAAGGTCTCCGATTTTCAGCTCGCCAGGACTTGGATGGCTTTTCTAGAGTATGATTAGTTGTCAACAAAGACCTTTTTAATGTACGATTTGGTTTGTGTCAGCTTAATGAAACTTATGGCGATATCATTGCAGTTTACTGACCATGGTATTGAAGGAGTTGTGCCACTAGAACTTTTGCCGCCTCATGTCCGGTCCAAATACGAAGGTAAAGCAAATGACAGATCCAAACGTGCTAAAAAGGAAGATTCAAAGGTTCTTCCATCTCAAGCTGAAGAAAATCAGGTATCTAAGCCAACATTTGGCTTCCAAATCCTCAATTCTTTTATTTGCATATTTTAATCAGCAAGAAATTTTGAGATGCCCTTACATTGCCCTAGTTGCTAATTAGGGATTGGCTTCGATTCTTTCATCAACTCTTTTATCTCTTCAAGCCAAAATAATCCTTTAACTCTGAAGTTTTTATTTTGATGTTTATAAATGAAATTTGTTGGATGCTACTGATTGCTCTTGGGTCCAATGGTAATGCACATGCATTTGTTAGAGCATAACTATTTTTGGGCCATTTCCTATGAGGTTCTGGTATTAATTTTGTAGGTTCTGGTATTAATTTTGTTTCAACATTAATATTAAAGCTAGGTTACTAGGAGTCCTTTGTTTAAATCCCTATTTTTATTGATGAAATGTGTCACAGACCAAATTGAGCTGTATTTGTTGTATATTGTGTGTTTGTATCTGCATGACAAGTCTGATAATGAAATTCCATTCTGCATGTGAGATGAAGTGACGTACTGCTGTTGAACATTTTCTTATAAGCTAAAACTTTCAAATAACAATTGATAAGTTCAAGGGTCAATAGCTGGAGTACAAGGGACTCATATGTACACAGACATGTAAAATTATCCAAGCTAGTTATTCTGTTTGTGGTCTGTGCCTCTAGATGTTTGCTTGAGTTCAATTGTGTGCAACAAGGGTAAGTCGGATATATTTTTCAGCTCATCATTTTTGCTAATGAGCTTTAATTAAATTGTAGGTTCCCTCACTTAGGCTTGATATGTAACTGTATCTGCATTACTTGATAAGTTAAATTTTAATTTGTTTTAATGAATCAATAATCATATCCAATTCATTACGATTGACTGCTAATTCTAATTAAATGGCCTGTTAGGCTTTTAGATATCTCTTTCCTTTTATTTATTATTTTTTTTTAACAAAAAAGAAAAATGTAGATCTTTACTGCTTCATGTTAGTAACTTGACTTTATGAACTCTGAATTTAACAAGTATATTTTCATTTCTAATTATCAGTCAATATAATATAATTTTCTAATGTTTGATTTTGCTTATGTGCTAAGCTTATGCTAACCATTTTAAGGTCAGCAGCATTTCTTGTTATTGAGCTAAACTTAAGAAACCTCATACTCAGCTGAACTCGATTCATTTACTGTATTGGATATGTGGCTTCAAAATCTTTCCCCCAGCTACCATGGGTGGGGCTAAAGAGGGAAAAAAGAAAAAAAAGGGCTCTCCTGTCTTCCAAAACATTCTCTTTGAATTAGTTTTATGCTTGCATGAAAATTTCGGGCAATTATTTCTTGTATGTGCCTCTACTCTGCAGTTGCCTCAACCTAGATAGCCACATTTATCATATCATAACTAAAGCATGTTCTGTGCTTGAACTTTATTGCTGTGAAAGTTTCTCTTCCTTAAAGGCTCAGCTTGATATGTTGTAAGGTTAGGGTATCGCAAGGAGGACATGAGAAGTTTTTGATCTAGTGAAACGTGCTAGATTTTAGTTTGTAAGGTGAGAGGAAAAGGCTGAAAATTGATAGTCTCAGGTAGCAATACTACAGGTTGATAGTGAACAACTCTTAAATATCAGAATATTTTATATGACCATCATTTTTTGTTTTTGATGAGATATGCCAATCAATCTTAGAATCTCATATGATCTGATTTTCTTTTGTGTTTTTCTTATATTAATTTTTTAGTTTTAGCTTGAAGTGCCTTTTGTTTCTTGTGGTTCTCTCAAACCAACGTTTTGGGATATTTGGTTAAAGTTTGAGGTTAGGGGTTGTGGTTAGGAGAATTGTAATATTTAATTCAATTAAGTTTCTAGTTGGGATGTTTTCTTTCAGATTGCAGCATCTGCAAGTGAAAATGATGGGGAAGGTATCAGAGCTGATCACGAAGCATCAGCAACTCCAGTGGAAACTGATGTTACAGCTGGAACTGGCAATATTTCCCAAAGCAGTACTGCAACACCAGATGAACATCAGAAGCAGAGTTCTGACACCGATATGGGACAAGAGGCTGGCCAATTGGATGCAGACGCCGAAGCAGATGCTGGGATGGTGGATGGAGAGACAGATGCAGAAGTTGATTAAGAAGCAGTTGGGTGAGAATTAAAATTCCAAATGCAAAGTGCTTAACTAATACTGTTAAAGGAAAATGCTAATGCTATTTGTTAGAGCTCTAATTGGAAAAGCAAGAAAAAAAAAAAGTTATTGTAGTTACCATATAGAATTTGCATAATTGCGTCTCCTGAAATTTTGGAAAACTTTTTGTGCAGTGTGGCATAATTTATCAAACACTGGTTTGGACAAAGAGTGAAAATAGTGGCTCAAATATCTGCATTGTATGTATGGTTTGGTTTAGAAAACCAAAATTGAACCAAACCGACCAAGGTGGCTGTTCGTTATATCTAATTGAGATTATGGAAAGGTTAGTATTTGGTTTAAAAATGCCAAAAATAAATTAAAAATAATAATTAAAATGTCAGTGTCTCCACTGTTAAAAACGAGTTAATAGCTCAGTTTTTGAAATGGGTGGAGGTATACGCACTCTGAGTAGTACTTGGAATACTAAATTATTTCGTAGCTTATTTTTTTAAATTAAAAATTAAAATTGTACTTTTGAGTACTCTCTGTAATTTCGTTTTAAAATTACCAAAGTTCCAAATATGGCCCATTTTCGTTTCTCTCATCTTATACAATCCGCCTATATGGCTTGGCGAAAAAATGGGCCCAAAATATGGAGGAAAGAAATGTAATTTGTGATTTAGTAAGAGCTCACCATAAAAACCCCAGAATTCCCAAAAGGGCAAAAATGTGGCTTCGGCTCATATCTTTTACCATTCAGGAAAAAATTAAAGAAATTCTCAAACAACGAGTGCTTGTTACACAACAATACTATAACATTTGAGTTTTGAAAATAAAGTTGGCAAACTAGTTTGATGTGTGGTAACATATTTGTATGAGGGACACTAAGACCGAAAAAAAGGAGAATTTTTTGAAGATTATTGTGGGTAAAGAATAAACTATGGTATCGTGAAATAAGGTGGGTAAAATTGTCTCTTATTATGTTTTTGTTTTCTATCTAATTATTTAAAAGGCGAGGTAATGTATGTATTTCTATAATTTGATTTAAGGATGTTTATGTAATAAAAATATTTTATAAAATTAAGAGTGCTTAGAATAAATTTTGGAGTATATTTAGCCTCACCCTTTTGAAAAACATTTAACAGTTCGAAGTAATTTTCAATTCAACAAATTTTAATTTATGTTTTAACAAAGTGGAAAATTTTATGATACCAGATTAAAATTACAGGATCAATGCTGTGATAAACATAACTTTTTTAAATTACTCATAAAATTAATAAATGGAAGGTAAAACAAATAAATTAATATAACAATGATAAATTAGTGTTTTAAAATTACAAACAAAACAAACACTTGTAAAAATAACATAAAACTAACAAATTAATGTTAGACTTTCATTAAGAAAGAATAGCTTATTCATTTAATCTAATTAAATAAAGAAAAAAGCCACTCATCAATTGAAAACCAAAAAAAAATTATATTGAAAACAATCGGAATAAGTTTTATTAAATTGGTTCAACCATAAATTCTATTTACATTTTATGACATTCATAATTTTGTTTTTCATTTTCTATCATGTTATTGTTTACTACACAAGTTAATTAAGCAAAATTATTTTTCTTGCTGTGAATCAAGCCAATACAAAATAAAAAGATATTCTTATATTACTAGATATATATGATATTTCAATAAAATTGGATCTAATTTTCTGTTTTATAGATATTTTATTTAGTTTAAACTTTACTTCTTACTTATATTTAAATATCATTTGGATTTATTGTTAAGGAGGTTTAGAAGGATGCAAAATCATCGTTTCTTAAAACAGCTTTGAAAAATATGAAAAGAATAGTCTTTAAAAATTCAATTTTGATAATAAGTTTTATCTTGCATAATGTTTCATATATATTATCACATGTATTAGATAAACCCAATCTATCACCATACAATTTAGAAAAAAAATCAAGAAATACATAAGGTAATCATTATTATAATGAGTTTTTGTTTTATATTTGTAAGTTTTTATTTTTCTCAATAATTCTTAAATTAATTTAATTGTTTTACTTTCTTATTAGATTAATTCTTATACCAATTATTTTTATACTCCAATTTACCACTCCTATGTTAGTTTACTTATGTTATTTTCTATTAACAAGTTCTATGTTTCATTTGCAAAATTGATGTTTTATTTTACACTTAATGTTGATTTACAAGTTTTATGTTATATTTATAAGTTTCTGTTTTGTTTACTAATAATACACCGATTTACCACTCTTATATTAATTTACTTATTTTATCTTCTACTTACAAGCATTATGTTCCATTTACATAATTTATTTTTTTTATTTTATACTTACTGCTGATTATAAGTTTTATGTTATATTTGTCAGTTTTTATTTTGTTTACCAATAATATATCAATTTAGTACTCCTATATTAATTTACTTCTTTTACCTTCTATTTGTAAGTCTTATATTTCATTTACATAATTTATGTTTTTTTTTACATTTAATATTTATTTACAAGTTTGGTTATCTTAATTTATTTGTTTTACCTTCCATTTATTAGTATTATGTTTTGTTTACTTAATTTATGTTTTATTTGACACTTAGTGTTGATTTATAGTTTTTATATTATTTTCAAGTCTTTGTTTTGTTTGTCATTGACACGCAAATTTACCCTATATTAATTTATTTATTTTACCTTCCATTGACGAGTCTTATGTTCTATACATGATTTATGCTTTATTTTACATTTAATAGTGATTTACAAGTTTTATGATAGTTTCATCTACATAATTCATATTTAAATACAATTTTGATGTCGTGATTTTTAATCACGGCATGCTAAAATGACCTTTTAAAAGTATAAAACTTCAATTTATTTTTAATATAGTTATTTTCAATAATTCATTGACATAATATTGTAAGGGGTAATTTTTGGATAGCTCCCCTAAGGTTTGGTTTTGCTACACTTGGAAAGAATCTATCTATATATTGACATATCATCACCTAGATGTAGGGTAGTTACGTAAATAGAGCAATTTATGGTTTTTAAATCTTAAAAATGCTGATGCATAGTGACTGATTGCACAAAACATTGTTCATCCAAAATGCTGAGTGATACAATGCTTCGAAGCTGGAGAAAACTAAGGCAATAGTAACTCATTTTCAATCTTAATGCTTAGCTTCATTGTTTTCTTTTTCATGTGTGCTTAGCTTTATTTCAAAAGTTGTAATACCCAATAATTTTGGCAAAGACACTTTATGATGCAGCAATCGATATTCTACAAGATCAAATTTGTTACAAACCAAATTCCAACAAAGATCGACATCTAGATAGCAAGTAATTTAGTAGATGTGTAATTTGGTCGAAGCTTTAAACTCAAGTTTGGTTTTATTACTTTCTTGCATTTTGTAAAAAATGCTATTGTTGTTAGTTACTTGACTTTTTGTTTCAATTAATTAAAAAGCTTGCCTTTTTTTTGTGTGTGTTTGTAAAAGTTTGTACTTCACGGTAAAGTTCAAATGCTTGCCTGTTGTTTTTTGAGGTTATTCTCAAAATATAAGACAGAAATTAGTTATAGAGCTTGCAGGCGGTGAGTTTATACAGGAACAAGAACAATGAGGAAAGAATGTTCATATCATTTATTAAGCTCAAAATTTATAAGCTTATTTATTACATTTTATCCCACGTATGTTGATGTCATTTTCTTTTCCTATCAACAATAGCATAATTTCTAATATCAAAGCTTATGGAATTGTTTATCTATTTCTATATGTCTACGTTTAAGACTGTTGGTGCAATAAATGGCATTTATTAAGATGGTTAGGCTAATTAGTTTTGTTAATGTTTATGCAGCTTATTATACTTTGAATTTGGTATAGTGATAGATGGCAAAGTCTTTGTGATTCGTCTACTATTCCAACGCAATACAGCTTGCATAAAATGTGGAATGATATTAGAGATGCTTGTTGGGGTCATCCTATTAGGGATGCGAATGGGATAAGAGTTTAAGTGATGTTGTCATGGCAGACTAAGCAAAAAATAATATTAATTGACAAAGACCTGCTTCAGGCATTTGAACAACTAAAAGTGGAGGGGTACAGTTGGGCTAGCTCTATAGTAACTTTTGGTGAAAACTATATTATCTTTCTTTTTAATCGTTCAGCCAAGTAGCAAGTTTACTGATGTTGATTAATATGTCAATCTGAATACCAGTTCCCAGTTGACTTCGATAAATACATAGAGTTTGATTGGATTGATTTTGCAGAAGCTGCAATACTTCCTTTATTGATGATAAGGATCCAAGTGAAGTAGCAACAAAAAGGCTACCAGATTTGAGTACAAAAAGAATAACTAGTGAAGCAATAACAAAAGTGTTCCACATTTAAATGAATATAAAACCTCAGCAGATAAGTTGACACGGTAGTTGAATAATGAGGTAAAAAGTGGAATTGAAGAGTTGTATAACATTTTTAAGGCACTTACAAACAAATGAAGTTGATGAAATTAAAGATGATTATGAGTATGAGGCTACTATAGATGGTTCTGATCCGGATGATTTAAATCCAAATGATGCTTTTGGAGTTGGAAGCGACATTGTTAAAGATCTTGATGATTATAAATCTGGGGATGACAGTGGAGATAAGCCAAATGATGATGGTGTTGAAGTGCAAGCTTGCATTAGATATGAAGAAAATACAGGTGGCTTTGAGTTTAATTCTACTAGTGATAAGATAGTCATGAGGCTTGGACAGTTGTTTGTCAGTGTGTATGAGTTAAGAAATGTTTTGAAAATATTTGCCATTGAGAATGAAGCGGTTGAAAAATAAGAAAACAAGAGTAACATGTATGTGCAACAATAGAGTGCGCTTGGGGAATCCACACAAGCCCTAATTGGAATAGGAGGTCATTCCATACTAAGACTCACAATCAAAGTACACTTGTCGTTGATTTTATGACAATTATGAAGCAAGTTCCAATTGAGTAGTGGCCACATATCTGCATTTATTCAAAGTCAATCCTAACATCAAGATTTCATTTATTGCTACTACTTTAATGTAGAAGTATGGAATTGAATGGAACAATTAAGGGTTGTGCAAAGCTAAAAGGAAAGCACTTAAGTAATTTAGTCAAGACTATAAAACTAATTACAACAAATTATTTAGGTACATGCAAGCCTTATTGAATTCAAATCTTAGTTCCACTGTCTCTTTTAAAAGAGATTGGATTGGTGTGCAAAATTTTCAACATTCAAGAGGTTATTCTTATGTTTTGATAGCAACATAAAGGATTCTTTAAAAGGTGTAAGCATTGATTAAGGTTGATGGCTATAATTTAAAAGGACTATATAGAGGTGTACTTATAGCAGCTTTGAGCATTGATGCAAATTATGGGATTTACCCTTTGGCTATGTGTGATTGAGACTGAAAATAATGATTCTTGGCAATATTACATGGAGAAACTATATGATCAAGGGAGCTATAATCATGGTGAAGGATTATAATGAATGAATAGTAAGCAAAAATGTGTGTTCAATGCCTTGGATAGAGTGTTCCCTTTGTCATTAAAAAGGCACTGTTATAGACATATCTATGTAAATTTAAGAATAAGTTTTATAGACTTTTATTGAAGAAAATGTTCAAGAGAGCCTATTAAAATTCTAATACTACTGACTTTAACTTATAGATGGAAGAACTGAAGACTATAACTCCTGATGGCTATAAATATCTTGTGGAAATCCCTACTGTATGTAAGAGAAAAGCATATGTTCCCCTATACAGAAAATGCAACCATGTTACTAATAACATGAATGAATCTTCCAACAATTGGATCAACAAGTACACAAGTTTGCCAATTGGGAGGATGTTTGAGGAGATATAAAGGAAAACTATGTGTTTGGTTCCAGAATGCATGAGGTAGCTCTTAGATAGAATGGTGGGCTTCCACTAGTTATGAAAATGAAGATTGTCGAGGGAAGAGAAGAGGCAAGGTTAATCATTGTCACCTTTGGATATAATGGGACATTTTAGATCCTTGAATATATGACAAAGATCATTATCGTTGATCTATTAAAGAAGCAGTGTGATTGTGTTGAGTAGGCCATTTCTGGACCATCTTACAAACATGCCCTTTATTATATTGATGCAAAGAGGTATCATACTAAAGATTATGTACATCCACATCTATAAAAGGTAGCTTTCGTTGGGACTTATAAATATCAATTCATACCAGTTCTTAATGAGAATAAATGGTCACATGTACTTCATGGTAATTTACAGTTAATAAAAACTATAATGTTCATTGGCAGACCTCAAACAAAAGGAAGGCAAGAAGAGGGTGAGTCTTCAACCTTCAAGTGAACCTCAAGCATAATGTGCTCTCGATGTGACTCATTGGGACACAACAAAAGGACTTGCCTAAAAGTAGCTTATGATCATAAGAAGAAAAAAAATACAAGCTAAAGGTTAAAAAATATATTTAAAAATTCTTGATGATTATGTGCTTTAATTTAGACCTAATCATTATGTAATATAAATTAGTAACTTTTAGTTTGTAGGCATTGGTTGGTGAGATGAGTTCCAGTGATTAGACAATCCAATGAGAAAAACACAGTCATCTGCCCATGCCAATGGTAATCTTAATTATTGAAATACCACAAATTGGCCTTATATACTTATTTGCATGATTTTATAGTTTTATTATGAATATTCAATATGCTTGTAGGGCATTTGACTCAGGGATGAAGTCTAATTTGAAGCATGAAGCATCAACAAATTCAAAAACATTAAGTTGAAAATATATGAAAAGATAGAGCACATAACCTAATCCTATACTCTATTCGTTTGTACGAATCAAATGATGCGACACTTTTGAAGTATTAGAACTATCAGTAGAGGGTGTATCATCTTTTACTCACCTACCATATAAGTTTTTTGAGTTTTTTTAAATTATATTTTGTTGAAAGATATAGACTGTTGTGCTAATGCCAAAAAATGGGTCATGTATAGCCTTCTTGGCTTAATTATTGTAGACGATTATGATAGTTGCCTTTTCGTAAGTATTTGCATGGTGTGCTTTCTGTCACTTGTAAAGGCTGAGTGCAAGCTAGTCAAACAATGCATGTTGAAACTTAAATTCTATTGGAATGCAATTTATCCATACGATTGTGCCACATGGATTTATCATATTATGTTTTCATTTAAATATCTAGTCATTTAGTTATGGTTACCTATTATTTCAGTCACCTGATGATCTTGAGATTAAATTGAGTTGGTCTGGAGTAAAATGGAGGCTTGTTTGGACAGTGACCTCATTAAGCTTATTTTACATTAATGGTTTTGGAAGTCTCTATTTGTACTTTCTTGTGACTCTATTGTTATTATTTATTGTATGATGATCTAATGATTTTGAGATTTCAAGATAAGTTTATTCATAGAAAAAAAATGTTATTTTTGGAAGTGAATTAGTTATACAATTTATTTTGAAATATGTTGGCTTGGCAAGTGTGTGATTATGCTTTACAAATGCTTTTGTGCTTTAAAAATATTTATATGCATACATAACAGACTTTTGTATGTAAGGTGAAGTCATTTGCGTTAATATATAAAAAGTTACAAAAGGCAATTAGGTTTATATTTATGGCAGTACATGTTCATTTAGCTAATTTAGGTACTAATACATGCATTTGTTGTATAATGCATGTAGTTGTAGTTACACCTATTATTGAAGCTACAACAACATAAATGAAAAATAACATGTTTAGGAACGTCATTATCTTCATACCACTGCATTTCAGTCTATTTTATTGCACTTTTTTGTATCGTTGACTTTAAATCCTTCATATCCTTTTGCATATTCATCAGCAGCTCATATTTGCTTGACATGTTCCTAGACCAATAAATATAGCACCTCCGTTAAAATTATTTGGGGATGGAATCCTACACTTAAAATAGCCACAACCACGTTTCCTGTCCATGTAACAATAATATAGCTTATTTAGGTTGTCATATGATTCTAGCACTTTCATAGTAGCCATTTTGTAGCACCCATATCATGTTTGAAAATTAAATGAGGTTGCCATTAATCTCATCCCCCAATCCTTTTTATTTTTTGCATTCTTGGCTAGTTAATCCAATTAATTACTGTGAATTTGTTGAAACCATGACAAGCATAAGGTAATGGTGAAGTGTTGTGCAAAAAAAAGAAGTGTGATATTACCCTTTAAATAAGTTGAGGAGAGCTGATATTACCGTCGGTTGCTAACAATAATATTGGTGTTGTTTCTAAATTAACTAATTTCAATGTTTTCATATATTTGTCCTATTATGTGATTGTGCATTGTCAAAACACTTGTTTTAAGAGTGTTATTTGAGATGGAAAAAAAAATGTATATTCCTCTAATTTTATTGAAATACTAAAGCATATATATACAGAAACTAGGAAGCTATCTTAGGAAACTATGCAAATTAGGATCCCTATAATTAAGCTAATAAGGCAACTATATACAACTAATTATATTTTGTAACACTCCCCTTCAAGTTGGAGCATAGATGTTAATCATGCCCAGCTTGTTACAAAGATAATCAACCCGAACCCCATTTAGAGCTTTTAAAAAGATATCCCCTAATTGCTCTCCAGTCTTCATACCCTGTAGAAATCAAATCTCGCTGAATTTTCTCACGAACAAAATTACAATCAATTTCAATGTGCTTAGTTCGCTCATGAAATACAGAATTAGATGCAATATGAAGGGCAATTTGGTTATCACACCACAATCTTGATACAATGTTCTGCTTTTTATTATTCCATGAGACCAAATTTCCTCCAACGAAAACACAATAACCTGATGTGGATCTTCAATCCACTTTGGAACCTGCCAAATCTATATTTGAAAAATATTCAATATAAGTGTGCCCATGATTTGCATACAAGATACCACGTCCGGGTACTTATTTCAAGTAACACAAAATTTATTATAACGCTGCCTAATGATGAACTATTGGGGATAACATAAACTGACTAACAACAGTGACAGAATATACAATATCTGGACGAGTCATTGTAAGATAATTCAGTTTTCCAACCAATCTTCTATATTTCTCAGGATCTTTCATTAGTTCTCTATCTCCTGTAAGGTACATGTCCGGGGCCATTGGAGCACTACAAGGCTTTCCCCTTAATTTTCCTATCTCAATTAATAAGTCTAGGACATACTTTTTCAGAGATAAAAAGATACCTTTTTTTTTTCTCCTTGTGACTTTAACACCCAAGAAATACTTTAGCATCCTTAAGTCATTCGTGTGAAACTGAGTATGAAGGAAATGATTAAGAGATGAGATTCATGTAGTATCACTTCTAGTAATGACAATGTCATCCACGTACACAACTAAAATAATGATACCAACTTTCGATTGTTTGTGGAACACAGAATGGTTAGACTTGCATTTCATCATACCAAACTTTTCAACAGCCTGAGTAAATTTTACAAACCAAGCACAAAGACTCTATTTCAAACCATACAAAGATTTTTGAATATGACAAAACTCGCCCAGACTCCCCTTGAGCAGCAAAACCAGGTGGTTGCTTTATATAAACCTCCTCTTGAATATCACCATGAAGAAAATCATTCTTGATATCTAGTTGATACAAAGGCCAATAATGATTAGCTACCATAGAAATAAACAATTGAACAGATGTCAATTTAGCAACATGAGAAAAGGTGTCAGAATAGTCCACTCCATAGGTTTGAGCATATCCCTTAACGATAGGACGGGCCTTCAATCGAGCAACTGACCCATCCTGATTTGCCTTAACTGTGAACACCCATTTGCATCATATAGCTTGTTTTCCTAAAGGTAAATCGACCAAGTTCCAAGTACCATTGTCGTCTAAAGCATTCATTTCCTCTATCATTGCATTATGCTAACCAAGATGAGATATGACTTCATGAACAGTTTTAAGAATATAGATAGAATCAAGGGATGCAATAAAAGAACAAGAGGAAGACGACAAGCAATTATAAGAAACAAAAGAAGAAATATGATAAGTACCTTGGCGTTTACCTTTACGTAACGCAATATGAAGATCATCGCTCAAGACTAGATATGATGACGAAGGAGTAGATGCATGACATAAATCTAGAGGTTTATGCCTGGAGTAGGCTTGAACAATAAGAGGCTTGACAAGACTGGTGCTGAAACAGGTACGGAGGATGTGATAGAATAGACTAACAAATCATCATCCCCCTGACATGTAGGAGGAGGAGGGGACGAAAAATAGGGTGTGTTTTTCATGAAAGTAACATCAATTGAGACAAGATATTTGTTAAAATTAGGACAATAACATCTATAACCTTTTTGAAGACGAGGATAACCAAGGAAGATATACTTCAAAGACTTGGGATCTAATTTAGTGACATGTGGATGGGCATCCTGAACAAAACAAGTACCACCAACTATCCTAGGGTCAACAGGAAACAATGATTTATTGGGAAAATGATTTTGTAAGGGATCTCACCATAAAGAACAGATAATGGCAATTAGAAACATGCTGTAGAAACTGCATCGTCCCAAAAAGGTTTAAGAATATTCATTTGAAATAATAGGGCTCGTACAATTTTAAAAAGATGTATTACGTTTTGCCACTCCATTTTGAGATAGAGTATAAACACAAGAAGTTTCATGAAGTATGCCATTATGAACCATATAAGATTGAAATAAAGCAAACTATATTCTTTGGCATTATCACTTCGCAAAAGTACGAGTAAAAATATTAAATTGAGTTTTAATCTCAACACAAAACGCACTAAAAATAGAAAACAACTCAAAACGACTCTTATTAAGTATAATCAAGTTACACGAGAATAATCATCCATACAAGTAACAAAATACTTAAATTCAGGTTTTGAAAAAATACGACAAAGACCCCAAACATCAGAATGAAGTAAATCAAAAGGAACATTAGCACGTCTATCGACTCTTGGACTCGAACTAATACGATGGTTTTTTGCAAACTAATACAACTCATAATCTAATGAAGACATTTTACTAAACTGTGGACAAAGTTTCTTGAGCAAAAGAAAAAATGGATGACCCAACTTACAATGTGCCTCGAAAGGAGATGTTACACCAAGGCAAGCAATAGATTTAGGTATTGGTGTATCAAGAATATAAAGGCTTCCAAACTCATGTCCTTTACTAATAATCTTTTTTGTCATAAGATCCAGAAATAAGCAATGACAGGAAAAAATGAGATGTAACAATTAAGATTGCAAGTAAGCTGGCTTACAGAGATCAAATTAAATGATACATTAGGTAAATGTAAGATTGAGGACAGAGGAATCAGGGGGATAGAAGTAATTGTGCTAGACCCACGAACACAAGATGGTGGCCGATCAGCTAAAGTAACAATAGAAGTTGAAAGGTGTGACTGAAAAGTAGAGAAGAAACTAGAATTACCTGTCATATGATCTGTGGCACCAGAATCAATGATCCATTTGGAAGATGAGAAAAGAAGGCACGCATTTGGTTTACCTGAATGAGCAATAGTAGTGACAGAAGAAGATGAAGACTTTAATGATTCTCGAAACTGTGAGAATTGAGCAAATTTGTCTACAGGGATAAGACAAATTATTCAAAATTATCATTAGTGGATGCAACATGGGCCGAGTGAGCTTTCTTATTTTTGTACTGAAGCTTTCGACAATTACATTTCGTAAGTCCTGGCTTGTGACAGTAATAGCACACAATTCCTCCAGAATCCTGTAGTCGAGCTTCAAAACCCTTGTGAGCCTCTTCTTTGTTTTCACTTTGATTGGTTGATCTCTCAGGCTCATAATTATTATTTCGACTTACTAAAGCACCATTGAGTTGAACATGCAGGATCTTCTATGCAGAGTACTCGACTAAATATTTCATGTAAAGAAGAGATCTCAGAGTCAGAAAGGACCTATGACTTAACAGTCTCAAAGTCAAAAGAAAGGCCAGCAAGGAAACTCATGATAGCCATTTGATCTCGTTGCCGCTGCTGAATCTTCACATTAGGGTTATAAGGCAATAACATATCAAGCTCCTCATAAGGCTTTTTAAATGCCATAAAATAATTCATAAGGGACCGATCTTGTTTTTCTGCATGGTAAAATGCTTTGCACGCCTCATACATGTGAGAAAGGTTCCCTTTACCAGAATACAAGAAATCCAAATAATCCATCAACTCTTTAACAAATTCATAGTGATTGATCAAGCCAATTACCTCGCTATCAATAGAATTTCGAATTTATAGGAATAGGCGAGCATCATCTCTAAGCCACGTCTTTCTTAAATCATCTTTAGGAGGATTTTCAATCAAATGAGTATCTTTGTTAATACTCCGGAGATAAAGTCGAACGGTCTTGCTCCAATCCAAAAATTCAAGCCATTTAGCTTATGGTCCGTGATTTTAGACATCACAGGCACTGTATCCGACATAACAACGGCGTTCTTCTCAGCCATAACTCATTGATGAACACAAATCAGCAAAGCACAAAAGTCATACTAACATAAACAAAACACAGAACCACCAGAAAAGCAAAAGGGAACAACTGAAAAAGAACGCCAGACAAACGTGGTAGCGCTTAGGGCTCATGTGCGGGCTTCTGAGCACCACACTTGGGGGAAATGCCGGTCGGCGACTGGGCTTCCTTTTTGGGCGGGTGGTGAGAACAAAAGGCCATTCCAAATAGGGTTACCAAAATAGAACCCTAAAACACACTAAACCATAATTTGTGTTTATGCAAAAGACTCAAAACAAATCAATATTCTACAATAAAATATAAATAACCCAAACCATATTTTAGGATTAAATATACAATCACCAAATTACAATATTAACCTTCAAATTTTAAAAAAATTTCAAATAAATTTAAATAAAAAAAGTAATTTAATTAAATGAATTTTAAATGAATCGACCTATATTCGATTCGTTTATGACCCATTTATTAAATGAATCATAAATGAATCAATATCTCAAAACCCGAATTCAATTCATTTAATTAACGAATCGAATGGCATTCATCCATTTATTAAACGAATCAATTTTTTTTAACCAAAACTCATTTAATTCGCATCAAATCAAATCGAATAAACGAATCCTGACCCATATTGCCACCCCTAACTTTTCAGCACTCAAATAAGTTTAGTTGTTTTATATGATTGTGCAATATCAAAATAATTATCATAAGGATACAATAGGCTTTTCAATACTCTAACCCATTTGGAGCCAAATATAAAGGGACGGTCGACAGTGCAAAAAAGTGTTGTCACTGCTTGGAAAATGTAGTGAAGGTACTTTTGTACATTCACTCAACTACCTAATGGTTGCCTACCAATTATATACGTCTAAGGGGTGATATGTCAATATATGGATTGATTTTGTCCTAGTGTAGCAAGTCTAGACATCAAGGGAGGTCTCCAAAAATTACCCTGTTGTAAGTAACGAATTAAGAAAGATAATTTTCACTTTCCTCTCTTAAAGTTTGGTATATTTTTAGTTAAATGACTAAGATCATTTTATTAGTAAAAACACCCTAAGGAATTTTAGTTAGCCCCAGCCAAAAACCACTAAAAAGTCCTCCCACCACATAAAAGGTTTTGGCTGTGAAGCTAGATAAATCTAATGGTGGGTTTTATGGATGGAAGTGATGGCGTACTTGCCGATGACAAACAATTGGTAGAGCTTTTTTTCAAGCTAAATAGAAAAAAAAAAGAATATTTGATGTCTTCAAAGGAAATCTCTCCCTCATCCATAAAAATACTCAAAAATTAAATAATCCATCAAATCCCTCAATTCCCAAAACATAGCAAAAATCCCAAATTCTTTGCAACACCACTATACACCATTGCACAGATGATACTTTTCTATATTTTAGTTGGTTGATTCAAATATTGTTCACTAGAGAAGTGAGACATCTATTCTGGGTATTTAAGATTCAAGTGGTTGTTTAGAAAACTTGATTGTTATAGATCCAGCTTGAGGGTTATCAAATAAATTTAGGAGCGTGCCAAAGATGAATGGAGAGCATAAGCAAAGCTTTTGTGATTAAGGACGAAGAAAGTAGGCGACGAACTGCTTGACAATGATTTACTAATTTAAATTTGTAGTTATTACCTATTTGCTTTGCAGTAATTTCTCTTTTTACTTTTATGTTATTTTAATTTGCCTATTAATTTACGAACTTGTTTTTGGTATATTTATGGAAATAAAAATATAAGTAAGCTTAATTAAAAAAAATAACCCACATTTCATTGACCAAATTTTTTGACCAAGTCCAACATTTTCAGACTATTTAATTCTTCTCTCCAACACTCATACTACCTGAACAAGAAACACTTATATCGCAATGAAAGAAACATTTATAACACCAATTTCTCACCCAATTTCACTAAAAAGAAAAAATAGTTCAGAAATTATGAGTTTGTCTTTTTTTTGCAGCCAACTCTTTGTTCTTAAGTGAACTCCTCCCACAACATTTATCATTTATTTCATTTTAAGGTTTATGATTTGTTTTCTTCTTCATCTTCGTCAAAATCAACTAGAATCATTAGTAAGGTTAGGCACTATTTGGTTTGGTTTGATTTTGGCCTAGAATTGAACCAAATCGAAACCAACTGGGTTATAAAATTGTGGACAAACAATAGAACTGAACCAAATTAATTCAATTTGGTTTCATGATTTGGTTTTATTTGATTTGAGGAATTTTACCTAGTATATTCAATTAAAAAAGCAATATAATAGTAACATATTATTACTACAACAATAATTTTGAGTCCATAAATCTACAAACAATATAATAAAGTCAAATAAATCAGCATAACAAAGTATAACATTATATAAATTTACATCAGAAATCCACTACAGATTAATAATCAACAATAATAAATAAACAAAAAGGTAACGACAAAAAAATCACATATATAAGAAGCTGCAAAGTTTCATTTCTAATTTATCATCAACATTTACAACTTCTATTTGAGCCTCGTGTACGTGTGAGAGTAGAAATATTCTGTAAAAACATATCAATTACAGCAACATTGGCTGATGTATTATCAATTGATATGCCAACAAATTTATTAGTAATTTCGTATTACCTTAAAACAGACATTATGGTAGAGTAAATTATTAAACCAATATGAGGATAGTCTAATTCACAAAATGCAAATAATATTTTTTTCCAACCTCCATTTGCCATTAATCTCATGAATAGAATTTGAAGTCACACAAAAATAACTAGCCATATTAATACTAGTCCAACAATCAGAAGAAATTAAAGTAACACCTTTAAAATTGATAGAAGTATTAGTCAAGAATTTTTTCATTTTATGAAAGATTTTGTTTAAATCACATTTTAGGTTGAGGCTAAACATATCTTTACAAGAATTCATCAATCATTCATCCTCTACAAATGTTAAGGGTTGATTTACCATTTAAATATACCTAGCCAATCCTTCTCAAATGTTCTATTATAGATATCATAATAATGTTACAGTACCAAAATGTCCAAAACCATATTGTGAAATTTGGGTTTGTCTTGGGTCTTATAGACAATGTTTCGTTGGCAAATATCTATCGTTTGAGATGTTCGATTCCACTTTTACTTCAGGTAATTAAAGATGCTTGATAAAATTTGGAAACTGATGCATCAACAATTACACCCTTTTTGTTGAGATGTTTTTCCAAACTAAAATATGACTAAAAAATTGATGTTCTTGGTTGTTTGGTATTCATGGTAGAAAAAGAACCTAATGTTTTTGGTTGTTTGGTATTCATGGAAGAAGAAGAACCGAATGTTTTAGAAGTAGAACCACTATGACTTGCTTAAGAAAGAGGAGATAGCTCAAGTGAGACAATAAATATATTATCTGGATCTAGTTTTAATGCAACAATTTCTTCATCTAGAACTTCCTATCCCTCTTCAATAAGATTAAAATTCTCATCCAACTCAGAATATCTTCCTATACAATTGTCCTAAGAGTGAGTAAATATTTTTTCTTTTTTTGTAAATATAAATGCCTATGGTGTGTTTATGCGAGTAAAAGAAAAAAAATCAATGAGTGAGCAAGAAGTGAGTTGAGTGAGCAAGAAGTGAGTCAAGTGAGAGAGAAAGCAATTAAATGTTACTTCACTTTTGTTTGAGATTTGAGTAATACGAAAAGGTTGTTTGGGATTGTAAGAGAGTTAAGAGGAGATTGGGTTCACGAAGATAGCTAATGAGTTGAGATTGAGGTGAAAAATAAAAATTATTAAATTATTTAAATAGAGTAAAAAAAAGCAAAAAAATATATAACAAACAATTTTTAACTGGCACAATTTAGTAGAGGCATAGAGCTTCCTGGAAGATTGTATAGTTAGCCATTCCATTTATTCACTTTTTACTTTTATTTTAAGTTCTTTTGTCCATTGGATGAGTAATCAAATCAATTCAAAATTTTTTTACTATTAATTAATCAAAGAAAATTATTTTTTTATAGGTGCATGGCTATGTAAATTGTGTAGTCAAATTAATTTCCCCTTTTTAGTTTGTGAAAGTTGACAATTGCATCCAATTATGGAAACAACGCAATTTCGAGCCTCAACTACTATGCAGGGCATAAAATCCCTGTATGGTGTAGGGGTTGCCCTTGAGCCGTTGGATTCAGCTTATTTGAATCCAATGGTTGGGGTTTTAGTTTGAAAAAAAAAAAAGAAAAAAATGAATAAAAGCAGAAAAAAATAAGGCAACTGGTTGAATTTGTTAAGAGAAAAAAAAACATTCATTTTCTCCCTCCCTCTCTTTCTCTCCCCTTTGAAACATTGAGCAAGAAAACCCTCGTCTTTCTCCCTTTCAATCCCTGCACTATCAAGAAAACCCTTAACTGGTTGAATTTGTTAAGAGAAGAAAAGCATTTTCACCCTCCTTCTCTTTCTCCCCCTTTGGAACATTGAACAAGAAAACCCTTATCTTTCTCCCTCTCAATCCCCACACTGTAACGTTCTCACTCTTGCTCACTCTCCCACTCCAGCTCCCGCTCTTGCTCACACTTAGGTTCCCACTCTCGCTATTGTTATTGCTCTTTCCCTTTCTTGCAACTCACACTCATGCTCGACCTTGCTCTCACTCTCGCTCCAACTCCCAGCTCTAACTTTCACTCTTCTCATCAAGGTTACTCAACTTTAAACTTAGCCTTGTAATTTTTAAAGTTATTTAGATCTGTAATTTGTTATATTTGGGGAAAACGATTTGCTAATGATATAGTGTAGAAATATAATGCACACACAATATTTGACCAAATGCCACAAAGAACTATTTGTTGTCTTTTAAGATTATAGGTTACTTTTTTTTTGTTGACAAAATGTTGCAGCTGTTTTTTTATTTTTTTATAATAATTCAATAATGAAAAAAAAATTAGACTTAGTCATTCGAGTGTGGTAGCTTTGTGTGATAGGTTGGCGTATGCGTGCATTCGTTTGATGCAAAAGGCATCATACGTACCTTTGTTTAAATGCATTTCGGTTGATGCTCATTGCACGTGTGAGCTGTGTTTTGGTACAATAGGCACCATCGCACTAAACACGAGTGTGAGAGGCAGTAATTGTTATTTATTAACTGTTTTCTTGTAGCTTTTACAAGAAGACATGAAATCTGTTGATGGTAAGAGGAAAAAATCAAAAGAAAAATCATTACGATAGGAAAAGCAAGGAGTGAATAAAAAAGCATTGATATACTATTTGTAAGTATAATTTATATGCATTTATATACCCATTATGTTAAAAGGTTTAATTTATTTAATAATGTAACTTTAAATGTTGATCACAGTAAGGCAGAAGCAAAACGATTAAAGCTATTAGGGGTAGAAAAGTGGATAAAACGGTATATAACAAAAAATGACCTGCTGAATATTTAATTTTCTCTTACCTAAAATAATATGCCACTGATCGTATATATATTATCATTGTTCTCTATTAGAGCGGATATTGCACAAAATTGGAAAAAACTAACCCCCAAGGAGAGGCATCAATGGATGCTTAGTAATATGAATGAGATATCTACCTCAAATAATAGTGAAAATAGTGGTGCGAGTAAAAATATTGCGGAATCCGATGAGGACAAGCCTAATGGTGGCAACTTTCTATCTTGATGTCATGTAGCCTCGCTCTTCGAGGTGGTTTCATCTTTTTCAAGTGATCAACAAACAACAGTGAATGAAACCTATTTTGAAAGTCTACTGGACCTAAAATGTGGATGGTTAAGATAACAGTTATGTGCAACATTAATTGAACAATGTGATGTAGGTAGGCAAAGTATAATTCTACATGGGAAAGAATACAATTCAAGCCTTACAATGTTTGCAACTATAATGGGGGTTAGAGATGAAGGCACACATGTGGACTTAAATGAACAAGCAGTTGATATAACTGATTTGCGTGCAGTGTATAGCAGTGGACCTAGAGGAATTCATATAATGGAGGTGAAAAAAAGGCTAATGAATAGTTCAACTTCTGATGATGAATTTAAGATACTTTTTAGTCTTTTTGCATTGGGAACCATATTTTGTCCCACAAGTACAATATACATTAATCCGTTGTATCTTTGTGCACTGAAAGATACAAATTCGATTAGAGAAAAAAATTGGGCTAGTTGGTGTTTTACTTTTTTATGGGAAGGTGTGCAAAAGTTTAAGAAAATAAAGTGAGCTCCGTTAGCGGTTGCGCTTTTTTTTTAAAGGTTCTTGTTTAATTAAAAAAATTTATTGTTACTTGTTTCTTGTATTTCGGTTATTTCAGTTTTTAACATACGTACTTTGCCATTGAAGGACAGCTGTTCTACTTTTCCTCTGTTGTATATGATCGACCTTCTATTGATAGAACGACGTGTCCTATCAGTGTAAGAAAATAATGATAAGATTCAACGATTCTTGAAATGACAAAAAAGGCTTGGTAGCATCAAAAGCAATCAGGTATAGAATACGTGCATACTATTTTAATGAAATCAATTTACCATATTTTTTAACTAAATTATTATTATTTTATGAATAATTTTAGGTTTCGATGTGTGACCCTGATCGGCTTCATAAGCCTCAACAGGCAGAACCTCCTGGGTGGAATAATGTGAATAATGATGCTTTTCCATTACTAATAGAAAGGTTTGGGTCATTCGTTGCCCAAAACAGAGAGTCGTTCCAAACCCTCGAACAGAGATTGGAAAACATAGAAAAAATATTGGGAGAGTTGACATCATACTATCATGGAGGATCAACTAAATAACCAACTGCTGCTTATCTACCTTCAAATTTGAAAAGTCAAAATTCTACATCTTCGGATGGAAAAACAATGTCAAAAATTGAAGGGAAAATGATTTTGGTAAGTGATGATGACACCATGGATCGTAGAGTGAAAGCAAGTTTATGAGCCTTTGATGCCACATCGAGTTGTATTGGGATACTGCACATACTAACGAAACTCCGCTCGATTCATTTCAATTTGACGGAGGACGTGCTCTCGATCTAACGCCACTACCTCAAGAGGAGGGAGAGGTTTGTCTAAGTGATCTTTAGTTGCAATTTGGTTTTAATGATAATGAATTAATTTTGACCTTAGACATTTATAAAATTTCATTGAACCAATTGACACTAAGCAAGAGTTCAAGATCTCCATCATCATCAGTGTACCAGCAACATGACCAGCACGGAACAGAAGGCCGGGACTTAAAGATGGCCAATGGGCCAGCCGGCACGTGGCACGGCACGGGCACGGCACGGCACGGTACGAGCACGTTTCGGTTGGGCACGACACGCACTTGGGCCGGGCCGGGCCGGGCCTAAAATTTTAGGCACGCGGGCCTTAAAAGCACGACACTATTAGAGATAGGTCAAAGCACGGCACACGAAAAGGTACGTAATAACCACGGTTCATTGGTGGGCAGCACGCGGCCCGTAGGCCATCAATAGCACGTGGGCCAAAATATATCTAAGTAAATTTTTTTAATAAAAAATAAATATAAAATATTATAAAATTAAAGTAAATATCTTGAAATTAAATGTTTTAATATATTTTTTAGCATAGACTTTAAAAAATTAATTAAAATCTTAGTTTAAATAAATATTTTAATTTTTTATGTTTATAATTTATTAAATGAATAAATAAATATCATGATTTTAATAAATAAAATTATGATATTTATTAAATGAATAATGTTATTTATGATATTTAATTTTATTTATGATATTTATTAAATTAATTTTTTTATATTTATAATTTATTAAATGAATAAGTAAATCATGATTTTAATAAATAAAATTATAAATATCATAAATTTATAAATGATAAATAAAAAATAAAATATTTTACAACATTAATAATAATTTTTCATATGAAATATTTTTCATATTAATATCAAATCATAACTTGATTAATATTCAATAGAGATATGTTTCATTTGTGAATGAAATATTTTTCACATTTATACACACACAAAATTATGAACGAAATATTTTTATGATAAATTAAAAATTACATTTTCATTAAATGGAGTTCAAGTACAATTATAATATTAATAGTTCAAATAAAATTAAGTGTAATTTGCATCACTACAGTTAACAGTACATTCCAACTAAGTTGGCACCTACTGAACCATCTACCATTTGCAAATTTACAACCTTTTCACTAATTAAATTTGTTCCAATAAGTTACAAGAAAAAAAGGTCTCTAGTCTTCGAAAGTAACTTCAATGTTTAGTACTCTACATAATCTGGATCCACTTCATCTTGATCAACATCCAAACTCTCAATTTGTTTAATTAAAGCATTTTGCCAATCTTGTTGCACTCGGCGTTCAGCATCTTCCCAATCTTTCAAACACATCAAAGAGTCTAATGTCTCTGATGACAATCTTGACCGACGTTCATCTAGAATTCTACCACATGTACTAAAAGTTGATTCTGATGCTACAGTTGAAACTGGAGGGGTTAGTAGATCATGGGCCATAATTGATAATATAGGAAAGAAAGGTGTCTTACCCATCCAAACTTCTAAAATATCAAAATTTTGTAATTGTGAAGGAGTTGCTAAATCTTCAAGATTGGCAGAACAATATCTTTGCAATTTATTACGATTAGTATCAATATTAGAGGCAACACCCTTACCTTTGAGTAACAAAAGCTGAATTTTTATGAAAAGTCGATACTTGTTGAACATTAGAATATGTATTGCTTGATCCGAATTTATATTGATAAAAATTAAAAAGTTCATGCATAGAGGACATAATTGTATCAAAATTTGTATCAAGCCCAGTTTGCAAATTTTCACTAATACCCTCAACTAAAAGTTTTGCACCAATTTCCTTGATTGTAGGATCCAACACGGCTGAAAAAATAAATAGGTGGGGAATATCTTTCCAATATTTTTGGAATTTTTCCTCCATGGCATCACAAATATTTTTAAACAAAATATTCTCTCTAAAAGTCTTAAAAGCATAACTCATATTATACAAGTGCATTAACACTCTACATGAAGTAGGCTCATAAACAGTAGAACATGCAAGAGTAGCATCATAAAATATTTTTAAAAAATCCATAAATTTAAATGCAACATTTTAATCATAATCAGTGATATGATAATCTTCATAATTCATTCTCTCATTGTAAAAACTAGAAATTGCTTCAGAATAGTTTTGGCAAGAAAGCAACATCAAATACGTAGAATTCCAACTAACTTTCATGTCAATGTTGAATTTTCTCTTTTTCAATCCAAAAGTTTTCAACGTAGACAAAAATTGTTGACGTCTTGAAGGTGCTCTAATATATAAAATGGCTGCTCTAATTTTTTCTAAATAATGATTTATATGAGTCATACCAGCTTGAACAATTAAATTAATAATATGACATACACATCTCACATGAAAAAATTTTGAACCACATGCAGGTGTGAGAGTAGAAATATTCCGCAAAAACATATCAATTGCAGTTGTATTGGTAGATGCATTATCAAATGATATGCTAAACAATTTATCAGTAATTTCATATTCTCTTAAAACAGACATTATAGCTGTATAAATTACTGAACAAGTTGAGGATATTCTAATTCACAAAATGCAAGCAATTTTTTTCCAACCTCTATTTATCATTAATCTCATGTATAGAGTGTGAAGTCACACAAAAATAACCAACCATATTAATACCAGTCCAACAATCAGAAGAAATTGAAATAACACCATTCAAATTAATAAAAGTATAAATTTAAAGTTTTTTCATGTCATGAAAAATTTTAGTTAAATCATGTTTTAATGTATTTCTAGGTACTTTTTTAAGTTGAGGCTGAACATACCTCTGCAGAATATTTATTAGACGTTCATCTTCTGCAAATATTAAAGGTTGTTATGCTCCAGCAACATACCGAACCAATCCTTCCCGTATGTTCTGTTGTGAAAATCTAAATGATGTTATACCGGAAGGTCCAGAACCATATCGTGAGAGATTCGTTTGTGTTGGGCCATGTGGCGCGTGTTTTTTCTGACAAGTTTCCATATGTCGTCTAAGATGTCCAGTTCCACCTTTACTCTTGGCACTTAAAGCGGATTGACAATATTTGCACACTGCTTGATCCACCATTTCACCTTTTTTGTTTTGACGTTTTTCCAAAGTAAAACATGACCAAACAATCGATGTTCTTTGTCGTTTGGAGGTAGTAGTAGGGCCGGCAGTTGAAGAAGTAGAACCACTTTGACTTGCTTGAGAAGAAGGAGGCGATCGTTCAGGTAGGACAATAAATATATTACTTAGATCAAATTCTGGTGCAGCATTTCTTCATTTGCAACTTCCTCCCGCTCTTCAACAAAATTAAAGTTCTCATCTAACTTGAAATGAGAGTGAGACATTTTATATAATTAGCGTTTTGGTAAATAAAGGCGGCTGGAATGTATTTGTACGGGTGAAAAAAGAAAAAAATTATTGAGCAAGAGAATGGAAATTCGTCTGTTAAATGGTGTTGAATGATGTTTTGCTTTTGTTTGAGATCTCAGTAACGAAGGGAAGTTGCTGGAATTGTTGCTGGAATTGTATCAAAGTTTCGAGGAGATTGGGCAGAGCAGAGAGTGGTGATGATTAGATGAGAGTTGAGACACGAGAGGTAACGGGGAGATAGAGATTGAGAAGTGAGATAAGTTCGAAAATAATTTATTGAGCAAGAGAATGGAGATTCGTGTGTTAAATGGTGTTGAATGATGTTTTGCTTTTGTTTGAGATTTCAGTAACAAAGGAAAGTTGCTGGAGTTGTTGCTAGAATTGTAGCAAAGTTTCGAGGAGATTGGGCAGAGCAGAGGCTGAGAGGCTAGAGGCAGAGAGTAGAGATGATCAGATGACTATATGAGAGTTGAGACACGAGAGGTAACGAGGAGATAGAGATTGAGAAGTGAGATAAGTTTGAAAATAATTTAATCGTTTAAATAGAATAAAAAAGTAAAAATATTAACGGTCAAAATGGGGCAAACACACAAAGCTTCCTGCAAGGCTACAACTGTAAAGCTTCCTGCAGCAAATTAAACCGTTGCATTTGGTCATTTATTTTTGTCTGTTGGGCGTTCGCGTTCAATGAGTAATAAAATTAATTTATAATTTTTTTTGTTATTAAAAATCAAAAATAGTTAATTACGGAGTGCCCATGCTGTAAAATTGACTAGTCAACTAGTCATATCAATTTCACTGTTAATTCAATTGAATTCAGAATTTTTTTGTCCGTTGGGTGAGTAATAAAATTAACTTAGAATTTTTTTGTTATTAAAAATCATAAAACGTTAATTGTTTATCGGTGCCCAACTGTACATGCTGTAAAATTGAGTAGTCATGTTAATTCTACTGTTAATTCAAAAAAATTTTATCCATTGGGTGAGTAATAAAATTAATTTAGAATTTTTTGGTTATTTAATAATTAGAAAAAATTAATGTTTAGGTGCACCGTGCACATGCTGAATTGAGTAGTCATATCAATTTTACTGTTACACTTGTGAAATTTGAAAATTATGTGCAGTGCAAACAATTAAAAATTTGAAAAATTATGAAAGTTACTTACCAACAATGATGTTTAAATAATAAAAAATTGGAATCATTGTGCATTGCAGCATTTGACTATGTGACATGTGAGTATGAAGTGCCAAGTGCCAAGTTACCAACGAAGCACTGGCCTCACGCACAGCTCCACAAAAATTAAGATCTCAAGATTCATTCATGCACAAATATTTATATTTCACTAAACATTTTTTTACTTACTCTTCTTACTCCCACCGACAAAGTAAATAAAATTAATTTTTGTCTTTTTATTACTATCTAATATTATATATACACGCCAATATGCTATGATGCTTCACAATTCTTATTCTTCTTCTTGTTCCTCTTAAACTTTCCAATATTCTAAAAGCCAAAATCATCATAAATCCGCAGCAACATAATATGAATGCAGAAGAACCTCAACACCCTCAAGAATATGGTGTTGATGCAGTTGGACCTCCACAAAACGCTAGGCTAAATCAGTCCAGAAGCCGTTCTTTAAATGAGCTTTTTCAAAATTTTACTACAATAAGGGAGGAAATAATAGATAATGGTTTGTATCGTCCTTACAAACGGATGATTTTGAGGTGCAACTATTGTCATCGAGAAGTTATTTATTCAGATAGCCATGGCACATCGGGTTTACGTCGGCACGTGTCAAATTGTTTAGCTCGCCACCTTAGCCAAGACAGAATTAACCTTGCTCGTTTCCCGTATCCATAGTTGTGAATTGTAATTAATAAATGTTATTTCATGCTCGTTATTCGTCAATTGGTCATAGTTCGTATTTCGTAATTGTTATTCGAGGATTGTATTTTTAATTTTAATTAATTATTATTATGATCTATGGAATTAAATTTAATTAAATTTATGTATTGTTGTGTTATGAATGGTTATTGTGAAATAAAATATGTAGTTATGAAATTGTGATAAATTAATAATAAAATGTTAATTGCTCTCTTAATAAAAATTAATATGATTATGAATTTATTATTATTATTATTATTATTATTATTATTATTATTATTATTATTATTATTATTATTATTATTATTATTATTATTATGTTTGTGGGCTTAAAAAAGCACGCCAGGCACGTGGGCTTGAATAAAGGAAGCCAGACACGTGAGCTTTTTAGGCACATTTGGACATGTGGGCTTTAAAAAAAAAAGATGATGGGCGGCACGGCCCATAGCACAGCACAAGTGGGCTTCGTGTCGTGGGCCGTGCTGGGCTCAATTGAAAAAAATTTGGGCACGGTACGCGAGCCCTTGTGGGCTGAGTGTTGATGGGTCGTGCCGGCACGGCACGGTCCATTGGCCATACTTACCGAGACTATACCAACTCTCTCCTTATGATAAAGTGTCTTGGGGAGCGAATGCTAAGTTTTAAGCTAGTCCTTTTTATGTAAATAACCCTCTTTCTCTTGACCAATTGAAGCTCATTCAATATGCATTTGATAAAGATGGTAACGGAAGATACTTGTGGTTTATAAAGCTTTGTAATTTTTATTCCCTTGTACATATGTATTGATTAGCTAACACTTTATTACTTATTTATGTTTTCAGTGAAATCATTGTCTCTACTGATGATCAATTTATCTCCAAGCATAATTTCATAAGCCTTTTGCCTAACACAGCTCTGAGCGGAGAGGTTTATGGTGTATTGGCACTCACTTTACATACTATATGTTTGGATGGCTTATTGGAAAATAGAATACTAAGTTGTCACTTATTGACCACTATTTTAGATTCTCTCCATGATAGCATATCACTTCACACTATATGAATGGGCTAAACACAATGATTCACAAATACACCAGTATTTACCGACACTATATACAGTAAGTATCCAGCACTATTATTTATATGTGAATTGAAGTTGTTGTTTAGTTATAATAATTTTTCAAACATTGCTGTGTACAACAATGTTTTTTCAATGCGTTATTTATTGACATATGGCTTGTTTACTTATTGTTCTTTTGTAGCAATTAGGACTTACCGTTGGAGCCGACGTTGATGGTTTTGCACAAGCAGCTAATGTCGGAAAACCTTATATGCCAGACTTTCAAACGTGCCAAAAGGTTACTTTCTAAATTCTCAACTGATTACTTTTTTACTTTTTGTAAAACATCTTTTATGAGAAAGATATTGATTTTTTTTTGGTTAAGTTTATGTTCCAATTAACGATGGTGACTTTCATTGGTTTCTGTTCATTGTAAATGTCAAATAAGGCTATAGTGAGGTTTGAGACCCTCTTCCTGATGGTCGAAGTAATTAAAAACATGAGCAACAAGCTGAACGCATAGTATGTTACATGTGTATATGCTATTCCTCAATTTCGTGTAGGTTTTTATTGTTTAATAATCTAATTTGCCATTTTGTTTTGAACTTGGCAATTACATTCTCATGATTCCATATTTCATTCTAAATAACCTCGAAATGCCAAGCCATCAACACGGTTCATTTGGTTTCCTATCTCGTCTGGTGAGGGGGTTCTGAAACAACCAAATGGGTTTGATTGTGGAATTTATGTCATCAAATTTATGGAGACTCCAAAGCTCATTCCTATCATATCATATATGGTAAAAATTAAAAATTTTAATAAAGATATTTTAACTCATTGTCTCCTTATTGTATTAATCAAGTAAAACACTTATTCCAAAATATTCTTCCTGCGTAACATGATTCGCAAGATGTTCGTGGAAGACTAGCAGTTGAACTTATCGACTCGGCCTTTAACGAAGCACGAGCCTAATTGCTTGCTCAAGCAAATGTAATATTTGATGAACATACTGCCCAGACAAAGGCAATAGCCTCTACACAAAAGGCGAACACATATAGAATACGCATGAAAGCTCCAGGGAAAAGTCGAAAAAAAAAACCAAAAAGATTACGGCTGTAAATGTTAGGACTTCTTGATGGGGTTTGTGTGAAATTCCATATTTTTTTTGTAGGTTTAGTTGTGGAATCAAAATTGTTCATTCTACTCACTGACTTTTATGGTATACATTACTGATAACTTACCACTAACATTGTTTTGCTGAGTGTATTCAAATAATTTTTTGTCGTGAATACTGCTTTGAATGCAATCTGTTTGTATAATGTATATTTTAATATACAAAGGTGTTGTGGTTTATGCTACCTTAAGTTGTGGTTTATGCTACCTTAAGTCATAGGCGAATATTTTAGTGTTTTACACTATTTAAATTTTCCAGTATTAGGTGCTTAGCTGATATACGCTTGTCGACTAGCTGATTTATAAGGTTCGGATATCAATTTTGATTGTCTCAGAATAATCCACCAGAGGTCGGCAAACACTTGAAGGGTAAATTAAGATTTTAAAAACTTATGCAAAACAAACTACACAATATTTAATCTATTACCTTAATAAAGTTGGAGCTGAAAAATAGCCGTTGGTGACTTTCTGCCTAAAATAGGATCGCTGTTAGTATTTATTGGTTAACCGTTTTGACTGGTCCAAGTGAGCGTTAAGCTGAATTTCAAATAAACGGTTAACTGTTTGTCACTATCGATTCGCCGTTAATTTCCAAAGACCTGCAAAACATATTTCTACTATCCATTCTTGCTAAACGGTTGAAGATTAGCATGAAATGAAATTATGAAAATTATCGGTTAGCCGTTTGAAGTTAACAGTTTGCTGGTTATTTCTAGTAACCTGCAAAACAAAATAGGCTTATCCATTTCTGTTAAACAGTTCAAGGTTAGCACAAAATTCCACTATGAAATTATCGGTTAGCCATTTACTATAAATGATTCGCTGTTTAATTCTAGTAACCTACCCAGCACACTTTCCTTATCCGTTTTTGCTAACCGGTTCAAGTTTAAGAAATTATCCATTTCTGTAAAGTATTGGTTAACCATTTTAAAGTTAACGGTTCACTATTTACTTCTAGAATGATAGTTTTAACAAAATTTCGTAGGGACTAATTTTTCGATTTAAAAATAATGATTATCCATATTTCATAAACACATTTAGAATATTATACGGTTTTTAGAAAAATGTTTATTAATGAAAACTCCAACATTTTAATCAAAAACATTTAAAGTTTATTATCATCAAAATCAATATAATGAACATGTATATGTTAACAAATAGCGACTATCCAGGTTTCCCACAACTGTGCTTCTTTATCTTTTGAACAAATATTCACCTATTCCAAAACCATTTTATTGTCCTAAAAAATTTGAAACGCCATTTTTAATGCTTGAACCATGTGGTTAACATTATTCCATCACAATTAAAGTGTATCACAATATTACATAGTAAGGAACATTAAAAAAGCTTCAATTAGTGAAAAGCTTCAAGTCGATAAATTAAAATACATATTTTCCAATTAGTGAAAAGAGTTATCACGAGGCCACATATCAGAGTGCATGGTAGGATATGGAAGAAATGTAAACGTATTCCTTCCCACTGATGGTGGCATTGATAAATTATTCCATAAGTGATCTGTGGATTCAGAGCACGGTTGAGAACTACTCCCACATTCATTTTGGTTTCAATTTCATACGAGACTTCACTGTTTTAGAATGAAAATTGTTCACTCGAGCCAGCTAGCATAGATGTACACCAACAATCGTTGTTGGCAGCATTGGCTTCGCTACTCCTGCAAATAATCAATCATGAAAAACATTTTATTTGGTTGCCATAAATGGACCAAAAAATCAACAACAAACATAAACCAACTTATCTTGCCCAATTACTAGTAGTCGAACAGCATCTTACTGTATGGCAAGGCTCTCTACAAACACTACACTTCCTATTGTTTCTAGAGGATTTTTTTAATATTCTTGTAGTACCTTTTGTCCTCACCACAACTGATCTAATACCCTGGAATTTTTCTGTGGACCGTATGCATGACTTCCAAGGCTAGTTCTCTGTCCTCCGAATAGTTCTTAAAATTTTGATGTTAATTGATTGTCGCAGTTAAAGCCTCTTTATATGAGTGCTCATTTTTTGTCGCATAGAAACACATTTTGTTAGTTGCAGTGCTCAAAGCACTAAATCTAGCAACATCAGAAAGCTCACTATCAACTTGTAATCGGGCTAAGCTGCATGATGTATAATCCTTCGCCTTTTTTGTCCACCGATAAAGAATCATATTATTAGGAATATTTCTAAACTATTCCACTTTCATGATATGAAACATGTGTCGACAGGGGATTTTTGCAGAATCCATCATTTGACAAGAGCAATCAATTTTGTTAGGGGGTTTATTATAAATTACTATCCACTTTATGTCTACATTCCCAAATTATTTCAATGTGTAGTAGTGAGTATCAGTGCAATTCAAGACTTCAAACTGAATCAAAGTGGCTTCTTGACGAATTTCTTCCCTAATCCAATAGAATACCCTAATTGGAAAAACATTTGTAGCATGTTTTTCTAGGCTGCGTAAGTGTGTGGTCAACACAGGAGTCCTAAATTTTGTTTTAAACTCATCTTCAACTTCTGTGGTCCGAATATTGCGGAGTGCACGATCAATTTATAGCACAAATTCATATAATTTTAACCTGTACTGCAGAAAATGATTGAGATAACAATACATACTTTCACACAGTTGAGTGCTTCGTATACCTACAAAAAATGTTCCTTTAAGAAATGTTTCAGCTCATTTATGTCGCTTTGTATACATTTTTTTAATCCAATCATGTTCTTACAGCTTGAACTCGTCAACTAAAGCAAACCACTGTTGGTCAAATTCACGTGGACTCATGCCTGTCAATATAAGATCACGAAATTTACGAGTGAAGTCTTCATTTTCAATATTTCTTATGCATTTCTCTCTAAATGCCAGCAATAAAGATGGTCAATAGCTTCAACAAAAACTGTCTTAATTGCCTTTGAATTTGCTTTATCGCCATCAGTAATCACGAACTTCGGCTTTTGGTTACCCATAGCGGACAAAAAAGTTTGGATTAACCATGTGTATGATTCGAGGGTCTTATCTGCCCATAGGGCAAATCCAAACGTTGTAGTCTTACGATGATGGTGAGTGCCAACAAGGGTCACAAGTGGTTTCTAATATGCATTAATTTTGTATGTTGCATTAAATGTCATAACATTACCGAAGCATTCATAATCATACCGTGCCATATAATCGGTCCAAAACAAGTATGCTATAGTTCCCACAGAATCAGTATCACTAATTTCAGCACATCTATCTGCATCTAATCTATTTGCAAATCCTTACGCTTGAACTCGAGATTTCGTGAACCCCCAATTTGATCGCCCATGTAATCCACAACTTGGCACGTCTTCATGCCAACATACCTCAATGCCTTAGCATGAGCCAGATCTCCTTCACTAACATGCCGATATGAACGAAGGGGAATGTACTTCATTCAGAGAAGTCAACGGATGATTGTGCTCAGTTCTAAATTCTGTCACAGTATACTTGCCACTGGAATTGTCGTAATTCACTCGAAATGATGCTTTACAACCCGTACGCATTATTGGTCATGGTTCTCGCATTTTATTATCATTTGCCAAATATTTTTTAGCCCTATATTCTTCCAAATTACAAACCCATCAATGGATCGTAGTTCATCCAGACTTAGAACAACGAAGCTCATTTTTCTAACACTAAAACCAACCATTCTTGAGTAGTTCATGTACCATGCATCTGCATCATCTACTGAATCAAACTAAACTCCAAGTATATTGGTCCAAGGTAACTCAAGAATATCAAAAGATTTACTCATATGTAAATCCTGAAAGGTAATAGCATGAAATTTGACAATAAAAATCAAATACAGTGATCAAATACAATGACAATGGGTATATTTTAAAAAATCAATCGACATTCATCCAACAGCACACATCATTCATATATTTTAAAATATTAATGAAAATGACCATCAAAATCTACTTGCGATAAAATAAAATAAAAAACTGAGGTGTGGAAGTAAAACAAGTATTTAAGTCATAAACACTTACTTGAGGAACAACACAAATTTTTTCAACGGCTGAAATTTGCACCTACGGTAGCTATGGAGGTGAAACAAAATCTTGGTCCAAGTTAAATGAGTTATGGTAGGAAGGTGGCATTTAAAATTAAAAAAAAGTATATATTCATAGGTATATTTATGAAGGAAGGGACAACGACATTAATTGGTTCAATAGTGAGTGAGTTATAAATGCAACAATAAATATACTGCTAAATTTGGTGAAAAAATAGAAGTACATTTTTTAAAATACATATAGGACATATTAAACAAAACAAATGAAACAAATTACTTAAAACATGCAACAATTAACATAAAATATGAGTATCTTCGTGACAGCGAACATGAAACATGAAACATAGAACAGTAAACATGAAACATAGAACAGTAAACATGAAACTTGATGTAAACATGAAATGGGGGCAAAAAAGAAAAATTTCAGGGTATTTGGAAAACCAATACATGAAACATTGAACAGAAAACATGAAACATGTCACTTAAAATATGCAACAACGAACATAAAATATGAATATCTCTGTAACAGTGAACATAAAACATCAAACATGAAACACCTAACAAAAAACATGAAACTTGAACATAAACATGAAACGAGGGCAAAAAAGAAAATTTTCGCAGTATTTGGAAAATCACTACATGAAACATTGAACAGAAAATATGAAACAAGTCACTTAAAATATGCAACAACGAACATAAAATATGAGTACCTCTATAACAGTGAACATAAAACATAAAACATGAAGCACCTAACAGAAAACATGAAGCTTGAACATAAACATGAAATAGGGGCCAAAAAGAAAAATTTTCGGGATATTTGAAAAATTAAAACATGAAATATTGAACAATAAACATGAAACAGATGACTTAAAATATGCAACAACAAACATAAAATATGAGTACCTCCGTAACAGTGAACATAAAATATCAAACATAAAACATAGAACAGTAAACATGAAACGAGGACAAAAAAGAAAAAATTTCAAGGTCTTTGGAATATCAGTACATGAAATGTTGAACAGCAAACATGAAACAGATCACTTAAAATATGAAACAACGAACATAAAATATGAGTACCTCTGTAACAGTGAAATAAAACATCAAATACGAAACACCTAATAGAAAACATGAAACCTGAACGTAAACATGAAAGGGCGGCAAAAATGAAAAATTTCGGGGTATTTGAAAAATCAGTACATGACACATTGAACAAGAAAGATGAAATAAATTGCTTAAAACATGCAACAATTAATATAAAATATGAGTATCTCTGTAAAAGCGAACATGAAACATCAAACATGAAACATAAAACAATAAACATCAAACATCAAATATGAAATATAGAACAATAAACATGAAACTTAAACGTAAACATGAAATGAGGACAAAAAAGAAAAATTTCAGAGTATTTGGAAAATCAGTACATGAAACATTGAACAGAAAATATGAAATAGATCACGTAAAATATACAACAACAAACATAAAATATGAGTACCTCTGTAACGGTGAACACAGAACATCAAACATGAAACTTGAACGTAAATATGAAACGAGAGCAAAAAGAAAAATTTTTAAATATTTAAAAATAATTATATGAAACATAAAACATAAAATATAAAACTTGAAATGTTAAATATGAGACTGATTTCATAAAAAATGAATTAAACTTTTATCTTTTTGTTAACACATATTTTATTTTATTTTTTAAAATATTTATAATAAAAAAATATTTTTTTCTATTTTTACTTTACTTGTCTTTTTTTTACTTCTTTTTATTATTATTTTGTATATATTATTCATTTTATATATTTTTTATTTTAATTTATTTAAATAAAAAATACATATTAATGGTTGGTCATAAAAGTTGTTTGGCCGCCAGGGACTGAATCATAGCCATCCCCGCAATTTCAAATAGGAAATTGTGAGTACTCGTGTAGTTAATCGCAACCAATGATATGTGTTATGCAAGACATGGCAGAGAGTCTAAAAAGAATAGAGATGGAGTTGTTAATCGCAATTTGCTGCGCTGTGTGGCATACCAGAAACTTATTTATTTTTGAAGCAAAGCAGAGGGATCCATTGTCTACTTTGGCTAAGGCAGAACCTATCATAGACTCTTACTAGAGGTTTAAGAATCCAAGCCCAAACCATTTGCTGATCCGGGAGGAAACAAGTCAACCAATCTGGTGTCCCCCACCAGAGGGTTTTGTGAAGATAAATGTGGATGCAGCAACAAATTTGGAAAGGCAGGCAGTTGGGTTGGGAGTTGTGGTGAGGGATTGCAGAGGAAATTTTGTAGTTGCTATAGTGAAGAAACTTCTTTTCTTTGGGGATGTACAGCAAGCTGAAGCAGAAGCTATTGCTTGGGGATGTCAGGTAGCAAAAGAGATTGGCCAATCATTTATACTTTTAAATACTGATTCTCAAGGAGTAGCTGAGTTAGTAAACAAAAGGAAGAACAGCAGAACCCATATCATCTGGGTTATTTCTGAGATTCAAAAGCTTGTTAATGAGTTTAGTGAGTGCATAGTTGAGTTTACTCCTAGAACTTGTAATGTGCAGGCTCATTAGCTAGCCAAGCTTGCCTTGGAGTATGAAAAAGTTGTAATATGGGTGGATTCCCTCTCTGAGTTTGTATTGTGCTTTCTCAAAGTTTAGTTTCAATGAAGGTTATGATTCCGTTTCAAAAAAAAAAATCAATCAAATTGTTGGTACAATTCAATACTATTTTATATTCTTCATTTCTTTTATTCTTTTATTTATCTAATAGATTTTTCCTACCAACCTCTTGCTTCCCCGCACCGTGTCACGGCTGCACAAAACTACAACACAATTTTTAATATTTCACTAAATATTTTCTACCTAGAAGTGTCATAGTGTGTTGGTGAGTTTATGTGATCAGTATTAGTAATAAACACGATGTCAATGCAGTAGATCCTCAACAAAACAACAACAATACAAGACTAAATCAGTGAAGCAACCTCGTCTAAATAAACCTTTTCAACAGTTTACAACCAGAAGTGGGGAAATTATAGAGAATCGCTTTCATTATCCTTACAAACGGATGATCTTCGAGTGTAACTATTATCATCAAGAAATTATCTATTTAGTTATCTTTGGCACAATGGCCTTACGTTGGCATGTGTCAACTTATTTAATTCGCCACCGAGACAAAATTAATCTTATTCCTTTACCATAGTTGTGATTAATAATCATTATTTTGAAATTAATAATCAATATTTAATAGTTGTGATATATGGTAATCAATATTTTTATAATGATATTTCAATATTTCATAATCAATATTTCATAGTTGTGAAATTAAAGAATATGGTTGTATTAATGAAATGTTAAATGTTATACTTTAATTTGAAACTTATAGCATTAATGTTATTATGGAGAATGATATATGACTATATACAAGTACAAGTTAACAATTAAAAGTAAACCCTTAAGAAACTTCTTCTTCTAATTATTATTATTAGTATGGGCAAAGTTGTGGATCCAGTCATTAGATCTAGCCCATAGTTGTCACTTAATCAATTGAATTGATGGTTGGATTAAATACATACAATCTAATCTATTTGTGACACCATAACTTGACACTACTACTATTATTATTATTAAGAATTATAATACTATAAATTCTAACTTAGTAGTTAGTATCATATTCTCTTGCTCCTGATTTAACTAAAGACACGTGAATCTAAAAAAAATACATGGACTTAAAAAAAGTACACTAAGTACGTCCTCTTTTGAAGAAAAAAAAATGTGTTTTTTCTTGGACATGACCCACAACACGTCTTGCCATGACATGGGATGGCCTGTTCCGTCATGGTTCTTACTTCGATACATCGTGCTGACATGATAGGCTCGTTTGTTATCTCTAGATAGAGTTTTGACTTTTTATCGATTGGTAAACAATTAAAAAATATATATAAATAATTTCAACATTTTGAGGAATTGAGATTATATATTGAAATTTATGACTTTTAACCGGGTGAATTAAAGCTTACCCCAATCTAATAGTTCTTGCAATCCTTTGAGATATGCGAAAAACTTAATTAGTGAGATGATGATAAATTTATTTTTTAAAAAAAAAGGGTATTGCAAGAAGTTTTCTGCCTAGAATCATCAGGTGCTTCATGGTACTAAGCATGCACATTTTATTCTGTTTAATCATTCTTGAGGATGAAAATGATATTCTTCTCTAAGATCTAAAAGGAGTTTGACAATGTATTTTCAAATTAAAACAATGAAAATGCGTGGGACTGCATTGCATTATCAGGACTTGCGGTTTTGAGGTTGCAAAAGGCCTTCAAAATTCCGGCTCCAAAAAACAGACCTCGTCAATATTTTTTTTAAAAAAAAAACTTCCGACCTCTCTGCTGAGGCTCATCTAATGTTCTCCAACCACACAATAAGAAAGTGAGATGAACAAGCTCAACTGATAGCATAAAAGAGCAAGCGATCCTTAGTATTAATACACACTGAAAGTTCGCGAACGAACAGCTAAACCACATCTAGTCATCTGCTAGATCGATCAATTCTAGATACTTTTAGTTCCTTCTTTTCATATCATAAAATCTTACAAAACAACTCAGATAAAACTGAGTCAGCTACTAAGAATAGCATATAGCATATAGAATCTGAAAACCCAGCTATTTCACAATAATTGCAAGTGTGAAGCTCTCCTCCCTTGAAAGTCATGTTTTCTGCAGTAAAAAAAATTATCAGACAAAGAATAAGAACTGTCCAAGAACGACAAAGCTACAATTACCTAACATGACACGGTCATTCTTACCTGCATTGGAAGGTACAGCTTAAATTCCGGTGGGAGTTCTTCTTCCGAGTACAGGCGATCCGAGAAATATATCCTTCTGAGGCGACAGTTTGCATGAACCTGAACTCGTAAAGTTTCAACGTAGTTGGTTCCATATGCTCTCCTGGTAAAATCAGCCAGGTTCAACTGGATCTGATTCCAGCCATCATCCAACCTCAGTGGCATGGTGCAGATATATGGCTTCACCCGCGTAACAGCCTGTAAAATGAAAAAAAAAAAAATAACAAATTTACAAAAATACTTGAAACCTGGATTGTCCTGTCATTCTGTCAACATCTATAGCCATTAAGGAAAAATAAAATATAAGGTCACACATCTAACTCGCATCACAGAATCTTCAACTGTTAAAGAAAACAGTTCTGGACAGTCTCACACTCTAATATATCCTTCATTATTTCCGAATGAAGAACACAAAAGGAAGGCTAGAGAAATCCATATCATTACTGTCTTGAGCAAATAGAAAGACAATATTAATGAAGCTCAATACCATAGTTTCTTGCCCCATGTCACCAAACTGTCTAATGACAAAGCTCACTACCAAATGCCTACACTAACTTTAACATCAAAACTGGGATTATCCCCTTTTTCTACCAAATGCCAAAACCAATACTAGTTCAACTTCAAAACTGCATCACAAGAAATGAATATTAAAAAAAAAATCAATAGTCATTTCATAACACTTTAGAAGATATCATAGATTTTACACCAAGCAGATCAAATGGAAGAGGAATTGAGAATCATAAAATGAATAGAAAACCAAACTTAGCTAAAAAAACCACAATAATACATGAATAATCTCTCAAATTTTTTTCATCATTCTAAATTTAGCCAATAAACTTTAGCAATATTGATTAGTTTCACTATTTCAAGAAGAATTTCTTCATAAACCTATTACGTAACAAATTAACAGAAAAGAAATAGTAATTTCAAAACAACCAACATCAATAAAACAAGGGCAAACTTACACACTTGGAAATTAGAAGCTCGAAAACGCCGACGGACATTTTTATCATCCAGTACTTGAATCTCAAATGTGAAATATTTCTTCAGGTTCTTGACAATCATAACTAAAAATGGGAGTTTTATACCAAGAGTTGCTGCTGGGTCTATAGGGCATGTAATGTATGTAGATTGTACATTTGGCCCAACTATTTCAAGCACATTGGACTGTATGTCTTCATCGTGAGGTCGTTTCACATGACCATCGACAACTGCAGAAACTCAGAACAAATTATATGTCTAAAGCATTGGATTAAAATTAAAAACAAATAGTAACCTCAAACATGAAAAGCAATTTAAAGATAACAACATAGGAATGCACCTAAAAGGCTAAACAATATTTTCCTATAAAATCAGAACGTAATGGCAAAATGATGTTTGCCTTTGGAAACTGAACTCTCTCTTGAGAGGAAGAAGAAAATGTCCTAAGAAATATCCACCAAAAGATTTGAACTCAAAATTTTCAATATTCAAAACAGTAATGCCTCAATGATAATTGCAGGAATAAATTTAACCATAGTTATTTTAATCAAAACAAAGCAATCCCAGAAAAGGAATATTCAGGAAAAAGGAATTAAGATGGACTAGAAAGAAGAATAAATCCCAGAAATTAAATCACAATACAAAACCCCCTGCCTTCTTTCCTCTGCCCTCTGAATAGAATGAAACTTGACTTCAATCACCAGAGTACTGCAACCTTTAAAGCTGTTGATTATACGCACTACTTAGTCACGAGTCCCGTTTACATTTTTGCAAAGTAAATGCTTCTTATTAATATGAGCGACTAGATCACATGTATGTATCCTCCAAATATTATCAATTACAACATGTGACACCTCAATAACTCTACTTTTTATTTCTGTGGAAGATTGTGGATGTTTACATAACAACAAACTAAGTTTACCATTCGTCACAGATCAACCGGTATGTTAGTAACTGCGATCTTATTTTGAAAGCATAACCGTAAAAGTGCTGGGTAAGCACCCACTTATATTCAACAGCTAATGAGTTCATTCAAAAAAGCAGCTATGAATTAGAGGCCAAAACATACCCCAAATACGGAGGAAACTAACAATTAATCAGAACTCATGAGAAAGCAAAGTTTACAAACAGATTGCAAATCCCAAAAACAGTTAAAAATATATGATAAAAGAAGCAGCACCCCTCAATAGAAACAAAATCAGAAAAAAAAAAATTACTGACCTTCTTTATCCCATATTTGCAGAGGTTTGCTCCTACAAATTTCCAAAAAAATCCGACAAAAAAAAATTGAGGGTGAATTACAAAATTTTAAAAAATAAAAATAATACAAAATTTATAAAAAAAAAAAAGCACCCAAAAGAGAGAAGAGAAAGAGAAGTTACCCAAGGCTGTATAAGATTGATAAGAATCCTGATTGAAATGTGTTCTTGAACATCTTTGGAAAATCTCTAGAATCGCAATCAAGAAAACAAAACAAAAATATATATTATTTATTGAATATCTAGCACAAGTTTTTTGTTTTTTCCTTTTATCTTTTTTTAACATCAAAATAAATTTTGAACAGAAATCCCTACCAACTTGAACAAGACAACCGATGATGATTCCTGTTCCTTTTTGGTCCTCCGGAAACAGCAACAGGGTTCTTCCAATTCCAACTGAATTGAGGATTGATTCTCCTTTCTCCTTTTTGTTTGTTAGAATTGAAGCATGGCTAATGGTTTTGGGCAAAAAAATTTAAGCAAGCCCGGCCCCAATCCATAATCGATCCTTCGGTTTTCAGTTTTGCGTTAGGGGTATTTTTGTAATTACACATTTCCCAATGCCAAGTGATCAGTGCTGGGGCTGGGCCTTCGGCTTTCTGGGCCCGTGCCAGCAATTCAATGTTCGGCCACTACTGGGCTTCTACCTGCAATGGGGCTCATTTAAATCTTATCTTTAACATGTCGATTAGAGACATATTTTTCTTCAAAAAGGAGTAAATTTTTTTGAGCTGATACTTGATAGGTATGCGGATTATATTACAAGTAAATATATTTAGAATTTTAATAATGTTATAGTTAATTGAGATACTTAGTTTGTATTCTCACTCAAATGGAAAATGATGTATCATTATTTGATAGATTTCAGTGGTAGTTACTTATTAAGTTTTATTTAAACAATAAAATTATGTTCGTTACATATATTAGTTAGAATATAAATTAATATTCGAACTGAATAAGAATATCATCACTTTTAAAATTTTAGTAATTCTCATATGGAATATATCAATAGATAATAAAGAATTTTTTTTTTCTCTTTAATATAAAAGATTTGAGGTAAATGTTTATCAAGTTGCTCTTTGTACAAATGTGTCAACTGCACAAATCCATCTTGCCACACACACAGCCTGTAAAGCAACTTGCTTTGAGAAAATGGTGCATTGTCGTATCATAGCTTGAAATATGAGAAAACCCAACGTACGTTCATTGGAAATGGGGCCCACAACATCAAAGTTGATGTTACCACCGTTCGTTCCACAAGCTACCTCCATCAGTCGTTTGGTACAGCTTGATTTTTTGGACGTACATAAATTTTTCTCTCGTGATAATTCTCTTTGAAATATCAACACTTTATCACATCCTTTATTCGATTAGAAGAGCGATTGGCGGGCGTGGTGAGTTTTTATTGATCGAAGTTGTATTGTGGAATTCACAATTTTGTCGATAGAGGAGTGTCGCGCATGCAGTTAGGCACTAGATCAAGCCTTTCTTTATCAGTTATTTTAGTCTTCAAACTAACGTAATTACATTTATCACTGCTGCAATTGTATATTAATAAATATAATATAGATTGGTTGGAATAAAATGAATTTAAACTCGTCTTAAAGTGTGTTTACGAGTCGAATTTGTGCCGAATGAGTGAGGGGTTGTTGAGCAGACGGTTAATAGGCAGGAGATATTCATGCAAATCGAATTATATGAATATTAAGTGAGTTGACGGGTCATGTTGTTTTGATCGACACTTAAAATATTAAATGGTCATGTAATTTAAATTTATTTTTTATGTTTGATTTATGTTTTAAAATTTGACACAATAATTAAATATATGTATTTAGATTAATTTAAATTTAAAATAACATGAAATTAAGAGGACAAAAAATATGATCCACTGACCCGTACAAGGGGTGGAGTTAAGAATCTAGTTTACAAGGGATAACATAAGAATAATGTGTTAAAAAAAAAATCAAACTCATGTGAGCATTTTAATCGATTTAATGGGGAAGGAGCTTATTCAATGATGCAATTTAAGGCTTTTTAATTTGCCCCTCCTTGCCCTAGACTAATTCTATCCCCGTTCATTTTGCCACTTTTAAGTGCATGTTTGGAAGTTAGGATTAAATATGAGATTGGATTAATTTTGGGATTAAATATTTTATCTCATGTTTGGCTACTTTGCTTGGATTGGATTAGGGAGGACTAAATTTAAATTTAGTCCTTAAATCATAGAATTAACAATCTCAATTTATAAGTGGGTTTAGATGGGATTAGAAGAAGAGAAAAAAATTTAATTACTTTATTCACGATTTACTTGAATTTATTTTTTATTTTATTATTATAGTCTAATTAAATTGGTACTTTTACTCCAATAAAATTAACTATTTAATAATTTGTTACAATAATTGATTGAATTAAATTTAATAATCACCAATGTAATATTAAAAATAATCATGAAAATTAATAGTACAAGTAAATAATTGATTTTATATATACATTATTTGCTAACTTTTTGATAAAATAAAATATATCTAAAATATCTTATAAAATTTAATTAAATAATTAAATAGTTTATTAATTTATATTTGTTTATTATAATTATGACTACCCAATAACTAATTTACTACATATTTAATGCTCTAGTTAATTACCTTTAAATTAAATTTAATTATTACTCTTAAATATTTATAAATATTTTTTGTATTTAAATATGATTTAACATTGTCCAATCCGATATTGTACCAAACATAGTACAGTATATAATATAATCCAACTTAATCTAATCCAACTTAATTAAGTCCAATCCTAATAATTAGTTCACTCCAATCCTGTATGCCAAACGTAACCTAAGTGTCGAGGTTAACGAGGTATATTATTAAAATATCACTAATGAATGGTAAAATATATATTTCATTGCAGGGAATATTCTACTTCTAGATCTTTAATTTTGAGTTCTTGAAAATTAGGGGGGAAAAAAATAAAAACAATAGCAAACAGTCCTTTACATATATTTTTCCTCCGCTTATATATTTTTAGCAAAATAGCATAATAGCACATGGTTTGGTCAGTGGTTCACATTTCCTTGTAACCTAAACTTTTTACTTCACTTCTATTTTATTTTAAAATGAATGATGTGATTTTTTAAATTTATAGAATTCTATTTTATATCTACTCACAAACGGTATCTAAATTTTTAACATTTTAAAAATGCTCTTCAATCATTTTCTCTTTTTACTTTATAATTTGGATTTTCTCTTAGTTTCATTCATTTTTTCATTGATTTTTTCTTAATAAATTAAACTCTATTTTTTTTTTATTATCATTCATCTTGATTTGTTGTTTTAAGAATAGATATGAAACTTAAAAGCACTTTTATAAGTTTAATGACCGATAAAAATTGATTAATATCCTTTCTTTTATTATAAGTTTTTTATCTCTCAATTTATTATAACCTTGTGAAACTAGTTTTGAGAAGTTGAGAACTAAAAATAAATATTTATTTAAAATTGAAAGAAGAAATTTGATTAAATTGAGAAATTGGAAAAGAAAGAGAAATAGAGTTTTTGAAAATAAAAACTTAATTTAAATAAAAGGTTTAGAAAGAAACCAGCGACTCAAGTAGTTTTACCCTTAAATAGATCCAAACTCCTGCTTCTTTTCCGTATTTCCACTGTTGCCCTCCGTTCTAGTAATTTTATTCCCTACGTGTTACGGATCAGATCTCCACGTGGCATTCGTTCGCAGGGTTCTTTTGCCACGTGTTGCTCCCAGCAAAATCTATGTTTGCTCATTGATACGTGAACCTTTCGGATTCCTAAACGTGTCGGCTCCAAAAGACCAAATCGGACACGTATATACCCGCACTGGAACTTGATTTGTGGATAAACCGAGGAGATTATTGTAAATCAAAATTTCCTCTGTAGCCAACTAGGTACCGTGATCTTGTTATACTCACTTGTAGGACCAGATATAACCACGTGGACCAATGACAGTGCAGTTTTAGATGGAGAGCTCACAGCCACTAAACTGATTAACAATTTTCAGCCACAAGCAACAGCTTTGACTGCATTTCATCCTATAAAATATTGAATTTATTGAATATTAAAATGAATTTCACTAACCGTAGATTCCTTGCTTCATCTGCGTAACTAGTCAAGAAAACGAGTACCAAACGAAAGTGTTTTATCTTGTTTAATCAGTTTTCTTCATCTGAGTTGCTTTATTTTAAGGATTCAGCATCCGGGTTTTGTTCATTTTCTTCATTAACTAACCACAAGGTTTGTTTTCCGCTAATTGCTTTTTATTATTATTATTTTTTCGCATTGTTTTATCGTGTACCACAGTTCTACTCATAGTGAAAAAAAAATTATTCTTGGGATATGATTCTGTGTTGAAACTAAAATTTTGAACTTTAGACGATTATGTCTTGAGGGCTGTGTTTGATCTGTTTAATTTTGAGCTTCTTTTGATGAATCTTGTAACATGGTTTCCTCATCTAGTACTGTCAGTGGAATTGTCTACCTTGCTAGGGTTTATGAGGAATTTGGTCGTGTTGTGTGTATGGTTTATGGAGAATTTTATCTGATGCAGTGATATTGTTAACTTTTTTCTTGATTGTATTTTGGTAGTTGAACAGAATCTTTGAATTAATGTTTCTCTGTTCTTTTTGCAAAGACTTACGAAATAAATGAGTGATTTTGTGTTAATACGTGACCTGTTGATCATTGTGTTTAGATATATCTCATGGAGTGGTACTTTGAGAGTGGTGTCGATGATCTTGTTGTCCCTAGGGACCAAGAATTTTCAGACGGGCTTCCATCGTCTCCGGGAATCATGTCAGAATGGGGAACATATGCTCCTGAAAGTTTTGTGTCAGCTAACAAATACTTGAGTATGGATACAAATTCAGTTGAGGAACATTTCAACTTCAATGGTTTTTGCAATGAAGTTGATATTGAAGCTTCTGTTCAAAATAAAGGCCACTCTAGTGGTTCAAGTGTCTGTGCAGGATCGTCGGAGGAATCTCTACAAAGGACTGCTCCTTCTAGCAATCGGCCTGATTGCCAGCTGGTTCACTTTGCAGGAATTGAGCAACTCGATGACATATACTTGTACAAGCGTAACTTCTGGGATTAAGATACTTGATTTAACGTCTGAAGGAAATCATGTAGTTTCTCAAATGTTTAGGTTGTAGATAGGAAAAAAAGAAAAGAAAGTATGCACCAACAGGAAATTAATGGCTCCAAAATAGTTTTGTATCCTAGTTTATGGGTCCATCAGAGAATTTTGCTGGTATCATGATAATGGTTATTGTGTATTGTGTCTGTTATCTCCTGCCAATGATCTTATGCCATTATTGATGGTGAGGATTGCCACTTCCTTCAATTTGGCTGTTCTAGATGATAATTTTGGACGCACATAGAATACTATAGAGCCATTAAATAACCGTTGGATCTTCCAAGTTTCAAAAAACTTGATAGTGCTTTTCATTATTGTAAAAATGTATTTTCTTGTTTTTCTGTCTTCACTCATTCTGGTTTGCTGTTATTGCAGGAATTCTTTACTTGAGGATCTTCCTGCTACCGAAGATCTTTACAACTCATTTGGCTTTGATCCTGAATCTCAACATAAGTTGGCCGGTGATAATCTTGCGGCTGACATGACTTTAGATTCAAAGAGTCATTCCGGAGACACACATGCCAGAGGATGCTCAAAATATCTCAAAACACATGCCTTTTCCCCCTCAGTGGGTTGGGAGTATGAAGATGATGTAGCTTCACCATTTAGCTCTTGCAACTCACAGCACAAATTCCTTCCAGATAAGGTGAGATTTTCCATTTGCTTATGAACTGTGGATATGTAATAGTTAACAGTGCTGGCCTTAATCTGGACTGGAATGCTTGGTCCAATTGAAAAGCTAGACAGTCTGGATCTGTGCTCACATCAAAGATGTCTTATTAATAGTTTTGGTCAGCTAAGTTAACCTAGAGCATGAAAAAGTAAATATGAATTATAATTTTTGAGGATTAGTGGGAAATTTATTTCAATTCATCATGCTGCCATGGAAGCTCACTGACTACAAATTTGCAGGAGTATTTTGGATGGGCTTGCCTGTTATTACTGATGCATGCCAACATTAATTTGTCATGCACATGATTGCATTCTTATCAACTCTGATATCAGCCTGTCAAGCTTAACTGATGGTCTTTTGACACTTGTATTTGACTTTAAGAGCATAGGCCCATAATCGTTTAAATCTAGAAGTCCACCACTACTCATTTTTGTTGCTACATCTTTAAGCTTTAGCATTTGTTTGGCATCTCTTTTACCCATGTCAGGACTTATTTTGCAACATGTTCAAGAAGTTGGTTTTGTCAATTCTCTTTCATAAAATTTTTGATTATTGTGATAACCACAAATGTTATGAATCCTTGAAGGGTTTTATTTTTCATATACTACAACCATGTCAAGAGAATGATATTAAATGGGTTCTTCTGTGCAGAGTTCTGCATATTTTTGCCTTGTATATAATCCAAACAGGATGGCAATACATGAAAAGTTGACAAATGGATTTAATGAGCCAGTAGCTTATTTTCATGTGGCTTCTACTACTGGGTTCTTCTCTTTAGGCACTTATGACCTGCACACACAATAAATGGAGACAAATCAAAAAATGGATACACAGACTGATAGGAAAAGAGAGAGACTATAATGAGATAAAGGCTATAGTTTCTTGCTCTTCTACTAGGTGCTCTACTTGTTTCTTGAAAAGTTAGTTGTATTTTGCAGAACTTATCGTTGTATTTTTTTTAAGGCACCGCTGGCCAAACTCCAAGTTCCTTCTGAGCAGAACATTGCAAATGAACTTGTAGGTGAAGAAACATCACCGGAAGAATCTGTGTTGCAGGAGCTCAGAATTGTGATGACTCGGGTAAAACTTCTAGGATCTCAATAGGTCAAGGACTGTGTTTCAACATAAAATCATATTTGCTAATGACTTTGGTTTCTAATTTAAACAGATGACTGATAAAACCCGAATTTGCTTTCGTGATGCACTGTATCGGCTTTCTGAGAGCTCAAAGCAATGCACGGACATGGCAACATCGAGGGAAAATGGTGATGGCACAGCAGAAACTCCTCCAAAGTCGGGTCATGATACAAACATGAGGTAATTTTCAATCTGAAGATATTGTCTATCACTATAATTCAATTGTTTTTTGAGATAATTGTTAATGAACTATTATTTTCTGAAGTCTTTTCTGCATATGAATGCAAGTAAACTGGTGACAGAACTGAGAATTTCTATAGTCAAACTAGGAGCCCTGTCTTTTATGGAACAGTAAATAAGATCAATTGTCATTGGTTGGAACTCGAGATAGTCACTGTTGAGCTTTTTTTCTCTCAAGTCTCCTGGGAAATTATGTTCTATTTGTGTTCTCTTCAATGGCGCAAACCTGAACCTTTACCCAGATTTATAGGCTTCCCAACAAATCTTAATTCTAGAACTAGGGGTTGCCTACTCTTTGTTTCATCGTTAGTATTTTGCAAAGATCAACCACTTGACTCAGGACGCGAATGTTTAAAACTGTGGTAGTTATCAGGTTCACTGCAGGGTGCAATATAAAGTTTAAACTGGGATTAAGTCTTCAGAGCTGTAACTTCAAAAATAATAATTGGGCTGGGAAAGTGATCATTTCACCTACTGAGTGCCTCTTAACAAGTGTTGAGCTTGTGTATTGGCTGAACACTTAACACATGGGATCAAATTAACTAATTTCTCACCTATATGCCTAGTCTGCTACAGCTGAAGCTGCCTCAAACTCTTCTAATCAAGAACGCAATTTTAATGATCAGGTCAGGGAAAGACAAAGCAATGGAATCAGAGACCAATGTTATTGACAGAGCCATTGCGAACCTCTTGTTCAATAAGATGGAACTAACCGTGCAAGGTTTTCCTATTGTGGCATCGAAAAACCCCAAGCAAGAACTCATTGAGGAAACTGGATCACCAAACTATAGCTTTAATAAGCCGCCAACGCATCAGTTCTGTGAAGACATGTTAACAGGCGATGCTGAAGTACCAACATTTGGTGGGGCACAGCAAGCAGTGGCAACTGAATCAAGTAAAGATTTCTAAAACAATGCTGCAGAAAACAATGCATTAGAAGCAGCCTGATGGGAATGTTTTTCTTTTTTTTCATAAGGCCAGTTTAGTGAGAATGACATGAAATATGTAATGCAAGAAATGAAAGAGCTTATTGTTTGTGTACCTTCGAAGATGTGTATATATCTGTCATGTGATTTTGTATGTATAATTAGGTTTGACCATCCAAGCTGCATCATCTCAGCTCAATTTTGATCGTGATGTATGTTTGGTTGGTTTTTGGTTTAGTGTGTAACTCAAAGAAATTTTCTTGTTTGTTAATTATCAATATGTGTATATTTTTGCGCAACTCTAGTTGTTTCTGTTTAAAATGATAATTTCGAATTTATTATTGAAATTTTACCCCGTATATATATATATATATGCATGCTTACACTGAGAAACCTTGAAATCAAATTGTTTGTTTAGTTTTTATCCTTTGTTTTACTTGCTCTTGTCAGATTGCTTGCTCTTGTCAGATTGCTTGTCTTTCTAATGTTAAGACTTGTAACTGGTGAGATTCTGCAGGCTTATAATTCTTGTGGAGCGAATTATTTTTTTTTTAAATACTGTTATACAGAACTGTTACTAATATCATATTAAGTATTACAATTAATTTTTTTTTTTTAATATTGTTATACAGGACTGTTACTAATATCATATCAGGTATTACAATCAATATTTACAAACAGATTATACAATTAGGACTTTTGTCGTGGCATGTCCTCCTCTGAAATGCGGCTCAGATTTTTCAGCGCGACTCAGATTTTTTAACCCTCTCAAATATTCGAGAGGACTGTGTCTCCATTCAATTATGTGATAATTGAGGAAGGATTGAAACTAATCCAATAAATACTTTTATGGAGGCTCGAACTCTTACTCTCAATATTGTAAATGCAAAAATTCTCTCACTAAATTAAAGGCCCATTGGTCTTTAGGAGCGAACTTAGAAAAGGTGAATGTGGATATCAGATCCCAATTTCTAAAGTTAGCTACATGTGATATGATGGTCATACTCAAGTGTGATTCATCCAACAACATATGGTAAATATAATTTTTAAAATTAGTAAATTTTTTTTAAAAGAAAGTAACGAGGATTATATATATATATATATATATATATATATATATATATATATATATATATATATATATATTTATAAATATCAAGAAGTTGTAAAGAAAAATTACTCGGAAATTGTTGTGGTCTAATAGTAGCTATTGAACAAACGGGGACTGCGTCTCATCTTAGTAGTCGCTTAATGGGTAGGTCAATGCATTACTAGTTAAAATATAAAAAAAATATATATATATATATATATATATATATATATATATTAATTCACAATAACACACATATATAGAGTAGGGTCTTGTGAAGTTATATGCAATGTAATTTTTTTTTTTTTGGATAGATCAATTATTTTCCACCAAACAACTAAAGAGTCATGAAAAACTAATTAGAAACTTATGTAAGTTACATATGTTGTAATTTAGCTATTATCTATAGATTAATGTTGCAGATTATACTTTATTAAAATAATAAATTCTGCAAAAGATTTAAAAAAAAACACATACTCTAATATACTATAAGATAAAATATAATATATTAAAATAAGTATTTTTCTTATGTTATAGTTTATTCCCTTATTTTAATAATGTAAAAGATATGTTATTAACCATACTTAAAGGAATCCAAAAAGGAATGCCATCGTTGACTGTTCACTTCATTCCTGTCGTATATTAATTTATTCAATCATCTGTTTTACTTTTTTTTATAGAATAAATTTAAAAAAAAAGAAAGAAAATTTAACTTCAAAGCCAGTTTATTTTATTAATTCCTATTTAAGCTTACTTCCTTCTAAATTTTTTGAAATTGCTTTTTAATATGCAATAGATAAGTGACAAATCAAGTGTCATAATAAATATTTATTTTTCAATTATGTTATATATGTAATTGAAATTGTTATATAAGTTGAAAATTCAGCTGAAAGCGTGTGCAATCCACGATGTGAAGGATTCATTGTACCTCGTTTTGACATACATTTCGATGATGATGTGCGAGCCGTGTAAACAAAAACGGTTCGATTTTCCAACAGGCTCCGGTGTCAAAAAGTCAAACAAACGGACGGCTAGAATCTTTCAAACCCACTATATATTTAATTTATTAAAAAAAAAGGAGAAACATTTTAATACTCACGTTTTTAATAATTAAATTTCCGATTGACAAATTGCTTAAATCCTTTTAGCCAAGTTTTATTAATAATATCAGATCTAACGTTTTGTATTCAACGAAAACCCCGCATGACCATTTTTATGTTTTTTTACCCGTAATGAGGTTCAAACCTCATATTTTTTACTTCCAACACAAGAGATTGATCAATTCAACTAGTTAGCTCCTAGTTATAAATTTATTGTATAAGCTAGAGCCTTTATTATGTGCCAATTAATTATTTTTATGAATATATTTTCATACATATGGTTTTGTCACTCAAATCAATGTAATCTTATAACTGAAATAGAGAAGACAATGTGGCAGGATGGGAGTGGGGAGGCTTCCTCCACTCCCCACCCTATTTAGAATTTAGCTTCCATTCCCAATAAATTTAATAGGGTGGGAATTATGAATCCTCACATGAAAATCATTTTATCTATTTCCATCTCGTTTCTCATTTATTTATTTTATAATAGATCTATATATATAATTTTGGTGAAATAAAACTATCATATATATTGTAAAGTATTTAAATTATTAAAATTAAAAACAGCTCCAATATATTAAACAATATCTTGAATTATATAAAAAATGTAAAATATTTGGATAAATAATAATTAAAAAATATAAATATTTAGATGTATAGGGAATAGGGTGAGGGTGAGGTGGGGAGTTCAAAAACAAAATCCCACTCACTAAGGATTTGAGATTTATAGAAAAAAGTTGTAATTATAAAATAAAAATTGATGATGTGTCGTAAATATGGCTTTTAAAATAATAATTGTGACAAAAAAAAATTATAGGTGTTTCATCATGAAAGTGTCGGATTAAGGGTGCGTTTGGGATTGAGATGCTGCTGCTACGGAAAAAAAGTTATAAGTATAAAATAAAGTTAGTAATATACGGTAAATGTAAATTTTAAATAATAATTTTAATAAAATTATTAAAGATATAATAGATTTTTCATTATATAAGTAAAAAATCATATTAACATAGTTTCTAAGTTACAGCAGTTAGTGTTTATCAAACACGTTAGTGCTGTAGCTTACAGCTGCCCAACCTCAATTCCAAACGCATCCTAAATCATGTTAGCTTCCCAATCATAGAAACAAGTGTTTACCAAATATTTTAGTACTATAATTTTTAAGATACAACCATCTCAATACCAAATATAAGAGATTTGAAGTTTGAACCTCTAATTTTCAAAATCAAAGTGGAGAGAATTTTAATTTCTAGGTGTAGTATGCCCTTGGGGGGCGGGGGGGAGGTTAGGTTTTGATAATATAACTCAAACGGTGTTACATATCTTGGGGCTATGGCAACAATAAACCACAAAAGTGGCTGCAAGACCGTCAAAAAACTATGGAAAGGCAGTTACACACACACACACATATCTGTATATATGTAGGTATTTATATCTCTAATTTATGGATGAGTCAATGCTCACTAGTACTAATAATTAACAAACAGAAAAAACAGTCACATTTCAGTTGACAATTGCGCCTCATTATAAACATAAGCACTAACCGCAACGTGCATGCAACACCTATTCCCCCGGGCTCGATCGTCATATATATTCATGCAACCCCCATTATCATCTCAACCTTAAACCAGCATATTTATATTATATTCCTTATCAAATAAAAAATCCAGAGAGTGTACAATGACAACAACACGGTCGCCGCCACTGCCGCCTCCGCCACGGGCACTACGTGTCGCGGCATCACCTTCCGAACAGCTGGCAGCGGCACATGTACATGTACAGCCCACTACAATATCCCTCCAACCATCAAACAAGAAAGACCTATCAAAATCCAAAAAGATTCTCCGACGAGTTCGGTCCGTTTTCCGGTCATTCCCGATCAATATCCCACCGGCATGCAAGATCCCGGTCCTACTCCACGACGGTCATGTGCACTTGCTTGGTGGGCCCCGTATGACCGGAACCCTCTTCGGGTACCGTAAAGCTAGGGTTAACCTTGTGATCCAAGAAAATCCCAGGTGCCTTCCACTTCTTGTACTGGAGCTAGCAATACCAACTGGTAAGCTTCTTCAAGATATGGGATTAGGGCTCGTGAGGATTGCCCTAGAGTGTGAAAAGAAGCCTGCAGAGAAGACGAAGATCATCGATGAGCCTATATGGACAATGTACTGTAATGGGAGAAAATCAGGTTATGGAGTGAAGAGGAAGGCAACTGATGAAGATTTGGGATTCATGCAAATGCTGCATGGAGTGTCAATGGGAGCTGGCGTGTTGCCTACGGCAACGGATGCTAATAATGACCAAGAGGGAGATTTGACTTACATGCGGGCACAATTTGAGCGTGTGATCGGGTCTAAAGATTCGGAGACATATTATATGATCACTCCTGATGGGAATGATGGTCCCGAGTTGAGCATTTTCTTTGTCAGGGTTTGAAGATATACAGGAATGAATGCTCTTACACGAAATAAGATTCTTTCGTGATCTCAACCTATTTTAAGCAAATTTGAAGTGGGTGATTAGTCATTGACAAGTAAGAATATAAAAGTAAGACCAGCTAAATGACACTATTGAATGATGGCACAAAACTAACAAAAATTTCAGAATAGCACGAATCAAGAGAGATCTTGATTGCTTAATGAATTTTTAACACAATCAATAGGCTTGACAGATCAAGCGTGGAACTAAGGTGGGTCACACTATCTACGTGTTGTAAGGTAGCCGATTGCAACAATAATCAATGTATAGAAAGAAGAGGATAATAGAATATATAGGAGTTGGAAGAATTTTGCATGTATTTCTATTGTCTTTCTTAATCAGATTATCAGAGTATATGTTTTGTTTTGTATCTCTGTTCATCATGAGATCCCAATCCACCAGGTTCTATTGTTATATTTGTTCTCAATTTTTTTTTTTGGAGATGTTAAAATTGATGTCATCAAATTCCTTTTCCTCAATTTCATTATCAAATCAAAATTATTGGTTTCTGCGGAAGCTTGTTTAGTCAATCCCAGACAGATGACCATGACAATTTCTGATTCCAGTTCATGTACGGATGTGTGTGCGTGTGTGTATCTACCTACGACAGGAGGAGATTTAGATGGTTCCGAACATACCTTTTTAATAGATAGATTTGGAAGACAATAGTGAGGGTGGGGGTTCTTAACTCTCCATATATATGTGTGTGAGTGGACATCGTTATTTTATTAAAGTATAGATGTCTTTAAAATATTAAAAAAAATTACAAACTTTTTATATCTTGATATGAAACTTTTATTTTTTTTTATTTTGTCAATAATATCCTAACTTTATTAAAATAAGGATATCATCAATATATATTGAAATTTATCCTAAACCATATATACATATACGCACACACACTATATATTATGAAAAATAAAATCAAATGAATGTCATACAAAGACAAAAGTTTAATTTTCGTTTTATAGTTTTTGTATCATATTTGACATTTAAATATTCATGTATTTTGGTTTATATTTCATATTTTATGTTCTCACTACCTTAAAATTAATTTTCTTTTCTCGCTTGTTTCATGTTTGTATTCAAGTTTTATATCAAACATTTAGAGGTTCACAATTAGTGTTTTATGTTTCATGTTACAAAATACTCATATTTTATGTCTGTTGTTTTATATTTTAAGTAAAATATTTCAGATATGTTGTTATATATTTCTTGTAGTATATTTCAAGTAGAGAAAATATCCACCGTCCACCCATTCTTTTCAACTTTTTCAAAAATACACAATTCCTTTTTTTTTTTTTTGCCTGAATTCCACCTAAAGTTACATTTCGTTTCACTTTTCCACTTCCATTTGGATTCCGTCAAAAAAACTAATGGAAACTTAACCAAATGACTATTTTACCCCCAAACGAAAATTACAATTTCACCCTAATTAAATACAAAAAAATAATCATATTATTTTTTTTATAATCTATAAATTTTACTCTAAATAACTGAAAAGTATTTTTTTAGAAATTTTTTAAAAATAATCAGATTATAAATTTTTTATAATTTATAAAAAAAAGATGTCAGTTAATCACATACAATTTTTTTATACTTTTTATTTAGAATTCATCAGATTATTTTTAAAAAATATATAAAAAATCCTTTTCATTTATTTAGAGTAAAATTTATAGATTATAAAAAAATAATCTGATTATTTTTTTCTAGTTAGTAAGGGTGATATTATAATTTTCGTTTGGGGGGCAAAACATTCATTTATTTAAGATTCCGTTAGTTTTTTTAACTGACTTCAAACGAAAGTGGAAATGTGCAAAGAACTGTAACTTTAGGTGAAATTCAGGCAAAAAAAAAAATTGTGTATTTTTGAAAAAGTTGGAAAAAATAGGTAGATGGTGGATATTTTCCATTTCAAGTGCTCCAAGTTTTTCTTTTCCCCCCTGTTTCATGTTTGGATTCAAGTTTCATGTAAAATTTTTAGACTTTTATGATTAGCATTCTATGTATTATATTAAAAAACTCTTATGTTTTATGTTCGTGGTTACATATTTTAAGTTATATGTTTTCATATTTTTGTTGTTCAATTTTCTTTCCAAACCAACCCCCCACACCCCTTTCCCTCACATTTCATGTTTGCGTTCAAGTTTTATATCAAATTCTTAGAGTTTATGATTAGCATCCTATGTTTCATATTACAAAGTTCTCATGTTTTATATTTATTGTTGCAAATTTTAAGTAAAATGTTACATATTCTTTTAATTCTATATTTCATGTATTATATTAGAAATACCCAAATTTTTCTTTTTTCCCCCATTTCAAATTTGCATTCAATTTTCATATCAAACATTTTAGAATTTCATGATTAGCATTTTGTGTTTCATGTTACAAGGTATTCATGTTTTATATCCACCATTGCATATTTAAGTAGAATATTTCATATTTAGATTAAAAAAATAGAATTATGTTATACAGTATTATATTGAATTCATGTTAGCCAAGATATAGTTATATAATTTTGCAAGAGAATATTTAATGAATTAAGCTATTTTAACTTAAATTTATGTCTTAAAATTTTGATAAAAATTCTAGGTTATTGATTTTATGCAATCTAATAATATATGAATTTACAATTACATATTTAGAAGTTGTGTATAAATTATATAAACTTATAAGGGATGCAAATTGATTCACTTGGTAAATTCCCTTGTGGAATTTTTTTCATCATAGGAATTAATTAGGCTTTCTAATTAGAATTGCATATTATCACATCAATTTGTTTGAAAATAAGAACAATTTAAAATACATTATATATAATTCTTAATCTTATAAAAACTATAAAAAATTTCAATTTAAGCCCTAATAAGAATTCATAAATATGAAAAAATATACACATACAATATTTTGTTCCAAAATCTACTTAAAATCTAGATATTGGTTTAGCAAAGGTGATGTGAACTGTTAGGCAAATTTGATTGCACTCGCAAGTGCATGAATCTATTGTATAATAAATTTTGTGGTGACGAGTATCGATTCCACGAGAATATAGATTTAATTATGCGTAGGGTTAATTTTCTAGGTGTATATGTGAGTTGATTGGAAATGAATTTTTTTAATCTTAAGATTTAAAATAAAATGGTGAGAATGAATTAAAAATGAAAACAATGCAAATGAAATGTTTCAGTATCTAAATTCACAATCAACATTCATCATGGGCTTAATATTTCTTTTTTAATTCCAATTAATTCATGGGGGGATATTTCCACTCCTCATAATCCTCACTCTAATAAATATGGTATCAAGTGCTTAGTGCACTAGAGATAATGATCTTCCACTAAGTGTGGTGTTAAAAACACGTTGTGCCAAACGATAATAATTCTTTTGTCGACAACGTGGCAAGACCATCCACTAAATAGGTTAGATACACTCTCTGTCGACATTGAGTTAAGACAACTCACAAAATACTAGAGGAGAATTTTCTCTCTAATTAATATGGTGCTAAGTGCTTATTGTACCAGACAGTAACTGTCTTTCACTAGAGAGTCAGTATACCGTATAAAATCTAGACAAGATACATTATCTGTCAACAATGTGTCAAAATAACCATATAAATTAGAGAGAAAAAAAAAACTTACGTAATTAAGCCTATGGATCATGTTGAGGCTTCACCTTCAACTTAAGCTTGAAACTAAACTAGCCACTCATAATCAAACTAGAGGTAAAATGATAATTTTATTAAATTACATAGAAAATACAAGATGAAGAGAGAATTACATAAAATAGAGCTAAAAAATAAATTAAGAGATCTCAAGTTGGAGGAGAGCTCTCTATTTATAAATACAATGAGTAAATCATGACTATTAGATGAAAACAATTTAAACGCTTAGGATTGTGCCACGTGGCAAGCTGTGATTAGTTGGAACACATCATCAGTCGACACCACATTAGCATTTCGATCCAATAAGATGCTACGTCATCAGTCAATGCCATATCAATATTTTGGTCCAATAGCATCCAGCTACATCATTGGTCAATCCCACATCATCGGTCAATGTCACATCATCAGTTAACACCACATAATCAGCTAATACCGCATCATTGGTTCAATAGGATGCATATATGAAATATTAGTTATGCAACCCAAGAAGGGGGCTGAATTAGGTTTTTAAAACTTAAGCTAAACAGACCACACAACAATTTAATCTATTGCCTTAATCGAATAAAAAACAATAAATTTAATAAAATACAATAATAAAAGAGTAAATAAATTTAATAAAATACAATAATAAAAGATTAAAGGAAGAGAGAGCAAATACAATGATTTTTCCGTGATTCGGCGAATCGTGCCAATGTCTATGCCTCCAAGCTCATCGGACTTGAGGATTTCACTAAGCAGGCCTCTAAGGCTTCAACCACTCTTACAATTGACTTCCAAGGTATCAACAAACCTTTACAACAAGAGATTATTTCTAATATTTTAACCTAACTATATTCCAACACTTACAATCACTCAAAAATAAAAATTACAAATGAAATTTTCTCTCACACAATATGTTTGATTTCAAATGATAGCTCAAATGTGTGAATAAAATGAAATAAAATCAAGTTTGAAGCTCAATAATAGTTGTGTACTTAATAGCAACCTCAATGATAATCGTTAGATCACTTTTTGTTTGAATTTGATTGAGTCATTTTATAGATGGAGCTGAAAACTAACTGTTGACTTTCTGCACACAATTGGATTGTTGTTTACCTTTTATCAGATCGCTTTTTTAACTTGAGTAAGTGACCATTGTGCCCAAATTCAAATTGTTGGATCGTCGTTATCAAGACGTCGGATTATCGTCATCGCTCCAGAATCTTGTTCAAAGATATCGGTTATCCATTTGACATACCGTTTGCAGGATGATTGCTCTCTGGAATGTTATTGGGTTTTCTGTTATCTGAAATTTGCTCTCTGGAATGCAATCGGTTCACCGTTATCCATAAACGATTTTTTGTTATCTGAAGGTTGCTTTTCTGTTCTCTGAAGGTTGCTCTCTGGAATGCAATCGGTTCATCGTTATCCTTAAATGATTTGTCGTTATCTGAAAGTTGCTCTCTAGAATGCAATCAGTTCACCGTTATCCCTAAATGGTTTGCCATTGTCTTGAAACTTACTCTCTGAAACGCAATTGGTTTGCTATTTTCTAATAAACGGTTCATCGTTTTCTTAGAATATTATATAGCTTGCGGATTCTGATTCGATTAACAAAATTTTCAGACTTATCAATTTAAAACTTGTTTGTTATCAACATAATCATTATCATCAAAATCATTAAACTTATAAGTTAACAGTATATGTGAATAGTACCGTATACAGGAATAGTGCCAAATACCCCTTTATACTCTTCCTAAGGTTTTCAACCCTTCCGAGTTCAAAAAATGCCATATGTTTTACTGTCCAACTTCTTGTTAGTCATGAAATGATCAAAATATATCTGAAATATATAAAATACTTAAATTATAATAAAACACACATAATAAAAACTTAAAGGATTTAAACACATAAAAGTAAAAATGTTGGTGAGAATTGGAATACGAAATGATAATTTTACCCCTTATAAATATGTATTATCTAGTATTCAACACGAATGCCACAGTAAACTTTGAGACACGCACTTAATTTAATGTTTCAATTGCCTAAGAAAGTTCTAAATATATTTAAGCCCAACAAAAACCTTAGCCCAATGTTTAAGAAAACATGAACCAGAGGTATAGAAAAATAATGTTGACGCCACACTCAAGGTGTAGATAAGAAAATGGGTGATAAGTCTAACTTGTAATACTACAAGAATGCAAATTCTTAATAAGTTTACCAGTTCTCAAAAGAACTAAAGAAAGAATGATTTTTCAAATTCAAATAATATTAATCTCCAAAATTACTTGTTACATAGTAAGATTGTTAACTTTTAAATATGCTAATAGAAAACCAAGATACTAAAAATACACTTAGAATCATTGGAGCAATCCTTTAAGCATAGGTTTGTCAAAGGATGCTTCAAAAGTCTTCACCAATCCATCATTATTAATGCTAGTCATTGACAAACTTATTGCTTGCCTACCATAACCATCATTCATGATAGAATTACCTAACATATTGACAAGCTTGAAATACAAAAAATAAATAAAGTTGAATAAACGAAAGGGTGGTTAGAATTCCTAAGCCTGAACAGGTTGTAATAAATTAGTCATAATGCCTTCTAGAGAACTTCAAATCCAGCTCTGTACTTTGCATTAGAAAGTTAACTTAATCATCTTTACAAGGTATATAGCTTACATATTAATTTCAACTCAATTAATACCAGCTTTGTTCCAAATTGCCCTTTTTGCATTTGACTTAAATTGTGTATTTGGTTGTCCAGTAATTTGAATGGTGCTCACAATGCCTTGTCTTCTTTCCAAACCCAATTCATCATATCTTACATCTTGAATTGTATTTTCAGTCCACATTTTCTCAATTAATTTATTTAAAGCAACTTGTATCTTTTTAGCTCTAGCTCTCATAATTAGGCCTCCATAAATGTGTAAAGAATCAATTGAAACTTTAATAGTATTTCCTTGATGGTTCTCATCAAAACTTTAATCCAAAATCTAAAAATATTAAAGTATAAACTCCTTACAAAATAATAATGACCAGTAAAAATTCAAATGATAATTTATAATTTATAATCTATGTATTTACTTATTTTATCATCCTTTTTTCCTTAATAATTTCTTTTAAGTCATAAATGGAAAAAATATCATTCCAATGCAAGACTATATGATTAAATCATATTATAATTAAATAAGTAGATTTAAATTAACATAATTAAAATAACATTTCATATTCTCAATATCACCAATAATATATCTTTCACTTCTATGTATACTCAAAGGCACAATATATTTTCCATAATACGACTTCTTACATTGTAAAACTAATTTAGGATCATTTTTCAATAACTCTAGATAATCTCCATTAACTTCCATTGACCAATACATCTTTGTAAAAAAAAAATTTAAAATAATAGCAAATTAAAACTCAAAATAGCAATAGATTAAAAAAATATTAGCAAATTAAAACCCAAAATAGAAATAAATTAGTACAAAAATAATAAAAAATTTACCCAAAAAAGCCAGAAAATAGGAGGGAATTAATCCAAAAAATAGCAAAAATAAACCAAAAATAGTAGAAAATTAAGCCCTAAAATAGCAAAAAATTTACCCAAAAAACAACAGTGAATCAGCCCAAAAATAGAAGCAAATCAACACAAAAACTGCAGAAAATAAACTCAAAAATAACAGACAAAACCAAAAAAGAGGAAGGACATCAAGCCCCAAAAAAGGAAAAAAATAAACAAATACAATATAAAATTAACTCAGAAATGGTAGGATGTAAAACCCTGAAACAGTAGGAAATAAACCCATAAACACTAAGAAATCGAGCCCAAAAATTAAATAAAATTTACCTGGAAACAACAACAAATGCAAATCAACCCAAAAATAAAAGAAAATCAACACCAAAAAATATAGCAAATTAACACAAAAATAATAGAAAAAAGCAAAAAAAAACAGATAATCCAACATAAAAGGAAAAGAGTATCCCATCAATAAAAGCAATACAATAAAAAAGAAAAACGAAAATAGCAGCAAATCCACACAGAAATAAGAGTTAACCAACACAAAAAACAACAGTAAATTAACACCAAAATAGTAGGAAACAAAGCCAAAAAACATAGTAGGTAGTCAAACAAAAAAAACCAGCAAAAAATTATCCTAGAAACAACACAAAAATGGTGAAAAATAACAACGAATCCACCTAGAAACATAAGCAAATCAACAACAAAAATTGAAGCAAAATTAACCTAAAACAATAGAAAAAAAACCTCAAAAATAGCAAGTGCAAAACAATTATTTGTCCAATAACTGGTACAGTAGATTAAAGCAATTCAATAGGCAACAAAGGTAAAAAAGTCACAATTGATATAAACCAAAAAGTCATATATATTATAAAGTTGACAGAAATTTTTTCCCTTTTTTGTTGGGATGGAAGTTTACAACATATTTGATTTATATCATTGATAAGGACGCGTCTATCTTACAACAGTGGCACCATGCAACTGTTTTTGTCTTTTTTTTGTGTAAAATATTACTGAAACCCCTTTTACTTATTCTTATTTAAAATTTATTTTATAAATATTAAGTTTATTTCTTCTAAACCCGTGAATCCTTCAACGGCCGATTAGCGGTAAATCAGCTCACTCGGTAGCTGTGGCTGGTTGAAAAAGACAGAGAGAATTGTAGGGAACAAACCCCAAGTGGTGGCGTCACCGGAAATCGGTGAAATCGCGGCGAATTGAAGTCGCGATTCCGCGGCGAATTGAAGTCGCGATTCCGCGGCTTTTCACAGCTTGGATCGGCGGCTTTCCGAATACTTTCCGGCGATAAGGATGGCATGGAGATGACCGGCATCGTACGAGCTTCCGATCAGTACCAACCATAGCCGGTGGAGTGGCTAGAAACGGAAAATAAATTCGGGTCGGGTTCACGGGTTCGGGTCGATGAAATGCAAGTGTGCAACCCAAGAGGGGGGGTGAATTGGTATTTTAAAATTTATCCTAGCAAAACACACAACAATCCAATCTAATGCCTTAATAAATTCGAAAACAATAAATTCAATAAAGGCACAATAATAAAGAGTAAGGGAGGAGAAAGCAAACTCAAGGATTTTTACGTGGTTGGCTATCGCCACGTCCACGCCTCCAAGCAACCCAAGCTTGAGGATTTCACTATCCAAGCCTTTCCAAGACTTCAAATGCTTACAATTGACTTCAAGGTGTCAATGAACCTTTACAACAAAAGATTATCTCTCAATCTCTTCACTCAAGTGTCTCACACTTAAAATGAGGAAATGAAGATTACAATCAAATACCCTCTTAAAGAGTAGATTTACAAAATGAAGAACAAAGATGATTCAATAAATGATGATTTCTGAAAATGAAGCTCAATGTATGTTGTATGCCTTTTGTTTGTGCAAATAAATTACCAAAAATGATTTGGATTTGAGTTTATATAGTTGGAACTCAAAAACTAGCCGTTATGCACTTTTTGTTCACCTGTCGGATCGCTAGTTAATAGGACGTTTGGTAGTCAACATGACCGTTGGTGGATTTTCAAATTGTCGGATCGCCGTTATCAAGATGTCGGATCGCCGTTAGTGTCCGAAGCTAATCTTCAACTCGGGAGATGTCGGATCGCCGTTATCTAGAGATGTCGGATCCGTTAGCGTCCCAGGCTAATTTTCAGTACGGAGACATATCCCAGAAGATGTCGGATCGTAGTTAGCGTCAGGAGGCTAATTTTCACGGAGATGTCGGATCGCCGTTATCTAGAGATGTCGGATCGCCGTTATCTCAAGAATTGATAAAATGCAGTGAACTATTTTGTAAAATGACAGTTTGACCCCAAAACTTTATATAACTGTACTATGGCCCAAAAAGTTATGAAATTTTACAAACAAGTCCAATTTCAGAATTTCTAAATAATACACTGTGAATCCCAAAACTTTCTGAAATTATGATATGACCCAAAATACTATAAAATGTTTCAAATAAATCCTTCTCCAAAATTTCAAGCAATACTTGTTGATTTCAAAGTTTTCAAAATTCTTTCAATTAAACCATAAACTTGAAAAACAACCAATTTCATAAAATCATTTTTCCATTAAATATAAAACCTTTATAATGTGAAAATAATGATTTATTTAAAATGTAAGAAAAATAATTTAAGCTTTCAAAACTTAATCATTCTTAATTTTGTTTGTTATCATCAAAATCAACATTATGTTAACATAAATGTTAACAATCTCCCCCTTTTTGATGATGACAAACTTTTTATGTATTTAAAGAATGATTCTATAAATTGCTCCCCTTAAATATAAGCTTCTCTTACAATTTGCCAATTAGCTAAATTAACAAATTTAAATACATGCATTTTTCTTCTCCCCCTCATCATCAAAAAGAAAAACTTAATTGGCAAAGAAAAAGAATAGAAAATTTTATAAATTTAAAAACATGTATTCTTCTCCCCCTTCATCATTAAAAAGAAAACTTAAAGAAAAAGAATAAGAGTAGCAAATTTGTTACCCATGTTGTCCGAGTAGAAATTTTGATAGAATCTCCCCCTAACAACAAGCATCACCTCAAATACAAGTTTAGCAATATTACTCCTAAATTATCATAAATCATCATACAAACAAACTCTATACAAAAATCATCACATAATCCATTCAACCATGAAATGATCATGAATCATCATTCCATCAATTACCAAGTCAATAACTCATAACACAAAATTATCATATAAAACAACCATGTAATCAAATTATCATCATATCTTCAAAATTCATCAAAATCAACATCATAATCACATATCAAAACAATACTCAAAATGCATATTATTCTCCTCCTTTTGAAAACATAAAAAATGATATATTATTTTGTCTCCCCCTTTGGACAACAAAAAAGTTCAAAATGTATATTAACAAAAATCATATTGTATGCTCCCCCTAAATATATGGCCAATTTAAAATTTTAACCAAATTGATTTTATCCAAAAACATATCATATTTATCTTCTCATTTATAAAAAAAATAGATAGATGCAATTAAAACACGATCATAAAAAAAATAATTCAATGAAGATATTACCCATTTTGAGCGAGCAAAAATTTCGACAAAATCTCTCCTTAAAAATGAACAAATCCTCAAATACACAACATGGTTAAAACACTTCCATATAAGCTTAAACAATTATAACAAACCAACAACTCCATCAATTCATCAAGCCACACACATATAATCATCAATCATCAATCACCAAGAAATCAAATCATCCCAAGCCAAATTTTTGAAAATTGCTCTTCGTAAAGAGGTTTTGATTTGTTTACCAAATTAGCATGCATATTATCAACTATCCAAGCTCCATAATTACTAATCACATTTTAGAAATCAAGAAAACTCATCAAAGACCTAATGTGATGTTTCAATATAACTTAAAAAATCTTGTATACTTAAAATTCTCGAAGTATATGAATTTCTCCCCCTTTCGATATCATTTAAAGCAAGTAATGCATATTCGACAATATATCAATAAAGTACAAGAAATGCATCCATTCACTAATCATAGATTGCATAATATCAAACTTCATCAAATACATGTACTCATCAAAGCATATTCTTTATCCAAATCTTAAGCAAAGCATACGTATATAATGGCAATAAATAGATCATCAAAATCAACATAGCTATCAAGAAAAGCCATCATTCTGAGCTAAAAGAATAAGTGATCAAATTCATAAATGCAATAAGTTATGTGTGCGCATTTTATAAATGAATGACGATATAACACAATTAATGGCATATGAGTTTACACATACATAAGAGATGGACAATGATGATAAACAATTAAGAAGATGAAATCAAAATCAAACAAAGACATCATGTTAAATCACTCAATGTTATGCACAATGATAATTCCATCATGTAAACATACAAGCATACTTTCACAAATTTAAGCTATTATCCATTTATCATGATTCATTCAACAAAATCAATATGGCAAGAATTGTTACCAAAACAATTAAATCATCTTGCCTCATCTTTTTCTCCTATATCATGATCGAATAATTATTCTCACAAGCTTTCATCAAGAAACTCTCCACCATTCCTTGTTTGTGGTACCTACAAAAAAAATCAAGTTGTGTGCTTTGGTACCCAAATACTCTTGGGTCCTTGAATGTTAGTTTTGGTTCCTTTTGGAACCCAAATACATTTTACTCCATAATATGCATTTCTCTTTATTGGACATCTATTTTTCATATGACCATCTTGATTACAATAATGACATACAATTTGATCATTAATAGAGGTAGTTTTAACAAAATAACTCTTATAATATTTTTGCTTCAAATTTGGCTTATAACCAATACCTCCTTTGTCAAACACACATTTTTGTGAATTAATCAAGTTATCCAACATCTTTTGCCCATTTGTAAATTTTAAAACAATCTCATTTAACTCATTGCTCTTCTTCTTAAGCATTTCATTTTCATTTTTCAAGTAATCTATGTGAGATTCTAGATGCTCATGCGAAGTGCTAGGTTTCTCATTTAATAATGCAACTCTATCATGCAATGTTTTATTTTCTAATTCTAGGCACGTAATCTTTGCACATAGAGATTCATTTTCATTTTTGAGATCTACCATTTTCTTTTAAGACATGCATTCTTTTACCAATTTTCATCCACTCATTATACAATTCTTTAAACGCATCATGTAATTCATCATAAGTAGAAAGATCATTTACCTCTTCAAGTTCATCATTCGATTCATCTCCAATTGCCATGAGAGCTAGATTTGTCATTTCTTGATGCTTTTCATCATCACTTGTTTCCTCGTCGCTATCATCCCATGTGGCTACCATTGCTTTCTTCTTGAGCTTGTTGAGAAGAGGACATTCCGGTCTTATATGGCCAGGCTTCTTGCACTCATAACATTTGAGTACTTCCTTCCTCCCTTTTTGGTTCTTGAGGTCTCTAAATTTTCTTCCCTCAATGGATTCCTTAAAAAATTTTCTGAACCTCTTAGCCAACATATCTATCTCCTCCTCATCCAGCTCGCTTTCCTCATCACTCTCATGTTTCGAGGCTTTGAGAGCAATGCTTTTCTTCTTATCATCATTACCTCTTTTTACCTGCTAAGTCTTCCTCATAAGAAATAAGAGAACCAATTAAATCATCAATAAGCAAGATATTTAAATCTTTGGCTTCCTCAATGGCAGTCCTTTTTGGTCTCCATTCTTTAGGTAGCGATCTAATGATTTTCTTAACCTTCTCGCTATTTGAAAAAGTCTTTCCTAGGGCTCCTAGAGTGTTCACTATGTCCGTAAATCTAGTGTACATAGAATACACACTCATTTTGTTCCATTTGGAACAACTCATATTGTCGAGTGTATCTACTAATTTTAGACTCTTTCACTTGATTTGTGCCTTCATAAACAACTTCAAGTTTGTGCCAAATTTCATTAGCACTTTCGCAACTAGATACTCTATGAAACTCTTTCTTATCTAATGCACAAAACAAGGCATTCATAGCTTTGGAATTTAGAGAAGCTTTTCTCTTTTCCAATCCATTCCATTCCCGTGAAGGTTTTGGAATATCTTCTCCGACTTCATTTTTAGTCAAGGGCATAAATGGACCATCACAAACAACTTCCCAAATTTCATAATCTAGTGCTTGTAAATAAATTCTCATCCTAGTTTTCCAATATGGGTAGTCATAACCGTCAAAGAACGGTGGTCTAATTGTGGACTGTCCCTCCCTAAAGGTTGAGTCATTATGGGTTGCCATGGATCTTTAACTCTAGACGGTTAAGTCTACACAAGAGCACCTTGCTCTGATACCAATTGAAATGCAAGTGTGCAACCCAAGAGGGGGGGTGAATTGGTATTTTAAAAATTATCTTAGCAAAACACACAACAATCCAATCTAATGCCTTAATAAATTCGAAAACAATAAATTCAATAAAGGCACAATAATAAAGAGTAAGGGAGGAGAAAGCAAACTCAAGGATTTTTACGTGGTTCGGCTATCCCCGCCTACGTCCACGCCTCCAAGCAACCCAAGCTTGAGGATTTCACTATCCAAGCCTTTCCAAGACTTTTTACAATTGACTTCAAGGTGTCAATGAACCTTTACAACAAAGAGATTATCTCTCAATCTCTTCACTCAAGTGTCTCACACACTTAAACACTCACAAATTTATGAGGAAATGAAGATTACAATCAAATACCCTCTTAAAGAGTAGATTTACAAAATGAAGAACAAAGATGATTCAATAAATGATGATTTACGAAATGAAGCTCAATGTATGTTGTATGCCTTTTGTTTGTGCGTGCTAAGATTACCAAAAATGATTTGGATTTGAGTTTATATAGTTGGAACTCAAAAACTAGCCGTTATGCACTTTTTGTTTTTGTCGGATCGCGGATAGGATGTAGGATGTTTGACGCTAGTTTGATGCAGTCAACATGACCGTTAGCCGATTTTCAAATTGTCGGATCGCGTTATCAAGATGTCGGATCGCGTTAGTGTCCGAAGCTAATCTTCAACTCGGGAGATGTCGGATCGCCGTTATCTAGAGATGTCGGATCGCCGTTAGCGCCAGAGGCTAATTTTCACCGGAGATGTCGGCCGCTGGTATCTTCAGATGTCGGATCGCGATTAGCGTCGAGGCTAATTTTCACCGGAGATGTCGGATCGCCGTTATCTAGAGATGTCGGATCGCCGTTATCTCAAGAATCGCTTCTGATAAATGCTACAGTGAACTATTTTGTAAAATGACAGTTTGACCCCAAAACTTTATATAACTGTACTATGGCCCAAAACGTTATGAAATTTTACAAACAAGTCCAATTTCAGAATTTCTAAAAATAATACACTGTGAATCCCAAAACTTTCTGAAATTATGATATGACCCAAAATACTATAAAATGTTTCAAATAAATCCTTCTCCAAAATTTCAAGCAATACTTGTTGATTTCAAAGTTTTCAAAATTCTTTCAATTAAACCATAAACTTGAAAAACAACCAATTTCATAAAATCATTTTTCCATTAAATATAAAACCTTTATAATGTGAAAATAATGATTTATTTAAAATGTAAGAAAAATAATTTAAGCTTTCAAAAACTTAATCATTCTTAATTTTGTTTGTTATCATCAAAATCAACATTATGTTAACATAAATGTTAACAGGGTCGACCCGGTTTCTTTTGCCACAAGGACGGCATAGAAATGACCGGCATCGCACGAGCTTCCGATCGGTACCAACTTTAGCCGATGGAGTGGCCGGAAACGAAAACGGAATGCGGGTCCAATTTGCGGATTTTGGATAAAGAGAGGGGGTATTTTGATACATATGCAATATAGAATAAAAATTTATAAATAATAAATACTGTAAGAGTGCTAACTAAAATTTTTATATGGATTCAGTATAAATTAGTTTAATATTTATAAATAAAATATAAATAAAAATGAGTTAAGGTGGCTGACCGAAAATTGCCAAGGTAGGGGGATCCCATTGATAGTTCAATATTAAGTCAAAGGATAAATTTATCCAATCAGAAAAATTATAATTCATTTCCCTATAAAATTTTAAATTAAACCAAACAATGAAATTTAATTTCTCCATTATCTTATTCTCTCTTCTTTTCCATTCCTCTCCATTTTACTCCTCTTCTTTCCTTCCTTTTCTTCAAATTAAACACCAACTTATTATGTTGTCCTCTACTTTTTGTAGGTATAACAGTCAGTTGTCCCTTATTTTCCAGCAAGATATTCTTTATTTAATTCTACCAAATTAAATATTCTCTTTTGGGCGATAGAGGTATTTTATGCAGTTAATATTCCGGATAATTTCTTCATCCACTTCACTTTTGACATGGGGTACCCCACTTACTAACTTGACTATCAGGCGTACTCGGTGTAGGTACCCTCCGGTGACTGTTTTTAATCGTATAATTTTTATTGCAGTGGCACTTCATCATTAATCTTTAATTCTTTTTCCAAACAAATATAATAAGAAAAATAATTAAAAATTTTAGAATATTTATTTATAATAAAAATTTAAAAGAAATAAATTTTTAGGATGAAACTTTACAAGAAGATGAATACTTTTAATATATATATATTTTGTATTTTATTAAGGGTGGGCATCAGATCAAATTCGTATAGATCTTATATAATCCGATTTTAATTAATTCGGATTAGGTTCGAATTTAAAGTCAAATCTGATCGGATGAAATTTTTACAATATGATCGGATTTGATTTGGATTCAATCAGATTCGGGCCAATCCGAATCATCCGATCGGATATGCACTGTTAAAAAAAAGGGGGGGGGGGCTGAAAATTAAAAAATCCAAAGCATAATTCTAAACGTAATTCGTAACCACTAACCAGTTCACCACTGACACTCTCACAAAAACAACTCAAACAAGCGAAGTAGCAAACAACCCATTACCCAACGAACGAAAGTACGAAACCCATTAACGCACCGCTGGCCCGCGAGTCAACCACCACAGCACAGTCGAATCTGTCTTCATCACGTCCAGCAGAATTTGAGTGAAACCAAGGCGAACAAAACCCAGCTGCCGCCGACACAAATCGACCGAAATCCAGCTGCCGAGCTGCGTCTTGATCGCCTCCAGCCGAATTCGAAACCCAGCCGCATCTTAAACTCTTCATTACATGCAGCCGGCCAGTTGCACGCTGGACACCGATAATCCACTAGTCCCGAGCAGCTGACAACAACTTCTTCATCGTAATCAATAAATCCCGATGCATGACAATTTTCCACAATTTGTGTTTGAAACTTTGAATTTTGTGAATACGAGTTGTTTGTAAATAGAAGTCGATCAGCTTGTTTTCCTTTTTTTTTTTTAATGGTGTTTTCATTAATTATAGATTTCATCAATTTTTTGTGAGAATTGTCAAAAAGGTCCAAAGTCCGAATTAATCCAAATCCGAAATATAATCCGAACCTAAATTATAATGAAAAACCGATCCAAATCCGAAATTGCCCATCTCTGTATTTTATAAATTAAATGTGGATATTTTAAGAAATGAAATAAAAAAATGAGTGTTATAAGGACCTCACAGAGGTGTTAAAAGCTCCAATCATTTATATCGAAAAAACAAAAATGGCCCGAATCGGCTAGCCCGATTTCGTTACAAGTTTGCATTGCCAATTGTCGATTTGGTTAGAATTTAAGGACGTAGCTGTTATTTCCACACTAGATTCCACCTTAAAGTTGCTGGTGGAGTGACTCTCCCTAATGGCTGCAAGTTGAAAACTCGTGAAAATAGCTGCGTTGATATTGATATTGATATTGAAATCAATACAAGTCAATTTCAGTTTTCTGATTATAAACCAAAATGGGTAAATGAAGAAATCCCATTTCTGTGATGCCGAGCCAGCTCCTGCTTTTTCAAATTTGCCGTCCGTCTCCCTGTCGCAGCTAGGTATCTATGACTCATTTCAATTCTGCAAATATTGCAATTGTTTGAAACATTTTTAGGTTTAATTCTATGATTCAATCAGCTAATTTTAACTTAATTTATAGCGCTTGTGAAAATGTGCACAATTATATGCTTGATTTGATACATTTTGATTTTCCGCATTGAAAATTTCATATTAGTTCTTAATTTGATTGATATTAAGTTAAATTGTTGTTGTATTTTTTTTTTCAGCAATGATATCAATAAATATCCGTTCATTGCTCTGGCTCTCAGCCATTTTCCGTGTCATTCTTATTATTTATGGAGAATGGCAGGACTCCCATATGGAGGTTAGGTATACAGATGTGGATTATCTTGTGTTTTCGGATGCTGCCTCCTTGATGGCTTCTGGAGAGTCCCCGTACAAAAGAACTACATATCGATATTCACCTTTGCTAGCATTTTTTCTTATTCCAAATTCAATAATTCATCGCTCATGGGGAAAATTTCTCTTCTCAGCTTCAGGTGCAAAAACTTTCTTACCTTTGTGTAAGCATTATTGTGTTGAGTCTTTTAATTTGTAGCTACCTGGAATGAAATTACTGGCTGACAATTATAAGTGGGTGGACCGTGGTAAGTGTTAGCTGGTGTTTACCGAGGACTTAATAATATTATGCTTTCAAATTTTTTCCAAAGTACAACGGTTGAAAACATACCCTTGATGTTTTTCCTTTATATGAGGTATTTGTGGTACTATTGTTGGTAATTGCATAACTTTTATATTTTTGAAAATAAAGCAAATGGCATTTTTGGTTAATTGGGCCCTGATTATAATTTCTGTAATGGTCACATAACAGATTTACTTGTGGGTGTGTTTATTCATTCCATTTTGAAGCTACGGAAAGTGCCTGAGGATCTATGCATGCATTCTGTAATGGTGTGGCTCTTCAATCCATTTACCTTCACCATTGGGACCCGGGGGAACTGTGAGCCCACTGTTTGTGCCATGATTTTGTGGATCATTATATGCCTTTTGAAGGGTACATTTCTAGTTCGATTTTGACTTTTTCAAATAAATAAAGCTGCTATTATTTCTTTGTGTTGAAACTATTGTGAACATAGGTAAATCTTTCGATATTTCACTTCCAAGTTTTAAGATTTTCAATTAGTTTGTTCTTTATCTCAACCAAATGTGGCAAATTGAGATTGTTCTTGGAAATGATGCATGGCTTCCCTAGGCATCAATTGATGTGGTCTGGTATAGGTGGTGAGTTTTGGGTTGATGGCGTTTGTCAGCAGTCAGCCATTTAGGCAGCAGGTAGAAGTTGGTAACATAGACTTCCACAGAGAGGATAAAATTCATTTTTGAATGGCTAAAGTAGATTTTACACCAAAATGGTGTATTTGATTGAGAGGCTACTTAATTTTAGATATGAGTATTTATATAAATTTGGGAAGTTAGAGAGTGGATTACATGGAGGAATCAGTCTCTTTGATTTCGTTTCCTCTTATTCGTTACGATGCATATATTATGGTTTGTTTACCACAAAGAGCTTGACTATTGTGTAATTGTAAGATCCGAAATCATTGACATTGAACAAACTAATGCCTTGTTTCTTGTTCACAGGTAATGTGTTACAAGCTGCATTTTGGTATGGACTTGTTGTCCATTTCAGAATTTATCCAATAATTTATGTGCTTCCTATTATCCTGGTACTTGATCCACTTTTCTTCCGATCTGGTTTGAAGCCCAAACTCCAGAATTGGAGCTCTAGACAAGACAAGACTCTTCGAAGTAGTAATAAAGTAACTGATCAGTATGACCTATGGAAAGCACTAAAAACTGTATTTTCAAAAGAAAGAGTAATGTTTGGGCTGGTGTCAGGAGCTGTTTTCCTTTCATGTACTGGTCTTTTTTTCTACTTGTATAGATGGGAGTTCTTACATGAGGCACTACTATATCATCTTACTCGTACAGATCCCAGACATAATTTTTCTATATATTTTTATCACATCTATCTCCATTATGAACATGAGTTCTCGATGGTGGAAAAGCTCATCTCCTTTTTGCCTCAATTTATAGTACAGCTGGTTCTCATTTTCCGCTTCGCTCAAGATCTACCATTTTGCCTCTTTATGCAGACGGTGGCGTTTGTGGCATTCAACAAGGTTCGTTCATCAGAAAATGCACTTCTCTGGTATTAAGATACCTGCTTTGCCCATTAGAATATTAGAAACAGAAGGACACAGGTGGTTGCTTCCTAGATTTGTGAGCATCACTCTACAATCCACAGCAACCAACCTACTTTTGACAGTAGAAGAACCTTCTCATAACAAAATCTCTCTGATTTTCACTATGGTGCTGGATTTGTTTCTTTTACAGGTTGTCACAGCGCAGTATTTTGTGTGGTTCTTTTGCTTGTTGCCCCTGATACTGCCATGGAGCAATATGAAGCTCAAGTGGGAAGGCTTAAGTTGCATTCTTGTATGGATAGGTGCTCAGCTCCACTGGTTGATGTGGGGATATTTGCTGGAATTTAAGGGTAAAAATGTCTTCTTACAACTCTGGCTCGCAGGCTTACTGTTTCTGGCTGCTAACACATTTGTCCTCATCATGATTACCCGTCGCCATACATACGCTCTGGTCTTTCAACGGTTAGAACACCCAGCTTTGAAGAATGCTGAGAAAAAGAACTAGTTGAACTAGTTCTTTGTACTTAACTTCATTCAGGTTCCAAATTTTGAAGGATAGATGCCCCAAAATTTTGTATAGAATTGAGGCAATTCAAAGAAGCAGCGGTTCTGTGTTTTAGCTTCTAGTGTCATTCCATGACTGTATGTCAGTCTGTATGTCTAGAGTGTTGTATACTTCAATGCTGATTGCATATGTTTGGAGGCATTTCATACAAGGAATGGTGATGTTTTTGAATAGAATGGAAGAACTTGTGTTCTCTTAAATTCTTCTTGTGAACTTCACACCAATATTTTAAGTTAATTAAGGTTTAAATAGCTAAACTCTGTCCAGTTTTTTGTGCTAGCTCTGTGTTTTCTATATACAAAGCTAAGAAAAATTGTTGATACAAAGCATTTGAAACCGTGGTCCGTGGGATTAAGAGGTTTTTTTATACCTTTAGGGTGTGTTCGCCACCCCTCATAAAATAATGCTATGCAGTCCTATACTTGGTTGCAGCAGTTGCTGAATTAAGGTGCATTATAATGTGCTCTTAGGCTATTAGCTAAATCCGATGTGAATGCGGCAATTTGCTGCATTAGTCTTTTTTTAAAAAATAATTAATTAATTATAATAATAAATGAAAATAAATTTATAATACTATATAATGTTAATTTTTATTTTTCTTTTATTTTACGTTATAATTATTAATATAAATTAATAATTTATTTTTAATAACATTATATTGTATTTTTATTTTAATTATATTATAAATATAACAAATAATGTATTATTTACTTATATTATAATAGTTAATATATAAAAATTGATTACTATTTAATAATTAAATATAACTATAATATATACTTACATAATAAATAAACATAAATATAATTTAATTATATTAGAATAATTAATATTATAAAATTAGTTATTTTAAAATAATTTAATATAACTAATAATAAATACTTAAATATTAATAAATTTAATATTGTTAATTTAATATTAATAGTAATATAAAATATTATTACATCACATATTGCATCAAACATGGTATTATATTATAGCTTAATACACCTTAAGGTAATATACCATAATGCAACACAACTAATGTAAAAATATAATTTTACTTTTAGAAAAAGCCCCATTTGCAAAGACAAAATTCTTATAAATTTGTGTTTTGACCCTCTCATGTCTAAAGTATGTTAAATAATATGTTAAAAAACATGATATAGTTTATTTCGCTAAAATAATTTGCAAGATATTAAAAGACAAATTTAAAAACAAATTGTATATGGTCTGTAATTATTGGGAAAAAAATTCTAATAAAAATTATCAAATACAGTTCGTTTGGAACTTTCATTTTCAAATTTTAGTTTTAAAGCAACCTACGAAATACATTTTTATTTTCAAAAACGGCATTTGAAAATTACGTTATTAAAATGATGTCACGTAATGATTTGATAAGTGAGCGCATATCACTATCATACATACGCCCACACAATGACAAAGTGTATATTATGATATCACTATCAGAACCTCTTCTAATATGAACTCAAACTCGAACTCAAACTCGAAATTCAAAGAAACTTGAAATTCAAACGCCCATCAACTGATCGGCTCATGCTCCCAAGTCACAGCAGCTGCTTCCGTTAGCCACCTGAAAATTGAAAACCACCCAACCAGGTGCAAAATCGCCCGTTAATATAGATAACAAGTTTTTTTATTTTTTTTATTTTTTAATCTGGATTTAGTAACAGTCCTCCCCAGGTTAATTTTACTTTCACTTCCTAGATTAGTTAATTTAATTTAATTTAGTAGAATTGATTGTGGGATTTAATTGAAATGCTGCTAGTTATGAAAGAGTTGAAAGCGGTAATCCATTTTGTATGCTCAGTGGAGTTCTGGAGAATGGCATTGCTCTGGCCTGTTTCCGTTCTGACGTCACACTTCCAATTGTTATTTCAAAATCTGTTTCCTCGGAAATCTAATCCGTATAAACGCTGTGTTCCTCCAGTTACTGTAATTAAGAGGCCTGTTTGTATTGTTACGGGTGTAAGCCATCTTCATTTTTCCATATGTGTGTGTGTGTGTGTGTGTGTGTGTAAATTTATGTATGTACTAGTTCTTCCTAACCCGCATATTTTTATGTAACTTTATACTGCAGGCTACATCTGGCCTGGGTGCAGCTGCGGCTTATGCTCTTTCAAGGGAAGGTTTTCACGTTGTTCTCGGTACCAACCGTTTATATCTCTAATGAATGGCCTGATTGGTTGTTCTTTAGTCAGAATCGCATAAAATGTTTCTTCCATCAGAGAGCAAAGAAATTTTCCTTTCATGTTACAAGTTTTTTATTTGCTGAAATTTTCTATCATTTCTGCAGTTGGGCGTTCGTCTCATTTATTATCAGAGGTACTTCTTAAGGAATATGTTTATCCTTCTTATGCTTGTTTCCCTAATATGCGCGTCTGATTGTGCTTGTTGCCGTTGGTTGTATAACAGACTATGGCAGACATAACTAGTCGGAATAAAGATGCCTGTCTTGAAGCTTTTCAGGCCGACCTGTCTTCATTCCAGTCAGTCTTGAAGTTCAAAGACTCACTTCAACAGTGGCTTTTGGATTCGGATATGCATTTGTCTATCCAACTCTTGATTAACAATGCTGGGATATTGGCAACATCGTCTCGACTTACACCTGAAGGCTATGATCAGTAATTATCTTGATAGTTTTCTATTTTAACTGGAAGCTGAACTTCATTACTGGAAAAAGCATTCCATGTTCATATTATCCTGTGCAAATTTTAGCATTCACACTTGCCATATGGTGCCAACTGCCAAGTTCTACAAGTTTCAGCATGCTGATTTTTCTTTTGACGACATAGATTTATACATAAGATTTTTATGCGAGTGTCTGTGACTTATGTTACTTGTAATACTAGTGCCGCAAAAGCCAACATTAGGCAGCTCAAATATCTCTTTATAGTCATGCAATTTAAATCCTCCAAAAGTGCATCGGGCTCTTGTGCTGTGTTTTTCCATCCTCACTGCTTATTTTTCTGTTATGTGTATGGTATGCTTCTTTGGTCTCTTGCATGTTGTATTAGGTTGCGTCAGTTTTATTCTGAAATGAATTATATTGTATCCTTGTGGTGCTTGGTAGCACTGGCACATCTGGATTCCTACTCCAAGATTTGTGATCCATTTTTTGTCATTTCCCAGGATGATGAGTACAAACTACATTGGTGCTTTCTTTCTGACTAAACTTCTATTACCGCTTCTCAAGAATAGCCCTGTTCCTTCTAGGATAGTGAATGTTACATCCTTCACTCATCGAAACGGTGAGTGCTACCAATCTTTTGAACATGAGGCATTTGTTCTTTAAACAGGGTGATTCAACGTTTGATCTTTTTCTCCATAAAATCTTCATTGGAGTAGGATTTATATGCCTGTACCTGATTTTCATGTGAAAGTTGAAAAGTTTTTAATCCTTTAATCCCTCTGGGATTGAGCTTGACATGCATCTCAATTGTTAAGCAGGGAAATTAAACAGGTAAAAAGTTCTACAATGAGAAGCCTTGCATTACCATCCATTATTACGTTTTCTATTTTGAACCATATTTTTTCTTTTTAGTTGAATGCCATTGCATTAACTCTTTTTTACTTTAGTGTTTAATGCACAGGTCAACAATGAGACCATCACTGGGAAGTTCTTCCTGAGATCAAAATGTTATCCATGCGCTCGTGTATATGAGTATTCCAAATGTAATTAATGCCTCATAAAATTTTCAGATTTTTCTCTTATCTCGGTTCTAACGATCTTATCATTTTGTGTTGTAACAGTATGTTTACTTATTTTCTCATATGAGCTTCACCGAAATCTTGGTTTGGATAAATCTCATCATGTATCAGTCATGTATGTGCTTGCATCTTTTTTTACCCGTCATAATAACATCATGTTTAAAGTGGCAGTTACATATCGGCATGTCAAACATCCTCACACATTTGGCATCATTTTTATATTTATGCAAAACTTTATTCCCTTGTTTTATCCTAAGGGAAGTAGGTTCGTTACATGATTGTCTCTGCTTCACTTGATAATTTGGTTTTTGGTTTTATTCAACACTGCAGAGCTGCAGATCCCGGTGTAGTAAAAACGAACATCATGCGAGAAGTTCCTTCATTTCTCTCTCTTATGGCATTTACTGTATTGAAGCTTCTGGGCCTTTTGCAGTCACCTGAAAATGGGATCAATTCTGTTCTCGATGCCGCTCTTGCCCCTCCAGTAATTTTTCCTTGCTTAAATTTTCCTTTGTGCATATAACTAATCTGGTCCATTATACTTGCTTTTTCTATAATTACTCTGCTACCCACACTTTCTGTGAAATTGATGGTATGTGAACTGTGTAAAGCATAATATTTCTCTTATCATTTTTAAATTTCTGTTCCCTTCAATAAAATCTGTTGTAACAGAGGATTGAACAAGCTGTCTTAGAAATTAAATATTTAGAATTCTCTAAGCTATTAATTAATTTGAATGTGTTGGTTCTGAGATAACCAATTGTTTGTTCATTTCAGGAAACATCTGGAGTATACTTTTTTGGTGGGAAGGGTAGGACTGTAAACTCTTCTGCCCTTTCCTACAACTCCAAACTTGCAGGGGAACTTTGGACCACTTCATGCAATCTCTTTATAAATTCACAGCTTGCGTGCAGGGATTTATCGAATTAAACATAAAACTACTCATTGCTGGGACGGGATATTAGGTGTTAGTCGAGATGTGGACGTAAAGTCTCCATGGTTCCTTGATTAGCTATTGCTATTATTGATGTTTTGTCAAATGCAGAATGGTTGACTGTTTCAGAGCCTGCGAAAGTTAAGCATATATGGAGGGGAAATGGGCTAAGAGAGACACAATCCCTTTGCCATATGGTGTAAAAATACCAGCCTCCTTATATGCGGTGATCTCCATGGATAGAGCAAATACGGTATTACTTGGGAGCTCTAGCATTATTCGGAATAAGAACTGCAAAATGTTAAGACATGTTCAAAACATGATGATTGCTGTGGGAAACGTCCCTAGGAGTTCACGGACATCTTCATTTTTTGTATCCACAGATCCATGGATCGAAGATCAGGACTTTGTTTATGATGATTCTTGCAATTTGGTATACCAGGAAAGCAATATTGTTCTTCCAAATGAAATAAATTTTGATAAAGCAATTGGAATAACTTGGTATATTACTGCACTGTTTTAAGTCAAGCGAACTTAGCTAAGTCAATTGACCTACTTCTAGCAACAGTTTAATTTTAGAACCTTGTAAGCAAGCTGCTGCTGCCGCAATAAAGGGACTCAAAAATCGCTCCGCCATTCCGTGGCAAAGCATTCAACATTAATTAATTCAACAGCTGAGATTTCATATTTATCAAAAATAGGAAAAAAATGGATAATTTTACATGCCGGTTATCTTACACATTTAATACTCTTAGGTGGTGTTTGGTTTGAAGAAAGGGGAGGAAATGAGAGGAGTGAAATGGAAAGGAAGGGAGAAGAAAAGAGGGGAGTAGAATGGAGAAATTAAATTTTATTGTTTGGTTTAACATAAAATTTCATAGAGAAATGAATTATAATTTTTTTTGCTGGACAAATTTATCCTTTGACTTAATACTGAACTATCAATGATAGAAATAAAATATAATGTAAACTTCCATCCCAAAAAAAGAGGGAAAAAAAATTCTGCCAACTTTATATATATATATATATGACTAAATCAATAGCGGTGATCAAATGGCAAAGATCAAGTGTGGGTGCCGTAGAACATAACCTTATAAAATTTAAATGTTTCTAAATTTTGACAATAAAAAAAATTAAAATAACAATATACAGAAAATGAAAAAAATTAAAAATGAATTAGAAATCTAAAGACTGTTATATGCAAGTAAATGCTACGGATAATCTTGGGAAATATCTTGGGATGCCGTTGTTTCACAAAAAAAGTTACCAAACTACTTATCAAGAGATTGTGCATGATGTGGATGAAAAGCTCGGGATGGAATTCAATGCATCTGTCCTTAGCTAGAAGAATTGCTCTTGCTCAATCAGTTATCAATCAGTTATCCAAGGATCTCTCAGAGATTCATTTGGGGAGGAAATAATGCCAACCGTAAACTCAATCTGATTAATTGGGAAATGGTTTGTACACCGAAATCTAGAGGTGGTCTTGGTTTGAAGCATCTTTCTGATATGAATAACGCTCTGCTTATGAAAATTGGATGGAATATGTTGGTTTCTCCTCACAGTTTATGGGTGAATGTTCTGAGATCTAAATATGGGCTTAACTCAGACACTATACCTATAACTATTGACAACAAGTGCAGTTCTTATCTATGGAAAAGCATGAGCAGAATCTGGGATTATGTGTTACAAGGCATGAGATGGTCGATTGGAGATGGTAATAAAATTAATTTTTGGCATCAGCGTTGGGTCTCAGAAGAAATAATTATTGCACATCACATTACAAAGCCAATTCCAGCTGAGTTAATAAATAAACGAGTGGCTGATTTTGTAAATGTCGAGGGGCAGTGGAACTAGAATGTGATTAGTAATTTTACCCCCAACCAAATTCTTCTCCAAATTGCAGCGGTTAAGCCCCCGTCTAATGGCAATTGCGAGGATCTCTTTTATTGGGCTCACTCCAAAACAGGCAAGTTCACATCTAAATCAGCTTATCTTTTTCTGAATAATTCCAATTGCAGCAAAGATACTCATTTTTGGAATTTAATTTGGCAATGGAAAGGGCCCATCGAATTAAAATCTTTTTATGGTTGGTAATGCATGGAAAAGTTAAAACTAGAGAGGAGCTTTTTAAGAGACATATTCTGGAAAGACTGAATTGTGAAATATTTGGCCATGAGAGAGAAAACGTGATACATGCTTTTAGGGATTGTTTTGTTGCAAAGAGAATATGGAACCTTTTAATTCCAGTCAACATCAGGCATTATTTTTCCTCCTTTAATCTCCATGATTGGCTCTGTTTCAACTTGGGAAAGACGAGTATTAATGAAGTGGGGGATGAATGGGCATGTTTATTTGGAGTGGTTGTCTGGAAAATCTGGTTTTGGAGAAATCAATTTCTATTCTCACAAAAATCCCCTTGCTGCACTCAGATTGTTACTGAAATTAAAGCTTGGGCTCAGGATATTCAAAATGCGCTATCAGCTCTTAGGTTCAGGCAGAGTAATAAAATCATGAAAGATGTTGGATGGCAAGCTCCCCTTGAATTTTTTTTTCAAATTAAATACTGATGGATCTCGTTTAAAGAATGGCTTAGCGAGCACTGGGGGCTTGGTGAGAGATCACTCTGGAAAGTGGCAGTTTGGCTTTGGCATGAATATTGTTATTGGATCGGTGACTAATGCAGAACTTTGGGGTCTATTTCAAGGGCTTAATATCGCTTGGGATCGTGGCATTCGTTTTTTAATTGCAGAGGTGGATAGCCAATGTGTCTCCCAGCTTATTTCCTCCATTAACTTGATACCAAATGCACATTTTTCTCTCATAACTGCCATCAAGGAACTGATGAACAGACAATGGCTCATTACCATAAAGCATGTATATTGGGAAGCCAATTTTGTTGCTAATTCCATGGCGAAACTTGCTAGTTCCTTACCCCTTGGCCTCCATGTCTTTGAAAACCCTCCCGAAGGACTGGGTTATTGGTTATGTAATGATATATATGGGACCTCTTTTCCTCGTTCTGTTTTAGCCTCATTTTACTAGCTCCAATGTATAAAAAAAAATGCAAGTAAATAAACTAATAAAGAGTAGGAAGAAACCATGCACACAAGATAATTTATTTGTTCTTTTTAATTGAGGAGGCCAATAAAGATAATTTATTTGTTCTTTTTAATTGAGGAGGCCAATAAAGAAACAAAAACACTTGGGCCTACAAGCTGATCACAAGATAAACCATGCACACAAGATAATTTATTTGTTCTTTTTAATTGAGGAGGCCAATAAATAAACCATGCACACAAGATAATTTATTTGTTCTTTTTAATTGAGGAGGCCAATAAAGAAACAAAAACACTTGGGCCTACAAGCTGATCACACAAACACCACCACCATCTCTAGTCTAAAGACTAAAGTAGTTGCAATAATTTTTCAACCATCAAAACCGGAAGCTTTAAGCATCCAGCAATAAAAACTGAACAACATTGGTAATCTTGTTGTAATGCATATTATATAACCTCAAAATTAACAGTAAAGAACATCAAATCTCAATTGAGGCAAAACAGAAACAAAGCTGTGGACAAAGTGATAAAATAAAATAAAACATCAATATCACATTATCACATTTAACCATAAAGAGAGATGTACCAGAATACAAAATCTCCAAGGTCAGAAACAAATATTACATGTACAATCCAACAAATGGAATAACAAGACATAACAGTTTTTTTAAGGAGTTTTCATGTACTCTGTCTACTTGCTCTCCACTGATGATACATTTCTTGTGCTAAACTTGTCCTCCATGTATTTCGATCTTTTGAGGTTTCTATAGTAGTTATCATGCTATCCCCAAGTGATTCCACCTCATTTATAGCATCAAATGCTTCCTCAAAAGGATCACATGACATCTTCCTCCTAATGAATAAAAATTGAAGATGGGAAGCTCAGAGAGACAAGTTTATAAAATTTGAGAAATGCAAATGCTTAAATCACAGGCTAACAATAATTGCCAATGAAGGAGGTCCACACTCAACATTATAAATTTTAAAATCAAAAGTAAGTATGATTAAGTTATAGAGATAATTGCCATGATTAAGTTACAGAGATAATTGCCACATCAAGCATAATAATGATGCATTAGAAGAAAAATTGAAGATGGGAAGCTCATAGAGATAAGTTTACATAATTTCAAAAATGCAAAATGATAGAATTTGAAAGAATGTGGTGGAAGAAACCTAGAACTTATTACCCAGTAGCCATAGATTTATGATTGGCACAATGAAAAGTTACTTTTTACATAGCAAAGCGCATCAAATTCTCTAAAACATTACCTAATTGAAATAATTATGCACTTAACAAACTGAAAGATGAACATCAGTAGTACTAATTCCCATTATCATATACTCAACAATGAAACAAATCAAACCTACTCCAATAAACCTAGCCATAATTAATTAATCAAAGCTAGTTCAATAAACAAACGAAACAAAAATAACTTAGCCATCATTTTCTGAGCAACCAAATAGAATCATAAACTCAACAAACAAATGAATCAAGGCTAGTTCAATAAACTCAGACATAATTAAATAATCAAGGAAATTAATCAAGTCTAGTTTCAACAAATAGATAGAACAAAAATAACTCAAACATAATTTTCTCAACAACTAAACAGAATTATAAACTCAACAAATGAAAAAGACCAACCTATCAACAAGTAAATAAATCTATGAAATCATAAAATTTACCTTTGTTTTCGTCTTGTTCTTCTTATTTTCAGATGAATCAACGGTAACGGGTATGAATCAATGGCAGTGGCTGTGCAAATGGATGAAAATCGGAGAGGGGGCTGCTGGTTAGAGAGAAATTGTAAGACAAAAAATATTTTATATTTTAAATTTTAAATAAGGGTAAAATTGAAAATTTAAAAATATAGTAGGGTTACAAATGACAATTTGAAATTAGAATTTCTATCCCCTCATAGAAGAAATTGAATTCCTTACTACAATATAAATTAAATTTCTATCGAGATTAATTCTTAAATTAAATTCAAACTGTAACCACACCCCATTAATCACATATTAAAATCTAAATTTATTTGACCATTACAATCTCATAATAAATTCTAAATTAATTAATAGTTACAAATAATAAATTATGGACTTGATTAGGTATTCAATTTCGAATTTAATTAGACTTTACAATCTTTATAACTCATGTTCTTATTCAAAGTATTCAATCTGTGTATTTGGAGTGTCAATTTCTCATTCACCTAAGCATCAATTTCAATATATATATATATATATATATATATATATATATATATATATATATATATATATATATATATATATATATATATTAATATACTCTAGGAGGAGTATCCAAATCACTTTTGACCAACTTACACAAAGTAGATCCACTCAAAATTATGTTTTAAAATAAAAACTCAATATGTTATTTTCGCAACAATCTCACACGTGAATGAAAATTTGTAGATGCAAAACACAGAAAACTGGATGGTTTTGACATCAAAACCATTTTTACCTTATGATAGAGTGTCAATTTCTCATTCACCTAAGCATCAATTTCGATATATATATATTAATATATATATATATATTAATATACTCTAGGAGGAGTATCCAAATCACTTTTGACCAACTTACACAAAGTAGATCCACTCATAATTATATTTTAAAATAAAACTCAATATGTTATTTTCGCAACAATCTCACACGTGAATGAAAATTTGTAGATGCAAAACACAGAAAACTGGATGGTTTTGACATCAAAACCATTTTTACCTTATGATAGAGTTCCACGGCTTAAGACCTACTTAAGATAAGTAAGCTCTACCCTTTGAATCTTCCCTTATGAAAGCATGTTTACTTTACTAGCTACCTAGTAGATGCGTCCTTGAACTACTCTACCATTTACGTAAACGATGGCATACTTTAGCATACTTCACACAACATTCTCATCTAACACAATTGAGTCCTCATGGTTATGCCGTTTTGGCCATGAACATCTATACCGTATAAGAGTTTCTGAGAATTGAGTCCTAAAAATTGCCTTTCAAGTGGCCGACTTCTCTCTCACATAGGTGATTTCTTAATTAAGAGTAACTTACGCTACTCTACTCAGATTCACAACGCACATGAAACATTAAGAGTATAGCTCATCATTTTTTCTTTACGAGCATTACTCTTTCATCATAGGAATTGACAATAAGGTAATCTCTCTTATACAATTAGGTTGCCCTTTTGAACCTAGATGATAGGATCTCCAATCAACAATGTTGGATTTTCCTTCATAAAAATCTTTTATTTTCATGGGCTTTTTTTTTAATTCCATCGATGACGTCCGTACTAACTCTCTATTTAATCTTTAGTTAGTGGATCCATAATGCATGTTATTCTTTACTTTACTTGTCAAACAGAAATAACTTTAGTAGACAATTAATAGTTGACTATGAAATACTATCTAAGCAACCCAAGAGGAGAGGTGAATTAGGTTTCTAAAAAAATATCCAATGCTTGAACATAACTTAATGCAAATTTTAAGCAAATTTAAAACAATAATAAATAAACCAATCAAAATGCAAAGAGATAAGGGAAGAGAGATTCAAACACACAGATTCTTACGTGGTTCGGCCAACCTTACCTACGTCCACGCCTCCAAGCTCGCCGAGCTTGAGGATTCCACTAATCAAGCCTCCAAGGCTTCAAGAACACTTACAATTGACTTCACATGAGTCAATCAACTTTTACACATAGAGATTATCCCCAATCTCTTAATCGAAGTATATCCCAACACTTATAATTACTCAAAACAAAGATTACAAATGTGTTTTTCTCTCATGCAATATTTATGATTACAAATGAATGTTCAAGGTTTGAATAAATGAAACAAGAATAAATTTAAGGCTCAATGAATGTTATATTCTTAATTACAAGCTCAATGATAACTCTTTGATCAACTCTTGTTTGAATTTGATTGAGCCATTTTATAGTTGGAGCTTAAAACTAGCCGTTGTTGACTTTCTGAACGAAATCAGATCGCCGTTAGCTGTTATCGGTTAACTATTTTGACTAGTTCACGTGATCGTTGAGCAGAATTTCAAATAATCGGTTAACCATTTGGAATTATCGGTTAGTCGTTAATTTCCAAAAACCTACAAAACAAATTTGGCTTGACCGTTCTTTCTACACGATTTAAGGTTAGCATGTAGTTCCATTCTGAAAATTATCAATTAGCAGAATGTAATTAATGGTTAGCCGTTTATAGTTAACGGTTAGCTGTTTATTTACAGAAACTTGTAAAACAAATTTCACTTGACCATTTTAGTTAAACGGTTTAAGGTTAGCACGTAATTCCATTATGAAAATTATTGGTTAATCGTTTGACATTAACGGTTTGCCGTTTAATTCCAGAACACTCCAAAACAAACTTGGCTTATCCGTTTTTGCTAAACGGTTCAAGGTAAAAAATTAATGCCTCTCTGAAAATTTTTGGTTAACTGTTTGCAGTAAACGGTTCACTATTATTTTCCAGAATCATCATTTTTACAGAATTTCGTAGAGAATGATTTTCCGATTAAAGTTAACGATTATCCAGATTTCATGAACGTATCTAGAAATATTATACGGATTTTAAGAAATTGTTTATTAATGAAAGCTTGAACATTTTTACTTAACAATATATAGAGTTTGTTATAAAATCAATATTATAGACATATATATGTTAACAGACTAATGGCATTATGTTTACGATATATATGTCTAGACTTACCACATAAGAATATGTATGAAAATTTCTGTTTTCCTACAATTGATATTGGGTATTTGTTGCTTCCTTTTAGGCATTTAGCTTTACGGCTTTACTATTGTTGTGCAAATTTTGTTGAACTCGCAAGCGCACGAATCTATTGTAGAATAGATCAATGGTGTCGAGTATCGATTCCACGAGTAGGTGGATTTTAATTCTGTGTAGAATTAACTTTGTAAGTGGGTGATTGGATTTGTGGGGAAATTGATTTAAACTATGCTAGAATTTAAATTAGAATGACGGAATTAAATTGAACTAGAAACTATTGAAATAAAGCACTTGGGTATCTGGATCCGTATCAACATGCATCATGGGCTAAATGATCCTTATTAATACCAATTAAATCATGAGAGGGGGATCCACACCTCATGAACCACGCTCTAATCAATATGATGTCAAGGGCTTATCGTGCCAAATAATAATAACCTTATAATAGAGTGCCGGTAAAACCAGGGCGGTAACTAGACAAGATTATTATTATTTGTCGACGAAAAGTCAAAATCTCCACAGAAATTAGAGGGGAAGAGAAAATAAATTTACCAAATAAAGCCCATGACACATGTTGAGACTTCACCTTCAACCCAAGCTTGAAAGAAAATTAGCTACTCATAATTGAACTAAGGGTAAAATGGGAATTTATTAAAATACATAGAAAATACAAGATGGAGAAAGAATTACAGAAAACTAAGCTCAAAAATGGATTAAGGGGTATCAAATAAGGAGGGGAGGCCCCCTTTTTATAGATACATTGAGTGAATCATGGCCATCGAATTAAAAATAGTTTGGATGCACAGGATTGCGCCACGTCATCAGTGAACAGTAACACTGTTTGACCACGGGTTTGACCACGCGGTTTAAACAGTAACACGGTTTGCACACGGTTTGAACAGTAACGCGGTCTGAACAGTGTCGTGAACAGTATTCATGAACAGTACCGTACATGTGAATAGTGCCGTACGTGTGAACAGTGCCATTTTTCCTTTTATGCTCCTCTTAAGGTTTTCGACTGTCCTGAGTTCAAAAGTGACGTTCGTTTTGCTATCCGGAATCTTGTTCATTGTGAAATGACCATGATACCCCTAAAATACACAAAATACTTAATTAAAACAAAACATATATAATTAAATAACAAGGGACTTAAATAAAAAAAAGTAGAGATGTTAGTGAGACTTGAAGTGTAAAATGACGATTTTTTCCTTTATAAATATACACTTTCTAACACTCAACACACCCCCAACCAGCTTATTGCTAGTCCCTAGTAAATAAAGCGAAAATAAAATTCAAACCCAAATTTTTTTTTTAAAACAAACTTGTTTATTCAATCAGACTCATGATAGCAATCAAATAAAAGTATAAGCATTATCTCCAGTCTAAAAAAATATCACACCCACATCGACCATCCACATGAATCAACCAAGTAAATACAGCTACTTTAAAAAATGACATGTCAAACCCCAAAATCTCACTGGTAATAGTGACACTCTCACAAGGAAATTAAACCTAATAAAAATTGTCACTTCAATGAATGATAAATGGAGTGAAGATAGTAAAGAAATAATATCACACACTCTCACCAAGATGAAAAGAATATGCCCACAACTTAGAAATAACACGATCTCAAGTCAAACAAAATGCTAGTCAACCCAATTTATTTACTTTTTTTTTATGCACCACTACATCCTTTCAGCCCATATAACTAGCTTCTACTTCATACTATAGTTCCCTAAAATCAAGAAGAACTTTTATTAGGATATAAGGTGGGCTAGGGACATGGTTAACAAAGAAAGGAAAATAGAGAAAACAAAATATATGTTTGAGAAAAATAATATTTAATTTTTTTTTGGAAACTAAAAAGTGCATTTCACTTATTTATTATTGTATTATATCTCTCTTTTTTTTCTTTTTTTTTAGAGAATTTTTTTCTTTTCTTTCTCTTTTTTTTCTTTTTTTTGGGTATTGCACAACTTTACTAAACAAAACAATTATTTATATTTTTCTCAAACATGAATAGGTGATGGAACTTGTAAGATATCGGGTAATACTCCAAATTGGAGTGGGTCAAGACGATAAGTTGATAAAGAAAAAAATTTTTTTTTAATAAAAGGCTCAAAAGGGCTAATTATGGATATTTCACATAAGGGATGGCTAGAAAGGCTCAAACGGGTCAAAGATGGCCTTTCCATCATCTTTTAGGGCTCTAGATAATCCTCCATATCTACTAATTAAATGGACATTCAGATGTAGCAACAACTTTTTCTCTTTTTTTTTTAAAGCAATTTTTTTTAGAGAGTTGATTCAAAAGAATATAGAGATTGTATATAAAATAGTAAACTGCTAAGTTGTATGAAAGATGGGCAAAAAGGGTTATTCTCCAAGAAAAATAATAGGCTCAAAAGCTCACTTGGTATTCATTATGACATGTCAATTCTTTCAAGCAACTCATATTTATCTCCGACATCAACATGTAGAGTAGCAAACATAGTGTAACATCACTCAAGACCAAAGATAATACAAATACTAAAATTCGAAAGTCATCATGTCATCCAAAAATAAAAACAAAATCACATTATTTTTTTTTTAACAACATTCTACCCCCCAACCTATTCTAAACATGAAAGGAAAATATGCATGCAGAAATGTGAAAATGATGCAGAAAAACTAATTGGAAAAGTTACACTTAAAATGATAGAAAAAAAAATGATTTTTTTTAAAAAAAAAGAAGATGCGTTTCTAGAGGCACTACACTCTATATTCAGCCATCTTTGACTCAAAAATTTGAAAATGCATATTTATAAAGGAGAAGTCAAAAAGAAAAAGTTAGAAAGATCACACGAAAAATAAGAAATTTTTTTATTATTATTTTTTTCTTTTTTTTTTAACTAAGAAGATGCGTTTCTAGAGTAACTACACTCCATATTCAGGCATCTTCAACACAAAAAGTTAGCAACAGTTAGTTTCTACAACAAAAAATTAGTAAAACTTAACCAACATTCCACAATTGTCAACTATCCCCTCCCCCCAAGTAGAACTAAATATTGTCCTCAATGTTTTAAAGGAAAGAAGTAGAGTTTAGAAGACATCACCTGGGTGGTGCAACACAGAATAAAATATTTACAGTCGGAGATTTAAATCTAATTTGTACTTCTTACTGCTGCTATTGTTACCATCGTTATTTGTACACTTCAACACCAAGCTCTTGGGATCTGGCTCTGGTCGATAAGCTTGTAATAGATCAAGTAGCTCATTAGCAGTGTGAGCACAAATAAAAAGCTTTTTCACCGTAGAGGGAATGAAGTAGTTTTTTATTGCATAGTTAAGAAATGCGATAAAGCCATCATAAAAATTATTGACATTTAACAAACCGATGGGTTTCTGATGAATGTACAGATGGGCCCAAGATGCTAAAGTGATAAGTGCCTTTAGAGTTGCAAGATCTCCTGGTAAGAAAATAAAAGCATCAGCATGATTAAGCATTTCGGTTATTCTTTCTTGCATACCTGAGACAACTAACACTTCTCCAGTCGGTGAGTCAGACAAACAGCCTAAAGGTTTTGGGGTTTGTGGTATGATGCCTAACACTTGACTTCCTCTAACAAAAGCAGCTTTTGAGACCAATTTTGATAACCCTCGGTCACTTCCGCCGTACACCAAGTGTAATTTTCTCTCTACTATGTTTCGACCAAGATCAATGGCTGCCTCAAAGAACTCTTTATATTTGCCATAGTTAAATCCAGAAAGCACACAAATGTTCTTGAATTGTTTATTGGGAGTAGCTGCCATTAGGATAATTCTCAAAAATAATTTCTGAGTGCAAACGAAAAAGAATCATATTTAAGGATCTTGGCGGCAGTGGGTCACCGCTGTGAATGAGGTATCATGTCTATGTCAATTAATCGTGTAATGCACATGACTTGAGAGTAAAAAAGGAAACAGTAAAAAGGAAAAGCAAGTAATGACAAATATAAAATTATTAAAGACAATAATGCAAATGGTAAAACAACAGTAAAATAAAACAACAGTAAAGTAAAAGGATATTTACAGGTAGTTGCGACTGTGGCTCACATCTTCCTCTGGTTTTACGTCCAGAAACGGCTTCAACGCCCTCTATGGGTCGAGGATAGGCTTCCTATCCAGTTTTCTTATAAACTGGCAAACGGGGTCGTTTATAGTCAGATTCCCGAGACTGTATCTTGCATGCTCTTTCTGAAATGATGGCCATAACTGGAGAATCGCTCCTTGCACATATCCACTGGGATGCGTTTCAAGAGACAAAAGGATATCATCCAATGACTCCTTATTCAAGCCATCCCTAATGAATTGAATCTTATCTTCTTTGTTATCAGACACCATTCCTAAAGAACATCCTTTTTTATCGCATATCATTCAGGCACACTTATGACAAGCAACCGAAATTTTTCGAACTCTTCGCTTTCGTGCGTAATTTCCTTTACCACAACCAGACATGTATGCAATAAATTTGGGAGGTAAATCACCTGCCACTCGTACTTTAGCTTCGATTAACCAACGAATATCAGCAGGTATGTTATTCCTCATGAGCAATCGCATGCGTTCGGATCGAGCTTTATAGATTGTGAGGAGGGCAATCTGAGGAAGTGAAGGGAATTGACTATGAAGCTTTGCTAAGATCTCGTTTCTATCCATACCTTCGCCTCAGAAGATCAGTAATTGTGAGAAACTGGAGTAACCGACTTGATTGTCATGGAGTACCGTTATCCGCCACTTGACCGGGGTGACAAACTAAAACACACAAACAGAGTAACAAACAAAAACACACAAAGAAAATCACAATCGTCCTCTTATGGAATTTACCTCAAGCTCCAATTGGATGTTGTAGACACTTCTCTCAATGTCTCTGAGTTGGCTTTCTAAATCCTCAACGTGGGATATTAACTCCGGTGGTTGTAGCTTCCAAATACGATGTGCTTTACAAAATCGTATCTGGCCTCTAACATGAGATTGGACACGTTGAAGTCTTCTAAGGATGTTCAAGAGGAATTGTCTCATGATTAAAAGTGATAAAAGAAAACTTAATGGTTAAACAAACACACTTATGCACAAATGATTTCAATTAGCAGAAGAAACTAAATAAATAAATCAATCAATCAAATCACCGAAAAGAAAAATCTTAATTCAAATCTGGTGGGTCACTTAAATTTATTTCGGTGTCCTCTCCATGTGGTTGGTACTCTAGATATGTCTTTAATCTTTGACCATTAACTTTAAACGTGACACCGTTCTTTGGGTCTTTAATTTCAATTGCCCCATGTAGAAAAATAGTATGAACAATGAAGGGGCCAGACCATCGAGAGCGTAGCTTACCTGGGAATAGGTGCAAGCGAGAATTGAATAAAAGTACTTTCTGACCTGGAGTGAAAGATTTTCTCATAATCTGCTTATCATGAAAGACTTGCATACGTTGCTTGTAAACTTTGGCATTTTCGTATGCATCATTACGAATTTCTTCAAGTTCTCATTTTATGAATCGTCTTTCGAGCGACTTGCTGCATGTCAAAATTGAATTTCTTGATGGCCCAAGACGCACGATGCTCGAGTTCCACGGGTAGGTGGCAAGCTTTTCCATACACTAGCCTTTGTAGGGTGACATCCCATTGGGGTCTTGAAAGCCGTTCTATATGCCCATAATGCATCATCGAGTCTTAATGACCAATCTTTTTATCGGCCTCACGGTTTTTTCTAAGATGTGCTTTATTTCTCGATTGGAGATCTCAACTTGGCCACTGGTTTGCGGATGATACGGAGTCGCCACTTTATGAGTGATGGAGTACTTTGTCAAAAGTGCTTTGAATGATTTGTTGCAAAAGTGGGTACCACCATCACTGATTATTGCCCGAGGGAATCCAAAGCGTGAAACAATGTTGCTTTTCAAAAACCCTATCACCACTTTATGATCATTGGTTCTGCATGGAATTGCCTCTACCTATTTTGATACATAGTTAACAGCAACCAATATGTAATGATGGCCAAAAGATGGGGGAAACGATCCCATGAAGTAGATACCCCATACATCAAAAATCTCAACCACTAAAATTGGATTTACTGGCATCATGTTCCTTCGTGTGATGCTCCCCATTCGTTGACACCTATCACATGAAGAACAAAAGGTGTAAGCATCTCGAAATATAGTTGGCCAATAGAAACCACATTGTATAACTTTAGTTGCTGTTTTCTTAGCGCTGAAATGGCCTCCACAAGCTTGTTCATGGCAGAACGAAAGGATGTTCTGAAATTCATTTTCTGGGACACATCGTCTAATAATTTGATCTGCACAATACTTGAACAGATAGGGGTCATCCCAGAAAAAATTCTTTATTTCCGTAAAAAATTTAGCATTGTCCTACTTGGCCCAATACTCTGGAAGTTTACCTGTAACAAGATAATTAACGATATCAGCATACCAAGGTAATACTTCCACACTCATTAATTGCTCATCCGGAAATGACTCATTTAATATTAAAGGTTCTGTGTTGATGTCAAAGTGGAGACGAGAGAGATGGTCAGCCACAACATTTTCTGTCCCTTTCTTATCTTTGAATTCCAAGTCAAATTCCTGCAAAAGCAACACCCAACGAATTAGTCTAGCTTTTGCATCTTTCTTTGTGAGGAGAAATTTAAGAGCAGCATGATCTGTGAATACAATTATTTTACAACCAATATGATAAGATCGAAACTTCTCTAATGCAAATACTACTGCTAGCATTTCTTTTTCAGTAGTTGAATAGTTCAACTGTGCATCATTTAATATCATACTAGCATAGTAAATAACATGGGGAATTCGATCTACTCTTTGTCCTAATACTGCTCCTATTGCATAATCAGATGCATCACACATAAGCTTAAATGGTAAGCTCCAGTTTGGTGGCTGAATGATGGGTGATGTTGTCAACAAATGCTTTAGTTTTTCAAACGCTACAAGACATGAATCATTAAAGACAAAAGGTACATCCTTAGCAAGTAGATTGCATAAGGGTCTAGAAACTTTGCTAAAATCTTTAATAAAACGTCTATAAAAACCAGCATGCCCAAGGAAAGATCTTACTTCTCTGACTGATTTAGGCGGAGGAAGATTAGAAATGAGATCCACCTTGGCTTTATCAACCTCAATACCTTTGCTCGAAATTATGTGACCAAGAACAATACCTTGATTTACCATAAAATGGCACTTCTCCTAATTTAAGACCAAATTCTTCTCTATACATCTCTGCAAAACTTGTGTTAGATGATGTAAACATTGATCAAATGAGTCACCAAAGATAGAAAAGTCATCCATGAAGACTTCAAGGAATCGTTCGACCATATCAGAAAAAATGCTTAACATGCATCGTTGAAATGTAGCAGGTGCATTACATAATCCAAATGGCATCCTCCTATATGCAAAAGTGCCAAAAGGGCAAGTGAAAGTGGTTTTCTCTTGATCTTTTGGTGCTATGAGAATCTGATTATATCCTGAATAGCCATCTAGAAAGCAATAAAGTTTATGGCCTGCTAATCTATCAAGCATTTGATCAATAAATGGTAATGGAAAATGGTCTTTACGTATGACAGAATTTAATTTTCTATAATCAATGCATACACGCCATCCTGTAGTCACTTGTTGTGCAAATTTTGTTGAACTCGCAAGCGCACGAATCTATTGTAGAATAGATTAATGGTGTTGAGTGTCGATCTCACGAGGAGGTGGATTTTAATTGTGTGTAGAATTAACTTTGTAAGTGGGTGGTTGTATTTGTGGAGAAATTGATTTAAAGGATGCTAGAATGGGGAAATTGATTTAAAAGATACTAGAATTTAAATTGGAATAATGGAATTAAATTGAATTAGGAACTATTGAAATAGAGTGCTTGGGTATCTGGATCCGTATCAACATGTATCATGGGCTAAATATTCCTTATTAATACCAATTAAATCATGAGGAGGGAATCCACACCTCATGAACCACGCTCTAATCAATATGGTGTTAAGGGCTTATCGTGCCAAATAATAATAACCTTATACTAGGGTGTCGGTAAAACCAGGGCGGTAACTAGACAAGATTATTATTATTTGTCGATGAAAAGTCAAAACCTCCACAGAAATTAGAGGGGAAGAGAAAATAAATTTACCAAATAAAGCCCATGACACATGTTGAGACTTCACCTTCAACCCAAGCTTAAAAGAAAATTAGCCACTCATAATTGAACTAAGGGTAAAATGGAAATTTATTAAAATACGTAGAAAATACAAGATAGAGAAAAAATTACAGAAAACTAAGCTCAAAAATGGATTTAGGGGTATCAAATTAGGGGGGGGAGGCCCCCTTTTTATAGATACATTGAGTGAATCATGGCCATCGGATTAAAAATAGTTTGGATGCACAGGATTACGCCACGTCATCAGTGAACAGTAACACTGTTTGACCACGGGTTTGACCACGCGGTTTGAACAGTAACACGGTTTGAACAATAACGCGGTCTGAACAGTGTCGTGAACAGTATCCATAAACAGTACCGTACATGTGAATAGTATAGTACGTGTGAACAGTGCCATTTTTCCTTTTATGCTCCTCTTAAGGTTTTCGACTGTCCTGAGTTCAAAAGTGACGTCCGTTTTGCTATCCGATATCTCGTTCATTGTGAAATGACCATGATACCCCTAAAATACACAAAATACTTAATTAAAACAAAACATATATAATTAAATAACAAGGGACTTAAATAAATAAAATTAGAGATGTTAGTGAGACTTGAAGTGTAAAATGACGATTTTCTCCTTTATAAATATACACTTTCTAACACTCAACACACCCCCCAACCAGCTTATTGCTAGTCCCTAGCAAATAAAGCGAAAATAAAATTCAAACCCAAATATATATATATTTTTTTAAACAAACTTGTTTATTCAATCAGACTAATGATAGCAATCAAATAAAAGTATAAGCATTATCTCCAGTCTAAAGAAACATCACACCCACATCAACCATCCACATGAATCAACCAAGTAAATACAGTTACTTTAAAAAATGACATGTCAAACCCCAAAATCTCACCGATAATAGTGACACTTTCACAAGGAAATTAAACCCAATAAAAATTGTCACTTCAATGAATGATAAATGGAGTGAAGATAGTAAAGAAATAATATCACACACTCTCACCAAGATGAAGGAAATATGCCCATAGCTTAGAAATAACACGATCTCAAGTCAAACAGAATATTAGTCATCCCAATGTATTTTTTTTCTTTTTTTTTTAATTTATTTTTTTATGCATTACTACATCTTTATAGCCTATATAACTAGCTTCTACTTCAGACTATAGTTCCCTAAAATCAAGAAGGACTTTTATTAGGATATAACGTAGGCTAGGGACATGACTAACAAAGAAAGGAAAATAGAGAAAACAAAATATATGTTTGAGAAAAATAATATCTTTTGGAAACTAAAAAAAAATACTTTTCACTTATTTATTATTGTATTATATCTCTCTCTCTTTTTTCTTTTTTCTTTTTTTTAGAGAATTTCTTTTTTTCTTTTTTTTTTTGCTTTCTCTTTTTTTTTTCTTTTTTTTTCGGTATTGCACAACTTTACTAAACAAAACAATTATTTATATTTTTCTCAAACATGAATAGGTGATGGAACTTGTAAGATATCGGGTAATACTCCAAATTGGAGTGGGTGAAGACGATAAGTTGACAAAGAAAAGTTTTTTTTTTTTTAATAAAAGGCTCAAAAGGGCTAACTATGGATATTTCACATAAGGGATGGCTAGAAAGGCTCAAACGGGTCAAAGACGGCCTTTCCATCATCTTTTAGGGCTCTAGATACTCCTCCATATCTACTAGTTAAATGGACCTTTAGATGTAGCAACGCTTTTTTTTTTAAATTTTTTTTAAAGGGTTGACTCCAAGGAAATCTAAAGATCATGTATAAAATAATAATACTGTTAAGCTGTATGAAGAATGGGCAAAAAGGGTTACTCTCCAAGAAAAATAATAGGCTCAAAAGCTCACTTGGTATTCATTATGACATGTCAATTCTTTCAAGCAACTCATATTTATCTCCGACATCAACATGTAGAGTAGCAAACATAGTGTAACATCACTCAAGACCAAAGATAATACAAATACTAAAATTCGAAAATCATCATCTCATCCAAAAGTAAAAACAAAATCACACCATTTTTTTTTTAAACAACATTCTACCCCCCAACCTATTCTAAACATGAAAGGAAAGTATGCATGCAGAAAAGTGAAAATGATGCAGAAAAACTAATTGAAAATGTTACACTTAAAATGATAGAAAAATGTTTTTTTTTTAACTAAGAAGATGCGTTTCTAGAGGCACTACACTCTATATTCAGCCATTTTCGACTCAAAATTTGAAAATGCATATTTATAAAGGAGAAGTCAAAAAGTTAGAAAGATCACACGAAAAATAAGAAATTTTTTTTTCATTATTTTTTTCTTTTTTTTTTCTTTTTTTTTTCTTTTTTTTTTCTTTTTTTTTTCTTTTTTTAACTAAGAAGATGCGTTTCTAGAGTAACTACACTCCATATTCAGCCATCTTCAACACAAACAGTTAGCAAACTTGATTAGTTTCTACAACAAAAAATTAGTAAAAACTTAACCAACATTCCACAATTGTCAACTATCCCCTCCCCCCAAGAAGAACTAAACATTGTCCTCAATGTTTTAAAGGAAAGAAGTAGAATTTAGAAGACATCACCTGGGTGGTGCAACACAGAATAAAATATTTACAAAGGAGATTTAAATCTAATTTGTACTTCTTACTGCTTTCTTTATTATTGTTACCATCGTTATTTGTACACTCCAACACCAAGGTCTTGGGATCTGGCTCTAGTCGATAAGCTTGTAACAGATCAAGTAGCTCATTAGCAGTGTGAGCACAAATAAAAAGTTTTTTCACCGTAGAGGGAATGAAGTAGTTTTTTATTGCATGGTTAAGAAATGCGATAAAGCCATCATAAAAATTATTGACATTTAACAAACCGATGGGTTTCTGATGAATGTGCAGATGGGCCCAAGATGCTAAAGAGATAAGTGCCTCTAGAGTTGCAAGATCTCCTGGTAAGAAAATAAAAGCATCAGCATGATTAAGCATTTCAGTTATTCTTTCTTGCATAGCTGAGACAACTAACTCTTCTCCAGTCGGTGAGTTAGACAAGCAGCCCAAATGTTTTAGGGCTTGTGGTATGATGCCTAACACTTGACTTCCTCTGACAAAAGCAGTTTCTGAGACCAATTTTGATAACCCTCGGTCACCTCCGCCGTATACTAAGTGTAATTTTCTCTCTGCTATGCATCGACCAAGATCAATGGCTGCCTCAAAGAACTCTTTATATTTGCCATAGTTAAATCCGGAAAGCACTCAAATGTTCTTGAATTGTTTATTGGGAGTAGTTGCCATTATGATACTTCTCAAAAATAATTTGTGAGTGTAAACGAAAAGAATCATATTTAAGGATCTTGGCGGCAATGGGTGTTGTGAATGAGGTGTCATGTCTATGTCAATTAATTAATGTAATGCACATGGCTTGAGAGTCAAAAAGGAAACAGTAAAAAGGAAAAGCAAGTAATGACAAATATAAAATTATTAAAGACAATAATGCAAATGGTAAAACAACAGTAAAGTAAAAGGATATTTACAGGTAGTTGCGACTGTGGCTCACATCTTCCTCTGGTTTTACGTCCAGAAACGGCTTCAACGCCCTTTATGGGTCGAGGATAGGCTTTCTATCCAGTTTTCTTATAAACTGGCAAACGGGGTCGTTTATAGTCAGATTCCCGAGACTGTATCTTGCATGCTCTTTCTGAAATGATGGCCATAACTGGAGAATCGCTCCTTGCACATATCCACTGGGATGCGTTTCAAGAGACAAAAGGATATCATCCAATGACTCCTTATTCAAGCCATCCCTAATGAATTGAATCTTATCTTCTCTGTTATCAGACACCATTCCTAAAGAACATCGTTTTTTATTGCATATCATTCTGGCACACTTATGACAAGCAACTGAAATCTTTCGAGCTCTTTGCTTTCTTGCATAATTTCCTTTACCACAACCAGGCATGTATGCAATAAATTTTGGAGGCAACTCACCTGCCAAGCGTACTTTAGCTTCGATTAACCAACGAATATCAGCAGGTATGTTATTCCTCATGAGCAATCGCATGCGTTCGGATCGAGCTTTATAGATTGTGAGGAGGGCATTCTGAGGAAGTGAAGGGAATCGACTATGAAGCTTTGCTAAGATCTCGTTTCTATCCATACCTTCGCCTCAGAAGATCAGTAATTTTGGGAAACTGAAGTAACCGACTTGATTATCACGGAGTACCGTTATCCGCCACTTAACCGGGGTGACAAACTAAAACACACAAACGGAATAACAAACAAATAAAAACACACAAAGAAAATCACAATCGTCCTCTTATAGAATTTACCTCAAGCTCTAACTGGATGTTGTAGACACTTCTCTCAATGTCTTTGAGTTGGCTTTCTAAATCCTCAACGTGGGATATTAACTCCGGTGGTTGTAGCTTCCAAATACGATGTGTTTTACAAAATTGTATCTGGCCTCTGAGATGAGATTGGACACGTTGAAGTCGTCTAAGGATGTTCAAGAGGAACTGTCTCATGATTAAAAGTGATAAAAGAAAGCTCAATGGTTAAACAAACACACTTATGCACAAATAATTTCAATTAGCAAAAGAATAGTAAAAAGAAAAAAAAAATCAAATCACGAAAAAAAAATAGAAAAATCTTAATTCAAATGTGGTGGGTCACTCAAATTTATTTCGGTGTCCTCTCCATGTGGTTGGTACTCTAGATATGGTTTTAATCTTTGACCATTAACTTTAAACGTGACACCGTTCTTTGGGTCCTTAATTTCAATTGCCCCATGTGGAAAAACAGTATGAACAATGAAGGGGCCAGACTATCGAGAGCGTAGCTTACCTGGGAATAGGTGCAAGCGAGAATTGAATAAAAGTACTTTCTGACCTGGAGTGAAAGATTTTCTCATAATCTGCTTATCATGAAAGACTTGCATACGTTGCTTGTAAACCTTGGCATTTTCGTATGCATCATTACGAATTTCTTCAAGTTCTGCCAGCTGTAATCGTCTTTTCCGAGCGACTTGCTGCATGTCAAAATTGAATTTCTTGATGGCCCAGTACGCACGATGCTCGAGTTCCACAGGTAGGTGGCAAGCTTTTCCATACACTAGCCTGTAGGGTGACATCCCAATTGGGGTCTTGAAAGCCGTTCTATATGCCCATAATGCATCATCGAGTCTTAATGACCAATCTTTTCTGTCTGGCCTCACGGTCTTTTCTAAGATGTGCTTTATTTCTCGATTGGAGATCTCAACAGCCCTTTGGTTTGCGGATGATACGGAGTCGCCACTTTATGAGTGATGGAGTACTTTGTCAAAAGTGCTTTGAATGATTTGTTGCAAAAGTGGGTACCACCATCACTAATTATTGTTCGAGGGAATCCAAAGCGTGAAACAATGTTGCTCTTTAAAAACCCTATCACCACTTTATGATCATTGGTTCTGCATGGAATTGCCTCTACCCATTTTGAAACATAGTCAACAGCAACCAATATGTATTGATGGCCAAAAGATGGGGGAAAGGGTCCCATGAAGTCGATACCCCATACATCAAAAATCTCAACCACTAAAATTGGATTTAGTGGCATCATGTTCCTTCGTGTAATGCTCCCCATTCTTTGACACCTATCACATAAAGAATAAAAGGTGTAAGCATCTCGAAATATAGTTGGCCAATAGAAACCACATTGTAGAACTTTAGTTCCCGTTTTCTTAGCGTTGAAATGGCCTCCACAAGCTTGTTCCTGGCAGAACGAAAGGATGTTATGAAATTCATTCTCTGGGACACATCGTCGAATAATTTGATCTGCACAATACTTGAACAGATAGGGGTCATCCCAGAAAAAATTCTTTATTTCCGCAAAGAATTTGGCCCTGTCTTGCTTGGTCCAATGCTCTGGAAGTTTACCTGTAACAAGATAATTAACTATATCAGCATACCAAGGTAATACTTCCACACTCATTAATTGTTCATCTGGAAATGACTCATTCAATGTTAAGGGTTCTGTGTTGATGTCAAAGTGGAGACGAGAGAGATGGTCAGCCACAACATTTTCTGTCCCTTTCTTATCTTTGAATTCCAAGTCAAATTCCTGCAAAAGCAACACCCAACGAATTAGTTTAGCTTTTGCATCTTTCTTTGTGAGGAGAAATTTAAGAGCAGCATGATCTGTGAATACAATTATTTTACAACCAATAAGATAAGATCGAAACTTCTCTAATACAAACACTACTGCTAGCATTTCTTTTTCAGTAGTTGAATAGTTCAACTGTGCATCATTTAATGTCATACTAGCATAGTAAATAACATGGGGAATTCGATCTACTCTTTGTCCTAATACTGCTCCTACTGCATAATCAGATGCATCACACATAAACTCAAATGGTAAGCTCCAGTTTGGTGGCTGAATGATGGGTGATATTGTTAACAAATGCTTTAGTTTTTCAAACGCCACAAGACATGAATCATTAAAGACAAAAGGTACATCCTTAGCAAGTAAATTGCATAAGGGTCTAGAAATTTTGCTAAAATCCTTAATAAAACGTCTATAAAAACCAGCATGCCCAAGGAAAGATCTTACTTCTCTGACTGTTTTAGGTGGAGGAAGATTGGAAATGAGATCCACCTTGACTTTGTCAACCTCAATACCTTTGCTCGAAATTATGTGACCAAGAACAATACCTTGATTTACCATAAAATGACACTTCTCCCAATTTAAGACCAAATTCTTCTCTATACATCTCTGCAAAACTTGTGTTAGATGATGTAAACATTGATCAAATGAGTCACCAAAGACAGAAAAGTCATCCATAAAGACTTCAAGGAATCGTTCAACCATATCAGAAAAAATGCTTAACATGCATCGTTGAAATGTAGCAGGTGCATTACATAATCCAAATGATATCCTCCTATATGTAAAAGTGCCAAAAGGGCAAGTGAAAGTGGATTTCTCTTGATCTTTTGGTGCTATGGGAATCTGATTGTACCCTGAGTAGCCATCTAGAAAGCAATAAAATTCATGGCCTGCTAATCTATCAAGCATTTGATCAATAAATGGTAAAGGAAAATGGTCTTTACGTGTGACAGAATTTAACTTTCTATAATCAATGCATACACGCCATCCTGTAGTCACTCTAGTCGGTATCAATTCATTATCAGCATGAGTAACTACTGTGACTCCTGACTTTTTGGGGACCACTTGCACAGGACTGACCCATGAACTATCAGAAATGGGGTAAATGATACCTGCATCTAATAGTTTAAGCACTTCCGTTCTAACAACTTCTTTCATATTAGGATTTAACCGACGTTGCATTTCCCTAGTAGATTTAGCATTTTCATCAAGGTGAATGTAATGCATGCAGTCTGCTGGGTTTATACCTTTTATGTCTGCTATGGTCCATCTTAATGCTCCTTTGTGCTCTTTTAAAACATCCAACAACTTACCTTTTTGCTCGTCATTTAGGGATGATGAGATGATTACCGGTAGAGTGCTTTCTTCTCCCAAGAACGCATATTCCAAAGTGTTGGGTAATGGTTTGAGCTCGAGTTTCGGTGGTGACTCTGATGATGGGATGAGTTTCTTCTCTGATGGTGCTAGTTGTTCAACTCTTGACTTCCATTTATTAGTGTCCAAAGATGGTGCTGAGTCAAGTAAGGCGTTGACCTCATCGACTGATCTGTCAACATCAAAATCCAAACCAAAGTGAGTTAAACATGTTTGTAAAGGGTCATCACTAAGGTTTGAAATAAAAGTATCATCAATTAATGCTTCAATTAAATCCACATCAACAATTCCATCATCTGCATTGTGAGGTTGTTTGGCAATGTTGAAGATGTTGAGCTCCATGGTCATATTGCCAAAAGACAACTGCATGTTTCCAGTCCTGCATTGAATGTGAGCATCGGCAGTTGCCAAGAATGGTCGGCCTAAGATAATGGGGATATGCTTCCTTGAATCCTGTATTGGTTGAGTGTCAATTACAATGAAATCAACAGGAAAATAAAACTTGTCTACCTGTATAAGCACGTCCTCCACAATACCACGAAGGATTTTCATGGACCGATCTGCAAGCTGTAATACCACTGGAGTTGGGTGTAATTCTCCCAATCCAAGTTTCACAAATACTGAGTAAGACAAAAGATTAACACTAGCTCCTAAATCCAACAAAGCATTCTCAATTGTGTGGTTCCCTATACTACATGAGATAGTGGGGGAGCCTGGGTCTTTACATTTTAGAGGAATTTTGTGTTGGAGTATAGAATTAACATTTTCAGTTAAAAATGCCTTTTTCTGAACATGAATGTTTCTCTTTTTAGTGCAAAGGTCTTTCAGAAACTTGGCATAAGATGGAACTTGTTTTATTGCATCAAGTAAAGGGATGTTGACACTTACTTGTTTGAAGACTTTAAGAATCTCACCTGTGGATTTTCCCTTCTTTCCTTTAGCTAACCTCTGAGGAAATGGAGCCTTAAGAACATACTCTCGTGGGTTGGTTTCTTCTTTTTCCTCCGGTGGTGAGTCCTCAGCATTTACAGGTACAATCTGAGTTGATTTTAAAATCAAGGCCAGGGCGTTGATGAAAACCCTTGGTAGCTAGTCTTGCCTTGAATCGCTCAATACTCCTATATGGTTTGCGTTTGATTCTGAAAACCCATTTGTAAGCCACAACATTTTGAGATGATTTAGAGGCACCAATTCCCATATGATATTTTAAACAAGTACTGTAAATTCTTCACTCATAGCTATTGTCCATTTAGGATCCTTTAAGACTTGACTTGAGAGACACAAGATGGTTCATATGATAAAGGTAACAAGTGTTTGGTGGTTACATGAATCTGTTTAGGTTTGAAAATGTTATTTTGAGAATGAGTTGTCATTGAGTGAGTTCGTAAGGGTATATGTGGGTGTGATGGTAAAGATAGCTCTACAGCTAGTGGTGGGGCAGATTCAACATGTACAAAATTAGTAGTGGATAAAGATAAATTAAGGGAATCTGTACAAGAGGCAACATGACCAGAGGAACGAATAGAGGCATTACCTTTTTTATTAGCCTTTGATAAAGCATGAAAATTACTAGCATCCTGTGCAGATAGTTATGGTGACGCATTCCTAGGCAACATGTGTGAAGCACTAGAAGTAGAAAAATGTGGTGGACCTAAAGAAGCAACTAAAGACTCAGATAAACCCCAAGAATTGATGCTGGAAGTAGTGACCCGTGGTTCAATTAATTGGAATGGATATCCATTTTCATTAAACTGAACATGACGAGAGACAAAGACACGGTGTATGATGGGATTAAAACACTTATATGCACTTTGTGAAGAGGAGTATCCAACAAAAACACAAGCACGCGATTTTTTCTTAAGTTTATTTTTAGTATAAGGTTTTAGCCATGGATAACATAAACACCCAAAAATTCTCAGTTATTGGTAATTGGGTGATAACCCAAAAAGTTTTTGAAATGGTGTCCGATAATTAAGAGTAGCAATGGGAAGACGATTAATTAAGTATGCAGCAACTTGGAAGGCATGACTCCAAAATGACAAAGGCATAGAAGCTTGGTGAAGTAGAGTTAGCCCAGTTTCAACAACATGGCAATATCGACATTCCGCAGCACTATTATGTTGACGTGTATAGAGAGCAGTAGTTAAGTGAGAAATCTCATGGGAAGTAAAAAATGATTTTAATTTTTTATTATGGTTAAACAAATGATTATGATCAAATAAATGGTCCCTATTTTGGTTTTCAGTAGCTTATGGACATGGAGTATCACCATTCAAATAACCCCAAAGATTGTAGCAAAGTAAAAGAGAATTAAATTAGGCATGCCAAGAGGGATAGTTTGTTGGAGTAAGTTTCAGTGGCAATTGAGCAGTTGCGTTAATGATAATAATGGGAGGTAGGTTGCTGTTGGAAGTAGCCCTAGTTGTTGGAGTGGTGATCTTAGAATTTTGAGTGGTATTAGCGATTTGTTCAGCCATGATAAAATTGGATTTGAATCGCTTGTTAGAGCTTTGATGCTCTGATACCATGTAAAGATAAATGAATAATGAAAAGCTTCTACTTTATTCAATGGTTTGTCATCATTATATATACATGAGTGAAGTAATTAAAAAAGAAATGTTTAACTATAGGCGAGCTATATTTTAGGGTAATGATGATCAATATACAAGCTGGAAATTAATAAGTCAAAGCAAATAATTATGGAGACCAAGATCATTGGGATATGTTGGCGATAATCATGGAGACTATAAGGATTTGATTCCATCATGGGGGCCATTTGTTTGACCATAATCATTTTCATCCTTAATAGTCAGCTCCCTTATACACATTATACATAACCCCTTAATATTTTATTCAGTTACTTTATTTTAAATATTTTAATATGTTAAGTCTCAAAGATTTTATTATTTGCGCTATATAACTATCCCTTTGTATTTCGGGCATTGCTGCATCTTCTTCACATGATTTAAGACGAAGCTTAGAAATGGAGCATGATAAGAATGATAAAAAAACAAGAGATTTTGCTAGTGAAAATTGTGTCAAGACCAAAAATTAAAGGCTGCTACAATAACAAACCACCTTTGCATGGCTGAGGTTAGAAATTTCTATTAATCTCCATTTTATTTTCTAGTTGAAAGGCTTAGTAAATTTTCAAGTAATGGATGATAATGTTTAGTACCAATAATTAATTTGTTAATGTGATTGATTACTTTTGGTTTGACATCTATAGAAAAAATAACAAACCCTAGGTTTACTAAATTTGGGATTTTTGATTTCATTTGTCATTTTGTTGAAATTAGTGCTTTCATTTGTGAATATATGTTAGTAAAGAAAATATATTCATACTGATGTTATTGTTACTCTTAATGATCTTGGTGTTTATCAGGCATTATGTTTGTAGTTAGTATGATTTTTTTTTCAAACATTTTGTTTTAGGTTGAAGTTCAAACAATTTTGTATTTGTATTTGAAACTGAATTTGTTTTCAAGAAGCAACTATTTTTGCCAAGTTCTCATTGCAAATTCATTGAGTGTACTAAGAATTTCAGATTACTTATTCTAGTTTGTAATTTTAATGTCAATATCATGTTTAGATTTTCATAACAAGGGTTTTGGTGTTTTATCATGGCTACTTTTATGTTGTTATTTATTTATGATATGTATGATTTGTTTTAATGATGTTATGATTGTATGTATGATTCTTAATTTTAGCCAAACTTGATGGTGAAGGCCATTGTCAATTTTGTTGGTGAAACAATTGAGGTTAGCTTCATTGACCTAGACACTAGTACAGTGGTCCTAATTAATGCTGTAATGAAAATGGCATTTTGTAGAAATAATTATTGAGCTAAAAGATTTATAGTTGAAGTGACACTGCCTAAGAATAGATTGAAGGGGACAATTAATAATGATCATGAGCTTTATCAGGTTTGGCATTTGTACAATAATAAGGATTATATTGAGTAATATTTAATAGGAAAATAATACCACTAATCATATTGAAGGTTTGCAACCGGACCCGATGCTGAAGAATCTAAGGTTTTAGATATGTTTTAAAAGTAGCCACAAAGACAATAAAATGAGACAATGACACAGTTGCACTAGAACAACATAAACAGGCAGAAAGTTCACAAAATGATTGTAGAAAAAAGTCTATGGGAAGAAAACCAATAGCAGGGAGTATCATTTCAGAAATATGAAGCCCTCTATTCCTAAACATGAACTTCACTCTGAATCCTAACATAAACCTGTTATTGAACCTGAACTTAAAATTCATCATGCATCCCAACCTCAACCTAAACTTTAAGCTTAACCTAACTTGAACTTTACCCTATATTCGAGCCCTAACACGAATCTCAAGCTGAACCTGAACTTAAAACTTATATTAATTCCCAACCTCAACCTAAATCTCAAGCTCTACTTGAACCTCGTCCACAACATAAAGACATGCTTATATCTAATAACACATCTACTTTTGAATCACAAACCACCCAATAAATACCACAAAAACTTAAGCCAATAGTCACTGATAACAAAAATCTAGCTATTTGTTTCATTACTCTTATAAAAGAACATGTTGCTCAAACATCCCTATTTCATCAATCACTAATAACTAAACCAAAGTTTGACCATATCCTATACTAAATATACACAATGCAATAGGAAACACCATTTAATGAAATCACTATGCCCTTTGAAGATAAGGCTCTACACAAAGTTGATGGTTATGAAACTGACTCCTTTCACCTTTCACAACGTAGTGATCATATATGTGACTTTGAAATTGAGGATGTCTATGACTTCTATGAGTTTCCTAAAATGGATAATGAGGATGATATTAATCTTGATAATAAGACAATTGATCCAGCATTGTCTTAGTTCTTTAAGGATTATCTTTTACAATTGTTTTTAGAGGATGCTATCTCTACATAACCTTAGGTAGAAATAGTTATACTACCTCACAAAACTTAGGCATAATAAGTTAACCAAGTACAGTCTTCTAAAAGAAAGCAAAGCAGCCATAATTTCCAAAGACTGCAATTAAAGCATCACAAGATAAGCTAACAAAATGAAGTTTGTAGCTGCCAAAATAAAGGCTTCTCAGAGGTTTATAAATAAAAAAACTACCCACAGTTGTTCCAAGAATGGTTCAAAAAAAGAAATTAAAGGAAAAATAAAAGGAGAAATGCAGTGGATTCAGAGCATATAATGAGTAGGCACAAGACAACCAAAAAGAGAAAGTTAAGTATAAATAAGAAAAATCATGATGATGAGTTATTAGAAATAGAAAATGACTTCTATGTATTTTCTGAATTAGAAGATGATATTGATGATAGAGAAGCTAGAAAATAGGAACCTCAATATAATAGCAATGAACATAATGCAATTAATGACTTATTAGATTGATATGAAAGTGGTAATGCTTAGGCTGATATGAAAGTGATAATGTAGATTAGGGGCTAATGTCAGAATCAGAAGATGAGAATCCTTTTAGTAGAATGTCTTATATATTAGGTGTTTAAATGTTTGTAAATGGAACCTAACTTGTTGAATTCGAAGTTAGACAAGTGTTCAAAATTTTTTAAACTTTTGCATTGGCTCTGTATAAAATAAGATTTCAACGGTTGAAAGACTAAGTTTGAGAGAAAAATAGTTGTTTGTAAATGTTATGTAGATAAACGTCCCTTCAAAGTATATGTAGCACTTTAGAGATTTGGACAATGCTTTTAAATCCAGACCTTACACAACACATGTAAGGGCCTCATGAAAAATCCAAAGGTTAATATTGATTGGATTCCAAGGAAGTATAGAAATAGAGTGACAGGTGATCCATAAATTGTTATAGGCATTTTTATTAAGGATTTTAAGATAATGTATAGATTAAAGTAGATCCCTAGAATAGTTTCCAGAGTAAAGAGAAAAATATTGAAGCCAACTACTGAAGGAGATCATGTTGGAAGCATTAGGTAACTTTAGAATTCCTCTTACATTATTAAACAACAGATGCCAGGGACACCATTGCTTAAAGTTGTCATGACCTAACTCAGATATGTCAACATATTACTCACTTTGTGTCTTAATAAGATCCCCACAGTTTTGTTTCTAGGGTGCTTATACACTCCAAAATGTGTCTTTCATATTTCAAAACTTTTATTTTTACATAAAGCTAAGATATTTATTTTTTATTAAAACAAAACCGTGGGGGCCTTAACGCAAATAATATCTTGTCAGGTCTGAGTTGAATCATGACATGTCAGTATTAGAGCGGCTCATCATGTCCTCTTGAGCGATGGTGGGACGAACCTCAGTAAGGACGTTGAGTCCCTAAGGGGGCGCACATACATCTCAAAATATGTCTTGCTAATTAAGGTGTGGATCACCCCTTATAAATCCATCATCTCTCCCGTTCTTTGCCGATGTGGGATTCTCCTAGGGTGTTACATACACCCCCTTAAAGGACTCAGCTTCCTCACTAAGGTTTACACCATCGTTCAAGAGGACACGCGGAACTACTCTAATGCCATAGTGTCATAACTTTTAAAGTTCTTAGATGTATAACAGAATCAACACACAACACTATTTAAGGACAACAATCTTTAATAATGGCGGCAATACCATCGATACAGAGATTAAACAAAATGGAATTATACTATAAACAGCAGAGCCAACCATAACATAATTAAGTATCATAGATTAATCAGCATAGTCGGCCATAACATAATTAAGTATCATATATTAGGCGGCATAGCCGACCATATAAGGATAAGTAAGAAATTATTAGAATATAGGCGGCATAGCCGTCTATATAAAAATTTAGATCATGACCAATCACATCATAATAGTCATTATAAGATTAAGAATTAATTAAAGTTGAAGTTAAGTAAAAGAGTTTTATCCCTACATTGCAGTTGAAGTGTTACTTACCTAAAAATTTCACTCTCTTCTATTCTAAGTCAAAAAATCCAGAATAGAGAAATCCTCAATTTAGAAAGGTTTACTATGATGTGAATTTTTGTATGGTCGGCTATACTGCCTATTCTATAAAAGTTAATTATGTTATGGTCTGCTATGCTGTATAATCTATGATATTTAATTATGTTATGGTCGGTTCTGCCACGTATGCTATAATTCCATTTTGTTTAATCTTTATATGGACGGCACTACCGCCTATATAAATAGTATTGTGTGTTGATTCTGTTGTGCATTTAAGAACTTCAAATGTTATGACATAAGTTGCATTAGATGCATGCATTTTATAATTACTTTATAAAGCAGATGCGTTTTGGAGTGTATGGGCGTCCTAGGAACAAAACCGTGCGGGCTTTGTTAAGGCCCAAAGTGGACAATATCTTGCCAATTCTAGGTTGGGTCATGACATTATGGTATCAAAGCGGCTCCACGTGTTCTCTTGAGCGATAGTGGGGCAAACCTCAGTGAGGACGTTAAGTCCCCAAGGAATGGTGTATATAACACCCTAGGTAAATCTCACATTGGCAAAGCACGGGAGAGATGTTGTGTTTATAAGGGGTGATCCACACCTTAATTGGCAAGATGTGTTTTGGGGTGTATGGGCACCCCAGAAACAAAATCGTGTTAGGCCAAGAGTTATGGTGGTAAAATCCCAGTCATCCATTAGCCTTAAGAAATTCTATAAATACCTCATACCTCTTTTATTTTAAATGCAACCTTGAAATTTCACCCACTTCTATTCTAAGTCATAGCATCAAGAGTAGAGAAATCTTTAATTTAGAAACGTCTAAAAAAATCAAGATCAAGAGGCCTACGCCCTTTTATTTTAAATACAACCTAGAAATTTTACTCTCTTCTATTCTAAGTCATAAAATCAAGAGTAGAGACATCCTTAATTTAGAAAGGTCTAAAAAAGTCAGGATCAAGAGGTAAATAACATTTCAACTTGCAATGTAGGGTCAATATCTTGTCAGGTTTAGGTTAGTTCATGACATTATAGTATCAGAGCAGCTTCTCGTGGCCTCTTGAGTGGTGGTGGGGCAAACCTTAGCGAGGACGCTGAGTCCCTAGGGGGGGCTGTATGTAACACCCTAGGCGAATCCCACATTGTCAAAACACGGGAGAGATACTGGGTTTATAATGGATGATCCACACTTTAATTAGCAAGATGTGTTCTGGGGTGTATGGGCACCCTAGAAACAAAACAGAGAACTTTGTTAAGGCCCAAAGTGGAATATATGTTTTCAGGTTTGAGTTGGGTCATGACATAAAGTAACAAAGATGACACACCTATAGATAAGTATAGATTTCAAGGGTTCATGGTAAGCTTTCCAGGTTTTAAATATGGCTTCAAGAAGGGGTGTTAGAAATTTTTTGGGCTAGATGATTTGTTATATGCATATTTTTAATTGATATGGTTCATGAATATATTACATACATTATCATTAAATTAATACATGTTCTAGTCTCAAAATCAATGTTACACGTATGTATTTAATGCGGCTCACATCCATAAACTGAGATAAATTAAGATTACTTGTGATTAGATAATGATGAGAATAATTATTCCAAATTTCTAAAAATTAAAATTAGAATAACTTACTCACTTTCTTGATGGCAGGAAATGAATAAAGTCCATTATAAATATTAAACTCTCTAGCCTAACCAGTAACAACTTTGCCTATGAATTACCCATCAAACAAAAGGCTATGTACAGGAATAGAATAGAAGATTCTAATTATTATTCAAATTTAACTTGAACAATAATGGCTGAAGGTGGAGGTATGTAACTTATTTTAGTTGATGATCTATAATATATTTGACTATATATATATATATAAGACCCTTTTGAAGGTGTTTATTATTAGTTGTCACACTTCATGCAAATCAGGGTATTTTTTCAATTGTATTATATGTTTAAGAGTTTGAAAACATTAAAAGTCAAACATAGTTCTTGGGATATTTACAAGAGTATTCCGCGGATACAATATAACTTATCTCCACAGCTGATAGGCAGAAAGGTATTATTGCAACATTAAACCTAGAGTTTAGTTGATCAAAAAACAGATTTTATATAAGAAATATCTTTGCTAATTTGAGGTAAGGTTCCCTCAAGTTAAGCTGAGGAATGCATATTGGAGAGCTGTTTGAGCATCAAACAAAGATGCATTTAGTGTAGCAATGAAAAACATATAAAATATTGACACTAAAGCATTTGAACAAATTGAATTCTATCTTTAGTCTTTTAATATCTTTGTCATTAATCGTAAAAGCACAACAGCTCAGCCATCACCATTGACATTAATATACAAGCTAGGTCAAGCAAAAATTGGTTTAGCAACAATGAGAACCACAAGGACTGTAGTAACAATGCAAGCAGGAAAAAGAAATGAAATTGTTGATCCATTTCTTAAGACATCTGCAGGAGGTATTCTCAGTAAAGAAGGTTTAACATTTGCGAAGGTTACTTCTCAACTTGCACCTGCACCTACCAGGTTGAGAGACTTGAAAGGCAAGCCAGTGCTTAAAAGTAGCTAGTAAGCATCTAATTTTACTGAATTAGTTATATAATTTTCTCTCAAAGGTTGTTAATTGTACTCTTGCTTATTGATTTCTTACTGTGTTGTTGGGCCGTGAACTTATGTTACAAAGACTATCAAATTCAACCAAAATAAGTAGAGGCAACATCAAATTATTTTTAATATCAGACTTATACAACAAAGTTACTGACTTTATTCATTTATGTTTAGTTAAGTATAATGACAGTGGTTATGTTGAAGCTTACTAAGTATACCCTTAAGAAGAAGTAAAACTCATAAAATTATTTTGACAATTTTTTTAGGGTATTGTAAAGAATATTTGGTATCGATATTGAAGTTATTGTAATTACAACAGAGAAAATAATACAATTAACTACTACTAAAAATTAATTGCAACATTTCAATTAAATATATGTATTACAAACACGTTGATGAAGCTCATAAAATGCAATACATGAGCTGATTTTTGGAATGTCACATCCGCTTCAATGTTAATTTTCCACTATTACTTGTTTCTAATATAGTTAACTCTTAGTAACTTCTAAGCAACACAGAAATACATAATATATAGTGATAGTATTGTGAGGATAATTTGCAGTAGCCTTATTATTGAATCTCATTTTGCAACAAGGTGGTTAACAGCCTCCAAAAGCTTGTGCTTTTCAACTATCAGTTCATAGTTATCTTCAAAATTATCATCTAACATTCTCCCTCCTTAAGTAATTATTTTATACTCTTGTTTAGTTGATTCCCACCACATGAAGAAATCACAAGTTTTCCTCTAACATTTGTAGTACAGTCTTTGAGAATTTTGAATAGACTGTGATATTTACACCAAGACGCGCGGTCACTGTGGTTAGTGCAAAATTTGTTTATGAATTTGGTAACTTAACCATTGTTCTGCGTGTCCCCATCTTTATCTGCATAACCACTCTAGCTACCTCTAGATGATAATGTTGTTTTTGTTGTTGTTTTGTTTTGTTGATATGATGACAGTGTTTATGATTTTGTGGCCACTTAAATGTGTTGGGAGCTGAATTTAAAGGCATGAATCTGCCAAATACAATTTGGAATTTGAATTTTCGTTGTTTCTATAATAGTTAATTGTTTTAAATTATGATGCTAATGTCATGCACTATAATTTGTTCGAATTCAAAGCCAAATTCAATTACCATTAATGGCAATCTTTGTAATTTATTCAACTTCAAAGCACAATTAACAAATAACAATAATGGCAAACTTCGTAATTTATTCAACTTCAAAGCCCAAATTAGGAATAACAATAAATTTTTTTTGTCTTGCTAAGACATTTCACTTTTTAAATATTTAAATCTTACAAATATTTTACTTTTAAATATTTTGCTGTTTATTTTGTAGATGTGTTCCTATGCCCTATTGCAAATATGTTAAATCAATAGTTACTTTTAAAAGCATAGACCACCATTAATAGTTTGTTCTGTTACAAAATAAGGTATTTTCGTACTTTTTTTTTGTCTTATCCACCAGATATTCAGGTAGGCCTGCTAATTGTGAGAGACCTTTAAGTTCGTACCATAACCTGCACCAAGTCCCCGCTCGAACCGAGCAGAGGCGTGGGTTTTTTAAACAAAGCGCGACTCCTGCGACTAACCGGGAAAGAAACCGTCAATGCCACTTAAGGGGACTCCATTGCCAGTGGAGCCAATATTTTGTTGGTAGGTATTTTCGTACTTTAATTAATCAACATTAGTTAGCTATTAAAAAAAATAATTTTTAGAGGATAAATTGATATTTTTATACATTTAGAAGCTAAATTGGAATATATGTCAATCTAGAGGGTAAATTAAAGTTTACCCACATTAAAAACATATACAATAGATTAGCTAGAATGAGGAAACAATAAGCATAACTCCATATAAACTATAGAGAACGAATAACTGGATACTAAAAATTAGAAAATACATAAAATAAAATAAAAAAAGCTGAATTGTAAATATGATTAAAACAAGAAAGTCTGTAATCCATTACAACAACTTATTCAAGGTTCGGACATAAAGGCCCATATTATTTAATGACACATAACATGCGGTGTAGCTAAGACATACACATCAACACTTTTAGCTTGAAAGAGATGGTACCTTAAAAAAAAAAAATGTCACACAAGCACTTGAAAACAACAATAATTTTGACTTTATTTTCCGAGCTGGGAGACCACCTTGAATGATAGACCAGAAGCATCTAACTTTTCCTCCATGATGTGGGATAATTGTTTGACCATTGAAGGGGACAAATAATTCACCCAATCACCCACTTCACCTTTCCTAAACAAATACTTATTTTCAATGTCCTTGATTGATTTGCCATTTTTATTGACATCCAAATTTTTCATTTCCTCAAAGCTACAAAGCTTACCTATGTCTTTAATCACTCCTTGTTTCTCCTCCTCAGGGGAAAAAGGGAACCCCAAAAAGCTTGCCAATTTCTTCAAGTTTGACACAATGTCTTGTTTCATGTCCTCGTACTTCAAAAACAAGACATTGTTTGGTCTCTTCAAGCTCTCATTCCAATACCCTAACATATGCTCCCAAAATGGACCGAACCCAATGATACCATCACAATACATTTTGAATGCTTCCTCTAGTGAAATTTCAGGTAATCCTTGAGACCTCAATTTGGTGAGAAAATGCCATGAAGAGATGAAAGTATCAAAAGGATTTCTGCAAATATAAACAATCTTAATGTCGCTCATTGAAGGAACCAAATTTAAGGAAGCAAATGGAATATGGGTGGCAAAAACTCTAGGCTCATCAGCAATTTGAGAAAGCTCAGGAATTTGGTTATTTGCATAGAGCTTGTATTCAAGAAAAGGAACAAGATCATGAGGATTTGAAGTAAGCAGGGGGTGATGATGACCATGATGATCACTAATTATTGGGAAATTCTTGCGATTGATGATTGCAAAAGACAATGCTTTCAACCAAGTGGTGCCTGATTTTGGTATGCTGGCTAAAATGATATCAGTGTCTTTTGCTTTGAAGTGCTTTTGGAAAGCCATTATGGCTTGAATCTCCTTTGCCTGGCACCAATACCCCTGGAACTTATAAAGAAAAGCCGTTCGCCAGCCTCTCTCTTTAGGAAGTGAAAGAAGCACTTCCTTGCACTCACTGCTCAAGTGTTTTTCTTCTTCATCTGCTATTTGGGTTCTTGTGAAGTGGGAGATGGTGGTGATAGTAGAGCTTGGCATGTTTCTCCTTGTTTAGAAATTTTTGGTTGCTTTTTTCAAATTGTTGTGCAAACTGAGGCTACCAGCACACACTTATATATAGCTGGAGCTGGTTGGCCGGCATGGCAATGTTTAATTAAATTAAGGGGAAAGTATGACAATTTAGTCCTTTTATTTTTTTTTATCATTTTAGTCCCTTATAGATTTTTAATACAATATTTCATCTTGGGGTTATAACTACAACATTAAAAACGCACTGCTAAAATATATACTACGAGTCATTTTCACATTTAAATTGATTAGCTAAGATCTCATATATTAGAATTAGTTCATTTATCAATTAAAAAGTAACTCATACCTTTTTCAACAATGAACTATTTTATTATATATAATTTGAACACAATCGATGAAATAGAATATTAAAAAATCTATCAGGAGCTAAATTGGCAAAATTAGGATATCAGAAGGATACTAGAGCGTCATTCTCCCAATTAACAGACTAATATCAGCATTTTTTTTAAATAGAAAAATTCACCAAAAAAACTACTTTGCTTGAAAGAATATATGCTCGAATTATGCTCTAATAGATCAAACTCAAACCATTGAGTTTTAGCTTTCGCCTTGCAAATTCAAGCATATGTTTTTCAATTTTTTTATTTTTTTTATTAGTAATTAAAAATTCACGAGTAATAAGTGATTAATAACTAAAAATATTAAAATAATTTATTTTTAATCATGCATTATCAATAATAAACATGTAAATCACACGTGATACATGGCACAAAGACTTCTGAAAGTTCAATAGAGCCAATCATCTTTTTTTTCTTAACTCAACTTTTTCTGAAATAAATACACGTGAGTGATGGTGCTCGTAGAGACCGTGCCCGATAGAGGCTACATATTATCACGTTTATTTCATTAAGTTAAGCAGTCATAAGGTTACCTTTTGCGACGTGACTGGGGAGTGGACAGCTAACTGCTAGCTTTTATCTAATTATGTGGACATGCAGTCATTCGCACGCGCAGAATTAATGCATCGGTTGCGTTTGGTTTAGCTTTTAGGTTTTAATTATTGGGGGAAGTTTCTTTCTTTTTCTTTTTTCACAAAAAATGTGGGAAGCGTTTATTTTTACTTAAAATTTTAATATAAGTTCCCAATTGTTCATCATATATTTAAAGTGTTGCTAAATTGAAAATAATTTATGTATTATTTTTATCCTAATTCCAGTGAAAATATTTAAATCCAATTATAGAAATTGGCAGGCCAATTTATTTAGGAAACTAGCTCAAGAGTTGATGATTATCTCAAACTTACATATATTGTCCTCGTTATGTGTATGTCGGTTTATTTTTATATTGTCCTTATCATGTACATGTCAGTCTATTTTATTAGGTCCTCTGTCTCATAATAACGTAATAAATATGAACACACATTTGTACGCGAATCTAACTCTATTTTATTGATTCACTGTCACGTAATAAATATGGGTCCATTTATACATGAATCTTACTTTAATACTATCTAAAAATCCATAAGGCTAGCTCATGGTGAAAAACTAACATAATAGTTGAGAATTACCTCAAACTTATATTATTTGCCTCGTAACTGATCTTCATCGATCTGGGACATTTTTCCTATCACCAATAGTATACAAAAGGAAGCAATTCAATTAATTATGCCGCTCAAAAACTATAATTAACTATTAAAAAATCTGGACTTGTTTGCTCTAAATTATTCCAACATATAAGTAACTAATTGGATATTAAATAATGTCAAGAATATTTTTGGAACAGTATTATTGTAAAAAAAAAAAGAATATTTTTGCAATGGTGTTATTGAAAGAAAAAAAAAGGTAAAGGTGAGAATGTAAATAAGTATTTATCCATCTCCCACAGTACAATTTTTATTTAGGAAAATTATCATTGCACCACCTCTGTTTTGCCTTATGTTCATCCAACCACCACAAAATTTTAACATGTTCTTTGCACCTTTTTTTTTTTTAAATTTGTATCAATTAGCCACTTTTGAACTAACACCGTTAAATAATATAAACAAAATGATAATTTTACCCCTAAATAAATTAAAAGACCATTTTATTTTATAAAAAAATTAAAAAATAAGAAAATAATAATAATAAAAATACTCCTAAATTTGATAAAAAAATAAATCCCAAATAGAGGTGCTCAGCTGATTTTTATTAAATTTAGATTTTGTAAAATTTTAATAATTATCTTATTTTTATTAAAAAATTATAATTTTGAAAATTTTTATTAAAATAACTGAATTTATTTATTAAAAAATAAATCCAAAATTTTAATAATTTAGGGGATTTTTATTAAATCCCAAAATTTTGTAATTATTTTTATAATTATAATTTTTATTTAGATTTTTATTAAAAATAAAAATTCTAATTTTGGGATTTAATTTTTATGAAAATTAGTAGTATTTTTATAATTATAATTTTTTATTTTTCAAAGCTTTTATAAGATAAAATGATCTTTTAATTTATTTAAGGATAAAATTATCATTTTGTTTAAATTATTTAATGGTGTTAGTGCAAAAGTGGCTAGTTGATACAAATTTAAAAAGAAATGTGGTGTAAAGAATATTTTAAAATTTTGTAGTAGTTTGATGAACATAAGGTAAAACAGAAGTGGTGCAGTGATAATTTTCCTCTTATTTATACCAATTAAAATTTTTAAAAAAGACAAACATAGAAGCCGAAACAAATTAAAAATAAAAGTTACAAAAATTAAATTAAATTTTAAGAAACCAAAAAACATGTTTCCTCAGTTTATCCCAAAAACCATAGCCATGGAAAAGGAGGTTTTCAAAGCGCTAAATGCAGAGGAACTTTCTAGATCTGCTGGCGGCTCAGATAGTTGTTTTCATCATCCATGGTGTTTCGGGTAAACATGACAGAAACAAGACAAGAGAGGGGGGACTGAGAATTATTAAAAAAAAAAAACTGTTTTTTTTGGTCAAAATTATCTTATTACGTTAAAATTTTGAATGTCAAATAAACCTCTATGAGAAGTCATTTGACCGTGAGTATTTTGACGATCGGAGTGTCTTAATGAGTTTTGAAAGATGATGGGGTTGCTTAGATTCAACAAACAAGTGGAAGGTTTTGCTCATTTTCCTATTTCTAAGCTACCCTTAATTAAAAGATTCAAAATGCATTATGAAATCATTCAGTAAAGACTCGTTTGGAATAATGGGAATGCTTTTAAGAAAATTAAAAGTGATTTTAAAAAATTAAAAATTAATTATAATTTTAAAATAATTTTTTAAAAATAATTTTTGTCTAAAATTTTTCCATCTTATAGTAAATTTTGAAAAATAAGAAAGAGTATTGAATTATTGGAAGCAGAGGCGAAACCATGTATAAGTCCAGGGTTGCTATGAAATGCAAGGTAAAATTAAAAAAATTTCAAGAAAACTCTCAACTTCTGATATATCTCAGCAATTCCTAAATTAAAATTTTAACGAAACTCTTAATTTATGATATATTTTAGCAATATCCCCAAAAAAAATCTTGGATCCGCCTGTGATTGGAAGATATTTCGTGCAAAAATATTAAAACGGTGGATGTCCATAGTGGTAATTTTGGAACACAAGTAAACTGAAAAATAAGAAAATTGATCAATTATTATTATTATTTTTTTTTTGTCTTGTCATTTATCGACATGCGATGCCGTAATGTGTGTATGGATTAATATGTCTCCATTGCGCCACCTCGAATTTCGGCGCAGCAGATACACAAAACACTCTTGCCGCCGACGACAAACGGATAAGAATTCCAACTTCAGTCGGCCGTTGATAATTACTTCTAGTTGTGGTTCTAGCGCAATTAAGAATACATGCTTTTCTTTTTTTCGTGAAGTTTGAGTACGAAATTTTTAAGTAATTATTTTTGTAAGTTATTTAAGTATGAATTCGAGAAAAGAAGGGAGTTAAAAAAATTATTTTAAAGTTTATCCTTTCTTTACCTTAAAAAAAAAAAAAAAAAAGATGTTGAGCTACTCCTATATTTGTTTTCATTAAAATCAATTTAATATGTTATCTATTTTTGTCTTGTTATTTGTCACATAAGTTTGAAATATAATATACAATAGTATAATATCATGAAAAATTATTATTTTGATTCTAAACCTTTTTAGAATAATTAGCTTAGACCCTTTATCTTTAAGATTCGAACTCAGCCATTAACTAATTTACAAACAAAACTGATTGAGAATTATTCGGTCAAGTTTGCTAAACGAGAATTTATGCATGCAATTAATTTTCTTTCTCTCCCATGGATCAACTACTAAATTGCCGACAGTGAATATAAACTAATATTGACGACGAGTATCAATTATGTGAATTCAACGGTGGAATTAATTCGCTCTTACAAGGATCAACTATGGGATAGCCGACATTGACTATGAGCATCAATTATGTTATTGATAAGTTTTGGGCGCACTCTGCCGAGATGCGCCATTTTCACTCGATAAAAATGCATTGAACGAGTCTCATAAGACAATAAAGGCCCCCATCAACATCAAGGCTACATGCCAATATTTCTCCGAAGATATCACATGTAAAGCAACTATCCTTCCATTTCACCTGCCCAGTTGCCCATATCCTTCCACGTCACTTGGCTATCATGCAGCGCATATAAGAAACGAGGGCTGATATAGTGCGGATGGGACGCATGACGTGTTCTCATTGGGGCAGCTATGAGATCTACACCACAGTTTCTCCAATAATAATTTACCTCACGTCTGGATATGGTGGGTAATGCTGCGTACCTGATCAAAATTTCATAAGTAACATCAAATGAATTCTTTTTTATTGTTACTAATACTTTTTTTTTTCTGTTCAATGTATAGTTTATACACATACGCATAATTTGTATTACCAAATATTTACCACGTGTAATGATAACATTTTTACTAACAACAACTTGCCATCAAAAACAGAAAAATATGATGATTGTGATGTTGCTCTATATTAAAGCCACCTTTAAAGTTTAACAACACATTTTATAACAAGAATTAGGAAAGTAATTTACTACTAAGTAACTTTCTTCTACTTATTCCTTTCGCAATAAATATTTAAAAGTTGGTATTAATATTTATGCCTTGTATATGAATAAAAGCACTTAGTTATTTTATATAATTAGAAGAGATATTATCATCTAACCGCTAAATATTTTTTGACATATCACTTTATCACTAAAATCTTCTGACAATTATTTTTTTCCAACCACCAAGCCATTTGAGCTAACAGAATTTCTTAATAGAAATTATAGTAAAAGTCAATTTTATCCCTAAATTGTTAAGTGTAATTTAACCCTCTAAATTAAAAGAAATAATACTTTTATCAATCTATTATTTTATATATTTAAAATAATTGATTGATAACATTATACATATTATACCTTGTGAAATTCTTCAAACATTAGATATAATAAAATTCTTAAAATACCGTCGTAACGTCAGCAATTTATTAATAAAGTTAACAGATTGGTGGTAAATGATAAAAAGTGAAACACTTGGGGGAAAAAAAACAACTGTCAAAAAGCTTTGGTAATAAAGTAATATGTCAGTAAATATTACGTGATAAAACGATAGCATCCCTAATAAAAATTAGGAAATGTGAACTCGAACTTCTTACACATGAATTAGAATTAGGAAAGTAATTTACTACTAAGTAACTTTCTTCTTCATTTTCCTTTTTCACAATAAATATTTAAATGTTGATATTAACATTATGCCCTGTATATGAATTAAAGTATTTGGATGTCACCAAACTACATATAACTTTAATTATCTAATAAGGACTTTGTAATGAAGAGGTTCTTATTCTAATAAGGACTTTGTAATGAAGAGGTTCTTATTTTAACGAAGTGTAGGATCAAGATAAAAAGGATAAAAAAAAAAAAATGGGTGTGTTAAATGGGTTAAATGATAATTTAATTTATTGTTAACATTATTAAAGTGAAAGCTTCCTCAGTGGAGAAGTATTCTATATACAAGCATCCACAAGCCTTTTTTTTTTAATATATAGATGAGGTTATTGCTAGCACTTCCCAATAACAACAAAAAATCGAGAATTCCTTAGCGTTTCGGTCTCTTTCGAGAGTACTGGTGGCATTCGTACTATTTATGTTGTTAATTCCATTTACTTTTTGTGAACATTTGAACATGATTCTTTTTTCACATGTATCGTTGATTCTCTTATGGGGTAATTATATTTTGTAAAATCAACTTTCCGCTAATTGTTATAAGCAAAGAAAAAAAAAAGCCACCGATTAGTTGAAAAAATACTGACTTTAACAATCTAAATATTGACTTAAATATTTATAATAAATAAAAGTATAATGTTGAACCCTAAAAGAATATATATTTTATAAATTTTTTTGAATATGAAAAAATTTAATATGATTAGATCGTCATATATATTTTAATATCAATAAAAATTATTTGACAGATTAGTAATATTAATATAATTGTATTTAATATTGAAATATATATATAATAAATTTACCAAGTGGAGGTACGTGGCGTTGTCCGTCCAGATCGATGCAGAACTTAATCTGCCTTTGAGATAATTTCTCAGAGCGTTAATCTGACTTAGAACAGATTTGCCCTTATCTCGCACGTTCTGGTTTCCAGCCTATATACCTTTCTTTAATTATTTTCAATCAACAATTTTATTAGGGCTTTATCAATCTTTTTTACCACAAGGCTCAAACAGAAATATTAGATCTGGATCCCAGAACTAATATTTAGATTGAATGGGGGGAGAAGAGAAGATACAAATGTACATGAGACAGAGATCCGGTCTCTTTGCTTCTGAGGAATGTACAGATTTTATGAGCAGATCTGATATGGAAGATCAGATTGCCAAACATGCATAAACTTTAAATAAATTGCAGAAAATTAAATTGCTTTAAAAATAAATTGCGGAAATTTAAAGTGCATGAAAGTAAATTGCAGAAATTTAAATTGCTTTAAAGTAAATTGCGGAAAATTAAAATTAATTACAGACTTTAATTTCTTTAAAATAAATTACAAATTAAATGCTTACATTTAATTGAAAGCTTTAGAAAGAGAAGTTTTAGAAAAGAAAAATTAGAAAGACAGGATTTTGAAGTTAATCCTTAGTCCGAAGACTATTAGATCTCCTTCAAGTCTTTCTCCAGATTTCCTTGAGAGAGAGAGAGAGAGAGAGTTTTGAGAGGAGATAGAGAGAGAAGTGAAGAGAGAGAGGAGGAAAGGAAAGAATGCCGAGTCTAAGTCTTCGGCCATTCTTATATACAAAATTTTTGAAACTGTAGCTTTAAACTGTAGCGGGCCTGTAGCTTTTTAAACTGTTCACTGTAGCGGAGTTTTAAGTGCACAGTAAACTCTGGAAATTGGCACTGTTGCTTTATGCGTCGACTTTACTGTAGTTTTATACGGAAGAAATACAAAATACAAAATCGGGTGAAGAGACATGTGCGCTCTCACTTGTGTTCAGAGGACCACCCGAAACAAGAAAATACAAACATAAAGAAATTAACCTTTTTTTTTTTAAGTAAATAACTTATTTACATTGCTTTATAGGAGACAATAAATCGCGTCAGGAGATCTTCATTTCTTCATCATCAGTTGAGCTTTGTATAGATGGAGATGATCGGTTCATGACTTTGAAATTCTTCATCATGGGCTTTGACTTTGTATAGATGGTTAACATCTTTAATAGTTGGGGTAAGGAGGCAAGCATTTTGGATTAGGTTTGTGGTCAATTTAGTTTGTTCATCAAATTTGACATTTTTGAAATACTTTGAAGGATTAATTGTTGTCATCTTCATTTTGGCACCAAGGAGATGAGATTGGGCTTCATTTGTTGACTTTGTATAGATTTGGGTGAGGAAGGTTCATGGCTTTCTAACATCTTTAATAGACTTTTGGGTGAGGAAGGTTCCTTGGGCTCTAACATCTTTAATAGTTGGGGTAAGGAGACCTTTGGCAGAGAGCCAGTTTTGGATTAGGTTTGTGGTCAATTTAGTTTGTTCATCAAATTTGTTCCACCATTTAACTTTGAAAGTTCTTTGAAGGATTAATTGTCCGAAGCAGTCATCTTCATTGTCGTCACCAAGGGAGATGATCGGTTCAGATTCTTCATCATCAGTTGAGCTTTGTATAGATGGTTCGGACCGGGAGGCAAGTAGCTGCTCCATGACTTTGAAATACTCTTCTTCTGTTTTGGCACCTGCAAGAAGAGATTGAGCTTTGGACTTTTGGGTGAGGAAGGTTCCTTGGGCTCTAACATCTTTAATAGTTGGGGTAAGGAGACCTTTGGCAGAGAGCCAGTTTTGGATTAGGTTTGTGGTCAATTTAGTTTGTTCATCAAATTTGTTCCACCATTTAACTTTGAAAGTTCTTTGAAGGATTAATTGGGAATCATGAGTGTGGTATCTGAGGTTCCACATCCATACCCAAGGTAGGAAGAAATTTGTACAAAAACAGAGAAAAGGGGGGAATCTTTTTTCAGACTCAGAGGGTTTGTAATGAGCTTTGAAAAGGTTCAAACATTGGATGGCATTTGGAGTTAGGATATCTGATGTTGGGCCAAAATAGTTCCACCACTGTTGGAACCAATTGGGAAGGCTTTGTATGGTTATTTTGAAATTAAAGAAAAATAACCATGAGTGAGATTTCTTTGGGTTTTGAATAAAGAATGTGTTAAACCAGGCTTGTTGATAATCCCAGTAGGAATAGGTCAAACAATGTGGCAGACACATTTGAAAATTGGCGGAGAATCTTTTTTGATTGTGGAGATGGTCATTCCACTCTTTTGGGCTCAAGACCTTTAAAATAGTAGCAGTGGAATAGGCAGGTTCTTTATAGGTTTCACTGAGAAAGAAATGTTTAAATTTTACTGACTCAGTGGCTTCAAGAATGGATTCATAGTAGGCTTGAGGCTTTGTTAAATCCCATGGTTTAAAAAACCATCCAGGGGGGAAAAACTTTGAAATTGTTTGAAATGGGTCAGAATGGTAAAATCCTTCTTCCACAGTCAAAATGTTTTGGAAGTAGGTTTTATCAAACCAATCCGAGGTTTTCTTTGAAAGTTTTGATTGTGAAAGAACAATCTGGGAGGATGAACTTTCACCAGAAAGAACAACTTTTTGAGAAGAGGGTTTTGTAGTAATTTCTTTAGAAATGGTTTTCTTTTGGAGAAATTTGGCTTTGTGAAAAACTTTGTAGAGCAAGTAAAAAATCAGGAGAACTAGAAATGGATTTCATCCATTCATTTACCTGATCCTGTGAGGCAAGGGCTTTAACTCTTGATTCATCATCTTCAATTGTGTCGATCCAAGATCTGATCGGCATGGCTGATGATAATAATTTTTCTTTAGGGGGAGAAGAGGCTTTGGAAGGAGTCTGGGACACAGGGTCTTTGAGGATCCTTTTCCCTTTATCTTTTGTCTTTTTGAGAGGCATTATCTGTTTTGAAGAAACTCTCTGGTTAGAAAATCAGGGAGTGAATTTGTATCGCCTTTAATAAATTCAATATCAAAATAAAAAATGCTCAAAATAGCTTGCCATCTAGTAAAAATTTGTTTTGAAGCAATATTTTGAACATCTTTTTCCAAGACATGTTTTGCTGCTTTACAATCAATTCTGAGTAAAAATTTTTGATTTAGTAAATCACTTTGAAATTTTGAAATGCATAAAACAATAGATAAAATTTCTTTTTTAATAGTAGAATAGTTTTTCTGACATTCATTCCAATGAGCAGAAACATATTGTACTACTTGTTCTTTATTATTCTCAACTTGTTTTAATATTCCACCATAACCTAAATCTGATGCATCAGTCTCAACAATTTTAGGTGATGTGGGATTAGCAAGAAATAAACATGGAATATCTTTAACTATGCTTTTTATCTGTTTTACGACATTAGTATGATTCTCTGACCATGCAACAGGGTTCTTTTTTAACTTATCATGCAATGGTTTTGCTATTCTGTTTATATTAGGGCAGAAGTCAAGAATATAATTTAAACTTCCTAAAAATCTTTGTAATTGAGTTTTGTCAAGAATTTTATCAGGAAATTTATCTGTGAAAGCAAGGGATCTTTCAATAGGAGTGATAGTTCCCTTTGATATATAATGGCCAAGAAATCGGATTTTAGTTTGAAATAGAGAAATTTTTGAACTAGAAATGGCTAGGCCTGCTTTTCTAGTTGCAAAATAAAAAGTCTTTAAATGCTTAAAATGTTGATCTATTGACTGGGAAAAAATCAATACATCATCAATATAAACAATGCAAAATTCAGTGAAAGGATTATAAATGTCATTCATAATTCTTTGAAATTCTGAAGGTGCATTTTTCAAACCAAAGGGCATTACTGTCCATTCATATTGGTCGAATGGAACAGTGAAAGCAGTTTTGTAACGGTCTTTAGGGTGAATTTGAATTTGCCAGAATCCTGACTTCATGTCAAATTTTAAAAATATGAATGCAGAGTGGAGTTTTTGGAGTAAATCTTTTTTATTAGGTATGGGATACCTAATCCATTTTAATGCCTTATTGAGGGGTTTGTAATTTATTACTAGTCTTGGTGTTCCTCTTTCTATTTCAGAATTTTTATTGACATAAAAAGCGGCACAAGACCATGGGGACCTTGATTTAACAATAAGTCCTTTGTTCTCCAAATCTTTAATTTCTTCTTTACAATGTTTTTCTAATTCCATATTCATTTGAATAGGGCGAGCTTTAGTGGGTATTTGTTTTTCATCAAAAGAATTTTCATATGGCAAATCTATCAAATGTTGTTTTCTATTCCAAAAAGCAGTTGGTAAATCAGCACATATTTCTTTTTCAATTAATGCTTTAAATTCAGAAATTTTTCTTTGTATAAAATCATTTTTCAATTGATTTTCTATTCTTTGTAGATTTAAATCCTTTTGTAAACAGGTTAGATTAGCCTGTTTTGATTTTAGTAGGACATTTATTTGGTTCTGGTGAACAGAATTGGCTTTTATAATGTTTAAGTTTCTTGTTTTAGGCTTTTCTATAAAAGGAAATTTTAATTTGGTTTTTCCCGCTTTAAAAGATATACCATTATAATTTACAGTATAGGGAGTTATAAGATTTATAAAAAGTGTTCCCAATATAACAACATAATGGATGTCATTTGTTAGGAAAAAAGTAGTTTTAAATTCGAAACCACTGTTAATAACAGATGCTTCTACTTTAGAATGGATATTTAATTTTGAATTATTGGCGGCAGAAAGTTTTTCTTTTGTTTTTTCTTTAAATTTATCTGGAACAAAAATCTCTTTAATACAATTTAAATCGGCACCAGTGTCAAATAAGGCAATGGTATCAATTTCAAGTTCTTTGAAAAAGACTAAGGTAATCTTTATTAAATATTTTCTTGTGGTAATTTGATTTAAAACAAAAAGAAAATCATTGGGTACTGATTCAATGTTTTCAAGTTGTAAATCAATTTCTTTTTCGCCATCTGAACTTGATTCTTTATCAGAATTATCTTCTAATTGTTTTTGTAATAGAAGTTGAATAGTTTCTGAATCACTCTTTTGTTTTTCTTTTAACTCTTTAATTTCGAGTTTAATTTCTTTAATTTCCTTTTGAAGATCTTAGATGTTAGGAACTGTTTTCTTTTTTGTTTTCTTTTTATCCAAGATTTGAGTCAAATCATAAGTATTTTTCTTTATTATTGGAATTTTTGATGTTTCTGCTTTATCTCCTACCTCTAAAGTTTTTAAAAGTTTATCAAGATATTCCTTTTGCAGGGTAGGATCAGAAATGTGTTTAACCAATTCAAGAAAAGTTTCTTGATCTTTAGTTAAAACATTGATTTTCTTTAAGTAAGATTCTGATTGGCTTGAGTCAGAATCATTACTGGAATCAGTTACAGAATCAGAGTCAACTAACTCGTCAATCTGTAAGGATTCATTATCTCCCGACATGGAAGATTCAGAATTTGAAGACTCTATCATTAAAGAGGCTATTTTTGAAAATATTTCTTCATCAAGGCCAAGTTCGTGAAGCTTTCTGTTCATTCTGCAAAACTTTGCAGTGTGGCCTTTCATTCCACATTTAAAATACGTGGCTTCTTTGTAATTAAAATGGGCTTCTTGTTTGGGCTTGAATTCTTTCTTTTTAGAGAAGCGTTTTTTATAAGGCTTTGAAGGTTTCTTATAAAAGGTTTCTCTAGATTCTTGGAAAGGTTTTCTATATCTTTTAGATTTGTAATGTTTTTTGTAAGTTTTCGTAGAACACTTACCATTACAATCTTTGGAAGTAGGAGTTTTAAAGGGGTCATAGTTGAACTGTTTACAGAAACTACCTAATTCTTGCTTAGACTTTCTAAGCTCCCATTTAAGTCGTTTCTGTAATTTCAAGTCTTGACATATCTTTAAACCTTCTTTATTAACAAAACTGACAAGTTCACCATAGGTGAGTTCATCGTAAGGAATACGATTGTCATATAAGGTTTTAATGGAATTTCTAACTTTTTCTCCTAATAGGGTTGGTAAACCTGCAAGGAATTTTTCCTTCCAAGTTATATGATTTGCATCATCCCTAAGGAAAAGTCTGGTAAAGAATGTAGTTTTGTAGTCTTGGAATTCACTAAGTTTTCTACATCTTAGATTATGTAGAAGCTCAGCATTTTTATCTCTGAGGTGAGAAGGGTCACCTATGAAATGGAGTGATATAGTCAAAATCAAAGTAGCAACAGCATCTTGAATTGGACTATTGGTTTCATCCAGAATGGGGATTCCGTCCTCATCTGTTTGAATAGAATTTAGGATGTCTAATTGTTGCTGATTAGTGAGAAGATGATCCCACCAACCTTTTTGTTGACCAGTAAAACCTGCAATAAGGATTTCTGCAATGGCTTTGTTTGAAGTTCCTGATTGGGTTTTATAGGCATTAGCTGCCATGGTCATTTGTTGTAATAATCCTAAGATATTGTATTCAGACATTCCATCTAAATTCCACTCATAGACTGAAGATGCATTATAACGGGATTGGTTTAATGCACTTGGTCTATTATCTATGGTTAGATCTGGTGGACTTTTAGTGGTTGGGAGTGCTAATTCCCAATGAATTTTATTGACTTTTGAAGTTGGTTCTTCTTTAAAAGCGTCTATATCTGAAGAGGCTATAGAGGATTGATCCTGTTCTAGTACTGCAATCCTGCTTGATTGAGCACTATCAGGTGCAATCTGGACTTTAGAAATAGGAGTGGAAGAGGATGCATCTTTAGAGTATTGAGTAGGAGAGGATGCTTTTATTCTATCAAGTTGTTCTTTAATGGCTTTAGCAAAATCTGATTTCGATTCTTGAACAAGCTTCTGACTATGTTTCGAAACCTGAAAAGGTTTGAAAATAGGTTCTTTGAGCTTTTTATCTGAATCCGATTTTGTTATGACTGGCTTTGATGAAACAGGAGAAACAGTTATGGCTGATTTTTGGATTTGGTCTTCTATCCTTATCAACTGTTTTCCTATTGTATTTAGATTTGCATTATAGAAATTATTCTGTTGAATAATGCTATCTAAATCCGTTTCTGGGTCTTTATGAATTTTGTAAGGTGAGGCTTTAATCCTAATAGGTGGTTCTCCATGGTCAATAGATAAACTCCTAAGAGGTGGATGCTCAGATTCAATAGTTCTATCAGTATCTGATAGATTCCATTCAGTGATTTTTTTACGAATTGTGATTGGATTTGATTCTTTAAAAGGATAAGAAATGTTGTTTTCGGATACATAAATTTCAAACCAATCAAAAAACATGATGTGTACTTTATGAGTATTTATAAACTCATAATAAATTTCTTGAATTTCTTTTCTTTGGTTTAAGAAGTGTTTAAAAAACTAAAGTCTTTTTTTTTTATTATTATCTGAATAAAAGTCTTTATGCAAAAGGGTTTTATCTAGCTCAAAATCTTTTTCAAGAACATTTATTACATTTTCTATAATTGCAGAAAATGTGGGAGAAGTTGGAGGAGAAGGTTCCTTCTCTTCCTGTCTTTGTTCCTGTTGACGACTAGTGTAAATTGGGTGTGGTACACTAGTGGTATAGTCAACAGAATGTATGAAAGAACTAGGTATATCCGATGTGGAAAACCCAGGCTGACTCTTTATGGGTTGGAAAGGAAGATTTATAACTGAAGGGATTTTTGTAAATTTTCTTTCTAGTGAGGAAACACTAGCATTAGAATCTTTATCGGAGAATCTAGAAGATGTAGATCTCTTGAATGAAAGTTTGACTTTACCATCCGAATACTGAGTCACATTTTGCAACTCTGTATTTGGTTCAAGATGTTTTGGTATTGTCGGAGCAGTGGCTCCTTCAAGAATCCATTCATCGGGAAGGTTGACATCTTTCCATTGAATGGGTTTTGGAATAACAGTGTTTGCTTTGGAAAGGTCAGTCTGCAAGAGAAGGGTCTCATCTCTTTTTGACTGGAATTTATGTTGCGTATTAAACGCTGAGATCATGGCTTTGTATGATATTTTGAAAATTAATGCAACCGGAACAGATCCTTCTAACATGTGATAGTTATGAGTTTTGATCTGTAAAATCATGTTTTTCAAAATATTTTTATCTTTTAATGAAACCGTTATGTTTGGATAACAGTCAAAAGAAATTGGTCCTTTACAGAGACTAGATTCAATACTACTGAGTAAGGAATCATCAAAGGAGATGAACCTCCCATCCCTGAGGACAGCAAGAATTGAAGTATTTAATCATTCTTTAGTTAAGGGTTTTATGCCTACTTGGATTAAACCTATGTGAACATAATTAAAATTCTTTTCTTTTAGCTTTTTTAATGACTTTTCAGTAAACAAATGAATTGTTTCAAATGGCTTTGAGAGTGTGATATCTCTTTCTTCTGTCTTTATTACACAATCAGTCTTTAAAAAATCAAGTTTTTTCATTTTATAAATTTTATCTTTAGAAACTTTTGGTAAATCCCAATTATCAATTGCTTTATTAAAATCTTCAATAATAAATTCTTCTGAATTTACTATATTCTTTGATACACTAGTCTTCTTGGAAGAAGAGCTAGAGAAAGATGATGTTCTATGGAGTAGAGAGTCCATGTTGTTAAAATTCTTTAATCGAATCCTATGTGGATGCCTACAGGTATGGTTTTACTGCCCTAAACGGATCTCTGTCCTAAAACGGGACTTACTACCAGTAAAAATTCAACATACACAAAGAAAACAATTTTAGAAATCAGTCAACACAGATTCTTTACAACAATATTACACTATCTTCCCCTTAGCTCTGATACCAATATTACACTATATATATATATATATATATATAATATTACACATATATATATATATATATATATATATATATATATATATATATAGTTCTTCTTTAACGATGACATCCTTACTTTGGTAAAGTAACAATGTTAGTAAAATACAAAAAAAATATATTTTTTAATACATTAAAGACTTTTTTTTGTGTTTGTGTATTGAAATTTGTATTTTTTTTTTCATTTTACCGATTGAAGATGCCCTCATTAAAAAATAATTTTATATATAGAGAGAAATATGCAACAAATGACGATGGTTAGCAATGTTTATAAAATAAAGGTTAATTCTTTTGACTATGGCCAGTCTCAGTTATTAGTTGCTGGGTTTATTGGTCAATTAAAAGGTTGGTGGGATTATATCTTAACTATCAAATGAAAAAAAAAATTATACATAATTTGGAAAGACTCAACAGGTACAATAATAAAAAATGAACATAATGAAGAAATCCAAAATGTTGTTAGTTCTCTAATTAATGTTTTGGAGAAATTGAGTGAGCTTTGGCCTAGTCAGTTTTTTTGGGTTGGCTGGAATTTTCACGAAATGTGAGGACATTGGCTTTTGAAATATTTTGGGCATTGAATTTTTCCCACCATTTGACTCTAAAACTTTGGTTTAGTCAGTTTTCTTGGGCAATATTGACATAAACATATTCCCAGGCGCCAATCCAGAAATGAAAAATTTAGAGAAGAAATGCAATAAAATTGAGAAACTGCAATCTAAAGGATTAAAAGAGATTGTTCCCTGAAGGTTGCAAATCTTTTAAGCAACTTCAAATGGGACGATATCTGGAATAGGACCAATCTAATTCCACCATTCAGTGAACCAATATCGGAATGTAAAATTGATTCCTCTTTTGAAGTAGAAAAACAAAGTGTTATCGCTATCATTTAGAAACAAAAAGGCGTTACACCATGCCCGGTGCTAATTCCAATAATTATAAACCGGAGGGTCAAAATTATTGGAGAATTTTTGTTTCTGTACAAATCATGTCCCCACTCAGAAAGAGTAAGAACTTTCAAAATTTGGAATGGGTAATAAAATTTGGATTTTTGGAGGAGGGTAATGTTTGAATTATGTTGAATCTAAACACACCAAAATAAATTGATAAATTTTTTTAGTTTTCCTGAAATCATTTGAAACAAAATGAAATCGCTCTGGAAGAGGATTTTTGACTTCTTGTGGATTTTTTTGAAATATATTCATATTCCAAAATAAGAAGCTTTTGTTTCTCAGGTTTTCAGAATAGTTTTGATCTTGAAACTAGCTTTTAAGTGGTGTTGAATTTTCAAAAAGAGCAATCTCTTTGTTCTTGTTTAATGAAAGAGCTGTTTTTCAGCTGATTTCAAAATATGTTCTAGAACTATTTCTTGCTCCGGTTTTGCATGAGAATAGCTCCTTTTTTCTTCTTTTTTTTTTTTTTAATTTGCAGCTGATTTCAAATTTTGTTCTACAACTATTTCTAGCTCTGATTTTGCTCTAGAAATAACAAGAGCTACTTTTGGGTATTTTTGAAGGGCTGGATTTCAGCTTTAATTTGTAGAGTGCACTATAAAGCAACGTTATCTTCTTACAAAAGCCTTGAAACATAGTCAAAAGAAGAAACTTTATCATTTCAAATTAATGTCCACAAAGCAAATTTATCATGAGTTCTAAATCTAATAAACGTGATCAAATTACACTTCCTGAAAAGTGGACAATGGAAAAAGTTAAACAATTTAAAAAATTACAAAATCACAGAATTCTAAGAAATAGAAACAAAAGTCAAAGGCACTGTAACAATATCATTTGCTAGACAAAGAGCATTAGAATTTGAAAACTTGAACTTAGGATCCTTTGGCCTCAGGTTTGAATCATTTTCATGAGAACCACCTAGAGCCTCTTGTTTTCCAATTGCTAGACCTCCAATAATAACTTATCTCAAATGAATTAAATAATTCTTCAAATATATCAAAATCATATTATTCTGTCAACGAACGTGAATCTGCCCAATAATAAAAAATACATAAACTGAGCCAAGAATATCACCTACATATCCATTCATAACTGACAACAATGAATTATTTGTTTTAGAAAAAAAATTGAAGTCAATAAAAAATACTTGAGAAAAGACTTTAATTAAAAAAAGAAGAATTTGGTTTATCGACAATTATAAAGGACAAGAAAAGTTAGAAATCGAAAGTGAATATTATGAATTTATGAAGAAGAATAAAACTCACATAATGTTTTTCCAGTGGGGTTGGATATTATGCAAATCTTCACTATATTAAGTATCCATTTTAACAAATTTTCATCAATTTCTAGTTGTTTTATTTTTCTTTTCCATAATACAATCGGTGGCTTACCTCAATGTTAGGATATCCGTTGAATGGTGATTGAATGTTGTCGGCGTTAGTTGGCTTTTTCTTGTATTTATTTGTAAAATTTTGAATTTTCTTTATGGTTATAAAATTTTAGTCTTCAAGGATATAATTTCCTAGCATAATTTTCATCACGTATTTGATAATTTCGGTGAAGTCATTCCTTATATCTTTTCTTTCTGTTTCATCTTATTTATTTTCATTATTTATTTCTTCAAGAATTTCTTTTCGTTTTGTGAATTTTGCACTATTTTCTTCAATTGATTTTCGGTTTCATTTTTGTTGTGTCTGAAGTTATTTTATTTCATTTTCAATTTTTTATCTCAACTTTTAAGTCTTAAATAGATACTTGTTTTGCTCAATGTATCTTTTGATAATATTTTACTCTGTGTCAAGGTTTTCCACGTTTAAAACAAATATAATTTTTATGGATTTTTTATCGTATTTTCTTTGGACTTCTTTTTTTTTTTGGTGTATTTGGTTTTTTTTTTATGATTTTTGTAAAATTTTAAATTTTCTTTTTTTTCTATAAAATTTTGGTCTTCTAGAATATAACTTCCTAGCACATCTTTAATATTTTTGATGAAGTCATCCGTTATGTCTTTTCTTTTTATTTCCTCATCTTGATTATCACTATTTGTTTCTTCAATAATTTCTTTTTTTTAATTTTGCACGAATTTCTTCAATTAATTTTGAGTTTTATTTTTGTTGTGTCTTAAGTTATATTATTTCATTTTTAATTTGGTGGATCTTAGTTCATAAGTCTTAAATGGATTCTTGTTCTGCTCAATGTGTCTTTTTGACAACATTTTACTGTGTGTCAAGATTTTCCGCATTTAAAACAAATATAATTTTTTGTGGAATTTTTTATAGTTTTTTTTTTGTGACTTCTTATCTTTTTTAGTGTATTTGGTTTTCTTGGTTTTATTGTAAAAATTTGAATTTTCTTTTGGTTTGTGAAATTTTCTTCTTCTAGGAAATAATTTCCAAGCTCAATTTCCATCACATCTTTGATAATTTCTCTTTTTTTTTCTTGTTTTTGCAAGTCAAGAATATTGAGGATCAAATTGTTTATTTTAATTTGTTTTGTAATTTCCTAGCTTTATAAATTTTCATTCCTTCTTTTTCAAAAAATCTACTTAATTCATAAGTAAGTTTTTCATATAAGATTTCTCCTCTATATTTTTCTTTTAATTCGTCTCTAACTTTATCACCTAGAAATCTAGGTAATCTAGTTAGAATTTTTTTTTCAATAAAATTGGTATTTTATTGGAAAACGACATTAACATCTCCAAAGTTTGGAAAAATTATCATCAGCAACTCTAAATTTTCAAAAAGAGGCACAAAGACCCCATTTTAACCATTATACCCTTTACCTCTATTATCCCAAAAAAAATTGACATTCAAATTTTAAATAAATACAAATATTTTATATAAAATGTAATCTATGTAGTAGGCTAACAATATTAAAAGATTTCAATATTTTAATAAATTTAAATATGCATATTAGTGTATTTATTTTAATAATATATTTTTATTTATTGTAGAGATTTTAAATAAATATTAGCATTAAATATTTTAATTTTAATAAATTTATTTTAACATTTTAAATTTATTTATTATAAAATTATTTTAATATAAAAAATATATATAATAGATTGTAAAATATTAAAATATTTTTTGTATATTGAAATTATTTTAAATTGTATATATTATTACATTTATTTTAAAGTTATGTTTCTATTTATAATAAAACATTAGAGTTAATTTTCGTGGAATAATAGAGGTAAAAAGTATTATGGTCAAAATGAGGTCTTGGTGTCCCTTTTTAAAAACTTAGGGTGTGGTGACCATTTCTCTAAATTTTAGGAGTGTACATATCTTTTTCCCTATTTTATTTGGTTAGCGAGGTTAGAAATCGGCAAACCTTTAAAATCCAATATAAAAACACCCAAATTGTAGCCTCATCTTTTAAAATAAATAATGACATAAAGAAATAAATGGCAAAAACTTAAAAAATATTCTTGACCAACACAATGATACTAATCAATATTTGGAAACAGCAGGGCAGGACATTAGTTAGACAGAATACAAAATAATCTTAAAACACCAACTTCACAAATTTTAAATAAAAAATTGAAGAAAGGCCACCCACACCCAACTTTTGATTAAATGGTCATTTAGACCCTGAAATTTTATAAACGGTCATATAAATCTCTTTTCTTTTACTATTGTACCCTTAATTACAACAACCTAATAATTGACTTCAAATAAACTTAAATAATAAATAAAAATAAAAATAAAAGTAATATAATAGATAAAATAAAATAAATTTTAAAAAATATTTAGAATATTAAAAAAGTTATTTTAACATTATTAATATGTCATATTCTATAATAAAATCTATTTGATATATTAGTAATATTATAATAATTATACCTAACATTCATAGTAATTTATAAAATCATGAATTTTATTTAGAATATCATTTTTAATTATGTTTGCATTAGTGTAAATCTTAAAGTCAATTTTTGGATTAATAAATTTTAGTAAATCTATCGGAATAGACTAATAATTGCTTAATTTTTAAAATTAAAATTTCATTACATACGTTATTTTATTAATTGTACCTATTATAATATTTTATTTGCATCATATGATATTTATTTATTATGTTATCTTATTACTATATTTATATTTGTTTGGGTCATTATAATCAAAAGGTATAATAGTTATTTATGAAACTAATAGAGTATATTTTAGCATTTATGAAACTAAGGGGGGCATAAAAATCCCCTAAAAAAGATTTAATAATATGATGAAAGACGTTATTCAAACCTCGTGAAATTTCAAGAAATATGAAAAAAAAATTAGCTAATAAAGAATTTATGGATGAAATAGATAAAAGACTTGCCATTTTAGAATCAAAAGTATGAATTGAATGTTATGCCTATAGATGGTCAACAGGCGGAGCAGCACGAGCATGTTTAGGCAGCGTACACAGAACGATATGTATGTGGACCGAGTTAGGCTTGGATGTTTAAGCATGGGATTGCAAATTACGGTATGATTGGAGATTAGTCAAAGCACAGTATGTGAAAAAGCCTATGAAAAACACTCTTTAAAGTTTATGCCTTAATTTTAATTAAATTATACTACTACTTATTATTTAAATTAAAAAAAATATAGATAATTCGGCACCAAGGTTGGCATGACATGACATAGCACAGCCCGCCATTTGAATTAAAAAAATACTTTTCCAAATTTCAACGATACTGAACAAAAATTTTAATCCATATTCAAAATTCTCGATTATTTTTATTGATAATATGTTAATATTTCATCAAACATAGAACAACATTTCAGACATGGAAAATGCTAGGAAGCGAGAGGAACGAGAGAATGACGAGAGAAAAGGCAGTAGTTTCTGCCGTTTCACTCCTCGTTCCTCTCGCTTGTTAAAACATTAAAAAAAATAAAAGAATGAATAAAGAAAGAGTGTTTTATCGGTGCGTGCAGAGAGAAATCTTATCAACTTATCTCCAGCCCTGACTTTCCTCTCTCCCTCGCGCTCCTCTCTCACGCAAATCACCAGCAACCGCTCACGGCTTCTCTCTCCAGCCAGCCTTTCATGGCAAGCAGCATTGTTTCCTCCTCTTTCTCGGCTCTCTCGGCAAAATTAAGAGGTACATTTTTTGATCTCCCATTATCTGTATGTTGAATATGCACGGATTGTGAGTTTGGGAAAAATTGACAGTTTGCTTGGTGTTTCTTAGTATTATAGGGAGACAAGCTAGAATGATAGACTGAGTTGTGAGTTTGGGCCTGGCAATTGTCAATTTGCCGCCAAAGGGTATAGTAGTTCAGTTTGTAAGAAATTAGTATACAAAATTGTTTTGGAATGTAATGGGAAGTTTGAATCTATAATTGTTGGGTTTTTGTTTTTGCGTTCCATGTGCTTGTTAAAAGTCGTATCTTTCAGAATAAATGAATAGCAGATTCAACTTAATCGATTAATTGCATGCTTGCTATAATTTTTGCTCTGTTTTTAACAGTCGATTAATTGCATGGTTGCTGTAATTTTTGCTCTATTCCGTAACGCATTCGATTAATTGCAGGTTCGGGCAATATGATTCAGTAGAGTCTAGCTTGGAACTATGGATAGTCATCGAGGTTATCATGTGTATCATCAAATTCATGACGCTGTTAAATAAAACAAGCAAAGAAATTTGAAAGGAAATTTACGAACAAGCTAAACTTTTTAGGTCACCTATAAGGAATTGGCTGTAGTGAAAGGAAATTCATTCTGTAGTGAAAATACTTGTAAACATTAACACAAATGTAAATGAAATGATAGTGAAAATAATCGAAACAAGTTTAATTTTTCCAGTGGCACATCTTCAATTGCACACTCATTTTCAAAATTTTCCATTCCTACAAAATAATTAACATTTATATTCAGGTTCAAAAAAAATTAAATTTACAAAATTTCTAAAACAAATAGTATTGAAATAAAACAAAATTCATAACATAAACTGCAACAACTCTAGAAGCAGAATCATTTTCAAAATTCACATATGACATTGCATGCAGAAATAGATAACCAAAAATAAAGTATCCTTGTGAAACAGAAAATTTACAGAGCATTAACTGCTAATGTTGTCACTTGATAAACACACAAACTTATGGAAACCCCAAAGTTGAACAAGATCAGCAACTTAACTTATTACATTGCTTAAATTCCAATGAGACCCACCAAAATAACAAGCTTAAATTCTAGCAACTTAGCTCATTACATAGCTTAAATTCCACAAGCTTAAATTCCAGAAGATTAAATTCCAATGAGACCCACCAAAATAACAAGCTTAAATTCCAACGACACACCAAAAAAACAAGCTTAAATTCCACAATATGTGCCAGATCTTTCACATAACAAAAAATTAAAAGAAAAAGAACAAGCTAAAAAAAGCCACCGCTCACTTAATGTTTGCCGAGAGAGCCGAGAGAGAGGGGGAAATAGTCCTGCTTACCGTGTAAGGCTGCCTGGAGAGGTAGGAGGCCGTGAGCAATTGCTGGTAAGGGTGGGCAAATAATCCGATCCGACCCGACCCGACCCGACCCGACCCAATCCGATCAAAAAAATTTCAGGTTCGGATTTGATTAGATTATTCAGCCAACCCAATCAGGTAGCATTTAGCCAACCCGATCGGATTGCAGTCGGATCGGATGAAACCCGATCCGATCCGAAAACCTGATCGGGTTGGCTAAAAAACAATTGACAAATAAAAAAAAATCAAATTATAAGTTATAACCCACGCACACAGCCACACACAAACATATCTCACTGCCTTCACAAATCACAACCTAACAACCCTAATTCTCACATTCACAACTTCACACACACACACACACACACACACACACACACACACACACACACACACACGTTGCAAAAGCCAAAAGCAAAGCGGCCGCCGGCAGCAACAAGGAGAAGAGAATGGAGGAAGCACAGCCCGCGCACGCAGCCACCTAACCCACGACCAAATCTACTGCTCTGCAGCCCATAACTGGATCTACTGTTGTCGGATCTGTTGCTGCCGGATCTGCTGCTATAGCCTCCACCATCACCAAGTTCCACCGGGAACCGGCAACCCGAATTCTTTTTTTTTTTTGATGTTTTGATGGTATATAATAATATATTATATATTATATGTTAATTGCTAGGTATATTTATTGTTAAATGTTAATAATAAAATGAGGGAAATTTTGGTATGGAAAATTTTGGAGCTTAATTTATTAAGTCCGTGGGTGCTTAAATTATAAGTATGGATTGATTTTTGTTTTGTTTTGTTTTGTTTTTAATGAATAGATTAAGCAAATTAAGCACTAAAATTAAATATTTTGCATTTAATCTCTTTACCCGATCAGAATTAACCCGATTATTTGACTCGATCCGAATATATTCGGATTGGGTAACAACTTCGGGTTGAGTTCGGATGAATTCTTTTCTAACCCGATCAACCCGAAATCCGATCGGGTTGATCCGAACCCGATCGGAACCCGAAAATGCCCACCCCTAGTTGTTGGTTGTTGGTTGCTGGCTGGAGAGGGAAGAGGCCGTGACCGGTTGTTGGCTAGAGAGAGAGGCCATGAACAGTTGAGAAGATGGTGATTTGCCTGATTTGCGTGAGAGAGGAAAGTGAAAGCCTACGTGAGGAAAGTGAATGCCTGCTAGATTTCACGCGCCATTTATTTTTTTAATGTTTCTCGTCCCTCTCCCTACCTAGCAGCACTCTTCAGACATTTATCAAATTTTAGTGACGTTGTCAAACAAAATGGACTAGTTGTGTTAAAAAATTAGTTCGTTTCAAACCAAAATTAGATTTCTTAGTCATAACATTTATCAAGGAACAATAATACCAATTGACAGGTCAATAGCCATTGCTGACAAATTTTCAAATCAAATTATTGAGAAAAACTCAATTACAAAGATTCTTAGAAAGCCTTAATTATGTTGTAGATCTTTATCCTCATTTTTGTAATCTTTGTAAACCTTGCACAGAAGATTGAAAAAGAATCCCAAACCATGGACAAATGAACATGCAAAAATTGTCAAACAAGAAATCAAATTAAGATTTTACCTTGTTTGCACATAGCTGACCTCAATGTTTACAAAATTGTTGGAGTTGAAGCTGTTAAAATAGAATATGGAGGTATCCACAAACAAAAGAAAAATAATATAGAATAAATAGTTCAATTTACATCTAAGCATCCGAACAAAACTCAACAAATTTATTTTATTGTCAAACAACAAATTCTACCCCTTTCTTTGTGCATTAAAAATTCTAAGGCGATTTATTAAATTAAAGCTTCCTTGTACATATTGATTGCAAATCCGCAAAAGTGATTTTATAGAAAGATGTTAAAAATATTGCATCAAAATAGATTTTTGCTAGATGGCAAGCAATTTCAAGTAAATTTTACTTTGAGATTGAGTATATAAAAGGGGAGTCTAATTCCCTTGCTAACTATCTCACCAAGAAATTTCTCAATGGGAGGTAACAAATCCAAGAACATGATATAAAAAGTAGAGTTTTACAACTTCAAAAAGCTATTGACCGCAGAATTTGTTTAGATTGACCAATTACCAAATGCCTTTTGGGAAAGAAAACAGCATATGATTGAACTTCCTCATGAAAAGAACTTTAGGGAAAAGACAATTCCAACAAAAGCTTGTCCAATTGATCTCTGCTTAAACCTAGCGCAGATACCAAAGAGAGAGGATAGTCATGTAAATTAATTTTTGTGTTAAATAAGAAGGTTAAGTAATTAATTTTTTGGAGTTTATTGTTCTGCTCGTTTGAGTCTATTTATTAAGCTTGTAATTTCTTATATATATATATATATATATATATATGGGGGCAGATCAGTAGCTCCCTAAAATTATATCTATTTTTACACCAATTCATTACTACACATCAATGGTTAAGATTTTAAAATTTTAATAATATAAATGTTTAATAACAATAGTAATTAATGTTCTTTCCATCTCTTCATCAAATTCCATGTAAAACATAATTTCTCTCTCCCAAGTTTTCTTAACAATTTTTTCTCTCTCCTAAGTTTTCTTTTTTTTTTTTTTTTCTCTTCTCACGGCTAAGCATCCATTGAATGTAACATAAAAAAAAAAAATATCCACAATCAAGAATGGCTTGCTTATGAAATTATCAAGCGTCCCATTTTCAGTACACCGAAATCCTTCATACAAAAAAGAAAAAAAGAAAAAAAGAAAAACTACAATCTACATACTGATGCAAAGGGTACTTCCCATTCCACACCCAATCACCATCAAACAAATTACACCCATTTCCATTCTCACTCAAAAATTCAATTCTCCTCTTATCCACCATTAACGCTCCATCAACTTTCAGTCACTTGAACCTCTCTGATTTGCAAGGAACTCTGTACCCTTTTTCCACTGCCTGGTAATCCAAGTAACAGAAAAAAAAAATCGTACACACTGTAAAAAAAAAAAAAAAGAAAAAGTCTAAGAATCCCCACATACGGCTCTATTAGCCTTAACCATTTAAATTTCTTGAAAAAATCATAATTTTGAAATGCTTCATTGTCATCCTAAGATGGGTTCTAGACATTGGTAATAAAAATAAAATTTTAGATTTTTGTTTTACATTCAATGGGTAAAGGCTTAGCCATGAGAAAACTTAGGATAGAGAAACTAGATTTTACACGGAAACTGATGAGGAGAGAGAAAGTACATTAATTACTGTTGCTATTAAGCATTTAGGTTAATAAATCCTCAGAATCTTGACTGTTGATACATGTAGTAAATCTAATGGTTATAAATTAGTATAAAAATATATATAATTAAGCATATATATGCATGCATGTATTTATGCTTGCTTTAAATTTTAATGTTAGTTTTAGCATTAATGAATTCAATACTATAAAAACCTGTACCGAATAGTTTAATATTAAAAATAATTTGCATACTATTTATGTTACTTTCATTAATTATAGTTATGATAGTATGTATTTATAATCATAGGGTTAATTTTGGATTATCTCTCTTATGAATTAACTATCTTGACAGTACCCATTTACTTTTGAAAAATCTCAATTTACTCTAATTTTTGTTAAGAGGACAAAAAAGAATTCATCAATCAACATCTATTTTCTCCTATCTTTTGGATAAAAATTGGGGGAATTTGAGGTTTTCAAGAGTAAAGAGTGATCTGATAATAATCAATTTGCAAGGGGGTAATCTAAAATTTACGCATAATTATATGTTATTTTAGGTTTCATAAAAGTTTTGACTCTAGTCAAAGATTGTAATTGACAAAAAGGAGTTTGTATGGCCATTTCTTAATCTAAAGGTGAGTTTGGCACATTGTATTATATTAGTAATATATTATAATATTACTATACAATATTTGGTATTATATTGTACTGTATTAATTTTTAATTATATTATATTTGGTGGTGCACTGTACTATATTATTTTTTGTGATTTATTTAAATTATATATTTAGACAATAATATTTATTAATACTTCAAAAAATACTAAATATAGACGTCTTAAGTTTTAGAAATTTAACAATTTTTTTAGTGTAATTTTTTTTAAAAGTTCATAATTCTTCATAAAGATCGAAACTTGTAACCTTAAATTTTTTGAAGCATAACATTTATTTTTTTGATCTTTTCTAAATATATAACTTGTGAAATAAAGATCAAAGTAAATAATTTAATCAAATAATCTCCAAATAATATAATAACAAAAATAAATAGTTAAAACTTACAAGATTAATTCAAAACTCAACTTAGGATGATAGAATAAAAGTGTATACATACCACAAGATAATCACAAAATAATGAAGTGATACAATTGTCATAACATATTCACTACCAAAATGAATTGTGCTAAATAATCAAAGTAAGAGTTATGTAATACATGTAATAATATTATTTATATTATTATTAATTTTAAATTAATATTATTCATATTTATTCATATTTAAATGTTTATTATTAGATATATTAAATTTTAAATTTTTTAATAATTATAATGTAAAATAAAAATAAAAATAAAAATTATAATTAATATTATATTAATTAAAAAGTTTTTATAATAATAATAATAAGGTAAAGAAAGGACAAGCTAATAACGTTTTTGTTTCAAAAGTCAGCAATATAGCTTAATCTCTAGGGGGACACGAGTTTTCATAATGTGGCAAAAGCCTCGTTTTAATGCTGGTCAATGCAATCCATTTCAATCGTCAAATATGGGTATATTGTAACTAATGCTGGGCTCAAGAACTAATGCCATGCAATGCTGCATACCAAACATGTCCTAAAGAATCTATTTGATCATAGAAGGAAATCTTGGAGGTGTTGCTGTTTTTCTTCCAAAATTAAAAAAAAAATTAAAGACTCAAAATAGACTAAAAAATACATTACATCATAATTTTGTGATACTTTTTAGCTAGTTATCAATAGTTAGCTACAAATTTTATCAATATTAATGCCTAAGAAGTAAGAATTGTTATTCTTTTTATTACTTTAGTACAAGTAGCCTTCAAATTTTTTTTTTTTAAATTATCTCCATACCACCTATTACTTCAATTTTTTTTTTATCAAGTAACCACTTCTTTATTATCTTTTCTAGAATATGCTAAGGGGTCTATGTTAAAAAACTATTTTCTCCTATTGGTATATAAATATGTGAAAGCGCAATTTTACTGCTTGAAATTTAAAAATCACAAAAAAAAAATGCTAAATTACTATCATAAATTGATCATGATTTTTTTTTTGAAAACTACATTTTATTCTAGTTTTTTATATTTTTTATCATTTGCACAAAAGCTTATGTGAAATGATCTTTTAGCATAGATTCGTTAGTAGATTCCAGCAAAGGTAATAAGAAAGTGGCTATTTGATTTCAAAAAAGGAAAAAGAAAATGAAACAATTGGTGGTGTAGACATAATTTCAAAAATATTTTGTGCCTATTTATATTTTTGACATCTAACATGTGGTTCATCATGATGACTTCCCCAATATTTTTCTCTATTATATTAATTTCTATTCAAAATGTGCGATTTAATCCAGCCTAGTAAATATTCCTATTTGGGTCGTTGGCTAGGGTTGGACCTAGGTTGCAGCTTGGGGTGCCAGCCTCTTGGGTTAAAAAACAAAATTCAAGAGAAGATAAAAGGATTCCTAATACACACACACACATATATATATTTAAAGGTGAGGTTATTTGAATCTATCAATTTCTTTTCTATAATCTCATTTTAATTAAAAATTTTATTATTTTTAACTCCTTTCTTCTCTTTCTCTCCTTAATTTTACAAATTCTTACCAATTAATTCAGATATACATATTTTTAGCTACAAACAACTAGTATCACTAACTAAGAAGAACAAGACCCACAATTAAAAAATGAACATGAATAAATTTTTATAGAAAGTTAATGAATATCAAGAAATTAATTTTTACCAAACACAAATCCTAATAATATATCAAGAAAAAAATCTTGTATATAAAAGTATGAAATAAAGATCATGATGTAATAAGAAAAGCCATAAAATAAATTTAAAAAAGAGTGAAATTGAGTGTTTGCAGCATATGAGAGTATGGAGAGAATATATAATAATAAAATAGAGAGAAAAAAGAAATTAGTAAAGGATAATTTTAAGATTTTTAATTTTTGAGTACGAGTTTATCTTTAAAATGGGTATAGAAAAAAATTAGTGGGTTCAAATAACCATACCCATATATAATCTCACTATTTTGGCCGTTGTTGAACCAAAATACAAGCTCCGTTGGTGGCACTGGCGTCCCTATATGTATGACAAAAATGCTTATATCATGATGTTATGTTGTTGCTACATTTATAGTGTGTTTACTTGTGGGTTTAGGAAATGAGAATGAAACCTATTTTTACTTGGGAAAATGTAATTTGTGAATGGGAATAAAATGTGTGGATCCCACATAATTTGAGAATAAGAAATGAGAATCTCATTTCCATCGGGGGTTGGGAATGAAAATATGGGAATGAGAATGAAACATATATTTACTTTTCTATCATTCTAATTTTTTCATATTTCCTAAATTACCCTTGTTCAAATCACAAATAATTTTATTATTTTAAAAATCATTAATAATAATAATAATAATTATTATTAAATTTTATTAACTTTATTATTTTAGTTATTATTATTTATTTTTATTAATATTATCATTATCATCATTTATCATTATTATTATTATTAATAAAAATAATAATAACAGTAATTAATAATTACTAAAATAATAAAGTGAATAAAATTTAATTTTAATAATAATAATAATAAATGTTAATAATGATAATCTTAATAAAAATAGTAATAACAATTAATAATAAAATTAAAAATAATAAAGTTAATAATAATAATAATAACAATTATTATTATTATTATTATTAAAATGTATTAACTTTATTATTATAGTTATTATTAATTATTTTTATTAATATTATCATTATTAACATTTATCATTCTTCTTATTATTATTAATAAAAATAATAATAAAAATAATTAATAATTACTAAAATAATAAATTTTTACGTTAATAACAATAATTAATAATAACTAAAATAATAAAGTTAATAAATTTTAATTTTAATTTTAATAATAAATGTTAATAATGATAATATTAATAAAAATAGTAATAACAATAATTAATAATAAATAAAATAATAAAGTTAATAAATTTTAATTTTAATAATAATAATAAATGTTAATAATGATAATATTAATAAAAATAGTAATAACAATAATTAATAATAAATAAAATAATAAAGTTAATAAATTTTAATTTTAATAATAATAATAATAAATGTTAATAATGATAATATTAATAAAAATAGTAATAACAATAATTAATAATAAATAAAATAATAATGTTAATAATAATAATAAATGTTAATAATGATAATATTAATAAAAATAATATTAACAATAATTAATAGTAACTAAACTAATAAAGTTAATAAAATTATTATTATTATTAATTTTATTTTTTAATTAATATCATTTTTATAATAATATTTATACATATATCTAGTCAATGAAAATTATATTATTTAATACTATGGGTATTTTGGTAAATTAATTCTTATTCACATTTCTCATTTCTATTTATTTTACCAAGTAAACATATCAATGACATTCCAACACATTCTCATTCCTATTTATTTTTGCCAAGTAAAAATTAGAATTCATTCTCATTCCTTATTTCTATTTCCAACCCATTTTCATTTCATGAAGTAAACACACTATTAAATCAAATTGCTATATGTAAATGTATCTTGGCAATGATGCAGTCCACATGCACGTAAGTTGGCACATGAAACTTTGGGTGGATCCAGTTAACTCATTGCTACATCTTTTTGAAAAAATAAAAAAAAATAAAATGAAAACATGCTAAAACACTCACTTTAAGGGCAATCTGCTTCAGAAAAAGGACATATCCCAATTCCCAAGTGCAATTTTCTGAAGGTTTTTTTTTTTTTTGTTTTGGGCTGGTGAAAGGGGAAGTCACAAAATGTGAAGAATGAGGTGGTCCAAACTCCAAAATCCAAACACTAAATAAAATGAACACGGGCATTGCCTGCGTGGGTCTACACAATTAATAGGCCTAGGGTTTCCAAAGGGCAAAGGACGTGGTCCCAAAAAAATAAATAAATACATAGACATTAATTGCAAAACTCATTTCGTTCACTTAAAAAAAAAAAAAAGGAATAATTTAGTTTTAGTCAGAATGTTGATTGGGTAATCGTATCATATTAAATTTAAGTAAATAAGAATGCGGCTCATTTATTAGTCATATTAATCATGTTGAATTCTCTATTTTACCTCATTCAAATTTCATAACTCTAATTTTTTCATTAATTAAATAATTATTATATTATCTTATTCTTATTCTTGTAATTGTTATTAATAATAATACTACTATTATTATTATTTAAATAATAATCACAATTATTATAATAAATAATAATAATAATGACCATAATTAACTAAGAGTATTTTAGTTATTTAAAAAAATCTATTCTGATTCTCAGATAAATTAATCACATTAACAAGAATACAGATTATTTCAATTCCGATTCTTATATTTTAAATGAATAATTTATTCTAATTTTTATTATTTTTTTAACTTATTTTTATTTTTATCTATTATGACTTTAGTCCATTTGGATTATTTATTGATAAACACACAGTTGGGTGAAATTGATATGCGTGATTGCATCTTGATACTGACGTAGTCCACATGCATTTATGTTAGGCACATGAAATTTTTGGTGGACCCAATTAACATCATTGTTAAATCTTTTGAAGGGCAAAAAGAAAATGCCAAGAGTGGCCCAAGACAAAGACTTATAGGGCAATCTGGACATGAACTTTAGGCCCATCTGTCCCAAACACGACGTGTCCCGATTTCCCAAGGACAGTTTTCTGAAGGTTATTTTGGCCTGGTGAAGGTTGTTGTGGTCGCAAATGTGAAGAATGTGGTGGTCCAAAATCCAAATAGGAAGGCTTATTGCAAATTATTTTTTAACAATTTAAAAATAATTTAAAAAAGTTAAAAGTTTATTTTAACATTTATTAAATTATTTTAAAAATTAATTTTGACAAAATCAACCCTATCCTATAGTAGATTTTGAAAGTGAGGAAGTAATTTTTTAAAAATTGATTTTAAGAATCAATTTTATATTTAATATAATTTTATATGAGTGACGATACAGTCACAAATTCTTTTACAAACTTATCTTGTACAAATTGATGTGACATTAATTCATTGGTTGAATGAAAATATAAAATAATAAAAATAAATCACGTGTGCAAGAGATATTTAATTCAACTAATTTTATCATACTACATCAGTTTGTACAAGAGTTTGTGAGTATATCATTACTCAATTTCATATATATCCTTATATATATATATTATAAAAAATTTAAATTATTCTTATTAATTAAGAAATAAAAGTATTGACTTTAAAGAGATTATTATTATTATTATTATTATTATTATTATTATTATTATTATTATTATTATTATTATTATATTATTGAGATAAAAAAATAAAATACTTATTTTAGTTATCAATTACTATATATACACAATAGAAAAAATTTATATAAATGTTTATACATGTGTAAATCAATTTTATTCAACACTATGTGCAATTCAATTATGTAAAGTCTTACAGCAGTTTAATAATAAGATCTACTGAACACATTCGACTATTTTTAAAATTCATGAAATTTTTAAAAATAAATTTTACTAGACGTTTATTTAATTCTTATCATAACTGATTATTTCTTTAGCACAGGTAACAATAGTTATTTTAAAAACTACAGTAATACTAAAATGGGCCTAAATAAATGAACATGAGCATTGCCTGTGGGTCTAAACAATATATTTTCCATGTATTTTGACAAGGCAAGGAATGTGGTCCCAGAAAATATATAAATATATAGGCATTAATTGGGTAACCCATTTTGTTTAATGAAAAGAAAAAAAAAGTTTTAGTTAGGTGTGTCAATTCATGTAATTATATTGTGTTAAATTTAAATAAATGTTAATACGACGTATTTACTAATCGTGTCGAAACATCAAAACATAGATACGATCCGTTTATTAACCATATTAATCTTGTTGACCCATTTAATTTATTTAATAAAAATAAAAAATTATTTTAAAAAATAACAAATACATCAACATTCTTCTTAAAAATAGGTCATAAATAAGTTAACATGACATAAATAAGTTTATCACACAATATGGATATGATATGAGTAATTAATTTAGTGTTCAATATATATTAGTTAATTTTTTTAACAATATACCATATATTAATTGATACTCGTATCATAAAAATGTAACCATGGTGAGGTAGTCCAACATGAATATGACATGATTATTTATTATGTCATATTGTGTCATCTCATTTATTAATCAGATCAATATTTGTTAACACGAATACGAAAAAAATCATTATGTATCCATGTCGTGTAATCGCATCACATCCCATTTTGTCACCTCTTGTTTTAGTGCTTCTAACTATCTAACCTTTATTGTCGATAGGTTTTTTTTTTTTCATTTTCTTCATAAAATCAAACTGATTTTTTTTTAATTTAATGTAGAGGTGGGCAAAATAGTCCTTGAAACGAACTAACCTTATATTGACTTAGTTTGGTTTATCTCAAAATTCAATTTTAAGAATTCCAAACTAATTGGTTTTAATTCAGTTCAGGTTAGATTTTTTAAAAAATGAATTAGAAGAAAAAAAAAAATCCTTTGAACTAAACTGTACAATACATTTCTCTAATATAGAATAGTTTACAAGAGCTTAAAACAAAAACCTGAATTCGCCCATATTAAGTGTCTTTTTGGTATAACTTATTTAATGGTCATGGGTGCTTATTTAATCTCATAAGTTTTTTATCAAAATTTTTATTGTTATTTAGTTCCTTTTTCTCAGTAAAGCTTTTGAAGATTAAGTAAGTTATTTTACCTCTACTAACAAAAACTCAAATTTTATACTTTTGAGAGTAGAGATTAGTTCTTTTTAATATCTAAAATATTCTTTGGTTATTTGACAATCCTATTTTATTATTTTTACAACATAACTTTAAAGTTATCTATTAAAGTAATTTTACAATTTTTAATATAAAAAACTTATCTATTAAAGTAGTTTTACAATTTTTAATAAAAACTCTTATTAACAACTAAACAACTAATTTTTTTTTATAATAAAAGCTCTATTTATAAAAACTATACTAACAAAAATTCTACTTATATAAACTCTATTTGGAAAGTTATATCAAACAAAGGATAAGCATGATATTCATAAAGTAAATATTTTTCATTTTAGGGTATTGCTCATCCAGCTACTTAACTTTTGGTTAGACACCCATATTTCAACTTCAAGCAACTATCATGTATAGAATGAAGTGAAGGATATTACTAACTTTCTTTTTGTTTTTAATTTCTTCTCCTTGTTCCAAGATTAATAACAAATACTTTAATGATCTAGGAACTCCTTTTTTTTTTGGGATAGATTATAATTATTGAGTTTTCCATTTTTAAGTGTATACATTCTTTAAGAAGTCAAAGTTCTAGTTCTAGAAGTAAGGAGTAACCTTTTAGAGAGATTCAAAGGGTGCATGAGTTAATAATAATAAAAAATAAAAAAATATGTATTTTTAAATATTGAAAATACATTTAATCTCAATAACATACATAACCGATGACACACATTAAGTTCTTTACAAAAAGGGAAGCAGCAACAACATTCATCCCTTATTTCCTTTTAATATGATATTTGAAAAATCGAATTAATGAGCTAACAAATTTAACAATGTTGTGATTATTGTGGATTTTTCACCACTTTACCTAAATCTGTTAACATGTATATATCTATAGTATCGATTTTGATGATAACAAACTTTATATGTTTTTTAATTAAAAATGTTGGAGTTTTCATTAATAAACAATTCCTTAAAAGCCGTATAATATTTCGAGACATGAAATCTGGATATTCGTTAATTTTTAATCAGAAAATCATTCCCTATGAAAATCTGTTAAAAATGATGATTATGGAATTAAACAGTGAACCGTTAATATCAAAACGGTTAACCAATAATTTCCAGAGAGGCACAAATCCTTAATCTAGAACCATTTAGCAAAAACGGATAAGGCTAGTTTGTTTTGCAGGATTCTAAAATTAAACGGCGACCGTTTATATCAAACAATTAACTGATAATTTCCAGAATGGAATTTTTTTTCTAACCTTGAACCCTTTAACAAAATCGGATCTGGTCTTTTTGTTTTGCAGGTTACTGGAAATAACCAGCGAACCGTTAACTACAAACGGCTAACCGTTAACTACAAACGGCTAACCGATAATTTTCAGAATATAATTTTATGCTAACCTTGAACCGTTTAGCAAGAACGGATAGACAAATTTTGTTTTGTAGGTACGATGAATCGATAATGGCAAACGATTAACCAATTATTTAAATTTAACCTCAACGGTCACTTGGACCAATCAAAATAGTTAACCGATAATAGTTAACGGCGATCCGATTTATGGTAGAAAGTCAATAACAACTATTTTTCAGCTCCAACTATAAATAAACTCAATCAAATTCAAACAAGGGTTGATCAAAACATTATCATTGAGCTTGTAATTGAGAATACACATTCATTAAGCTTTAAATTCGTTCTTGTTACATTTATTCATACATTGAACATTTATTTGTAATCATTATATTGTGTGAGAGAAAAACACATTTATAATCTTTGTTTTAAGTGATTGTAAGTGTTGAGATACACTTGGGTTAAGAGATTGGGGATAATCTCTTGTTCTAAAGGTTGATTGACACCTGTGAAGTCAATTGTAAGTGTTCTTGAAGGCTTGATTAGTGGAATTCTCAAGCTCGGTGAGCTTGGAGGCGTGGACGTATGCAAGGTTGGTCAAACCATGTAAAAATATTTGTACTTAAATCTCTCTTCCCTTATCTTTTTACATTTGGTTGATTTATTTTTATTTTTAAAATTTGTTTAATATTTGCATTAAAGTTTTATTCAAACATTGCATATTTTTAGAAATCCAATTCACCCCCTCTTGGGTTGCTTAGATAGTATTTCATTTGGTATCAGAGAAAAGTTCTTTTATTAGGACTTAACTGTTTAGAGTAAAAGATGCATGGCAACCCAAAATGACTCTACCTTAAGGGAAGGACAATCCACAATTAGGCCATCATTCTTTGATGGTAATGACTACTCATATTGGAAAACTAGAATGAGAATTTATTTGCAAGCTTTAGATTATGAAATTTGAGAAGTTATTTGTGATGGTTTATTCATGCATATAATTAAAAATGACGTAGGAGATGATATTCCAAAACTGTCAAGACAATGAAGTTAGAAAAGAAAAAAAATATCTTTAAACTCCAAGGCAATGAATGCTTTGTTTTATTCTTTTGATAAGAAAGAGTTTCATAGAATGTGTAGTTGTGTGAGTGCTCAAGAAATATGGAACAAACTTGAGGTTGTCTATGAACGGACAAATCAAGTTAAAAAGTTTAAAATTAGTAGATATACTCGTCAATATGAATTGTTCCAAATTAAACAAAATGAAAGTGTGTATTCTATGTATACAAAATTTACGGACATGGTAAACACTCTAGGAGTTTTGGAAAATTTTTTTTCGAATAGCGAGAAAGTCAAGAAAATTATTAAGTCACTTCCAAAGGAATGGAGACCTAAGAGGATTGCTATTGAGGAAGCCAAAAATTTAAATACCTTACCTATTAATGACTTGATTGGCTCTCTTATTTCATATGAAAAAGACTTGGCAGCTAGGGATGGCAAACAGCGGGCCTGGGCCGGGCTTTTTCAAGCCCAGGCCTAGGCCCACTATCATTGAAGCACGAGGGCCTGGGCCGGGCCCATTGCGGGCCTGGGCTGGGCTCGGGCCGGACATGGGCTTTTTAAAATTTTTTAAATTATTTAAATTATTGTAAATTTGAAATAAATTAATGATTAATAAGTTATTATAACCATAGATAAATTAAAAAAATGAATATTTCAAATTAAAATAATAAATAAAGCAAATAAAAGTTCATAACTTTAATTTTCTTTAATACTGAATTTTTTAATTCAAACACTCTCTTAATTGATTGACACAAAAGAGAGAATTTGGTATCATAATTTTTACTTTTTTGAATCATAATTGATTTATAAGCTAAGAATTTAAGTTTTCTTTTTTATTTTTAAATTACTTTTCAATTTTAATTATATTATTTTAATTTATAAAATTATTTTTTAAAAAAAGGAATGGGCCTGGGCTTTTTCCGGGCTTTTTTTCTTGGGCCCTTGTCCAGGCCCTCATGTGTGAGGGCCGGGCCTAAGCCCGCGGGCCTTGGACGGGCCGGGCCGGGCTTGGGCCGTCCCGGGCTTTTTTGCCACCCCTATTGGCAGCAGAAAAGGCAACGAGGAGAAAAAGAAAAGCATTGCTCTCAAAGTTCAAAACATGAGAGTGATGAGAAAAACGAGCTAGATGATGAAGAGATGGTTATGCTGACTAGGAGATTCAAAAAATTTTTCAAGAAAACTAGTAAGCGGAGAAAGTTTATAAACTTCAAGAATTAAAAGAAGGAGCCAATCACTTGTTATGAATGCAAGAAGCCCGAACACATACAATCAGAATGTCTTCTTCTCAACAAGCTCAAGAAAAAAATAATGGTAGCCACATGAGATGACAGTGATGAGGAAACGGGTGATGACGAAGAGCATCAAGAGATGACAAATCTAGCTCTCATGGCAATCGAGGAAGAATTATTTGATGAACTTGATGAGGTAACTGATCTTCCAACATATGATGAGTTACATAATGTCTTTCAAGAACTGCATAATGAATGGATAAGAATTAGTAAAAAGAATGCATGCCTTAAAACGAAAATATTAGAACGTACAAATGAAAATGATGTCTTGAAAAAATGCAATGATTCGTTAAATGAAAAGATAAAAGAATTAAAATTAGACAATAAAATGTTGCATGATAGGATTGCATCTTTTAAAGGCAAACAAAGTACTTTATATGAGCATGAAAAATCACATGATAAATTGATAAAAGAAAATGAAATGTTTAAGAAGAAGAGTAATAAGCTAAATGAAATTGTGTTAAAATTCACAAGTGATCAAAAAAATTTTGAAAATTGTTGAACTCTAAAAAATGTGTGTTTGATAATGGAGGACTTAGGTATAAGCCTAACTTGAAACAAAAATATTATAAGAATTATTTTGTTAAAGCTACCTCTACAAGTGATCATAAAATTATTTGTCATTATTGTAATTAAGATAATCACATAAAAAATAAATGTTCAGAGAAAAGAAATGTGTATTATAGTGTCAAATGTATTTAGGGTTCCAAAGGAACTATTATTAACACTCAAGGACTTAAGAAGTTTTGGGTACTTAAAATTTAGAAACTTTTTCTGCAGGGATCAAAGAAAAGGAAAAAAAAAATGGTACTAGGACAATGGAAGTTCAAGACACATGATAGGTAATTACTCTTAGTTTTTAAGTTTTACTAAGATCGAGAACGATGGAAATGTTTTCTTTAGAGATAATTCAAAAGGAAAGATCATTGGTATTGGCAATGTCGATAATGTATCCTCTACTCTTATTGAAAATATATATTTGGTTGAAAACTTAAAACACAATTTACTTACCATTAGTCAATTGTGTGATAAGGGTTATCAAGTTTTTTTTTTATAAGACTAAATGTGTTATTGAGAACGCATGAGATGACAGGATTTTGTTTATAGAAAATAAATGTGTTAATGTTTATACGATTGATATAGATTGTGCATCTAGCCATAATAAATGTTTTTTCGCATTGCATGATGATGGTTGGTTATGGTATAAAAGACTAAGACATGCAAGAATGGATTTAATTTCAAAGACTTTTAAAAATGATTTAGTTAAAGGTCTTCTAAAAATTGATTTCTAAAAAAACAGAATTTGTGAAACATGCCAATTTGGTAAACAAATAAAAACCTTTTTTAAAAGTAAAAATCATATTTCTACTTCAAAACCTCTTCAATTACTTCACATAAACTTATTTGGACTTTCAAGGTATGCTAGGTTGAGTAGAAAGTATTATGCTTTTATAACTGTTGATGATTTTTCAAGATATACATGTGTATTATTCTTAACTAATAAGGATAATACTCTTGATGCTTTTAAAGTGTTTTATAAGAAAGTTCAAAATGAAAAAGGGTATGGTATTGCATGCATTAGGAGTGATCATAAAGAAGAGTTTGAAAATCATGCATTTATAATCTTTTGCAATAATTTTTAGCATTGTGCATCAATTTTCATTAGATAGGACTCCACAACAAGATAAAGTTGTTGAGAAAAACAATGTCTATTCAAGAAATGGTTAGGAACCATGATGAATGAAAATTCTTTGCCTAAATATTTTTGGGTCGAAGCCGTCAACACCGCGTATTACGTTTTAAATCGTGTGTTTATTAGACCTTATCTCAATAAAACTTCCTATAAACTTTAGAAAGATAGAAAACCCAACATTGATTATTTCAAAGTTTTTTTATGTAAATGTTTTATTTTAAACACAAAAGATAATTTTGGTAAATTTTATCCAAAATCTGATGTTGGCATCTTTCTTGGGTATCAAACTCAAGTAAAGCTTATAAAGTTTATAACAAAAGAACTTTAGTTGTGGAAAAATCTATGCATGTTACGTTTGATGAATCTAACCCCTTCTCTGCGAAGAAAGTTATTGTTGATAATGATGTATATGAAAAACTACAAAAAAGAGTCAACAAAGGATAACCAAAATGATGCAACATCAGGAAATCAAGAGGAGCAACATGAAGAAACAAATGAAGAGCAAAATGAAGGTACTTCTCAATTCCTCCCCAAGGAATGGAGGTATGTTTCTTTTCAACCTAAAAACTTGATTTTGGGAGATCCCTCACGACGCGTAATAACTAGATCATCATTTAAAAATACTTGTGAGCATGCTGCATTCATATCTCAAATTGAACCAAAATCTTTTGCGGATGCAAAAAATGATGAATCTTGGATTATGACAATGCAAGAGGAATTAAACCAATTTGAGAGACAATGTTGGGAATTAGTTCTTAAATCGGAACATCAATCTAGGATAGACACTAAATGAGTATTTAGAAATAAAATGGTTGAATCCGGTATGGTTGTAAGGAATAAAACTAGATTAGTGTCTTAAGGTTACAACCAAGAAAAGAGAATTGATTTTGATGAAATATTGTGACCTGTAACTAGATTAGAATCTATTAGGTTGTCTTAGCATTTGCATGTCATAAAGATTTCATTTTATTTTAAATGGATGTCAAGAGTGTTTTCTTGAATAGTTATATTATAGAGGAAGTTTATGTGAAACAACCTCTGGTTTTGAAAATGAAAAATTTCCAAATCATGTTTATAAGTTGTCAAAAGCATTATATGGATTAAATCAAGCACATAGAAATTTCTTATTGGATAACTTTTTTTGATGGGAAAAATGGATATTACTCTCTTTGTTAAGCATAAGAATCAAGATATACACATTGTTCAAATTTATGTTGATGATATTATCTTTAGTTCTACTAATGAGTCTTTGTGCAAGAAATTTTCATCTTGTATGAGTAAGGAATTTGAGATGAGCATGATGGGAGAATTAAAGCATTTCCTTGGATTTCAAATCAAACAAAACAATGAGGGAATCTTCATCAATCAAACTAAATATGTCAAAAATTTACTTAAGAGATTCGACATTAATGACCCAAAGACCAAGAGCACAACAACCAAACTTGACAAAGATAAAAATTGTAAAGAAGTTGATATCAAAATATATCTAGGTATGATCGGCTCTTTACTTTACTTAACCGTAAGTAGACCCGATATTATGTTTAGTATATATTTGTGTGCAAGATTTCAATCATGTCTTAAGGAATCTCATTTGCTTGCTATGAAAAGAATTTTTCGTTATTTCAGTAGAACCACAGATCTCGGCCTTCGGTATCCTAGAAGAACTCATATAGATTTAACTTGTTATTCGGATGCAGATTTTTCTATTTACAAAGTCAATAGGAAAAGTACTAGTAGAACTTGCCATTTACTAGGTCATTCACTTGTTTCATGGTTTAGTAAGAAACAAAATTTGGTTGCAGTCTCAATCACTGAGGCTGAATATACCACTGCAAGTAGTTATTGTGCATAAGCCCTTTAGATGAAACAAACACTTAGAGACTATGACATTAATCTTGAACAAATTCCTATCAAGAGTGATAGCACTAGTGCTATAAATTTATCAAAAAATCCCATTCAGCACTCTAAAACCAAGCATATAGAAATTAGACATCATTTCTTAAGAGAGCATGTTGAAAAAGGAGATATTGTATTAGAGATTATCTCTACGAAAAAATAACTTGCCGATATTTTTACAAAACCTATTTGCAAAGAACAATTTTAAAAAATTTGGCATGAACTTGGGATGATGAAATTTTCGTATTAATGTCTCTAATCATGTTATTGAGACTATTAAAATTGATTAATTGATGATTTTTTATGTTTATGAAATGTTTGAGCATGATAGATGAATGATGTGTTTGAATTATTAATTTTTGAATGTTTATATAAACTGGTTGTTTGAAAACATGTGAGTTCATGAATCATGCATTAAACTGGTTCCTAAAACATTCTCAATCAACAAAATGATCTTAGAATGTATTAATTGTTGGTCAAAAATTAAAACAAATATGCAAAATCATAATTCAAAAAAACGGCTAATCGTTTGATAATAAACTGTTTATCATTTAAATCCAAAAACTAAGATATGATATATTCAAATTATCAGCAAACCATTCTCTAAAAATGGTGCACCAATTAAAAACAGAGAGCTATCTTTTATTACTCCTTCAAAATTAATGACAATTGTATCACCGTTTTCCATTAAGAGCTCTCTGGAGTTTATCGGCTCGCCATTTTCGTGCAATATAAACTGTTGTCAAATTTTCTTCTTCACTTCAACTTAGCCTCTTACTATTTTCTCCATAACTGCGATACCCAAGCTTTCTCCCTATCCAATATTTCATTTTCTTGCACTTTCCTGTTAAATTAATCTGATAGAAACATTTCTAAACTTCTTTAGACCAATCTTACCGATTCAAAATAACAAATCAAGCCCCAAATCAAAGATTCCCAAATTAAAACCATAAGGACAGCCGAACAATTTTCTTTAATTTTGGTTGGATTTTTGTCCTCTTTTGGCCAAATTGAGTCTCTTAATCACGTCATTTACTATTCATTATCTCTTTAATTGATTCTATTTCCTTTATTTTTATCTTTTTCAAAAATTCTCAATTTCCTTAGTGTGTCCATGGCTACATCATCAAGGACCACTCGGAAAAGAAAAGGTGCTCCCAATAAGAAGCCAATACCATCACGTGAAACCTCTGAATTCGAACGGATCCATTTCCCCACAGTCTCGATGGCTAAACACTTCGAAGATCACTTCATGGGAAGAAAGGTAATTGATTCTTATTATATGGATTTGGAGGATTTTATGAAGTTGGCTGTATGTTGTTGAAGTGTGACAAACATGCTATTACCTTGGGAGTCGGCTTTAGATTTTGATGATCGAGTATATCCTAATCTAGTTCGTGTTTTGTACTTGAACATGGAAATTTTTGCAACTAGATTAGATAGGATAATTACTTATGTCGGAAGTTTTCCCATAAAATTCGATGTTGAAGACTTAAACAATATTATAGGAATGCTGAATGCTGGTCACAAAGTTTATACATCTAGGAAAGCCCTTTTATTTGCCGACTTTGCTCATAATTGTGGTGTTATAAACATTTGTCGGCGTTGGGATCTTACTAGTGATATTTGTTCTCTTCCTTTCCGATCACAATTATTGCCTCTACAAGTTCGAATCCTCCACATCATTTTACAATATATTGTTACTCCTAGAAAGGGTCATTCAGATGAAGTGTCGAGGTTGGATGTCGGGTTATTGGATAGTTTTATTACGGGGCGACCTATTAATCTTGGGTACGTTTTTTAAGGCATATGTTGAGTACCACTGTAATTAAGCACCGCTTGCTCCCATATAGCAGTTTATTCTCCTTATAAATTGTATCTCGAAGAGGCACTTGAAAGTGGCGCAGTATCTTAGAAATGATACAATGCTCCCATATAGCCGTTTATTTTAACTATGATTTCGCATATTTATTTTAATTTTTGACAAACAATTAATACATTTCAATAGAACTCACATGTTTTCAAACAACTAATTCATTTATGCATTAAAAAATTAATAATTTAAACACATAATTCATCTATCATGCTCAAACACTTCATAAACATAAAAAACCATCAATCAATCAATTTTAATAGTCTTAATAACAAAATTAAAGACATTAATGCGAAAATTTCATCATCCCAAGTTCATGCCGAATTTTTAAAAATTATTATTCGCAAAGAGGTTTTGTAAAAATATCGGCAAATTTTTTTTCCTTAGAGATAATCTCTAATGCAATATCTCATTTTTTAACATAATCTCTCAAGAAATAATGTCTAATTTTTATATGCTTGATTTTATAGTGCTGAATGAGATTCTTTGATAGATTTATAACATTAGTGTTATCACACTTGATAGGAATTTGTTCAAGATTAATATCATAGTTTCTAAGTGTTTATTTCATCCAAAGAGCTTGTGCATAACAACTACCTGCAGCAGTATATTCAGTCTTAGTGGTTGAGACTGCAACCAAATTTTGTTTATTACTAATCCATGAAACAAGTGAATGACCTACTAAATGACAAGTTCCACTAATACTTTTCCTATCGAGTTTGTGAACAGTAAAATCCACATCCAAATAACAAGTTAAATCTATATGAGTTCTAGGATACCAAAGGCTGAGATCTGTGATTTCACTCAAATAACGAAAAATTCTTTTCACAGCAAGCAAATGACATTCCTTAGGATATGATTGAAATCTTGCACACAAACATACACTAAACATGATATCAGGTCTACTTGTGGTTAAATAAAATAAAGAACTGATCATACCTTGATACATTTTAATATCAACTTCTTTACCTTTTCCATCTTTGTCAAGCTTGGTTGTTGTGCTCTTGGTCTTTGAGTCATTAATGACAAATCTCTTGAATAAATTTTTGACATATTTAGTTTGATTGATGAAGATTCCCTCATTGTTTTGTTTGATTTGAAGTCCAAGGAAATACTTTAATTCTCCCATCATACTCATCTCAAATTCCTTACTCATACAAGATGAAAATTCCTTGCATAAAGACTCATTAGTAAAACCAAAGATAATATCATCAACATAAATTTGAACAAATATATTTTGATTCTTATACTTAACAAAGAGAGTAGTATTCGTTTTTCCCATTGAAAAACCGTTATCTAATAAGAAATTTTTAAGTCAATCATACCATGCTCTAGGTGCTTGACTTAATCCATACAATGTTTTTGACAACTTATAAATATAATTTGAAAATGTTTTATTTTCAAAACCAGAGGATGTTTCACATAAACTTCCTCCATAATATAACTATTTAAGAAAATACTCTTGACATCCATTTGAAATAAAATGAAATCTTTATGACATGCAAATGCTAAAAGCATCCTAATGGATTCTAATCTAATTACAGGTCATAATGTTTCATCAAAATCAATTCCCTCTTCTTGGTTGTAACCTTAAGGCACTAATATAGCTTTATTCCTTACAATCACACCGGATTCAACTATTTTATTTCTAATTACTCATTTAGTATTTATAATAGATTGATGTTCCGTAACACGTGGTGTTGACAGCTTCGGCCCAAAAATATTTAGGCAACGATTTTCATTCATCATGGTTCGTAACCATTTCTTGAATATATATATTTTTCTCAACAACTCCATTTTGTTGCGGAGTCTTATTTAATGAAAATTGATGTAAAATGCCAAAATTATTGCAACAGATTATAAATGCATGATTTTCGAACTCTCCTCCATGATCACTCCTAATGCATGCAATACCATACCTTTTTTCATTTTCATGTATAATGCCAAAATTATTGCAACAGGTTATAAATGCATGATTTTCAAACTCTCCTCTATGATCACTCCTAATGCATGCAATACCATACTTTTTTTCATTTTGAACTTTCTTATAAAATACATTAAAAGCATCAAGAGTATTATTCTTATTAGCTAAGAATAATATACATGTATATCTTGAAAAATCATTAATAGTTATAAAAGCATAATACTTTCCACTCAACCTAACATATCTTGAAAGTCTAAATAAGTTTATGTGAAGTAATTGAAGATGTTTTAAAGTAGAAATATGATTTTTGCTTTTAAAAGAGATTTTTATTTGTTTACCAAATTGGCATGTTTCACAAATTCTGTCTTTTTAGAAATTAATTTTTAGAAGACCTTTAACTAAATCATTTTGAAAAGTCTTTGAAATTAAATCCATGCTTGCATATCTTAGTCATCTATACCATAACCAATCATCATCATACGATGTCAAAAAACATTTATTATGGCTAGATACACAATCTATATCAATCATATAAACATTAACACATCTATTTCTTATAAACAAAATCATGTCATCGCATGCATTTTCAATAACACATTTAAGCCTTATAAAATAAAAAAAAAATCTTGACAACCCTTATCATACAATTGACTAATGCTAAACAAATTGTGTTTTAAGTTTTTAACCAAACACACATATTTAATAAGAGTAGAGGATACATTATCGACATTGCCAATACCAATGATCTTTCCTTTTAAATTATCTCCAAAGCAAACATTTCCATCGTTCTCAATCTTAGTAAAACTTAAAAACTAAGAGTAATTACCTATCATATGTCTTAAACATCCATTGTCGAAGTACTATTTATTTTTCATTTTCTTTGATCTCTACAGAAAAAATTTCTAAATTTTAGGTACCAAAAACTTTTTGGGTCCTTGAGTGTTGTAATAGTTTCTTCAATAGTAGTCTTCTTAGGTCTCTATTCTTTTGGAAGTGACCTAATAATTTTCTTGACTTTCTCGCTATTCAAAAAATTTTTTTCCAGAACTCATAGAGTGTTTAATATGTCCGTAAATTTTGTATACATAGAATACACACTTTAATTTTGTTCAATTTAGAACAATTTATATTGACGAGTGTATCTACTAATTTTAAACTTTTTAACTTGATTTGTCTAACCTCAAGTTTGTTCCATATTTCTTGAGCACTCGCACAACTAGACACTCTATGAAACTCTTTCTTATTAACAGAATAAAACAAAGCATTCGTTGCCTTGGAGTTTAAAGATATTTTTTTTCTTTTTTAACTCCATTGTCTTGACGGTTTGGAATATCATTTCCTACTTCATTTTTAATCATATGCATGAATGGACCATCACAAATAACTTCTCAAATTTCATAATCTAAAGCTTGCAAATAAATTCTCATTCTAGTTTTCCAATATGGATAGTCATTACCATCAAAGAATGATGGCCTAATTGTGGATTGTCCTTCCCTAAAGGTAGAGTCATTTTGGGTTGCCATGCATCTTTTACTCTAAACTGTTAAGTCCTAATAAAAGAATTTTTCTCTGATACCAAATGTTGATGCGGGATTCTGGTCTCTGCTCGACTACGACCAGGATCTCTCCTCAACGGTCTATTTAGCTGCTCGCAACGAACTCTCCTCGCGCTACTTTCGAGGTGAGCAGAATGATGTCCTACGCGACCCTTCGTTCCCGTATCTCTCTGCGTACACAAAAACTCGGTCGAGTGCGCGGGTGTTTTCGCGTAAACCCTCCGACGCTCAAGTCAGTCAATCGGGTTTTACCCCTTTTTGGTGGGAAAATGGTGCCAAATAATTCTTGGCTCTCAAAAATACTAAATTCTTTCTTAAGGTTTCTGATTTCAAAGTGTCTAACCCCTTTACCTTCGCCGATTACCTTTTTATACGCCTCCTGAGTCGGCACCCCGTGATCCGCGATCCACGTCCTCACGTTCTCCCTTTCCCCCCGTTCATGGAGTGGGCGGTTGAATATTCGTGGTTGTCGGCTGAATGGGCTTCGTGCCTAGATTCTCGGATAAAGGCGTGTTCTCGCTAACCGTTATTTGGCTGGGTCCGCCCGCCCTTGGCGCTCAGAAGAAAAAGAACTCTCGACACCGCGACCTCGAGGAGATCGTCCTCGCGATCGAGCAGGGGGTTCGTGCTCACAGGTTCCCATTACTGGGCGCTTGCTGCTTTCGAATATGAGCGGGGTATCTCTTCGTCTAGGGGTAGGTAGCCGTCCTCGCAAACGAAAGCGAAGGCACACCTTTCGCAGTTCCCCTGCTAGCTTCCACCGTTATCAAGGTCCTCGCTTGCTCGCTCTCGAGTGAGTGACTCTTATCCGAGGATGGCTAGCCGACCTCGGGATACCCTACAACACCGGTCCCCCAGTTTCTTGTATTTATAAGGAAATGGATGAATATAAGAAACTTGTACTAGAAACTGGAGTCAGTTGGGAGGTCAGTACTTTCCTTTTATTCGCCTCGCCTTTTTCGAAGTTTGCGGGCTTTCTCGAAGGGTCGCATCACCATTAAATGCGAGAGAGGCGGTGATGATCTGTCCACTCATTTGAATTTCAAATCGACGGTTACAGGAACCCTTGGAATGCGCGCCCTCTGGATAGCAGTGAACCGAAGGCATTCTTAGCACTTTAAATCCCTAGTTCCTAAAAACCAATCTTTTATTTCTTAGCCTCTCTCGAAATTTTCTGCGGCCGACCATCTTATCTACCTCTCCGGCGAACCGTACCGCTCTTGTCTTCTTTGTTCAAGTGCACGTTGCTCCAGGTATTGCTTTCTCCCTTCCGATTTTGGATTATTGTTATTATTTCGAGTGGGATTGGTTGTGCTTTCCCGGGTAGATTTTTAAGAAATGTCGAAGGGGAAAGAAAAAATGATAGAGGTTAATGACGACGAGCTAGGTTTCCTTCCTAGCTTGCTTGCAGATCCTGCTTTTGACCCCGGGATGCCTTTAGAACCGACGAGGTCGTCTGGTATAGGTACCGATCTTGACCGGGATGCCTTTAGAACAAGCGAAGTAAATCTGGTATAGGTGCTTGTGCTAGGAGAATGTCTCCTGAGGTTTCCACCTCGTCCAGTGGTGGTGGTGATGAGGGTTCCCAGAGTTCGGAGGATACCTTAAGTGCGGGTTCTGGTGAGGGGTCTAGCGCAAGATCCTCCCTCTGAAGCTTAGCGACCAGGGAGGCGAAAGGGAGCAGGCGGTAGGACGTTAGCAGATGATTATGCTATTGACTACATAGATTGCCTAACCACCGTAGATGACCTGGTAGAACTCCGAACTATTTACGGCATCCCTAGTGAGATTTCCTCGAGTCCCCTGGTAAGAAAGACACTCTAGTCGCCCACCAGGGTACGTTACCTGCTGGAAAGTTTTAAATTCGGAATGAGACTTCCCCTGCAGCCTTACTTCATCAGAGATACTAGATGGGCTCACACCAGCTCCCGCTCAACTTAATCCCTAACGGGTGGAGGGTGCTCTCTCGGTTTGTTCGTCTGTGGAGCAGATGTGGTCTGATGCACCCACACGGTGACGAGGTCAAGCACACACCAGTAAAGAGTAGCCCAAAAGACGCATTTGGTGGTATTACTTCATGTCAAGTACCAAGACCAGAAAACCCTTGACTGATCTCCCAACAGGTGGTGGTGGGAATTGGAAGAGGAAATTCCTGTTTGCTGGGGGTCCCTGGGGTCAAATGGCACAAATAGACGAGAGGACGTTTCGCGTCCCCTCCCATTTCACAGTTCCAGGTTGCCTGCTCGTTTTTAGAAATCTAATAGCCCCTGCTCCTTTATTCCGCGCATAATTTCTTACTTGTGTTTTCTCTTCAAAATGCAGCTTCTTGGGGTGTGCACTTCGACCTTCGTCCTGCTCTACTCAAGCGGGTCGACGCTGCGTTGGCAAACTCCTGCCCGTGCAAAGACCTGCTGTCCGTTCGCTGTCTGGTCGAGTCTCAGTTAGTACCAGCGAACCAAGCTATGGAGGATGCTGTGGTCGGAGCTCTCAAAGGGAAGCGTGCTCGTCCCACCACTGTGAAACAAGATCAAAGCAAGGATGCTCGTCCAAAGCGAGCTAGCACGATGGAGCAATTTGGCTGTCCCGAGGTCCTTACCACCTCCCCCTGCAAGACCAAAGAACCCGGTGGCGTGGGGAGCGCGCGGTCCTTTCGCCTCCTCTGTGCCAGTGGACCCGAAACTCGGTCGCATGAAAATAGGCCTGAGCACTTGGTCCCTTATGTCAACGAATTTTCCAAACTCGTTAGCAAGAAGGACCTGGAGGACTTCGATGGTAGCACTCTAGGCGAGCTGGTTAGGGCTATGCAATCCAATGCTTTCCACCTTGGTTGCATGGCGACTTATTACAAGGCGAAGGTCGGTCGTTCTGACCAGGAAGATGAAAGAGGACATTCAATCAGCCAAAAACAAGGCCGATGCTGCTGAGAAGAAAGCTGGTGAGCTTAACCTCGAGAATTTGAAGCTAGTCGAGCAGGAATCTCTCGCGCAGGCTAAGGTCATCACCCTTGAAGAGGAGTTGAGCCGGGTTAAGGAGGACTCGGGCGCAAAGGTGTCCTCGAGGCTCGGCTCGAATCCTCGAGCTTCCTTCCAAGCCCGGGTAGCCGATTTAAAGAAGGAGGTGAGAGAGCGAGTATGACGAGGGCCGGCACTCTTTATCGGTGTATCATGGCGGTTCTTGCAAAGAAGCATCATCGATCGAAAATGGGTGATCTTCTCTTTGGCATTAGTGTATACATGAATGCCAAGCGGATAAGGAATGCGGACGAGGACCCAGTGCACATGACAGGAGAACATCTCCTCCTCGTGAAGTCCCGGTAGGCGTTGCGAGGCGAGTACTCCTCCGGGGCCTTTGGTGATACTCCTCCCGCTCCGAAGTGGAGCAACGGGAGAAGCGGAGCGGCCGATGGAACGGCACAGCCAGGGGAGGTGGCCTTAGTTACTGATTTTCCACCTTCTTGATTGTATATGCACACATTTCCTTTGTTTTGTAGATTTCTTCTTAAGACTTTGTATGTCGAGACTGAAGGCTGCTTAGCTATGGTAGCAAATTAATAAACAATTGCTTTATTTCTTGTTGGATTAAAAGTACAGAACACGTATTGATAAGCAGGCGTTCAGACATATATGTATTTACTTTTGCTGACCTCTCGGCCTTTATATCGTCTGCTCGTCTTTGCTTAATCGAGCGTATCATGGAGACGACTTCGAAGTCTGTGGGGCCTTTACATGCCTTGACAATTTTTTCGAACTTTAGGGTTCTGTTCGCCTTTGCTTGGTCGAGCAGAATCTGGCATGCTTGGCTTCCGGTCTCGCCATCGAGCAGGCTTTGAGACTTGTGGAGCCTTTGCATGCCTTAGCAATTTTTTCGAACTTTAGGGTTCTGTTCGCCTTTGCTTGGTCGAGCAGAATCTGGCATGCTTGGCTTCCGGTCTCGCCATCGAGCAGGCTTTGAGACTTGTGGAGCCTTTGCATGCCTTAGCAATTTTTTCGAACTTTAGGGTTCTGTTCGCCTTTGCTTGGTCGAGCAGAATCTGGCATGCTTGGCTTCCGGTCTCGCCATCGAGCAGGCTTTGAGACTTGTGGAGCCTTTGCATGCCTTAGTAATTTTTTTCGAACTTTAGGGTTCTGTTCGCCTTTGCTTGGTCGAGCAGAATCTGGCATGCTTGGCTTCCGGTCTCGCCATCGAGCAGGCTTTGAGACTTGTGGAGCCTTTGCATGCCTTAGCATTTCTCTTCAAACTTAAGAGTTCTGCTCGCCTTCTCTTGGCTGAGCGGAATCTGGCACGCTTGGCTTCCTGTCTCGCCATCGAGCAGGCTTTGAGACTTGCGGAGCCTTTGCATGCCTTAGCATTTTTTTTTTTTTTTTAAATTTAAGAGTTACGCTCGCCTTGCAGTCGGTCGAGAATCGCATGCTTGGCTTCTGTCTCGCCATCGAGCGAGGCTTTGAGATCATGGAGCCTTTGCATGCCTTAGCATTTCTCTTCAAACTTAAGAGTTCTGCTCGCCTTCGCTTGGCTGAGCGGAATCTGGCACGCTTGGCTTCCTGTCTCGCCATCGAGCAGGCTTTGAGACTTGCGGAGCCTTTGCATGCCTTTGCATTTTTTTTTTTTTTTTTTTTTTTTTTAAATTTAAGAGTTCTGCTCGCCTTCGCAGTCGGCGAGAATCGCATGCTTGGCTTCTGTCTCGCCATCGAGCGAGGCTTTGAGACTTGTGGAGCCTTTGCATGCCTTAGCATTTTCTTGAACTTAAGAGTTACGCTGCGCCTTCCCGCTTGGCCGGCGAGAATCTGGCACGCTTGGCTTCCTGTCTCGCCATCGAGCAGGCTTTGAGACTTGCGGAGCCTTTGCATGCCTTAGCAATTTTTACATGTATCGACGACAACTGAATGAAATTCCTCCACGTTTCATTGATTGCGTAATTAACTTACAGGGAATTTAAAAATGGACTACGATGGAAAGTAAAACTTTAAAACTTAACGAAGTCTTCTTTGGAAGTACTTTGAGATGCGTTGCATTCCATGGTCGCTTCACCTCGTGGCCATCTGCGTGGACGAGTTTGTAAGCCCCGGGCCCAGCTACCTGCTTAACCCTGTAAGGCCCCTCCCAGTTTGGACCGAATACGCCTTGTGTCGGGTCCTTTGTGCTCTGATTAACCTTTCTAAGCACCCGATCCCGACCTTGAAGCGTCAGTATATGGACCCGTTGGTTGTAATGGCGAGCAACCCTCTGTTGGTGGGAAGATGAATGCTCGATGCTTGCTCCCTCTTCTCGTTTAGCAAGTCGATTCAAGCACATCTGGTCGTTGTTTTCGGGCTCGTCGAAATAATTGGTTCGATGTGTGGTCATCCCTATCTCACGGGTACAATGACCTCGCCCGAATGCCAAAGCGTCACGGTGTTTCCCTGTTGCGGTCTTATGCGTCGTTACGTATGCCCATAACACACACAGTAGTTCGTCAACCCATGCTCCCTTTCTTGCTCCCGGCTGGTCTTGAAAGCCTCTTGATGACTTTATTAGGCTGCTTCCACTGCCCATTAGATTGAGGGTGAGCGGTGACAGAACTTCGGCTCATCCCGAGTTACGGCAAAACTCTACGAAACTATGGTTGTCGAAGCGCTTTGCCATTGTCGGTCACGGGCGTAAGGAATCCCATACCGTGAGACCGGGTTTCTCCAAATAAAATCGGTTGTCTTCTTTTCTGTTATCTGCCGAGTCTTCCACTCGACCCACCGTGAAATAGTCAATTGCGTGCGATTGCGTGTGTGGTTGTTCCCTTCCCTTTGGCGGTGGCCCAATCAAATCAACTCCCATTGAGCAAAGCGGCCATGGTGAAACCATAGAAGTAAGCTTCTCGGGTGGCCGGGTGGAGAGACACGCGAAACTTTGGCAACTCACGCAATTTCTAGTTTTCTCTTGTGCATCCCGGTGCATCGTGGGCCAGAAGTATCCCTGCCTAAGGGCCTTGTGGGCCAGGGATCTCGCACCAGAATGGTTTCCACAAACCCCCTCATGTATCTCCCTCAAAGACGTAGTCGGCGTCGTCTCGTCCCGGACATCGTAGGAGCGGAAGGGTGTACCCTCGTCGATCTGACACCCGTCGATCATTGTGTATCTCGACGCTTGAGCTCTAATCTTTCGAGCTCGAATTTGTCCTCCGTGCAAGCACCCATCTCTAATGTACGAGGTGATCGGGTCCATCCATGAACACCTCTCGCTCTACTCCCATCACTTCCACACTCTCGCTCAATCTTTGGTGGTTTTTACTTCATGAGCCTTTGTCTTGGGCATTTTGGATCTGTCATTTCTTTGCGCCATTCTCGGCGGGATGTACGCTCGATGGTTTTTCCTCCGCCCAGGATCTGCAATACTTCCACCGATTCAAACTTTCCTATCATCTCGCTTTCTCTCTCAGTACCGTGCAGCTCCATCTTTTCATCCTGGTTGAAATTTTTCCCCTACGGTTGGCCACCCTGGGAATCGGTTGATTTGCACTCTATCCGCTTTTTCTTGCCTTAGCGATTCAAGCCCATTCTACAAAAGCTTCATACTCCGCTTTGGTTGTTTGTGGTTTTGAACTCGAATTTCAAGCGAAGAGACCTCTCCCCTTCGGACTCTTTAAGACAATACGCCCCGAACCCTGCTCCCGAGGATCCATCAGCGATATCGCGCGGATCGATTCTTGTCGTTCTTCGTATCAATCAATCTGGTCAACACCTGTTTCTGGCTCTGTGAACTCTGCAACGAAATCCGCCATTGCCTGTGCTTTTATCATTTGCTTTCGGGGCTTATAGGCGATTCGAACTCGCATTTCACTCGATGACCCATTTTACGAGCCGACCCGGAGGCGTCGGCTTTATGCAAAGTCGACGCAGCTGGCTGATTCGTTATGACAATTATGGGAAATGCACAGAGAAGTACGGCCTTAGCTTTCGAGTAGCCACCACCAGGGCAAGCGCCCATTTCTCCAGTGGTGGATATCTGGTCTCCGCATCAAGCAGGGCCTTGCTCGTATAATAGATGGGATACTGAACTCCTTCCTCCTCCCTCACCAAAACCGAGCTCGTTGCGTGGTCTGATACGGCCATGTACGAGGGGAACAACATATCTCCTTCACGCGGAGTAGTAGGCGGGGGTGCTTGTTGAAGGTACTTTTAGTCTTTGGAATGCCTCTCACATTCGGGAGTCCATTCATTCTCTTCCCTCTCAGTATTACTTTGAAAAATACGGCACTTATCGTCGCTCGGGATATAAATCGGCTCAACGCCGTAGGTTTCCCATGAGGCTTTGTATCTCCTTCAAAGTGCGAGGAGACTTCATCTCGCACGATCGCTGGATCTTCTGCGGATTCGCCTCGATCCCCGATGGCTCACCATGAATCCCGGGAATTTTCCCGATTCAACTCGAAGGCACACTTCTGCAGGTTAAGCTTCATCTTGTACTTTCTCAGACCCAAATGTCTCCTCGAGGTGCACGACATGCTCGTTCGGGTTCCTGGATTTTGTGATCATATCATCTACATACACCTCCATCGTCCTTCCAATCAGCGGTTTGAAAATTTTGTTCACCAGCCTTTGGTATGTGGCTCCCGCATTTTTCAACCCGAAAGGCATAACCCTGTAACAGAACAGGCCCTGGTTAGTAATGAATGCGGTGCTCTCCTCATCCTGCTCGCACATAGGAATCTGGTTGTATCCCGAGAAGGCGTCCATGAAGCTCAGTAGCCCGTGACCAGCTGTCGAATCTACTAGCTGGTCGATTTTGGGCAAAGGAAAGCTATCTTTCGGGCACGCCTTGTTGAGATCAGTGAAGTCGACACACATCCTCCATTTACCATTGGCCTTCTTAACCAGCACCACATTCGATATCCATTCTGGGTAATTGACTTCCCGAATGAACCCCGCCTTCAAGAGCTTTTCGACCTCAACATTCACTGCATCATACCTCCCGGTTGAAGCATCTTTTTGCCTCATTTGGCCGAGCTCCCTTCCTTATTGATAAACTGTGGCAGGCCACCTCGGGGTCGATTCCCGGCATATCCTCGTGTGTCCATGCGAACACATCTGCGTGAGCTCGAAGGCAATGCACCCGGCTCAAGCTTTGCTCTCTCTAAGCCGCGATCCGATTCGAATCTGTCTTTTAGGATCATCTGCTTCGGGCTTATTGTTTTAGCTCTCCACCGGCTCTTTTCTTATTCTTGACCCCGCTCGGGTATCCAGTGATGTGATCTGCATTGTCTCCTATTCTTTTTGTGGAGTAGCTTGAGCTCGGGCAACCCTTTGGTCTCCTCGCACTACTCCTACTACTCCGTTTACCCGATACTTCAGGGCCAGGTAATGATTGGAGAGGACTGCCTTACTCATTCTTAGGAAGGGGCGGCCTAAAATCATCTGGTAAGGACTTTCCTCGTCAACTACCACAAAATCCAGGAACATTGTCTTCTCGGTTGGGTGGATCGCCTATTGAACAGCAGGCTGACTCGACCATACCCAAGGGAGTGAGCTTTCCACCTCCGAATCCTTTCAGGGAGGTATTAGTGTGCTCGAACTTGAGGTCTGATATTCCCATCTCCTCCAGAGTTGACTTGAACAAGATATCAACCGAGCTCCCCGTATCTACCAAAGTGTCCGGTCTAACTTTTTGCTAGCCGCCGTGACTTTAATAACCAGGGCATCCTCATGTGGGTACAGGATCCCCTCCTCGTCCTCATCTGTCCACATGATCGGCACTTGTCTGATTCTTGCTCGTTTAGCTGCTGGGGTGTTGAAGAACACCTCGCTGGCCGGTCATGGCATACCTCGCGTAATTCTTCCTCGATCTATCATTGGAGTCTCAGCCAAAGTCGGTCCCCAAAGAATTACCCTTACTCTGGGTGTTCTCGGCTCATACTTCATCACTCTGCTCCCTTCACATGAACCGACCATCGGGATGACCGAAATCTACGAACTCGTCCAAGTATCGATTTCTCACCAAATCTTGACTTGGGTCTTGAGATCCCTGCATTCGGCCGTGTTGTGGCCGTGGGTGCCATGGAACTTGCAATACCGCCCCCTGTCTCTCCTGCTCGGTATCTTCGTTATTGGGGGTCAAGGTACTGATAACCCCACTGTCTTTTCTGACCTCAAACACCTCCTCCAAAGGTACTTTCAACGGGGTGTAACGCCCATAGCTTTGGCTCTGATCAATCATGTGTACAGCCCTTTCCCTTTGATTACCGATCGGTCCCGGAAAAGGTGCTTAAGTCTGCTCGGTCTTCCACCCTGCTGATGTTGATAGGGATGCCCGTATGTCTGCTCATGCTTTCTCCAGGAATCTCTGTTTGGCGAACGGGGAGGTTGCATCCTGCTCTGCTGATACCGAGGTGGCCTCTGGTGAGGCTGATGGTGGTGACTCGTCCACCTGCACCACTGTCTGTGCCGTGGTGGTTCTTCCTCTTAATTGGACCCTTTCCTGGTGCGGCTCCCTTCTCTTCTCTCAACCCGACCCTTTTGGTCCGTCTTAATTCTCGCCGCTTTTTCCTCCTCAATTGCTATATCCTCTTCGCTTTGTTCGTAGCGGCGAGTACGATCAATAGTGGGGCTCTCGGGTTATACCACGGCGGCCCAATCCGCACTCCTTCCTTCAATCCCCTCAATGCTTGGGGATGATTAAAGGCTCCCAGATCGAGAACAGCTCGATGGAACCTTTTGATGTATTCACGTAGCGTTTCATCCTCCCCCTGCTTCATGCTCGTCAGCTCCATCATATCATCTTAGGTGCCATTGCCCGGGCTGAATCGTTCTGCGAACTCTTGGCATATCTGCTCGAACGACTTAATACTCCCGCGAGGAAGCTTTCGGTACCACTCTCGTGCTCGTCCCTCCAAAGACAACGGGAACACTCTACACCTCTGAGCTTGAGATAAACCCTGCACCCCAGTTATGTCGTTGAAGCGCTCTATGTGCACCAGTGGGTCCGTTCGCCCCGAGTACTTGAGGTCCGGGACGCGGAAGTCTCTCGGGATGGCTGCGCTCGTAATCCTTTGAGAGGGGATTATTGTCAGCATTATCCTCCACTGGTGCCTGTTCCTTCCTGCGCATGTCATCTATCACTGCGCTAACCTACGCACCTCCTCTTCTAACAGTATGGGCGACCGAGGTCTCGTCTTTGCGACTGGTCCGTTCCTTTCGACATCGTACAAGTCTTCGCAGGAGTTCCCTTTCTTCCGCGTTCGTTACTCCGCCTTGGCCATCAAAGTATTGCCCCTCTGGGGATCGTCCTCTTCCTCCCTGGACTTCTCCCCGCTGAACTTGACCTCCCCCAACACCTCCAAGTCCACTGATAGTGTGGCCCCTTGCCACGTCGTCGCTGCTCCTTCCAACTACGTTACCTGGCGTCATCCCTCCACTTCTCCCCTTCTTCTGGAGTTTCTCTCCGTTCATTTCTCAGCTCGTGTAGGATGGCCATCAGAGTATCCATCTGTTTCTCCATTCGTTCCATCCGTTCACCCATTGCTTTCTCCCGCGCTTCATTAGCAATCTCCCGGAGTGTCACGGACTCATTATGCCTGGAATCGCTCCCTTGAGTACTACCTCCACCAATGTCCATAGTTTTCTTCCTTATTTGTCTTCTACTTTCTATCATGAAGCTTTTGCTCGGCTCTCATGAGACGGCGCCAAAATGTTGATGCGGGATTCTGGTCTCTGCTCGACTACGACCAGGATCTCTCCTCAACGGTCTATTTAGCTGCTCGCAACGAACTCTCCTCGCGCTACTTTTGAGGTGAGCAGAATGATGTCCTACGCGACCCTTCGTTCCCGTATCTCTCTGCGTACACAAAAAACTGGTCAGAGTGCGCCGGGTGTTTTCGGCGTAAACCCTCCGACGCTCAAGTCAGTCAATCGGGGTTTACCCCTTTTTGGTGGGAAAATGGTGCCAAATAATTCTTGGCTCTCAAAAATACTAAATTCTTTCTTAAGGTTTCTGATTTCAAAGTGTCTAACCCCTTTACCTTCGCCGATTACCTTTTTATACCTGCCCTCTGGAGTCGGCACCCCGTGATCCGCGATCCACGTCCTCACGTTCTCCCTTTCCCCCCGTTCATGGAGTGGGCGGTTGAATATTCGTGGTTGTGGTGAATGGGCTTCGTGCCTAGATTCTCGGATAAAGGCGTGTTCTCGCTAACCGTTATTTGGTAGGTCCGCCCGCCTTGGCGCTCGAAGAAAAAGAACTCTCGACACCGCGACCTCGAGGAGATCGTCCTCGCGATCGGCGGGGGTTCGTGCTCACGAGTTCCGCTACCGGGCTTCGCTTGCTGCTCGAATATGAGCGGGGTATCTCTTCGTCTAGGGGTAGTGGCCGTCCTCGCAAAACGAAAGCGAAGGCACTCGCGATTCAGGTTCCTCCTGCTAGCTTCCACCCGTTATCAAGGTCCCTCGCTTGCTCGCTCTCGAGTGAGCTGACTCCTTGTCCAAGGGATGGCTAGCCGACCTCGGGATACCCTACAACACCAAATGAAATACTATCTAAGCAACCCAAGAGGGGATGTGAATTAAGTTTCTAAAAATATGCAATATTTGAATAAAACTTTAATGTAAATATTAAGCAAATTTGAAACAATAATAAATAAATCAACCAAATGTAAGGAGATAAGGGAAGAAAGATTCAAACACAGAGCTTTTTACGTGGTTTGGCCAACCTTGCCTACGTCCACGGCTCTAAGAATACTTACAATTGACTTCACAGATGTCAATCAACCTTTATACCAAGAAATTATTTCCAATCTCTTAACCCAAGTGTATCCCAACACTTACAATCACTCAAAACAAAAATTACAAATGTATTTTTCTCTCACACAATATATATGATTACAAATGAATGCTCAATATATGAATAAATGTAACAAGAATGAATTTAAGGCTCAATGAATGTTGTATTCTCAATTACAAACTCAATGATAATGTTTTGATCAAATCTTGTTTGAATTTGATTGAACTTATTTATAATTGGAGCTGAAAAATAATAGTTATTGATTTTTTGCCAGAAATCGAATCACCGTTAATTGTTATCAGTTAACCATTTTGACTGGTCCAAGTGACTGTTGAGGTGAAAGTTAAATAATTGGTTAACTGTTTGCCATTATCGATTCACCGTTAATTTTCAAGGACCTGCAAAACAAATTTTAACTATTCATTCTTGCTAAACGGTTGAAGGTTAGAATAAAATTGTATTCTGGAGATTATTGGTTAGTTGTTTGTAGTTAACGGTTCGCTGATTATTTCCAGCAACCTGCAAAACAAAAAGAGCTTATTCTTTTTTGTTAAACGGTTCAAGGTTAGAACAAAATTCCCTTCTGGAAATTATCAATTAGCTGTTTGATATAAACAGTTCGCCGTTTAATTCCAGAATCCTGCAAAACAGACTAGCCTTATTCGTTTTTGCTAAACGGTTCTAGATCAAGGATTTATGCCTCTCTGAAAATTATCAGTTAACCGTTTTGATATTAAGGGTTCGCCATTTAATTCTAAAATCACCATTTTTAATAGATTTTCGCTGGGAATAATTTTTCGATTAAAAATTAACAAATATTCAGATTTCATGAACCTATCTGGAAATATTATACGACTTTTAAGGAATTGTTTATTAATGAAAATTCTAACATTTAAAAAAAACATATAAAGTTTGTTATCCCTCTAAATGTATTCTCCTTCTAAATATATGGTTAATCAATACTAACATGTATATGTCTATAGTAATAATTTTGATGATAACAAACTTTATATATTTTTGATTAAAAATGTTGGGAGTTTTCATTAATAAACAATTCCTTAAAAGTCATATAATATTTCTAAATAGGTTGATAAAATCTAGATATTCGTTAATTTTTAATCGAAAAATCATTCCCTGTCACAATTTGTTAAAAATGGTGATTCCAAAATTAAATGAAAAATTGTTAATATCTAAACGGTTAATCGATAATTTTCAAAGAGGCATAAATTCTTGATCTTAAACCATTTAGCAAAAACGGATAAGGCTAATCTGTTTTACATGGTTCTAGAATTAAACGGCGAGTTGTTCATATCAAACAACTAACCAATAATTTCTAGAATGAAATTTTGTTCTAACCTTGAATCGTTTAACAAAAACGGATAAACTCTTTTTGTTTTGCAGGTTATTGAAAATGATCGATGAACCATTAACTATAAACGGCTAATTGATAATTTTCAGAATACAATTTCATGCTAACCTTGAACAGTTTAGCAAAAACGGATAGCCAAAATTTGTTTTGCAGGTCTCTAGAAATTAACGATGAACCAATAATGACAAATGATTAACCAATTATTTAAATTTCACCTCAACGGTCACTTGATCAGTCAAAACGATTAACCGATAACAGTTAACAACATTCCAATTTTTGAAAGAAAGTCAATAATGACTATTTTTCAACTCCAATTATAAATAAGCTCAATCAAATTTAAACAAGAGTTGATCAAAATGTCATCATTGAGCTTGTAATTGAAAATACAACATTCATTAAGCCTTAAATTTGTTTTTGCTTCATTTATTCACATATTGAGCATTCATTTGTAATCATATATAGTGTAAGGGAAAAACATATTTGTAAAACAGATACATTTAAACTGTTTAACAAAAATGGATAGCCAAAATTTGTTTTGTAGGTCTCTAGAAATTAACGATGAACTAATAATGACAAATGATTAACCGATTATTTAAATTTCACCTCAATGGTCACTTGATCAGTCAAAACGATTAACCGATAACAGTTAACGGCATTCCGATTTTTGAAAGAAAGTCAATAATGACTATTTTTCAACTCAACTATAAATAAGCTCAATCAAATTTAAACAAGAGTTGATCAAAACGTCATCATTGATCTTGTAATTGAAAATACAACATTCACTAAGCCTTAAATTCGTTTTTGTTACATTTATTCACATATTGAGCATTCATTTGTAATCATATATATTGTATGAGAGAAAAACACATTTGTAAAATGGATACATTTAAACCGTTTAGCAAAAACGGATAGCCAAAATTTATTTTGTAGGTCTCTAGAAATTAACGATGAACCAATAATGACAAATGATTAACCGATTATTTAAATTTCACCTCAACGGTCACTTGATCAGTCAAAACGATTAACCGATAACAATTAACAATATTCCGATTTTTGAAAGAAAATCAATAATGACTATTTTTCAACTCCAACTATAAATAAGCTCAATCAAATTTAAACAAAAGTTCATCAAAACGTCATCATTGAGCTTGTAATTGAAAATACAACATTCACTAAGCCTTAAATTCGTTTTTGTTACATTTATTCACATATTGAGCATTCATTTGTAATTATATATATTGTGTAAGAGAAAAACACATTTGTAAAACGGATACATTTAAACCGTTTAGCAAAAACGGATAGCCAAAATTTGTTTTGTAGGTCTCTAGATATTAACGATAAACCAATAATGACAAATGATTAACCGATTATTTAAATTTTACCTCAACGGTCACTTGATCAGTCAAAACGACTAACCGATAACAGTTAACGGCATTTTGATTTTTAAAAGAAAGTCAATAATGACTATTTTTCAACTCCAACTATAAATAAGCTAAATCAAATTTAAACAAGAGTTGATCAAAACGTCATCATTGAGCTGGTAATTGAAAATACAACATTCAGTATGCCTTAAATTCGTTTTTGTTACATTTATTCACATATTGAGCATTCATTTGTAATTATATATATTGTGTGAGAGAAAAACACATTTGTAATCTTTGTTTTGAGTGATTGTAAATATTAGGATACACTTGGGTTAAGAGATTGGAGATAATCTCTTAGTGTAAAGGTTAATTGATACATGTGAAGTCAATTGTAAGTGTTCTTAAAGTCTTGGAGGATTTATTAGTGGAATCTTCAAGCCCGATGAGCGTAAGGCGAGGACGTAGACAAAGTTGGCCGAACCACGTAAAAATCTCCGTGTTTGAATCTCTCTTCCCTAATCTCTTTACATTTGGTTTATTTATTTATTATTGTTTTAAATTTATTTAATATTTGCATTAAAGTTTTATTCAAGCATTGCAATTTTTAAAAACCTAATTCACCTCCTCTTGGGTTACTTAGATAGTATTTCAAAATCTTCTAATTTACCTAAATTGTGAGTTAATAGTAGGCTTGGCAATTTAGCCCGACTCTATTTTTGGCCCGATTGACCAGATCCTAATATTTAGGGCTTTGACCCGAATTTTCAAGTTTAGGGTCGAGTTAGGGCCAAACGTTTAAGGCCCGAATAAATTTCGGGTCAGGGTCGGACTTAAAGCTGACCCAACCCTATTTAAAAAAAAACCTAACACAAGTTAATACACGTACACAACACATCCTCACAACATCACACATTGTGTGTTTTTAATTTAATTGTATTGTATTTTTATTTGTATAAGACATGAGTTTTTTGTTTTTAATTTTTTATGTTAGGTTGTTAAATTGAATTGTGTCTGGCTAAAATGGTTATGGAATTACATTGTGTGTTTTTAATTTAATTGCATTGTATGTTTTTCGTGTTGGATTTTGGAATTGATTTGTGTGTAGGGTTGAAATAGTTGTGGAATTAGTTGAAATGATTGTGAAAAGTGGAATTAAATTATGTTTGAAATGGTTGAGAAATTGCCAAATTGATTGAAATGGTGGTGAGAAATGAGAATTAAATTGTGGGGTTAACTATTTCGATAGGGTCGGGTTGAGCCCGACCCGATGTTGGCCTGATCCTAACTAAATAGTGTTCGGATTTTTTTGATTGGCTCATGTCGGGCTTTGGCCAAGCCCGAACCCAACCCGACATTTTGCCATTCCTAGTTCATAGAAGCATATGACCTATATTGTTCTACTATTGTAATAATATAATATTTGTGTGTCAACACCTGTCAACAATCAAGAAGCTTTGTTTTAGTATAAATAGGTAGCTTCCTACATGTAAGATTATCCCATTTTTTCTAAAGCGATATCACTAGTAAGAGTGAAAGAAAAAGAAAAAAGAATTCTCCATCTCTAAGTTTAAATTTGATTATCAACACTTTCTTCATTTTCTTTGCATAGTTTGGATACTTTCTAATTAGATTTACAACAAACAATTGATTATGATCGGATAATGTTCTTTCAATAACGCAAGACTTTTCTCTCTCACTCATGCTACATTTTTTTAAGCTTCACATTATGAAATAAAAGTGAAACATTTGATAACTATGATATTTGGTTTTGCGCTGTCTGAACAAAATAGAGTAGAATGTATACTTTACTATGATGAATTAAATTTTTAATTCAGCACTGTATTTCATTGTTGTTTAATTTGACAATGGTTAAAAAAACTACTAGTGGTGGAGCGATCTAAAAGCCACAACTATTAAACAACTAGAAATGTTCTAGTCTAACATTTTGGACTTTTTAAAAATCTTCAAAAACTATTAAACCATATCATATAGTTTAATAGTATAATGTAATTTACTATTAAACTATATAACTGAATAGTTTTTTTAAAATTTTAATAAAATCCAAGATTTCAGACCAAATCAACACTATTAAACAACAATGATGAATGTAGCCTAAATCTATGTTTCTATTGCATCAATCCTTCTCAATCTCTCGTTTTGCAACTTGAAAAAGTTATTGTTCTGTAATCTGAGATATGAGACATCCTTTATTTCTTGTCTTTAGCTTTTTTTTTTTTTTTTGACATGATGCATCACTTTTTTTTTTTCCGAAATTGCTTGCTAAAATCTAATACAATAACAATGTTAACTCACCGCAACCATGTGGCTGCCTAGATCAACTATTGTCAAACCCTTTTAATAGCTCTGATTTCAGAAACCATGTGAATTCAATTTCTAAACATTTTCACTTGACTGTCAATATAATGTTAAATAATGGTAAACAGGTTATATGTTACAGAAGATGAAATGACATGTATTGGCGTAGCAAGTAAATGATAATGTGAAATAACACTAACCAGCTTATGTGCAATAGACTCATTATTGTTCTTGTGGTCAGCCTCCTCTTGCCTATTCTTTCGCTTTTGGTTAGAGAATAACAGTAGAAACTGAAGCAGCAGCTGAACTGATAGCATCAACTGGAACAAACCAAGACTCAAACAATGCATCTACTTTTAATCTGATGGAAACTTCTTAAACAGGCAAAGAGAATGTCATGATGATAAATAAGCAACCTGAGAAAAGAAAAAAATTCTTACTCTAGTTTCTTCTTTATAAACCAGAGATCACTTAGGATGCCACCGGACACCTCTTTCCCATTGCAACCCCTCAATTTCCACATTTGGATAAGCAAGGAACACAGTTTGGAACATTTCCACCACAACCTCATCTTTGGCTTAACACCAGAACTGTAACTCATAGTTGAACAAAATTAGTCAAAAGACAAGACCAGTGCAGCCATAATCAGGTCTAGACCATTGATAAATGACGCATATTAAAGTTCCTTGGGAATCTCTGATGCACTTATAAAGGTTCATATTCACTGTGAAATGATTCATTTGGAACTCAAGTTTCAAATCTCTTCACTCCAATCAATGGAAATTGGAAACTCCGGAACATTTACAGTGGGAGAAGGAATATGCTTGTATTGTGTTTGAGGAAGAAGCATCCCTATATGTAAGCTCTTTATTATCCAGCTTGCGGGCACCATGGCAATTTTCTTCTCGAAGGCGCAGTGTCTCAAGTGACGTGACACCCTTCTCTCATTCTCAGCAACAATAACTCCCACAGAATTCTTCCGAGTCTCAAGACTCAAAACTAACCAATGGAGGGTTTTAAACACCTGCCCTCCGCCATGCTTAACTATTACTGCAAATTTGGTGCAGAAACTGGGCTTCCCGTGAAGCATGATCCCCACTCTGCCAAAAATACATTTATGGTTATCCCAACAAATTGGCTCTGTAATTTCTGTTCTCTTCAGATCAGCCTGACTTGAGAGGATCATGTACTTCTCCGGTGATACAGTTGAACCAGCTGCAACTGAATCAGTCAGCCACTTGGCTTTTAGTATGAAGGCATTCACTGCACATCCATACAAGAACTTGGCGGTTTTTAGCTTCTTTGAACATATAACGACAGGAAGCTGCTGGGAATGAGGTCTTGAACATCTCTTTGCCGGTGAGTTTGGGGGAGGAATATCCAAGAGAACCAAACCACCATATTTTTGAATCAGCACTTCAATTTCCTTTTCCTTCTGACTTGAGAAGCCCGTTAGTAAGAATTTGATACCTTGGAATATCAATCTCTTCACATACTTTCTGCGAGTTGTGGAACACCTTTTCAGATATTGAAGTTGAGAATCTCTACATGCATTGGAATTTTTTGACATTTCACTAGCTCTAGTCGCTGAGTGAAACTTATGTGAAGATTGTAGCTTCTCAATATCTCCATTCTCTTGAAGGTCAACTTCAACTTCTGATAACCGTATTCTCTTTCTAATTGGACCTTGAGTTTCAAGGTAGTTATTGCGCTCTTCTGATAAATTATGAAGCATAGCTACAGTTTCCTGTACTCCAGCCTCATCAGGGTTTGTCTTTCCAGAAGAATTGTTAACATCACCAATAAGCTTAGAAGAATGTGAACAACATGTACCTCGGTTTGGAAAAGGAGGCAGCCTACTTTCCTTCAAAGGCTCGAGCAATCCAGCCCCATCACTGACTACTTTATTATTATTTTTTGTGCAATTTGTTGCGACAGCATAAGGATTCCCAGTAACAGAGGTTTTGTAAGTTTCCTCATTTTCTCTACCAGCAGCAAATTTAGATGCAGAGCCAAAAGATAAGAGTCCTTTACAGTATCCTTTATCCCAGGACCAAATGCAGCCGATATTCTGTTCCATGGAAATGATTTCTTCATGACATTCTGACGGGACCAAACGATTACGAAAACAACTTCTTTTCTCCAAGTTGGGATCATTTATAGGTGAGAGGGTGCTATAGGTCTTGAGTAGGGTCAACTGCCTTTTAACTGGGTTCTCGAGCCCTTCAACAGTAAATGTAGGCACATCTCCTCTGTCCCTATTGATGAATTCAGCAATAAAATCTGAGGTCCTGTGCAAATTCTCCACCTCAAGTAACTGCTTTTGTGCAGCAGCTACATTAATAGTCTGAGGGGAACTGACATTCACTGTAGACACACTGCAGGGAACAAAAGAACAGAGAGGATCAACAAAAGATTGAGCGGATGAGATCACATCTTGGCAAAACGAAATCTCCTCATCAGGTTTGTTATTAAAACCTTCAAAGGGTATGCTAGACAGTGAAGCCATCTTAGACCCAGTCTCATGTTTCTGCACAAAGGAGTTCTCATCTGGAGCTGCATCTGCCGATTCGGAGAGAGAGCTAGTCTCATTAACATAAAACTTTGGGATGCCTTTTTTGTTACTCCGTTCCAATTGTACCGGAACATCTACTTCCTTCAAAAGATGAAGGCAGAATAGTAATAGTCAGGGAAATAGGCATACAAAGTTTGCAATTTTTGAAAAGCCATACCAACTTAATGAATGACAAATTAACAGGATATCTGACATTGACAGTAAAAACAGTGAAAGAGGTCCACCCACCAAGAAACTATTATATTGTGCAATAGCAAAATAAAAAAGTTTGTATTTTTTGGAACAAGCCAGTAGAAGAGTGCAGATAAAGCTACCACATTAAGAAACAAGTTATACATTCCACGATCGAAGTAAATTCTTAAAGGATAAGCCATAACTAAAGTTCTAAGCCAACCATCATCAGGCATAAAACTGGTTAAACCTGAAATTTAATAACACGATAAATATAATTTTAGGAAATTGTGTTGACTAAGTAACAAACTTCATTTTATGCATCCCCAGCTTGATGTTTAAAAAACAAGAGATCATTCTGTTCACTAACTTTAAACAAAGGAGAAAAGAATTTAAAGGAAATTTACGGAGACAGAAACTAAGAGCAGTCAAATGTCATTCCAGTTTATCATTTATTCCTCTCTTACTCCATAAAGCTACCTAGTGTAATTGAAACAAAGAACATGCCAGCTTAAATGCAACTGAGATAAAACAAGGAATGATAGGCTGAGATAAAACATATTGAAGTGCAAACCTTTCCAGTCCAACCACCAAACCAGCGGCTTCTGAATCTATCTACAACTGAACAACATATTTCTTCTTTTCCTACATGTAGTAAGGAAACAAAGAGAGAAAGAATGAGCACAGTTAAATGCAACTGAGACAAAACAGGAATGTGAAGAGTGAAAACATAGCCTCACCGACATTGTTAGAGTTCCAAGCATGGATAGAGTTTGTACTAGCTTCAGGCTGAAATGAAATTCCCACAATAAAAAAGTTCAGTTTGGAAGCAAACTAAAATTCTTATTGTAGAAAGTAAAAGACAGTTCAACAAACCCAGGACACACTAAGTCAAAGGTTTCATCCTGACTAATTTAAGCAACTTAGCCCCACCACTAGAGGAAAGTAGATATTTCGATATAATTTTATTCTTTTAATGGTAAAGCACGGTAGGAAGCTAATAAGAGAACTTTACCTGTGCTGCAGCTAAAACATGTGAAGTCTCCTGAGTTGATTGATGCAACATGGGATCAATTTTGCCTTCCAAATAGGAGCCATTCAGATTCAATGCTGGGTCAGCAAGAAGTTTCTTTTGATGAGCCAAACACTCCTCATGTTTAAATCCATTGTCATTAGACTCATAGTAATTTTCTGATAAAGGAGTACTTTTTATTAGAAATGATTCTGAACCGGAAACAAAACTCTTATCAGAGCCAGCTGAAGGTAATCCTACATCTTCACATGCACTAGCCATAGTCAAATCATCCAATTCCGAAACCAAATGGGTCTCATCAATTTCCTCATTTGGGTAATATGAAGTATCTTCTTGGTTCTCTAACCGCGCTTGCTTCACTTGAAGAGCAGTTTCAAGTACAATTGCAGTGAGCAAATATTCTGAATCTGGCTCATTATTAGCTAATTCATATATAACCAGTGCTTCTGAAGCAGATATAGATAGTTCAACTGCATCATTGACATCTGTAACTTTCTTGAATTTTTCTTCATGGCGCCCTACTTTATCCTGGTCACTGACCAGAGACCGAACACTACAATTCTTCTCAGTTTTTGTGTAGGAAGACGTAGATAATACTTTCATATCACTGGCATTATTCTCTATCTTTAATTGATTACCTCTTTCTCCCGAACAAGCAAAAGTTTCAGCTAGTTGCAGCGGAAGAACCTTATCGCTGTCAGTCTTCTTCCCAGCACCAGCTGAAGTATTCACTCCTGATGCTAAAAGAGCTTTACTAGCATCACACTTCTCTCCAGAACCAGCTGAGGGTTCAGATTGTGGCATTGGTAGATGCTTATTAAACTCAGACTGAGCTTAAGTTTGACTGAAAAGTTCAATCCGAGGATGCTGTGAAACCCCTTTTGACAAAAGATGTAGAAGAAAATGCAGAACCTGTACAATAGAGAAATAGAGCGTTGGCTAAGTCCCAACAAAATAATTCCAAAAAGACTAGCAACATTTTAACACTTTTGAGGAACTAAATGATAAACATCTTGCAAATGAGGAAGTTACAGACTGACAGTCTTCTTGCAAGAAGTTTCAGTGAGTCTAAAGAAGTACTTTCTGCTGAAGAAACAGCAAAAAAGAAAGTCAATAACTCAAAAGACAGTAACCAACACACAGAACATGAGAGTTATTTTCACTGAAGGAGATGGAATATCTCAAAACATTCTACTATATCTCTTCCCAGCTAGAATCCGTAGAGATCTTCCTAGTCCTCTCCATATAAATAATCCGAATGATGCCATCACAACATAACTCCAGAAACAGGCCTTGTCCAGCATGAAATTCATTAGGAACAAATAACTCAGAACTGGGTTATATTTTTCAACATCTAAAGAGAAAATACAAAGTTTTCTAAATAAAAAAGGTAAGGTGGTTCTAAATACATCTTACTCTAGCTTCCTTTCCATCTCAGTTTCTTAACATGTTAAGAAGATGCAACTCTTTATAAATTTAGAATATCTTCTTCTGAAAACTACTTAGTACAGATAAACTCTTCTAACTATGAACAACAACAATGTAAAGCTAGCGCTGAGAACACAATGCAGTTGGTAAAAACAACAAAATAAGATCAATAATGTAAAGGTAGTGCTAACAATGGAATAGAAATTATATAATCCCAGGTCCTAGAATTTGTTAAAGCGATTACACCATATGGTGTAATAGTACAATAGCGTTACACTATTACACAGTATGGTTTAATAGTTTTCTCAGACTTTAACAAAGTCCAGGATCCTAGAACAAATCAGTACTCAACAATGCAATATAGGTTAGTATAAACAACATAACAAGAAAAAAAAAATAGCGTAATAAGTATGCTTCACAACTTATATTTCCAGGAGATGCAGAGAAACTAGCACCTGAATTTTCTTCTCCAGATAGAAATAGATAACTGTTGTATCTACCTTTTTCTCCTGAAAATGAATACACATCGTTTCCTTGACTGAATTTTTTCACCAAATCCTATGCATTGTAATCAAGAAAAAACACCAGCAAGAATTTTAGAAAATAAACATTTTATTTTTCAGGACATATTGAACGACAGCAGAATCCATGCAAGAGTGGAACCATTGAAGATAAATTAAAAATTTCCCAATCATTATCTATGATATGATTGGATCAATTTATGTTAAAGACAATTAGACTTAAAGCAAGCTCAGATTAGCATTTACCTTATTCAGATTATGCAAATAACGAGAAGCTAAAGAAGAAAAAAAAATCAGAACAAGAAGTTTGGAACTGTGGTGCTTCAGCTTAAATTTTGAAAGCAAAAACAACCAAGATTTCGTTAACACCTGTTTTAGTTGGTAGCTAATGTTTATCAACAACCCAGCCGCTTATAATTAACAGCTGGTGAATGCCCCGTACACACCCTTAAACAAAACCACAGGTAAGGCAGACATAAAATTTAGATAAAAAAAGCAGCCAACTATTTTGATAATTAATTCAGTGTCTTAATGGGCAAAAACCAAAATGCAATCTCTTATTTTTATATAATAATAAAAAAAAAGAATTCCCTGGTTTGTTTCCATTTTACCAGCACAATTTTCAACAACTTTATAAGCTCAATAACACAAACAAGAAAATACGAAAGGCAACTGAAGAGAGAGAGAGAGAGAGAGAGAGATGAATACCTTGATTAAGTGATTAGGACTGGTCTGATTTTGATATTCATCAGATGCTTCATCCACTTGATCTCGCTGAAGCGAAGCTAAATCCTGAAATATTGTAAAATATTTTATTTTTATTTATTCTGATATAAAAATAAATAAATCTCGGAAAAAAAAAATTTGTGAGAGAGAACTCAGAGAAGTGAGTAGTAACCTCGAAGAATTGAGGATGACGAAACCCTAAGCTGGGCATTGAAGCAAAAGTGTACTAAACCGGGCCGCGCCCTAATTTACGAAAAGCAATTTTCGCGCCAAAACCCAGATCATTTTCCTTTTGGTCAATTTCAATCTACGCAACAATATTTTCGACAATATCAATATCCGCCCTAAACTTATCAAACATAGTTATCCCACCCCCAATCTGATTGACTGTTAATGCTTTCGTTAAATAAAGTGAGGATTGAATTGAAGATATGGCTACCTTAGAGTTGCGCTAAGATAAAACGTAAATTATAGTTATATATGCAAAGTGCTAAATAGTAAAAAATATGTTATAACTTTGATCATGTGATTATAAAAGAGTGCTCTACCATAAAGCGGTTTCAACATATCCGGACCCTTAAATTAGAATTTTGCTCGTTACAATTTTTGCTAAATATTTTGTGTTGGGATCAAATTCAAATAGCTCATTGAAACTTAAAAATCCTCTTCATTATTTTATTTCCTTGGCTCTTTCACTTTTTTCTAAGGGCCAAAAAATAGCTACACCCCTTATATTTAAAAAAAATTATTATTATTATTATATATATATATATATATATATATATATATAAACTCCTCAATTTTTTAATAAGGAACACTTTGATGTCTTTTTGATTAATTTATCATTTAGTTCTATTAATTTAAAAAAATTGATTATAAATTTTTATAATAAATATAAATATAACATTAAAATAAATGTAATAATATATATGTTTTAAAATAATTTCATACTTAAAAAATATTTTAATATTACAAATGTATTAGACATATTTTATTAATATCAAACAAAATATTATAATAAATAGAAACATAAAATGAAAACAAATATATAAAAATCTAAATAACTTTGGATATCATATAAAATAATTTAATAACATTAATATGTGATATATATTTTATTTAATTGCAAAATGTATTTATTCAATGATTTATTTAAATTATATAATAATAAAAATATGCTGTTAGAAATAAATATAATAACTTATATGTTAAAATTATTTTAAATACTAGATATACATTAATAATATTAGTGTGGTGGATAGATTAAATTATTTATATTATATTTGCATTCATTAAAAAAATTTTAATGTGAATTTTTAATTAGTATTTCTATAAACGTTGGGGGTGCAATTGTCTTTTTCTCTTTTCTAAATTTATATTCTGATATGTTTATTCTTTTAGACTACATTTTAATATTGAAGGGGAAGAAAAAGTCTTGTTTATTCAACGGCAGTTAAACATTGCACTTAACAAGATATTCTAACGGATTGGGAGTTAGGAGCAGCATGACCATTTTGAAAGGAATTTTTTGGGAGTAAATCAAAAGTAAACTTTCAAAAAAAGAAGATAGCCAAAAAAAATTGGGATAACATATGGATCTTTATTTGCTTATTAAATGATTTAGTTATAAAATAGGATGCTAAGGGGGTGTCAATTTTAGAGAGTTGCACATTGTTGTCACATAAATCTATGCAGCTTGTTTGTACAATATAAGCTCGACTTTTATTTTTAAGTTCTTGGGTACAGAAATACTACGGTTTTTAGTTTATTGCTGTTGTGGGATAAAAGTTAAATTTGTCAAAGTTTATAGATTACGGTAAATAATAAATTTTGCATTAACTTTTATACCCAACAATTATTACAAAAATTATGAAATAAAAAAAAAATTTCAACTTATGCTTGTCGACTAGTGTGTTCGTGCCTGTGACATGCAATCCTTGCTTGAGTTGGCCTAGACTACTTGCCGCTGGCTCGCGGAATTGCTTCTTGCTGCCCTCTTTGATTTGTGTACAATTTCCAATATTACTTGATACTTTCATGAGGTTCAAGTAACAAGGACTGGCCCTGTTAATTGGGCCAACTTATTCTTAAATGGGCTCAAACACTTGGTAAAGATACCCTGAAATGGTTTAAAATGACACCCATTACTTGTCCCAATAGTCTGGCCACTTCATGCTTCACAGCCTCTGGTTGGGGGACATTTGAACGAAGTCTTTAATTCTTCTTTGGGCTGAACCTTAAAAACGTATATTTTAGTGTTTCTCTTTGTATTTTTATTAATTACTACAAAAGACTCGAACTGATCTTGATATATGTCCACTATCCAGTAGAATTAGGCCTTGGCCTCAAATTTTACTCTCTAATAGACTTTTCTACGTGTGATGGTTAAGAAATGACTTTCTAACATCCTCCCCCCAGTTTATTTTTGAGGCTTCATCGTCATGCTTCTTTCTTAATAGCCACAGACTCAACCTTCCTTCTCTTTCACTACTAATTTTTTTTTTAAAGAAGGTAGCGGGCAGGTAAATTTCAAATTAAAATTTTTCAATTTGTGTCTTCTCCAAATTTCGAACCTAAGTGACTAGCCAAAGAAAGCACTGCTCCGTTGGATGCAAAAGATGGACACAAGAAGATTCAAGCTTACTATTAGGAATATAAAAACATAGCGTACATTATTCTTTTATCAAATAATCGTGTATAAAAAAATAGTGTACATTATTCTTTTATGAAATAATCGTGTATCTCTACTTTTGACTTTTTTCATTATGCATAACAATATAGTTATCAATGGAAAAAGTCTTCAATGGTGTCATCATAAAGATATTAATTTTAGTTTTCCCTTTATGTGTTTGTTCTAGTAATGGTTTCTTTTAGGGAAAAAATATATATTCTAATAGTAGAATATTTCGCACAAAACGGTGCATTTTATGAGCATTAAATTATAAAAAGTTGATAATTTATAATATTTTGATCATTTTCACCCTACAGCTTCTTTCTTTTTCTTCTTCTTGTCCCTACAAACAAGAACTGGTATTAGAGTATGGTATAATTAGTTAATTCTAATTAGAAGACCAATAGTTTATGAAGAGAGTAGAATATTTAGAGGGACGAAGCTACGGTGCCACGGGTCCACGGTACCCCTAATTTTTGGCAAATTACTATGCGGTCCCTCTTATTTGCTGAAAAGTGAAAAAATTAGAAATTTTACAAGTTTAACAGATAAGTCCAATATATATTTCTGTTATTTACACTTGGAGTATATTCTTATTATTTATATTTACATACTAAACCATACTTGATAATTATGAAATTTTTTACATTGTTATTTGTTCTTATTATTATTAATAATTTAATTTTTGTTATATATTTAAATTATTTACAATTGATTAAATAGATTTTATGTTGTTTCCCAAAAAAAGATTAATATTATTGATAAATTAATATACTTTTATTATATATTTAAATTATTTATTATAGATTAAATCGATAATTTGTTGTTTAATAAAAAATATTTTATGTTCTAAAATGTTTTACAAGTTATTGTCCTTATATTGTCCTTAATTTTAACAGTCAAATTGGGTCAATGGATCAAAATATAAAAATTTAAAATAATTTAAAATTATGTGTCAATTTGTTTACTCTTTTGCTTTTTTAAAAAACATCAGGGACATCAATGTTAAAAATCAGAAAATATATCTATGCCATTGAAGCAAATTCTGCGTTTGATCTAACGGATAATTCATATATGGACAAAATGGGGGTACCATGCACCAAGTGCACGGTAGGTGGACCCTATTTAGAGTTAGAAATTTGTACTTATCATAGTAAAAAGGTAATTTTAGATAGATATAATATAGATTGTAACGTAGAAGGAAACTTTAGACACGATTTACGTAGAGAAAATTCTCAGTTAAATAGTTTAAATTTTTTTTTAATAAATTTAGTAGAAACTTAAAATTAGAATTTGATAATGTTAGCAAGAGTTTTGAGTTAATCTTATAAGTTTGGAGAAAACAAAGAAACTCTTAAGAAGCTAGAAGAAAAGTTAGATTTTATAAAAGACCAAAATATAGTAGAATTATATAAGATTCCAAGGTTAGAAGAAGGAAGATTAAAATTAAAACAATTAGAAAAAAACTAAAGATTCAGAAGTCATATTAACTTCAAATTTACAAGATTTAATAAGTAGATATGAAAAAATAAAAGTTGATACTGAAAAAGGTAACTTTCAACCTAAGAGAATTTAGGATTAAAAGGATTACATAAAGAGAATTTAGGTACAAAAGCCTTGGTTTGTCTTTATGATAATTGATTTACAAACATAAAATAAGCACTTTTAAGAAGCATAGCACTAGATATGAATAATAAGGGAGGAATAATATAATTTGGCCCAGACTATTTAGTAAAAGCAAACACTTTTTATAAAGATTTAAGAATAGGAATAAAAACTAGAGGTTACCACATGAAAAGAAATGAAGATAATTTATTAATTTGCACAGAATCGATAAGAAGACTTAGTGAAAATGGTACAACTAAATTCAGGTTAGACAATAATTAGATAATAAACATTTTAGGAACTAAAGGAATTAAGGTCATTCGAGCAAAAAATTTCTTAGCAGAAACTAATTTAGGATTAGAATAGAAATTAGATAATTTTATAAGAAAACCAATTTTAGTACTAGAAGACAACGTAATTTATCGTAATAGTGATGGTTCGATAGCTTTAAAATTTGGAAATTATAATTACCGAGATGGCACAAGCAGCAGTCAGGATGATGGTCTAGAAAAAATAAAAATACTTTAATGGCTATAGAAGAAGAGTTCGCATGGACAGAAATGAATAAAATTCTTGATTCTAGATGTGATGAACTAATAATGGTAATGAGTAATGATCAGGCAGTAGAAGTTTAGAAAGGCAAAATAATACCCAATACATAGATGATATAATAGAAGAAAAGTTAGAAGCTAGTATGATATTTCAAATTCAAGAGTCCGTTAAAATGGATGATGTTATGGAAGAAGCTAATAGCAACATTATTAATCCACCCAAATGTAGGAAAATAAGTTTTAGCCAATCAATACCAAGAATACAACATATAATTTAGGAGGAAAATAACGTTGGTTTATCAAGAATACGCAAGAAAAACACTTCGAATTGTTGATTCATCGCCAAAGATGGCTTAGAACCAATAGTTCATTATCTAATAGATTTTTCCGTTCTAATACTCCATCATTCTTTTTGTTATTCTAAATGGCAATTTGAAATTGAAGCTATATGTAGTTCGAAAAGCTTCTGTCTATATATTATTTCATTTCAATACAAATTTGGTTGTACTTCATATCAACCAATTAAATGTTGGGATTTAGAGTTATTGACCAAGCAAAAAAACTAAAAATTCAAGTGGCTGAAGCTGAAGCAGCTACTTTTAAAGTAACAGAAAGAAAAGCAACAACTGGAATGGGAGAGTCAGAGTCGAAAAGAGGATTCCTCACTTCTTTCTCTCATTCATGTTTTTAGAGCTACTCGATTAGATACAACGCCGAGTGCATTTGCCCAAGGGTATCCTAAAGTTCCTCCACCAAAGTGTGATTAGAAACATGACTATTGCTTTCCAATTGGTTGTTTTTCCATTAATTGCTACTTCATCAATCTTATTGATTAGTGTACCTCTTGTATTTGCCTTGTACACATGCTTCTAGAGCTACTAGATTAGCTATAGCGTCGGGTCCATTTCCCCAAGGGTATCCTTAAAAAATGACTTTTCCAGTAGGGGAACGCATTAGATATTTACCTAAACTAGTAGGCCCTTGAGCGGATCCCACATTAGCCCCAAGACGTTGGTCTCTAACCAGAAAAGTAAATGCTTGAGCTTGAGAAATAGCTATATGAAATTAGAGTGAAAGTAATAAAGATGGTAAAACCTATGATAAAAGACAACCTATAGATGAACTTAGGATATTACCAACAACAAGTCAATTAGGTAGCATATTAAATTTAACAGCTTGAGATCCATAATTATGCCCAAAAGTCATGGGTAGGTGGGAAACAAATGCAATTAGAGCTTGGCAAAACCAAACTCATAATGAAGATATGTGGGAGTTTTTAGAAAAACTATTAGAAGAAACAACAGGAAATTGTTATAATGCTTATAAAAGAAATTTTGGTGAAATTCAGAAACCAAAGCATTAAAAAATTATCCTTGTAGTTTATGAGTTGGCTAGTGAAATATGTATAGGAATAGACCCAGATAAAGGCAACACCATTATATAAGATATAGCCTTACCAGATCTTGGCTATCTTAGAGAATTTAGTAATGATTATGCTTCAATAGCAAGTAAAACTAGTAAGGCATTTGGTGAAAAAATAGGATATAAATATTTTAGAAAATTGCCGGAACCTTAAGAAGAAAAATTGAAAATTATTGGAAAAGTAAAAACTTTAAAAAGGGTTTAGTTATAGGACCAAGAATTGTGCACAAGCTAATATTCAGAAGGTGCTCAAAAAGCAGTCTTACTATTTCTATAAAAAGGTTATTTATACTCCATAATGGTATAAAGACAAAAAATATAGAAAGAAAAAATTTTAAAAAAATTTTTAAAACATTTTAAGCCTTATAAAAAAAATTCTTAGGAAGAATTGAACATATAAGAAAGGGAAAAAGGATAGTAATTATGTGAAGAAACCTAGTAAGAGTAAATGTACTTGTTTCATTTATAGAGATCGAAAACATCTTACAAATGCTTGTCCCAACAAAAGGAATGACCATTTCAAAGAACGTGTGAATCTCGTACATAACTTAGAAGATGATATAATAGGTATAAGCAGTGATGATAGTGAAGTCTATAACATAATTAGTGATTATGAAATTTAAAAATTAGAAGATTTGAGTTTAGATTCTAACCATGAAGAATATACTGATTTAGATGAGGAATGATATAGTTTCATGAATATAGACTAAAAGGATTAGACCTAGAACAACTAGATAAAAAAGTAGAATGTCAACATGAATTCATATATAGACAAGGATCTAATAATATTAGATATCATATATATAAACTTTTTCCTAGTATAGAATTTAGATATAAGTGTGAAAACCATAAGATAGAAGTTTGTAAATTTTGTTCCTATAAAAATAGAAGAGTCTAAGCAAACCGTGGAAAGCCGAAATTTCAAAATTAAAAGATTAAAATTAGAATAGAAAAAATTAAAATTTCAATTAGAAGAATAAAAATTTGAATTTACATAATGGATTCATACATTGGAATAGAATCAAAAAAGACAAAAGGATAAACAGTTTATTAAGGCAAAAGATGAATATTTTGACGAATGTCTAGATCAACATTCTAGGACATTTGATGATAAACAGCCTCTTAGTCTATCTTCACCTTTTATACCTTAGACAGTCTTACTTAGTATTATTAATAAGATTAAATTTAGAAATGGTAATACTATAGAACTATTAGCCATGATTGACATAGAAAGTAGTAAGTCTCATATAGATATTAATTTAGTACCAACAGATTGTTTGCAAATATTGTCACAAGCAATATTTGCTGAACAAATAGATGTAATTAGATTAAGATATAATGAATGTGTAAGAGATATACAAATAATTTTTTACACAGTAGAAAATACTTTTGATGAATGTTATCCCTTACTACAATAAGGGTTAGTCCAACAAATTACAAGCTTAAATTCATTTTAGGATTAAATTTTAGATGTAGTAGTAAAGGAAGCATGTTAAATAATAGTAATTATGTTACATTCTTTAAAAGAACAATTGTCACTTCAACTGATTTTTGCCTTTCTCATTTTCCACAACACCAACATGTTCAATTAGAATTGCATACAAGCATGGTGGAACTAAGTGGCAGTTGTTTCGATTTTGATTTGATTTTTCGCATTATTTAGAAATAGGAACAAATAGTGATTTTGATTTTCAACATGACCCAATAATAAAAACTAGTATAGTTACATATAGTTTCTTAGAGGATTCATAAAGGCCGTACATTAATAAAGAAGTAGATTTTTATGATTTAGATTTAGAAAATTTTTGTGATCTTAATTTTATATTAAAAAACATAGATGTATATACTAAAAAGCCTAAATTTAAAAGACCTATAAAACAAGATTTAGAAGAGATAATTAGATTAGCACAAACTACACAAGTTTTAGGAGAAGACCTAATTAAATATTTAAATAGAAACAAATTTAAGGCATATTTAAACATAAAAAATGTAGATTATACTATTAAAATAGCTAAAGGAGACTATAGTTGACAACACATAGAAGAATTTAGTGTTCAAATAGCAAAGTTATTAAAGTAAGGAGTAATTAGGCATAGTAATAGTAAGCATAGAAGTATGGTATCTTTGGCTAGAAATCATGCAGAAATTTTTTAAAAAAAAGCATATATGGTCGTCAATTATAAGTATTTAAATGATAATACTTATGAAGATTAGTTAACTAATTGCATCCAAAATGCAAATATATTCAGTAAGTTTGATGGTAAATTAGGTTTTTGACAAATTAAAATAGATGGTGATTCTATTTCATGCACTGCCTTCAGTTGTCCTGAAGGACATTTCGAATAGTCATGCTATTTGGATTAAAAAATACCCCTTTCATTTTTCAATTTAAAATGGATAGATATTTAGAAAATATAGTAAGTTTCTTTTTGTATATATTGAAGATACATTAGTTTTTAGTTAGAATTTAAAAGATCATTATAATCATTTATTTATAGTTTTTAATGAGTTTGTAAATAATGGACTTATAATTTGTATGAAGGAAATGAAACTTTTTAAAGAGTATATAGAATTTTAGGAATGAAAATAAGCAAAGGAAATATAAAATTACGAGAGTATGTAGTAAAGAAAATATTTGATTTTCCAGATAAAATAGAAGATACTAAGAAATTACAAGCCTTTATATAAATAATAAAGCATAGTAGAATGTGTATAAAAAAAAAAAACTTTATTAAGCTAATAGGACCTTTGTACACTAAAACTAAGCTAGGAAATAAAAAATTCTTTAATTCATGGTATATAGAATTAATTAGAAAAATAAAAATAATTTGTAAACAATTACCAAAATTAACTTTATCATTAGAAAATGAGTATAAAATTATAGAAATGGACGCTAGTGAGCATCGATAGGGAGTAGTATTACTCGCCAAACCAAGAAAATATGATAGTATGAGTACTGAGAAAATTTATAGATACTCATTAACTCTCTGTAAATAATCTAAAAGTAGTTTAAATAGCTTAGATTACAAAAGGGCAATTATCCACCGACCACCTATTTTTTTCGCACTTTTTTAAAAATATACAATTCTTAATTTTTTTTTTTAACTCCACTTGAAGTTATATTGTTTTGCATCAGTCCACTTTTGTCTTCAACCTGTTAAGAGAACTAATGAAATATTGTCTAAATAACTTTTTTACCCCCAAATATAAAATTACATTTTTACTATAGATCGTGAAATAGGTTAAAAGGTAAAAAATAATGTAAAAGGGATTTTTTTTGTTTTTTTATTTTTATTTAAAGTCTCTCGTAAATATATATATATATATATAATAATAATAATAATAATAATAATAATAATAATAATAATAATAATAATAATAATAATAATAATAAGAATAATGACACTTTGTATCCACTGGCCCCAACCTCCAACCATACAAAATAAGACCAAACCCAACTTTCACTTACCTTAAACTCCAAACCAAAATAAAAAAAAAAATTCAAATTCACTCACTCTCCTATGGCGGTAGAAGAAGAAGAAGCAAAACATCAGCAGCTTTTCAAGTTGTAAATAGGAATAAGCTTCTCATTGTTTTTAACATCGTTGTCAAAGAACTCATCAGAAGTGAAAGAAGAGCTGAAGGCGAGGCTAAGGGTGGTGGAGGAGCAGCTGAAGTAAATAAAGTCAAGGAGGAAAAAGGATTTAAAGGCTAACATGAGGGTGGTGGAGGTCCTCGCGAAATATATAATCGTGTGGCAGGCGGGGGAGAAGCAGCTGCTCTGGCAGATCTATGTGACGATGGAGGAGATGGCAAGCTTGAGATCGAAGATTGAGGAATTAGAGAGAGAGAAACTGGTGTCTGATAAGAGAGTTCAAGAATTGGAAGATATGACCGGGTTTATGTCAAGGAGAGGCTATGAGTTTGAGGTGGACCAACAATAGTAGCAGATTCTAATTGACACTATTTTTGAAGCATTGGTGAAATGATAATTTTACCTTTATGATGTTAACAAAATTATAACAGTTTGAAGACGGAAGTGGATAGGTGCAAAATAATATAACTTCAAGTGGAGTTCAGTAAAAAAAAAAAAAGAATTGTGTATTTTTGACAATGCGAAAAAATAAGTGGTCGATGGATAATTGCCTATTATGAAATCTTAAGAGTCATTAATGCTTTGAAAAGTTTTAGATTACTTCTCAATCAACCTTTCATAATAAAAACAAATTGTGAAGCAATAGTTAGATTTTATAATAAGACTAATGAGAAAAAAGTTAAGTAGTAAAAGACAATTAAATTTTGTTAGTACAATAACAGGTAACAAATATAGATGGCATTTGAACATATTAAAGGAATAGATAATAGATTGCCTGATTACTTAAGTAAAGAAATTTATTCTAAGATAGTTTATGATGGACGACAAGAAAATGACCTCAAGTTAGATTAGTCTACCAATATTCCAAAAGATGACTAATTTATCTTTAAGCCATAACCGAGTAGCCAAATAGATGAATCATAGCAATGCCTTGTAGACAACATCTAGGATGTAAAAGGTTATTATAGAAAAATTTTATCAACTTTAAATGCATTACATTTTATTTTTTAAAAATTCAAACTAGAATTTTAGGTAAAAATTATAAATTTTACGTGGTTTTTCAAATTAGCTTTTGATGCTGCAAAAAAGCAAATTGGTTTGACCTTTTTCATAAGCCCATTAACAAAAGACATAGTTGGCAATGTACTATCTTTATCTCAACACTAATCACCATGTGTTCAAAGTAAATGATGCAGTGAGGTCACTCATCTTCTACTAACATTTTGTATTTTGTGATAATTGCAAAATAATGGTAAAAAATTTTAAAGACTAAATTATAGGTGGCAGGATTTATATGAAAAAAAAAGATTCTGTAAAATACAAGCTCAAGAATTTATCATTCCTACTGGCAGATAAAGGCCAAAAAGCTTTAACCCCACTCGTTAAATAAGTAGTGAGTGCAAAAAACTTAGCTCCAATGAGTTAGAAATGAGGGAAAGTAAAACTGTTTTCTTTACCCATATTGAACTTTCAAAGTTACCTCACTATGGCTAACTCATCATTAAAAGCATCTTGCCAAAATGCAAAATAACAGAATGTAGTTCATTCAACATTTCCTCTAAGATCATGTCAAACACAACTATAAAACCCCATGGTTTGCCTATCAAACACCTAGATTTCTTATCAAATGAGAGACTCATTATAGCAATACTTAAAAGTTTTGCCCAGAAATTGACCTATTTTGTCAAGAAGTGCCTATAGAATATATTGATTGTAAGGTTATCTTACCTATGGTATCCAGAGTCAATATTGATCTAGGACTATATAAAATAGTAGAACTAACATTTAAAGACAATCTAGTTAATATTAACTCCACAATTATTATTAGATTTTGGTTTTCTTAATCGAGTCATTATTCGAGATCCGGTTCAGATAGATGCATTCAGAAGAAAGTTAGCATCAATCATGCTTAACTTAATAGTGATAGACAAGTGGTTCACTGTGGCATAATTCTAATCCAAAGCACCAGAAGTTAGAAAAAGAAAATTTTTAGTGAAAACCATCATCTATATCCTAGGAAATTCATGTTGTATCACCAAGAATCAATAACGAATTATGCGGAAGCATATTTGAATCCATAATGCTGAACTGCTCTCTAGGGTTGTATGGTTGGCCTTCCAGATCAACAAGTTCTCCTAGAGAATCCTTTAGTATTCTCTGCGCTCTTTCTCTTTGATGATGGGATGTCAGTAGAGAATAGAATGTCACATGTGACCTGGGGACCATAACTACTTATATAGACAACTTTTTCTGGTTGTCATTTGGTATTTCTAATTCTTTCCATCATTGAATTAGAATTCCATTGGGTCTCTACACATTAAAGGCCCACACCATATTAGATACATTAAAGTCTATGACACCAAAAACCTTAATAGATCACCCTTAATTGAGCTTAACCCTATATGACAGTCCGCAATACATAATTATTCACATTTAAGCCCAACGTTAGATTAAATATCCAACAATGTTAGATTAAAAAAATCCAACACTAGAATGGAGATTCAATGAAGAGATGTATTATGAATTTTAAGGTTTTATTTTTTTCTAGGACCTAACACCCTTAGAGAACTTGACAATTTATAAGGTTATAATATTCCTTAGATATTGCATAAGTATAATAATAATAGCAAGAGAATTTGATATTAGAGAATTCACAGATCGTCTAAAACTGATTGCTAGAGACTTTAATCAAAAAATATATTCTTGCCAGAATATACTTAAAGTCCATCTCAAAGATCACAAATAATCAACTTATAAATTTCTATCGAGGGCAATAAGAAAAAAGATATTAAATCTTATAGATCTCTGATAGGGGATCAATCAAGGAAGGAAGAAGAAGATGATGATAAAGACTTCTACAATAATGTAAATTATGTTAAGACTCAAAACCTTGACAACATACTAGAACCATGACTAAGCAGTAGTCCACTCTTCAATTGTCACCATTCACTCACTACCTATTTTAAAGCATAACTATAAAAAAAGGAAAAGCTGTGATGATAATTCTATGGACACTCCCTTTTAGTCACATGAAGATTAAAGAAGTATTTAAGTCCACACACATATAAAGCAGTAGCTAAAAAAGAAATAAAAGATAAGGATAAGCAGCTAGGAAGAGCTCTATAAATAGGAAGAACCATTCTTTTTGTTGATCATTAAAAAAAATAGATCAAACCAGATCAAAAAAGAAAAAAAAATCAAGAATCTTGTAGTAAAATTTCAATCTATAAAACCTTTTAAGCTCCTGCTCATTTTCTCCTTATATTGTAGCTAAATTACTTAGTTCTTCTCTAACAAGGAAACCTAGCCTTTTGTAAACTTCTATATGTTTATAAATGAACAAATTTATATGTTTCAGATCTCTCATTATAATTCAAGGACCTTTGAGTACCTAGCTTTACTCTTAAGTACCGTTTTAGCCAAAGAATAGTTGTTTTAGGGAATAAGGGAGGCTTTGTGTCGGGATTTCCAAGCCCTTAAAAAGAAGGAGGTTGTTTTTGAAAAACTTGGGTTTTAATCAAAAAGTTTGATTTTTATGCTAAACATTTGGAAAAACAACTTTTTTTTTGTTCGTATTTGTGACAAAACACTTTATTACTCAATCAATTTGATAGAAGTTTATAAAAAAAATCGGAAGTATCTAGAAGAGAAGGGCAATTATTCATAGGATTTTTAATCAGAAATTTTGCTTCCATGCCATTAGATAATTATACCTATTTTACATTATGACATTGTTGCTCTATTGAGGCATTTAGTGAATACATTAAACAAGTTGATGATTTAGAAAGATTAACTATAATAGAAAGTCATATAGACTGTAATATTACACTTAGAATTATTACTAATAGGAGAATAGATGTATCATTTAACCAAGGATATAATATAGAAAATAGTGTAGAAAACAATAATCCGGAATGATTAATACATAACAAGTTATAATTAGAAGTATCATAAACAGTTCATCTCTAGCATTATTCACATTCCGTTGTTCTCAACTTAGTAGATGTGAGTTAGTAAAAGTATTAGATTACCCTAAGAATAAACATAGAGTAATGCATAAAGAAATCCCAATTACTGGAATCCAATTTCAATTAGTTAAAGGATTAATAGGAGAAGTTTAGATGTGTATGTCCTTAAGTGCACCAGACTTTTTACAATTTATTAAGAAGTTTTAGCAAATCTAGAAAATAGGCTTTTTTTATACATAGCTTTGTACTAAATTTTGTGTGAATATCACTACTGTTTCTCTTATATTGTTGATTGTTCGTTAGTCGGTAAGCCAAGGCTGAGTTAAAGAAGGCTATTGATTGAGAAAGTTTCTTTTGGCTTGAAACAATGTCTCTACCATCCCACAATGTTTTGATGAATTATCTCCATGGGTTTATCACAAAAGTTCATATGCAACAATAAAATTGACTTCTAAATTTGAGGTCCTAAACAAACATAAATGCAGAGCTACTATTTTTTGGAGGTCATAAACTTGAGAGTACATGTATCTCTCATGTTATTTCTCTTCTATGGGAAACCTTAGTTGAAATCAATGATGATGTATTAGAACCATTTTATTTGTTATGGTATTTTATACTTCTAAGTTTTACCATTTTCTACTAAATATCTTGCGTAAATGTTTATTTAATCTTTATATTTTGTTTTAAGTATCCGTTTAATTCCTATATTTAAACATGTTACTATCCTATCCTTATTTTTCTTTCCTTTTACAATAACACCTTTACAACAATATTTTAAGTTGGTGATATTAATGAAAAGAAAAAATGATAATTTATCAAATTAACCTTAAAATAACAAAAAATTTACGTAGATCTTTACATTATTAATTTACTTTTAGGATTAATTTGGCTAATATTAATTTATTTATAAACAATTATTTGTAAGATTGTTGCACAAGTATGAAAATATTAGTTCTTTGTTTAATAAATTTATTGGATAATTTGCTAATAAATAATTATTGGTTAATTGGCTAATTAAATTTTTTATAGATAAATTAAGTAATGTCAAGAGCATTCTTAGAAGTGTATTAATGTAAAAGAAAATAAAAAAATAAGAGTAAGAATGTAACATATTTAAATGTTGAGGTACTTTTTAAAATATATGGATTAAACGAGCAATTAAGTCAAAATATAAGGCCTAAACTATCATTTACAGTCTTACATTTATTATCCCTAGGTATTAAACTCTTTAACAAATTATATTTTTGGTATATTATACTCTTACCATATTTTTCTCTGTTTAATTGGTAGAGCATATTGTTCACTATAATACTCTTCGTGCCAAACTAATTAAAGTTGGTATTTGGTGTACAGTTTATTAATTTTCTTTGGAGTAATTTTTGTTAACTTGTTTTTAGGGAAAAATGTTTATTAACCTAATATCTAACAAAAAAATCTATCTATTTATATTTCAATAATTTTTAAATTTATAAAATAACTTGTAGGAAAAATGCAATTGCAATGTTTTACATTAGAATAGCTATGGATGTTGATAAAGCAACTTACTATTTGCTTGAATTTAAAGTTGCTTATGTATTGCTTTCAAAACTTGCACTATGACATCTATAAGGCATCAAGAAGGAATGTTGGTTTGGTTTAGCCACCATTCGGTAGAATCTTGGCAAACGTTTTTCCTCCGTCATTTAGAAAGAGCTACTTCTAATGACTTTTTTCCTACAAGAAAGTGAATGTATTTATATCTAATTACCAAATACAATCTCATTATTATTTATAGCTACAATATACTTACCATATCAAAAATCAGGAAACTTTTAAAAATGCAAGATGCAAGTCAAAATGTTCCACTTAAATGATGTGGGAAGCACTTAGGGGTGTTGACAATGTTGATTCAAGCAATAATTTTAGTGAACAAAAGAAGACCAACAGAACTAAGGAAATAGGTAGCTTTAGTAGAAATAAAAAAGCTACTCCCCCCATTCCAAGTTTAGACAATTCATATGATGAGGAAATAAAAGATGAATAATGAGAAAAGCATGTTGAAAGATCATCAAAGGCATTGTAATCAATGCACAATTTAATTAAGCCAGTGGAGAGTTCAACAAGAGAATCTCAGAATTATTATTAGAATTTCAACTTTGTCAAAGATATTCCTATGAGCATCATAAAATAATTGAAATCATGCCTGAAATTACACAAGATGAATTAGCTTTTGATCTTAATTTGAAACTAAGTTGAATGATATAATTGAAGTTCAAGAAACTCAAGTTGAAGAGGCATCAATTATTATAAAAGGTAATATGATTAATATGACTTCAACAAATCAAGTTGATGACAAGAGTATTATGCTTCAAAATGATCATGACATCATGTAGAGATAATTGATTTTGAAGTTAAAACCCAACCAATTATTCAAGAAGGCCCAGAGATAATTTATATGATTTTGCCTATTCATAATGAAGATAAGAAAGTTATTTTTCAAGGAGATATGACTGTCAAGATAAAGTTATGAGAGTAGGATATCTCATATTTTGGTTATTGAAGTTTTGGAATTCGTAATATATACTTTTTGTGCAAATTTTATTGAACTCGCAAGCGCACGAATCTATTGTAGAATAGATTAACAGTGACAAGTGTCGATCCCATAAGGAGGTGAATTTTAATTACGCGTAAAATTAATTTTGTTAATGGGTGGTTGATTGGATTTGCGGTGGAAGTGATTTAAATTATCCTAGAATTTAAATGGAAATGGCGAAATTAAATTAAAGTGAAAACTATTATAATTGAAGCGCTTGGGTATTTGGATCCGTATCAACATGCTCCATGGGCTAAATATTCCTTATTAATGCCAATTAAATCATGAGGGGGGAATCCACACCTCATGAACCACACTTTAATCAATATGGTTCTAAGGGCTTATCGTGCCAAATAATAATAACCTTGTACTTGGGAGCCGGTGAAACTAGGGCGGTATCTAGACATGATTCTTATTATTTGTCGACGAAAATTCAAAACATCCACAAAAATTATAGGGGAAGAGAAAATAAATTTACCAAATAAAGCCCATAACACATGTTGAGACTTCTCCTTCAACCCAAGCTTGAAAGAAAATTAGCTACTCATAATTTAACTAGGGGCAAAATGAGAATTTATTAAAATACGTCAAAAATACAAGATGGAGAAAGAATTACAGAAAATAAAGCCTAAAAATGGATTCAGGGGTATCAAGTTTTGGGGAAGAGGCCCCCTTTTTATAGATACATTGAGTAAATCATAGCCATCAGATTAAAAACAGTTTGGACGCTCAGGATTGCGCCACGTCATCAGTCAACAGTACGCGGTTTGGCCACGCGGTTTGTACAGTGACACGGTTTGACCACGCAGTTTGAACAGTCAACCGGCTTGAACAGTGACGCGGTTTGGTTGAAAATAATCCTGTGTATATGCATGTACCGTACGCGTAATTTTTGGTCCGCTAACATACTGCCACGTCACCGATCAACAGTATATATAAATTTTCTCCAATAGAATCGTGACACCTCATCAGTCAATGCTACATCATCGGTCAATGCCACGTCATCGTTCCGCATCTGTGAACAGTGTCATGAACAGTAACATGGATAGTATTGCACATGTAAATAGTACCGTACATGTGAACAATGACATTTTTCATTTTATACTGCTCCTAAGGTTTTCGACTGTCCTGAGTTCAAAATTGATGTCCATTTTGTAGTCTGATCTCTCGTTTATTGTAAAATGACCACGATGCCCCTAAAATACATAAAATACATAATTAAAATAAAACACACATAATTAAATCACAAGAAGCTTAAATACATAAAAGTATGAATGTTAGTAAAACTTGAAGTATAGAATGGCGATTTTCTCCTTTATAAATATACACTTTCTAACACTTACACACCCTCCAACCAGCTTATTGCTAGTCCCTAGCAAATAAAGCGAAAACAAAATTCAAATCCAAACTAATTTTTTTTAAAACAATTGTGTTTATTCAATCAGACTAATGATAGCAATCAAATAAAAGTATAAGCATTATCTCCAGTTTAAAGAAACATCCCACATCAACTATCCACATGAATCAGCCCAATAGATTTTGTCACAGCTATTTTCAAGAATGATATGTCAACCCCAAAATCTCACCGGTAGTAGTGACACTCTCACAAAGAAATTAAACCCAATAAAAATAGTCACTCTAATGAATGGTAAATTGAGAGAAAAATAATAAGGAAGTAATATCACACACTTTCACCAAAATGAAAGAAATAAGCCATAACTTAGAAATAACACGATCTCAAGTCAAACAAAATGCTAGTCATCCCAATTTATTTATTTATTTTTCTTTTTTTTATGCACCATTACATCTTTTTAACCCATATAACTAGCTTCTACTTCAAACTATAGTTCCCTAAAATTGAGAAGGACTTTTATTAGGATGTAACGTAGACTAGGGACATGGCTAATAAAGGAGAGGAAATAAGGAAAACAAAGTGTATGTTTGAGAAAAATATAGAGATTTTTTTTTTGGAAGTTGCAAGGTGGATTTCACCTATTATTGTTTTTTTTTCTTGAAACAACAATTTTTTTTGGTTTTTTTTTGTACAACTTTACTGAACAAAATAATTATTTACATTTTTATCAAACATAAATAGGTGATAGAACTAGTAAGATATTGAGTAATACTCCAAATCGGAGTGGGTCAAGTTGATAAGTTTGACAAAGAAAAGTTTTTTTTTAAAGGCTCAAAAGGGTTAACTATGGATATTTCATAAAAGGGATGGCTAGAAAGGCTCAAAGGGGTCAAAGATAGTCTTTCCATCGTCTTTTAAGGCCCCAAATAATCTTCCATATCTACTAGTTAGATGAGCCTTCAGATATAGCAACACCTTTTTTTCTTCTTTTTTTTAAGGGTTAACTCAAGAGAAATCTAAAGATCGTGTATAAAATAATAAACTGCTAAGCTGTATGAAGAATGGGCAAAATGGTTACTCTCCAAGAAAAATGATAGGCTCAAAAACTCGTTTGGTACTTATTATGACATGTTCATTTCTTCAAGGAACTCATATTTGTCTCCGACATCAACATGTAGAGTAGCAAACATGGCATAACATCTCTTAAGACCAAAGATAATACAAATACTAAAATTTGAAATTCATCATGTCATCCAATGTTAAAACAAATCACATAATTTTTTTTAAATAACATTCTACCCCCCAACCTATTCTAAACATAAAAGGAAAATATGCATGCGAAAATGTGAAAATGATGCAGAAAAACTAATTAGAAAAGTTACACTTAAAATGATAGAAAAGAAAATGGTTTCTTTTTTTTTTTTTACTAAGAAGATGTGTTTATAGATGCACGACACTCTATATTCAGCCATCTTCGACTCAAAAATTTGAAAATGTATATTTATAAAGAAGAAATTAAAAAGAATAAAGAAAAAAATGAATATCAAAACTTAATAAGAAGAAGAAAATGCCTGGAATTTTTTTGTTTTTTTTTTTAAATGAAGAAGATGCGTTTCTATAGTAACTACACTTCATATTCAGCCATCTTCAATACAAAAAGTTAGCAACAGTTAGTTTCTACAACAAAAAATTAGTAAAAACTTAACCAAGATTCCATAATTGTCGAGTGTTCCCTCCCCCTAACCAGACGAAATATTGTCCTCAATGTTTTAAAGGAAAGAAGTATAGTTTAGAAGACATCACCTGGGTGGTGTAATACAGCAGAAAATATTTAGAGGCAGAGAGTTAAATCTAATTTGTACTTCTTACTACGGCTATTGTTACCATCATTATTTTGATACTCCAACACTAAGGTCATGGGGTCTGGCTCTGGTATATAAACTTGTAACAGATCAAGTAACTAATTAGCAGTGTGAGCACAAAAAAAAAACTTTTTCTCTGTGGAAGGAATGAAATAGTTTTTTATTGCATGGTTAAGAAATGCGATAAAGCCATCATAAAAGTTATTGACATTTAACAAACCGATGGGTTTCTGGTGAATATGCAGATGGGCCCAAGATGCTAATGTGATAAGTGCCTCTAGAGTTGCAAGATCTCCTGGTAAGAAAATAAAAGTATCGGGATGATTAAGCATTTCAGTTATTCTTTATTGCATACCTGAGACGACTAACTCTTCTCTAGTAAGTGAGTCAGACAAACCGCCCAAAGGTTTTAAGGCTTGTGGGATGATGCCTAACACTTGACTTCCTCTAACAAAAACAGCTTCTGAGACCAATTTTGATAACCCTCGGTTACCTCCTCCATACACCAAGTGTAATTTTCTCTCTGCTATGCTTCTACCAAGATCTGTGGCTGTCTCAACGAACTCTTTATGTTTTCATAGTTAAATCCAGAAAGCACACAAATGTTCTTGAATTGCTTATTGGGAGTAGTTGCCATTGGGATACTTCTTAAAATCAATTTGTGAGTACTTAACAAAACAAATCATATTAAAAATCTTAGTGACAGTGGGTCACAGCTGTGTATGAGGTAGCATGTCAGTGTCAATTAACGCGTAAAGCATATGGCTCAATAGTAAAAAAGCAAACAATAAAAAGGAAAAAAAATGATAAAATAAAATTATTAAAGACAATAATGCAAATGATAAAACAACAGTGAAATAAAACAACAATAAAGTAAAAGGATGTTTACAGGTAGTTGCGACTGTGACTCACATCTTTCTCTAGTTTTATATCCAGAAACGGCTTGAAAGCCCTCTATGGGTCGAGGATAGGCTTCCCATCCAGTTTTCTTATAAACTGGCAAATAGGGTCGTTTATAGTCAGATTCCCTAGACTATATCGTGCATGCTCTTTCTGGAATAACGGCCATGACTGGAGAATCGCTCCTTGTACATATCCACTGGGATGCGTTTCAAGAGATAAAAGGATATCATCCAATGACTCCTTATTCAAGCAATCCTTAATGAATTGAATCTTATCTTCCCTGTTATCAGACATCATTCCTAAAGAACATAGTTTTTTATCGCATCTCATTCTGGCACACTTATGACAAGCGACTAAAATTCGTTGAGCTCTTCACTTTCTTGCGTAATTTCTTTTATCACAACCAGGCATGTATACAATAAATTTAGGAGTCAACTCACCTGCCAATCGTACTTTGGCCTCGATTATCCAGAAGGTATGTTATTCCTCATAAGCAATCGCATGCGTTCGAACCGAGCTAAGGAGGGAATTCTGAAGAAGTGAAGTGAATCGATTGTGAAGCTTTACTAAAATCTTGTTGTTGTCCATTTCTTCTTCTCAGAATATCAGTTATTATGGGAAACTGAAGTAACCGACTTGATTGTCACGGAGTACCGTTATCCGCCACTTGACCGGGGTGACAAACTAAAACACACAAATGGAGTAAGAAACAAAAACACACAAAGAAAATTACAATCATCCTCTTATGAAATTTACTTCTAGCTTCAACTGGATGTCGAAGATACCTCCTTCAATGTCTCTGAGTTGTCTTTCTAAATCCTCAACATGGGATACTAACTCTGGTGGTTGCAAAACCCAAATACAATGTGTTTTATAAAATTGAATCTGTCTTTTGAGATGAGATTTTACACGTTGAAGTGGTCTAAGAATGTCCAGGAGGAATTGTTTAGCTATGACACTCATGATTAATAATGATAAGAGAAAATTTAATGATTAAACAAACACACTTATGCACAAATAATTTTAATTAGCAAAAGAATAATAAAAAGAAAGAAAAAATTAAATCACCGAAAAGACAGAAAAATCTCAATTCAAATGTAGTGAGTCACTTAAATTTATTTCGGTATCCTCTCCATGTGGTTGATACTCTAGATAAGACTTTAATCTTTGACGATTAACTTTAAAAGTGACACCATTCTTTGGGTCTTTTATTTCAATTGCTCCATGTGAAAAAATAATATGAACAATAAATGGGCCAAACCATCGAAAGCGTAATTTACTTGGGAATAGGTGCAAGCGAGAATTAAATAAAAGCACTTTCTAACTTGGAGTGAAAGATTTTCTCAAAATTTGCTTGTAATGAAAGACTTTCATTCGCTGCTTGTAAACCTTGGCATTTTCGTATGCATCATTGTGAATTTCTTCAAGTTCTGCCAGCTGTAATCTTCTTTCTGAGCTAGCTTGCTGCATGTCAAAATTGAATTTCTTAATGGCCTAGTACGCACGATGCTCGAGTTCCACAAGTAGGTGGCAAGTTTTTACATATACTAGCCTGTAGGATGACATCCCAATTGGGGTCTTGAAAGCCGTTTTATATGCCCATAATGCATAATTGAGTTTTAATGACCAATCTTTTCTGTCTGGCCTCACCATCTTTTCTAATATATGCTTTATTTCTCGATTAAAGATCTCAACTTAGCCACTGGTTTGCGGATGATACGGGGTTGCCACTTTATAAGTGATGGAGTACTTTGTCAAGAGTACTTTGAATGATTTGTTGTAAAAGTGGGCACCACCATCACTGATTATTGCTCGAGGGAATCCAAAGCGTGAAATAATATTGCTTTTGAAAAACCTTATCACCACTTTGTGATCATTGGTTCTGTATGGAATTGCTTCTACCCATTTCGATACATAATCAACTGCAACCAGTATGTATTGATGACCAAAAAAATGGGAAAGGGTCCCATGATGTTGATGCCCACACATCAAAAATCTCAACTACTAAAATTAGATTTAGTGGCATCATGTTCCTTTGTGTGATGCTCCCCATTCGTTGACGCCTGTCACATGAAGAGCAAAAGGTGTAAGCATCTCAAAATATAGTTGGCCAATAAAAACCACACTGTAAAACTTTAGTCGCTGTTTTCTTAGCGCTTAAATAACCTCCGTAAACTTGTTCATGGCAGAACGAAAGGATGTTCTGAAATTCATTTTCTGGGACACATCGTCTAATAATTTGATTTGCACAATACTTGAACAGATAGGGGTCATCCCAGAAAAAATTCTTTATTTTCGTAAAAAATTTAGTCTTGTCTTGCTTGGTCCAATACTCTGGAAGTTTACCTGTAACAAGATAATTAACTATATCAGCATACCATGGTAATACTTCCACACTCATCAATTGCTCATCTAGAAATGAGTCATTCAATGTTAAGGGTTTTGTAATTATGTCAAAATGGAGACGAGAGAGATGGTCAGCCACAACATTTTCTGTTCTTTTCTTGTCTTTGAATTCCAAGTCAAACTTCTGCAAAAGCAACACCCAATGAATTAGTTTAACTTTTGCATCTTTCTTTGTGAGCAGATATTTCAGAGCAGCATGATCTATGAACACAATAATTTTATAACTAATGAGATAAAATCGAAATATCTCTGATGCAAACACTACTACTAGCATTTATTTTTCAGTAGTTGAATAGTTCAACTGTGTATCATTCAATGTCATACTAGTATAGTAAATAACATGGAAAATTCGATCAACTCTTTGTCCTAATACTGCTCCTACTGCATAATCAGATGTATCACACATGAGCTTGAATGGTAAAACCAATGCTATTCGCAGTGCATAAAACCAATACTATTCGCAGAGAAATTTCAGAGTTACCTAGAGAGAAGACGAGCAGTTTTTTAAAGGCAATGTATTGAATAATGAACGAGCTTTATCCTTCAAATGCTACAAAACATGAATCATCAAAGACAAAATGTACATCCTTAGCAAGTAAATTGTATAAGGGTCTAGAAACTTTGCTAAAATCCTTAATAAAACATCTATAAAAACCAGCATGCCCAAGGAAAGATCTTACTTCTCTGACTATTTTAGGTGGAGGAAGATTAGAAATGAGATCCACCTTGGCTTTGTCAACCTCAATACCTTTGCATGAAATGATGTGACCGAGAACTATACATTGTTTTACCATAAAATGACACTTCTCCCAATTTAAGACTAAATTTTTCTCGATACATTTCTGCAAAATTTGTGTTAGATAATGTAAACATTGATCAAATGAGTCACTAAAGACAGAAAAATCATCCATAAAGACCTCAAGAAATCGTTCAACTATATCAGAAAAAATGCTTAACATGCATCGTTGAAATGTAGCAGGTGCATTACATAATCCAAATGGCATCTTCCTATATGTAAAAGTGTCAAAAGGGCAAGTGAAAGTGGTTTTCTCTTGATCTTTTGGTGTTACAGGAATTTGATTATATCCTGAGTAGCCATCTAGAAAGCAATAAAATTCATGGCCTGTTAATCTATTAAGCATTTGATCGATAAATGGTATAGGAAAATGGTCTTTACGTGTGACAGAATTCAACTTTCTATAATCAATGCATACACGTCATCTTGTAGTCATTATTGTGACTCCTGATTTTTTAGGGACAACTTTCACAGGACTAACCCATGAACTATCAGAAATCGGGTAAATGATACATGCGTCTAATAGTTTAAGGACTTCAGTTCTAACAACTTCTTTTATGTTAGGATTTAACCGACGTTGTATTTCTCTAGTAAATTTAGCATTTTCATCAAGGTGAATGTAATGCATGCAGTCTACTGGTTTATACCTTTGATGTCTGATATGGTCTATCCTAATGCTCCTTTGTGCTCTTTTAAAATATCCAATAACTTATCTTTTTGTTCGTCATTTAGGGATGATGAGATGATTACTGGCAAAGGGTTTTCTTCTCCCAAGAATGCATATTCCAAAGTGTTGGGTAATGGTTTGAGCTCAAGTTTCAGTGGTGATTCTAATGATGGGATGAGTTTATTCTCTGATGGTGCTAGTTGTTCAACTCTTGACTTCCATTTATTAGTGTCTATGGCTGGTACTGAGTCAAGTAGGGCGTTAACCTCATCGACTGATCTGTCAATATCAAAATCCAAACCAAAGTGAGTTAAACATGTTTGTAAAGGGTCATCACTAAGGTTTGAAAGAAAAGTATCATCAACTAATACTTTAATTAAATCTACATCAACAATTTCATCATCTGCATTGTGAGGTTGTTTGGCAATGTTGAAGATGTTGAGCTCCATAGTCATGTTGCCAAAAGACAACTGTATATTTTCAGTCCTGCATTGAATGTGAGTATTGGCAGTTGCCAAGAAAGGTCGGCCTAAGATAATGGGGATGTGCTTCCTTAAATCATGGATTGGTTGAGTGTTAATTACAATGAAATCAATAGGAAAATAAAACTTGTCTACGTGGATAAATACGTCCTCTACAATACCACGAGGTATTTTCGTGGACCAATCTGCAAGCTGTAACACTACTGAAGTTGGGTGTAATTCTCCTAGTCCAAGTTTTACAAATATTGAGTAAGGCAACAAATTTATAATAGCTCCTAAGTCCAACAAAACATTTTCAATTGTGTGGTTCCCTATACTACATGAGATAGTGAGGGAGCCTGGGTCTTTGCATTTTAGAAGAATTTTATGCTGGAGTATAGAACTAACATTTTCTGTTAAAAAGGTATTCTTTTGAACATGAATGTTTCTCTTTTTAGTACAAAGGTCTTTAAGAAACTTGGCATAAGATGACACTTGTTTTATAGCATCAAGTAAAGGGATGTTAACACTTACCTGTTTGAAGATTTTAATAATCTCACCTGTGGATTTTCCCTTCTTTCCTTTAGCTAACCTCTGAGGAAATGGAGCTTTAGGAACGTATTCTTGTGGGTTGGTTTTTTCTTTATCCTCCGATGGTGATTCTTTAGCATTTACAGGTACAATCTGAGTTGATTTTGTCACTGGCATCTCCACCTTATTGTCGACTTCTTTTCCTTTTCGCAAGGTCATTACGACTTTGACCTCTCAATGCTATTGTAGTGAACTAGTACTTGCTTCATGCACTCCTTTAGGATTAGGCACAGGTTGACTTGGCAATTTTCCTTTCTCAACAGTCATTACCAAAGTTTTCACTGAAGAGGTAAGTTGTCCCACCATCTTCTCGAGGTTTGAAACTGATTGGGATTTTGAGTTAAAGCATGCTCTCATTTCATTTCGTAGTTCATCAATGGTGCGGTTTTGTTGCTCGATCATAGAGTTAATAACATTCTTGATATTCTAGAATACATCCTCCCATAGTCTAGGTTGACAGTAGTTATAGTTCTGATTGTATGGTCTAAATGGTGGCTGAGAGGCTTGAAGAACTTGAGGAATTGGTTACATTGGTGGAGCTGGGGCTGCTGGTTCATTCTGTTAGAATCCTGGAGACCATAAAAAATTAGGGTGGTCTCCTCCACTTATTATCATTAGCCATTCTTGCACTTATGGAAATAATTCCTCCAAAAAATATTGGCATTGGTGTCATTTCTCGTACCCATGATGTGGACACTTTAAGAGTCGCCCATTGAATCGCTCCCATACTTTGAAAAACTGCTCGTCTTCTCTCTGGCTAAACTCTGAAATATCCCTGCGAATAGCATTGGTTTTATGCACTGGGAAATATTTATTCAAAAATTTTGTTACTATTTGTTCCCATATTGTAATGCTATTAGCAGGCAATGTATTGAACCATGAACGAGCTCTATCCTTTAAAGAAAATGGGAATAATCTAAGTTTAACATCATCTTCTGAAAAATTCTCATATTTAAAAGTTTGACAAATAGTATGAAAATTATTCAAATGATTATATGGGTGCTCATTTTCTAAGTCATAAAATGTTGGGAGACAATTTAGCACACTAGGTTTTAACTCGAAACTCCTAGCAGCTACATTTGGGTATCTTATGCATGATGTGCTCAAATTAGCTAAGGGATTGAAGTAGTCCTTAAATGGCCTCTCTTGTGGTTCTAGTTGTTGGTGTTACAAATCCATTTCAATTTTATTTTTAAATGCAATGTGTTTATGTGTGCGAAGTGTTTTTTCTATTTCAAGGTCTATATGCTCAAGATTAGGTAATAATGACCTTCGACCATGCATGCAAATAATACAAAAAAAATAAAAACAAAACTTAATAAAAATAAAGAAGAGAGAAAAATTACGATATTAACCTTGTCACGTTGTTACAATCTTACTATGAAAACACACACACAAAAATACGTGAAATAAAATAATTAAAATAAAAATAAATTAACAAGATAAATGAAAATTTACAAAGAAAAATAACTTGAAAATTAAATTACAGAAATTTAAAGAAGAGAAAAAGAAATGAAATTCTAATCTTAAAATGCAGATTCACTTTTTTCTTTTTTTAATAAAAAAATTACAATAAAATAACTAAAAGAAATTATTTACAAAAAAATAATTCTACAAATTAAAATAACTTACCTCCCCGGCAACAGCGCCAAAAACTTGTTGTGCAAATTTTATTGAACTCGCAAGCACACTAATCTATTGTAGAAATAGATTAACGGTGATGAGTGTCGATCCCACGAGGAGGTGAATTTTAATTACTCGTAGAATTAATTTTGTAAATGGGTGGTTGATTGGATTTGTGGTGGAAGTGATTTAAATTATCCTAAAATTTAAATGGGAATGACGGAATTAAATTAAGGTGAAAACTATTATAATTGAAGCGCTTGGGTATATGGATTCGTATCAACATGCTTTATGGGCTAAATATTCCTTATTAATGCCAATTAAATCATAAGGGGGGGAATCCACACCTCATGAATCATACTTTAATCAATATGGTGCTAAGCGCTTATCGTGCCAAATAATAATAACCTTGTACTAGGGAGCCGGTAAAACCAGAGTGGTATCTAGATAAGATTATTATTATTTGTCGATGAAAAGTCAAAATATCCATAAAAATTAGAGGGGAAGAGAAATAAATTTACCAAATAAAGCCTATGACACATGTTGAGACTTGCCCTTCAACCAAAACTTGAAAGAAAATTAGCTACTTATAATTGAAATAAGGGCAAAATAGAAATTTATTAAAATACGTAGAAAATACAAGATGGAGAAAGAATTACAGAAAAATAAGCCTAAAAATGGATTTAGGGGTATCAAATTAGGAGGGAGAGGCTCCCTTTTATAGATACATTAAATAAATCATGGCTATCGGATTAAAAACAGTTTGGATGCTCAGGATTGTGCCACGTCATCAGTCAACAGTACGCGGTTTGACCGCGCGGTTTGCACAGTGACACGGTTTGACCACGCGGTTTGAACAGTCAACCGGCTTGAATAGTGACGCGGTTTGGTTGAAAATAATCCTGTGTATATGCATGTACCGTACGCGCAATTTTTGGTCCACTAACATGCTGCCACGTCACCGATCAACAGTGTATATAAATTTTCTCCAATAGAATCATGGCACCTCATCAGTCAATGCTACATCATCAGTCAATGCCACGTCATTGTTCCGTATGTGTGAACAGTGTCATGAACAGTAACATGGACAGTATTGCACATGTGAATAGTACCGTATATGCGAACAGTGATATTTTTCCTTTTATGCTCCTCCTAAGGTTTTCGACTGTCCTGAGTTCAAAATTGATGTCCATTTTGTCGTCTGATCTCTCGTTCATTGTGAAATGACCACGATGCCCCTAAAATACATAAAATACTTAATTAAAATAAAACACACATAATTAAATCACAAGAAGCTTAAATACATAAAATTATGAATGTTAGTAAAACTTGAAGTATAAAATGACGATTTTCTCTTTTATAAATATACACTTTCTAACACTCAATAATACTAATAATATTTAAATGGGAAATGAAAGATTTTGTGATACAAATCAATTTCTTTTTGTTATTTTGTGGTGCCTTTTAATTTTACCAATCAATTAGGTAATGATCCAATTCAATTTTTTATTTTTTAAATAAATTAACTAGTGATACCATTGTAATAATAATCATAGACACTAATAAAATATCAATAATTACTAACACTACGGTGTCATAATATGAGTGATATTGTAGTAATAATAATTACTGACACCACAAATAAGTGTCACTATTTTTCTGAGTGCCAGATTACTGACATAATTAATAAGTGTCACAGAAAGTAATTACTGACACTACGGTGTCATAATATGAGTGATATTGTAGTAATAATAATTATTGACACCACAAACAAATGTCACTATTTTTCTGAGTGTCAGATTACTGACATAATTAATAAGTGTCACTGAAAGTAATTATTGACACTATTTTAATGTCAATAAAGACCATTTTTCTAGTAGTGAACAATTGTTTTAATGAGATCAATATTGAGTTGCTTCTTTCCTTGGCATGTTTATGCCTAATGACTCATTTGCAACTTTTGATAAACATAAACTATTTTAACTTGCTGAGTTTTATCCAAATGATTTTTCCAGAATAGAACTAATGGTACTTAAAATTCAATTTGATGCTTACACTATGGATGTGGGTTCTGAAAATAAATTTTTAGGATTCACCAAAATTGATAAGCTAGTAAGAAAAATGGTTGAGACTAAAAATAATAAATTGCATTCATTACCTTATTTATTGATGATATTAGCATTAATTTTACCGTTGCCACAGCTATAGTAGAAAGGGCATTTTAGTTATGAATTTTATGAAAAATCATCTGCGAAATCGGATAAGAGATCAATGGTGAATAATAGTCTTTTTTTTAACACTAATAGTAAATATTACAATCAAACTATGATATTACAATTAAAGTATAACCTATATTATATAAGACTACTATTGATATTTATAATTAGATTATCATTAGAATTAATTTATATTAATTTTTATGAATCACCATCTCTCAAATTTCGTAAAGAAGAAAACTATTTTCATAATTATTTATAATAATTAAAGAAGGAATTTAGCTCCCACAAAACTCAAACTACAACCCTCACAATTATGACGTGTTAGTGATGACACCATAGAAGACTTACCCATACCAATGAATTTACTTAGAAATCAAGACACAGTAGTAAGGCAGACATGGGCATGTGATGTCAAATAAAAAACACGGTGTAAGACGGAGGGTGCGTGCGTGCCGATTTTGTTCAAACAAGAAAGACCCACAATTATAGCCTTTTCATTTTCACACAATAAGCTTTTTATCTCTAGAGACTCAGGAAACAGCATGGCAATGGAATGGTCCCAATCTCAATTCTATTTTGTGGGGTCTTGGGGCTTTTATAAGGGCACACAACCCTCCGGGTTTTGAGTCAAAGACAGCTACAGAGCTTGTCTTTCTCCCCCAACACACGAGTGCTTTAACAAACTCGCATTTCTCATTTGATTTGCCAACCACTTTAGACATTGATTTGACACTCTCTTGATTTTCGTACTTTTTGCCAGGAGGCCCGAAGAGGTACAATTAAGCTTATCAATGCTTTGTCCCGAATAATCCAATGAACTAGATTTTTACGGTGAAAGTAAACGGTCCCAATAATATAGACTATTTTTTTCTGATCAAACTAGCCTTATGGACAACTAAGTTTTTTCGATATTTGATCACTTATCATAATCTTAAAATCATAGGGCATTCGATGATGTATTAGAAAACTTTAATTAGAGTTGAGGGTGTAGATTAATCAGATAACATCAATATGAGAATGTCATTGAATTAATTCAGCTAGCAAGGCTTATGTTAAGAACTTAAGAATTGAGATGGCTTTAGAAAGATCTAAAAATATGATGAAAGCTAGGTGGCAAGAGCCTTTCTTCGCAGAGACCCACAAATAATAAATGGATGCTCTCTTTTGATTAGTGAAGTTAAAGAAAAGACAGAAGAAATGCAAATAGAGCCATATATTCTACTGTGATGGTATAATGAAAGGTGAGGGAGGAGCAGATGTCTCTGATTATGGGTAGAGATGGAGGTGGTTAAGGCCACATGTTCCCCATAAATGCTCGAGACAAAGCTCAAAGGCTTGTTTGTAAAGACTTTCCATTTCCCTTTGTACAGTTTTATGTCGCCCCGGGTTGCTCTCATTGTCCCCTTTTCTTTTGTCCACGGTTCATGAATCTCACCCTAACTTCCTGTATTCGTGGCCGCTTGTTGACCTTTGACTCCGTCTTTGGCCATTAGAGTGGTAATTTGGATCACTAATAAGACACGAAAGTTTCAATTTCAAAGTCTTATAAAATAACACAAACAATAATTATATTATTGCAAAATTACTTTTTAATCGAGTGATGTATACTCGTTTATTTAAATTTTTTTTTCAAGTTTAGACCTTGTACATTATCTTATTTTCATAATAAATATTAATTTTTTAGTTCGTACATTTGGCCCATTTTTGCGCCCATATTCTCTATATTCAAGATGCAACGCTAAAAGTCAAGAATCCATCCAGTTGTTGGCTTTTGCCTACATATTACATCGTTGTATAAGGGCCTTGTATATAACTACATTGAAAGTTCTCATTTATTATTTCTATCTTGGGTGGCAGACCAAAGATTGATAAGGAAGTTATGTAAATGTCTATTAATTCTGAGCTTATTGCTTTTCAGAGCCATGCAACAGCCTGGGAGCAACATGTTGAGTTCCATGGGTGTCCTTCAATATGTTCTTTAAAATTGCCTCATATATTATGTCATCTTTTGGTTTCCCTACCTTACATTATGTGGGATCTAATGTTAAAAGCCATTTGGTTACGTGCATGAGACAGCCATTAACTTATTTTACTTTTTTTTTTTTGGTTAAAACCACCAAGATGTTGGGGAGTTATGTTGGATTCCTACTTATAATATAAATTAGAAACTGAAATACAATTGCAGGGGGAAAGACCAAAACTTCTAATATAAAGGAAAAAACATAATAAGGCAAAAAAAAAACAATCACCTAATATGGAGAGTCTTAGAAGCATCTAAATGAAGAGTATCGCTCAAACCAATTGGACGGTTTAGATAAACTAAAAACCGCTGACAAGCCCAATGAGAACAAGCCCACTTGACTACAAAACCAGTACCAAATGTAGCCTCTCATAAAATACGCCTAATGAGGTCTGAGGGGACAGAAAAGAAAGTACGAACACGATCAAGGAGATAAGCAAAATCCTACTACACAGAGCCAAAAGAATTGATCCATTATATTTTTTTCACTTCATATATTTGGAAATAAATTTCAAGATGATGATAATGTTTGAAAGTGGAAGTGAAATAACAGTTCCTTAGCACATCCATGCAACTTTAGCTAAATAAATTTGGTGGATGAGAATCTGTCTATTCTCTCTACCAAAAAAGTCATTCATCATGTGCGAAGGTGTAATGGCATCATCATCATATAGCAATGGTTGTACTTATTTAGCTTCTTGTTAACTTATCAAATTAAGGAGAATTTTTGCAAATTGAACAAAGAAGACAAGCTATTAAATAATCTAATTGGCATGCAAATTAATTCTGGAGTCCAGCATACAACAAATAATAAGCCAAGTACAACTTCTACAAATCAAATTGTGATTCCTAGTCATTTATTTGTTTACTGTTATTCCAAATGGCTCCCATGATGGAACTCTTTTGCTGAAAAACCTTCCCACCACCTTTGAATCCAATAAGTTTATTGCTTCCTCAGATTTGATGCACCTAGGGGTCTTGTATTGGTTAACAGAAGAGCCCTGAGATACAGAAAAATCCATAAGTGCATCAAAGGTTCCATGTTTCACCACCTTTATCTCCAATGGACCTATCGAATTGTCCTTTTTCCGGCACCTCCTATACACAGAATCAAGTGATTCTTCAACTCTAGAGCAGCATTGCTCCATTATATCAGTATCAAGCTCTGACAAATTATTACTTCCTTTTGACTTAAGCTCCCAAAATAGTACATAGTGACCTGGAATGGAGCAAGTGTCAGCATAGGCAGTGTACTCAGCGAGCAGGAACCCAAGAGGCTCAATAAGTAGCTTTGCTTCTGTCACTGCTTTTAGTAAATCTTCTTCATTGGTTTTATCTGTGTCAATGCTCAGGATCACGTTTTTCCGATGCACAAACCGGAATTGAGGAGCATTGTTGTGAAATCCCGTAACCATAAGAATGTCTCCAACTCTGTACCTATATAGGCCTGCAAAGAAAATTAAACGGAAAAAAGGATCACTCACCTAATGACATACAGTGTGCAAAGTTTTATGCTAGTGAATTGGTAAAGCTCACCTGCAAAAGTTGTGACAACAAGCTCATAGCAATGACCCAGTTTCACATTCATTAGATCAACAATTTCGGTTTCATCATGTTGGCCATCCTGATCTGAAATGCCATTGCACTGGAACTCTTGAGTCAACTCTCCATAGCTTTTCTCCACGGGTAAGAACTCGAAATAGGCCATGTTAGGGAGGAGGGTATAAGAAACATCAGAAGGCTTGCAAAGTGGTTCAAAATTGATACCAAAGTAGCATTCAGAAGATGCATACATTGTTGAAACTAACGGAAGCCCACCACTGTAATACTCAAGTATTGGAATATACTGGGCCATAGAACCTGTTACAATTACTTCAATGTACTTAGTTCTAGGCCAAATTTTCATAATTATCCCCTCCCATGATTCCCCACCACATTCCTTCTCAATCAAATTAGCCAAATCTTGATTAGCCTTTCCAAGTATTAGAGATACAGCGTCTCTGCAGCTGGGATCCGTGATCCAGTCACTTACATGGCCAATTCTTATATTGCTGCATAACTCTTTCCAGTAATCTTCCAAGAACTTTATAGCGCGTAAAAAGGCAGATGCAAAAACAGCACCAACCCTTAGAACCTCATCGCGTTGTACTAAACCACAGAGTAATTGACAGTACATACTCTGCTTGCTGTCAGGACACAAGATGGTCTCATCAGGACTTGTGTAAACATTGTACCGATTGAATGGCCTGTTCCTGAAGTTGTTGCTCTTGTAGTAGCTTGTTAGCACAGGCCGCGCCATCAAACCAGATGGTGTTCTAATTTCTGGTTTCACAAACAATAAGTACATTGCTTTCCCTTTGTCCAAGTCATCCACATATCTGCAAGTAGAAATAACAGAAACAAAAATTGTTCAGTGACATTTGTATGAATTGCCCCTTGTCCCCCTCTTTTGGGTTACTGTTGCATTCATTTTTCAAAACTTTACTACTCACTTGTTCATAACGGGAATAAGCATGTTATAAAAAAATGTCTTCCTGTCCAAGTCTTCATCAGTTGATGGCATCATTTTCGGCTGACCACCTGAAGTTCCAGAGCTGCAACAAATAATATTAATAAGTCAATTACTTTAACAAAGAACATGAATTAATATGACAAGATAGTGCGTGTGTGTGTGTGTGTATTTTGCACCTTGTAAGGAACTCAGTAATTGGTTCAGCTGAAATGATATCTGAAGGCTCGCCGTTGGCAATTCTCTCAATAAAAGGCTTGATGTCTTCATAATTCACAGCAGGAACATTTTTCTTGAAAACTTGTAACACGTCTACATCAAAATGGCCAATATTGAGATTGAAATAGCCTTTAAGATATTCAGTTTTTGCATTTCGGGTTAAAATTTCCTTGAGAACCTGCAGTTGTACTTGATACGCATTTGTGGTGAGGTCCTCCAAAAGCTTCATTCCAGCTTCATTATCATTTGGATCATAGTGTGGTGGTGGTAGCAACATCCTTGCCAATGTTACCGGCTGTTTGTTCATTAAGCATTACAATTCATATTATTTTCAAAAGGCTTCTTGTGTTGGAGGGGTAGCTGCTGCTGAGAGATTATAATTGGGGGAGGGGGCAAATGATTAAATAACTGATTTTCAGGAAGGAAATTTAAGGGAAGAAGGTCCTACACACATGGCCTTGTCTGGTAAGTTCAAGCTGTGATATAATTGGATAAAAATATTACTGGTCAATACCAACAGATTCAACCTACAGTCCCTTATAAAATTAAAAATTAATCAAATTCTTGCAGACTTTCAAAGCTAATGACAAGATTTGTTTGTTTAAGATTTTCTTTCGGTTACTGATTAAGTATTCAATAGTTAATAATGATGATGATCATTTATAACCCATAAAGAGATAATCGGACAATATTGCAATCGTGGCATGAAGCTTGCTCTGTTAAGAGAGTGCAGCAGCAAAAGCTAAATTTAAAGACATGGGGCTTGTTAGGATATCAGATTAAGATCATGTTTGTGGTTCTTGTGCTGCATTATTGTTTGAACAATAATGCTAGTTTGACAAAAGAAATTTTACAAAATTCTGACAAAAATCCCAAAACACAGTGTTTTTATTTAATTTGAAAAATGAAAAAAAATATGTTGAAAGCATACAGATCCCAATTTCTCAAATTTGCGTCAAGTGATACTATTTACTCACAATTGGACGGTTTCTATAAATTGATGAATTTTTAATTTTGCTAAACTTTTGCATGGGTTTTAATTTTGAATTGGGGTTTTCGTGGCTGTTTATTGCCACTTCTGCTGTTATTTAGAGTTTTATTCATTGCTGTTTATTTCTGATTTCACAACAGTTTAGAGAGCTATTTGTTATTTGATGCTGGTTAAAGTTATGAGTAATACTATATTTACTTAATCAGGATACTTTATTTATATACCAACTGATGTATTTGTTAAAGTTATTTGTTATTTTTCTTTTCTTTTGTTAAAACAAAATACTGTGTTTTGGTTTTTTTTTTAAAAAAAATTGTAAATTTTTTTTTGGGTCAAAATAGTATTATTATGTTACCTTAATATGTATTGTAGTATAGACTTATTGTAATATTTGCAATTTTTTTTGCGTTGAACTACACCCACTTGCTAATTGAAGGATTTTTATGGAATTGGAGGACTTTGATCAATGAAAATTTACATTGGTTTCGTTGAACTACACCCACTTGCTAATTGAAGGATTTGAGGACAAACAGACGACTAGTACTAGCTGTATCAAGTAAAATGATCAAGCTAGCAAGTGCCAAGTTGCATTTTGTAATTCACAATACCATGCCCCATTTGCTCTCAATCTCTCGTCTATCTAGGCCTCCCCATTCCCCATAAGATCTCCAATTCACTTTTTTCAATCTCTTTCATTAACCATCAATCGCCAATTTAAATTTGAATTTTACATGGAGAAGTTTATAACATGAAGAAATTCTAGTTCCGTACTGATATGCCACGAACCGTATTTCAATTGAATTAATTTATATCAACAAAATAAAATAAAATAAAGATCATATGTATATTCTCAAAGGGATCCGTTCATTAATGTCGACAGAATATGTTGCCGAGCATTTGCTTGGGATTGGAAAGAGCTCCTGTGGGCTCAAACTCGCGCAGTCAAGCATTTTGAGGGTGCGAGTTACCACTGGACAACCAACCACACTAAAGTAACATAAAATGTTAAACTATCACATAATGATTGATAGATTCGGAAAACAAACAAACAAACTTTAATAAATAAAGTGTGCAAACTTAGAGTTTGGAATTGTGGTGGTTGATGAAATAAATTATTTTTATTGTGTAGATAAAATAAGTTGTGATTAAAAGATAGTTTTATATTTAGTAAGTTGTATTACTATTGTTGGTGTGAGTTTAAGAAATAGAATATATGAATTTACTAAATTTTATTATAAAATATGTTCTATTATAAAATTAACAAAATGGATATAAATTTAAATTATTTTTTTATTTAATAAACATGGGTAATGCAGGCATTTCTGCATATGGTGCTATTTTTTGAGGTTTAAATAGAGCTTTCCATGGTTGTTTCACTATGCTGCTTGGTTATCCTACTTCCATTTTTGCTGAAATTTTTGCAGTCAAAGCTATTGAGATTGCTTCATCTATGATTTTGTGTTTCATTTGGCTTGAAAATGATTCCACATCGGCACTAGCTTGCCTTCACAGTCCTCGTTACTGTCATCCCTGGCAGCTTCGAATACAGCGATTGAATTGTAAGAGTATGATCAATAAAATGCAATTTCATTGCAGTCATATATATCATGAGGGTAATACTATAGTAGATGAGATTAAATAATACGGGAATTTCTTATTCCTCTTATACTTGGTGGGATGAGCAGCTTGTTCCTTCATGTAAAAGTCTGCAACAAGACTCTTAGGGGCTCTTCAAGCATCGCTTTTCATGATAGATTTATAAACTTGTTTCCTCCCCTTTTTTATTTTAATAAAATTTCTCAACATTCATATAAAAAAAAAAATTCTTTTATTTGTATATTAAGATTTATGAAAAAAAAAGATATATTTTTTCTTTTGTTAAAATATTAAGATTATAATATAAACTTTAAAAAGGTGTGATTGATTATTTAATAAGTTGTTTATACTCCCTACCTTTAAATTTATCAAACACTTTGTTAAAAGTTATGAAATAAGTTGCTTATAGTATTTCAACCGTAATCTCAAACAGGACCTTAGTTTTAATAAATTGATTGATAAAATAAAAAATATATATCTAATTAATATAGACGGATAACTTTCTTTTTTAATATTACAATAGTTATATTGATATTATAATAAAAAATCTGATGAAGATGAAGATGTCTATTCTTATATTTTATATTATAACTTGTAAAAATATTTAATCATCATTTAAAAGATGAATGCCATGTCTATTAAAAATGGTGTGGACTATAGAGGGGGGACTCATAAGTGGATTGAGTTCAAATGCCAGCCAGGGAGATAAGTACAAAATGCATTAAACAAACGTCGTACAATCTTGTATGGTTTTTGTAGTGGAGACGTAGGTGTTTCCACACCAAGTGAACAAATAAAATATGTATTATCTATTGATTTTTTTTTTAAAGATAGAAATGAGAAAAGTCTAAATTAATTTTTTAACTTTATATCTTTTATAAAATTTGAATATGAATGGACGAGGGCCAGCTAAAGAAATGTATTTGAAAATATCTTAGTTAAAACTTGGGGCAAGACACAAAATATCTTTGTACAAAAGTACTATTATTAATTGGATTTTCCTAAGTTATATGCATGTAACTTACAACCCTCTCACATAAATAATAAATGATTATTATTGATGTGAGAGGGTTGTAAGGTACATGTATGTAACTTAGTATTAGCCTTATTAATTTTGTGAACGAAGCTTACTATAATACAACATCAATTTTACTTGTGATTAAGGTTGAGAGTTTAAGCTTCCTCATATAGTTGTGGGAGTAAAAATTCCTCATAAATTAATTAATCAAATAAATGATTGACACATAGCGTAAGGACTCAAGTTGAGTCTCAAATTTTGGAGTGCCTAATATTATTTTTTACAAAATATAATTAATTGTTTAGATAATAGTAAATAATTAAAATGTTTCTAATCCATAACTTTTTGGATACTCAAAATTCATAATTCTGATGCCATGTAGATAAAGAACAAGTTCAAATGATAATGAAATATAAAAGTTACACTAAGTTGAGTTACGAATTAAATTAAATTAGAGTATCATTACAACTTTAATTAAAATTTTCCAGCTCATTTTTGTTCCAGCTCATTTTTGAATTATGATATTTTAAGACAGATTTATATTTTGTATTATGTACTATATGATGTATTATGAATATGACGAAGCTAATTTAAGCTTTGAAAAGTAATCGAAACGAGAAAAAAAAATTACGAACTAATATTTGCATTGCCAAAGAAATGGAAGGACTAATAAAAATGTTTAATTAATTTTGAATATCTGTTATTTAAGGTTTTTCTGCCACTTATATAGCTCAGCCAAGTCCTTAAAAAACGTTTAAATTTTACATTTGGTGTATTTATACTATTTAAGTTTTCACCTACCTCCAATCACCCATCGGGGAAAAAAAAGAAAAGAAAATATATTTTTAGAAATTAAACTTTCTGTAATTATTTTGCCTCAGTAATTTTTCTATTTTAGTTTAATTATGGAGACCTTTATTTCTTATTTTAATAGGAATAAAATTTATTACTTTTAGCCTATTTATTCAACACAATTATTTCGTTACTAGGGTTGGCAATAAACTCCGGATCCGGCCCGGATCCGCAAAGATCTGAAAGATCCGGATCCGGAAAAATCCGGATCCGCATGTTAAAAAATACGGATCCGGATCTTAAAGATTAAGATCCGTGCGGATCCGGATCCGGATCCGGATGCACTTGCATCCGGAAAACCGGATATCCGGATCCGCATTATTTTATAATTATATTATTTATTTAATTAAATTTTAATTGAAAAATATATAAAAGAAATTATTTATTTAAATGTATAAGCATAATTAACTCTATAATCTTCATTAATTATGAAAAATATATTAAATAATAATAATAATAATAATAGTAATAATTAGAGAATATTGTAATAAATCGGTTTACCTTTTTTTTAATGTTTGATTTATATTGTAAAATTATTGTTTGTGAATTTATGGTGTTGTTGTATGTTATTTATGTTTAATTGATGTTAAATTGTTGATTGTTAAATTATAATTGAATTTTGTGCGGATATTACCCGCATCCGGATCCGCATATATTTTTCCCGGATCCGGATGCGGATCCGGATGCCACAAGTATAATCCGGATGCGGATCCGGATGCACCTACATCCGGATCCGGATCCGGATTTTGCCATCTCTATTCGTTACTCAATCTTTTACAAATTTTCAATCATATAGAGGTGGATCTACATTTGGGCTACATTGGGTAAGAAAAAAAATCATAAATTCCCCTCATTTTTTATTAATTTTAAACAATAACAGAGTTTTTATTTTTTTCATATATATCCGTAATTCAATTGCCCTCATGTTTTCATCAATTTTAGTTAATAATAGAGTTTCTAATTTGTTTTCAAGTATATCCATAATTTAATTATAATTTTTTTTTCATTTGAGTGATTTTATAAAATGATTAAATTATATATTTATTGAATAAACTAAAATCATTAGGGGAGTGAAATTGTTATTCCTGCTTTAACATATTTTAAAAATTGTTCTAATTTTTTTAAAAAATATCAATGCAATATAATATGGTCACTAATATCAAAAGTATTTACAAAAACAACATATAATAACAATTATTAATTTTTTCACAAATTTTTTATGTAAATTTTGAGATTTTATTTGTTAGTTACGTTAACTAAGAGGATAAATTAGAAAATAAAATTTATATTTTTTGATTAAAAAATCATCAATATCTAGTTCTTCACAGAGAATTAGAGCCTCTAGCAAAGAAACAATGGCACCAAAGTACCTTTTTGCTAAGTTTAGTTTAGTTTATTACTAAAATTTTTGACTAATAATATTTTTATAACTTAAAAAGATTAATTTCATTGATTTGCATGGTAATTAAGTGCTTGACTTCAAACATAAAATTTTTGCTTATGATTTTCAATTAATTGTAATTACGTCTATTGATTATTTTAACTTGTAATTCTTAATTGATTTATTCATCTTATATAATTACATGTTATTATATGTTGTAATGTAAAATTCCATAATTGAAAAATAGTATTTTTATATTTGAATTGCTTTTTGTTTTTAACTTATGTATACTTATGAATTTTTATGTCTACTTCAAAATATAAATTAAGTACTTGACTTCAAACATAAAACTTTTGCTTATGATTTTCAATTAATTGTAATTACGTCTATTGATTATTTTAACTTGTAATTCTTAATTGATTTATTCATCTTATATAATTACATGTTATTATATGTTGTAATGTTAGATTCCATAATTGAAAAATAGTATTTTTATATTTGAATTGCTTTTTGTTTTTAACTTATTTATACTTATGAATTTTTATGTCTACTTCAAATATAAATTTCTTAAGCTCGGGGTAATATAAAATCCTAGTCTGCCCTTACAATCATAAATGTTGAGAATATTGGCTCACAATCAATAGTAAATGAATTCTATATTTTGAATAAAAACATGGACAACTTATCCATAACACACACATCCATAAGGTGAAATTATATATAATCACGAAAATTTAATAAATATTAACGATTAACAAATTATAGTACTTTCATATAAGTTGCGCACACATCAGTAGAAAGTCAAACGTTGAGATAATACTTGAATCTAGGAGTGGGCAATGGTTTAGTTTAGTTCCAAACCAAATTGAACCATTGATTTTTTTTATGATGTAGGATGTTATTTTAGGTAATTTAGGATTCTAGAATATTTAATTTTTTAGGATTTTCTATTTTAGTTTGAGTCAATTATAGTATGTATTTTAGTCTTTTATTTCTATTATAATTGTGATTTAATTTCCCTTTTTAGGTTAACTTAGGGAAATTGGTTTCCGATATTATAAATAGAGAGGTCTTGTCATTGTTTTGAGAACTTCAAATTCAATTATTCAATAAAACTACCCTTTTATAATTCCCTCTAGGATTATCTATCAAAATCTCTCTTGTAGAGTCGTTTGGATTAGAGCATCATCTAATTGATTTCTCTTTATGTGTTATTAAAAATCTCATTAAGCCGTTTGATTAGAACGAGATCTAATCACACTTCGATTAAAGCGTAATCTAATCGCATTGACTTGGTCTAGTACTAGAACGATATCTAGTGTTTTCTATCCAATCCATTCCGCTTCCGCTACTCACTCCATCATTTTAGAAATAAGAATCGGAACTGAATTGATTCGATTTTTGGTTCGGTTTATTTTTTTAGTTTTAAACCACAATTTCCTTTATCTTTTCTTTTTTTTTCCTGTTTTTGACTTTTCTCATATAAATTGATCAGTCTTTTTTAATTTTAAAAACCGAATAAGTTTGATTCAATTTTTCGGGGCAACATTTTTTTTACCCACCCTAGTTTGATCCATAGATTATTGTTAATTTATTTATGTCATGGTTTTTTTTTATTGTTTTTAAGTAAATTATATTTCGGTTAGTGATTAAAGGACAGTTTGGAATTGCGGAGGATGATGAAATAAACTGCTTGTGCTGTGTAGATGAAATAAGTTGTTGATTAAAAAAGTAGTTTGGTGTTTATTATGAAAGTATTGTTTTATTATATAATGACTAAAATAGATATAAATTTTTAATTGCTTGTTATTTTTAGAGTATATATTAATAAATTATTTAGACATATCTTTTTTCTTAAATATATGAAATTACATTAAAAAACTCTATTAAAAAATCCAAAAAATTTCATAATCTGTTACATAAATATGATAAAAATTCATACTTATACTTGGGATCTAGAGCCATTAGTATTGTGATGCTCTTAGATTAAACATATAAATATATATAGATTAAACTTTAAAAGCCATAGTTAATTATGAAATTAGAATATGAATTTATTAGATCAAAACTGGAAAGAACGTATGTGGTTATGGCAGTAATATGATATCTAATAATTTATTTATTAGAGTTTACTGATAAGTAAGATATAATTGTCTTTTTATTAAAATATAAGATTATAATAGAAATTTTAAAAAAGTGTGGTAACTTATTGAATAAACTGTTTATGAAAAACAACCCCCTACCTGCTTTTAAAAACTGCTAACAAAATAGAGAAAATTATGAAATAGGCTGATTTTACAAAATTTACCAAACACTATTTTTATAAAAAATTATGAAATAAGCAGCTCATTAAATTTCGACCGTAATCCCAAGCTGGCCCTAAGACTCATTGTCTTCCCTTATAAAATGTGTTTTATTTTTACGAAACAATTGTTTCTTACAATACCCAAGTTAAATCTAATTTATAATTAGATTTATGTCTGCGGTTGAAGAAAAACTCCTCCTTTTTTAATTATATATTAATGAACAGAGAAGAAGAATACCAAGAAGAAGAAGAATAAGTTAGAGGCAGATCTCTCATAGGGTCAATGAGGCACACTAGAGGGCCTTAGCCACATGAAGAAAATGATAGTTAATTGAGGTAATTAGACCTGCCCATCAGCAAAGCGCTGATCCCAATTAATATTTTTGTCTAGTGTTGTTTAATAAACACATTAATATTGATGACAAACAATGATTAAAGAAAAAAGAATTACTTAACATATATATCGGGATTTGCTAGATTTTGTTTAGTTGCTGAGAAAGAGGAGCTAAACAAGGGTATCACACTATCTTTGACTAATAAATTATCATTGTTTTTTGTTCACCTTTCATCCCATATTAACTGTCCTCCTCGTTTGATTGAAAAAAAAAATGAAAAGAAAAGAAAACTTAGCTGTCCTCTTTTCTATCTGACTATAATGTTATTAGAAAAAGATAAATTTCACCACGAATTTACTATTTTCAAATTACCTTTTCTACTTTCAAAAATTTTAAGTCATTCATTTTTTAAAAAAAATAAGGGAAAAATAGATGTGAATTGATGATTTTTTTTAAAAAAGAGATAAATAAATATTTTTAAAAATAAAAGGGAAATTTAAAAATAATTAATTTACAATAATGTGTAGAACTACTCATTTCAATAGAGTAATAATAGATATTCTAATTTTTAATCTAAAATTTGATCTAAATAATTTGTCATTAATTGAGTGACTGGTAATTCGTTACAAAGATCTAAGTGAATTAATTATATTATCTCACCAGTCAATTGATGAATGCCGTATTATTTAAAATAATTTTTTAGAATAAAAAATTTAAAATTCGCTACACTAGTCATTTCAAAATCAGGAACACAACTCTTTTTCAATTGTCACATGATAAGTAGCACAACTCCTTTTGAAAATCATCCCATGTCTATAGAAAAGACGAGTGTTGATGGGGAAAACATTTGGGCCTTGCATGAGCAAATGATTTAGGCCAAGGTCCAGTGCTAGAAATAAGTCTAGGAGCGACCTGATTAGTGGTGGCGTAGTAAACAAACTTACCAGCTCAGGCAGTCAAAGCCCGTATAGACCACAACACACATTACTCTCATATAGAGATGGCCAAAGGGTTGGGCGGCACGTGGCACGGCACCGACACGGCACGAGCACGTTCGATGGGGTATAAGGCACGACACGACATGCACGTGGGCCGGGTTAGGCCTAGAATTTTAGGCATACGGGCCTTAAAAGCACGGCACGATTAGAGATGGGCCAAAGTACGGCATGCGAAAAGGCACGTAATAAGCACGGTTCATTGGTGGGTTAGCACACGGCCTGTGGGCCATCAATAACACGTGGGACAAAATATATTTAAGTAAATTTTTTTAATAAAAAGTAAATATAAAATGTTATGAAATTAAAGTAAAATATCTTGAAATTAAATGTTTTAATATATTTTTTAGCATAGACTTTTAAAAATTAATTTAAATCTTAGTTTTAAATAAATATTCTAATTTATTTTATGTTTATAATTTATTAAATGAACAAGTAAATATCATTATTTTAATAAACAAAATTATAAATATCATGATTTTATTTATGATATTTATTAAATGAACAAGTAAATATCATGATTTTAATAAATAAAATTATAAATATCATGATTTTATTTATGATATTTATTAAATGAATAATGTTATTTATGATATTTAATTTTATTTATGAAATTTATTTAATTAATTTTTTATGTTTATAATTTATTAAATGAATAAGTAAATTCATGATTTTAATAAATAAAATTATAAGTTGTGACCTATGATTTGTTATATAGACATTTTGTAGACCGCAGTTATGACTTATTTTAATTGTTATTCAAGGATTGAATTTTTAATTTTAATTAATTATTATTGTGATCTATAAATTTACCTATTGTTGTGTTATGATTGGTTATTATGAAATAAAATATATAGTTATGAAATTGTGATAAACTAATAATAAAATATTAATTGCTCTCCTAATAAAAATTAATATAATTATGATTATGAATTTATTATTATTATGGGCTTAAAAAAGCACGCTAGGCTCATGGGCTTGCATAAAGCACGTCAGGCACGTGGGCTTTAAAAAAAAAAATTGGTGGGCGGCACGGCACGACACGACACGAACGGGCTCGTGCCCTGGGCCATGCCGGGCTCAGCTAAAAAAAATGTGGCACGGCACGGCACGGCCCATGGCCAATGTGGGCTGACTGTTGATGGTCGGCACGGCCCGTTGGCCATAGTTACTCTCATATTCCTCCAGGATAAAAAAATTTTGGCGTCATTTTTGATGTGATACACTAAATTTCAACACATGCAACAAATGATACAAATATGAGACATGAAACATGAAATTTATATATGAAATACTAACAAAACGAAACACGAAATTTATATATGAAATATTAACAAAAAATATGAAAACTAAAAGTTAAAGATGTGACATTAGAATTAACATTACTATTGTTAGATATGAAACATTAAATGATAAACATGTAACCGTTAGTATTACATATAAAATGTGGATAAAGAGGAATATAATTGAGATGAATATAAGTGAGATTGAAGATTACGAGGAGTGTGAATAAAAAGCAAGGTTTATATGCCGATCAATTCATAAAACAAGGGCAATTCATCTGTGATATACAGGTATCGACAAATATGAAAATTTTATGTTGATCATTGTTGTAATATGATTGTGATTTAAAAATTTTTCTAATTATAAATGTACCTAGTTGTACTTGCTGCTTATTTGATATGGTAACACGTATTATATGATTTAGCGCATGCCATTGTTGAAATTATTTTTTAAAATGGGATTTTGCCGAAGAAGAGATTATATTTGATTAGTTATTTTGACCAAAAAGAAGACCTGCTTCAGTTTGTACAAGTTTAGTTCAAGGGCGATATTATCACATTCCACGTTTTAAACTTACAATTGTTATTGCTTATTAGTTAGATTAATTTTACTTAATTGGAAATAAATTTTGTTCATCTAATATAATTTATGTCTTATATCTGCTAGATCCTAGAGTAAAATCTATAATCACCATGCTTAGCATCTACAATAGGGATGTTTAGCTCGCCATTATCCATATCTTCCATTTCTCATAACGATTACTATATAGCTGCTTATTTTATCGAGTTACACATTTGAGTCAATATTGTATTACCTCTATTCAACTAGCCATATTGGGCACTTGGGCGATGTTTTTTAATCTTTCTTTCCCTTCATCCTATGTCCCTAGGTTTACGAAACATTATGATTAATGTTTGCTTGAATATGTGAAGTTTTGACCACGAAAGAAGAGATCAATATCAATTTGTTTCTTTCTAAATCCATTACTTTTTAATATTACTTTGAGTCATAAAATATCTTTAATGTCTACTTTTCTAGGCACTAAATTGGTCTATTTAAATTTATTTTTTCTGCTCTATTAGTCAATATGTCCTCTATCTAAATTGTCTAGTGAGTTGTTAAGTTCTAAATTTGACATAGATTCTTTACTTTTTCTAAAGGCTTGAAAGTTACTTTCTGATTTAATAAGCCTATTGTCTAAGTCATCTAATTTATTGCTAATTTTGAATAAAAATTTAATAATAATATTTGCTTGTACTTGTTGAGTAATGTTACTTTCTTGACTAAATTCTTTAAAGCTACAACCTATTAGATTAATATGTGGTATTTCACGTTTTAATTCTTTTGAAGATTCTATTAATTTCTTTTTTGAATTCATTCATTGCCTGTTAATTTTATTCAGTCTAATTGGATTTGTTATTCTCTCTTAATATTTTCTATTTCAACTTTTAAGGTTTCTACAAGGTTTTTGTTTCTAATTCTACTGGATTAGGTGTTTTAATGTCTAATAATTGGATTAATTCTATTTTTTTTTTCTTGCTAGGGAATCTTCTAATCTCATTATTCAAATTAGCTAATAACTTTTTAATATAGTCTAAATTTCTTCTTAATGTATTTATATTGCTAGTTTCAAAGAATTTTCCTAGTCTTAGTACTAGTTTTTTCAGCTTTTCTAAATTGATTTCTAGGTGTTGTCCTAAATTAATTAATAAATCTATTATGAAATTTTGTTTACTATTGCTAGTGTGTGAAATATATTTAAATTGATCTTCTAGTGTTCTATGTTACAGTTAGTTTTAATTCTTTCTGTCGAATTTAATTTTTGTTTTCTATAATGGTTAATTTCTAAATCAATCTAATTTTTTAAAATTCATAAACTAATTTTTTAAATCTTCCAATTTATTTCTAATTTTTAAAGCTAAATTCTCACACTTATCTAATAATTTTATTTGCTTTAAATGTTATAATATTGCAAATTTAATTTTCTAAAGTCAAATATAGACAAATTTGTAGAAGTATAATGTTTAAGACTTATTCTTTTTTTATTTCAGGAGCTAAAGGAAATGCGTAATCTACTGGAAGCTTTATATTTCCTAATCTTTCTTCTAATAAATTGTATAATTGTAAGTGTTCTCTACTAATTCTTGTTATTTCAGTTTCTACAATATCTAAAGTATGTTCTAAAATTTATATATAAGGGTTATTTTTTATCCAAGCATCGGAATCTTTTCTAAAACATTGAATGGGATTTTATAAAATTTACCAAGATTTTCTTGAAATTTATCAATCGTGGAAAATATATCATGAAGTAAACAAAGTCTGCCTTGTAACTACTTATATAAAAAATATTTAAAACAAGAACAAAAGAGGTGCTCTAATACCAAAGAAGAGAAAAGAAAGAATTGATGGGCAAAGGAAGACTTATACGTGGTTGTTATACCGGCTGTATAAATTGATATAATTCTCGTTTAGGTTAACCATCATAGTATGTGTCACTGGTTTCTAGCCTATATACAGTGAATTCCCTAAAGTTTTGTGAAAACTGCAAAATCTACCTTGGCAAAAATAGGTTTTTCAATGTTTATTAAACTAATTCTGAAAACAAGCTGGTTAAAAACACTTTCAAACTCATGGCGCACATCTAAAAATGCCTTCTCAACACATTAATGGTTAAACATGCTAATGGAGACCGTGTTTAAAAAGAAACTTTTAGAAAAGCAGTAGAAACCTCCACTAAATTCTTATTATTTTTGTCAAAAATAATAACCCGTTTTTCAAAAACTTTGCCACTAAACTTTTTTCCCTTGAATAATAATAGGAACAACCTTTTCATATGACAAAATGTGTGTTTCATATTTTGGTTGAATAAATATTGATTTTAAAGAAAGTTACTCCATTTGGAGTTGTTAATATGCTATCATTGTTTCTTAATTAAAGTTTAATCCTAAAATAAATTTATATCCTACTTTTTCGTTAAAAATGAATGTTTGTGGTAATATATGCGTTTCTCCATTTATTCTAATGGGTATATTATTTAGACATTTTGTTATTTGTATTAATGCACCATTAAACTGTCTAACATCTATTGGATTTCTTAACTTATTTTATTTTCTTTAGGTACTAAACTATCGTGTATAATACATTTATTCACTCCCACATATATCATTGCTTTAGTATAAATTGTTTCTTTTTTGAATAATAATTCAACACCTATATTTATTAGTTCACTTTTTACTCTATTTATTTCTATTGTTTTGTCTTCCTGTTGTTGATCTTTACAACTATTACAAAAGAATTTATTTGTTTTTGTATCTCTATATCCTAATTCAAAATTTTTTTATTACAATCTATACAGTGTTACCAAAAATTGATGTGTAAGTTTCTAAAGTATTAATTTCTAAATTTGATTCTATTTCCAAGTTTGGTTCTAAACCTGAGTTTAGAATAAAGCGATATATGAATTTCGGTCCAATAAAACTTAGACAATTTCCTTAAGGAACAAATTTAAGTTTTGAAAATAAATATCAGTTATTAGACAGTCAATAATGTATCTTAGATAAATTGTGGTGTTGTAATAACCCACAAGATAAATTAAAAGTGGCTAATGTACTCATACATTACTTTAAACAAATTAATGAGCATGTAGATAGTAATCATTTTGTATTTTTTGTATTGGTCAGAGGCAGACAACTAGAGGTAGTTGTCAATGGAGAGAGATAGTTAATCTAACAATCAATTACCTTAATCTATACTATAGAGGTTTCTATACATTTCATGAAGCAATAGAATTTGCTAGACCAAAAATAGGACCATATTACTGTGTTAGCCATTTGATTAACCCTTTAAACAGTGCATCAACATCATCAACTAGACAGTTAAATAGGTTTTTAACAGTTCATCATGATCATCATCACTATTATCAGTACAGTTTTGCAATTATTGTGAAGTCATGACATGCTAAATTAGAAAAGCTTAATGACATTATATCATTTAGGAAATAAATATCATATTCTACTACTAGATCATTAAAAAAAAACCCAAAAACAGAATTAACCATTAGAAGAATTATTTAATCATAACCCAGCTGGGCAGTTAATAAAAATCCACCAAATTTCTTCCTTCCTTGGTGACAACATAGACATTGTAAAAGAAAAAATAGTAGAAAATCTATACAAAGACTTTGTTTCTTTAGCCAACCAATTATTCTATAACCAGTTAAATTTTTTAATTAAATTTGGACTTGGACGGTCTAAACTAAGGAACATCACCCAACTTAGCATGATTTTCTCACCATTTCCTTTGATTATTCTTTACCAAAAACACTAAACAATGAAGACTTATTAGTTAAAGCCCTTAGTTTTTGAAAAATAGGATTTTGTTTTATTAATTATTTGGGTGTTGGTGGTATGGAACAAAATTTTATTATTAATGTACAGTTTTATAATAGATAAGACTTTGTTTAACATTGATGGACAGAATTTAAATCTGTCTAAGTTAAAAATATAAATAGTGCGTATCATTCCAAAACTAAGGCTTTAAAAATAATAAGTCTTCATCGTCAAGTGTTTTGGCTAAAGAATAATCAAAGGAAATTATGGGAAAATAATGTCTAAGTGGGGTGATATTCCTTAGTTCTTACCATCCAAGTCTAAATTCAATTAAGAAATTTAGCCGGTTATAGAATAATTGGTTGACTAAAGAAACAAAGTCTATAGATTTTTTACAATGTACATGTTGTCACTAAAGAAGGAAGAAATTTGGTGGATTTTTATTAATTGCCTAGCTGAGGCATGATCAAATAATTCTTCTAATAGTTGTTTTTGTTTTGGGGTTTTTTGAGTTTTTGATGATTTAATAGTAAAATATGATACTTATTTTGTAATATAATATAACGCCTAACTAACTCTTCATTAGCACTTTTTAATGCAATTATTTTTTGTCTATATGTATTTATTTCATTGTCTAAATGATACCTAATGTCATTAAGCTTTCTAAATGTACGTGTTATGACTTCACAATGGCTGCAAAACTGTATTGATTATGATGAAGATGCTAATAAACTATCTAAAGAATTATTTAATTGTCTAGTTGATGATGTTGATGTACTGTTTAAAGGGTTAATTGAATAGCTAACATGGTAATTCGGTCCTATCTTATATCTAACGAATTCTATTGCTTCATAAAATGTATAAAAACCTTTATAGCATAGATCAGGAAAACTGATTGTTAGATCAACTATCTCTCTCCACTGACTATAAATGTTGGTTGTCTACCTCTGACTAATACAAAAAATGTCAAATGATTATTATCTACATGCTCATTAATTTGTTTAAAGTAATGCATAAGTACCTTGGCTATTTTTAATTTATCTTGTGGGTTATAATATTATTGCAATATGTTCTTATTGTAAATGTATCATTTTGTACATACAATTAAAATAACTTTAAAGAATTTATTATTCTTATAATTTCTAATTATGTATTTGATTTTCTACTTTTTGTTTCTAATTTTCTACCAGTGTACATTGCTATTTCTTATCTTTTTTTTGGAGCTATCTTTATTGAGTTTTTGTATTAATATTCCTACCCATTCTAAACTACTTGCATCGGTTTTTATAATTTTATAGTAACTATTTATAGGTAATGCTACTGGCTTAAGATCTTTAACTATTTATTTAAGTTTTTGAATTAGTTTTATATCTTCCCTACTATAACACTACTGACCATTTTTACTTACAAATGTCTTATTAATGTACTAGGATTTGCTATAAATTTCCTATTATAATTTAATAATCTTATTAATTTTTATAGTTCTTTAGTATCTTCTATTTTATCTGGAAATTTTAATATCTTACTAACTATATGTAGCTGTAATTCTATAGTTCCTCTGTCTATTGTTAGTTTTAAAAAAATTATTTTTTGTTTTAATAGTTCAATTTCTTTTTAGAAATTAAAATATTATTACTTTTAAAACAATCTAAAATTTTATGTAAGTGAGTTATGTGCATAATAAATATATGATGGAGGCAATAGATTCATGATGGACTTGCATGAGTCACGGGATTTCCTTCACTCTTTTTAGTTTTACCTTGTTCTTTTTCTTTTTTCTTTTTTTTTTTTGATAATGGTTATTTTAACTAGAATTAGGAACGCGAGCCGAAGTAAAAAACGGATCCCAAAATTAGTATCACAAATCATTTTGTAACCCAAATCATATTTAAACTTGTAACCCAAATCATATTTAAATTAGAAGCAACAACCTGAAATTGAATCTACGAACCCAAACTGATCTGAACTACGATTAATTACCTCTAAGTGGAGAAATTTTAGAGTACATTAGAGGTACCATATCAGTCATACAACAAGCAAATGATATTATAACATGTGTACATTTAGTTTGAAAATCCATCATACAAGTGATGGTTATATTAAATTTAACAACACATGACGTGTATGTATCAATTGGTTGTAATATATTAGAGGTATTTTAAAATTTCTCTTTTAGATAACAGATTTTTTGATAAATTTAAAAAAGATGCACATTTTTTACAAAAACTCGAGCTTGTGACAATCTCTTAATTTTTTCATTAACTTTAACGGAAATAATAAATTATTTATAAAATAATATTTTTACCCTTAAAATTTATTATTAAATGACGTTTCTGTTGGGAAAATGTGCTCTTTAAAAGCATATGTGTTTATTTAATTGTAATAAACAATTTTTCTGATTAATAAAATAAATGAGGTATTTTATTCAAGTATCTTAATTGCATTAATATTTTGAGTAAAGTCCATTTGATCATATTATATGTATTTATGTGATCACCATGTGGATTCACAGAAGACATAAATACAAGTTATCTTATGATTAAATAAATTATGTTTGATTGATAAATAAAGTTGGGCACTTTATTTAGGTATAGATCTTGTAATAAATTCATTGAATGATTTGTCTTAATCATGTATGAATTTATTGATGAAGTACGACTACATTGAACAGGATCATATATGAGATTTAATTAACCTGAAATGATCGGCCGACTTATTAAATCTCATAGGCATTGATTTTACTGTAATCTTAATCTTGAGTTAGTTATGATTTCATGATTGTAATTGTTATTCCATTTGAGTTACCAATGGTCACGACACATATTTGTAGTCAAGATTACCCGGTATCTTGGTGGAAGCAATTATGAGTATTGGAGTTATAGATTAACAATATATAATTTGTACAACACATCTCTTGATGGGTTTTTGGTACTTGATCATAGAATTCTCTGGCCAAAGTATGTCAACATATTTAATATGTTGAAAATGATCATTAGAGAAAACCAGTAAGAATCAAGGAATAAGATGTAATTAAATCGATTGGACAGTTGAGATATCGATTTAATTAATGATGTGGTATAAAGGATTATGCGAAAGAAAGAAATCAATGTGGCAGGCGAATTATTATTCGAGCATACAATTATGGAGGTCAGTTCCAATCTTATAGTGGAGTAGAATTGGAATTAAATAATTATATTTGTTTAATTACAAATTTAATTATGTAGCCACTATTGTATGCTCCCAAATGATCCCCAAGGTTATTTCATTTAATTGACAACACCATCACTTGGACCCAAAAGCAATGAAAAGCGGCGTATTAGGTAAAAATCATAATTATAATATTTGTTAAAAACCTAGTATGTTATATTCAGAAGTGTAAAGGGGGCATGATATTTTACAAGGTGGTCAGTTAGTTATTTACACATTCTCTACTTTTACGTAAGTGGAGAGAAAGTATTTAATTTAAATATTTAAATATTTAAATTAAAAAGAATTCTATTTTAAAATAGGAATCCTAATCCTAACATCTTAGGGTTTTTCATAAGATATTATAAAAGTCTTTTCTCCTTTTTAGGGAGAGAGGTGAATTAGGGGTTTTGAAAAATACAGAAGACATCTAAGAGACGCCAGTTGCAATTGGGAGTGGTGAAACAGACGCCCACACGTCCAGTGTTGATCAATCTTGAGTCATAGCCTGGAAGATCGTTTGGAGACGGATCTACAACTCTCAATCATTCGTCTTCTCAGATTATCAAAGGTATGAATTTCTAGATTACTTAATTTTTATATGTTGTATGAGATCGGTCCAAAAAGGTTTTAATTGAAAAATTGAAAAACCTGAATTTCTCCCTACAGTTTCGACCCTTATAATAACCACAAAATGATATTTATATTCTTAAAATTAGTTGCAAAATATATTTTTTCTCATACTGAATTATTTTTATTTTTTAGATAAAAAATTACATCTAATTGTAATTAACGACTTTTTTTGGTTAAATCATACAATTTTTTTTAAGAATATTAAATAAAACTTTACCGTTAAAATTTATTAAAAAAAATTTTGTTTGATTCAACAATAATTTTTTTTAAAAAAAACTGTACAATTTAAAAAAAAAAAAAGACCACCCCATGTAAATCGAATCGAAAACCAAAATGATCCCCCCTTGTCGTCGGGAAATAGGCTCCCGGCATTACAGTCACACCCTTAACTTGGATACTTAACGGATCAGAACTCACTGCAGAGAAGCAATCGAATCAATCAATCAACAGTGGAAGAGCCAACAGCCAAAGGAAAAGTGACGCCACTCTCGTCGATGTTTCCAGTCGAGGACGTGCAGAGGGCAGCGGAGCGCGTGCAGGACGCGCTGTCGGAGAAGCAGCAGGAGCTTGACCGAGTTAAAGAAATTCATCGCCGATAGCACAAACCTCATTGATCTCGTCCAGAATCTTCCCGAATAACTTCACCATGATATCATGGGAAGTCACGTTCACACCAATCACTGCTAACTTACACGTTTCCTGCTCTATTTTTTCAAAGATAGAAAATAATAACCTTTCCCTCTTTTTTTTTTTCTCAATTTTTGATTGACAGTTTCCGATTGGAAAAGCAGCATTTTTTTCCTGGGCGTTTGGTACATTCCAATGAGTTTATGGTAATTCATTCTTAAAGTTTAATTTGTTTTAACTATTCTAGTCAATTCAAGGAGCGTATGGGAGTCATTATGTAAACTTTGAAAGTGCTTTTCGTTCGTTTTATGGTTAATTATAACCTCTTTTAGGATGTTCAGGCACTTGGGAAGTACTTTAAGCACAAAAGGATTTTTTTTTTTTTTTAAATGTTTAGAAAGTGAATGTTGTAGAAGCACTGCTAATCAACCTTAGTTAGTTAGAGAAAAATGTTAGAAGAAATAAAATGCCTTGCCTGGTAAAATTTCACTACAAGGTCTGGTAGTTCATTGAGCATGTGATTTTTATTTTTGGTGACTTTTGATTTTAGGTTCTTTTGGGAGAAGGGTGTTATGCAGAGGGAACATGCAAGCCAACTGTTGAGATTTTGAAGAGAAGGGGGAAGGTCTTGGATTCCCAAATTGATTCTCTTAAGGCCATGATGAAGGATCTTCAAGCCGAGGCTTCATTTTTTGACACTACTGCCTCTGAAGCAGCGGTAAGTTTCACAGTTTTGTTTTCAGGTCAGCTGGGAAGTGTCTATGGCAGTCACTGTTATTAAATGAAATATTATCTATTGAATGCTGTACAAGATTCATCACTCATGCTGTTTCTCTCTACATTGATAATTGTGAACTGATATGTATAACAGGAGGGTCTTGTAGAGATAAGCCAAGAATATGAGGAGAAAAATTTGCCTGGAAGAGCATCTGAATCAGGTAGGTTTTTGTGTCCTAGTCCTTGTCTTGTTTGAAAATTTGTAAAAGGTTGAGTATATTTTTGGAAATAAGAATGCCCTTTTCTATCCTTCTAGGTCCACAATGGCATCCCAAAAGCCAAAGATCTACAATTAGGCAATCACCATGCAGGACCGGCTCTAGGATCTCTTCTTTTCTAAAGTTTGTCTGTGGAAGTCATACTTGTAATTCATAATGATGCTAGCTATGTATTAGATTATTTTCTGTACTTGCACTGAAAATGATATATAAATGTTGTTTTCTAAGGTTTGTTGAAACAAGATTCTCCCAGGCTTTCTGAAGCTGATAACCTGAAAGATGAAGATGAAGAATATGCCCGTATGTCCAGGCTGGATGAACTTGAGAAAGAAGAACTTGCTCGGGAAATTAAAAATGGAAGCGCTGAAAATAAGCGAAATAATGTGGTTAAAAGTGACAATGCAAAAAATGGAGATGAAGATAAAGACTATGCTTGTTTTATGTCCAGGTTTGATGAACTTGAGGAGAAAGAACTCGCTGGGGAAACTGAAAATGGGGGTGGTGAAAATAAGCAAAAAAAAAAAAATTGTAATTATATTCAAGCTCAATAAGCATTATTTCTCTTTTGTCTTTTGTGGAATTGGCATATTGACGTTTTGCCACGCAGCATAAATGTTGCACGTTCTATTGCTTTTTGCACTGTATCTTTAGTCACACAAACTATTCTTATGAAAAAAATAGTTGAAGAAATTTCCCTTATGATATGCTGCCTAAGATTCCCAGTTCTTGACTCTGTAATATCTGTGAAGTAGAATTCTTTGGTCAAGGAAGCCTATTATTTTATTGCGAACCTGCAAAACGTGCTTGGTTCCCACATTATCTAATTCAATGTGTCTACTTCGTCGTATCATACTTTAAAAAAGAAGCTACCTAAATAGTTATAAGAAATATGTTTTGTTGATTCAGAGTGAAGAATTCGAAATGTATGGACTGATCCTCAGTCATTAATTCCAATTTTTGGTATGGCAAACATACAGTTGCAGATTACAACACAGCCTCCTTTTGTAATCTAGGGGCCTAATTGATAATCTTTTTGTGATTAGAACAAATTTTGGTGACTTCATCTTGATTAAGTTCTGATGCCAAGTTAAATTTCCTTTGCTTTTTGTGAATTCCATACTATAAATCCAAATTTTGTTCTTAATGCAAAATGACTCATAGAACAACCTCGTGCTGCTCATCTATTTTTTGGGAGGGAAGGAAAAAGATATGTTTAGCACCATAATAGAAGTAATATTTCCTTATAGATTTGTGTTAACAAGATATATCATGTGTGCTATGAGGTGTACACGATTTGTTTGTATGGTGAAGAGCTTGCCCTGCCAAAGCCTTGACAAGTCTTTTTCCTTAAAACAGATCTCTGCCCAGACTTGAAAGCCAGAATTTGATCATCACAAGGTATTTTCCACCATTGTTTATTGTCAGTTCAGTGAGCGGAATATGTACCTCTCCTTGAAGGGGAAAAACGGTTGTGGGTGGGGGGTGGGGTTGGCGTTGGCGTTGGGGGTGGCGACTGGGTATATGAGGTGAACCAAATAGCGTTATTACATGAGTGTGAGTTGATGTGACAAGCTTTCTTTCTTTTTTGACAGGCTTCTACAGAATCTATAGTAGAGCAAGATTATAATCTACAAAAAGATCTGCAGGAACAAATCAGGAAGACGTCGAAGGTATTGTTGATCCATACACATTGACAAAAATGTTGTTCATTAACTTTAAATCCTAATTGTATTTTGACTGCTGCAGCCTCCTGGTTCTCATTCATCAAAGGCAGTATCCAGATTTAAGATGCAGAGGAAGTAGTTGCCAAAGTAGCTCTAGGCTGTAGCTTGTTTTTTCTTTTTCTGAAAAGAAAATGGGGAAAAGAATATATTATTTACATTTTCTTTGGTAGAATCTGAAGCAACCACCCCAAAGAAAAGAGAAAAGAATCTACGTATTTGTACAATGACATGATACAATGGCAAGTTACATACTTTTGATATATTTACAAATCAGCAAAAATAACACATTCAACCCTTGGGTATCTTCTTTCTCTTCCTATAGTCTTGCAGTAGTTTCTCCCTTGCTGAAGGAGTTGCAGATAAGATCCACTTGCTGAATTCAAACAAATCCATACCCATGAACCTAGCGAGAAGTCTGTATTCTATGTTCTTGCGATCTTTGTACGAAGCGAGGCTCTCTTTACCATCTGCACAATCCAACAAATTTCTTCTCTTGGAAGGGATTTGCGGAGGCTGTGAACTCAAATCCTGAGGGATGCTCTCTTCTTTCTTCCTTTGAAAACCAGGCTGCTTGTTGACAATGTCATCATTGCGATGAGCATAGACAATTCCTGAACATGATCAATGGTTAGGTGATTGACCAGATATCTTAATAACTCATTATTCCATTCATATTCAACTCTATACTCCCTGATCGATGTATAAAATCTTAACTACGGTAAAAACACACAAGTTGAACTTACCCATGTCTTCAAGGAGCGGTTTAGATGTCCTAGCCATCTCCGGATCACCGGACTTGCTAGTCTTAGATCCTGTTGAAAGTAATGCATTTGCATCTTTAGAGGAAACAATATGGGTTTCAGGCACCTTAAATCCCTGATTTGTACAATGATGCCGCTCGTGTTGTTGTCCCTGCTCTTCATGTGACTCGATGATTTCACTAGTGAAAAGCTTATCAGAGAGATCACGAAATAGATTGCAGATTCCAAAAAGCTCGCCTTGAAATTCTTTGCAATCCTGACAAAAGGTAATTGTGTCAAATGCAAGCACGCTATACATTCGAATACATAATCTAAAAACTAGACAAAGCAGTCAGCTTCTGATACACATTTCTTCTATAAACACCTCTGCTCCCCCTAACCATGCAACCAGAGAAAAAAAAAAAATAATAATAATACCTGGACACCTTCAAAATATCGTTTTTCCAACTTTCCGGAAACAGCAATATTTGATAGCTGCTGTTTGTACACCTGACGGGTATAAACAAGTTCCTCGAGGGAGCCAGCAGAAAGAAGGCGGAATACGATGACATGCCGCTTCTGCCCAAAACGAAATGATCTGTCCTGGGCTTGTAAATCTTGGGCAGGATTCCAGTTTGGATCAAATATAACCACACGATTTGCACTTACAAGATTCAATCCAAGCCCACCAGCTCGAGTTGATATCAGGAACACCTGAAGTAGGAATTAAGAAATCAGTGTCCAAAAGGAATTTAGAGCACAAAATTCCTATTCAATGTAGAACATACCTGTTTGCTTGGACTTGAGTTGAAGTCATCAACAAGAGACTGGCGCAGGTTGCTAGGAGTAGAACCGTCAAGTCTTGAAAAGCTATATCCTTTCCGAATGAGGAACTTCTCCAGTATGTCCAGCATCCTGGATGCAGCAGTTCAATGTTAAGAGCAGAAAAAGGAGTCCAATCAAAATGAAGGTGCTCTCACTAACAAGGATGATGAAAAATTGTAACTGTGTCCCAAAGAATAAAAAGTTAATTCAGCAACAAATTTTACATCCAACAAACTTAAAAATGCCAATCAATCAAATTTATCACCAGATGACCAATTTCCATCTACTACCATTCAGAAAAATGTGAGGCTGGATAACTTCCACGCATCAACTGATATGTGACGCAAATTAATTTCTAGTAACTTCATCAATTACTTGATGTCATTGAGTTGAAGCTGAGATACTGGCCCATTGATATGTGACGAACTTCTCATTAAAACTAAAGATAAACTTAATACCTAGTATAGCTTCATCATTTACTAGATGTCTTTCAGTTGAAGCTGGGATGCTGGCCCTTAAAATTTCATTATTATTTTGGCAAATAGCCAATGCATAAAAAATACTAAGATAGGATGATAATGGCTGTAGTCTCTCTCATACTTTAATAAGTGGATTGATTGAACATCACCTGACTGCGTAACTGAAGAGAAGAATTTTGTCACCCTTTGAAGCCCAAGAGTACATTAGCTTTTCCAAGGCTCGCATTTTACCACAACTTTTAACATCACTCAAGCCTAAGAAACTCTCGTTTTGAACGTTTCCTCCCACCAAATCAATATCAGGTCCAAAGACAGCCGAGGCTAACTCTGCATCCTTCCTCTGTTTATCTAGTTCATCTCTGGGGTTAGGCTTAATAAGCTCCAGGTGATTGCTAATCTGTGACACAGTTCCAGAATGTAAGCATCAAAGTAACCCAGGATACAGTTGATAACAGCAATTATCTACCACCTAAGGATTTGAGGATACACATACTTTTGAGGAATGTAACGCCACTTTATGAAAAATAACATAAATGACTTGTGTTCACACCATATAAAATACTACTCTGTTTCAACGAAAAGCAAGTGTACCATTTTTCAAAGAATTGATAACAGAACTACCAGCTAATCCAATGGCTCAGTGGATGGTCCTTCCAGCATATACAGTGAACTCAAGGGCTTGTAAAGCTTATACCTAGAGTATCGAGTTGATTGAGAACTCATTCAGAGCCTAAGTGTTAGGTCACCAAAGGATCGTTCCCAAGATCCAAGGCTCTTGTAAAGCACATGCACATATCATGAGTCCATATTATGTTTGGAAGTATGTATTCTCCATAATCTAAAGAAAAATGGTTTCAATAACCATAAATAAGGTTTTATGAAATCATTAAATTCTTTTTTATTGAACTATAAATGTTTCGCTCAATCCCTATATTTTGACTTAAGAGCTCGTTTAGTCCCTATGTTTTAAAAAATGCCTTCAAAACACCCCACAGTTAAATATGTTACATCTTACTTTTTCTTTTCTATTACAATAATACCTACACAACAATATTCTTGACATTAATTAATTTATCTATAAAAAATTTAATAACAACTTAACCAATAAGTATTTATTAACAAATTAATCAATAAATATTTGTGTGAAAGAACTAGTATTTTTTGTTCTTGTGCAGCAATTCCGCAAATAATTATTTATAAATGAACTAATATAAGCCAACTTAAAGAAATATTTAATATCTTGCAACAATTTTACTAATAATTATTTTATAAAAAGTCAATTTACCAAATTAATCGTAAAAATAAATAATAATAAAAATATTTGTGTAAATATTTATGTTACTTTGGAGGTTAATTTGATAAATTATCATTTTGTTCTTTCCATTATTATTTCACGAATATTGTTACAAGAATATTATTGTAAAAAAAACAAAAAGTAAGAACAGGAGTGTAACATATCTAACAGAATAGGTGTCTTGAGGTATTTTTTTAAATATAAAAGTTGAAGGAGCATTTAACTCAAAGTGCAAGGACTAAACGGCATTTATCCTTATTTCAGTCACAAAAGGAATGCTAATCTGGAACAACATTCAATAGCTATAAATGTGCTGAAAAGATAGCTAGATCTTTTGTGGTTTTTAGGTCTGTACTTCCTCCTAAATTCTGACACGTCTGCAGAAAGTGTTAGAATACACTGCACCAAGTATTTTAAATAACCTGCTTTCCTTATCAAATGTTTTATTAAGTTCCAGTTTCATAAGGCAAATAGCAATCAATTATTTAGAAGACAAAAAATTTAGTTCAACTACATTTCACTGTAGTATAATCTCACATTTTACTTTAGTATAATCTCACTGAAAGACCAAAACCACTTTTCTTCAAAAAAAAAAAATCCAACCATAAAACTGTGAAGATTTTGTAGCCTTATGGCAACTATAAGTAGCAATTTCTTGACCAATCATAGCTAACAAAACTGCAAAATTTTAAAGATCATTACCTGTTGGAGTTTGACAAGGCATGGAAGGACGAGGCAAAAGGGGCATGAATCACACCCATCAAGGTTATCCCTGTGAAGATAACGCCACATAATCCCATCCGGTACAATCCTTTTGCAACATTCAACTTGGGTAAGAGGGCTTCCACAGATACAAGGCTGATCCTTATTAATGAGGCACTGGATCTCTGGTAGTTGAAGCAATCTTCTATATGCTCTTTTTTGCAAATCACTCATTGTACAGAAAACCACATTATCTTCCTTTCCCATCATAAGATGTCCAATAGTCTCTTCCTTTGTCCTTCTTAACAAATATTTACGGAGAACTGCAACTAGGTGTTGTTTTCGTTCATCAGCAATCCGGATAAATCTTTCAGGAGCAGTTGATCTCTGGCCATGCTTGAGAGGTTCATCATAAAACTCCCTGAAATGTTCCCGTGTCCCCAATGATCCAGGTGCAACCCAGTCAAAGAGATTGTACAGTTCCATAATTTTGTTTTGCATTATGGTTCCTGTGAGACCAATACGATTTCGTGTTTTTAGTTCTAAACATGCCATATAAAGTTTTGATTTTTCATTCTTAAGCCTATGGGCTTCATCAACAATCACTATCTTCCAATTGACCTCTGACAAAATACTTCCATGGATTCTGTACGAGTCAAAACTAGTAATAAGCACCTCAACTCCACATGCCTCCAGTTTTTCAAGAATCATATCACGATTTGGACCATGGTAAATACAGACATTAAAGGTAGACCACCTAGAGAATTCAATCTCCCAGTTCTGGATTACAGAAGAAGGGCAAATTATCAGCACATAACCCTTCTTGTCCACCTTATTATCTTTCAATATTGTAGAGTCACTAGATTCATCTTTCCCAAACACAGCAGCAAGGAATGCAATTGTTTGAATTGTCTTTCCAAGCCCCCTAATCGAACATTTAGAAGGCCACAATGAGCTCTAATAGCACAGCAAAAAGAATTTAACAACAAAATCTGAAACAGAAAAGTATGGGGTACTTGTTTTCAGGATAACAACGTTGCCTCTAGACCCTATCTACACCTGTTGCTTCAGTCGAAAATGAGAGATAAAGTGTGATCAATGTAACAAATGTACTCACATGTCATCACCAAGAATACCTCCATGTTTGTTTTTGTATAATTTGTACAAGAACTTCACTCCCTCCCTTTGATGTTCAAGCAACCTACAATTGATTGATGCCGGAACCTGAAAAAAGTCAAACAAACTTTCAAACTTCTAATAATGCACCTGCAAGCATACTCTCAAATACTCATACTCTAACCACAATGAATTTAAACAAATTAAAAATTCAATTTTCTCAGAAAATAGTTGTATAATCATTACAAGAATTTTCTTTAAAAAAAGTAGAAGTTTGACACCTGTATAATTGGAAATTCTCCATCTTTTGACAAGACCAATGGCTCAAATGGGCCTGTATGATCAAACTGAAACTGACCCAACTGGTGTCTACCGAATTTTTCTTGTTCTTGTTCTTTCTCCTCCTCTTCATCATCAAAATCATTGCTTTTTTCAACCGGGCCCTTCTCTCTTCGGGTTTCTGGGTTCTGTTGCGGCAGAGAAAAGTTGTAGGTTTCTCCAAGTCGTTGGAGTTGCTGTGCAAGAGATGATTTTGGGGGCCTTCTTGGTATGATTAATGTGTCGTTTGATGATTCTTGGGATACTGATGAAGATTGACTGAAATTTGATGGGAAATTTGAACAGGGTTTTAGGCTTTCTTTAAAGCTGCGCAGCAATGACATAGCCTGGGGGGTTTGAAGAAATACTTTAGCATCAATTCTCCACAATTTGGATTTTATTTTTTAACTTGAGAGCTTTTGATGGATTCAATTTGTTTTCTTTTCCTAAAAATGTTTTTGGTGTTTCCAGAAAACAAATTAAATTATTTTGAATCGGCTAAGTTGTATTATCTCTAACTTAGAACAAGGAAAATAGGTACGGTAAAACCCTCCTGCTTCACCAGTCACCACAATGAGATACTGCAATTTCAGCTATTTGTCCCTAATGAATATAGATAATAATCACTAAAAGGAAAATATCATAACACAGTTTTGAAATCTTCTCCAGCAAAAATAAATAATAATGGTTTAACTACCAGGCAACGAAAAACTAAAAAAAGGCAGACAAGTAATCCGTACCAGTACTGCATCCTCGTTAAAGTAAAGCAATGTGAGGACTCATATTCTAAAGATAAAGCTATTATTTATATATTAGATTTCTGTCACGCAGATTAAATCTATATAAAGGCAACTAAATTAATGTTTGCATAAAACAGTTCAAATCCCATACAAAGTTCAAAATCATGGGAAAATAAACAACCCACGTCTTTCTTTCTAAACTAAACAAAAATGAGGTAGAAGCTTAATCTCAGCTTTTTCCTTGTACTTGACAAGAGTCGTCATACCATGTCATTTACTTGTACAGCTCCCAAACTCAAGCAATCAACTTTGTAAGACACAACTTTTGTGTTTATGTCTCCAAAATACAATAATTAACGAGCAGATTGTGCCAGCAATTTATTTTAAAAAAAAAAAAAATCTGATGATACTAATAGAAGCACAAGTATGATACATAACTACTACAGAATGGCATCAAGCAAATTTTCGAAACTTCTTTCAATGAAAGAATCCATATCAAATTGTATTTGCATTTAAGATTGACAAAAATGAAATAATTCACAATCATCAATAAGGAAATGTAGAGAAGACACTCAAGCATAGGGAATTATGATGACAGAAATATTGTTATTTTTATCTGGCGCCAACTAGTTGAGACAGAGTTGTGCTCAGTGACAAGTAATAGTAAATAATAAGTATTTACCAAAGCAATTGACAAACAACCTTTATCTAGGATTTCAGGAACAGAACAATCTAGAAAACAAGTAGGCATGGCACCCTTGAACTGTATCAAGCAGAGGAGAAGTTTGGCACGCTTCCCCCACAGCACGGTCCTTCCATTTTTTCAACATAGCTTCAGCAACAAAAGCAATCTGATGTTGCAATACAGCCGCACCAAGTGGTCCGACTAAATTCAACCTTGTTGCAGCAGAAATAATGTCTCTAAGTGTGATAAACATATAAGCCCTCTGAGAAGTTCCTCTATGCAATCCAAGAAATCCACAGATAATCCCAAAAAGAGGAGCATGATGGAAAGCAACATTTCCAAAGTTGAGAGAGATTTCCCTCATTTTCTTCAGCGATGGGACTTCTGTAAACACCGAGGCAGCCACCCTCAAAAGTGCTGAACCTTGCGCAGTCGATGCTTTTCGACTTACTTCATTAGTTAAAGTGGCGTCCAACATTCTGTCAAGTTTATGCCAGGTTTCTAAATCTGGACTCATAGCTGCGGTGCACACAAAAGGAAGGAGCAAACTGCCAGTATTCTCCAAGATATGAATCACATATGTCCGAAGATCATCAGGAGATGATATTAAACGAGCTTGAATTGCTGCCTCAAGACCAAATGAATGTGCAAATCCACCCGTAGGGAGAATGGAATCGAGAAGCTGCCATTCACTCCAATGTAAAGGTAATTCTACAGATGCTTGTTTTTCTTTTCCATGGATTACATTCGCCTGATCATCCTCCATCTATTAAATGAAGACCTAAGGGCTAGGGATTAACAATTAACCAGAATATGCAATTGCTTTAATTAGAAACAAACCAAAAGTCATTGAGAACTTTATGCATATATAAAAAGGTTAAACGAGCTGAACTGGATGCTAACCATCCATTATATTTCTACCCTCATCTATCTGCATTAATATGTACAGCTACCAACTTAATGTAATAATGGTGGACTGATGCCCTAAAAAAAAATCCTCACGGAAGGGCTCAACAATAAATTCCCTTCCCACAAATGTGAAAAAGTGGATGGCCCATTCCGTGGAGAAAGGGTGCCCGACTTCTCCTCTGCTTGATACAGCAAAAGGGTGCCACGGCTACTTGTTTTCTGGATTGTTCTGTTCCTGAAATCCCAGGAAAAGGTTGTTTGTCGATAGCTTTACTAAATGCTTATTACTAAATACTTATAATATGAATTCAATTTAGACTCCCAATAAAAGATTGTTCTGTTCCTGAAATCCCAGGAAAAGGTTGTTTGTCAATAGCTTTACTAAATGCTTATTACTAAATACTTATAATATGAATTCAATTTACACTCCCAATAAACCTCAAAATGGTAAAATTTGTAGCGTAGCAAATTAGAAAGCGAAAAAAAAAAAAGAGAGAGAGACAAAAGCACAACAAACACCAAAGAGTGACATGACAGTTTGTTCTTTATCTTCCCAAATTGTATTATCATCATCAAGTTTCTACTAGATAAAATAAAATTTACAAAAAGAGAGAGAGAGAGAGAGATCACATAAAGTTTATAAAACAGGTTAAAGTCACAAGGCAAAAGACAATCTCATTGAAGCAATTGAATTTAGATAAGCAAATGGAAGGATGACTTTCAAATCTGAATTTTATCCTACACCTATAACAGAGTTTAATAACTATTGTTTTATTAAGAGTGAATAATAATAATAATAATAAAACTAACTTACTTCAGTCGACGCTTCCGGCGTACCACCGACGTGGAAACTGCGGCAGACGTGGAGCTAGCCCGCCTCTATACTGACGTTTAACAGATGATAATGGCGGTTATGGTTTCTTTATCCTTGTAACTAATAATATGTGGGTAATTGTATTACATTATCGTGTAACTGGCTACACATGGCTGCCACGTAATTATAGTGTCTTGAAAAATGTCATATAATATAAAAGAGGGAAGCACAACGAAAGAAAAAAGGAAGAAATTTATTAGGGATTTGTCGGGAGTGCCTAAGTTAGGTTTAAAGTAACTTACGTTCTCTTACAGTAATAGTACTATTAGTAGGACTGAGTATTGTTACTGTAAGGGCGTAAGTTACGTTGTGAGGGTGTAAGTTACGTTTTGAGGGCGTAAGCTAGCGCCAGCCTTGTCCCGGACTTACCCGAAACATAGGGTACTTAACTAAATACAATTTTATATTCCAAAATTCTCTATATATGTCTTTTATTATATGCAATTACAAAATTATATTAATTCAAAACCTAAATAATCTCAACCACTCACATTTAGGTCGCGCAACATAACCCCCAAATTTCATTCACGACCAGACCAGCATTATCATTCACGACCAGCATCCGCCAAGATGTCTGATGAAGTTGTTCCGGTGGGCTTTGAGATGAGATGAACACCAATGACGCTTCTATTGCTTTTATTTTGCGCTCTTGCTGCTACTAGGGTTAGGCAAAATACTTGACCCGAACCGACCCGACCCAAAAATTTTCGGGTTTGGGTCGGATCGGGTTGTGATTCAAACCCGATCGGGTGAGAATTGACAAACCCGATCGGGTTGGGGAAAAAAAAACAGACCACATGTTACACATGCACACACCTGACAGCACCAAATAGTCAAAACTCAAAGGTTTCAATTTTCAACACGCAAACTGCACACACAGAGACAGAGTCACGGACCTGAACTCAACTCACGCTGTCACGCACACACAAAAAACACAAAACAAACTCAGGCACACGGCACACACAAAACACGAACTCACGCACACTGCACACAAAACACAGAACACAGAAAACACAGTCACACAGTCACACAACCACATAACCCTCATGAACCGTCTTCAATCAATCCTCGTCAGAAACTGAAACCCAACAAACAGCCACGATCCTGCGATCTGCTGCCGACTACCGCGATCTACTACCGACTGCCGCGATCTGCTGCTCCATTTCTTTGCCGCAACTGGGCCGCTCCATCTCGCCGCCCGTCTGTTGCTCCATCTGCTGCGCAACGATTCGCTCTATCATTCACGCCGCGATTTGCTCCATTTGCTGTCACGATCTACTACTCCAATCCCGCCATTTGCTACTGTGATTTACTGCCGATTGTCGTGATCTGCTGCTCCAATTCCGCGACCTCCAACCCGACCCCCAAGTGTTTGCTCTTTGGCGTGATCTACTGCTCAGCCTGCTCCAGTGCTCCTTTCCTTTGTGACTTTGAAGTTTAACTTTCAATTCATGGTATAATTGCAATTTGCAAGGCTTCTTCGATATTTTTTGTATGATTTTTTTTAGATGCGTACTTGCACAGTGTAACTCGAACTATTTTTTAACAGGACAGCTGGGAAAAATTGTTTTTTGTTTCCATGGTATAAAAAGAAATGTAAAATAATATACGGTTTATTGAGTTCAAATTTTAAGCTAAAATGTCATTTATTTTGAAAAGAATGTTAATTGGTGGAGTTGTTACTAAAAGAAATAAATCCGACTTTTTGTTGATCGATCTTTGATCATTTGCATTTGCAGCCAGTATATAGTATACTATATAGTTATATTATATATGTTTAATTGGTTATTTATTATGTAATTAGTTATTTATTATGTAATTAATTATTATTTGACTGTTTTAATCATTTATTTTTAAATGTTAGTAATAAAATAAAAAAATTGATGTATTTATGATTTTGTTATGAATAAATTTTATTAATTGTTAATAAATAACATACATTTTGTTAATTATTAATAATTGAAATAATGTTAATTGATAATTGTTAATAATTGTTAATAACAATTAATAGTTGATGTTTTTATGAATAAATTAGGACATTATGAATTTATGAAGATTAAATATTAAAATTAAGTATTATGTTACATAAATGCATATATTTTAGAATTATAATGTGTTATGTGATTATGTGCACTTATGTAGTAGTTTTAACTTTTAAGCATTCAATCTTAATGAAATTAACTAATTCAATTAATATTTTATTGTATGTTAATTATCCATTAAGTCGTTAAGTACAAGTAATTTGGGCTTGAAATTAAAGGGTTTATAATAAGAATTAAGACATAGATAGGCAAATAATATCATATTATTATGGGGAATGGGAATTCCGTAATTGGATATTATAAATTAATTAATTAATCATGAATTTCTTGCTTTTTGTTTATGGAGTATGAACAATTTGAATTGAAATTACTAATTAGATTATGTTAATAATATTTCTGTGTGTTTGATTTTTGAATTAATTATTATTAATTATTATTTTGTATATCAGATGCTTGGACACTCAAGATCGAATTCAATGAGTGACGATGAAGAACAAAGTGTACAAATGGAAGGAACCCAAAGAGGAAAGGAAAAGGCAAAGCGGAAAAGGCCGCAAATGAAGAAAAGATCGCAAATATGGAATTATTTCACTTTACTCGAAGATAATCCAAACAAATGCATGTGCAACTATTGTGGTAAACAATATCAATGTCATTCAAGGCTTGATGGGATTACAAATATGAAGAGGCATATACAGACATGTGAATCATACAAGACATTTCGGAAACAACAAAATGGAAGTCAACAAAATTTGACATTTGAGGGCGGCGAAGAAAATGCAAGTAATTTGATTTTGGGTAAAGGATGGAGTCAGGACGCGTGCCGAAGGGCAGTAACTAAAATGATTATTATGGGTGGGTTGTCGCTCAGTTTTGTAGACAACAAAGGATTTAAGCATTTCTGTAGTGTAGTTATCCCGCAGTTTGTTATGCCATCTCAGAGAACCGTTGGTAGAGATGTTATAGAGTTATTTTTGGAGGAAAAGACAATGTTGAAGAGTTTGATTTGCAACAACAAGCAGGTAGTGTCTCTTACAACTGATTTATGAACTTTTGTTCAAAACATGAGTTATATGGTGATTACAGCTCATTTTATTGATAGTGATTGGTGTTTGAGGAGGAGAATTATTAGTTTTAGCGCAATCGAAGATCATAGAGGGAAGTCGATTGGCAAAATGATTGTGGCTTGCTTACAGGACTGGGGTATTGAGAGATTGTTTGCAATAACTGTTGATAATGCCACTACAAATGACATTGCTGTTGGTTATGTCACTATACAGTTGCTTGCTTTGAGGAATGATGATGCACTTGTGTTGGCTGGACAATATATGCATGTGCGTTGTTGTGCACATATATTGAATTTGATTGTTGTTTCAGGGTTGGGTGAGTTGGATGCTAGTGTTGCCCCTATTCGGAATGCTGTGAAGTACGTGAGATCTTCCACCACGAGGCTGCGGACATTTAAACAATGTGCTGAGCAGGTGAATTGTCCAAAGGGAATTGTTGTTTTGGATTGTCCTACCAGGTAGAATTTCACTTATTTGATGTTGATGACTGCGCTGAAATTTCAAGCGGCATTTGATAGAATGGCTGAAGTAGATAAACCGTATAAGGCATACTTTGCTGAGAAAGAGAATAATGTTAAAAGGGTGGGCCCACCTGGACTGGATGACTGGGAAAGTGCTGAACGAATTATGAAGTTTTTGAAGGTAGTTTATGATGCCACATTGTTGTTTTCTGCCTCTTTGAGTGTGACTTCTAATCTTTGTTATGATTCTATTGGCTTAATTGAGAGTTCATTGACTGCACTATAAGAAAGTACAGATCCTTGGGTGTCTTCTATAGCTTATAGTAAGAGGGAAAAATTTGATAAGTATTGGTAGTCCATGGGAAAGATAAACAAAATGTTGATTGTTTCCTCTATTCTTGATCCACGACCGAAAATGGATTTTGCTAAACTCATTTTTGAGATTATTTTTGCCAATGATCATTTGATGATTGAACAAATGACCAAAGTAGTGAAGGACTTGTTGAATGAGTTTTATGATGCATATAGTGCATTCTCTGCTAGTTCCACACCATCGATGTATAATGAAAGTGGTCTTAGTGGCAGCTATGGAGATACAAGTTCTTTTCAACGTTTTACAACTGAGGTTAATTTAGTCGATGTTGCTGGTGCTGAAGGCAATGACGCTTTTCAAGTTGCTCGCCCTTTCCTTAGATATGCTAAGAACGTTTCTGTTCAGAATGAGAGTAGAAGAGTAGTATCTGAGGTGGAAAGGCACTTGAAGGACCCAGTTGAAGATCCCAGCAATCTTAAACTTAATGTTTTGCTTTGGTGGAGGGTGAATGGATCGAGGTATCCAATTCTGGAGAAAATTGCAAGGGATGTCCTCGCTGTTCCTATTTCCACAGTGGTATCTGAGTCTGCCTTTAGCACTGGGCGTCGTATTATTGATGAGTATAGGAGTTCTTTAACCTCGGCTATGGTTGAGGCATTGATATGCACTGAAAATTGGCTGCAATCTAAACTTTTTGCCAATTCCGTCTACAACCTCCAAGAAGACATTGAGGAGCAAATGTTTCATATGGAATTACAAGAAGGTAATGTTTTTAATTTTTTATCATACATTATATACATAATATATTTAAAATGCATAATAACTTTATATATAACATTTACATGTAGTCATGTACTTGAGTTACTTACTAATTTTTTTATTTTATTTTATAGAGCTTATAAGATCGCAACCTTCAACCGTGGGAGTGGTGAGCGCCAACATTGGTGTTATGGATGTTTGAAAGGTAACTTTTAATATATGTTGTTATTCCTAATTTGATATTATAGTGTTATTAGGTTGTAATTTAAACTGTAATTATAGTTGTTATAGGTTTAAATTTTTAAGTCTAATTGTAGTTTGTAAAATTATAAATTTGTAATTGTTTTCATTAGACAAGTTGAAGTTGATAGAATAGTATTATTGTCTAGTATTATTATTAACTTGATTTGGTGATGAATGCCATAAAATAAGCATGATTGACTTAATATTTTTTATTATATATATAATCAAGTGTGTGTGTGTGTGTAATGAAAAATTTGCTAAACATATTAATATATTATATTTATTTGTAATTATAAATTTTTAATGATATAATAGAAATTAGAAAAACCCCTTTAGCTCAATTAAAAATATTGGATTTATTTATTTGTGTTGCGTTTGATGTGTAACCTTATGAATTTGGTTTATTTGCTCAATTTTTTTTTATATGAATTGAGTTTATTCATTTGCAACATGACTTAAAGAAAATAGTTATTGTACATTTCTTCAATCCTTCTCTAGGCAATCGGCACTTGAACTTGGAGTTCAAGAATTTGAATTTAGAACTTGTCAAAGTGCTTACGTAGAGCTGTGGAGGAACTAAGGTAGAGGAACCAAGAAAGCTTATTTAGTTTTTATGTTTGAACTTTGTGATATGTGTTTCTAAAAAATTTAATTATGTTTAAATTTTGTGACTTTGTGAGTTTGTGTTTCAAACTTTCAAATACTAGTATTTGGAAATTGTGTTTTGAATAGCCTATTAGTCTTTGGACTTTTTAAGTTTATATTAATTTTAACTTTTATTAAGTTTGGATTTTGTTGGTTGAGCAAATAATAATCCTAGTCTTACCCTCTAAGGCAATATGCAAATAATCTAATTCTAACATTTTAACTTTATTCATTTGATTTCATAATATTTTATTTTATTTTTTTCAGTTGAAAATTAGTGAAAAGGACTACAATTAAGAAATATGTCTTAAAACCACCATAAAACTACAAAAATAGGGAAAAAATAGCTCAAATTTGCATTAAACGAAACTGACCCGAATTGACCTGAACTCAATCCGACCCGTTTCAAATCCGAACCTGATCCTACCCGAATTCAAATTGAATTATTGACCCGACCCGAATAGTTCGGGTCGGGTCAATAATTAGGGTTCCATTCGGGTTGATCTTTATTTAACCCGACCAACCCGCAACCCGATCGGGTTGACCTGAACCTGATCCGAACCCGGTTTTGCCCACCCCTAGCTGCTACTTATTCTAGCACCCAAATCTATTGTTTTAAATGGAAATTGGCCAAATTAAAAGTGAGTCACCACATCCACAATTGATTTTTAGCATGTGTTGGTTTTATTGCACTGTTTTTTGTTGTTCTATTTTAAATATCTTGTCAATTTTATTAAACTTCAACGTGACAATCAAGAAGCAATCATCAATGGAACTTTTTGACTAGGGTTTTTAATTTACTAATTTTAATCATTCACAATTTAATATTTATTTATGCAACAACTCTATACATATTTAACTGTTTGTGTGAAGATTAAAATCCAATGTGCTTCAAACCTAAGGATAAGGAATCTTTTGCTATAATTATTAGTACAAATGCAACTGAAGCTGGCCACTTTTTCCTTGTGAGATTCCAAGTTTTTCATCTATGGCTCAAGGAAGGATTCACTTGTGATATATTACAAATGAGTAAATATAGTGCTTGCGTATTGCCTAAATGGAGTATTGTGTATATAGAAGGCTGAGAAAATTGATCATTTGTTTATTACTTCATGATTAAGGGTGTTGTATTAACAAAAAGGCAGTGGAGTTTTTTCAAGTTATTCCAACTTCCGGTACCTCACTTTTTTTTATGGATAATCATTATTTTTCTTGGACGGTAGAAAGCCAAGTCTTTATGAAGTTATATTGTGCATCTTCTATTCAGATTATTTGGCAAGAAAAGAATAGGAGAGTTCTTGATGATGCTTACAAGGGACTTATTTTTTCCTATTTTATTTTGCCTTGATGTTGGCTAGTCATTCATCTTTACTATAATCCTTCTATTTGATCTAATAAATCTATTAGGCAGACAGTTTGCTTATGGTAATGTGATTTTATTACTCTGCAAGAGGGTATTAAGAGGACAATTGACTCCAATTCACACTTTAGAACTGAAAATCAGTTAAAAAGATAAGGGTCATCCAAAGCTTATGTACTTCATTCCCAGGTGAAAAATTCAAGCCATCTCTTTTCCTTTAATCCTAATCAGTTATAGAGCTTGATTTATGTTGAAAAATTCTTAAATATCAGTTGGCAAAGAATAAATGTCAAAATATACTAATTAAAACAAAGTGAGATTTAGTTAATTAGATACTAATTAATGTCAAAATATATAATTGTAGAACCAATGTGTGCATGCATGCATGCATGTTAGCCTCCACCATACAAACATTATTTTATTTTACGATTTAGATCGATATGAAAAATTGTATATTGTAATAAAAAAACTACATATTATAATCAATCAATAATATATAGAATCTGCCTGTTAAAGGTCTTCCTTTTAATTTAAAAAAAAAACAGCAAAAGAAGTTTGATCTATATTATCTCATTCTCAGATTCTTGTTCTTAAGCTTCTTATGTCACATGTTTTGCTAGTATCTGCAGTTGTTGGTAATCGAAGAGATATGAAACCTTTCTTTTTGTTTTCAAATCTTTGTCTTTCTGATGTTTGGCTGTGATGTGATTTCAAATACTCTATTTTCCCTGCATGTAATGCAAAATGATTGGTTACAATTGGCCAAATTTCTTAATTGATTTTTGATTGTAAAAAAAAATTTATATGTTGTGTGATCATTTAGTAGATTGAATTCACATCCAAAAAAATTAAAGAAATAAATAAAACTTCTTGCAATTGTCGTATAAAAATTACTGGACCTTAGTTGCCTAATCATTACTATACTCGACTGCCACGCCATGTATTTTGATCAAAAAAATTACAACAATGATAATAAATTTGGAGTATTATTTTTTTAGAAGCTAAATTGATAATGTAGATATGCATTATAAGTTTAGACTATATGCATTTTTTAATTTGAAAAATGGCCTAGACTTTCTGTGTTCCCAAGCGATTAGCCACTACATTGGTTGGCTAGGTGCTATAATTCTAATATCTACATTTTATTCTCAAAACTTTTAGAAATTATAATATGGACCAAAAAATTTTAATTTTCTGCAAATAGGTCTAATTCCAAAATTTAAAGCAATACTTATTGAAATCAAAGATTGCAAAACTCTTTTATTTTAGTCCATACCTTGAACAACAACCAATTTCATAAAATACTTGGTTTATAATTATAAAACCTTTGGTTTATAAAAAAAATGATGATTTATAAACATTTCATGAAATCTTGGAAGCTGCTCTTAGTTGCTTCAAGAAACCTTGAGTAGAAAAGTATTTTCAGGCATTATTGTTTCAGTCATTTTTTGGATGTGAAAGAGTTGAAATTTTCTGCTCAATTATTCCACATCACATTGTTGAGAGAAGTGAAATCAGATGAGAAGGAAATGTGGTTTAGAATTGGACGTAAAAATATTCCATTTTCAATGGAAGAGTTTGCCTTGGTAACAGGATTAAATTGCAATCCATCGTACGAGCTCAATACTACAAATAACGACAATGGTGATAGAATATTGATGAGTTCTTAGATGAAAATTGTGCAATAACAACAAAAGAACTTTGTGAAAAGTTCATAAAGCCTAAATCAAATGATGACATGAAAATAGTCAAGCTTGCTGTGTTATACTTTGTAAAGTCGGTATTACTTGGAAAGGAGAATATAAATTATGTAAAATGAAACTAATGTCCTCCTTGTGGATAATTTTAATGATTTTAATGAATATCCATGGGGATGCACTTCTTTCAAGATGACCATTGATAGTTTGAGAAAAGGCATTGCAGACCATGTGGCTAAGCATAAGGAGAAGTTAAATACGACTTGTAAATTCAAAGGAGCAACATATAGTGTGCATGGGTTCCCTCACGCCTTTTTGGTAACAAAACTAAACTAATTTCTATATCGCTTATTGAATTCTAGAACAAGTGCTCATTGTTTTGTGTTTTGTTTTTTTGTTTTTTTGCAAGGAAATTCCTTGTTTGTAAAATAAGATAATATTTGCTTAATGGATTTATAGCTGATTTTTAATTGTGTGATACCAATTTTCACCTATTGTAAAATAAAATAATATTTGCTTAATTGTTGTCTGATATATTCATGGTCTTGGCTTTAACAAGAATTCTTGCTCAATTTTTATCCATGGTCTTGGCTTTAAATTAAAATATTCATATTAAGTTTGTTTAATGCAAACTTACTTTAGTAATCTCTTAATTGGACCCACTAGCAACTAAGAAGTAAGGATAGTTGTTAGTATCATCTATTTGTTTAGAATTTGCCATCTTTTTATTTATATTCAAAATAAATTGTGTCATTAATTATACAAGTGTGGACATATGAAGTTGTTTTCGTCATTGTTGATAAATGTGCAAAATGTTATGGTGATTTATTTCCTAGGATTTTGAGACGAAAATCAACAAAACTTAAAGATTTGGAAGAGATTCAAAACGAGATATTTAATAAAAAAGCCTCCAGGATGATTTTCATAGAAAAGTTGCATGCTACTGAAGATGTGAAGGCAAATAAACATTACATGAGGTATTTTACTGAAGATGAGTGTCTTAAAGAGATCGGTGAAGAGAATAATGATGATATTGAGTCAGATAATGACCCAGAGGCGAATCTTTTATATGATGATAGTGAATCACATGATAGTAGATACTAGTGCTCTTACCTCCAGTGCTCCAAGAACATTGCCCCTAGAACATTTAAATGAACCAGCATCAATACCAGCTAACATAAAAAAAAAAAGGGTAAGTCATTGCTATATTAAACATTTTAGTTTATAAGTACTTTTTCGATTGTGCGTGCAAATCTAATATTTCAAAATTTTTTGCTTAATTATTAAAGTAGTTAATCTCGACATGCCTCTAATGCATTTCATGGTTTTATTGTCGAGGAGAAGATTAATCATCTTGGTTGTCACATTCAAAACATTGAAGAAAATATCACAAAGATGGAAAATATGATGATGAATATGGGCACAAAAATTGATAACATTGAGGGGAAAATCAATCATATTGACTTTATTGAACAAGCTTATTCAGCTACTTGAAGAGTCTTTAACTACAAAGTCTCAGGCATTTGATTCTAAGGTTTGATACATAAAACAGTTAATATTTATTCATTGAGTATATATGTTTGGTTAATTCTCAAACAATTTCGTTGTTATGTCTGTAGCATATGAACGATCCTATAGATGTGTCATTGGTCTCATTGATGCAACAACCTTTGGAGATGCGCGTCAATCTTTATAGCATAGAAAATGATACACTCCCATTGAAGATGCCAGATGATTGTCTTAGTACAAAGAGGGATCCTATTATCATCTCAATGCAAGGAAAAGATTGTAGATTGGTGTGTAATTTACGGAAGAGAAGAGATAGAAAAACTTCGACTTTCTTATAGACACGGTATACTAATCCCTTGAAGAAGCTGCGAGAGACATCGAATATTAAGGTGCACCCTCAAGAGACAATGGACTTTGAAGTGCATCCCTATATATCCCAAGAGGAGTTATTGGAGTTGCAAAGATGGATGGATATCACCAATGATGAAAAAGAGCCGTAAGTTATCTCATGCTATGATATTAGATTTTTATGAATTTTGATTATTATAATGTATGCTTATTTAACACCTCTAGTCATCTTATAATTTATTTTATGCAAGAAATTTATCGATTTGACTCTTATAGAGGTTAATTGAGAATTTTTTTCGTAAGTTATATACATTGGACATGTGATTGTCTAATCTCGAAAGTTTTTCTAGCACAACATTTTTTAGGATTATTTTGATAAACATTTGCAATTTTGTTTACTTTTTTCACATTTTATGTTCAGCACATCAACATTAGACGCTACTACTTAAGGAAAGAAATGTCCAAGGCTGCGAATCCAAACAGACAAGCTTTTGCCATTATGGGCTGCAATTTCTGGTACAGTCAATTTTCATTACATATTCCTTAACCTCTAAAAATTATAACAGCTAATATATTTTTGTTAAATTTTCTAGAATAATACGAATGACAGATATAAGATGTACATGCAAAACCCAGATAGGGTTTTGGAAAAGGATCGTTACTATATTGATTATGCTAATGATGCAAAATTGAACTGTGCCACTCCTTGAAAAAATGTTTCGAAGGTAAGTTTCATATTGTATACTTAATTTTTTACATTATGTGGTATTTAGTTGTCAAAAATATTGTTCATATTTCGTAGGTATATTTGTCGATATTCATGAATGAGCATCGGATTCTCGATGTGGTCGATATACATGCAAGCAAGATTTCTGTTTATAACTCCATGGTAGACTACAATAGATTCAATTTTAGTCAGACAATTGTTGCCTATTGCAGACATACTATTCCAGAAAATAGCAAATAACAAAAGTTGTTGTACATCAAATAACATAGGTCCAATAAATGTTCGAATCGTAAATAAATCTTAACAGAACAAAATTTGCTGCAAAATCATCATAATTATTTGCATGCTTCGCCCAAAAACTTGGCTTATGTATTATAAGGCTCTAGTGGCCTCTTTTTGCAAACAACATAAGCCACACAAACATATTTAGCAACCTACGAAACAAAAAAGGTTGAAATTTATCAACTAACTATTACAGATATTAAAGAAACTAAAACAAAAAAAATGTCAAGTGTATAAGGCTTATAGTAGTACATGTGCTTGTTTCTATTTCATTTGGTCCAACTACAGGCTCATTGTTAAACAGCGAGATTGGTGCACTGCAAGTTAGTCAATTATGTTCTCGAGAATCATACCTATCACACTTACGACGCAACTTCTCTTCGCCTTGTAATGCTATCTTAATTTCTTGTGGTCGACCTTTTTTTCACTTTTCCACAAGGGGCAAAACCTCTTTACTATGCACTTTCTCTTAGACCTCTAATTCTTCTTGTGTGCCAACATGATAGATTGTTTTTGCGTATGTTGCAACCCATGTTTCACTGGAATAGTAATGAGAACACATATCATATATAGAGAATGTTTTGTGATACTTACAAACAGTTAATGCATGTTCACAAGGTAGTTGATCAAGTTGAAATTCCTGACAACTACATGTCTTCTCAAGAATGTTCACATAACTATCAAGGTCACTATCTTTAGCAATAAGCTTATACATATGTAGTGTTAACACTTTATAGGTACGCGAATACTCTAATTTTTTTAACAACTCATTTTTAGTCCACTTTGTAAGTCGAGTGTGGCAATTAACTACCTCCTCTCGCCTATCACAAAACGACTCATGTTGCTTATCAATGATCGAATCCAATAATTTATGAATGGGCAATTGTCGAGAATTTTTAAGAACGGAATTTATAAACATTGCTATATTCATTGTCATAATACTGTAACACAATCCACCCAAATGAGAACGAGCCCACTTGTCATACCTTGCATCTTGAAGATATTTTGTAACTCTTTCATCGATCTTTTGTATCTTATTCATAAAGTAATTAAAATGTTGTGGTCGATAAGACTTTACAGCTAGTTCAACAATTGTAACTACCTCAGTTTCTTTAAACTTAGCATGTAAATTTTGCTTCAAGTGATGTATATAAATACCATATACAGTATTTGGGATTATGATGTTAACATCTTTCTTTATAGTTAGGTGCCAGTCCAAAATGAAAACCAAATTAGGAACTTCACCTATTGCATCCTTTAACTTCATTAAAAACCACCTCCATGATGTATCGTTCTCACTATCACCAATGCCAAATACAACATGATAAAGTTGATTGTTACCATCAAGTGTTATTGCAAAGAACAAAGTTCTTTTAAATTTTCCCTTTAAGAACGTGTCATCAATTGCAAAGACTGGCCTTATTAATGATATGAAAATAGGTAAAGAAAAGTTTATGGAATAATTCTCATACATATCTTCATGAGACTATACACAATCTTAATATAGGAATACAATAGACTAAGAAAGGAAAGAAAAAATTAAGACTGTGTAATAACTCCATATTTACACAGAAATATACACCTAAATATATAAGTAAAACCAAATTAATTTAATTTGGTCAACCTTTCAACACTCCTCCTCAAGCTAGTCTAAAAATGTCTTTCATGGCCAGCTTGCAAACCAATTTCTTGAATTGTTTCTTGGTGAGTATATCAGCAATCTGCTCATCTGTAGGAATGAAGGGCATGCAGACCAAACCACTGTCTAGTTTTTTCTTTTATGAAGTGTTTGTCCACTTCGATATATTTAGTTCAGTTGTGGAGTATTGAATTATGTGCTATTGCAATGGCAAATTTGTTATCATAATATACTTTCATAGGTAAAGAATTACTTGCCTTAAGTTCTTCAAGAATTTTTTTAATCCAAAGAACCTCGTAAATTCCTAAAGTTACTGCTCTATATTCTACCTCTGTACTGCTTCTTGCTACCACAGTTTGTTTCTTGCTGCACTAAGTGACTAAATTTCCTCCAAAAAAGGTGCAATAACCAAAAGTGGATCTTCTATCGGTTACACTACCATCTCAATCAGCATCTTGTAAACTTCTACTTGTATGTGCCTATTTTTTCTTAACAAAAGACCTTTACCTGACAATCATTTTAAGTATCTAAGGATTCCGTATATTGTTTCAATGTGTTCTTGTCCTAGAGCATGCATAAACTGGCTGACTAAGCTCATTGCAAAGGCTATGTCTGAGCGTGTGTGTGAATAGTAGATTAATCTACCTACAAGGAGTTGGAACCGATCTATGTTGGTTACATCTACAATTTTAGCTAGCTGTAATTTCATATTAGGATCTATAGGTGTCTCAACTGCTTTACATTCAAGTAGACCTATCTCTTCAAACAAATCAAGAACATACTTACGTTGAGACACAACAATCCCATCTTTTGATCTAGCAAACTCCATGCCCAAAAAATACTTCAAGTTGCCTAAGTCTTTGATTTTAACGTCACGTACAAGCACTTTCTTTAATCTACAAATCTCAACTAAGTCATCACCAGTCAAAATTATATCATCTACATATACAATTAATACGACTAATTTCATTTCAATAGAATGTTTGTAAAACATTGTATGATCTGCCTAACTTTGGGAGAAGTCGTGTCCCTTTATAACATTACAAAAGCGTTCAAACCATGCTCTAGGAGACTGTTTGAGACCATATAAAGACTTTTGTAGTTTACACACTTTACTACTACCATGATTTCTCTCAAAACCTGGTTGTATGTCCATAAAGACTTCTTCTTCTAGCTCCCCATTTAGAAAAGCATTTTTAACATCTATCTAGTATAAATTCCAATGAGAATGTACTGCCAATGGGATAAGGACTTGGATGGAATTTATCTTTGCAATAAGGGCAAAGGTTTCTTAATAGTCAATTCCATAGGCCTGAGTGAATCATTTTACTACGAGCCTTACCTTATATCTCTTAACACTCCCATCATCATTACATTTAACTGTAAACACCCACTTACAACCCACAGTTTTTTTTTTTTTGGGTAAATTCACAATCTTCTGTGAACCATTTTTCTTTAGAGCATTTATTTCCTCTAAAACTACTAACTTCCAATCTGGGTGGTCTGGGGCTTCTTTTATGGTTGGGAATTGGTATCTGAAAGATTTTTGTGGTAAAGGCTCTTTGTTTAATGGAAAACTTTTCATAGAATATCTAGCAACAATGTGTTTAGTACAGGTTTGGCTTCCTTTCCTATGTGCTATGGGTAAGTCAACATTAGGAAATAGAGTGCTAGAATATATAGAAGAGGAAATGTTACCTGAATTTTCTGAGGAATCAGTGCTTAGAGGTGACAATTGCGGTTGTACGAGTTTATGGGAGGGCCTTTACTGCTGTGATGATAACTTTGTCGAGTATAAACACGTAGCTGTAGTGGTGGAATTTTATCTTGTAGTATTTCTTCCTTCATCTCTGGTACATTAACACTTGGTACGTATAGTTCAAGGTTTCCTAAGTTCTCATTATTAGAAATACCAGTTTTTGGAGTTTGAGTTGAACTGCTCAGATCAAGTAAAAACAGATTAGGCACAGGTGTAGAAGTATGCCAAAAATGTTCTTCACTATTCTTATTCTCCTCCTGAAGAGAATTTTGGCCAAAAAAAGGTTGATTATTGAGAAATATAACATCCATACTAACATGGAATTTCTTTGTTTGAGGATTGAAACATTTATAGCCTTTTTCATTATGAGCATAGCCAAAGAAAACACATTTTTTAGATCTAGGATCCAATTTAGATCTAAGATGGTTAGGTACGTGAACAAATACAGTGCGCCCAAAGCCTTTTAACTGAATATTGGAGGTAATCCTACTAAAGGGATATATAAATGTAAAGTATTCTAAAGGTGATTGATACTTTAAAACATAGGTAGGCATCCTATTAATCTTATAACAAGCTGTTAAAACAGCATCACCCCACAAATATTTAGGAACATGCATAGAAAGCATGATAGCCCAACTAACTTCAAGTAAATGGTAGTTTTTTCATTCCGCAATTCCATTTTTGTTGTAGAGTATCATGACAAGTGGATGTGTGAATTGTACCCCTTTTTTTACAAAACACCCCTAGACAATTATTAAAATATTTAGTACCATTATCTATATGGAGTAGACTTATTTTTGTTTGAAACTGATTTCCAACCATGTTATAAAAATCTTTAAATAACCTGATTTTCAACCATGTTATAAAAATCTTTGAATAACCCCTCAACTTTAGATTTTTCTCTCATTAATAAACCCAACAAAACCGAGTATGATCATTTACGAGCGTTACAAACCATTTTTTTCCTATTAAAGTATTGATTTTTTAGGGTCCTCAAACATCAATTTGAATTAAATAAAAAGGTTTTGACGCACGATAAGTAAGTGCTTTATATGAAACTCGATGACTTTTAGATAAAAAAAAAAATTCACACTGAAAAGTAGTACAATCAACATTTTTAAATAAATATGAAAACAAATATTTCAAATAGGAAAAGCTAGGGTGTCCTAATCTAAGATGTCAAAGCATTATTTGATCCCCAGTAGAGTTTGAACTAATAATACTACTCAAACCTTGAGCTTGTTTATTCTTTGAAAAGTAGTCATCAAAATAGTAAAGACCTTCTCACAAACCAGCACTGCCAATCATTGTCCCCAAGTCCTTGTCCTGAAATTCACAATAGGAGTTGAAAAAAACAACACAATAATTAGATGCTTTGGCTAATTTACTAACAGATAACAGGTTGCAAGAAATTTTAGGGACATGTAGCACATTTTTAAGCTCAATGGTTCCAGAGATTTTTATTGATCCTTTTCCAGCTATGGAAGATAAGCTTCCATCAGCAATTCTTACCTTTTTGTTACCAGGGCAAGGGTAATAGGAATTAAATAAACTAGAAATGCTAGCCATGTGATCATAAGCACCCGAATCAATAATCCATGATGCAGTAATTGAGTGACTAAAAAGATCATTAATAATACTACCTGTTTGGGCTAGTGAATCACTAGGAATACTACGTAGAGGATTAGAAGTCAGCATTTTTATAAGATGATCAATTTGCTCTTTGTCGAGATTTTTTTCCAGATTCTCCACTTCATTGGCAGAGGGTAGTGCACGGTTATGTTTACTGTTTTTCCAATCTGCAAGCTTTCCATGGAGTTTCCAGCAAGTCTCCCGAGTATGGCATGGTTTATTGTAATAATCACTTCATACTCGAGGTTTTTGTTGCTATTGAGTGAAGGAACGAGTAGCATTAGCATCTACTATAACAAGAGCACATTTTTCCATAGAGACAATTGAGTTCTATTTTCCCAACATAACACCTCGACGACTTTCTTCTCTCCTTACTTCAGAGAAAACATCCTCAATAGTAAGAAGTGGCTTTCTCCCAATAATTCTTTTGCTTACCTTTTTATATTCAACATTGACCCCAACCAGGAACTTAAAGATTCACTCATTATTGACAGTTTATTTGTGGTGTTTAAAATCTTTCGTTCTCCTCCACTCGTAGTCGTTGAATAAATCTAGATCTTGCCATAATCTTTTTAGAGTATGCAAGCTGCAACCTATAGATCTAGGACTGATTTCCGTAGTCAGAGTATATCTTACTCACATTATCCTATGTTAACATTTATGTTAACATAATGTTGATTTTGATGATAACAAACAAAATTAAGAATGATTAAGTTTTTGAAAGCTTAAATTATTTTTCTTACATTTTAAATAAATCATTATTTTCACATTATAAAGGTTTTATATTTAATGGAAAAATGATTTTATGAAATTGGTTGTTTTTCAAGTTTATGGTTTAATTGAAAGAATTTTGAAAACTTTGAAATCAACAAGTATTGCTTGAAATTTTGGAGAAGGATTTATTTGAAACATTTTATAGTATTTTGGGTCATATCATAATTTCAGAAAGTTTTGGGATTCACAGTGTATTATTTAGAAATTCTGAAATTGGACTTGTTTGTAAAATTTCATAACGTTTTGGGATAATCTGATTATATAAAGTTTTGGGTCAAACTGTAATTTTCGCAAACAGTGCTGCATGATTTGTGAAAAGCGGCAATCGGTTATGCTAAACGGCAATCCGGTTATAAGGCAGAAACTCTCCGGATGAAAAGCGGCAATCCGAATTTCGTAGCCATTAATTTATGGGCGAAAGGTTCGGAGCATAACCAATCCGGATATCTGGCGGCATTAGGATACTCAAAAATTCAAATTTTTGCCTTAACGGTAACATGCAAGCGGAATTCCGGATACCATAAACGGTAATCCGGTTATGAGCAAAAAGTGCATAACGGCTAGTTTTTGAGTTCCAACTATATAAACTCAAATCCAAATCATTTTTGGTAATCTTAGCACGCACAAACAAAAGGCATACAACATACATTGAGCTTGACGTAAATCATCATTTATTGAATCATCTTTGTTCTTCATTTTGTAAATCTACTCTTTAAGAGAGTATTTGATTGTAATCTTCATTTCCTCATAAATTTGTGAGTGTATAAGTGTGGGAAACACTTGAGTGAAGAGATTGGGGGATAATCTCTTGTTGTAAAGGTTCATTGACACCTTGGAAGTCAATTGTAAACATTGAAAGCCTTGGAAAGGCTTGGATAGTGAAATCCTCAAGCTTGGGTTGCTTGGAGGCGTGGACGTAGGCGGGGATAGCCGAACCACGTAAAAATCCTTGAGTTTGCTTTCTCCTCCCTTACTCATTTATTATTGTGCCTTTATTGAATTTATTGTTTTGAATTTATTGTTTTGAATTTATTAAGGCATTAGATTTGATTGTTGTGTGTTTTGCTAAGATAATTTTTAAAATACCAATTCACCCCCCTGAATTTGCACACTTGTATTTCAATTGGTATCAGAGCAAGGTGCTCTTGTGTAGACTTAACCGTCTAGAGTTAAAGATCTATAGCAACCCAAATTAACTCAACCATCATGGAAGGCCAATCTACTACTAGACCACCATTTTTTGATGGAAATGATTATCCTTATTGGAAAATTAGGATGAAAGTATTTTTACAAGCCTTAGACTATGAAATATAGGAAATAGTTTGTGATGGCTCATTCATTTCTAGGAAGAATACTTTAAGTGAGTTGGATAGGAAGAATATGTCTTTAAATTCCAAGGCTATGAATGCTTTATTTTGTGCCTTAGATAAAAAGGAATTTCATAGAGTTTCAAATTGTTCTAATGCTTATGAAATATGAAGAAAACTTGAAGTTGTATATGAGGAGACTACAAATGAGGAGAAATTTCATGAAGTGTCGAATTTGGCACTTATGGCAATTGGAGATGAATCGAATGACGAGCTTGATGAGGTAAGTGATCTTCCTACATATGATGAATTACATGATGCTTTTAAAGAATTACATGATGAGTGGATGAAACTTGGTAAAAAGAATGCATGCCTTAAGAAGAAAATGCTAGAACTAACAAATGAAAAGGATGCCATGCAAAAATGCATTGATTCATTGAATGAGAAGATAAAGGAATTAGAAGTAGAGAATAAAACATTGCATGGTAAAGTTGCATTATCAAATGAGAAATGTAACACTTCGCACAAGCATCTAGAATCACATGTAGATGACTTGAAAAATGAAAAAGATGGTTTACAAAAATGCAATGATTCATTAAATGAAAAGATTAAAGTACTAGAATTAGAGAATAAAACTTTGCATAATAGAGTTGCATTATCAAATGAGAATTCTAGCACTTCACATGAGCATTTAGAATCATATGTGAATGAGTTGAAAAATGAAAATGAAATGCTTAGAAATAAGAGCAATGATCTAAAGGAGATTGTGCTAAAATTTACAAATGGGCAAAAGATGTTGGATAACTTGCTTAATTCACAAAAATGTGTGTTTGACAAAGGAGGTATTGGTTATAAGCCAAATTTGAAGCAAAAATATTATAAGAGTTATTTTGTTAAAACTACCTCCATTAATGATCAAATTGTATGCCATTATTGCAATCAAAATGGTCACATGAAGAATAGATGTCTAGTTAAAGAAATGCATATTATGGAGCAAAATGTATTTGGGTTCCAAAAGGAACCATTGCTAACACTCAAGGACCCAAGAGTATTTGGGTACCAAAGGGCACAACGTGAATGTTTTCTTTGTAGGTACCACAATCAAGGAATGGTGGAGAGTTCCTTGATGAAAGCTAGTGAGTGTAATCACTTGATCATGAACTAGGAGAAAATGATGAGGCAAGATGATTTAATTGTTTTGGTAACAATTCTTGCCATATTAATTTTGTTGAATGAATCATGATAAATGGATAATAACTTGAATTTGTGAAAGTATGCTTGTATGTTTACATGATAGAATTATCATTGTGTATAACATTGTGATTTATCATGATGCCTTTGTTTGATTTGATGATTGTATGGTCTTTGATTTCATCTTCTCAATTGTCTATCATCATTGTCCATCTCTTATATATGTGTGAATTCATATGCCATTAATTGTGTTATATCATCAATCATTTATAAAATTTGCACACATGACTTATTGCACTTATGAATTTGATCACTTATTCTTTAAGCTCATAATGATGGCTTATCTTAATAGTTATGTTGATTTTGATGATCTATAGATTGCCATTATGTACTTATGCTTTACTTAAGTTTTGATGATAAAGAATATACCTTGATAATTACATTATTTTTGATGAAGTTTGATCATATGCAATCTATGATTGGCAAATGGATGCATTTTTTTTTGTACTTTATTAATGTATTGTTGAATATGCATTACTTGCTTTAAATGATATTGAAGGGGGAGAAATACATATACTTCAAGATTTTTAAGCTTATGATATTTTTTAAGTTATATTGAAATGTCACATTAGATATTTGATAAGTTTAATTGTCTTGATTTCTAAAATGTTATTAGTAATTATGGAGCTTGGATAGTTGATAATAGGTTCTTATAACTTTTGCATGCCAATTTGGTAAACAAATCAAAACCTTTTTTGCGAAGAGCAATTTTCAAAAATTCGGCATAAACTTGGGATGATTTGATGTCTTGATGATTTTGATGATTGATGATTATATGTGTGTTGCTTGATGAATTGATGGAGTTGTTGGTTTGTTATAATTGTTTAAGCTTATATGGAAGTGTTTTAACCATGTTGTGTATTTGAGGATTTGTTCATTTTTAAGGAGAGATTTTGTCGAAATTTTTGCTCGCTCAAAATGGGTAATATCTTCATTGAATTATTTTTTATGATCGTGTTTTAAATTGCATCTATCTATTTTTATATGATGAAGGGGGAGATAAATATGATATGTTTTTGGATAAAATCAATTTGGTTAAAATTTTAAATTGGCCATATATTTAGGGGGAGCATACAATATAATTTTGGATAATATGTATTTTGAACTTTTTTGTTGTCCAAAAGGGGAGACAAAATAATATATCATTTTGATGTTGTCAAAAGGAGAAGAATAGTATGCATTTTGAGTATTGTTTTGATGATTGATATGCGATTATGTTGTTGATTTTGATGAATTTGAGATATGATAATGATTTGATTACATGGTTGTTTTATATGATGATTTTATGTTATAAGTTGCATAACTAGAATTTCATTTGGTAATTGATGGAATGATGATTCATGATCATTTTTATGGTTGATGGATTATGTGATGATTTATGATAATTTGGGAGTAATAATGCTTAACTTGTATTTGAGGCGATGCTTGTTGTTAGGGGGAGATTCTATCAAAATTTTCTCGGACAACATGGGTAACAAATTTGCTAATCTTATTCTTTTCCTTTAAGTTTTCTTTTTAATGATGAAGGGGGAGAATAATACATGTTTTTAAATTTATAAAAATTTTCTATTCTTTTTCTTTTCCAATTAAGTTTTTTTTTTGATGATGAGGGGAGAAGAAGAATACATGTATTTAAATTTGTTAATTGGCAAATTGTAAGGGAAGCTTACATTTAAGGAGTAATTTATAGAATCATTCTTTAAATACATGAAAAGTTTGTCATCATCAAAAAGGGGAGATTGTTAACATTTATGTTAACATAATGTTGATTTTGATGATAACAAACAAAATTAAGAATGATTAAGTTTTGAAAGCTTAAATTATTTTTCTTACATTTTAAATAAATCATTATTTTCACATTATAAAGGTTTTATATTTAATGGAAAAATGATTTTATGAAATTGGTTGTTTTTCAAGTTTATGGTTTAATTGAAAGAATTTTGAAAACTTTGAAATCAACAAGTATTGCTTGAAATTTTGGAGAAGGATTTATTTGAAACATTTTATAGTATTTTGGGTCATATCATAATTTCAGAAAGTTTTGGGATTCACAGTGTATTATTTAGAAATTCTGAAATTGGACTTGTTTGTAAAATTTCATAACGTTTTGGGCTATAGTACAGTTATATAAAGTTTTGGGGTCAAACTGTAATTTTCGCAAACAGTGCACTAACTTTGTCAAGCGGCAATCGGTTATGCTAAAGCGGCAATCCGGTTATGGGGCAGAAACTCTCCGGATGAAAAGCGGCAATCCGGATTTGTAAGTGCCGGTATCAATTTTTTAAAGTAAAACTTGCAAGCATCAATCCGGTTGCTAAGCGGTAATCGGTTATGGGGCAGAAAGGTTCTGGAGCATAAACGGCAATCCGGATATCAAGCGGCATTAGGATACTCAAAAATTCAAATTTTTGCCTTGGTAACATTCTTTAGGATACCATAAATAATCAGGTTATGAGCAAAAAGTGCATTACCTAGTTTTTGAGTTCCAACTATATAAACTCAAATCCAAATCATTTTGGTAATCTTAGCACGCACAAACAAAAGGCATACAACATACATAAATCATCATTTATTGAATCATCTTTGTTCTTCATTTTGTAAATCTACTCTTTAAGAGAGTATTTGATTGTAATCTTCATTTCCTCATAAATTTGTGAGTGTATAAGTGTGGGAAACACTTGAGTGAAGAGATTGGGGGATAATCTCTTGTTGTAAAGGTTCATTGACACCTTGTAAGTCAATTGTAAACATTGAAAGCCTTGGAAAGGCTTGGATAGTGAAATCCTCAAGCTTGGGTTGCTTGGAGGCGTGGACGTAGGCGGGGATAGCCGAACCACGTAAAAATCCTTGAGTTTGCTTTCTCCTCCCTTACTCATTTATTATTGTGCCTTTATTGAATTTATTGTTTTCGAATTTATTGTTTTCGAATTTATTAAGGCATTAGATTTGATTGTTGTGTGTTTTGCTAAGATAATTTTTAAAATACCAATTCACCCCCCCTCTTGGGTTGCACACTTGTATTTCATCCTAGAGTTTTTTTGCATTAGAATAGCACATATAATTTGCACCAATGTCTTCATCCATGGAGTTGACTAACCATGCGATAATCATGAAGCTGAGAGACCAAGAAATGAAAGAAAAAATTAAAGTAGAATATTACACACTGATTTTTAGGAAGAAATAACTCTATATTTACACAGAAATATACATCTAAATATATAAGGAAAACCAAATCAATTTGATTTGGTCAACCTTTCAATAGATGAAATAAATCCATGTATACAACCCCCAATAACCATAAAAATATATATATTTAAAGTTATTTGCATTGTCAACTTCAAGAAATGTGCGGGTGACTAAAATTTTCTTCTCTAACATTTCTATGTATGAAGTGAATAACTTGAATGAATCCTCAGGCGTGCCTCTAACTTTCTCCATTGCATATCCTCTTACTTTCCATGCTTATTTCATATCCAAACTATTTCTGGAAATCTTATCTGATATCATCAAGCCTATATGAGAATGAAGCACCATCAAACTTGTGACAAATCTTTTGTGCGATAAGCTTAAATAAAGCATGATGATGATCTCTCTTACGGGCATAAAGTGTGCAACTATGGATGACGCTATAGTACTTTCTGATTTCAAACATTTTCTAACTTCCAAACTTGGTAGGATAGAGTCGCTCCTTACAATTATCATCAATACACCAAAGAAAAAGTATGTTCTTCTCTGACTTGAAGGTTTTTAAACTCAAAATTTTTCTTTAAGCCTTCCATAAAAAGAACTTTTTGCCATTCTTTTTTCGAACTAGATAACTTTTTTCCCATTAACCCATCACTATCGCCAATAACTTCCATGGATGGCAAGTTATTACCATTATAATATATGTTGTCGTTGTCCAATGAACTGCTACATGCAAACAAATTGACACTAGGCATATATCTACTATTGGGGGGGTGGGAAACTCATATTAAAAGGCTCTACATTCCCCATTGTTGGATCACTAATTATTATCCCACTAAAATCATCATGAACGATAACATTCACATTTTCTAAATTCGGCCCCTTTTATCATCGGGTTGTGTCTCATGAACAAATTCCGATACTGACTGAACTTTAGCAACCAAATTGTTTGGGTTTAACCTTCACCTCCAACATATAGCTTAATAGCTTCTTGTGGACAATTATCTGGCTCGAAGTTAAAGTTTACATCAGAATAGGGGTCACCAAAATCTATTTTTTCTTGTAAGTAATACAAAGAGGAATTTTCAATCTCAGGTCCACTAATTGTTTTCTCTAGAAAATGATCTAGATTGGTGGCATTGGATCAAATGTTTTAAGCTTGAATTTTATTTTAATGTCAAATTTAGAAATATCAATGCAAATAACCTCAGATATTCTTTCTATCAATTGTACATACATTGTAGAACGAGGCACCATGATCCCTCTTGCCTTTGTACCATTAAATCTATAATGGCCGTTTTGCTCAATCCATTCACCGTAAAACATAATAGGCACACATACTGAAGTCATTTCTTGCAATAATATGGGTAATTTTTAAAAACCACCCCTGAGGTTTGCCTTTGCTACACCTAGAGAGAATATATGCACATATTGACAACATCCCCCCTAGCCGTGTGTAAAAGTTAGGCATCCGTTAGGCAGTTGAGGGCAACAACGTAAATGGCCTATTTTTTATTTTAAAATCTTACAAAAGTTGATATAAAGTAATTGATTAGACAAGAGCAGCTAGAGAATGGACATGGCTTTGAAGCTAATGAAACCCGAGGGTGTAGGAACCCATTTTCAAACACACTGACAAAGCTTATCTTCATTTCTTCTTCTTATTTTTTCTGAACATAACTTAACACTCGCTGAATTTAGCAATAACAGAGGCACTTTGTGACACACTTAGTAACATAACAAGTTTACGAGATCAACTATGTTTCCATTTGAAATCCGGCGATGACCGGCATCTGAACAGCTGGTGATTGAAGAGCATAGTAGGTGTGTATTTCTGTAAAAGCTTAAAACTGAAGTTGGGTTTTATTATACTCTTGGATTTTGTTGAATTGTTGTTAGTTAGATACTTGACTTTTTTATATAGTTAATTAAGATTTTTACAAATTGAAGCAATAACCGAAAATGAACTGATTTTTAAGTTAATAATCATTGGATATATTATGTAAACTATGAAAACAGATTAATTCTTGATGATTTTGGACCATGATCTGTGAATGTTTACTGAAATTTTACAGCCAAAATATATATTTCCAGGTTCAGTGATAATCTTTCTTCATGTATAATCTGCAATGTTAGAGCTCATGCCATTGCTTATTTAATTGTATATTGCTACATTTAAGATTGTTCGTATAAAAGATGGCATTTATTGAACTGGTTAAGCTAATTATTTATGTTAATGTTTATGCAGCTTAGTGTACTTTGACATTAAGGCAGTAATTGATGGGGAAGTGTTTGTAGTTGGTTTAGCTATTCCAGAGAAATATAGTTTGCACAAGATGTAGGTTGATTTAGGGACGTTTGTTGGGGTCACCCTATTAGGGATGTGAATGGGATCAAGGTTCAAGTAATGTTTCTATGGCAATCTGAGCAGCAAGTAATACTATATGATAAAGACTTGCTAGAGGCATTTAATCAACTAAGAGTAAAGAGGTACAACTGGGCTAGATTTGCAGTAATTTCTGATAAGGATTGTGCCTCATCTTTCTCATTAATTGTCCAGGCAAGCAATAAATTTGTTAATGTTGATCAGTGTGTCACACCTGAATATCAGTTCCCAATTCACTTAAATAAAGACATAGAGTTCGATTAGATTGACTTTGCAGAGGCTACAGATACCCCATCTGTTGATTATAAATATCTAGGTGAAGCAACAACAAAAGTGCCGTCAAAAGGGATAATGATAAAACTGGTGAGGCAGCAACAGAAGTGCTTCCAAATTTGAATGAAAATGAAACCTCAGCAGATAATTTCACACAACAATTGAATGATGAGGCTGACAATGGAAATGAAGAGCTGCATTACGATTATGCAGGATTTGCAAATGAACTTGATGAATTTGAAGATGATTACGAGTATGAGGCTGCTGTAGATGGATCAGATCCAGATGATTCTGATCCGAGTCATTTATTCGGAAGTAAAAGTGATAGTGACAGAGATCTTGACGATTATGAATCTGGGGATGACAGTGGGGATGATTCAGAGAATGATTTTGAAGAACAAGCTTGCATTAGATATGAAAAAAAAATGCAGGTGGCTTTAAGTTCAATTCTGTTGGAGATGAGATAGTGTTGAGGCCTGGACAGTTGTTTGTCAGTGTGTATGAGTTTAGAAAGGTTTTAAAAGTGTTCGCTATTAGGAATGGATTCAAATTAAAGAGGCTGAAAAATGAGAAAACAAGAGTGACATGCGTATGTGCAGCAGTAGAATGCACTTGGAGAATCCACGCACGCCTTAATTGGAATAAGAAGTCATTTCAGATTAAGAGTTATTGTCCAGACCACACTTGTCCTAGAGTTGATGATAATTATGAAGTCTCTTCAAATTGGATAGCAGCAACATATCTACATCTATTCAAAGCCAACCCTAACATCAAGATTTCTGTTATTGCGACTGGTTTAATGCAAAAGTGTGGAATTGAATGTAATAATCAAAGGTTTATATGGCCAAAAGAAAAGCATTTGAGTTGCTTGGTCAAGACCATAAGGCTAGTTACAGCAAACTATTTAGGTACACGTATGCCTTATTGAATTCTAACCCTGGTTCTACTTTATCTCTTGAAAGGGATTGGTTTGGTGGTACTGAGTTTCCAACATTCAAGAGGTTCTTCATTTGTTTTGATAGCAATAGAAGGGATTTTTTAAAGGATATAGACCAATGATTAGGGTTGATGGATGTCACTTAAAAGGATCGTACAAAGGTGTTCTTTTGACAGCTGTGAGCATTGATGCAAATTATGGCATTTACCCTTTCGCAATGTGTGTGGCTGATACTGAAAACAATGACTCATGGCAATATTTTATGGATAAACTATATGATCGGGTGGGTTGTAATGGTGGTGAAGGATTATGCTTCATCAGTGATAGGCAAAAGGGTGTGCTCAATGCCTTAGATAGAGTATTCCCTTTATCATTAAAAAGGTATTGCTGCAGACACATCTACGCGAACTTCAAGCAAAAGTTTCCTAGATTGTTGCTGAAAAAAGTGTTTTGGAGAGCCTGTAAAAGTTCAAATGCTGCTGACTTTAACTCCCATATGGAAGAATTAAAAACTATAACTCCTAAAGGTTATGAATAGCTCATGAAAATCCCCACCGTGTTTTGGGCAAAGCATCTATTCCCTCCACATACTAAATGCACCCATGTTACCAATAATATGACTGAATCTTTTAACAATTGGATCAACAATTTCAGAGGTTTACCAATTGTGAGGATGTTTGAGGAGATACGAAGGAAAACTATGCATTTGATTCATAGGAGGCATGAGGCAACCCTTGGATGGAATAATGAGCTTCCACCAGTGGTGAGAAGGAAGATTATTAAGGGAAGAGAAGAGGCAAGATCACTTTCTGTCATTTTTGGGAATAATGAGACATTCGAGATCCTTGAAGATGTGACCAAGATCGTTGTTGTTGATCTATTGAAGAAAAAGTGTGACTGTGGTGAATGGGCCATTTCTGGAATGCCTTGTAAACATGTCCTCTGCTGCATAGATGCAAAGAGGTATAATGTTGAAGACTATTTACATCCATTTCTGAAAAAGACAGCTTATATTGCCACTTACAAGCATCAAATCATACCAGTTCCTGATGAAAAGAAGTGGCCACTTTTACTTCACGATAATTTACAGCCACCAGCAACTATAAGGTCTGTTGGCAGACCTCAAACCAAGAGAATGAGAGAAGCGGGTGAATCTTCAACTTTCAAGCGAAGCTCAAGCGTTAGGTGCTCCCGATGTGACCAATGGGGCCATAACAAGCGAACTTGTCTAAGAGCAACTTATGATCAAATGAAAAAAGACAAGGTAAATGTTAAAAATCATACGTAGATGTATTTGTAATTACACTTTAACTGTCTGAGAGCAACTTACGATCAAATGAAAAAAGACAAGGTAAATGTTAAAAATTATACTTAGATGTATTCGTAATTATGCTTTAACTGTAAAATATTAACCTAATTATATTATTTTGCAGGCATTGGTTTCTGATACGAGCTCACAACATATAGACATTCAAATCAGCCAAACACAGTCATCTGCCCAGAATAATGGTATCTCTGCAATCCTTAAATACTGCCAACTGATCTAATGTCCTTATTTAGATCACTTTCTTTTATTCTGAATATTTGTTAAGGTAACTAGAATGAAAAACCTCAGCAGAATCTAATTAGCAGAGTTTGTTACTGCTACCTAGGTTACTTAGCTAACTAGTCCTAAGTTAGTTATATTGTTAGCTTAACAAATGCAGCAAAAGTATATACTATGTAGAAAATTCAAATCATTACATTTAACTTGTGTAACTAAAACCAATTCACTCAGTTTTAATTCACATACTTCAGCGCATATATTTTTTTAGTTGCCAAATAAACATTTCAGAATCTGAATATATGCAATATGTTTGTAGGGCATTTAACTCAAGAATGAAATCTAATTTGAAGCTTAAAGCATCCAACAGTTTCTAGAACATTATACTCATAATTTATGACAAGACAAAGCACATAACCTAACCCCATACACGTTTTTTTGCAGAGATCAGATGATGCAACAACTTTGAAAAATTGGGACGTCGATAGATGGTGTATCATCTTTTGCTCACCTAACACATAGGTTTGAGTTTTTTTTAAACACATTTTGTTAAAAAAATATAGGCTAACGCTGTAAAGTTACTACATTCGTCATGTATGGAACAATTTGCTTAGTTATTGCAAACTATTTCTATGATAGTTGCCTTTTGTAAGTATGTATATGGTGTGCTTTCTGTCTCTTGTAAGGGCTAAGTGTAAGCTAGCCAAACAATGCCTGTTCAAACTCAAATTCTGCTGGAATGCAATTTATCTATATGGTTATGCTTAATTAGTCACTTTCAATTTATATGTTTTCCTTTAAATATCTGATAATTTAGTTGTGATGCTTGTTGTTTCAATCTTATGATGATGTCGAGATTACTTTGAGTTGATTTGGAGTTGAATGGAAACTTGTTTGTACAGTTTCTTTACCATCCAGTAGTTTAACAAGTCTCTGTTGTGCTTTGATTTTATTGTATTGTGATTATTTGTTGTTGAGGTGGGCTGGTGATACGAGTATGTTGGCTGATGATGGTAAGATTAAGTTCAGTTGATTTTGAGTATAATGGAGGCTTCACTAGGCAGTTACTACATTGATACACAAAAATGTTACAAAAGACCATTTGATTATCCATTTTTTTGCTAATGCATATTCATTTAGCTACTTTAGGTATTACTACATGCATTTGTTGACTAGATAGTTACTTAGCTGCTATGACTACACCTATTATTGAAACTACAATAGCACAAATGAAAAAAAACCAAGTTCAAGAGCAAGATTACCTTTAAAAAACTACATTTTACTCTATTTTGTTGTGCTTTTTGCATCATTGATTTCAATTCCTTCATATCCTTTTGCATACTCATCAGTAGCTCATAATTTGCTTGACATATTCCTATACCATCAAAAATAGCACCTCTGTTGAAATCATTTGGAAATGGAATCTAGAATTTGAAATAGCCACAGTCATGTTTGCTATCCATACAGCAATAATAAAGCTTGTTTGGGTTGTCATATGATTCTGACACCTTCAAAGCAGCTCTTTTATAGCATCTACATAACTTGTTTGAAAATCGTATAAGGTTGCCATTAATCTCATCCCTCCATCTTCTGCTTTCTTGACTGCTTGATCTAATTGATTGTTGTGAACTTGCTGAAGTCATGACAAGTATGAGAGTTGAGATGCTTTGCAAACAAAGAGTATTGTGCAAACAAAGAATCAAATGATGCCCAATTAAATAGAGTAGAGCAGCCAACGGTAATATCAGTGATGTTTTTATATTTATTACTTTAAAATATTTTTATCTATTTGTCTTATTATAACCTAATTGTTACTGTTAAAATACTTGGTTTAAAGGGCATTTCAATCTTTTTAACACTCAATTCAGTTTTGTTTTATATATGATTGTGTAATGTCAAAAAATAAATTCATAAGGGTATAGTAGGCTTTCCACTACTCTAAACCATTTGGTGCCAAATGTTAGGATCATCTACAAATATCAAATTATCTTGTCATTCCTTGAAATGTGTTGTGAAAGGCATTTTTGAACATTCCCTCAACTGCCTAACGAATGCCTAACTCTTATACACGGCCAGGGGGGATGTTATCAATATATGCATATATACTCGCTAGGTGTAGCAAAGGCAAACCTTAGGAGTGGTTTTTAAAAATTACTCGCAATAATACATCACATGATTATAAAACAAATACAAAAACAAAATCAAATAAGACATATAACAAAGTGTGGAACCGTCTGTTCATTTACACGACTGTTGTCATTTAACTTGCTAAAATACATAACTATAGTCTAGTAAACAGTCAGAGGATATATTAATTTAAAAAATGATATTTTTTTTCACTAACAGCATGCTAAGTGTCATAACAACTATTATATTTTTTACACTTCCACAATTATTGTCGTGTAAATTCATACATACACGATAAAAGTCGTGTAAGTTACAAAAATACACGATTATAGCCTAGTAAATAGTCAGAGGACATATTTCTTCTCCAAAACATATTTTTCTTGCACTAATAGAATGTCAAGGTTTCATAACAGTTGGAACATTTTACATATAAGTACAACTGTAGTATGTAAGTTCATATGTACACGATAGTAGTCATATAACTTATTAAAACACATGTTTATGTAATAGTCAGAGGACATATATAGTGAAAAAAATATATTTTTTACACCAATAGAATGCTAGGGTGTCATGACAACTAGAATATTTTGCACACTTGCATGACTATAGTCATGTAAATTCATACATACATGATTGTTGCCGTGTCTGTCGAGTGTACGACAAAATGTTGACAACAAATTCAGGTTTCAACGAATGTAGTTATAAAATCCATCAAATAGCAGTGATATGATGCAAATATAATAAAAATGTGAGTTGCTTTATTGTTTATCCCAAACCAAACAAAACCTTAAAATAATATAATGTCAACAAAATGAATAAATACAGAAAATAAATATAAAGTTTCAAATACCTTATTCATTGGATGAATAATGCACCTAGTTACAAACTAAAATCTCAGTACATTGGTTGTTCATGAGTGATTTTAAAAGTATGGAGTTAAAAAGTGTGGGAAGTAAAGAGTGTGTTGAAAATGAGTTGTGTGTCTTTTATATTTTTCTTTAGGGGTAATTTAGATAATATGCCACTTAAAAAGAGATACCTACATAATTTTCAAGCATAGGAAATGTTTAACTAAATACATTATTTTTAGGGTATATTTAATTAAAAACCGCGAACACCTATCTTATTTTACTTTATCTAATGTTAAAATACTAACAAAGAGTATTAGTTTATATAACCCTCAGACCGATTCGAATTATGAGTCCGCCTTAGCCAAGTCCTTGAGGGGTCAGTGCTCCTATACTATGACCAATAGACAACAAAATGTGGAATTTTTAAGCTCACTAGAAAGATTGAACTTAAGACTTCAATACAATCAACTAGATCCCAAGCTCTTAATCAATTGGCAACTATGTTGGAGGCACCAAAAAGTATGTTGCTGAAAAGTAAAATATAATATTTTTACATATAAATTGATTAATCAATAATCAAGATCTTTATTAATTAAACTTTGTAAATTTATTTACTAGAATGTCACATTTATTTAAAAGTGACAATTTACGTTGGTGCAATGTGCCAAATTTGAGCTAATCCGAACATGATTATTTATTATTTGTGTCAAGAATCTCTGACACTAACTCATTCCTTTTATTATCATGTCATAATTGTGTTACCCATTCATCATAATTTTAATATTTTTTAAATCACTTGTTTAACATGTTTTTAGGTTTTTTTTTTTGAAAATTTGTGGGTACTACGTACTTTAATAAATTTAGTTATATTTTAAAACAAAATACTTTCTAAATTATAAAAAAATACAAAACAATTTTTTATTATAAAATAAATAAATTTAATATAATTAATCCAATTAAAAATCATGTCATAAATTAGTTATTGTGTCAGAAATTTTAAATTCGAACTAGATATAATTATTAAACAGGTATTCTAAATCTGACTTGTTTAATAATTATGTTAATTTGGACCAATCTAAATCTATTTATTTGTATTATGTATTAGTGGCTAGCGACAAGATTTCCTCCACTACATATACCCAATGTTTTTTTTTTTTTTTAATTAGGTCTTGTTTGGTGGTGGGATAAAAAGATCAAGATATTTCAAATAAACCCAATCCCATCCCATGTTTCGGGAGCTAAAATGCCTCAGAATTAGAATAGATTATCCTAGAGCCTATCATGTATACCCACTTACAAAAGGAAGGTATCCCTTTGTTAAATTAGGATTATGTTGTTACCTAAACTATATATTATAATTTATAAATATTAAAATTTTATTAATATGTGATAAATGTAATACAAATATTGATTTTCATAATGTAAATAATTAAACTAAAATAAATATCATTATTAATTTTTAATAACACAAATCAATAATTTGAAAATAAATTGTTAACTAAAAAATAACTAATTAATTACTTTAAATTATATTTTCAACGTTATAATTCATATTTTCACATAAATTATAATATTATTGAATTTTTTATTATTAAATATTTTTATAATTTGAAGTTTACATTTAAATTAATTATTAAATTAATAATAGAAATTTTTTTGGTTAAATTTCGATAAAATTATAGATTATTAAATAATTATAACATAAATATTGGGAAAACATTTAATAAATAAGAATAAAAACTTATTTAGATCATGATTTATATTTAATTAATATCATTGACATTGATTGTTATAATTAATAATACAAAATTGTTTAGTTGATAATAATAAAAAATTATATTAAACTATAATGAAATAAATTTTTTTATTTATAAAAACTTAGTTGAACTATGATTAAATAAATATTTAGTTATTTATAATCAATATAAAAAAATAATAAAAAATTTATTACAATTCAATTTAATCCTGAGCTACACTAAACGAAATACCATATTAAATATAATCTTATTATATCCCATCTTATCCTATGACATCCTTGAAAATAATTTATTGAATGCACTTATATTATGTTTACTTACTGAAGTGAGAGTGAAGAGTATAGATTTCTCTCGCTCCTGGTTTTACTTACATATTTTGAAGGAAGAGTGGGAATCTCACTCGATAGGCCCCACTCATTTTTGGAGTGTGGAGTGAGATTTCCACGGCCATGAAGATTCCCACTCCCACCTCTTCTTTTTTTACACTTTTTTAAATAATTTAATATAATTATATTTAATAAAATAAATAAATAATATCATATTTATTTAAATAATATTATTATATTTATTTAAAAATATTAATATTATATTTATTTAATATTAATAATAAATAGTAATAAATAGTTTAATCTAAGAAAATATTAATTTTGTACTATATTATTAATAATAATGTTTCATTTGAGTTACTTTTATCAATAATTATTAATTTACATAATTAAAATTAATAAAAATTTTGATTTACATAATTAAGAATATTATTAATATTATTAATTTATAAATATAATAAAATAAATATTTATTTTTAAATATTTTTATTAATTTTGTAATTAAAAGCTACAATTTTTAAATAAGGATAAAACTATAATTTAAAACTATTTATTCTCAGACAAAGTAATCACATAAATTGAATTCTGATTTTAATTTCATATTTTTATCTCAGTAAATAATATACTCCTACTCCTACTCCTACTCAACACTTCCAATCTGAAGATTCTCACTTATCATAATACTTAAAAAGTCATTCTTCATTGAAGGAAGTTTAATAAATAGCTTCTCAGGCACTAAGCACAAGGAGAAATCTAAAACTCCTGAGACTCAGATTGAGAGAGAAAAGGAGCATTGAGAACAATTCTTACAGGCACCTCATAATCTTGATTATGAAGTTTCTTGAAGAAGACAATTGTACTCAAAGTCTTCATGCGTAAGCTCCACTCACCTTCGCCAGTGGTTAGAACCCATACCTCACAATCATAAGGTCATGGGTTCTGGCTCCCACAATATATTGTGGGGGTTTAATTTTTTTTCTCAATTTGAATGAAGGCAGTCTTCTTCTTTTCGAAATGTAAGTGAAGTAGACATCCCTCGAATATTAGATAGGACTTCATAAGCATTGGTGTAAATTATTCCCAGTAATAGTCTGATTTGTAAATATCAGTTGTAATCTCATGTAATATAAGTTGTACTCTTGAGCAATAGTCTCATGTAATAAAAAAAAAAGCTTCTGCCTTCTCGTTGCTTTTCAATTTTACTTTTAAATACTTTACAAAAACCAAATTTTATATTTTGTAGCTACTGTGTAGCAAAACGTTCACGTGTGTTTTTGGCTCTTGAAATTTTGCTAGATTGATACTTCAAAACCAAAATTCTTAGTTGCTGATGAAGTTTGCATTGGATATAATTCATTTAAGTGTACTTTTTTTTATGAAGGTTGGAGCAAGAGTCAAAGATTTTCTTCAAAATGAAGCATTTTAAGGAGACCATAATCAATGGTGAATGGGATGGTGAATGGGAAGTTGCTGACAAATACCTTTCATCATTCACAAATATTGATAATAATAGGTACTCAAAGAAACTGTTTTATGAGTTACGGAAGCAGAAATATTATGAAGCCTTTCACAGGTATATCAACAAATCAGAAACATATGCTTTCTTTGTTTTGCTTGCGAAAACTAAATCTTGTTTAAGGCTATGTTCGGGATTTAAGTGTTTTGACATTTAAATAGAATCGTCAGATGGATGTTGGGTAAACATTTGCTGCCAATTAAAAATGGCTAGGGCGAAACACTTTAACTATTGTGCTTACGAAGTTAACAAAAATACAAATGTTATAACACACCCTAAGTTACTTTAGGTGATCAAAGTGCCAGATGGGCGTGGGAGAATGTAAAGGAATTCATTAGGCTGTTTGGGGTCAATTATTTCTTTCCCTCCACTTGGTAGTAAAGAGGTTCAGTTAACCTAAAAGATGATTGAATCATAGAAAGAAATAATTGAATCATAGAAAGAAAGTTTATTTATTTAGAAAATTTTCTATCCCAGTAACTGAAGTTACTAGTGCAATGCTGCAATGACCTAGTCTAGCTATTCTGTTTTTCTATTTATGTTTTGTATTATTTGTTTGCAGGAATGACTATACAGAGGCTGAAAATGTTTTCTTGAAGGATTTGAAAGTATTCTTTGTTTTCCCAAATATACTTGTTGGTGAATTAACTGAGCTTTCTGAATTGAAGAGCTTAAGGCATGATTGAAGCTTTTTAAACATTCTTAACTATGATACATACATATTTGAAAATTTTAAATTTTAAAGAGAATTTAATGTGCAAGGATAATGAACAATTGTCCTACCATACAAATACCACACCTCAAAGGGCTAAATTTGTTGAAGTTCTCAAAGTCTTGGTCAAGAGAAATCGTGTATTACAAGAAAAACTTGTGTTTTCCACTATGAATAAATCAGCACTTTTGCCCCTAATCAATCTCATTTGTCCTAGTTTTGAATAGAGGGAGAAAGAAGTATACAGCTAAACCAATTTACTTTTGCATTTTTTTTTCTTATATTTTGTTTTTGTTACAATTATATTGTTATTCTGAAAATCTATTTTGTTCATCTATTTTCAGTGAATATTTTAACCTAAATTCTACAACTTCAATAAGATCTGTTTTGTCTTTCTTTTCTTTGTATTCACTTTTGAAGTCATTTGAGTGTGAAATATAATTGATTCTTTTGTAGGAAGAACTAATTTACTTGATACTTTAGTTTTTTGATGAAAAATGATTCAAGGAAACAATCCAAAAGTAATCTTTGTTGTCTGTTTCTTTGGTCGTTTAGTTTCTTCATTTAGTTTTATGATTGATTTAGCTATTGTTGGTGAAGTTTGTAGATAGAATCAAAGGTCTTCTTTAATGCACATTGCTTTGGGGAGTATGTGGTTAGCGAAGAGTGGGATAAGGCTGAGAAATACCTCTCAGCATTCACCAAGATCAATGATAATGTGTACTCGGCAAAAATGTTCTCTGAGTTGCAAAGACATTTACATAGGTAAGTGGAAGATTCTTCCTTCTCTTGGTCTATAGACAGATATATTTCAAAGGCTCTCTAAAAATTTTTTTGGATATATGGCTTTATCTACTTTTTGCTTATAGAAGGATCATCCTTATAAGTTTACTGCTACAATGTTGTTTCTTGAAATCAAATAAGCCAAGTTTTATTTTACAATAATCATTATGATCTTTTTTGAAATTACCCAGCACTAATTAAGATTAAGTTCTTGTTTAGTATTGAGGTCTTGAAGCTTTTAAGTTACAGCTGCTGTGGAAAAAAAAGCTATAACTATGAAACAAAAGTTAATAAATATAAATTTTAAATAATAATTTTAACAAAATTATTAAAGATATAATATATTTTCCATCATACAAGTGAAAAATCATATCAACATAACTTCCAAACTATAGCAGCTGCTGTTTGCCAAACACTTTAGTGCTGTAGCTTTTGAATTACAGTTGCCCAACATTAATCCAAAATGCACCCTAAATGTAGGCACGGTAAGCTTCCACCTGACAATCCTACTGGGGATTTTTTATGCAACACTTCTCAAACTGCTATTGAAGGAAAATCTTATTTTGAAAAACAAACTCAACTTTCCTAGGATTGATAAATCAAGACTCTTAAACTTAATTACACCGGCATAAGTAAAAGAAAAAGACTTGCCTATAGGAAGCGACCTAATGATTTTCTTAACTTTCCCGCTATTAGAAAAGGTTTTTCCTAGGGCTCCTAAAGTGTTCACTATGTCCGTGAATCTAGTATACATAGAATATACACTCTCATTTTGTTCCATTTGGAATAATTCATATTGTCGAGTGTACCTACTAATTTTTTACTCTTTTACTTGATTCGTGCCTTCATACACGACCTCAAGTTTGTGCCAAATTTCATTAGCACTTTCACAGCTGGACACTCTATGAAACTCCTTCTTATCAAGAGCACAAAATAAGGCATTCATAGCTTTGGAATTTAGAGAAGCTTTTCTCTTCTCCAAATCATTCCATTCGTGAAGGTTTTGGAATATCTTCCCCTACTTCGTTTTTAGTCAAGGGCATGAATGGACCATCACATACAACTTCCCAAATTTCATAGTCTAGTGCTTGTAAATAAATTCTCATCCTAGTTTTCCAATATGGGTAGTCATTCCCGTCAAAGAACGGTGGTCTTGTTGTGGATTGTCCTTCCCTAAAGGTTGAATCATTTTGGGTTGCCATGGATCTTTTACTCTAGACTGTTAAGTCCTAACAAGAGAACCAAGCTCTGATACCAATTGAAATGCAAGTGTGCAACCCAAGAGGGGGGGTGAATTGGATTTTTGAAACTTAAGCTAAGCAAATCACAACACAATTCAATCTAATGCCTTAATGGAAGTGAAAGCAATAAATTCAATAAAAAGCAATAATAAAAGGATAAGGAAAGAGAGATTCAAACACGAGATTTTTACGTGGTTCGGCCAACCTCGCCTACGTCCACGCCTCCAAGCTTTCCGGGCTAGAGGATTCCACTAAGCAAGCCACCAAGGCTTCAAATGCTTACAATTGACTTCCTAGGTGTCAATAAACCTTTACAATAAGAGATAATCCCCAATCTCTTAACCCAAGTGTATCCCAACACTTACAATTACTCAAAACAAAAGATTACAAATTGTTTTTCTCTCACACAATATTTAAGATTACAAATCAAAGCCCAATGTATGAGATAGATGAAGCAAGAATGCGTTTTTAAAGCTCTATGAAGGTTGTTCACGAATATAAGCTCAATGGTAGTGTTATGATCAAGAATCGTTTGAATTTGATTGAGCTTATTTATAGTTGGAGCTGAAAACTAGCCGTTATTCACTTTTTGCTCACTGTCGGATCGCCGTTAGTATGATGTCGGATCGTTTGTTTGGGTCAATATGACCGTTGGGCTGGATTTTCAAAATGTCGGATCGCCGTTATAGAGATGTCGGTCCGCCTTTTTTTCCAAGAAGCTAAATTTTTTTTTTTGTTTTAAGTGGGGGAGCCGTTATCAAGGATATCGGCGAGCCGTTATTTTCCAGAAGCTAATTTCACAATTCCTTTCCAGGTCGGCGAACCGTTATCTTCATGTCGGATTTCTATTCTGTTTGCTGTCGGCGAGCCATTATCAAGGATGTCGGCGAGCCGTTAAGTTCCAGAAGCTAATCTCACAATTCCATTCGTGTCGGCGAACCGTTATCTTCATGTCGGGTCGCTGTTAGTTTCCAGAGACTAAGATTCAGTTCTGTCTAAAGTCGGCGGGCCGTTATCAACAATGTCGGCGAGCCGTTATCTTCCAGAAACTGATTTCTTACTTCTGTTCGATATCGGCGAGCCGTTATTGTGGAATGTCGGTGAGCCGTTATTGACTATTTTCAAAATACTCAAGGTTTTTCAATTTTATGCCATTGCTTATTAAACATTTTTCATAGAATATAAAAACCTTTATGGTATGTGAATTATGATTTGAAAGAGTATAAAAACTTTTTGGACTTTTAAAGAATTAATCAATCTTCATCAAGTTTGTTATCATCAAAACAATACTAAAGAAATGTTTGTGTTAACAATCTCCCCCTTTTTGATGATGACAAACTTTGAGAAAAAATATTTGTTCAATTTTGCTCCCCCTAAATATGTGCTCCCCCTTTGAAAAAGAGTTTAGCTCCCCCTATTTGCATACACACTTTTTAAACCATACTTAAACTCAAATCAAATATTTTATTAACAGATTTAAAATATCCATTCTCCCCCTTCAGCATCAAAAAGAAATGATTGCGATTAGCTGAAAAAAAATTACCATGTCTTGCGAAAATTTTGGCAGAACTTCCCTTCAAAAACTGAACATATCCTCAAGACAAAACAGTTAAAACACTTCCATATAAACTTCAATTTTACAACAACCTTCCAATCCAACACAATCTTCATCAACATACTCAAAAGATAGTCATATCATCAAAAACAAAACACAATCATACACAAGAATTCAAATATCCAACAAAATCAATCACAACCAAATAACATCATATAAAGTGCATGAAATGAGCAATGTTTGTGCGAAATGCATATGAGCAGAAACTAGAGTGGGGGCTGTGAAGAGGAACTGCCGGGATCATAGCCGAGATGACCGAGAATCTTGCGCTGCCCAGCAATCAACTCCATCTGCTGATCAAGCACCTGCTGCCGAAAGGTTGTGAAGTCGAGTGAAGGCTGCGGGGCCGCCGCGTTGAGAAGTCTTCTGTCTTCTTCTGCTGCTCTGCTTTATTCTTTGCTCGGCGAGGGACACGTGGTCTAGCTCCAAGGCGAAAGTCGGGCAGCTCATCCGCGGAATAGATATCGTTGAGCATGCGATTATCCATTTGGGGCAAGTAAGGTGTCTTCATTCTTGGAGGAGGTTGTTTTTACCCACTGCCCACGTTTCTTAAAGAATCCTATCGAAGACATAATATCACGACCTAGTTTTCGGGTCTCGACATACACGGGCTCAGTGATAGGAACATCGAAATGTCTCATAATCCTAGTAATAATGCTGCCATATGGAAGGGACCGGTTGGTCACTTTAGGAGTGGACAGCATATGACGAAGGATAATGTAGGATAAGCTCACATTTCGTGTACGGATGAGGGAGTCTAGTATACCTACATCTAACCTAGTTACCTCATCGGTATGACCCTGTCTAGGTGTGACCATATGTTGGAGGATGATGTGGATAACTCGAACCTGAAATGGAAGAAGCTGAGACCTAAAGGACAGAGAACATATGTCATTGGATAGATCTCTACGTCTACAAATGTTAAAGTACTCCATCCTTATGACGGAATCCACTAAATTCAAGCTCCTTCCTAGTGGTATAAATATCGATGCCTCCGTAACGAATCCCAAGAATACGACACAAATCTTCCTCACTAAACTCAATACGAACTCCTCCTACATATGTAATAACACGATATTGCCTAGAGGGGGATAGTTCTATATTGGAATAAAAGACACGCACAAGATTTTCATAAACATGTTCTTCTATACTAAAGGCCTCATTCCAATGCCTAAGCATGTGCGTAATACTACTCCCACAAATAGTAATATCGAAAAATTCTTCAATATCAAGATAAAAGGAGGGAGTTACCGGTTTTCCCATGAACTTATCGTGAAAACGCTGAGCGGAGTCAGCATTGCGAAAATGGAGACTTTCAAAGTCCTGAGAAGGGCCAGGAGGAGGACTGGGTTCACGCGGTGCAGCATTTTTGGTTCGGGCACGCCTTGGTCGTGAAGCCATTGTTGTTTTGGGAAGAAAATAAACGAATAGAAAGAGAGATGGAGTGTTTAAAGAGAGATTATGAACGGAATTTGAAAGAAATTTGAGCCAATTTGGACAAGAATGCTGTCGCGGGTTCTAGGGTTTTGATTTTGGGATTTTTCAATTTCAAGCTTTAAAAACAATTTTGATCGGTTAAAGGATGCTAAGGATGATGAGAAAGGTTTCTAAAGCTTCAAATTGACGCAAAAGAGACTGAAGGGATGACTGATTTGAGAAAGAAAATGGTGAGCAGTCGCGGGTTGAGAGTGAGAGAAAAACAGTCGCGGGTTGAAATGAGGAAGAAGACGAGTCATGTTCACTTATCGCGTGATATCGGCGAGCCGTTATCGACATATCGGCGAGCCGATAGCGTCCAGAATGTGTCTTTAGAAAACGGTTAGCCGTTATCGGAGATATCGGCGAACCGACATCGTCCAGAATGTGTATCAAGCTGTCTTTAGAAAACGGTGAGCCGTTATATGAGATATCGGCGAACCGACAGCGTCCAGAATGCTTGGCAACGTTTCTGCTCGAAAACGGTTAGCCGTTTATTGAAATAACGGCGATCCGTTTTATACAACTTATGATTTCGCACATCTAGTTTAGTATTTGGCCAACAAATAATATATTTCAAGATCATTTAATTGATCCAAAAATGTTTTATAAGCCATTTTAATGCATGATTCATAAGCTTACATACATTCAAAAATGTTTTTCATGCATTCAATTCATAGAAACATTCAAGAATCAATAAAGCAAAATCATGCTTAAGCATTTCATGGCTATTAAATCATCAAAATATCAATCAATCAAACAATTTTGTAGACTCAATGACATGAATAGAAATGTTAATGTGAAAATTTCATCATCCCAAGTTCATGCCGAATTTTTGAAAATTGCTCTTCGCCAAGAGGTTTGGTAAATATATCGGCAAGTTGTTTTTCTGTAGAAATAAACTTTAATGCAATGTCTCCTTTTGAACATGATCTCTCAAGAAATGATGTCTTATTTCTATATGCTTGGTTCTAGAGTGTTGAATGGGATTCTTTGAAAGATTTATGGCGCTAGTATTATCACACTTGATAGGAATTTGTTCAAGAATAATGCTATAGTCTTTAAGAGTTTGTTTTATCCAAAGGGCTTGTGCACAACAACTTCCCGCGGCAATATATTCCGCCTCAGTGGTTGAGAGTGCAACCGAATTTTGTTTCTTACTAAACCATGAAACAAGTGAATGACCAAGAAAATAGCAAGTTCCACTAGTACTTTTTCTATCAACTTTGTAACCAGCAAAGTCGGCATCCGAATAACAAGTTAAATCTATATGTGTTCCTCTAGGATACCAAAGACCAAGATCTATAGTTCCATTCAAATAGCGAAAAATTCTTTTAACAGCAAGCAAATGAGATTCCTTGGGACATGATTGAAATCTTGCACACAAACATACACTAAACATGATATCGGGTCTACTTGCGGTTAAGTAAAGTAAAGAGCCGATCATACCTCGATATTTTTTAATGTCAACTTCTTTACCTTTTTCATCTTTGTCAAGCTTAATCGTTGTGCTCATTGGAGTGCTCTTGGTGTTTGAGTCATCAATGCCAAATCTTTTTAGCAAATCTCTGACATATTTCGCTTGGTTTATGAAAATTCCATCATTGTTTTGCTTGATTTGGAGTCCAAGGAAATATTTCAGTTCTCCCATCATACTCATCTCAAATTCCTGACTCATACAAGATGAAAACTCTTTGCACAAAGATTCATTAGTAGAACCAAAAATAATATCATCAACATAAATTTGAACAACAAGTATATCTTGATTCTTATTCTTAATAAAAAGAGTTGTATCGCTTTTCCCATCGAAAACCATTATCCAACAAGAAATTTTTAAGCCTATCATACCATGCTCTAGGTGCTTGTTTTAAACCATACAATGCTTTTGATAATTTGTAAACATGATTTGGAAATTTTTCATTTTCAAAACCAGGGGGTTGTTTGACATACACTTCCTTCATAATATAACCATTTAAGAAAGCACTTTTGACATCCATTTGAAATAAAACGAAATCTTTATAACATGCAAATGCTAACAACATCCTAATAGATTCTAATCTAGCTACAGGTGCAAATGTTTCATCAAAATCAATTCCTTCTTCTTGGTTGTAACCTTGAGCCACTAATCTAGCTTTATTTCTTACAACCACACCGGATTCATCCATTTTGTTTCTAAATACTCATTTGGTACCTATAACAGATTGATGTTCCGGATTAGGGACTAATTCCCACACATTGTTTCTCTCAAATTGATTCAACTCCTCTTGCATTGCCATAATCCAAGACTCATCATTTTCCGCATCCGCAAGGGATTTTGGTTCCATTTGAGAAATAAATGCAGCATGTTCGCAAGTGTTCCTAAGTGATGATCTAGTTGTAACACCTCGTGAGGGATCTCCTAAAATTACATCTGTAGGGTGAGAAGAGACATACCTCCACTCCTTGGGGAGTGTTTGAGAATTACCTCCATTTTGCTCTGCATTTGTTTCTTCATGATGCTCTTCTTGAATTCCATGAGGTGCATCCTTTTGGTTGTCATTTGATGATTCTTCTTGATGTTCTTCTTCTGCATTATTATCAACAACTCCTTTCTCCATGAGAGGAGGGATTAGACTCATCAAAAGAGACATGCATAGATTCTTCTACAACCAAAGTTCTTTTATTATAAACTCTATAAGCTTTGCTTGAGTTTGAATAGCCAAGAAAGATACCAACATCAGATTTTGAATCAAATTTACCTAGATTATCTTTTGTGTTCAAAACAAAACATTTGCATCCGAAAACTTTGAAATAGCCAATGTTGGGTTTTCTATCTTTCCAAAGCTCATATGGAGTTTTATTAAGATTAGGTCTAATCAACACACGATTCAAAACATAACATGCGGTGTTGACGGCCGCCCAAAAATATTTTGGCAAAGAATTTTCATTTAGCATGGTCCTAGCCATTTCTTGAATAGACCTATTCTTTCTTTCTACAACTCCATTTTGTTGAGGAGTCCTAGGTGATGAAAATTGATGCTCAATGCCAAACTCATTACAAAACTTCTCAAATGCATGATTTTCAAATTCTCCACCATGGTCACTTCTAATACAAGTAATTGAATAATCTTTTTCATTTTGAACCTTTTTACAGAAAATTCTAAATGCATCAAAAGCATCATCCTTATTAGTTAAGAACAATACCCATGTGAATCTAGAGTAATCATCCACAATTACAAAAGCATAATATTTGCCACTTAAACTAGCATATCTAGAAGGACCAAATAAATCTATGTGAAGTAATTGAAGAGGTTTTGAAGTAGAGATATTTTTCTTGCTTTTGAAAGAAGTTTTGATTTGTTTTCCAAATTGGCAAGCTTCACAAATTTTATCTTTTTGAAAATTGATTTTGGAAGACCTTTAACCAAATCATTTTTCGCAATTTTTGAAATCAAATCCATACTAGCATGACCTAATCTTCTATGCCACAGCCAACCATCATCATGCAATGCGGAAAAACATTTATCATGATTGGATGCACATTCTATGTCAATTGTATAAACATTACCATATCTATTTCCAACAAACAGAATTTTCCCATCACATGCACTCTCAATAACACATCTTGATTTATCAAAAGCAACTTTATAACCCTTGTCACACAATTGACTAATGCTAATCAAATTGTGTTTCAAATTTTCAACTAAGCACACATTTTCAATTAGAGTTGAGGAAATTTTACCAACATTACCAATTCCGAGAATTTTTCCTTTTGAATTATCTCCAAATGATACTTCTCCACCATTTTCGATCTTTGTAAAACTTGAAAACCAAGAATAATTCCCTGTCATATGTCTTGAACAACCGCTGTCCAAGTACCACTTATTCTTCTTCTTCAAGCCCTGCAGAAAAAGTCTCAAGTTTTAGGTACCCAAACCTTTTTGGGTCCTTGAGAGTTAGTAACGGTTCCTTTTGGAACCCAAATGCATTTGACACCATAATATGCATTTCTTTTCACAGGACATTTATATTTCATGTGACCATTTTGATTACAATAATGACAAACGATTTTATGATCACTTGTGGAGGTAGCTTTAACAAAATAATTTTTATAATATTTTTGCTTTAGATTAGGCTTGTACCCAAGTCCTCCTTTATCAAATACACATTTTTGAGAGTTAAGCATGTTATCCAACATCTTTTGCCCATTTGTAAATTTCAGCACAATCTCATTTAGATCATTGCTCTTCTTTCTAAGCATTTCATTTTCATTTTTCAAGTCATTCACATGTGATTCTAAATGCTCATGTGATGTGCTAGAATTCTCAAATAATGTAACTTTATCATGCAATGTTTTATTTTCCAATTCTAGGCAAGTAATCTTTTCACTAAATGATTCACTTTCATTTTTAAGTTCTACCATTTTCTTTTTAAGGCAAACATTCTTTTTACCCATCTTCATCAATTCATCATGCAATTCTTTAAAGGCATCATGTAATTCATCATATGTAGGAAGATTGCTTACCTCATCAAGTTCATCACATGATTCTTCTCCAACGGCCATGAGAGCCAAGTTTGTCATTTCTTGTTGCTCTTCCTCATCACTTGTTTCCTCATCACTATCATCCCATGTGGCCACCATAGCTTTCTTCTTGAGTTTGTTGAGGAGAGGACATTCCGGTCGTATGTGTCCGGGTTTCTTGCATTCATAGCAAGTGATTGGTTCTTTCTTCTCCTTTTTATTCTTGTAACCTCTGAACTTTCTCTGCTCATTATTTTTCTTGTAAAATTTTCTGAATCTTCTAGCCAACATTGCCAGCTCCTCATCATCCATCTCACTTCCCTCATCACTCTCATGTTTTGAGGCTTTGAGGGCGATGCTTTTCTTCTTTTCCTCATGCCCTTTTTCTGCTGCCAAATCCTCTTCATATGAAATGAGAGAGCCAATTAAATCATCAATAGGTAAAACATTTAAATCTTTGGCTTCCTCAATGGCAGTCCTTTTTGGTCTCCATTCTTTAGGAAGCGACCTAATGATTTTCTTAACTTTTCGCTATTAGAAAAGGTTTTCCTAGGGCTCCTAAAGTGTTCACTATGTCCGTGAATCTAGTATACATAGAATATACACTCTCATTTTGTTCCATTTGGAATAATTCATATTGTCGAGTGTACCTACTAATTTTTGACTCTTTTACTTGATTCGTGCCTTCATACACGACCTCAAGTTTGTGCCAAATTTCATTAGCACTTTCACAGCTGGACACTCTATGAAACTCTTCTTATCAAGAGCACAAAATAAGGCATTCATAGCTTTGGAATTTAGAGAAGCTTTTCTCTTCTCCAAATCATTCCATTCCGTGAAGGTTTTGGAATATCTTCCCCTACTTCGTTTTTAGTCAAGGGCATGAATGGACCATCACATACAACTTCCCAAATTTCATAGTCTAGTGCTTGTAAATAAATTCTCATCCTAGTTTTCCAATATGGGTAGTCATTCCGTCAAAGAACGGTGGTCTTGTTGTGGATTGTCCTTCCTAAAGGTTGAATCATTTTGGGTTGCCATGGATCTTTTACTCTAGACTGTTAAGTCCTAACAAGAGAACCAAGCTCTGATACCAATTGAAATGCAAGTGTGCAACCCAAGAGGGGGGGTGAATTGGATTTTGAAACTTAAGCTAAGCAAATCACAACACAATTCAATCTAATGCCTTAATGGAAGTGAAAGCAATAAATTCAATAAAAAGCAATAATAAAAGGATAAGGAAAGAGAGATTCAAACACGAGATTTTTACGTGGTTCGGCCAACCTCGCCTACGTCCACGCCTCCAAGCTTTTTAGGGCTAGAGGATTCCACTAAGCAAGCCACCAAGGCTTCAAATGCTTACAATTGACTTCCTAGGTGTCAATAAACCTTTACAATAAGAGATAATCCCCAATCTCTTAACCCAAGTGTATCCCAACACTTACAATTACTCAAAACAAAAGATTACAAATTGTTTTTCTCACACAATATTTAAGATTACAAATCAAAGCCCAATGTATGAGATAGATGAAGCAAGAATGCGTTTTTAAAGCTCTATGAAGGTTGTTCACGAATATAAGCTCAATGGTAGTGTTATGATCAAGAATCGTTTGAATTTGATTGAGCTTATTTATAGTTGGAGCTGAAAACTAGCCGTTATTCACTTTTTGCTCACTGTCGGATCGCCGTTAGTATGATGTCGGATCGCTTAGTTTCGGTCAATATGACCGTTGGGCTGGATTTTCAAAATGTCGGATCGCCGTTATAGAGATGTCGGATCGCCGTTATTTTCCAGAAGCTAAAACTTCTTTTCTGTTTTAAGTCGGCGAGCCGTTATTTTCCAGAAGCTAATTTCACAATTCCTTTCCAGGTCGGCGAACCGTTATCTTCATGTCGGATTTCCATTCTGTTTGCTGTCGGCGAGCCATTATCAAGGATGTCGGCGAGCCGTTAAGTTCCAGAAGCTAATCTCACAATTCCATTCCAGGTCGGCGAACCGTTATCTTCATGTCGGGTCGCCGTTAGTTTCCAGAGACTAAGATTCAGTTCTGTCTAAAGTCGGCGGGCCGTTATCAACAATGTCGGCGAGCCGTTATCTTCCAGAAACTGATTTCTTACTTCTGTTCGATATCGGCGAGCCGTTATTGTGGAATGTCGGTGAGCCGTTATTGACTATTTTCAAAATACTCAAGGTTTTTCAATTTTATGCCATTGCTTATTAAACATTTTTCATAGAATATAAAAACCTTTATGGTATGTGAATTATGATTTGAAAGAGTATAAAAACTTTTTGGACTTTTAAAGAATTAATCAATCTTCATCAAGTTTGTTATCATCAAAACAATACTAAAGAAATGTTTGTGTTAACACCATACCTATCGCTGAAGAAAGGTATTTACCCTTGCATTAACTGGTGATGGGATACATGAATTAGAAAAAGGTATTAATTATTTTTATCCTTTTGTTTCAAGAACTTTATCTCCTTGGCTCAAACCAAGCTACTTGCACTATTATAACTAAAAAAGAATTTAAACTTCTTTCCAAGGCCATCTAATGCCGACTTCTATCCATTCTAAAAGGAAATTCATCGAAATCCATGTTAGTATCTGTATGAAGGAGGTTTTGAATTTTTTGTCAAATTCTCAATTCAACCAATAGTTGCACTATTCTTTTTCTCAAATGATTTTGTCACAATGGTCCCTTTTTCTTATTGCATATTTTTTCCAGCTTACATAGTCTGTTCCTAATGTGAATTTGTAAAAAAAATGGTGGAAATTTTTGTTGAAGAAAATACTTAGAGATTATCTTAATGACCACCATGTGCCTTTATCAAGCTCAATCGTATTAACAATTAATAGTTATCTTATTGAATTCCTGTGTATGATACTTATATGATTGGTATTTGTTATGATTGTATATGTTGTTTTTTATATCTTAATGACCATTTTGTAGAAAAAATGGTCAGAATCATTTTGGTGCTTTGTGCCACTTATGGAGCACCTTAGGCACAATCTTAATCAACTTGTTGTGCTAAGGCCTTTCATCTCTCGTATGACTTTTAAAATGTCATATTTCACTTGTAAGGATCAAGAATAATCTCTTTTTTGATATTTGTCCTTAGATATTACTCTCTTGTTTTAGTTTAATTTCCTTTGCCATATCATAATGCAAATATGCCCATTCTGTAATACTTTTAGCCCTTATTTGTTCTCTTTAATATCCATTCCAAGTAAAGGATTTCGTTTTACAATCTTAAAGTCTTTGGCCTCTGCAATTTCTACTTTTGGACATAATTATATATAGAATAACCTTCAGATTTAGAATTTTACCAACTTTTAAAACTTGAATCTAGTCTATCGTGCAATTTCGAACATAATTAACACATCACCTATTGAGCTAGCCGGATGACCTTGAGAAAGTTATATATGATGAAATCATTCTGATTCTCTCAAGTCTTAACAGGCATTACCTTCTTTTTATAGGGCTAGGAGCATCACCACTCAATTCGTGCTTGCTATCATTCAGTGCGTCACTATTGAGTCCCATGTTTGTTGGTGCTTGAAGTATATTTGCTTTAACCTATTTGTAGTTTGTGGTAGTATTCTTGTGTCTGTTTCTATCACTCAGCTTGCAAGGAGCTCCTGCTAAGAATATGTATTTTCGGTGACTCTATGTCTCTATGATGAACTCTTAATATGTTCATTTAACCAACAAATTTGAAAAAAAAAATGCAAAATGATAACAAGCTTCAAGTTTCACAATGAATAGACACCTACATGCTTCTAGTGTTCTACATATTAGGGGATACTTGCTTTCCCAATTTTTCTGGTTTTTCTGCTTAAATGCTCCATGCAACTTGAATGTTACTACCACAATCATAGCAATAAAAAAAATTATTTTTAATGATCCTTATGTTATCATCTTATGTACCTATTCTTTTGTGATCTCTTACTTGATTAACTGATCTCAATTTCCCTTTTTTTGTTGTTGAAGTGGGTGGAGTTGTTGCAGAGTCCGTTGTATAAACTATTTTAGGCATAATGACTAGTTAGCTGGAGCCAGCCGTTGGACAGGAGATTGCACGGGATATGACTCAACACTTGCTAAATGTCAAGACTATGACCATTTATTTACATGTCAAGACTATGACCCAGTTATTTATATGCCAAGACTATGACCCAATAATAAGTGAAAGTACAAAAATATCCTTATAAGTAACTAAGTTAAAAAAATAAAAGAAAACTTGAGTTAGGAAGTTTAGGAAGAAGTTCTCGTGAGGTTTAGAAGTCAGACAGTAGGCGAATAGAATTCTTTCACCGTCAACCACTATTTGCATCAACCGTTCATGTATGTCTCGTCGGAATAGACAAAATCAAGCATCACAACAAAAAAATTGAAGGTTAGTTAACCATAGAACTGTGTATGTATTAGTTTTGACAATCAAGGGTTTATTACTTTTGAATTTAACGTAGATGTAGAGCTTTTAGAATTCGTAGTTGAGAATGCTATTTTAGGATGATAAAAATAGTATCTTGTTTTGGATAACTTATATTATATTGCTAGTTGCCATTAGAATTATTTGAATCCTGTAAAATAGATTGCCCGACTTCTAGACTTGTTTGGTTTAGAAGTTGAGAATTTACAGAATTGATTGAGCTTTCACAAAGTGTTGTATTATTTTGATAACAAAATGTATATTTCTTTTTAAGCTAGCATCTATATTGAAAACAAAAATAAACGAAGCTGATCATTTCAAGGCCAAAGTGTCAACATTCTCCCAAATAAAAGCAATTAAGAATATCCAAGAGTGTCTTAGCAAGAATCAAAATCATATGGATATGTTTAAGGCCTACTTTGGACATCTTATTAATATCCAATATTTACAATTTTCTAGTACTATTATAAATAGCCTTTTACTTAAAGAGATGTATTCCAATGATTTCTCTATGTGGTTTAAGGTGGGGAACAAAATATGTAGGTTATGGAGGAGTTTGCACTAGTTACTGGGTTGGATTGTAAACCTTTCTATAAACCCAACACAGAAAATGTAGATGGTGATGGTTGTGGTAGATTGTATGAAGAGTTAATAGATGGTCTTGAAAAATGTACCACCTCTAAGTTAAAGCAATTGTTCATGAATTCCACATCAACCGATGATAGAAAAATTTTAAAGCTTGCTATGTTGTACTTTTTAGAGGCTGTTCTCCTTGGGAAGGATCTGAAAACTAAGGTTCAAGCTGAACATGTGCGACACATGTACAATTTTGAGGACTGTAATAGTTATGCTTGGGGTCGCATTTGTTTTATAAAGACTTTAAAAAGTTCCAAAAAAGCTTTAGTAGATCGTGTGAGAGTACATAAGAAGAAGATTATAGAATACCCCAAACACAAGAACGAGGCGTACACCCTTACTGGATTTCCGATGGCGTTAGGTAATGAACTAATTTTAAACTTTATCATTTAATTAAATAGCAAATCATTATTTTTCTGATAATTTTTTATTATTTTAACTATATAGATATGGGCTTACGAGGCAATGCCTAATTTTCGCGAAGAGTTTGTCGTGCATAATAAGAATACGATCTCTCGAATTCTTAATTGAACCGCATCGCGCAATGTTCAATATGATGACCTCCTGAAATACATGTTCAATAATGAAAATGTGTGTATTGTAAGAGTGAAATATTAATATATACACATTGTTTTGAAATTATTTTATTATACTAATTTTATCATTTTTTTATATAGATTACTGTATTTGAAGAATTACATGCTAGCCTACCTAATGAGAAGGAACAAGATTATATGAGTTGGTTTTACAACAGTGATTAACATGAAGATGTTGGTGAATTCGAAATAGAAAATGGTGATGAATCAGGCTATGATTCTGGTAACATCTAGTCAAAGTCTGGCAATAATGAAGTGGTGGACAATTTTAGATCCAGCTCAACCTCTCTTAGTAGTGCAGATAAACAAAACATGAGAACCAAAGTGGACAACAAAAATATTGAAAAGGTAAAAATGTTGCCTCTTATTGTCAATACAACTTTAATAAAAAAAATTTCTGAATATACCGATTTCCTTATAGGATTGTGTATCTTCTGCAAGTCTAGGCAAACATAATTTTGATATACATTATAACAATCGCCTGAATAAATTGGAAGTATATGTGCAGAAAATACAAGTTGAGGTTTCCCGTATTGGAGGCAAGATTGATAGTTTTGAATGCAAGTTTGATAAAATAATTAAGCTACTTAAAAAGTTGCAATCGACACAACCCAAAAACTTTTACAATGAGGTATGAAACTACAGAATATAAATACGTATACCAGTTTGGAAAATAATTTAACAAATCTTTATACGTTTTCATTGCAGGCAACTTACAACTTCAATGACAATTTTGATGTTACTCCTGCAAGACCCACTATGGAAACGACACCAATCCATGCTCCAGATAAAAAAGGTGATGATATCTGATCATTATACCATCTACACAAACTCCAAGTGTGCAGCAAGTAACGAACCCAACTTTTGAAGTTTATGCTAGAAAGAAGAGAGTTAGAAAAGAACTCATTTACTTGCGTTCTCCATATACTGACCCATTAAAGAAGCCTCGGATGCTAGTTGCCTTTGAAGTTAAACCACTGATTGAGCTAAATGATACACTTGCATTAGAAAGATGGATGGTACAAGTAGATAATATTGAACCGTAAGGTTTCACTCTTTATTAATTGAAAAAATCTTATGATTATTAGTATATAATTTTTATAATTTATAAAATTATAAACTAATATCGTATGATGGTTCATGTAGAAATTTTGTAAAATGGCTCGTTGGCGATGGTAATAGAAGTTTCTTTCGAGATCTACAAAACTCAGGGGAATGGCTGAGCAACTTGGTATTTTTCTGGATTTTGTTTAAAAAAACCTCAATAAACAACTCATGAAATTAGCCACTCATCACTTGATTTTTTTTTCTGCATATATAGTGAATAGCACATAGATGTCTTTTGCTATACTCTAAGATTGGCTATGAACAAATACACAACACCCCTACATGCAACCTTGTACTGTTATGAACTCTCATTTCCAAGTAGAGAATGAAAAATAATATAAATGATATGATTTGTTTTGTTTCTATAATTTTTTAACAAATAGTATTATTCTTATTGTATAGCAACTGCTCAAGAAGAGATTTAATACTTATTTGAAGAATCCAAATGATTTTTTACTTAAAAATGATTTACTTATCCAATATGCAAGCAGAAATAAAATTACCCCTGCAATACCATGGTTTGAGGCATATAAGGTACGATTTTAATATATATTTCATACAAATATTTACACTATTAAATTTTTATTTTGCTATTCCTTGCACCGGAAGGTTTACATTCCGATAAACTTGCATAGAGAGCATTGGGTTCTAAAGGTCGTCGATGTATCGAGCAGAGCAATTCATGTTTACAACTCAACCATATGTTTCACCCCTAACAATGAGTTTAATAATGAAATGAAACCATATGTTGTGATGGTACCTCTCCTTCTTAATAAGATATCAATACATGACTCACAACCTTCCTGTGCCACATTCGAATCAACAAATCCTTGGCCTATACACCGGATACGTGATACACCGCAACAAATTATTAGGTATTTGTTATAACCTTAAAGACCGTTTATTTTTTAATTTGTTTTATTTGCCAAATACTTATTTAATTATCATTATAGGGGTGATTACGGTGTATTCATTCTACAATTCATGGAGGTATTGGTGCATGGACTAGATGTTCAAGCTCATTGCAACCAAGAGGATATCAATTACTATAGGAAGCAAATCGCAGTAGACTTGTTTAAAGATAGAAGTTGGGAATTGTTGTAAATGTACTGCTTAGTGATATGGGTGTCAACTATAACCGGATTTGATTGCTTGTAGTTCCATTGTCAACTAATGCTTGTATTTTCATATATTAGTAATATAGGTTTATATTCTAGACTGAAAGACTAGTCTAGATGTTAAGTTCTTGACCGATAGACCTGTCTTGTGGTCTATAATTTAATAGAATTGATAATGTGGTGCTTGTGTTACAAATAAGGAAACGTATTTGAAATATAAAAATCTTTAAACAAATTGACATTGGACATATGTATTTCACACAAACTTATTTATATTATACACTGACAGACTATTCTAGATGTTAAGCTCTTGATTGATACACTAGTATTGTGGTATATAATTTAACTGAATTAAAAGCACATGTTCAACAATTTAATTGACCTAAGTTACAAGGAAATCATACAAATCTATCACATTTTAATTTAATAGAATTAAAATATACAAATCTCTAAACAAATTAAGTACTTCGCACAAATTTGTTTATATTTTCGACTAATAGACTAGTTCAGATGTCAGGTTCTTGACCTATAGACCAATCTAGTCGTCTAGATATATTTGCAGAATGCAAATTTTCCCTATAATGACAATATAATATAACCAAACATATATCGTAAATCATTCATAGCAACTCATAAAAGTACAATCTCTGTTTACAAAATCACATGTTCATCAATTACTTCATAAAGATATATTTATTACAGCAATAGTTCAAAAATTATCACTAACACAAGGCTAACAACGAAATTGCTGCAAGTTTTGGTGGTGTTCATCACCCAACAACATCTGTAAGTATTATTAGTAGTACGCATTAGTACAAAGCATGCAATAAATAAGTTTGCAAGTGGAAAAACAATACATTAACACAAAGAACTCACTTCAAACTGTATTGTTGACTTCTGTTCAGTTTTCTTCATGTAATGGTATTGATGTTATGCAAGTTAATCGATTGTGACCTACTTTTCCACAACGCCCATATTTTCGAGTAACAATTTCCTTACCCACAGATGGAATCCTATTTATTTTACGACCCCATTTCTTTGGCTTTAATATTGGAGGATGCATATATGTGGTAATCGACTCAATAGGAACATCTTATTCCTCTATTGGTCTTACAGGATAGATTGTCTCTGAATATGCCATAATCCATGCATCGGTAGTATAGTATGCCAAACAAAATAAGTGATATTCAAAAGATCGATGCCTGCACAATGCAACAGCATGTTCGTACAACATATGTTCGTGTTGGAATGCTCGACAACTATAAGTTTTGGCAAGTATATCAACATAGGCCTCAAATTTACCACCTTTTACAATAAATTCATGCAAATTTAAAAACAAAACATGGTATGTGCAAGAGTTATCTTGCTTCAAAAGAAGTTCACTTTCAGCCCACTTTGTGAGTTTTGTAGTTATGTCTACTGCCAATTGACGTCGCCTGCAAAACCATTTCTCAATAAATCAATAATCTTGTCAAGCAACTTATGAATTGGTAACATTCTTGCCTCCTTTAGAACACTATTCAAACATTCTGCAATATTAGTCGTTATTATGTTGTAACATCTTCCATCAAAGTAAGCACGAGACCACTTATCATACCCAACTTCAAACAGGTACTGAGCAATGTCTGCATTAATCCTCTTTATCTCAGTCATGACAATGCCAAATTGAGAAACACGATATAACTGTGCAGCATGTACAAAGATTTTGTGTATATCAACTTCCTTGAAATTTGACCTTAGATTTTGGTCGAGATGATACATACAAATACCATGGCTTACATCTGGAAATACCATGGCAACACTCTTTTTTATGCTTCCATTACGATCTGAAATAAAAACCAAATCTAACATTGCCAATTGAATCTCTAAATTTTGTTAAAAACCACTCCCATGATGCATTATTCTCGCTATCACCAATACCAAATGCAAGTGGATATATTTGATTGTTACCATCCATACATGAAGCCACAAACATGTTTCCTTTATATTTCCATTTTAAAAATGTGCCATCAATTGCAATTACTGGCCTAATAGCTGAACTAAACCCTCTTAGGCAACTACCAATAGCCATAAAAAGATATTTGAAGTGATTTGAATCATCTGACTCAATGAAAGTACGAGAACCAACATTTTTCTTTTCAATCATCTCCAAATATGTTGGAAGTAACTTGTACTTTGCAAGTGTCATTGCATGCTCTCTTGCCCTCCATGCTTTGTGGTAATTAATATCATAACTGAAATGTTTTTACAAGTCTCTCTTGATCTCCTCTACTTTGTATGTCGGTGAAGTGCTTTCAAATTTATATTGGATTGTATGCGCAATCAATTTTGCAGATGCTTGTCAATGATCTCTTTGATCTACACTAAAAGAACATTTATGCATATTTTGATACTTTCGAATTTGAAAGTAACTTGAATCCTTCATTAGTGACAACTGTTATCCACACAAGTAACAATCAAAATATTTTTCCCAGACTTAACTGTTTTAAACTAAAAGTGGTTTTGTAAAGCAAACTTATAAAGCCTTGCTTGCAATTCCTCTTTTGATGCAAACACCTCATTTACCATAAAATCACCACTGTCACTAACAACTTCATTACTCATAATGTTGTCGATACATTGATATGCATCATTAGTATTTGCGGTGTTGCTACTTGCAAGTATACTGATTTTGCTTCTAGGCATATAAGTATTGTTAGTGATTAGCTTAATCTCATGCTCATCCATATGCTCTGTATTGGGTACATTTTCTGGTGGTAAATTAGATCTAGGAGAAAAATATTTGGGGCTAATCTCACCTTCTCTATTAGTTTCTACAGCTTCATTGGAATATGTTGATGGCATAAATGTTGGATAGGCTTGACTTTCCTCCCACGAATTGTTCAAATGTTGGTTATCATCTTTACTCATATTTGCTTGCAATATTGGAGTAGTTAATCTACGTTGATATAAGACGCAAAGAGGTGTTCTGTCTGCAATACGACTAAGATTCTTATGCAAAAGGAATTGCACATCATCATCTAAGATAATTTCCACAGGTGGCGCCTGATCTGTTGAATTGCATTTGAACTTCATAATAATTTCATACTCTGAAATGCCAATTCTGATAGTCTGAGCAACCTTTTCAAGCAATTACAAATATGTACAGGAAGGATGCACCATTATTCCCTTTTATGGCTAAGGCATTGAACTTGTATTCATTGCTTTGATTAATCCATTCACTATTATACAAGACAATAACACATACCATATCCATTTACCTAAAAATCATGTGATAATCGTAAGAATATTAACAAAAATAAGCTGTTAAAAGTTCTTCTAGACTTCTGTGCTTCAGTTGTGGACTTCTAGATTTATAGACTTACCTACAGGTCCATAAGTCTAGAAGTAAAGAAGTCACGAAAACGATAAACATGATAAACGAACTCAACTATTACAGATCAAATGCCACAAATTTGTTTGAGAGAATGATAAATAACATGTATGCTTAAGTATAATCGATCACATTTTACCAAAGAAAGGCTAAATAACAACAACCAATACTTTTAATTTTAAGTAAACATCAAAACTAACCCTTAAGATAAATCTTTAAGACAATGTAGCTTCTTTCAAGGGCTTGCAGCTTCCTACAGCAGCAAATTTGATGTGTAAAATTTGTGTTGAAGAATTTTTTGGAGTATGTTTGAATTTGGTGTGGGAAGATGATGATTTTAGTAAGTGTTTGACAACAACTTAGAGTGCTGGGCGCCTTATAGTGTTAGGTGCATGCTTTTGTTTGAGATGATAAGGGCATTTTACACTAAGGATCACCAAAATGTCATCCAAATTTAATTGAGTAAAAGTTGTCATATTTATGTAAGTTGTACATGATTTTGTCATATATAAATAAAAAAAACCCACCGTTGGATAATTACTTCTATTTTAGTTGCTTCTATTACTGTTTAACAAAAAGATACCAGGATCAACTGGTTTACTTGTGATTATGTGCATGTTCTTCGATCATGTTGTATGCATATATATTGTCTTATCGGAATTATTGTTTTGCTCCATGCAAAATATTAAAATAGAACATTTGAAATGCATATCCCATTTCTGCATAAGGGTTTTGAAAATTCATTAAAAACAACTGGCCGTATTGTATGCACCAATTACCATTTAGCTAATAAACCTTTGAATACCAATTGCCACTTAGCTAATAAGACTGTGAACCGCCGGCGGTATTCCGCTATACTGTGTTTAAAGCAATTGTTTGAATGTGCAACAGAAACATGTTCTTGTTGATGATAAAAAGGGACCATGAATGCAGGGGCCGTTCTTATTTTCCTAGAGCGGTTTGAGTTAGCCCTCAAATCATATTTCGCCCAAGAAAAATGAAAAGATAGGCAAGCTGTTTTTTCAAACCTACCAACCCACTGAAATAAAAAATTCTTGTGATAAGGCTAATTAAATGGATTTCAACAATGTTAAACACCATTTTAGAATTTTGCATTGGAAATAATAAGTGACTTTTATTTCATTCCCAGGCTCCAATTATTATTAACCCAGAATTTGAGTCCCAAACTTGACTTTATAATTTTTGACCCACAACTCCGCTACGAAATAGATAAAATAACCGTAAGTTCCAAACGAATTGGTTGCGTTCCAAAGCCTATAAAAAAAATACAAGCATGTCAACATGAGATGAAATGCAAATAATTAGGTTTGGTGTGCGTTCATCTTAAAACTTTGGCAACAGAGGTGCAGCTCAAATAAACCATGAACGTAAATTTGGCAGCAATAGTTTTGTTTATAACAAGCCATGCTTAAGACGTGTGCTTGAAAATGAGAGTTTGTGGATCAACAAGAAAGCAGTCTATTATAGCAATTAGAAGAGGACAAAATCCCAATCCCCAATTTTCCCCTCTTCAATTATTTCTTCTCAGCATGATATGAAAAAGATCACCAAAGGAAGCTTTCCCAAGTCTTTACCTTTGAATGTGCAGCGCCTACAACAAAACTAAAAGCAAGAATTTAATAGTCTTGTTTCAGCATGAACATGCCAGTTCCAAGCCAAGTTGAGGTACTTACAAAATCATGCTTTGCCAGAGAGTCTTGCTCTTAGATCGTCAGCCACAGCATCAATGAACTCTTCGGTATTCAGATAGTGTTCCCTAGTCATCCTACAAACACATAATAAATACATCACAAACAAGAGATAGAACGTACATTAGAAAGATAAATACATATGCAGCCCTTAACCTAAATGTTATAGTAATTTAGCAGATGCATACTTAGATCCATGGATAATAAGTGCAAGATCCTTGGTCATCTTCCCAGATTCAACAGTGCCAATACATGCAGCTTCTAGTTTCTCAGTAAAATCCAATAGCCTACCATTGTTGTCCAACTTCGCCCTGTTAACAATAACAAATTCAGATCCTCATCAATGTCTTCTTATTATCAAACAAATAGATAAAGCTTCTCATGCATCTAGTGGAAACAAACTTGAAGGATGCTACTTTGCAGAGTTTGAAATTTAAATCTTATACCTATGTGCAAGCCCTCGTGACCAAGCAAAGATGGAGGCTATGCTGTTTGTGCTAGTTTCACCACCTTTCTGATGAACCCTGTAGTGTCGGGTGACTGTTCCATGGGCTGCTTCGGCTTCAATTGTCTTCCCATCAGGGCATACCTGGATCCAATCCACACTCCTTAAGTCCACACGGCCAAGAAAGGAGAGTAGGAGAGATAAATTATCCTTATAGTCATCAAACTCTAATTTACTGTTTTTGTACAACTCTCTCCTAGTGATGATTTATATCCTAAACTTGCACCCCCTCCTCTCCTACACAATTCCGCATATAATTTTCTTACATTCCTGTCATCAAAATGCTTCATTTCCTTAATTATAATTTTCTTTTACCAATCATATCTAAAATAATGCCAACTATTATGCAAATTATTTGAGGAAGTTGACCATCTTTCTGTTTATTGCTCTGCCTCTTTTTGGCAGTATATCCTCTGTAAAGAAGCTAAATCTCCCAGGCTGTTGCTAGAACTTGAAAGGATTTTTTAATGGAGAATTTTAATGCCTCTGATAAAGAAGAGAAACCTACAACACTCTCGAAATGTGCTACATGACCCTTTTGTGGATGACATAGCAAGAAGAGATAAAAACATTTTTGCATAAAGAACAGGGGAAGAAGTCAGTGGTTTATGGGACAACTCGATTTTTGCATCTTTATGAGCCTCATTCGCTAAAAGTTCCAGGATTCATCTTTTCTTTTATTGATCTATATTTGTAAGGGGTATTAAGATAATTGTCTTCTTGTTGGGTCTTCTTTGCTGGAGGGTTCTGGGGCTTGTTTTTGGAACAATAAGTAGAAATTACAAATGTACACAAGACCTTTTGCATGGTTTTTAGTTGCCTCATGCTGGGAAATGTCATGCATTATCTGGGAAAGAATAATGAAACAATAGAAAGGTACATACCAGTACAGATGTCATCAATCCAAGAGATCCAAACCCTACGGAGACACAACAGGAAATCAGTTCCCAAAGAAAGCAACCGATGCCATCATATCATTCAATAACAGCACAATTATTGCATCCTATCAAAAATCTAAACATGAATTACAGGAAGTTACAAACCTTGAGCTAGGAAATCACTCTGGACATCCCCATCATAATTTTTGCAAGCCCACACGTAACCTCCTTCACTTTTGAGCGCATAAGCTACCATATCATCAATGAGACGATGTTCATACCTACAAAATCAATAATACAAACAATGATAAACAAAAATATAGTTGCATACCCCCTCCTACTAAAAGAAATTTACAAAGAGAGGTTACCATATGCCAGCAGCTTCAAACTTTGACTTCCAGTTTGCCTCATAAACCTCTTGAAATATGTCTTTGAATCTTCATTGAATAAACAAACATAATTTTATGAAGAGTCCAACAATATTATCAGAGGACTAAAATTGAAAAGGAAGCATAAGACAAGCTACTCAAGCGCGCTCTATACCTTCCATCATACTTCTTAAGGATAGTGTTTTTTGTACTAAGATAGAGCGGCCACTTCTTCTGATAGGCAGTGTTCATAGAAGCCTCAGCAAAAGCTCGGATGGACTGCAATTACAGGTTAAGTACAAGTTATATGCAGCAGTAAACAAAATAGACTCCAAGAAGAACCACTAAGAACTTTTCAGATCTCAACCTCATCAGTGTTATACATGGACAATGCAACTCCACCCTCACCCGTAAAGTTGTAAACCTCTAACTCTGTCTTCTCATCTTTTCCCTCTGGTACTGCAAGAATTCACATAACTCACTCTTTATAACCGACAAAAACTAAAAATAAACACAATGGTAAGAGTACAAACATTACTCAAGTCAGAGCAGCAAAATACACAAAAATTAAAATGAAACAGATACAACAATCTCAACAAACCATCAAAGAGAGAAGGGATATTACCAAACACCAATTTAAGTTTGCCAGGTCCTTGAATAACTGTATCAGTTGCTCGATATTGATCACCAAAAGCATGCCTACCAATGCATATGGGCTTCGTCCAGCCTACCAACAATAACAATCACTATAGTTCGTTCCACTGCACCATGAAAAGCATTGAACTTGAACATCAAGGAACAACAGATACCTGGAATAAGCCGAGGGACATTTTTGCAAATGATTGGTTCTCTGAAAACAGTGCCTGCAGGTCCTCATATGATAATAAGGAATGTAATAGAGAAAAAAAACAGCAATAAAAGCTATTCATACATGAAAGTTCACTGACCATTCAAAATATTCCTGATTGTCCCATTTGGACTCTTCCACATCTGTTTCAAGACAAATTCCTTGACACGAGCTTCATCTGCCAATTATCAACACTACAATCATGAGCTTGCCATGTGAATAAAAATAATCATATCTATGTCAAAGGTTGCAAGAGCCAAAATGGCTCTGTGACAGAAGTAAAAGGAATAGGCATTTCGAAAATTAAGTCATGTATACCTGGAGTAATAGTAGCACACTTGATCGCTACATTGTACCTAAAATACAAGAGTGATTGTAGTCTTGTCAATACGAAGGAAAGAAATGGAACAGAAAGGAAAGTGCCAAGACATACTTGAGCGTGGCTTCAGCACTTTCGACGGTAACTTTGTCATCAGTTGCATCACGATTCGGAAGGCCAAGATCAAAGTACTTTATGTCCAACTCCAAAAAGGGGAAAATAAGCTGCCACACATGCCAATGAAATTAAATTTTTATATACAAATATATATCTGCACACACACATTAACACTATATAATAGCATCATTTCCTTGGACCGAATGCCAAATTACCTTATCCTTAATGGATTTCCAGAAAACTCGAGTCATTTCATCTCCTGAACCATGGTAAGGATGACATGAGAAAAACACCAGTCAGTCATCTTGTCTCGGAGATAGTAGAGATACCACACAATATAATTCTAACTCAGTGATTACGAAAAAATTACTAATTAAAATAATCACCTGTATCTCTACCTGTTAACACTATAAAAAAAATTACAATAATACATCAAATAATAATACTTATCTATTAAATCAAATAAAAAATAAATACCAAAAATATTAGAATAATACAATTTATAAGATCGCTTTTTAACATTTATTATTTAAATAATTACGTGAGATTAATAAAATGAATAAATAGTGTTTTTCACTAATATAAATCAGTATGATTATTATCAGAGTATATTACAAAAACAAGATAATCAAGATTGAATAGATCGAACGAGCACGAAGCATTCGGTTGCATAAGCTGATTAGTAAGATTGTCTTTTTTTTTTAAATCAAAAATCAAAAACAAAAAAGAAAAAGAAAAATGAAATAATCTGATGAATATAGTATATCAAAAACTAAGATTAACAGAGATCTTGAGAAATGAAGAAGAAGAAATCTGAAAAAAAATCTGACCGTCCATTTCGACGATGGGATTGGCGACCTTGATCTTCTGAAAAGCCATTTTCTTCTTTGTTCAGTTTCGGTTGATTCACAACTACAGAGAGATAACGGGGTCAGAGCGGAGGCGGTGCGGATAAAAAGAAGCAGCAAGAAACAATAATAATAATATTATGAAAATTGAAATGCTGCCGCTTTTGAGTTTGACCAGTACTCTCTGCAAGAACCAAAAGTATCTCTGATTTTATATTCTTCTCAATTTCCTTTTTTCCCTTACTCTTTTCATTATTTAATAATAATAATAATAATAATTATTATTATTATTATTATTATTATTATTATTATTAATTTTCCTTTTAAGTTGCAGTTTTTATTTTCCCACTCAAAAATAATTTGTATTTTCTAGTGGACATATGCCCCGCTGTCCCTAACAACATTTGCACCTTATATTAGTTTGCTCGATAACATTAGTTTGGTGCGTTATATTGTATTATATTATTTGGTATAAATGTATTTTAATATATTATATTTTATTAATATTATATTATAATAATATTATATATTGTTTGCTATATTAATTTTATATTAGTTGTTAATATATAAGCATAATAATAAAATATAGTATTTTTAAATAAAATAATATTATAATATAATTTATTTTTATATCTTATTTAAGAATAAAAAATAAAATATATTTAATGCGTAAATTGAGACAAAAGTTGGCACAATACGTGTATTAATGTACCACAATACAATTTTCAAAACTTCAAAATATAGGTAAATAATAAATTAATGTGAAAAATGTTATAAAACTATGCCATACTATTATATAAACAAACCAAAAATTGTATTATATTAAATTTTGATCTTAGATTCTATCACTTGAGTAGCTCATTTTAAGGGTTTGTTCAGTAAATCTTTAGTTCCTATATGTACACCTCTCATAAACCAAATCAAGCAGTTCATTAACAAAGACTTCTATGTCTATTGGTTCTTGTGAAAGTAATTTTTTTTTTAATACTGTTATACATGGCTGTTACTGATATCATATCAAGTATTACAATTAATATTTACAAACAAATTATACAACTGGAATCTTCATCGTGGCATGTCCTCCCCTGAAGCGCGGCTCAGATTCTTCAACCCTACAAACAGATTATATAACTGGGACTTTCGTCGTGGCATGTCCTCCCCTGAAGGGCGGCCTAGATTCTTCAACCCACTCAAATATTCGAGGAGACTATGTCTGCACTCAATTATATGATAATTGAGGGAGGATTAAAACTAACCCCATAAATACTTTTATGGAGGCTCGAACCCTTGCTCTTAATATTTGTAAGTGCAAGACTCTCCCACTAGACCAAAGGTCCATTGGTCTTGTGAAAGTAATCTTAAGAAAGTAATAGTTGATCTGAAAATCATTTAAAAGTAAGAATAACTGAGACAAAATACGGATAATAAAGTTTATTTATAGACTCTTTAATGATTGTTCATCACATATTTTATACATACATGACCCTTAAATTATAGGAAAAGTTATGTCTTTTTATGTTTAGTTATATTTCATAATAAAGTAGTTAAAAGTGTATTAACTTAATTAAAAAGATACATCCCTTATAAATATGTAGGTCTGCAACGTTATGCTATAAAAAAAAAAAAAACTAACTTTGATTAATACCAACATTATAGGACTCTCAAAACCCCTCTCCTTTTCAACTCGCACCAGCCCATTCCCTCATTCACCATTGAGGGAAATCTTTTTCCCACTCTTATGGATAATTATTCTTTCTTCTAACATAATCCCACAAATAAAAAGTTTACACATGTATACGATTGCACACATCTAATCAAAATTGTGTAATAAATTATGAAAATGTATATATGTATTTATTATGTGTCTATTATTAAATAAGTTATTGTAGTTTGTGTTGAAATTTTTTTAAAATTTTTTTTAATTTTTTTTTTAAACTTAACAAAGTTTTAGAAAATCTAGTTCCTCTTGATGATGAGGGTGGCGACATGGCGTTGCTATTATTAGTAAGAATTGTTTAAATGTCAAAGTTTCGAGTTTTCAACGGGTGATTGTGTGTATTTGAAATTCCTAAAGGTAAGTTGTCGTTAATGTAATGCGGGCGGGACCGTTAGGGCAGAGGGATGTCGATGAGCCCACATGTTTTTTCGGATTTTTTTAATGTTATTTTACCTATATATATATAATGCAAGTGCTCCTATTTTTATGTAAATACATTATTAAGTCGTGTGATTTAATAGAGTTAATAGAAATATATTATTAAGTTGTACGATTTTATAATATATTAAAAAATAACTATATTAAACTACACAGTTTAACGGTATGTTTATATTAAAAAAGATATTAGATGATGTAGTATTTAATAGTAAAAATTTTGTAAGCATAATATTATTTATTTTAGATAAACATTACATAGGTGAATAAATTTTTTTCTAATTTATATATTTATTTATGATCAATTCATTTTTTTAAAAGTAGAGGGACGTGTAGGGTCTAAATAATTCTTTCTAAATCTCTACTTCTCCTGTGATTAAAATTTAGATAATGAACCAAATAAAAATTTTTAAAATCTCGATCAGACCCTCGGGACCAATTTACACTCTCCAATTATTCATAATTGATTGTTAGTTTTTAAACTGAAAAAAAAGAAAGAAAAATAAATAGAAGGTTTTACAAAGTCATGCAATTTAGGTCTTTGATATTTTCTAACCAGGACCTGATAATGATTTGCATAAATATCAATTGTATGACTAGATGATATTATATCCCCCACCGAAAAACAGATAATACATATTAAATTATTTCTATACTTCCTACCAAATTCATTGCATTTGCATTATGAATGTGGGTATTAATAATTTAAAATGTACAAATTATATCTCCTACCGAAATATCTTATGCATTATATGAGTGTTGCTATACATCATAAAATTTTATTTTAAAATTTCATCTTAAATAATATAATATTGATTCACTCATTAATAAAATAATATAATTAATTCACTTAAAATTTATAAAAATTATCAATTATTTAAACGAACCACAGATTACATAACATCTCGCGTCATTTGAAGATAAATTTTGAAAAAGGATGACGATTGCATTATCTCAATCAACAATCGCTTTCATTTGAGAGAGTATTGACATTTATGAACTGTCCAATTGTTGGTAGCGCGGCGGCCAGGCTGTTTTTAGTTTTCGTATTTAATTGGCTCTACTCATTATAAACCCCAAGCTTTCCTCGTCAATGATTATTGGGTAAGATTCATAACAACGAGAAAGAAATGTAATGTATTTATTTTTTGGAATATTACATTATAAATCTATGTATAAATTTATCATAATAAATTTTAATGGTGTGTTTATTTCTCAAATTAGTGTATTTACTTATTAAATTAGAGGATCGAAATCTGAAATTAAAATTATTAACAACATCTACTTCCCAAAATGAGAGCGGGAATCAAATTTCAATTCCCAAAACTATCCATGTTAGAAGTTATTCCCAAATTACCCTCAATCAAGTTATTTCATTTTTGCATTTTGGTGTCTATAGATTCTTGAAAATATCCAAAAATTTTGTATTATTTATAAATAGGTCCTCTATTATTTAATAATAATAACAACAATAGCGGCAACAACAACAACAACAATAACAACAAGAGCGGCAACCACAACAACAATATCAGCAACAACAGCAACAATAGTAGCAGAAACAACAACAGTAGCAATAGTAGCCGCAGCAGTAACAACAACAACAACAACAACAACAATATTTAATAATAACCTCATTAATGTCATCATTATTATTAATATTAATTTTTATTACTTATTATATTAATATTACTGCTATTAAAATTTATTATTTTTATTGTTTTAAATAACATTATTGTCATTATTATTATTTTCAGTTTTATTATTATTTTTATTCTTATTATTGTGATTATTATAATATATATAAATAATATACAATAATTAATAAGGGCATTTTAGTAACTTGAAACAATCTATTTCGATTTTAAGATAAAGTAAACACATCAATGAGAATACAATTCATTCCAATTTCGATTCATATAACTCAAGTAAATAATTTATTTTAATTCTAATTATTCATTCTGATTCCTGCTTATTTCGATTCTACTCCCTTCCGATCTAGCCCATTTTAATTCCCGTTTAATAAAAGCACAATAATAGGTTATAGAAAGAAAATAAAACTAAAATATTGTATAAGATCTACTTCTATAGCAAATATAAAGAGACCTAGGGTCCAAAGGAGGTGAAAATCACTAAACAAAAAAGTTAAAAAAAAATTGAAATTAGAAAAGTAAACAAGAATAGTGATATATAACAAAGAAACTTAAACTAAAATATTACATAAGATCTATTTTTTTATGATGTGTATTAGGGGTAGGGATGGCAAAAATCCACCATGGCACGGGATTTTTCCCATTCTATGAGGATAATTTCATACCCAATTTCTTATTCGGGGAAGGGACGGGGGAAATTTTTTACCCAATTTCTTATTCGGGGAGGGGACGGGGATGAGGTGAAATCCCCATCCCCTACCCATTTCCCCATTTTAATTTTTAATTTTATTTTTATTTTTTAAAATTACTAGTAAATAAATTATAAAATTTAAATTATAAAATTTGAATTATAAAATGATAAATATTAGTAAAAATAGCAAATATCAAAATATTTATATTATTAAACTTTAGGCCTAATTAAATAATTAAAGTCCTAAATTTTTATTTAGGACATTAAAAAGATCGGATAGATTCTATTAGCTAAAAATTTTATTTTAATTTTAATATTCATTAAATATTTTAAACTTAAATCTATTTTTTATTTATTTTTAGATGTTATAATTAAAATATTGTATAAGAATCACAATTTTAATATCTAATCTAATCTAATTTAATATTTCTTTCTTGATTTGCTCCGACTTAACTATTGTCTTTGTAAAGGGGATAGTCCACATTTATAAAGTCCCACGCCACGTTGAAAAAGTTAATTTTGAATCTAAATTCGATTTTATTTGTAACAATTTTGTATTAGACTATTAATTTGTTATGATAAAAAGAAGTTTTTGTCAGATCCTCGTGCGTCTTTGCGTTCTTACTAATTTAATGTATATGACTTTTGTAATAGATATTAATGTAATATATATTTCGAACTTTACTTTTATTTGAATTTTTTATTTTAATATGATTAACTCAACATCGAAAATAAAAAAATGTATTAGTTATTCGGGGATCGGGGGCCTTAAAAGGATCCCCGTTATTATTCGGGGAGGATGGAGAACTTTTTTAGGGGATGGATACATACGTAAAATATCGGGGAGATCAGGGGAGTTTTTCCCTCCTCCCCTCCCCATTGCCATCCCTAATTAGGGGTGAGTGTTCAGGTCAGGCCAAATTAATTGGATTGAGGATTGAAAACTGATCGGGTTAAAATCAAACCAACCATCAAACTCTATCCGGTTACATTTAAATGTAAAAATTTTTTTAAAAAATTCAATTTCCTCAAATCTCATCTCAAACCGAATGTTGACCCGAATTATAACCCAAATTTATATGGGACCAAACTGAATTAATTTTTAAATCTGTTTGGATTGAATTCTCAGAACCAAAAGGATCAGAACCCAAATCAAAACTTGCAGAAACCGAATCGAAACCTGAAATGTCTACGCTTAGTATATATATTGAGACCCAAAGTCGTACAAGATAAAGAAAGTAAGAGAAAAAAACTGAAATTAGAAAAGTAAACAAGAAGCCCAAAATAATGAAATATAAATTAATAGGTGAATCATGAACCAAGAACTATCGGGTATCGTTTCCATTTTTATTTCATCTTTCTCCATGTGGGTCCGGAGCAATTGCTGACCGTTGACCCAATGCTCAGCAGTCAGCACAAGATCCATTTTCTTTTTCACTAGATCTTGCTTTTGTCAATGGTGACGGATGCAACTTCACCAACCATCGCATGTGCGGCCACCTAACTTCCCATTCAACCTCTGTTTGTTGGCAATGGCTACCTTGAATCAGCTCCAGCCTCCTAGGTAACCAAACCCCTGTTTGTTTTTTATTTTTTGAAATTATCATAATGAAAGCACTTCTTGATTCCTTGTTTTTGTCCTTATTTCCTTTTTTTTTTTTGGGGTTAAATATTCATGCCAATTGATTCTGTCGTTAAATGGATCTTTTTATTCTTATTAATTTTCGTGTTAAATGTTTTTTCAATCTTTATATTCATACTACAAATTAATTATATTTTTTCTTTGTTCTAGATACAAACACTTGTAATACAATTAAACTATGTTTGGCATATAAGATTAGACAAGGTTAGATTAAAGTGAGTTATGTATAATTGTATTCATGTATAGAATAACATTGGATTGGACATTACTCATTAAATTTAAATAAAATTAAATAATATTTAAGTTAATATTTTATATAACAATTAAATACTAAATGAATTAATAATTATGTTAATAGAACTATTCAATAACTATTTTAATATCCAATATTCAATTTTTTTGTTAAAAAAATTGTATACTTTCTTGTGTTTAATATTCAATACTAACTAAATTATGGAATTAAATTTAGATATTAGTCTTAAATTGAATACGATTTAAAATAAATCATTCAATAAAACTTTGATATTTAATATAGGAAAATTATCATTTATATACCCTATATTTGTTTTGTTATTAAAAATATTATAATACTTTGAGGGTGTATTAAACGGCCACCTTAAGTTGACAAAATGTATCAGCTGACTACCAAAGTGTTAGTTGCCATTTGAAAGTTAACGAAATTACAGTGAATTGATGATTTTACCCTTGAAACTTAAATTAAAGTAAGAAAAAATTATAACTTGTATACCCTTAAATTCTCTTTTTATCACTTGTATATCTTTAAATTATCACTTGTATCATATGAAAAGATCAGATTATCCCTCTAACGTCATCATATTTAAACGACAACTAATGGTTTGGTGGTCAACTGATACATTTTGTCAACTTATGGTGGACGATTGATACACCCTCAAAGTGTTGTACTATTTTTTATAACGGAATAAACTAAAAGTATACGAATGATAATTTCTCATATATATAATATGAAAGTCTATATTAAAAAAATTATGAAAGTAATTTTTAAATTTAATTTAAATAAAAAAAGAAAAATGTGATAAAAAAGACCAAAACGTTTCATTTAATCTCATCAATCTCATCCTACTTATGAAAATAGGTACTAATAAACCCAATACTTTTGCATTAGAATTTGGACTAATTTGCTAGTTCTAGCAACCACATACGATAGTAGATGAGATTAATTTTTCAGTCCCAAAATTTAATTCAATCCCACACATAACCTTAAAGGCCTATCGAACATCATTGAACTCACAAATCTACTCCCACTAATTTGTGGTATGAAATCTATTCTTATTATAAAGGGAATAAGTTGAACTTAAACTCCTTCCCTCAATATATGAATACCATTGGACTATCCTAAATAACGCAAAGTCTTTAGGGAACGTGAAACACTCTTCGACCAGCTCCACTTTGATTAAAGCTGTCTACAAATAATGCGACATACATCAATTAGATTTCATAAATAATGTTACAAGTAATGAAAATTATCATTTATAATGAGTGACATATTACCACTTAGGATTAAACAAAATTGAGACAGCACTTTGGAATTTTAGTTATTATTCATTTTTTAATCAAATTTCATTAAGAGTTTGTTAATAAAATTGAAAGATACCAAATGACCATTATACCCTTACAATTTTGAGATAAATAAGTTAAACAGATATGTTTAATTTCCCGATGATTTTACTGAGGATTCTTAACAAAATCTGGTTGTACCGCTGAAGGCTCTCTCCTGAAATACAATTACAAATTATATACAACTACAAATTATAATGGTTTTATTTTTTTAAAATAATTTTAGCAAACTAAAAAGAGCTGATTGTCATTATTCAAACAATATTTTATTTTTTTAGAAATAAATCTATTACAAATAAAAACAGAGTGGTAATATCTCCACCTCACAATTTTTATAAATACAACCCACTCCCAAGAACTAATTACAATAAGTCTAATTACAATCTACATCATTTTAAAAAATACAAAGAAAGAAGAAGTTTGGAGATTTAATCAAATAAGATTGTAAGACCTAACTATTGGACACAAGAACTCATTTTTTTGGGCACAATTTAGTCATTTTATATTTTATTCGGATAAATAATCCCATTAAACTATCTTAAAGTGTCAAAGATACCTAAGTATAAAAGAAATTATAAGACTTTATTAATTAATTGGTATATAACATCTCGTCTAAATACCCATTACTCTTTTTTGGGAGGGTTAGTAGGTATTTTATTTTCAATATCAGGAAAAAATTGTCTCAAATCAAATTTCATATTCCATAGATTTTGATAAACTTCTGAGAATCTCAGTCAAAAATGAACCTAACTAGGTATTTAATTATTGATAATACTTGGTGTCGTTTGATGTGACAAATAATGTTAAAAAAATAGTTTACTCTTAAAATGTACAAGGCACTATATGCGTTTCCTTTACAACCAACTGATTTGCAGCATGCCAAATTGTTGCAGCTGTCCTCCCAAAAACTCATCCCTCTGTAAGACAGTAAGGGGAGATGAAACGGAGAAAAGATTCATTTAACTCGCAAATGCTTAAGAAATAAAGCCTTAATTGAGATCCAATTCCAACCACTTGAAATACAAGAAAATGCTGTTAGAAAACCACAATCTAGGGCTTTTCATACTCCAATGCACTTTTTTAAAACGTGCTGCGAATCCCTACGTACCAGCAAAAGTGTAATTCAAGGTCCTCACCATCTGAGATGACCCTGCTACTATGTACAGACCAGATCAAAATCCACATCTTTCAGTTTTTATGACCTGAGATGGCAAAATGAACAGCTATTGGGATCATGCCTCGGCCAGTTTCAAGCGAGGAACAATATTCATTGATTGGAGTTCCTGAAAGAATGGCAAATGTTAGAAATGTCATCAAAACAGTACTAAGCAAAGCAAAGAACTAGGCAGCCATTCTCGAGAGCAATCAAAATATATGAACTACTCAGCCATACGCGTAAGCATACCCAAAAAGAGGTTAATAGTCATCAGTAAAGCAAGCATATTTGGAAAACAATAAGTAAACAACTTCACCTGGATTAGGAGCTTGCATGCATATGGCAGTTTCATGCTAGAAATATTATCACCATTTTTACAAGTAGAACAAATCCCAGCTTTCAGCTTATGGTTGTAATAGCCCAACAGACCACACACTCTACAAACCTGAGTCACAAGATAAAAACAGAGCTTACATTTAAAGATAATACCTCCACATTTCTCCTTCCTTTCAAAAGAGATATACAGAGATGTTTTTCGGTTTGAGGATGCGAACCACCATAAAAACTAACGAAGTTGAATCCAACCTTTCAAGTAATCATGCAAATATATACAAAGTAATATACAATCAACCATACAAATATATAATGTTTGTGTTTCAAACTCTGTGAAACAGAAACATAATAAAATGCAGGCTTCGACAAAAATTACAGAAGTGATAAATAAACAAGACTTAACAAAAATTTGGTAACTTTTGAATGTGGCGATTCTTTTACACAACCAGGTTAAATATCACAATTCTTTTATGCCACCAGTGGTTATGCAGTATTCGCTCGAGGGAATGGAAGCTATCTATATTTCTACTTGATTCAAGGCAAATATTTGTACAATCAAGGAAAGAATGATCATATGATTCATATCTGACATCAAAGGCATGAAAGGGTAAAGATGACCAAATGTGTGTCAGTTTTTCTCCGAGTTTGTGGTGTATGAAATTATCTGGAAAGCACATATAATTTATTTATTTCCATAATCAGTTTGCAAAGGAATGTTGAACAATAGAAGGCATTCTACCATTATGTGAGTAATGGATCATAACAATACAACTCGTCAACAGAAAATGAAATTCCAACAACTTCCACAGAAGTTCTCATTTCATCTGGGTCAATAACACATAGCAGTAGATCTTGAAATGGGTTACAAATATACATCGAGGGACTCCAGGAATCCTGGGGCTGTGTCACAAACAGAAATTTTTATTTTTCTAAATGTCGAAAATTTAAATATTTTGAATTAAATTTAAAATTTAATACTGCTAATTTTAATTTGATTTTATGACTTATTTAATTGAAATCTATTAAAAAGCTTTATACATAAAAATTTAATTTAAAAGAGAATGAATTTATTAAAAAAAAAAAGACTTAATATTATCCATATCCATGTGGATTAAATTCAGATCCATATCCACCCTGTAAAGCACATCAATATGGATATGGTAATATTGGATGTGCATGGATTTCGACAAGGATGTCAATTATTCATACTAAGCCGCATAATTGCCATCCCTATCCAGTATCAAACAAAAGATTATATTTTAGAAGTAGATACAGAATCAAGAACACTGAAAATTAGAATTACAACATAAAGATTTACTTGAAAGAGGTGAATCCTGGAGGAAGGTTTAGATGGCTACAGAAGAAAGAAATCCTGTAAAGGTCTTAAAAAATCTCAGGCAATTCTATCTATAATTGCTGCAGAAATTTGACAATAAATGAACTAACAGCAGCATCCAAAACTTTGGTGCAAAAGGATATAAATCCCGGAGGTAGATTGAAAGGATGGATCAAGATGGCAGACTGATTACACAGTCTAGTCCATTGAAGGAGCTGCAGAGCAGATTTCATTTAAGAACTGAGGAGAAATTCAGAAGAAGGAGCTGCAGAGCAGATTTAATTTAAGAACAGACGAGAAATTCAGAGGAAGTACAAAGGGAGGAATTTTTTAATGATAAGAAAGATCGCAGCGTCACGGAGGAGCTAAGTTATCTAATATCTAGTAGATTATGGAAAATGGAAAATAGAGATTTGTGAAAAGGTTGAGCAATTAGCAACAATAAATCTAATCAAATCCATTCTCTGTGATAAAACAAAGATTTTCTATCAAAACAAAGACAAAGTTGTGGAAGGGAAGTGGCTTCATCAGGGATTACCTTAACTTGAGCTTTAAAAGTGGGATCTAGTTGTTCATTCAAATAAGAATTGCTTTGCAGATTGTGATGGATGAATTGCTATCACGGGTTAGACAGTTCGTTCATGGCATAGAGATTTTTCTTGTATAGAGACTATTAAACATTGTGGTAATTCAAAAAGATTGACAAATAAAAACAGATAGGGTGGATCTCTATGAAGCTAGAACTAAAAAGGGGAAGACAAATAGAAGTTTCATTCCAGCATTAATGGAGATGGATAATGGTAGAAGTTTATAAACATTCCTATCAAACAATCACTACAACGTTAAGTAAATACAGCTTAACAGGAAGATTTTGGGCACAAATAGGGAAAAAAATGAAGAACTTATTGCTATGTGCACGACACAATCTCATAATCAAAAGTGTTTATAAGGTATCATTGTGTACATTCATAACAGAACATTAACTATCTAAACAACGAAGTGAATTCTGGAGCTCTAAATGGATAAGTAACGTTAAACATGGTGACATAACAATAAAATCAAATACGAAATTGAAGCTAGAGATTGAAAAATGTTTGATGGCATAAACAATAAAAAACAAGCTAAACTTGGAATTCACTAATTAAATCACTCACAATCATACATCAAATAAATGAAAACCTATTTGCACAAGCATGAGAGAATACCTGAACTTCAAAAGGATCACTGGATACCATTAGGCGCTCAAAAATCAACATGCTAGCTCCATAAGCAATCAAACAATCACGTTCCATTTCTCCAACTCGAAGTCCTGGAAAATGAATTTTTATTATAATAGAAAATGTCTAATTGAATATTAAACATACGAAATGTTAGGTTATGGGTAACCTCCATTCCGTGCTCTCCCTTCAGTGGGTTGTCGAGTTAGCATGACACGGGGTCCACTTCCTCGAGCATGCATTTTATCCAGGACCTGATCATTGTCAAATTCTTGGCTATCATGCATATGGTCTAAGATGACATATCATCTATAGTTATGTCTTTTAACAAAACTAAATGACATAACTCGTGCAAGAGTCTCAATTTCAATGAAGTTATTAAACTCTCATTGCAATTTTGGATTTTATGTACAAGAGTGTGAGATGACTGATTGTGTTGTTATCAAGACAAAATACTGTCCACATGTGTGCAATGAAGAAGAAACAGGTGATTCCAAAATAATACTACCTACTTGAGTGTTAAATTATTTTCCTTTTGTTGTCTGTTTCATTTTTGTTATCTAAAAGAGGAGGAAGGGAATGTCCGTTCCTGTTTGACAGAAGATAAAGCATGTGTAGTTTGCATGTCCTTTCCTGTTGAAGTGATTGTTAAGTTTGAAGTATGTACCACCAAGGTTGGTTGAGCAACAAGTTTGATTTCTTGTACCTCAGACATATAACTATCATTCTAATATTTAATGGCTAGTCACTTGCACAGAAAGAGAGAAAAAAGTAAATAATCATGAATCATGACACAACACTCAAAACAGCGCAAAAGAAATTATGGAATCTACCATATGCTTTAACTTCTGGTAGTAAATTGGCCCCATGAAAATGTAAGCCTGCAGAGGGCATCCAGTGATACCTGGAGAAAAATTGAAGTTATCAGGATAATTCCCCAACAAACACATGCGTGCATACAGTCTTATAATACTCTTTCATTAAAGTAATCCTAATCTTTTGGCTGGATTCCAATGATTATGGCGACTTAATCAGCCGGGATTACAAACAGCAAACCTGAATAAATCATGTCCTTGCCATTGTAGCTAAAGCCATGCTTCACAAGTGTTTCACTGTCATTAAGCAAGGAAAAAAAATTGAGAAACTAAATCCAGAATCCTGGACAAGAATCCATAGAAAACAAATTAAATAGGAAAACAGGGAAAAAAGCACCTTATAGATTCAACAGTGTCTGCATGGCCACTTGGTTCTCCAAAGGCACTTCCATAATGGAACCTACCACATGAAACTCCAGCCTTACCCCCTAAAAGCTCGATCATTTTACCTACAGTCATCCGACTGAACATAACAAAAGAAAATCAATTAATTTACATACATTTTGAGAGATTTAACCATTTAACTGTTATGACACTTAAAAATTTCATATTCATAAATAAATGTTTCCTGAAGAAATAGAACACAACCCCTAGCCGCCCCCCGCCCCCCCCCTCTTCTCCCTTTCTCCTTCTCTCCTAATGCTGGCAGTAAAATTAGACCTCAAAATTGAAAATTATCAGACAACTGATATTTCTTATGGAAAAAGAAACAAGCAATTATTGTGTGTGTGTGTGTGTGTATTTCCTTAGCAAACAGAAACCGAAATTGCATATACTGATAGACACTAAAAAGAATCTTAAAAGGCGGACCAGAAGGCCCCATGTATCACCAAAAGCTAAAGGGTATTTGTTTAAAATGATGTTTGACAGTAGCTGAAATATGTTCTGAACCCCATCCTGTTTAGGCATATGAAAAGTGAGTTCAATGGTGGTGTAGTATGTTCATGTTACAACCTTGTTGCAATAAATTTGTGTGCGCTGATGCTATTGGTTTCTTAAGTACTGATGATTCACTATTTGTCTTGTAATTTGATATTTCAAGTAATAATGATCAACTGTTTCTTTTAAAGAACATTTTTGCCTTTCATAAAAGGGCAAAATGTTTAATTGGGGTTGTGGCTTCCAGCTCGTAGCTGTGGCAAGAGATTCTTGAGGAGAAAAGGGGAAGAAACATAGATGGTTTGTGAGAAAGAAGTTTTTGCAAGAATTAACCAAGTTTGAAGTCTTATCATTTCTTGTTAAAAAGATAAGGCTTCACATTTTTGTATCAATGTGTCTAATGGTTAGTTTTGGTTCTCTATGGGAGAGATGGATACAATTTGGGGATCATGCTTTTGAGGAAGATTATTTCCCTCCCCCCGTTTTCCTCCTTTTATATTTGAAGACACATAGTCCACCCTGTATATCTAATCGTTTTTCATAAAATCATTGATTTAAATCTGAGTTTTCTGTATTATCAGAAAACTAAGTAAACAGCATTATCAGATATCTTGAAACCTCATCTTCTTTCCGTTTTCTCACTCAACTATCATAATTACAATATAAATACCTGAATGACATCAGTAAACAGTGAAGTGGAAATTATTACCTTGGAAATCCATGAGGATTCATGATCAAATCAGGACAAATGCCACGTTCAGAAAATGGAAAATCTTCCTGCTGAACTATGGTTCCACAGACACCTTTCTGCCCATGTCTGCTACTGAACTTATCACCAAGCTAAGTAAATTTGTTAAATGAAAAATCAACAAGAGTTTTTGAGAAAATACATAAACAATACTATTTTGCTTTCACTATCATGCCAAAAACATACTTACCTCTGGTCTACGAGTATGGCGAATTAAAAACTTGATACATAAATCGCCATTCTTATCAGAACAAAGAGCAACTCTATCCACTACACAGGTCTCCCCATCCGGACCCTTGTAAGTTTGTCTGGCGGACCTAAATCTACTGCATATTGGAAAATGCCAGCAATGTCAGTATCCGGTGGAACACCCACAGAACAATTTCCCAGAAACAAATGGCTGACCTATCTGTTTGTCCTGTTGGAGACATGATTGAACCTCTGGTTTCCAAAGGGGACTCTTTATTGATATAAACATCATTCGGTTTAATAATTTCCCCAGGAGCAGCAAGTCCATCATCATCCAAAATCTACACAAAGAAGAATATGTTGGACAAAATCAACTATTACAGCCTAGGATGCGACAATAAGAGGGGAGAGAAATATTTATAGAAACAATTCTAATGTTATGTTTTGTTATTTCTGCATGCTAATATTCGTTGGAATAGAGAAGATAGTAACAAGTTCTTGCAGAGCCAAAATCACCCACAAGCAGTAAAGGATTAGAATGATGTACAACCTGCATCCTTTCAGCACCAGGACCTGTTCTATCTGGCCTTAGTATTCTGTCCGATGTATTATTTGCATACTTCTGATTGATGGCTGTATACCTGTTAAATAAATAATATTTGATCTAAGCAGCTGCAAATTATTTCATTAATTTCAATAAGATCAAGTGAAAGCAGAAGGACGAAAAAGAAATGAAGTCAACAAGGTAAAGAACCATGCTGTATACTTTTTCACAACAATACAGCGACCAAAACCACGATCTAGAGATGATTTGTTCATGACTATTGCATCCTCTATGTCATAGCCACTATAACTCATCACAGCAACAGTTGCATTCTGCCCTGCTCCAAGCTTGTCATATCCGACCTGATAATAGCACAACTATCAGCTCATAGTCCATCATTGCTTACAAAGTCAAACAAACAGCATACTGACCAGTTCGATTGTCCTTGTTGTCAGTAAAGGCCGTTGAGGATACACCAAAAGGTAAAGCAATGAGTCCATCCGGCACAACTACGCAATCAAGAGAGGTTAATATAGCAAACAAAAAGTGGTTCATTCATAAGAATTCAAAGAGGGACCAGTAAATGCTTTTAACTTTGGTAATCTCCCCAATGCATGTGCAAATAACATGATGTATGAACTCCACATCCACATCCAAAATTATTAAATAACAAAGAAGAATATTTACATATGACAAATTATAAGCTATACTCGCTCAACATATAAAGGAAATAGCAAATAGAACATAAAAGTAACATCGATCAACCTTATTTGGATGGTTCAATTATATAAAACTAACCTACTGAAAGGGTCCGAGAATTGGTACACAATTTATCATGTCAAAAAAAAAAAAAAAGGAAACAACAAAAATATTTCAAAAATACATGGAAAGAAAACATGAATCAACAGCAGCTGCATCAGTTTGGCAATCAGAAACTTCCAAAGCTGATTTTTGATTCTCTCCTTTTAGTTTTCTCATAATTCTTAAAGAAAATGGCATTAAATGCATGCACTTCTCAGCATGCATGGCTTCTGTAAGTTTATAAATCCAGTAAATAGCTTTAATATTAATACCACCCTTCCAATAATAGAGAACGAAAGCTCATTATTATTTAGAATTATTATATCTATTTTCTTACTTTTTATTAATCGGAGACAACATCGAATTATATTAAAACAATAAAAAGAGCATCTTTGTGAGTCAAGAAAACATTATTCACAAGTCTCTATATTGCGACTCTGAAATTGAACACTAAGTTTTCATTTTAGAAGCTGATGATGAATCAAGAGGGAGAATAATCAAAAGAACAGGCTATGGAGTAACATATGAGAAGACCAACGAGGAATGTGATCCTTAGTTGGATAAACAATTGAAGGTTGCATGTGATATCAGTTTCTGGAATTCTTTTTTTTTCCCCAAAATCTTCAAGACTGTTGTCAACATCGATAAATAAAGGGGTTTAGGATATGAAAAGAAATTGTTGTTCAGGAACTTTAACAATGCAATACAGTCAACATGGTAGAACACAGGGAGAGAACATAATTAAGAAATAAATATGTGACTGTTAGCTATGGAATAGAACCACTTACTTGATTAAACGCTATATTTCCCATAGCTTGCTTCCCCATTGCACACTACATGAAGTAAAACCAATGAAATTTTCAGCACTTGGAAACAAAGAATTCCGCATATCATAACATAACAATCTTGCAGACAAACCTGATAGGTATTTCTTGGTGATTGATTATGATGAGGATATGGGATTAGCCCAGCAATAACACCTAGGATTGTGAAAGGCTCTATCTCAATATGGGTTGTATCAGGTGTAGCATCTCCTTCATATAAAGCTATCTATTAAACATAAACCAGCTATTGAGAGTCATTGTCTATCAGATACAGTATCATCAAGAAGAAGACGTCTTCAGAAGTTACTAGATTGGAACAAACCAGAGCATTATTTTCCTCATTAACATCGAGATACTCGATCAATCCCTCACGTAAAAAGTCATCAAAAGTGCGGACTCCATCCTTAAAGAACAAACAAGCTGCATTAATTTTAATATAACTGTAATTCCTTCTAGAAGACTTAGCAAAAATGACACCTACCAACAACTCCTTCATATGGTGTTCTTTGATCCTTGATATGCCCTTGTCAGCAATGACAAGTGGACGACAAACACGGCCTCCATCAGAAGCAATGTAAACACAACGCTGACAGACATTACATTTCTTAAAGTTAGCTGTTAATTTATGATTATAATATACCTAGAAAAAATAAAAACAGAAAAAGGTAAGGGAACTGTTAAATTTTTAAGCAATTGCACTGTTATCTTAGCAAACTATATGCTTTTGACAAGAACACAGATGATAGTGTCCAATCTGCAACATTTAATTTCACGATAGTAGATGTGTAACAATTTTTGTTCCTTGAAATGACGTTGACACTGGAAATGAAAATAATTTACAAATGCAAGTGGAACTTCATTGGTAAAATCATTGGTTGTCATTTAAGAGACATAGGATAATCTCTCACTCCAGGGAAAGGAGGGTGGTGCTGGCGGTATCTGGTTCAGTAGTGCATAGGATTCATGGGATCATCCATATGTCCAAAATTTATGTAAACTTTACTACAAGTACTTTTACAAGTTGAAAAGACCTGCATTTTACAAAAGGTAGTAAGCAATGTTCTATGCACCACTAAAAAACCGACAGTTGCCGCAGAAGATTCTTTTTCTTGTTAAAGAATTGCAGGCAAAAACTCTCCCCAATTTGTGGTTTCTGCTAATTTCTGCTGCTTCAGCTTTCATTTTTTTAAAATAGGACAGATGGTGCTTCATCACTCAATGTAAAATACTGATCAGACATTCTTATTCAGTACACTCCTTATTTCTGGATTTCAACAAGCTTTATTCTTATAAAAAATAAGACTAAAACGATAAGCAAAAATGTTTCATTGCAATATTCTCTGCCAATATAAGTACTACCAAAAAAAAAAATTATAAAAAAAAGCATTTTAACACCATCTTGAAAACCCGAAGAAACATAGTTTCCCCTTCTAAAACAATTTGTGTTAGTATTTTACTTCCAAGAAAAACAATAAAAGTACCAAAATTATGCTGAAGCAAAATCAAAGTTGAAGACAAATTTACCTGCTTCTCATTTACAAAGACACTAACAAACTCGCCAATTTTGCCAGCTCTACGTAGCTTTCTCATGCCATCAGCAAAACGCTAAAAGGATAAAGCAATATTGAAAGACAGATGAGTTCATCACATACATGTAGCTTCCTGCATACCTTAATAGTATATACATTTATCACCGTATGCACAAATGAATGTCCTCGTCTTACGAAACATTGTACCTTAGGCCTCCTATGCTTGCCAAGAATAAGCCCATTACATATAACCAGAAATGAATTTGGATTGTGAAGCTCTTCTCCAGAGAGCAGTTCCAAATCCTCAACTCCCAAACAGTAGCACTGTTGCAGCAACAAAATATACTGTCATATATACTAAATGTGTAAGGTCGTATATAATATATAACATAGCATCTTTTCTATATTTATCTTTTAAAATCAACTTTAAAGCTGAAGCGACCATTAAGGGAAGAAAACATCACATATTGCCAAGTATCCCAATTGGTAGTTCAGTTTTTTTCTGTTTCATGTTTTCTTTTACACAAGTATATGATTGTTGACATGATATACAATATTGCAGCAATAGTTCAATTAAATTTACAAATGTAGAAATAAACATAAAAAAGTTGACATTGGAACTGTAATCACATTTATAGTATGATTTCTAAAGAGAACAAAACAATATTTGTGTTTCCGTTAACCAGTGTTACGAAACTAAACAGTTGCACAGACATAGGGACACAAAGGAATGCTCAAAGGCAGAAATAACACGTTGGGATTTGAAACTTGATGCAGAAAGAATTCATGTTGTAAAGGCTGCAGCTGTTACTGAACAGGGATATGTATCTACCATTGACTTCAAATAGCAATTTGGGCCCTTGGCAAAAATCATTTATTGCAAAGTGGACATACAACCAGTTGATCTGATAAAAAATCACATTCATGGACTGAATTCAAATCATTGTCAAATAGTCCATAACCTTCACATACACAATATGAAGAGAAGTTGTGCCTACGACACACAACATTCCAGTCAACGTCCTTTTCACAAATAGAACAAATTTTAGGCAAACAAAGGCATACCAAAGAAATTAATGGACCTTCCTCTTCATCAGTTGTGACATGAGTCATAAGGGCAAGGTTTTTAACCAGTCCACAAGCTTCACCTTCTGGAGTATCACATGGACAAAGCATACCCCACTGTTACACAAATTAGGAGCAAAGAAACAGTATCCATTAGTACAACTCAAAAATAGACAACAAAAGCCTAAGCAACTGGATGGCAATCATCAAAATGTGGAAGCCTTTGTAATAAAAAGAAAGGAAAAAAATAAATACCTGGCTGGGTTGCAATGCTCTAGGTCCACTTACTTTCCTAGATTTTTCAAATTGTGGCGATACTCTAGTCATGTGGCCCAGAGTCCCAATGAAGGATAGCCTAGCCAGCACCTGATAATAAAGGATTTTCCATCAGTTTACGATACATGAGCAACCAGCAAGAAGAGCAAACTAAGATAGACTGATCAAACGAAGAGGGTACAAACAAACCTGCGTCATGCCCTTCCGGTGCATTTTGAACCGCTTGACGTCAAAGTTGCCAGTAGAAAGGGTCCTTTCGAGACCAACAGTGATACTGTCTCTAACTATAAACTAATATACAAAGAAAAACCCCAAAAAAAAGGAGCAGAGGATTTTATTTTAGATGTAATGTATGTACTTGGAATGAGATAAAAGAATTCAGACACGAGGCCAAAAGTAAAGTAATTAGAAAGTAAAAGTTTCAACAGGATTACAAATAATTCGAGTGCACGAGGACAACATCAGAGTTAAATGGATAGACTTCATGGTGCCAAGAAGAACAAAGAAAACAACTTGAGTTGGACAATTACTGGTGGTCTTTTAGTACAGTTTGACAGCAAATATTAACTAAAAGACACTAAAGTTACTTCATCAAATTAGTATTGCCCCTTAACAATAACTTTCTCTTTTATTAGAAAATGATTGTAAAAAAAAATCTGTAAAAGACAAGTAGAACAACACCGGACAAATATACACTGGAAACTAATAACTACCTCACTTTGGGATGAAATATTAAACACTATGAGCTATACCAACACAACCAATCCTTCAGATGTTCATGTTTTACACTTCTCATTGAAGGTGTATAGATTTTTTTTTTCCTTGAAAAGAACATTGTACAATACATGCCGTCTATAAATCCTTATATAAGTGAGTACAAGTACTAATGTCATGGCAGTTCAACTAAAATCAAGTGACTTAATACTGGCTGCGACATAAATGTGTGCTCTGATAAACTTTTTGATTAAAAAACAGAAACCATTTTGCAAATAGAACAAGATAAAGGATGCGAACCGTAAGTCTAATACAAAAGTTGAAATAAAGCATCAAAGAAACAGAAATAAGAACAAAATCAAGCCACAACAGTTTTCTAATTGATTAGGAGAAAAAGAAATAGAAGCGTCCTGGAATTTATGTGATGTGAAGGGAATACGTAGCAAAGCAGAAACAGAAAAGAGATTAACAGAAAAAAGAGAAGATTTTGAGTTAAACATTCCAATATGATGTCGATGACAAAGTTAGGGTGCTCATGTTAATTTTATTATTGTTACTATTATTTTTTTTCAACTTCATCTTGTTCTCATAAAGTGGGAAAGTACATAAGGCTTCAGCAGGAAAAGTTCCAAAAGCACCTACAGTAACGCGTACATTTATGTCTCTCAAAAAAAAAAACGTGTACATTTATGAAACACTTAATTTTAAACACATCCTAACACAAGTTTTGTATAATATTATTAACAATAAAATGAAACAAAAAGAAATATCATTAATATCTAGCTTACTTGAGAAAGATCAAATCGGCTAGACCGGCTAGGCTTTGATAGGATGATATCTACAGTCTTCTGAACCTCACTAATCATTGTCTTGAACAAATCCTACAACAGAGAGTCCATTTAGAAGGAAAAACAAGCGGAGTAGGGGGTTGGAGAGGAAGAACCAGCTAGCGATGATGAATAGAGCAGTGAAAAGTAAGAAGTCCAGAAAAAGAAAAAAAAAAGAGAAAAAGGAAAAAGGATCATACCTCAAAAAGCAATGAAACTAATTGGCCTGATAACTCCAGCCGTTTATTCCCCACATAATCCTATTAAGGAAATAAAATCATTTACTGAGATCTGCAATGGCAAGCACCCATACACATTCACATTGCAAGCACAGTAACTTGCAAATACACACATAATACAATTTAGTTTCAGACACACCGAAAATCCAAGTTTCCATGTGCTCTTAATTGAACTAATAAACATTACCATGAATGACTTAGGGTAAGAACCTTGTCTCATAAGTATACATACAAGAAACACCAACTAATCTGATGTAACACATGAACTACTTTGCTTATGGGTAAGCCAGTGTGCTTTTCAATTTTTCTTGTGAAAATGCATTGAAGTTTCATAAAAAGGCCTCACTTTCTTAGTTTTCTGGCAGCTAATGATGTTGGAATCATAAGCCTAAAATATTTGTGCACTGTCAGGAAGCAATTTGACCATGGTCAAAGAGCACTAATAAGGAAATAGCCTTGCTCCAGGTTAATATTTTTGCCCCAAAGACCTTAGTTTCTGTGACATATTGGTACGAAACCATACGAGCTTCTGGATGACTAGGTTTCAAGAAATTAATTTGCTATAGTATATTTTTAAGTAATTTCTATTCTATGCACTGACATGCTTGACAAATGTTAGTTCAAACTTCCCTATTAGTGCACCCCCCCACTACACCAACTTGACCCACCGACAGAAGTCACATTAGTGTGCCAGAGATTAGGTAAAAATGTGACTTAGTGAACATTGAAATCCCAATAACTGCATTGTACTATTATTTATCAGACTCTCGCACATTGTCCAATGCAACACATGTATTGAACAAGCATGACATTCTATTCACAGGCATCCTCTACTCATCCAAGATTAAATAATAAGGATAGCTGGTCAGCAGGATTTGCAGCAACTATCCCTTTGGGGAATTTATAACAGGTACTAAATGTAAGTAGGGGATCTTGGAGGTTTGACAATCAATTTAACACAGAAAAAGAAAATTACATGTTATTATTATAAAGAAGAAACCTCCAAGAAGGAAGTTTCATTTGTCTCTTTGTAAGACACATGTTTCAGTTATCCATTTCTATTTTATCAGTCGATTTAAAAGACATGGCAACCTGTTTTAAGTGTCTACGTGTCTGCCATCGGTTATTACAGGCTCGGGTATTCCTTTTTTACTCCTAGATTTTCTAGATTTTTGAAAACACCAACATCAAAGCTGTTGGATGGCCATCACAAGCATAAAGTTGAATTGCTAACTCACACTCATTGTAAAACAGCGCAAGAACTTCAACTTAAAGTTTTGGCTTCAGTTGAAGTAAGTCTTGATGATGTTGAAGTACAAAAAGCAGATGACAAGATGAGATGATTGGTTTGCCATTATTGTGGTGCTCGTGGCAGTTTGTTATTGTTTCTGAAAAGGCTTGGGCTGGAGAGATAGATTTTATTCCATTTTCAAACTTCTATCTCAATCATTAGGGTTTCTGCTTAGATTGCAAATTGTGGGGTCTAGAAATGCTTTAGTTGGGTTTTCCTGACTTGATTACTTTGCAAAAGGCAATTCTGTTACATTAAGATTCTTAAAAAAATGTCAGTTTTTATTTTAAAAAGATGACAATTTTTATTTAGAAATAAGAGTATGGCCTCTGATTTCAGTGAGACTAGAAACGCTAAGGTGACTAGCAGAATAGAAAGGTTGATGAGGGATTTCTAATGGGAAGGTTTTGATGAATCAAACAGCACTCACCTAATTAGATGGGATGCAGTTTCAAGATCTAAGTTTAAAGGAGTGTTAGGAATTTGAAACGTGGTGAAGTTCAATAGAGCTCTTTCAGCTCAATGGCTATGGAGATTTCCTCTTGAAATAAATTCTCTTTGGCATTCAGAGATTAGAAGTATGGCCTCCATTCAAATGGTTGGTACTCTAATGTGGTTAACAATGAAAGTCTTTAGAAGCCCTTGGAAACCAATCTCCAAGGAATATCCCATTTTTCCGTTCTCACATTAAACTAAGTGTGGGGAATGGTAAGGACATTCTGTTTTGGGAGGATAAATGGTTAAGAGATTTTTCTTTATGTAAGCGCTTCTCTTGCCTCTATAGACTCTGTCCTACAAGAAATGTTCCTATAAATTTATGTAAATCTTCTTCCTCTTTGTTGAATTAGCATTGGAATTTCAACTTCAAAAGAAACTTGAGTAATAGAAGGATTATGCTTCTCTCTTGGAGTTGTTAGACAATGTTGATATCAAAGAAATGAAGACAAAAGATTGTGGGGTTTAGAGATATCAGGCCATTATTCTTGCAAATTTTATCTTAGCTGGCCGATTAATGATGTCTCCTTTGCTCAATTTTACCCTCCAAAATGATTTGGAAAGCTAGTACCCCCCTAAACTTCAAGTCTTTTTGTGGGCCTTAGCACAAGGAAAATTTAGTTCTGCAGAAGTGATTCAAGGAAAGCTCCATAATATGTGTCTATCTCCATCTTGTTGTATGATGGGCAAAACAAGTGCAGAGAGTTCTAATCATCTTTTTCTTCATTAATTTGTGGCCTCAAAGTCATGGAATAGGTTGTGCAGAAAGGCTAACATTTTGCAGGTCATCCAGGTTCTTGTGACTCTATACTTATGGAGAATTCCTTTGCTTTTGGCAAAGGAAAAAAGCCAGAACTCTTTGGAACTGTGCTGTGGCATCTTTGTTTTAGGTAATATGAAATCTTCGTATTTTTGAAGGGGAAAATGTGCATAACATTGAAGAATTGTAGGATAGAGTCCATATTCTAACTTCACTATGGGCTTCAGATTCTAAGGAGTTCCAAGATTCACCTTTTTTCTTCATTCATCTAAGGTGGGAGAGGTTTTGAGATAGGTGTCTAGGCTGATTTAGTATTGTAGAGGGGTGATTGGTATATTTTGCCATAGCACAGAAAAGTTTTCACTATTTTGCTTTCTTAGTGCACCGCTGGTCCACTTCTTGTAACTATTCTTCATCTTTAATACAATTTACAGTTTCCTATATTAATTAAAAAAGAAAAAACAAATACTGAAGTGAAAGGCATGCTGCAAAGAAAGGAGCTACAGACACACGCACTTTGGTGACAGGATCAATTATCACTCCTCCAACAACAATATACTAATGATAATAATAGCAAAAATAAAAGAGAAGAGATGATGCTTTTATTCATACACATATTCAACAATTACCTTGTCATCCATTGCATCCTTATTTAACATTGCCTCCACCATCCTTCTCAACATTACCGCAACATAAAAACATTTTGGACGGAAGTTATTGTTATGCACCTAGGAGAAAGAGATACACTGCGGTGAAAAACTTTTGAAATTGGGAGGTGTCTTCTAAATGAAATACAGGAACATAACTCACAGGGACATTGGCAAGAAACACATCTCGAAGAATAGAAAAAGCTCTTCCTTCCTATAAAAGCATCAAGAATAGTCACTACTAAACTTGCCAGAGCAAACAAAATTCTCCAAACAACAAAGAAACAAAATTTCCTACGCTGATATCATGATAAAACTTCACAGACTTAGTAGAAATGCTACAAATAAAACAGAATACGGGGACAAAGTTTCAGAGAGCAAAGCCCCGGAAGTAACACTTAGATAAGCATAAAGAAAGAACTTCACACAGCGATAGAGAGATTACCCTATCGTTTGCTGGACTACCAAATGTAGACCTTTTCACCTGTAATGGTAACACCGATTAAAACCGAAAGTTTTGTGTCTTCCAAAGTAATAAGCATAAGATGAAAACTAAAATAAATGACCATATGGTAGAAACTAAAACAGTCATCAATTACATTATGTGTATATACAGAAGAATGTGTTTTGACATAGGCTCCTCTTCCTAAAAATTAAGCTTTCAGGATTAATAGTAACACAAAGGCTTCATATAAATGAAGAGGAGAAGTGCATGAATGTTAAGACAGCCCCAGAACCTTTCCCTCAAGATACTCCAAGGCTTTCTCTTGTGTATATATATCCAGGTTTGCACACTCCTGAAATGAATACAAAAATATATATATAAGAATGCATGTTATCATTATTTAAATCATATGAGGGAAGAGATGAAACTATTTGCTGTAAACGTTCAAAATTAATCAAATATTTGTAGCTTAAAAAATACTTGTTATCAAGCATAAATGGTTTTATACCTAATGTACTTTGTGCAAATCAACTATCGGTAAATTTAAATGGTTTTATATCTAATGTACTTTGTGCAAATCAACTATCGGTAAATTTAAATAGTTTTGTATCTAATGTACTCTGTGCAAATCAACTTCTAGTAAAATACAGAAAAAAAAACATAAAAAAGAAGACATGTAAAGCTTTTGTATTGCTGTCACTTATTTGATTAATTTATTATGGGAACTATTTTTTAAAAAGAAAAAGAAAGCATAACCACTGCTTGTTGAGAAGTAAATCATTTACATTTATCTGAATGATCATCCTTCTGTGTACTCAACAACTACGTAAAGTAACTAAATTTATGGAAATCTTTGTTTCATTAATAGTTAAATCTTCGTTCCATACATCAACTTTTAACGATATACGTTATAACCTGATTAAATTAACTTATTAATTTGTTATGGGAACTATTTTTTAAAAAGAAAAAGAAAGCATAACCACTGCTTGTTGAGAAGTAAATCATTTACATTTATCTGAATGATCATCCTTCTGTGTACTCAACAACTACGTGAAGTAACTAAATTTATGGAAATCTTCGTTTCATTAATAGTTAAATCTTCGTTCTATACATCAAGTTTTAACGATATACGTTATAACCTGATTAAATTAACCTTTTCAAATCTGATGCACAATATATCTCAAACTATGCAAATGAGAAAGCTAGCTCCATGAATGTTTCCATCAAGTTTGTTAAACATCCTTTTTTAGCCCTTCTTGATACGCCAAATGAATTGAAAGTGCTAAAGATAGACCGAGACAAATGCCTCCACCCATCCAAAAAAGTCATCCAATGTTCAATATCTAGTGAAATAATATCAGAACCAAAAAAGAAGAATGACAGTTTTATAAGGCAAAAAGTACTTATATACATAACTTTCAAGTAACTACAAGTCGTAAACAAGCAAGCATGTATCACAAACTTCATGTGCCATCAATCAAGAAATAATCAAATCCAAAATTTCCAAATATATTAAGGAATGAAGTGCAACCATTTCAGACATTCCAAATATCTGAAATAATACATGTCCAAGCTGTAAAAGAAATTCCGTGATATACATTCACCTGCAAACACTTTATGACTATATCCTTATCAACTGCTAAGTATACGATGAACAAGTAACAAACATAATGCTTATGACTAAATCTTTATCAACTGCTATGTAAATGATGAAAAAGTAACAAACAAAAATGCCCTGGAATTACAATGCCCTAACAAGTCTAGATAAGAGCAATAAGTTTAAGGAAAATTCCCATGCAATCGAAAATCAAATTCTTTTGGATGCTATTAAACAAAGATGATGATTTCAAGGCTGATGACTTCAAGGCTGATTACCTCAATTGAAGGCAAAAGTAAGGCACTATATCGAGGATCTCTTCCAACCATCTGAACAACCTCTTGATCACTTTCCATCCCCATAGCCTTCATTACAACCATGATAGGAATCTACAAAAGTAATTCATAAAAAAAGCATATCCATTTAAATGTGATAGGAATCTACAAAAAAACTCTTAAAAAGAGCAGATCGATTTAAATAATGTAAAGAGAGGGACAGGCAAGTGATAAGAAAAGGAAATTAGTATTAAATAAGATACAGTCTGGCATGCAAACCTTTTTCACAAATTGATTAAGAAGTAAATACATCTTCTCCTTCTCCATTTGGATAACTGTTTTGCTTTTCACTGTCTCTGTGCTACTTGTAACAGATGCATTTATACTGAAAACATATCACAAACAAGGGAAACAGATATTTAACTAGGGGAATACTAAGAAGTGAGTATATTTGTGAACAATTAAAAGAGAAATTCTTTGGCTTTGACTCCTATAAAGACTAAGATCCAAAGAAGGCATCCAACAGTATCCGTCCTTCTCGGGACTTTGACTCCTAGAAATATTAACACATCTGATGAGGTCCAAAGAAGGCATTCAATGATGTCTCTCCCTAGCTTGGAGTGTTTTATACAAAAATAGTGAAGATACCATATTTTCCCTCATTGCATAGCTTTTATTTTTTGTCACAAAACAAATGATGCCAGGAAGGTAAAATTTTGAGTGGCACCCATTCCTAGTAATTACATCCTAAAGAATATACTTTTGCTTTTCTGAAAGGAAAAAAGCCAAGACTCAACCAATCCACAGTTGTAATGGTGCTGCGGGTGATTTGGCAAAATATGAATAGCTAATTTTCCTAGGAAAAGGAGCAGAAATCCATTGCTCCATTGCATATGGGATCAAAACCTTTTTCCTTTTTCTCGAGTTCTATATTGTGTTTTAAAAAAAAAAGATGTCAGCATCTAACAACAGGTTTGCATCCAATAGACAAGGTTCAAGGTGAATTGAAGGCAGGAGATGACAAGACTTTTACTTTCTGATCTGTATAAGTTTGTAGCATGTCTCAAATTAATTCTTGACTTTGATATTTAACAAAATAATCAAAGATGACCTGTGCCATCGAAGCTACAGCTAATAAGCAGCCAGCACAGTAAAATACCCAATGAATGAAAAAAGGGAAGATGCAAAAGATTATAGGAAGAGTTATGAAGCGATAAATCCAGTCATCGCAAGAATTAGAATCAAGGCAAAATAAAAAAGTATAGTAAGAAAAAGCTACTCACTTGCCCTTCTTGTCAGTGTCAATAATTACTCTGTTCTTTGAAAGTTGTTCTTGTATTAATAGCACCTGAAAGAGAGAATGTCATTACAGGTTGACAACCAGAAATGTTCAGGAAGAAAGCAACAAACAAGACAATCAAACTAAGAGAAATACTAAAGTGAAGGATAACCGACTCTATTCTATGAAACCCAAGCCAATAAAATTGACAAAGGTCAACAATTGAGCAGGCCCGACATCTAATTGATAAGAGAATTCAGTACGATAATATCCAGGACAAAATCCACAAGTGAAATCCAACTCAAAAAGATAGCATAAGATGGAGGCTGACACAGCATAATATCACCTTTTCATATGAAATAAAATTATCTGACATTCAATATAATTTTAACATTGTTACTATAGACATATAGTAAGAACTTGAGGGCATTAGAAAAATATTCCTACAACTGCAACGGCAGTACAAGATATTAACATTTCATAAGATAGAGCATAATGTCCACAAGCAAAAGGTATCATCCAAAAGTAGATGGATTAATACCAGACATGAATCAGTCACAATTTTCATTAAATAGGTTATGTCAATGAATGTTTTACTGATTTGATAGAAAGAATTGTTTGCTCGACTTGTTTAAACTCATTTTATGTATAGAAAAGTTTAACGCCTCATAATGCGTAAAATTCAAGACCCCCAACAACATTAACATGTTCTATTGCATACATCAGCGCAAACTTGCATAGGTAGTTTTGGCTCAATTTTCCCTCTTCTTCCTAAAATTAAAAAGCATAATGCAAATATTACCTTCTCAGTTCCTTTAATAATGAAATATCCACCAGGATCAAGAGGGCACTCACCTAAAGTCAAGATGAAAAGCAATAATGATAATTGCTCAATGTTAATTAGGAAGCATTCAGAGAAGAGATTAGACAAGTCATGAATTTTAATTTTCACATAGAAATACCAAGTCTTGCCAGCTCAGCTTCATCCTTTCCATATAAGACACAGCGACAACTCCGCAACATGATGGGAATTCTTCCAATGACAACATCATTCTGCAAGGGAATTAACATGTGATGAGCAAACTAACTGTTGCAAACACAACCAAAATGTTACTATAAATTACCTTCTCCATGGTGGTCTTTTCGGTGTGACTTCCTTGAACATATTCAATATTGACCAATATAGGCGCAGCATAGCTGAATATACAGCATATCCATGGGACAAAAACTCGGATGTATGAATGCAATTTATAACATAAACCACGTAGTATACAGAGTTACAAGAATGTAAATGTGGTTTTTAGGCCCAATACACATACTAGAAGAAAAATGATCTTAGGTAGATGTGAATATAAATAGCAACATGAGTACATACGTCATATCAGATAAGCGGCACATGTGAGGATTAAGTTTTTCACTAACGCCATCCACAGTCATAGATGGCTGGCCAATTCTAACATCTTTAAACCTGCAGAAAGAATTGATTGAAGAGAGAACAAAATTCAATGAATAAATAAAATAATTCTACACGATTTTACATAATTGAACAAAATTAAATGACTATTTGGATGATAAATGATTATTGAAGTGAACCAAATTGTCTTGTGCATGATTTTCTGATTACAATTCTTGCTAAAGACGAAGCAATAAAATCAGGTAGGAATGAAGTTCATGATAGTAAATATTCTAAAAAAGAGGAGCTGTATGTAAGTCCTAAATCATTTTTAAATTTCTGTAATAACAACAAATTGAATAATCACATTCAATTTTTCAAATGCTATATAAAATACATCAAAGCAAACATTAACCTGAGGAATATACTTGGATCAATTCCGGACACAATACGATCATTTGCACGAACAATCTTCCTAATACCAGTATTAACAAAGTAATTGAATGAGTCCAAATGTTGTTTCACCAGCCCTCTGACCTATAAATTCCAAAACAATAACGAATTTCATAAAAATTGTGATAATCATATAACATCATAGTAAAACCTAAATCCATTAAATAAACACAGAGAATTTTGAGCACCTTCAAGAACTCAGGAAGAAGTTGGAATTTATCCACTACAGATTTCACGGGAGCAGCGAGCTTTTGCTTGTCTGGTAATTGCTCACTACCACCAAATTATTTTTAGTTAAAAATAAGTTAATCAGTAACTGATTAATTAAACAACAAAAACATGTATGTATGTGAGAAAGAGAGATTAGAAAACTGCTTGTACTCTTTAGGAGACTCCTCTACTTGCATCAAACCCATAACTGATTTGCTAGAGCTTTTACTCTTCTTAGCTTCTGTCACCAAACAAGCATCCAAATCAAATAAGATAATAATAATAATGCATTTTCATATCTAAAACTATAAATTTTCACATTCCATTGATGAATTAAACATGCAATCCAACTCTATGGCCCTAAACTGGATGACACACAGAACTAGCAATCTCTTAGGGATTTTTACTAATGCTATTTCTTTCATGATTCCATTCATTTACTTAAAATGAAACAGCAATGGACATAAGAGTGGGCAGTTTAGATTCGGTTCTGGTCCCAAACCGAATCGAACCAAAACCGATTGGTTTCAAATAATATGAGCTGAAGCAGAACCGAAATTTAGAGCAGAGCTGAACCGAACAGAACTGAAATATTTTGGCTTGGTTTGGTTCTAAATTTCTGTTCAGTTCTGTAGATTCAGTTTGGGCATTTTTCATCTGTATTAACTGAATTTTTGCTCTTCACATGTATTAATTAAACCATACAGTTTTTGCTTTTCACTGTACTAACTACAGGTCTAACACTAGGTATATACCCACTACAAATTATAAATCCATAATAACAAAACAATAAAACACAAAACGTTCACAACATCACAAAAAAAAGCAACACCAAAGTTCCATTGCCATTGACATTCGCCAAAACCCCAAAACAACACACACTTCTATATTATTCTTTATATTAACAGAGTGCATCAGCCCTGTTACCATCTCATAAACTATATTCCAATCAGTGCACCAATTATCTGCGTCCAATTTCATTAGCAACAACATCATGACAGAAATCAAATCCCGAATGCAAGAAACAAATTAAAATATCTACTGCAAAATATATTAAATTAAACTATTAAAGTATTAATCACAACTCAACTAAGTAATTAATTTGAATAATTCAATTAAGGGCGAAAATTAACAATAAATAAATAAATAACGAACTCTACAGCTCACTGTCTCTAGCGGCCGGTGCGATGGCAACGGCTGAACGAGGCTGCGACGGCAACAGCTGGTGCCTGGCGACAAGATTGCTGAACCACGATCACGATGCCGTCTGCTGTCAGCCGCGATCTAATAAAAAATATTGAATCACAGAGAAAGTGAGAGTGAGCGTGAGAGAGAGAGCGGCTGGCGGCTGCTGCTCTGCTAGCGGGCTGCTGCGCGCGCGCGAGAGAGAGAGAGACTCAGAGTGCAGTGAATTTTGAGGACAATTGAATAGAATTTAGAGAATAGGAATGAGGGACTCAGCGATTTTTCTTTTCTCAATTCGTGATTTAAAATCACTTTCAAAGAAGCCTTTACGACGGCAAGAAGAGTGGGCTTCGGCCTGTGAGGCGGTGACGGACTAGTTAAGGGCGCTCAGGGTTTTTGAAATTTTGAGAGGTTCCCCAGACTTTGGGGAAATTTGCATAAGTGGCCAGAAAGCTTTTATGTTTTTCCAAACTGGCCCCTCTATTCTAGCTTTGTTCCCTCGTAAGTCGTAACCGGCCAAGTCCTCCATTTTTGGACCAAAATATCCTCAACATTCTCACTCCCAACTCGCACAGCTCCGACGACATTCTCTCAACTCTCATCTCTCGGCCGACGACGGCACCTCAACCCACACGGCATGGCGAAGGCAATGGCATCATCCCGTGCATTCGACACCGGTGGCAGCATACGTAATTCGAAAAGTTGAACAGTCGGCAGCAACCGTGACTAATCATTTTTCGCAAGATTAAATCGTTTTTGTGGAAAAGGAAAAATCATCATAAAATTGTCATGTGATAAATGTGTAATTTAGTAACCTTCATGTTATGGCTGGATGTTGCTATCACGGTATTGTCCAGGCAATATTGTTCAGATGACCTGATACATTCCTTTGACAGGAGGTGTGCGATGTGCTTTTGCATTGATCCTCCTTAGATGTTTATGGTTATTGCTTGATGTGAATTTGTCTGTTGGTACATTTTGAATTTGCCTTATAGTTTTTCCCCCCTTCCATCATTGTAGACTCTAAAAACTCATCAAAATCATCATTGTTAGCATGTGTAATTTGATTCTTGGAATTTTCATAGTTCAAGTATCGAAACTTTGCAACTTAATATTTTAGCTCGTGGATGTGTTTATCACCTTAGCGACACCCTTTCAAGTGCTTTATGAGCTGCATAGTTGACTATCTAGATTGTTGATTTGTTTTAATTCACTATTTTTCTTCATGTAATATTTTCATCTGTTTTTCCAAAATTAACTATGGTATCTCATTTATTCTTTTCAGCCATTTTAGAGTGAGCTGAGTTGCATCAGCTTGGAAAGAGGTTAGATTGGTAAATTTCTCAAAAAACAGTTTGTTGGATTTCCGAGACTGGTTATTGAAACCCAAAGATAAAATGTGATTTTAATTTGATAAAATGTGATTTTAATTTGATTCTGATGGAATTTCAATTTGATTTTGGTATATTATTTTATTAAGAATCAGACAAATAAAAAGTTAAAAATAATTTTAAAATTAAGTTGTAAAATTGATTTTATAAGATTGTTGTTAAGTGAGAGAAGTCTAGTATTTAAGTGAGATTATTGAGTAAAATCTAATTTTTTAAATTTTGGTAGTAGGTTTATTGAGCAAATGAATTTATGAAAGATTTTGGTAGGTTCAAATATCCCTCTCATATTTCAAAAATCTTGCATTGGAGAAAATTAGAAAATATATTCACAAAAAAGAAAAAAGTACACGGTTGGCAATTGTTAGAGATTTTGTTTGTTTCTTTTTTTTTTAATATTAAATCTTGCATTGAAGTTTGAAGAAAATTAGAAAACACAATCAAGTTATGGAGAAAATTTCCGTCCCAGATTACAATAAATTTTAACTAGAGCAGACCTAAATTCGAAATTCTAAATGTTCATATTAGTTTTTTCATTTACCTGAGTAGACAAAAATCCGATCTGATTGATCCTAAACTTGAAGGTGCTCACCCCACAAAGAAGCAGCAATCTTCTGATTGCAACATCTTATGATTATCTAATTATTAGTATTAGTGTGTAAACTTCAAGAATAATTTTCTTATTTTACAGTACTCAGTATTTTAAACTTGTAAGTCATCATTTCTGGATTTTGCTAGCTGCCTATATTTATGACCATCAGAATCAAAGCATTCAACCACCTTTGGGGCATTTATACCATTCATCACCCAGTAATCCTTTTATTCACATCCTGCCAAACAATGTAGTAGTGAAATAATAGTTTGACAAAACTTATATGATGATCCGAATTCGGAGCTTTAACGTCGAGTTCAAGATTAGAAAACCATTTTGCCCTCATTTTGAAACCTTATTGTATAGCTATCTTAAACAGAGATTCTTTTAACAAGCTTCCTCATTCAAGACTGGAATTTAACAAGAAGTTTTGTGTAATGAATTAACTCTCTGTTCTGCCTATCAAATGCAGCAAGAAGAATTTCCCACTTAAAAAAAATCTATATTACAGTAAACAGACATTTGTACTGTGAAACTGGAGATGTCATCAGAAAACAACCGTCAATACTCAATAGTACTTCAACAAAATTATTTTTGCATTATTGTATTTGAGTCCCGCGGATTTGGGTGTAAAGTTTCCAAGCTGCTAACTAATTGTAACAATAATATATGCTAGAGCTATTAATGGAACATTGAATATAAGTGTTAATAAAAGATTATGAACAACTAAAATAGGTTATATGCCTAATAAATGTTGTTCGTAGAAGGCTCTGGATTGGATTCAGATTGAATCTGAATCTGTGGTACTTCTTGGGCCGAATTTTCTGCTTGTACGGAAGGGGATGATTCAGGTGGACTTGATACTGAAGCTTGGACAAATGCTGGTGGCTTAAATTTGTTGATATAATAACTGAGTGATGGTCCATTGTAGTCAACCGTCTGCATCTGTGGTGGGTTCTTACCAACTTGGAGAAGTATTGATGAAGCTGCAGCTATAGCGATGAGGGCAACACCGGCAGTAATCGCTATTGTGTTCTCACTTCCAGCTGCAGATGAACCCGCACTTCCAGAACTTATTGCGCTATCTGCTACGTACACTGTAGGCTGGAAAAATTGAAGTTAATAGATGCAGCCTGCTAAACGGCTGAAGAGAAATGGAGTTGGAGAAAAATTCAGAGATGGCTACCCTACTCTATTCTATAGGCATATTATTAGCTTATATTTATACTTCGGCCAAGTGAATATTGTCTTGCTTGCTGGATTCCTTTTGCTCATTATTACTAAAGAAAACAAAGAGTGAAATAAAATCATCAGCAAGTTACCATGGTATAACGAATACTGAAAGAAACCTTCATAAAAACAAGAGATTTTAATTAATATGTATTGCCCCTGCATTCTTGGGAGAAGGAAAATCATTTTAACACTAAAAAGAAGCCAAAAGAAAATCAAGTGCGACAAATATATAAGCTAGCAGGTTTGAATTAAGCTTCAAGTCATAAAGCTGGAGGCTTTAAATTCATCTTTATCCTCAATATGTCTTGGTTACGGTATGGAATGAGATATTGTGGCTTTTAGCCCACACTTGTTGAATCTCACAGGTACAAGTGGGTATATACTTGAGCTGTTTTGCTTTCAAAATTAACGAGAAGCACAATAGTTTCAAACATACCCTAAATTTAGTAAAATTACCCACAAGCTGACTATTTTTTAAGTGAATAGGTATAAGAGGCAGGGGATTCTTCCTTATCACTAAACAGCTCGTGCAAACACATTTTTATCCTCATTCTAACACAATGCAAGTAGCGTCATATATAATCAATAATAGATAAGATAACGAACCTCGACAGCATAAATGTTAGTCTGGCCAGCAGTATCCTTCTCAACATAACCTGTCCACTCCTTTTTCCGAGGTGGAAATGTACCCACAACTTTAGTCTTTTCCCCAGCTAACCATTCCATGCTCACTTTTCCCACCTGCAAAAACAAATACCAATACAACCACCATTGATGGAAATTGCTGAAAATGTAAAATGAAAGGGAAAAGGACAGCTACACCCCCATGCTTTGGCAAAGTAGTGGGTCTCCGTGATCATTTGTGAAAATAAGAGGGTCTCCGAGACCATTTGGCCGAAAAATGGGCTGCCACTGTCCTTTGAGTCGATTTTTAATAAACAGTGGCACTAATAGCAGCTAAGCTAAGCAACACAAAGTTTTAAATTTCTAATTTTTCCAAGGAAATAACAAGAACAGTAAATGTAGAGAAAAGGGTAGAGAAAATAATAATGAACCTCTTTATCAGGGGCGCATTCTTCATCGTTACAATCATCAGGGTCATCAGAGGAGGCACGGACAGCGAACAAGTTTACATTCCTCTTTCTGCTATAAAGCGTATTCTTGTGTTTTCTGTTAAAGAATAACTTTGGTGAAGTAAATATGTATGAGTTTGCAGATATCATAGCCTGTGATGCGCATGCCATTCTTGTTAGCACTTAGCTAATTCCACAGCTGAAAATTAAAATTAAAAAAAAAAATCTTTTTGAGGCTCCGTTTCTTCTTTTCTGGTTTATGAGTTTAAGGCGAAGTAGATGATAAGAGAATCTGTCAGATGGGTCGTTTGTGGTGGATTTCGAAGGGGTACGTGTCAACAATCTAGGCTTCTTTCTATTATGTTCACGCATGTGCAACATGACTTGAGTATCGAAGCCTGATATCATATTATCATGCATGGTCCATGGAGAGAGTAGGGGAGGGACACCTGGTTCGGTTCTATCCAAATCGTACTGGACCTGAAATATGTTAAATCGGTTCGCGGTTCGGTCAATAAGAACTAAATAGTTCAGAAAATGTGAACCAATTAATTTTTTATTTGACCGAACCGAATCAAAAACTAATTAATTTCGTGTTAAAATTAAAAAAATTAATTTATATATACAATAATATTTTTTTATTAGTAATTTTACATGAGACATGAGTAATTAATGATTATAATTAAATTAAAATTAAAATATTAAATTTTGTAAATTAAATCGTATAAAATCGATCCAAACCTAGAAACCAAACCAAAATAATTTGGTCTGATTTCTAAGTTCGGTTCATGATTTCTTGAACTCATCAAATTTAGTTCGGTTCTATTTTTAAAATGCCCACCCTAAGAAGAACCGGTTTCAATCTCCTAAAAGACTGAAAACAAATTATTCTCTTAGGTAAGAATAACTGTACAAATTAACTGTTACAAGATAGACATGAGATACATGTATCTCTTCAAATATTATTGAGAATAGTTGTGTGAGGAGAAATCTTGCTATTAGTTGGTAAAGATTTTCAAACTTGATATATCGTTATTGGTCTATACACTGAATTGTATAATCTATAGATAGTGACAAAATGAATTAAATGTATAATTTAGTATGTGAACAGAAAATTTGACTGAAGATTTGACTGTCGCAGCGCAGCTCTCCCAAACGGACTGAAAATCATTTTCAATATAAGCCAAGATCGCAACCTGCATTATATTTTTTTTCAAGTGGCTACAATTTGTAAATATATTATAATCCGTGTCTATTTGTAATTTAGATACTCTCAAAAATCTACCAATATTAATTAAAAATCTATATTAGTAATGAAGAAAAATCTTAGAACTTGTTTGTTAGACATTTGAAATCTTAAATTTTATTAATTACAAAACTTTTTAAAAATTTTTAGTAATTTATGTTTGATTTTCAAACATTTATATATGAATAGAGAAATTAAACTTTGAGAACTTTTATCTAAATGGAAAAATGTTTAAATGAGAAGTAAATATTATGCTCCAAAAATATCTTTATAAAATATACTTATTTTTTAAATTATAAAATCTAATCCCCTTTACTTATTTTGATTTACAAAGACAAAAATGTCAATAATAATTTTTAAGATAGATTTTATTTATAAAAACAAACAAAATATCATTTATACTCAGATATTAAAAAAAACAAATATATCATTTTGATATTCAGATTCAAATCTATTCAGATTTTAGAAAAAATCAGATTCATTCTAATTTCAAATGCTACCTTAATTTATTCATTGACAATCAACTCATTAATCTCATAAAAATGTTACATGAATCAAATTTTCCTACAAGTTACTAAAAGAAAAATTAATTCTCTTGATCATGTTGATTAACTTAAGTTTCAATGAATCTAACCATATATTACAGTTTTTAGTAATCATAATTTAATGCTTGAGCATATTTTCTTTTGTGGTCTAACCATAAAATCTTTTTAATATTTTTTTAATGTAAATGACTTAGGTAACTTTTTTTTTTAATTTGAAGTGGTTTGAATTTGACTGAAATTTAAATGAATTTGAATGCATATATCTTAATGACATACTTTTTTTAAATATCTAAGTATAAGTATTAAGTTGTTTGTCTTAAAAAAAATATAAAATATGATATATATATATATATATATATATATAGAGAGAGAGAGAGAGAGAGAGAGAGAGATAACCTTATTATATTAACAATACTTATAAACACATGACAAGTTGTAAATAAATTATTTGATTAGTTAAAAAAATTTGATGATATGCATCTAATAAGCATGAAAAATAAAAACTATAGCTAAGACATATATTTTTTGACATTAATAGATGGTACTTATAATATTGATACTTTCTTGTCTTGTTAATTACGTAAGGCAACCAAGACTTGTTTAATTATTTGAATTAAAATTAATGTATTAATTAATATTCAAAATCTATTAGAAAAATGTAATTATAAATACAAAGAAATCAACTTATTATAAAATACTCTCACCTAGAGATCCTATTATGTTGAAAATTCTCATTCACGATTAAAAAGAAAAAGTGATAGTTGGACATGCAAAGAACAAAGAAAATGGATAAATAAAAAATAAAAAATGATAATTTATATAATAGGAAACAAATGCATTTAAAAGGAGTATTCATGAGAAAGAATATTAAAGTTTTACTTTGATATTTTGTCATTCAGATAAAAATCAAAATATTTATTTTTTTTCATTTATATCTAAATATTTTATAATAAGATAATAAGTTATAAAGGCAAACAAACTAAAAGCTCCAAATGAGTGAAAATAATTAAAATTTTGACTAGGAATAAACAGTTGACAGCTAAAATAGATTTTATATTATTAATTTTATTTTTAATCTTATTATCTCAATATAATTGGTAATCATAATAATAATTTATTTTAAGTTAATGATTTTATTTCCTAATTGATAAAGATAATTTTGATTTTTCATAATATATAAGGATATATACATAATTGTATTAAGTATAAAACTAATTTTCAAAATCCGATTTTAAAAAGCTACTCCTTCCTTGATTTAAAAAATTTCTTCCCTACTTTTTAAAATCTGCTATTGGATGGAGCGATTTTACCTTAAGTAATTGCTTAAAAGACTTGTCAAATACCAAACTTAGCTTCTAACTTTTAAAATTACTTTTAAATCTCTCAAAAACAATCTCAAACAAGCCCTAAACTTAACTTGATGCAAAGCCACAAGATAATTCCTTGGCAATTTAAAAAATAAAAGAAAAATTGTATTACAAGCACATCAAACCGCACTAAAATGTAGCAAAAGATTCGAGACGATCACATACGCATATCATTTACATACTGGACTGGAACAAATAATTTAGCTTATAGAGCCTTCTTCAAGACTTGACACTCTTATTTCCCAGGTTCAAATGTTTCTTCAATTTCTTGAACCAACCTTCTCGCTTTTTGCTAACCTTTTGCTCACCTGCGAACCAAATCGTACCCTCACATCAGTTTCCAAAATAAAATGATAATAGTCACTTGCACACTATACATAAATAAGCTTCAAATAAAGCCACGGTTAAGTTACATGATGAGATAACAACATTAGCAGAAGGAAGATCGTTTGATTTAATCAACTGGCTGGAAATGTAATGAATAATAAAAGAGGAGTTGTGAAATGTGGCAAAAAAGTTAATGGTTAACTTATCAATTCCCTCAATGTAAATAACATTTAATATAAGGTAATAAGGTCCATCACATAAATTTCTTACTTATTATACTTTTGATTTTAATTTTGATTTTTATTATTTATTATAACTTATACAACTATTATTAATTGAGTTCTACAAGATCTAAAGTAGAGTTTAGAAATTTATGCGTACTAGAGACGAGATTTTTATCCTCACATCAAACATATACTTGAAATAGAGACGAGACCCATATCCATATTTATGAAAATAAATTTGAGATTGAGTGGGTCGAACTTCGAGGGTAGCAATTGACCGCTGCGCTTACGTATTTTTATCTTTACTATTGTTTTCTTAGGCAAAAAGTGAACGTATGCTTAGAAATTGATTTTAATTTTAATTTATTATAATTTTATACAAGCGAAAACAATATCATAATTATTTTGTTTATAAATGCATAAAAAATTTTCAACTAGTGTCACTCTGTTAGAAAAATTAAATTCTATTTTGGAGATATTTTGATATAGTAAAATTATAATAACTGAAAATAAAAAAAAAAGGCTTGTAAATATGATGCCTAGAGACAAATATCCTAAATAAATAAATAAAATAACTACAGGTTGAAATTTCTCAAATACCCTAGCAAGTTCAGTAACTTTATAATAGTGTTAAGAATCTTATGGTAAAATAATAACAATTGAAATATTAGGTGGTAAAATATAATTGTTAAAAAAATTTATTAATGAATTGATATGTTAGAAAACTTTTGGTGGATGCTCTATAATATACCTTACACATTTACACTCACAGAATCTCTTAAAATGGTAGAAGAAGTTGAGGCCCGCGCTGACAAAGAATTTGTTGCAAAATTTAGGCAAAATTTTTAAGAGAATAAAGCAAAAGCATACTCAAAAGGGAAGGATGAACTGTTGTTCTCCTACAACAACCCCAGTCCCATCCTATGTGAGTTTGAAAGAGTATTCAGTGCGGGAGGGTCTAGAAGAAACTTGACGCCCTGATCACAGACCAGTGTCACCATTTGGACTAAAGGTTACACAGCTAAGTGTCAGGCCAAGGGCAATCTACATGCTCTAAAATGAAAGAACTTGAAACCCAAGGTTCATCCCTAAAGAAACCTCGTGCTAAAAACAGGTTTGAGTGACTAGATTGTCTCACTTATCTGGCTCCTTCACCATCCGGCCATTGAACAAAATCCATACAGTGTCATAGAAGCTAATGCCATGCTTGGTTTGAAGAAACGAAAGTAACGGATAACAGAGGAAGAAACGAAAGTAACGGATAACAGAGGAATGCAGGTAGGGATGTCAATAGAGAGGAGAGGGGAGGGGAGGGGAGGGGAGACCGACATCCCCGCACCCATCCCCGATGTTCTTCATATATCTCCGTTCCCATCAGAATTGTTTGAGGGAATTCCCGTCCCCTCCCCCCCTGAATGATAAGAGGGAATCTCTCAATCCCCAAATAACTTATACATTTTTAATTTCTGAACTTGATTTAATCATATTAAAATAAAAATTTAAACAAAGGTAAAAATTGACAATATATCTTAGATTAACATTAATTTATTACAAAAATTACACTACAAAGTACAAATCATTATGATAATTATCTTCCTCAATCTTCATAATCCTTTAATAAAAAGAAATTACTCTTATATCAATAATGAAATAAATGAAATGGGTATAGATACTGAAATTAATATTTTTAATAAAAATATTTACTCTTATATCTCACACTCATCCTATTCTTTCTCGAGGAATGTGGAAAATTGAGAGATAGTATCAAATTTCAAATTTAAAACAATAAAAATAATATAAGCAATATGACTCATAATTTAAAATAATTTTGGGCCAATGCTTTTGAAATAAGGTATGGTCAAATAATAATTTAGAACTACAACTAGTTAACTAGACTTGAAATTTTTATAGTAGATTTGTATAAATCTTTTGATATTTGTTGTTTATACTAATATTTAACATTTTATCATTTAAATTTTATTATTTATTTACTAATAATTCTAAAAAATAAAATCAAAATAAAAAATTAATATAAGGAAATGGAAAATGGGTAAGGGATGGGGATTTCACCTCATCCCCGTCCCTTCCCCGAATAAAAACCTGGGTAAAAAATTGTCCCCGTCCCTTCCCCGAATAAGAAATTGGATATAAAATTATCCTCATATCTTCCCAAAATAGAGAAAATCCCTAAGGGTTCCCGTCCCCATAGAGATTTTTGCCATCCCTAAATACAGGAAAGGAAGAAAGGAAAAAGAAATAAGTGAAGAGTAGGTGATTTCATGTCAAATCAATCAATAAAATTGAAATTGACTCTCTTTTTCCATTATTTTCTCTCCCATTCTCCCCTCTGCTCTCCTCTCCTCCCATTTCTTCCAACCAAACATGCACCAAGGGCTTGGATTGAATAGACAGAAGAGTTTTTTCCAGCCAGCTCCCAACAATTTGGACACAATTAGAGCTAGGAGGTCACCAACATTATCATCAATGGATCCAGTCCTCTCAACTAATCAACTTCCAAATTTTCAGGAGTCAATGGAAGCTGCTTTTAATAAAATGAGACAACTTGTAGACATCTGAATATGAAGTTCATGAAGAATTTCTAATAAAATGCAAAAAGGGGGTTTTAAGTTGCCACTTAAAGCCTACACGAATTTAGGTTATAGTTCATATGGTGGGATTGGGATTCAAAAATCAGAACAACTAAATTAAAACATGCATTGATTCCATGTTAAGAAACTATACTTGGACGTTCATGGTTCAGTAATAAAATGCAGAAAAGCAGTTTTAAGTCACTACTTAAAGCCTACACAAATTTAGGTTATGGTTCACACAATGGTGGGATTCAAAAATCAGAACAACTAAATTAAAGCATGCTTTAATTCCATGTTAAGAAACTATACTTGAAAGTTTAAGGCTCAGTAATAAAATGCAAAAAAGGGGTTTCAAGTTACCAATCAAAGCCTACACAAATTTAGGTTATAATTCACACAATGGTAGGATTCAAAAATCAGAACTAAATTAAAACATGCTTTGATTCCATATTAAGAAACTATACTTGAAATTTCAAGGCTCAGTAATAATACTTAAGCTCTAGCAGCACCTTTCACAGCAAGGCACATGCCCAAACACATCCAAAAACTTCACAATATGACATAAGATCACTTAGAACAGAACAAAACTACTTATTCCTGTTATCACCTGACCTTGATGCTTAGATTGTATTAAAAAGCCTACTTAGGATCTACCATGAAGGATTTAAAAACCATAGCAAGAAAAATCCAAATCCAGAAGATAGAGGATAAAATCTGAACTTTCAGGAGTAATCAGAATATAAATGTTTATAAAACTAATTGTCCCCTTCTTCGCAATAAAATGTATCAAGGACCCATAGGCTCAAACCATTAGATTACATTGATTAGGTGAAATTAGTAATGCAGATTTGGAAATCAAAATTTGGTCTGCAGGTTATATAATTCAGCTACTCAAAGCCAAATCCCTTTCTCCAAATTCATATTTTCAAATGCAACTAGACACAATGATATAGAAATCTGATTCAGAGATAAACTCAATTGATGCGGATGAAGGAGAAAATTGGCTCCATGCTTAACTCTTTTCACAAGTTGCTAAAGCTTTTTCAAAAACAAAGCACCAACCTAATCAGTTTTGGAGTATTATACCAAATGAACAAAAAGGTTCACTCCTTCATCAACTTCCCATAAGATGTAGTTATAAGATCTGAAAACAAGTAGGAAAAACTACTCTTATCCTAGAAGAGAAAACAACAGTTGCAGGAAATAACAACAGAAAGTCCCCAGGAGCAAAGAAGCATTCTAGAACAAACTAGTAATACATATGTTGTATCATTGTCAACGTTTAATTTGCAGAGGATACTAAGTCCCAAATCCAAACCAACTTCTCCAAACAAATGAGCAGTTGTTTCCAGGAAGTATCCTCAAATCTGTCTACTAATAATCTATTTTACCTCCTCTCTTTAACTCAATATCATCATCTTTATTTATCATTAAAAGAAGGAAAAGAAAGAGTGAAAAGAGAGGGAATACATGTAATCTCAACCTAATTAAGTAGCCACTACTAAAAAAGAATGAGGATGGCATGCAAGTTTAAAGCTGTTCTGGATGCGATTTCTATTCTACTCTGGATGGGGTTTTATTCTTACTGTCAATTTTTTGATAAAAAAGTTAAAGTTGTCATCGCAGGAGTTATGTAGAGATGCCAGTGTTCATTAAATGAAAAATTTTCATTCTCTTCATTTAATGAAAAATTGGAAAGAAGTACAAGAACTACTCTCCCAGTGTTCCACTTACGCCATTAAGAAGGCAAGTCATGCAGGACTGTGGTTAGTTAAGTTGGTGGGTACTAGAGTAGAATTGTCCTACTAAGTGACAATTAGTTGAGAAATTTTGACTTACTGCACTTCCTAATTTGCCATAATTTATGTAGGGATGCCATAATAATTAAGTAAATCAATTCTTACACTAAAAAGACAAATTTCTTAAATAATAGTCTAGTTATGGTATTTTAAGTATCCAAACATCCGTTTCAACATGCTGTCAAATGTTCCTGTGTTAAACTGGAATCAGGTAAAACACACCTTGGACGGAGACATTGTTTCTAATCTATCAAGTTTATTACCAAACTCTGTTTAGTGGCGAGTGTTACTGTGGCTGTGAGCATAGAATGCATCTAATTTTCCCTGGAGAGTCGGGGATAAAGATTCAACTCAGAGCAACATTGGAATCAGTCTGCAATCAACCTTTCACATATCTATAAATTATTTTAGATTTTCGCCAGTCAAAACTTATAAGCTAATTAGTTGCTTCCTTAGACTTCAGATAATTTCCCCTCTTAGTTTCTTGATGTTTCAAAGTTATTCTGTTTCAAACTTCATAAGTAATGTCTTTGTCTTCCACTTCTCTTAATACAGTAGAGTCAAACAAATACATCCCATCTCTAGCATGCAAAATCTATGGATTTCAAAATTCAACACATTGTAGTACATAATTTTTATGTCAAGGTGCAAAGTCTCAAAGCTAAGAACTAAAAAATCGTCAGATATTTTAAACAGTAAACCTTCTTCTGCATAAAAGACAAAACAAGAACAAACACCAAATGATAAATGGTTCAAGGTAAAAAAACGACTTAATCTGCAACATTACCTAGCAAAATACTCTATCAACTAAAATTTTAACAATATATTCTGCAAGGCTGCGGCAGAATGAAAGAAACAGGGTCGTGTATAAACTATATTTACACAATGTAGCAAGGAGGAGAAAACAATCCATGTTCTAGATATTATAGTTACCATCAGGCAAAGCATTAGTGGTGGCTCCAGAAGATCCCAACAATTCAGGCTTCATTAACCAGTATTGGTCAAATCTTTGCTTCGCATATCCAATGTAGTCAAAGTCAATTTCATTCACATGTTCCTGCAAAGATGAAATTCAATAAAATAATAAGATCAAATAAAATATACATTTTAATACGGTTTCCTAGCTTTTCAGAAAAACAGCCATACATTAGCTACAAGAAAGAGGCCATAAATATCATGTAAGCAGTAGGAGATTGACTAGGCTGAATGGAAAACAAACAGAGAATTTTAATTTGGACCCAGAATCTGTAAGGGACGTCAAGCAGTCAGCATGTCAACAATAGAAGAGAAGAAAATATGCCATAGTTGCATGCAAATGACAAAACACATAAAAATAACTAAAATAAAATAAAATAGAAGTTATTGTATGTTCAGGAAAATCAAGTACAGCCTTTTCTAGAATAATAGGAAAAAAGACAAGGTACATCAACCGTCTACAAGCTAACAAAGGGATTGCTTCCTAGTCAGAGTGCCTGAGCTTTCCAGTCATCTAAGTTATTGTCAGAACAGTAAATTTCAGATGAAAAAAGTTATTCTGAGTAAGCACAAATTACTGATATTATTCCCCATAAGCCCCAGCTCAGATGGCTTGCAAGTGTATACTTCTCAACATCCTGAAGTAGTTGCTTTACTTCCGCATCACTAGGTTGATCACCTGCTGCAACATAAAATAATCACTGATGGATATAACCAATCAAATTTATACATCAGATGTCCAAATTATATCCAATTTCATCCATTAACCCAGAGTTAACTTGTTGAACAATTGCCTTGTTCATTTTAAAATTAATGTAAACAACTAAATCAAGAAAACAAGAATTAAAAGCCCAACTAATTGCCTTCGTGAAATGGCAAATGCAGATAGCAGATGCAGCTTAATAGTTCCTATAAATGAAGACTGACTAGCAACAGTAGCTTAAACAACTGATAACTAATTATTCTTATTTCTGCGCATTTTGAGTCCAAATGATAAAATCAAATAAATAAATAAGAGAGGTTTTGAATTCTTTAACATCATCAGGAAAAGGGGATCTATATGTAAAACATAACATTCACATTATATCAGAAAGTAAAATAACTCCACATGATTGAGGAACATATATTATTACCAGTGGAACTCAGATAAGCATGCAGAAATCGTTGACGCTCCTCCAAATCTGTCATAAGACCAAGGTCAAGAGAATGCCTTCTCCATTAAAAAAAAAAAAAGAAGAAGAAGAAGAAGACGCAGACGAAACAAATGAAAGAACAGAATTTCACTTGCTTCACACACCAGGATATTTACTGTAGTCCATCAGATGCGGTGTTTCTGTATGATAGTTGGCAGCCATCTCACAGAAGTGATTTGCAATATCATATGCTACAGGATTGTAACTTGCATACTCATAGTCCTATTAGAGGATAACCATACATATCAATGATAGCTGATTAAACATAATTGCATTCAGTCAAATGGAAAGCAATTAAACATAATTGCATTTAATCAAATAGAAAGCATTCAGAAAAAGGAAATTGTGAGAATATCAATCAAATACAAATGTAAGGATGGGTGAAAAAGATGATTTTCTTTGATCTCCTATAAGGGCATGCCTGCAGTACAGACCATCAAAATGCAACGAGTAGCTGTACTTTAGGAGCAAAATTTTTGCATTTGTAGCTCAAAAGAACTAAAGCAATGTATTGATAGCCTAGGTGAGGTAGATTTCCATATCATGGCTCTATATCTGTTGTATACAGGTTCTACATGAAGATAACTCTTCCATGACACAAAAGTATGGACTTTCCATGAGACTTAACTGAAGGGGTGATCACGGTACACAAACAAAATACTCGAAGAAATAATTGCATATAACATTAGAAAGGGGTAAAAAAGGAAAGGAAATTTCTTTCTAACATCAGTTTTACCTGAAAATTGTATCTTCACTTGATCTCATTCAACTGAAAATCCATACTACCCTAGTCACTCCATCAATGACCTATGAGTTATTCAACCAGGCAGAGACACAACTCCACATGCATGTCATGCTAATGCATCATAGTTCAAAGCTGCCCTAAAAAATATTTACATCACAAACAATTATATTGATAAAATAATAATAACACTACACGGGACAAGGATAAATGCACCATTAACTAATTGGTATGGTCACACATTCCAACAACCTGCTTTTAAGCAGGTAGGAAATACGGTTCACAAAATTTGAAAAATTCTATTACATCAAAATTCAAATTCGAGTGATATAATCCTTAACCTTCCAGTTTTTTTTTTTTTTTCCCTCCCAAGACTAAAATGTCAATGCTTCTCAATGCGCGTGCACAAGCAAGTAAAATTCGATTTATGCTATTTTTTGTTTTCTCTTGTGCAGAAGATGAAAGAAAAATCAAAGCAACAAGAAGCATAAAAAACTAATCGATTCCAACTATGTATTAATAATTCCCACCATTTATTTACAACACAAAATGTAAAACATGTACAATACCAACTATTTGGAATTTGTGAAACAATTAAAAATGCCAATTCACCTTATATAAGGAGACTACATAGGGAAACAATGAAAGTCATATGTCTTAACACATGAATGATATTTATAAAAATTTAGAAGAAAACTAATGGCTGAACAATCTTATTATATATTTGTGAGAAAATTGACATAGAACTTCACTATCAATATGCTGGTAAGAAAATCATGCATCGTATGAAACGGGGAAAAGAAGAAACTTACAATTAGGGTTATTGACTTAGTCTCTTCGTCAATCATTATATTACCATATTGTAAATCATTGTGGCAAAAACCAATATGCTGATCATTCTGATAGAGTGACTTTTCTAATGTAGAAATTTCCTCCTCAATGGCATCCAAACGAAATGCTTTAGCTTCTTCTGGGGGAGACAAATTCTTGGCTGCTATGAGCCAATTTCTGGGAATTGTAGGGGAAAAAATGTTATTCGAGCATTTTCATGAGAAAGAATGAGGGTAGAAGAAACAGGAAACTTACCGCGACCTATCCCACAGGTGGACAATCTTTTGACCAGGCATATCAAGGTCATGGAACTCCTTCAATTTTGCAGCGATAAGAGCAGAAATTTCTGGATCACGAATATCAGATGCTGATAGAGTCTGAAATTCACATATATAGAGAGAAAATAAAACGATAAGCTGATCTATAGTTCCATTTTAATAAATAAAATAAGCACTTAAATGTTAAGAATGAAAGAAAAACTACAGACTTGAAGTAGTTTTTCCTCACTTTCCACAGCACTATGTTCAAACCACCATTTCCACAATGGTCGTCACTCATCGGTCAAGATTTTCATTTTAAATGAGCAAATATTTTACTTAAAAAAAAAAAAAATGGGATTCAAACTTTACTAGGAACTCAAAGGTTGAATTCGATTCGCCTCACCCATTAGACTGCTCATTTTTGGATTTTTTGAAACATAAAATCATAGACATACATCATAAACATAAAACACATTTGCACCCTCAATTATAGATGAAGTAGCAGCATCCATTCCTCGGATAAAAGAGACACCTAATACTTTTTTTTTTGGTTTGGGGGGCGGGGGGGGGGGGGGATTTTTTTTGGGCAGATAATTTTAAGTTGAATTTGATTTGCCTCACCCATTATAATTCTTATTTTTTAATTTTTTGACCCATACAACAAATTTTGCACACTGAAATAAAGACAAAGCAAGAACGTCCATTCCATAGATAAGAGACATTTAAACCCTCCCCTCTCATCTACCTCCAACCTACCAACGTTCATTTTGTACTTTTTCTTGGGTGGGTAATTTAAATTTTTGCACATTTAGCAAGATAAGAATATTTTCCCTAATGCAAAGCTTTTTTAAATCTAGTTCTTGACTGACTTGATAACCTGATTAAATTAATACTGCAGTTTCAAGAAACACAATTTACCAAGATGACTGCAAAAATAAAAGCCAAAGTTCCAAAATAAGAGCATAGTATCATTCTCAGTTCATACACCAAACATCATCTAACAAAAGAACATCATTTCCAATTATTGTTACTGAATGATACAAAAATACACGATTTAACAATAACACTCACATGAGACAGATAGGAATAGTACACAAGTGAGTAGCACGAAAACACATTCCACTCTACAAAAATACATGCCTCTCTGTCTGACACAGACAGAGGGGTTCTCAGCAGACAAAAAACTATTCTACTTGGTTTGTTTTGATAGAGTCCAATTGCATCCCAAAATTCCAAAATTCAGGACTCAAGTACAAGGATGAAACTGTCAATGCCATGTAGATATGTATAGTAAGAAGGTAATGAGGAAAATTAACATAAAAATACCCGTGCATTGATGAATTCTTCAACTCGGCCATTATGAAACCGCCCCAACAAACGAGGTCCCTGCCCATGCTTTGACATAAACTCAAATGTCCGAATCTCATCATTCCTGTCAAAAAAAACCTCAACTCCCTCACCATATACCCTAAGTAAAACCTTATGTGAGAATGTTTCTGCTTTTGTCGGCCATTTTATTTGGAAGACCTCATTGGTCATTGCACCCTTAACAGGGATAACCTGAAGTGAATTCCTATCAACTACATCTTCCCACTCAGATGCCAAAGATTTCAGAAGCTCCTTTGCTTCCACAGGAATACGGCTTTCCTTGTTCTCCATAACATTTTCTATTGCACCCATAACAAGAGACCTACCAATTAATTCTCCACAAAATTTACAGCTGGCGTTCTATCTGTCAAAAAAGAAATTAAAATAAAATAAAATCAATTAAATAATTATACTTCCCCAAAGATTAATTTACCCATAAAGCATCTTTCAGCCTTCCAATTAACAAAGACAATATCAATATATACCATAAAAATTTCTTCTCTAACTATATTTTGCAATTTTCTCATATTATAATTTCTTTGGGACTTGATTTTACTTACCTCAGGAATGTGTTTTCATTTTCTAGCAATTTGATCTAATTTTTCTGTACGATTATGATTTAAAATTTCTATTTTAATCCATGAATTTTCTCGCGAATCAAACAAAAGCATATTCTTTGAATCCAATACTATTGGAATTGATTTTATTTAACTAAAAGGATACGTAAAAGACTAAGAGATTATCAGCAAAATCAATCAAAACCATACATTTTCCTTCCCTTTGATAATTAGATCTAGTTCCTTATGCCCTCAAGGTCAGAACAGGAATTTCATCACATCATTAAAAATTTCTCCTCAATCAAACAAAAAAGGCAACTTCTTTGAATCTAATACTAATAATATTCTGCAATGGATCAGCACAATTCATTTACTTTTTTGCAACTGCGAAACGCACCGAATATATATATATATATCCTCGATACGCACCGAATATATATATATATATCCTCGATACGCACCTCGAAAGAGAAGAGATTTTAATTTCGATTTTAGATTTTGAAGAGGGCACGGTGACCGTCCGGTCCGGTGAAGAAGAAGAAGAAGAAGGAGCCGTTTCCTTTGCGCGGGTTTTGTGTGTACCGTACAATTTATAGAACTGAAATAATCAGATTTGGTGGTTTTAATTTTTAAAATTGGCGAGTTGGTTTTGCCAAGATTGAGTTTAAGCCGTTGGATTTTCAAGATCGTTGCGAGTTTACTGATGGATAAATGATAATAGACGGGTGAATAAACCAACAGAAGATGCTCTGCTACTTTGGGAATACTAAATACGCCAAGTTTTTGGAATATTTTCACAAACACCCCTGAGGTGAGGTCTAATATCAATTTATTGCCTTATTAGAACATGGGAATAATACCGCAGTAATTAGGCAAAATTCGTCTATATATATATTACACACAAATATATATTTTTCAATGAGGTTTTCGACTTTCCGCGCTTTAATAAAGCGCACAAACCTTAAGCCAATAATGATTATATATGTTTTATAAACTCTTGGGTGCAAATGCTTAAATGCGGATTGCGTAAGGATTTATTATTACATCATATGATATTATAGTTACTTGAATAAAAAAGTGTAATAGTAATTATGTACTAAATTTGCACACACACATATAGAGAGAGATAAGTTAAAAGATAGAAAAATTCATATTCTAATATTTTATATAAAAATATACACTACATTGAAATGTATTTTTTTTAATTGTTTGAAAAGTTACTCATATGTGTGTGTATGTGTGTGTTTGAAAACTGCTTGGCACAAAATTCATCAGTATGAGTAGTTTGTTATGCAAAAAATATTGGGTATTCAAAATATAATAAAATTTGATACTTTTTTTTTTTAATTTGGTAGATTAGATTAGATTAAAAATTATAGTAGTGCATTTACTAATTGGTAATCGAAACAATGATGGAATGTAAATTAGAATAAGATTTTTACTTTAACTTTGGAAATTGAAATTAGAATAGTCATTGATGTATTTATTTTATTTTGAAATTGAAATGAATTGTCACATGTTACTAAAATATCCTTAGTTAACTTTTCTTATTATTTGGTGCGATGATTGGGATTGTTGTCATTTAAAAAACTTATTGTTAATAGTAAAAAATAATAACAATAGCAATGATGACAACAAGAAGCTACAACAGGCAGCAACAGTAATGAGAGCAAGTAGTATTAGAGTTGGCAAAATGAGTCATTGGGTCTTGTTCGTGTCGTGTTAAATTTAGGTCGATCCAAACTCGATCCATTTAATAATCATGTCAAAATATTGAGACACAAACCCTACACAGAAAAATAATCAGGTTACCCAACAACCCGCTTAATATCTATATATTAAACAAAATTTTCATCAACTATTTACACACTGTCGTACATACATAAATACATACACAATTTTATCGATATTATAAAATGTACATATCTACCAAAATATTACATATTTACACTATTGAAGTTTTAATATTTTATATATATATATATATATATATATCGATATTATAAAATACCTAACAATATTTTACACATTTATATTGTTGAAGCTCTAAATGTATATAAAATTTTATAAATAAAATATTGTGTGTATATTCATTTTTTCAAAAAATAAAAATAAAAATAAAAGAGAGAGTCATCTCTAATATTTGAGTTTTGATAATAAGAATCTACAAATTATTTTAAAATAGAAAATATAATCGGGTCATTAATTGGGTAAATGGGTCAAAAACTTTAACCCTAACTCGACTCAGAAAAAAAGTATCGACCCGTACCCAACCCATTTAATAATCGTGTGAAATTCAACGACTCATACTCATTTATTCGTGTCGTGTTCGTGTTAGGTAATTAGGTCATATCAAACTTTGCCAGCTCTAAGTAGCAACAGTAATGAGTTGTAGTAACAATGATTGGCAAATGCACAGTGAGATATGCGGCAACGATTGATCTAGAGTGCTTGATTAGAATTTTTTTTTTCAAATTTTTAAAAGAGGGACAAAATGAAAATTATTAAAATTGAGTAGGGGTAGTATGGGTAGTCTAAGAAATGAATTTTGATTGCCAACCAATTTTGAAATCAGAACTCTAAAAAAGGTGGGACTATTTGTACACTAAAAATTATTTTAAATATTGCTTATTTAATAAAATTTTATATTACAAAAATTCCTTTTATGAAATTGGTATTGAGGATAAAGTAATTTAACTTAGAATAGATACAATTAACACACCCATGTATTATAAAACTCTTCTTCTTCTTCTTCTTTATCTAATTCGATTAATGAAAAATTATATTTATGTAACTGATAGCCCAATGATAAATTGTAGGCAATATCTACCAAAAATTGAAATCCCAACATTTACGATTCAATAAAAGAAAAAGGATACGCATTCATAAAAAGGTTATAGATTTTAAACCTCTAGCCTTTGATATGAATTAAGAATAAAGAAAATTAAAGAAGGAGAAGAAGAAGAATAATAAAATGGGTGTTAGAAAAAAGGAAAGTACTGTTACACTCCCGGGTTTAGGAAAATGGTTAGGAATATGTTTAACTTTTTAATGAAGACACAAAGATTTCCTTTTAATCATAATTACCTTCGGTTCTATTTACCCAAAAAATTAACTCTAATGTTATATAATAGAAATATATTATTAAAATAGATGTAATAATATGTTCATTAATAAAAATTTAATATTTTACAATCTATAAGGCATATTTTATTAATTTAAGGTAATTTTTACAATAAATAGAAGCATAATATTAATATAAATATATAAAATTTAAGTTCTTTTGAATATTATACAAAATAAGTTTGATATTTTTAATGCATGAGGTATATTTTATAAATTGTAAAATCTATTTAACTCAAATATTTATTTGAAATATTTATAATACATACAAATATATTATTAAAATAAATGCATTTTTTAAATTTTTTAAATATTAAAAATATCTTAATACTAGTCTACTAAATAGATTAAATTATTTATATTATATTCGTACTTATTACAAAGTTTTGAAATTATTTTTTTATTTAAAGGTATTATGATTAAAAAGGATTTTGGTGTCTTTTATTAAAAACTAAGGATTTACATGACCACTACTCCAAATCTTAGGGGTGTAGCTGTCCTTTTCCCTAAAAAAATTCAAAATTGTATTTTAAATTTAATAAGTTTTACATTGTAAAATTTTGATTTTAAATTTTAAAGGTTGTGTTTTGAGTAATTGTTCATAGTATTTCTTAATGTGCAAATAATCCCACTCTTAAAGAGTTTCAGTAAATATATTTTTGTATTTTAAAGAGTGTACAGAATAAAAGTTAATTTTTAAAAATAAGTAGATGAGTGTATGTATTAATAGAGAATTCTAATTATTTTTTAAAGTGCAAATAGCCCTCACTTCCTCAAGAATAATTCCCAAACTGGAGTGGGACCTACCGATTTTATTCTCGTTATCTCCTTCTTATTTTCAATTGATAAACATTCTATAAAATCCACTTTGGTGGATTGGTGCAAGGATTTGATTGTGTTAGTCCATCATCTAAGCTACTAGTTGAATGGTAAAACACTCATCCCTGTATCTGAGGAGCAAGAGTTTGAGTATTTCATCCTTAAAAATAGTAGGGCTATGGAACTAGGGGGGGAAAACACTCCAATGAAGTTATATTTAAAAAGTAAAAAAAAAAACAAAATTATAAAAAAGGACAAATACTTAATTAATTATTCGAGTAACTATTTGGGTCATGGAAGCTTAAGAAACAAATAAACCGAGTATATCGAGTTTCAGTTGGACTAATGTTGCAACATAACTGGTATTTTTGATTTTCATACTCAATTTTCTTGAAATTTTAATTTTTTAGGTCAATGCTAGAAGCCCAGATAATTTTTCTTTAAGAAAAAGTTCTTAACATTTTAATATTTGAAACTGGTACATAAATTGAAAAAATGGATTAAAAAAAATGAAAATAAGATAATTTTAAAAATGATGCAAAGGATTTCAAGGTTAATATGAAGAGGAAAACAGGATGGAATTTTAAGATTCGTATTGGATATTGAGGAGTTTGTAGAGTAAAATTTTAATTGTTGTAGAGTAAAATTTTAATTGAGGCAAATATTGATGTTAACAGAAATTATTGATAATGATGAGTTTAAAATAGTTTCGCCCTTTAAAAATAAGAACAAAAAGTCAATATCTATACCTAAAACATTAATTAACAGAATATTGTCATTTGACAATCGGATCTACTTCATAAGAGTGAATTAAATGAGCATCCTACATTGATCGTTCATTCCCTCGCTATCACACAAACACAATGATGGAGTTTCAAAGATTCCATTTGCATGGGGACTCCCCAATATAAATTAGTGATAAATCATTTTCCTTTTCATCTCTGTAGGTAAAAATTAAAGTCTTTAAGTATGTGTTACCATGAATGTTGATTTATAAAAGGGAAATGTTAATTTGAAAAAAAAATTGAGCAATGGAATTTAATAAGAAGCATAAAAGGATTAAATAATCAGACTATAATTAAAAAAAATTCATTTGCATGAATTAATGAATTATAATGCGTATTGAGATTGGTTTTTATGTTCAAAATTTTCAGAGTGTATTTGATATACTATATTTTATTACATTGTAAAGTATTATTTAATACAAGTAAATTATATTATACTGTATTGTATTACGATTGTATTATAATAATATTGTAAAGCGTTTGATATTATATTGTATTATATTAATTTTATATTAATAGTATTTAAATTTATTACTATTTTATTATTACTTATATTAAATTAATTATTAAATAATTATTTATATATTAATTATTAATATATAAATATAATATAATATTATTAAATAGAATAATATTAAAATATATTTTATTTTTATACTTTTATTTATTATAATAAAAATTAAAATATATTTAGTACTTCAATTGACGTAAAAGTTGGTGCATTACATTTTACATAGACTCAATGGAAACCTCCGGTTTGTGTAAAATGGAGAAATTGAGTGTTGTGGTAGATTCTAAAATTACCAAATACAAGTCAGTAATAAACTAATGTAAACCGTAATATAATATTATGGTTTACTATATTTCAAACACACATTCAATTCACGAACCGTGGATTCTGCGGAAAGTAAACCAATGATTATTGTTACTATTATAATTAGCGAATCGAAGATCTTGCAATGCCCATGAAAGGAAAATATAAACAATGTTCAAACTTCCAAGTTACCTGAAAGGCTGAAAGTTTGTTGATACGGCGACATGTATGGGGATAGTTATAAAGTAAACATTAATGGGACAGTCTTTTATAATATAAGCTTATTTACATGTGTCTCAATAATGTAATGTATAGATATTAGTCTTTTTCAGTTCAGTGACGATGAGTGTAGCCCAAAATTTCCCCACCCAATCAATTTTTGTTAATATGCAAGTTGAATATCTATATTATTACTTCAGATGTATCCCTACAAAATTAGTAAATGTCAAATTTGATATTAAATAAAAAAATTAATTTAATTTTAAGAGGCATAGGTTTTTGTAATTAAAAAAATGGACAATATTGAATTAAAAACATTGCAAAAGACTCGTTTGATTTTATTTTTCAGATACTTATTTATTTATTTACGTGGGCAAAGAAAGTTTTTTTATTTCTTCTTTCACCAAATATAATTACCCTCTATTTTTTTCAATAATTTAGTTTTAATACGCAGATCTCTCTCTCTTTAATAATAATTATATGAAAATACTATAATATTATTTTAAAAAGGAGAAGTCACTTTTGAATATTGAAAATAGAAAATGACAATCAAATTTAATTTTTTTTTAGAATTTTTATTATTGACGTGACTCTTTAAATGAAAAGTGAAATATTATTAGGAAAAAAACATTTACACTCCCGAAGATTGAAAAAATAGTCACCAACACTCCTAAATTTAAAAAAAAAAAAGACATTGAAACCCCCTTTTAACCTTATACCCTTTACTTCCTTTATCCCAAAAAAATTGATTTAAATTTTTTAATAAATTTAAATATTATATAAATAATGTAATCTATGAAGTAGACTAACAATATTAAAATATTTTAATAAATTTAAATATGTAAATTATTATATTTATTTTAGTAATAAATTATTAATAAATTTATTTTTATTTAAATAAATATTTGCATAAAATAGATTTTACAATTAAAAAAATCTCACATACTAATAATGCTAAAATTATTATTTTACATAATATTCAAAATAATTTAAATTTAATACATCTATTTGAATATTATGACTCTATTTATTATAAAATTTACTTTAACATAATAAACTATATCTAATAGATTGAAAAATATTAAATATTGAAATTATTTTAAAATGTATATATTATTATATTTATTTTAATATTATATTTCTGTTGTTATAAAATATTTGAGTCAAATTTTCTAAAATAATAGAGGTAAAAAGTATTATACTCAAAAGAGAATTTGATATCCTTTTTTTAAAATTTAAAGGTGTTAATGATCATCTTCTCAAATTTTAGACATGTAAATATTCTTTTTTTAATATTATTTGAATAACCTGTTGGTAATGCTTTAAGTAATTAATTTACATGAAGAAATGAGATTTTTAATACAACAGTCAGATCTCGAGACTCCTTAATTATTATTATTGTAAGAAGCAAGAAAAGAAATTAAAAAGGCATAGTTGTGAATCCAAATACCGTTGAACATTAACTTCAAAGTCCAAAAACTATTTAATGCATTCCGCGTGCCCCGGCGGCCCTTGGTGACTTTGTCCAACCACCTGTGCCTCCCAACAAATTTAGTAAATGCACACTGCCACACACCTTCCCCTGTGACTCTGCCTGTGGTCTCTCTTCCACATCAGTTACATCTGGCTAGCTACCTCACTGTTCATGTCTGATGTCCACAGCAAACCCACCGGTGTTAGCTTCCACGGCGGCGGCGGCGGCGGCGACGACAACCGGCGTCGGCCTCGGCTATGGCATCGCTATTGCCGTTAGTATTCTTGTTCTAATATCCACCATAATGCTTGCTTCTTATGCTTGCATTCGAGTTAAAGCAAATGCAAGTGGTGGTAGTGGTGGTGGTGGTGGTGGTGGTAGTAGCAGTAGTAGTAATCGCACGGCCAATTTTGATGCCGCTGACTCGGGGCCAGCGGCTGTGTTAGTGTTAGGTTTAGATGGGACAATTATAAACACGTATCCTAAGATTATATTGGGCGAGAGTATGAGAATGCCCAGACCCAATGACTATGGCCCGTGCTCTATTTGTTTGTGTGATTACAAGCCTAATGATTCAGTACGTTGCATTCCAGATTGCCATCACTGTTTCCATGCGGATTGTGTTGACGAATGGCTCCAGATGAGTGCCACCTGTCCTTTGTGTAGAAGTTCTCCTGCTACTCCTTTGGCTGAGGTTGTGCCTTTGGCTTTCCATGCCAGGTGACGATTCATTTGATTATTTTGTATCAATTTTTATTATTAGTTTTTCCAAGTTACAAATTTAGGGTTTTCGTATTCTCTTAGTCTTGTGATTTTTTCAAAATCATGCAGTGATAGTGTCAAAAGAGAGAAATTTCATTGGATGGCTTCTGTCTGTTTTCCATTGGAACATCAATTGAGAAATTATTCTTCAAGTAATATTAGCAATAAAGTAAACGTGAATGTTTATAGAACACTTTAATTTGGTAGCTTAACTTTCTTATTTAAGCTGAAGTACAACCATTTAAATTATAGGAGATGCTATTTTAACTTAAAATTTTTATTAAAATTTTAGTATAAATTTGAAGTCATTATTTCATGCAATTGAATGATACATATTAAAAGTCAAAGTAATATTTAATAATATTAATTTATCTGCCATTTAATTGTATTAGATCAATGACTTAAAATTTGTAAAAAAAATTTAAGTTGAAATAACTAAATTGTTAAATATATTTGTTATTTTATATTAGAAAATAAAAAATAATAAGCAGTGCCATGTGGTGTCCAAAAGGAGCTTTTCGCCCCTTAAATATAAAATTTTATTTGTATTTTGAACATTGTCTCATTAATGATCTGAAACATAAAAAAAGGGCCCTCTTAAATTTTAAAAGTAAATAAAAAAAAAATCACGTAGTAAAAGAATGCTTTATGTCTTTACCTTAGCAGTTACCGCATGGTTTCGAATGTTGGCTTTTTTCTTTAATTCTTCACTACTCTTTTCTCTAATTCTTCACACTTCACTCCTCTTTTATTCTAAAAAATGAAACTGTCTCAAGATGCTTACTACTGATTTGTTGCTCTAATCATTTAGGTAAGCTCTTTTCTTAATTGTCACTTTGTTAATTTTTTACATATTTGTATTAGATGAAAGAATTAAGATTATATTCCAAGAAATTTTTCATTCTCATGTTATAGTATTGATAACAAAGTTATCTTTGAATAATTTCAACATATGAAAACATTACAAGACAATTATAAATATATTGAATGCAATGTTTTGATGAATTTACATTTTAGTATTTGTTATTTATTAAACATTTTTCAAAAATTATATTACTATTTAAAGTTAGCATCTGCTACATTGAATTCCTGACACTACCATAGAGTATATTAAGATGAGATGAGTCTAATTTTTTTTTTTGAAAAGACAGTACACCTTTCATTGATTCAAAGAGGGAATAAGATACAAAACATTATTTGGAATTTCATCCAGCCAAATAGAGGAGTCTAACTTTCTTAGTGCTAATTTAGCCATATCCTGAGCTAAGGTATTACACTTTCTAGGAACATGTTGAGCTTTAAAATTCTGAAAACTTCTCTTACTTTCCAGAATATCAAAGATCACCCAAAAAATTTCTGTTAATGAACCTCTCTTGTTGTTGATTAGCTCTATTATTGCTTTTGAGTCGGATTCGAAGACTACTGAAGTTGCCCCTGCCTTAATAGCTGCCTGCGTTCCCCACAAAACAGCTCTTGCTTCATTCATCTCCTTGTCCCTGGGGCTCTTCACTGTGTTAACAGCAGCACCAACTATTTCTCCTTTATGGTTTCTAATTACAACCCCTAAACCAACTAAAAGATTCTCCCCATCAATTCCAGCATCCACATTTATTTTAAGCCATCCTTCTTCAGGTAGACTCCATTTGTTTTGTTGAGTAATGGTTGGTTCTGCAAAGAAATTAGCTTCTGGTTGCTGTATTCTTTTGATTGAATCAGCCACCGAAACTACTCTAGCCACCAATCTCACTAGGTATTTATGTCTTCCTTTAAAAAGCATATTGTTCCTAGCATTCCAAATAGTCCTCAAAAGAGATGCAGCTAGCTCGCCATTTATGTCATTATGCTGTCGTTGTAGGGAGTGTAGCAAAGTGATAACATTTGGAAAATTCTCCCCTTGAACAACACTTCTAAGTGGTGAAATTCTCCAAACCTTCCTCGTAATTTTACAGTCTAATAATGCATGGGCTGTGTTCTCCGACCGGCTTCTACACACTGGACAGATGGCTTCCTGCATTACTCTTTTCCTTCATAGTTTTTCAGCAGTAGGCAAAATATCCTTAGCTGCTCTCCAAAGAAATATCTTCACTTTTTTTTAGGAACCTTCAGCTTCCAAATGACACTCCAATGGTTTGAATTGAGGTTTGAATAGCGAGGGATACCTTGGTGCTTATGATTTAATGCCACCTGATAACCACTCTTAACAAGATATTGCCCTTTCTTATTGTAGTGCCAAATAAATGTATCCTTACTCTACCTTCTTGGCAAAGGAATTTGCACAATACAATCAGCATCATCCTTGCCGAAGTGTTGATATATTTTGTCTTCCTTCTAGCAGTTGTTTTTGTCAATTAGCTCAGCAACACAAGTATCACCAAGTAGATCAGGGGTGTTATGGGTTTGAAGGTTGAAGGTTTGGGTATCCAACAATTGTTGAAAATATTTATCTGCTTCCCATCACATATTCTTCATCAATAACCTTTTACCAACACTTCTCTTCCCCATAATATGCTTCTCCAGATGTAGGATGGTTTCGAACCCAAACTAGCCTCAAGAAAAGATGAGTGCTTGAAATACCTTGCTTTCAAAATTTGAGCCACCAACAAATTCGGGTCCTGAATGATTCTCCAACCTTGCTTGGGAACTAGGGCTTGATTGAAACAAGAAAGGTCTTTGAAACCCAACCCTCCTTTAATTTTGGCTTGACTCAAGATTTCCCACCTTGACCAGTGAATGCTTTTCTTTACCTTTGTTGAACCCTATCAAAATTTAGCTATTGCTCCTTACATATCATCACAAAGCCCCAAATGGAGTTTGAAAACACTCATGGGATAAGTTAGGATAGCTTGTGCCACTGCTTTGATAAAAATCTCTTTACCGCCGCATAAGAAGAACTTGTGATACCAGCTAGAGATTTTCCGTAAGACACTCAACTTTATCTCATTGAAAAAACACTTTGTCCTCATCCCTATCATTGAAGGCAGACCGAGATATTTTTCGTGCTTTGAAACGACATTAAGCTGACAAATAATCCTGATTGCTTGTACATGCACTGGTTTTGTGCTATTGCTAAAAAACATGGATGATTTTTCCATGTTGAACACCTGACCTGAAGCCTTCTCGTAGCACTCAAAAAACCTTTTTAAACTTGTACAATCCTTAACAGTTGCTCTAGTGAAACTTAAGCTGTCATCAGCAAAAAGCAAGTGGGAGATGGACAGCTCTCTATCAAATCTAAGGCTATGAATAAACTTTTTTTTGTTCAACCTGTTTAAAGAGGTTAGAGAAAACTTCAGCACACATAAAAAAAGATATGGTGACAAAGGAAAACCTTGTTTAAGCCCCCCCTTGAGGATAGAACAACCCTTTTGCAACTCCATTTACAATTATAGAGAACGAAACTGTAGTGATATAGTTCATCACCAGTCAACCCATCACCTTGAGAACCTCATTCTCAACATAACTTGTTATAGGAACGACCATTCGACCCTGTTATAGGCTTTACTAACATTTAACTTAAGAGCTACTAGCCCATGATTTTTCCCTTTGCTATGTCTTATTTTGCGCAAGCATTCATAGCCTATAATAGTGTTATCTGAAATCAATCTATTTGTAATAAAAGCACTTTAAGTTAGGGATACGACATGGTGAAGAATATGTTTGAGTCTATTTGTAATTATTTTGGCTATAACTTTATAGATTACATTGCAAAGGCTTATAGGTCTTTGCCACCCTCAATGGCTTTGCCACCATAGGTATCAATGCAATGTGTGTGTGATTTAAAGGAGCAATAGAGCCTCTGTCATTTAGAATATAAAGACATGTTTTTAAGACCCTAAACCTGACCGAGTGCTAATGCTTTTGGTAGATGCTTCTGGTAGAAAGTGACCGGTAGTCCATCAGGTCCATGAGCCTTTGTACGACTCATTTGAGAGAGAGAGTTGCGTAGACTTCCTATACTGTGAAAGGACTGTCCAACTATTGATTCATCTCTGCTGTGACTGTTGAGCCTAGATCAGTGAGGGCAGCTGAAATGTGGTCTGTAGTAGGATTTGTTGAGGTAAACAAATCGGCAAAATATTCACAAAATTGTTTCTCAACTTTTTTTTCATCTACAACTCATTTGTTCTGCATGTTCATTATACCACAAATTCTATTCTTTTTCTTCCTTGACGAGGCTTTAGAGTGAAAAAACTTGGTGTTTTAATCCCTTTCTCTAAGCCGCTCAACTCTCGATCTTTGCCTCCGGTATATCTTCTCATCCATCAGCAGATTTTCAATTTGTTTCTCTATACTTTGAATCGTATTTCCTTCTTCGTACTAGACATGGTTGTATTTCATCTCCACAAGCTTTTTCTTCAGCTGCTCCAATTTTAGTTTCCTATCCCTAAATTTCTGTTTGCTCTAACTCAATAACTGTGCCATGGAACTATTTGTTGCCTTTTTAAAACACTGAACATGATCATCCTTTGTCTAGCAACCCAATCTTTCCCACTCTTCTTGCACAATACGCTTGCAATTGTTGAAGGGCTTCACAGGTCCTCATAGTGAATTCTAGTTCTGCTTCTTCGCTAATAATTCACCCCTTTGTTTCTTTCTTGCATCTTAAGCATGATTGGACTATGATCAGAGCACCACGAATCTAAGTTATATGCAACCAGCTCAATCAACCTAATTTCCCAATCCTGTGTCCCTAGAAATCTATCAAGCTTTTCTTCGACAAAATGGGGGCCAAAATGTCCGTTTGACCATGTGAAGGGGTATCCTCAACACTCGATATTACTCAATTTACATTCATTTACTACTTCTCTAAATTCAGCCACCATGCTCAGATCTATCCCCTTTTGATTTTTCTAGCTCTTTGCTCCATTTTTGCCTGTTTCTATTCAGCCTTGTTCTATCTGCTAATGACGCTGCTTTTAGCTATGGCCCAAATGGCAAGTATTCTTTTTGCTGTCCTTTGTAAGCACACTCCCTAAACTGATGACCAATACGCCTGCAACAAAAATAAAAATCTGGTAGTCGTTCATACACAGCCAGCATTGGAATATCTTCTTCACCCTCTTACTTTAAGACAATGAGCTTTTTTCAGAGATTTAGTGATATTTACTGAGACTCTAATGCGCACAAATTCCCCAAAACACTTACCTTAAGCATCCATTCCTATGTCTTCAACCGTTCCCACTCTTGATCCCAGCTCTCAAATTATACTAGTATCCATACACATTAATGGCACATTGTGGATCTGGATACAGAAGGAAGCATGAGAGAAAGATTGCTCTTTGATACTGCCAATGCCGCTTGGTTCTTGGAGTACAATTAAAGCTCTATCAAAATGCCACGGTCCTCTGTTTAGAACTCTCTTTTTGTCAACTTCTAAAGAGAACTTAAACATGAAAGTGTTGCTCCCTAGGCTTTCAATCTTGAAATCACGTACAATGTGCCATGTTTGATGTAATGCTGTTTTGAGCCCTTCACGATTTACCCCTCTTGCAAGAAGGATTTTTCTCACTAGATAGCTAACTATTGCTCGAGATCCCTTATCTTTCATTTGGCCTTCAAAAAAGAAACTATTTGCCTCTTCTCCTTCAAGTGTAATTCCTTTAAACTTTTGTATTAAATCTTCTGTGTCCATAGCTTAAAAGCTATAAATCAGTTATAAATTCCAACGTTTAGTAAAATCCTACATTCAATTCGTTCACCAACCCCTTCCTCACCCGGTGATTACAACTCCTGTATTTGACAATCTATCAGTGTGTGTGTCGACATTCCTAATCACTAAATATTGAGAAAATGATAATGAGAAAAAAACGAGAAACACTAGCACTCTTTCAAAATGACGTTGAGAGCCCTAGAGGCCCATGAAAGCTACCATTCCGTCCTTTCTCGTTTCAGAGAAAAGTCAAGAAAGAGATACATGTTGTCCAGATGAGTCTAATTATAATTCTTAATCCTACACTTTTTTTGGTTTGGAATGTGAATGACTAACCCGAAAAAAGGGTCATTGGGACTAAAATATGAGAACTTTAAAAGGCCTTAGCTATATGATAAAATTCTGTTATGAATTCACTTTTTTTTCAACATATTAGTTGACTAAAATTTTGATGGGGCTCCTAAATTAGGAGGCAGAAACCGAGGTTGGCAGGTTGGTCTGTAATGGATTCGATTTACGAATTTCTTTTTCATAGGCGTTAGGAAGCTCCCAAGTACTAAAATTTTGTAAATTAGTTCACATTAACAATTTTGTTGGTATAATGCGTTCAATTGTTTCTTTTATCGATAACGTGGGCATTCAAATTTCATGTAGCTCTTTATTTGAACAATGGTGGCATCTGATTTGATTATAATTAAGTAATGTTAGCTTTAGGATTTTAATCTTAAATTCTTATATGTTTAATCGACCATTTGATCCTTGTCCACTTAAGCTCTCACATACTCAATATACAGATGGTTTTGCAGTCACTGACATTATAGAGGAATTTCATTTACTTTTATCATGTAATTGCCATCTGTGTTTGGAATTTGTCTTGTGTTTTGTTCATATTCTTTAGGAGATGATTTAACACTAGACTTTATTTTATAAATTTTAAAACCCTACTAACTTTTTTAGAATTCGAAAAAATTATTTAGAATCCTCTCCGTCAAGCCCCTAAAATAGTTTAAAAAAAATCAAACATTTATCCGTGTATAGTACTATTGTTCAAAGATTAACTTGCTAATAGAGATGCCGTTTCAACTAACTAAAAAAATTATACTTTTCAAAAAAAAAAACTAAAAAAATTATATAATTAATTATCTAAGGTTTAACTTTAATGATAAGAAACTGCCTCTCCAAAATTTAAGTTCTGGGTTCGAGCCTTATTAGTGTGAGTGCGTTAATATTAACCCTCTTTAACAGGTGCAAAATTACATTGGAAGCAACTCAAATCTTGTAGCCAGCACCCAAATGTTGTAGCGAGCTTGATGTAACAACAATCCATTATTTTCTAGTGTGAATAATTATTGACATTATGATTGTTATAATAAATTAGCACGTGTATATACAAATGCATATATGCAAGTGTGTGTTAGGAATCACTTGTTGTATTGGTGGTCCTCAACTCCGATCTTTAATTATGGGCGTGTTCGGTATGCGCAATTTGTTTTGTTTTGGTGGACTACCGAATTAGATTAGATTATAAAAATAATTTATTAGAAAATAATTTATAAAATTATGTACATATGGGTGTGTTGTGAAAAATCACTATTAATATACTTATTTAACCATCAATTATTAATTGAAAAAAATAAAATTTCCCCTTTTTTTCCTTGTCCAATGCAATACTTAGTATTAGCTTTTAGTCTTAAAAAAATTGTCCCTCATGTCCCCTAAGTATAAGTTCTTACAGTATTCATTGCAACTACCTCCAGGAGCAGACCCACGACTTTAAAGTATCTCGGGTTAAATTTGAAAAATAAATTATATTGTAAAATGAACATAAAATTTCATAAAGAAAAAAAATAAAATATACCTAATAAGATGAGGAAATTAGAAGTCTTACCCCAAATAATATTTATTGTAAACAAAATAATTATATAAAAAGTTGAAAATAAAAATGTAATTCCAAACAAAAACACTACTAAAGTTGTACTTTTCGTAGCTTCAAACAATGGAATTGATCAATTATAGAATCTAAATCAACAGCATCTACAATTTCACTTTCAGCATAGACAACCATATAATCTGAAAGAAAACAATTTTCCATCTTATTGCGAAGTGATCTCTTGATAAAGCTCTTGGCTGAAAATGCACACTCTGCTCTGGCTGTAGAAACTGGGAGAGTCAACACTAGACGAATTAGTCTATCAATCAAGAAATATTATTGCGACTTCTTTGTTTCAATTAATCATTTACATAACTCAGAAAGTTAAGTAACTTTTTAAAAAAGGGGTTAAGAAAGTACATCAAACTTATAATGTTCCAATTCTCTTCTCAAAGCAAGAATTAATTTGTAATGAAATCATGAGAATAAAATTTTTTCAGCAAGACAATAAATATGATTTGTATCAAATAATTTAAACCCATCGATTTGATCTAAAGCTGAGCTTAGAGTAAGGAGTTCCATGTTTGCTTTGGGAACCTGCTATTTATCTCTGTCAATTGAACATATATTACAGCATTAAATATATCAAAGTGATAATGATGCTCAAGTTTAATATAATCTTTTTGTTGACAAGAACATTGTGTACCTTCCATATAACAAAAAGTAATATCAAGCACAGTAATGTCATGCTTTCCACAAAATGATACCACACTTCTAATAAAATCATCTCAACCATTGTCTCGAAATTTTTGTAAAAGCCTTTTAATACTTGTAACATAATTCAAAGCATTCAAGATGTCTAAAGATTTTGTTTGTAGTGGTCTGCAAAGAATATTAGAAATTCCAAGAAATCTATCCAACTAAAGCAAAATAAACACAAACTCAAAGGATTTCATCTCTCTATACACACCTTTAGCTTCTCCACGCAAATCTCGACTAGATCTATCATCAATCATCTTTTTTAAAACTTCAAGGGTTGCAATAAACATCTTAATAAGCCTACTAACTGAAGTAAAATGTGAGCTCCAAAGAGTATCTCTAGCACTTTGTTATCCATCATCAATCATCTTTCTTAAAACTTCAAGGGGTGCAATAAACATCTTAATAAGCCTACTAACTGAAGTAAAATGTGAGCTCCAAAGAGTATCTCCAGCACTTTGTAATGCTCGGACTTGATTAGCACCTGTACCAGTCTCAAGCTCTTCTGAAGCTATCAATTCTATAATTTCTTTCTCTTTAGCAACTTTTAATTCAGAATAACATTTGAAAGAAGCATTAACATAGTTGACAATAGAAATCAACTTAGTAAAAAGTAACCATACCTCACACACTTTTTTAGATATTGCAACTAATACAAGTTGTAGTCGATGAGCAAAGTAATGTACATAATATGCATATAGACAATCATTAACAAATAAAGATTGTAATTCATTCTACTCTCCTGACATATTACTGGCACCATCATACCCTTGACCTCTTAAATTTTCAACTAAAAGATTACACCGAGCAAGAACATTACATATCTCACTTTTTAGAGTTGAGGCTTTTGTGTCATCAACATTCACAACTTCAAAAAAAGGTTCTCTAATAAACCCATCACAATCAACATATCTCAAAATAATATCCATTTGCTCTTTGTGAGATTCATCAAGTGCCTTATCAACCAAAATACAAAATTTAGCATCTCCAATTTCCACCTAAATTTTGTGTCGCACTTTATTAGCAAGAATATTCAATAACTCCTTTTGAATCTTTGGTGTTATGTATTGGACATCTTTAGAAGCATTTTCTAACACAACTTTATTGATCTCCTCATTCATTGTTGTTAACAACTTGATTAATTCCATAAAATTTCCACGATTAAGAGAATTAACCGACTCATCATGACCTCTAAAAGCACAAGTTTGTTTTGCTAACCACTTGGTAGCTACTATTGAGGATTTTAGCCGCAATCTATTCTCTAAAACTTCTTGTGAAGATTGTGCATTCATTTTTTTATTAATATTTTTAGATGGATCATTTAAATTGCTCTACTTTACCGTGGCGGCATTGTGAAAAGAACTATGACTCCCTTCATACAGAGCAAAAGGACATTTTTTACCACAAGAAGCATACTTCCAATTTTGACAACCATCAACAATAAATGCATCATATTTAGTTGATGTGTCATAAAAAAGAAAGCATGGAAAACTAAATGCTTTGTCTTTTGCTGTGTAATATTTAAGCTAAGGAAATTTTGAGAACCAAGAAAATTGAAATCGTCGATTTTATATACCATGTTTAGTCGATGGGTACTTTTGTGGCTCGAGTTTAAATGGTCTCATATCTATGCATATCATCTGCACATCTTCTCGTCAATCAATGGGATAAGTTTTGATTAAGATGCGTAATTCGGAATCATGTTATAAATAAGAGGTGTCAATAGTGGATAAAATATTGATTTTCTCAAATTCAGCTCTTTGAGAAGTAGGAGAACTCGAGGCATCATTATTGCATGGAGAACTTGCCTCATTTGATTATTAACCACCATCTACTTTATCAAAGAATGAAAAGAGATTTTCCTTGGCTTGGATTTGTGGGACATTATAACCTCTGATAACATGAAATTATATCAGAATTGATAAATTAATTAACAATTACAACCTTAATTAGCATGCTTAAATAAAGTAAACAATTAAGACTTGTTCATCTTTTCAATTTTAAAAAGATAAAATGACAACAATAAGTATTTACTTAAAATACTCTCTACAGTTGTACCAACAATAATATATACAGTTATTAAAAATATATATATATGTGTGTGTGTGTGTGTGTGTGTGTGTGTGTGTGTGTGTGTGTGTGTATGTGTGTGTGTGTGTATGTATATATATATATAGACACACACACACAAGCATGCACATAAACACACACACTCTAACTCCAGTTATTGAGCCAACACCTTGTACTGTTGTACAATTATTGAATTCAATTTGCTGGAGTTTTAGCAACCAACTTCTAGGACACAACATCGATTTAGAATATAAGGACAGCAATTAAAATTAAAACTTTACAAAATAATGAATAAAAACAAATTATAAAGCAAACCAACAAAACTAATCACAAAAAATAAATAGCCAATAAGAAATTCAAAATAATGAATCAAAATATAATGTAGGGCAAATAAGTAAAATCCATCACAAAAAAAAATTAATTTATATAAGTTCTGAAAGCACAGTAGTAGAGAAAGGTATAAAGCCGAAGAACTTGGAAGATCGAGAAGATGAAGAATCATAAAGTGGACCACCGATTTTCCTTTTTAATTCTTGGCTTTTAGTGTTGTTGTCGATGAAAATGAAGGAAAAGTGAATTAGGTAAAGTTATTTTATTTTGAATGGCACTCTTGTAATTAATCATTGATGGCATATTCATAAATTTAACTAATGTAATTGATTTTATTTTCCTATATGAGGCTGCAGTCTTGTATAGCCCACCAATGGATCCGTTACTTACCACCTCTTGAAAAACATATTTCTATTCATTCGACAATAGCACATTCTATGCCATCTTACTTATACTCTTGATTAAACTTAGACCCATTCATTCTTTTTAAGTTTGATCCCGCCCTTACACTCATTACATTATTCGATTGAACTCGCTAGCTTTGCGCTCTCATAGATTCCCTAAGATTATACAGTGGACCTTAGAAATTTATCCAAGTAACTTTTACACCAAGCACAACAATATTAGTATTATTTCTACCAAAATAAACAAATCTCATGATTTTATCCACCTACAACATAGACCCATATGGCCAAATAAATGAAGGATATTAAACCCACACCATATACTATTTAAGATGGCGGATTACAATTTTTAGGATATGGACATCAATTTCATACTCCAAAAAAAAAATGTTGTCCTTAAATGTAAATTCTTCATAGGTCTTGTCTGGAATTGAAGTGTTATAACTTTTAAGCTACAACTACTGTGGAAAAAAAGATGTAATTATAAAAACAAAAGTTAATAGTATTTTGTAAATATAATTTTTAAACAATAATTTTAATAAAATTACTAAAGATATAATAAATTTTTCATTATACAAATAAAAGATCATGTGTAACTACTAGTGTTTACCAAATTCTTTATTTTAAACTACAACTGCTTAATCTCGATCCCAAACATGGCTATAATATATTGGAATAGATTTCTCATATACTAGATTATGCATAGTCCATCCCCTTGTTGAGTACTAGAGAATGCATATTTATAAAAGGTAAAATTGTTATTGTTGCTCCGAGTCTCACTAATATTTCTACTTTTATATGTTTAAATTCTCTAAGTTTTTATTATGTTTTTTATTATAATTTAAATATTTTATGTATTTTAGGGATATTTTGACCATTTCATGACTAATGAGAAGTCGGATAATAAAATAGATGACATTTTTGAACTCGAAACAATTGAAAACCTTTGGAGGAGCATAAAGAGAATTTTGGTACTGTTCACGTATAAGACACCATTCAAATGTACGATATGATGATGTTGCATTGACTGATAACGTGACATTGACTGATGACGTGATAGCATCCCATTGGACCAATGATGTGGCGTTGATCGATAATATAGCAAAATTCTATTGGATCGAACTGATGATATGGCATTGACCGATGATGTGTCAGCATATTATTGGACCAAAATGTTGATGTGGCATTAAATTATTATGTGTTCACGCCTATCAAAACTTGCCAGATGGTGCAATCCTGAGCTTTTGAATTGTTTTATTCAATAGCCATGATTTACTCATTGTATCTATAAGTAAAGGGCTCCCCTCAATTTGACACCCCTGAATCCGTTTTTGAGCTTCATTTTCTGTAATTCTCTCTCTATCTTGTATTTTCTACATATTTATTAAAATTATCATTTTACCCTTGTTCAATCATGAGTAGCTAAACTAATTTCAAGCTTGGGAAGATGAAGTCTCAACATGATTTATGGACTTAATTTAATAAGTTTATTTACTCTATCTCTCTTATTTAAGTGGTTGTTTTGACTCATCATTGACAGAAATTGTATCTTAACTAGTTGCTTAACTAAATTTTGAATAGTATATCGACTCCCGAGTGAAAGATCGTTATTGCCTGGTACAATGAGCACTTAGCACTATATTTTTAAAAAAGAAAATTCCTCTATAGTATTTTATGGGCCGTCTTGACTCAGTGTCGACAGAGTTCATCTAAGCTATTTAGTAGACGGTCTTGCCACGTTGTTGACAGAAGGATTATTATCATTTGACACAATATGCTCTTGATACCACACTTAGTGGAAGATCATTACTCTCTGGCATACTGAGCGCCTGATACCATATTTATTAAAGTGAGGATTACGAGGAGTGAAAACACCCTTTCATGAGTTAATTGGAATTTAAAGGAAATATTGAGTGTGAATCCAGAAACTCAAGCGCTTTATTTGCATTGTTTCATCTATAATTCATTCTCACCATTTTATTTTGAATCCTTAAAATAAAGAAATCACTTCCAACCAGCTCACATACATACTTAGAAAATTAACCTTATATATAATTAAAACTACCTCCTAGTGGAAGCGATACTAGTCACCATAAATTTTTTCTACAATAGATTCGTGCACTTGTGAGTACAATAAAATTTGCAAAACAAGTTTTTGATGTCATTACCGGGGAGATAAGTCATTTTAATTTGTGGAGTTAATTTTCTTTGTAAATAATTTTGTGTGTTGGTTTTTAGTGTTTTTTCATAGTAAATGTGTAACAACATGATAAGGTCAATACTGTAACTTCTCATCTCTCTTTTATTTCTATTAGTTTCGTTCTTTTATTTTTACGTGTTCTTTGTATATGTAGTCAAAGGTCACAATCACCTAATCTAGAACTTGTAGACCTTGAACTGGAAAACAAAAAACACTTCACACATTAAGACACGTTGCATTACAATGTAAAATTGAGGATAAAAGTAAAAGGGATTTCCAACAACAAGCACAAGCACCGCAAGAGAGGCCATTTAAGGATTACTTCAGTCTATCAGCTAATTTGAGCACGTCATGCATAAGATACCCAAATATAGTTGTTAAGAGTTTCGAGTTAAAACCTAGTGTGCTAAATTGTCTTCTATTATTCTATATCTTGAAAAATGAGGGCCTATAATCATTTGAATGATTTCCAATACATTGCCAGCTAATAGTACCATATCATGGGAACAATTGGTAACTAAGTTTCTAAATAAATATTTTCTAGTGCATAAAACCAATGTTATTCACAGGAAAATTTCAAAGTTTACTTAAAGAAAAGACGACCAATTTTTCAAAGTATGGAGACAATTCAATGGGCTATTTTTGAAATATCCACATAATGGGAGAAATGGCATCAATGTCAATATTTCTTGGAGGAACTATTTCCACTTGTTCAAGAATGGCTAATGGCAACAAATGAAGGTGAGCTCATGTCTAAAAGTGCATAAGAGACTTAGGATTTTTCCAGCGACAATTTAGGAATGTAAAAAGAATCAAGGGAGTAAATGAGATCCATGTTGGCGAGTCAAGATCGAAAATCAAGGAAGTCAAAGAGATAGTTGAAAGACTTTCTTACCAAATAACATAATTGACGGTTGCTAAGTCAGTAGAGACACAAGCCTACAACCAATTTGATTCATATCCAGATCAAGCCCATTTCATAAATATGATGGGAAAGCAGTCGAACTAGAACCCGTACTTGAATACTTATAATCTTGAATAGAGAAACTATCCCAACTTTTCATGATCTTAAAGATTCCAACAGAATAGGACAACAGCTCTAGCTTTACCAATGCAACTAGTTCATCAAGCTTATCAAGTCTTTCAATCACCATTTAGACCATATAATCATAACCAAAACCATTAAAAAGTCAGACTATGGAAAGAGGCATTCCAAAGTCCAAAAAATTGTTCTCATGCTGCAATAGAACAACAAAATAACATAATTAATAAGTTACGGAATGAGATGAGAGCTAGATTCAATTCATAAGCTTAATCAATTTCAAACCTCGAAAAGATGGTGGACCAACTTGGTTATTTAGTTTAAACCTTCGCGATGACTATTGAAAAGACAAATTCTCAAGCTAACAAATGCCCAATCCTAAAATAGTACATCAAGTGAGTACAAGTTGACAGAACCATATGACCTTTTGAAAAGACAAAGAAGTTAACAACAAAGTAAAAATATCGGTGACAAAGACAACTCAAGTTGTACCTTTAGACTCTAAGGATTCATTATAAAAGGAGAAAAGAGATAGTAGCCCACGAGAATACATCCCCAAAGCTCCTTTCCTCTAAAAGCTAGCTAAAGCAAAGAAGGAAAATTCCACAAGTGAGATTATAGAAATCTTTAAATATGTACATGTTAACATCCCTTTGCTCAATGCCATTAAACAAGTGCTCTCTTATGCCATGTTTCTCAAAGACCTTTGTACTAAAAAGAGAAGAATTTATATTTAAAATAAGGCATTTTTAACAGAAAACATTAGTTCCTTACTCTAACATAAAATTTCTCCAAAATACAAAAACCCAGACTGTCCTATTGTTTTATGTAACATAGGGAGCCATACATTTAAGAATGCTTTGTTGGACTTAGGAGTTAGTATAAATCTTTTGTCTTATTTAGTTTTATGAAACTTAGACTGGTAGAATTACACCCAACTCTAATTGTGTTGTAGCTTACAGATTGATCCATGAAAATACCTTATAAGACTGTGGAGGACATGCTTATCCAGGAAGACAAGTTTTATTTTTGCGTTAACTTTATTTTGATTGATACTCGACTAGTGCAGGATTCGAATAAGCACATCCCAATTATTCTAAGTCGACTTTTTTTGGCAACTGTCGATGCTCACATTCAATGCAGAACATAAACATGCAGTTGTCCTTTGACAACATAACTATGAAATTGAATATCTTTAAAATTGCCAAGCAACCTCGCGATGCAGATGAAGGAATTATAGATTTGAATTTAATTAAAGAATTAGTTTATCATACTTTCCTTCTAACCTTAGTGATAATCCTTTACAAACATGTTAAACTCATTTTGGTTTGTATTTTGATATTGACAGATCAGTTGATGAGGTTAATGCCTTATTGGATTTATCACCATGCATTGATATTGACAAATGGAAGTTAGGAATAGAGCAACAGTCACTATCGGAGAAAAATGGTTAGGGATGTGTTGAGTACTAGAGAATGTATATTTATATAAGGTCAAATCGTCATTTGTGCTCCAAGTCTTATTAACATTTCTACTTTTATGTGTTTAAATCCTTTAAGCTTTTATTATGTATGTTTTATTATAATTTAAATATTTTACGTATTTCAGGGATATTTTGGTCATTTAACAACTAATGAGAAGTCGGATAGCAAAACGAATGACATTTTTAAACTCAAAACGATTGAAAACCTTAGAATGAGTATTTTGTATTGTTCACATATACAGTACTATTCATGTATACGACACTTTTCATATGTACGGTATAATAATGTGGCATTGACCGATGACGTGGCAGCATCCTGTTGGACTAATGATGTGGCATTGACTGATTATATAGTATTGACTAAATATGTGACGTTGACCGATGATGTGGTAGTATATTATTGGACCGAAATGCTAATGTGGTGTTGACTGATGATGAGTTCCATCCTATCAAAGCTTGCCACGTGGCGCAATCCTAATCGTTTAAATTGTTTTCATGCGATGGACATGATTTTGCTTATTGTATTTATAAATAGGGGGCTCTCCCATAATTTGATACTCCTGAATCTATTTTTGAACTCCATTTTCTATAATTCTCTCTCCATCTTGTATTTTCTATGTATTTTAATAAAATTACTATTTTACCCCTAGTTCAATTATGAGTGGCTAGTTTAGTTTTAAGCTTATGTTGAATGTGAAGCCTCAACATGATCTATGAGTTTAATTTGATTAGTTTATTTACCCTGATTCTCTGATTTAAGCGGTTTTTTTGACTCATTGTCGACAGACAGTGCATCTTAACTAGATTTTGCACAGTATATCGACTTCATAATGAAAGATTGTTACTGACTAGCACGATGAACACTTAGTACCATATTTATTAGAGAGAAAATTTCCCTCTATTATTTGTGGGTCATCTTGACTTTATCAACAGAGAGTACATCTAAGCTATTTAGTGGATGGTCTTGCCACGTTGTCGACAAAAGGATTATTATCATCTGACACAATGTGTTCCTGACACCACATTTAGTAAAAAATCATTACCCTCTAGCACACTGAGTGCTTAATACCATATTTTATTAGAGTGAGGATTATGAGAAGTGGAAATGCCCCCTCATGAATTAATTAGAACTACAAGGAAATATTGAACCCATGGTGAAATATTAAGTGTGAATTTAGAGACTCAAGCGCTTCATTTGCATTGTTTCATCTATAATTCATTCTTGCCATTTTATTTTGAATCTTTAAAATAAAGAAATCACCTCCTAATTGGATCGACACTCGTCAACATAAATCTATTTTATAATAGATTCATGCGCTTGCGAGTACAATAAAATTTGCACAATCCCCCCCCCCAAACAAATGAAAGGATGTTCTAGCCTACTTAGGCTTTATTTTCCTCCAACAATAATAATAACTTTATTATTTCATAATAATAGCTTAAGTAGATATTCATCAAAGAAATCTTTTTGTCTCCCCATTACCAATTTTTAGCTTTCTTATAACATTAATTGTCTCCCTAATTTAAGAACTATTATCCTTTATATTTATGACGTATTACTTACCATTTTGTGGTGGTATTATTATAAAAGGAGTTCTTTGCTCCTTATTTGTACATACTTGAGATTGAATAAAGTTTCTCTCTAGATTATTGTGTCTCTTAATTCTTTTTCTCTTTCTCTTGCTATATTGTTGTGCTTTTAAAAAATAAATAATTTAACAAGTGGGTATAATATATTGCCCACATAAAAATATAATAGGGGTAGAAATATCTATAAATAATATATTTAGCCTGTTAGTTCTTTTATTATAAATATCAATGTTAAAAAAAAAGGTCATTATCCTCTTTCATTATGCCAACTATATTGAAATAACATACTACTATACATATTATTGAAGTATAATATTTCACTATATTCACTATTTAAAATATAAAAATTCACTAAGTTTACATTAATGCCGTTAGTTAAATGATGATATCACGGGGGCAAATCTATCTTTACAACAAATTTAACCCAAATTTGTAATATAACCTAAAATATAAAGGGCAAATTTATCTTTTTACCTGACAATTTTTATTGATTATACAATTAAAATAATTATTGACCTTTTGGGGATATTTTGGATATTAACAATAATTCTTTCTTTTAATATATTTATTTATTTTTGTAGAAGTTATTAATTAAAGATAAAATTGGTATTTTACAAGTCAACTCATAAAATTAACAAAAAAGTAGTAAATAATTACTTTTTAATAATGTAATAAAATATTACACTTCAATAATTCGTATAGTGATTTATTATTTCGATATAGTTGGTATAGTGACAGGATAATAATAATATAAAAAATTACTAAATTTTCAGACTTTGTTGTTTTGTAATTTATGAAATAGCTAATACTTCAAAATTTATTCAACTTTAGAGCTATTTTTTAAAAATTGTTTAACACCATGTGCCTTCAAAGCATAAGACAATTATTATTTTGGACCCTTTTTAAAGATAAACACATACTTCTTTTTGTGTTAAAAGATTATCATACAAACCCTTCTTCTAAGCACATAAACTCTTGCTTGTGTTAACAAAATGGTCATACAAACCTTCTAATAATAGAAGTTTGAGGCAACACCGTGATGGGGTGTTGAAAATATTATCCTATATCGACAGAGGATATCTTGTATATGATTATACTTAGGGAACGAACCAAAAATTTACTCTATAGGGGCACTTTTAAAAAAATAATAATAAATACAAAAGTTATATCTTTCATTCATGAAAATATACTCTGCCATCATCATTTACAACTGTCAAAGGCGCATTTTTACGAGTTAATAACATCGTTCAATAGTTTTGTTATCAATATTGTTCAAAAAATCTTTCTCAATCTATGGATTAGAGCCATTGGGCTTTTATTTTCAAATTATTGAGTTGTTCAAATAATTTTAAGGACAAAGAGACAGAACAATGAAATCAAAGAGACAGATTAATAAAAATTACAAAAGCAATACTTAAACAAAAAATATAAAATTAAGTATTTCCTTTTAATTAAATAGGGGATAGCCGACCCCAATACCAGTATTATTCCTTCGTTCCTAATCATGCTGGTATGGCACACTCAACCCGCTGAAGTTTTTCTATTCCCCCATGTACGTTGATTGACAGCGTTTCCTCGACACTTCAAGGAAAGTTTTCTTGACCACTTGTTAATCACAGACCAAACCGCTGCCGTTTGAATGCATGAAAGAGTGCTTTTGCAGGCCTGCAGACATGACCTAATAAAGTTATATTCGCGGGCAATTTCTTGCCGGCCACACAGTTTGATGCCTTTAAGAAAATCAAATCAGGATCCTAAGTTACAGTTGCAGCTGTCCAATAAAATTTCATTCACCCCTTATATTCTATATTATTTATAATTTATTTATAAGTATTTTAAAATTTTCTTCAATGTAAAATTTCGTTTAGCCCTTTGTATTTTATTTTATTTCATTAAAAACATTTATAGTACCATTTCGCTCCCTATAATTTTAAATTCCAAAAATACCCTCTATTTAATTAAAAAATATAATAATTATTAAATGAATTATAATTATAATTATAATAATTATTGTATTATAACTATTAATATAATTATATTTTTTTAATAAATTATTATTATTAACAAGAATAAAAAGTATTATAATTAATTAATCTATTAGCAATAGTTAATAATATTTTTTTTAATTGTTAATAATAATAATAATTAATGAAAATTTAATAATTAATTTTTTAATAATAATAATAACAATAATTAAAATGTAAAATAATAATTATGATAAAAACTATTTAAGGATTTTATAGTAATTTATTATAATTTAACTAATTCTAATTTCGATTCCTGTTTAGTGAACGCACTATAAAATTATAAACCACTCTATATTCAATTGGACCATATTATTTATAATTTATTAATAAATATTATGAATTTTATAGTGTATTCACTAAACAAGAATTGAAATTAGCTAGAAAAATAATGAGTTAGAATTGGAATAGCTATAATCAAAATGAGGAACTGGAATCAGAATAATTTATTTACTTGAACTGTAAGAATCGTAATTAGAATGAGCTCTATTACCATTTATGTGTTTACTTTGTTTTAGAATCCAAATCAGAATGAGTTAAATTGTAACAAACTACTATAAAATCCTCAATTAATTTTTTATCATAATTGTTATTTTATATTTTAATTATTATTATTATTATTCAAAAATTAATTATTGATAGTAATTATCATTAATTATTATATAAAATCCTCAATTAATTTTTTATCATAATTGTTATTTTATATTTTAATTATTATTATTATTATTCAAAAATTAATTATTGATAGTAATTATCATTAATTATTATTATTAACAATTTAATGAAAACATTATTATTAATGATTGTTAATAGATTAATTAACTATAATATTTTTTATTCTTGTTAATAATAATAATAATAATCATAATAATAATAATCTATTTAAATATTATAATTATATTTATAGTTATAATAAAATATAATTATAATTATAATTCATTTAATAATTATTATTTTTTTAATTAAATGAAGGGTATTTTAAGAATTTAAAATTATAAGGGGCAAATTGGTAACTCTAAGGATTTCAATGAAATAAAACAGAGTTTGCACTTTATCTGACAACAAAGCCATTATTAAGCTTTAACAACATTTTACAATCCATAGAAAGATTCCCTAGTCCAACAATATCTCCTTTTCCTTTTTCACCATGCACCCAATAATACTTATAAATAAATTCGAAGTCGACCATCCAAATACTTCTTTAGTTATTAGATTGAGTTTAGGATAAGGGGGCATTTATTTGCAAAATTATAATTTTAATTTGGGACAAAATAAATTTGTTTATAGGGCGGAGGTGGATGGATGCAAGAAAACCTTACTTTACAAAAAAATTAAAATATGTGTATTTTTGAAAAAGTTGAAAAAAACGGGTGGATGGTGGATATTTTTCCTAATTATAATTATAATTCATTTAATAATTATTATTTTTTTAATTAAATGAAGGGTATTTTAACTAACTCTAAGGATTAGGAGGACCATAGTCCATTGAGAGCCAACTAATTCTGTACTATACAGTTGATCCACAGTCTGACGTTTGTGTTGAGGGTGCGTTCTCTTTTTGGATTAGAAAATAAAAATAAAGAATTATTTCTAAGGTTGTTATCGTTTCACTGTTTCAAGAATTGTATAATATTAATAGCTATAAAAAATATTATTTCTTATTATTTTATTCCTCTGACTCTGTAAAATCTTTCATTTTACTACTTTTTTTGTTAAAATGATTGATTGACTAGTTAGTTGATTAATAAAATATCAATTTTATCACTTATGATAAAATACATAAATATAGGTATTACATAATAGATAAAAAAAAATTACATAATAGATAAATATAGGTATTACATAATAGATAAAAAAAAATTATGTTATACTCTTAAATTGTTAAATAACAATTTAACCATAAATTTATGAATAGCCCTGAATTAATCATAACTATAAATGTAGCGATGAATATTTTTCTAAAAATACTTTATTCTAAAAAAAATTAAAGCTTATCTACATAATTAACATTTCCAAATTTAAGTGTTTTTTTTAAAAATAGATTGTCCCTTTTTAACTAAATAATCCAGGGATTTTTTGTCAATTCACTATTTTTATAATAAATTTATGATTATTTATAAAATTCAAGGTTAAAACTATTATTTAACAATTTAAGGTGTAACAATAATTTTATATCTATTATTTGATACCTCTATTTGTATATTTTACCATAAAAGATAAAATAGATATTTTATTAGTCAACTAACTAGTCAACTAATGTTCTTAATAAAGAGTAGTAAAATGAAAGATTTTACAAAGTTATGATAGTAAAATGATATAGAATAATACTACTTGTAGTCATTTGATATTTTACAATTCTTGAAATAGTAAAATGATAATAATCCTTATTTTTATTGCAGGTATTTACTTGTAATAATGAAATCAAGAAATGAGAATAAAAATGATGGGACCAATCAAATTTAGAAATGAAGAATGAAAATCTTATTGCGGGTATTTACTTCTAATAATGAAATCAAGAAATGAGAATAAAAATGATGGGACCAATCAAATTTAAAAATGAAGAATGAAAATCTTATTGCGGGTATTTACTTCTAATAATGAAATCAAGAAATGAGAATAAAAATGATGGGACCAATCAAATTTAGAAATGAAGAATGAAAATCCCACTCTCATGAGTCATGAGGATTGGAAATGAGATTCTATCTTGGAGCAAGTTTATTATTATAATAAAACACATAAATTTTATTTATGCCCCCTATATATATATAGGGCACTTTAACAAAATTAAGATATAACTAAAATACATATTTTAATATATCAAAAATTATATATATATTTACTTTATTAAATGATGATATCTTCATTAGATGGTTGTTACACATACATACATGCACGTATGTATATATGTATATATGTATATGTATATGTATATATATAATAACATCTAATATTCGGCAGCTTGATGCTATATATAGTCACGTTTAAAAATTAGGTGTAAAGTTATACACCTCAACAACTTATTAAATAAGAAAAAAAAATCTCAAAGTAAAAGCCACAGTGATGCAACACTCATAAAATACAATAATATATATTTTTAAAATAATTTATTGGGTAAATTTTAAGTTATTCTTTTCACATATTTATTTTTTTTTCAGACTATTGAAAAAATCAACACATCCTCATTTATTATTAAAATAGATCGGAGTATATGGGAGTTTGGAAATAAATTAAAGTAAAAAAGAGTAAGGTAAAATTAAATCCAATTGTCTATTGCACTATCCAATTGTCAATTTGCTGAAATCACGCCACAACCGCACAATGAAATTGTCTCACTTGCAAGTCATAAATCCAATTCGGAGTTTCCGACAACGTTATTGGAGTCAAAAATTTAAAAACTTCCAAGCTGCTGGTACACACATATTATACATATGTTACACAGCACATTCCACGTGAAAATTGAGGAGTGCTAGCAACAGTGGCTTATGCGAGCGACTGTTGCACTCGCTGCTTTTCTAAACGACACGTGTCTTAGAGGGTGAACAGATGTGTCAGTACATTAAACTATAAAAGCACTCATATTTTATTTTTTTACAGCGTCCACTTGAGCTACCAAAATTACAACGCTACCCTTGTCTTCTTAGCATTCACAGTTACGCTGGTGACCACAACAGCTCATCAAGACATCAACTTTGGTTCGTTGATTGACTTATCCTCCCATCTTTTGCAGTTTTCGTTTTTTGTTTTTTTGTTTATTAATTTTACACTAATTAGTTTTCAAAAAAAAATTATAAATTATCTCAAATTTTGACCAAAGCCCCAACCTTCATTTTTTTTAACCATTATTTTCATTAAAGCATTTAACAATTTAATTTTTTTAAAATAAGATAAAATTATTATAAGATTATGATATGTCAAAAAATTTATTTAATATTACAAAAGTTCATTAAAACAATGATTAATTACCCTTGATAGTATTTTTGACCACATCAGCTCCATCACGACATCAACTTTGGTTCCGTGATTGACTTATCCTTCCATCTTTTGCAGTTTTTGTTTTTTTTTTTTTGTTTATTAATTTTACACTAATTAGTTTTCACAAAAAAATTATGAATTATCTCAAATTTTGACCAAAGCCCCAACCTTCATTTTTTTTAACCATTATTTTCATTAAAGCATTTAACAATTTAATTTTTTTAAAATAAGATAAAATTATTATAAGATTATGATATGTCAAAAAATTTATTTAATATTACAAAGGTCCTAACAATGATTAATTAGGGATAGATTTTGCGAGATTGTATTTAATTCAAAAGAGACTTAGGTAGCGTTTGTTTTTTTGTCTGAAATCTAAATGGGTCTGAATTTTTCTAAAGTATGAATGGGTCTGAATACGAAAATTTGAATGACATGTTTGTTTTTCTTTTTTAAATATCTGAATTTAAGTGGCATCTTATTTGTTTTTACAATAAAAAACATCTTAAATTTGATTATTTGACATTTATGTCCTTAGAAATTAAAACAAAAAAGAAAGATTAGATTTTATAGTTTAGGAAATAAATTATTTTACATAGATATTTTTGGAATATAATATTTAGTTGTCATTCAGACCTTTTTTCATTAAGATAAAAGTCACAAAAGTTTACTTTTTCTATTCAGACGTAAATGTCTAAAAATCAGACATAAGTTCCAAAAAAAAAAACAAACAAATTTTAGAAAAAAACAAATTAACAAAAAATCGCATATATAACAAATAACCTCTTACTTTTTTTTCATATATAAAAATATAGAAATAACAAGTGAGAGAGGAAAATTTTGAGAGACTAAATGATAAGGAGAGCATTAACTTAAAAAAATGATAGTGATTGTCCTTATCATTTAGTCTCTCAAAACTTTCTTCCCTTATCTGCTTTTTCTTTATTGTTATACATGGAATGAAAAGTAAGTCTCTTTTGAATTAAACATAATCTCTCTCTTATTAGTGTTCTAAAGAGTGTTAAAAAATAGTTGTAGAAATGCATTCTCGCCCAGTTAAATATATCCACCTTTGTAATATTAAATGAATTTTTAAGACATATCATAATCTTATAATAATTTTATCTTATTTTAAAAAATTTAAATTGTTAAATGCTTTAATGAAACTAATGGCAAAAAGAATGTGGATTGGGGCTTTGGTAAGAATTTGAGATAATTTAGGGGAATTTTTTTTGGTGAAAACTAATAAGTGTAATAATTTATTTAAAAAAATGAAAACAAAACTGCAAAAGATGGATGCATAATTCAATCAACGAACCAAAGTTGATAAGCTGTTGTGGTCAATCCGGTCGCGTAACTGTGATTGATAAGAAGACAAGGGTAGCGTTGTAATTTTATAGCTTAAGTGGAGGGTGTAAAAAAATAAAATATGAGTGCTTTTCTAATTTAAGGAATCGACACATTTGTTCAACAGTCGCTCACATGTCATCAAGGACGAGTGTTGCATGAGCAACTCCTCCGTGAAAATTACATACTGCAACGCGGATGTCCTTATTTAATAAAATAATAATAAGTAATTTTGAGCACAATTACACTAATTATGAGCGAATCAATACTGAATTGCGAAAGTCATAGAGGCACAAATCCGCATGCATTTCCATTGAGTTAATAATGTTGTTTAGTGGTTTCGTTATCAATGCTATAATATCTTTCTTATCAATACGTAAGGATTAGCGTCATTGGGATTTCAATCTCAGATTATTGAGTTGTTAAAATAATTTTAAAAGGCAAAGGGACAGAACAATAAAATCAATGGGGCAGATTAATAAATATTAGAGAGGCAATACTTAAACATAAAATAGAAAGTTGATTATTATTATTTTTTAATGAAAAATTATCACTGCACTATTTATATTTTATCTTATATTTATCCAACCACTACAAAATTTTAATATATTCTCTACACCATTTTTTTTAATTTGTATTAATTAACTACTTTTATACTAATATCGTCAAATAATTTAAACGAAATGATAATTTTACCCATGAATAAATTAAAAGATAATTTTATTTTATAAAATTTTGAAAATAAAAAAATATAATTATAAAAATACCCCTAAGTTTAATAAAAATAAATCCCAAAATTAGAATTTTTATTTTTTAATAAAAATATTTTAATAAAAAGTTACAATTATAAAAATAATTACAAAATTTTAAGATTTAATAAAAATTTCCTAAATTATTAAAATTTTGGGATTTATTTTTAATAAATAAATTCAGTTATTTTTATTAAAATTTTGTAAAATTATAAGTTTTTAATAAAAATAATTATTACATTTTTTTAAAATCTAAATTTAATAAAAATTAGCTGAGCACTTCTATTTGAGATTTATTTTTATAAATTTAAGGGGTATTTTTATAATTATAATTTTTTTATTTTTTAAAGATTTATAAGATAAAAAATATTCTTTTAATTTATTTAGGGATGAAATTGTTATTTTGTTTAAATTATTTAAAGGTTTTAGTACAAAAGTGACTAATTGATATAAATTAAAAAAAAAAGCGATGTAAAGAATATATTAAAACTTTATAATGATTGAATAAATATAAGGTAAAACGAAAGTAGTGTAATAATAATTTTTCTTTTTTAATTAAGTGGAGACAGCTGACCCAGTAAAATCATTTTACCTCCATCCCTTATCACGTTGACATAATACACCCAATCCGTAAGAAGTTTTTCTATTCCATCATATGCATTGATTAGCAGCGTTTCCTCAACGCTTCAATGAATGCATGCACTTTGTTGCGGTCCATACGGTTTGATGACTTTTAGAACGTAAAAGACTATATAAATAAATAAATAAATAGATATTTTAAGAATAAAATTATAAAATCTTCTAATGGTGCTCTTAAAAATATCAAATGATAGTCTGATGTTCAACTGAGAGCCAACTAACCCTGTACCATTGTATTAAAAAAAAAAATATTTACCGTCCAATAGATCCACATCCTAGCGTTTGTCTTTGGAGTGCATTTTCTTTTTAGATTGGCAATGAAACCAGAGAAACATTTTTATTGTGCTTATTTTATTTACTTGTAAATATTGAATCATGGAATGAGGGAAAAAATGGTAGGACCAACCAATTCTAGTCGAATGGGATGCCTATTTTTATGGGTGATTAGAAATGAGATTCCAAATCTTTGGAGTGATTTTATTACCTCTACATACATACATTTATTTTCTGCAATAATAGTAGTAGTAATAGTAGTAGTAGTAGTAGTAATAATAATAATAATAATAATAATAATAATAATAATAATAATAATAATAATAATAATAATAATAATAATAATAATAATAATAATAATAATAATAATAATAATAATAATAATAATAATAATTACTACTACTATTGTTGCAGACAATATTTTCATTTAAAAATATTTATTTATTATTTTTTTAGTGAACTAATACATAAATTTAACTAAGTACATTTTAATAACTTATAACAATTTATTTTGAATATACAATAAAGTAAACATACTAGTGAAAATATAGCTCATTTGGATCCAATTCTTAAAGATAAAGTAAACAATTTATTATGATTTTCATTCATTATTTTGATTATTGTTTGCTCTGATTGCTGCAAAGTAAACATATCATTAATTCTCACTCTTTGGCGGCTTGGCACCACATAATCACATTTAAAATTTGTTAATTAAATGTAAAGGTATTCATCTTTGCAACTTATTTCTTTTTTTTGAAACAAAAAATCATGTCAATAACTTATTTCTTTTTTTTGAAACAAAAAATCATGTCAAAGTGAAAGTTACAATAATGTAATACTCATCAAATACGATAATCAATTTTTTTCTAAATAATTTATTGGGTAAATTTTAGTTTATTCTTTCTACATATTTAAATTTTTTCTTCAAACTATTGAAAACTTCAACACACCCTCATTTACAATTAATTGATAACAGTAAATGGAAGTTCTTTTTGATAAAATTTTTATTTTTTTAATAGTAAATAAGGGTAATTTTGACAATAATTTAGTGATAAATTAAAGTATATATGTCAATATATGAAGGAGTATGGTGAAATTAACTCAATTTCACCATTACACTATCTGGTCCTCAATTCGCTGAAATGACACCACAACCTCAAAATGAAATCGTCTCACTTGCAAGTCATAAATCGAATTCCGAAAACGTTATTAGAGTAACAATTTAAAAACTCCCAAGCTGCTAGTACACACATATTATACATATGTTACACATCACATTCCACATGAAAAGTTACTTCAAAGCATCTCCCTCTTTTATAAAATAATAACTAGTAGCGAGCACAACTACACTAAAACTACTATTAAAACAAGATTGCCAACTCATATAGGACCACATCCGTCCACCATTAGGGTTTTGTTAAGTTGCTTTTATTGTAATAACTTGGAGCACAACTAAAACAATGTAAAAATCACGCACTTGCTATGTTGCAACAAATGTAACTTAAGAAAAACCCCACCATTAATCGGATAATCAACTATTTATGGATTAAAAAGTTGATAACTGATCAGTGCTTCCTTATAAACTCTGATATTCCTTGAAAAAGGCCACAAGTTTGAGCAGCAGTGTTTGGGTCCATATCGACAGCAATCTTGTCGAGATAAAAACTGTGACCCATTCCAGGACTCACCAACAACTCCACATCCTTCCCAGCTTTTTTCATGGCTTCATAATATTCCATCTCAGTGTCCTTAATCAAGTCATTACCCGCCACGCACAGCAGAAACGGCGGCAGCTTCAGACCTTCGATCGGCGGCGCAGCCGGCCCCATCGGACAGGTGTACGGATGCCCCTTGTCGGTGTTCAACGGCAGAGCTAAGCTCAAGAACTTGTCCACCATGTCCAGAGTCAGAAGAGGTGACTGCGGGTTTTCCAACTCCGACTTGCTCCTTTCCTGCCGGAGGAAACCCGGATGAATCGGAATCGCTCCGGCCACACGCAACGGGCTCAAGTCCGCGTGACCTGCACGTGCCGCCACTTCATGCACTACGTTCCCTCCGGAGCTGTCTCCAATGAGGAAGACGCGTTGAAAATCCACATGTTCGGTCAGCCAATTATTCTCCTGAGCCTGAGCCTGAGCCAGACACAGTGACCGGAGCCAAAGGAGGGCTTCGAATCCATCGTCGAAAGCGGCCGGGAGGCGGTGCTCCGGGGCCCGCCGGAGATAGACGGAGACACAGATAGCCGGGACAGATTTTGCAAGCTTCGTGTAAACGTGATAGTACATGTACCAGTCAGCTTGGCTAATGCAAAAACCACCCCCATGAAAGTGAAGGATGATTGGTAGCTTCTTCTTGTTCTTGCAATCATCGCCATTAAGTTTCTTGATCTCCTCCGGCAAATAAATTCGGACACGGAGGCCGGATTCTTTGTTGATGGTTACATCGTGGGTGGCAACACTGTCGATAAAGTCACTGTGGGGTGGCACCGGTTCGGACAAGAACTTGACCTCCGGTGGTCCGGTCCATGTTCGATCAACTGAACCGTCGCTGTAGACTCTTAGCCAACCGGACACTTCATCCACTATTACTCTTCCATCGTTCACCATAGCTACCTAGCTTGAGTGTTGGGTGTGTTTAATTATTTTTGGATGATTTTGCCAATTTTGAGAATTCTAATAGCTCTTTATATAGAATTTCAGGTAGGTACGTCACACGCGTATGAATGGAGAAATTCAAGCATGTAATTTACACTCAAAATTCAAGGTCGTGTTTGATTTATATATTTATTTTTAAAAGTAGAAGAGGTGGTAAAGTCTATAATTTGGGTCAACATTCAAATAAATTTCTCAAAAAGAAATCGACAAATGTCTTGAGGGCAAATTAAAGGTTCTTTCTTTGAAAGAGTTAAGAAGGTTTAACGCGATTGATTTTGGAAAGTTGTCGCATATTACATTATAATTAAAAAAATAAATAGCTCGATGGATTTGGTCCTTTTGGTTTCCGTGCTGAAATAATTTTGTTGGGATAAATATTTTCTCAGTTTGAATATTTTGACTTAAATATTTATTTAATGTTTATATTTTAAAAAATTTCTTAAAACATCTATGTAGTTAAATATGTTAATACTTATCTTTACTTTTTCTTTCTTTTTGCAATAAGACCATTTAAATAATATTCTTGACATTAATTAATTTACATATAAAAAAATTTAATTAGTAAATTAATTAATAATCACTTCTTACTAAATTAACCAATAAATATCAGTGTGAAAAAACTAGTATTTTTTGTATTGGTACAACAATCTAATAATTATTTTATAAATAAATTAATATCAACTAACTTAAAGTAATGTTTAATATCCATATAACGAGATTAACAATTGTTTTATAATAAATCAATTTACCAAATTAATCCTAAAATTAAAATAATAATATGAAAGTTTACATAAATTTTTATATTACTTTTAAGATCAATTTGATAAATTATGATTTTTCTGTTATTAATCTCCCCAAAAATATTATGGTAAGGATATTATCATAAAAAAATGAAAAAAAAGTGAGGATAGCAGTATAATATATTTAACGACAGGATTGTCTTGAGTTTTCTTTTTTTTAAATATAAGAATGAAGTAGACATTTAACTCAAAAAATAAGAATTAAACGAACATTTACCCTAATTTTGTGTATTAAATCTTGACTAGACATTGATATCATTAGTAATTACAATGATTTTGTATAATACTGAGATAAGTAAAATCAATGGATTGACAATTATTAGATTTGAATACATATGTAATTAAATCTTTACTAAACACTAGTATAATTACATGTGTGTGACTGAAGACTAGAGCTAGCAAAATGGGTCACTGGGTTGTGTTCGTGTCATGTCAGCTTCGTGTCGTGTCAACTTCGTGTCGTGTTAAATTTAGGTCAATCCAAATATGATCAATTTAATAATTGTGTCAAAATATTGAGACGCAAATCCGACACGAAAAATAAACGGGTTACCCAATAACCCATTTAATATCTATATATTCATCAACTATTATATAAATGCACATGCCAAAATATTACACATTTACATTATTAAAGTTTTAATTATATATATGTAAATAATATTAGATATCGATATTATAAAAAATACATGTGTACCAAAATATTAGACTCCTACATTATCAAAGTTCTAAGTCTATATAAAATTTTATAAATAAAACATTGTGTATATATTCATTCTTCCCAAAAAAAAATGAAAAGAGATAATCATGTCCAGTATTTGAGTTTTAATAATAAGAACTTAGAAATTAATTCAAAATAGAAAATATAATCATGTCATTGGTCGAATAAATGAGTCAAGAACTTCTACCCTAACTTGACACGGAAAAAAATCGTATCGATCTAGACCCGAACTATTTTATAATTGTGTCAAATTTGACTATATATACTTTTTATTCTTGTCAGATAATTAAATTGTGTTAAATTTTGTCTATCTCTACTGAATACTAAAAGAATATAAGGGAAAAAAGAATTAACACTAGACCCAACTAATTAATATAGCTTACTAAGCCGTGAACTGAATATCTTATTAGGTAAACAATTGGGTTGACTCATCAATTCAGTAGCCCATGGAACATACACTTGACTTTCATGGAAGTTTCAAGCAATCAACTTTGTTGAATAAATGATTGTTCTTTTCTTTAATGTTTCTGCAATGGTGAGGACTTTTCCTTTCTTTGTTAGGACAAAAGGCGTTTGAAGATTGTTACATATCTCTTTAAAAATTTATTAGAGAACTCTATAATTTCATTTAGATGTCAACATCTCTTGGCTATTTATAAAAAAGAACACGATTCGTAAGTAGGGATGGTAACTGGATCGCTCCATAATGGATATCCATAATATTCATCTAATTGGATTGGATAATATCCATCTAAAATTTTTTAGATCTTGAAATGGATATTTTAAAATTATATCCAGATGGATATGGATGGATACGAATAATTATTTTTACCCAATGGATATCCATTTAACCCAACACAAGTTTAAAAGTTTTAATTTTATAAAATTAAAAATGAAAAATATAATAAACAAACAATTGTACAAATATAAAATAAATAAATACAAAATTGTCCTCAACTAAAATATTTATTGTCAAATATACCCCCACAACAAAATTATAGAAAAATATTTTAAGTTTTGAAAATTTAGAAGAATTCACCGTTGACATTGTTCCACCGCCAGAACCATCGCTATTTCGTCGCCGGCAGTAAAACTTCATCCAATGTTGACACCACTGACATAAATATATTGGAAACTATATGATCTATAAAAATATGGAAGCGATCAACAACAATCACGAAGAACGACGGTGCATGCGTCGCAAACGTGTGACGGCCATGTGGTGGCCGCGGATCTTTGTGATGCGCGTGCACCTCCATCATTTGTTAGTTTCTAAATCAAACACCACCTTTAGATAAATCGTTGAATTTCTGATCTGTTGGTGTGGGATGTGTCGACTACGAGTGACTTTATGGCAGCGGCGCCAAAAGAGACGGCGGCGCCAGAAGAGACGGCGGCGCCAGAAGAGACGGTGGCGCCAGCGACGGACTGAGTTGTAATTTTTTTTCAAATTTTCTAAAATAATTTTAATTAACTTTTAAAATTAATGATTTTAGGAAATAGAAAATAAAAAAGTTTTTTATTGTAATAAATCATTAATTAATTTTTACTTTATTATTCTGTTATATTATTTTTTAAAATTTAGAAATATAAATTTAATATCTATAGACATCCATTGATATCTATATTTATGTGAATAAAATCCATATCCATATTTAATATTTAAATATTGGATATGGATATGGACAAATCCATCATGAATAATCATAGATTTATACATGGGTGGATAATATCTATATCCAACTGGATATTTGCCATCCCTATTTGTAAGGATATCAACATCAATAGCTATTTTTCTAAAGAAAATTGTGATCGAATTTGTTGAAGTCGAAATACTACACTAAGCGGGTGATATTGATATACGTAGATACGTTGATATTTTCTTCTACGACGGGATGATCAAAATCTCTCTCTTCTTCTTCTTTCTCTCTTTTTTTTTTAAGTCAAATTCTCTTAAGTTGTTAGCAATTAATGAAATTTCTAAGTCTTAAGGTTAAAATTTTAATGACCAAATCACTTTCTTTAAGGGGCAATTTTATCTTTTAAAATAAGATGAAACTATGTTTTATTAAAAAATTATCGGACTAAATTTTTTGGAAGACACAATTACACTTAGAAAAAGTAATGCTGCAAAACTTTAGCATCATTAAATTTTTAATGAATTTCAAAATTCAAAGAAGGTTTTGATTTTTTTTTTTTGATATAAGAGGGCGGATTTCATGGATTCCCCTTTTATTTTTGTCTATATTCTACATATGCATGAATTTTGTTTTTTTTTTTTAAATTTTAGAGCCACAATTTCTTTACATAAACTATTTTTTCTGCGGCTAGCTTTTTCATTTTTGGGTTCTTAAGTAGAAATAGACTTTGTATCATAATTTTTGTCTGTTGTTGTATCACAATTTCAATGAATAATAATATCACAAATTCAATGAATAATAATGTAAATTATGTTACACGTTCGCAATTTTGAGGACCAAAATTAAAGAGCTAAGAGCATCTCCAAAAAGCTCTATAAGTTTTACTCTTCAAATATTTGTTTGCTTACCTATGTGGCAAATAGAAGAGTGAAAAAATATATTATTCTCCAAAAGACTCTTCAAATAGAAATGATTTAATATTATTTTAATTAAAGAACTACTTTTTTAAAGGAAAAGTCAATAGTAATTAAAGCACATCTCTCTCTTTCTCCAACAAAAAATAATAAAATATAAATTGAAGAGGGAGAAAGTAACTCTTCAAATTTGAAGAGAGAAGATCACTTCTTATTTGAAGAATCTTAATTGGAGAGTCTTTTGGATCCTTAAATGCTTATGTGGCTCTTCAAATAAGTAATAAAATCTTATTTGAAGAGTTTTTGGTGATGCTCTAAACGGAAAACAGCAGCCCGTGGGAACCACGTTGTTGCACTATTATTGGAATTATTTGGGATGGTAGGCGAAATGGTGCACTAGTAAATAATTATTAGTCAATTCAACAACCGACGACACAAACACCGTGCCCTTGAATATCACGTCTTAAGTCAACTGTCAACTCTGCTATAATGGTGGTGATTCATTTTTTAACGTAACGTTCGGTTCACATACGATTGTGAGTCTTTGAATTTTTTGGCCGCCGTCCATTATTCGTCAAATTATACTTGAAAACGTGAGCACTGATATTTAAATAAAGGCAAAGCCTAACATCACGTACATGTAATGCATATTATACCAGTCACACAAATAATAAATAAATTTTATATTATTTATTATTTATGCGAGTAGTTGTAATATATATTACATGTATGTTAGAGGAATTGTTAAATAAAAAGAATCTGATAAAACAAACAACAACACCATATAATATTAAAAAGAACTAATTAATTAACATTATAATATTTTGTAATTCTTTTATAAAAATAAATAAATACTTTTTGACTGTCATTGTCAATATGACTGTAAATTGTTTTTTCAAAGAAAAAAAAAAATACAAGAAGTTACTTTAAGGTTGTTACAATTTGAAAGATTTTAGTAAAGTGAACTTTTAATAAAGCAAAATGATAAAGGAGTAAAGAATAAATATAAAACTGAAAAAATAGGATCGCTCTCACTTTATTGAAACAAAGCCAAAGCCTATTATATATGCAGTACTTCAATTGAAACAAAACATGAAAATAGCATGTATCTAGTTACTAACGTGGACTGGCCAGTACCCCACTACGAAGAAAAACTCCTACATACTAAGTCCACTAACCTCTGTAGAATAGGATTACGATTTTATCGAGATAAATATAAATATATTTAATCTTATTTATGCAAAAATGAAATTAAAAACAAAATATTTAAAGTCTTTAACGAGCTCTCTCACTGACAAAGCACACCCCAAGCATTCTTCTCAGGTTCACAAATCCAGGTTGTTTAAGAGGCTTGGTTAGGATATCTACAACTTGATCTTCACTTCTACAGACCACCAAATTAATTGTACCATCATTGCAAAGATCACGCAAAAAAAATGGTATCTAACGTCAATATGTTTGCTCCTAGCATGCAGAACTGGATTTTTTGAAATCTTGATTGTTGAGACATTATGATCACAATAAATTGTTGTTGGACCATTTTGCTGATTCTGGAGTGTTTCAAGCAACCTTCTTAACCATATTGCTTGACATGAACATTTTGTTGCTGCTACAAACTCAGCTTCTATAGTTGATAAGGTCACAATTTGTTGCTTTTTTACAGACCATGACATAAAAACAAATCCAGAAGTACTTTTTTTTATCATTCACATCTCAAGCATAGTCTCTAAAAAAAACGACATAAACTATCTTTTATCCCCCTTTTGTATAATATTCCAAAATTAGTTGTACCTTGCAAGTAAAGGAGAATCCTTTTTGCAGTTAAAAGATGACTTTCTGTTGGCCTCTCTTTATATCTACTAATTAAGCTAACAACATGCATGATATCTGGCCTTGTTGAAGTTAGATACATAAAACTTCCAACAATTTATTTGTAAAGTGTAGCATTCACTTTCTTCTCAGCATTATTCTTAACCAATCTCAAGCCATATTCTATCGGAGTTCATATTGAGTTGCAATTCTTCATTTTAAACCTATCCAAAATCTCAAGAATTTTTTTTTTTGAGAAATAAAAACACCAACAAATGATTGTAACACTTTAATACCAAGGAAAAAAATACATTAGTCCTAAATTTGACATATCAAATTCAATCATATACCTCTCTTAAAAGTATTAAACATGGAAACATCATTACCAGTATATATCAGATCATCCACATATAAACATATAACAAGCATCTTTCCATCATCTCCAAGCCTTGAAAAAAGTGTGTGTTCATAAGGAAATTTGAGAAAGCCTTCTTTATTGAAATAGTCATCAATGCGACTGTACCAAGCTCTTAAAGCTTGTTTTGGCCCGTATAATGCCTTTTTCGATTTATAGACCTTATTTTCATAGCCTGGCTTTACAAAACCAGCAGGTTGCTCGACATATACTTCTTCTTGCAACTCACCACTTAAAAATGCTGACTTTACATCTAGTTGATAAATAGGCCATGAATTCTGAGCAACTACGTAGAGTGGCAATCGAATAGTGTCTAATCTTGCCATTGGAGCAAACACTTCCTTGTAATCAATGCTGAATTTTTACTTGTAGCCTTTCGCAACAAGTCGAGCTTTATACTTGTCAATTCCATCATCCTTACTCAATTTTGTTGTGTAAACGTGTAGTGAATTGATCTGCCTCACTTCTTTGCAAGAGCAAACACTGCCCAGGACCTTGAACAGGATTAACCAAGTTGCTTATTTGCAAGATTAAATCTAGAAAACTTAAGCAATAATTCTCTGTAACATCAATCAAGATTCAATACAAAGATTAACGAAAAAAAAACTCACAAACCAGCAAGAAAAACAGAGATTTACGTTGTTCAGTTGTTCCAAGAATGGCGCAACCTACGTCCACGAGAGAAGCTTTTTGATCGGCTTTTTATTAATTAACAATGGAGAATATGTTACAGAGTAATACCAGAGTTTATAGAGAACACTCTAGAACCAATTCTCTTCTCTCTCTAACTCTTATCTCTCTAGAATCATCACTCTAAGGCACCCCGTTACGCAGCTTTATAACTGCCTCGGTAACAAGAATCATGTCTCCAGATTGCACAACTTGCTGACATGTGGATAACAGAAATAACGACTCCAAGCTGAAACTACTCACATGACTCTCACATGTATCACTTAAGTGTGCTCTAAATGACGTCTAAGTTGCCATTTTGATATAAATTGGTTATAAGTGAAAAACATGTGCTTCTTTCACGTGACCTCAGCATATAACATCCACACACAAAACGTCGTCGTTTCAATCTCCAGAGTTTGATTCACTAACATCCTTCAAAAAACCCATTTCACAATAATGGATTTTTGGCCCTCTAGAAGATGTGACAGATGCCAAGTATTATTTTTCTCAATTGATTGAATTTCATCATTCATGGCTTTTTTGCTATTTTTCATCCTTGATAACTTCTTCAAGAGTGATGGGATCAAAGTATGTAAATTTACAGACAAGTCATCTCCACTTATATAATCTACCATCTAGAAAGGTCATTTTCTTGAACATGGTTGCTCATTAATTGGTTCAATTGCTGGATGTGGTTGCTCAATCGCATCAAATGGTTGCCTTAGTTCATTTGTTCTTTCTTCAGTTTCATCAAAATCAACTGGAATAGGTTGTGGCTGTTGTCATTAAATTGCTTTCATTCCAATTCCATGTATTCTTCTCATCAAATTTAACATCTCTACTAATCACAATCCTTTTTGTAAGTGGATTGAATAATTTAAAGGATTTGGAAGCTTCACTTATGCCAAGAAAAACACATTTTTGCCCTTTATCATCAAGCTTCTTCCTCTTCTAATCTGGAACATATGCATATCCAATGTGGCCAAAAATTCTACAATGATCGACAGTTGATTTTCATCCACTCAAGCTTCCTCAGGTGTCATATTTTTAATAGAAAATGTTGGACTACTATTCAGCACGTGAGCACTCCAATTTACAGCTTCAGGCCAAAAACTCTTTGGAACATTCCTTTGTACTAGTTAGCTTCCACCATGTTTAGGATTGTTTTATTTTTTCTTTTCGATACATCGTTTTGCTGAGTTGTATAAGAAGTTGAAAGCTCCTTTTGAATGCCTTGCTCATCACAGAAAGCTTCGAATTCTTTCGAACAAAACTTTTCACCACGATCTGTTCAAAGAGTTTTGATGGTTCGGCCTACTTCATTCTCAGCATGTGCTTTAAAGCTTTTAAATGCACTAAAAGCTTCTAACTTTTCCTGCAAAACATAAACGCCAAGTTTTTCTGCTATAATCATCAACAAAGGGAATTAAATATTTTTCACATCCATTAGAGACTGGTTCTAGAGGGCCACAAATAAAAGAGTGAATCATCTCCAGGACCTTTTTCGCTCTCCATGATTTTCCTGAAGGAAAAAGGGTTACATGTTTACTAACAGCACAGTTTTCACAAACTTGATCAGGAGCTATCACTTGAGGAAGACTAATCACCATGTTGTTTTGTTGCAAGGTTTTTGTCCAGCAAAGTTTAAATGACCATAGCACAAATGCCACAACCATGATGTATCATTTACCTTAGCCATTTTGCAAGTCTGGACACTCTTGATTCGCAGTGAAAACAGCCTATTTGGGCTCATTTAGATAACGGCAATTGCTCCCTTGGAAGGATCATATATCTCACAAAGTACCCTTATGAATTATTATTGCATAACCCTTTCTTGTAACTGAGCAGCACTCAACAAATTGCTTTTCAAATCAGGAATATAAAGATCATTAGAATTTTTTTTTGTATAACCATTTCTTGTTTTTATTTGAATATCCCATTTCCCCATAACATCCAAAGTAGAGCAATCACCATAACTAACAGTAGTATGAAACCTTTCATTTAAATGACTGTGTCAACATACTGGACATCTGAATCGATCTCTTCTTTAAAATGACAAGCCATCAACAAAGTCTCTTCTTCTTGCTTTTCTGCAAAGTTTGACTTGTTTGATTTTTCTTTGTCTTTGGACAATTTGGTGTAGCATTCAGAACGCTAGTGATCAAACTTGTGCACCTGAAGCACTCGACTTTGGATTTGTCAAATTGTTGATCATGACCTCTCCCCCTGCCTTGAACATCTGACTGATTATTATCGTTCTTAAAATTTTGTCTTCCATCATCTCCCTTCCATGACCTCCTCTTCCTCTACTTCTGCCTCTGTAATTTGAGGAATCAACAAAGGTGGATACCTTTAGACCTTGTTCATCTGTGACGGTGCCATGATTCACTTTCTGCTTATGAAATACTAACGAGCTCTGAAGTTCTTTAAGTGAAAGAGAATCTGTGTCTTTAGATTCTACAACTGAGCAGACAACATAATTAGATTTTGGAGCCATTGAACATAAAATCTTTAAAACAATGGTAGTATCTTCAACCACTTCATCATGAACCTGAATTTTATTTGCTATTCCCATAACTCTTATCACAATAATTAGTGACCGATTCATTAGCTTTCATCTGTAAAGTCTCAAAATCCCTTTTTAGAGCTTGTAGTTGTGCAAGCTTCACTTTCGACGAGCCTTAATATTTCTTCTTCATTACATCCCAGATTTTTTTGGATGTTTTTTTGTGATGTATTGTCTCTATTTTGCTGGAAACAAATAGTTCTTTGCCTTCAAATCCTTACTTCAATCAATCTATTTCTAACTTTTGTGCATATGTTAAAACAATACCAGCCGCTGGTTCTGGTACTCTAATTTCAATCACTTGCCAATACTCCTTAGATTGTAAGAAATTTCTTCATTAACATGCTCCACTGGCCAGAGTGACCATCAAAGCGAGGAATTGCTGGCTGCACAAAGCTGTCAGAGGCCATGTTGTATTCTCTCTCCTGTAATTGTGGCTCTGATGCCAGTATTATAATTTGAAAGTTTTAGCAAAGTGAACTTTTAATAGAGTAAAACGACAAAGAAGTAAAGAATATATAGAACTGAAGAAACATGATTGCCCTCACTTTATTGAAATAAGCCAAAACTTATTAAATAGACAGTTCATCAATTGAAACAAAAAAAGTAAATGGCACTTAATTCTTATCTAGTTACTAAAATGTTGTCTAGTTACTAATGTGGACTAAGCCATTACTCCATTATGAACAGAAGCTCTTACAGACTAGGTCCGCTAACCTCTGTAGAATAGGACTACATTTTGATTGAGATAAACATAAAAATATTTCTTAACAAGAGAAAAAAAGGAATTAAAAATTATTCATTCAATTGAGAGATAAATGAACATAGTATATTATATTTTTATATTTGACATGGATCCCACGTTGAATAAAGTGTCGAGAGAAATATGAATTTTTTGGGTCAAATTTCCAAAATTGGCCCACAGAAAATGTCCGAAGTTGTTTTCACTTCACAACTTAATCTAGCCATTCATGGGATCTAACGGCCGAAACTTGAGTGTGTCCGGAGAGTAGGAACATTTTATCATGACTTCTGCTTGATGCATACCTTGATCCGTTTCTTCTTGAATAATATTTCTTGTTGCTATTTAAGCAGCAAAAGGCAGGCATACTTCTTCTTGTACCCCTGAATGCACAATGAAGACCAAGAAATTATTCAACCCTGGACATTTGTAGCAGTCACAATGGTGTTGAAACTTCCTTGAACATTTATATTTCAACATTTAGTTTAAAAGAAAAATGACAAAGCATCTCCTGAAAATCCGAAGTTTAACACTACTCATAAAAAACTTTCAAAACAATATAATTAACATCACATTCCAATGAACACTACCAAATACTAACATCATATAAGTTCATAATAAACTACAATCCATAAACACTAGTACATAAAAACTGTAATTAATTATTATTATTTTAATATTTTAATACGTTAATCTAATTTTAAATTTTGAAAGATAACAATAAATGGGTTGCGCCTAACTAATGCTTCATTGCTTAAGTCCAGCCTAGGCCAAGCCAATTATGGGACTATGAAATTAGGTCCATATTCAAGCCCTCACATAGGAGAAATTTTAAAATACATCTGTTGTATTATAACCAATTAATGCATGGATGACATGTATAATTGAGTTTAATACAACCACTACTTGCATGACAGTTTACAAAATAAATGCATATATGTTATGACATTATTTATTTATTATATGACTGACATGGTACAATAGATGTATTCTAGAATTTCTCCTCACAGAGAAGACCAGGCCTAAGTCTGTAGTACTAGGTTGAAATTTGGTTGGGCCAAGCCGATTTCGACTATTTTGCTAAGCCTAATAAGTTATGACTTAAAGCATAACCTTTCATAATAGATGTTAGATTGATTTCAAGGCTTGTAAGGTTTCAATAACGAAAGTTCATGTTTTTTCATATAACGAAAGTTCATGTTTTTTCATCTAGTTTATTACTGTAAGTACCTTTATTGACAATTAATCTTTATTCATTTAGTTTTATACTCACGATGCATTTATTAATTAGTAATTAAAATGAGTTGAAATTAGAATGAGTTAGAATGAGAATGATAATAAAATATTTACTTGAGTAGTATAAATTAAAATAGGAGTGAACTCGATTCTTATTGATGTGTTTTGTCTTAAAATTAGAATAGATTATCACACGAAACTAAAATGCCCTTAGTTTATTGTTGCCATTATTATTCTTTATTATTATAATTGTGATTATTATTATTATTATTATTATTAATATTATTAAATAATAACAATAAAAATAGTAATACTTTTATGTAGTGATACTCTTTATAGGAATAATATCCATATAGTCATAAAAAATTATGGCCCAAATTTGGGTCAATTATAAATAGAAATAAATTTCATATTGTAATAAGTTATGACTTTTTTAGATCCTGTCTTAAGAAATTTGCTGGCAGGTAGTGCACGTAAGTGGTTGAGATGAATAGAGCTATAGGTTCAATCCATTAAGACTAGCTAGACAGTGAAGGACACTATGGATCACTTTTCTTACGGCCAAGAGGGTTGCCTATGCTAGACTGACATGAATAGGGACAACATACACCCAGTTATTCTCATCTGAAAAAAAATGCTATGTTATATTAAGTTTTAAGATGGAATAAATTATTTTTATAAAGTTGTTTGAGATAGTAATTTATTTTTTAAACTTTTAATAAGATGACTTTGCATATTCGCAACACTATATAGATGATAAATTTATATACTAGCTTTTTGAAACTATATCTATCTCTTTTATTAATATCTATGCATTATATTAAACATGTTTAGTTAATTAATTATCAATGTAGAACATAGTTTACCTACATATTGCTTGCACTAAGGATAACTTAGTCAACATAATAATTTTTATAACTACAACTTTATTAAATTATAATCTCCTTATAGTAATAAAATCAATTTAGTTCCAACAGTATAACTATAAACAAGAGCAAAGCTATAAAGGGGCTAACCCTGGCTATAGGCAGGGTTAGTTTCTTGAAAAAAAATTAATTAATTACAAATTTATTCTTTTTAAAAAACTTATATTAAAATAGAAAAATATAACTAATAATTATAGTCATTATCTAATTTCCCAAAATCAAAAAATTGACCCAAATCCCTAATAAATTACTTCCCATCAACCAAATGAAAAATTACAGAATGAGATAACTTCTTTTCATCAACTAGAAGATGAAAACTTGTATGAGGCTTGGGAAAGATTTAAGGAGTTGCTGCATATAGTTAGAAACCTTCTATAATGGGTTAAACCCAAGCACTAGATTGACGCTTGATGCTTTAGCAAATTGGGCTTTATTATCTAAATCTTATAATGAAGCATATGAAATTTTGGAGAGAATTGCTAATAACAACTATCAGTGGTCATCAACTAGATAAATTGCAGTAAAAGGAGAAACAGAGACACACAATGTGGATGCATTTACAATATTATGAGCCTAAGTAACATCATTGACCAATATGGTGAAAGTTATGACCACTGCTCCAGCAATTGTTAATCAAGTTGCTGAGATTTCCTGTGTGTACTGTGGAGATGGGCATTTATTTGATGATTGTCCAGGGAATCCAGCATCCGTCAATTATGTGGGCAACTTAAATAGACAGAACCAGAACAATCCGTATTCTAATACCTATAACCCTAGATGGAGGCAGCACCTAAATTTTTCATGGAGCAACCAGAACCAGCATGCTCCAGCAACTAGTGGACAGAACATACCTACTCAGCCACCTGGTTTTCATCAGCAAAATCAAGGGCAAAGAAACTCCAGCAGTGATCAATTTAGTTCTAGGGAAACACTAATTAAAAAGTACATTGTGAAGAATAAAGCTGTTGTCCAAAGTCAAGCTGTGTCCCTGAGAAATTTAGAAAATTAAATTGGACAGCTGGCTACAACATTCCAATAACAGACCTTAGGGGAGTTTACCTAGCAATATAGAAGATTCAAGGAGAGAAGGTAAGGAACATTACAAGATGATCAACTTAAAGTCTGGGAAGAATGTTGATATCCCTGTTGGTATGCTAAGAAAAAAGATAGAACATATTTCATCTCTAAAGGAATTTCAAGCCGAAAGAGAATTGCAGCAACCCGATTATCAAAACACTGGTGAAAACAATCAGGCTACAATAACCACAGAAAGAGATCACTCAGTACCTGTTGAAGCAGAAGCTGCAACACTAGCAATAACAACCCATAGTTAATAAAAAAAAAAGCAACCTATATCTCCTGTTGCAGTGCAGCAGTTTAAACAACCACCTCATTTCCCACAAAGATTCCAGAAGCAAAAAGACAAGATAAGCAGTTCAGCAAAATCTTGGAAGTGTTGAAACAATTACATATCAACATTTCCTTTGTGGAAGCTTTAGAACAAATGCCCAATTATGTGAAATTCTTGAAAGATATTTTGGTAAGAAAAAGAATGCTTGGATAATTTGAAAATGTTTCTCTAATATAAGAATGTAGTCATATGCTTCAAAATAAGATTCCTCAAAAACTGAAAGATCCAGGAAGTTTTATTGGAACTAAGTACAATGGTAGAGCACTTTGTGACTTAGAAGCAAGTATCAATCTCAAGCCTTTATCTGTGTTTAAGCAATTGGGAGTTAGTGAATGTAGACCAACAACAATCACTTTAGAACTTGCTAACAGATCTCATGTATACTTTGAGGGCAAAATTGAAGATGTCTTAGTAAAGGTAGACAAATTCATTTTTCCAGTGGATTTTATTGTATTAGATTTTGAGGCAGACAAAGAAGTACTAATTATACTTGGTAGACCTTTCTTAGCAACAAGAAAGACCCTAATCGATGTGCAGAAAAGAGAGTTAACCATGAGGGTGAATGACTAACAAGTCACCTTCAATATACTGGAAGGTATGAAGAGTCCTAATGAGATTGAAGACTACAATTTTCTAAATGTTGTAGACTTGGTTGTGACAAAAAGAATAGACAACTATTGCAGCAAAGAAAAAATCAGAGCAACTTCTTTTAAAGAACATTAAGAAGAGGATGCTGCAGCAGCCCATATAGCAGGGTTAAAAGCAAAACAATTTGAAATACATGACAGACACTTTGAATCTCTAGATCTTTCAAACAAAGAAGTAAAACCAACAATTCCGTCTATTGAATCACCTCTTATTTTAGAATTGAAACTTTTACCTTCATACTTAAAATATGTTTATCTTGTCAAAAATAAGACACTTCCTGTAATCATTTCATCTTCTTTAAATGCATATCAAGAAAGGAGCTTGGTAGAAGTGATTGAGAGATGTACAAAGGCAATTGGATAGAGTATGGTGACATTAAGGGAATCAGCCCATCCATATGTATGCACAAGATTCTGCTGGATGACTGTTACAGCAATTCAGTAAAGTAATAGAGGAGACTAAACCCTATCATGAAGGAAGTTGTGAAAAAAGAGATCATCAAATGGCTGAATGCTGGGATCATATACCTGATATCTAACAGTTCTTGAACCCAGTATAATGTAATCCAAAAAAAGGTGGAGTAACTGTTGTGGCAAATGAGAAAAATGAACTTATTCCCACAAGAACAGTAACTGGATGAAGAGTTTATATAGATTATAGGAAACTTAACAAAGCCACAAAGAATTATCACTTACCACTGCCATTTATAGATCAGATGTTGGACAGACTTGCTGGAAAATGTTACTACTACTTCTTAGATGGGTACTTAGGCTACAAGTAGATTGCTATAACACCAGAGGACCATGAGAAGACCACATTCTCCCGCCCTTATGGATCTTTTGCTTTTAAAAGAATGTCATTTGATTTATGTAATGCTCCAGCAACCTTTCAGGGATATATGATGTCCATCTTTTCAAATATGGTTGAGCAGACATTGGAAGTTTTCATGGATGATTTCTCAGTCTTTGGAGAAGCATATGAAGATTGTTTGCATAACCTAGAAGATGTGCTTAAAAGATATGAGGAGACCAACCTGGTATAAAAAGGTATAGTTTTGGGTCTTAGAGTGTCTAAAACGGGATAGAGGTGGACAAGGCAAAGATAGAGGTGATAGATAAACTACCACCTCTAACTTTAGTCAAGGGTATTAAACGTTCCTTGAGATATGCTGGGTTCTACATAAGGTTTATCAAAGACTTTTCCAAAATAGATAAACCTTTATGTATGCTACTGGAGCATGACAAGTCTTTTAATTTTTATGAAGATTGTTTCAAAGTTTTTAGTGTGTTAAAGAAAGCTCTAGTAACAACACCAGTTATTATAGCACTAGATTGGAGTCTACCTTTCGAACTAATGTGTAATGCTAGTGACTATTCTGTTGGAGCAGTGCTGGGGCAGAGGAAGAACAAATTTTTTCACTCTATTTACTATGCCAGCGAAACTCTTGCTACTGCTTAGGTCAACTACACCACTACTGAAAAGGTATTGCTAGCAGTGGTGTTTGCCTTTGATAAAATTAGATCCTACTTGGTGAGCACCAAAGTGACCGTTTACACAAACCATGTAACAATAAAATATTTGATTTCAAAGAAGGATGCCAAACCAAGATTGATCAGATGGATCCTATTGTTACAAGAGTTTGATTTGGAGATCAAGGATAGGAAAGGGACTAAAAATTAAATAGTAGATCATCTCTCAAGGCTAGAAGCAGATGCCAGCATATTGACCAAACAAGGCATCATTGAATCATTCTCTGATGAGCAATTATTAATGCTACAGTATGCACAGATGCAGCAGTAAGCTGGACTCTTATAGTATGCAGACTTTGCTAATTACTTGGTGAGTGGGTTGTTACCACCTGATTTGAATTATCAGCAGAAGAAGAAATTTTTTCATGATATTAGAAGTTGCCAATGGGATGATCCATATTCATACAAGCTATGCTCAGACCATGTGATCCGAAGATATGTACCTAATGAAGAAATCCCAGACATATAGCACTCATGCCATGCTGCAGCATATGGAAGACATTTCAGAGGCCAAACAACAGCTACCAAAGTTCTACAATCAGGTTATTACTGGCCCTCTATTTTTAAAGATGCTTATGAGTTTGCTAAATGTTGTGTCAGGTGCCAAAGAATGGGAAACATATCTTAAAGACATTAAATATCATTAACAAATATTTTGGAGTGGAGATCTTTGATGTATGGGGGATAGAATTCATGGGCCCATTCCCACCATCTTTTGGGAACTTATATATTCTAGTTGTTGTGGACTATGTGTCTAAATAGGTGGAGGCTGCAACACTCTCAATGCCAAGGCAGTGGTGAGTTTTCTTCAGAAAAATATCTTCTCACGGTTTGGAACTCCAAGAGTAGTCATTAGTGATGAAGGCACTCACTTTTGCAATAAGATCTTTGCTGTAGCATTGGTTAAGTATGGAATTATGCATAAGATTGCTACAACATGTCACCCACAATCCAACGATCAAGCAGAAGTGTCCAACAAGGAGATTAAAAGGATTTTAGAGAAAGTGGTGAACCCCACCAGAAAGAACTGGTCATTGTGTATGCATGACTCTTTATGGGCCTATAGAACAACATACAAGACACCAATTGGTATGTCGCCATACAAAATCATCTATGGAAAAGCTTGTCACCTACCCCTTGAGCTAGAACACGAAGCATATTGGGCGTTAAAGTAACTAAACCTGGATATACATGCTGCAGCAGAACAAAGAAAGCTTCAACTTTGTGAGCTTGATGAATTAAGATTGTTCTCCTATAAAAATGCAAGGATCTACAAGGAGAAACTATAACAATGGCATGACAAGCACCGCCAGCAAAGGAGCTTAATTCCAGGCCAACTAGTTTTGCTTTTTAACTTAAGATTAAAGTTATTTCCGGCTAAAGTGAAATCTAGGTGGTTAGGACTTTTCAAGCTAGTTAGAATCCATTATCATTGGGCTGTAGACCTCTTAGATGAAAGAATAGAACAAGAATTCAAGGTTAATGGCCACCGAGTAAAACATTACACGGATTCTGCTGTGGACCACTCAAAGGAGGACTTGCTCCTCAAAGATCCAACATAGTGAGAAATCAAGGAAGGTCAGGCTGAAGGACAAAAAATCAAGCGCTATTGGGAGGCAACCCAGCAATTAAGGAAGTTATCTTGATTTATTTTTCTTTTTCTTTTTCTTCAGACTTAAATTAACATGTTTTTCTTTATAATCTTCATCGATTTCTTCATTCTATTAACTAGTTTCCTTTCCTGTCTATTTGTGGTGAAAAAAAAAACCTTTTAGAGAAAGTCCTCTGTCTAAGATGTGAAAATAACCAGGTCTATTCATGAGCCCCTTGTTTAGCCTTGAAATAAAAATGTCTAGAGATATGACTATATTGTACATATGTTGAGGCAACTCTGATGTGTGCATTGGTTAAGTAATTGAGTGTCATCATTACAAGTGATTGATATTCACATGAAAAATCAACGATACGTTGAAGAGAGTTTCTTTGCAAATTGACATGTTTGCTAAATAGCACAGTTTGAGTTAACTTGTAACTGTTGCCCCCTAGATGTAAATATATTTGTGTTTTACCTCTGAATTTTATGCAATGTCTATGTAATGCTATAGCACCTCTGGAATGTGATCAAAGTGACACACACACACACTATGGACAGAATAAGGCCTAAGTCTGGAACTTGAACTGCTATGAAAATTTTGCATGATTAAGAGTGTGATATGAGGATTGAAGAATCCTTGCAATTTCGATGACAGAGCTAAGTTACTTGTTGCATGATTGTGTGATTATAGTGTTAGTGTTGTTGTCATTACTTGAGGACAAGTAATGGTTTAAGTTTGAAGGTATGATAATTTTATGAAATGAGAGTCATCATGAGATTTTTAGGCTTAAATCAAGACTAATTAGAAAGTAATTGATGTATTTTTAGTGCATTTTGATGTTGGTTTGCGTTAGTATCTATCTTAGTTTAAGTTTGATGAAGTTTGTGTGATTTTGAATAATTGTATGCCTAAAACGTGTACTTAATTATAGGTAATGGGAAACCTGAATTTTATGGAAAGGATCCTGTTGCAATGGACTTATAAAAAGGACAAACGAACATGCCTATATAAGACTTGAAGTGAGGCTGAAATAGTGTGGATACTGTAGCTATTGCTACAGTAACCATTGTTGTAGCAACTCTCGAGCATTGACAGAAAAATTCGGACAGGATATTCAGAATATTGCAATCTACAGTTTCCTAATCTGAAGATGAGCTCCCTAAATTTTTCCGTTTACCCTAGTTTTTAACTATAAAAGGAGGCGTACATGAAAAGAAAAGAGAGGCCACTAATCAAGATTGAAACAAAAAAGAAACAAAGAAAAAGCAGAATTCCCGAGCGAAAATCAAGGTTGCACCAGTAGAAGAAATTGCAGAATCGATTGGAATTCATTCTTTCTCATTCTTTTCTTGTTTATTTTGTATTCATTGATCATGAGGATGTATTCGATGGTTACAACTTGGTTGTTCATTTACCTTTCACAAATTATAAGCTAAATTTATTTGTGGTTGAGTGTTCAATAGCTTGATGGTTAATTGACTGAATATAGATGTTGCTGCATGTTTATTATAGTATTTTTCTTTGATAATATTTATTTAAAGTCATTATTACGGCTGACCACCCATTTAATGGTACTGTTAGCCTAAAGGGCTACAAATATTGTAGTTTTGATGATAACAAATATGTATCTTAAATAATTTGAAAAATATTGTAATGAAGTAAATCACGTGAAATCAAGTTTAAGGCACTCAACGGATAACGACACAATCTTAAATAAAGTTTAGAGCTCAACAGACTCATTATTGCAACAATTCTTGTAAAGCCAGTATGATTTTGTTTAACATATGAATGGTTTATTATCTGAGAAGCTCAAGATTTTGTTTAATAATTCATTATTTTTTCATAAATCAAAAGTTTTATGAGTATAAGTTAAGTATTTTATGAAGTTAGTTATTTTTCAAGATGTGAACTAAAATAAAAAAGTTTTGCAATCTTTGGTTTTAATAAGTATTATATTGAATTCCAGAGTTGGACTTATTTGTAAATATTTGAATTTTTTAGGCCATACTATAATTTATGAAAGTTAGAGGGCCGGAGTGTAAATATCATAAATGGACAGAGAGTTAGCGGCTAACCACCTGAGGAAATCTTCATATTTTCAAATTTTGGACTAAATTAAAAAAGTTTTGAAAACTTTAAAATTTATAAGTATTATGTTAAATTTAAAAAAAAAAAGTAGTTTGAAAAATATTTTCATGTATTGGGCCATATTACAATTTCAGAAATTTTTGAAAATAACAAGTATTATTTAGAAATTCTAAAATTGGACTTGGTTGCAAAGTTCTATGACATTTGGGCTATAGTACTATAGAAGGTTTTGAGCAAGAATGTAATTTTGTGAACAGTGTTAATATAGCAAAATTCAAATTTAATGGTAACCATACTGTTCTGAAATGAGGAGTCGGCTAAATTAAGCGGCTAGCCGCTTGCTTGTTGGAATTTTACTATAACGGCTAATTTTTGGGCTTTAACTATAAAAGCTCAACTCTAACTTCAATTTTAAGACTTTAGCAAGTATAAACAAGTGTAGATAACATATTTTGAGCTTCCAATTAACAAATCAGTATAGATTAAATCTTCATTGAGCTATTATTTGTATATCCACTCTTAAAGAGAATTTTTTTTGTAATCTTTATTTTCTCATCAAATTTGTGAGTGCATAAGTGTGAGAAACACTTGAGTGAAGAGATTGAGAGATAATCTCTTAGTTATGAAGGTTTATTGACACCTTCGAAGTCAATTGTAAAGAACTTGAAGCATTGGGAGGCTTGGATAGTGAAATCCTCGAGCTTGATTGGCTTGGAGGCATAGACATAGGCAGGGATTGCCGAACAATGTAAAAATTATTGTGTTTGTTCTCTCTTCCTTTAGTCTTTTATTATTGTGCTTTATTGAATTTATTGTTTTTTATTTAATTAAGGCAATAGATTAAATTATTGTGCGAATTGTTTTACATGAGTTTTAAAATCCCCATTTACCCCTCTCTGAGGTTGCATAACTTATATTTCAGGTACAAGCTAGGAAAGAACCACAAAAGGGCCTATCCTAGTTGAGCAAATTAGAGCAATACTCGATCTTGGATTGGATTTCTTGGATTGAGTTTAACTTGAGTCTTAAAAGGGCCATGCTTAATATAAGATTAATGAGTGTTAACATTTATGTTGAATGATAGATTAAGAATGATTAAAGATAAATTGTTTTTACATTATAAAGGTTTTATATTTAATGGAAAAATGTGAAAGAGAAATTGAAAAATTTTGAAAACTTTGAAATCAACAAGTATTGTTGAAATTTTGGATAAAGATTTATTTGAAAAGACATCTAACATTACAGAAAGTTTTGGGATTTAGATAAATTGGACTTATTTGCAAAAAATTAATTTTGAAAACAGCTCACTACCCAGTGGTGTAGAAGATGCTACAACAACTGAACTTAACATGAATAAAACAGTCAACACCATCAAGAGAGTTTAATCACTCAACTACTCCATTCCTATTGATTTAACATTTGTGTTTAGCGTGCAAACTCTATTCATTGCATTTTTTAATTATTGAGATTTTATTTTACTAAGTTATTTGGTAGTCTTAATTGCATTGATTTACTTTAGAACATAGATTCTCCTCCCTTACTCATTTATTATTGTGCATTTATTGAATTTATTGTTTTCGAATTTATTAAGGCATTAGATTGGATTGTTGTGTGTTTTGTTGAAATGTTGTAGCAAATATGATAGCATCAATCCCTGTGGAGACGATCTTGAATACTCATTATTTTATTTGTTGTGTACGCTTGCACATTGACATCATAGCAATTGAAGAAAAATTCAACAACACCTCCTAAATGAGAAACTTTAGCCTATTAGATATTCTTTTTTCATTTTTTTAGTACAAGGGAGCTTAGTAAAGACTAAGGCAAAGTAGAACATGGAACAGTAGTCCCATACATATCATTACATAACCAATAACCAAGCCTTTTAGGGGAGTTTTCAAAAACATGAAGACCAAAAGGTAAGGAACCTGCAAGGTTGGCCATAGAATCAGCAGCAAAATTAGTTTCATGATATACATTTTTTACAGTGATTTGCCATTCTTTATTATCAACTCCTTGATGGAGTAATAAGAAAAAATGGGCATTAGGTACCTATCTTACAGAAAAAATAAGTTGAGAGCCACATTGGCTATCCACTTCTAAAAAGGAAATGCTATTCATCATGAGCGTCGAGAGAAGGCTGAGAGAAATGACAGCACAAGCTGTCGTTTCGCTCTCTCCCTCTCTCAGTGTGCTAAACGAGATTGATTGTTAAAAAAATAAAAAAAGGCGGAAAATGACAAAGCAAATTTGTCACGTGTAGCATTCTTTATATTGTGAAAAATGACAAAAAATGACAAGTCACATGCATCACGCTTTCTCTTTCTCTCGACATTAAGGGTAAACTTAGGCCACTCACTTCTTTACTTATCTTCAATTTCTCTCCAATAGCCATCACTACATCATGCTTTAGGCGATCTCACTCTATCTGGCTGCCAAAACTCTACATAAATTCTCCCAAACATGGAGGCATTACCCAATCTAGATGCGGAAGCAAAACACCAAGCTGGTTACTTGATTATAAAGAGTGATTTTTTGTTTTGGCCAGTCAGGTGCCCGCCTATGCTTATATTTTAGTTCATTTTCGATAGTTGATTCGATATTAATCAAATTCAAGAGGTATTTTGCTTAATACTCCTAGGCACAATTTACTAGTTAAATGATAATGATAAATGTGTTTGATTTAGAAATTTTTTATATTTAAATTTTTAGAAATTTAATGGATTAAATTTTTGCTAGACCAAAATTTTTTAAAAATATATAATAATTTATTCTTACTACAAATATTAATTATTTTGCAGAAATTGAAAATTTGAAAAAAGAGGTTGTAGTGGAAGATGTGCAACTGGAAAAATATGAGCTGACTCTTGGGATGTTATTGAATAGTCATGAGGAGAAGTGGGCATTTTACAAAGCCTACGATAAATAAGAAGGGTTTCTTGTGAAGAAGCTAACTAGTAAGAAAATGAGTGATGGAATTGTAAAATACGCGACATTTGTATGTGGTTGTAGAGACAAGTCAAAAAGTAAATATACTAATGTGCTGAAGTCAAAACCTATTGTGAAAACTATTTGTGATGCTAGAATTGGAGATTGTGTAAATGAAGTTGGAAAATAGGTTCTTCAAACTTTAAACCTTCAACACAATCATGGATTGAGTCTAGATAAAGCTAGGTATTTTCTGATAGCCGTAGCATTAATGCAAGTGTAAAAAAGCGTACTGAAATGAATGATTGTGCAGGAATTAACATTGTCCAGAATTTTAATTCTATTGTTGTCGAAGCTGGTGGATATGAAAATGTGTCATTTTAGAAAAAAGATTGTAAAAATCTTGTTGACAAAGCTAGACAATTACAGCTTGGAGAAGGAGATGCTATGACAATTCTAAACTACTTCTAGAAAAAAAAAACAAATAGAATGCAATGATTTTTTTTTCTTTTTGGCATTGATTTGGATGAGTAAGATCGATTAAAGAATGTACTCTGGGTAGATCCGACAAGTAGAGCAGCTTATAAATATTTTAAAGACGCCATGACATTTGAAACCACATATATTTCCAACAAGTATGACATACCATTTTCTCCTTTTGTCAAAGTTAATTATCATGGCCAATCTATTTTGTTAGGATGTGGATTGATCTCACAAGAGGATATCGAGACATTACGTGGTTATTTGAGGCGTGACTATCATGCATGTTCGATTCTCCTCCTATTGGTATCATTAAAAACCAAGACAAAGCAATGCAAAAGGAAAATTGAGAATGTTTTTTGTACGACTAGGAATCAATGGTGTTTATGGCATTTAATGAAGAATGTGTCTGAAAAGTTAGGGGCTTTTGAAGAACATAAAGGTATTATTTCTTCGTTACTTTCTGCTGTTTATGATTCATTGAACCTTACTATGTTTGAGGAAGCATGACATGACATGATTGTGATATATGATTTATGCGATAATGATTGGTTGAATGGTCTATATGAGGAGCGACATTGTTGGGTCCTATACTATTTGAAAGATTGTTTTTGGGTAAGAATGTCAACAGCTCAGAGAAGTAAAAATATGAATGTATTTTTTGATGGATTTGTTAACTAAAAATAATTTTAAAGCAGTTTGTAAAGTAGGATGAAAATGCGTTGAGAAGGAAAATTGAGTTAGAGTGGCAAGCAAATGCCAAGAGTTTCAACAAAAAGACTCCATGTGTAACAAGATATAAGATGAAGAAGCAACCGAAAAAGGTGTACACTGTAGTTTAAAGAATTCCAATGAGAATTAACTACATTGACGTATTATCATATAGTTAATTCTGTGGGATTAGTATATGAAATCAGTGAATCATATGGGCGAGGTAAGAAAAGAAGGTTTAAGGTTGTTTTTGAAGAAGCTGCGTGTGAAGTTAGCTATATCTGTTCAAAGTTTCATTTTAAAGGGATTCTTTGTATACATGTCCTTGCAGTGTTGATACATAACAGTGTTGAATTACTTCCAGAAATGAATATTTTATCAAGGTGGAGGAAAGATGTGAGGAGATCCTACAACAAGGTGAAAGTTAGTTATGGTGTGTAGCATTTGTCTATTCAGCAGGAGAGATATGCCAAAATGTGTATTACTTTCAGTGAGGTTGCAGACATAGTTGCTGATGATGAAATTAGTTATAAATTTGTATTGGATTAGATTAATATGGCGCTGAAAGATCTGTCCAAGAAAATTCAGTGTGCAAGTGTGAAAACAATTGTTTCACCAACAACTGTTACAGATGAAGTAAGTTACAGCAGCAATAATGTTGAACATGTAATCAATGATCTGGTAGCAATACGTCGTAAAGGCCGTCTTTCTTTTCTAAGGACACAATCTGTAATTCGGAAGAAACTGACCCAAAAGAAGAAGATTGCAGAGAAAACAAGGTTTGTTGAAATGAAAATATATGTTTTCTAATTTTATTCGATCTTCATTTAATGTCTTTCATAATTTTACAGGATTTACAAGAAAATGCGTCATCATCTTATGAAGTGCCTAATGAAATCTCCACACAGCAGAGCAACGTGCCCATGGTAGGTTTATGGATTTTCATGTCAAACTTTTCTTTTATTTTGAAGATACATAACTAAGTATATTGTTGAGCATATATAGACATTACAAGAACGAAGTGCTGTTAATGTAAATCTCAACTAATATAAGACTTTAGGCTACTAAAATGTAAGAATTAAATTCGTGAAGAAATTTTAATTTTTAATTTTTAATATATACTTTACATATATACATTTTTATTTGCCTAGGCACATATATACTCAACCAAAGGTGGTGTACATAATATTTATCAGTCATTTCCATTGCATAGGTAAGAAATAAAATAATAAAATAATAAAATAATTAATTTAATTGAAAACGAAGGAAAATGAAGCTTACAAATGAGAGTTGAGTGATTAGTGAGTGAGAGATTGAGTGTATTAGGATTCTGGGTAGTGAGCCAAAAATACTATAACACTTGTAATCCTTATTGCACTAGTAAAATATTTTCTTTCTGTTTTCGCCCATGGACGTAGGATAAAAGCCGAATCACGTAATTTCTTTTATCCATGTGTGATTTTGTTGTCTCATTATTTCTCAATTTTACTTTGGTTGCGTGTCTACTTCACCAATCAATTTCCAACACATGAGGCTGTGGTTCGTATTACAAAATTGAGGCCTACGAGTATGAGGCTGAAATACGCATTACAAGATCGAGAACAAGGAGCTTGAGGCTCGCCGGCCACTACCGTGAGGAGAAAAATCCTGGTGGTACCAGGTATGAAATCCAGCAGTTCACGCCTATTGTGGTGACCTTTTGCGCTAGAAACCTCAGCTTCGTGTGGCCGTTTTTGGCTGGTTTCTAGCAGCGCTGAAGGTGGTATCAGCGCTGCCCATTCGTTTATGCCATTGGGTCCAATTTAGTAAAAATATGTGTACAACATAATATATATAATAAATATAGAAATTCAAGTCGCCAGCAGTGACAATGTCATAAATTAGAAATTTGATAACATCAAATATATTATGATATTTGACTTTGGATTACGAGAATCACGTGAAGTGATATCAAAAGAGATTGTATTTCTGTATTAATTAATATTAAAAGGTATCAATTCTGAATGAACCTTCATTCTAACTGTAACCTTAATTTTCATGCTGACCTTGAACGATTTGTGTTAGCTGTCCATGATCTTAGCTACCTCCCTCGTGTTTTCTATTAATCTAAGCATCAGCCGTTGATCTGGCATCGGATTGAATTTATATATTTACATATTATGAATTATTGCTGACAGACTACATATATTGCCAGCAAATTAAAGGAATATGTTTGTCGAGTGCAGCACCGACTGCAGATCTTCAATTATATGCCATGAGATGCTTCTGAGCCATTAAAAAATGTTTCAGAAAACAACATAGTATCTTCCACCACTTCACCATGAACCTGCATTTTATTTGCTATTCCCATAGCTGTATCACAATAATTAGTGACCGATTCATTATCTTTCATTTGTAAAGTCTCAAAATCCCTTTTTAGAGCTTGTAGTTGTGCAGGCTTCACTTTCGACGAGCCATCATATTTCTTCGTCATTACATCCCAGATTTTTTTGGATGTTTCTTTGTGATGAATTGTCTCCATGTTGCTGGAAACAAATAGTTCTTTGCCTTCAAATCCTTTAACTTCAATCAATCTATTTCTAACTTTTGTGCATATGTTAAAACAATACCAGCTGCTGGTTCTAGATGCATACCTTGATCCGTTACTTCTCGAATAATGTTTCTTGTTGCTATTTGAGCAGCAAAAGGCAGGCATACTTCTTCCTGTACCCCTGAATGCATAAGGAGGACCAAGAAATTATTCAACCCCGGACATTACTAACACTCACAATGGTGTTGAAACTTCCTTGAACATTTATATTTCAACATTTAGTTTAAGAGAAAAATGACCTAGCATCTCCTGAAAATCTGAAGTTTGCAAAATTTTTAGAACAGTAACATACAATTTATAGTGTTAACACTACTCATAAAAAACTTTCAAAATAATATAATTAACATCACATTCCAATGAACACTACCAAATACTAACATCTTATATGTTCATAATAAACTACAATCCATAAACACTAGTACATAAAAATTGAGATTATTTATTTTTATTTTTTTAATATTTTAATACGTTAATCTAATTTTAAATTTTAAAAGATAACAATAAATGGGTTGCGCCTAACCGTTGCTTCATTGCTTAAGTCTAGCCTAGGCTAGGCCAACTACGAGACTATGAAATTAGGTCCATATCCAAGCCCTCACATAGAGGACCAAGCCTAAGTCTGTAGTACTAGGTTGAAATTTGGTTGGGCAAAGCCGATTTCGACTATTTTGCTAACCCTAATGAGTTATGACTTAAGGCATAACCTTTCATAATAGATGTTAGATTGATCTCAAGGCTTGTAAGGTTTCAATAATGAAGTTGATGTTTTTCGTCGAATTTATTACTGTAAGTACCTTTATTGACAATTAATCGCGGTTGTTTATTCATTTAGTTTGATACTCACGATGCATTTATTAATTGGTAATTAAAATGAGTTGAAATTAAAATGAGTTGGAATGATGACCGTAATAAAATGCTTACTTGAGTAGTATAAATTGAAATATGAGTGAACTTGATTCTTATTGATGTGTTTTGTCTTAAAATCAGAATAGCTTATCACACGATACTAAAATGCCTTTAGTTTATTGTTGCCATTATTATTATTATTATTATTATTATTATTATTATTAATAAATAATAACAATAAAAATAGTAATACTATAAAACCTTTCTGTAGTGATACTCTTTATAGGAATAATATCCATATAGTCATAAAAAAATTATGGCCCTAATTTAGGCCAATTATAAACAGGAATAAATTTCATATTGTAATAAGTTATAATTTTTTTAAATCCTGTTTTAAAGAAACTTGCTGGTAGGATCTAAAAAAATCCATCTCTCTCACCTGCCGAACGCCATTACAAGTGCTTCGATCACCATCACGACCGAATCATCCACCATCTTCTTCGACGTCGTTGGTCTGTTGACTGTGGACAGCAGCTGGTTGCCGATTTCGTATCTGTTGGGTTGTCTTAATTTCATCTCCTTCTCGGTTTCATCCCCATCTCATTTCCTTCCATTTTGCCGCGATTTCGTCTTCGATGGTCATGGTTCTGGTCCGATGATGATGAGATGCTGGCGATGATGATTTGTTGTTGCTGTGTTGTTGATGACGATGATGATTCCGATTTTAATTTTTTTTTTATGGAAATGAAATATTTTCTTGATAACGATTATTTGGGATTTTGATTATTGTTGTTGTTATTATTATTATTATTATTTTGGAAATGGATTATTTTGTTGATGATGATGAATTCGATTATGATTGTTATTATTTTAAATGGATTATTATTTTGTTAATTTGTTATTATTATTATTATTATTATTGATCAATTATAATTAATTAATATATTAATAGTATATGAATATAATTAAATAATAATAATAATCATTATTTTCATTATTATTATTATTATTATTATTAAGGACTTTTTAGTAATATGATACTATTTAACTCATTTTGATTTCGATTCTTACAGTTTAAGTAAACAATTTATTCTGATTTTCATTCCAGTCCATTCTCATACCTTTCCATTCTGATTCCAATTCATTCCGATTCCCATTTAATAAACGCAGCATAAGTTTCATTTTAATTTCAGATTTTAACTCCCAATGTGGGAATTAAAAGTATCATTACTCTATTGCCGAATAACACAAACACAACAATTTGCAAAATGAAACTCTTTAAAGCTGTAAAATCAAGACAAGGAAATTCTTAAGACAATAATTTTTTATGTTTAACATTATATGGTTAGTCCACAAAATTTATAATCATTTAAATGACGATAAATCTCCAAAAATAATAAAAAATAAAAGGAATATTAAAATTAAAAAATTTCTTCCCAAAGCTTCAATCTTTATTTGACATTAATGTAAAAAAATCCTTCCAAAAAAAATGGATAAAATAATGATTCAAATTTTATAATAAATACCTAAGAATTTTAGAATTTATATGATTAAATTGCATTACAAGTAGTCAATTTAAAACTTTTTTTTTTGGCAAAATGAATTAAAATTTCAATTACTCAATTATTATTGTTTACTAATTTAAATTTGAATGGGCAAAATTATTTTTGATGACCAAACCCAAACTCTACCCAGTATGAAGATTATTTTTAACAATCCATTAACAGCCTCATTTGATAAAACTAGATCTGAAAACCATTTTTATTATGTGGTTTCTTACCGTGCTGATGAGTTGTGAAAATTGCCAAACCTATTTATAAATTTTGGTCAAATTATTGTTTTTAGCAGTAATTTTTGATTCATTTAATCAATGTACTTGATATCTATTGATTTCATTTAGAATATCGATATATTCAAATTTTTATATTAGTTTTTTTTTAATCTTTACTTCTTCATAATTAGTAAGAATTTATATATGTAATAGCATATTCAAACAAATTTCATTTTAGGAGTTTGAAGAGAATAGAGAATCTATTATCAATAGAATGCTAATCGGTGGGTTCAACTAAAATTTTTATTTGTGGGTTTATGTTGTTGGAATTGAAGTTGAAATAGTACAGTGAACCGGCGGATTCATAAGGATTCTGGAGGGGTGTAAATAGTATCGGCACTCTTTCGCAAGTTCCTTGTCTTACCAGTTGCAAAACAGAAGCAGCCCAATTAATTGAGATAATTTCTGGGCTGAGTCATATTAACAAATGCTATTGCATTTTACGGGTTTCTTTGTGGTGCTGTTAACAAACTGGTTGAAAAGATTGTTTATAATTTTTTTTAAAAAAAGAGTTATAACAAATCACATCCTTTCTCTTTTCACTTGAATTTGAAGTCACCAACTTACTTTTAAAGTTTACCTATTGCTTATTAATTAATATATATTTATCCACTTGATTAAACTAGTGGTAGAGATTAAAATATTTAAATCCAAGGACTTATAACAACCTCATTGTCAATATTGTAAAAAATTATACAGCATCATAGAAAAATCTTTAATATGATTAGAATTTAGTGTACTAGTTACTATTACTACATAATGTAACAAAGGTTGTAGACTGAGTTGATATACTTAAATCCTTACTTTAAAATATTTTTGTTATTAAGTATAGTAGTAAGTAAAGGTCTTTTGCAATAGAAGATTGCTCCTAATTAATAAGTTAATAACACAAAACTTACTTGAAATGAAAATTAAATTAAAAACCTATCTAAACTTAGGGTATGTTTAGCATTGCATTGGGTTTTTAAACAATCACTTTCTAATCAGATTTTGAAATAATTAACGTTACAAATAAATTCTTAACGTGTTTAGTACATTTAGACTTTGAAACAATTACTTCCAAAATGACCTGTTAAATATGTTTGATAAATTAATCTTAAAATTTGGTGCCAATGCAGTTTAGTAAAATTTTCAATTCATTTATTAAGTGATTACCAAAATAAAGCTGTTTTTCTATCAAAATAACATGTGTTGATCAAATAATAAATTATTTAATAAATAAAAGAATATATAGCACAAAGGATACTTGTTGCGTCGTCGGCATTGTCGCCAGAGATGAAAGCAGAAACCATTTATCCCAAGAAAGATACCATGATAATTGCTTAATACTGATGATTTAGCTGAGGGTAATCCGGGGGTTTCAGCTTTGGGGCTGTCTTCCGGTGCTTTTCGGGGCTGTTTTGCCTTGCCTCTAGGCTATCAAACACTATTTTATGCTGAAATATACGTTATTATTACAGCCATTGACATTGCTTTTCCCATGAAGTGGCATTCAATTTGGTTAGAAAGTGATTCAGCTTCTGCTCTTGCTTTGTTCCAAAGATCTCATTTTATTTGCTTTTTTTTTTCCAGAGTTCTCATTTAAGTCGCCATGGCAGCTACGTATCTAATGGTTGAACTGTAAGAAGAAGATTAGTGGTATAAAATTTTATTTTAGTCATATTTACAAAAGAGTAATTCAGTTGCCAATTATTTAGCAAATATGAGAGTTGTCTGCTCATGGTATATTTGGTGGGATACTCTGCCAGCCCCTATTCAAAAATTTCTGTAAGAAGATTCTTGGAGATTAACCAAGTATCATTTTTACTTAGTTGTTTTGTAATTGAACAATAATCTTTCATTTAATTTTTTTCTTTTCAATAAACTTCATATTATTCATTGCAAGGGGGAAAAAAAAACACTTATTCACATACCCATCATACATTATTCATTCCCCCAAAAAAAAAAAGCACTTATTCACATGCCTATCATACTTACAAGTGCCATGCCATGACTCTTGGGTTATAAAAATTCTGTTGATTTTTGGTGGCTCTTGATTGATTTGCATACTTTCTTATAAACTTAATTGATATTCCCTCTTCTTTTATTCACCGATAAATTTTAAAAATTCGCCAATTTTTCACCATTAGAATTTTAAAAATTTGTAAAGATAAGTCTAATTTCAAGCACCGCAATAATTGAATGTTAAGAGATTCAATTAGTAAATGTTTTACAATGATACAAGAGATTTAATATTTGATCTTGGCTCATATGGAGGAAAATAATTTAATTCATATTTATATGATTTTTTAACCCCAAAAAAAAAAAAACTTACAATGAGATTAGGATTTCATAAATAATCAAACTTGAAATTTTCTATCTTCTAATATGGCCCTAATATATGTACTTCCTAAGGTAGTGTTTGATTTTTTTTTTTTAATTTGAAATATGAATGAATCTGAATTTTTTAAAAGTCTGAATGAGTTCGAATACGAATATCTAAATGACATTTTTTTAATAGCTGAATATAAATAATATTTATTTTATTTTTATAAATAAAAATTATTCTAAACATGGTTATTTGATATTTGTGTCCTTGTAAATTAAAGAAAAGGACTAGATTTATAATTTACGAAATAAATATATTTCATATTACTTTTTCTATTTACATATAAATGTGTGAAATCAAATTTAAGTTACAAAAAATAAAAAATAAACTTACAAAAATCTAAAATTAATAAAATTTTAGACTTCAGACATTTAACTAACAATTCCGAAATCAAACCATACTACTAATCAAGGTTTCCATTTGCTGGCTCCTGATGACATAATATCATAAAGAATTCTTAGCTAGGCCACTTAAGTGAGAAACTTTAGCCTATTAGATATTTTTTTTTTCATTTTTTTTTAGTACAAGGGAGCCTAGTAAAGATTAGGGCAAAGTAGAACATGGAACAATAGTACCATACATATCATTACATAACTAATAACCAAGCCTTTTAGGGGAGTTTTAAAAAAACATGAAGACCAAAAGGCAAGGAACCTGCAAGGTTGGCCATAGAATTAGCAGCAAAATTAGTTTCATGATATACATGCTTTTCGGTGATTTGCCATTCTCTATTATAAACTCCTCGATGAAGTAATAAAGAGAAAATGGGCATTAGGTACCTATCTTACAGAAGAAATAAGTTGGGAGCCACATTAGCTATCCACCTTTAAAAATGAACATGCTATTCATCATGAGCGTCGAGAGAAGGTTGAGAGAAATGACAGCACAAGCTGCCATTTCGCTCTCTCCCTCTCTCAGCGTGCTAAACAAGATTAATTGTTAAAAAATAAAAAAAGGTGGAAAATGACAAAGAAAGCAAATTTGTCTCATGTAGCATTCTTTATATTGTGGAAATGACAAAAAATTACAGATCACATGCATCACGCTTTCTCTTTCTCTCGACAGTGAGGGTAAGCTCCGGCCACTCACTTATTTACTTGTCCTCAATGCTCTCCGGCAGCCACCACTGCATCACGCTTTAGGCGATCTCACTCTATCTGGCTACCAAAACTCTACACAAATTCTCCCAAACATGGAAGCGTTACCCGATCTAGATGCAGAGCAGAACACCAAGCTGGTTACTTGATTATGAAGAGTGAATTTTTGTTTTGGCCAATTAGGTGGCCACCTATGCTTATAGTTTAGTTCATTTTCGATAGTTGATTTGATATTAATTAGATTCGGGAGGTATTTTGCTTAATACTCCTAGAAGCAATTTTCTAGTTAAATGATAATGATAAATGTGCTTGATTTAAAAAATTTTTATATTTATATTTTTAGAAATTTAATGGATAAAATATTTGCTAGACCAAAATTTTTTTAAAATATATAATAATTTATTCTTAATACAAATATTAATTATTTTGCAGAAATAGAAAATTTGGAAAAAGAGGTCGGAGTGGAAGATGTGCAACTGGAAAAATATGAGCTGACTCTTGGGATGTTATTTAATAGTCATGAGGAAAAGTGGGCATTTTACAAAGCCTACGGTAAATAAGAAGGGTTTCTTGTGAAAAAGCTAACTAGTAAGAAAATGAGTGATGGAATTATAAAATAAGCGACATTTGTATGTGGTTGTAGAGGCAAGTCAGAAAGTAAATCTACTAATGTGCTGAAATCAAAACCTATTGTGAAACTGTTTGTGATGCTAGAATTGGAGATTGCATAAATGAAGTTGGAAAATGAGTTCTTAAAACTTTAAACCTTCAACACAATCATGGATTGAGTCTGGATAAGCCAAATATTTTCTTATAACCGTAGCATTAGTGTAAGTGCAAAAAAGCGTACTGAAATGCATGATTGTACGGGAATTAATATTTTCTTATAACCGTACTGAACTTTAAACCTTCAACACAATCGTGGATTGAGTCTGGATAAAGCCAGGTATTTTCTTATAACCGTACCATTAGTTCAAGTGCAAAAAAGCGTACTGAAATGAATAATTGTGCCGGAATTAATATTGTCCAGAATTTTAATTCTATTGCTGTAGAAGCTGGTGGATATCAAAATGTCTCAGTTTTAGTAAATGATTGTAGAAATCTTGTTGACAAAGCTAGGCAATTACAGCTTGGAGAAGGACATGCTATAACAATTCTAAACTACTTCTAGAAAAAACAAATAGAATGCAATGATATATATATAGATCCAGTAGGAAAAGGATATGTTCCAGATAAACTTACAAATAAAGACAAATGAAAATTGGTACGTGGTGTTGTTAAACCAGATCGTCACAGAAACTTAATCTGTGCTTTGGGACCAGATCTGACTTAGAACAGATCTAAATCTTACTCGTTCGGGTTTCCAGCCTATATACCAAGTTTTTAAAATAAATTTAATCTATTTTTAATTAATGTAAGGGCTCATACACAGTACTAGATCTGGATCTCAGAAATAGTACTCTGATTTAATGGAGGGAGAAGAGAAATACAACTAAGCGCAAAGATCAGGTCTCTATGCCTTAGAGGAACGTAGCAGGTTATAAACAGGTTTCTGATGCAGAAGATCAGCCTAGGCTGCGACTGCAGAACATACTTATAAAATTTAAACAAACTTTAAATGGATTACATAATTTAAACATATATTCAAAACTTTAAATCATACAATATTTTGAAATAAATTACAACTTCTTTAAAATAAACATCAAATGCTTACATTCGATCTTGCTTGAATCCAAAAATTTTTATGAATAGAAAAATTTTTACAGAAGAAGAAGGAAAATTAGAAAGACAGGATTAAAACCCTCTAAGTCTTTCTCCAGATTTCCTTTTGAGAGAGAGAGTTCTTGAGATGGATTTTCTTCTGGTGGTTCTGAAGCTCTCCCTTTCTTCTTCGTGTGAGAATCTTTTACTGTTCTTTCACATGTGATGGTGGAGAGCGGGTCTCCGAGTGGAAAGAGGTGGGGGACAACATTATCTGCTTTGAAGACTTTAGGCTTGTCAAGGCGATAGCATAAATTGCTTTAGCTTTATCTTTTTAAAAAGGCTTTACGTGGGCCAAAGGAAATTTGTTTTCACAGCTTTTCCCGAAAAAGAATAGTGAGTGAAAACAAAGGAAAGTTACGTAAATAATACAAATGGATAAATAGAATTGGCTGATACTTTTTTTTTTTTTACGCATGTATATATACAGGGAAAATCTTTAAGATTTCTTGATTGGAGATAGAATCCTGAAGCAGTCGTCTTTGCTATCATCACCAAGGGAAATAAACGGCTCTGCTTCATCATTGGAAGAATCAGTAACAGAAGATTTTGATCTTGAAGTGAGGAGCTGCTGCATAACTTTAAAGTATTCAACTTCGGTCTTTGCACTGGCCAAGAGAGATTGGGCCTTTGCTCTTTGGGCCAGAAAAGTATTTTGGGCTTTAGTGTCTTCAATACTTGGAGTTAGGAGGCCTTTGGAAGAAAGCTAAGTACGAACCGTGGCTTCTGACAGTTTCGACTGTTCATCGAATTTTGACCACCATTTGACTTTAAAAGTTCTCTGTAGAATTAATTGTGCTTCTTGAGTGTGGTATTGAAAATTCCACATCCAAACTCATGGAAGAAAGGAATTTGTACAGAAACAGAGAAAAGGATGAAATCTCTTTTCGGACTCAGAAGGAATATAATGGACTTTAAACAGGTTTAAACAGTGGATGGCATTTGGAGTTAGAATATCTGGGCTTGGACCAAAATAGTTCCACCACTATTGTAACCAATTAGGAAGGCTTTGAATGGTTATTTTTGAATTGAAGAAAAATAACCATGAATGGGTTTCTTTTGGGTTTTGTATAAAAAATATGTTAAACTAAGCTTGTTGGTAGTCCCAATATAAAAAGGACAAAGAATGGTTTAGATACATTTGAAAATTAGCAGGGAAAGTCTTTGGTTTGTAAAGCTATTCCCCCCACAGTTTTGGGCTCAAGACTTTTAAAATGGTGGCTGTAGAATAAGCCGGCTCTGTATGAGACTCACTAAGGAAGAAGTGTTTGAATTTTACAGACTCAGTGAACTCAAGTGTGCTTTGATAGAAAGACTGGAGTTTTGACAAATCCCATAGTTTGAAAAACTAGCCTTTCGGAAAAATCTTTGTAATCACTTAAAATGGATCAGAGTGATAAAAGCTATCTTCCATTGATAAAATATTTTGATGATGAGCTTTAATAACCCAATCCGAAGATTTTTGTGAAAGCTTTAGTTGTGAAACAATAATTTGAGAAGATGAGCTTTCACCAGAGATAACTTTATTTTGGAGAAGACTTTGAAATTGCTTTAGAAATACTTTTTTCTTTCTCAGGAACTTGAGAAAGAGATTTAGTTTAGGAAAAACTTTGTAAAGCTAACATAAGCTCAGGGGACTTTGAAATGGAATTTATCCATTCATTTACCTGTTCTTGAGAGGCAATCGCTTTAGATTTTGCTTCTTGATCCTCAATTATATCAATCCATAATTTAATAGGCATGGCAGAAGAAAGTAATTTGTCTTTAGAAAAGGTTGTCTGAGATTCTTTAGAGGTTGTATGAGTCTCAGAGTCTTTAAGAATAACTTTGCCTTTGTCTTTCTTTTTTGGCGGCATTATCTGTTTTGAAGAAATTCTCTAGTTAAAAAATCAGGGATAGAATTTGCATCTCCTTTAATAAACTCAATGTCAAAATTAAAAATACTTAAAATGGCTTGCCATCGTGCAAAAATCTGTTTTGGTGCAATGTTTTGAACATTTTTTTCTAAAACATGTTTTGCAGCTTTGCAGTCTATTCTAAGTAAAAATTTTTGATTTAACAAATCACTTTGAAATTTTGATATGCATAAAACAATTGATAAAATTTCTTTTTTAATAGTAGAATAGTTCTTTTGACATTCATTCCAATGAACAGAAACATATTGTACTATTTGTTCTTTATTATTATCAACTTATTTTAATATTCCTCCATAACCTAAGTCAGATGCATCAGTTTCAATAATCTTAGGTAAAGCAGGATTTGCAAGGAATAAACATGGAATTTCTTTAACAGAATTCTTTATAAATTTAACAACTTTAGTATGTTCGTCAATCCAAACGGTATGATTTTTTTTTAGTCTATCATGCAAAGGTTTTGAAATCCTATTTATGTTGGGACAAAAATCAAGAACATAATTTAGGCTACCTAGGAATCTCTGCAACTGAGTTTTATCAAGGATTTTATTAGGAAATTTGTTAGCAAATGCAAGAGACCTTTCAATAGGTGTTATGGTTCCTTTGGAAATGTAATGACCAAGGAACCTGATCTTTATTTGAAACAAGGACACCTTAGAACTAAAAATGGCTAAACCAACTTTTCTATTGTAAGGTAGAAAGTCTTTAAGTGTTTGAAATGTTGATCAATTGTTTGAGAAAGGATCAACACATCATCTATATAAACAATGCAAAATTCAGAGAAAGGATTATAAATATCATTCATAATTCTTTGAAATTTTGAAGGTGCATTCTTTAATCCGAATGACATAACCGTCTATTCATACTGTCCAAAAGGAACAGTAAATGCAGTTTTATATCTATCATTAAGGTGGATTTGTATCTGCCAAAAACCTGATTTCATGTCAAATTCTGAAAAGATAAATGCAGAATACAGTTTTTGGAGTAACTCTTTTTTATTAGGTATTGGATACCTAATACATTATAGCACTTTATTCAAGGGTTTGTAATTTATAACAAATCTAGGTGTTCCTCTTTCTATCTTAGAGTTTTTGTTAACATAGAAAGCGGCACATAACCATGGAGACCTAGATTTTACAATAAGGCCTTTTGATTCTAAGTCTTTGATTTCATTTCTACAATGTTGTTCTAATTCCATGTTCATCTGGATTGGACGAGCTTTAGTAGGAATTTGTCTGTCATCGAAAAAGCTTTCATAAGGTAAATCAACCAAATGTTGTTTTCTGTTCCAAAAGCAGTTGGCAATTCAGCACATATTTCTTTTTCAATGAGGGCTTTAAAATTAAAGATTTTTCTTTTTGTAAAATCACTTTGTAATTGGTTTTCAATTTTTTGTAAACTCAAATCTTTTTTCAAATGAGACAGGTCATTTTGTTTTGATTTGAGAAGGGTATTGATTTGGTTTTGATAAACAGAACATGCTTTTACAATATTCAAATTTCTTGTTTTAGGCTTTTCAATGAAGGGGAAAATCAATTTTTTATTTTTTGCTTTGAAAGATATACTATCATAATTGACAGTATAAGGGGTAATAAGGTTAATAAACGGAGTTCCTAAAATAGCAGTGTGATGTATGTCATTTGTTAAAATGAAGGAAGTCTGGAATTCAAAACCATTATTATGTATAGAGGCATCAACTTTTGATTTGACTTTTAGTTTTGAATTGTTGGCGGCAGAAAGTCTTTCATTTTTTTTCTGATGAAATCTTCTAGGAACAATATCTTCTTTAATGCAATTTAAATCAGCACCAGTGTCAAAAAGAGCAATGGTGTCAATTTCAAAATCTTTAGAAAAAATCAAGGTGATTTTAATCAAATATTTTCTTGTGGAGATTTGCTTTAGAATAAAAAGAAAATCATTGGGTATGGACTCAATGTTTTTGAGATTTTGTTTGTCATTGTCATTACCATCAAACTCTGTTTCGTTATCCAAATTATCTTCCAATTGTTTTTGTAACAAGAGTTGGATAACTTCAGAATCGGTCTTCTGTTTCTCTTTCAAATGTTTTACCTCAAATTTGATGTCTTTTATCTCTTTCTGAAGATCTTGGATATTGGGAATTGTCTTCTTTGTTTTCCTTTTATTCAAAATTTCAGTGAGGTCATAAATATTCCTTTTAATAACTGGGGCTTTAGAAGTTTCTGCTTTATCACCTGTTTCTAAGGTTTTTAGAAGCTTATTAAGGTATTCCTTTTAAAGAGTACGCTCTGAAATGTGTTTAACTAATTCAAGAAAAATTTCTTGATTTTTAGTCAATACATTGATTTTCTTTAAGTAGGGTTCTGTTTTGCTTATGTCTGAATCACTACTACTATCAAATACAGAGTCAGAGTCAATTAGTTCATCAATCTGTAAGGGCTCACTGTCTCTCGTCATGGAAGACTCAGAGTCAGAAGACTCTACAAGTAAAGGGGCAACTTCAAAGAGTATCCATCGTCAAGGCCAAGCTCATGGAGCTTTTTGCTCATTCTACATAATTTTACAGTGTGGCATTTTCTCCCACATTTAAAACATATGGCTTCTTTGTAGTTAAAATGGGCTTTTGGTTTGGCTTTAGAATCTCTTCTTTTAGAGAAGCGAGGTTTGTTATAAGGATTCGAAGGTTTCTTATAAAAAGATTCTCTAAAATCAGGTAAGGGACGTCTATGACCTATTGACTTGTAATTTTTTTGTAAGGTTTTGAAGAATATTCATCATTACAATTTTTGGAGGTTGAGGCTTTAAAAGGGTCATAGTTAAACTGTTTACAGAAACTGCCTAACTCCTATTTGAATTTCCTAAGCTCCCATTTTAAGCGTTTCTAGAGTTTTAAGTCTTGGAAAATCTTTAAACCTTCTTTATTAATAAACTGACAAGTTCATCGTAGATGAGCTCATCATAAGGAATGCGATTGTCATATAGGGCTTTAATCGAGTTCCTGAATTTTTCTCCTAATAGGGTTGGTAATCCTGCAAGTAATTTTTCTTTCCAAGTGGTATGGTTTGCGTCATCCCTAAGAAAAAGTCTAATAAAGAATGTGGTTTTATAGTTTTGGAATTCACTAAGTTTCCTACCTCTTAAGTTGTGTAGAAGCTCAGCATTCTTATCCCTAAGGTGTGAAGGGTCACCTATGAAATGAAGGGATATAATAAGAATCAGGGTGGCAATTGCATCCTGAATTGGGCTATTGAATTCATCACAGATAGGTGTTCCATTCTCATCTATTTGAATTGAATTTAGGATATCTAATTGTTGCTGTTTAGTGAGAAGATGATCTCACCAACCTTTTAATTGACCAGTAAAACCAGCAATGAGAATCTCTGCAATGGCTTTGTCAGAGGTTCCCGCTTGAGTTTTATAAGCATTAGCTGCCATGATCATTTGTTGCAATAATCCTAGGATATTGTATTCAGACATACCATCAATATTCCACTCATAGACAGAGGAGGCATTAAATCGTGATTGGTTTAATGCACTTGGCCTATTGTCTATGGCCAAGTCTGGTGGAGATTTGACAGTAGAAAGGGCTAATTCCCAATGGATTTTATTGGCTTTGGGAATAGGCTCAGCTTCAAAAGCTTCTATGTCAGAAGAGGCTATAAACATTTGGTCTTGTTCTAATACACCAATTTTGCTAGATTTGGCACTATCAGGGGCTATTTGAACTTTACTAGGTGAGGAAAAAGCTTCTATCCTATCTAGTTGGTCTCTAATGGCTTTAGCAAAATCTGATTTTGATTCATGAATAAGCTTTTGACTTGTTTTTAAAACCTGGAAAGGTTTGAAAATATGTTCTTTAAGCTTTTTCTCTGAATCAGATTTTGATGTGATACTAGGAGAAATAGCTATAGTTGTCTTTTGGAATTGGTTTTCTATCCTAATTAATTGTTTTCCTATAGTATTTAGGTTTGTATTACAGAAATTATTCTGTTGAATAATGCTTCCTAAATTTGTCTCTGGATCATTTGGTTTATGAATTTTATAAGGTAAGCCTTTAATCTGAGTAGGAGATTCACCATGATCAATGGTTAAACTCCTAAGAGGTGGATGCTTAAATTCGACGGTCCTATCACTATCAGAAAGATTCTATTCGGTGATCTTTTTTCTAATAGTAATGGGATTTGATTCTTTAGAAGGACAACTAATGTCATTATCCGAAGCATATATCTTAAACCAATCAAAAAATAATATATGTATTTTATGTGAATTTACAAACTTATAATAAACTTCTTGTATTTCTTTTCTTTGGTTTAAGAAATGTTTAAAAAACCAAAGTCTTTTTTCCTTATTAGTGTCAGAGTAAAAATCGTTATGAAGAAGATTTTTGTCAAGTTCAAAATCTTTTTCAATGACACTGATTACATTTTCCGTGACTGCAGAAAATGTAGGAGAAGTCGGAGGAGAAGGTTCATTCTCTTCTTGTCTTTGTTCTTGTTGACTGCTAGTGTAAATTGGATGAGGTACACTAGTAGTATAATTAACAAAATGTATAAAGGAACTAGCTATATCCGAAATAGAAAACCTAGGTTGACTTTTTATTGGTTGGAAAGGAAGATTTATAACTGAAGGGATTTTTGACTTTACCGTCAGAATACTAGTACTCGAGTCTTTATCAGAGAATCTAGAAGATGTAGATCTCTTAAAAGAAAGTTTGACTTTACCGTCAGAATACTGAGTCACATTTTGCAACTCTGTATTAGGCTCAAGTTGTTTTGGAATTACTGCTTCAGTAGCTCCTTCTAAGATCTATTCTTCAGGAAGATTGACATCTTTCCATTGGATTGGTTTTGGAATGACAGTATTTGCTGTAGACAGATTAGTTTGTAAGAAAAGGGTTTCATCTTTCTTTGACTGAAATAAATGCTTTGTATTAAACGCGAAGTTCATGGCCTTATAAGATATCCTGAAGATCAAGGCAATAGGAACAGATCCCTCAATCATATGGTAATTATGGGTTTTAATCTGAAGAATCATGCTTTTCAAAATATTCTTTTGTTTTAGGGAAACTGTTATGTTTGGATAACAGCTAAACGATATAGGTCTTTTACAGAGACTTGATTCAATACTACTTAGTAAAGAGTCATCAAAAGAGATGAATCTGCCATCTCTTAGAATGGCTAAGATTGAAGTATTTAATCCTTTTTTAGTAAGAGGTTTTATGCCGACTTGTATTAAGCCGATGCGAACATATTTAAAATTCTTTTCTTTTAATCGCTTTAAAAATTGTTCTGAAAACAAGTGAATTGTTTCAAAAGGCTTTGAAAGGGTTATGTCTCTTTCTTATGTTTTTATTACAAAATCAGTTTTTAAAAAATCAAGCTTTTTGTTTTGTAAATCATTTCTTTAGAAATTTTTGAGAGTCATGTCTTCAAAAAAAAAAAATATATATATATATATTGGATGAGTAAGATCGATTAAAGAATGTACTTTGGGAAGATCCGACAAGTAAAGCAGCTTAAAAATATTTTGAAGACACCATCACATTTGAAACCACATATCTTGCCAACAAGTATGACATACCATTCGCTCATTTTGTCAGAGTTAATAATCATAGCAAGTCTATTTTGTTAGGATGCAGATTGATCTCACATTAGGATATCGAGACATTACGTGGTTATTTGAGGTGTGGCTATCATGCATGTTCGATTCTCCTCCCATTGATATCATTAAAAACCAAGACAAAACAATACAAAAGGAAAGGTATTATTTCTTCGTTATTTTTTGCTGTTTATGATTCATTGAACCCTACTATGTTTAAGGAAGCATGGCAGGACATGATTACGATATATGATTTATGGGATATTGATTAGTTGAGTGGTTTATATGAGGAGTGACATCGTTAGGTCCTATACTATTTGAAACATTGTTTTTGGGTAGGAATGTCAACAACTCAGCGAAGTAAAAGTATGAATGCATTTTTTGTTGGATTTGTTAACTCAAAAATAAATTTGAAGTAGTTTGTGAAGTAGTATGAAAATGCGTTGAGAAGGAAAATTGAGTTAAAGTGGCAAGCAAATGCCATGTGTTTCAGCAAAAAGACTCCATGTCTAACAAGATATAAGATGAAGAAGCAAGTTAAAAAAGTGTATACTATAGTTTAAAGAATTCCAACGAGAATTAATTGCACTGACGTATTATCATATAGTTAATTCTATGGGATTAGTATATGAAATCAGTGAATCATATGGACAAGGTAAGAAAAGAAGCTTTAAGATTGTTTTGAAGAAGGTGTGTGTGAAGTTAGCTATATCTGTTCAAAGTTTCATTTTAAAGGGATTCTTTGTAGACATGCCTTGCAGTGTTGATATGCAACAGTGTTGAATTGCTTTCAGAAATGTATATTTTATCAAGGTAGAGGAAAGATGTGAGGAGATCCTACAGCAAGGTGAAACTTAGTTATGGTATGCAGCATTTGTCTATTCAGGAGGAGAGATATGCCAAAATGTGTACTGCTTTCAGTGAGGTTGCAGACATAGGTGCTGATGATGAAAGTAGTTATAAATTTGTATTGTATTAGATTAATATGGCGTTGAAAGATCTGTCCAAGCAAATTCAGTTTGCAAGTGTGAAAACAATTGTTTCACCAATAATTGTTACAGGTAAAGTAAGTTACAGCAGCAATAATGTTGAACATGTAATCAATGATTTAGTAGTAACATGTTGTAAAGGTCGTCTTTCTTTTCTGATGAAACAATCTGTAATTCGGAAGAAACTGACCAAAAAGAAGAACATTATAGAAAAAACAAGGTTTGTTGAAATGAAAATATATGTTTTCTAATTTTATTCGATATTCATTTAATTTTTTTTCATAATTTTACAGGATTTACAAGAAGATGCACCATTGTCTTATGAAGTGCCTAATGAAATCTCTACACAGCAGAGCAACGTGCCCATGGTAAGTTTATGGATTTTTATGTCAAGCTTTTCTTTTATTTTGAAGATACATAACTAAGTATATTGTTGAGCATATATAGACGTTACAGAAAGGAAGTGCTGTTAATTTAAATCTCAACTAATATAAGACTTTAGGCTACTGTAATGTAAGAATTAAATTCGTGAAGAAATTTTAATTTTAAAATTTTAATATAGACTTTATATATATATATTTTTTATTTGCCTAGGCACGTATATACCCAACCAAAGGTGGTGTACATAATATTTATTAGTCATTTCCATTGCATAGATAAGAAGAAAAAAAATAAAATAATAATAATATTATTTTTAATTGAAAATGAAGGAAAATGAAGCCTATGTAAAAAATGGATGCTGCAAATCTAGAAGCCAACTGTTCTAGATGCAGCCCATTTTGAATGTTGAAACTGTTGAGGAATAAAGAAGAATTTGGTAGCAGCACAAGTTTGAAGAAGAAGAAAGAAGAATGAAGAAACTTTAAAATTCAAAGGCGGTTGAAAGAAAAAAAAATATTTAAATAAATAGAAAAGGAAAAGGGAATGAAGCCTATAAATAGAGGCTTCATTTCATTCTTTAATCTATCCATTCTTCAATTCTCAATCTATTTTGCTAGTGAGAAAAATTAAGAGTTGTGTGAGAGATTAAGAGTTTTAATACTCTTGTGTAATCAGTGAGTGAGAGATTGGGTGTATTGGGGTTCTGGGTAGTGATCCAAAATATTACAATACTTGTAATCTTCATATCATAGTGAAATATTTTCCTTCTATCTCGCTTGTGGACATAGGCTAAAAGCTGAACCACGTAATTTCTTGGTGTCTTCTTTCTGCTTGTTCTTTATTTTCTTATAATTTCATTTTAACTGTGGCCCTGCTTCACCCACCAATTTTCCAACAGTGGTATCAGAGCTATTGGTTGTATTTTTTGGAGTCGGTGGTACTGTTCACGTAAGAATACTATTTACGTATACGACACCATTCATGTATACGATACTGTTCATGTATATGATACTATTCACTTATATGGTACTGTTCACGTATACGGTTACTGTTCATGTGAAACAGTGCGGGCCGATCCTAGCAAAATTAGTTTGTGGTGAAAAGCGATGGCAGCAAAATATGAAATTGAGAAGTTCAACAGAAATAAATTTTCATTGTGGAAAATGAAGATAAAAGCTGTATTGAGGAAAAATAATTGCTTGGCAGCAATTGGAAAAAGGCTCATAGAGAAAACTGATGATGACAAGTGGAATGAGATGAACAACAATGCCATTGCTGATTTACACCTGGCACTTACGGACGGGGTATTATCTAGTGTGAAGAAGAAAATGACAGCGAAGGAAATATGGGGTACTCTCACAAAATTGTACTAGGCTAAGTCACTACACAACAAAATCCTCTTGAATCAGAAATTTTATACTCTTCAAATAGCAGAATCTACAATGATGACCGACCATAGCAACACCTTGAAGACTCTATTTTCACAACTCACAATATTAGGTCATAAAATAGAGGAAAATAAACTTGCAGAGCTTCTACTTCAAAGTCTACCAGATTCATATGATCAACTCATTATCAACCTGATGAACAACAATCCAGTAAAAAGTCTAGTTTTCAATAATGTTGCAGCCTTCGTATTAAATGAGGAGAGTAGGCGAAAAAACAAGGAAGACAGACTGGCGAGTTCACAGTAGGTAGAAGCTCTATCGGTGATGAGAGGGAGATCAACGAAACGTGGCCCTAGTGGGAGTCACAATCATGGTAGATCAAAATCCAGAAGTAAGAAGAATATTAAATACTACAACTATGGCAAGAAAAGGTATGTCAAGAAAGAGTGTTGGAACAACCAGAAGAAAAAAGAGGACAAAGATCCTGAGTTATCAAATGCTCATGGGTGTGTAGCAAGTATCTCAGATGATAGTGAAATTCTCTACAGCGAGGTAACAACTGTTTCAGAAGGCAGAAAACTGCTATCTGGTGTTTGGCTCATAAACTTAGGAGCTACCTAACACATGACCTCTCGGAGAGAATTGTTCCACACATATGAACTTATCTTAGGAGGATCTGTATATATGAGATATGATCATGCCTTAGAGATTGCTGGCATTGATACTATCAAAATAAAAATGTTTGATAGTACGGTTTGCACAATTAAGGTGGTACGACATGTCAAAGGCTTAAAGAAAAATCTATTGTCTTTAGGACAAATAGATAGTCATGGGTGCAAAACTCATGTTGAAAATGGGATCATAAAGATTACCAAAGGTGCGTTTGTATTGATGAAGGCGGAAAAGATCGGTGCTAACCTATTCATGCTTAAAGGGGAAATACTACAGGAAGCTGATGCGTGCGTCGTGTCAAACGAAGAAGAGTCAACCATGATGTGGCATCTCAAACTTAGCACATGTCGGAACAAGGTTTAAAGATTCTCTCTGAGCGAAAATTACTTCAAGGGCTCAAATCGATAAGCATACCATTTTGCGAGCATTGTGTTACAAGTAAGCAACATATATTAAATTTCAGCAGATTTATTGCTAGAAGTAAATGCATTCTAGACTTAGTGCACTCTGATGTTTACGAATTACCAGATATTTCTATGGGAGGTGTAAAGTATTTGGTGACTTTCATTGATGATTATTCCAAGAGATGTTAGGTGTATCCAATTAAGAAAAAGTCAGATGTATTTCCAATGTTTAAAGAATACAAAGCGAGGGTTGAACTTGAATTCGGAAAAAGGATTAAGTGCTTGAGGACAGATAATGGTGGAGAGTATACAGATGGCGAGTTTCTTGCTTTTTGTAAGTAAGAATGTATTCAAAGGCAGTTCATAGTGGCATATACTCCTCAACAAAATGGAGTGGCAGAGCGGATGAACATAACTCTTACAGAAAGAATAAGAGCTATATTGAGGACTGCAGGTCTACCCAATTCATTTTTGGCGAGTGACCAAAACGCCATTGTTATATAGTAAATCGTCGCCATCCGATGGTGGGTCAAGACAAATGATAGAGATATGGACTGAAAAGCCAGCTGATTACTCTTACCTACATGTATTTAGATTTTTTGTGTACGTAATGTACAATACTTAAGAAAGAGCAAAGCTGGATCTAAAATTTAGGAGGTGTATCTTCTTGGGATATGCTGATGGAGTAAAGGGGTATCGTCTGTGGGACCCCACTTCCCACAAGATCGTCATCAGCAGAGATGTTATCTTTATAGAAGATTACCTAAAAAGGAGAGATGAAGATGATAGCACAATAAAAAAAAAGTCAGAGAGTGCACTGATATATCTGGAAAAAGAAGATTTAGATTCTTCTGAAGCAGCACCAGAGCACGAGGAATAAGAACCAGTCGAGTCCGAGGCTCCAGAAGTTCGTTGGTCAACTCGTGAGAGATGACTACCAACATGGCACTCGGAGTATGTCACAGAGATCAATGTTGCATATTGTCTTCTAACAGAGCATGGAGAGCTATCAACTTTCCACGAAACTTTAAGTAGTTCAGATGTTGTATTGTGGATGACAGCAATGCAAGATGAAATTGAAGCTCTACACAAGAATAAGACATGGGAACTTGTCCCACTACCACGTGGAAGAAAAGCTATTGGAAACAAATGGGTCTGCAAGATCAAACGTGATGGCAATGACTAAGTGGAGTGGTATCGTACAAGATTGGTGGTAAAAGGATATGCTCAGAAAGAAGGTATTGACTTCAACGAGATATTTTCTCCAGTGGTTCGACTCACAATAGTCAGAATAGTTTTGGTAATGTGTGCTACATTTGACCTATATCTAGAGTAGTTAGATGTGAAAACTGCATTTCTTCATGGAAAACTTGAAGAAGAAATTCATATGCTCCAACCAGAAGGTTTTGCTGAAATAGGAAAAGAGAACTTGGTTTATAGGTTGAACAAATCTCTATAGGGTCTCAAACAGGTGTTGATATAAGAGATTTGAGTCCTTCATCATGAGCCTTGGATACAACAGACTCTGTTCAGACCATTGTGCATATTGTAAGAGGTTTAAAGATAATGGTTTTATCATTTTACTGTTGTACGTGGATGACATGTTAATAGTAGGCCCTAACAAAGATCGAATCCAAAAATTGAAGGCACAATTGGCTAGAGAGTTTGAAATTAAATACTTAGGACCAGCAAACAAGATTTTAGGGATGCAATTTCACCGAGATAGAAATAACATGAAGATTTGGCTTTCTCAGAAGAACTACTTGAAGAAAATCTTGCGATGCTTCAATATGCAAGATTGTAAACCAATTTCTACCCCATTTCCTGTTAATATCAAGTTATCCTCAAGTATGTGTCATAACAATGAAGCAGAGAGGAAGAAGATGTTTCAAGTACCGTATGCATCAACAATGGGAAGTTTGATGTTCGCTATGATATGTACTAGACCGGACATTACACAAGCAGTGAGAGCAGTCAGTCGATACATGGCGAATCCTGGTGGAGAACATTGGAAAACTGTGAAGAGGCTTCTGAGATATATTAAAGGAACCTAAGATGTTGCATTATGTTATGTGGGATCAGAATTTACTGTCAGGGGCTATGTGGATTTAGATTTTACAGGAGACCTTGATAAGAGAAAATCCACTACTGGTTTTGTGTTTACACTTGCAGGAGGAGCTGTAAGCTGGGTTTCAAAACTGCAGACCGTTGTGGCTCTATCTACAACAGAAGCAGAATACATGGCAGCATCACAAGCGTGCAAGGAAGCTAATTGGATACTAAGGTTATTGGAGGAGCTCGGGCACAAACAAGAGAAAATTCATGTGTTTTGTGACAGTTAAAGTGCCTTGCATATTGTAAGGAATCCAGCCTTTCCTTCTAGGATAAAGCACATAGGGGTACATTATCACTTCATTCGAGAAGTAGTGGAAGACGGAAGTGTGGATTTACAGAAAATCCATACAAAGGAAAACCTAGCAAATATTATGACCAAGCCAATTAATACTGACAAGTTGTATGGAGTAGATCCTCTTGTGGGTTAGCAGACACGTAAGCAGCATGACAATGGCGAAGCAGAAAGGATGGTGTGGAGATTGATTGATTCTCAATCAAATCTGCAAGTGGGAGAATGTCAATAATGAATACTGCAAATCTAGAAGCCAACCGTTCTAGATGCAGCCCATTTTGAATGCCGAAATTGTTGAGAAAGAAAAAAGAATTTGGTAGCAGCATAAGTTTGAAGAAGAAGAAAGAAGAATGAAAAAACTTTGAAATTCAAAGGCGGTTGAAAGAAAAATAAAATAAAATAACAATAAAAAATTTAAATAAATAGAAAAGGAAAAGGGAATGAAGCTTATAAATAGAGGCTTCATTCTGCTCTTCAATCTATCCATTCTTCAGTTCTCAATCTATTTTGTGAGTGAGAAAAATTAAGAGTTGTGTGAGAGATGAAGAGTTTTTATATTATTGTGCAATTAGTGAGTGAGAGATTGGGTTTATTAGGGTTTTGGGTAGTGAACCAAAATATTACAATACTTGTAATCATCATTTCACTAGTGAAATATTTTCCTTCTATCTTCACCCGTGGACATAGGCTAAAAGCTGAATCACGTAATTTCTTGGTGTCCTCTTTCTGCTTGTTCTTTAATTTCTTCCAATTTCATTTTAGTTGTGGCCCTGCTTCACCCACCAATTTCCTAACAGCCTATAAATAGAAGGCTTCGTTTCCCTTTTTAACATTCAATTCTTCTCTTGTTCTTCAGATCCATTTTGAGACATGAAAAAGCCAAGTGAGAGTTGAGTGATTAGTGAGTGAGAGATTGGGAGCATTGGGGCTCTAGGTAGTGAGCCAAAAATACTATAATACTTGTAATCCTCATTTTATTAGTAAAATATTTTCTTTCTGCATTCGCCCGTGGACGTAGACTAAAAGCCAAACCATGTAATTTCTAGTGTCCCTGTGTGATTTTGTTGTCTCATTATTTTTCAATTTTACTTTAGTTGCGTGTCTACTTCACCAATCAATTTCCAACACATGAGGCTATGGTCCGTATTACAAAATCGAGCCCTATGGGTATGAGGCTGAAATATGTATTACAAGATCGAGAACCAAGAGCATGAGGCTCATTAGACAGTACCGTTAGGAGCAAAATCCTGGTGGTACCAGGTTATAAATCCAGCAGTTCGCGCCAATTGTGGTGACCTTTTGCACCAGAAACTTTAGCTTCGCGTGGCCGTTTTTCGCTGCTTTCTAGCAGCGGTGAAGGTTGTATCACCGCTGCCCGTTCGTTTATGCCATTGGGTCCAATTTAATAAAATTATGCGTACGACATAATATATATAATAAATATCTAAATTCAAGTCGCCAGCAGTGACAATGTCATAAACTAGAAATTTGATAATATCAAATACATTATGATATTTGACTTTGGATTACTAGAATCACGTGAAGTGATTTCGAAAGAGATTGTATTTCCGTATTAATTAATATAAAAAGGTATCAATTCTGAATGAACCTTAGTTCTAACTGCAACCTTAATTAAGAGATTAGCTGTCCATGATCGTAGCTAGCTCCCTCGTGTTTCCTACTAATCTAAGCATCAGCCGTTGATCTCGCATCTGCTTGAATTTATATATTTACATATTATGAATTATTGCTGATAGACTATATATATTGCCAGCAAATTAAAGGAATATGTTTGTCGAGTCCAGCACCGACCACAGATCTTCAGTTATCTGCCATGAGATGCTTCTCAGCCATTAAAAAATGTTTCAGCATTTTCAAAGAAAAGACGGTATTATGTAATGCTGTTAGTTCGTCTTGTCAATAATTAAACACGTCCCAATCACCGACCTTGGCACTATTGTCGGCTACTTCAGTCTATATATATATGTACACCACATATGTGTATTTCACAAATAGCGAAACCTCGCAGAAGCAACTTGATTACTTCTTGAGTTTTGACTACCGAAGCAGAGATCTTTGCGATTTGAAGAATATGGAAACTACTTGCGCAGGTTTTTAGGCCATTTTCAGTTGAATTACGATACTTACAATTTTGAAATGTGTACTTACGACTAGGTTTTCTATTATAAAATTTCAGGAGATAACAGTTGGTCCGAGGGGGTCCTTGCACTACTTCCTCTTCTCAGCATTTCAGATGATCGCGTTGCGAATGAGGATCTTGATTTTCTCGTTGTCCCTCAATATGGGAGAAATGCCGACCGCACTGGTTAATTAAAATGTTATTCTTTTCTGTTGTGTTTAACTGAATAAAAATATGGGTACTGCTTTACCTATCAATCGTGGGAGTGTTAGTTCGTTTTTATCAATTGATATGATCTCTTGAGATGTACAAGAGATTTTCTTTGTCTATTTACGTGTACCATGTTTCCCAGAAGAGGAAATAAATAAAAAAATTATTTTGTGTCAACTAAATTATGCTCTTTCTTGTTGGATAATTTTCTGAAATAAATTTCACATATTTATTAGCTAATTCTTGGAGTTAGCAAGTGATCCCTGGGTCATAATTTATTGAATATTCAATATAGAGTTAGAGCTCCAGCCATTTAAAATAGGCAACATTGTGAAATGATGATTCATCCGCCATTGGACTGCTTGAAATAAATTTTTCAAAATTTTAATAAAAAGGTCTAGCTATTTGATCCCAAAATTTCACTCTCCACACCCATTTTCTCAACATTCACGCAATCTAAATTTAAAAATAAAAAATTTTACTCTATAAATCTTTCAAAAATCCAAAAATAACGCTATTATTAAATTACCCTATAAATTTTTTTCTGCTTATTCTTCTCCTTTTTCTTCTTCTTCATTCACTTTTTTTTTTCTTTTCTCACACCCTTTTATATAATACTAAATGGTGACAGCATAAGTGGTCTAACCCTGATCAACCTTGCTAACATTAAATTACAAACGGCAGAATATATCACGCATGGGTTTACAATGAAATTATCGATTTATTTTCCATCCACTGGCCTTCATGAAAGTCTTTACAATATTGTAACATAATTGCACGAAGCAAAACTTCTTCTGGATTTTTTCATTCATCTCCATAAATCCCATAGTGTTCAAATCAGCTTAATTAATTATTAGTTATGCAAGTCGACGATTCTATTTTTCTTAAAGCCTTAGAGATTGTCATTTTTCATTTCTATTGTTTGCTTTGGTATTTGATTGTATCTCCAAAAGACGCAGAAATTTTTTATTAGTTAAAGCAGAATTTTCATTCAGTTCCTAGCGACTGCGTGTCTTTTTATTGTTCCATAATGGTAATTGTCATAACAGATAATTTGATAATAAAAATTATTGTAAAATTATAATTGTTAAGAGTTTTTTTTTTTTTTTGTGAGTTCAAAAGCCGCACCCTTAACAAAACAATTTATTATACAGATTTTCATTACGTGAATTACGGTTAAAGACAATTTATTATGAGCTATTATATCATAATTGCTTTGAACACCTATTATAACAGACCCATTGTTTAACATTTATTTCTCAGGCCTTAAAGCATAAAAAAAAAATAATTTATAGTATCTTAAAAAATACTTAGGTTGCATTTATTTTTTTGTCTGAGATCTGAATATATTTGAATTTACTTAAAGTCTGAATAAATCTGAATGGAAATGTCTAAATAACATGTTTTATTCTTCATTTTTCAAAAAAATCAAACCGCACCTTAATTGAGCGAGAAGAGAATCAATATTTTGAAAGCTTTTCACTAGAATTGTGTGACCCTTTTAATTTTTCAAAAACATAAAATAAAAGTACAGTAAAAATAGCATTCTTTTCCTGATTTCAAAAATTAACTAAAAAAAGTTGACGTCTTAAACCTATTCCACTTCTTCTTCGTTATTATTCTTTTCTTGCCATCACGTTCTTTGTCGATCGCAAGTGTTTTTTGGTGCACGTTCCCAATTTCGAACATTTGTGTTAAACTAAATGAAAACTAATTAGAAATAAAATTGTGTTAAAGAATTTATTTACATCTTGACTGGACCATGGTTGTAATTGTATATATCGTTTATTTTTTTCCTCCAAAAATTTGGGTGTGTTAAGTAGTTTTTTTGATGTGTTGATTAAAGAAAGACAAAAATCTGGGCACAAGAGGTCGAGATGTGTCTTACTAAGAATGAGCCCTATGAGCATGAGGCTGTGGTTCATATTTTAAAATTGAGGCCTACGAGTATGAGGCTGAAATACGCATTACAAGATCGAGAACAAGGAGCATGAGGCTCGCCGGCCACTACCGTGAGGAGAAAATTCTGGTGGTACCGGGATTGAAATCCAGCAGTTCGCGCCAATTGTGGCGACCTCTTGGGCCAGAAACCTCAGCTTCGTGTGGCCGTTTTTGGCTGCTTTCTAGCAGCGGTGAAGGTAGTATCACCGCTACCCATTCTTTTATGCCATCGGGTCCAATTTAATAAAATTATGTGTACGACATAATATATATAACAAATATCTAAATTCTAGTCGCCAGCAGTGACAATGTCATAAACTAGAAATTTGATAACATCAAATACATTATGATATTTGACTTTGGATTACTAGAATCACGTGAAGTGATTTCGAAAGAGATTGTATTTCCGTATTAATTAATATAAAAAGGTATCAATTCTGAATGAACCTTAGTTCTAACTGCAACCTTAATTAAGAGATTAGCTGTCCATGATCTTAGCTAGCTCCCTCGTGTTTGCTACTAATCTAAGCATCAGCTTTGATCTCGCATCTGCTTGAATTTATATATTTACATATTATGAATTATTGCTGATAGACTATATATATTGCCAGCAAATTAAAGGAATATGTTTGTCGAGTCCAGCACCGACCACAGATCTTCAGTTATCTGCCATGAGATGCTTCTCAGCTATTAAAAAATGTTTCAGCATTTTCAAAGAAAAGACGGTATTATGTAATGCTGTTAGTTCGTCTTGTCAATAATTAAACACGTCCCAATCACCGACCTTGGCACTATTGTCGGCTACTTCAGTCTATATATATATGTACACCACATATGTGTATTTCACAAATAGCGAAACCTCGCAGAAGCAACTTGATTACTTCTTGAGTTTTGACTACCGAAGCAGAGATCTTTGCGATTTGAAGAATATGGAAACTACTTGCGCAGGTTTTTAGGCCATTTTCAGTTGAATTACGATACTTACAATTTTGAAATGTGTACTTACGACTAGGTTTTCTATTATAAATTTTCAGGAGATAACAGTTGGTCCGAGGGGGTCCTTGCACTACTTCCTCTTCTCAGCATTTCAGATGATCGCGTTGCGAATGAGGATCTTGATTTTCTCGTTGTCCCTCAATATGGGAGAAATGCCGACCGCACTGGTTAATTAAAATGTTATTCTTTTCTGTTGTGTTTAACTGAATAAAAATATGGGTACTGCTTTACCTATCAATCGTGGGAGTGTTAGTTCGTTTTTATCAATTGATATGATCTCTTGAGATGTACAAGAGATTTTCTTTGTCTATTTACGTGTACCATGTTTCCCAGAAGAGGAAATAAATTAAAAAATTATTTCGTGTCAACTAAATTATGCTCTCTCTTGTTGGATAATTTTCCGAAATAAATTTCACATATTTATTAGCTAATTCTTGGAGTTAGCAAGTGATCCCTGGGTCATAATTTATTGAATATTCAATATAGAGTTAGAGCTCCAGCCATTTAAAATAGGCAACATTGTGAAATGATGATTCATCCGCCATTGGACTGCTTGAAATAAATTTTTCAAAATTTTAATAAAAAGGTCTAGCTATTTGATCCCAAAATTTCACTCTCCACACCCATTTTCTCAACATTCACGCAATCTAAATTTAAAAATAAAAAATTTTACTCTATAAATCTTTCAAAAATCCAAAAATAACGCTATTATTAAATTACCCTATAAATTTTTTTCTGCTTATTCTTCTCCTTTTTCTTCTTCTTCATTCACTTTTTTTTTTCTTTTCTCACACCCTTTTATATAATACTAAATGGTGAGAGCATAAGGGGTCTAACCCTGATGAACCTTGCTGACATTAAATTACAAACGGCCGAATTTATCACGCATGGGTTTACAATGAAATTATCGATTTATTTTCCATCCACTGGCCTTCATGAAAGTCTTTACAATATTGTATCATAATTGCAAGAAGCAAAACTTCTTCTGGATTTTTTCATTCATCTCCATAAATCCCATAGTGTTCAAATCAGCTTAATTAATTATTAGTTATGCAAGTCGACGATTCTATTTTTCCTAAAGCCTTAAAGATTGTCATTTTTCATTTCTATTGTTTGCTTTGGTATTTGATTGTGTATCGCCAAAAGACGCAGAAATTTTTTATTAGTTTAAGCAGAATTTTCATTCAGTTCCTAGCGACTGCGCGTCTTTTTATTGTTCCATAATGGTAATTGTCATAACAGATAATTTGATAATAAAAATTATTGTAAAATTATAATTGTTAAGAGTTTTTTTTTTTTTTTGTGAGTTCAAAAGCCGCGCCCTTAACAAAACAATTTATTATAAAGATTTTCATTACGTGAATTACGGTTAAAGACAATTTATTATGAGCTAGTATATCATAATTGCTTTGAACACCTATTATAACAGACCCATTGTTTAACATGTATTTCTCCGGCCTTAAAGCATAAAAAAAAAAAATTTATAGTATCTTAAAAAATACTTAGGTTGCATTTATTTTTTTGTCTGAGATCTGAATATATTTGAATTTACTTAAAGTCTGAATAAATCTGAATGGAAATGTCTAAATGACATGTTTTATTCTTCGTTTTTCAAAAAATCAAACCGCACCTTAATTGAGCGAGAAGAAAATCAATATTTTGAAAGCTTTTCACTAGAATTGTGTGACCCTTTTAATTTTTCAAAAACATAAAATAAAAGTACAGTAAAAATAGCATTCTTTTCCTGATTTCAAAAATTAACTAAAAAAAGTTGACGGCTTAAACCTATTCCACTTCTTCTTCGTTATTATTCTTTTCTTGCCATCACGTTCTTTGTCGATCGCAAGTGTTTTTTTGGTGCACGTTCCCAATTTCGAACATTTGTGTTAAACTAAATGAAAACTAATTAGAAATAAAATTGTGTTAAAGAATTTATTTACATCTTGACTGGACCATGGTTGCAATTGTATATATCGTTTATTTTTTTCCTCCAAAAATTTGGGTGTGTTAAGTAGTTTTATTGACGTGTTGATTAAAGAAAGACAAAATTATGGGCAGAAGAGGTCGAGATGTGTCTTACTAAGAATGAGCCCTATGAGCATGAGGCTGTGGTTCATATTTTAAAATTGAGGCCTACGAGTATGAGGCTGAAATACGCATTACAAGATCGAGAACAAGGAGCATGAGGCTCGCCGGCCACTACCGTGAGGAGAAAATTCTGGTGGTACCGGGTTTGAAATCCAGCAGTTCGCGCCAATTGTGGCGACGTCTTGCGCCAGAAACCTCAGCTTCGTGTGGCCGTTTTTGGCTGCTTTCTAGCAGCGGTGAAGGTAGTATCACCGCTACCCATTCTTTCATGCCATTGGGTCCAATTTAATAAAATAATGTGTACGACAAAATATATATACTAAATATCTAAATTCAAGTCGCCAGCAGTGACAATGTCATAAACTAGAAATTTGATAATATCAAATACATTATGATATTTGACTTTGGATTACGTGAATCACGTGAAGTGATTTCGAAAGAGATTGTATTTCCGTATTAATTAATATAAAAAGGTATCAATTCTAATGAACCTTAGTTCTAACTGCAACCTTAATTAAGAGATTAGCTGTCCATGATCTTAGCTAGCTCCCTCGTGTTTCCTACTAATCTAGGCATCAGCCGTTGATCTCGCATCTGCTTGAATTTATATATTTACATATTATGAATTATTGCTGATAGACTATATATATTGCCAGCAAATTAAAGGAATATGTTTGTCGAGTCCAGCACCGACCACAGATCTTCAGTTATCTGCCATGAGATGCTTCTCAGCCATTAAAAAATGTTTCAGCATTTTCAAAGAAAAGACGGTATTATGTAATGCTGTTAGTTCGTCTTGTCAATAATTAAACACGTCCCAATCACCGACCTTGGCACTATTGTCGGCTACTTCAGTCTATATATATATGTACACCACATATGTGTATTTCGCAAACAGCGAAACCTCGCAGAAGCAACTTGATTACATCTTGAGTTTTGACTACCGAAGCAGAGATCTTTGCGATTTGAAGAATATGGAAACTACTTGCGCAGGTTTTTAGGCCATTTTCAGTTGAATTACGATACTTATAATTTTGAAATGTGTACTTACGACTAGGTTTTCTATTATAAATTTTCAGGAGATAACAGTTGGTCCGAGGGGGTCCTTGCACTACTTCCTCTTCTCAGCATTTCGGATGATCGCGTTGCGAATGAGGATCTTGATTTTCTCGTTATCCCTCAATATGGGAGAAATGCCGACCGCACTGGTTAATTAAAATGTTATTCTTTTCTGTTGTGTTTAACTGAATAAAAATATGGGTACTGCTTTACCTATCAATGGTGGGAGTGTTAGTTCGTTTTTATCAATTGATATGATCTCTTGAGATGTACAAGAGATTTTCTCTGTCTATTTACGTGTATCATGTTTCCCAGAAGAGGAAATAAATAAAAAAATTATTTCGTGTCAACTAAATTATGCTCTCTCTTGTTGGATAATTTTCTGAAATAAATTTCACATATTGATTAGGTAATTCTTGGAGTTAGCAAGTGATCCCTGGGTCATTATTTATTCAATATTCAATATAGAGTTAGAGATTCAGCCATTTAAAATAGGCAACATTGTTAAATGATGATTCATCCGCCATTGGACTGTTTGAAATCAATTTTTCAAAATTTTAATAAAAAGGTCTAGCTATTTGATCCCAAAATTTCACTCTCCACACCCATTTTCTCAACATACACGCAATCTAAATTTAAAAATAAAAAATTTTACTCTATAAATCTTTCAAAAATCCAAAAATAACCCTATTATTAAATTACCCTATAAATTTTCTTCTTCTTCTTCATTCACTTTTTTCTTTCTTTCCTCACACCCTTTCATATAATACTAAATGGTGACAGCATAAGGGGTCTAACTCTGATCAACCTTGCTAACATTAAATTACTAACGGCAGAATGTGTCACGCATGGGTTTACAATGAAATTATCGATTTCCTTTTCATCCACTGGCCTTCATGAAAGTCTTTATAATATTGTATCGTAATTGCAAGATGCAAAAGTCCTGGAATTTTTCATTCATTTCCATAAATGCCATAGAGTAGCTTAATTAATTTTTAGTTTTACATATCGACGATTCTATTTTTTATTTCTGTTGTTTGCTTTGGGTATTTGATTGTGTATCTTCAAAACACACAGAAATTTTTTGTTAGTTTATGCAAAAGTTCCATTCACTTCCTAGCAACTACGGCGTTTTCTTCTTTTGGTCCTAAACGGTAATTGTCATAATGGATAATTTGATAATAAAATTTATTCAGAAATTATAGTTGTAAATACTTTTTTTGTGAGTTCAAATACCGTACCCTTAATAAAATAATTTATTATAAAAATATTCATTATGTGAATTACTATTAAAGACAATTTATTATGAGCTAACATAACATAATTACTATAAAGACCTATTGTAACACACTCATTAACATATAATTCTCGTGCCTTAAACCATAAAAAATTCAATTTCTAATAGCTTAAACAATATTTAAGTTGCATTTATTATGTAGGACGTTATTATAGGATTCTAGAATTTTTATTATTTCTGGACTTTCTATTTAATTAGTGTTAATTTGGTATGTCTTATTCTTCTATTTCTATTATAATTGTGATTTTGTATTTCTTTTTAAATTAACTTAGGAAAGTAGGTTTACTCTATTATAAATAGAGTGGTCTTATTATTATAACTTCAATTTCAATTATTTAATAAACCCTTTTTTATAATTTCCTCTGAAATTATCTATCAAAAATCTCTCTTGTAAAGTTATTTGGACTACAGCGTCATCTAATGTCACTTAATGCGATATTAAAAAAATCTCGTTTAATCGTTTGGATTAGAATGAGATCTAATTACACTTCAATTAGGCATGACCTAATATGTTAGCTTGGTCCAGGACTGGAACGATAACTAGTGTTTCCTATCTTATCAATTTCGCTTCTGCTATGCCAGCTCTATCAGTTGGTATCAGAGTGTTTCTGTGTCAATTGCATATCTTTCCTAGTTACCCATATCTATCTCCACCAAATCTTTTACTTTAAAAAAAAATCACAAAGCCCTAGTTGCTACCATCTCTGGCCACTACTACCGCTGTTCAAGCCACCACCAGATTCATTGTTAGCTATCGACCAAAACCCAATCATTCTTTGCCCTTAATCAATCGCGTAGCCGCCGCACAGGTAACCCAAACCTATGAGCTCTCCACCAGCCACTACCATGAAACTTGCCACTTTTACCAACAACTGACACCATTAACACTCTCCCTTCTTGCTGCATGTCAAATCCCATCCACCACTGGGTTCGATTAGCCACCATAATCTCCTTTACGAACCAAGCACGACAATCGCCAATTCAAGTCGATTTTTTGATCAAACTACTATGAGTTGACCCTTACCACTATTGCCACTACACTCCTCACAACCTTGTTTACCAGATCCGACCATCTCCACTCCAAATCATTGTTTTCAATCACCGGCCACAACAAACTCAATAGTTGAGAATTATTTATAATTTTGTCCATTATGTGGAAACTTGACAATAAATAGCAAACTATCAACTTTGTCCTCCTATTTATCATGTGCCCGATTTGTTTGCATATAGTCATCTCGAGAAATTTCTTCATTGGTTGGGCAAGGTTGAGCATTGTTTTATAGCTTTGCACACACTTAAAGAACAGCAAGTATCATTTGTTTAAGTAAATTGAGATTTAGTGTTTCAGATTGGTGGGAATGGTTGCAATATTCTTGTCTTGACCACGGCAAATGCAAAATTCGATCATGAAACTGTATAAAGCATATTTTGCAATTCAAGTTTATCCCTTTTGATTATTGTTTGATACATTAAGTTACGATATTAGTTTTTTATTATGTTTATGAGTTTGAACAATTTTATAGGCGTACATATTATTATGAGCCTAAAGAGGAAACAATTATAAGATTTTTAAAGAGGCTAAATTTTCAAATTCAAAATAAGATGCCTACATACATAATCTACACTTTACAGCATGTAATTTATTTAGCCACACAAATCGAGTCCAAATCAAGACACAGTATCAAAGAAACTTTAATGGTGTAATTAAAATAATTGATGAAATCAAAGATTTAATCAAGGAATAGAGTAGCTCTACGAAAGTGCTTAAAGATATACCAATGAGTTCACCCAATTGTTGGGGAAGAAGACTTGTGTGAGATGCCAGAAGAAAAGAGAAGTGTTGAAGGTTATGAGATTATTGATCTATTTGATATTTTCAAAGAAGAGGTACAACAAACTCACTTCCCATCGATCAAGGTTTGTGGCAGCCGTCCATACTCACTACTAATATTTGGGGTGGTTTTGTTGCTGTTGACTGGTGTTGTGAGTTGTTGTTGTTGTTGTTGTTGTTATTATTATTATTAATTAAATTGGAGATTGTTAATTAATTAATTTTTGATGTTTGTTTAATTTAGAATGAATTGATTTGCTTCATTTTCTATCCATTGTTGCTCGATATTTTGCTACGGTGGGGGTTAATTATTGCTAATTTGGAGGTATGGTGTTGGAGATGGATTATTAGCCTTGTTTGGCATGTGGAGGTATTCAATCATGCCATTTGCCATTTTAATTTTTAGATTTGTAATTAGTAGTTTTATTATACTTAACTACATGTTTTATGTTTTGTTAACTTTAAAAAGACTTGTTGAAATTGATGTTAATGATGTTTGGAGTTGAGATTTTTGGATTTTAAGTGGTTGCTGCCAGAATTTTTTTGATTAAATTGTTCCAACTTGTTCTAACCCTAATTTTTAAATTGAATTCTTCTAATCCAAACTAACCCGAATCGAAATTTTAACCTAAATTACCAAACCAATCTAATCCGAATTATAAACCCGAACCAAACTGAATTTAATTTGGTTCGGTTTGATTCAGGTTAGCATTTTCAACCTGATTGGTTCAAATCTCCAACCCCATCAGGGTTCAACCCAAACCAAAACCTGAACAACTTGAATCGAAACTAATTTGCCCACTCCTAATAATAACTTCGCAACCAATATATAATATAAGTTGACTGTTCAAAGCACAATTAATTCATTAGAAATTTTAAAGACGCCTAAATATTTTTAGTAATGTTTATTAAAATTTTAAGGTAATATATATAGTATTGATCTTGTCTAGGATTTTGGACTTTAAGTCTGTAAAAGCTATTAATCTAAATGATTTAATAGTATAATATCATTACGGTACTAAATGATACATATATGTGTGTGTATACATACACACACACATATACTTATACATGTATGTATATATGTGTGTGTCTAAGGCAGACCAGCATCCTTTTAAAAATATCTTTAATTTTACACTCACTAATGTCTATTAGATTTGAGTTAAATCAATGGAGGAGATTTACTAAAATGAAAATTCAAGAATTTTCAATATTTTCTCTCTCTATATGGACCCCACTCAAATCTTTCTCCTTCTTATATTTTCTCTCCTTGTGCATGTGTTCTCTCTCTCCCTCTCTCTTCTCTTCTTTTATTTCGTTTGTTTTTTTTCCTCTCAGCTAAAAGTTTCTTTGCTCTGTCCTTGAACTGGTAAGAGTTTAAGACCACGTCTTTACGAGTCTAGTGAAATGTAAGCTCAAATAATCACTTCTCGGGCCTCATAGAATAGGAGTTACCTTTTCCATTAGCTGCCTATGCAAGAACAAACCTCCATTTGAGCTTCACCCCTTGGAAAGAATCAATAATTGGTGAAATTTCTAAAATGTAATTTGATGTTTTAATTTTTGTGTATTATAGTAACCAGCCCCATCGTATGCTTTGCAATCACATTATTCTTCTCATTCGATGACATACGAAGGATTTGGAAGTGGGAAATTCCAACAAATGCTACATCAACAATGTAATGAAGACAACAATTAATGTAATTGATGTTTGACTTATATCTGTTCAAATTATTTTTTCTACCATTTTCTTAGATTTGGCATAAAACAATTAATTGTAGTGATGATTAATTGCACTATCGTTGTTTTTTTTTTCAATAATTTTTGTTGGTCTGGTGGCTTTTTTGATAATTTTCGATGATATTTTTTGACAATTTTCCATGACATAAATCATTACAATTTCAAAGTGCTTATACTCACAATGTGCTATTTTGGCATCCAATAAAGAATTTATAACAACAATTTGAATTTAGTTTTAGACTCAATAAAGTGAAACAATGCAGAGTTTTATATTTGGATGGAAAATACTATTATATATGCCTATAACTTTTTTCCAGTAGATAGTACAAATTGAAACAATTTAAAAATAAAATTCAATTATAAAGCATAGTACAACAATCACAAGTATTCGAATGAAATCTTATCCTGGTGTATGTCTCTTTCGAAGTTCATCGTCAAACAATCGTTTCTACACTTCACATTGTTGCGTATGCTCAAGTTCTTTTATGCAATAATTGAAATTTAACAAACAAACGCTCAATCTCCAATGTCAACTTCCTCCACTAACAAGTCAATTTTCTCTTAGTTAGATTTACGATCTTTTGCCCATTAAAAGTTTTTACATTCTCTACATTTCCAAAATTTGCGATTTGGATTCTTCGTAGTACATGATGTTAACAACTTTATTTGGTCACCACATTTGTTACATATTAGCAATGAATTTCGACTTTCATTTGTGCTTGATGACATTGTCATTATTAGACTACTTTAACTACAAAAAAAAAATGAGTTCAAACAAAATCTAAAGTTCACAAACAATAGACAAAGTATAAAATAGAGTGTTGCTACGTATCAAGAATTAATATGCATATAATACATCAAACTCTTCCCCTGGTCATAAAATGCATAGCAAAAAAATGCGGTTAAAACAAGTCTGCTTGTAATATGGTTTCAACATGTGCAATACATAAACTACTAGTAACATATGTAATACATAAACTATTAGTGGCAGCCCACCCGCGAGGGTCATTGCCAACTGCAATAAATATCTTCAATTGCATTCATCTAGCCCTAGAATTACTCCCCATACAAAATGATAAAGACCAAAAATTCTACATATTGAATACCAAATTCAGAACTAAATATTCACAACAATGACCATAGCTTGAATTAGACATTTTCTTAATGCATCAATAAAATTTTCACCCAACTCATATTTCTACATTACACCGAATCAAAATCTAGTGATTTTCGTATCAATTTCAGACAATTAATATATCTAACGAAAAATCCAGGAATTTCCACGGCAATTTTCACACAATTAAAACTCCAAACGAAAAATCCAGCAATTTTCACAGCAATTCTCACACAATTAATATTCCAAACCAAAAATTCATCTTTATTATCAAATAATTACCTCCAAAATTTACAAAATTAATCCATAAACGGGCAGATTTTTAGTTTGTACTGCAATTAATACTCTAAACGTCAGTACAGTGATTTATAAAATTAATTTCCAAAAGAAATTAAAAATAATGCACAAAAAACAAAAATTTATCACTAACCATAAAAGGGCAACAGGAGGCGAAAAGTGAGGCTAGAGAGAGTGAGGAAGCGTGATGAGGAGCAACGATCTGGAAAGAGTAAGGACGACTGGTGAAAGTGAGGATAAGAGAATTCGAAGCGGAGAGAGCAAGGATGATCTGGACTGAGGATGATCTGCAATCATGAGACAATGAGGATAAAAGAAGTCGAGACAGAGAGAGAGTGAGGATGATCTGGCTTTTTTTTAAAATTTTTTTAACAATTAAAAATGTTTATAATGCTGAGAGAGGGAGAGAGGCGAAATGGCAACACAAGTTCATGCAATTTGGTTTTGGCATGAACTTGTGTTTACAAAAACCAATGTTCATGCCAAAACCAAATTGCCACTTGCCGGAGTAATCCCTCACCAAGCCTATAGCGCTAGCCAAACCGTTGTTTAAACGGGAGCCGTATGTATTCAATTTGAAAAAAGATTTAGAAGGAGCCTGCTAGCTAATCTCTTTGATGTTTTTACTGGTATGAACAAAATTGAGGGCTAATTTTGCATTGTGAATGTCATCGATCCAAGATTGAACTGAGTTTTTGGTGTATAGATCATTTCCCAATTAATTAAACTGAGTTTACGGCCTTTACTCTTTCTCCTCGAAATGAATCTTTTAGAAATTTGATCAATTTTATCCAGAAGTCCTTGAGGGATCCTTTTCGTTTGCATGGCAAAAATAGGGACCACCTGGATAACTGATTAAGCTAGAGTAATTTCGCTAAAGTCAGCACCGAATGTCAAGCTTACATTTTCAAAGCCATCAATTTGGTGCTTGACATTTTGGAGCCGCAGCAAAGGAAAAAATGAGCAAGAAGGGAAAATGTCAAACTGTGTTTGGTGCGGTTTGACAAAAGGAATAATAATAATAATAAAATAAAAGGAGTAAACAATAGCTACTTGATGCCTATAAATAGAGGGATTTACTCCCTCATTTCTATTATCCTATTCTTCTCCTCTTCAATTGTATTGTGAAATATTAAGAGTCTTTAATACTCTTAGTAATTAGTGATTTGAGAGATTAGGTGTATTGGAGTTTTAGGTTATAAGTAAGACATCACAATACTTGTAATTCTCTTTTCCCTATTAAAAAATTTTCTTTCTGTCTTCGTCCGTGTACGTAGGCTAAAAGCCGAACCACGTAATTTCTAGCGTCCTCTGTGCTTGTTCTTCATTTTATTCCAATCTCATTTTATCTGTGGCCCTACTTCACCCATCAATTTCATAACAAATTCTTCCAGCTAAGGAGAAGTGCATTATGTTCTACACGAATAGCTTTTTATCAACATTATCCACAATATCTGGATAAATGGCTTTGGTCACTCTATTGTAAAGTAACGACATTCCAAGATATTTTCCAAGACCTTAGCAGAGAACCCTAAAAAATCACTGATTTTTCTTGCCATGGCCGCATCAATATTTTTAGAGAAAAAAACCCGAGTCTTCCGTTTGCTAACTAACTCCCCTGAACAGCTACAAAAAATATTAAGCACCTTATTGATCACACAGGCTTGATTGTAAGAAGCCTCAGCAAGAAGAAGTAGGTCGTCTGTAAGAAAAAAAAAAGTGAGTTAAGGAATACCATTAGCAAAAGGCATATGGGAAATAATCTTTTATCCTTCACCACGAAATTTATCCCTCACCACGAAATTTATCCCAGGACTAAGTGATAAAGAATAGAATCCATATTATACTAGGATTAGTTTCCTAATTAACTAAAGTTTAAGACTTTTTATTTTCCTTTCTAATTTAGAATTTTGTTTCCTTTTCAATTTAGGATTTTGTTTCATTTCATGAATTAGGATAATTACTACTACTATAAATAGCACCCTCTTGTAGCCTTTGAGAGATTTTTGAGTTCAATAATATTTCAGTTTTCAAAACTCTGTGTAAGTATTTGAACTTAGTTAATTCTCGGTATTCTGAGGAATCAACGAGTCTTAACCCCTAAATTCGCGGCATTCTTTTGAATCAACGTGAATTTAGTTGTTCGTTTATTCCGGTATTCTCTAGAATCAACAGAATATTTTGAACATTAAACTTCCGCTGCATCCGCTTAGTATAAGAGCTAAAACCTGGTATCACCAACCTAACCCCACCTACCACCAAACCTTTCCTTTTTCCCTTTTTGATTTTTTCCCATTTAGCTTTAAAAAAAAATCTACAGCCTCCGCGTCAATCGCTGTCTACGGCCACTGGTGTGAAATTTCGTCTTGTTTCAGTCAATCTCCACCACCATCCGGGACAAAGCAAGCCGGCCATTAAATCCCAAGCATTGTTCACCGTCAATCAGCCATAGATCGCCGGAAGAAAACCAAAACTGCTGCGTAAGCCGCTACTGTCGTTCGCCGATTTTCGCTGCGATTTGGCCAGAAGCACCACTATCAATCCATTCCTCTCTATCACCTGAATCATGAAACGACAACATCGTTGCGAAGATTTTGTCTTGAAAGAAGTTTTAAATAGGATGTTGAGGATTTTGCGTTTGATTTCTCAAGATTTGGAGAAACTTCGAGATAGAAAATCTTTACATATAAAGTAGGCCTATGGATTTGACGAAGTTGTTCGTGATATATGTTATGAGGATAATGAGGAAAATAGTAAGCTTATTTTACTCGACAATATTATTTCTTCCGAGGAGAATATTAATTGACCATTCACGTCTACAACAAATTCTCCACATACATACATCGATTTGGATCAACCACTAAAATTTGATGATCATATTGATTTTGTGGAACAAGATGAAGTAGCAATTGATACAATCTCATATTATTCACTCGATTCAAATGGGGAGAGGTCACAAGATTTTTCAACAAGTGAAAAATTTTAAGAAGCACTCTTTTGTGAATCGTTTTTCGGAGAGCTTGGAAAAATGTTATGACAAGGTATTCTTAGAAAAATTGTTGATTGAAGATTTTATCTCGCGTTGTTGGACAGATTGGATGGATATAGTCACCCAGGTTGGAAAGTTTAGGATTATTCATCAACATCGACGCTATAATTTAATGATTAATCTTAAGACAAGTAAAGATTATCTTGGTGAGTACAACAAGCTTTCTGCTAGGAAAATTATCGAGAAGATAAATCCTAATGCATACAGATTGAAGCTTCCTTGTGATATCCGCATAGCCGATGTATTTAATGTCAAGCATCTTATTCCTTACAGAGGTGATCATGATGAAGATGTTGTTGCTGACAATTCAAATTCAAGGGCAAATTCTCTCCACCTTGGGGGGAATGATGAAGAATAGAATCCATATTATACTAGGATTATTTTCCTAATTAACTAAAGTTTAAGACTTTTTATTTTCCTTTCTAATTTAGAATTTTGTTTCCTTTTTAATTTAGGATTTTGTTTTACTTCATGAATTAGGATAATTACTACTACTATAAATAGCTCCCTCTTGTAGCCTTTGAGAGATTTTTGAGTTCAATAATATTTCAGTTTTCAAAACTCTGTGTGAGTATTTGAACTTAGTTAATTCTTGAGTTCAATAATATTTCAGTTTTCAAAACTCTGTGTGAGTATTTGAACTTAGTTAATTCTCGGTATTCTAAAGAATCAACGAGTCTTAACCCCTAAATTCGCAGCATTCTTTTGAATTAACGTGAATTTAGTTGTTCGTTTATTCCGGTATTCTCTAGAATCAACGGAATATTTTGAACATTAAACTTCCGCTGCATCACTAAGGCTCTCAATACATAGAACGAAAATATAATGAGAAAGAAGACCTCCCTGATGGATACCTCTAATGGGGAGAATTCATCAGTGACCTTCCCTTCCCATAATATTTGCACTCTAGCCGTAGTAATGCATTTTGTTGTAATTTCAATAAATTCCTTAGGCAACCCAATATCCTTTGGAGTATCATGAATGAAATCCCTCCTGAGCTGATCATAAGCTTTCTCAAGGTCCACTTTAATAGCCATTTGCCCGATTTTTCCTTTTTTATTTCTTATTGTGTGAAAGTTTTATTGCGCCGTCACTGTATTCTCCGTAATATGCCTTTCGGGGACAAAGCTTGTCAGAGTTGGTCCAATCAAGTCAGACAAAGGCTAGTGGGACTGAACAACTTCATGTCAGTGGGGTTGCTGGTTTTTGGAATGAGGACAATAAGTGCATGTTTGGGAGTTAGGATTAAGTATGAGATTAGATTAATTTTGGGATTAAATATTTTATTCCATATTTGGCTGCTTTGCTTCGATTGGATTAGGGAGGACTAAATCATGGGATTAACAATCCCAACTTATAAGTGCGTTGAGATGGGATCAGAATGAGAGAAAAAAATTATTCATATTTCTTTCATAAATAAAACTATTTTTTATTTGAAACCTAAAATTAATTACTTAATTAATTATTTTATTCATGATTTACTTGAATTTATTTTTTATTTTGTTGTTATAGCCTAATTAAATTTGGTACTTTTACTGCAATAAAATTAACTATTTAATAATTTGTTACAATAATTGATTGTATTAAATTTAATAATCACCAATATAATATTAAAAATAATCATGGAAATTAATAATACAAGTAAATAATTGATTTTATATATACATTATTTGCTAACTTTTTGATAAACTAAAATATGTCTAAAATATCTGATAAAAATTAATTAAATAATTAAATAGTTTTATTAATTTATATTTGTTTACTATAATTATGACTCTCCAATAACTAATTTACTGCATATTTTGATGCTCTTGTTAATTACCTTTAAATTAATTTTAATTATTATTCTTAAATATTCATTAATTTTTTTTGTATTTAAATATGATTTAATATTGTTCAATCCAATATTGTACCAAATATAGTACAGTATATAATATAATCTAACTTAATCTAATTTAATCCAATCTTACGTGCCAAACGCAACCTAAGGGTCTTATTAAGCTCTGGAGAGAGGGGATTCCCTTTAATACAGCGTTTACTTCTCGAATTGGGCAATTGGAATCCAGAATCGGAATGATTGACGCATTTACTTCACAAAAGTAAGGTTGGAATCAGAATCAAAATGGTGAGACCCACAACTATTTGGGAATGGGAAATGGGAGACTGATTACCATGGGGGGAGGTGGGAATCAGTCTCACATTCCCAGGAATTCTCATTTTACCCCCAATCATATTCAAATATTCTTAAACTACCCTCGTTTAAATCAAAAATATAAATATAAAAAATTAAAAAAAAAGCAAAGTCCCTAGAACCCGTGACCCGTGTTCTTCCTCTTCGAAACTGGATGCCGTGATCGTGGTCGGTGAGTCGTCGGTTCTGAAATCATAGGCCATTGCAGTCGGTTCCGAAGCGCCAGCCGTCGTCGTAGCAACTGGTCCCTATCGTTGGATCTGAAATTGCCGACAGCTGTTCGTTGGTCTCGTCGTGGGTGTGGGTCCTACCATTGTCGGTACCCGACTTCAGCGGCTGGTTTCTCTCTCCTCTTCTTCTCTCGCATCACTTGCTGGCTGAGAAACTCGTCACGATCTGCTGTTGATGATGATGATGATGATTGATGATGTAATTGTGGTGTAATGATGAAGATGATGTAATTGTGATGACGATGATGATGATGAAGATGAAACAGAATTTTGATTTTGGTGAAGAAGAAGAAACGAAATTGAATGGAGGAAGAAAAATATGTTTGTGATGATGATGCTGTTGATGAAGAAGATGGAATTAACCATGGAGAAGTAACGAAGAAATTGCAGAAGAGGGAGAAAGAAAGAAAGAGAAGAAAAAAAAGAGGAAAGAAAAAAAACGAAGAGAGATAAAATAATAATAAAAAAATAAGAGGAAAAAATTATTATTATTATTATTATTATTATTATTGTAGTAGTAGTTGTTGTTGTTATTTAATTTTATTATTATCATTAATTATTACTATTATTTATTTATTTATAATGTTATTATTAAATTTATTATTATTACTGCAAATGCCGCTGCTTTTTTATCGAGCCTCCTTTTTTATCTGAAGCCTGAAGAATTGAGTTGAAGTCCCCACCAAACAGCCATGGTCAATTAACTAATTAGCAACTGACTCTAGATCAATCCAGAGCTTCTTTCTCAGATTCAGATTGGGGCTAGCTTAGACTGCAGTGACCCACAACCAGTTGCTAGAAAGATCTATAACTTTAAAATAAATGTACTGTTTATGGTTAAAAACAAAATCCATCATGAAACCCTCATTCCACAAAATTCAAATACCTCTACCAAATCCCTCAGCCTCTACTTGATCCGAGAACTCAAAAACTACTACATTTAATAAAATTATTAGCTTTAACTCTGCTGATTTTGGGCCCCAAACTAGCAACAACATAAGGATTGTAAATTTTGCTCATGGCGTTAAAGGTTCTTCGAACCCCGATGGAGACCACTTTTTAATTCCAAAACATGATAGATAAATTCATTAGGAAAAGAAAAAAAATAGAATGAAGAACTTGGCCATATGGAACTTCAATAAAATTCCATGCTGTCTTCATCCTCCAAGCAAGCTCTGCAGGCGTCAGAATCTGAATCACTTTCACCACCGCCACCCGTGAAGTTCTCATTATCCGTGTCATCTTTGCCATTGGCATCCATTTCCAAATCCTCATTAGAGGGTTTGTCTCGATCTTCAATTAGGATTTTAGGATCAGCAAGCCCCAAATTAGGCTGAGAGGATCAAGAATAGCATCATTACGTTTCGGATGATAAGTTGGTGGAGAAAGAAATTTAATAACTATGTTTTACGGGGTTCAAGCCAGTGGGAACTGCAGTGGGAATAGGTAAATTAGTTGAGATTGAAGGGTTTGTTAATTGTGTACATGACAACGATTTTGCATGTAGAGGAGCTGGTGGGGTCTTTTCATTTGTAGGGTTTTCGATTCAAAAATAGAAGTTTGGTTGTCACGTGCTTTTTGCATGGCAGGACAGTTGCATGGTTATTATGGGTGGGCATCGGATCGAATTTGGGTCAATCCGAATCCGATCCGAGTTCGAATCGGATTCGGATTGACCTCCAAATCTGATCGGGTGAAAACTTTACAATCCGATCGGATTTGATTCGGATCGGTTCGGATTCGGATCAATCCGATTAATCCAATCGGATTGCATTTGCAATTAATAAACATATATAACCGAGTTTAAAATAAAAAATTAAAATTAAAAGGCAGCCCTAAATCCTTAAAATCTGAGATCAGAGTAGAAAGAATTGAAGAAGCACTTGCAGTCAAATTTACCGCACGGCTTGACCAAAGAATAGGAGAAGCACTTGCAGCCGCACAAACCCAACCAATCTCTTTGAGAAAAAGCCGGCTAGCTGTCAAGTCTCAAGCCGTGGATGAGCTGGATGGGTTTCCATTTCACTGTGGCTGGGTTCGGGTTCCAGATGAGGTTTCAATTTCTCAATGACTCTATCTTTTATTCTAGTTTGCTGTTGAGAGCAAGTTGCTTGGGACAACTTGATGATGATGCTTGTATATTGAATGTAAAGCGGTGGGGTTTTGATTTTGTCATGGATGAAGAAAAGAGCAGAGAAGAATGTGAAAGAAAGAGTGGCATTGGCTTCGTTTGGTTAGATTCAAGATGATGCTTCAATTCATTGTCCAAACCCAGCCACTGCATTTTTTTATTTATTGCATGGGTTTCCAATGGAGTCGGATCCATCAAAGCTTCTGAGATGCTGAGTTTTTTACTTTCATTTTTTGCATTTCTTTTCCCCATTTGTTGGCTTGCCTGCATTTTTTCTTATTTCTGTGATTTTAATTTTGTATTTCAACTTGAAAGTGACCTGAATCCATTTGATTTATTTGAGCAAATCCAATTTCAATATGGTATTACCGAACTGAATCCGAATTAATACGAATTATTCATCTGATCCGAATTTTATCCGAACAATTCGGATCGGATTCGGATCGGTTTTGAGTTCAGATTGCATTCGGATAACGTTTTTACCAATCCGAACAATCCAAAATCCGATCGGATTGACCCGAATCCGATCCGAATTCGAATTTGCCCACCCCTAATGGTTATTTATAGTTCAGGGGATCTTAGGATTCCCCTTGGTTTTTTATTCAAAGTGGGTAACGTGCATAATAATTTACTTTTTTCTCTTTTTCCTTATTTTCGAGTAGCTCAAACCAATGGCCCCCTTCAAATTTGCCCTCTTGATGACGGTTGGAGTTTTTTTATGTAACCACCACCCATGTTGACTCTTCCCTTTTCTTTACAGTTCACAATCACCCAGGGATCAAAACAAGGATTGATGATTGTCGAAGCCAGTAAAAATAAAAACCTACTCTAAATAACTTGTGTATAGTTATTTAATAATTTCTTCAAGAGATATACCTGACTAGGAGTTTGACTGTGGAGGGGCTGGTTGTCTTGGTGGGTATTGTTGTGGGAATCCTGACGACCTAACTCCATAGCTAAAGTTGGGATGATCCTTCCATCCCGGATTGTATATTTGTGCATAAGGATCATACCTCCTCTGAAGCATGCCTGGAAATCCTCCAACTGCGTTGGCTTGTTCAACGGGTTGTTCTTGAAGTGTAAGACACATATCAGTTGAATGACCTATATTAGAAGAAATGCCACAAGTTTTTACCTGTTGCATATTACCTACAACAAATTTTTCCACAAGAGAAGTAAGTTTATCTAAACGTTTAATCAATAGAAGAAATATTTACCTCATTCACCTTTCTTGAAATGAGATCTTGCCTGCTGCCAAACTGTTGTGTATTGGCAGCCATATTTAAGATCAACTCCCTTACTTGAGTAGGGGTCTTGTTCACCAACACACCTCCACTAGCAGCATCTATCATACTCCTATCCATCAATGACAATCCTTCGTAAAAGTATTGAATAAGAAGTTGATCAGATATCTAATACTGAGGACAGCTGGCACACAATTGTGTGAATCGCTCCTAATACTCGTACAAAGTTTTCCCAGGAAGTTGTTTGATCCCACAAATGTCTTTTCTAATGTTGGTAGCTCTTGAAGCAGGAAAGTACTTCTCGAGGAACTGCTTCTTCAAACCATTCCACGTTGTAATCGATCCAGGAGGCAAGTAGTACAACCAGTCTTTAGCTAGCCCATCTAAAGAGAAAGGAAAAGCACGTAGCTTAATCTGCTCTTCGGTCACGCCTTGTGGCCTCATACTTAAACACACGACATGAAACTCCTTGAGATGTTTATGAAGATCTTCACCTACAAAACCATGAAACTTAGGTAATAAATGAATAAGACCAGACTTTAATTCAAAATTTACTTCCAAGTCTACATATTGAATGTAGAGTGGTTGCTGATTCAAGCTTGATTCAGCTAACTCTCTAAGAGTTCTTTCCACAGGTGCAGCTCTATCCATCACTTGTTCTTCTGAATCGCTAGATGATTCAACCAAATCAGGCACTGTATCTATTTCATAAAGCAAAGGCGATGAGGATCATTGCTTAGCTAAGCTTCAGATATCTTTGTCTCGGTTGGTGTTTGTCTTCTCAATTTCAGGATCAAATGAAAGTGTACCTGTATGAGAAGAACGAACCATACACCAAGTAAAACGTAAAAAGGATTAAATAAATGAAACCAATCCCCGACAACAGCGCCAAAATTTGATGGTTGTCGAAGTCAGCAAAAATAAAAACTTACTCTAAATAAATTGTAGTGATTGAGCAGGGTCATGTCCACAGAGATTGGTAATTATTTAAATCATTTTAAAAATGTAAAATGCAAAATGGGGGGATTTTTGACAATAATAAAAATCAAATTAAAATAACAAGAATGCAATTTCAAAATTGTAATTCAAATTGGGAAAAGCTCTAGTTGAAGGAATTAACTCAGCTTAATTCGACTAGTGATCATTGATTCAAATATAAATCATTACTACTTATGAATAGACAGGTTATACCTATTGAGACTCTCTAATAGTCAATCTCTCTTTAACTAGTCGATAACTAAGGTAGGACCATTGGTTATTTTCCTAATCAGTAGACAACCCTAGATACGGTCATATGATTTAATCAGTTAACAGTTTGAAAAACCAGAAAGACCCAAATCCTAATCAACAAATGCATATAATGGTTCATTTAAATTAGATTGTTTATTCTCATAACACAACGCATTGCTATACTATTTGTCACAAACATTAAAATCTTCATACGATTAATCTTTTGATTGACAATAGATTAAGTTGATAATTAAATAGTGGCCAATTATCTAATTAACAAATATAATCATGACATTAATTTAGAGAATAAACAAATACCCACAAAGCAATAAAACAATTAAAGTATAAGAAAGATCTCACAGTAATTATGAATCAAAACTTTTTTAACTTTCAACCAGAATAATAGGTTTAGTTCATCATAGAGAGAAAAGAGAAAAAAAATCAGATCTCGCGTTTCTGTTCCAATTCCTTCCTTCCTTCCTTTTTCCTTTTCCCCTCTCTAGAGTTCTCTTTTTAATCAAATACTAATATCTAAAATCAAAATAAATATTAAATTAAAATTACAAAAATAACCAAAAAGATAAAACACGTTAAAATAAAAACTACAAGTCCTTAGTTGACAGCACGCGTCCACGCCTTATCAACAAAGTTTTTCTGACGCTCATAATTTCTCTAAGAAATCAATCATCTTTAAACATCATCTTGTAGCTAAAGTTTAGTACCAATTAATAGAATTGCACTTTCAAAAATAAAACACAAGTAAATCACTATTATTAAGTGCAAAACATCGATATTAAAGAAAGTAAACAATGCAAAACTAGTGCAGAAATTACAACCTAACAAGGATTCACCGTAATTTCTTGTTGGGTGATCTCATTTGGGTGGCCAAAACTCAAAGCTTTATAAGTTTGGGTAGTTAAAGAAATTTAAATTGGTTAGACTAAATTTTCATTCAAATGAGCTTTTGAAAATGTTATATAAAGAAGAATAAGAAAGCGATTGTCAGGGTTGAAAAAAGAGAAAAAAAGGCGAGAGAGAATAACGAGACAGAGGAAATTTTGGTTTTGGGAATAAGAATTTCAATCTTTACTTGGACGATTAGAAGACAATTTTAATTCTGTTTTCTCTCAAATTTTGAGGGTAAGTTTCTGACATTATCCTCTACAATCCTACTAGTCTTAATATTTATTTTATCTTCTCATCAGCTATTATTTGAGATACCAATTTATTAGAGAGACAAATATTAAGTTGTTACTGTAAGCTAAAATTATTGAGATTCTTGATATTATTACCCTTTAGTATTATCTAGAGAAGAATTTTATGTTGTAATCTCATTAATATAGTGGAAGATTCCATCGGACTATGGTCCTCTGGCTTTTCCCATTTTGGGTTTTCCAAGAAAAAATTTGTACCTCTTGTGGTTTATTGCTTTGGATTGTGTTAGATTATTTTGCTCCATATTTATTTGTGTAGTACACATCCTGTTTTAATCAAATAAAGAAGGAAATAATTTTATTTCTGCTTAACTTACTGATAAATTCTACGCCCCCCTTTTCATTGACAGTAACCAGTTATATATATTACAAACTATTGCCGAGAACCCTTACTCTCCAAGGCTCGGTTCATCCCCTAATAAACCTGCTATTTGCCTAAAATACAAAGACTATCTTAAGAGAGAATATCTCTCAAAAAGATATGCATGCACTCTCAAAAGGATATGCATGCACAGGCACGTAATACCCCCCCTCAAGTTGGAGCGTGAAGATCTCGAACACCCAACTTGCAAAGGAGATAGTCAAAGTTCGTTTTCCCCAACGCTTTTGTAAATATGTTGGCCAATTGAGCAGTAGTGGAAACATATGATGGACAAACTAGCCCTTCAGTCACCGCATCGCGAACGAAGTGGCAGTCAGCCTCGATATGCTTTGTTCTTTCGTGAAAAATTGGATTTTGTGCAATGTACAATGCCGACTGACTATCACAATACAGCTTCATGCCCTTCGGATGACGCACACCCAAGTCTCCTAAAAGTTGTTTAAGCCACTTTAACTCACACACTGTTGCCGCCATGGATCTATACTCAGCCTCTGCAGACGACCGAGACACAGTTTGTTGCTTCTTGGTCTTCCATGACACTGGAGAATAACCAAGTAACACGAACCATCCTGTCAAGGAACGTCGCGTAAGTGGACAACTAGCCCAATCGGAGTCACACCACCCTTCTAGACTCAGTTCACTATCAGCACGAAGCAAAATCCCTTGCCTCGGACTCTTCTTCAAATATCTCACAACCCTGAGAGCCGCCTCCCAATGAGCCGCACGGGATGACATGCTGGCAACACACATTCTCCCCAAAATTTGATTGGTAAATTCCCTTGAAATCTTAATGCTCGAGCCACATTCAAAATGTGTTGGTGTTTTCTCTCAACCCCCCCATTTTGTTGTGGAGTCCCAACACAAGAAGTCTCAAACAGAATGTCATTATGTTGGAAATACTCATGCAAACAATTAAATTATGTCCCATTGTCACTTCTCACACGTTTTATCACTTGTTCAAATTGTCGTTCAACCATCGCAACAAAATTAAGAAACATAGATTCAACTTCCATTTTATTGCATAGTAAATATACCCAAACTCCTCTGGAAAAATCATCTACTATTATTAAAAAATAATTAGCCCCACATGAAGAACGAGTCTTGTAAGGCCCCCACAAATCCAAATGAACAAGTTCAAAAATGCTACTAGCTTTATTCGTACTAATGGGAAAACTAAATCTAGATTGCTTGGCACGCGGACATATATCACATGCTTTATTATTTTTCCTACAAGAATTACTCACAGTCGGAATCATCTTCAATATTTTCTCCGACGGATGCCCCATTCGTTGATGCCATAACTCGAACGATGAATCACCATCCTTTGTCAAGAAATGAGGAACACCACGGAAAAAATAAAGTCCATCCAATCTTTCACCCATTCCAATCACCTTCCTAAAAAGTATAACACAAATATTATTAGTGAATTGTACAACGCAATTTGAGGCATCAATTAATTGAGTCACAGAAATCAAATTGCATGTTAATTGTGGGACATATAGCACATTGTCAAGCCTCAATCCTCCTGTCAATACAACACTCCCTTTTTTATTTGCTTCAGCTGCGTTTCCATCCGGAAATCCCACCGGGCAGGATTTCACCTTTCTCACATTTCTCAAAGTAGACAAGTTACACATCACATGGTTCGATGCTCCTGTATCGATCTTTTTTTTTTGCTAAGTTCAAAAAATCGAGAAGTTGTTGCAGTTGTGTTGCTGTAACACCCGCAAGGCCCGCAGCTTCGGTTGCACCCGCCAGCCCTTGCAAGTTTCCTGCCTGTTGTCCAGATAAAGCACCAATTGATTTTAACGGGGACAGCGGTGCACCATAGCCTCTAAAATGCAAGTAAATACGCCCACCTCCTCGCCCCGTCCGTCCTCCCCAAGTCCTCTTCCTCCCGAGGACGATCCCACCAATCGGGATACCCGTAGTTGAAAGCAAAGGATTCGTCGTGGCCTTCTATTACAATGATTGCAAAACTTGTCGGTATTATCCATAACAAGACTTACCACGCGTATAATTTTTGAATTGTGAAGGCCATGATATTATCTCGTTCTTCCTTAGATGAAGACAATTCTCTTCCATAAGTCTTTCCGAAATTGAATCACTTGTTGATACGCTTCATTCAAATGAGCGTCGGCAATGGCTCTTGTTCAGAATAAGCAAGATTTGTTCGAGTTGAAGCATATGCTCCGCCGAGGCCGATTAGAAAGTGATGTAGATAGTCTTCGCTCTCAATTTTTCTGTGACTATACTACACGCGCAGCCTCCACAACAAAGAATTTCGCATATGTCTTCGTCCCATTTTTGACAAACGACAAAATAATTTGCCACGTTTGGTTGTTCTTGCTTGCACTCTCTTGAGGATGTTTTTAATTGACATATACGATGCCGCTTACAACACAAAACCTTTTGAGATTGTCAGAGTTGTGCATCATCATATTCTCCAAGTGTCGCCGGACGGATGGCTCAATGGTATTTGTCACCATGATACCAACATCGAATGACACTATATCCTCAAGTTTCTCCTCTGTTGTTGGCTTGGAACCTTCCCTTCCACAAAGCCAAATTTCCTCTTCGATTCTTTGATATTACGAACAGCCCTTGCCCATTCATCGTAGTTCTCACCACGTAATTGAATCGGGGTAATGATGTTTCCCAGACCGTCACTCGATCCAAGATGATACGTCATATCCACCTTTTTGTCACCATATCCTTTCTTTTCTCCTTCTACACCAGCCATGATCTAACGTGAAGGCTATAAAACTAAAAGAAGATTTCAAGTTGCCCTAGGATCTCTTTAGCACGCTCTGATACCATGATAAATTCTCCGCCCCCCTTTTCATTGTGTTAGAGTTATATATATTTGCTGCTGCGAGAACCCTTGCTCTCCAAGGCTCGGTTCATCTCCTAATAAACCTGCTATTTACCTAAAATACAAAGACTATCTTAAGAGAGAATATCTCTCAAAAAGATATGCATGCACTCTCAAAAGGATATGCATGCACATGCACGTAATACTTACAGCTATTTGTGTGGGTTCGTTTTCCCAACAGAGTAGTATCAAAGCATTAGGTTGATTTTTTTTTTTGGTTTGTGTAGTTGAGATGAAAGAGTCCTCGGCATGCATTGCTTCAACTTTGTGAATACATCCAAAACGGCCAGAGGAATTTCCTCGGCCCATATAGCTGTCTCCTTAAAGTCTATGGCAAATTTCGCCATATAGTGAGCTTCTAGATTACAAGTTCTGGGAGTATGCTTAACCTTTGCAAAATCAAACTGCCTACACATGCTTTGAATCTCTTAAATTACCCAAAAAATTTTAGTCCTGCAACCTTGCTTGTTGTTGACTAAATAAGTCACTTCCAGACAGTCTGTTTCGACAATCACTGAATGCAATTTTGCTTCTGTTACAATCTGAACACCCCATTCCACAGTTTCTGCTTCTGGGTATCTTGCTTTTCCTCTAAATGGTACAGTTTTGACAGCTGCCATTACTATTGTGCCATTAGACCCTCTCACCACAGCTCCCAGCCGTCTGTTTGAGATCCAACATGAATAGCTGCATCAACATTTATCTTATAAGTTCTAACTGGAGGAGGTTCCCATTGCTTTTTATAATTCTCAGCCCTTGACTTAATGGCAGTATCTTCATCCTCTCCCACTCTCTTAAAAGCTCATACAACAGCTTTTGCTTTAGCTGCAGACACCAGATGGTTCACCTTTTTGCCTTAAAAAATTTACTTGTTTCTGGCATTGCAAGCAGCCCACTAATAAGCTACTACCAGCTCCATTTGAGATTTGGTCAGCTTCTTGTACAAATCCTGCATCGAACTCACATATCTTGATTTATGCCGCCATGGAGCTCTACTGCAAAAGGGGCTTGCCTCTAAATTTTTTGGGAGCTTTTACAGTATAACTGTGAGTGAACTATGGTTTCCACCTCTTTATTGCATAATCGGCAAATTGGAGTTGGTAGGATCTTTTTTCTCCATAAGTTTTCTGCTGTGGGGAGAAGATTTCTAACAGCTCTCCAAAGAAAAATTTTAATCTTCTCCGGAAGGTTTAGAGTCCACTGATCCTTCTAGTATTTAGACACGTCACCAAAATAACTTGGAGTGTCAGGATACTTTAATTGAAAGGCAATTTGATAACCACTTTTAACCGAGTATTGCGCTTTTTTGTCAAAATGCCACAACACTTCATCATCCTTTTTTCCTTTCGATAATGGAATTTTAATGATTGCCTCAGCATCCTTTTCCCTGAAGCTTTGATTCTCAGAGCCAATCATTTCAGCCACTCTAGCATCCTTGTGTAAATTTGATGGAAAGATTGGTTTAAAAGTCGTTGGCCGAAGGATCCAATTATCTTTGAAAATCTGCACTCTATCACCATTTCCAATTCTCCACCTACTTTCTTTCTACAAAATCTGTCTCCCCCACAATATGCTCTGCCATATAAAAGAAGGATTACAACCAACCTTGGCATGAAAGAACTCAGAATGCTTATAGTATCTTGCTTGTATAATTCTGGCTACTAGTGAGTTTGGATACTGCAAAAGTCTCAATCCTTGCTTAGCAACCAAGGCTTGATTAAAGCAAATAAGATCTTTAAAACCTAAGCCCTCTCTACTTTTTGCAAAGCTCAGCTTCTCCCATCGTGTGCAGTGAATGCCTATTTTGTCTTTTTTGGAGCCCCACTAGAATCTTACCACTGCCCTCTGGATATCATCGCACAAGCCTGCTGGAATCCTAAACACACTCATGGCATAAGCTGGAATAGCTTGTGCCACTGCCTTAATAAGCACCTCATTGCATGCACTAGAGAAAAACATATGTTGCCACTTTTGAAATTTTGCTTACTACCCGGAGTTTCACTTCACGGAAAAAGTCTGCTTTTTTCCTCCTTACCATAGAGGGAAGACCAAGATACTTCTCATGTCTAGACACCACTTTGAGCTGGAAAAAGTCTTTGATGGCTGCAACTTGTCTTTCTGGGATCTTGTCACTGAAAAAAATGAAGGACTTATCGTAGTTGAACATTTTTCCTGAGGCTGAAGTATAGCATTCAAAAATGGCTTTGAGATGCTTGCAACTTTCAACTGATGCCTTTGCAAAAATCAAGTTGTCGCCCACAGATAGTAAGTGAGAAATGGTTCATTCTTTGCTGAACTTTAAGCCTTGGATTAGCTTGCTTTTTTCTACCTGCAGCAACATATTGGAGAAGGCTTCTGCACATAAAATAAATAAATAGGGAGAGAGGGGGCAGCCTTGTCGAAGCCCTCTCTGAGGTAGAATTAATCCCTTTGCGGTTCTATTGATAAGCACAGAAAATGATGTAGTAGTGATGCAATTTAAAATCAATTCTATCCACCTATCCATAAATCCCAATCACTTCTTGTAGTCTTCAAGAAGCCCTATTCGATTCTATCATATGCCTTACTTATGTTTAGCTTCAAGGCTACTTTGTCGTTTTTCTTGCCTTTGCTAAGCCTAATTTTATGGAAGCATTCATATCCAATTATAATGTTGTCTGTAATAAGTCGATTGGGTATAAAAGCACTCTGCGTGGAGGCAATGATTTAAGCAAGGATTGGCTTTAGCCTATTGGCAATTGCCTTAGTGACAATTCTATAAATTACGTTACAAAGGCTGATAGGTCTATAATCTGTGACTTTCCTAGGCTTAGCTATCTTAGGAATTAAGGCAATGTAAGTATGATTCAAAGGGGCTATGGTACATTGGTTGTTGAGAATGTGGAGACATGTTGACAGCACCCCTTCTTTCACAGATTGTAATGCTTTTGGAAGAAAATAGCCAGTAATCCATCCGATCCTGGTGCTTTTATTAGGCACATCTGCGCTAATGCTTCCAAAATGTCTTCAGCTGTGAAAGGTTACGCCAGTATATCATTCATTTCCTCTGACACCTTCGGCTTCATTCCTTTAAAGGCAGCATCCATCTGAGCTTTGGTTGGGTTTGTAGATGAGAACAGTTCTTGAAAGTACTCGCAAAACTCCTTGTCAACCTCAGCCTTCTCTTCAATCCATTTCGCCTAATTATTCTCTATCCCTCAAATCTTATTCTTCCTTTTTTCTAGATGTTGCTTTGGAATGGAAGAATTTGGTGTTTTGTCTCATTCCCTAATCCAGTTGGCTCTCGATCTCTGCTTTTAGTTCATCTCCTCGTCGATGAGATAGTTGTTGAGCTTTTGTTCTGTTCTTTTAAGGTCCTCCCCACCTTCATAATGTTTATAGTTCTGCTTCATCTCTTTCAACTGCTTCATCAGCTTCTCCATTTCTTTTTGTCTACCCCAAAATTCCTTTTTGCTCTAGAGCTTTAAAGCAGCCAAAGAGTTCTTGGCTGTTTTATGAAACTTTAGAACCGGATTCCCACGCTTCCTTCTTGGTAGGTAGCCCATTCTTGCTTCATTATATCCTTACATGCATCATAAGCACTCCACATGTCTTCGTAGTGCACGCGCGAGAAAGTTCTACTAGCAAACCTTGGCAACACACCTCTCTCTTGAACTTCCATCACAACTGGAGAGTGATCTGAAGTCCAAGTAATTAAATTATTTACTGCTGAATCATAGAAATTCTTTCCCTAATCTTTACTATGGAAGAACCTATCTAGTCTCTCTTCAATGAGGTGAGGACCAAACCTTTTATTCGACCAAGTAAAAGGGTAACCTGTGCAGCCAGCATCTACCAAATTGCAATCATCTATAGCTTTTCTGAAATCGACCACCATACTCACATTTCTGTTCCCCCCCCCCCGTTTTTCGTTAATGTGCAAGATTTCATTGAAATTGCCAAAGAAAAACCAAAGATAAGAGAACAGCCCTGCCAATCTTCTAAGCAGCTCCCATGTATGTTTTTTTTTTGCTTCATATCAAGGTGTCCATAGACTCCTGTGCACCTCCATTTCTTACCACTACCATTTTGAACTACCGCATCTATATAATGGTTACTATAAGAAGTGATTTCTACTTGAGTTTTACCATCCCAAAACATGGTTACTCCTCCACTCATTCCACTCCTACTGACTCCAAAACCATTTTCAAAGTTTAGATTTCTGCATTCTTTATTTATTTGCCCAGACCTTAATTTCGTTTCACACAAAAATAAAATTTGGGGTTTGTGCAATTGGAGAATTTTTTTCAGCTCTAGGCGCGTCCGGGGATTCCTCAAACCCCGGACATTCCAACTTAAAACTTTCATGGCTGTTGGCGGGGCTGGCCACTAGCCTCCGCCAATATCTCCTCCTGCATTTCCCCTATATTCTTCATTGTTGCCTCCTCTGTTGTTTTTCTATCCAGCTTAAGCTCGGTTTGAAGAAAGCTAACTTGTGAATTCCAAATCAACCGTTTTATTGGGCTCACCACTTTTATTTTCTTTTTTTTTTTTTGGGCTTTTGTATCCAATGTAACTACTATTTCTTTTGTTTCCAGTTAGCTCATTTGGACTCCCCACCTAAGCTTTCGTGGTTCTTGCCTATAGCTTCTACTTTTTGCCTTTAATCATTCTTTTAATTTGACAGGTCCCACTGCCCACTTCTTTGACTTCACAATGCCCTTGGATAAATTCTTGTTTTTGTTGACTTAAGCCCACTAAGCCCACCTTGTCTGGCTCCCATTCATTTTGGTTTTCCCTCTCTTTTCCACTTTCAATTCCCGCTCTTATGCCCCTGTTTCGAGGAAATATCTCTACCTCAGCTGCATCAGTCTGCTCCATGTCGCCGATTGTCTGGTGTTGCAGTTCCCCTTCTCTTTGCATTAACGAGTTCCCACCTACTTCTACCACGTTGCTTAATGCCATTGGGTCGGTTCTTTCATTTTCCTCAATCCGGTTTGACTCTGATCCGTTTTCTTCATCCGGGTTTTGTTGCAGGTTGTGTTGGACTTGGAGTGTTGCATTGGAGATAATTGTATCGGCCTAATTATGCACTTGATTCTAGTTTTTTCTGCTTTTGGTTTTGTTTTGCCTCGCTCTTTCTGCAGGGGTGATTGACTTCATCCACCCACCAACCGCAAGCTTTTCTTTTGGTTGTCCCTTATACTTCAAACATTCTCTGTATTGGTGTCCTAGCATCCCACAGCAAAAGTAAAAGTCCGGTAATTTTTCATATAAAACTGCTATTAGAATCTTCATTTCTCCTTCCAGTTTGAGGAATATGATTTTCTTTAAAAGAATAGTAATGTCTATAGAAATTCGAGATCTACCAAAAGCTTTGATGCACTCTCCATCCTCATCCGTATCCACCTCCTCCACCATGCCTACCTTCTCACCCAAATTGTGAATGGCTTCTTTGTGCATGCACATTATAGGCACATTATGAAATTGTACCCAGAATGTAGTATGAGTGAACAATTACTTTTGGATATCTCCTACCCCACTTGGTTCTGTTAAAACTATCAACGCCCTGTCAAAATGCCATGAGCCTCCTATTAACACCCTTTTCTTATCTGCTTCTATATTGAACTTGAATAAGAACATGTTACTTCCCATGCTCTCTATTTTCACCTCTTTAATGGTCCTCCACACTTACCTTATAGCTGATCTCAAACCTTCCAAGTTTACTCCTCTTGTTATAAGTATTTTGCCCACTAAACAATATGCCATAATCCTTACTCCTTTGGCCTTCATTTTGTCCATCACCGCTACCATGTCTTCTTCTTCTTCTTTTTTTAGCGTTATAGCCTGACATTTCCGAATGAGTTCTTCCGTATTCATGTTGACTTACCCAAAATCCTCACGAGCAATAAACTATCTCACCAACCACACTTTGAGCAGGAAGCTTAACTAATTAAAACTTTGGTAATTGAACTAAACACCTAAGATGTGGGTGACATAAAGAGTTATAAAGACTCATACACCTTTCATTCCTGATTTCTCTTTCAGAGAAAGAGAACCCTTTGGGAGAAAGACTTTTTCCACTGGATCTATTATGCATGATTAAGTTAAAGTCATAGAATTATGGTATTTGGAACTGTAGAATATAAGATCTGTTGGACATGAAATACTTACATGAATCCATTAAAGGTAAAGAAGTTAGACCCACTAATTTAGATGATAAGAAATGGACACAATTAAATCAAAAGGCTAAGGATACTATTAGGCCATAGACTGATTAAAGTGTGTACCACTATGTAGCGAAGGAATCTGAGGCTAATGTTCTTTAGAGGAAATTATTAGAAAAGTTTTATGAGTAGCTAATAGCACATAACAAAGCCAACTTGACAAAAAGACTTGTTAACTTGAAATACAAGGAGGGGCGTAATATAACTGAACACAATATTGAGTTTCAAGACTTGGTTGATCAGTTGACTACTACAAAAGTTATTTTAGACTATGAGTTACTAGCATTGTTGTTGCTTAATTCTTTGCCTGACACTTAGGAGACATCAGCGGTGTCAGTAGATAATTCAATGCCAAACGAAAAATTAACCTTGAATATGGTTACAGATAGGATGCAGAATGAAGAATTTAAAAGAAATGGTGTTAAAACAGTTCCCTCTAATTCATATGCATGTTTCGGAAAAGAAAAAATACGAGGGAGAAGCCAAACTAGAAATTCCCGCTGGCAGAATAATGATAACCCTAAAGGAAGATCTAAGTCCTTAAGGAGAAACATAAAGTACTTTTATTGTCAGAAAATGGGTCATGATAAAAGGGAGTATAGATTTTGAAAAAGAGAACAAACGAAAGAAAAAGGTGATGCTAAAAAAAATGATAAAGAAAACACTACAACCATAGTTGATGATGATATGTTTATTATCTATGATGAGAGCTCTGTAAATCTCATTTGTCATATCAGTGATTTAGTGACTGATTCGGCTCGTTTCATGTTACTATGCATTATGATTACTTTATATTCTATGTTAGTAGTAATTATAGCCGTGTTCAGATTGAAAATAAAAGGGCATCCAAGATTATAGGCATAGGAGATATTTGCTTGGACACCAGTTAAATACTAGTTATGCAACCCAAGAGGGGAGTGAATTAAGTTTCTAAAACTTAAGTTAAGTAAACCACACAATAATTTAATCTAATGCCTCAATGAAATCAAAAATAATAATTCAACAATATTAAAAAATAAAAGAATAAGGGAAGATAGAGCAAACACAAAGATCTTTTACGTGGTTCGGCAATCCCCGCTTACGTCCACGCCTCCAAGCAAACTAAGCTTAAGGATTTCACCATCCAAACCTCCCAATGCTTTAAGTTCTTACAATTGACTTTCAAGGTTTCAATGAATCTTTACAACAAGAGATTATCCCTCAATCTCTTAACCCAAGTGTTTCTCACACTCAAATTCTCACAATTTTGATAAAGAAATGACTATTACAATAAATAACTCTTTTTTAGAGTGGATGTACAAATGATAGCATAATGAAAATTTAATATATGATGATTTGCGAAATGGAAGCTCAAAATATTATGTATGCTCTTGTTCTTTCTTGGAAAAGTCCTTAAAATTGAATTCGATTTAAGTTTATATAGTTTAGACACAAAAATTAACCGTTATGTACAAAAACAACAAATAGGCGGCTTGCCTCTTAATTAGCTGGATCTCCGCTTAGTACAGTGCAAGTTACCGTTGCAAATTTTGGTTTTGAAAATTTGAAAATTTTCCATTGGCCGCTAGCCACTAACCATGGGCGACTAGCCTCTAACTCTATGTCTTCCCATTATTTTTTATATTTACTTTTTGGCCTCAGTACTTTTAAAAATTAAAATATGGTCTAAAATTTTTAAAAATTACATTATAACCCAAACTTTTATATTTTTACATATAGGTCCAAATCTAGAATTTCTAAATAATGTTCATTATTCCCAAAACTTTCTGAAATTATGATATGGCCTAAAACTTTATAGTACTTTTCAAAGAGGTTTTTTTCATAATGCTTATTGATTTCAAAACTTTTTCAATTTAATCCAAAATTTGAAAAATACTCAAATCCACAAAATATTGTCTTATAAATATAAAACCTTTTGGTTTATGAAAAGTAATGATTTATTAAACAAAATATTGAGCTTCTCAAATGTTGAACCATGCATATATTAAATCATATCGACTTTACAAGAATTTGTCACAATAATGACTTCGTTTAGCTAAACTTTGTTCTTGATCAAGCCGTTGTCCGTTGAGTGTTTTGCACTTGATTTTACTTGATTCACTCGCATAAATATTATCCTTCAAGAAATAGTAAAAATATGAAATACAATATTTATCATATCACTTAAGACACATATTTGTTATTATCAAAATTACAATATGTGTAGCCCTTTAGGCTAACAGTTAACATTGGCTGTAAGTTGTTGCTTAAAGATGTCAGACATATACTAGATATTCACCTAAATTTGATATCTATAAGCAAGCTTGATGATGATAGTTACACTAACTAATTTGATGAAGGAAAATAAAAGCTCACCAAAGCTCCTTAGTGCTAGCTAAGGAGAGGAAAGTAAAAACTCTCTATATGATAGAAGTCAGAATCAAGAAAAAAGATGTGAATATGACTATAAAAGATTCTGACGTTGAGACATGGCACAAAAGGTTTGGTCACATTGGTGAGAAAGAGTTAGAAACTTTTACCAAACAAGGATTTTTACCCAGCTTCGCAGGTATGTTTCTCAAGACTTGTATTTATTGTTTGACTAGAAAGGCACACATTGTAGATTTTAAAAGCTTTTCTTCATAAAGAAAGTCACAAATACTTAATTTCATTCACACTAATGTTTGCATGGTGCAAAGTAGATCAATAGAAGGTGCACTTTATTTGTGACTTTTATTAATGACTATTTTAGAAAAGTGTGGGCTTTTGCTTTAAAATTTAAAGATCAGGTGCTTGATATGTTTGAGTTCTTCTATGCTCATATTGAGAGAGTGACAAGAAGAAAATTAAAATGTGTTATGGCAAATAATGGTTGTGGGTATAGAGGACCATTTGAGTAGTTTTACAAATCCCATAGAATAAGACTTGAGAATGTTGTACTAAAAACCTCTCAGCAGAATGGTGTTGCAGGAATGATTAATAGAACAATTGAAGAGAAGGTCAGGTCAGGTGTATGCTTTCTGATGCTAAGCTTCCTAAATCTTTATGGGCAGAGGTTATGCGTACTGCAGTTGACTTAATTAACATTTCTCCTTCAACTCCATTAGATGGCAATGTACCTGAGGGAGTTTGTTCCCAGAAAAATGTTTCTTGTAAACACTTGAGAGTGTTTGGTTGTAAAGCATATGTTCACATTAAAAAATCAAAGTTTGATGATAAAGCCAAAGAATGCATTTTATTAAGCTGTGGGTATGAAGAATTTAGGTACAGATTATGGGATCCAGATACAAGAAAATTGATCAGAAGTAGAGATGTTATGTTTCTTGAAAATTAGATAGTTGATGATGCAAAAAAGAGTGATGAATCTCAGTTATCTCTAGAGAATCAGTTGAGGATAATAATGATGATCCTGATGATCATAGGAGAGCTGGAGAGGATAATAATGATGGTCTAGCATAATCGAATCAGTTGAGCAAGCACCTCCAGAACCACTTATACCACCAGTTGAGCTAGAATTGAAAAGATCCATTAAAAAACGAGGACCTTCTACTAGGCATCTTCCACATGAATATATGATGCTTACAGATGGAAGGGAGTTGGAATTTTTTGAAGAAGTCATGTCTCATGAGCATAAAAGTGAATAGGTTAAAGCCATGCAAGAGGAGATAAAATCCTTAGATAAGAGCCACACTTATGACTTAGTAAAACTCGTTAAGAGAAAGAGGGCACTAAAGAACAAATTGGTATACAGATTGAAAACTAAAAATAACTCACAACAACAGTACAAGGGTAGATTGTTTGTGAGGGTTTCATTCAGAAAAAAGTCATTGACTTTGAAGATATCTTTTCTCCTATTGTGAAGATGACTTTTATCTTAGTTGTTTTAGGATTAACAGCTAGCTTGAATTTAGAGATTGAACAACTTGATGTAAAAATAGCTTTCTTACAAAGTGACTTAAAGGAGGAAATATACACGGAGTAACTTGGAGAATTCAGTGTCAATGACAAATAAAAACTTGTGTGCAAGCTGAAGAAAATTTATATGAGCTGAAACAAGCACTAAGACAGTAGTACAACAAGTTTGTTTCTCTTAAGGGAAATCATGGTTTTAAAAAGATAATGTGTGATCATTGTATTTTTGTGAAGAAGTTCAGTGATAATAATTTTATCATTCTTTTGCTTTATGTGGATGACATGTTGCTTGTTAACCAGAATGCTAGTAAAATTGATCATTTAAAAAAAGAGCTTAGCAAGTCTTTTGCAATGAAGGACTTGGGACTGGCAAAACAAATTCTTGGCATGAAAATTTCTTGAGACAGAAAAACTGAGATGTTATGGTTATCTTAAGAAGTATATATTGAAAAGGTTCTTGAAAGATTTAACATGGGCAAGGCAAAATCTGTTTGTCTCCACTTGCAAGTTATTTCAAGTTTAGTTCTAAGCATTATCCTACAAGTGAGAAAGTGAAGCAAGAGATGAAAAGAGTTCCTTATGCTTCAGCAGTTGGTAGTTTGATGTACGTTATGGTTTGTATAAGACCAGAAATTGCTCTTGCAATTAGTGTAGTTAGTCAGTTTCTCTCCAATCAAGGTAAAGAACACTGGATAGCAGTGAAATAAATTCTTAGATATCTTAAATGCACTTCCAAGGCATGTTTATGTTTTGGCGGTGACAAACTTGTGTTACAAGTGTACACAGATGCAGATATGGAAGAGAATGTTGATTCTAGAAAATTTCTATCAAGATATTTGCTCACCTTTATAGGGGGAGTAGTCTCATGGCAGTCCAGACTTCAGCAGTGTGTTATTCTGTCTACCATAGAAGTATAGTATATTATAATTACTAAAGGTTACAAAGACAGTTTTGTTGTGTATTGTGACAGTCAGAGTGTCATTCACTTTGCAAAGAATTCAACATATCATTCAAAATCCAAGCATATTGATGTGAGGTATTATTGGATATGAGATATGCTTGAGAAGAAATAGTTGCAGATTAAAAAGATTCACACATCAAAGAATAAGTTAGATATGATAATAAAGTCGTTGCCCAAGGAGAATATGAAAAGTTGTATGCAGAAAGTGGGCTTGGTGGAGACCCTATATGATCTAGAGAGGGGAGATTTACTTGGTCCATCTCATTTGGATGGCCTAAGCCTAAAGCTTTATAAGTTTAGGTAATTAAATAAGTAAAGAATACTTGAAGGGGCCAGTTGAATTTTTTGTTAAAATAAGCTTTTGTAAACATTATATAAAAGAAGAATAAGCAAGCGGCTGTCAGGATTGAAAAAAGAGAAAAAAAAAAAGGAGGGGGAGAGAAGAATGAGACAGAGGAAATTTTGGTTTTGGAAATAGAAATTTCAATATTTGATTAGATAATTGGAAAGCGATTTTAACTCCGTTTTCTCCTAAATTTTGAGGGTACGTTCATAACATCACCCTCTACAATCCTACTGGTCTTTATTTTTATTTTATCCTCTCGTTAACTATTATTTGAGATACTCACTTATTATAGAGACAGATATTATACTGTTATTATAAGTTAAGATTATTGAGATTCTTGATGTTATTAGCTTTTAGTGTTATCTAGAGAAGAATTCAGTGTTGTAATCTCATTAATATAGTAGAAGATTATATCGGACTACAATTAGGGATGGCAAATAGTGGACCTGGGCTGGGCTTTTTCAAGCCCAGGACCAAGCCCATCGTTAGTTTTACATGAGGGCCCGGGCCAGGCTTGGGCTTTTTAATTTATTTTAAAATTTAAAATTATTATAAATTTGGTATAAATTAATGATCAATAAGTTATTACAATCATAAATAAATTAAAGAAAATGAATATTTCAAATTAAAATAATAAATAAAAGCTCATAACTTTAATTTTTTTTAATACTAGATTTTCTAATTCAAAAGCTCTCTTAATTAATTAACACAAAAGAGATAATTTAGTATTATAATTTTAGTTTTTTTGAATCATCATTTATTTATCAGTTAAGAATTTAAGTTTTCTTTTTTATTTTTAAATTACTTTTCAATTTTAATTATATTATTTTAATTTATAAAATTAGTTTTAAAAAAAATTAATGGGCCTGAGCCTTGTCCAGGCTTTTTTTCTTGGGCCCTTGTCAAGGCCCTCATGTGTGAGGGCCGGGCTTGGGACGGGCCAGGCTTTTTTGCCCCCCTAACTACAATCCCATGGTTTTTCTCATTTTAAGTTTTTTATATAAAAATCTGTATATTTTGTGGTTGATTTATTGCTTTGGATTGTGTTAGATTATTTTCTGCCTATTTATTTTTTGTACACATCCTGTTTTAATCACACAAAGAAGAAAAGAGTTTTGTTTCCCCTTAATTTGCAGTTGCTTTTATGGATCCCTCTCCCAACATTTCTATAGATGACGGCGATTTCTTACCAAAACCGTTGGCGCTTTCCCCTACACCATAATTCTTTGAACATTCAACAGGTTTTCTCATTGTGTTGGCTGAGGACAATTCTCATTCTTATGACCATAACTCCCACAATTGAAACATATAATAGGCAAATTTTTATATTCAATTTTTTTGCATTTTACCATCCAAAACAAATTGTGAACAAAGAGGTTTTTTAAGTGATTTCTCAACTGCAATAAGAGCAAAATTTCCCCATATTGCTGACTCAGCGCTGTAATCAATTCAAATCACTTTTCCCACGACATTTCCAAGTATATAAAGAATCCTTTTATGGTTACAAAGTAGAGGCATCCCCCGTAGGTGAATCCAAGCAACAATGCTTTCAATATTATTGTTGGAGGCATCAAAGTGAGGGTTCAATTGTTGCACTATGAGATAATGGCCAAGAATTGTCCAAGGACCTTGTGTTAGAGCATGATGGGCTTCTCCTTCTCTTTTGAATCTAACCAGGAAGAAGTCATTTTCAAGATCAATAACTGTGAATCTTTGTGACATTCTCCGAAGATCATTCAACCTATCGCAAAGGGCCCTATAACCAATAAATCTCCTGGAAAGCTTGACAACAACCATGTTCATCTACGGCCTCACCAGTTGTGCGTGGATCTTTTTTGAGAAGGAAATGAAGGGAATGCTTTCCTTATCTTCTATAGTCACATCTTCAGGATCAATTCCAAGTCTTCTTCTCTACCCAAAACTCCTCTTCAGGCTCATTTTGATCTTCCATCAGTTTATCTCTAAAGGATAAAGGAAGTGGATTCTCATCTTCATCTCTTTGATCACCAAACGTTGCTTTTTTTGGTTGAATTGTCATCCGCCCGTGGCCGTGTATGTTTTTTGCTTAGGTTATCGCTACTTATCTAGAGAAAAAACTGGCTAATTTCCTTGTTTTTTCCCCATTAGGGATTTCAATGTAGCGTGGGTTAGGAAAGAGTCAAAATTCCTAAATGCCTGAAAACCTCAAATCCGACATTGGGACCCTTTGACCTGTCATTAAGCGTTCAAAGATATATCCTTGAAGCTGAGCCTAGACCACAGCATCGTTTTTGTACCTCTCAAGTTGGACACGTCAGGCAGATCAATTTCCCGCTGCAACGATTATCATTAAAATGTGAAAAAATTAAAAAGAAAGTTAAAACCACCTTCAAATGCATTGTTTAATTACCATCTCCAATGATGAAGATATACACAAGTGGGTGAATAGTTTCAAGAGGGAAAAAATGATGGAAGATATGTGATTGAGAAGGTCAAATAGAATAAGATAATTACAACTTTGTCAACAAGAATCAACAAGTCATTTAGGGATGGCAGGAAAATCCTATTCTATTTGAGTCCGGGTAGTTTTTGTTGGGCTTGATTCGATCCGGTTATATTTTTGAACACTAGATTAAAGTTCAAGTTTCATCAAGAAAGTTTGACTATGGTCAGAAAATTCAAAAAATACTTAAAATATTAAAAATATATGTACTATTTTAATTAAAATACATTTGTAACATATATTAAACCCGCCCATAACATATATTTAAGGTTTTAGATCTTTTAGTCCAACTTTTAAAGGTTAATCTAAAAAAAAATATTTATAAACAATGAATTTATGAGGAAAATTTTTTTAAAAAAAATATATAGAACATAAATTTCAGTTTTTTGGCCCGGCTCGAAAAACCCTGACAAAAGCCATGTTAAGACTGGCTCAGAGTTTGGAAAGTTGTCCCGACGCCGATATATTACCACCCTTAAAGTCATTTACATCATTCATATTGTTGCCAACAAAGAAGCATTTGCGCTAGTAGTGCGCTGGCTTGGGTACCATTTCTCTTTCAAATTGCTTGGCTTTAAAATTGTATTGGCTATCCAGAACAATTAAACAAAGCAACCACTGTCAAATCAACAACGTAAATTCTCTTTAATTTTATAATCACCATATGACATTAGCATATATTAATTCTATCTATCTTATATCGAATGATTCGACTATTAAAAAAAAACTTGTTCGCATGTAATATTAGGTTTCTCTTTTTGGTTATTATTGTTTCACTACTTTAAGAATTATAAAATATTAAATGGTTATAAGAAGTGTTGTTCCTTATTATTTTTTAACTATAATTTAACAAAATCTTTAATTTTACTATTTTTCTATTTGGATTGTTAGTTGACCAGTTATTTTTGTGGATTTCTTTTTTTCTTTTCCTTGACAATAATGATTGAGATCCCAATTCTCAACTTAAGTTCTAATTTTTAAGTGACATTCATTAATTAGATAATGAATTCCGTACTATCTATGAAATGAATACAGAATACTACATCCAAACCGTAATATATAGTAGAACTAAACAAGATCATGGCAAATACTTATCTTATTAATTATAAATGTTGGCAATTATTTTTTTCCAAAGAACAATGGAAAAAAATTATAATATTAGTAGAAAGTTCTTGAATATTCTTCAAAATTGGGAATCCTTTCCCGAACTAATAGCATATATGGTAGCATAAATTCTTGTAGTTGACATCACATGCCAATAACCAAACATCATACTTGTTCGGTCCTGTTCAATATTTGGATTTAGTCCTATTTTCTCCACTTCTGTATATTTTATATGTAAATTATTAAGCAAAAAAGTATAGAGAAAAGATTCTCCCTTTCCTTTTCCGAATGCCAATAACGATTCAGATTCCACAAAAGCTATAATAAACAATCCATGCAGTGGAAATGATGTAGGATTAACACACAAAAGTAGTTCATGTGTGCAAATAGAGTCATAAGGCCACCCACATAAAAAATCATCATTAACGAATAAAATATTTACATATTGCAACAACAATATATATAATGATAAGAAGAAGAAGAAGAAGAAGAAGAAGGTGAGAATTACGTTTAAGAACCTTGTACCCATTAAGAGCAACAACGGAATCCTACTGTTTAAAATAGCAAGCAAATGAATTAATTAAGGGGAATTGAATTAATTAATACGTGGAGAATCGTTGTTGCATAATCGGCCAAAACTTCTTTATTAGTGATCATCTTTGTGCGTGCATGCAGCTTAATTAATTAATGTTAATTAAAATTTCAAGTTATTCCTTATAAAAAGAAGAAAAGATCAATAATAATTTTTTATTAAAGTAATTGATTAAAAATGATGTACGTTTTATTCTTCTGAAACAATTAAATATTATGATTTCTGAAAATATTATTATGAAACTTGAAAAGCAGATTCTTCTAGGAATTAACACGCTGGCGGCGCTCTCTGGAATCATCATACGAAATTGAAGACAATGAAATCCCGAGTTGACTTCTAATTACAATTTTTTTTTCTCTCTATGTTGCAAGTAATAATATATTTTTTAATGACTGATTGATATAACTTATCTAATAATCAAAAGTAATTATTTACTCTTATAAGATCTTATCAAAATTTTTAGTATTGTTTGTTTTCTCTTCTTTTTTTTTTTAGTAGAGTTTTAGATTTTAGAAGGTTACATAACTTATTTTGCCTCAACTAGTAAAAACTCAAATTTTAAGCTTTTGACAGTAGAGATTAAAAAAAAAATTTTAAAGTTAAACCATCTAAAATATCTTTTACTTATTTGATCATATTATTTTTTACTTTCATGACATAACTTTAAAAAATTTATTTATTAAAATAATTTTATAATTTTTAGCAAAAACTATTATTACAACCAAACAACTAAAATTTTTTTAGGCAAAATCTCTATTTATAAAAGTTCTACTAATAATAATTAGAACTATATTTAAATAAATTTTATTTAAAAAGTTATACCAAACGGAGTGTTAAGACATTTGAACTAATTAGTTAGACAATTTCTCATCTCATATTCTTAAAATCAATAGCTTAATTCTCATTATGAGTTTTCTCTCCAAAGATGCAAATGGCTTCCGTGCTCTCTCTCTCTTTTTGCTCAAGTTCTATGGTTTCGATTTTTCATTTTTCTTTTCTTTAACAAAGCATAGGGCTCATTATATTCCTTCCGACTAGTCGTTATTTGTTGCTTTAATGTTTAGTAAGAAACCTTGCTCCGCCTAGATAATTTATTTAAAAAAATAAATAAATGGAAGAAGTTGGGAAAAAGATCAATTAAGCAGGTTTATGATTTGTTTTTTAAATATCTTTTCTTAGAGTTTAAGCATACATTGTATAAGAATCTTATATAGGTCATTACTGTGATCGCATTCTGTTGTCTGATATTGAAATATTCTCTATTCCTTTTAGTTTCAAGGTCATGCTAATTAATGTCCACATTAGCAACATAACAGAATATATGTGATATTTTTGGGGCATTCGGAAAAGGAATATGATTCTTGAAAATTGTTTCTACATGCAATTTATCTTGACCTTTTATGTATATAAATACTTTTACTTGAGACAATGACATGATTAACTGTACTAAACAACTAAGCTAGGCTTTTTTGTGATTATTCATATTTTTCTGAAAAACATAATACAAAATTAATACTACTTTTAAAATTTTACAGAACATATCAAGAAAGAACGTTTATACAGACTTTAAACATAATTTAAGATCCTGGTATAGATCATGTCATATTCTCTGAACGATCTTTTAAAATTTCTTTTGGTACCTTTGCTTTGTCATATATTAAACTTCAAAGCAGGGGACTCTTAGAGAAATCAAAATCTACAAAGGTACATGATTCAAACTGGTAAACCTAATCTAGTTAAGAATCACAATGTTTGGCGCATGTGGTAGAAATTGGACAATCGTGTACACAGTTAAAGTGGTAGGCAATGAGATTCATCTTTGATATTCCTTATGATAAAATTAACAAAAGCACAACTTGGCAGTTATAAATATTTAGTTAATTCATTAACAAAAAATTCAGGTACCATAGTACTGTAACTATGGAATATGAAAATAAACTTTATAAATCTTGGTCGGCTATATATTTAGATCCTTTGCTAACCTAATTTTATGTTATGCATGGATCGAATGATGGATTCTCTTAAGATTTAGGCTGCAAATTCATCAAGATTTTTTGGAATATGTCCATCCTTATCACAAAGTCTACAATGAGTAACGATAAAATGAGCTATAGATGTGTCAAAGACAAGAATATAATTTCTTATTCATAAGAGATAAATCAGTTATGTGTCCGAATTAAATTAAAAAGGCAATTTTTCTGCAACCTGATTGAAGAGTATATAAATATTAAAAAACTTGGGAAATTATTTGTAAAGCTTCAAGCAAGATCATAGTTGTTCGTGGGGTTGAGAATGGATTCAGATCCCTGCATATTTTTATCTTTGATTTGTCTTTTTAGGTCCATTAATTTGTGGTTGATATAAGGAAAATAAAAAATAGATACATTTCAACTATACATGACCAATAATTTACATGTGTTGTGAGATCTTTAAAAGGTAAACAGAGACTAGATGATCAAAAAAATTTCATTTTACTACAGATGTGATTTTAAGTCAAAGCAACACGATACTAAAAAACACCTTAACCAAAGTTTTACTTCAACTCATCCATGGCCCAAAAAAAAAAAAAAAAAATTATTAGTTTAATATTTAATATTTATGTTAAAATAAATAAATACAAAAGCCAACAGATAAATAATCTAGCAAGTACGCACCTTTGAGCTCTTGGAGTAATGGACTAAGTTTTAGGCTTGGCAACGATTTTTAGGCAAAACATAAGTGAGGCAAGAAATAATAAATCAAAATTTCTCACTTCAATCTTTTAAGGGAATTAGTGCAATAAGTCATTCATCCCTTACAAGGACGTACGTCAACTAAAATTTATTTTAGAGAAAGAAATATATAGGGTCATCAATCATGTTCGCAGCAAGCAATTATATGTATATATAGATATGTAGTATAAAAGATACAGACGTCGAAGAAATTTCTATACATACTGATATACATATGTACATGATTTGAAGGAATTATTTGGGGAAAAAAGAGAGAGAGAGAGATGATGATGATCCGGCTTTAATTATTTTATATTCTATTTGGCGTCTCAATTGGATCTCACTTTGGTATCAAAGTATGATGTTTATAAGTCAGTGGATTTATATATAGGAGGCATCAGATGCAAGGAAGTTGAAAAAAAAAAAAATAGTTCCTAAAGATTCTGATAATTAATCAACTAGCCCATACCCCAATATCATCAATATGCCAACCGCTGGGGCAGCAGCACACACTAGTGGAATCTGAATCATACGTCAACTATTTTGCAACGTGTCCATCAGAAATTGCAAAAGGTACTGATCAATCGTTCATGTATATGAAAATTGACAAGAGAGAATTTGGAGATTCTCTCTTAATTCATTAGAATTACGACTTCATTACATTACATTTCATTTATAATTAAAAAAAAATCAGAAACACAATAATATAAAGACGACAAAATGGGGGATGAAAAGACAAATATGCCCGTCACTTTACGTATCATGGTTGTTGGTGGTGGACTTCAGTAGTGTCAGCTGCTGGGACATGCAGCATGCTTAGGGCAACTAAAGGGTGTTTGTTATTTGCTTCAGATTTCTGTAATTCAACATGATGATTAGCTTCAATATCTTTAATCGTAGCTGAAGCTGTGAGGTTTCCATTTACTTGATTGCCCTTCACCGGATCTGGTATCTCATCGACGCCGAACTCCTCCATCTTCTCCTTGTGTTTTCCCCAGAGTACCGAGTACAGTCCTACAACTATCAAGATTGCACCAAGCACACTGCACGCACCCCATGCCACAAAAACCAAATTAATTAGCTTAATTAAGTAGGGTAATTAGTATTTAATTGTTTAGTAATTAAAGGACTCTCTAGGACTCAAGTACAGGGTTTGAGCCTAGCTAGTATGCATACATTAATTAAAAAAAAAACACAAATCAATTAAATTACCTTCCAAGATAAATGTTCTCAGAAAGAATGAAAGAGCCCATGATGGCTACAATTATCATCATCAAGGGACTGAAAGCAGTTGCAAAAACTGGACCCCTTTTCTTTATCACCAGTCCTTGTACAAAGTATGAGATACTTGATGTTACAATTCCCTATACACAATAAAAATTAATTAGAATAATTGATACTTAATTAATTAATATATCATTTAGAGAAATGAAAGTGAATATATTACAGCATAAGCTGCAGCAAGAAGGTTCATATCCCAGCCAATTTGCCACGCAGAGGGCTTGTGCTCAATTACAAATGTGACAGCAATTGCTTGTAGAGTCCCCACAAAGCACATTAGTGATGTGAGTGAGAGCTGATGATTCTTGTATGTCTCCAATGCCTTGGTCTGTTAATTAAATAATTAAAAAAACACAATAATTGATATCAGATTAATTAATGATTTGTTCCAATTAAAATAAATAATGGGTGACCGCAGACACAAATTGCATTCACGCCAACCAAACTATGCTTACTTGTAAAACAAACAAAGAAGCCCAAGCAAGAGTGGCTATTATAAGGAAAATGGAGCCAAGGAACCAATTTTTGTCAGATGATGCAGTGGAAGTAGTCGCATCGGATTTATCATGAGGATGCGCATGTTGGGTCCAAAACAATTCAACAATGGGTCCTTTATATAAGGTCATTATCATGGCTCCTGCTACTGTCACCGCTGTTCCCACTACTTTTGCTTGACACCTTACTTTCTTCATATTTATTTTCTCCATCCTTTGACCCCAAAAGAAAAAAAAAATCCCATGATCAGCTTTCAAACAATTAAAGTTTCTTAATCAAATACGAATTATGAATATGGATCAGGATTAGTACTCAGCAGCGAAGTCAGTGTTGAGCCCTGAATCAACGATCAGGATTTTAGTGCTCAAGATGTGTTTTAGTTGTTGATTCAGTACTTAGCACGAGTAATTAGTTGATCATATATAGTGATTATATATGTATATATATGTACCGGCAAATGACTGCCATGACAAAGGTCATTGCAGGAAGCATGTTGCTCATGGCACATGAGAAAGTTGGGGACGTAAATTTCAAACCAGCGTAGTAGAAGTTCTGATCAATCACTGGCCTGTCAAATATAAATGTTAAATAAAATTATAATAATTAAATATATAAGTAATTAACTAAAACAATTTCATGAACGTACCCGAGAAGGGCAAGGACAAATATTTGCATGAAGACTTTAAATGTTATCTTCGGTTGCGCTTTCCTGCTTGAATGGGATGAAAGAAATTAAAAATAACATTCGTCAATAAATCAAAGTAGAAAATTTAATTAGCCAGAGTATGTGATTTGATTCAACTAATTAACCTTTCTAGAAAGAAAGCGAAGGGGGCAATGACGGCCGTGGCGAAAGCATGGCGATAGACAACGAGGACATAGTGAGACATGCCGCGGTTGAGGGAAACCTTTGTGATGATGTTCATGCCGGCGTACCCAAATTGCAGAGAAATCATGGCGAAGTAGGGTTTAGACGTCTCAAGAAAGTTGCTGCAACATCTTAGCTTCTCCATTTAATTTCTAGGGAAGATTTGAGTACGAAAATTAACTAAAGGGGCTAGGAAAATTTAAGGGAAGGGATACTGTAGAGGAAGAGGAAGCTGGAAACAGCTGAAGAGCGCTTCCTAGTGAAAAAGTACTACCTTGATGTCTATTTATATTGGTTTGCAAGAGGGAACGTTTGATATGCATTTACATTTTGCTGATATCTCATAAATGCATGCATGTATGTACGTATAAGTATGTATGTATGTATGTATCTATGTATGTATTTATGTATGTATGTATGTGTGCGTGTGTATATATATATATTCACATATGTATGTTTCTTTTTAATAAAATAAAGAAACCTGTAATTAATTTGATATTATTTGATTGTTACTCAAATTTTTTACTACATATAAAAAAATTTTAAAAATTAATTGGATTTTACTTTCGGAATCAACTTTAATATACTGCACATTTTTTTAATGTATATATATTTTAAATGATATTTAGAACCGAACGTCGATAAGATCTTCATCTCAATCAGTTTTCTGAGGATGGAGTCCTGATATCTTGGTTCAAAATGAATCGGATGCCCTGATATCTAACGTCAAAATGAGCCAAATTTACGTTTAAATACTTAAAAAGTTCTATGATGGTGCAGTTATAATACCCGATCTCCGATATTTAAAAAATTATATGCTAGTGCAGTCATAATATCTACTATCAGAACAATCGAATTCACTTTTAAATATTTAGAATAAAATCAACATCTATAATACATGTAAAAAGACTCAAACTTTCGTCTTCGACCTAAAAAATGAAGGAGCGTATCCACTGCTCCAGCATATATGAGTGGTTTGCATGTATGATTCATGTGATGTTATGCAAATTATCTCTTTCTAAGGGAAAGGAGGATAAGGAATGATATGAAAGAGAGATGGGTTAGACGTGGCAGATAGTGGTGGTAGAATATCTGAGTCAGTCACTTTAGCAGATGAAGGTGAGTGGGTGATGTAAGCTAATTATGTCAACAAAAGTCTTAATCATTCATTCATGAAATATGCTAACGAAACGACATTGAAGGATGATATAGTGATGACAGAATCTATTATAACATCGTGTGATTTTACGGTGTTAATGAATTATTTCTTTTCTTTTTTTTTTTAATACCGTATGATGTTACATTTAAAATATTCCTTGTAACTACTTAATTTTTTTTTTATGGGTTTAAAGATCATTTTATTTATTAGTCAAGTTTCCCCATGATGTGATCATTGGATTGGCAAATCAGGACCTTTGGATAAATCAACCTTCCACAAAACAATGAAATCGATAAATAAATTTTTAAAAAAAAAACAACTTACCTTTACGTTATTTCAGAATAATCACACACTCGTGAAACACTATTGGATTCGCATAACACCTAGAAGCTGGCCATTGTGATTAATTGAAGCAGCAGAATCATATCTCTATGGGATAAGAATATTTAGTTGAAATCCTTGCACTTCGTATAATCAAATCTTTTTTTCCCTCTCTCTCTCTTCTTTTACACAATTTCATTCACTATATGTATATATTGAGGGTTCAGGCATTTCACTAATACGCTATAGATATTCTATTTGATAATTAAGTGAAGCAGTAAAGTACTTCATCATCTATTCAAAAAAAAAAAAAAGTACTTCATCATCTAGAGATTACACCAAAAGAGCATTTTCTTTTTTGCATGAATCTTTCCTTCCTGCTGCTGCTTCAGCTAGTGTGGCAACTGTAAAAAATACTTCAATTAATCCTCACGTTAGCGTTTGATCAGAGAGGAAAAAGCGGAAAAAAGGAAGGAGAGAGAGGAAAAGTATAGAGAATAATATAAAAATAAAGATAATAATTTGAGAATATATGAGAAAAATACCGAATAATTGAATGTGATCTGAATGATCAATAAATATATGTGTTTAGAGAAAGTAAATTAGGTGAAAAATAGCCAATTTTCCTGCTGAAGTTCTCCTAACCTTTAGGATATCTAGCCTTTATGATAGAATCTGTCTAAGTTATCACCTGCTCAGCAGGCTTAGACATATACTTGTCCTACAAGAGACTCCAAAAGGAATTTTTAAGTTATATTTGATTAATTGTGGACAAGTGGCAAAGGTGGTACATACGTCAATCTACCTTATTCCTTTTTTTTTTTTTCAATTTTTATATTGTTTTGGAAAAGAGCAAAGTACCCCACATCCAAAGAGAGAGTATATATATTGATGATATATATATATATATATATATATATATATATGACAAAAACATCCTTGAGTGCATAAACAAGTAACTCCCACACAAAGGATTTGTCAAAAAATGTGAAAGTAAGCAAGTGGAGCACCAAGAATAAAATGGGCGTCTAATCACCTCCAATCACCTGACATAAAAAAGTATGACACCCAAATCCCACAACGATGGAAAATCAATTCTCAATTCGAAAAAAAAAAACTCAGCACACGCTTTTATACATATCAACCGTTAATTCTCAAAAAAGATAAATTCCTTTTACATATGCATATGCATACATACACACATAAACATGCATGCGTTTGCGTGTGTGTGCTTTTGTTGTGTGCCTGTATATGCGCGTGCGTGTGTGTGTGAAATATAATCTGGTCGAGGATCTTGGATTTTTTAATATAAAAAAAGCTATTAAATTATAATAGTATTATGTCATTATATTATTAAATGTTACTAAACCATGTGATTTAACAATTTTCAAAAATAAAATGCTATTAAAATATATGACTTAATAACTTTCTCGGATTTCAACAAATTTAGAATCTTGAACTAAAATATATAATGTGTGTGTGCGCGCGCACGTGGGCATATGTATAAAATAGATACCATTAGACCAATTAAAAAAATATTTTTTCATGTAGATTCCAACTCTGTAATATCTCTCAAATGTAATTATTTGCATTTTTTGTAATGCACATTTGTTCGTTAAATGAGAGCAACATGATATTACATATCATTTTAGTGTACGGTTCGTAATATCATGAAAGAAAATTTATACCACGAGCAAGATGTACAAAACTTCTAAAAGTGAGAACAAACTGAATGTTGTTATTAATTACTAGTTACATTATTTTCTCGCTAGAAAATAATAAATCGAAATCTTAATAGACAAGGAATATTGGTTTCCTAAAATAAAGCTACCCCTCACTAAGAAAACAAACTAAAATGAAGAAAATTTATCAGACTAACTAAAGGTCGAACAAATAATTAAGACTTTGTTTCCTATTCAATTGTGGAGTTGAAAAAAACTATACAAGAGCAGGGTATCGTGGCTCACCCCAAGGATTTGGTTGAGTGATTTTCATTTGCAAGTAATATATATATATATATATATATATATATTTTTTTTTTATCTGACTGTCGAGTTCAAATTTAGCAGAGGTCGGAGCTAAAATACAATTTGGGTTGTGTTCTCCTCTTACCTTTTAAAAAACAATAAATAATTTATCAAAAAAACAATAAATAAAAATTAAGGGCCCGACAGAGTGTTTTCTAATAATTTTTTTTTAATGAGCATAAGTCACCATGTTCGAATTATGAAAAGATAAAGTTATAAAAAAGTAATTTGGGCTGCTTATAGAAAAAAAAATTAAAATTAAAATTATTAATTAATTTTTATATTTATTCATGGACTAATTAATATTTTCTACTTTCTTTTTTTTTTTTTCAATTGCTTAAAAGGTTATTGAAGGGTTACATCCGCACAAAAGTGGTGCGCTCAATTTGATATGAAGTTGAAAGATAGGGGAATGAGGCATTGTTGGCACAATAATGGTAAACAAAAAGACAGATGGTGAGGTCAAATAAGGACTCGGGTGCAAAAATAATTAAAATTTTATGTAGGGATTAGTGGGGGTATATAATGTGCCCAGTGCCCCAGGTATTGTATTTTGTATATTTGTCGGAATTCCCCAGGCAGTGCCTAAAGGATCGACGCAGAGTTTTACTTGTTCTCTAACCCTTGTCTGTATTTTCTAAAATTATCCTTAATCACTTTTACCATCCTTCGTCAACTTTAATTTTATTCGCTAATAAAGAATATAAACACCATCATATATTTACATATGAGCTATTGTTAATTAATGAGGCTTGATCTTATGCGCGTTGTCACGCATTTTATGGTGTGCGATAGGACCCGTGTTGACATTTAATTGAGGGGGATTGTGGACCTATAACACAGTTCTACTAATGAAAACTTGCAACTGATCAAAGTTCATTTGTTAGTCTCATCTTCGGATATTATTGGAATTGACTCAGCCGAGATTAATTATAGGCTTGTGGCTTGTAGCGGTTTAGAGGCATAACTTGTGCACTTAGATCTGGCATATTACATGATTGATGAAACTACTACACAGAGGCATAAGTCATGTATTCCTCCTTTTATACCATCAGTTATGTACTATAAATATTTACACCTACAAACAATAAACGCAACATACATACGGAATCCTTTTTCATTCTTTTCTCTAATTTACATATATAAGCGTCCACTTTTTAACTTATTTCAATTTAAGCAAAGGTTAAGAAAAATTTTTTACTTAGTTCTTAAGATTTGGGCTAATTTACCTAATTACTCCTTGTATTTTTAAAACTTATATAAAGCATATCTATTGCTATTTTCTACCAGATCTGACTTTTTAAGAGAAAAAAATTATCTGATATAATAATTTAAAATCAAATAAATTCGACATGCAATGGGTTAAAAAGTGGAGAATAATCAAGTAAAATTTTAATAGAAAAATATGTACAAACATGGAAGCTTTGAATTTTTTTAATGAAATATAAGGACTGACCTGAAATTATTAGCTTGACCCTTATTAGAACTAAAATTTCAAAATTAGGCCACTGCAGGGGCGGTGGGTGCTTAAGGTTAGAGGGGGCTACGGTACCTGCAGACTTTAAAAAAATTTTGAAATTTCTAAAGGAAATAGTAAATATTAGATATGAAAATATGATTTGTCCGTGCACAATTAATTTGTAAACTTTATATATAGAATAAAAATGTAATTTTATATTTTTTAGGTTACAATTAAAGCGGTCCAATTGTTTGATCATTATTTTGCTAATTGTTTTTTCATTATGACAAAATAGCAAATAGTCTTTTAAAATTTTGATAAAGTTTGGACCCACTTCTTTGATTTTTATTTTATTAATTGCTTTTTCATTTTATTTTTTTATTTGGAACAGTAGCCTCAATTATGAATCAAAATCCCCAAATCAAAATTGTTGAAGTTACAAGCAAAATTCTTAAGTTTCCAGTAACTACACTGTAGCTATTAATAAAAAAAATCTAAAATCGATTTTATATTAATACTTGAAGTTTGAATTTCGCCCCTTAGGAGATTTACTTCGAGCTCCGCAAATTTAGGTACCGCAAATTAAGATTTCGATCTCTTTTCCCTTTTTTTTTTTTAATTTTAGATAAAGCACAATAATTATTCATCGATTTTCTTAACATTTCTATTGCATCATCCGTAAACAAGTCTTTTATGCTTAAATAAAAAGAGACAGCCTTATATGTATTTGGTGAAATCCTAAATCGAATTAACCTGGCTCCCTCGCGCCTTTCTTTCACAATAATTTTCCATGGCTAATATATTCAGCCCCCCAAATTTTTGTTACCAAATAAATTTGGTCAGTTGTCTATTAGAAACAAAACCATTAATTACAAATAAGTTGAAACTGAAGCTGAAACAGAAAATAAAATGCTGCAAAATGTAAAACAAAGAACCATAACTTAAACAAGACCGTACCGTAAAAAAGAAAGTGGCAACTTAAAAAAGAAGAATAAAGAACTTAAAAAAGAAGAATAAAGAACTTAAAACAAAGAAGAATAAAGAACTTAAACAAAGAAGAACCGCAACCAAAAAAGAAAGAACAAACCCGAGGCCTGTCAAACCAGTGTCCTTAAAACCGATTAACTACCTACTGCAGTGCTTTATGTTTGTTGGTTTCTGTTTCCCAGGATACAACGGGTACGAACAAATTTGTTAAGCACGAACAGTTTGTTCTGGCGAACCACAACAGCTCAAAACTCGACCAGAAAAAACCAGAAAGAGGAAGAAGGAGAAGGAAGGAAGAAATTCGTGTTGTTTGCTTGTGAATTCAGTGTGTTAAAAACAGAAGATGGACTGCCTTTTTATAGTCATGTGGGTGTGTAACAGCAGCTCCAAAATTGAATTTGAAATTCAATTCATGCTGTTTAATTCGTATAACAGCCATTTTAAATTCAATTCATGCTGTTTAATTCTTATAACAGTCATTTTGAATTCAATTCAAGCTGTTTAATTCGTATAACAGCCATTTGAATTAAGCAAAATTGAATTCTCGGTTTTAATTACATAATTGAATTTGAAATTCGTTCTGTTTGCTTGTGAATTCAGTGTGTTAGAAACAAAAGATGGACTGCCTTTTTATAGTCATGTGGGTGTGTAACAGCAGCTCCAAAATTGAATTTGAAATTCAATTCATGCTGTTTAATTCGTATAACAGCCATTTTAAATTCAATTCATGCTGTTTAATTCGTATAACAGTCATTTTGAATTCAATTCAAGCTGTTTAATTCGTATAACAGCCATTTGAATTAAGCAAAATTGAATTCTCGGTTTTAATTACATAACAGCCAGCATAATGAGGAAGCTGTTACAAGTTCTTTGAATTCAAGCTTGGACGATTTTGGGCTTACATTCGCGTACGCAGGACGCGCTGGCGCACACGAGTTCAACCGAATCGGTCTTGGATTCGCACCCCCCGCGCATGCGCGTGGAGAGAGCCTTTATCCTTAATATTCTTGCTTATGCATGGTTGAATGTTTACATATAAACAGAAACTCCTTGGTTTATTTTTCCCATGTGGAATAAGTTCATTCCCTTTTAAATTTCCAACATCATGAGTGTACTTTGTGAGACAATTTCTTATTCACCCATGCACCATTTTGAGTAAACAAATATATATTCTTTAAGTATTTATGGAGTATAATCCGTACATCTTAAAAATTTTCATTTTCGATAAGTGGACCCACTCAAAATGTGCCCTTAAAATAGCTTAATAACATGCTATTTTTTCAACAATTTTATCCCATGACCACAAAATTGAGTCTATTTCATATTTATTATTTTATTAAGATTTATCTTATTTTAGTAAATGTATTTGAGATAGATAAAATTATTATGTAATCGCTATATATATGACGGAGATGCTTAACCTAATTAAAGTTTTTCTTTGAAAAATAAAATATATAAGCTTTAGCAAAATAAGCATGCTTATTATTTTTTTCGTGTGACTGACCAAATCGATATTATCTTGAAATTAAGGCCCTTCCCTTGCACGTTAAGGCTATAGTGTCCACTTTATCATCACAATGTTTAAATAATTAATTACGCACACCTTCAATTCGGTCGATTCCAATTCATTCTTTAAACCACAATAATAATATAAGCATATTTAAACTAAAGCTTAATAAAAGATTGATAAAAATATACTCAAAACGATGCGAGTATATGTAATTTTTTTTTCTTGAAACGAGCTTAAAATAACATTATCTTTTGCATATGTTTATCAATCTTGTCAGGCTTTAATTTTCCAAATATTTTTTAAACAAGATGAATGATTATTAAAACAAAAAGTAATTTGTTCCGTGCATCAATCTTCTTTCTTTTCCAACACATTATAAGCTGTAACATTTTACTAGCTCTCTTATTGATCATCCTTCAGATATTTGTTGTTGCCTTCCATAAATCCAAGTTTCAAAGGATTTTTTCCCCCCTTTTCTCTTCTTTAAATTCCACCTTCTCTTTCTCTTTAATAATTTTTTTTTTAAAAAAAGAAGATTGCAATATTTTCTATTAATGACTACCCTTTATGCCAAAATGCAAAGCAAAGCGTACTCTGGTAATCGCTTTGTTTACTCAAAAGCGCATCTCCTTGACCAAAAAGCCTTCAATTATTGAATCTAAACAAAATTAAATCACGTCATATTCAACAAGCTGGGTCAAAGATTGACCATTTCTCTTCGATATATAGCACACTTTGAGTGCTTTGCTTTAAGCTTTAATTTCTCTGTGCTTTTTCTTGGCTTATATACAAAATTCTAAAAATAATTTGCATGAATGACAATCAAAATGAAAACGTACCATAAACGATAGATAAAGAGAATGAATTTGCCTTTCCATTCAATCAAAGCATTTGCTTTCCAAAGTTGTTGTAGTGCACTCACTTTAATTTCTTTTCTTACGGACATATTATTAATTATGTATAGTTTAATAAAATCAATGTAGACATGCAATTACACATAAAATTTTATAGTGAATTAGTTAGTGACTTTATTAAATTATATAATTTAATAGCATATCTATATAAAAAAAAATGAGGGTGCTCATACCTAAGAATTTCTACATATATATGCGCCTTCTCCATTGCATATGTCTATACATTATATTAGTTTAACATTTTTTTTCCAACTCATATCCCCTCCTCTAGCATAATTATGCAATAAAAGGCAATACAAAATTATGTTACACAACATTGCTCACTAGATTATTATTGTTGTTGTTGTTATTATCATTATTATTATTTATTTATATCTATTGAAGATGTGATTGATTGGTTTGGATTTTCATTCATAACAACCAAGGTAAATTAACGAGACTTCGAAATAATATAAAATTATTCATTTTTTTTTTTGAGAGAAAAATATTCATTATTTTGATTTTTTATAATAAAACCTAATTGCCCCTATGCTTAACTAAGTAATTTTGAAATAACTTTTTTCAATTGATCATTCAAGTTCGAATATTAGAAGATGAAGAAAGTCCTACCTCATTAAAAAAAGATATATTCATTATAATAAAATCGAATTGTCATTTTTTTAATCTAATTTAATGATAACGCAATCTCCTTTCCATTCTTAAAACTAAGATTAGAACCCCAAACATTTTATTCTCAACACAACAAATTGTCATTTATTTGAAGAACCAATTTAGTATTTACAATTTGTCAATATTCCGTGTGGATGTAGACAACAAGCTTATTTCAACTGAATGGCATATACATTCCTCTACTATTTGGCTTTCAGCACATTTATGGTAAATGTGTTTTTCAACAATTCACGAAAGCACAAAAACAAAAAAGGAATAAGCAATAGCACCACCAATATGAAACTGTATGTTAATTAAGCCTTTACCTTATCATCAGGACATAAATCTCATTAAAGATTTTTATTCTAAGAAATAAGAAATGAAAGAGGGAAATGTATTCTTACAAAAGCGCCATTTACAATCAAAGTCCTAAATCTGTAAGCTGCCACGGCCAGCCTAAGGGCCTAACGAGAGACTGAATCATCCTTCGGAAGAGCAACATAGTTCAAGGGTATCGGTTTTGTGACCCTGATGCTCTCTCTGCGTTCCTTGCCACCAGAGATGACTTGACGGCCTGATGGAGTTGTCAAACGTCGACCAACTGGAGTTCCAGCCATGGTGTTAGTACTCGTGCTCTGACACAATGGCTTCTTTATCGAGGGCCTTGAACCATATATGGCCTCTTGCTCTGCAGCAAACTGTTCTTGCAGCCGTTTCTGCTCCTGTAAGGATCAAAGAGAGCCAAAATGTTTTTAATACATTTTGCATTGCAATAGAAAAGCAACAACAAAGTAGCCAATGAAAATTTGGAAGAAAAAGTTCTACATACAAAATGGGGCCTCGTAAAAAAATAAAGTTGCTCCTTTCAACAGAATAACCATCCTAGATATGAATATAATTTAATTGGGTAAATATATCTGTAACTCAGCAGACTCTAGGCAATCTAGGAGAACAAAAAGAATTGTGGTAGGAAACCACACTTTGCATTGATAGAATCAAAAGAAGAAATAAATGTTCAGCATCTGAATTTGATATCAAAAGCAACTCAAATTAGTATTTGAATCCACAGCAGACAATTTGAAATTTACAGAAATAAACGGATTCTTTAAAAGCAATAGCAAACAATTAGTGTCTTGAGAAATTATCATTTTTCTTGTACTTTAGCTTTTTGTAGGTCAGAATTACAAATGTACCAATCTATCTCAACCAAATTCCGCACGCTAGCACATGTGCCGCGGCCAAATTTCATAGCCTATTGGTTAGAAATTGGATGGATTCAGAATATGGGATTAGCAATATAACCAAATTTGGGTTAATAGTAAATGCTTAGGTCGAATAAGTGGTATCATAGAGAACCTAGGTTTCTATTCACTCTGTTGGTTTCCATTTCATAACAAGGCCCTTCATAATGCAAGAGATAAATGTCATACCCGACATCTACGCTTTTCCTCCTCTCTCTTCTGACATTGCGTTGTATATTCCTCCAAGATGCTTAAGAGGGGGACCTGGAATTTGAAAACAGTACTAGAAAGTGAAACCACCAAGAAGTAATATGAACAATAAACCACACAACATAGAATATGATCAGTTACCTTGTCATACAAAAAGGGAATTCTTTTCTCTGTTTCCCAAGCTTTTACCTTTGCAATCAAATTTTCAACAACAGCTGGAACAAAAGAATTTAGAATTATATACTGCAGTTGGAGTTTTCATACATCAATGTAATGTAATACACAAACACACACATATTAAAACTATGATTGAAAGTTTCAATAAAGTTTCCTATCAATGTAAGAAGAGTAGGTAGACAAAGCTAGGAATTTTAGACTGATCAGCCTAGTAACCTTCCACAAGAGAAATGGCTACCAGCTCAAGGTTGCAGGCCCCTAACATTTTTCTCAAAATGGATTTTGGAAGCTCACAGAAGTAGGGTTCATAGAGAGCTAGTTTATTGTTTGGCTTCTTTGAATAATTAATTTTTATTTTGACGAGCTTTAACACTGACATTTCTCTAAATCTTGAAAAGTCAAATTGAAATACATAATCAGTCTCCATTGACCATAATCTGCGAACTCGTGATTCACAAATAATCTTAAATTGATATTAAAGCAGAAAGGTAAGATTTCCTCTACAGTTGACAAAAAAGGTTGTTTGTTTGGAACTGGTTAAGTTCATAAGAATAGCTTACAGACTCCAATTCTTGGTTCTAGAGAATAGAAGCAATGTTCAGAAAGGACAAAAAAGGCAAAAGACTTAAAAGTACTACAAGTTCTTGAAAAGTTGAAATCTCAGTAAATAAAGAAAACAGTAATAAGTCAGTCAAATGTAATAGTTCAGAAATACAACTTCTTGTATTGTCGTAACCATCCAATGACAAGTGCAAAACCTAAAATGCAGCAGATTCAATGGACATCTGTATCAACAATATCAATTTCAAATTGAACCATCTTCAAAAGACTTAAAAAATGCTTTGCAATTGAAATACGAGAAAAAATAAAATGTGAGGCTTGCTATTGCACTGAAAACTGTACTCTATATCAACAGATTCATCTGTGGCTAATAAAATAAAACCAAAAACATGCACTACCAAGTTTAGACAATTGAAATCACAATCCTTTTCAACTGTTCCCTCAAAATAATAACAACACCATATCAAATGCCAAGCAACTCGCAATACCTATGAACAGTATAGCAGACCAACTGCAGGTTAATCTCCTAAAACTAACAGATTTATGTACTCTAGCATTAATATAGTTTTGACAAAGTATACTGATCTACAAAGATAGGTAAAATCTAATAGCTATTGTAAGGAAACAAAATTACAAAATTGCAAGATAGGTATATCCTCACATGGTAGTTTGCTGATCAGGATCCGTGCTTTCTCTGCACGCTTCAGATTCTTGTGCGCTCCTCTTCCGGCACTATACCGATTTTCATCCTGTGGAAAAAGGGAAAAGAGTGGGGGACATAATGTAATAGACAGAATTATATGGTAGCAACACTCAAGTGCTTAAGCAAATATTTTAACTAGAAAGAGCACAACTAACATCAAGAATCTAGGAAACATAATAATGATTTGAAACTAGTACTGAATCTGCTTCTCAATATCACTAAAATAAGAAGTAATATCATTTAAATGACAAATCTGCAAGAAACTTCTTATCTTATGAAGAAAAATCTATTGATTCAACTCTCAGATTTTACAGATTCCAGTAAATACCAATTCTTGAAAAATCTATTGATTCAATTCTCAGATTGTACAGATTCCAGTAAATACCAATTCTTTTGAATTTGATGGGTTGAAAACAGAACAAAGTAAATGACTGACAACCACTAGAAATATTAGATGCATGTAATTTTCTTGCATTTCAAAAATTAATATCATCTAATTGTCCCTGCAAGTTACCCAAATATCTCCAGATAAAAAGGAATCAATCATTGGAGCTTCTCAGAAAGCTGTAATTACCCATAAATACCTCCCCGTTGCCCAATGGACCTAAAACCATTGCAGAGAAAATTTCCAAATAACTTCCCAACAATATTTACCTTTTCATAGTCATCAAGCCACTGCTCTTCCTCAGCCCCATGTTTCCATTTCTCTACCTTGTCTAAAATATCCTTCCTGCTAAGAGCTTCCTCTTTGGCTTTTGCAATTTGATCATCCATACTTGAAAGTAAATCAGACAAATCAACATTACCTGTGAAGGTAAGTGATTGAACAATAATCAGAAAGCATATCTAGGCAAGTAATCCCATTAGAATTTCCATGGTACAGCTGATTTTAAAAAACACATTTAACATTAAACTGGAACTTCAGAAATATAAAATATCAAGCATGAAACCACATGCACTAGAATTATGATGCTACTGGAGCTTTGAAATCCTTCTCATGATTACAAAAAATAAATAATAAACAAAGTGTGATAATTAATAGTTAAAGAGCAAAAGACAGACTGTACACCACATGTAACCTTTCCGGTTAATAAAATGAATAATCCTCCTACAGAATTTCAAGTATGCAACAAAACTTATGATAAATGAAAAATAATAAAAGATGCATATGTCCTACCAACATTCACATAAAAAATATATATATATATATACAAAGAGAGAAGCAAATGTATTATATAAAAACTGAGAAAGATATATCAACAAGAAAAAGGCCTTTTACTACTATCATGAAAGTCCTATGCATTTGGAAGGGTGCCTAAATGGTCCACTGTTCATAGTTTGAAACTTGAATTGGAGCACAACCCAATTTCAATTGAAATGGGTTAAGTTGATCATTTAATTTTATAGTACAGGATGAAAAAACTCCAAAACAGTATAAACACCAGAATCTATTAGGCTGATGAGAATCTGTTGAGCTGCATCACTATCTACATCCATATGAACCCCTTTGTAGATTTCTTCAAGTTCATGTTGCCTCTTGAACACTAACTCCTTCATCTTGCTGGCTTTGTATTCATTCAGATGCTCAACTTCAACCTCCATCTTGCAATAAAAATACAAATATTTATGTCAATAATTCACTAAACGGCATATAAAACCAAAAGGATCTATATCTTGGGGGTTCCTAATGCAAATTAGCCAATGGATATTACCTGTTCAATGACATCTAGGGCCAGGCATCCTAGCATTGACACCTCATCAACTGAGGAAGAAACTAAACTTGTAACATGATCAAATTTTCTTTGCTCGTTAACAGGAGTTTCCAAGAGATCCCATAGCTTTATCAGAGCATTCCCAAGACTTTGAAGCTACAGAAAACGAAAAATAAAAATCTCAAAGGGAAAAACATTTTTTATTCAAAATTCCAATAATTAGAAATTCTAACAAAATACTAGTATTCACCCACGAAGTATGCATATGCAAACTTAATCTATATATCCTTAAAACTTTGGAGCAAAGGAAAAAAATACAGTAAATATCTTAGTTGCCACAAATGTCAAACATCATAAATCAGATTTAGGACAGCTCTGAGTAATAATGTACCATCACAAGCCTGCCTAGCAAACATACATGACATAATACAAATGAGAGCTAAAAGATTAGAAGTTAATATTTTTGCTTTGTAGTAACATTCTGAATAAAGTAAAAATATCATGCGATAATCTGAAGATGCAAGTCAAAGTTCAAGAAGAAATAGACCAGGACACAAAACCATAACCCAGCAAAGAAGGATCAGAACAGAGTTCTGGTTTGAAGATGCTAATTGAGGCACACATAAAAAGGCCATACATTGAGTTATCATCATTTACAGAAAAAACCTCATCTTTGAGAATTAAGATACTGAAAAAGCAATTTTCACAGAACAGCATACCCCAAGCAGATCTTCTTCCATTTTCCAGCACTTATAGGAATTTAAGACTGAATGTTAACGTAAACACGCATATGCTGAATTTCATGTGTGCACATATCCACAAACCCAAGTGCAAACATATACCACACATGCTTGCTCACACACACCTCACGCATCAACCCTCACAGAGGGAAAGAGAGATGGGCAATCATAGTAATCACCTTTTGGAGTCTTTGTTGTTTCTCTTGCTTTAACAAATGAATAACACCCGTCAATCTAGCAAGCGTGTTGTTGCTAATGCTCTTTGATTGAACATTTTTGGAATCAATCAAGCTTGGATGAACCTCATTTACAGTCTCCAGAAAATTAATTGATAGCACAAGTGACAGCTCATGAATAGTACTGAGGTTATTGTTAACTTTCTGTAGCCGGAGATTCTGCAAATTGGATGAAAGAAAGGAGTCAATATAAATAATGAAACAGAAAAATACTTTTAACTAGTATTACCACTCAAAGCACCACAATATGATATTCGTAAGAACCTTCTCATTCTGTAGCTCACGAAGATGTGCCTTAAGCTCTCCCAGCTTCTTGACGGTCAAATCACATTCATCAACTTGTGCATCAACAGAGTTAATTGATTGCCCATTTCCTGCTATTTCTGAGCTGATTTGAGCTATTTGAAACTGGATTTCTGAGAATTCCTTAATTCTTTGCTCCTTCTTTGACCTCAAGTCCTCCAAAATAGATCGTATCGCAGAAATTTGCTGCTTAAGTGTTCCCCTTCCCTTTACAATTAGCACCAAATTAACCATATCAGTGCATTAGTTCCAGAATAATTTAATAAGTCCACCCATGGAAACTAATATGAATACCATTCTAATATAAAAGACAATGACGAACCCGTGAAAAGGAGGCATGTTCACAGAGTGCAGAAACAAGGCTGGCAATTTCAGCTTCGGCATCAGCCAATGATTGATGCAAATCAGCCTTGTACTTTCTAGTTCTTTCAACCTTTCTACGGTAAATATCAAGACATTCCTGCTCAAGTTCCAACAGCATCTTGTCCCTTTCACTGTCGCTCTCCCCAATTTCATCCCATATTACCTAAAGTCACAACATCAACAACATAAGCATATAAACTTAAAAATAAGCAGTTGCCGCGGAAATAGAACCACAAACAAATAAGAATGAAAATTGAAAAAAAAATCCACGAATTGCTCAATTTCTGAAATCGGAAAGAATCCCCTAGAGTTGAGGAATGTTTATGACTCATGTTTCTACTTAATTATATAATCTAGCTCCGAATCAATTACAATAATTTGCAAAAGAAAGAAAAAAGAAATAAAATAAAATAAACAAAGAGAGATTAATTTCAGATATACAAAAATGTGCCTAAACTCTTGCAGATACATATGCTAGAGCCAACTAAAAGTTCTAGTGTAATAGCGGAAAAATGATTAATAGAAAAAAAAAATTCCTCTCGTGATTACAAAAAATTTTCTTTTTCCATCAGTATCTGAGCAGCCAAACAAATGACAAAGCTGAAAGTTAAACTCTGGTAGTGTAATTAAGCAAATAACAATCGGCATCAATTGAACATTGAAATTAGGGCAAAGTGCGATTAAATTCTCAAACATGCAATTAAAATTTAAGGAAAATAATGAAAATAAGTGAATAAATAAATAAATAGATAATGAAAATGAAACCTGCAATTCCTGAAGCAGAGAACCGCAAGTAGTCGGTGAGGGCATATCTGTAATTTCAAACAAATTCCACTGGATGTTGAAGCCCAGCCCCCGGTATTAGGAGTTGGCACAAGAGGACGAAGATTGAAGCGAAAGCATGCGTTTTGCTTCCTACTAGTCGGCTATTATGAAAATTTGGAGATCCCGAAGATTTTTAATTTAAGAGAGCAAAAACAGAAAGCGAGAATCGATTTTGAAAATCGGTGCGTTACAGAAATTTAATTTCATTTTGGCGCCAAAACCCATGCGTATGAGGTAATCCCCATTTTATTATGTTGTATTAATTTTGGGGTGCCTTTTTTTTTAAGCTGGAGTAACTAACAGCACCCCATCCGCATACGTTTCCGTAATTACAAATTTCTCCTTCAGGCCCAAACTGCAGTAGTGAGAGTTGTCTGTATCAAAAGTATCCTGTTGAATGAAGAAAATATGAATTGGAAATTTCTATGAAATAATTAGAGCTTATAGTTAAGCAAATGCTTCTCTTCTTGTTTCCCAAAATATTTTATATTTTTCATTCAGTGCTAAGCTGAATTTTTTATTAATTTTTTAGAAAGATATAATTAGTGGTTATTCAATAAAAATATAAAATTAATTAAATCCTCACTTGTATTATTATATGTATACATGTGGTAGAAGATTATGAAAAGTTGAGTGGAAAAAGGACATTCACACCGTCAAGTTTAAAGAAGTAGTCATTGACAATCCTAAGTTTTCAAAAAAGGAAATAAAAACCTCCTTTTAATCATAATATCCTTTACCTCCATTATTCCAAAAGAATTGACTCTAATGTTTTATAATAAATATAAATATAACATTAAAATAAATGCAATAATATATGCATTTAAAATAATTTCAATATTTAAAAAATATTTTAATATTATACAATATATGAGATATATTTTGTTATATTAAAATAAATTTTATAATAAATAGAATCATAATATTGAAATAAATGTATTATTTTTTAATATTATGTAAAAAAATAATTTTAACATTATCATTATGTGAGATTTTTTCAATTGTAAATGTATTTAATGTAAATATTTATTTAAAATCCTACAAAAATAAAAATATACATTAAAATAAATACAATTATATACATATTTAAATTTATTAAAATATTTTAATATTTGTCGTCTATTGCATAGATTATATTGTTTATATAATATTTGTATTTATAAAAAAATTTAAAGTCAATTTTTTTACATAATAGAGATAAAGGGTGTAATAGTAAAAAAAGACTCTTGGTACTCTTTTTATAAAACTTCGTGGTGTAGGTGGCCATTTTCCCAAATCTTTTAAGTTTATATGCTTTTTTCTCAGAGTTGAGCACAGTTCATATTTCCCATTCCTTAAACAAAAAGAGTTCTAATGTGTTTGTTGAATCTCTAAAATCTTCTCTTTATGATTGCATAGGGGATAATTAAATTGGTTTATAAGTTAGGTTGTACATATTTTAATCAATTTTCATATCAGATACCATTGGCTTTGTGTAAATTGTATATTTTAAGATACAAAAGTTAGGCTAATTTAAAAATGGGAAAGATGTTATAATTCACAATGGCGGAGCCATTAAGAGATAAGTGAGGCAGCTATCCCCATTTTGATTGAAAAATTCAGATGATATACTTTATTAGATTACTAGAAATCACGAATTTGTCTCCATAGACTGATTAAACACGTCAAAGTCAAGTTCAAATTTATTCTGAAATCAAACAAATCTCATCATTTATAATTTATTTGTCCAATTACATAACTTAAATGTCCATAGCCCAATTGTATCCTTTAAAAAAAAGCCTAGCATCTAGATGGATATTTGACATGATTTAGCTAAAATTCCCAACTTAACATTAAGAATAATGTTAAGGATCTAAACAATCAACTCTGATATGATAGTTATTTATTAGATGATTGAAATATTACTTTTATTATTTATGAAAATCACTGTTTAATGGATGAATGATACATAACAATTTGGACTTACGTAAGGATTCAGATTCAACTATTAGGATTCCTAACATTACTCTAATATTAAACCGTCAAAATTATCTCTATTATCTAAGAAAACATAACAAAATATCCAAAACAATAAATTTGCTCTTCAGTCTTCACAATTTGCCAGCCTTCTCTTAAAGCTTTGGTTTCTTAAGAGGTGTAAGGAGAAATAAGATTAAAAAAACAAGGAGGTAAGACTTTAACATTTTCTTTCTTTATATTTTTTATCAATAATTTTTTTTCCACTAGTTTGATTTTCTGGTTATGCCACTAATAATTTAGAGATAGTATTTTATTTAAATATCATTAGTTTTGTTTTAAATATAAAAATTAACTAAAATTTTGATGATTAATCAATTAAATTATTCTCATAATTTTTTAAACTTTGATTTCTTTGACCATTAAGATTATATTAACATAGGTTTATTTTAATATTTGTTCTTAATAATTTAAATGATTAAATTGCCCAAGAAAAATGAGCTCTTATATCTAATAGTTTAGTTATTAAATTTTATTTGATCAAATCTCCAAACTTTTTTTTTTTAACTTTCTAAAAATATTTTTAACTTATTGCAATTATTTTTAGAAGTGGAATGGATTTAGAAAATTTGTTCGGGGATCACCACCCTTATTACTATCTGTCTAATGATTTATAAATTTCTGCTAGATCATTTTATGTCGCTCGACCCATAATACATTAATTGTGTATTTAATTCATCCCTCAACAAAATAAAAGAAGGAAACATGACGTTATTACTCCATTTACTAAAGTGTGCACTTATTTGAACACATAAATTTTCTTTCTATTCCCATATTTAAATACATTTTTTAATTATTAAATATCCTTAAAAAATTGTTCACCCATATTTAGTATGACTGTAGATATCAATTTCTCAGCAAACCATTAAACTTGAAAATATTTTTCATTCTAAAGATAAAAAAAGAAAAAAGAAATTGATATGCAGTCTTCATTATTTGGTAGACTTATTTGGAAAATAAAAATATATGGATTGTTTTTTATTTTCTTCTCAATTTTTACATCTTAAAGTTCAATGCTAAATTTATACAATAAATAAGATGTCAAATATCTGGCTCGATACTAATATTAATATCCATATTGAAAGCCATAATTCTTTACGATATCCATATTTAATTCATATCTATTTTTAGATGCTAGCTGGATAGGGATGTTGATTTTATCAATATGAATGTGTATAGCCTTGGATATTTAATTTTTTTAATTAAAATAGTATCTATAATTTGAAATTAAAAATGATAATATAAAATATTTTGACCAATATCAAATTCTAATATCAACTTAGTAATAAGTCTCAAATTACAAATCATTTCCAAACTAATGGCCAGTAGAATGCTGTAACTTTTAAAATAATTACTATAATTGTGCTGTATAAATAGTCAGCTGTGAAGAGAATCAGTTAGGTGTTTGGTAAATTTAGTTTTTAGAAATACTGTGAGTTTTGAAAATAGTTATGAATGTTTGGTAAATTTTACTGTTAAACTGCTGAAAGAAATCAAATGATTAAAATGTACATAATGTAAGATAAAATTTATTTATACATATAAAAACATGTACATATGATATTTTTAATTGTGTATTATAATAATTTTTACTAAAAATTAAATTTATAATATATTGATTTTATCTTTTATTTTTTATCTTAAAACAATTGATAATTAAATTTATAATAAAGTGAAACAAATTTAATAATAATTCGACCAATAAATTGATATTCATAAAATTATATTGATGAATTATAATAAAAATTTATTGAAATATTGATTTTGTATCTAATTTGAATAAGGATAATTTTGGGTTAGGTAATAATTTTAAGAATATTTATGGAATTGTATTAAAAAATAAAATTGATTATCAAAATTAGAATATAAAAGTTACTCCTTCTCTGTTTTTCAAAATCAATTATAGGAGAAAGTAATTTTGACAAAAGTGATTTTGATTTTTTTTTACCAAACACTAAAATTAGCTTTTAAATTTTCAAAATCACTTTTAAGCCTTCCAAAAATAATCACAAACGGCCCCTAAATACAAAAGTTCAGTCTTTTTAATAATCCTTGTTTATGACTTGTAAACTTTTAATCTCTAACATGACCAACATAAAAAATCTGCAAATTAAAACAAAAAACGTTAAACATGTTGTATTATTCATGACTACGATTATTCATAATTAAGCATCATAATAAACATCAAGCACATGTAATCCTCTTTTAACTCTTTCTTTTTATTCTTTTAATGATAAATAAAGGTGACAATATTGACTCTAAGAGGAGGTAAAGTAAATTATTAAAGGAAACGAATTTGAGGACACTTCTTAAAAATTCAACAATGATTAATTTGTAATTGCGGAAGTGGGTTTCGATTGGGAACTTTGTATATTCTAAGCAACTTAAACCTTTAAAATGATATATATAGTCTTAGTTTGTTCTAGAATTCTACGCTTAATTGGTTATTTTTTGTGAATGCTGTTTTCTCTTCTAGGATAGAATTCTTTGGTTTCTACTTGTTTTTAGAAATTACATAACAATATATATTTAAAAAAATGGTTTTTTTTCTACCAACATTACCAATTGCAAAAAACATTTAGTCAAAAGTATGATTATCTTTGATTGTAAAAATTAGTTCATCGCTAAAAGAATAAATTGATGTCCCATATTTTCAATGAGGACTTAATAATTGATCGCTGATACCTTTTTTTCACGGAAATCAATAGCGCCAATAGCATTTTCAATGATAGCAAGTTACTATAAAAATTATAACAATATTTTCAATAGTTTTATTAAAATTGTTAGAAATACACGATCGTTTGTGATTGTAATGTTACACAAATGATAATAGAAGTTTAATTTCAACCAAATATGAAACTAGTTGAAAATAAGTAGTAAAAACTTGAAATGTTTGGCGGTAGTGTTAGACTATTACTATGAGCTGCATCAGTTGATGTTGATGTGTGCTAATGAGCTGGTTTGGTGAATGATGATGTGTGCTAATGTGTTGAACACTTGTGTCAAGGTAGATGCACAAAATGTGAGAAGCTAATTTGAAACACATGACGATTTAGATTCCCAGTTGCCTAATTGTAATTAGTTAAAGGGTTAAGCTAATTAGTAATATTGTTGTTAGATTCAAGTTAGTTATCATTTGTAAAGTACTATAAATAAAGCTATACTAGCTCATATTGTATGGATTAGATTCATTCAATAAAATTCTAGATTCATCCAGATTCTTCTTAATCATTTTCTCTCATTTTTCTCACAATCTATACAAGCTTATAAACTCTAATATGGCATTAGACCATCAAATATGTCAAATTAAAATAAAATAACTTTTTCTTCAATTTCTCTCAACTTCATTCAACAATTTCTCTCAACTTCATTTAACCTATCAAACTTGATCGATCAAACTATCTTGTGTGAAAAGCTTAAGTTCGTGCTTCTATCATAGCTAATAGGCTTGAAGGTTTCATTAATGGTGATAGTGTGTGTACAAATCTTTTCCTTGTTGAATCAACTAGAGAGTCAAGCAGATCTAAAGCTCAAGGTTCAAGATAAGAGAATCCAAAGTACATGACATAGGTAAAGACAAATAAACTTCTATAGAGCTCAACGCTTTCATCAATTGTGAGTAACATATTGATCACAGTGATTCACTGTGAAACTTCTCTTGAATCGTGGGAGATGCTTGCTGAGATTTTAATGTCACAATCTAGGGCAACGTTTATGCCTTTAAAGATGCAAATTCAATCAATTAAGAAAGGTTCTCTATCTATAAGTGATTACTTTGATTAGATGAAGAAAATTGCTAATAGCTTGGCTATTAAAGGTAATGTTCTTCTTTCTAATGAATTGATCATGCATTTGCTTATTGGATTAGATGACAGCTATAAATCTCTTGTGGCAAATATACTTACTAGACTTGAGAAAGAACAACTTAATAATGTTGAAAAAGTATGCTTAGTCATGAAACTAGATTAGAAATGAGTAAAGGAAAAAAAAAAAAGGAAAGAACTATGGCAAATTTGGTTATGCTAATTAAAAGAATGTTAGTTTTGGAAACTTTAGAGGTTATGAAGACAATAAGAATGTCTTTGGTATTGGTTTAATACTAGTAAAGAAACTATCTTGTCTTTGGTACTAATTTTAGTACTGGTCAACTAATTATCTGTTAAATCTATTTTATTTCTGCATATGGAGCATATAAGTGTAAAAATAGGATCAATCAAGGTTTGGTTCTTAGAAACAAAGGCTTTGCTGGATTCAAGCCTAAAAGAGGTCAGAATTATAGGGCTTTTACTAGAAATGATCGTAATAACTTTAGAAGAGGTTTTGGTTATAATAATGTTGTTGGTTTAGGACTAGTTTATCCTAGAAAGAATAGACCTTTTCATGGTTATGTTGCCCATCAAAATCCAAACTTTATGTAGCCTTAAAGTCTTCTAGAGATTCAAGAGGTTAATGGTCGCCACAATGGTGCTTTTCATGGATCTGCAACAATTAATAGAATTCCTATAACACTTACGCTTTTGAACCCTTGGCTAGTTATGGTAGTGTTATTGATCTAGCTTGGTACATTAACTTTGACACAAGTATTTTTTTCTTAATACTCAATTTATCTTAGCACTGAAAAATTACATATCGGAAAGGTATGGGATTATTATTCACAATATTGGTCATGCTAGTATTAAAACATATTTGTAGCACTTGTTTACCTATACAACGTTCTGCATGTTCTTACTGTTACCAATAATCTTCTTAATGTCTCAAAATTACTTGTTGACAATAATGTTTTCATTGAATTTCATGATATTGTTTGTTTTATTAAGGCTAAGTATACAAGGATCATATTGCTCAACGGGATTGCTAGAGGAGGATTATATTCAGTTGAAAGCTTAACTACATTCTACAGTAATTCCATATTTTATATTTTTATGTGTAATTTGTCTAAGTTGGTTTTTGGTTTATAAATAATTCCAATGACAATGTTTAATTAGTTGAGTTCTTCTAGTGTTATGACCTATTTATGCTTGTAAAAATTTTTTAATTCAATAGAAATGCCTTAATGGCTTTTGTTGCTTCCCATAATAAATCTTTTATTTTAATTTGCTGCATAATAAAATAAGGCATCCAACTGTTCATACTCTAAAACAAATTAAAAAATGTTTAGATTTAATCTTTGATGTTGACAAAAATGTTCGACCTCAGTTCTGTGGTGCTTGCTAGCTTGGCAAATAATATATGCAACATTTCCTTACTATAGAAACTTCCAGTACACAACCTCTTCTTTCTTCTTCTCAAGGATATCATTATTACTGATGGTTGTCGAAGCCAGCAAAAATAAATACCTACTCTAAATAAATTGCGTATAGTGATTGAGTAATGTAGTGTCCACAGAGATAGGTATATTTAAATCCTTTTAAAATGTAAAATACAAAATGGGTGGATTGTTAACAATAATAAAAATCAAATTAAAATAACAAGAATGCAAATTAAAATTGTAATTCAAATTGGGAAAAGCTCTGGTTGAAGGAATTAACTCAGCTTGATTCGACTACTGATCATTGATTCAATTACAAATCATTACTACTTATGAATAGACAAGTTATACCTACTGAGACCCTCTAATGGCCAATCTCTCCTTAATTAGTCGATAACCAAGATACGACTATTAGTTATTTCCCTAATCAATAGACAGCCCTAGATACGATCATATGATTTAATTAATTGACAGTCTAAAAAACCAGATAGACCTAAATCCTAATCAACAAACGCATACGATGGTTCGTTTAGATTAGATTGTTCATTCTCATAACACAACGCACTCTTATGCTATTTGTCACAAACATTAAAATCTTCATACGATGAATCTTTTAATTGACAATAGATTAAGTTGATAATTAAATAGTGGTAAATTATTTAGTTACAAACATAATCATGACAATAATTTAGAGAATAAACAAATACCCAAAAAGTAATAAAACAATTAAAGCATAAGAAAGATCTCACAGTAATGATGATTCAAAGCTTGATTAACTTTCAATCAGAATAATAGGTTTAGTTCTTTATAGAGAGAAAAGAGAAAAAATTAGATCTAGGGTTTCTTTCCAATGATTCCCCCTTTTGCCTCCTCCTCTTCTCCTCTCTAGAGTACTTTTTAAAATAAAATACTAATATCTAAAATATTATCTAAATATTAAATTCGGAATTACAAAAATAACTAAAAAGGCAAAACACGTTAAACTAAAAACTGCAGGTCTGTAGTTGACAGCATACGCCCACGCCTTATCAACAAAGTTTTCTGAAGCTCATAATTTCTCCAGGAAAAAAAATCCTCAAACACTATTTTGTAGCTCAATTTTAGCACCAATCAATAGAATTGCACCTATAAAAATAAAACACAAGTAAATCACTATTATTAAGTGCAAAACATCGATTTTAAAGGAAGTAAACAATGTAAAACTAGTGCATAAATTACACTCTAACAAATTCCCCCACACCAAGATAATGCTTGTCCTCAAGCATATAACTCAAGACTAATCCCAAATCTCCACTTAATTCTCATCTCAACTCATCCAAAAACAATCTTAAGCAAGCATACCTCAAGAATTTAAGACAATCATCATTCGAGAGACAAGGATTTTAAAGCACAGTATCTCATAAGCTAATATAAGAACATTCAACTATCAAGAAGATCCATTCAAAATTCAAGTGCAACAAGATTTAATAGCCCTCTTATTGACTTCACTCCATGCACTCAAAGTGTTTAGGGTGTCATTTATGCACTCAAATCAAATCAAATCAAAGAATGCTATTACCATAAGCTTGCTCATATATCACGTCTCATTCCATAAAACATGAATTAAATACAAAAATCTAAGGGTCTTAGAAAGGTTGTAATGGGGTTAAATGGGTTAAATGAAAAAGAAAGGTCTATGAAAGAAAAAGAGATCAAAATGAGAAGAATGAACTCATTGAATGAACCTTATGATATCAAAACGCTTATTTCTACTCAAGTCGCCAATAATATAAACACCATTTTTTTTCTTTTTTTGATTTTTTTGAATTTTATATATATATATATATATATATATATTTAATGATGAATCAAACAAAAGAAATGGACCTTGCATAATTTAATTCAAGCATAATGCTTGTTGATCTAATTGAGAAACTTTAATTCAAGGTAGCAAAAGCAACAGAATACATACAAAATATATCCAAACAATGAGTCTAAAAATCTTCTTAAATTGAGACTCAAAAAAAAGGAAAAATAGGGCAAGTAGATGGAGAGAATGAGATGGGTAATAAAAAAAGTGAAGATAATGGTTAAAGCTCAAACAAAAGGTAACAAATAAAGGTTTTCGGGTGGAGAAAAAGAAGAAAAATGCGAAAATAGAAAAATGAAAAGTGGTTTGCCGTTATCATTTTAATGCATAAAATCTCGTAATGCAGCTTCAAGATGCATAACAAAACAAGTTCTAGAATAAACAAACTAAGATTGATATTCACATAACAAAAATAATTAGAGCAAAGTGGTTGCTCATAGGCTCAAATCCTCACAAAGTTGGTAAATTTGCCATTAAATCATGTACACTCTTCAAATGAATCAACCATCAATAGTAGTGTAGAATGAGAAGAAGGTATGAATGATATATAAAAGGCAATGTAAAAAGGATAAGAAGCGAGAAAGATGTATGTAGTAATATAAAAAGTGAAAGATAAAATATGAGTAATGAAAGAGTATGATAAAATAAAAATAGATGTAAATAATTTGATATAGATGAGAAAAGTGAAGTGAGAAAGGAAAGAAAAAATAATAATATATGAAGCATACTAGCTCCAAAATCATTTAAGGATAAGCAAAGTGAAAATAATACTTCCAGACATCAATATTGCAAAACTCCCTGCCCCACACCAAGAACTTACATTGTCCCCGATGTAAGATAATCAAAACTCACATAAAGAAATAAAGCGCAAAGATAAAAGATTAAAGGAAAAACATCCCTGATTTGTGAGCTTTGATCCACATAACGTCTATGGGCTTGGTGGAAATGGTGGGATAAATCCCACACTCTCGAAGTATGCGGCCAAATTCTGCTCCATCTTATTCAGCTTGTGCTCAATTTTCTCTAATTGAATGCTCAAAGATGGTGCAGGTGTAGAAGGAATAGTTGGTGGGGCAGCACTTTCGTCGTCGAACTTGTCATCAGAGGTAGCACCACTCTTAGCATAAAGCTTCTTTGGAAGCTGAATGGATCCTGGTTCAGTAAACTGAAATCTCCCCTCCTTGAATTCGACTACACCTATTATTTCAAATAAAGACATCCAAAAATTCCTTTTGGCAAGTAGGATGTAAATTATTATTGTCAGGATCAAGCACACATAAGTTTATGGCTAACAGAGTAATGTATGGACCAAAAAATAAAGTCTTATAACGTTTAAGCACACTTTGAAATTGATCTGCTAACCAAAACCTAGATTAGACCTCACATCATTTAACATGCACTAGATAAAATAAAATTTAGTTTTAGAGAAAACTCCTAAGTGATCTTTCTTTTCTACAAAATTATATGCTAAAAACCGATGCAAACATTTCAAAATAGGATCACGTAAGAAGGAGCTCTTAGATTTACTCGGGTCATAGGCATCGTGATCAGAAGATAAATGATGCCAAAGACCATAAGGCTCAAAATTTTCGCTAAAGTCACAAGTTGTCCCTAAATATGCATCACTAGAAGAATAATCATCATCAATGAATCCTAAAGCTAGGTTAAATCTGTGATAGATTGTGAAAAATTTCGTCCCATTAACCTAAACTTTATAACATTCGGAGTATGCAAAGTAAAATCATTCGGTATATTAAATTGAAAAATAGCATAAAACTCCCTAATCAAATCAACATATCCCAAACAATCAACATCAATAAACTAACGCAAACCAATCTTATTTATCAAAGAATTAAAATTATCCTTAACATTCAATTTTTCAAGACTCGGGTAATGAATATACTTAGCTGGAAGTATTTTTCGCTTGGAAATATCTTTGTACCTTTCCTTCTCTTGTTGAGTCGTGAATGTGAGGCACCCTCCGAGATTGGATTCAGCAAGTGGCAAAACACTCATGCCTTTTTCATATTTCGATCTTTGTCTCACGGCTTGGCGTGAATCTGAACTATGTTCCATGGAACCGTAGTGGGAGCGGCAATCTTGGATTTCTTTGCGACGGGTTTCTTTTTAGACATTGATGACTTAGAAGTTGATGCTTTCCTCTTCGGCATTGTGACTTGCGGGTTTTGATTCACGCGGCTGGAAACTGGTGTAGACTCGCGGCTGGGAACTGGTTGCTGGTGCTTGCTGGACGCGGCTGTGATGGTTGCTGACGCTTGCTAGACGCGGCTGCTGGAATGCGGGATTGTTAGGCTTGGGACTGCTGGAAACTCGCGGCTGCTGCTCGGCTGGAAACTGTACTGGTGCAGACGCAACTGGGAACGCTGGACTGGTGCACTGGTGACGCGTGATGCTGGTGCAGACTCGAGATCCTTGCGCGCTGGAAACGCTGGAGAAAGAGGCGCGGCTGTTGTGAGGAGACTTGGCTGCTGGGAACGCACGCTGGACGGAGATTCTGGATGCAGCGCGCGGCTGGGGACTGCAGACGTGGTTGGAAAGCTGGTTGCGCGGCTGCTGTGCTGGAAACCGGAGACGCGTGGCTGCTGTGCGGGATGGTTGGGCTGGAATGTTGCAGACGCGGTTTGCTACGCTGCTGCTGGCGACGCTTGGCTGGGAACGCTGCTGGTTCACTGCGCTGGTTACGCACGGATGTACGGCTGCTGGTTCACGCTGGAGAAGGCTGGTGCAGCTACGGACGTAGGCTGGTTGCAGGGCTGGTGACTGCAGACGTGGCTGGAAAGCTGGACTGTTGGAGACGCTCGACTGGTGGGCTGGAGACACGCGGAGAAGATGCTTGCAGACACGACTTTAGGGTTTTGCGGGAGGAAGAAATAGTGAAAACAAATTGGTATTGTTTTATTTTTTTAATTAAAAAATTAAAATAAAAACCTTTTTTCCTTCGAATTTTTTTAAATAAAATAAAAAAATTAAAATAAAATAAAAAATAACTTTTTTTGATTTTTTTTGTAATCTAAAAATTAAAAGAGACATTTAAAACACCAAAAAAAAAAATTTACAGAAATACTTTTTTAATAAGCATATGGGCAGGCCTTAAAATCATTTTATAAAATTACAGAAATACTTATTAGTTAAAACGTGGGCGCGCCTAACCAATAAATTTCTTCTGGCCAAAATAAGCAAAAATATTATTCACCAAAAATTACAGAAGTACTTTTTTAATAAGCATATGGGCAGGCCTTAAAATCATTTTACAAAATTACAGAAGTACTTATTAGTTAAAACGTGGGTATGTCTAACAAAAAAATGTTCTTCTGTCCAAAATAAGCAAAAAATATTATTTAAACAATCTGAATCAAAATTAAAAATAAAAGATATAACAAAAACCAAAAGAAATAAATCCTTTGAGTTGCCTCCTAAAAAACGCTTTTGTTTTATATCTTTGGCTAGACACATTCATGCATCAATCTCCATAAATAGGACTCTCGAAACCCATTTCCTCCACAATATTCACCGAAAAGCCTTCATAAAAAGGTTTTAAGCGATAACTATTAACCTTAAAAATTTTATCAGAGGTCGGACTCCGAATCTCAACTACACCATGAGGAAAAATATTAGTAACAATAAAAGGTTCTACCCAACGAGAACGTAATTTACTAGGAAAAAGTTTAAGTTTAGAATGAAAAAGAAGAACTTTTTGACCAACAGAGAACTCCTTTCTCAAAATCATTCTGTCATGAACTATCTTTGTCTTTTCCTTGTAAAATCACGAACTCTCATAGGATTCGTTTCTAATCTCCTCCAACTCTTGCAGCTGCAACTTCCTCTGCTTTCCCGTTTCATCCATCCGCATATTGCATTGCTTAACCGCCCAATATGCTCTGTGCTCAAGCTCCACAGGTAAATGACAAGGCTTACCAAATACTAAAAGATAAGGAGACATACCTATGGGAGTTTTGTACGTGGTGTGATACGCACATAATGCATCATCTAATCGTAAGCTCCAATCCTTCCGATTTGGACTAATCGTCTTTTCAAGAATAGACTTGATTTCTCTTTGATATCTCAGCTTGTTCACTTGTCTGTGGATGATAGGCGATAGACACTCGGTGGGTAACATGGTATCTCTTGAACAAAGCCTCCACCACCCGATTACAGAAATGAGTGCCTCTATCACTTATCACTGCTCTCGGTACACCAAACCTAGCAAAAATATTAAACTTGACAAAATCTTCAACAACTTTAGCATTATCAATCTAGGTGGCCTTAGCCTCTACCCACTTAGAAACGTAATCCACTGCTAAAAAAATGTAAGCATTGCCAAAAGATGACAAAAAATGTCCTATAAAATCAATGCCCCACACATCGAATATTTCACACATAAGAATCGAGGTAAGTGGCATTTGATTCCTGTGACTTAAATTGTCAGTCTTTTGACATTTCTCATATGACTTACAAAACATGTATGAATTACGAAATAAAGTAGGCCAAAATAAACCACATTCTAACACATTAGATATTGTCCTTTTGGGACCAAAATGACCACCACATGCATATGAGTGACAAAACTGAAGAATAGAAGGAATTTCAAACTCAGATACGCACCTTCTAATGACTTGGTCAGTGCAATGTTTCCACAAGTAAGGATCATCCCAAACATAGTACCTAGCATCGCTCTTAATTTTATCTTTTTGAGACCTCGTCAGATCACTAGGTAGTGTTCTTGTAACTAAGTAATTGACAATGTCAGCGTATCAAGGAACCATACCGTGAGTTACAAAGAGATGCTCATCTGGAAAATCATCCTTCAAAGTTATTGCTTCTTTACTCGTGGTCAATCTACTAAGGTGGTCTGCAACCAAGTTTTCTGCTCCTTTCTTGTCACGGACCTCCAAGTTGAACTCTTGAAGTAGTAAGATCCAGCAGATGAGTCTCGGTTTCGCTTCCTTTTTGGCGAGAAAATATCTCAGAGCTGCATAGTCAGAAAAAACAATCACTTTAGTACCCAGTAAATATGAACGGAATTTTTCTAAAGCAAAAATAATAGCCAAAAGTTTTTTTTCCGTTGTTGAGTAATTGCATTGAGCACTATCAAGTGTCCTTGATGCGTAATATATCACATGAGCAGCGCTTCCAACCCTTTGTCCGAGAACAGCACCAACAGCATAGTTACTAGCATCACACATTATCTCAAAAGGGAGACTCCAGTCGGGTGGCTGTATAGTTGGAGCTGAAGTCAATAACTCCTTGAGTTTATCAAATGCTACCTTGCATGCTTTATTAAAATCAAACGTCACATCTTTCTGAAGTAGTTTGCATAAAGGCTGAGCTATCTTTGAAAAATCCTTGATAAAACGTCGATAGAAACCTGTGTGACCAAGGAAAGAACGAACTTCCCACACACATGTGGGATAAGGTAAAGATTTAATAACATCTATCTTAATTTTATCTACCTCAATTCCTCTAGCAGAGACTACATGACCCAAAATAATGCCTTGATCTACCATAAAATGACATTTTTCATAATTCAAGACAAGGTTTGTTTCAATGCATCTTTCAAGCACTTTCTTCAGATTATAGAGACAATCATTAAAAGAATCAGCATAGATTGTAAAATCGTCCATAAATACCTCTATAATGTTCTCTACATAGTCTGAAAAAATACTGACCATACACCTCTGAAAAGTGGCAGGAGCGTTACAAAGACCAAATGGCATACGTCGGTATGCAAAGGTTCCAAAAGGACATGTGAAGGTAGTCTTCTTCTGATCTTCAGGCGCAACTGGTATCTGATGAAAACCTGAATAGCCATCAAGACAACAAAAGTGAGATTTTCCTGCCAACCTTTTGAGCATTTGATCAATAAAAGGAATAGAAAAATGATCCTTAATTAGTGAGTGAATTAAGCTTCATAAAATCAATACAAACCCTCCACCCATTTTGAACTCGGGTGGGTACTAACTCACCATAAGAATTCTCAACAATTGTTATACTAGTTTTCTTCGGTACCACTTGTACCGAACTTACCCATTTGCTATTTGAAATTGGATAGATTATACCTGGATCAAGAAGTTTTAGAATTTCTTTCTTCACTACTTCCATTATTAGTGGATTCAAACGGCTTTGAGCTTGAATCGAAGGTTTGGCATCTTCCTCCAGCAGTATTCTATGCATGCATGTGGACAGACTTATCCCTTTAATATCAGCAGTTGCCCACCCAATAGCCTTTTTGTAATCCTTGAGCACTCCAATAAGCTTTTCTTCCTCTAAAGTACTAAGCTTTGAAGAGATGATCACCGGAAGTGTCTCATTATCTCCTAGAAACATATAATTTAGATGACTCGGTAACGGTTTAAGCTCTATTTTCGGTGCCTGCAAAATAGATGGAAGAAGTTTTGCATGAGATGAAGGTAATTCAATATAAGACATATGATGAGTTAAAGCTCTCAAAGAATTTAATTCATAAATTGTCTCTTGTAATACATAATTTAAAACAAACTCATTTTCATCCTTTTACAAACCTTTGAGACCCAAACTGTTATTTAAAATAGCTACTAATGAACTTTCAGCATCCAAATAAAAAACTTCCTGCACTATAGGGTTAATAATATCCACAGAAAATAGCGAATGTTCCTCATCAGGATATTTCATGGCATCATTCATATTGAACTCTATAACATTTCCATCAAACTCCATAGTAAGAGTCCCTTTATGTACATCCATTTTAATCCTAATAGTTTTAAGAAAAGGTCTTCTTAGTAAAATTGGGACAGAATTAGAGGAGTTATGTTCTTCCATATCAAGTACATAAAAATCAACAGGAAAAACCAACTCATTAACTTGTACTAAGACACTTCTAGTACCCCATCAGGATATGCATTAGACCTATCAGTTATTTAATTTATCAAGCCAATTTCTTTTAATGCACCAACATTTAAAGATAAATAAATGGAACGAGGCATGACATTAATAGAAACTCCTAGATCTAGCATAGCCTTCTCAACTCTAACACTACCAATTTTGCAAGGGATAGTAAACATACCAGGATCCTTGCACTTAGAAGGTAGTTTCTTTTAGAGAACTGCTGAAACATTCTCCCCCATGTGAACTCTTTTATCTCTTCTTAATTTTCTCTTGGAGGTGCACAGTTCCTTAAGGAATTTAGCATATCGAGGTATTTGTTTTATAGCATCTAAGAAAAGAATATTTACCTCAACTTTGCGAAATTTCTCAAGGATATCTTTCTCTTGTTCCTCCTTCTTGGATTTTACAAACCGTTGTGGAAAAGGAGGAGGTATCACCACAGGTAGGGGTTTCGCTCTGGTGGGTTGCGCATCTTAAGATTTAGGTATCAATTCATTCTTCTCAAGCTCATCTTCTACATGCTTTGTCACTTTCTTACTAGGTTCTTGCAATTCCTTCCCACTTCTAAGGATGATAGCACTAATGTTTTGCTTTGGATTCACCTCAGATTGTGAAAGCAATCTCCCTGATACTTGAGACTCGAAACAGCTCACTGTAGTCGCCAATTGACTCACTTGGTTCTCCAAATTCTGAATGCTTGTTGCAGTTGCCTGTTGAAATTATTGAGTGTTAGTCGCAAGTGATTTAACAATTTCTTCAAGAGATATACCTGACTTGAGAAGTTTGACTATGGAGGGATTGGTTGTCTTAGTGGGTATTGTTATGGAAATCCTGACGGCCTAACTCCATAGCTGAAGTTGGGATGATCCCTCAATCCCAGATTGTATGTTTGCATATAAGGATCATACCTCCTCTAAGACATGCCTGGGAATCCTCCAACTGCATTGGCTTGTTCAATGGGTTCTTCTTGAATTGTAAGACACATATTAGTTGAATGACCCATATTGGAACAAATGCCACAAGTCTTTACCTGTTGCACATTACCTACAATAAACTTTTCTACAAGAGAAGTAAGTTTATCTAAACGTTGATAAATTGAAGAAATATTTACCTCATTCACCTTCCTTGAAGTGGGATATTGACTGCTGCCAAACTGTTGTGCATTAGCAGCCATATTTGAGATCAAGTCCCTTGCTTGAGTAGGGGTCTTGTTCACCAACACACTTCCACTAGCAGCATCTACCATACTTCTATCCATCAATGACAGTCCTTCGTAAAAGTATTGAATAAGAAGTTGATCAGATGTCTGATGCTGAGGACAGCTGGCATACAATTGTTTAAATCGCTCCCAATACTCATACAAAGTTTTTTCAGGAAGTTGTTTGATCCCATAGATATCTTTTCTGATGTTGGCAGCTCTTGAAGTTGGAAAGTACTTCTCGAGGAATTGCTTTTTCAAACTATTCCATGTTGTAATCGATCCAGGAAGTAAATAGCACAACCAGTCTTTAGCTAGCCCATCTAAAGAGAAAGGAAAAGCACGCAACTTAATCTGCTCTCCAGCCATGCCTTGTGGCCTCATACTTGAACACACAACATGAAACTTCTTGAGATGTTTATGAGGATCTTCACCTGCAAAACCATGAAACTTGGGTAATAAATGAATAAGACCAGACTTTAATTCAAAATTTACCTCCAAGTCTACATATTGAATGCAGAGTGGTTGCTGATTCAAGTCTGGTTTAGCTAACTCTCTAAAAGTTCTTTCTATAGGTGCAGCTCTATCTATCACTTGTTCTTTTGAATCGCTAGATGATTCAACCAAATCAGGCACCGTATCTGTTTCAGAAAGCAAAGGCGATGATGATCGTTGCTTAGCTCGCTGCGTCTGCTATCTTAGCTGGCGAGCTGTCTTCTCAATTTCAGGATCAAACGAAAGTGTACCTGTATGAGAAGAATGAACCATACACCAAGTAAAACGTAAAAAGGATTAAATAAACAACACCAATCCCCGACAACGGTGCCAAAATTTGATGGTTGTATAGTGATTGAGTATGGTTGTATCTACAGAGATCGGTAATTATTTAAATCCTTTTAAAATGTAAAATGCAAAATGGGGGGATTGTTGACAATAATAAAAATCGAATTAAAATAACAAGATTGCAAATTCAAATTATAATTCAAATTGGGAAAAGCTCTGGTTGAAGGAATTAACTCAGCTTGATTCGACTACTGATCATTGATTCAATTACAAATCATTACTACTTATAAATAGATAGGTTATAGCTAGTAAGACCCTCTAATAGTCAATTTCTCCTTAACTAGTCGATAACCAAGGTACGACCATTAGTTATTTCCCTAATCAATAGACAACCCTAGATACGATCATAGGATTTAATCAATTGACAGCCTGAAAAACCAAAGAGACCCAAATCCTAATCAATAAACGCATATGATGGTTCATTTAGATTAGATTGTTCATTCTCATAACACAATGCATTGCTATGTTATTTTTCACAAACAATAAAATCTTTATACGATGAATTTTTTAATTGACAATAGATTAAGTTGATAATTAAATAGTGGCCAATTATTTAGTTAACAAACATAATCATAACAATAATTTAGAGAATAAACAAATACCCAAAAAGTAATAAAACAATTAAAGCATAAGAAAGATCTCACAGTAAAGATGAATCAAAGCTTTATTAACCTTCAACCAGAATAATAGGTTTAGTTCATCATAGAGAGAAAAGAGAAAAAAATTAGATCTATGGTTTCTTTCCAATGATTCCGCCTTTTGCCTCCTCCCTTTCTCCTCTCCAGAATTCTTTTTAAAATAAAATACTAATATCTAAAACATTATCTAAATATTAAATTCAGAATTACAAAAAGAATCAAAACGGCAAAATACGTTAAACTAAAAACTGCAGGTTTGTAGTTGACAGCACGCACCCACGCCTTATCAACAAAATTTTTCTGAAGCTCATAATTTCTTCAGGAAAACAATCATCCTCAAACACCATTTTGTAGCTCAATTTTAGCACCAATCAATAGAATTGGACCTGCAAAAATAAAACACAAGTAAATCACTATTATTAAGTGCAAAACATTGATGTTAAAGGAAGTAAACAATGTAAAACTAGTGCATAAATTGCACTCTAACAATTACCTGTCTATTGTAGATGATTACACCAAATTTACCTAGATATTTCCGCTCATAACCAAGTTAAAAACCTTATTAATGTTCATTAGTTTAAGAAAAATGATTGAGAATAGGCTAAATAGAAAAATTAAATGTCTTCGAATAGATTAAATAGCATGAAAATGGCTAATTGACATTGCACAAAATTAGAGTTTAGTTTTTGGATGCTAAAAGTAGACCTTTTATCAAAAAAGGGTAAGTCGACAGCTTCTTTTAGGTCACTGGACACTAACAACAATCTGACATCTAGAAAATGGTGATATGACAATTTGAAATTATGGCATAACAATCACTTGCTCAAGTCAAAATGGTGATCTGACAACAGTTAACAGCGATCCAATTATCTGTAGAAAGTTAATAATAGATAAGTTTAAGCTCCAACTATAAAAAGACTCAATTAAATTCAAATAAGTAGGATTCAACAATTATCATTGAGCTTGCTATTAAGTATTCAACTTCCCTTGTGCTCAAAACTTGTATTCTTTTATCAAATCACACTTTGGGCTTTTATTTGTAAACACGTACATTGTGTGAGGGGAATTTCTTTGTAATTTTGATTTATATATTATATTTTGGTGACTATAAGTGTAAGAAATACTTCGGTTAAGAGGTTTGGGATAACCTCTTGTTGTAAAGGTTAATTGACATCTTGGAAGTCAATTGTAAAGATTTTGAAGCCCTAAGGTTTAAGGCTTGTTTAATGGAATCCTCAAGCCCAATGAGTTTGGAGGTATGAATGTAGGCATGGTTTGCAGAAACACGTAAAAATATTGTGTTTACTCTCTTTTACCTTATCTCTTTACATTTGTTAATTGTTAAATTTATCTTTATCAAAACCTGTAAGATATTAGCTTGAGTTGTTTTATGTTTTTACTCATTTAAGCTTTTAAAACCTAATTCACCCCCCTCTTAGGCTGCAGAGCTAGTATTTCATAGGCCAATTAACTAATTAAATTGTCTTCTATAGATTTTCTATAGATGAAAGAAAATATTATATTATAAAGTGAGGGATCTTGGTTGAAGCCATTGGATTTGAATTTAATGGCCGAAATTGAGATCCTAAACTTTAACTAAAGTATGGGATCTCTTATTAGATCCTAATTCTATATATGTAATGACCTTCCAATTAGGGATCCTTGACTATATTATATACATACACTTTATCTTAACGTATTCTTAACTTTAATATGGTTAAAAATCTCTGATTGGAAAATTATATGACACAAATTTTAAGCCCTTAGTCTTGTATACAATGTAGATTTTCAAAGTTAGAATTTTTTTTAAATAACGTCAATTTAAAATCAACCTTTGGATTGTGTAAAATCATCAATGGCTTAAAATTAAAAAAAAAAATAATCCAATTTTTTTTAACAAAATACCCTATATATATAGATTCTTTTAAGCTAAATTTATATTATATAGTTTTGGTTGGTTGCCAAATTTTAAAGACCTTTATAAATTAAAATTGATTCATGGTTGTCTTCAATTCTCATTCGGCTAACATTCTTTAATGAAAATAACTTTTAATGATTAAACATGAAAATGAGTTAAAATAAAAAAAAAATGTTAGACCTTATCCAAATTTCCTAAAACTAACTTGCTCCCTCTGCTCTCATTCTATTGAAGTTTTGATTTATATTCAAGTAATTTTGTACATCACTTTGTCTAATTGTCACCCCGAACCATCAATTTTGTTTTCACTATGTATCATTCAATGTCCTAATTTCATATAAAAGCTTCCAATTATTAATATTTAAACAACTACTTGAAGAAGACAATCATTAGAAAGGGGAAAAATGAAAAAGAAAAGGTTTGCTTTTATGATCACATTATGTTTTATACAACCAAAAAAAAAAAAAAACAAAAGTAAAGAAGGTAGCAAATTATGTAGGTTTGGCTACTGTACATTAGATAGATTTAGAATCCAAAGCAAATAGAATTAAAAAGATTCTAGCACTTGCAGCTCCTATTGAATCTATTGTCCTTTAATATACCAATTTTTTTTCCTACTGCATGATTTGGAATTAATTAAACTTGGGTTTGCTCGCCCGTTGCCATTGTATGAAGAGACAACATCTATGGACCAAAATGATGAATCCAAAACCTGGGCTTATTAAAAGGCGGCGTTTGAAGTACGTTTAATTAGCTCAGGTGTCACAAGCTTTGCATGTGGCTGACTAAAGATCAAAACGGCAAGAGGTGAAGACGTTTTGGCTGTGGTTTAAGTGAAGCATGTGAGCGAGCACATGAGGATGAAATCAAGTTAGTTAAAGTTGTTATCCGAGTGGCAAAGTCTCTGCGTTCTGGGTTTCATATCAGCTTGTATATAAGCTGATCAGAGGAGCAGTTTCTCATCGAATCGTGGAGCATTCTAGAGAGAGTTATAAGAGAGAGAAAGAGTCATCTTGTTATTTATAATCAACTCTTGTGTTGCTCTGTAACATTCACAAGAATCATCAATAAAACTCATTCTGGTGGCTTCTTCCGTGGATGTAGATTGTGCATACTTGCACAATTGAACCACGTAAATCTTTCTCTGTTTTCTGCTTGATTAATTCTTGCTTCTCGTTTTTGTTTGTGATATGTTCATAGCCATTTTCAACTCACAGCTTTCTTAACGCTAAAGGTTGTTCGTTGGGTTTAAAGCATCTTGTTTCGATATTGATTGTGGTCTTGGGCAGTGATTGAGTTGCTCAGAAATCTTATAGCACTCTATTCACCACAAGTTCTATTGATGATAAGTAAAGCTTAAAATGCAAGAAGTAATTTCAACGATTTAGCTACGATTTATATTAATTATGTTGAGTAAACAACAAAGAATCCGTTGGAAACTAGTGCTGGTTTGATAGTTATTCAAATCTATAGGAAGGAAAATTTCAAAATAACCAGAACCCACAGTGGCATGATACGGGTTAGTCATTTAATCTTTTTTTAGGTACGGGGTATTGTATATATTAATAAACCTACACCCGATCTGACTCATTACTATCCCTCACGGATCAACAATTTCCTTCCATGAAATCACAATTGAATAGGCATATGAAGAAGGGATAAATATGATGGGTGAAAGCATAATAATGAATAAGAAAAAATGGGTTATTTTATAAAGTTTTAACGGGGGAAAAGGGAAGAGTTCGATTTGCTTCATAAAAGAAGTTATGCAGGTTGGTGGATTGACATTTTTTAGTCTATTTGAATTGCTCAATCCAACCCGCACCAATTAATTTGGTGCATTTTGTGTTGTTACGCTGTTGGCCAGGTTGGCGACTGGGCTTTTTTATTTATATGGAACAAAATTATAAATGCTTTATACTAGGGGTGGGCATGGGTTAAATGGATTAAAATAAAATCAATCCGACTCAATTAAATAAACATGTTCAACCTAACCTAACCCAATCCTTAGATAATCGAGTTGGGTTGGGTTGAGTTGATTGGGTTGAAAACTTAAAGTCAAATCAAAATAAAAAATTAAATAAAAAAATATATGAAATTGAAAATAAAACTTATTGAAATCAAATATGTTATAACATGAAGTATTCGACAAAGAAAATTAAAAAACCAACTATATTAAAATTGAGAAAATTTCAACAACGAGCTTCTAGACTTTGTTCCCTGCTTCCCGCATTACTTTTTCAAATTCTAAATTCAGACCTTTTATATAATTAGCTAGTATCATATTTTGTAATAAAATGAAATTGATTTATAATTATGTTCTGTTAACTTGTTAAGTATTTATTAAAAAATAAAGCGAATTTGAAAAGAATAAAAAGAGAATAAAAAATAGATTAGTCATTTAAGTCTTTAGGGTTTTGTAATTAATTTATTATTATTATTATTATTATTATTATTATTATTATTATTATTATTATTTATATGGGTTGGGTTGGGTTGGGTTTGATGGGTTCATCATAATTAATCCAACTCAACCCAATTATTAATTGGGTTAAAAGAAACTGACTCAATTAACCCATAAAAACTCACTCAACCCGTCAAAATTTAATTGGGTTGGGTTGAGTTTGCCTACCCCTACTTTATACAAATATGATAACTTTAATACGATTAGGGTCTATGACATTTTGGTAGGTTTTGATGTTTACTTATAATTAAAAAAAAAAATGTTGGGTTTTGTGAATTCGGTTTTTTTTTTTTGGGGTAAAATGTGTTATATTATACTTAAATATACATTTTATTTATCATTTTTCCCGTTAAATTTATTGTATTTGATCTATAATAGTTGAGTTTCTTAGATTCTTGGTTTTGAATCGCATTCTAGACTTCTAAATGTCTAGGCATGTCAACAAGTTTAGAAGACTAGGACTTAAATTTAGAGTATGAAACTTTTAACGGAAATTATTATTTTTAATGTTCTTACTCCGATGTCATATGTTTTCAAGCAAATGGATTTGGTATGCAGTATTGTCTTGTACAATTGTGAGTGGATTAATCAAATCAATGAATGCAAATTCAATGCCTTAGCCACAAAAGGAACAAAGTGCATCCTTCTTTAACATATTCGCAATTGCTTGAAAAGAAGGCTAAAAGTATTAAAATTGGCATTTCAAAGTAAGAAATTACTATGAAGTTCAAATGCAGTTTGACAGATCTTATTTCACTTATGGTAATTATTTCAAATGATGACGTGTAGTTTTTTTTTTTTTTTGGCATAAAAATCTTAGTGACACTTCTTTATGTCACATATCAATATAAGTTAACTACTTCCATAATACAAACAAATTAAGTGGAGAGGATAGTCAACATTATAGTTCATGTGAGGAGAGTTAGGCCTATCCAATATTTGTGCCGTCAATCTATAAGATGAGATCAGCCGCAAACATTTTTTTCTTAGATCTGGTTTACCACAAGAAAATGTACCCAATACAAAGCCTATAAATGAGCATGAGCTTGAGCCAACCACCAACAATAGCTATATGCCTAACAGTAATTTAGTTTTCTTGCAAGTAGTAACGTTGCGAGTACCGATGATGTATATAATTGTATTTACAACAATATGAAAAAAATGAAATTGTTTGTGACAATGATGGTTTCATCGTAAATGTGTTGTTTTCATCAAAATAAGAGTGGCAAGCCAGGCTTTTATAAATTTGCTTTGTAAGTGTACTTTACAAAAGTAATATAAGTTTAAAACAATTAAGCCTAAGAAAAATATTTTGATTGTCACTTATATAGATAACAACTGTCGTTAAGGTATTTGTGTTACAAAAATGAAGGATTCAAGTTACTTTCACATTTGAAAGTATTGTAATAAGCATACATATTCTATTAGTGTGGATGAAAGAGATCATCTACAGGCATTTACGAAATTGATTGGGCATGCAATTTAATATAAATTTGACAGACTTTATCAGCATTTAAAGTAAAGGCCATTAGGAGAGACTTGCAAAAACATCTTTGTTATAATATTAGTTAGCATAAAGCAAACAGCACGAGGGAGCATACAAAGACGCTTGTTGCTAGTGGTTTGGGTTTGGACTTTATAGGTCATGGAGTGGTGAATTGCTAAGGCAGATTCATCAAGGCCATTCGTTCTTTAGGCTTCATTCCGTCAATATTCTAGAACATCTTGCCAGTTGTTGAGTGCCCTATTTGCACCCTGGTTTCCCATTCTTCACCTTGAGACACCTCGTCAATGTGTGGTGCCTGTTCTGGATGAAAAGATTCCACTCTTGATGCTACTGGTTGGGGTTCATGCTGACCAGTGAATTCTGGAGCAGTAAATTGAGTTGTTCCGAACGGATGCTGAGTTGGTTGGTTTGGATTGGACGTTTTATCCTTACTCATGTGTTGAGGCGGCAAATCTTGCTCTTATATCCACATATAATGGATTTGCAGGATTAGTTCTTTGCATAAGAATAGGTACAGGAGGGTTTTCAACTTCCGAAGTATCCGTTATTGAGATACTAGTTGTGTCATCAGAATCGCTTTCATCTTTTTCCCATCCTCAAGCTCAAAAGAAATATACCTTCCCATAATCTCCACCAGTGAGGTTACAAGGTATAAGCTCTAAGGATACAACGGAAGTACTATTACACACTATGTACATTATTGATCCTTATCATAAAGAAATCTTCTTTACAACTCACTCTTTACTTTATGTCACAATCACTCTTAATGTCACACTTACTCTTTACTTTATGTCACACTCAAACTCTTATCCTTATCTCTAAGGAGAGTACATAATACATACTAATACAATACACTATATTATTATCACCAATCCTTCTGTTGTAGGGTCCACTAAGCTTTCGCTACAGTGCAGAGTTTCCACTCGTTGGCGTGCTCCGTCCTGACCTGTGATTCCATCGTTCTTCAGAAGCTGCTTCCATATCATCTGCAAGCTTCTGCCAATCCTCATTCTTTGGTTGGAGGTCTAGTTCTGCTTGTGGCCAATCTTGGAGATTCTAAAAGCTACCAACCGAAGGTTGGTTGATTCATTAAGAGGAATGAAAAGATTTTACAATACAATAAAAGGCTCCAAGACTCGATGCCTCGACTCAAACCAAGGGTTCCCTTTTTTAGGCACAAGGAAAATACTATTACACACTATCTACATTATTGATCCTTATCATAAAGGAATCTTCTTTACAACTTACTCTTTACTTTATGTCACAATCACTCTTTATGTCACACTCACTCATTCTTACTTTATGTCACACTCAAACTCTTATCCTTATCTCTAAGGAGAGTACATAGATGATTAGGTATGGCTTTTTTGCCTTTGATTACTCAGGTGAAGATATCTTATTGAGAACAGACTTTTTAAGTCTAGTTGCCCCTTTGCCTTTTTTTCGGAAGGATTCTCTTATACCATTTGAAATCCTTTGGATGGTACGAGTCATTCTTTTCAGGTTCCCTGGGTTGAAAAACACTCCATTTTTGGAGAGGGTGAAAAGATAAAAATTACCCTATCCATAAATATGAACCCCAAATCAATGAGCTCTTAAAATGCTGTGCAGAAGTCCCTAATCAGTTCTGGGCTAAAGAACAACACTTTGTGTCTCTACCTTACAAAGAAGGATGGACCATGCCTCATCAAACTGCTTCTCATCTAGGCATGCCCCATGACGAAGAACTGTGCAAAACAGAGATCCAAACCTTAATGGATCTAAAACTAATCAGGCTCTCTAAGTCTCATTGGGCCAGCCCTGCATTCTATGTTAACAAGCATTTAGAACAAATACGTGGGAAAAAGCTATTGATGATAGACTATAGGAAGCTGAATGATTGCTTGCAGGACATAAGATACCCCATTCCACGGAGGACACACCTTTTAAAGCGAATAGCTGGAGCAAAGGTATTCTCAAAGTTTGACATGAAGTCAGGCTTTTGGCAAATTAGAATCAAGGAAGAAGACAAACACAAGACAGCATTTGTGGTCCCCCATGGGCATTATGAGTGGAACGTGATGCCTTTCGGCTTAAAGAATGCACTGTCATGTACATTATTGATCCTTATCATAAAGGAATCTTCTTTACAACTCACTCTTTACTCTGCACTGTAGCGGAAGCTTAGTGGACCATACAGCAGAAGCATTGGTGATAATAATATAGTGTATTGTATTAGTATGTATTATGTACTCTCCTTAGAGATAAGGATAAGAGTTTGAGTGTGACATAAAGTAAAGAGTGAGTTGTAAAGAAGATTCCTTTATGATAAGGATCAATAATGTACATAGTGTGTAATAGTACTTCCCTTGTGCCTATAAAAGGGAACCCTTGAAAATAATAATGTTGATTCTCGTGCTTTGGGTAAAAATTTATTTTGTTCTTATATTATGAGGTAAATGTCTGTTTAATCCTTGTATTTTTAAAAATACCTCAAAAAATTCCATTTATTAAACTACGAACACCTATAACATTACTTTTTTGTATTTTTTTGTTTATTTTGACCTGCTTTTATGATGTTACCCTTTTACAATAATGTTTCTTTTTTTTTTTTGGACATTACTAAAATGGAATTACCAATTTAATTCCTAAAAAAAATTAAAAACAAAAAGAATATATATTAATTTTTGTGGAAGCTCACTTATGTTTAAAAAAATTAATATTGTAAAAAAAATTAAACTACCAATTTTTTTGGGCATTAATTAAAAAATTAATATATTAACTCCCCAATAGAGTGTTCCAAAAAAATTAATATATATTTTATTTGTTTCTATTTTATTTTTGGGTTTAAATTAGTAATTTAATTTTTTCTTATTATTAATGAAAAAAAAAAGAAATGTTATTATAAGATCGAACCAAAAAGAACAAAAAATAATGGCAAGGGTGTCAATAATTTAATGTTAGTTGCCAATATAAGGACTAAACATATACTAACACCAAATTATAAAGACTAAATAAACTTTTATCACTTGTAATTTTATTAAGTTTGATAGTTTAAATCATTCTAGCATTTATTTATGGCTATTGGTAGTTGCCTCAAAGGGTTCAGTTTTGCTATTAGACTAGTAATTGCAATCTACGACACATTTGTAAAAGGGAAATATAAAAGAACCATGTTTGAATATAAAAGAACCGTGTTTCTGATTTATGCACGAGTGATAACAACTAAATATGTCCACTTACATTCAGTGTTGGTGATAGTAAGAATGATGTATCATGGGAGTGGCTTTTATCGAAACTAAGGGATTCAATTTGCAATGTCAAAAATCTGGTTTTTATTTTAGATCATAATGGAAGCATAAAAAAAGGGTGTTGCACAGTGCTTCTAGATGCAAGCCATGGTATTTGCATGTTTCAGGCCAAAATATGATGTCCAATTTTTAAAAAAGTTGATATACACAAAATTCTTGTACATGCTACAAAGTTATATTGTGTATCTTAGTTTGACAATGTCATGAAATGAGATAAACAAGATGAATTCATACATTGCTCAGTACCTATTTGAATATGGGTATGATAAATGACCTTGTGCTCACTTTGTTGGAAGACGTTGTATAATGGCAACTAACATTGTAGATGTTTAAATGTGTTTTGAGGGAGCCAGGGATGTTGTCAATTCATAAGTTTTTTAGTATTAATTTATTGAGAGATTGGTTCAGCAAGCGACATCAATTGACAGTGGACACAATTGCAAAACTCACAAAGTGGGTTGAAAACAAACTTCTTTTGCAGCAAGATAACTCTTGAATGTACTAGATTTTGTCTCTAAATTTGCATGAATTTATTTTGAAAGGTGGTGAATTTGAGGACTATGTTGATATGCTTGTCAAAACTTGTAATTGTTAAGTACTCCAACTCAACCATTTCTTATGCAAACATGCTGTTGTAGTGTGCAAGCATCAATCTTTTGAATATCACTTATTTTGTTCTTCATACTATACTACTGATGCATGCAATTTTTTAAATACAATAACTTATGCAAAAGATAAAAAAATTAGTATTATAAAATAATAAAAACATGGTTATATGCATTAATATTTAACTTAAAAAATTATTATTGAAAATGTACTTTAGGAGATCATCGTAGTGAACATTGTATGAGAAAGCCCAATTAAAAATCTGAGGAATTGTGCTCTTATCATATGCATGGCAAAACTCTCCACATTAGGCATTGCCTCATAAGCCCATATCTATATGATTAACATTTAACAAAATAATAAAGTTTTAGGAAACTAATGATTTGTCATTTAATTAAATTGTAAAGTTTAAAAAGAAGTTGATTACTTGCAACGCAATTAGAAATTCAGCAAGGGTGTACGCCTCGTTTTGTGATTAGGGTCTTTTATAATCTTCTTCTTATGTATTCTCAAACGATGTACTAAATCCTCTTTTAAACTTTCTAAAGTTTTCATGAAACAAACATGATACTAAGAATAACTATTAAAATCCTCAATATTGTCCATATATCATACATGTTTAGGTTGCACCTTAATTTTAGGATTCTTCCCTGGAAGAACAACCTTTAAAAGGTAGAACATAACAAGCTTTACAATTTTTCTATCATTAGTTAATGTGGAATTCATGAACAAGTCTTCTAACTTAGGCGTGGTGCATCTTTTAAGGCCATCCATTAACTCTTTATACAATCTAGTGCTGCCATCGCCATTTGCATTGTATGTGTTGGTCAAACTACTAACTAGTGCAAACTCCTCCATAGAGAATCTACACACCTTGTTCTCTAGCTTAAACCACATAGACATATCTAACGAATGCATTTTTCTAAACAAAAAGGCTATTTATAATGGTACTAGAAAATTGCAGATGTTGGATATCAATGAGACATCCAAAATAGGATGCCTTGAACATCTCCATTTGATTTTGATTCTTGCTAAGATACTCTTGAATAGTCTTAATGGTTTTCATTTCGGACTGTTGACACCTTAGTCTTGAAATGGTTAATTTCATTTATTTTTGTGTTCAATATAGGTGACACCTTAGAGGAAAATACACACACGTTTCATCATTAATATAATACAATACTTTGAAAAAACTCACACATGCGCACGTTTCCTCATTAATATAATATAATACTTTGTAAAAACTCAACCAATTCTGTAAATTCTCAACTTTTGAACCAAATAAGTCTACAAGTCTAGACTAACAACCTAATAGAAGTTATCCAGAGCAAGATAGCCCTTTTCATCATCCTAAAGTAACCATCTTTATCATCCTAAAATAACATCCTTATTTATGAAATTCTAAAAGAGCTACATGTTAATTTCAAAAGCAATAAACTCTACATTATCAAAACTGAAAAATTTGAAACTCTGTTGTTAACTTACCTTCAATTTTATGTTTCTATATTTGATTTATCTATTCTAGTGAGACACCCATGAACAGCCGACGAAAATGGAGATTGACGGTGAAGAACTTGATTCTCCTTCTCCCTCACTTGTAAACTTCACCACATCTCCGTTGTTAGATTTCCCAACTTGAATTTTGTTTTATTTATTTATTTTTTTCAGCTAATGACGAGTATTTGTGTATTTTCACTCACTCTTATGTCAAATTCTTGCCACGTGAAACTAGCGAGTCACACGCTAATTATTTACTAATTATTGAGCCCTGTTGGTGCAAATATCCTGTTGCCGACTTGGCGTGGGTGATGGCTAATGACGATCCTAGAGGTAAACGTGGCACGCGCATTTCCACAATTTCTCATCTCATCGCGCGCAAAGACGAAGAGAGTCTTAAAGTCTGAAGCCAGCTAACGCCCGATAGCGACAACCTTTCCTTTCCTTTCCTTTGCTGCACGTGATATCTCAACCAGAATAATTACATAAACCCAATAAAGAAGTCAAAGGATACCAAAACAATAATTACATAAACCCAATAAAGAAGTCAAAGGATACCAAAACAACGCTCTCGCTCTCTCTCTCTCTCTCATGAAACGGAGATTGAAGAAGAAAAAGAAATGACTTCTGCAAAATTGGAGCTGAGACTGAGGGAGTACGCTGAATGGGAAATCAATGCGCTTCTTTGGATCTCTCTCATCACAGTCACGCTTGTTTTGCTCCAAAAAGTTGTCAAATTGTTCAGACTCCGTCACCATGCTCGTAAAATCCCTGGCGCCCCCTGTTCTTCTTTCTACGGCCACTGCCCCCTGCTCTCCACTCAGTCTCTGACCGGTCAGTATGATCATTTATATATTATCATTTCAGCAATTTGCAATTTTGGGTGTGTGTTTTTTCTTCATTTGTTTATTTTTCTTCATCTGGTTGAGCTGAGTTTGAACCTCAGATCCTTTCGAACCCCTTGTATTGCTTTAGGAGCTTTTATCGGTTAAGCTAATGAGCAACAACTGTTATGGGGTTTATTTGTTTTTCAGAGGTTTTAGCAGAATCGCATGAGAAATATGGGTCAGTGGTGAAGCTATGGTTGGGTCCCACTAAGCTATTGGTGTCGATAAAAGAGCCTGCACTTATCAAAGAGATGCTTTCAAAGGCTGAGGATAAACTGCCTTTGACTGGAAGGGCTTTCCGGTTAGCCTTTGGACAATCCAGCCTTTTTGCTTCCTCTTTTGACCGGGTACCGTTTGGTTTTTTTTTTTAAATAAAATAATTAATGATCAATTTCTGTTATGTCGGGTGTGCTGTTGATTGGAATTATCCTTATCTGGGATATGTTTCGTAACGGTAATGCCTCTGCTTAATATTGGAAGTACTAGCTATTGAAGCACTTGAGAGACGTATACTGATTATTTGGGTCAATGCCATGATTCTTTTAGACAATCAAATTTCATTTTTCAGAAAATCCTATGAAATGAGCCTTCTGTTACAGGGAATAACTCACGATATGTTCATTATTTTAGATTTTGGTAGAGACAAGCTCTTTTGTAATCTTCGGTTACTGTGATCCTTAAGGAAGCAAGATTTTTTATGTTTACCTGAAAGACAATATAAAATTTGCACAAAAGCTGTAGATGGCTGAAACTGATGTGCAGGAAATGCTGATAATCAAACAAAGACCTTCATTGTTAATAGATTTGTATTTAACATTCTGTTCTTCAAAATAAATCCAAAACACAAAAGTGCTGCTAATGGAGAACTATTAACAATTTTCTATTGCCCATGTTTTCTTTGATTTTTTATCATTGTACTATGATGTTGTAGATTCTGCTTATCGTGGTTGTATGATATTTACCGAATGTGTTTTATATGAACTGTTACTTTAAGCTTCTGTGTAATTTCTTTCTTCTGAAGTCCTTGGATGAATTGATTTCATACGTTTGAGGATGCGAATGCTAGATTTTTGGGGTAATCCAATTTCAGGTCTTCAAATCATTAATTCATGAATTTATTGCATGTTTTTCTTTTTAATATAAGTTTTTTTTCCCTATATAAAAGGAAAAAAGAACTAAGTCAATTATCATTATTTTAAGACATCGTGATGGGCTGCTGACAGATCAGTTAATGGATTGATTCTCTTAATCTTCTTGTGTATTCAAATATTTTAATTTTGAATGTGTTGTTATTTGTATTGGTCTTTCTAGCGTAAAGTGATTTATTGTCTTATAATTATAATTACATGTAGGTGAAAAAGAGACGGGAAACGTTGTCAACAGAATTGAATGGTAGGTTGTTGGAAAGAGGAAAAGTAATTCCTGCAAGGGTCGTGGACTGTCTCATGGAAAGAATACATGATATCTTGGGCAAAGAAAACATCAGTTGTAAGATGATTTCTCAACATATGGCATTTTCCTTGTTGGGAGCCACAATTTTTGGAGATGAATTCTTTGCTTGGTCAAAGGCAACTGTTTACGAGGAGCTTTTCATGACGATTGCTAAGGATGCCTGCTTTTGGGCCTCATATAGTGTTACTCCCTTCTGGAAGCGTGGGTTTTGGAGGTATCAGCGTCTGTGTGAAAAATTAAAGTGTTTAACACAAGATATTATTCAACAATGCCAGAGAAACTACAAGTTAATTTCTGGCGTGAACCATAACTTTGATAATGAAACTGCATATAAGAGAATGGAAGCTGCATTAGGTGGACCATCTAGTTTTGATGCTCTGGTAGCGCAAGAGCCCAGTGGCTATCTTCAAGCCAGAGAAGAACCTTGCAGGAATATTATGGGTGTCATGTTTCATGGATACTTAACTACAGCTGGTTTGGTTGGTAATATCCTGGCAAGGCTCGCTACCCACCAGGATATACAGGAAAAGGTAGCCATCTTCTCTTTCCACTAAAATTTTCTTTTTAAGTTTATAATGTGATATTGGTTTAAATTTTAAACATAATCTCAGAAATGAAGTTGAAAACTTCAAGTATTTCAGATTCTGACCATTATTCTTCCTTTCTAATATGCTATGATGTATTTATTGTTTGTGCTATCTTCTTGAATTCTGAACTTGGTACAGTTTCTTTTTTTATTTCTATTTGTGCATAGTTCCTTCCTTTTGCCTCTCATTGGCATCTTCAATCTATGTTATGAAATTGGTTACAAATAATTACGCATTTGAACTTTCTTCTTCTTCGTAACTTGCTTATTGGTGCCTATCTACAAACTCAAAAGCCTACTGAAAAAAAGCCCTGTCCCCTGCTTTGCTTAGAGTTTTTCCAGTTCTATTCTATCTTCTTTTAGATACCTTGAGTTTACATTGTATGATATTTAGAATGCACTTTACTGAGCTTTAAGAATTAGAATTCGTCACAGCATGAGATAGTTCTCTCAATCTTTATTCTCAAGTATAATTTCTTGTTAGGATTTGTTTTATACTTTGACTTTGATTTTTTATTTTTATTTTTTATGCATAATTATCTAAACATCAATTTTCAACTTGTTGATGTTCTTGATAAATAGAGCTTTGATCCCTAATTAGACATGTATTTCTTTTATTATAAAATTTTGTGTAACGTTATTGTTTGTTTAAAACTTTTTGTTACCTATATATTAAAAGATAATTATTTTGCCCGGCCTAGAAAAATTTCTGGCTACGCCCTGGACCTGGAGAGAGTCTGAATTGATGGTTGTCAATAATCCTCTTCATCCTTCGCTATTAACTGACTAGAATTCATATGTTCCTCACATGACTTTTTGAAACTACTAAGAACATAACTTTAGTACATAAATGATGTTTCTTTATTTGAAAGGAAACACAAGAATTTCATTAAATGAGGGAGGATGGTAAGATAGTGAACCCAAAGGTCCATAAGGGCAGCAGAAACACCCTTTAAAAGCTACGTACTATCTCTACAATATAAGATTTATGTATCTGTACCCCAGAGATTGTACCAGTCCAAGATTAATGTAAAACGAAAGGAGCCTGAATAAAACCAAATTAACTCAAGGCCCTTTCCAGCTGAGATTGATGGAGAGAAGTGATGTCTTCAAAATCATTAAAGATCAATGCACAAAGAGAAGCAAAATATTCAATTTTTATCCCATACCTGTTCACATCCCCCCTCTTTCCTCCAAAAGTATAGCTATGTTGTTTTTCAAAAATCTCCCATAATGAAGTAAGGGTTGTACAATTCCATTAGTTCAGCTTTTCTTCTGGAGTGACCAAAGTTCATAAAATGTTCAGGAATTTGAAGTAAAGAAAAGTAAGATATGATGTAAAGTGCGTATTTGGAAGTGATCTAAAACCATCTAAATAATGCACCTTGTATGCCTAGCATATGCCCGGAAGCTTATGGAAAGGAAAAAGAAGCATGACATTATATAAGTGAATTATAACATTGTTTTACTTCAGCTGCTCTAATGGTTATGCGATTGATGTTATATCACAAATAGCAATGAAAACTTCTCAAATCTTAATTGAAGTTCTATTGGGATTTTAGACGTTGCCATTTTTATTTATAATATTGAATTCAATTGCGTACCTGATTAGAGCACCTGCAATAAATTGTCGTCAAGGATCATGCAGTCCATAATATGTGCTCATGGAGCATGAAAAGAGGAATGACCAAATCTTTTAAGTTTTTATAAGTACATAACCAGTTCTTCTGTACGCAGAAGTTTTTGTTATATATATTGAACTAGATTACATGTGGGTATGGTTTTGTTTCAATTGAGATTTAGATGTTGTCACTCATATGTATAAGATTCAATTCAGATTTCACCAACTTATTCCTCACACTTTTGCAATTTGGGAATCCTTTATTTCTATTTACATTTTAAAGTTGGAATTTCTGCAGATTTACTCAGAGATTGTTATGGCACGAAAAGGGTCAGGGGAAAAAGATCAACAAAGTGTTGATAATATGCTTTTGTTATTGGCAACCATTTATGAATCTGCCCGGCTTCTGCCTGCAGGACCTTTCTTACAGAGATGTTCTCTGATACATGGTGAGGCATTTCTTAGTTTGGTAAATTCTTTGTTTGACATCATTGGAGATAATCCTACACCTTTTTTCCATAAGCACATGCTCTAAGGCTGAATGCGTGGGGGGCATTGTAATCGTAGACATATTAATTCAATTGATTGTCATCCTTATACAATATAGAACATACATGCACTATTTTTCAACACCAATGTTGCAGTAAACTGACCATTATTCAAGACTTGGTAGTGCCAAAACGTTTGCGCATGCAAATTCTCTAAGATTCTTTGAAATGTATCTTCAATGCTTTCATTTGTGCGTCTGTGTGTTGGTGTGTATGTGGTGATTTACACATCTGCAACTGCTTCCTTTTGTTGTGCCACTTTAAAAAATATTAGCATATTGCATGTCTTCATTACGTTGCTAATGTGAATTTTTTTTTTTTTCACTACTTGAAATGAGTAGTCACTGATTGTTTATTACTTTTTTGCCTTTTTTGCTTCAAGATTTGACTCTTAAAAATGGGGTAACCATACCTGCTGGAACAGTGCTAGTTGTTCCTATACAGTTGGTGCAGATGGACAATTGTAGCTGGGGAATTGATGCCAGTCAATTTAACCCTTACCGTTTTTTGTCAAAGAAGGGAATGCAATGTGATCAGTTAGGTAATATATCATCTACAGGTTTCAATCAATATCTTTTTCGAATTTCCTAGTTACTAAGATACTCTGGTTTGCTCTCTTAAATATGTTAACTGACTCTACTTCATTATTTCTTTTTTTAAACATGCTCCTGATATAGTAGTGATTGTTTGCACTGCATTAACATGCCTTTTTTGTAACATGAGTGATTGTTGTAAATTTAGCTTGCATCGCATTCTATAGGCTGGATATGTCCTAGGTTTGCCCTTCAATTACTCTCATCAGTCAATTGTTATGATGTTCAGTTAAAGATCTGCAACGTTAAATCACAATTTATAATAATGATTGTTTGCAGGGAATGCTGAAGAGTATGTGGACCCAAGACAGTCCTCGTTTGTTTTGAATGATCCGAATGACAATGCAGCATTTCTTCCCTTTGGTTCTGGTAGTCGTGCCTGTGTTGGCCAGAAATATGTAACTCAAGGAATTGCGTCTTTACTTGCGTCCTTGCTTGAACATTATGAGGTTTGTAATAATACTGTTTTAATTATTTTCTGACAGATCTTTCTTGTGGTGTGTACACTTGGTGTATCATCATTGTCGATTGTTACAGTTAGACTTGCCTTTTGTTTTGTTGTTCTTCCTTTAACACTAGACTACTAGACTTGCTAACTCTCCTGATGATTGCTAGAAAAAAAGAAGATAGAGACCAGAGAAATAGGTCCAGGTGTCTGTTAGTTAGATTGACATTTCATTATATATTAGGATAAATTCCAATGGTACCCCAAGGGTTGGTTATGTATCGTCAAAATACCTGCTGCCACTTCATTGTTCTGTAAAAACTGTATTTTGGCCAGATTGACTGTTAAAATGACATTTTCTTCCTGTATTTCACTTAGGAGGCTGATGATTAATTTACTCTTACCTTGTATAGTAATTATTAAATAAAAATAACATTTGGCCTTGGAAGTAATTCCAGTTTTAAATTTCCAACTCCCAGTAATTCAAGTAAAGTCCAATGGTCCTTTGAAGGTTCTGTGTTTGCAGCTTTGAGGAGACTTTATTTTTTTCAAGTGATGACAGGAATTTGCCATCTTTACATTCACTCAATTACTATTGAAGAATAGTACCAAATTTTAAATCTAGCCTAAAAGTTTTAAGCTTGTAGGTGAAGGCCCAAAAAAATATTTTTAATTCTTTGCTATGCTCTATGCTCCAGCATGTGCAAAGCATGTGAATAAAACAAAACAACAACCATCATCACAACCACAAATACTATCTATTCCGTTACGCTGTATGATGTGAAGATTAAAACAGAAGAGCACTAGAAGTTTTTCTATTAGCTGTGCTTTGGGCCTTAGTGTCTAAGGAGATAACTAGTTCCTCATTTTTCTTCATTGATCTCGGGTGGGACAACATTTTGGGGTAAGTGTTGGGGCTGGTCCAACATTTTACAGGGGTGGATGGATGGATGTACTGATTTTTCATCTTTAATACTTTTTTCACTTTCTTATAAATGTATTAAGAAATTTAGACTACGGGGTCAAATGTCAGAAACTATTCATAGTTGTCACAATAATAAGAAACAAGTTGAAGCTAGTTGTGTTTTCTCTGTCTCTCACTCTATTTTCTTCTTTAATTTTTATTTCAAGATGAATAAAGAAATTTTATTTTAGTGGTAGAAGATTTACGTGTTGAGCAAGATCTCCTTAAGAAAAAGAAAGCAAGTTGAATCTAAATTCTTCTTGCTATCAGCCTGTGGTGTTGGGAATTGTTTTTCAATTTTGTGATTCCTAAGGATTGAAGCCCACCTTAATAACTTTGAGGTCACCAACGATATGGCATTGATGTTGCCAACACTTCAATTTTGTCCAACTAAGTAAAAATACTTTAATAACTTAATTGTTACACTTGCAATTGACATTTAGCCCAAGGGTGACGTTGATAATGGTGACCATGCAACTTAGCGGAGCCAGCTCTAGAAAGTTTGATGGTTGTGTCATTATGGATGAATTGTGCTGAGTTCGGGGCCGAAAATTTGAAAATAGAGAAAGACATATTATGAAAGTAACTTTTTTAATTAAAATGTGTTAGCAATGTAATTTTAGGATGTTTCTTCTGACAAGACAATACCATGGACGGAATGAGAAATTTTGAAATTGTGTGATTTATTTAAAATGATAGCATGTTTTATTTAAAATCTTCATTATGCCAATGCATGAATTTTGAAATCTAACTCTGTATCTTTTGTTTGAATGGAATAACAGATAAGGCTGCAGCCAGGATCTGAAAAGAACCCAAAACCAATAGTGAACAATTGTGTTTTTCAGCTTCTTCCTTGTCCCGAGATAGTTTTTGTGGAAAGGGTTAGCTGAAAGGGAGAAGGAACACAGGTTGTGGTGTCGATGCTTATTGTTGTTGCTGTGATTTGTCTATGTTATCTCACTTTTTGATGGCAAAAACATTTTTCCGTTACACAATTGATGGGGAAGCTCCTCTTTTCTTTTTTGGCTCATTAGCTGCCTGAGGGAGAGGATATCACATGAGTACTGACTGCTGCTCATTTTTTTCCCTCCCTGTTACCAGAATAGCTCAAAGTGCTGTCCTAAATGTCATCTGTAGTTTCTTGGTTTGTTTTTGAAGCACTCTTGGTCTATATTTACAGCTGAGCATTGTGCTTTTCTTCCCCATGTTTGAACTATAATATTTTTCTCTTTCAACTTTGTGTTTTTCGCTCCAAATGGGAGTTCCTATTGTATTCCTGTGGGTCTATGAACGATGTACAAGTATAGTTTCCTGTTGCACTATATAATAAGGGTTCCATTTAATCGCCTATTGGCCTATCCGACTCCACTGTTTTGTTTACTAATTTTTCAACTGAAAATTTTGGTTGTAAGATGTAACTTAGGAAAATCTATAAAATAAAATGAGCATCTGGCCTTCTTATGCTCTCTTTTCCGTTCGTATGGTATTTTTGGCTTTAAGAATTTGATCGACTTTGTAAGTGTAGGTAGATTTATTGTGTTAGGTTCATATTTCTAAGCTATGTTAAGCAAACTCCAAACGACGCTATAATTAAGTTCATTTTTTATTAACTTCATAAGTGTCGGTAGATTTATGAGTTTAGGGTCCAAATGTAAATTGTGATATTGCTTCAATCTAAAATCTGAAGCAAATTTTAGAATTGCATGATCAACGTTGCTTCGACTTAGAAAGATGATCCCTGAGGAGGGTCGGAGCTGTAATTTATTTGGAAGAATGAAAATACTAGTGTGGTTTTGAAGGTCTCTCGCTACTTGCTAGCAAAAGCTAGAAAAGTAATTTCAATGCCGGCAAGGGATCACCTAATTTGTTCCGTGCTAGGCACATTCAAACTGACCTAAAGAAAAGCAAAGAATCAAATCTTTACCTTTTTTCCCTTTTACTCTTCGGTTTCAGTGAAAATCAAGGATTCTATTATCAAGTATACAAGTTAAAATAGAAAATGGAATCAAGAAAGGAAGCAAACCTCATCACTTTCCAATATTTGCTAAATGTAGGTGCAGATTGAAAGTGTCATGATTCAACTATTTGAATCATAACCCCTTTAATCACTACTCCAGGGTCCCATCAAACCATTCTAAAGTGAGTTCAAACATAACCCCTTTAATCACTACTCCAGGGTCCCATCAAACGATTCAAACCATTGTAAAGTCAGTTGAAAACGGGAACACAGTGGCCAACTTCTTCTTAACATTCCTACATTTTAATTGGACTGGAAGCAAAGAAGTTGATTCAACCAGGTAATATTCCATTTCCGAAGGCTATAAATAGGACACTGAAATTATTGAAGCAAACATACAAGTCATATTCTCCTCATCCGTTTCTCCATTAACTCTTAATTTCAATATTATTATAGTTCAACATTATGGCTCAATGGCCAGGCCACGACGATAGCCAGCAACTCATCAGGCGTGACCGGAGCATGGTGTCGATTTCTGATGACAATATGATGATGAGGCAAATTCAAGCAACCCATGCTCCTGATGGAAGAGAGGTTGATGTCAAACCTCTTTTCAACCTCGTTGAGGATATCCTCAATCGCGCCACCTTTCAAACTGATATTGATGAAACGGTATACTTGTACTCCTATATTCCGTTTGATCATATCAAATTCCTGAAGCAACATATATTTAGAGCCAGCTACCTTTGCTATCATTTGTTTCTTATTGCTGCAGGGTGCCCAAGCTAATTTGGAAATCGAGGACAGCGCTCAGCAAGCTGGTTTCCTTGCCATGATTGATGCGATTTCATTTACAATTGACAGAATTTCATGCGAGGTTTATACAGTTTAATGTTTATATATTTACTGTTACAGAACTTATGGGTCGATTTAGTAATAAATGTGAAATTTTTAGATTGCATACAAGGCCTTGGGTGGATCAGACGCACATGCAACAACTCTTTCTCTGTTCAGCATGCTATCGAACTATTCCTGGGATGCAAAGCTGGTTTTGACACTCGCAGCATTTGCTCTCTATTACGGAGAATTCTGGCTGCTTGCCCAGATTTACTCATCAAATCAACTAGCCAAATCAATGGCAATCCTGAAACAATTACCTTCCATAATGGAGCATACAAGTGGTCCATTGAAATCGCGATTTGATACTCTTAACAGTCTAATCAAGGCTATGCTGGGTGTCACGAGGTGTATTGTTGAGTTCAAGGAAATGCCATCCAATTACATTGCACAGGATGCTCCAGAATTTTCCGCAGCCATAGCTCATATCCCAATCGCCGTGTATTGGACCATCAGGAGCGTTATTGCCTGTGCTACTCAAATTACTACTCTCACAAGCATGGGCCATGAGTATGTTCCTTTTCCTTTTCCATCTTATCATACATTTTATTATAAAGCAAGCTACGAAATGATCACGTTATATGTTGACATATACGTAGGTTTGTAATATCAACCTCTGAGGCATGGGAACTATCCACCTTGGCTCATAAACTCAAAAACATACATGAATCTCTGAAGAAGCTGATGGCTAAATGCTACCACCACATAGGTGATTAATTAGCCATTTACCGAGTTTTTTTTTTTGGTTGAATGAAAATATGCATTTCACAATAACGACATTACCTAAAAGTATATTATTTAAATTTTGCATGTTTAATGATGATGTTTAAAATGCAGAGGAAAAGAAGAGTCATGAAGCCTATCAGATGCTAGTCAAGCTCTTTGACTCAATCCACATTGATAACATGAAGGTTCTGAAGGCCTTGATTTATGCCAAGGATGATTTGCAACCCCTTGTTGATGGTTCTACTAAGAGAAGGGTATGCTTCTCCAACAAGCCACTACTAAGCCAATACTAATATTTTCCAAGTTTGCTCTACTGACAACAAACTTTCGATTTCTATTATGGCATGAACAGGTTAATATTGACGTGCTGCGGAGGAAAAATGTGTTGCTGCTCATTTCCGACCTAGACATTTCCCAAGATGAGCTTTCAATTCTGGAACAGATTTATAGTGAGTCAAGGCTTCATTTAACAAGGCAAGAGAGCCACTATGAGGTTGTATGGATTCCAGTTGTGGACCATTTTATGCACTGGGATGACTCAATGCAGAAAAAATTTGAGACCCTACAGTCCTCAATGCCATGGCACACAGTTTACCATCCTACTTTGATTGACAGAGCAGTGATCAGGTATGTCAAGGATGTGTGGCACTTCAAGAACAAGCCAATCCTGGTAGTTCTTGACCCTCAAGGAAGAGTAGTCTCCCTCAATGCACTCCACATGATGTGGATTTGGGGAAGCAATGCCTTCCCTTTCACCAGCTTGAGAGAGGAAGCTCTTTGGAAAGAAGAGACGTGGAGGCTTGAGCTTCTGGTTGATGGCATTGACCCTCTGGTTCTTGACTGGGTAATTAAAACTTGCACAGATTCTAATACACACATTTCTGGTTTTCACTGTCTATAAATTCATGCTAATTTGAAATGGTAATTTTCTGTTTTGGTCAGATCAAAGAAGGAAAATACATTTTCTTGTACGGAGGTGATGATGTCGAATGGGTGAAGAAATTCACAACCGCAGCTCGCTCAGTTGCAAATACTGCACGCATTCCCTTAGAGATGGTCTATGTTGGGAAGAGCACCAAAAGGGAGCAAGTGCGGCGAATCATGGCAACCCTTGCAGTTGAAAAGCTTGGTCACTTCTGGCAAGACTTGACAATGGTCTGGTTCTTTTGGACTCGTTTAGAGAGCATGTTATTCTCCAAGATTCAACTAGGCCGAGCTGATGATCACCACGATCCGATGGTGCAACAAATCAAGAAACTGCTCAGCTATGACAGAGATGGGGGATGGGCTCTGCTGAGCAAAGGGTCTCAGATTTTAGTGAATGGACATGGCACCACAGTCTTGCCCACATTACTGGAGTATGATATTTGGAAAGAGCAGGTGCCCATTAAAGGCTTTGATGATTCATTCATTGACCATCACCAGAAGATTCATGGAGTTGTTCATCCTTGTTGCCGTTTTGAGTTCTCTGCTCATTCCGGAAGGATTCCAGAGAGCATGACTTGTCCTGAATGCCGCCGCTATATGGAGAAATTCACAACTTTTGCCTGCTGCCATGATGATCACGTTCCAGGCTCACTGTTTTGAGTCTGCATCATTTTCTTTTTAGTACATGTTACCCTTGCCATAACGCTTGAGTATTCCATCTTTCTTGTGATATGTAATAAGATTCGATGTGTAAGAATTTGTGATGCCAATGGCCACAGTGGGTGCGCTAATTGCAAATTGATGTCGATAAAAAAATTATGAACGATGTGTGTAAATTATTCTAAAATTCATCAATAATGATACCTTTATTTCTGCTCTTTTTCTTTTTTAATTAATATTTTCAACGTACAAAATTTTGAACTCACTTACTTTATAGTTGAAAGCAGAGATCGCTCAAAAAGTAAAAGCTCTATTATTTAGTTATGTTGTGAATCAAATTGGGAAGTATCCAAATATTTATGCAAGTAATATAAATGATATGAAGCTAAAGGGAAACAAAATGATAATAGACGAGCCACATTAGGGATGGCAAGCCTGGGCTGGCTCAAGCCCAGACTGACCCGAACCATTCCCAAGGCTCTAGCCTGGGCATTTCTCATGAGAGACTAAAAAAGAACTTAGGAAAAAAAGTCTGGACTAGGTTTAAATTCTCTTTTTTTAAAAAAAAAAATTTTATAAATTAAAATAATAAATTTAATTTTGAAAAATAATGAAAAAATAAAAAAAAAGAAGTTTAAATTCTTAATTTATATATCAATAATGAATAAAAAATTTAAAATTTTAATAATAAACTTCCTTTTAAGTATTAATTAATTAAGAAAATGTTTTAATTAGAGAATTCGGTATTGAAAAATTAAATCTGTAAATTTTTATTTACTTTATTTATTCTTTTATTTTAAAATATTTATTTTTTTAATTTATTGTTATTATAACAACTTAATTATTATTAACTTATTTCAAGTTTACAATAATTTTTAAAAAATTTAAAAAATAAGTAAAAACTCAAGCCTGCTCAAGCCCAATCCTTAAACTCTTATCTAATGGGATTGGGTCTAGGTTTCAAAAAGCTCAGCCCAAGTCCTTAATTTGTTAACCTTAAGTCAAATAGGGAGGTCAACCTTCCATGCACTCTATATCACGTTATTTGTTGAAAACGAAGATTACAAAGATATTGCCACCTAATTATATTAATCTTGCAGAGCTGAAATGTTGACATGTGGCAAGAGTTTGATTTTTGTTACGCAACGGACCCTTCGAATAAATTAGTGTAAAACACACCACAATAATCTCAAGGAGTGGAGAGCTATATTCACAACAGCTCACTTAAATATCCACTACATCAATATAATTTTACATAACCTTTGATTGGAGGAAAAAAAAACTTGATGGATAAAAACCACCTAAAAAATGTAATTTGATGAATTAAAAAGTGGTGTTGGACGTGCTTAAAAATTTCTTCGTTAAAATATCTTTTCCACTAAAATTCAGTAGCATTAAAACCTAGTCAAGGAAAAGGGTACAATGCACATATATCTAGATTGTTTATAGAAGTTCTTCTTGAGAAAGATTATGCTCCCTTGATCAGCGCTTTTGATGGGTGCTCGGTGCCTCCCTTATGATAACATGTATTAAATTGATAGTCTCTTCTACTCACTTATCAATATTGTATATATCTTCTCACATATTGATATAGGGAAGCTTTCATTAATAGTCATGTAAAACTATAAGCAAAATGCATCCCATTTTTAAGCGGGTCTAACAGGGTTTATAAAAATAACCTACAAATGCATCATCAACCAGATTTAAAATTTTGTTAGTTAACAAAATAAAATAATCTCAATAACAAACTATATTTCAATAGCAACTTGTGAGCACAAAACTTATGAATGACTGCATTCTTTAGGATTCCACAATTTCATGTATAATTAAAGAGATTTTATCATTTTTGGTCTATATCCTATTAAGAGATCTTTCAGGCTTTTTGTTCGACGTGCTAATAATTTATATATTAATTTAATGTTTCCCTAACTTAATTTCATGTCAAATTATATTCTATTATGTTAATTTTTATCTTAATTTTTATATTTTATTATTTTTGGTATAATATAGGATTAAAGAGGAATTACATCAGAACATTCAAGAAGAAATCTACTTGAGGAATTAGAAAGGAATAGAAATAAAGAAATTCAATTGAAACAAATCAAGCAAGATTTACCATCATGCATGCAATCACATGGGGGGCAGCATTGAAGATTTAGTTGACAAATATGGCATGCACTGAACTTGGGCTTTTGAATTTGCAATATAATGGCCTAAGAATTTAAAGGCGATTTGGCTTACTTAATTTAAAGTTTTGATATATTACCTTTTGATCTAGAGATTGAACGTACCTATAGAAGGCTCAACAGGGAAAAAAGAGAAGATTTGCAAGAACAACAACTAATTATGGCTAACAAAGCAGTACAAGAAAATAGGGATGCAAGACCTTTATGAGATTATGTTGTTTCTACAGGTAATGGTACTTGCTCAAGCATTGCACGCTCTGTAGTTCAAGCCAATAATATTGAGATTAAGCCAGCTATAATCCCAATGATTCAGACATCATATTTGCTGGGATGTTGAATGATGATCCAAATGCTCATGTTGCAAATTTCATGGAAATTTGTGACACATTTAAGCAAAATGGTGTCTCAGACAATACTATTAAGCTAAGGCTATGATCTAAAAGATCATACCTGTAGAAGGCTCAATAGGGAAAGAAGAGAAGATTTGCAGGAATAACAACTAATTATGGCTGACAAAGCATTACAAGAAAATATGGATGTGAGACCTTTATGAGATTATTTTGTGCCTACAATTAAAGGTACCTGCTGGAGCATTGCACGCCCTGCAGGTCAAGCCAATAATTTTGAGATTAAGCCAGCTATAATCCTGATGATTTAGATGTCAGTATTTGTTGGGATGCTGAATGATGATCTAAATCCTCTTAGATGTCAAATTTTATTTTCGGGAAGATCCATTCTTGTTTAAGTATTGTTTAGACCAAATCATTCGTTGATGTGTCCTAGAAGAAAAGATAAGAAACATTCTATAGCACTGTCATTCCTATGAAGTTGGTGGACACTTTGGTATAACCAAAACTACAGCAAAGGTGATCTAATAAGTTTCTATTGGCCCACCTTATTTTAAGATGCTTATGTTTTTGTTGCTGCTTGTGAGCAGTGTCAAAGAACTGGTAATATTTCAAGGAAGAATGAAATGCCATTAAATAATATCTTGGAGTAAAATTATTTAATGCTTTGGGAATTGACTTCATGGATTTGTTTCCATCTGAAATACAAGTGTGCAACCCAAGAGGGGGGTGAATTGATATTTTAAAAATTATCCTAACAAAACCACACAACAATCCAATCTAACGCCTTGATAAATTCGAAAGTAATAAGTTCAATAAAAGCACAATAATAAATGAGTAAGAGAAGAGAAATAAACACACGAAATTTTACGAGATTCGGCAATACTCGTCTACGTCTATGCCTCCAAGCAATCTAAGCTTGAGGTTTTCACTATCCAAGCCTTCCAAGGCTTAAAATGCTTACAATTGACTTCAAAGTGTCAATGAACCTTTACAACAAAGAGATTATCTCTCAATCTCTTCACTCAAGTGTCTACACACTCGAACACTCACAATTGAGATGAAAAAATGAAAATTACAACAAAAACTCTCTTAAAAAGTAGATGAACAAATTTAAGAACAATAATGATTCAATGAATAATGATTTGTGAATTGAGAGCTCAAGATAAGTTGTGTGCTTTTAGTTTATGCTTGCTAGAGAGATTGAAAATGAATTGGATTTGAGTTTTTATAGTTGGAGCTAAAAAACTAGTCGTTATGAGCTTTTTACTCATAACCGAATTACCGTTTATAGTATCTAAAATTCCGCTTGCATGTTACCGTTAAGGTAAAAATTTGAATTTTAGAACATCCGAAATGCGGCTTGTGATATTCGGATTACCGTTTATGCTGTAGAAGCTTGCTGCCCAACAACCAGATTACCGCTTACGGAATTCGGATTGCCGTTTTTCATCCGGAGAGTTTCTGCCCCGTAACCGAATTTTCGTTTTGCATATCCGGTTTGCCGCTTGTTACAGTAACGGTTCAGTGCACTGTTTTCCAAAATTATAGTTTAACCCCAAAACTTTATAAAACTTTATTATGGCCCAAAACGTTATAAAATTTGTAATTAAGTCTAATTTCAAAATTTCTTAATAATAATTTGTGAATCCCAAAACTTTTTGAAATTATGAACACACCCAAACTTTGTGAAATTTTAGAATGGCTCACAATATTTAAATATTTTCAAATAGGTTCAAATCTGAAATTCAAAATAATATTTATTAAAAACAAAGATTGTAAAATTCTTTCACTTTAGTTCACAACTTTAAAAAATAACTTAACTCTATAAAATCATTTTCTTGTTTTAAAAACACAATATATAAAAATTTATTTTAACTACTCTCAATTTTCTTTAACCAACATATGTGGTTTGTTATCATCAAAATTAATATTTATAGCCATATAGGCTAACACCATCTTCCTTCAAGAATAAATATATCATAGTAACTGTTGATTATGTTTCCAAGTAGGTCGAAGCAGTTGCTTTGCCTTCTAATGATGCAAGGTTGTTGTGAATTTTTTGAAGAAAAATATTTTCACACGGTTTGGCACTCCAAGAGTTATTATAAGTGATGTGGGAAACATTTTTGCAATGGACAATTTAAAGCCCTCTTTAGCAAATATGGAGGTACACATAGAGTTGTCACCCCTTACCATCCATAACCCAGTAGCCAAGTTGAAGTCTCTAATCGGGAATTAAAGAGAATTTTGGAGAAAACACTTATGGTGCGTTTACTTACCGGATTGGGGAATCGGAATCCGGAATCGGAATGATTGACGCGTTTACTTCGTAAAAATGAAGCGGGAATCGGAATCGGAATGGTGGGGCCCACAACAATTTGGGAATGAGGAATGTGAGATTGATTCCCATGGGGGGAGGTGGGAATCAATCTCCCATTCCTTGGATTTCCCATTTTACCCTCCCCCAAAACAAAAAATGCCTACTTTGTCCTAAATTCTATTTAATTAATATATTATTATAATTAATTAATTATTATGATTAATTAATATATTATTAAAATTAATTAATTACTTATTATGATTAATTAATATATTAATATAATATTAAATATAATTATTAATAATTATAGTTCTTGAACAAATAATCACAATAATTAATATATTATTATTATAGTTTATTAATTAATATGTTATTATAGTAATTATTAATATTATTACTATAATTAATTCATATATTATTATTAATTAATTAATATAATTATTACTTTAATTAATATATTAAAATATAATTATAAATAATTATAATTTTTGAATAAATAATCACAATAATTAATTTATTGTTATTGTTGTTATAATTAATGAATTAACTGTTATAATAATTATTAATATAACTATTATAATTAATTCATATATTATTATTAATTAATTAATATAATTATTACTATTAATTAATATATTAACATATTAAACAATAATTATTAATAATTATAGTCTTTGAATAAACAATCACAATAATTAATTTATTGTTATTGTTATTATAATTAATTAATTAATTAATATATTGTTATAATAATTATTAATATAATAATTATAATTAATTCATATATTATAATTAATTAATTAATATAATTATTACTACTAATTAATATATTATTAACAATAATTATTAATAATTATAATTTTTGAATAAATAATCACAATAATTAATATATTATTATTGTAATTAATTAATATATTATTAGAATAATTAATTAATTTATTATTATTATAATTATTATAATTAATTCATATATTATTATTAATTAATATAATAATAATTATTAAATAATATAATAATATATTATTAACAATAATATTAATTAATTAATTAATATATTATTATAATAATTATTAATATAATTATTATAATTAATTCATATATTATTATTAATTAATATAATAATAATTATTAAATAATATAATAATATATTATTAACAATAATATATTAATAATTATAGTTCTCGAGTAAATAATCACAATAATTAATATATTATTATTTTAATTAATTAATTAATATATTATTATTTTAATTAAATAATTAATTAATATATTATTATTTTAATTAATTAATTAATATATTATTATAATAATTATTAATATAATTATTATAATTAATTAATATATTATTATTAATTAATAAAATAATAATTATTAAATAATATAATAATATATTATTAACAATAATATATCAATAATTATAGTTCTCGAGTAAATAATCAGAATAATTAATATATTATTATTGTAATTAATTAATTAATATATTAATATAATAATAATTATTTATAATTAATATATTATTATTAATTAATTAAATACTATAATTATTACTACTAATTAATATATTAATATATTTTTAACAATAATTATTAATGATTATAATTTTTGAATGAATAATCACAATAATTAATATATTATTATAATTAATTAATTAATATTAATATTATTAGTTAATATATTTTTATAATAATTGTTAATATAATTATAATAATTAATTAATAAAATTTTACAATTAATTAATATATTAGTTAATAATAATAATTATAACAATAATCCATTAAGTACTTTTTGGTAATTTGTTACAATCTAACTCATTCCGATTCCGATTCAAGACAAAGTAAACACATTAATGGCAATCCAGCTCATTCCGATTTCGATTCCTACAATTCAAGTAAACAACTTAATTTGATTCCCATTCCCTATTCCGATTCCAGCTCATTCCCATTCCTGTCCATTCCGATTCCAGCCCATTCCGATTCCAGTTTAGTAAACGCAGCATTAAGGCATCATGGAAGGATTGGTCGAAAAAACAAGACGATACACTCTGAGCTTATCAAACAACTTCCAAAACACCTATTGGTATGTCTCCTTATCATCTAGCATTTGAAAAGGCATACCATCTACCTGTTGAACTTTAGCATAAGGCATATTGGGCTATAAAGATTTTGAACTTTGACATGCAAGCATGAGGAGAAAAAACATTGTTACATCTTAAAGAAATGGATGAATTTCACAATACAGCTTATGAGAATGCTCGAATCTATAAAACCCACACTAAAAATTGGTATGACAAATATATCCTCAAACGTGAATTTTAGGTTGGTCCAAAGGTTTTATTATATAATTCTTGACTTCGACTCTTCCTAGGCAAGTTGCGATCACATTGGTCTGGCCCTTATACAATAACACAAGTATTTCTGTTTGGCATGGTAGAAGTTTCTCATGATACAAAGGGCGCATTTGAAGTTAATGGTCATCGATTGAAGCCCTATCTGGACGATGCATTTGAGAAGCACAAGATGTCTACTGAGCTGTCTAGTCCTGAATGATGACCAGAGACAGTCAACCAAATGACTATAAATTAAGCGTTTCTTGGGAGGCAACCTAAGCTTTCAAAACTTTATTATTGTTATTTTTACTTTGTATTTCCATTTTCCCTTATTTTTTTTGTTAGTCTTTTCTTTCACTTATTTTATTTTATTTTATCTAGGTTTCTGCACAAGTATGGGGGTCAACGAATATCAACCTTTCACATGCCTTTTAACGACTCAACTACACGTTCATATCTTTAAGTGCAAAACTAAGGGAGTTTCTCTTTTCCTTTTCTATTTATTTACATTGAGGACAATGTTGACTTTATGTTTGGGGATGGGAATATTTGCTTTCATTTAAAAAAAATAAATATAAAAAAAACTTTGTGTTGTTTCGATGTTGTTTTGATGCCAATGATGAGTATATGGTTGAAAATGACCATGGTTCTTAGAAAGGGATGAATACTGTCTCAGTTTATAATTGATTTTTATGTTAATTTCGTCTTAGTTATTAGTCTTTAAATATCTTGAGCACTTATATCGATTCTTTCAAAATTTTGACTTGAGATTTGAGATTGATACAATTTGAGTTGAGAATTTTAGATTGATTAAATGATTGTTTACCTTGATTCTACATTACTTAAGTTACCCAGGCACCATATTCATAAATAACTACCTATAACCCTTTAGAGTGAAGTTATCATTGAGTAATTTGGACCTATATTATCCATCAATATGTAGAGGATAATCTACCATGAGAAGAAGACTATCCTAAGGGGTAGAATGAAAGCTCCTGACTATATATATATAAAGAAAATTTTCGAAATGAGTTTTGATTGAATTGATTCACACACAACACAAGAATTTAATGTGAGATGGGGCTAACTATTGAACTAAAGTTAGAAATTTGACAATATTTATAATTTTCTTTGAGTTGTATACTTTATGCAATCTTTGAGACATTTTTGATGATGTTTGTAGACACCATTGTTGAAAACCCTCACGATACTATAACTCGTCTACTAGGGTTGCCTACGGGTTTAAACGTTTGTTACATATGCTAAATACAATTACGATCATCTACGAAAGTGGTTTAGTTAGGATTTTCTTTTCATAGTTTCTATTTTAGTTTTTTCACGAGCACTAGCAAAATGTTAAGTTTAGGGATATTTGATGTGCTAAAAAATTTATATATTAATTTAATGTTTCCCTAACTTAATTTCATGTCAAATGTTTATATTTTGTTACTTTAGGTATAATCTGGAATTAAAGAGTAATTAAATCAGAATATTTAAGAAGAAATCTACTTAAAAGAATTAAAAAGGGAAAGAAATACAGAAATTCAATTAAAAAAAATAAAGCAAGATTTACCATCATGCATGCAATCGTGTGGGGGGAAGCATTGAAGATTTAGTTGACAAATATGGCATGCGAATTTGCAATACAATGGCCTAAGAATTTAAAAGCAGCTTGGCTTACTTTTATGAGTTTCTTTTTAAATCCTTTTAGATTAAGTATTTAAAGACCACCGATTGAGCATTATAAAAAGAAGAAAACAGGGCAAGAGGGAAAGTAGCCACACAAAGAGAATCAAGAAGAAGTAGCTGAAAGACATCTAGGGAGAAACCGGATTAATTCTTGCGTTTTTCTTTCCTTCTTCTCAATTCTTGTGCTTAAATATTCCCTACAATGTCTATGGATTCTTTTTATATCCCCATGCACTAATTTATTTTGCTAGGGCTATGATGTAGTCTAACTATGAAAATTTAATTCCATAAACCTATTTATTTTTAGTTTATTATTCTATGATTGAGTGTTTATTATTGTGCTTAATACTTTTAAATATCTGGCTAGTACTTGAATGATTTGAGGATGCATAATGAGATCGAGAAGAGATTTATGTATTTTTGCTCTGTATAATAAATGTTATGAATTGAACGAAAGACAGAGATGTACTAACGTGATTTGTGCAGTTTTATCTAAGAATTTTCATAGAACTTAATGAATTTTTACATATTTAAATTCACATGGGAATATAGTGGATTAATATGTGAATGTATTTTTGATATTACTCGAGAAATGGTATTGAATAAATTAATCTTTAATAACCTAGATGGATGATTAAATTGGATTGGTTATGGTGAAATCGGATGTCCTAGTGTCTAAATCTCTTGGTGATTTCTATTACTGCTTGTATTTTTATTTAATATCAAAGATCAAACGCCCTTTTAAATTATTACCTAGAGTCAATTGAAACCTTAGTATTTTCATACTCTTGTGCCTTATTAAGGCCTTATACCTCATAAGAGATGTTATTCCATTAGTGTCTTCAGTCTTTTTTCAAAGGCCATTTGCTCTTTTAGAATCTCATTTGTAGTAAGACACTGATAAATAGCATTCGTCTTTCAAGGAACCTTTAAACCAAGTAGTCTATGACATTTCAAGCATGCCATAAATGATTCGTCAACTGCTCACAATTTGTCCCTAAAGAATAATGACATGGCTGACATGGCTAAGTATATTAGCAACTGACTTGATTATATTTACTACATTTGCAAATGCATTTGTGATTTGCTGTATATGAATTACCCTCTACACTTTACACTTAGAGAGGTGTGAGGATATAAATGAGACATACTTGATACTTTTTTAGAAAGGCCACACCTCATTGTAAGAGCATTCATCTCTATCCTAATGGAGGAAAACTTGTCTCATCAAAGTGATAGTTCGTAAAATATACGGAAGCGTATCACCTATTAGAGGTTTAAAATACTTTCATTGTCTTTTCAACCAAAGAACACATAGATTAGACATGATATAATAAGAATGTTGAATAAAGAAAAAACTTAGCAAACATTATTATAAAAGTGAATAAAAACGATATACATAGGTCTTCAATTGGCCTGGATATCTCATCCAAATGAGTAGTTGATCCTTTAATCTTTATCTTTAAAGAAGTCCAAGGCATCCTGATGTATTGAATCAACATAAAAATTTCTCCCCGTCGTCTTTCTTTTGACTTTTAAAAATGCTTGATACGGCTCTAAAAGATGCTCAAGTGTTCTATATTCATGTCTAAAATGTCCCTTTATTCCACAACTGTGATAGATGATTTCTTTATTTTTGTCCTGGTCATAATTTCCTTCTTCACGACTTCATTTCCAATGGTTTGTTGCATTCTTACTATAATTACTATGATGTTGGTAATTAATTCTACCTCAGTAGCATCAATGACTAGGACCATGTGATTGGTTACTACTCTAGTTACTTGTAATAACATTTGCTTCGGGATTGCTATGTCACTAGTTGTGCAAGACTGACGATTCTTTATTAAGAGGTCATTGTTCTTCTCGGCTATAAGAAGATATTAAATTGGCTAGGTCTGAATACTCTTGTACTCTCATGCTCGATATTGTTTTTGTAGTAGCATATTTGAGGCATGAGAAGTCGTGAATGTTTTCTTATGCCTTCATTAGTGATCCTATCACCTCGCAATCTTAATTGTGGAGTAACTAAACAGAGCAAAATTGTATTCATCGATTGTCTTGAAGTCTTGTACTCGAAGGCTCATATATTTACTTTAAGTGGTCATACCTCTTATTTTAAAGAACATATGGATCCTTTACAGTGAGGTACTCACATTTCAATGCTTGATAAAGGTTATGGCAAAGATAAATCACAGCTTTAGTGTGAAGATAGCTCATTATGAAAAAGTGAAGAAGAAAAATCAGTGTCAAACCTCATATCAAGAATGTCAAGTTGCCAGTTGTCATTAGTGCCACGTCAGAGAATCCAAATCAGCAGTAGTTAACAGCCTAACTAACGTCATTGTGCTTACTTTATATATGTGTTATGTATGAGCTGAGTGAGTTTTAGTTTTTAATAGTTAGTTAGTTAGTTATCAATCAGTTAGCGTGTGTAAAGCATATATATATAGTTACACATTCTAGATTATTAAGTATTTACAAAGAATCTGTTCATCAATAAAAATAAGAAATTTTCTCTTTGTTTTCTTAGTTGCCAAAAGGCAACACTTTGTCAGTTTTACAATTTCTTCATGGTATCAAAGCCGGATCATGTCAAGCTCAAGCAATCTGAATACAGCAGCTATGAATCAAACTACTTTCTCTTTCATCACACCGATCAAATTAGATAGATCTAATTACATGCTTTGAAAAAATCAAGTACTAGCCTCCATTAGAGGAAATCCACTTGAAGGATATATTAATGGAGAAAAGATAGCACCAAATCGATTTATAGCATCATCAAGTTTTGTTGGAGCAGCTATTGGATCTTCTCATCAGATCGAGAATCCTGAATACACAATTTAGAGATCTCAAGATCAAACTTTACTCAGCTGCTTCTCAGTTCAATAACTGAAGGTATTCTCAGTCTTGTTCACTCATGCATAATGACGTTAGATAGGCTATTAACTGTTGCTAATTTGGATTCTCTGACGTGGTACTAATGATAGCTGGCAACTTGACATTCTTGATATGAGACTTGACACCAGACTAATTCTTCTTCTTCACTTCTGCATAATGAGCTATCTTCACAGCCCCCCTCAAACTTAAAGGACATGGAAAGACATTGAGTTTGTCTCTTAAGTAGTTAAACTGAGGAGATGATAAGGGCTTGGTTAGGATATCTGCAATCTGATCTTCACTTGGCACATAACAGATGTGGAGGTCACCAGCTAACACTTTATCTCGTATAAAATGAACATCAATCTTAATATGTTTAGTTCTTGAATGGAATAGAGGATTCTTTGCAAGTTCTATTTCACTTATGTTATCACAACATATTGTTGGTCTTTCTACATAGCACACTCCCATTTCCGAAAACAAGGATTTTAGCCAGGCTATTTCTGAAGCAGCTAAAGCAAGTGCTCTATATTCACTCTCAGCTAAAGACTTGAGTCATATATATATATATATATATATATAAAGGATGTATATATTGATGTGACACCAAGAGATTAATTGATGTTCTATTACTATAGCGCTTCATGTTCTCTTTCTCACATTATTCTTCCTCTTCCTATCTTACAAGCTTTACTAAAAGCTTATGCTGAAGCTGCCACCAAGGCCGCGGCCATGGCCCGTCGTTGGAAACGTTTACCACTTAAAACCCGTCCGATACCAGTTATTTGCCAAGTGGGCTCAAACTTACGGGCCCATAATGTGCTTCTGGTTCGTTTCCACTTTAAAAGTCATTATTTCGAGCTCGGAGTTGGCCACGCAAGTTCTCAAAGAAAATGATCAACAATTATCGGACAGGCATAAAGTGTTAAGACTATTAAGTCTTTTATCTCAACAAGACTCACAAATCTTGATAAGTAAAACACCAAGAACACAATCGAATCAAGATACCAGAAAAATAAACAATACCAGAACCAAAAACAGGGGCACATACCAGCAAACTTTGAAGGAAAATTTACTCTTTGTTTTTTATCAAGAACTAATCAATCGTGAGTAGATTTACAGAAGATTTAGCACAGATCACAATAGAACAAATTCTATGCGAAATGATGAACAAATGAAGACGAAAAAGATAATGAATCAGGCACTAACTATCAGCCCTCTTTAAAACTGATACTCTGAATTCGTTATAACAGATTATAACGAATTCGTGCCACGTCAGCAGATAATATCTATTAGACCCCATCAACTGTAGTCAATCTGCACAATGACTCTTATCTTCTCCATATTTTCTACTTCAGTCCACAGACTGAACACACACATGTCTTCACACAAAGATAGCCCAACTATTAGATTTAGTAGAAATGGGAAAGACCTTATTTGGGCTGATTATGGCCCTCACTACAGTCAGGTTAGAAAAGTTTTTACTCTGGAGCTTTTGTCTTCCAAAGAGCTTGAGGCTAGCCCTGGTGTGTGTGTGTGTATTTTATATGCGTGTACATATATATATAATATTTTTTTTATATATATAGACACACACACACAAATGTGTATATATAAACCTCACCATTAGGAGGGAGGATTTTATTAAAAAGAAAAAGAGAGAATGACATTTAGTTAAGCACGTAGCAAGCCTTACCTCTCATAAAAGCAAAACAAATAAATCAAAATATAAATTCAGTACTTAGTTAATGTGGTATATTTTTCCTAACAACTAGATTATAATTTAACCTAAGTTTAATACTCAGTCGATGTGATATATTTTTCGTAACAATCTCTTTAATTAGTCCTTATCATATGGTAAGATAGTGTGGGTCTACTCATGCATGACTTTGGCTCTAATATGATATAAAAGCCTATGAACCTAATTGAACCTAAAAATTAATTAAAAAATTGAGTTATTCAAAATTTATACACTTAATCTGAGTTCAATACTCAATCAATATCATATATTTTCCGTAAGAGGATTAGTGTCAGACATACCATCAGAATGGACTATTGTCCGAGGCACAGGTGGAACTCGCAAAGCAACAGTTAAAATATTAGGAGGGCGACACCAAGAAGTTGTGACCCCAAAAGCAAACATAAGATCCCACTCTTTGCTAGGACGCACAAAACTTGGACAAAGTTTCGAAATACAAATAATATTAGATTGGCTTACAATGGTTATTTTAGATAAGGAAGACTATTTCACAAATTTGAATTCTGTATGTATATTATATATGTGTGGCTATTTCTTGATTTTGCAGCTTTTTTTTATGTATTGTGTGCCAACATTTCTTTCCTTCGGTTTCTATTATTTTAATTGCTTTTTCTGTTTGCCATCGAATAAGAACACCTAATATATCATTATCATTGTTCTAGGCTTTTAGCTAAGCTGTTTTCCTCTACCTTGTAAGGGAAAAGAAGCATGTTGTGATGCCGTACAAGAGAAATATAGGGCGCGTTTGGGATTGAGATGCTGTAGCTTAAAAACTACAGCTACTGTGAAAAAAAAAAGCTGTGACTATGAAACAAAAATTAATAATATGTAATAAATATAAATTTTAAATAATAATTTTGATAAAATTATTAAAGATATAATATATTTTCTATTATACAGTACAAAGTGTTGGATTCTTATGATTATCAAATCGAACAGGATTTTGAATTCTTCAAAGCTCCCCACTAACATACAAACGCAAAGCCACCTCATATGATTTTTGAAAAAGTAAGTTTTGGATAATTTTATCCTTAAATTATTTTTATTTTTTAATTGTTTTTTAATCTATTTCTTTTGAGTTAATATGTGGTTTACTTTTATTTAAAAGAAAGCAGTAGTTCCATTTATATAATTTAGGGAGCGTGAGGTCAATTATACTCTTAATTTTTAGATTTAAGTTTTGTAAGTTAGTATTTAAATTAATGTTACCACCAATAATAATAGGTTTGAAATTTTATTTTTTGGCAATTAATAAGTTGTATTGAGAGATATTTAATTCCTTAAAGTATTAAAAAAATACTTATGAAAATTTAAATTTTCTCGAATTAATTCATTACTTACATTTTCTATTTTGTTCAATTTCTCGTTGTACACAATTCATGCAAGTAAAACTCCGCTCAAATATTGCAAAACTGAGAGTATGCAGGCTCGAGCAGTGGCTAGAAAAGAATGCAATAATTAAAAAAAGAAAAAAGAAAAATAATCCCAAAGGCCGAAAATGACCATCCCCAAATACGCTTGGCATGAGAACAATCTATATATCTATATATATATAAAGTTAGGACTTGGGGAGGTGATGTGGCATCACCATTTCTCATCTTTATATATTCTCTATTATCTAATAAATAGAGAATTTTTCTTTTAAATTTAGTTTTTCTTCTTCTCATAATTAATTTGATTGTTATTACACAATATTCATCTTCTCATAATTAATTTGATTGTTATTACACAATAACAATTATGTAAAGGTTTAATTAAGGCATATTCTTTGTAATAAACATCCAAGGGGGAGTGTTATACATTTATTAAAATAAATGTAGATGTTCATAACATATATCTCTTAGTCTCCCCACTATCTTCCATTAGCAACCTGTAACTTTCCTATAAGGGGAGTGTTATACATTTATTAAAATAAATGTAGATGTTCATAACATATATCTCTTAATCTCCCCACTATCTTCCATTAGCAACCTTTAACTTTCCTATAACTCCCACTATCTCACAAGGAATTATGATCCATAATTTTTCATTAATTTCATGGAGTGATTATGTAACTATAAAAGGAGAGCTCATCTTTTTGTTTTGTACACACACAATTGGAATGAATAAAATCACTCTATAATATATTCTCTCATTTTATTTTTTATCTTGCATCGCTTCTTTATTTGTATTTCATGGAGTGATTATGTAACTATAAAAGGAGAGCTCATCTTTTTGTTTTTTACACACACAATTGGAATGAATAAAATCACTCTATAATATATTCTCTCATTTTATTTTTTATCTTGCATCGCTTCTTTATTTGTATTGTTGGCTAATAACTTTTTCTTTGTTTTTATAAGGCTATCTCATCTTTAAAAAAAATCAATTCATATTTTTTATTAGTTCCATCAAATGTAAAGTAAGAAAAAAGGATAATACAACACTAAATTCTTTTTCCAAAGCCGCGTAAAGCGCAGTTATATTTTCTAGTATATATATAAAGTTAGGACTACAAGAGGTGATGTGGCATCACCATTTTTCATCTTTGTATATTTTCTATTATCTAATAAAAAAAGAAACTTTTTTTTAGATTTGGCTTTTCATCTTCTCACAATTAATTTGATTGTTATTGCACAATAACAATTATGTAAAGGTTTTAATAAGGTATATTCTTTGTAATGAACATCCAAGGGGAAGTGTTATGATTATATATATATATATATATAACAGTTCATCAAAAGACCAACTATCTTCTCTAATTGAAACTTTTTTTATTATAAATTAAGCAATAATTTATAAACATTTTGAAACACTCTTCTCCTCTATGACACTTCTATGACAAGGTGCATCTATGACACTTATATTTCCGTAGTATTAATTTAGCTAATGTAATTTAAATAATTAATTTTTTTTTTGTTTTAGGTTTGCTTTATTATTATTTTTTTTGAAGTCTTGCATCTTAATCGAATAGAAAAAAATCTTAAAAGTAGAATAAGAAAAAAAGAATAATATCAAATTCTTTTTTCAAAACCGTGCGAAGCGTGGTTCTATTTCCTAATTGAAACATAAATGAAGGGCTGTCTCCTCACAGTAAAAATTTTGACAAAGCGAACAAAGCGAGACCACAATCTATACCACGCCTTTTAATTAAATAATAGCTTAAGAACCCAAATAATTAAAATTGGCACTAAAATCCTAGTGTTCCCAGAACTCTTTGCTTTTGGTTCTTCGCTAATTTGCACTCTTTGCAATATTCATTCCCTTTGATTTTTTACGCTCTATCCAAAAATTTTACTAGCCCCTTTTCCCCCATATTATTTCGGTGAAATTTAGTTTTTTTATTAATTGTTAGTTAATTTCCATGAAATTCGGTGTTTTATTAATTGTTAGTTAATTTGCATGAAATTTGATATTTTAATTTGCATGAAATTTGATTTTTAATTTCCGTGGTGTGAAAGTGGTATGAAGAACATATCTATAACACAAATAAAATTGGTGGATCGTAGTTTATATGCACTACTTTTTTTCTTATACTAGTTATTTTACATAAACTAAAAGGTTGTTATACAAATAATTGAATATGATTCACCCTTTGCTCAATTCTTAATATACAATTATCGCAACAAATCAATCCATTGGTGTCACGGGATAAATTTTCATAAGGTTATAAAATTATTTTGTGGGTCCAGAAAAAGCTTGATTTCAATACAATATTTTCACCAAACATAAAATGGGATAAATTTTTCATGAATTATATAATTCTAAATTTATTAAAATTTCTTTAAGTTACATTCAATATAACTTATACCATACATAATAACAATAACACATTAATAAAACCTATTTATTACTGTATATACAGCGTAAGTTACGTTAGTGTTCGCCAACTTATTATCCTCCCACCGAACACATCCTAAGTTTACAATTCACCGTTCATTAAGCGGTGTGGTGGCAGCAGCTAGTCCAACGCATCAATCACTTCAACACATACTTACATGTTCAAAGCCACCTGTCTATGTATGTCATGATTTATTGTTTTTCACTTGACGCTTTTTAAATTTTTTGGGATTTTCTTTTCAAAAATAAAACACGTTGTTCTTTAAAAAAAAATCGTTGTTGTATTGTGTTTTGTTGTGTCACATCAAGTTCTTACAATTTTTAAATTCTTTTACTACTGGTGCTTCGTACATCATATTAAAATAATAATAATAATAATAATAATAATACTAGACATCTCAAATGTCATTAAGAGAATGATTAAATATAGAGTATAATAGATTCATTTGTAACTCATATATTGTAATATTTTATAAATATTTATTTTCAGTGAAGAAAGATTATCAATTTTTTCTATTAAAATCAATATATATCATTTATTTTCTTATTGTTTATATGGTAGTCAATAATAACTCTTTTGTATCACAAATTTATATTATTACACTTATTTTCAAATATGATTTATTTATATTTATTATAAATTAAAGAAATCATATGAATAAAAATTGAAATAAAAATTTAAGTACTAAAAATAGAAAATATTTGTTTTAGTGTAAATAAAAAGATAATGAAATATACTTGTTGAATTTTTTAAAACTTTTTTCTTATAATAAATATATATTTTATATTCTCAAGATAAATTATCAAATAAATAATTTATTTACCCAATTTTTGGTACCAACAAGACTTTTGGATATTATAAAAAAAATAGAGTAATAAATAACATATATTAATTTCAGTAGAGGAGAAACCGAAGAATCTCCCTTTTAATGAATTAATATTATCTAACCATCTGATTAAGTTCAATCATTAAAAGAAGGATCATGCTAAGTTACACTAACTTATATCAACCCATGAGCTACCATTAATGACCCGAGTGTTGTTTGATTGAATACATTTCTTGAGTTATTAGGTATAACTCTTAAATTAAATGTAAATTAAATATATTGTAACTTAATCACACCCTTGAAAGAAATGAAAAAGAGAAAAAAAAAAAGAGAAGCATGTTGGGCCCACAATTAACAAATAATTGAAAATAATAATAGAGAACTGCGACCACCATTGAAAGCATGATTTTTATTAAACTAAAAATTTAAGGGTGCATTTGACATATTAATGTATTACGTTAACTAATGTATGGTGTATTACATTAGCATTATATTTTATTAATATTGTATAATATTTGGTGTTGAATTGTATGGTATTATACATAATAATATTTTATATTATTATTTATATTAAATTAGTTTTTGATGATCAAAAATATCTTAAAAGTTTTATAGTCTTACATTTGTTAAATTTATTATTTAAATTTCTAAATAAAAAATTACTCACCACCAGCCACCGTGAGCCACCATGATCTACCACCAACATTCATATTCAGGTATCTTTTTTATGTCAATTTTGATGCTGTTAGAATCTTCAATCATTAGATCTACACAACAGTGCATGTCTTATTGGAAACGGAGTTTCCTATTGTTGCAAATATACGGCTAAAGTTTTAGGATCCGAAAACTTCAATCGTAGATCTACTGTGAGTGGAAGCTTCATTTTTGGTATTATATAGACTGTTGAGTAGGTCCAACAATAAGGATTCTATTGGAACCAAAACTGATTTTAAAGGAAACCAAAATTATATCGTTGGTGGTGGATTGTGGTGGCCGGAAATGGACAATATTTTTGGCATCCAAATCTATTATGCCATAAACTAATAGTAAATAAATTAAGCATGTTTTAAATGATTAAATAATTTTGTGTGATTTTGAAAGTCAGTAATATAGCTTATACACGGGGGGCGGGACTTGATAATACGGCAAAAGTTGCATGAAGAAGGCTTTAGCTAATGCTGTTCAATGCATTTTATTCAATTGTTAACCATAGGCTATTTCAACCAATGTTGGGCCAATGAAATAGTGTTATGCAATGTTGCATGCCAAACATAACCTAAGGGTGGGTTTGCCAGATTATATTGTATTGCATGAACTGCACTACATTATGGTATGTTGCATAAAGGTGTATAAAGTTGTAATTCAATATCATCTTTGGTGCAACATGAATTATAGTTAATGTAATCACATTTTATATCATTATTATATTATTATTAATTTCAAATTAATATTATTCAAATTTATTAATATTTATAGTTATATTAAATAGTTAAATAGTAATCAATTTCTTCAGACTTCAATGTTTAGAAAACTACCCCTACAACCCTTGAAAATTAGAGAAATCAACATACATCTCAATAACGGTTAAATTTTTATAGGCAAAATAGAAATTTATTTTTCAATTAATAAAGTTTGGTAAGTTGGAAAAACTCTAAACTTGAATCTCATGTTGATGGACCATTTCTATTCATATAAAAAAAAATTATGTTATAATAAAACACCATATATGTCAAAATGAAATCCTTTGACAAAAATATACAGAAATTTGACAATTTAACTTAAATTAAGTAGTAGAGGAAAAAAAACCGATGGGTACATAATTGTAGCAAGCACTAAATTATAGACAATACTATCATCCCAAGTAGCCACTATGACTTTCTTTTTAAGTTTGTTCAAAAGTGGGCACTCCGAACTTATATGGCCACACTTCTTGATTTCATAGCATATGATTACTTTATTTTTCTCCTTTTGAATTCTCTTCGCTCACGGAATTTCTTGAAAAACTTCATGAATTTTCTGGCCGTCATAGTTATTTCTTCATCCTCAAAATCGCTTTCTTCATCACTTTCAGATTTTTTAGCTCTCAAGGTAATGTTTTTCTTCTTTTTATCTTCATCTCTTCTTTCAGCTATCAAATCCTCTTCATAAAAAATAAGAGACCCAATTAAATCATTAATAAGTAAAGTATTTAAATCTTTGACTTCTTTAATGACAGTTCTCTTAGGTCTCCATTGCATTGGTAATGACCTAACGATTTTTTTAACCTTCTCGCTATTTGAAAAGGTCTTACTAAGTGCTCCTAAAATGTTTACTATAACCGTAAATCTAGTATACATGGAATGGACACTCTTATTTTGTTCCATTTGGAACAACTCATATTGTCTAGTATACCTACTGATTTTAGACTTTTTCATTTAGTTTATACCCTTATAAATAACTTCAAGTTTATTCTAAGTTTCATGAGTATTTTCACAATTGGAAACTCTATGGAATTTAGAGAAGCTGCATAGCTTTGAAATTTAGATAAACTTTTTTCTTTTCCAACTCATTCCATTGACTAGAAGGTTTTGGAATTTCTTCCCCTTCTTCATTTTTAGTAGTCGGCATGAAAGGACCATCATTAATGATTTCCTAAATCTCATAATCTAAAGCTTGCAAATAAATTTTCATCATAGTTTTCCAATATGGGTAATCATTTCCATCAAAATATGGAGGTCTAGTGGCAGACTGTCCTTCCCTAAATGTATAATCATTTTAAGTTGCCACTGATCTTTAACTCTAGACGGTTAATTTTAAACAAGAGCACATTGTTCTAATACCAAATGAAATACTAACTAGGTGACCCAAGAGGGGGTTAATTGGGATTCTAAAAATTTAAGCACTTAAAAATTAATACAATTTAAACAGAGCAACCAAATTTTAAATAAATAAATTAATGTGCAATGGAAAATAAAGAGATAGGGTAAGAGAGAGTAAACACATGATTTTTACGTGGTTCGGCCAACCATGCCTACGTCCACGCCTCCAAGCTCACCAAGCTTGAGGATTTCACTAAACAAGCCTTCAAGGCTTCAATAACTCTTACAATTAACTTTCAAGGTGTTCATCAATCTTTACAACAAGAGATTATCCTCAATCTCTTAACCCAAGTGTGTCCTAATACTTATAATCACTCAACTTGATTTTACAAAAAAGATTACAAATAAATTTCTCTCATACAATATGTTTGATTACAAATGAAAGCTAAATGTGTGAATGAATGAAACGAATACACAAATTTTATGCTCAGATTGTAGAGGATTGCTTAATAATAACAGTAGTTGTCTCTATTTCATTTGAATTTGATTTAAGCCATTTTATAATTGAAGCAGAAAACTAGCCATTATTGACTTTCTGGTGATAATCGCTTTGCCATTTTATGTTAATCGGTTTGCCACTTGATGTTACCATTATATTCAAGGATTTGAATTTTTGCACATCTGGTTTGTTGCTTTTCATTTTCCGGTTAGCCACTTTTACACCAGAGAGCTTCTGCTTGATAACTAGTTTGACGTTTTGGCAAATCCGGTTAGCCGCTTGCTATAGTGAAAAAGTTATTTTCTAAAATTATAATTTTACCTCAAATCTTTCTATAATTATACTATAGCCTAAATCATTATAAAACTTTGTAAATAGGTCTATTTTCAAAATTTAAAACAATACTTGTTGATTTCAAAGTTCTCAAAACTTTTCAATTTAAACCATAAACTTGAAAACAATCAATTTCATAAAATCATTTTCTTGTTTCAATAACATAATGTGTAGTTTCTTATTTATCCAAAACATATGATTTGTTATCATCAAAATTATCATTTTATAGCCATACAACCAACAAACGGTGGCCTGGTCATCAAAATTATCTAGGTCATCGCCATCTTCTTCTTCTATGAGAGCACGCCCTTGATTGCTTCTTACATTAGGAGCTATTAGTTGTTGCCTGCTTTATAGATTGGTAATGGTTATGCCTTACCTCTCCAATTTGTCACGGATATCCCCAAACATTATATTCATGCGCTTAAATTGTTGTTGCATGGATTTTAGCATGATTATTGGTCCATGGGTTCTTGATATTTTGACATATCTGTGATCTAAAAAGAATGTTAGCAAAAAAACCTCACAACACTCCCTCACATGTTTCACTCAATTTGTTGTCACGTAACTCTCGTATTTATCACACAAATTGGCTTTTACCCTCTAATGATCTGACACACTTTTGCCTTTTACCACACTTAATTCTCTCTTTTAGTTCTTTATTGAACAAAATAAACAAAATCAAGATAACCCTAGGTGGTACACCAAATATGACAAGCCAGCACACTAAAAACAAAAAAGAATTAAGAGGACACAAAGAACAACAAAAGAAATTGAAGAAAAGAAAACAAGCAAACAAAGGAAGACAATTGGTATTATATGTAAACAAAGTCAGGGAAAATGAATAACTAAAATTCAATTTGATGAAAGTAGGAAAGCTTGAATCCTTTTGCAATCTAGATTTTTTTTTTGTTGTATTTTTCTTCTTCTTTTTGATAATCAAAAGAAATAAGACATTCAAACATGATTAGAAACTAGGCTTTGATACCAAATGATGCGAACTTTACAATAAAACTTTGAAACCAATATTTAATTTGAAGTTTCAATTTCTCAAGAAAGTTCTGAACAAATTTGAGCGAAACAAAAGCCTTGACCCAATGTTTAAAAAAACATGAACTAGAGGTATAGAGAAGGATATTGACGCCACACTCAAGATTTCGATGAGAAGGTGAGTGATAAGTCTATTTTGGAATGCCACAAGAATGTAAATTTTTGATAAGTTCAGTAGTTGTCAAAAGAACCAAAGAAAGAATGATCTTTCAAATTCAAAATAATATTCATCTCTAATTGTCTTACATAGCAAGGTTGTTGACTTTAAATAAGATAATAGAAACCAACGATCCTAAAAATACAAATGGAAATATTGGAACAACCCTTCAAGCATAGGTTTGTCAAAGAATGTTTCAAAAGTCTTCACCAACCTACCATTATTAATGTTAGCTATTGAAAAACTTAATGCTAGCTCATCATCATTGATGGTAAATTTACCGAACGCATTGACAAACATAAAACAAAAAAAATAAATGAAGTTGAATAAACAAAGGAATTGTTTGAATTCCTAAGCCTGAACAAGCAATAATAAATTGGTTATAACACCTTCTAAAGAAATAAAAATCTAGCTCTATAAATTGCATTGGAAAGTTAACTTAATTATCTTTCCAACAATATATAGCTCGCACATTAATTCTAACTCAATCAATACCAATTTTATTCTGAATTTACCCTTTCAGCATTTAACCCAACTTGTGTATTTGGTTGTCCAACAACTTGAATAATGCCCACAATGCCATTTCTTCTCTCCAAGCCCAACTCATTATGTCTTGCATCTTGAATTGCAATTTCAGTCCATATTTTCTTAATTAATCCATTTAAAGCAGCTTACATATATTTTGTTCTAGCTCTTGTAATTGGGTCTCCATGAATGTGCAAAGAATCACTTGAAGTTTTAATGGTATTCCCTTGATGGTTCCTATCACTCCCACTCAAAGTAGCAATCCGTGAAAGATTGGCACTAATGCCAATGTTGTGAAAATTTTAATATACTCGCAAGCGCACGAATCTAGAGATAGAATAGTGATAACGAGGTCGATCCCACATGGATTGTTATAAATTGAAAAGTCTAACTTAAATCTAAAATTAATATTAATTCTAACCTAGTTGAGCAAATTGAGTCTTTAAGAGAAATTAAACTAATTAAACTAAGAAAACAATTAAAGTAAAGGAGAATTCAATAAGACAAAGAATCCACCACTATTCAACTAGTAATCATCTAATTATTAATTAATCCCCAATTTTAGAGTGACAACTCGAAATCAATCTATGTCATCTCATGAATATAACAATTAAGCGCAATTAAAGTTAATCTAATGTAGGTTCTTTTTCTGCTTAATAGTATGATATCTAAGCATCCCATGTAAATATATTGAATAACAATGAGTCAAAGTTTTCCTAAGCACTCTATGTAAACAATTTAATGAAAGACATAGAATCAAAGATAATCATGCATAGAGTTTTATAGATCCAAGCATAGATTTAATCGAATATTAATCCTAACAATCAATAATGCATGACAGAATTGATGAGAAGATTTATAACATCCAATTAATCATGTGAAACAAAAACCATAAATATTAAAATATACATGTAAGGAATTAATTAAATAAAAAGACAATTATTTCATTGAATAGGGCTTCATCCTTAACCTCAGTATGAGAAAATTAGTTAGACATACTTGAGTTGGGAACAACAAAAAAAATAAATTCAGCCATGGGAAGCCGAATTGTTCCTGCTCTCGCTATTCTTCTTCTCTGCCCGAATTGCGTCTGCACTCTCCTCTCTGGCGGCTCCCCTCGCAAAAGCCAAAGTTCGGCTTTTTATATTGTAACGCCACCACCAAATCCTAAAATACAAAGGTTTTAAAACAAGCCAAGCCAACCGACTTTGAGGCCATGCACGTGAAGCCCACTTGGAATTTTCATTCCTTTTTTAATGCAATGCAACTGCTTCTCACGTGCTGGCTACTTTAGCTTTAAATTTCTTCTTTGTTTGCACTAGCATGGAAAATTCAATTTATTGGCTTCGGCTTCTTCGGATTGAATTTTATACACATTTGCTTAATTGCTTCCACAAATTGACTTGATCTTCACTGCTGTCCAATTGTTATTCTTTATGCACTTTTCATCCAAAATCTCCAATTAATTCCTTATTCAATAAAACAATTCAATTAATTGAAAATAATAAATATGAATAACTAGCAATTAAATAATTAAGGGTAAATTATGTATATAAATTGTGCTCATCAAATACCCCCAAACTTAGATTTTGCTAGTCCTCGAGCAAAACTAAAATAAAAAAAAAACAAAAATAACAAAACAAAAAGTAAATCCTAACTAAACCACTTTCGCAGGTGATCGCAATTGCATTTAGCGTATGCAACAAGCCTTTAAACCCCTAGGCGGCCCTAGTGGACGAGTTGTAGTCTCGTGAGTTGCTTGGGAGAACTTGCTGATGACGCTTGTATATTGAATGTGAAGCGGTGGGGTTTTGATTTTGTCATGGATGAAGGAAATAGCAGAAAAGAAGGTGAAAGAAAGAGTGGCATTGGCTTCATTTGGTTAGATTCAAGATGAGATTTTGATTCGGGCTCAAGATGATGATTCAGTTTCACTGTGGTACCAGCTGAAGCCGCAAGCAAAAGTTGAAGTCCAAACCCAGCCACTGCATTTTTTTATTTATTGCATGGGTTTCCAATGGAGTTGGATCTATCAAAGCTTATGAGATGCTGAGTTTTTTACTTTCATTTTTTGTATTTCTTTTCCCCATTTGCTAGCTTGTTGCATTTTTTCTTATTTTTGTGTTTTTAATTTTGTATTTCAACTTGAAAGTGACCTGAATTTATTTTATTTATTTGCGCAAATCCGAATCCAATTTCAATATGGTATTACCGAACTGAATCTGAATTAATCTGAATTACTCATTCGATCCGAATCCGATCCGAATTATTGGGATCGGATTTGGATACATTTTGAGTTCGGATCACAATCGAATAACATTTTTACCAATCCGAACAATCCAAAATCTGATCGAATTGACCTTAATCCAATCCGATTCTGAATTTTCCCACCCGTAGTTCTAAGTATCTATTAAAGATACACATTTTACTATTAGCTCCTAATTTTCCAAACTTTTGGGCGAAGTTATGAATATAAGCCACAGACCCCTAAGGTTGTAAATGAGATAGGTCAGGTCGCCTACCCATTCATAACTTATATGGTGTGGAATTGAATTATTTTGAAGAAACTCGATTAAGTATATAGACAGAAGTTAAAAAAGCATCTCCCTAATATGATATTAGAAAATTTGATTATGCCATTATTGACCTAACTATTTCCAATAAAGTTCTATTCCTTATTTCTGTTACACCATTTTGTTGTAGAGTTCTAAGAATAATTAGTTGTATGTTTACTCCTTTTTCATTACACAATTCCTTGAAATGTCCCGAAAGGTATTCACGTCGTCGGTTAGTCCTTAGGACTTTTAACATTGCTGTCTAGTTGATTATTTACCATGTTCAAATATAATCTAAAGTAATCTAATGCTTCTGATTTATTAGAAATCAAGTAGACATGACTGAAATATGAATAATCATCAATGAATGTGATAAAATATGAGGCTCCATGTTTAGTCTTTACATTCATTGTTAAAATGAATTAATTGCAATGGTTTTTCAGCTCTAATTTCTTTGCCAAATGGCTTTCTAGTTGTTTTTCCAACTAGACAATTTTCATATATGGGCAATTCAACCTTGGTGAGTGGACCCAACATGCCCTCTCTCGCAAGTCTATACATTCTTTCTTGTCCTATGTGACCTAATCTAGCATGCCAAATAATACCATTTATCTCATTATTACTTGAAGAAGTAACATATAAAAAATAACTATTATCATAACTTGAACTATCAAGCATGGTATCTAATATAATGAAACCATTAACCAAGTAATATCATTTATCTCATTATTACTTGAAGATGTAACATATGAAAAATAACTATTATCATAATTTGAACTATCAAGCATGGTATCTAATACAATGACACTATTAACTAAATGCCTAGTTCTATATCATTGAAAACTTTGATACTTTTATTGTGAGTCATATTCACCTTCATGTGTTCCCAAGAATTAGGTAGAGATCTTATTACTGCCTGAACTTGTTGTTCACCAATCAAAATATGTCCAGCAACCTTAAGTTCAAGAATAATGTTTGACATCTTCTTCAGATATTGCTTCACAGTATGATTCTGGCACTTTCGATAAGAATAAAACTTGATTGTAAGCCTTCTCAACTTAATGGTTGAAGTGCCACCAAACTTATCTTTTAGAGCGAGCCACATTTCTTAAACAGTCTCATACTTTCAGCATGAAATTATCTTGTATGCTACTCAACATCGTTATGCGATCCTTGCTATTCTTTTTTTTTTCCAAGCTTGGTAAGCCTCAAGATCCCTCTTGTGTTAAGCAGTATTGCCATGTTCAAGCTTAGCTAAAGTTTTGTTGAGAGCTTCTAAAGTCTTTTGCTCTTTAAGGAAGTACTGAATCTTATGGTCCCAAATATCATAATTGTCACAATTCAGCTTTTCACCTTTATTCAACTCTGCCACAATGTTCTTAGATGCAGATGTGTTGTGCAAATTTTGTTGAACTCGCAAGCGCACGAATCTATTGTAGAATAGATCAATGGTTTTGAGTGTCGATCCCACGAGGAGGTAGATTTTAATTATATGTAAAATTAATTATGTAAATGGGTGGTTGAATTTGTGTGGAAGTGATTTAGATTATGCTGGAATTTAAATTGGATTGGTAGAAATAATTAAACTGGAAACTATTGAGATAAAGCACTTGGGTATCTGGATCCGTATCAACATGCACCATAGGCCAAATAATCCTTATTAATACCAATTAAATCATAGGGGGGAATCCACACCTCATGAACCACGCTCTAATCAATATGGTGCTAAGGGCTTATCGTGCCAAATAATAATAACCTTATACTAGGGTGCCGGTAAAACCAGGACGGTAACTAGACAAGATTATTATTATTTGTCGATGAAAAATCAAAACCTCCACAGAAATTAGAGGGGAAGAGAAAATAAATTTACCAAATAAAGCCCATGACACATGTTGAGACTTCACCTTCAACCCAAACTTAAAAGAAAATTAGCTACACATAATTGAACTAAGGGTAAAATGAGAATTTATTAAAATACGTAGAAAATACAAGATGGAGAAGGAATTATAGAAAACTAAGCTCAAAAATGGATTCAGGGGTATCAAATTAGGGGGAAGAGGCCCAATTTTTATAGATATATTGAGTAAATCATGGTTATCGGATTAAAAATAGTTTGGACGCACAGGAGTGCGCCACGTCATCAGTCAACAGTACGCGGTTTGACCACGCGGTTTGAACAGTAACACGGTTTACACACAGTTTGAACAGTGACGCGGTATGAACAGTGTCGTGAATAGTATCCATAAACAGTACCGTACATGTGAATAGTGTTGTACCTGTGAACAGTGCCATTTTTCCTTTTATGTTCCTCTTAAGGTTTTCGACTGTCTTGAGTTCAAAAGTGACGTCCGTTTTGCTATCCGAAGTCTCGTTTATTGTGAAATGATCATGATGCTCCTTAAATACACAAAATACTTAATTAAAACAAAACATTCATAATTAAATAACAAAGGACTTAAATAAATAGAATTAGAGATATTAGTGAGACTTGAAGTGTAAAATGACAATTTTCTCCTTTATAAATATACACTTTCTAACACTCAACACAGGTCCTAACCAGCTTATTGCTAGTCCCTAGCAAATAAAGCGAAAATAAAATTCAAACCAAAAAAAATTTTTTTTTAAACAAACTTGTTTATTCAATCAGACTAATGATAACAATCAAATAAAAGTATAAGCATTATCTCCAGTCTAAAGAAACATCACACCCACATCAACCATCCACATGAATCAACCAAGTAGATTTTGTCACAGCTACTTTCAAAAATGACATGTCAAACCCCAAAATCTCACCCGTAATAGTGGCACTCTCACAAGGAAATTAAACCCAATAAAAATTGTCACTTCAATGAATGATAAATTGAGTGAAGATAATAAAGAAATAATATCACACACTCTCACCAAGATGAAAAGAATATGCCCACAACTTAGAAATAACACGATCTCAAGTCAAACAAAATACTAGTCAACCCAATTTATTTACTTATTTTTTTCTTTTTTTCTTTTTTTTATGCATCACTACATCTCTTAGCCCATATAACTAGCTTATACTTCAGACTATAGTTACCTAAAATCAAGAAGGACTTTTATTAGGATGTAACGTAGGCTGGGGACATGGCTAACAAAGAAAAAAAAATAGAGAAAACAAAATATATGTTTGAGAAAAATAATATTTTTTTTGAAAACTAAAAAGTGCATTTCACTCATTTATTATTGTATTATATCTCACTTTCTTTTTTTCTTTTTTTTTTAGAGAATTTTTTTTTCTTTTTTTTCTTTTCTTTCTCTTTTTTTTTTGGTATTACACAACTTTACTAAACAAAACAATTATTTATATTTTTCTCAAACATGAATAGGTGATGGAACTTGTAAGATATCGGGTAATACTCCAAATTGGAGTGGGTCAAGATGATAACTTGACAAAGAAAAGTTTTTTTTTTAATAAAAGTTTCAAAAGGGTTAACTATGGATATTTCACATAAGGGATGGCTAAAAAGGCTCAAACGGGTCAAAGATGACTTTTCCATCATCTTTTAGGGATCTACATAATACTCCATATCTACTAGTTAAATGGACATTCAGATGTAGCAACACACTTTTTCTTTTTTTTCTTTTTTTTAAAACAAAAATTTTTTTTTAGAGGGTTGATTCAAAAGCATATAGAGATCGTATATAAAATAGTAAACTGCTAAGTTGTATGAAAGATGGGCAAAAAGGGTTACTCTCCAAGAAAAATAATAGGCTCAAAAGCTCACTTGGTATTCATTATGACATGTCAATTCTTTCAAGCAACTCATATTTATCTCCGACATCAACATGTAGAGTAACAAAGATAGTGTAACATCACTTAAGACTAAAGATAATACAAATACTAAAATTTGAAAGTCATCATGTCCTCCAAAAATAAAATCAAAATCACACTATTTTTTTTTTTAAACAACATTCTACCTCCCAACCTATTCTAAACATGAAAGGAAAAATATGCATGCAGAAATGAAAAAAAAAATGATGTAGAAAAACTAATTGAAAAAGTTACACTTAAAATGATAGAAAAATAAAATGGTTTTTTTTTTTACTCAGAAGATGCGTTTCTAGAGGCACTACACTCTATATTCAGGCATCTTCGACTCAAAAATTTGAAAATGCATATTTATAAAGAAGAAGTCAAAAAGAAAAAGTTAGAAAGATCACAATTTTTTTTTTAACTTCCAAACTAAGAAGATGCGTTTTTAAAGTCACTAAACTCCATATTCAGCCATCTTCTACTCAAAAAATTTAACCACGGTTAGTCTCTACAATAAAAAATTAGTAAAAACTTAACAAACATTCCACAATTATCAACTATCTCCTCCCCCCAATCAGAACGAAACATTATCCTCAATGTTTTAAAGAAAAGAAGTAGAGTTTAGAAGACATCACCTGGGTAGTGCAACATAGAATAAAATATTTACAGGCAGAGAGTTAAATCTAATTTGTACTTCTTACTGCTGCTATTGTTACCATCGTTATTTGTACACTCCAACACCAAGGACCTAGGATCTGGCTTTGGTCGATAAGCTTGTAACAGATCAAGTAGCTCATTAGCAGTGTGAGCACAAATAAAAAGCTTTTTTGCTGTGGAAGGAATGAAGTAGTTCTTTATTGCATGGTTAAGAAATGCGATAAAGTCATCATAAAAGTTATTGACATTTAACAAACCGATGGGTTTCTAATGAATGTGCAGATGGGCCCACGATGCTAATGTGATAAGTGCCTTTAGAGTTGCAAGATCTCCTGGTAAGAAAATAAAAGCATCAGCATGATTAAGCATTTCAGTTATTCTTTCTTGCATACCTGAGATAATTAACTCTTCTCCAGTTGGTGAGTCAGGCAAGCAGCCTAAAGGTTTTAGGGCTTGTGGTATGATGCCTAACACTTGACTTCCTCTGACAAAAGCAGCTTCTGAGACCAATTTTGATAACCCTCGGTTACCTCTTCCATACACCAAGTGTAATTTTCTCTCTACTATGCTTCGACCAAGATCAATGGCTGCCTCAAAGAACTCTTTATATTTTCCATAGTTAAATCCGGAAAGCACACAAATATTCTTGAATTGTTTAATGGGAGTATCTGCCATTAGGGTACTTCTCAAAAATAATTTGTGAGTGCAAACGAAAAAAATCATATTTAAAGATCTTGGCGGTAGTGGGTCACAGCTGTGAATGAGGTATCATGTCTATGTCAATTAATCGTGTAATGCACATGGCTCGAGAGTCAAAAAGGAAACAGTAAAAAGGAAAAACAAACAATGATAAAATAAAATTATTAAAGACAATAATGAAAATGGTAAAACAACAGTGAAATAAAATAACAGTGAAGTAAAAGGATATTTACAGGTAGTTGCGACTGTGGCTCACATCTTCCTTCGGTTTTACGTCCAGAAACGGCTTCAACGCCCTCTATGGGTCGAGGATAGGCTTCCCATCCAGTTTTCTTATAAACTGGCAAACAGGGTCGTTTATAGTCAGATTCCCGAGACTGTATCATGCATGCTCTTTCTAGAATGATGGCCATAACTGGAGAATCGCTCTTTGCACATATCCACTAGGATGCATTTCAAGAGACAAAAGGATATCATCCAATGACTCTTTATTCAAGCCATCCCTAATAAATTGAATCTTATCTTCTCTGTTATCAGACACCATTCCTAAAGAACATCGTTTTTTATCGCATATCATTCTGGCACACTTATGACAAGCAACCGAAATCTTTCGAACTCTTCGTTTTCTTACATAATTTCCTTTACCATAACCAGGCATGTATGCAATAAATTTAGGAGGCAACTCACCTGCCAAGCGTAATTTGACCTCTATTAACCAGCGGATATCAGTAGGTATGTTATTCCTCATGAGCAATCGCATGCGTTCAGACCGAGCTTTATAGATTGTAAGGAGGGCATTCTGAGAAAGTGAAAGGAATCGATTGTGAAGCTTTGCCAAGATCTCATTTCTGTCCATACCTTCGCCTCAGAAGATCAGTAATTGTGGGAAACTGAAGTAACCGACTTGATTGTCACGAAGTACCGTTATCCGCCACTTGACCGGGGTGACAAACTAAAACACACAAACTCAAGCTCCAACTGGATATTGTAGACACTTCTCTCAATGTCTCTGAGTTGGCTTTCTAAATCCTCAACGTGGGATACTAACTCCGGTGGTTGTAGCTTCCAAATACAATGTGTTTTACAAAATTGTATCTGGCCTTTGAGATGAGTTTGGACACGTTGAAGTCGTCTAAGGATGTTTAAGAGGATCTGTCTCATGATTAAAAGTGATAAAAGAAAACTTAATGGTTAAACAAACACACTTATGCACAAACAATTTCAATTAGCAAAAGAATAATAAAAAGAAAGAAAAAAAATCAAATCACCGAAAAGACAGAAAAATCTTAATTCAAATGTGGTGGGTCACTCAAATTTATTTCGGTGTCCTCTCCATGTAGTTGATATTCTAGATATGACTTTAATCTTTGACCATTAACTTTAAACGAGACACCGTTCTTTGGGTCCTTAATTTCAATTGCCCCATGTGGAAAAATAGTATGAACAATAAAGGGGCCAGACCATCGAGAGCGTAGCTTACCTGGGAATAGATGCAAGCGAGAATTGAATAAAAGTATTTTCTGACCTGGAGTGAAAGATTTTCTCATAATCTGCTTATCATGAAAGACTTTCATTCGCTGCTTGTAAACCTTGGCATTTTCGTATGCATCGTTACGAATTTCTTCAAGTTCTGCCAGCTGTAATCGTCTTTTTGAGCCAACTTGCTGCATGTCAAAATTGAATTTCTTGATGGCCCAGTACGCACGATGCTCGAGTTCCACAGGTAGGTGGCAAGCTTTTCCATACACTAACATGTAGGGTGACATCCCAATTGGGGTCTTGAAAGTCGTTCTATATGCCTATAATGTATCATCGAGTCTTAATGACCAATCTTTTCTGTCTGGCCTCACCGTTTTTTCTAATATGTGCTTTATTTCTCGATTAGAGATCTCAACTTGGCCACTGGTTTGCCAATGATACGGGGTCGCCACTTTATGAGTGATAGAGTACTTTGTCAAAAGTGCTTTGAATGATTTGTTGCAAAAATGGGTACCACCATCACTGATTATTGCCCGAGGAAATCCAAAACGTGAAACAATGTTGCTCTTAAAAAATCCTATCACCACTTTATGATCATTGGTCCTGCATGGAATTGCCTCTACCCATTTCGAAACATAATCAACAGCAACCAATATATATTGATAGCCAAACGAAGCGGGGAAGGGTCCCATGAAGTCGATATCCTACACATAAAAAATTTCAACCACTAAAATTGGATTTAGTGGCATCATGTTCCTTCGTGTAATGCTCCCCATTCGTTGACACCTATCACAGGAAGAGCAAAAGTTATAAGCATCTCGAAATATAGTCGGCCAATAGAAACCACATTGTAGAACTTTTGTGGCTGTTTTCTTAGCTCTGAAATGGCCTCCGCAAGCTTGTTCATGGCAGAACGAAATGATGTTTTGAAATTCATTTTCTGGAACACATCGTTTAATAATTTGATCTGTACAATACTTGAACAGATATGGGTCATCCTAGAAAAAATTCTTGATTTCTGCAAAAAAATTAACCTTGTCCTGCTTGGCCCAATGCTCTGGAAGTTTACCTGTAACAAGATAATTAACGATATCAGCATACCAAGGTAATACTTCCACACTCATTAATTGCTCATACGGAAATGACTCATTCAATATTAAGGGTTCTGTTATTGTGTCAAAATGGAGACGAGAGAGATGGTCAGCCACAGCATTTTCTGTCCCTTTCTTATCTTTGAATTCCTAGTCAAACTCCTGCAAAAGCAACACCCAACGAATTAATCTAGCTTTTGCATCTTTCTTTGTAAGAAGATATTTCAGAGCAGCATGATCTGTGAACACAATAATTTTACAACCAATGAGATAAGATTGAAATTTTTCTAATGCAAACACTACTGCTAGCATTTCTTTTTCAATAGTTGAATAGTTCAACTGTGCATCGTTTAATGTCATACTAGCATAGTAAATAACATGGGAAATTTGATCTACTCTTTGTCCTAATACTGCTCCAACTGCATAATCAGATGCATCACAGATGAGTTCGAATGATAAACTCCAGTTTGGTGGCTGCATGATGGGTGATGACGTCAACAATCGCTTTAGCTTTTCAAATGCTACAAGACATGAATCATCAAAGACAAAACGTATATCCTTAGCAAGTAAATTGCATAAGAGTCTAAAAACTTTGCTAAAATCCTTAATGAAACATCTATAAAAACCAGCATGCCCAAGGAAAGATCTTACTTCTCTGACTGTTTTAGGTGGAGGAAGATTGGAAATGAGATCCACCTTGACTTTGTCAACCTCAATACCTTTGCATGAAATGATGTGACCGAGAACTATACCCTGTTTTACCATAAAAACCAGCATGCCCAAGGAAAGATCTTACTTCTCTGACTGTTTTAGGTGGAGGAAGATTGGAAATGAGATCCACCTTGGCTTTGTCAACTTCAATACCTTTGCATGAAATGATGTGACCGATAACTATACCTTGTTTTACCATAAAATAGCATTTCTCCCAATTTAAGACTAAATTTTTCTCGATACATCTCTGCAAAAGTTGTGTTAGATGATGTAAACATTGATCAAATGAGTCACCAAAGACAGAAAAGTCATCCATAAAGACTTCAAGGAATCGTTCAACCATATCAGAAAAAATGCTTAACATGCATCGTTGAAATGTAGCAGGTGCATTACATAATCCAAACGGCATCCTCCTATATGTAAAAGTGCCAAAAGGGCAAGTGAAAGTGGTTTTCTCTTGATCTTTTGGTGCTATGGAATCTGATTGTATCCTGAGTAGCCATCTATAAAGCAATAAAATTCATGGCCTGCTAATCTATCAAGCATTTGATCAATAAATGGTAAAGTAAAACGGTCTTTACGTGTGACAGAATTCAATTTTCTATAATCAATGCATGCACACCATCATGTAGTCACTCTAGTGGGTATCAATTCATTATCAGCATTGGTAACTACTGTGACTCCTGATTTTTTGGAGACAACTTGCACAGGACTGACCCATGAACTATCAGAAATTGGGTAAATGATACTTGCATCTAATAGCTTAAGGACTTCTGTTCTATCAACTTCTTTCATGTTAGGATTTAACCGACGTTGTATTTCCCTTGTAGATTTAGCATTTCATCAAGGTGAATGTAATGCATGCAGTCTACTGGGTTTATACCTTTTATGTCTGCTATTGTCCATCCTAATGCTCCTTTGTGCTCTTTGAAAACATTCAACAACTTACCTTTTTGTTCGTCATTTAGGGATGATGAGATGATTACCGGTAGAGTGCTTTCTTCTCCCAAGAACGCATATTCCAAAGTGTTAGGTAATGGTTTGAGCTTAAGTTTTGGTGGTGATTCCGATGATGGGATGATTTTCTTCTCTGATGGTGCTAGTTGTTCAACTCTTGACTTTCATTTATTAGTGTCCATGGATGGTGCTGAGTCAAGTAAGGCGTTGATCTCATCGACTGATCTGTCAACATCAAAATCCAAACCAAAGTGAGTTAAACATGTTTGTAAAGGGTCATCACTAAGGTTTGAAATAAAAGTATCATCAACTAATACTTCAATTAAATCCACATCAACAATTCCATCATCTGCATTGTGAGGTTGTTTGGCAATGTTGAAGATGTTAAGCTCCATGGTCATATTATAGAAAGACAACTGCATATTTCCAGTCCTGCATTGAATGTGAGCATCGGCAGTTGCCAAGAATGGTCGGCCTAGGATAATTGGGATGTGCTTCCTTGATTCCTGTATTGGTTGAGTGTCAATTATAATGAAATCAACAGGAAAATAAAACTTGTCTACCTGGATAAGCACGTCCTCCACAATACCACGAGGTATTTTCGTGGACCGATTTGCAAGCTGTAACACCACTGGAGTTGGGTGTAATTATCTCAATCCAAGTTTCACAAATACTGAGTAAGGCAAAAGATTAACACTAACTCCTAAATCCAACAAAGCATTCTCAATTGTGTGGTTTCCTATACTACAAGAAATAGTGGGGGAGCCTGGGTCTTACATTTTAGAGGAATTTTATATTGGAGTATAGAACTAACATTTTCAGTTAAAAAGGTCTTTTTTCTGAACATGAATGTTTCTCTTTTTAGTGCAAAGGTTTTTAAGAAACTTCGCATAAGATGGAACTTTTTTTATTGTATCAAGTAAAGGGATGGTAACACTTACCTGTTTGAAGACTTCAAGAATCTCACCTGTGGATTTTCCCTTCTTTCCTTTAGCTAACCTCTGAGGGAATGGAGCTTTAGGAACGTACTCCCGTGGGTTGGTTTCTTCTTTCTCCTCCGGTGGTGAGTCCTCAGCATTTGCAGGTACAATCTGGGTTGAATTTTTCACTGGCATCTCTACTTTGTTGTCGACTTCTTTCCCTTTTCGCAAGGTCATGACGGCTTTGACCTCTCCATGCTGTTGTGGTGAACTGGTACTTGCTTCATGCACTTCTTTAGGATTAGGCACTGGTTGACTTGGGAATTTACCTTTCTCAACAGTCATTGCCAAAGTTTGCACTGAAGAGGCAAGCTGTCCCACCATCTTCTCGAGGCTTAAAACTGATTGGGCTTGTGAGTTGAAGCCTGCTCCATCTCATTCCGTAGTCCATCAATGGTGCGGTTCTATTGCTCGATTGTAGATTGAGTAACATTATTGAAATTTTGGAATGAATCCTCCAATGGTCTGGGTTGAGAGTAATTCTGGTTCTGATTGTATGGTCTAAATGGTGGCTGAGAGGCTTGAGGAACTTGAGGAATTGGTTGCATTGGTGGAGCTGGGGCTGCTGGTCCATTCTGTTAGAATCCTTGAGACCATGAAAAATTGGGGTGGTCTCTCCATCCAGGGTTATATGTGTTGGAGTATGGGTTGTAATTTGATGGCTTCCTCATGACACCGATGGCATTGGCTTGATTTGAATACGACTCATGGTCATGTGGCTCTGTTGATTTAGCAGTTGTCAACGATGCTATTTGTCGAGAAAGGCCTTCAACTATCTCTTTGACTTCTTTGATTCCCGAACCGAACTCGCCAATGTGAACGTCATTCACTCCTTTAATTCTTCTAGTATTCCTGAGAGATCGACTCCGTTGTTGGGAATTATCTACTTGTTGCTGGAAGAAATCCCAAATCTCTGATGCACTTTTTGACATTAACTCTCCTCCACTTGTTGCCATTAGCCATTCTTGCACATTTGGTAATAATCCTTCCAAAAAGTATTGGCATTTGTGCCATTTCTTGTACCCATGATGTGGACACTTCAAGAGTAGCCCATTGAATCGCTCCCATGCTTCGAAAAACTGCTCGTCTTCTCTCTGGGTGAACTCTGAGATTTCCCTGCGAATAGCATTGGTTTTATGCACTGGGAAATATTTATTTAAAAATTTTGTTACCATTTGTTCCCATGTTGTAATGCTATTAGGAGGCAATGTATTGAACCATGAACGAGCTCTATCCTTTAAAGAAAATGGGAATAGTCTAAGTTTAACATCATCTTCTGAAAAATTCTCATATTTAAAAGTTTGACAAATTGTATGAAAATCATTCAGATGATTATATGAGTCCTCATTTTCTAAGCCATAAAATGTTGGGAGACAATTTAGCACACTAGGTTTTAGCTCAAAACTCCTAGCAGCTACATTTGGATATCTTATGCAAGATGTGCTCAAATTAGCTAAGGGACTAAAGTAGTCCTTAAATGGCCTCTCCTATGGTTCTGGTTGTTGCAAATCCATTTCAATTTTATCTTTAAGTGCAATGTGTTTGTATGTGCGAAGTGTTCTTTCTAATTCAAGGTTTATAGGTTCAAGATTAGGTAATAATAACCTACGACCATGCATGCAAAGAAAATAAAAATGAGAACAAATTAAATAAAAATAAAGAAAAATGAGAAATTACAATACTAACCTTATTGCACTGTTACAACCTTTCTATTAAAAAAAACACACTAAAACAAATACGTGAAATTAACTAAAATTAAAATAAATTAACAAGATAAATGAAAAATTATAAAGAAGAATAACTTGAAAATTAAAATGTAGAAATTTAAAGAAGAGAAAAAGAAATTCTTACCTAAAAATGTAAATTCGCTTTTTTTTATTAATTAAGAGAAAAAAATTACAAGGAAACAACTAAAATAATAATAATAATAAAATTATTTACGAAAAATTAATTCTACAAATTAAAATACTTACCTCCCCGGCAACGGCGCCAAAAACTTATTGTGCAAATTTTGTTGAACTCGCAAGCGCACGAATCTATTGTAGAATAGATCAATGGTGTTGAGTGTCGATCCCATGAGGAGGTGGATTTTAATTATATGTAGAATTAATTATGTAAATGGGTGGTTGGATTTGTGTGGAAGTGATTTAGATTATGCTGGAATTTAAATTGGATTGGCAGAAATAATTAAACTGGAAACTATTGAGATAAAGCACTTGGATATCTGGATCCGTATCAACATGTACCATGGGCTAAATAATCCTTATTAATATCAATTAAATCATGAGGGGGGAATCCACACCTCATGAACCACGCTCTAATCAATATGGTGTTAAGGGTTTATCGTGCCAAATAATAATAACCTTATACTAGGGTGCCGGTAAAACCAAGGCGGTAACTAGACAAGATTATTATTATTTGTCGACGAAAAGTCAAAACCCTCACAGAAATTAGAGGGGAAGAGAAAATAAATTTACCAAATAAAGCCCATGACACATGTTGAGACTTCACCTTTAACCCAAGCTTAAAAGAAAATTAGCTACTCATAATTGAACTAAGGGTAAAATGGAAATTTATTAAAATACGTAGAAAATACAAGATAGAGAAGGAATTACAGAAAACTAAGCTCAAAAATGGATTCAGGGGTATCAAATTAGGGGGAAGAGACCCCTTTTTTATAGATACATTGAGTAAATCATGGTCATCTGATTAAAAATGTTTGGACGCACAGGATTGCGCCACTTCATCAGTCAACAGTACGGGGTTTGACCACGTGTTTGACCACGTGGTTTGAACATTAATACGGTTTACACATGGTTTGAACAGTGACGCGGTATGAACAAATGTAGTGTAAACAGCACTCCATAAACAATGATGCATACATGTGAACAGTTTCATTTTTCCTTTTATGCTCCTCTTAAGGTTTTCGACTGTCTTAAGTTCAAAAATGACGTCCGTTTTGCTATCCGAAGTCTCGTTTATTGTGAAATGACCATGATGCCCCTAAAATACACAAAATACTTAATTAAAACAAAACATTCATAATTAAATAACAAAGGACTTAAATAAATAGAATTAGAGATATTAGTGAGACTTGAAGTGTAAAATGACGATTTTCTCCTTTATAATTATACACTTTCTAACACTCAACAAGATGCCTTCTCAACTTTCTATTGACACAAAGATATTAAAAATACAATCAAAGGGATCTAAAAATTACACACAAACAATTAATTTTGCCATAAACGTAAACCAAAAAACATGATAAATTAATATTAGCAATGAAGTCAAAAGGTCGTCAAAGCTTCCAATTATCATCCAATTCCCTTTATTATATTCATCATTAATTTGATTTTAATGCGCAAAATTATCAGTTCTAATCTTGAATTCATTAAATTCAATTTGGTTATAACTCCCACTCAATAGAATAATGCATGAGACATCATAAAAGCATATATTGAGTTGAGCAACAACTAATGTAGAAATTCAATTAAAAACATAGCAACATATTGATCAACCAACAAAGTGAATAAAAGTTAACAAACGAAAGAGATGACCAAACATAATTAAACTAATATATAGATTCTTCTACATGTTCTTAAAACATTCTTTGTTTCTCGTGACTCTTTCACCTAACTTATACTCATGTGTATCTCCATATAAAAACTATTGTTCCTTCTTAATGAATCTATTTATGGTTTTCTTATACCATAATTTCTGCCTTCTACCAAGGTGACTAGGTTGTCTACCATTCCAAAGGTTCGTGCGAATGTTAAGTACTAGGTTCGCCTCATTTTTTAAGCAAGACGGTGCTCTCGCATTAGCTCAATTTTACAATTCAGCAAATGATATTTGCTTGAGAGATTCCCAATCTCCTTTAAGATAGGAGTTTTAAAGACAAGCGTATTATCATCATCAGGTAAGGAATTAATAAGTAAAGGTGGGCAAAAAAAGTTGATTAATCAAAAACCGAACCGAACCGAACGGTTCGGTTCAGTTTTTGTGCGGTTTTTTTATTTTTAAAAAACCGAAATAGTAATATAATGAAAATAGTAAAACTAATCGGTTCGGTTTTCGATTTAAAAAAAAAAACCAAAAAACCGAACCGAGATCTTAAATAAACCGATTGTAAAAAAACCCTAAAGCTAAAATCTAAATCTAAAGGCTTATGATTCTGAATTTCTAATCTTCAACCGAAACAGAACTCGTGACCTTCAGCCGCTGGAATCTCGTCCCCGTTGCTCGTCGCCGCCACCGCCGCCGCCGCCGCTTCGCAAATCGCCTGCATACGCCGCTCGCTGCCGCTCGCCGCCGCCGCCGCTGCCGCTGCCGCCGCCGCCGGGCGCTCGTGGCCGCCGCCGTGGTCGCCGCTTCGCTCAAATCGAGACGGCGTTCGTTCGATGTGAGCAACTACCGCGATTTGGAGCAGCAGCGCAACCGCACGCACCATCCAGATCTTAGACGTGGAGAAGATGAAGGTTGAAGTAGACGTTGGCTGGAGAAAACAAAGAAAAGGACAAAAAAGAGGAAACGGGAAAAAGAAAATGAGCACGGAGAAGACAAAGAAAGAAGGACAAAAGTAGGAAAAAAAAATAAATATTTTTTTCTATTTTACCCTTGATCCGTTAGAGTAAATAGCTAAAATTAGTGGATTGTCATCATTTGAAGATTTTTAAAACATGTGTCATTCTTTTAAAATATATCAAAATAAGCATCACTTGAAGGTGATTAACCTTATTTTTAAACATCAGTTCGTGCTCTCCATAGGTGTATCACGTCAGAATTAAATTTGACTATTGTGAGCAATTTCGACCATTGAAAATATCTGATACTCAAAATTATATATTTGTATTTTTTTTTCAATACGAGGACATCCACTCTTGAGAATAATTGTAGATATACAATGTGAGATTCTAATAAGAGATCTCGATTCTTTCCCATTAACTAAAGTGCAAGATTGGAATTGAAGCCATTAGATTCAATGGCTCATAAGAGTCTACATGATAGACTTAAAAGATAGAAATATACAGATACGAAGGACCTAGTTAAAAGATAAAAATACACAAATTCTAATATATTGTACTAAATTAAAATAAAGACTAAACGAAATAACAAGAAAAATACTAATTTTTTGAATTCATATTATTAGATCTCTTTAGTCTAGTTCTCATTATTTAATAAACTAAGAGCTTTTCATTGGAAGATGACTTTAAGACTATGCTACCATTTCAATATCTCTCAATAGTTTTGGATATATGGATTCTACATAATTGTTTTCTTTATAATTTGAATTTTTAATGAGATAATATATCCAAACCATTACGGTTGTAGATATAGTTAAATCTTTATAGTGATATTTTATAATAATTTTTTATATAGTCATAAAAAAATTCTAGCCCCAATTTGGTCAGTTACGAATAAGAATAAACCCAAGTTACGGAAAAAAGAAAAAAAGAAATTCAAGGAGGATGAAAATCCTAATTAAAATTAAATTAACATATTGTTTTGAAAAAATTACGTTTTGGGTCCTTTGTTTGCAGTTTATGGTACTATTTTGTTCTCACTCAAATTTATAGTCTCTTCGTCTTATCTCCTCTTTGATCAATTATTAGTAGTATTGTTTCGATTCATATGATGAAAACTCTTTCCTTGATTAGTAGTAAGTAATTCGAAGGGGCTTGTAAATTCTGTGGGAGAAAGGTCCATTGGAAAACGAAGATAACATATCTTATATTTAAGTTATGTTTTGTAAAAAAATTAAATTTCTCTTTGAACATGTTATGTTTTTTGAACATACTTTGAGACATATTTTGATTTTTTGTTTGTTAATTTTTTATGTTTGTGGTAGATTTATTAATTTAAGGTTTTAAATTTAAAAAAACCCAAAATAGGCCCAATAGGCCCATAATCGAAATAATCGAACCGAATCGAATCGAATTATTTCAATTAATCGAGTATTTGATTATTTCGGTAATTTGATTAATCGTGATTATGATTTTAAAATAATCGTAATCGAACGATTATGAAAAATTTAGTAAAAAACCGAACCGAACCGAACCGCGCCCACCCCTATTAATAAGGACCCATTGATAATTATTCCGGTCTGTATACTTAGTGTTCGCCCACACATTAAGTGCATAAAGACGCCATATATGTCTTCGACATTCATACACATAAAACGATTAGGGTCCACCTTATAATTCTCCATTTTCTTCAAAAGTTCTTCATGAGCTAACTTAGTATTAGTGTCAATTAGATCAATAAGTGCAAACCAAGCTCTTTATTTCATTGACCAATCTTCTTTAGGCCACAATTTTTTAACGGGAGGCATCTAAGACAAATAAAGCAAAATTCATATTAGTGATTGTTAACAAACGATTAAACATGAGATATAATCAAATTTCAGCCAATTTCCATGAAAAAATATTTTTGAGCTTCTACTAGAGCGAAATATTTATTAATGTATAATGTTCATCCATGAGATAATATATATTTATTTGAATTTTATTTCAAAATTAAAAAATTAAAAACTTTGATTTTATGTTAAAATAAATAGAAAATTAAATTTCGGATCAAACGGCGCAAATGGCGCCAAAATTGAAGTCTCATATACCTAGATACACGAAAAAATATTAATCTGGACACATTATCCCGCATGCACAGTCAGGCGCGTGCGTTTCATGCTTGCTAAAGTGAGCGCTATAGTATGCTACAGTTCATGCTACAGTGCTACAAGATCATGCACTCCCCCACGCGTATAGTCGGAGTTTAGGACCTATGCGCCGCCTTTCGCTGCTCTGATGACGTCTAGTTCGGCATCATTCGACTTGATTTTTCATCTTAATTCCAATCGTGGCTTTAGATTTTCAATCAGAGGTCAAAGTAAGCCGGAACCATCAAACAACCAATTTTGGTATTGTTCATCATCTTCTAAAAAATCAGGGTTTTTGAAATTTTTTAACCCAAATGTGACCAAATTCGTATTTTGGCCATAACTTTCTCGTTTTAAGTCCCTTTTTAACAAATCACATATCATTAAAAAGCTCTCGAAAAGATCTTTCCAGTAATATATCACTCACAATATCAGATTGCCTACATCAAAAGATATGATCAAATAAAGTTTCAGGTTTCATGTTTTATTAGGGTTTATACAAACTAAACCCTTTTAATTCCAGAATTTTTACAATAATTCTAGCACTCTAGAACATAAATTTAACAGCCACCAGATCATATATTTCATGAAAAATAATTAACATATAAAATTCATGCATTTTCATGAAATAAACTTAACCATTCGTACGAATCCAACACAAAAACAAGCTTTGATACCAATGATGGAAAGATAAAAAAGATTCTAGAAGCCATACCTTTTTAAGCAGAGGAATAATTGAATGTTGGATTATGTTAATGGTCGGAAAGAAATCACAAGCAGAAATCCTTCTATGATCACAATATATATGCCCTTTTCTATTGAGTTGTTCAATGTTCTTTTTTTTTTCACTGACTGCGTTATTGTTTTTGAAAAGTTTTAACTCTATGGAAACTAACGTGGTAAGTTGATTTAAAATCAACTTTCTTCAATCTCCTTATAACCGCACATGGTAACTACTTACTATGTGTGGTTGGGTTGGGTTGGGTTGGCCCATCATGGGCGACCCATCCATCTAACAAAATCCCAACTACAACTTACCAATAGATCAATCACTTCGACACATACTTAAAATGGATAAATTAAGAACCATAAAATAAAGATTAATATATTGTTGTAATAATGAAAAGATTTATGGTAGCATTATAATAAATATAAACAAAGAACTTCAATAAAATTTGGCGAAAAGTAGCTCGTCCTAGTTTACAAGTTTCTTCGCTACTACCCTCATCCTCCATATCTTCAACAAGATCAAAACAGTTCAACCAATTGTTTATTATAAGAAACTTTCTATACTTTTATTGTGTATTATGTTAAAAAAGTAACGATATAGTTACAAACTCTTATACGAATTTATTCTATATAAATTGATGTAACATAACTTCATTAGTTAGACAAAAATACAAAATAATAAAAACAGATCATGTGAACCAAGAGGTGTTTAATTTAGCTAATTTAATCCTGACACGTCAATTTTTACAATACAAATTTATATAAGAGATTGTACCTCTATTATTACTTATGCTAATGCTAAAATGGAATGTGTTTATATATGTTTAGTTTAATGAAATTTTCCTCTTTTTTTAAGGAAAAAAAAGGGTTTACCATGTATGTAGATGATTAGATGAAGTAGAACATTTTATTTATTTAAAATAATTTTGAATAAATGTATTTTTGTGACAAATATATTTTGTTAAACATGATGTAAAGAATAATTTTATGGTTTAATATCCACCACCAAAGGTTTAATTGTTTTAATATAATTGACTGCTCATCTTTTTATGTGCTGTGAAAGAGTTTTGGTGCTTCGGAGCATTGTTTGTTATCTATTTACTTTTTATCATAAGTGTGTGAATATTAAGATAATTTGTTGAAGTATACATGTGACAAATAATACTCTTATAACAATTTTAGAGCATTAACAAAAAGAAAAAAAAATATCAACTAACTACATTTATTTTAAAAAATAAAAATAATAATTACATTAATTTTTAATTTATTTTTAGGGTTCATTTATAAATTAATATTTTTCACTTTTCATTAATGTCCCAGATTATTAAAACATCACGAGGGCCACATCAAGAAGCTCTGACACTGAAAGAAACAAAAGATCCCACTCCTTGCCAGTGCGCACAAAACTTAAGACACAGTTTGAAAACACCAGTGATATAAAATCGGCAAAGCTGAGACAACACAAAGTGCTAGATTCTTCCGATTATCAAATCGGACAAGATTTCAACTTCTTCAAGTCTCTCCAATAACATACAAACACAAAGCTGCGTGATATGATCTTCCAAAAAGTAAGTTTTAGATAATTTTATTCTTAATTTATCTTTATTTTTTTATAATTTATCTTTATTTTTTATTTATTTATGTCTTTTGAGTTGTTATATAATTTATTTTGATTTAAAAGAAAGTGGTAGTTGTGTTTACATAATTTAGGGAATGTAAGATCTGTTATGCTCCTAATTTTTAAATTTAAATTCTGTAAGTTAGTACTTAAACTAGCATTACTACCAATAATATTAGATCTGAAATATCATTATTTAGCAATTAAAAAATTGTATTGAGTGGTATTCAGTACTTAAAACATATTTATGAAAATTTAAATTTTCTCCTATTAATTCGTTTATTAGTTAGATTTTATATTTTGTTCAATTTCTCGTGGCAGATAATTCATATCCATAACACCACCCAAATAGGGTAGAACTGAGACTTTGCAGGCTCGAGCAGACGTTAGAAGAGAATGCATTAATTATAAATAAAAAGGAAAAAAAGAAGAAAAAGAAAAAGAAACACTTAGGAAACTTATCCCAAAAGCCGAAAATAACCATCCTCACAAATATGAGGGAAGGGATTCGAGCCCCCGCAGACGCATTGCAGGGGTTTAATTTAAAATTCCTTCTTCTGTTCGCACTTGAAGTGAGTGGCGTGGGAAGTGCCTTTTCTCCTGCGAGGAGGAGTTGACGTCCTCGAATATTTTAGAGGGTTAAAAATCGGAAAGTCTTAATGCCATATCAAAATTGATGTAAACGGGCCATTCTTAAAGATATGTATTTATCAGTAAATATCATGAGTAATAGTCTTTTTAAAAAAAAAAAAAAAAACCATCCCCACATGCGCTTGGCATGCGAACAATTGAAAATAAATGAAAATAAACGAAAGGCTGTCCCCTCACAATAAAGATCCTGACAACGCACACAAACCGAGACCGCAATCATACGACGCCTTTTAATTTTTTTTTTATGGACCTGCCTACGGTGCATATTCTGTACTTAACATCTCCCGTCATCCCGCCGTCCCATTTTCTATTTTTTAATTTCTCACTCCACATCCAACCACATCCAACGGCTGATGCTGCAGTCTGTAGCTTACAGATTCTGTAAGCTAGTCCAGTCCTTTTTTTTATACAGGTTAAGCATTAATTTTACATAAATATTTACAACAGTTGTTATATCAAATATTACATTAATATTTATAATTAAATAAAAATAATCAGAGCTTATATATTATATTAAATTTTATATTATATGGTACATACTCAGATAAATAATTTTCATAGAGAAAAAATATTTTTACTCTACTCATATTTATAAGAAAATTTTTTTTATTTAAATATATTAAATATTTAATCCTCACACTATTTTTATACAAATTTAAACCACTGCCCTCACCGTTAAAGCCAAAAAACCTAATGGCACCACGCCTTTTAATTAAATAATAACTTAAGAACCCAAATAATTAAAATAGACACTGAAATCCTAGTGTTCCCAAAATTCTTTGCTTTTGGTTCTTCGCTAATTGCACTGTTTGCAATATTCATTCTCTCCGGCTCTATCCAAAAACTTTACTAGTCTTTTCTTATTTCTTATTATTTCCATGAAATTTGATGTTTTATTTAGGTGATGTGAAAGTGGTACGAAGAACACACCTACAACACAAATAAAATTGGTGGATCATAATTTACATGCATTACTTTCTTTCTTGCATTAGTGATTTTACATAAACTATTAGGTTGTTGTACAAATAATCGAATATGATTCACCCTTCACTTAATTCTTAGAATACAATTATCCCAACAAGTCAAAATCTATAGGGGTCATGGGATAAATCTTCATAACGTTATAAAAATATTCCGTGGGTCCAAAATAAGCTTTATTGTAATACAATATTTGCACCAAATGTAAAATATAATAAATTTTTTATGAATTATGTAATTCCAAACTTCTTGTCCTCTCACCGAACAAAACCTCGCTTTAAAATTCACCATTCATTAAGCAGTGTGGTGGCAGCAGCCAGTCCATGCATCCCAACGACCACTTGTTTTTGTTTTGTGGGATAACATCCCCACTACGACTTACCAACAGATCAATCACTTGGACACAGTTTTGGCCTGAAAGGAAACACGTTATTCTTTTTTGTTTCCAAAAAGGCCAGTGTTACGTTTTAATTAACCGTAACGTATCCTCACACACAATAACAATACCCATTAATTAGATCCACAATTATTATTGTGTGTGTAGACATATATTACGTTAATCATAATGTAGGGGGCTCTATTCAAAAAAAAAAAAAATTGTCGCATTGTGTTGCATTGTGTCACATCAAAATCTCACAATTTTTTATTTCTTTTCCTAATAGGGATAATAATAATAATAACAATGCCAGACATCTCAATGCTCAAATTATAACTAAAATTTTATCTCAAATGTTGTTAACTAAACAATTAGATATAGAGTATAATAAATTCATTTGCAACTCATATATTGTAGTACTTTCTAGATATGTATTTTTGTGAATGGAAATTACTAGTGTTTTTTTATTAAAATCAATATGTAGTATTTATCTTTTTATTATTTTTATAATAGTTAATAATCTTTTATATCATAATTTTATATTATTAACCTTATTTTTTAATACACTTTTATTTATATTTTTATAAATTAAATAAATCAAAGAAATGAAAATTAAATAAAAATTTAAGTATTAAAAATAAAAAATATATATTTCGATGTAAATAAAAAATAATAATATATTTTCTTATTTTTATTTTAAAATTCTTTTCAACAATAAATGTATATTTTATATTCCCAAGATATCTTATCAAGTAAATGATTTATTTACTCAATTTTTAGTGCCAAGAAGATTTTTAGATATAAAAAAATAAAATGGCAAAAAATGCATAGTAATTTCAATAGAGGAGAAACCATAGATCTCCCTTTTAATAAATTATTATTATCTAACCATGTGACTAAATCTAAGTACTAAAAGAAGGACCATGCTAAGTTACATTAACTTACATCAACCCTTAAGCTACAATTAGTAACTCAAGTTTATTTGTTTGAATACATGTTTTGAGTTATTGGATGTAGCTCTTAGGTTAGATGAAAATTACATGTAATATAAGTTAGGATACACCTATGTTACAACAGTTGTACCATACCACACTTTTTGTCTTTATTTGACAGAGCCGTTGGATGCTTTATTGTTCAATCTAACGGCTGCAAATATATTTTTTTAAAAATCAAACTGTCACTGGTTAACGGTTTAGGCGGTTGCTTTAATACAGATAAGATTTGACGGACATGGATACTTGAGGCAACTGCAATCTGAAATTGGTATAAGAAGATCGCAAACATCAGGTAATTGAAACTGAAAGTGATTCCGACATCGATCTTCACTTGTTGAGGCAACAACTGAAAATTGGTACAAGAGAATTGTAAAATTAATTCAACAATTCCGATCATGAATAAGAACATGATCTCTCATGTGCAGGCAACCGACAACTGGATTGTTATGCTATTAGGACGAGTGATACGGTTGTTGAGTTGTTGTTGGGTGGCTTTGGTGTAGGAGTCAAATTGAAATTGAAGAGTCCAAACCAAATTGGTTTTTGATCATTTAATGCCTGGATACAGTACCAAGTAGGGGTGTCAAAAAAACCCGCCCGGACCGGACCCGGCCCGGACCCGGGTGATCCGGTCCGGGCAAAACCCGGACCGCACTCATAAAAAACCCGGATCCGGGTTTGAGAATTTCAAACCCGGAACCCGGACCCGGACCCGGTTTTTTAATAAATTAACAAAAAATATATATAAATTTATTATACATAAATATATAATTATGAATTTATGATATGTTGGATGTTATTTAGATTTATTGTGTGATTATTGTGTTGTTAAATTTAATTTAATTTATTTTTTTTTATATAGATTGAATGAGTTTAGGTTAGAAATTGGATGAATTTAAGTATTAGAAAGTAGATTGAAATAATTTTTATTTATTATTTGTGTAAAATTTACATTGTTAGTATGTTATATATTTGTATTTGACTATTTTTTTTTAAAGCATGAGATTGAATGAGTTTATTTGATTATTGTTTTAAAAAAAGTAAGTATTGTTAGAGAAATGAAAGAAAAAAAATTAGAAGAAAAAAAATTAAAATTATTACATGCAGGCTTAGAAGCCCGGATCCAAAAACCCGGACCCGGGGGTGCCGGGCTTGAGCCCGGACCGGACCCGAAAAATTCGGGTTTTAACCCGGGTCCGGTCTTGTGTTTCAAGCATCCGGTCCGGTCCCGGGCAACACCAAAACCCGGACCGGACCCGGATTTTGCCAAGCCTAGTACCAAGTGCTCCTCGAAATTCTAAACTTCACAACACTAAACTTGCCATTAATCGGTGGTTGTTGGTGTGCTTGGCATTAATTTGGTGCTTGTTGGCCATTGATTGGTCATGAATTTGGTGCCTAGTAGTCATTGATTCACCCATCTCCATGGTGGCAACAAGACAAGAACCCTAATTGTATAGCAACTGCACCATTGACTAGTGGTTGTTTGATTTTTTTTAAAAAAATATTTACAGCCGTTAGATTGAACAATAAAGCATCCAACGGCTCTACCAAATAGAGACAAAATGTATGATATGATGCAACCGTTGTAACATAGGTGGATCCTATAAGTTAGTAACACCCTTGAAATGAAATGAAAAAGGTAAAAATACAAAAGAGAAAGATGGTGGAGCCATAATTACAAATAAATGAAAATAAAAATAAAGAATTGAGGCCCACATTCCAAAGTGTGATCTTTAATAAACAAAAAATTTAAATACATTCCAATACATTCCAAATTTAAATACATTCCAATATAAACAAAAAATTTGATTATATTATGGGAATAGGATAAATACATTCCAATATTTAGACAAAGGGATAAAAACTCTCCAAACATTTTTAAAAAGATATTTACACCTCTATTCACTAACGGAAATAGTTACTTTTAACGAAAATAATAACTTTAATATATAATTACCGTTATACTCTTCTAGTACATAAAAAAATTATTAATTGTCTAATTTGTCCATATATTGTTAATAAAATTATAAACATACCCTCATTTACCAATTCCTCTATTTAGATTTTTATCAAATTCTTTCTTCAAGCCAAATAAATTTAATCCAATGTTGGGCTCACGAAATAGTACTATGCAATGCTGCATGCAAAACATATATTAAGAATGTGTTTGGTACTTTGTATTATATTGCATTAGCTACATTGTATTATGATATATTGTGTTAAGGTGTATTAAGTTATAATAGAATATCATATTTGGTGCAACATAAACTATAATATATTTAATAATATTTTATATCATTATTATTTTAGTATAATTTTTAAATTAATATTATTAAAATTTATTAATATTTAAGTATTTATTATTAGTGATATTAAATTTTTAAATAATAATAAATTTACACATATATATATATTAATTATTGTAATATAATTAAATAAAGTAACAGTACATTATATTTTAATTTTAATATATTATTTAAGTACTTATTATTATTAGTTATACTAAATTGTTAAATAATAATCCATTTTTATATATTAATTAGTATAATATAATTAAATAATGAAATATTATATTATATTTTTATAAACTAAGATACAAATAGTAGAATTCCTGACACATAATATTACTTTTAACATATATGGTCTACATTCAGCCACGACTTGTGTCACAAAAGCGTGTTCAACAAATTTTGTCATCCTTCAGTGGCTTTCTCGGTTCCACTATATAGAGCCGGTTTGCGTGTTTTGCATTCCATGTTCTTTCTCATATCAAACAACAATTATGGCACTTCACGTTCTCTTCCTCACAATATTCTTCATCTTCCTATCCTACAAGCTTTACCAAAAGCTCACACTGAAGCTACCACCAGGGCCACTGCCATGGCCCATCGTCGGAAACCTCTACCACTTAAAACCGGTCCGATATCGGTTATTTGCCGAGTGGGCTCAGACTTACGGGCCTGTAATGTCCGTTTGGTTCGGTTCCACTTTAAACGTCGTTATTTCGAGCTCGGAGTTGGCCAAGCAAGTTCTTAAAGAAAACGATCAACAATTATCAAATAGGCGCAGAAGTAGAGCAGGTCTTATGTTTTATAGAAATGGAAAAGACCTTATTTGGGCTGACTATGGCCCTCATTATGTTAAGGTTAGAAAAGTTTCTACTCTTGAGCTTTTGTCTTCCAAAAAGCTTGAGGCTCTTAGGCCAATTAGGGAAGATGAAGTCACCGCCATGGTTGAATCCATCTTTAGAGACTGCACTAACCCAGGTAGACATATATACCCTTAATAATATACTCTATTTCATATATGTTTTTCCTTAATTTTTTTCCAAAGCTCTGATATTTGAATATCATGATGATTTACTGTTTATATCCCAGTACTAACACACAAAATAATAACAATAATGACGTTACAATGAGGTCATTTATGCCATAATAATATTTTATTGGTGGCCAAATATCATTTTCCTTTCTTATTAATATAGTTATTAACCATATAGCTAGTCAACCATTTTTTAATTGTTTAGGTATAGTGCGGCACAAAATCTTTAAAAGATTAAATGATCGGCACGTCCAGCTTATCCAAAGTCATTTTGCTTTTATATCAATCTTAAAGTACTAATTCTTAGACCAATTAATTAACCAAATGCTTACAAATGCAAATGATTCAGAGAAAAAGGGGCAGAATATGAAACTGAGGGATTACTTGTCAGTAGTATCATTCAACAACATTACAAGACTTGTTCTTGGAAAGCGATTTATGAGCCCAGAAGGTGTGCTGAACGAGCAAGGTCTTGAGTTCAAGGACATTCTTGGAAATGGAGTCAAGCTCGGGGCTCCTGTAACATTAGCAGAATACATTCCATGGCTAAGATGGATGTTTCCACTAGAGGAAGAGAAATATCTGAAGCACAATGAACGTAGAAATAAGCTTACGAAAACCATAATGGCAGAACACACCCTTGCTCGTCAAGAGGCTGGAGGAGCTGCTAAGCCACACTTCGTTGATGCGTTGCTCAATTCGCGAGAGGAATATGACCTTAGTGATGATACAATTATTGGACTTCTTTGGGTGGGCCACCAATTATTGTTCATTTTAATCAACAATTTCAATTTGGTTCTCATCCGAATTTATTTCTTTTTTTCTGTTATCATTATGTCAAATTTTCTGTCTCATAAATATTGTATGTGCAGAACATGATAGTAGCAGGCATGGACACCACTACAATAACTGTAGAATGGGCAATGGCAGAGCTCATCAAAAACCCTAGAGTGCAACAAAAAGCTCAAGAAGAACTAGACCGAGTAGTTGGCCCTAATCGCGTCATGACAGAAGCAGACTTTCAAAATCTGCGCTATCTCCAGTGCGTGGTCAAAGAATCAATGCGGCTACACCCACCAACGCCTCTAATGCTGCCCCACAAAGCCAATGCCGATGTAAAAATCGGCGGCTACAACGTCCCAAAAGGATCAGTTGTGCATGTAAACGTTTGGGCCATAGGCAGAGACCCTGCTGATTGGAAAAACCCGTTGGAATTTAGGCCTGAGAGGTTCTTAGAGGAGGACATTGACATGAAAGGACACGATTTTCGGTTGTTACCATTTGGTTCGGGGAGAAGAATTTGTCCCGGCACACAACTTGGCATAAATTTAGTAACCTCGATGTTGGGTCATCTTTTGCACCATTTTTGGTGGGCACCGGCTAAAGGATTGAAGCCTGAGGAAATTGATATGGCCGGGAACCCTGGACTGGTCACGTACATGACCACACCCCTTGAGGTTGTGGCTACCCCGAGGCTGGCTGATCACCGCCTGTACAAACGTCTCCCTGTGGACATGTGATTTAATTAAGTTTGTCGTGTAATAAAATGTGGTCCTTATCTTTTGGCATGTAATAAACCTGAGCGCCCTTCTTTTCTTCATTTATTTTTTTATTGATTGTATGCCTTAATAATGGAGTCTAGTTATGTTGATATAGTTGTATGCCACTACAGTTAAATTTAATTATTAAATTTGATTTTGGACCACAGTTAAATTTAATTATTAAATTTTAGTGACAATTGTGAATTAGATTTAATAACTGGATCTAATTATGATATTATATAATTATAATACTATAATTTTACCATTAATAATGATACTAATTAAGAGTTGTGTCGTCGAGAAAAAGACTCCTCTATTTTGAAAGTTTAGAAAATAATTATTAACAGGTTGTGTGGTTAGAATCACTTGTTTAAAGTGTGAATAAAGTGATTAATAGGCCTTTAGTCTAGTGGAAGAGTTCTTGCACTTATAATATTGAGAGTAAGGGTTCGAGCCTCTATAAAAGTATTCATGGGTTAGTTTCAATCCTTCCTCAATTATCACATAATTGAGTGGAGATACGGTCCCTTCGAATATTTGAGAGGGTTTGAAGAATTTAGACCGCACTTCAGGGGAGAATATGTCACGACGAAAGTTCTAGTTGTATAATCTGTTTGTAAATATTAATTGTAATACCTGATATAATATCAGTAACAGTCTTATATAATAGTATTAAAAAAAATGTGAATAAAGTGGTTCGAATCCGTATATTAGGAGAGTTTAATTTAATTTTTTTCCCATCTCTTACATTAAGATTGAAGTAATAATATTAATATTTGTAAGTTTCGAACAAGAGACATTAAGATCGTCTCTTGATTATAGTATTTTTAGTTCTATTAATTTAAAAAATTGATTCTAATATTTTATAATAAATAAAAATATAATAATAAAATAAATATAAAAATTATATATTTTAAAATAATTTTAATATTTAAAAAATATTCTAGTACTTTACGATCTTATATTATGATAAATTAAATTTTATAAAAAACAGAAGCATAATATTAAAATAAAAATTTAAAAATTTAAAAATTTAAAAATTTAAAAATTTAATATTATAAAAATAATTTTAATATTATTAACACATGAGATATATTTTATTAATTGTAAAATTTTTTTAACCAAATGATTTATTTCAAAATTTTATAATAAATACAAATATATTATTGAAACAAATATAATATTTTGTATATTAGAAAATATAATATTATTAGTCTTCTAGACGAATTAAACTATTTAAATTATATGTGTTTATTAAAAAAATTTGGAAGTCAATTTTTTTAGTTACTATTTACAAAGGGTATTATAATCAAAAAAGAGTCTTAAGCTCTTAATGTCCTTTATTGAAAAATTAGCAATTTACATGACCATTTCTCTAGAATTTGAGGGTGTAAGTGTCCTTTTATCTTGACTTATTGAGTGCACTGGTCTCCGACACTATTACATTCAAATTCATTTAATGAAGATTTTTTCCCAAACATATAAATGTAAAAAATAATTTAGTTAAGCTCAGCTTATTGAGACTTTTTTAGGATTTAAATTCACTTACACTATTGCAATTGCAATAATCATTGGTGCTAAGATTTTTCTTTTTGCTTTTTTCTTCAATTGAATAACAAAATATTTGGCAACCGGACCAAGTGTAATAGTTTAGTAAAAAATTTTGTCCCATGTGACGTGTCTGTAAAATTAATTTATTTCCATGAAATTTATATGGTAATAGGAAAAAGGACACCTACAATCCAGAATTTGGAGAAATGATCGTAAAATCCCCAAGTTTTCAAAAAAAAAAAGATATCAAGTCCCTTTTTCGATAACAATACCATTTGAATATAATAACTAGAAAATTAACTTTAAAACTTTTAATTAGTACAAACATAATATAGATAATATAATCTACCTAGTATACTAAAAATATTAAAGTACTTTTAACATTTAAAATAATATTAAAATTGTAAATTATTATATTTATTTTAATTATATTTTTATATTTATTAAAAATATTTTAAATAAATCTTAGGAATAAATAAATTTTACAATTAACAAAATATCTCACTATTGATAATGTTAAAATTATATTTTTACATAATATTCAAAATAATTTAATTTTAATTTATTTATTTTAATATTTTGTTTCTATTTATTATTAAAACCTCCTTTAATATAATAAAATATTTCTATTAGATTGTAAAATATAAAAACATTTTTAATTATTAAAATTATTTTAAAATGTATATATTATTATATTTATTTTAATGCTATACTTCTATTTACTGTAACATATTAGGGTCAATTTTTTTTTGAGTTTTTAGAGTTAAAGAGTATTAAGGGCAAAAAGGGATCTTAGTATCTCTTATTGAAAATTTTGGGTCTTTGTGACCATTTCGCCAAACCTTGGGAGTGAAAATTACCTTTTTTTCATGGTAATATTATCTTATTGGCCATATTCTCATACTTCCAAACTCTTGTAGGAATTCATTGGTATAAATTAATGTGGTATAAATAAATTAACTATTAGACTCTCTAATTAACATAGTGAAAAGTTAGAGTTACAAAGAATTTAAATCACTTACAAAAGCATCCTCCTCATAAGTACTTCATATTTAAATCCTATTACATTTCTCACAAATTTCCTCGATCAAATATAATAAAATGTATCTTCTCATGAAATTAATCAACAATCTCCTGATGAGACTAAAATAAAGCTAAAGGGCCGGATTTGGAAGTAACTTATTAGATTTAACAAGTATAAAATAAAAATCACATCAATGTTATTTTGTATAAATTGATGTAGCATAGATAATATAAGTATAATTAGCTATTAGACTCTCTAATTAGCATACTGAAAGTTTTGAGTTTACAGAGAATTTAAATCACTTGCAAAAGTTACTTCCTCATAAGTACTTCACATTTAAATCCTATTGCATCAACCCTCCTAATTCTCACAAATTTCCTCGATCAAAAATAATGAGATGTATCTCCTTATGAAATTAATCTAAAATCTCTTTCACGAGAATAAAATAAGGCTAAAGGGCCGAGTTTGGAAGTAACATATTAGATTTAACAAGTACAAAAAAATCACATCAATGTGCTTAATGAAACTGAATTAGAGAGGTGAAATTAGGGCTTTCAATTTTTCAAATATGCTCACTCAACTCCACTGATAAAAATTTGAATGAAAATAAATTTTAATTTTAATGATAAAGTGATATGTCAAAGAATATTAAGTGGTCAAATTATAATATCCCAATCCTTGATTAATAATTTTTTCAGCTCAAACCAGCATTAGCTTTCTTTCAATTTTGTAACTCGATTCTCGGTCAATTCACAATTCACCTACCCCTTTTTGAATTTTGGCAAAATGATTTGGCAGCTTAGGGTTTAGGATTTATATGATTTAAATAGTTCAAACAAGTCAAATCTGAGAAGTTAAATGAAGCAAGAAAGCATCTCAGGATGTTCCAAATTAAACCATCTCTTACATTTTAAAAATATTATTAATAGCTATCCCTAAAAGTTGATTTCTTCATACAGTTTATGTGCCAAACCCATACAGATGGACATACTGAACTGTGTATATTTATTTATTTAAATTTAAACAAAAAGATTTTTAAATAAAAAATAGAACCCAAATTTTTTTAGAGTTTTCCTATAGTGAAATCAATATATATCATTTATCCTTATTTCTTTCATAATATCCAATAATTATCATGGAACAAAAAATTTAATTAAAGGAAAAGATGGGGAAGTGCAACATCAACAAGATAAGATTTTACATGTACGTAATATAGCTCTGAATATGTCATATGGTTCATTTCCACTTTAAATGTCATCATTTCGATCTCGGAGTTGGCCAAGCAAGTTCTTAAAGAAAATGATCAACAATTATGAGATAGGCATAGAGATAGTCCAGCTGTTAGACTTAGTAGAAATGGGAAAGACCTTATTTGGGCTGATTGTTGCCCTCACTAGTTACGTTCAGGAAAGTTTCTACTCTGGAGCTTTTGTCTTTCAAAAAGCTCGCGACTCGCCAATTGGAGAAGACGGAGTCACCTCCATGGCTGAATCCATCTTTAGATACTACACTAACTCAAGTAGATATATACGCACACACTTAATATTATACACTATTTCATATATATTTTCTCTTAATTTTTTTTCAAAGCACTGATATTTGAGTATCATGAAAACAGAAAATGGTTTATTGTTCATATTGAAGTACGAACACACAAAATGATCATACTGTTCATGTTATAATACTGTCATTCATGTTATAATAACATTTTTTTGGTGGCCAAATATCATTTTTCTTTCTTATTAATATAGTTATTAAGTGTATAGCTAGTCAACTATTTTTTCATTATTCAGAAATAGTCTGGCACAAAATCTTTAGAAAGTTAAATGATCAGCAATTCCAGCTTATCCAAATTCATTAATTTTTCTTTTATTTTCACATACAGGACCACACCCCTTGAGGTTGCGGCTACCACGAGGCTGGCTGATCGCGGCTTGTACAAACGTATCCCTGCTGACGTATGATTTTAATTAAGTTTGTTGTGTAATTAAATTTCATTTTTCTTTTCCCTCATTCGCTTGGCATTTAATAGATCTGAGCACCCCTTTTTTCTTTTTTATTTATCTCTTATTACATGCATACTTTAACCTATTATATAATAATTAAAAATCTTGTTATAAAGTAAATGCATGGACAGGTCCTGACACTATACATTAAAATTCATATAATGAAAGTTTTTTTTTCCAAACAATATTAATCTGAAAAATAACTTGGATAAGCTCTTTTTATTGACCCTTTTTTGGGCTTTAAATTCATTTATACTATTATGGTTTCGTTTACTACAACTTTTCAAGTAAATCTTATTTAAATATAATTTTTATAAATAGAGTTTTTATCCAAAAAAAAATTAATCGTTTAGTTGTCAATGAGATATTTTATTAAAGTGGTAATTGTTTCCGAATTGAAGCCCTTGAAACTATAGAGTCTAACCAAGTGGATCGAGTTAAGGACCCTTTAGAGGCAAGCTTAATTGTTACAAATTCTTTTAATATGGATGACTTTGAAATAAAAGAGTATTTGTTATGGATTGACTCTTTTGAACCAAATAAGAGGAGATATTTTGAAGCTTTAGGCAAGGCCCCCTTCATTTCGCCTTCAATTGAAAAGCCACCAACTTTGGAGCTCAAACCATTATCAGATCATCTTCTTTATGCTTACCTTGGTGAATTATCAACACTTTTAATAATTATTTCCTCTTTGCTCTTTGTAAAAGAAGAAGAAGAAAAGTTATTAAGAGTGCTCAGGGAGCACAAGTCAGCTATTAGGTGGACACTTGCTGATATAAAAGAAATTAGCCCATCTATGTGCATGCATCGGATTTTATTAAAAGACAATAGCAAGCTATTAGTTGTAGTCCAAAGAAGACTCAGCCTAACCATGAAAGATGTAGTGAGAAAAGAGGTGATGAAATGGTTAGATATTACAATTATTTAACCTATATCTAATAGCTCTTCGGTTAGTCTAATCTAGGTTATGCCAAAGAAAGGATGTATGACAGTTGTGAAGAATAATAATAATGAGTTAATCCCTACAAGAACTATTACCTGTTAGAGGATCTGTATTAGTTATAAAAAATTTAACAAAGCCAATAGGAATGATCATTTTCCTTTGCCCTTTATTGACTAATGTTAGGTCGATTAGCAAGGCATTAGTACTATTGCTTCCTCAATGGCTATTCTGGATACAACCAAGTAGCCATAACACCGAAGGATTAAGAGAAGACCATATTTACAAGCCCTTATTGTACTTTTTCTTTTCGTAGAATGCAATTTGGAATTTGCAATGCACCAAGCACCTTTCAAAGGTGTATGATGTCAATCTTCTCAAATATGGTGAAGCGTATGATTGAGGTAGTCATGGATGATTTCTTTGTAATTGGGAACTCTTTTAACAATTGCCTTGACAATTTAATGTTGGTTTTGCAAAGATGTGAAGGAATTAATTTAGTTCTTCATTAGGAGAAATGCCACTTTATGATGTGCGAGGGCATTTTTTTGGTTCACCGAATTTCTTCTCAAGGAATTAAGGTTAATCGAGCAAAAATTGAGACAATAGGGAAGCTACCACTGCCAACATCAGTTAAAAGGTTAAGAAGTTTTCTTGGTCATGCCGGCTTCTATAGAAGATTTATTAAAGATGAGTGTTTAAAGGTAACACTTTTTTTTTTTCAATGAGGAGTGTTTGAAGGAATTTATATTGTTGAAAGAGAAACTTGTATTAATACTCATTATTGTAGTTCCGGATTGAGAATTACCATTTGAATTAATGTGTGATGCAAGGGATTGTACGGTATAAATGATGTTGGGCAGCGAGTAAATTTTTTCATGCCATCTACTTGTTAGCCAAACACTTAATGGTGCACAAGTAAATTACAACGGAAAAGGAATCGCTTGCAATTGTGTTTGCTTTTGACAAGTTCTAGCAATATTTAATTAGTAATAAGGTAATCGTGTACAATGGTCACTCTGCCATTAAATACCTTATGGCTAAGAAAGATGTTAAATTGAGACTTATTAGCATATCATCGTTTTAAATTGGAGTTACGGGAGGAAGAAAAGTTTAAATTGGAGTTATGGGAGGAAGAAAAGTTGAAAAAGGCACAAATTAATGATAATTTTCTAGCCAAATAGCTTCTTGTTGTATCATTTAAAAAGCTTCTACCATGGTATGCTGACATTGTAAATTACCTTGCAACTAAATTATTTCTATCCAACCATTTGTATCAATAAAAGAATAAGTTTTTCTCTGAAGTAAAGCATTACTATTGGGAAGAGTCGATTCTTTATAGGCATTATATAGACTAAATCATTAGGAGATGTGTTCTCAAGGAAGAAATAAAGGATATTTTAAGACATTGCCATGCTCTTGAATGTGGTGGTCATTCTAGGGAAATCGAACAACAACAAAAGTGCTCCGATCTGGCTTTTATTAGCCTACAATGTTTAAAGATGCTCATACTTTTGTTATAGCATGTGATCGATGCCAATGCATCAGGAACATTTCCAGGAGGAATGAAATACCTTTTAGCAATATTCTTGAAATAAAGCTATATGATGTTTAGGGCATTAATTTCATGGGCCCATACCCATCGTCTTACAACGATAAATACATCATCTTTGAAGTTGATTATGTATCAAAATAGGTCGAAGCCACAGCTACTCCTATAAATGATGGTAAGGTAATATTAAATTTCTATGAAAGCATATCTTCACAAGATTTGGAATTCTAAGAGCTATTATAAGTGATGAGGGGACTCACTTTTGCAATAAGCAATTTGACACTCTTTTAACTAAATATGGAGTCAGGCACCGAACTGTTCTTGCTTATAACCCATAAATAAATAGGCTAGCAGAAATTTCAAACAGACAGGTGAAGCAAATTTTGGATAAAATCGTGCATAGCTCATGCAAAAATTAGGCAAAAAAGTTAAATGATGCATTATGGCATACTAAACAACATTCAAAACAACGATAGGGATGTCGCCCTGTAAGTTGGTGTATAGAAAGGCATGCCACCTCTTAGTGGAATTGAAGCATTGCACTTATTAGGCTATGAAGTAGTTAAATATGGAACTTGAAGCAGCTGGTGAAAAGAGGCTATTGCAAATTAATGAAATAGGTGAGTTTTGGAATGACGCTTATGAGAATGCAAAGATCTATAAGGAATGGACGAAAGCTTGGCATGATAAGCATATACTAATGAAAGAACTCTCACCAGATGATAACTCTATGAAATAAGAGTTACCAGGGCACTTTTAGACTTAAATCAATAAGACTTGGAGAGAAAATGATGTGTTTATATTGTGTTTTTGCTACATTTTGCATAAACATTCAATTTCGTTTAATCTTAATAAATTTCATTTGATTTAGAATAATTCATGCTTCGATTGTGTGTATAATTGTAGGTGTTTAGAAACTCAAGTTTCAAGAAAGAAGTGCTGATGCAATAGGTGTGCAAAAATGAGGGAAGAGCATGGTTACAAAGGAATTGAAGTAAATCTGGAGCAGTGAAGTTCTTTGCGAAGATTGATTGATGTAGCAACCTTGGTCTTTGTAACAATTATGGAACAAAGACAGAGGAAATTCCACGCGAGATATCTACAAGAATCGTGATCTGCAATTTCCTAATCTGACTCATGCACATCCTAAGTCTCCGTTTACCCTAAGTTTCAAGTATAAAAGAAGCACGCAACATATGAAAAGCGGCGGCAGTGAATGACATCAAAGAAGGAAGAAAAAGAATTCGAGGAGAACAAATCTACACCATTAAAGAATCCGTAGAACTCTTTGGACTTAATTTCTATCAGTTTTTATTTATTTTCCTCATTTACTCTTTGGTTGAAAAGATGTATTTCATGGCTGATCTTCGCTGTTTTTTTTTCTTTTCCAATTAATGAACTAAATTTTATTGTAGTTGGGTGACAAACAATCTAAATGGGATCTTGACTGTTCTTATGAATTGCTGCACGACTGCTGCAGCATTTTGCTCTAATAGATATTATTTCAATCATTATTTTGGTTGACCTCTCATTTGATGATTCAAGTTAAGAGAGAGCCATAAAATGGTATGTCTTAGTAGAACTTATTAGAATAATACTTGATCTTAATTTAAGTTTCCTGGATTGAGATTTAACTTAAGTCCTAAAAGGGTTCACTTGAGTTAAGATTTGTGAAGAACTAGATATAGAGATTCACCTTGTAAGGTAGAGAGATTAGATGTTTGTAATACCATTCCTTATGTGAGATAACAATTGGTCATTGTTAGATTGTGTAAGGGTTTGAGGAGACCAATAAGCGATAGCTAAGGATGCAAAATAATTCTGCCCAGTGCTATAGGAGTTGCTGCAGCAACTGGAGTTAGTTTGAACAAAACAGTCAACCCATAAATAGAGTTTGATCATTCAACTACCTGATTTTTATTAAATTCTTTTTGCATAATTTATCTAGTTCATTCATTTACTACATTCATTTTATTAGATGATTAATTCCAGTGGTTATTTAGTTTTAATTAGAATTTTCTTTAGATAGAAGGAAGTTACACTATTGTGATTGCTGTAGCATTTATAGTAACATCAGTTCCTGTGGAGACAATCTTGATTACTCATCAGTTTATTACTTGTTGTGTTCACTTGCACATTGACACCAATAGCAATTGATTTAATTAACCAACACCAGGTCAATAAATGCTTCTTTATAACTCAAGGCTTCAGTTTTTTCTCGATAAACTCAAGTCCAAATGGTCGGGGACTTTCATCGTAACACAAGTCTTCCCTTATGGCACTGTTAAAGTCAATCATTAGGAAAAAAAAACTTTTAAAGTCAAAGGACAACGTTTGAATGGTGAAATCATCGACAATATGACCACCATTCTTTTTAATTCTCTTTAATCTATGTCAAAGTCAAGCTGATGACTATAAACTAGGTGTTACTTAAGAGGTAACCCAAGCTTCTTATTCACTTCCTCTCTTTCCATTTTCAAGTTAAAAAAAGTATCATTATTTATACTTTTTTTTATGTATAAGAGGTTAATATTTTAATTTTGTGTCCTTTTATCTTGTCAGGTGAGCATCAAATTGAGGCGTGTAAGCTGGAATTATCATAAGCCTTAAGACCTTGTTCGTTAAAAAAAAAATTAAATTACTTAAGAAAGTATCTTTCTCATAATTATTTCACATTTAAATCCTAGTGCATCAACCCTCCCAGTTATCACAAATTTCCTCAATCAAACATAATGAGATGTATATCCTCATAAAATTATCTAAAATTTCTTCATGAGATTAAAATAAAGCAAAAAGTATGGGTTTGGAAGTTACGTATTATATTTAACAAGTATAAAAATAGTGATGCTATTAGCACTGCTCTAAACTCCTCATAAAACCACTTTTGTTTGTGTTTACAATTTTAACTCTAATATTGGATGATGCCTTTTCTCTATGTATTGAGGTTTTCTAGATTTCAACTTTCATGGATAATAAAAACATAGCTATTAATTGTTACAAATGTCCCAATAAATTAACAAGTAAAAATTTCAAGATTAACATTGAGTTAAATAAATTAAATAAATAAAAGAATAGGGAGAGATTTCATTGATTAAAAAGAAACATTAATAGCAAAGTCATTTGAAAAGATGGTAGAAGAACTTTAAAATATTATTTTCAAATTCAAGTTCGTTATTAAAGAAGCCATTTTTAATGAATTGCTTACAATTTTTTTTTCTTTTTGAACAAGTGTGTTTTGATCTTTGAGAAGAAACAAATTAGTGGTATCTTATGTTCAAATAGAAGGTATATATGTTGCGAGACAGAAAGGTAAGTTAAAATTTAGAAGTCTAAAGTTAAATGTAGGGAAATATATGAAGATTGCAATCTAGAATTTTATTTTAATTGGTAGGGATTTACAATCTTTCTTGCAATATAGTGCTAACTGATATAAGTTGTGCAATTATATTAAGTCAATCTTACCATCACAATTACACATACTGAAAACATATGAACCACATAAGATTATAGATTACCTGTGGAGAGGAGAGAAGATAGTTTACACTTCGGTATCACTTCAAGTGTTTAGATCTATGAATAGCATCTTTTCGCAATCAATCTTATCTTCAACTTCGAGTGTGTTGAGAGTATTAATTAATGGACATGTGTTGCAAAGCAGAGATACCATTGAGACACAAATCTAGAGTCATATAAAGATAAACATTAAACTACGGGTATAATCGATCAGAATTCGAAATTGATTGTAGTGGGAAGTGAATGAAGCGTTGCACAATGGAAATTAGACGCGTGAGTCATTGAATTCATAAACGCAAGTCATGTGGTAAAGAGAATGGGAAAGTAGTCGAGCAATCAAGGCCAGAATTATAATTCAGGAGAAAGAACATACACGACTTTGTTTCTTACTTGTAAGTTTGAAAGTGTGTGGAAACCAATTTAATTAAATAATATATTACGTTCATGTAGGTTCTATTGATTATGGAAATGTAACATAATATTGGCAATAGGAATATGTATTTTTGAAATGATATTATTTTTTTTGGAATGTGTTTGTTCATTTAATTTTATAAAGGATAGGGAAGTATGCGAGATGTTGCATTGTTGAACCAGTAGAAGGAGTAAGGGAAAATAAAGAACTATTACTTATAAAATCCTTTGATTTTGGTTGGCATTCTGTTTATATGATATTATGAGAAAACTATCAATGTAAGTGTTATTCTATGTGATTTGTTATAAAAATTTTATCCTTTATTAGCGGAGAGGTTGTTCAAGACATTAAAGTAAAGGATTGAAGGGCTTGCATTACTAAGGAGGTGTATTATTGAACCAAAAAATAATTTGTCATAGATGACAATTGACAGTTCATATATTTTATAACTTTTAAATAATATAAGAAGAGTATGGCAATGTGTATAAGCATAACATTTTTAAGTGAATGTGTGGTTTCGTGATACATTTACAATTGTAAACAAATATATGCCTTTTCCAGATGCGGAAGGAAATAAGGATTGCATCCAAAAACCTTTCTCCAGAACAAAAGCTGAAGTATTGTAATTGGGGCAAGAAATGTAAAAAAAAATATTGAGAGAAAGGCAATTTCATATCTAGGTGTGCTCCTAATTGTTTTGCTGCAATGGTAACACAAATCAACGACAAACAAATAGTGGTTGCAAGAGAATTGGGTTTTAGTAAGCTAATGTATATGAACTATGAGAGGTCACTAAAGAAACATTACAGGTGGTTGGTTGGTAGGGTGGACATTTCAAAGTCTACTTTATTTGTCAATGGGATGGAGTTGGATACTAGTGTAGAGAGTTTTGCATACATATTGGGTTTTGAGGATGGAGGACTTTCTGTGGTACTAAATGGTGATATTGCAGATTTTGCAAAGTATTTAGACAATTATGATGGAACATCACATGGTATAAATATCAAGATATTATCTCATATGCTTAGAAAGTCAAAGAATTTAGATGACGAACGCAAGGTAATAATTTTGTTCGGTGCTGATATGCATATAAGTTCCCAGATCTTGTTTTTTGTTATATATGTTAACTCAATTAGGTCAAGGAATTGGGCTACTTTTTGTATTGGTTGATTGATTGAAAGGATAACGAGGTATAAGGAAGAGAAAGTTGTTCGTACTTGTAGATGTTTCCTTTTTCTTAAGGTATGATTCAATGTTCATGGGATCAGGTGGATATTATATACTATGACTGAGGTAATAATAATTAAGATGAAATTTTTTCCATGTCAGCCAAAGGATGCATAACTTGTTTGGGAACAAAATTTGGGTAGATTGAAAATAAATAATTATAGTAGAATGTAAATATTTATAGTAATGCATATGAGAATACTACATATTAATGCAGTTGTCTGCTCAAAGATACTTAGAGACCCAATGAATTGTCTGGTTGCGATTTGGAATTCAAATGAGATCAAAAGATTTATGAAGTGCTTTGAACATTAAAGTGGCAAAACGAAAGAAAAGGTATTATGATATTCTATTTAGTGGCAAAAGTTAAAGAGTATAATTGCAGATACTATCGTGGAAATTATATTGTTATTAGTAGAGTTAAAAATATTTCCAACTAGTTAAACATGATAGAATAAATGGGATTGAGATGTGATAATTCAGAGGATTAATGAATGCGTCCAATTTGGCTTGAAATAATTTCTTTTTTGTGTCCTGCTAGGATTGAATATATTATCATTTATTAGTGAGTGACACTTTTATTAAAGGGTAATCAAAACTAATTCAGAGTTGTATTGTTTAAATGCATATGTTGTATATTATAAATTTATCAATAAGTTGCTATCATGACATCAAGTCATCGATAAGTTTATGGCTTTTTTCTTTATTTTAGAACAATTAACATTTACATGGTGTTGAATTCTTTAATATTTACTGGTAGATGTAAAACTTGAATGATGCAAATGTGCAATAATTCATTAAACATGTATATGTAATAAATTTGAAACATAGTATCGTTAAGGTATTGAAATAATTTAATTTGTGGGAAATTGGATTGCACATGTTTTATATAATTCGTGTTATAGGTATTATGCAGAGAAGTTAGTTGTGTGGTTTTAGTTTATAGGATTACATGATTATTAACTTAATTGTGTCTGGTAACTACTTATTTATCGTGCTGAGTCCATGTTTCAATAATTTAACAAGATTATTATGTGTGTCGAATTTGGGGCAGCTTTAATAGAACATGACATGTACAAGACTATTTTGACAATCGAGTAATAACCTTAGAGGTACCTGTGTTTGTTTCTGTCTTGCTAGGTGCAATCATATTTATTTAATATATTTGTAGTATTGTTGATGATTTCTTGTTCTAGCCTTCGGTTACTATTACAAATTTGTTGGTTGTTTATTTTACTGGTTGTTGTTATTTTGTTAAGTGTAAAAATGTTGGTGATGTGGATTGTTCATTATTATGGGGAACAATGTTACGAAAGTATCACTGGATTATAAATTAGATGATGGGGAACGTTGATATAAAATGTCAACGCATGTAGTTTGTTTGTAGATTAACCTATCTAAAATCATTTAGCTATAATACTAGTCGAATCTTGACTACATGATGTTATTCCTATAAACTTTAACTTGAATGCTTTGAATCACATTAATCCACCTTTTTGTAGGTATCAATACTTAAAGGTAGAGAGAAAGTCATGAAAGATGTTAAAGCTCAATGCTTCAATGATGGTTCATGGGATGGTTCTGATTATCGTTCCTTTGGATATTGCAGTGTACTGTTCAAATGATTGCCTTAGGGATAATGCAGAGGATGAGGCCATGTATTGTTTAGAGGGTACAAAAGATATAACCTCGCAAATTCTTTTAGTTTATGAGAAGTTTAATAGTATTTCAATTGAGATTGATAGTATATCATTTAAAGTTGATAATATTGCATCCCGAGTTGATATTAATTTATATCGACTTGAATATATAGCTCAGATGACACATGAAATATTAGATAGTCTGAAACAGTGGAATGATGGTTAATGTGATAAGCATGAAGGCAGAAAACAAATATATGACTTAAGTTATATAGAAAGAACAATAGTAAGAGTTGCTTCAAATGGCAAAGTTGTAAAAATTAGACACAGTGATTTGAAATCGAATGATATTTTATGTAAAATAAATGACATTAATTGTTCCCGGATGGGTTGCGAATGAGCGCCATCACGTGTGAATAATACATTTTTCGAGATTGTGTGGTGTGATTTACCTTTTTAGCTTCAGATCGAGCTTTAAAGGTGATAGTGTGAATTTCCAATTGTAATAATGAGGGATATTTTATTTTCCTTAGATGCAGGGTTTCAGAAAAGGATATCCAAAAGTAAAGTTATCTAATGGTACATGTAAATAGATGACATATCCATAACAATATGAGAATTGTTGAGTGTTAGAAAGTGTATATTTATAAAGGAGAAAATTATCATTTTACACTTCAAGTCTCACTAACATCCTTACTTTTATATATTTAAGTCCCTTGTTATTTAATTATGTGTATTTTGTTTTAATTAAGTATTTTATGTATTTTAGGGGCATCATGGTCATTTCACAATGAACGAGAGATCAGACGGCAAAACGGACATCACTTTTAAACTCAGGACAGTCGAAAACCTTAGGAGGAGTATAAAAGAAAAATGGCACTGTCACATGTACGATACTATTTACAGTACTATTCACGACACTGTTCATACCGCGTCACTCTTCAAACAGTGTGCAAACTGTGTTACTGTTCAAACCAGGTGGTCAAACTGCGTACTGTTGACTGATGATGTGGCGCAATTCTGAGCATCCAAATTGTTTTTAATCCGATGGCCGTGATTTATTCAATGTATCTATAAAAAATGGGCTCTCCCCCCTATTTCGACACCCCTGAATCTAATTTTGAGCTTAGTTTTTTGTAATTCTTTCTCCATCTTGTATTTTCCAAATATTTTATTAAATTTCCATTTTACCCTTAGTTCAATTATGAGTAGCTAATTTTCTTTCAAGGTTAGGTTGAAGGTGAAGTATCAACATGTGTCACAAGCTTTATTCGGTAAATTTACTTTCTCTTCCCCTTTAATTTTTGTGGATGTTTTGACTTTTCGTTGACAGATAGTAAATATTCTTATTTAGATACCACTCTGGTTTAACCGGTTCCCTAGTACGAGGTTATTACTATTTGGCACGATAAGCCCTTAGTACCATATTGATTAGAGCGTGATTCATGAGGTGTGGAAATGCCCCTCATGATTTAATTGGTGTTAATAAGGAATATTTAGCCCATAGTGCATATTGATATGGATCAAGATACCCAAGCACTTGATTTCAATAATTCCAGTTTAATTTATTCTTGCCATTCCAATTTAAATTCTAGCATAGTTTAAATCAATTTCCCACAAATCCAATCACCCACTTACAAAATTAATTTTACACCTAATTAAAATTCACCTCCTCGTGGGATCGACACTCGACACCATTGACTTATTCTACAATAGATTCGTGCGCTTGCGAGTTCAACAAAATTTGCACAACAAGAATGTCATACAAATTAGTTTTTTAGGGTAAGACCTTTTATTGTCTCGTGACTTTTATATGATGATGAATTGAGGTTGATTGATATGTAATAAGTGAAGATTTAGATAAACGGTAATTCAAATTAAGTTATTTATTATAGTTTATGTGTAGTAAGTTGTTTATTGTTTTTTTTTTATGCTGCAACATCAGCAATTTCAATTACGTGGGCAATGTAAATAAAGAGGTTGTAGTACAGACAAGGACAAATTGGGTTTGTCGAAATGAAATGTTATCATTTTATCCATTGCGCTTATTGATGGAGAGGTTAGTAGTATTTAATACTGTGTATGAATTGTATTACGTAAATTAAGTAAAACTATTTAGTCCCGTAAAGCTGAATTATATAAATTCAGGTAATTTCGGTAGCTGTTGAAACACTTTGTGTGAACGAGCAGTATAAAGGAGAGAACATACATAATAGGTGGTTCATTCCAGTGAATTTTTTAGTATGAGTTGTAAATGTCTTTATTTTGTTAAATAATGCATTAAGCATGTTGGTGATGGTTTAATAAAACCAATCAAGTTAACATTTTGCGTTGTTTGCGAACTCAATGAATGGTGTTATTAGGGAGCATGACATGAGCAAGGTAGGTAGAGGTTTTGAGTTTCGACAATGTTACATGGACGACTTAAGATGTTGTTTTAAAGTAATTGAGTTAATTTTTACAAGACTTTCTATAAAGTATAGTTAGGTATAGTTGAATAAATAGTAGGGTTGTTCAATTTTCCAATATTCAATCCAATAAGGCATGAGTATTTCCCATTGGTATGTGCTCGTTGTTGATATTTTCGGTTGCTATGCCAAGGTTTAGAATCACTTTCGTAGCTTGACGAATGAATATGACTTACAAATGGAAGCAAATTGCATGGTAAATGATAGTTATATGGAATGTGAATGTATGCAGAGGTAAAATACATGATAAATCTTGTAAATAAATATTTACATGCATTTTTTAACATGTCATTCATATTATGATTTGAGCTTGTTGTCGTAGTTTATGGAATATAATCATATTCCAGTTATCATATGTGAATGTATCAATATTTGTTGTGTTAGTCAAGTAGTTTTTGGTGCAATAAAGTGCTTGTAGATATTTATATTTACTTTTTTAGGGTGTACCATACACAAAGTTAGGATTATGATAGATTATGTGTGGTAGGCAATTTGTTAGTGTTATGGACATTAGTTTGCATTGTAACTGTTGTAGTTTTGATTGCAAATGAGTCGTCGTTATCTATATATGTATTGTTATAATGATTAGATTAAAATTGATATCATAATAATGTAATACTCTTAACCCAAGAATGAGCAGTTTTCTATTAGTAGCTGAATGAGTTGTTTGTGTGAATGTGCGGTTTCGTACACTTGATGCTTTGCTGAAAGAGAAATTAAGGGTTGTTTATGGTGAGGAGTTTAGGTTTGATAGCATGATTCTGAAGATGCCCGCTTGCGTTGGCATTAGAAATTACTATGAAAATGGCAAAGAAGAGTGTGTTGTAGGCTTTGAGGAATTTTTTCTTGTATTATGAGCTGACTAAATAAGTAGGTTTGATTTATACGAAAGGATGGACTGCAAGCAATACAGATGATCTAAGCGCATAAGGCATAGTCGAAGGAAATAATGTTGTCTACATGATAATAGAGCGCTAATTCTCATTCTTTGGTTTCATTAAATTCATAAAAGGTTACTATCACCATCGAGTTAATGGTTGTTTAATTTAAGGAGTTAATTGTTTTCCTTTTCTTAGGAAAACTGTGTATGCATAGTAAACTTTGTTAAATATATTGTCCGTAAGGTTGTAATGTATGAAAACAAGGTAAATGTTTGGAGGTGGTTGCAAAATGTATAAGTAAAATTGTAATGATTTCAATAACTGGGGTAGGATGTCAATAACTTTATTAACAATTATACTCAAAAGTTGGACCTTGCTAAATATGTAGCACTTGGACGAAGGAAAATTATTAAATAGGAGACAATTTGCTTAATTAAATATTAATTTTGATGTTTGCGTAACATAAATGCAAACATACTGCAATAGAACTATTAATAACAAAAAATATTCCTATATAGTATACAATCCAATATAGTTGTCTTGATATTTGTAGAGCAAATAAGTTATTTAACTATTGCCAAATTCGGTACATAACTCAAACTTAATGGCACATTAACCATTTAAGAAAGCAGGTAAAGCAAGCCATGTCAGCCTTAAAATTTGTTAGTTGTGAATAAATGTTTAATTAAATGAAGATGATCTAATTCTTTTCATTAAAGAATTACCATTTTCAATGAACATTTACAATTGGACAAAAAAAAAATTTGAGCATGTTAAAAGGTGAAGTTAGATGGCAGTTATCTACATATCTGATTTGTCAAGACCACGAGTAGTGTAACCGTGCATGAAGAACCATGATGGATTAATGTTAGTGCTGTTGATGCCAAGATTATCTCTTACTTGTGATCCTATTGCTTGTTAGTGTGAAGTTGAGGTGACATTTGTTTTGCCTGCTGGAACATTATTGCCATAAAATACTTCTGTGATCTAGCTAATGTCGTCATTGACTGTTGTGGCTTCTCTTGGCATTGACTTGCATGTTATAACCGCGTGTCCACTTCCCCCACACTTACTGTAGCATCGCTACTTTGTTCTATTGCATTTTGATTGCTTTGGTGCTCATTTGTTTATCATGGTCACTGGATCCTTAATAACCCATCTCTGTTTAGTCGTTTGTCTGTGGTTTGTCGTATCAAGTTTGGAAAACCTTTTTTCTAAGCATGTAGAAATGTTTTGTATGTTAATAATTCCCTCTCTATACACTTCCTTGTTTTGTGAGACAAACCTAAGAATTTTATGGCATGTAGCATTGACAGAGCTAATTCATGCTTGCTTACTCATATATTGCTGGACCAAAATGTTATGTGTATCATAAAATTCACTATTAATCTTGGTTTTCCTTGTCCATCTTGATTGTATCATAGACATGGGAATACTCTGCACATTTTCAGCTTTAAGTACTGAAAAAGCATAAGAATAAGGTATTCGTACACTCTCAAGCTTCAGATAAGAGCAAGATGCGAGTTGAGTTTGTAATAGAATTTTACCTCCCACAACTTGTTAGGGTCACGGAACTTGCTCATTTTGTATGTACATGAACTCATGTCAGAAATAATTTCCTTAATTATGAGTAACCCTTCCTTGGCAATTTGTGCGCAAACGTTTTCAAAAGAATTTTTTGTATAAATTTGACCTAAGTGTTCTTCATATCTTTTCAAGTGAGTTGTCAAGACTGGTCAACCATCTTTGCTTTGATAATCAACCCCTATTCCATATCTTTTTGTTTTTCTAGCAAGTTGTACATTCTTTTTGCAAAGTCAAAAAATTATAGCAGAGTACTGATATACTGATTCAAGTTTGCATTAAGACCTTAACATTTTTAGGTATCTCCACAAAATAATTTCTCTTAAGCCTCAACCCATAAATATTTATCATCATACATCTTTTTCACCTACTTTTGTGTCTCCACGTTATGCCTGTTTACCATAACAGTCCATGCCTTTTCAAAATCATTGTTCGTGTATGCTTTTGACATGCATTGTTTGAAATCTATTGTGAATTTGAGCATTCCAGTCTAAATGCCAGCAGCATAGCCTATGGACACCTATAGGAAATGCCTGCTTGATTGCCTTTTGCGTTGCCTTGTCCGCAGTGGTAATAACAGAAACTAGATGCTTTCATTGCGGATAAGAAGGTTTCGAGTACCCATGTGTATGTATTCAGATTCAACAGAAATGAGTGTGAAGCTAAAAATTATTGTTCGCTGGTGGTGGTTTATGCCAGAGATCAACACCAATGGCCTTTTTTATATGTTAGTGAGGTAAGTTCGTCAAATACTCTAACATCACCATAAATTACATAATCAGACCTATATACTGCACATAACAAAATAGGTCTGCTATTTTATCTAAGGCATCTAGTGCGTACTTGTAAAACAATGAGCTGTCTAAACATTTCTTTCCTTGTAGATATAAAATGCATGACTTTATGTCTGTATCCAATAATTTTCTTAGCCTTTCTGAGCCAAAATTGTTCTACACATCCTTTGTTAACATTCTAGACTCTGAATAGCCCTCGAGTTTTGAACCATTAATTGGTGTATCTGTGAACTCTGAATACCAACTTTATGCATTGCAGTTGCCTCTGCTACGCAAAGTTAGACACTTTTCTATGTGATTGCATGTAGTGAACTTGCACCGGTTTTGTCAATTAATGATTATGGTCCGAATTAAAATTTGTCGAAACCCATCCCGTACATATCAAATCCCGATATATTCTAATTGGTTGCTAGGGTTTCCTTTTCCTCAACTAATTCAGTTGTGTCAACCTTGAGATTGGTTTAACATTTTGTTATGATCTAGATGAACAAAGATGAATTGAAATTAAAGCTAAGATAAATTTGAGTTTAACTGGCATAAGACCTTCGATCAACCATGGGGCTTATTTCTAACCTTACTAAATTCATTCTATTGAAGTGTAACGCCTTGCATCCAATTCATATTATTGGCCTAATAACCAATTTATGTTATTATTGTGCAAATATTTATATGGCCCAAACTCGTCCTTGCTTCATACTTTTCTTCTTATCTTCACTTTACCATCGTCAGCCCTGCATTTAAAACTCTTTCTTACTCCAAATTTGACTGCTCTAGTATAGGTCAAATAAATTGTCTCTGCCTATTCAATAGATGCAAAATGTCTCCCAGTTACAAATAAATCCTCAATTCCTTCACCATTGTAGCAACTACGATCAATTTGACTAGGTTAAGCATTACGTGTTTTGCCCACATTGGTTCCACCTTCACTCTCCTGATGTGTTATGTTTATGTCGATTACAGAGATTGGATTTGTATGGCTTAACTCGACATTAGTTGTCATTATTTGTTGCCTTATACTGTGCACATTTTCATCAGTAGGGTTTTCTGTTAAGTAGGTTTACTGTACATTCAAATATATAGGGTTATATTTACCATACCATTGTAACTAAAATCACTGAGAAATATCTTTATTGTCTACGATAAACATGAATAGTCCTTAACCACATCACATTATTCTAAGACATATCATTCACTGGGTATATAGATGAGGCTAGAATTGAACATTTCATCAACTAATGTCTTACCCCTATCTTTACTTGATATTGATTTTAGTAAAAGTGACTACGTTTATATTTGGTGACTTGAGATCTACAGTTTCATATGTCAATGACTTTTGTTAATTGGTATTTGTCATTTTTTATGAAATCGCATTATCATAGCTGTAGACAACGACTGGGAAACACTGCTAAAGATTTTGTTTCAGGCTGTTGTAATTCCATTTTAGCATTCCGCCATCTGTCCAGTTTGCATGCAGAATAATTAATGTCATGGGTACTTATATGAGGTCTGCTTTGGGCTTTCAAACATTTGTTCCTGTTTACAATCAATTGGCATTGTAATTGTTGGCCCAATGGATTTAAACATTAATGTTCTTTTTAATTCTTTTTTAAAATAAATATTCCAAAATTTTATTTAATTTGCATGGACATATTTCGCCCGACTTCCATGTCAATGTATGAAGATTACTCAAAGTTTCATGTTTACAGCCTATTGTATCATAAAGAATACGAATTTCTTAAGTTTATTCCCTTATTACTTTTTTTAAGGCTACTATGTTTCCTCCTTTTTTTTTTCTTTTCTGTTCGAGTTTCTTTTGGTATTTGATAAGATTTGAAAATGGCAACAATATGCTTTTTTATCTTTCTTTGGTTTTTTCTTATAAAAAAAATTGTTTTATTGGCTTTTATTAGCTAAGTTGCTATAGTTTGTTGGGTAATGGATATGTTTAACTAAATTTTCATCATCTTGGATGGTTTGGGAGGGGTGGTGCTGTAGGTCATGATTCGATTTTTTATTGTTTCGATCCGATGCGAAATTAAGGTGTTTGACCAACAAAATCTCAATTTGTGTAATACATAGGTGATATGGAATCGCTTCGCTATTTATGAAACTTGATCCTTGGTTTGAAGGCATATATTCTTGAAAAATCATTTGTTATCCATGTAATTAAACAAATAATTTATCCTCATTTGTGCCAAAATATTTTTATCAACTAATATATTATTTATATTAGTAATAATTAGAGAAGATATATAGTCCTTCCATCGTCATAGGGTAATCCCATAGTTAACTAATCCAAGTTCGGGTTGGTTGTATTGTTTATTACTTCTGCCAAACAAATAAAAAGAATACAACTTATTATTCTTGCAACATACAATTGTCCATTCACATTCTGAGGCATCCATTCGTCAACCAAACAAATCGAATCATTATAATCACAGTGTTGAGCCAACTATTTTATCGAATTTGTTTGATTATTCGGTTTACTACCACTATTCTGGACAGTGGTGGACCAAGACATTTAAATTAGATGGGGTTTAGTTCAAAATATTTTATTTAATTTCCAGTGCTGTTTTTTTAATGTTCACTTAAATATATTTTAAGTCTCGTAAACTCATATTTCATTACTTTCTTTTAAATTCTAAATAATAATTAAAAGTTATTTATTTTAAAGGCGTAAAATATCCTTTTTCTAAGTAGTTTCTACAAAATATTCAAAAAAATGTGGCTATTGGGATTTAATCTAAGAATTTAAAATAATCAAATAACACTATTTTAGAAGAGGCTTAGGGTGTATTTAAAAGAAACATTAATGGCCCAGAAAGGGGTAAAGTAATTATCAGAGTTTGGGATGCACTTATATCATTCAGCTGCACAGTTTTCAACCTTATAAAATAATGTATTCATTGAAGTCATTCAGCAACACAGTCCAAATATTTTACAACATGCCATGGGAATACGAAACCTATATCAAGTAATTTTTACTGAATATTGTCATTTACTGCATCGATATGTATTATTACATACTCTATCCAACACAATTGACCATTATCCATGGTGTTGGAAATATGCATACGTTGTTGTTTCTCCATTTACCACGGAGTTTAAGTGGTGTTTGATTGAAAAATCGGGCCCAATTACATTGCATGACATTGTGTCCATGTACACCAACAAAACCATAAGCTAGCATTTGCCAATATTATAGCAAACCAAGCATTGCCATCCATGGAAAACATGGAATCGCATTTTTAAATATTCAGGTGACCACATACAACAACATTTGGAAAATAAACTGAAACAAAACACAGGTAAATAAGGCCACACCAAATAGAAGATTCCATGTATGATTTTGTTACCTCAACGTGCATCTATTCATTGAAATATTGTAGCAACAAGTTTAGATATTGAAAGTTTATTATCCATAGCCTACTTTTGTGAAAGATAATCATGTTTCATGTATCCAAATTTCCCCTTGTTTATGAATTCATTATATTGATATACCTACAAGTTTAAAGACAAATTGTCAGTTATAATGACTGTAAATGATTCATCATTGGCAACTTCAAACATGTTTATTATTACTATTGTCCTCGTCCAAATTGCTATTATCATTGAAACTTATGTCAATATCATATTCAAGTGAGCCCCTGCTTCTTGATTCAATAAGAAACTAAATTAATATTATGTGTTGGCAACTGTTTTGGTTTTTAACAGGGATTCCATTTAATTGGTATATAAAATTTATGATGAAACACTATGAGTCACCTCCACATGGTGGAAACTAGATTTTATCAATAATTAAAATTGTTTCATTAAATACCAATATTAGAAGAGTAGTTTCTCATGTTGACATCATTCATGGCATAACATACCTTGTCTTTTGCTTCATTGCACAAGTTATTAACTGTTTTGTCTATTTGTTGTGGTTTATTACACTCAACATTGTATGCTTTTCGCTGTCAAAGAGGCAACATTTCTCCATATAAAATCCTTTCCCATTTACATTATTTTTCCGACTTGTTTATTGGTATTGACTCCATCATCCTATATTACTCTGTTTTTAGAAATGGGTCTATACCTTCCATTTCATCAAGCACTGACCGACCTTTCTTCTAATCGTTAGCATCAATTTATCAATCTATGACCGTAATCATGCATATCTATAATCAAACGAAGTCTCAAACCTTCTAAAAATTCTTTTAAAGCTTCATAATATGTTCAGCGTTAAAGTATCCTTTAACCATTATCGAACATGCACACTTACTTCATTTGTCACATTTGTTGATTTTACTCAAGTTGACATGCAGTGTAGAGCCTATTTATTCTAATTCACTTGACTGGCAGCCCTTGTCTTCCCAGATGTCGTTCTGAGCATTTTATTGTCATTTTCTTGTAAACAAATTTAGTAAATATTCTGGACACGACCTTATTCTCACTATCAGTCATAATGCAAAAACTTTCTCCAACATCAACCATTAGTACTTTATTAAGCTTTATCATGAATTCAGCCCTCAAGTAATCCCTGAATTGCTTGTCATTACTAAATTTTTGGTCTTTCTAAAAAACCATCACCCTCTTATTGCTGCTGTGAAACTGTCCGGCAACATTGCATAATCCAGATACTCTTGTATCATATGGTTCTTCTTGTACTCTACTTTCTTTACCAAATTCGTCATATTCCATATTTTTCCTTATATCTAAAACATTTGTCAATCCATACTCTTCATCATCTAACCAATAGAGTCTGATTTTCTCTTCTCTTATCCGATGCATCTAAGTTCTAATTATTGTTCACCATATTGTCAAGTATAGATCTATGTATTGGTAATTTCCTCCTACAACTTCGAGGTGTATCTATCCTTCCTGCATACATTATCTGACTTTCCCCTTCTATTTCTATATACAACGCCTGCAATGTATTAAATTCGTCTATAAATAAAGAAATTGGAACTATTAATTTCCTTCTAGTTTGCCTTTATGACCTTCCATGCTATAGACTTCCATTTCTTGCAAGTGTGAGGTTGGTTCTTCTGTTGTTACAATTGTGCTTTTAAAACATGCTTCCGGTCCGTCATCGACATCGTCCATCTGAATAAAACTTGACCTTCTGGCGTAAACCATGTGAACAATGACACTAATTTTGTCAATATTTGCGCATGTTGTCACAAGAATCATGTCACGCTAAATTATCCACAAACACTACCTCCTTGATTACTACAGGTCATTGTCTTAGTAGAAATGATAATGAAACACATATAATTTCGTTAATTACTTGTACAAGAAAACACAAATAATTTATGAATAATTGTTTTGGCAACCAACAACGAATCACTTAGTGCCCTCACTTATTAAAGATTAGTCCCATAATTGACAGGGAATTTGTATATATTTATTCAGCTATTAGAATGCCTAATATATTATAAAATTATTAATGTGTAAATGCTAAAGGTGCATCAGATTTGTACCTCTTGGGCTATGAGCACATGCTTCCTCTATTTCAACGCAAATTTATTCCTCCCCCGATTGTTATAGCTTCCTTAATTTTTCCAACCAATTGCTCCTAACTCTAGGTTCACTTTATAAAAACCCAGCCTGTAAAAAGTACATTTTTCTCTGTAATATTAAACACTAGATCCACTGACCCACACATTTTATACTCCTCTTACGTGCCAACTTTCATTAATAGTGTACAATTTTTCCGCATTAGAGATCCAAATTATTGAGTACATCGGTTGACATATCTTAAAGTTTTTAAGTACTGCCAACTTTGATTTAATATGTGGCCTGGAGGATGCTGCAAACCCTAATAGCAAGACCATTGTTTGTCACATGATTGTAAGGATTGATGGTAAGGATGTTGTAAGATGGATGGGTAATATTTTACCACACAATGGGTAATGTTTTGCAGCTTCTAATGGGGGGTTTGCAATAATAGACGACATTTATGCTGGCGTACGGCTAAAACTCATAATAGAAGAAAGTAAACAAATTTGAAATTAATTTCATACAAATTGTTCCAATCGATATTACACACTCCAACGTAGCAACCGCCTAAAAATAATTTCAACTACAACATTGTTGACATTTGCTGTGTGACACTTAGTTTCAATCCACCATTCAATTTTTTGAATTTTGATATTAAATCTTAATGAGACTGCATGCTCTATAACATTAATCAAAAATTTTTAAAAAAATCGATAGGGTTTTGGATGTTTTTCTCAATAAATACTTTAGCATCATGAACTTTACTATTAAAAATCTATTAACATTAAAGTTATTTTAATGATTTCCATTATATATAGTTTTAATAATGTAGATAAACTTCACATATACGATCATATTAATATAGAGAATCTTAAATTACTTTATAATGTCCGTATATTACTGTCTTCAAGTGCTTTCTACTAACCATTTATTTGTTCTTATCAGTTCTAAATATGGATGCATTTGTAATCAAAGATGAGAAACAAAACAAGAGAAAGCTATATTAGCATTCACCATTCAATTTCACTTCATGCTATGTTGCAAAGGCCTCACCATCTTGACCTTATGATACAATGTAATAGATTATAACATAGCGTAATAAGTTTATGGCTGAATAATAGAGGAAACGGTCCGGTATCCCTAGGTCAAAGAGTAAATTACTACTTTATAGTTTATACATCTCATGTGTCACATCACTATTGGTTCATTGTTGAATTAGAACAAGGCCGGTTTTAGGCATCTTAAATTAGGAAATCTATGGCCAAGTAAAAAAAGAGGCTGCCTACTACTTTGTGGTAGCTTTCCAACATATTTTCCATGGGTAGTGGAAATTCTTTGCTCTACTTGGTTGTAAGTTGGCATTGTGATTGCTAGTGGAAGTAGCTTAAATGGTATTAGCAATACAAAGAGGTCTAATAATGATGAATACAAACACTAGAAGCTACATGGCAGCATTTTAGCAAGTATTGTTTGGATTAATGAAATTAAGTATGCAAGGCATGACCAGTTAAGTTCAAAAACAATATTCTTCAATTGTGTTTTGGGTATAACACACCAAACAAACTTACGTGCATAAGCTTGTTACTTCTTAAGTGAGTTTGGTTCATTTGAATGATCATGGACACATGGTAGCAATCAATACAATTTGGGTTGCTGAGTTTATTAAGCCTCAAGTTTGTTCGGTTATGTTTTTAAGCCTGCTTCAGAGACAATTCAGAAAGCTATAGATAGAGATTCCTATAAAAAAAAGTTATATCTTGTTCTCTGTAATCTCATATTATGATGTAACTCAATCCTTGATTCATTAATAAAGCTGCATTTAGTGATTTCATCCATGGATGTAGGTCTTGAAGCGATCAAACCAGGAAAATGCAAGTGTTCTTTGTGTTTCTTATCTGTTTTCTATTTAATATGAATAATGTAATAATTTGAACAAAATTATAATTATAATAAGAGGAATTCAACCAATCTCTTGCTTCAATTGCTTGTACTTCAATTCAAATAAGATGTTATTCGTATAAATAACAAAAAAGAGACATAAATTAGTGAGAGCTGTAGTGTGTCAACATATAAATTCCTAATTTCCAAATGAAGTCATAATACTAAATTATTTAAAAAATACAATTGGTTACTTTCACAATGGCCTTAATTTAATAAACTACACATTAATAAACTATATAATGAAGTAAACATCCAGTTAACATCTCATTTATACTTCCAAATTACATCTTTACAGTTTTTATGCCAGATTCAATGTCCGTGCATGTTTTTATACCACTTTTAGACAATTTTGTTTCCAATGCAATCTCCAGAATCTTCAAGTAGCCATTTCTAAAATTATTGTCAGCACCAACACTCCTATGTAATACAAATCAACAATCAGAGCACGAGGCTAATGTATTCATCTGCAGTCCCAATTCTTGCTTATTGATGTTCAAAATCCATTTAATTATTAATAATAAAAGCAAAATGTAGGTATTACACTCTAATCTTCATCCCAGGCAAAACAAACATATTTGACTTTTACAAATATACAATACATAACAATAAAGCACTTAAACATAAATTGCAAAGTTGCGTTGTATATTCAAAACATAATGTATCCTCAACACATTACTGCTTTGTCCCATAGAAAACTGTTTATGATTAAAACCAAACTAATTACAAATGGCCTAGTCTAACTCTCATATTTTTGTTTTGCAAGTCATTTGGGCAAATTACTTTTGTTTCATAAGCCATATCACCTAGCTTATTAATTCAAAATTTTGTTTCACATGCCTTAATGTCTTTGCATTGTTTGATCAACGAACTTGCTGCCCTTGAATAGTACATATCAATTTTCCTCTTAATGCAAGCCATAACTGTAGATGAATAAGAAGTAGCAGCAGCAGCAGCAGTAGCAGCAGCAGTAGTAGGAGCAGCAGGAGCAGCAGCAGGAGCAGCAGGAGGAGGAGGAGGAGCAGCAGCAGCAGTAGCAGCAGCAGTAGTAGGAGCAGCAGGAGCAGCAGCAGGAGCAGCAGGAGGAGGAGGAGGAGCAGCAGCAGCAGCAGTGATATATTAATTGTAGTCACTTACCATCCTTCTCGTTAATCAAATTTGTGAAGATTACTTAGAAATATTGCAATAGTATCTACAAAAAGAGAGTTTTGTCCCCTAATTTTATCATTTTATGAGAAATAAGAACAAAAGGTAATTGTTGAATAAAAAAGGATGTTTTTAGAAGTGATATAATCTGTCACATATTTGATTGCATGTATTTAAAATGGGGTTTTAAAAGGATTTTGAAAGGGTGCTAGTAGTTGCACTCATAAAAAAATCACATCAATATGCTTAACCAAGCTAAATTAGAGAGATGAAATCAGGGCTTTTGATCTATCCAAATATGCTCACTTAACTCCACTGCTAAAAATTTAAATAAAAATAAATTGTAGGGAAAATTTTACATTTAAAAACAACTCAGTAATCCTTAATTAACATTTTTCCAACTCAATCGAGCATCAATTTTCTTCAATTTTGTTACTCAATTCTCGAATTTTGGCCTACCCAATTGGTCTACCCTCTTCTTGAATTTTGGCAGAATGATTTGGCAGCTTAGGGTTTAGGATTTATATGATTTTTAATAGTTCAAACAGGTGAATTCTGGGACGTTAAATGAAGCAAGAGAGCATCTGAGGAGTTCCAAATTAAACTATATCTTACATTTTTAAAAAATAATAATAATAGTCATCTCAAGTTGATTTTTGCAAACAATTTTTGTTGCAAACCCATACCAATAGATATATTGAATTAAGTATATTTATTTATTCAAATTTCAATAGTAAGATTTAAAAAAATAATAGAACCAAAATTTCTTTTGAGTTTCCTAATACTAGAACCACCAATATATATCATTACCTCATGCTTTTTTCATAATACTTGATAATTCTCCTGACACAAAAAAAATTTAAAAGAAGATAGTAGGGTGAGAAAAAAGCCCGGACAGCTGGGCCTAGGCTCGTGGCCTTTGGCCCTGGACGACGCCTTAAAAAAAACTTGGGTCAGGTCCGACTCTCTATTTAAAAAAAATTATAAATTAGAATAATAAATTAAAATTTTAAAAATAGAAAAATAATTAAAAAACTTAAATGCCTAATTCATAAATCAATAATGATTAAAAAAATTTAAAATTATGATACTAATCTCTCTCTTAAGCATTAATTAATTAAGAGGGTGCTTGAATTGTAGATGACATGACTCGAAAATGTTTAATTTACTCCCAAGTATAAGGGTGTCTAATTATAATATAACTCGGTGAGTCTGAGGGCGATCTACAGAGAAAAAATTTAATTTGTTTATTTTAGTTTATCTAAAAAAATAAAAATAAAAATTAAATACGTGCAACTTAATTTAAATGAAACTATAAAATTAAATTAGTTAGAGTTATGGATACACTCCTAGTAGTAAATACAATTTAATAAGTTCTTTTATTTTTATTTTATTGTCCAAAAGATAACTTGTATAAATTACAATTATTTTCCCATTAATTTTATTATGGATTAACTATTTAGTATGCCAAAATTTAACTTATCTATAATAAGTTAAAATACTATTTATCATACTTTATACTAAGGTATTAAGAATTCATTAGGCTAAACTCCCATGTTTGTTTACAATAAATTAAAATTTCAAAATATAAAATATTGATAAAATTAGATCGAAAATAATTTAATTTATATAATTAAAAATATAATTTGATTAATTTTTTTTTTTTACTGAGAGTTTCACCTTACCCTAACTATTAGTATTTAGTTAAGCATAATTGACATAAAAGTAATTATTAAAATTAAATTATCCATAATTAAAAAATGGTATTTCAAAATTGGAATTAAAACTAATTTTATGTATTGAAAGTATATTACAAAGAGAGATGAGAAAAAGAATTTGAGGGGAAAGAAGTGAAGAAAAGGTGTAGAGAGGTGTGTTCCCCCCTCCGCCTCTCTATTTATATCATGGTTAATCCACCACACACATAAATAAAGCCAATTATATCAAGCATACCCAACTCATACCACTAATAATTACCTCACCTAATATAGTAAAATTTATAATTTCACAATTACCACACTTAACAGGATAAAAACTTATAATTTCATAACAAAAGTTGTAGATCCTCCTCAACAATGACCTAACTTCTCGGTCATCCGGAATCCAAATTTGACATTCATTCATTTGTTTGGAGTCTCTAATTGTGTGGAATTATTATTTTTACCTAATAAACACACAAAAATATAAAAAATTAAATATTTAGAAACATAATTAGAAATTCACAATATGTTACATAATTATAAATGTAAATTATAATATAAGTACAAAATAGCATTTTTACCCCTTAATGAACATACAATTTTTAACACTAACCAAGGGAAATCAATATTAAAAAGTTAAATTTCTAAACTTTTATTTGCTTCATCTTCTTTATTATTATTTTATTTTTAAAATTTTTTAATTTATTGTTGATTATTAACTCATTTAAGGCATACAAGAATTAAAAAAATAAAAAATAAGTGAAAGCTTGGACCTGACCTTTATACTTCCTTTAAACTAGGCTTAGACATGGGTTTGAAAAAGCTCGGCCCAAGCCTGCATTTTGTTATTTCTAGAAAAGAGGGGGAACTAAAACATCAATAAGGTAAGATTTAACTGGTACATAATATAAATTTCATTATGCCATATAGAAAGATAAATTTTAACTTGTATATTTAATAATTGATTTTGAAAAAGGTATACTATACACATATTCAATGTTTTCATCCTTTTCAATTTTGTCTATCAATTTATATTATTATTTTTTAAAAAAATGTAGGATATACAAAATCATACCAAACGCATGCTCAAATGATCTCCATGCATTTTTAGATATTAAAATTACTAAAAAAATAAAACAAAGAATTTTTGAATTTTATCCAAAATTTTGAAATTAATTTTGACAAGCCAATGAAATTTTTGGGCCATGACATAGCCCATTTGGAAGTGTACAATGATGCCCAATGGGGTGACGAAACGAATAGACAAATCAAATTCGAATCAAATTATAAACGAATTAGGTTAAAATTCTACTTATTCACATTTAATTTATTTGTTAAACAAATTGAAATCTTAGGATTCGGATTCGTTTCGTATATTAAACGAATATTCAGTTCGATTTGTTTAATTCATTTAGTAGAATTGATAAACAAATCAAATCGAATCTGGATCCATTTACTATTCGTTTATCCTATAACAAATCCATAGGAATCAAATTGCATATGAATTCGCTTGTAAAAATATAAGTAATAAAAAATTAAGCAAGATAAAATAGAAAAAGACCATAAATTTAACATCTTACAGAATACAAATTTATTATCATTTATAATTATTATATGAAGCTTTAAACTTTATAATATTTTCATAAATGTTTAAGGATAAATAAATGATTTAATTAAATGAATAATAAATGAATGGATCGTATTCAATTCATTTATGATGTATTTACTTAATGAATTTTAAACGAATAAACAAATCAATATCCTAAAACCCGAATTTAATTTATTTAATTAACGAATCGAATCGAATTCACCTATATATTATACGAATCAAATTTTTTTTTAATTTCAAATCCATTTAATTTGCATGGAATCGAAAAGAATAAACTAAGGGACAAGCACCCCTAGTTAGAGGTGGCCAATGGGGCGTGCCGTGCAGGCTCCGCCCACTAAAGTAAGGCCCATGCATGTCGGTGCCGGTGCCGTGCCGTGTCCACTATGTGTTTCGTGCTGTGGGTCATGCCGTGTCTAAGAAAAAAAGTCCAATAAGCTTTTTTTAAAAAAATTTTTTAAGAGTGCATGCTAAGTTATTAGCGTACTTTTTTAAAGTTTATGTACTTTTCTTAGATCTATAACTTTATTCAAATTTAATAAAATCAAAAATTCAAAACTCAAATTCATATTTAATAATAATAAACTAATAATAATAAGAAAATTTAATATTAATTACTAAATTTGACTTTATAGTATTAGAATTTTTTTAATACTTAACAACAACAACAATAATAATTTTTTCTTAAGGGTTAACTTAATTGTTAATTTGAACCTACATAGAGTCATAAATCATATTTCCCATTAATATTAATGAATATTTATAAAATCATTATATTTATAATTTTATTCATTAAAATCATGATATCAATTATTTATTTAATAAATTATAAATATAAATCAATTATAGTATTTTTTTAAACTAAAAATTAAATAAATTAAAAAAATTTAATTTTAAATTATTTATAAAATCATAAAATTTTAAATTTATTTTTATTAAAAAATAAAATATATTTAGTGCAAACTTTTTTTATCGTGTTGTATTTAATACATTTCTAATCATATCATACTTTTAAAATCTGAATGTCTAAAATTCTAAATTCAGGCCTGCTAATATACATATCATGCCGTACCACGTATTCCACTAAAATTTACCCATATCGTACCATACTATACAAACGCTTATCGTGCTACATTGCAGCCGGTTCATTGGCCATGTCTACCCCTAGTCCAATCCCACGCATCTTTTCCTTGTTCATTCTAACCTAGTGAAGCAATAGAATGGCCCACTTTGCTTACTCATTAAGCAAAGCATAAAATTTAGAAACACAACCGAAGACCATTGATCGACAGGCGCAGTCCACGTGTCTGAATCAGGAGACCTCTTCGCCACATGCAAAAGAATAGAGAAGAAACGGGGAAAGGAAACGCCATAAGTACAGCAAATCTATTTAAGCACCATGGCCAAATTTACCAATCCCTTGATTTCATTAAATACTCGCTCTCTGCTTCTGTTTCTGATCATATCTGTGACGGCAAATTCTGAATTTTGCGACGATAAAATGGCCTTGCTTGGCGGAGTACGGGAATCCCGAGGTGCGGAAAACAGCAATGAAATTGAAAGCCTCGCTCGATTCGCCATCGAAGAACACAACAAAAAAGAGGTTTTTTTTTTTTAAAAAAAGAAAAATTGGGTTTCGTTTGCTTCTTCATAATAATAATAATAATAATAATAATAATAATTTGTTGAATTTTATGTGGGTTTTTTTAGAATGCTTTGCTGGAGTTTGTGAGAGTGGTGAAGGCGCAAGAGCAGGTGGTTGCTGGTACCATGCATCATCTAACAGTGGAGGCTATTGATGCTGGTAGGAAGAAGCTATATGAAGCGAAAGTGTGGGTCAAGCCATGGTTGAATTTTAAGGATTTGCAGGAATTTAAGCACGTTGGTGATTCCCCCGCCTCTTTCACCTCTTCAGATCTTGGTGTTAAGAAAGGTGATTTCTATCTTTTTTTTAATAAATAATTATGTTATTTGTTTGTGCATTTATTAATTTTATTATGTATAGCATGACCGGGAGTGGTTTTCGTATCCCAGAAGATTTTTCCAGCTGAACAAGCTAGTACCCACGAAGTCATATGTTATGTTTATATAGAATGTGGCATTTTGTTTTACTAATGAGAGCTTTATCCTTAGGAAGAAATATCCTCAGTACAGGAACATTTTTTTTATTTGATCTCAATTTTCTAGATTAGTAGGTGATGGTATTACTAGAAATTGAGTTATGATTGCCTGGATAGGGTTTGGTTCATTTTTCTCTCTCTCTTTCTTTCTTTTTTTGTTTTTCCCTGCAGTTTCTCGTTTGTGATGCAACTGTTTTTATTTTGGCCACACTGGAGAATGAGTAGGATGGTTCAGTACTAAACACTCTGAGGATCATTGTTGTTATTTCCATCGGTTCAATTTAATTTCTTGGGTTAACAAGCCTTGGGGAATGTTTGCAGGCATGGTAATGGTGTATCAGATGTGCTGTGTGATAGTGTTTTTATTTTTTTGAAATGTAGGATATAATCATTTTATAAAGATATGTGATTTACAAAATTTTTTATTACTGGGTCCAAGCCAAGGTTAAGAAGCAAGTCATGTGGCTGATTATATAATCTGTGCTTCCTAATTGGTGGCAAGTGTGTATGTTATCTAATTAATTGCTAATGAATGTTATCTAGCAAGTGTGTATATTCTTCTTGTTGACCTGGGTTTGTATCAGATGGTCATTGCCCTGGATGGCAGGCAGTGCCCGTGCATGATCCTCAAGTCCAGGATGCAGCCAATCATGCTATCCAAACCATTCAGCAAAGGTCCAACTCCCTCTTCCCTTATGTACTTCAGGAGATTGTTCATGCAAAAGCTGAGGTCAGTTCTTCCTTCTTGACATTTTTATTTCTCCATGTTCTCCTCCATTTCATTTGGTTGATTGTTGCATGATATATATGGTAATTGGAACGGCTCTGTTTTATTTGAGTGTTATGTCGTTTGGTATCACTTGCATATATATCATCAGAAAACTATTTTATACCACCTATGAAAAAATGTAGGTCATTAGCCAGGTTTTCAATTTGGTGTCTAGTTCTCAACTTCTCTTGAAACAAATTCATTTCCTACTTCAGAATGAAGAATCTAGTTTTGTTTGTATAAATATACTGCATTTGAGACAAAACAATCTACTCTTTTTCCTTCTTTTCTTACTGTGCTTTGCTCCTTGATTTAGTTCCTTCCCTAGGTGAACAACCGGGAGAGTTTTGTTCTACTGGCCTCTTATAGTATTTGCATTCTGGAGAACTCAAATTAAAGTGATAAGATCTCATTAAGTGTGGTCTTCAAATATGACATAAGTTGCGGTTGCATTTACTAATGGTGTTTCGGTGGCATGCAGGTTATTGAGGATTTTGCGAAATTTGCCTTGCTTCTGAAAGTGAAGAGGGGAGAAAAAGAGGAGAAGCTCAATGTTGAAGTACACAAGAAGGAGGGTACGTTTCATCTCAATCAAATGCAGCAAGATCAGGAGTGATTTTGGAGAGCATTGCTTGTGTTTTGTAGGGAAATTTATGCTTATATCTTGTTCATGTTGGTAGTATTTCTGTTTATACATATCGGTAGCTGTATTGCTCTATTGCTACTGTTGTTCCATGTATCACTTTCCCTAAGCTAGACCGTTGCTGTGGTAAAAGATCTTTGATCTTCTATTATATTTCAATAATCGGAATCTACCATTGGAAACTTCAAATAGTATCTTGGTGCTGTATTTTGGACATAGACGAGTGTTTCTGAAAGATTTTATCAATTCTCTGTACAACAAAATCATACCTTATTAATTTTCTGTACAAAATCATACACTAGTACTTCGGCTCCGAAAGTTGATTTAAATCTCAAATTCAAAGGAAAATTGGATTTGTGCACTGGATCTGTTAAGGTAAGCCTCACTTAAGAAACGAAAATGGTAAAACTAAGCTCGAGACAAATATGGTTTTTAGGTCCGATTTTGAAGATATGAAGAATGCAACCGTAGCTCATCGAGTACGTAGCAAAAATTTGTGCTCAATTGGAGAAATAAAACTCTCATTTGGTACACACGGTTAAAAACCCAACACCTTGCTGGTAACTTGAGAAAATAAAAAAATTTATCCAGTAATGGTGATTAAAGTGGTGTTGCTTTTAATCATCGACTGCTGTCAAATACTCTCTAATTTTAAAAATTCAGGGAAAACAAATGCGACAAAAATGGAGTAAATGATAAGGGAAGTGCATAAGAAATCTCATGGCATTCGCACATTCTGCATTCCGCAATACAAGTAAAATGCAAGAACAGGAACACAACTCCATCTTTCAACGGCTGAGTAAAAGACTAATAGACCAATCAGAACCAGTAAAAGATTTACTACTAGCAAGGCTGCCAATTTCCTGCTACATTACATAGCTGAAGTGCATAAATCTAGTGCAAGTATAGTTATGGAAAAGGTAGTTAGAAAATGGTATCACATAAAATTCGCAAGGGGTCAAAGAACCAAAAGGAAAAGAGAGAGATAAAACATAGCAGCCATTTCTAAGAACTACGGAGAGCATATATTCATTCTGTCTTGTAGGCCATCACTATGCTTGCAACTACGTTGTGTCTTTCTCTCGTCTGTCTACTACACATTAATCTGATCTGAATGACTAACCTTCTTGTGAAGCCTTGACTTCATAATTACCCTTCTTCATCGTAATCTTCCTCTTCCTCATCTATCCTTCTGCTGAGGTTTGCAATCTGAAGAGGGTCGATGGCCATCCTATCCATTTCCGAAAGAGACCAACCTGGATATTCTTCATGTTTGGTCTCCTCAGAAGGCCCTGCTGATGAGGGTTGGGTTGGTGCTGCAGGAGCTGCAGTCTTTGTGTCCACATTCTCATCTAAATCAGCATTCAGATCAAAATTTCTAGTAGCAGGATTAACACCATCACTGGCTATGACATTTTCCTTTGGCGGTTCCTTTGACTCAGAGGCATTATCCACCAACATTGTGGAGTTTGAATTATCACTAGCACCATGCTGTGGAGCTGTACGGGGTTCAGGCTCGACTTCACGATGAGAAGACTCTCTTTCTAAATGTCGAGCACCTCGTCCACGGCCTCTTCCTCGACCCCGGCCCCTCCCTCTGCCACTGCCAGTAACATGGCCCATCTCATGCTGTGAGGAATAAAGGAAAAAAATAGCTTAAACCCATTTTCCAGCCACTTGAGAAACAAAAAGCCTACTTTTAATGTCCACTGTATGTGGAAATAAGATATCTTAAGTAAACCTTAAAAGTTCATCCTGAAAATTAAATAGATTGACGATAGAAAACATGATATCATCTAAACTTGAGTTTCCTCTTTGTTTGACAACACTTCCTGGCTTCCTGCGTTGTAAACTTTGGAAAAAATTACAAAGAGGAAATAATGACCAAAAGGAACCTAGAGATAGAAGTGAGAGTTACTATCAGGAAATCTTCTCTTTCTCTCACTCCTTTTTATGTGAAAAAAATTATGATAATCATTCATAAATTAAGTTGGTCTCAAAGATAAACAAGCACAGATAAACATGTGATTGAAAAAAGGATAGACAAAAGATATTTCCGCTTTATATATATATATAAAGGACTATCTCACCATCCTGCTCCTCTTTGACTCTTCATCACTGTCATTGCATTCATCACCAGCAGCTTTCCTGGAGGAATAAATGCCGATAAGTAACTATAGAAACATGAACAGGGGAAAGAAAAAAGAACCACGTCATCCTAACCTTCTCTTAGAAATGGATCGATCCTCAGAAGTGGCATCAGAATGACCATGACTATAGTCTGGAACTCGGCTGACAATATCCCTCAGAAAATCAAACACATTATAGCTCTGAACACAATGTTTTCTGCAGTGTAGCAGGATAGTTAAGTTGGATCAAAATGTAGAGATCATTACCATTAAGTGTATGTTCCTTGACAAATGCACTTGTCCAAGAACAGCTTGAATGGGGAAAAATACTTTTTGCTAAGCTCTAGAAAAGAAAAAGAAAAAGAAAATGTAGTAAAAGAATAAAGGTTTGATCACAGTAAAGAGAGTTGTAAAAACCATTTATCAGCTGTATATATATATATATATATATGGTCTTCTTGGTATTGACGTTGGGCAACTGTAACTTAAAAGTTACAGAACTTATTGTTTGGTAAACCGTAGCTGATATGACTTGGAAGCTGTGTTGATTTAATCCTACAGTCATATGATGAAAAATCCACAATATATTTGCTGCTTTTGTAAAAATTAGTATTTAAAAGCAGCATTTTTTCTACAGCAGCTGTGGCTTAAAAGCACAGCACCGTAGTAGCAAGCGGGGCCATAATAATGTTGCCTCAACACACATCCTCTATTTGTAAACTGCTTTCCACTAATAAGAGGTTTTCTCTTCATATATATAGCCCCCAAATTTCTTACAGCTTTGAGGCTGCCAGTCTGACACAATTTCTCCATCACTTTCTTTTAAGTGGCTGGCACTATTTTACCATTCCCCAATTTCATAAATTAATTAATTAATTCAACAAGGAGACTGAGCACAAGATTAAGTCAATTTAGCTCTGATACCATGTCAAGTTGCCCTAGCAAGGATAAAGCATGCTAAGAAAAGATGACTACTGCCCGCCATCTAATATTAGACAGATTCTTCATACGGTATAACTATGAAGAACTATGCCTAGTTTAATTGAATCTCATTATACAGGCTTCAATCATACTCTGAAACAATGCAGCAAAATGAAGAATTGTTGATCACAAGCAGATATAAACCACAGACAAATGACTCAAATCAGATAAAAGAGTCTCGGAAGATAACTTAAGAAAAAAAAAATTAATTCATTCATTATCCAAGGCATCTGACTTCAAGCTTTTTGCATTGAACAGATTAACTTCATGAATATTATTGATTCCATCAAACAACATTAACATGCTGCGTTATCAATCTCAAATATATTACCAGCTTGATAATTATCAAATTGACTCAGTTATCTTATCATACTTTACGCTGGTAGGTGCTATTATCAAACATATTGATAATTCTTATGAAGGAAAAACTGATAAATGTTTGTCAGAGAAAGCTAAGATCAAATCTAGTCTCTACTTTTCTACTTTACCAATTTTCTAATTCTGGGTAAGTTACATTGCATGACACAATAAGAAGTCATTTATATGTGTAAAAAAGGCCTCAAACAATTCATGATTCACGACATATCATCCAGTGAAACAAAAAACACCAACTATAGTTACCTCCTAAGTCAAACATATGCAAGAATCAGAATACTTCTCATGCACTCAGCTTTGATACAAGTGACCAAGACATCAAGGCATAGTGGAACCATACACACCAGAAACTGACCTTTAATGATAATTTAGTTCTGAGAAACAATCACAGTGGCCATTTTTTTTAACCATATTTTCACAAATTTCAATGGTCTAGCAGGTAAGTAATTCTTCAGGAATTTAAAAGTAGAAGAAAAAGGATAAACGAGTACTTTCAAAATGAAATTTATCTACAGAAGATTCTTTTCCATGTGGACAATTGTATAAACATTTCCTTTTACCTGAAACTCAAGAATTAAACAAAAGTAGTAATCTGTAATTTGTCTTACACAACTTATTATTCTGCTACGCCTAACATTAAGGCAAAAAGCTTTAGATCATATACCTCGATCGATGATTTATTCAGCAACTACATTTTTTTTTTCCCCGGCAACTACATAACAATTGAAGTCTATATTTAATTAGTCCCTCTATTAATCTAAAGTTGCTCATACAAAACAAAGGGGAATGTAACAATCCCCAAGAACCTAACAATTGATACTGACAAGAACATTTTGAAATACAGAGTCTAACTTCAAGTTCACATATTAATCACATTTACAGCTAAAGAAGAAAAGAATTGAGCAAAGGAAGGTTATTGACACTTACAAATGCAAGGAACTCATTGTCTTTGCTCCTCTCTGAAGGGTTATCTCATATGTACGATCACAAAGGTCTTGCAAAAATAATTCCAAAGCTTTTGCTACAAGAATACCCAAAAAGAAAATAAATAACACAAAAGCATTGATGTTGCAAGAAAATAAGGCCAAGCAGTCACGGCCACTTACAAACTAGAACAGGGACAGCCAATGCTATCTTCCCAACATCCTCATCAGCTTGCATTATCTTTTTAATTCGAGCCTGCACATTTTTTTAACCCTATTTGTCAGATTACAAGACTAAGTCACATAATGAAAGTAACAGCAGAAAAAAATAACATGGACAGGTAAAGATAATTTTCAATTTCAGTGCCCTCTAAAAATTGTGAGTGCGGAGCGACAAGGAAAGGAAAAATTAAGGAAAGAGAAATTCTAAGAAAATCAACGATACAAGTGGCCCAAGGAAAGTGGACGCTGCCAAAGAGCCAAATAGTTAAGCCTTCCAAAGAGCCAAATAAACTTCTAATAAGTCAAATTCAAGTCATGATAACGACTGAAGATACGCTCAAAGGTCAGCCACTCCTTTCATTCCAAAGCACTAACTCAATCAAATAGGAGCAGTCTTCCAAGCTATCAAATAGGAGCAGTCTTCCAAGCTACATTTCTGTGTTATCACCACAGATAAGTGCCAACAACCTTCACAACACAAAAACTCCATCCCAGGCCAAATAAAGAAAAGATTGCGTCCAAATGTTTCAAACAATCTCACAATGAAAACAACAATTCATCAACAAACTTCCACTATTTCACTAAAACATATAGCAGTAGCTCTCAACAATCCTCCCTCCTCTTGGTTAGGTTCTCAGCAGTAAAAATCTTTTAGAGAGCAGCAGGGCAAACAAAAAGGCTGCCTATTCTGCAGACAAGATTGTCATCCCCCCCTCTAACCAAACAAAACCTAGAAACTCGAGCCTCTACATGTATTCCAGAAAGCCTACTAGGAAAAAATTGTTTTCAATTAAAATTATCTCCAGCTCAACATCTAATTGACATGAACTAATTTGGTAACTGAAGCCTCCAAGCACAACCCTGGAGACTGAGTTCAAAACTTGCTACATACTGACCAATGCCATCTAATCAATACCATATGCTTTGCAAATATTCTCAAGATGACAATGTTATCACCAACCATTATCAGATATTTAACTCTTCAGTAGAGACCTGATTCGATCATTTCTTGATAAGTCTCAGATTTGATATAAAGTCAGTGCTAACTCAATCTCAAAAGCCTCAATAACTTAATGAGGGTAGATGAAACGAAAGAAATAAATATGATCCCATACAACAAAAGCCCTGAAATAGAATAGGATAAAGCATGTTAACAAAATATTGACACAAGACCCAGGCGCCATGTCTATGTCTAACACAAATGCATAGACTCTCACAATGATTTCTATTACAAAGCAACATCCCAACTCAGCCAACAAGGCTAGAGTGATATGACAAGAAACTTCCAACCCACTTCAAACCTCGTAAAATGATCAACCTATTCCAAGCAAAAAACAGATTAAAAGCAGTGATAAAATTCCAATATTTCTGCTATACAAAATTTTTCAATTTAATCAAGCTACAGGCTACTCAAGCAGGTGGAAAGTTTGACGTAAACGTTGACCTATTTATAGAAAGACAAGGCAAAAGGTTTGATGAAAACATTGACCTATCTATAGAAAATTAAGGCACAATGCACCGTGCAAAATATAAAGTAGAAAGGAGGGGAACCGTAAATGCATAGCAGGCTAAAGTCCTCAGATCAAATGTTACCAAATGTGTGAAACCCAAACTTAATTTGAGTAATTTGGCGTATGGAAAATTGATCTATTCTATGCCCAAAAAAGCCAAGTCAAGGTCCATGTTGATGACATCAAATAGAACTCTAATAACATAATTCTGTCATTCTATCCTTAAACAAAAGAGTGGCAACAGAGATGCACTAACGAAGAAATACAGATATTCTCATCTCCAAAAACAAGTATGCAAAAGGCTCTAACAACAAGGAAACTATACGTCCAATATAATTTACATGTTAATCATAGTTATGGGATAAAACCGATATCTTCCATGAAACAAAAGCAAATTAAAAACCCCATGACATCCCCAAGAATGTGACACCTACCGGCTTCAGAACTAAACCACTAAATAGACCCCCAAACACACAAGCAACATAAAAATTCCCCACACAACTCCCACGAAACTATGTAACACTCAATTGACTTTTAACCTACACAATCATGAACAGGCGAAGTGCAAATGAAACCATAGATCCCCATTAATACCCTGGACATAAAATAAAGAGCAACTTTATTTCATTAGAAGCCACAATCCTACGAAGCAAGTATCTAAAACCAAAAACAAGATAAAACCCAGATTATTTTGTAACATAAGTCACCTGAAACTGAACCTCCCATAAAAAATTTTTAACAACATACCACCATCATAATCAAGCAGTAGAATCCAAAATTAGGTCAAAACATTACCCAGATCACCCATGCCCCGTAAACCCTAAAACTGAGAACCCACAAGTAAGTTTTAGTAAATATCAATTCAAGCAAAGAAAAAAATTTCAAATTACGAGAAAAAGACGACCCAGATCAAATATTCCCACAAATATCAAAAAATAAAATAAAAAATATATATCAACTAACTTTTAGAGCAAAAAAAAAGAAAAAGAAATCCTAATTATCAACCTATCAATCAGTAAATTAAGCTACTAAGCTACAATAATTAAATAAAAGAGAGAGAAAAAGAAGACTTACTGCTGGAAAACGTGTATCGAGCTTCTTCCTCATAGTGTAAAAATTTGGAGCATTAAAGTTAAAAAAAAGAAACCTATATTCTTAGTCGATTAAATTTAGTTTTGTCCAAAGAATATTGGTAACATGCAAAAAAAATGATCACATAAAATCTAGTAAACAAAACCCATCTCAGATCCGATAGTATTTTCTTTTTTGTTGCCCAGAAAAAATAGAGAGTCTCGTTACAACGGAATATCCGTCCGTACAACTTTGACGAACTAATAGAAGGAAAAAATTAAGAAATAAAATAAAATTATAATGGGAAGATAAAGTCACTAAACGGTGACTAAAAGTTTACAACTGCCTATTCAAGAAAAGTACACGTGTGTAAGTGGATTGTGACCTTTATAATTATTTTTTGGGATATTATTATTTTACTATTAAAATTTTACTGACATATCATATCAGTATTAAGGTCTGTCGAAAAGTATATTTTACTATCAAAATTTTACGCCATTATCAATTCACTACCATTCTGTTAATAATGTTAAACATTTGCTAATGTCATAAGGGCACCAAAAACATTTCTAACTGTAAGAGTAAAATTGTCTATTAATTTATAGATAAATTATCATTTTACTACCGAACTTTTAGGAAAATTATCATTTTACTACCAAACTCTTGGGGTAAAATCGATTTTTAACTTAATTTCAGTTAACAGTGAATTGATAACAGTACAAAACTTTGGTAGTAAAATTCACTTTTCAGTAAACCTTATTATTAACATGATATGTCAGTAAAACTTTAATAGTAAAATGATAATTTCCCTTATTTTTATTCCCTCTGCTTTAAGTTTTTGGTAGGATTTTTTTTTTTCATCCCTATCCGTCCATTTCATCTTTATTATTATGGGAAGAGAGAGCAAACACAATGATTTTTACGTGGTTCAGCAGTTCCTGCCTATGTCCACGACTCCAAGCAGACTAAGCTTGAGAATTTAACTATCCAAACCCCCCAAGGCTTCAAATGCTTACAATTGACTTTCAAGGTGTCAATGATCTTTACAACAAGAGATTATCTCCAATCTCTTAACCCAAGTGTATCCCAACACTTACAATCATTAAAAAACAAAGATTAAAAATGAATTTTCTCTCACACAATGTAAATGATTACAAATGAATGCTCAAAGTGTGAATAAATGAAACAAGAACAAGTTAAGGCTCAATGAAGATTTTATTCTCAATAGCAAGCTCAATAATCACTTTTGGATCTTTTCTTATTTGAATTTAATTAAGCCATTTTATAGTTGGAGATGGAAACTAGCCGTTATTGACTCTCTGAGAGAAATCGCATCGCCGTTAACTACTATCGGTTAACCTTTTTGACTAATCCAAATGACCGTTGGGCTGAATTTCAAATAATCAGTTAAAAAATTGTAATTATCAGTTCGCCGTTAATTTTCAAAATCCTGCAGAACAAATTTATAACTCACTAGAATTTATTGGTTAACCGTTTCAAGTAAACGGTTAGCCGTTTGCTATAGTAAATTATTTTCTAAAATTACAGTTTTATCTAAAACGTTCTATAATTATACTATGGCCCAAATCTTCATAAAACTTTACAAATAAGTCCATTTCTAGAGTTTCAAAACTTTTTCAATTAGATCATAAACTTGAAAAACAACCAATTTCATTTATTTAAAAAGTATAAAAAATAATTTGAGCTTTAAAAACTTAATCATTCTTAATCTTGTTTGATATTATCAAAATCAACATTATAGATACATACATGTTAACATCATGATCCTTTGAGATGGAAATTAGTGCTATCCAAAGCCGTTATGGGATTGTAACAACCCAGAACTAATCTATCCAGGCATTCACTGTTTGAACTTTCTGGTGAACATTTTCGCAAATATCCTTCTCCTGGTACTAGTATAGCTGCCATGCATTAACTACTATCTTCCATACATAAGATATATGCATTACTATATAATCAAACCTCTATAGAAATGTGAGCTGTCCTAAGTTTCACAAAAATGTTTTCTGCTCAAACCGATAAAAACATGCCTTAAAATAGTCAGCATTGAATAATTGATCCATAATTGAAAAGTTTCATTCCTTTTTTTTTCCTCTTTTTATTTTTTTTTCTAGTTGCTAATTATGATATTTTAGTTAACTGGTAAAAGAATACTGTTGGTTAGCCATGCCTATCTATAGAAAATGAAGTGAAGCAAAATGTGTTGATATTGATGGCTAAATAATTAGAATTCACAAAGCATCCATTATATATTATTTCATACAAGTAGAAAGTGAATTAGGAGTTTTTTTTTTTCCTTTAGGTTTTTTTAGGGATAACATTGAAAAATCAAAATCAAATGAGAGTAAAATAGGAAAACATGACCTGTTAATTATTTGAAATCCAAATTTACTTACTCATTAAAAGAAACTAGATTCCTCAAATAATAGAAATTAAGGTTCTAATAAGATTTGGTTTCCTGTTAACTTTTGCCAATCAAAGATAGGAAATGAAGATGAAATAGAAAACCTCTCTTTTCCTACCTTAATTTCTAGCAATCGAATATAACCTAATCTCAATAATGGAATTGCTCAACCAGGAAGATTTTAGTGCAACCATCTAGATATATAATAGCACAGTGTCCCCATTTCCAATTATAATCGCCCTATTTTTTCCAATAATACAATATTATTGCTTTGATTTTTATTTTATTATTATTTTTTTTAACTCCATGTATGCAGTGAAGTTTAAAGTATTGAAGGGAATGGTAATAGAATATGAGAGCTAATTTTTTTCATTTGTTGGAAAGTATTCCCTAATTAAAATCCTTCCTAAAATCCATTGCTTGCTGGAAATGTTGGCTTGAGGAGATGAGCTCTTATTAACAAAGTTAGAGATGGCCAATGGGCCAAGCGGCAAGTGGTATTGCACTAGCACGACACGAGAACATTTTGAGAGGGCGTGTGGCACAGACATGACATGACACGACACGAGTATGTTTTGGTAGGGCCATTTGTTGTATCAGGTCAAAAAAAAAAGCGACACGCCACAACCCATTCACATCATCGACCAGCAGTTAATTATTCTCCTTCAATTTAACAAATTCAAACACGGACAAGTCAGTAACTGATGGATGACCAAGGGCAGCTTTTGCCTCATAGATTACTTACATACTATTATTTTTGTAAATTTTTCTCATATATTTCTTACAACTATTCTAAGGAAAAAGTGAATCTTTATAGGTTAATTGTAAGGGAATTGTGAATATAAACTAATTACGTTATCAACTAGAATCCTCTCATAATCTGAGCTCTTATGAGTTTTTAATAATCTTATACTATGTGTTATATAGTGATAGTATATGGACAAGATTTAACTTCTTTATTTCTTTTATTTATTAACCATCAATCAACACGTAAAAGGTTCAAACCAGAAGAGGATCTTAAACTTTAGATTACTAGCCCATTTTATAAAAAAAGCAGAAATTTTTCTTTAAATATATATGTGGCGCTGACCTAAATAGTTATGAGCAACTTATTAATCACGATTTACTTCATCTTTAATGTTTTATCCTAGCATTTAATCGTTTGTTCTCCATATAAACTTTCTAGTGTGTAAAACGTCCTTTGTGAAGCTTTCAAGGTCCTTCGAGATATTGGTACTCTCCCACTAGTTGAAAATGACCTTCACTAATACTATTATCATCTTATAAACATGTTTAGCTAAAACTGAGTTTTAGTGTAAGTATAGCCCGTGCCAGTGTTACACTGACACTCGTTATTAGTATCAACAATTTTATGTTACAATGGTATCACAGAAATTTAAATTCTAAGACATCATGTACATATTGATTGTATGGTATCAAAAAACTATTGATGCTAAGACGTCAGATACATAATGATTTTATGATATCAAAAAAAATTTGATGCTAAGACATCATCACGTACATAATGATTCTAAAGTACTAAAAAAATTATGATTTTATAGTATTAAGGAATTTGTAACTCGACAGCATCAAAGAAATTCTGATAAATAAATCAAATTTACAGCTGACTATGAATGTCATTAAGCTCCATTTCAAACATACAATGTTTCATAATCATCCAAAAACATAGTATCATCCAACAAGACTAGAATTAGAATTACAAACTAAAACAAACAATAACCAAATCAGTGATTAATCACCTTTGGCTAAGCATTCACCCACAAGTATCATAAACATTCAAACATGCACAAAGTTGTTCATCTTAAAATAGAAACAACAATAACCAAATCATTTGCATGAGTTAGAGCATAAATTAGTAGCAATGATCTTCAATGAAATCAGCACAAATCAACAGAAAATTAGCAGCAACTAGCAGCAACTAGCTTCAAGTAACCTTAACAGCAGCAACATTCCCTAAAAGTAAAAATGAAAAATAAAGGCAGCAACATTAAATATCATTCTAATATAAGCTTAATCAAAAAAAATTTATTTATCAAGCAATTGATATGTATCTATTTTCTTAACTGAGTGATTAAGTTACCCACATACGTAGCCCACTCATTTTGAACCTTCATAAGATCCTCATCTGAGTACGTAGTTATCCTTTTAAAACTTTAATTAAGAAAATGAAAATAAAGTCGTAAACAATATGTTCATAGTTGAAAATAACCAAGTAACAAAGATAAGATTTCAAACTTACATTTTCCTTCAATATGTTCACATTTCCCAAAATATCTTGCATGTACTTCATAACGAAGTACCCATAGTCAAAACCACCTAATTGTTGGGGGCACTATACATTTATGAAATTAGTTTCATTACAATTTTAAGTTACAAATCGAAACAAAATAAACAAAGATGTAATAAGCCCTTACTTACTTGGACAATTACCCATTTCAGGTTTAATTTAGTTTTGAACTTCATTGAATGATACATTCTAACTCCTCTAAAGGTAATATCCACAATGAATATAGAGGTCAACATAATAACCACAATTTAATAAGTAAGGTATATGAAACATTAAAATAGAAGTCTAGGGAAATTTAACTGATTTATTGTTTGCTCTAAATTAATATCAATCTTTTCTCCAACCACTGAATCCAAATAATAGACAATGGAAATTGCAACCAACACCCAATGATTGCTACAATTCTATATGTAAATAGTAATATTAGTGGCCTAATAAATCGATTATCTCAATAAAAAAAATAATTAGAATAAATGAATGAATTCAAATTTTAAATGAATGGCCTTCACTAGAATTCTATGAAATGAAACTAAAAAACCAAGCTATACTCTTTGCTCTGAAAGCATTCATCATCTCAGACATAACTTGATAAAGAAGCGTCAGCTAGTTAATTTATAAAAGTACACAATAGTTGGTTTTTATTAATTTTATATTAAATTTTGACAATATTCATTATAATAAGACATGATCTTTCTAGTTGCCAACTCAATACAAAACACATGACACATTAAGACAAAATGGCAAAGAAAGTGCATGTTGTTATGTCATGAAAAGCAAATTTTAATGGATTAAAAACAGCTTATTGCCTATTAGTGTAGGAAAAAGCTAGAAGACCTTACCCTAGATTATATATGATTAATGTAATCTATCTAGGTAGAGCTACTCACAATAGTTCAAATACGTGTTGTGACCTTTGAGTTATATATGCCTCTTGCGGTTTGCCTCTACCAAGCATCAACTGACCATATCCTGCGGGAAACATCCTTTCATCATTCTCCGTGGACTCATGCAAGTACTTATGATATGATAAAATTTTAATAATTGAATGTCACTGTATACAATGAATAAAACATGGCAATCATATAATGTAAGATTATAAGACAGCGAGTTACAGTGCCTAAAGGTCAATCAATTCATTATGCAATGCAATAAAATCAATGACCACTTGACAAACATTCTTTGTTAATAGGGTTACAGTTTGATAATTAAAAATTGATTCATCATGCTCAATCAAAATTTCTTTTTATAAAAAATTTTGAACCATAACCGAAAACATTTTAATTGTCGCATTACTATTCTTTCTCTCATGCGTAGCTAGCCTATTGTTTTTCCGCAATACTAGTTTTCTGCTAGCAGCTGCTTTAATCACTTTTGGCTTCTTAGGAGGAGGAGCTTCATAGCCAAGACAAAAAACAATAGGGCCTTCTTGTTTCCTTTGCTGGTTTGGACTTCTGTTCAGTCTAGGAGAACTTTTTGGAGTTTTTTTTAGGATCTTACTTAGAGTCTTTTTCTCAGTTTTAACTGAAGGAGTTTCTTCCAATTTTCTTTCATTATGCAAATCTGCCTCCATGATACGCACAACCTATTCAAGATGTAAAAATGACATAATAATTAGTTAGGTAAAATAGTAATTAAGTGTAACATAAAGTAAAAAAATAAAAGTAAGACAATAACCTTTTTCTTGGCAGTTGATTGACCATTTTTTTGGGATTCTTCCTCCATAATATCTGCAGCCTGTTGAATATGTAAACACAACACAATAATTAGTTAAAAAATGAAAATTAAGTAACACAATAATTAGTTAAAAAATGAAAATTAAGTAACACAATAATTAGTTAAAAAATGAAAATTAAGTATAACACAAAGTCAATAAATTAAGGTATGTTAATAACCTTTCTTTTTGCCTTTGATTGAGCATTCTTATCATCATCTCCATCTGACGAAGATTTGGTGCTAACATAGTTACAACTGCCAATCTCTGTACGACTAGTGCCATTTAACTTGTCATTTAGCTTTGCATCCGTCATCTTCATCATCATCTGAACTCTTTCGATGGCCATTCTTTGCTCAAGCAAGTCTACAGTATATGGGTATATAAAAATACATTGTTGGGGTGATTGACTTCCCCAGTCCTTGGACTCTACTACCATTTGGCTGCTTCCAAGGGCTGCTGATAGAATGTCATTTACCCCATGAGTTTGAAATAACTCTTGCTCGACTTCACTATTTAATTCATCATACAACAATATACATCCAAACTCAAGCTTTAGAATAGCATTTTTTATTGTTCAAATATACGCAAACATATGCAAACTTCATATTAAAGTAAACCTAATTAATAAAAATTGAACGCTCATAATTTTCTCTGCACACTAGCAACACATCAACCACAACTGGCTTCGGTCAAACTCTTTTTCAGAAACTTTAATCTCATCCTTCTATTTCATGTTAACGATTATAAAAGAGGACTTAAGTTTATAAGGTAAAAATAAAATTTCTGAATTATATAGACAATCTCCCCCTTTTTCATGATGAAAAAACACATTATAGAAAATCGATTCAGTTATAAAAAGCTCCCCCTTAATAAATTCAAGGTTAAAAAATAATTTCAAAAAGATTTAAAAGACTCCCCTACATAAATGGATATCAATATTTTTCATAACAAATAAATTTCTCAAATTTCCCCTTTATATTATATCTCCCCCTTCATCATCAAAAAGAACAAAAGCCCCCCTACCAATCATCAAAAACTCAATACTGGCATATTAGTTCAAGAATAACCAAAATATAAGGAAAGAACATAATAAGCAATCAAAGCAAATCCATATCATCCAAAACAAATACATAATCCAAAGTCATAACAACTATCCATGTAAACCAAATGCAACATAAAAGAAAAATAAAGCATGAAATGTTGGTGTGTTCAAATACAAGCATAAAAGACTACTGAGGTAGTGAGGATGGTGGTGATGGAGGTGGAAATAGATATGGAATACCAAAATGCTCAAAGAGGAGGGGCTGGCCGTGAATAAGCTGCTGCTGCTGCTGCTGAAACTCAGTATGCTGCATTGAGAGTATCCTCACCTCATCCATAAGTTGCTGAAGAGTAACCTCTTTAGAGGCAGAAGGCACTAGAGGTGATGAAGCAGATGCAGAGGGATCAAGAGCAAAGGCAATCATGGGAGGATCTCGACGTCGACGCTGGCCTCGAAACGGAAGCGAGAAATCAGGGAGTTGATCAGCAGGAACCACATCGTTGAGTTGCCGATCATCTCTCGAAGCAAGGAAAGTGTACTTGTTTTCAGTAAATTTGACCCAAGTGCCATCACTCCACTCAAAAGCTAAGCCAAAATCAATGTCATCCCCTATACCTTTAGATGGTCTACATGATCGTTCATTAATCGGAACCTCAAGGTATTTAAGGATTCGGGTAATGAAATGACCATACGGAAGGGAACGGGTAATCAAGCCAGGTGTGGTCAACATGGTTCGGATGATGGTATATCCTAAGTTAACCAGACGACGTCTAAGAATACAATCAATCAAAGCAACGTCCATGTGGGAAACCTCATCTAAATGCCCTACTCTGGCAAGAACAATGGACTGAATAAAGCGAAGCAAAATACGAGTTTGAAGACAAAGACATTGAGTATGGAAATGAATGGTATAGTCTTCAACAGAAAGGTCATTACGCGGACATATATTTCAAACGGCGTCAACATGAATATAGCTATCAATTTTGGGAGATTTCCCTGGTGAAAATATTTGTAGACCAAAATCGAATGATCCTTGATAGAGTTTAACAGGGAGACATCAAAATCAATCATAACTTCTCCGACATTGGTGATTACTCGAGTCTTATTCTCCTCAGAAACATCCATATTCGAGTAAAACACTTTCACCAAGTCAGAATAAACATTTTTATCAATCATAAATGTATTGATCCAACCAACATCACCCAACAATTGAAATAAATTTCTATGACTAATATGAAGACTATAAAGCCAATTGGGTTGTAAAACATAAAACGTGTTGAGTACCTAACGAGTCCTGAAGCTTTGATGAAACAGTTTAGCTAAATGTTTGTTGTTTCGAAAGTGTGTGGACTTAAAGGTGGATTGTTGGAAGAACCTCCAGCTTGCTGTAGCCGTTTGGTGGGCTGAACCAGTTCTTTGCCTTCACCACGAACTGGCCGCAAGCTTGACATTGTGATTTTGAGTGATTTGAAGTGAAATAAAACAATAAGAAGGGAGATGATGAGGATTGAAAGAGATTTTGAGAAGTAATTTGGTTAAAACATGGCTTAAGATGAAGAAATCTAGAGAGAGAAAAAATTGTTTGAAACCCTAAGTTTAAGTTCGGATCTAGTGAATTTGAGGTTGAAAATAGATTTGAAATGTGATTTTGGCCCCAAGAATGGATGAGGAATAAGTTTTATGGAATAATTTGAATCGAAAACAAGTGAAAATGATGGATTTTGAAGTGAAAGTGAGACATGACTAAACGGTTTTTAGAGAGAGAGGAGAATCGGTTTGCCAAAAATAAGTGAGGAAGATGAAACAGTTTTTAAAAACACGCATCCGGCTTGCCATTTAGCAGAACCAGTTATCCGGTTTTGAGGCAAAAAGTTGCCTCTCGAATTCGGCTTTTCAGATTGCAGAACCGGTTTGCCAATTTTGGGGCAGAAGCTTGGTTTTCGAATCCGGTTTTCCGGATGGCATAACCGGCTAGCCGGTTGTGAGGCAGAGAAGTGAAAACTATAACCAATTTTCCAGATTTCACCAATCGGTTAGCCAGTTAGTGTCCAGAAAAATTCAAATCGAAACCAGCTTACCGGTTTCTTTAACTGTTTGGCCGAATATTTTCCCAGAATTTTTCAAAAAAAATTTGGTTTACCAGTTTGAAGAACCGGCTGTCCGATTTTTATCTAGAAATAAAACTTCCTTAAACGGCTTACCAGTTTTGTAATTCGGTTATCCAAAAAAAGTCCAGAGAGCAACCAAAGCTAATCCGGCTTACCGGTTTGCTAAACCGGTTATCCGAAATTTGACTCTTAATGAATTTTGGCAAGCTTTTATACTTGTTTTATACACACCAATTTATTTTTTGCTTAAAAAATTGATCAATTTTAAATCGTTTTGAGATTCAAAACTTTTCAATAAGCCATTTAAAAATAAATGAAACATAAATGCATACAAGAACAAACATATCAACTCAATCAATAAATTGTAATTCAAGATGTAATATTCTTCATTCCAAGCTCATGTCTTATTTTTATAAAATGCTCTTCACTAAGAGGTTTTGTAAAGATATCCGCAAGTTAATTTTCAGTAGAAAGAAATTTAATTACAACATCTCTTTTTTGAACATGATCTCTAAGGAAGTGATGCCTAATTTCTATATGTTTAGTCCTAGAATGTTGAATGGGATTCTTGGATGGATTAATAGCACTAGTATTATCACACAAGATAGGTATTTGATCAAGATTAATACCATAGTCTCTAAGAGTTTGTTTCATCCAAAGAATTTGTGCACAACAACTACCAGCGGTTATATATTCAGCCTCGGTAGTTGAAAGAGCAACCGAGTTTTGTTTCTTACTAAACCAAGAGACAAGTGAATGGCCTAGGAAGTGACATGTTCCACTAGTACTTTTTCTATCAACCTTATATCCAGCAAAATCGACATCCGAATAGCAAGTTAAGTCAATATGAGTTCCCCTAGGATACCAAAGGCCAAGATTAATAATGCCAATTAAATATCGAAAAATTTGTTTAACAGCAAGCATGTGTGACTCTTTAGGACAAGATTGAAATCTAGCACACAAGCATACACTAAACATAATATCAGGCCTACTAGCAGTCAAATAGAGTAAGGATCCGATCATACCTCGATATGTCTTCATATCAACTTCCTTACCTTTCTCATCTTTGTCCAGCTTGATTGTAGTACTCATTGGAGTGCTTTTTGCCGTTCTATTATCATAGCCAAATCTTTTAAGTAGATCTTTCACGTACTTGGCTTGATTTATGAAAATTCCTTCCTCATTTTGTTTGATTTGAAGTCCAAGGAAGTACTTCAACTCTTCCATCATACTCATCTCAAATTCTTTGCTCATACAAGATGAAAATTCTTTACACAACAACTTATTAGTAGAATCAAAAATAATATCATCAACATAAATTTGAACAATAAGTATATCTTGGTTCTTATGCTTAACAAATAAAGTTGTGTCCGCTTTACCCGTCGAAAAATCATTATCTAACAAGAAGTTTTTAAGCCTATCATACCATGCTCTAGGTGCTTGTTTAAGTCCATACAAAACCTTAGATAACTTATACACATGATCTGGAAATTTTTCATTTTCAAAACCCGGAGGTTGTTTCACATATACTTCCTTCATAATATAACCATTTAAGAAAGCACTCTTGACATCCATTTGATATAAAATAAAATCTTTATGACATGCAAAATTTAAAAGCATTCTAATGGATTCTAGTCTAGCTACAGGTGCAAATGTTTCATCAAAATCAATTCCCTCTTCTTGGTTGTAACCTTGAGCCACTAATCTAGCTTTATTTCTTACAACTACACCGAATTCATCCATTTTGTTTCTAAATATCCATTTAGTGCCTATAATGGATTGATGTTCCGGATTAGGAACTAATTCCCACACATTGTTTCTCTCAAATTGATTCAAGTCCTTTTACATTGCCATAATCGAAGATTCATCATTTTCCACATCCATAAAGGATTTTTGTTCAATTTGAGAAATAAATGTAGCATGCTCATATGTGTTCCTTAGTGATGATCTAGTTGTAACACTTCGTAAGGGATCTCTTAAAATTACATTCTTAGGGTGAAAAGAAACATACCTCCACTCCTTGAGGAGTGTTTGAGAAGTACCTTCATTTTGCTCTGCATTTGTTTCTTCATGATGCTCTTCTTGAATTCCATGAGGTGCATCATTTTAGTTATCATTTTATGATTCTTCTTGTTGTTCTTCTTCTGCATTATCATCAACAACTCCTTTCTCCGCAAAGGAGGGGCTAGACTCATCAAATGTAATGTGTATAAACTCTTCCACAACCAAAGTTCTTTTATTAAACACTTTATAAGCTTTGCTTGTGTTTGAATACCCAAGAAAAATTCCAACATCTGATTTTAGATCAAATTTACCTAGATTATCTTTTGTGTTCAAAACAAAATATTTGCATCCAAAAACTTTGAAATAGCCAATGTTGGGTTTTTTATCTTTCCAAAGCTCATATGGAGTTTTATTAAGATTAGGTCTAATCAACACATGATTCAAAACATAACAAGCGGTGTTGACGGCTTCGGCCCAAAAATATTTTGGCAAAGAGTTTTCATTTAGTATGGTCCTAACCATTTCTTGAATAGACATATTCTTTCTCTCTACAACTTCATTTTGTTGAGGAGTCCTAGGTGATGAAAATTGATGCTCAATGCCAAACTCATTACAAAAGTTCTAAAATGCATAATTTTCAAATTCTCCATCATGATCACTTCTAATACAAGAAATACTACATCCATTTTCATTTTGAATCTTTTTTGCAGAAAACTCTAAATGCATCTAAGGCATAATCCTTATTAGCTAAGAATAATACCTATGTGAATCTAGAATAATCATCCACAATTACAAAAGCATAATATTTGCCATTTAAACTAGCATATCTAGAAGGTCCAAACAAATCTATGTGAAGTAATTAAAGAGGTTTTGAAGTAGATATATTTTTCTTGCTTTTGAAATAACTTTTGATTTGTTTTCCAAATTGGCAAGCTTCACAAATTCTATCTTTTTGAAAATTGATTTTTGAAAGACCTTTAACCAAATCATTTTTCATGATTTTTGAAATCAAATCCATGCTTGCATGACCTAATCTTCTATGCCACAACCAACCATCATCATGCAATGCGGAGAAACATTTATCATTTGAGGATGCACAATCTCTATTGATGGTATAGACATTGATACATCTATTTCCTACAAACAAGATCTTGCCATCACATGCATTCTTAATAAGACATTTTGATTCATCAAAGATAACTTTATATCCTTTATCACATAATTGACTAATGCTAAGCAAATTATGTTTTAAGTTTTCAACTAAACATACATTTTCAATAAAGATAGAGAATACATTACCGACATTGCCTATACCAATGATTTTTCCTTTTGAGTTATCTCCGAAGGATACATCTCCACCATTCTCGATCTTGGTAAAGCTTGAAAATCAAGAATAATTCCCTGTCATGTGTCATGAACAACCAATGTTCAAGTACCATTTATTCTTCTTTTTCTTCAAGCCCTACAGAAAAAATCTCAAGTCTTAGGTACGCAAACCTTTTTGAGTCCTTGAATGTTAGCAATGGTTCCTTTTGGAACCCAAACACATTTCACACCATAATATGCATTTCTTTTTACTAGACATCTATTTTTCATATGACCATCTTGATTACAATAATGACATACAACTTGATTTTTAGTGGAGGTACTCTTCACAAAATAAGTCTTGTAATATTTTTGTTTCAAATTTGGCTTGTAATCAATCCCTCCTTTGTCAAACACATACTTTTGTGAATTAAGCAAGTTATCCAACATCTTTTGCCCATTTGTAAATTTTAGCACAATCTCATTTAGATCATTGCTCTTCTTTCTAAGCATTTCATTTTCATTTTTCAAGTCATTCACATGTGATTCTAAATGCTTATGTGAAGTGCTAGAATTCTCAAATAATGCATCTTTATCATTCAATGTTTTATTCTCTAATTCTAGGCATGCAATCTTTGTACTAAATGATTCATTTTCATTTTTAAGCTATACCATTTTCTTTTTAAGGCAAACATTCTTTTTACCCATTTTCGTCAATTCATCATGCAATTCTTTAAAGGCATCATATAATTCATCATATGTAAGAAGATCACTTACCTTATCAAATTCATCACATGATTCTTCCCAAAGGCCATGAGAGCTAAATTTGTCATTTATTGTTGCTCTTCCTCATCATTTGTTTCCTTATCGCTATCATCCCACGTGGCCACCATAGCTTTCTTCTTAAGTTTGTTGAGGAGAGGGCATTCTGGTCGTATATGTCCGGGCTTCTTGCATTCATAGCAAGTGATTGGCTCTTTCTTCTCCTTTTTATTCTTATAACCTCTGAACTTTCTCTGCTCATTATTTTTCTTGTAAAATTTTCTGAATCTTCTAGCCAACATTGCCAACTCCTCAAAATCCATCTCGCTTTCCTCATTACTTTCACGTTTTGAGGCTTTGAGAGTAATACTTTTCTTCTTTTCCTCATGCCATTTTTCTGCTGCCAAATCCTCTTCATATGAAAGAGAGATCCAATTAAATCATCAATAGGTAAGACATTTAAATCTTTGGCTTCTTTATTGGCAGTTCTTTTTTGTCTTCATTCCTTAGGTAGCAACCTAATGATTTTCTTAACTTTCTCGTTATTAGAAAAAGTTTTTCCTAGGGCTTCTAAAGTGTTCACTATGTCCGTAAATCTAGTATACATAAAATATACACTCTCATTTTGTTCCATTTGGAACAATTCATATTATCGAGTTTACCTACTAATTTTTTACTCTTTCACTTGATTCATGCCTTCATAGACAACTTCAAATTTGTGCCAAATTTCATTAGCACTTTCACAACTAAACACTCTATGAAACTCTTTCTTATCTAGTGCACAAAATAAGGCATTCATAGTTTTGGAATTTAGAGAATCCTTTCTCTTTTCCAATTCATTCCATTCCTGTAAAGGTTTTGAAATATCTTCTCCGACTTCGTTTTTAGTCAAAGGCATGAAAGGACCATCATTAACAATTTCCCAAATTTCTTAATCTAAAGCTTGCAAGTAAATTATCATCCTAGTTTTCCAATACGAGTAATTATTTCCATTAAAATATGGTCGTCTAGTGGTGGATTGTCCTTCCCTAAATGTAGAATTATTATGAGTTGCCATTGATCTTTAGCTCTAAACGGTTAAGTCTAAACAAGAGCACCAAGCTCTAATACCAAATGAAATACAAGTGCGCAACCCAAGAGGGAGGTGAATTAGTATTTTAAAAATTATTCTAACAAACCACACAATAATCCAATCTAACGCCTTAATAAATTCGAAAGCAATAAGTTCAATAAAAGCACAATAATAAATTAGTAAGAGAGAAGAGAAACAAACACATGAAATTTTATGTGGTTCGGCAATCCCTGCCTACGTCCACGCCTCCAAGCGACCTAAGCTTAAGGTTTTCACTATCCAAGCCTTCCAAGGCTTAAAATGCTCACAATTGACTTGAAGGTGTCAATGAACCTTTACAATACAGAGATTAACTCTCAATCTCTTCACTCAAGTGTCTCACATACTCAAACACTCATAAATTTATGAGAAAAATGAAGATTACAATAAAAACTCTCTTACGGAGTAGGTATACAAAATGAAGAACAAAAAATGATTCAATGTTTAATGATTTACGAATTAAGAGCTCAACATATCTTGTGTGCTTTTTGTTTTTGCTTGCTAGAGAGCTTGGAAATGAATTGGATTTGAGTTTATCTAGTTTGAGCTCAAAAACTAGTTGTTATTTACTTTTTACTTATAATCGGCTTACCGTTTATGGTATCCGATTAGCCGCTTGCATGTTATCGTTAAGGCAAAAATTTAAATTTTAGAACATCTGGCATGCTGCTTATAATAACCGGATAGCCGTTTATGCTCCAGAAACTTGCTGTCCAACAACCGGATTACCGCTTACGAAATTCGGATAGCCGCTTTTCATCCAGAGAGTTTCTGCCCAATATCCGGCTAGCCGCTTAGCACATCCGGTTAGCCACTTACTACAGTAACCGGTACAATGCACTATTTTCTAAAATTATAATTTGACCCTAAAACTTTCTATAACCATACTATGGCCCAAAACATTATAAACTTTACAAATAAGTCTAATTTCAGAATTTCTAAATAATACTTTGTGAATCCAAAAAATTTATGAAATTATGATATTGCCCAAACTATGTTAAATTAAAAAATGGCCCAAAATATTTAAATATTTTCAAATAGGTCCAAATCCGAAATTCAAAACAATATTGATTAAAATCAAAGATTGTAAAATTCTTTCAACTTTAAAAAATAACTTAACTCCATAAAATCATTTTCTTATTTTAAAAGCACAATATATTAAACTTTATTTTAACTACTTTCAATTTTCTTTAATCAACACATGTGGTTTGTTATTATCAAAATTAATATTTATACCCATATAGGCTAACAACCTGTAATATAAGGACTTTGTGAGCTAATGCCCAATAAGATTAGATTTTGATGCATGTATAAATTATTATGCATATAGATGACCATATTAAGTTTTTAAAAAAAACTTAGAAAATACAAAACAACTTTATTAGGGCCCTAGGTATGTTGCACTACAAGGCTGACACTTTTATTCTTCAAACAATATGCCCTTGAGCTTGATTAGTTGATCTTTTGGGTGTTACGTATCATCGTCTCTAAAAGATTACCTTTTACTAAGCTTGGAGGTTTGCCCTCTTTGGGAACTTTACCACCTTATAGTACAATAACCCATTTTTCAGAAATTTATTTTCTAGAACATCTTGTTATAAAATAGTCCATGAAATGCATGCGTTCAATACAACTTATATCATAACATGTGAAGTTCCTAGAGGAACAACAGAATTAACATACAATGGTATTTAAGGACAATATTCTTTAATGCAAGCGACAGTGCCGTCTATATGAAGATTAAACAAAATGGGACTATAATATAGGCGGCATAGCCGACCATATAAAGATTTAGATTATAACTAATCACATCATAGTAGCCATCACAAGATAAAGGAATTTGTTAAAACTGAAGTTAAGTATGAAAAGAATTTTGTCCCTTCATTGCAGTTAAAGTGTTACTTACCTCTTGACCTTGACATTTCTAGACCTTTCTAAATTAAGGATTTCTCTACTCTTGATGTTATGACTTAGAATAGAAGTGGTTGAAATTTCTAGGTTGCATTGAAAATGAAAGGGGCTAAGGGGTATTCATAAGATTTCTTAAGACTAATGGATGGCTAGGACTTTACCACCATTACTCTTGATCAATTTGTTGAGATTATCCTTTATAAACACCTCACTAAATTCTAGAATTCTCATCTATCTCTACAAACTTCTCTTACATCATCACTTAAGTCATTGCTTATATCACCATTACTCATATCATTGTTTATGTCATCATTACTTAGAATTAAATATTTTATATTATTATCATTATCATTATTATTTTAATACTTAAGGGGACTTGTTAGTTTAAAATGAATTATATTATATTCAAGTGAGGAAGATGGTACCTCACAAAAATACTTCATCATACCAGTGATGGAATTTTTATCGTTTGAGCTTGAGACTTGTAGGGTTGTTGCTAAGACATCAACCCCACTGTTTTGTGTAACACTGTTGCTATCTCGATCCCTCGTTGCAAAATTAAAACCATTTATGAGGTACCTTGAATATGCAATCACAGTGTGGGTAGGTTTGCTTGGAAAGATCCTAATAGTTTCATCAATATTTAAACCATTTGCTATCATGTTTGTTACCTACAAGTCGAGAACAGATTATGAGTTACTAATGACAAATGTAATATTGTTGTTAAGGATAAAATTGTCAAATACTAACCTTCATTTGTAACTAATCAGAAAAGCTATGAGCGTGCTCGGTTTCTAACCAATGAGCCCATTTTGATTGCTTTAGGAATTTTGCAATATCTTATGTTCCCTACCACATCAATATTGAAAGAGTCAGTTGTTGTTTATTGAGATTCGGAAAAATTTTTGTAAATACTAATGAAAATTATGACTTAGTGTATATAAGATTGCAACTGTACGTTGTTTTCCAGAATGAAAATATGTGCTTGCTGTAGTAGAGCAGCATCAATCATATTAACATCTTCACCTCCTAAAGGCTTTTCAATTGTATAATCAATTATACAATTAGGTGGTAGTCCAATAAAATCGTGATTTGAGAGATATTCAGTACAAGATCTAAGTGCTTCCTCTGCAACATATCATTTAGTAATGCAACCCTCGGGTCGATAGTGGTTATGAACATAACCGTTTAACGTTTTCATGGATACATCCAACAAAAGTGAACCGGTCCACATAATCTGACTTGGTTAATAAGATGTACAGTTAAATGAACCATTATGTCAAAAAAGACTGGTAGGAAGTATTACTCAAACAAGCACTTAGTGACGAAATGATAATTTTCTAATTTGTCAAGAGATTCTATGTCTAACACCTTACTACACAGCGAATTAAAGTGAAAGCACATCCTAATAACAACTTTTCTAACATTTTGGAGTAAACAATCACGAATTGCTAAGGGTAATAGTTGTTGCATCAAAATATGACAATCGTGTCCTAATGTTTGAAGAATAACCTTCCAGAACTTTAGTTTTTAATAAAGTTTGACAAAACTTCATTTTTTTCTTCTTTACTCATGGTAAAAGGTGTTCCAAGTAAGGTACTTTTATCATTTTCACCAGGAACCAATTTCTCCCTAATTTTTATTTCTATAAGGTCTTTTCTAGCCTTTGCCTCAACTTTTATCTTTCTAAGTTGATGAAGTAGTGTGTCATAGATGCTGTCAAACACATTTTTCTCAATATACATCACATCTAACAAATGACGAACTAACAAATGTTGCCAATATTCCAAATAAAAAAAATGATTTTCTTTTGAATAGTTTACTGCTATCATCATCACAATAATCACGCTTTTGCTTGTTGCCTTTGTGCTTTCTACTTTTGTAGTCAATATCATCCACTAATTTCAAAATATCTTCACCAATAAAAGTTTTAGAAGGTTCTTCCTTTTCTGTCTTATTATTAAAGACCTTTTTAAGTGGCTTAAATGATTGGTTACTTGGTAAAAATCGATGGTGCCCTACATATACACACTTTCTACTATGGTAAGCCATACTAACTGCTTATTTGGCCCATAAACTAGACAAGCATAATGGCCTTTAACAGAACATCTAGAGAGGTTCTTATACGTTAGAAAGTCACATCCAGAGAACATCTAAAAAGGTTCCTATGCTAAAAGCTAAAATTATTTAGGCAATAGAAGAATTTTGCTAAACTAAAGAGAGATACTATAACACTCACGGCTCACTTTTCTTTTTCTCTTCTAATTCTTCTCAAGCACGTTTTGTATCCAATGATATCTCACATTAATATCCAAGTAAATGGCACTCTGACTATTGTAGTACACAACAAAGCTGTCTTACTTCACACTCAACTCTTGTAAGAAATGCTTTACCTACAAGGTTTCTTTGCAACCTTCAGTGATTGTAATATATTCTGCTTCTGTAGTAGACAAAACAACACAATGCTGATGTTTAGACTGCCATGAGACTGTTCCCCCCATAAAGGTGAACAAATATTCTGATAGGGATTTTTTAGAATCAACATCTCCTGTTATATCTGCGTCTGTGTACACTTGTAACACAAGTTTTTCACCACCAAAATATAAATATGCCTTGGAAGTGCCTTTTAGATATTTGAAAATCCACTTCACTGCTATCCAGTGCTCTTTGCCCAAATTAAAGAGAATTTGACTGACTACACCAACTACATAAGCAATGTCTAGTTTTGTACAAACCATGGTGTACATCAAACTAACAATCGCTGAAGCATAAAGAACTCTTCTCATTTCTTGCTTTTCTTTCTCACTTATAGGACAATGCTCGAAACTAAGCTTGAAATGGCCTGCAAGTAGAGAACAAACAGATTTCACCTGCAAGTAGAGAACAAACATATTGTACCTGACTCATGTTAAATCTTTCAAGAGCCCTTTCAACATATGCTTCTTGAGATAGCCATAAATTACCAGATTTTCTATAAATCTTCATGCCAAGAATCTGTTTTACCGGTCCCAAGTCTTTTATTGCAAAAGACATACTAAGCTCTCTCTTCAAATTGTCAATTTTATTAGCATCCTCACTAACAATCAATATGTCATCCACATAAAGCAGAAGAATGATAAAATTTTTATCACAAAAACACAATGATCACACATAGTCTTATGGAAGCTTTAATTCTCCATAAAAGAGTCAAACTTCTTGTACCACTATCTTGGTGCTTGTTTTAAACTTTTCTTCTACACAAGTTCTTCTTTGCCTTTTATACTAAACCCCGTCAGGTTGCTCCATCTATATATCCTCTTTTAAGTCACTGTGTAAGAAAGATATCTTTACATCAAGCTGCTAAATCTCCAACTTAAAGTTAGCCACTAATCTCAAAACAACTCGAATAAAAGACATCTTCACCACAGGAGAAAATATTTCTTCAAAGTTAACATATTTCTTCTGACCGAAAGGTCCATTTTCCTTTAGGAAGCTTTACTAAGTCATAAGTGTAGTTCTCATTCAAGGATTTCATCTTCTCTTGCATGTCTTTAACCCCCCCTTATTTTTATGCTGGTGAGACATGGCTTCTTTAATACATTTTGGCTTCCTTTCATCTGTAAGCATCACATATTCATGTGGAGGATATCTAGTGAAAGGTCGCCGTTCTCTAGTAGATCATCTTAATTCTGGCTCAATTGGTGGTGTTAACGATTTTAGAGGTGCCTGATCAACTAGTTCTGTTAGACCATCATCATTATCCTCTCTAGCTCCTCCATGATCATCATAAATTAAAAGTGGAAAAACTAAAGTTTGAATAATAGGAATCTCTGGAGATGACTAAAACTCATCACTTTTCTCTATATCGCCAACTATCTGATCTTCTAGAAACACGACATCTCTATTTCTAATTAGTTTTCTTACCACTGGATCCCATAATCTGTACCCAAATTCTTCATGTTCATAGCCTAAGAAAATGGATCCATTGGCATTATCATCAAGCTTCGATCTTTCATCTTAAGGGATATGAACAAATGCTCTACAACCAAACATTCTCAAGTATTTATAAAAAAACATATTTTTTGGTCCAAATTCTCTCAGGTACATCGTCATCTAATAGAGCTGAAAGAGAAACGTTAATCAAGTCAATTGCAGTATGCATAGCCTCTGTCCAAAAAGATTTAGGAAGCTAGGCATCATAAAGTGACTAGTATTAAAAATTTTTTGATTATCAAGCAATAAAAATGTTATTTTGTGCTTATATTATAATTTATATTTATGTTTATATAATATATTAGAAATTATTAATTATGTCTTAACTATATTTTATTTTATGTATTTTTGTGTGTTTATTAGATAAAATATTAAATTCGCGTAATTCGAACTCCAAACAGAAAAACGGATGTCAAATTTAGATTCCGAAGGTTCGAAAACTTTAAGATGAGTCAAAACCAGCTTAAAATTAAGATTGTGCAAAAAGCTGACTTTTTATGTTGACTAAGCATTGATTGGATGATAAAATGAGCTTACAATAGATATAAGTGCATTGGATAATTGGCCATTTTGACTATATCTCAACCATTCATGATTTAATGGCTACGATCGTGCCACGTGGTAATGGTTGGTGAAGCAAGTTGTAAGATCCGAATCTTTGTATTCAGGTCGACCCGATCCAACCATTAACTCGTTAAATTTCAACCGTTCTTTGACCAAATCGGACACTTAACATAATGCCACGTGTAATGTTGACTTTTGAAGTTTGACCAGCCGTTAGATCCTAATTTAATGGCTGTGAGGAGCGCATGTATAAAGCTTATGATGGATCACAAAACACTAGATTATGAATTTATTTTTCTATAAATAGAGCCTCATTTTTATGTTTTAGGCATCTTTCTTCTTCTGAATTTCTCTCAATTTCCCTGTAATCTTATTGTTCAGGTGTATTTTAATATTTTGAATAATTATTTTTATAAATAAATTTAGTTTTATTTTCAATTTTAGTTGTTTTTATTCCTTTTAATTATGAGTAATTTAATTTTAATAATTATTTTTATTCCAATTATACTTAGCTAACTAATAATAGTTAAGGTAAGATAAAACTCTTAGGAAATAAATATGATTTAATCAAATTCTATTTTTGATTATATAAATTAAATTATTTTGTATTTAATTTATACATATTTTATATTTTGAAATTTTAATTTATTGTAGACAAATAAAAGAGTTTGGCTAATAAATTCTTAATATTTTAATATAAGGTATGGTAAAATGGTTTTTTGACTTATTGTAGATAAATTAAATTTTGGCACAATAAATACTTAATTCATATTAAAATTAAGGGGAAAATAATAATAATTGATATAATTAATCTTTTGGGCATTAGATTTAAAACAAATGGCAAAAAGAATTTATTAAATTTTATTTACTACAAAGAATTGATATATAACCCTAACTAATTCAATTTCGTAGTTTTATTTAAATTAAGTTGTTTATATTCAAGTTTTATTTTCATTTTTAGATAAAATAGATAAACAAATTAAATCATTTCTCTATGAATTGATCTCGGACTCATCGAGCTATAATATAACAAGACACTTTTATACTTGAGAGTTAGAAATCACTTTTTATTTGTGTCAGAAAGCATACACCTAACTCTCTCTTCAATCATTCTATTTATCCTTTCTGCAACGCCATTCTGTTGGGGGATTTTAGGTACAGTCTTCTCAAGTTTTATTCCATGAGATCTGCAATAGTGCTCAAAATGATCCTCTTTACTCACCATCATTGTCTGCCCTGACACACTTTAGTTTTCTTCTTGTCCCTCTCTTAACATTAGCATGGAAGAACTTAAATGTATTAAGCACTTGGTCTTTAGATTTCAAAGAAAAAGCCTACATTTTTTCTAGAATAATCATCAATAAAAGTGTCATGACCCAGCTCAAACCTAATAAGATATTGTCCGCCTTGGGTCTTAACAAGTCCCGCATGATTTTGTTTCTGGGGCGCCCATACACCCTAAAACACGTCTTGCCAATTAAGGTGTAGATCACCCCTCATAAACCCAGCATCTCTCCTGTGCTTTATTGATGTAGGATTCGCCTAGGGTGAACATATACCCCCCTTTGGGGACTCAGCGTCCTCACTGAGATTTGCCCCACTATCGCTTAAGAGGACATACGGAGCCGCACTGATACATAATGTGCACCCTAGGAAAAAAACCGTGTCAAGGCCCAAAGCGGATAATATCTTGTTAGGTCTGGGTTGGGTCATGACAAAACATCACAAAGTAAAGTGCACCTCATATTAATCTACTTTGTATCATGCAAACATCAATGTGAATCAAATCAAGTGTTTGCAAATTTTCTAGATGGACAAAAGCTTTTAAAAGCTATATTGTTTGCCTTCTTTTTAAGAAATAAACACAAGTCATGAGGGACATACTTGCGAAGCTGAGTAGAAATCATTTTCTAGTAAGAGTTTCTAACCCTTTCTGACCAATGTGACCAAGACTTTTATACCATGTCTCAATGTCAGAATCTTTTACAACCACATTCATATCTTCTTTCTTAATCTTGGCTTCTATCACATAGAGAGTGTTTACTTTTCTCCTCTTAGCTAATACTAAGGAGCCTTTAGTGAGCTTCCATTTTCCTTCAGCAAATTGGTTGGTATAACCATTATCATCAAGCTTGCCTATAGCGTTCAAATTAAGGCGAACATCTAGTACATGTCTAACATCTTTAAGCAACAACTTACAGCCAATTCTGGTTTCCAAGCAAATATCTCTTATACCCACAATCTTGTATGCTCTCTTATTTCCCATCCGAAAATGACCATAATCACCATTAACATAGGACGTAAAGTAATCATGATATGTAGTAACATGAAACGAAAACCTAATTCAATCACCCAATCACTGGCATGACAAGTGAGATTTATAGAGCTCTCATTATAAACAATACGCATATCACCATTAACTATGGCTGTAGTGTTCTCTTTGTCATTTTTTTGAGCATTACCCTTTTTATTTCGCTTATTCCCTTTTCCACAATCTACACTCCCTTTTAACGTGACCTATTTTCTGACAACAAAAAGTTTCTCCTCTGGGACTTAGATCTTCCTCTAGGGTTATCATTGTTCTATTGGCGGGAATTTTTTCTTTGGCTTCTCCCTTGCCTTTTTTGCTTTTCTGAAACAAGTGCATCTGACTTAGAGGGAATTGCTTCAACACTTTTTCTTCTAGATTCATTATTTTGCAGCCTATCTGTAACTATATCCAAGGTTAATTTTCAGTTCGCCGTTGAATTATTCACTGATACTACTAATGTCTCCCAATTGTTAGGCAAAGAACTAAGCAATAACAATGTTTGTACCTCATCATCTAAAATAATTTTCATAGTAGTCAACTGATCAACTAAGCCCTAAAACTCACTAGTGTATTCAATTATACTACGTCCCTCCTTATATTTTAAGCTAACAAGCCTTTTCATTATATTGCCTTTATTTTGTGTTGTCGGTTGCTCATAAATCATCATTAATTTTCCCCAAAAAACATCAGCCCTAGATTCCTTCACGACATGGTGGTGCACACTTTGATCAACCCATGACCTAATAGTACCTACGACCTTTTGATTTAATTATGTCCACTTCACATCATCTAAATCAAGGCGTCTAGCTTCTTCGCCTTCAATGAGTTCTTGTAAGTCTTTCATGTACAACAAATCTTCCATCCTAAACTTCCAAAATATCATAATTTTATGATTTTAATTTAATCATCCATGCGAAGGACTTCTCCGTCTCAACCACACAAGTAATAGAAAAACATAACCAGACACTATGATGCTAGTCCGTTGGCAAAGGGACTCACACAAGCAACTACAAATTAAGCGAAAACAAAACTCTTTTCCTCTTTGTGTGATTAAAATAGGATGTGTACCACAAATAAATTGGTAGAAAAATAAACTAACAAAATCCAAAATAATAAATCAACCACAAGAGATATAGATTTTTACGTAGAAAACTCAAAGCGGGAAAAATCATGGGACTATATTCCAATATAATCTTCCACTATATTAATAGAATTACAGTATAAATTCTTCTCTAGATAACACTAAAGGCTAATAACATCAAGAATCTCAATGTTATTGGTTTACAGTAACAATCTAATATCTATCTCTTCAACAAGTAGATATCTCAAATAATAACTAACGAGAAAATAAAATAAAAGTCAAGAACAATAAGATTGTAAATAAAATAAAGTCAAAAATAATAGGATTGTAAAGAGTAATGCAAGGAATTTAATCTCAAAAATTGAAAAAAATCAGAATTAATTTCACTTTTCAATGTTTAATTAAAGATTAAAAATCTTATTGTAACGGTTAGCCATTGTCTTTTTCTCCTTTTCATCTTTTTCTTCTCCCCTTTTTGGCGGGCCGCCACTTACTTTTTAAAGCGAAATTTTATGAAAAATTTCGTTCAGCGTCTTCAAGATTTCATTAATTATTTAAATGTTCAAATTAATAAAGATTGCTCTTGGGCCACCCAAATGAGATGGACCCAAGAGCCCCTACAGTGCTGGATCTTTTATTGGAGAAGGCTCAAGACAGCCTTCATGGCTGATGAGTGATAAGCAAAGTATTGAGATATGTCTCATGCCTCCATGCTTACTTTTGACAATTGACATAAAGAAAAAATAGGATCGATGATGTAGAAGTTGAAAAGAATATAATTCGAATTGTTGATTATAAAAATTATTTATAGTGGCCATTCTCAAACTGATAAGTAGAAGGATTGCCTATAGTTTGAACCTAGAGAAAATAACGGAAACAATTGAGGGATTAAAATCAAAATTTAGCTTATTTACGTATAAATTTTATTGTTTGGCTCTCTCAAATTCATTGGTTTAGGATGAATCTAGATTCTCTTTTGATAAGAACTTTTCGTGAGCAAAATACAATTACATAGGTAAATATTACTCTCATTGATTTCAAAGCCCTTAATTTCTTAGTGGTTTTATAATAAAGCAGCGAACTCGTTACAATCATTATTCTTAGCATAAGTGCAACTGAATGAGGAGAGCACCATAAGCCTGCCGAATAGTCAAGAAGCTGATTTGATCTAAGTTGCTGATACGTCAAAGATAGTTATATGTATCAGCTGCAATTGTAATAAAGTAAGAATTTGTTTGTAGTGTATAGAACTTTCCAGTAGCTCCTGTGACTAATTGGTTAGATTCATTTGAGTAGTTATATAAACAAACTTGTAATCATTCTTTTGATTAATTGCAATAATAACATAAGTGAGTACTAATTTCAGAACCCTCCTTAGCTTTCTCTCATTTTCTATCATTTTCTCTCTTTCCAAACACTCATACTACATTGGTAACTCAAATAGAATAACAATTACAATCATGAAATCATAACTAACTCAAGATTAAGATTACAGTAAAATCAATGCCTATGAGATTTAATAAGTCTGACAATCATTTCAAGGTTAATTAAAACTCATATGTGATCCTGTTCAATGTAGTCGTACTACATCAATAAATTCATACATGATTAAGACAAACCATTCAATGAATTTATTACAGTCTATACCTAAATAAAGTGTCCAACTTTATTTATCAACTGCGAATATAATTTATTTAATCATAAGATAACTTGTATTTATGTCTTCTGTGAATCCACATGGTGATCACATAAATACATATAATATGATCAAATGGACTTTACTCAAAATATTAATGCAATTAAGATACTTGAATAAAATACCTCATTTATTTTATTAATCAGAAAAATTGTTTATTACAATTAAATAAACATATATACTTTTAAAGAGCACATTTTCCCAACAATCTCCCACTAGCTCTCAAAGCATATTTGGCATGTCACGCATGCCTATGGATTCTAAGTGCAAGTTAAAAGGGTTCCCAGGTATGGCCTTAGTAAAAGGATCTGCCAAGTTTTGCTGTGACGCAATCTGAGTAACCTCCACATCACCTCTCTACACTATATCCCTTATGAGATGATACTTTCTCTCATTATGTTTTTGTTTCTTGTGGTTCCTTGGTTCCTTCGATTGAGCTACCGCACCACTATTATCACAAAATAGTTTAAGGGGTGCAGTAACAGCCGGTACCACCTCAAGATCTTGTAGGAACTTACGGAGCCATACAGCTTCTTTTGCAGCTTCAGATGCAGCCACATATTCAGCTTCAGTTGTGGAGTCTGCGATACAAGATTGTTTCACACTCCTCCAACTAACAGCTTCACTTCCTAATGTAAACACATAGCCGGAAGTTAATTTTCTGGAATCCTTATTTGACATAAAGTCAGAATCAGTATAATCCACTGGAATGAGTTCATCACCGGAATACACAAGCATATAATTTTTAGTTCTTTTTAGATACTTTAATATATGCTTGACTGCAGTCTAGTGTTCAGGTCCAGGATTAGATTGATATCTACTAACCATTCCTACCGCAAAACAGATGTCTGACCTAGTGCAAAGTATGGCATACATGAGACTTCCCACAGCTTCTGCATAGGGAACTCTTCTCATTTTCTCTATCTCTTCAGATGTTTTAGGTGATTGATCTTTAGAGAATACAATTCCATGTCTGAATGGTAATAAACCAGTCTTGGAATTTTCCATGCTAAATCTATCCAATATCTTATCGATAAAGACCTCTTGAGACAAGGCTAAAGTTTTATTCTTTCGGTCTCGCAGTAATTTGATACCAAGAATATAACTTGCCTCTCCCATGTCTTTCATATCAAATTGTTTTGCTAACCAGCTCTTTATTGTAGTCAATACTTCTATATCGTTTCCAATTAGGAGAATATCGTCTACATAAAGAATTAGGAAGGCTACAGATTTTTCCTGAATTTTCTTGTACACACATGGCTCATCAATGTTCTGAATGAATCCAAACGATTTAATCGCTTGATCAAATCTGATGTTCCATGACCGGGATGCTTGCTTCAATCCATAAATGGATCTCTGTAACTCACATACCATGTGTTCTTGGCCTTTTTGTATGAATCCACCTGGTTGCTGCATGTAGATATCTTCTTCAAGAAGCCTCTTAAGAAGGCAGTCTTGACATCCATTTGCCAAATTTCATAATCTAGCACTGCAGCAATGGAGAGCAGAATCCTGATGGATTTAAGCATAGCAACCGGAGAAAAGGTTTCCTCATAATCGATACCCTATTTTTGAGTAAAACCTTTGGCTACTAATCTTGCTTTAAATGTTTCCACCCTTCCGTCTACTCATCTTTTTCTCTTGTAGATCCACTTGCACCCATAGGTTTTACCTTATTTGGTACTTCTACAAGTTCCCAGACTTTATTGGAATACATAGATTCCATTTCTTAATTCATGGCCTTTTTTCAAAATTCGACATCTCTGTCTATTAGAGCTTCGTTGTAGCTAATGGGATCTTGTACATGTTCTTCTGAGATAGCCATATAGGTTTCTCCCAATAGTATCTCGCAGGTAACCTAGTTACCCTCCCACTACGACAAGGTTCTAAAAATGATGGTTGTTCAGGGATAATCCTGTGTTGATCAGTTGGTTATTGTTGTTCTTCCTGTTCTATAATAGTTGTTGAAAGCTGAGCATCAACCTGATCACCTGACAGCTCTTCAAGTATTACCTTACTCTTAGGTTTGAAGTTATTCATATAGTCTTTCTCGAGGGAAGTGAAATGTGTGCTCACAATCACTTTCCTATCTTGAGGACTATAAAATAAACCTCCTTGTGTTCCTTTAGGATACCCCACAAACATACAAACCTCAGAACGTGAATTCATTTTGTCTGCCTTTGGTTTTAACACATGTGCTGGTGATCCCCAAATACGGACATGTCGTAAACTTGGTTTGCGACTCGACCATAGTTCTATTAGGGTTTTAGGCACTGATTTAGATGGAACTAAGTTCAAGAGGTAAACAGCAGTTTCCAGTGCTAGTCCCCAAAAAGAGATTGGCAATGTTGAATAATTAAGCATAAATCTCACCATATCCAAAAGAGTTCTATTTCTCCTTTCAGCTACCTTATTTTGTTGTGGTGTTCCTAGGGCAGTTAACTGAGATATAATCTCATTTTCAACCAGATACTCTTTGAAATCTCCTGAGAGAAATTCACCACCTCGATCAAATCGAAATTTCTTTATGTTCTTATCTAATTGTTTTTCTGTCTCAGCCCTATACTCTTTGAATTTCTCAAGAGCTTCAGACTTATTATTCATTAGATAAACATAACCGTATCTCGAGTAATCATCAGTGAAAGTTATGAAATACTCATAACCTCCTCGAGCTTGTACATTGATCGGTCCACATACATTTGTATGTACCAATTCAAGTGGTACTATTGCACGTACACCTTTGGCCGAGAACGGCTTTTTGGTCATTTTCCCTTCTAAACATGATTCACAGAGTGGCAATGATTCATTTTATGTAGACCCAAGAGCCTATCTTTCATCATTCTCTGTATCCTATTTTGGTTTATATGACCCAAGCGTAAATGCCAGAGGTAACATTAGTTGGAAGAAATTTTTTTTTCTTAGATAAATATATATGCTTATCATTATTGATTACTGTGTCATGCATAGAATGGATCATAGGACTTAAATGATATAAATTATCTTTCAATGTACCAGAACAAATAAGTCTCTTATTATAGAAAATAGAAACAGAGGATCCAAAATTTACAGTGTACTCTTATTTTGACAAACAAGCTACTGAAATTAAATTTCTCTTAATGTCTGGAACATAAAGACAATTATTCAAAACTAAAGTCTCATTATTAAAAGATAATAAAACAGATCCAATCTTTACTGCTGACACGAACTGTCCTGTCCCTAACTGCAGCTTTACGTTTCCTTCACTTATTTTCCTGGTTTCCTGAAACCAATAAAGTGAATTAAATATATGATTAGTTGCTCTTAAATCCAACACCCAAGTGTCAATAGGATTCTGAACTAAACAGGCCTCTATTACAAAAAGATTTCCCATACCTGATTTTACAATCTTAGGGCAATCCTTTTTCCAGTGACCTTTCTGTCCACATTTGAAGCATTTGCCTTTCGGCTTGCCATCTTGCTTGGTAGACGGTTTCTTTTTCCCAGCTTTCTTCTTACCCTTGCCTTTTGGCTTAGGCCTAGAAGAAGAACCTTTTTCAGCAATATTTATCTTTCCTAGAGATTTCTCAGTACGATAGATCTCTTCAGCAGAATGAAATTCATTCATCAATTCAGTTAAGGCCATATTTCTTTTGTTCATGTTATAATTGACCTTAAATTCCTTAAATTTTTCTGGCAGAGATTCTAGCACCATGTCAATCTTTGAGTTATCATCGATTTGTGCTCCTTGAATCTCAGCCTTATTCAAATAGTCCATCATTTTAAGGACATGATCACGAACTCTTGTGCCCTTCCCCATTTTGCAGTTCATAATGCCTTTCAGTGCTGCTTGTCTCGCGGAGCGAGTACTCTGCCCGAACATCTCATGAAGACTATCAATTATTTCAGTGGCAGTCTCCAAGTTCTGATGTTTGGTTTGCAGAATATTAGAAATCGAGGTTAAAATGTAGCATTTTGCCATTTCATTGGCCTTTTACCATTTCTCATAAAACCTCTTCTGATTTCTATGAGCATCATCTGCTGGAACTGGAGGGCATTGCTGGATTAAGACATATTTATAAGTTTCGGCAGTTAGGACAATGAATAGATTTGTTTTCCAATCTATATAGTTCTCTTCAGTGAGTTTGTTTTGACTAAGAATAATAGTAAGTGGGCTCAGGAAAGACATTTTCTGAAAAATAAAACATCCATGCATAAATAATTTGATATAATATTCACAATAAATAACAAAAAAATGCAAAAAACTATAAATGCATTTTAATTTACTGTAACGATAATCTAGTACCGTTTTGACAAGTTATCTGTTAGGGAAGTCATGTCTACACTTACCAGACCCAATTATCCATTGGATTATTTACTTGCATGTATAGACATGATAAATAATTATTGTTATCCTTTTGGGTCTAAATTTGTTAACAGAGCTTCGTTGAGAAGGTTAATAACAAATTTTAGTTGAGTGTATAACCATTATTTCAATCTACGTATTTTTCATATCAATAGTCACTGTTGGGGTGAACAATCGATTGAAAAATATTTCAATTTTATCTTTGAAGAAGTTCATCAAATAAAATATCTAATATATATACCCTCCGAAGGGAGCATCACTGTATCATGAAGTCGAGGTATATATATAATTTTATTATTGAACTAACAATGGAGCCCATGGAAAAATTATCTTGAATTTTTCCTCTCCCACTCAATATTTTAAAATTGGTTTTTCCTTTTAAAACATACATCAATAATATATTGTTAATTGCATGCTTCCTATAATATTATCTAGATGATATCCAATATTATTAAGCATATTCAATTTTCAAACAATATAATGAGATTCATAATTAATGAATGACCTGTATCATTATGCATAGAGTGGCACTACCTATTCTATATGACATGTTATCATGGCATGTTATCATCCAAAACATAGCATATAGAAAAATAATTAAATAATCTTAATTCATGGCTTTCCTAAAATGAAAAATTACATTAAACCTAAGCCTAATCTTCATTGGGCTTCTTGTCAATATCCATCTTTCATAAGCTTGACTTTGTTAATGGACTTAGGGGAAATTGAGCTTTAAAATTTATTATTGGTCCAATTTTAATTTTGAAAGGAAATAAATAAATAAATAAAATTTATTAAAAAAACTTTTAGACCAAAAAAAATTTAATATGTTCAATTTTATCTATGCATTTTAATCCATTAAACCCAAATTTCAATTGGATCTAAAACTAGAATTCATTAAGTCCAAAACTATTTTTAGACTTAAATACAAAAAATTAACATTTTACTACTAAAAAAAAACTATAAAACCATAGGAACTTCCATGATAAAAACCATGAAACCCTAAATCCATCTTTTTTTTTCTTCATCTTCCCCAGCCGCAACTCCACAAACCAGCCACTGTTCAGACCTTTCTCACCGGACAGCCGCCATCAACGTCGAGTTTGCCATTGCCCATACGTCGGAAAGTCGCCAACCAACGCCCTCACCGTTTGCAGGCACTGTGTAAAGCGTGCTTCCAGCCCCCGCACTAGCGCTGGTGGTAGCGCTGCTGGTAGCGGCTAGTAGCGCTGCTGTTCTTGCCAACGCGCGCACACGCTGCAATCGCTGAAGCTGCAGGCGGCGTGCGGTTGCGCTTAGCTAGCGGCGCGTGAAGCTTGGGCTGCGCACGCTGCGTTCTACCGGGCGGCGTGTCTTTCTGGGGCGCTGCTTGTGTCTGTGCGCTGGTTTGTTGCCGCAGTTTCCAGCAAGTTCCGCAATTTTCCAGTGATCTACAATTATCATAGGCCAATTTTTGGCTTACAACTTTTTTATTACAGTAAAATAAATCAAGAAGAAAATATGGTGATGAAAAGCCACCCCTCTTGTTACAAATTCAAACGAAAAATACAGCGGAGAATCTAAACATGAATTAAAACAAACCATAAACATACTTTATTCATATATTAAACCAATAATATATATCTGAATAAATTGTGCCACTCTAATACATAAATATTAAGATTGATTTCATACGAAATTTTTATATATTAATATGAGATGACTCTGATACCAATTGTTTGGAGAAAAATCAGTTTTTAATAATTTTATAAAACTTTTTAGGATTGATCTCATATAATATATAAGAATTCGTATTCTAGAAATCGTACCTTGAAAATCTGAGAAGATAAACAATCTTCACTTTTTCCGCTGAAGTGAATTAGGCTCTCAGATCACGATCTGTCACCACCACGCCTGATAAATCACGATCCGTCACCACTACGCTTGTTAGATCACGATCCGTCACCAATGATCTTTCAGGTTATGACTCAGGTTTGATCTGCACTTGACGTGTGGGCGCCTTTATCACTACCAATAGTAACTAGCAGGAGAAAATTTTTCTCTCAAGATTAGAGAGAAAAAATCTTTTTCTCAGATCTATATAAAGTGGCTCTCTCTTTGTTTGGGAGAAAATAAATCCTTTTATATATCTAACTTAGTGGAAACCCTAGGCTCCATATTTTAATATATTTTTAATTCTATTAAATCAAATTTGATTTAAATTAAAAAACAATAAATCTAATGTAACGTAACTTCTTCTTGTAAAATAACATAAGGCCCCTTAGACATAAGCACATTACATGGAGTCTCCCACTAAATAATATATTTAGGCTTTTGACACAAATTACTAATTATCTTACTTATTAATCCAGTAGTGGTGCAGTCAATTAAATGAGCTAACCTATGGATCAATTGGGTACACACAATAGTGGCTAAAATAATTAGGTATGTAATTAAACTAGCCCAATTATTTAATTCCAAATCTACTCCACTAAAAGATTAGAACTGACCTCCATAATTGTATGCTATCTAAAATAGTGTTCTCGAATAATAATTCGACCCATGCCACATTAATTTCTTTACTGCATAATCCTTTATACCACATCATTAATTAAATCGATATCTCAACTGTCCAATTGATTTAATTACATCTTGTTCCTTGATACTTACTAGTTTTCTCTAATGATTATTTTCAACATAATAAATATATTGACACATTCTGGCTAGAGAATTCTATGATTAAGTGTCGAAAACCCATCAAGAGATGTGTCATACAAATTCTATATTGTTAATCTATAACTCCAATACTCATAATTGCTCCACCAAGATACCGGGTAATCTTGACCACAAGTGTGTGTCGTGCGCATTGGTAACTCAAATGAAATAACAATTACAATCATGAAATCATAACTAACTTAAGATTAAGATTACAGTAAAATCAATGCCTATGAGATTTAATAAGTCTGACAGTCATTTCAAGGTTAATTAAAACTCATATGTGATCATGTTCAATGTAGTCGTACTACATCAATAAATTCATATATGATTAAGACAAACCATTCAATGAATTTATTACAGTCTATACCTAAATAAAGTGCCCAATTTTATTTATCAACTGTGAACATAATTTATTTAATCATAAGATAATTTGTATTTATGTCTTCTGTGAATTCACATGGTGATCACATAAATACATATAATATGATCAAATGAATTTTACTCAAAATATTAATGCAATTAAGATATTTGAATAAAATACCTCATTTATTTTATTAATCAGAAAATTTGTTTATTACAATTAAATAAACACATGTTTTTAAAGAGCACATTTTCTCAAAACTAAGAGAGGTGTGTAACTTTTTATACATCAAAATTGAGAGAGGAGCCTAAATTTATATAATTATCCTGCAGCACTGCTGCAACTTATAGTTATAGCATAGCTTAAAAATCTGTTAAGACAATATTCTGCATCAAACACCAAACAGGAAATACGAACTCGAAAACCAGCCTATTAGATATTACAAAAGATAAGTGACCACCGAGGAGCGACTAACTGTTGGGAAATGTGCTCTTTAAAAGCATATGTGTTTATTTAATTGTAATAAATAATTTTTCTGATTAATAAAATAAATGAGGTATTTTATTTAAGTATCTAAATTGCATTAATATTTTGAGTAAAGTCCATTTGATCATATTATATGTATTTATGTGATCACCATGTGGATTCACAGAAGACATAAATACAAGTTATCTTATGATTAAATAAATTATGTTCGCAGTTGATAAATAAAGTTGGGCACTTTATTTAGATATAGACTGTAATAAATTCATTGAATGGTTTGTCTTAATCATGTATGAATTTATTGATCTAGTACGACTACATTGAATAGGATCACATATGAGATTTAATTAACCTTGAAATGACTGTCAGACTTATTAAATCTCATAGGCATTGATTTTACTGTAATCTTAATCTTGAGTTAGTTATGATTTCATGATTGTAATTTTTATTCCATTTGAGTTACCAATGGGCACGACACAGACTTGTGGTCAAGATTACCCGGTATCTTGGTGGAGGCAATTATGAGTATTGGAGTTATAGATTAACAATATAGAATTTGTACGACACATCTCTTGATGGGTTTTGCACTTGATCATAGAATTTCTCGATCAGAGTGTGTCAACATATTTAGTATGTTGAAAATGATCATTAGAGAAAACCAATAAGTATCAAGGAACAAGATGTAATTAAATCGATTGGATAAAGTTGAGATATCGATTTAATTAATGATGTGGTATAAAGGATTATACGCAAAGAAAGAAATCAATGTGGTAGGCGAATTATTATTCGAGCATACAATTATGGAGGTCGGTTCAATCTTATAGTGGAGTAGAATTGGAATTAAATAATTATATTTGTTTAATTACAAATTTAATTATTGTAGCCACTATTGTATGTTCCCAAATGATCCCCGGGTTAGCTCATTTAATTGACAACACCATCACTGGATCCAAAAGCAAGAAAACTGGCGTATTAGGTGAAAATCATAATTATAATATTTGTTAAAGCCTAGTATGTTATATTCAAGTGTAAAAGGGGGCTTGTGATATTTTACAAGGTGGTCCCCTAGTTAGTTACACATTCACTCCACTTTTACGTAAGTGGAGAGATAGTATTTAATTTAAATATTTAAATATTTAAATTAAAAGAGGAATCCTAATCCTAACATACTAGGGTTTTTCATAAGATATTATAAAAGGGATATTTTTCTCACAAATAAAAAAAAAAACAAGAGGATTCCAGGGTTTTTTGAGAAAAACACAGAAGACATCTAAGAGACGCCAGTTGGAATTAGGAGTGGTGGAACAGACGCCCACACGTCCAGTGTTGATTGAACTTGAGTCATAGCCTGGAAGATCGTTTGGAGACGAATCTACAACTCTCAATTGTTCGTCTTCTCAGATCATCAAAGGTACGAATTTCTAGATTACTTAATTCTTATATGTTGTATGAGATCGGTCCAAAAAGGTTTTAATTGAAAAATTGAAAAACCTGATTTTCTCCCTACAATTGGTATCAGAGCCATTTCATATTAATATATAAGAATTTCGTATGAAATTAATCTTGAAATTTATGCATTAGAGTGGCACAATTTATTCAGATATATATCATTTGTTTAATATATAAATAAAGCATGTTGTGGTTTGTCTTAATTCATGGTTAGATTCTCTATTATATTTTTCGTTTGGATCTGTAACAAGAGGGGTGGTCTTTTATCACCACGTTTCCCTCTTGATTTATTTTACTGTAATAGAAATTTTGTAAGCCAATATTGGCGTAGAAAATTTGTAAATCACCGAAAACTTGCGGAAACTTGGGAGAGACTGTTGGAAACACGAGCTGCACTGCTGGAAACTTGCTGGAGACCACTGGAAGCAACGCTGCAGCAGCGTGCGTGGCCCGAGTGGCCAGCAGTAAGCGCTGCGCTGCAACCAGTGCTGCCAGCAGCTACAGCGGCAAGCAACGTGGCTAGCGCGAGCGGAGGCTGGTCGCGTGCGCAAGATGGCTGCAAGCGGAATGGAAACTTGCTGGAGACCACTGGAAGCAACACTGCAGCAGCGCGCGCTGCGCTGTACACGCAGCAAGCAGAGCGCGCGGCCTGTGTGGCCAGCTCCGCGCACTGCAAGCAAACGCTGCCAGCAGCTTCAGCGGCAAGCAACGGGCCCAGTGACGCAAGCGAAGGATGGTTGCGTGCGGAAGTTGCTAGCGGAAGGCGTCGTGAGTTGTTTGGGAGCTTTCCGGTGAGGCAGCAACGGTCACTCAGCGTCGGGTCAACGTCGGAAACAGCTGCTGTCCGGTGTAGAAATAATGTACAGGAGCTGGTTTTTTGCGTTGATGGCCGCTGGAGAAAAAGGGAAGAAAAATATGGATTTTAGGGTTTTAATGGTTTTTATCATTAGACTCCTTATGGTTCTATATTTTGATATTTTGGGCAGAAAATGTTTAAGTTTTTGTATTTAAGTTCAAAAACAGTTTTGGACTTAACGAATCCTAATTTTAGGCCCAATTGAAATTGGGCTTAATGGATTAAAATGCATAGATAAAATTAAACACATTAAATTTATTTTTGGTCTAAAATTTTATTTATAAAAAAAATATTTAATTATTTACTTATTTTCTTTCAAAAAATTAAAATTAGACCAATAATAAATTTTAAAGCCCAATTTTCCCTAGTCCATTGACAAGAAGCCCAATGAAGATTAGGCTTAGGTTTAATGTAATTTTTTATTTTAGGAAATCCATGAATTAAGATTATTTAATTGTTTTTCTATATGTTATGTTTTGGATGTTAACATGCCATGATAACATGTCATGATAACATGTCATATAGAATAGGTAGTGCCACTCTATGCATAATGATATATGTCATTCATATAACATGAATTTATGTACATTGTTTGAAATTTGCAAATGCTTGATAATATGAAATATCACTTAGATAATATTATAGGAAGCATGCAATTAACAATATATGTATGTTTTAAAAGGAAAAACAAATTTTAAAATATTGAGTGGGAGAGGGAAAATTCAAGATAATTTTCCCACGGGCTCCATTGTTAGTTCAATAATAAAATTATATATATACCTCGACTTCATAATACGGTGATGCTCCCTACGGAGGGTATATATATTAGATATTTTATTTGATGAACTTCTTTAAAGATAAGATCGAAATATTTTTCAATCTGTTGATCACCCTAACAGTGGCTGCATATATGAGAAATACGTAGATTGAAACAATGGTTATACACTCAACAAAATTTGTTATTAACCTTCCCAACGAAGCTCTGTTAACAAATTTTAGCCCAAAAAAATAACGATAGTTATTTATCATGTTACGACATGAAAGAAAATAATCTAATGGTTAATTGGGTCTAGTAAGTGGCGGCATGACTTCCCCAACGGATAGCTTGCTAAAGCGGTACTAGATTATCGTTACAATAAAATAAAATGCATTTATGGTTTTTTGCATTTTAGATTTTTATTGTGAATATTACTTGTTTCAATGTATTAATGCATGTATGTTTTATTTTTCAGAAATGTCTTCCTTAAGCCCACTTACTATTATTCTGAATCAAAACAAATTCATCAAGTAGAATTATATAGATTGGAAAAGAAATCTATATATTGTCCCGATTTGAAAGTTATAAATATGTCTTAACCTGCATGCCCCCCAGTACCACCAGAAAATGCTCATAGAAATGAGAGGAGGCTTTATGAGAAATGGCAAAAGGCCAATGAAATGGCTAAATGCTATATTTTAGCCTCAATTTCTAATATTCTGCAGACAAACACTGAATTTGGAAACCGCCACCTTTGAAATAATGGATAGTCTCCAAGAGATGTTTGGGCAGAGTACTGCTTCTGCGAGACAAGCAAAGATTGAAGGGTGTTATGAATAGCAAAATGGGGAAGGGCACAAGAGTTCGTGATCATGTCCTCAAAATGATGGACTATTTGAATGAGGCTGAGATTCAGGGTGCACAAATTGATGATAACTCAAAAATTGATATGGTGCTAGAATCTCTGCCAGATACATTCAAAGAGTTTAAGGTCAATTATAACATGAACAAAAGAAATATGACCTTAACTGAATTGATGAACGAACTCCATTCTTTCAAGAGATCTATCGTCTCGAGAAATCTCTAGGAAGCATAAATATTGCTGAAAAAGGTTCTTCTTCTAGGCCTAAGCCAAAAGGCAAGGGTAAGAAGAAAGCTGGGAAAAAGAAATCGTCTACTAAGCAAGATGGCATGCCGAAAGGCAAATGCTTCAAGTGTGGACAGAAAGGTCACTGAAAAAAGGATTGCCCTAAGATTGTAAAATCAGGTATGGGAAATCTTTTTGTAATAGAGGCCTGTTTAGTTCAGAATCCTATTGACACTTGGGTGTTGGATTCAGGAGCAACTAATCATATTTGTAATTCACTTTATTGGTTTCAGGAAACCAGGAAAATAAGTGAAGGAAGCGTCAAGCAGATTAGGGACATGATGATTCGTGTCAAAGTGAAGACCGGATCTGCTTTTATTATCTTTTAATAATGAGACTTTAGTTTTGAATAATTGTCTTTATGTTCCAGACATTAAGAGGAATTTAATTTCAGTAGCTTGTTTGTCAAAACAAGGTACACTGTAAATTTTGGATCCTCTGTTTCTATTTTTTATAATAAGAGACTTATTTGTTCGTACATTGGAAGATAATTTATATCATTTAAGTCCTATGATCCATTCTATGCATGACACAGTGATCAATAATGATGAGCATACACATTTATCTAAGAAAAGAAATATTTCTTCCAACCAATGTTACCTCTGGCATTTACGCTTGGGTCATATAAACCAAACTAGGATACAGAGAATGATCAAAGATGGGCTCTTGGGTCCACTGGGAAATGAATCATTGCCACTCTGTGAATCCTGTTTAGAAGGGAAAATGACCAAAAGGCCATTCTCGGCCAAAGGTGTACGTGCAACAGTACCACTTGAATTGGTACATACAGATGTATGTGGACCAATCAATGTACAAGCTCGAAAAGGTTATGAGTATTTTATCACTTTCACTGATGATTACTCGAGATACGGTTATGTTTATCTAATGCGTCATAAGTCTGAAGCTCTTGAGAAATTCAAAGAGTATAAGGTTGAGACAGAAAAGCAATTAGATAAGAACATAAAGAAACTTCGATCTGATCGAGGTGGTGAATATCTCTCCGGAGATTTCAAAGAGTATCTGGTTGAAAATGGGATTATATCTCAGTTGACTGCCCCAGGAACACCACAACAAAATGGGGTAGCTGAAAGGAGAAATAGAACTCTTTTGGATATGGTGACATCTATGCTTAGTTATTCAACATTGCCAATCTCTTTTTGGGGACTAGCACTGGAGACTGTAGTTTACCTCTCGAACTTAGTTCCATCTAAGTCAGTGCCTAAAACCCCAATAGAACTATGGTCGAGTCGCAAACCAAGTTTACGACATGTCCGTATTTGGGGATCACCAGCACATGTGCTGAAACCAAAGGTGGACAAGATGGATTCATGTTCTGAGGTTTGCATGCTTGTGGGGTATCCCAAAGGAACAAGGGGAGGTTTATTTTATAGTCCTCAAGATAGGAAGGTAATTGTGAGCACACATTTTACTTCTCTCGAGGAAGACTATATGAATAACTTCAAACCTAAGAGTAAGGTAATACTTGAAGAACTGTCAAGTGATCAGGTTGATGCTCAGCTTTCAACTCCTGTTATAGAACAGGAAGAACAGTAACAACCAGCTGATCAACACAGGATTATCCCTTAAGAACCATCACTTTTAGAACCTCGTCGTAGTGGGAGGGTAACTAGGTTACCTGCGAGATACATGTTATTGGGAGAAACCTATACGGCTATCTCAGAACATGTACAAGATCCCACTAGCTACAACGAAACTCTAATAGACAGAGATGTCGATTCATGCAAAAAGGCCAAGAACACTTAGTATGCAAGTTGCAGAGATCCATCTATGGATTGAAGCAAGCATCCCGGTCATGGAACATCAGATTTGATCAAGCGATAAAATCGTTTGGATTCATTCAGAATATTGATAAACCATGTGTGTACAAGAAAATTCAGGGAAAATCTGTAGCCTTCCTAATTCTTTATGTAGATGATATTCTCCTTATCGGAAACGATGTAGGAGTATTAACTACAATAAAGAGTTGGCTAGCGAAACAATTTGATATGAAAGATCTGTGAGAAGCTAGTTATATTCTTGGTATCAAGTTGCTACGAGACCGGAAGAATAAAACGATAGCTTTGTCTCAAGCGGTCTATATCGATAAGTTATTGGCTAGATTTAGCATGGAAAATTCTAAGACTGGTTTGTTACCATTCAGACGTGGAATTTCATTCTCTAAGGATCAATCACCCAAAACATCTGAGTAGATAGAGAAAATGAGACGAGTTCCCTATGCGGAAGCTGTGGGAAGCCTCATGTATGCCATGCTTTGTACTAGACCAGACATTTGTTTTGCGGTTGGGATGGTTAGCAGATATCAATCTAATCCTAGACCTGAACACTGGACTGTTGTCAAGCACATAATGAAGTATCTGAAAAGAACGAAGGATTATATGCTTGTGTATTCTAGTGATGAACTTATTCCAGTAGGTTATACTGATTCTGACTTTATGTCAGATTAGGATTCTAGAAAGTCTACTTCTGGCTATGTGTTTACATTAGGAAGTGGAGCTATTAGTTGGAGGAGTGTGAAACAATCTTGTATCGCTTGAGACTCCACAAATGTGTTTGAATATGTGGCTGCATCCGAGGCCGCAAAAGAAGTCAGATGGCTCGCAAGTTCCTAAAAAGATCTTGAGGTGGTACTGTAGTAAGAATTGCACCCTTAAACTATTTTGTGATAATAGTGGTGCAGTAGCTCAATCCAAGGAACCATAAGAAACAAAAACATATTGAGAGGAAGTATCATTTTATGAGGGAATAGTGTAGAAAGGTTATATGACAGTAACCCAAATGGCATTAAATGCCATATGGCAGATCTTATTACAATGGCCATCAGTGGGAAACCATTATAACATGCACTTAGATCCCTAGAGCATGTGCTATATGCCAGATATGCTTTAAGAGCTAGTGGGAGATTGTTGGGAAATGTGCTCTTTAAAAGCATATGTGTTTATTTAATTGTAATAAATAATTTTTCTGATTAATAAAATAAATGAGGTATTTTATTTAAGTATCTAAATTGCATTAATATTTTGAGTAAAGTCCATTTGATCATATTATATGTATTTATGTGATCACCATGTGGATTCACAGAAGACATAAATACAAGTTATCTTATGATTAAATAAATTATGTCATAGATTGATAAATAAAGTTGGGCACTTTATTTAGATATAGACTGTAATAAATTCATTGAATGGTTTGTCTTAATCATGTATGAATTTATTGATCTAGTACGACTACATTGAATAGGATCACATATGAGATTTAATTAACCTTGAAATGACTGTCAGACTTATTAAATCTCATAGGCATTGATTTTACTGTAATCTTAATCTTGAGTTAGTTATGATTTCATGATTGTAATTTTTATTCCATTTGAGTTACCAATGAGCACGACACAGACTTGTGGTCAAGATTACCCGGTATCTTGGTGGAGGCAATTATGAGTATTGGAGTTATAGATTAACAATATAGAATTTGTACGACACATCTCTTGATGGGTTTTCGGCACTTGATCATAGAATTCTCTGACCAGAGTGTGTCAACATATTTAGTATGTTGAAAATGATCATTAGAGAAAACCAATAAGTATCAAGGAACAAGATGTAATTAAATCGATTGGACAGTTGAGATATCGATTTAATTAATGATGTGGTATAAAGGATTATGCAAAGAAAGAAATCAATGTGGCTGGGCGAATTATTATTCGAGCATACAATTATGGAGGTCAGTTCCAATCTTATAGTGGAGTAGAATTGGAATTAAATAATTATATTTGTTTAATTACAAATTTAATTATTGTAGCCACTATTGTATGTTCCCAAATGATCCCCGGGTTAGCTCATTTAATTGACAACACCATCACTGGATCCAAAAGCAAGAAAACTGGCGTATTAGGTGAAAATCATAATTATAATATTTGTTAAAGCCTAGTATGTTATATTTAAGTGTAAAAGGGGGCTTGTGATATTTTACAAGGTGGTCCCCTAGTTAGTTACACATTCACTCCACTTTTACGTAAGTGGAGAGATAGTATTTAATTTAAATATTTAAATATTTAAATTAAAAGAGCAATCCTAATCCTAACATACTAGGGTTTTTCATAAGATATTATAAAAGGGGTACTTTTCTCCCAAATAAAAAAAAAAATAGGATTCCAGGGTTTTTTTGAGAAAAACACAGAAGACATCTAAGAGACGCCAGTTGGAATTAGGAGTGGTGGAACAGACGCCCACACGTCCAGTGTTGATTGAACTTGAGTCATAGCCTGGAAGATCGTTTGGAGACGAATCTACAACTCTCAATTGTTCGTCTTCTCAGATCATCAAAGGTACGAATTTCTAGATTACTTAATTCTTATATGTTGTATGAGATCGGTCCAAAAAGGTTTTAATTGAAAAATTGAAAAACCTGATTTTCTCCCTACACTAACGTCTAGCAGGTGTTCCGTGTTTGAGCAGGGCAAGGACCGCAGCCCAAGTCGGTCTGGAAGTGATGTCAGCTGCCCATGCGCTAACATGGGGGCGCGCATCAAACAGCTTCTTGACAGGCGTCCCCAACAACAAATTAATATTGGGAAGATGATGCAAATCGACCAAGGTGAAGCAGTCGCACGCCAAGTATTTGGACTGAGACAAACGGGCCTCATAAACATCTAAAACTTGGGCAAGCTTAGCTTCGTTTTCTTCAACCACAGCTGGATCAGTGGTCATTCCAAACATTGGCTTGAACACAAGCTCCCAGTTGAGCTTTGATGATGGGGGGTCGAACTGGAGTGCCTCCACCTCCTTCCATACCAATAACGGGGCGATGGGCTTGCCTGGGCATGTTAACTGGGTGCCTTTGTCTGGAAACGCCTGGGCGATGTATTGGGTGATTGCCCTTGATTCGAAGAGCTTCTGGGCCCCGTGTTCAAGCACCGGAACTTGACCGAATGGATTCAAAGAAAGGAAGGCGTTCTTTTTGGGTTCACCAGCCTTCAAGTCTACGGGAACAAGCTCGTATTCGAGCTCCTTCTCGTAGAGGGATGCGAAAACTCGCTGCGTAGCAGTTGAGAAAACAGAACTGCGGACCTTGGTGCCCGCCATCTTTGGATCTTCCTTCCCTCGCTTGTTATTGACACTTGTGACTATTGAGAGGTGCCTAAGAAAAATCCGTTAGACAAGATCCACTCCTTGTGTACTTAATCAGTTACAAATATTTACAAAGGAAAACGAAGATTTGCTGTTATCATCCAGACCAAAACTGTGCATAAGATTATGTGGGCAACATGAAAATAACAAACTAGGTATAAGTCATAAATTTGTTTTTTGTTTTGTTTTGTATGCTTTTTTTAAATATTTTTAAACCCTATTTAATTTTATTAATACTTCACTAAGTTAAAAAAATCCGGGTAAGATTCCATTCACACAGTTAAATCATATAAATCATGAACTTAGAATATGATCACCTACAATCATTTTTGGCCACGGAAAAAAATGGATGTGTTTGGAAACCATCTGATGGAGGGCAATGACATGAGTTGCGTGACTTCATTGATGATCAAAACTTTGATCAATTCATTGATCTAATAAAAGGAGAAAATGAAGACCCCAATCCTACTTTTGATTGTAGAGCCATTAGAGGATGTTGTGATGATAGTTCCACAGCCCCAGATGGTTATTTGTTTGATTTCAATATTGCTCAAAGCACAGAGGTGTGTGATCTTAATAATTTTGTTCTTAACTCATCAACATTGTCGAGTTTGAACGTTGGCTGGGACATGAAAGAAGGTGATCATTGCGACGAAGATAAAGATGGAAATGATGCTTCTGGTGTGACTAGAACAACAACAATCATTGATGCAAGTAGTAAGAAACCAAAGGGTGATAGATCAAGAACTTTGATCTCGGAGCAAAAGAGGAGAGGCAAGATGACAGAGAAGCTCTATCAATTGCGTGCATGGTTCCTAACGTTATGCAAGTGATCATACCACGCATTTACAAATTGCAAAGCTATTATTTGACAACTTGTTGGTCATATTTAAATTATAGGATTAATGTGCAGATGGATAGGGCCTCGATTGTTGGAGATGCCGTGTCGTTTATGCAAGAGCTGCAAATGAAGGCTAAGAGGCTAAAAGCTGAATTGCTGATTTTGGAACATCCTCAACCTGTTCAGAAAATAGGAAAGAAACAATTGAAAACACAAAGAGCACTCAAATTCAAATCAGCAGCAGCAGCAGCAGAGAGAACATAATAATGCAAGTTGCTACAGAAGATAATGCATGTAATTTAAAAATGCCAGCACCCAGGACGTGGCCGAGTAATTTTTAAGCAGCTTTATTTAGCTGACCACCTGAGTCAAATCCTAAGGGAGCAGAGAGTTAAAAAATGATTTAGACTTTACCGTAAATGTCAATATCACACATTAGTTAAGATGTTTCTTAATTTATTTTCAGATAGATGTGCTTCAAGTGGAGGAAAGGAGATTTTATCTGAAGCTGCTGAGCAACAAAGGGGAACGTGTGGCTGTATCGCTTTACAAGGCACTGGAGTCGCTGACGAGCTTCAATGTTCAAAATTCCAATTTGGTTACAGAACCTGAGAGATTAGTATTAACATTTACTTTAAATGTGATCAAGCTATCTTACATCCTTTTCTCTGTTTCTACTAGCTTCATGTCTTTCATTAGGAATTGTGTAACTGATCTTTTTTTTTTTTTTTTCCCGCCTTAGAAGATAAGGTGGTGGACCAAATCTAAATAATTTTTATTTTCCCCTTACCTCCCCCAAGGCTCGAACTCGGGTGGTCAGCTGCTACAAGTTTCTTGCTGTTACCAACCCGACCACGCCCTTGGGGGCAATTGTGTAACTGATCGTTATATTAGCTGTGTTTGAAGAAGCAGGTAAAAGACAACGACCAAATTAACATGCAGTTGCCAAATCTGAAGCTGTGGATGACTAATGCTCTCCTGAACCAAGGATTTGAAGGCCTAATTACACCTTTATCTGCCTAGCATGCTTTTCCATTTTTTTTCTATCTGCTGAGCAATTATGAATCTTACACAACAATATCAAGACTGCCTTGGGACTTCAGTGATCATAATAAGGACTAAGGAGATTTTACAATCCCATTCTCAAGAGTTCCTAATATATATTTTATTGTTAGTATCTTTAGCTATAAATTTGATCTAATGATTTTCATCTCATTTTTGTTTTTCAGCAATTATGGGTGGAGTGCACTTTATAACTAGTTCTTGATGTTTATGATATAGCTAGTTTGTTGCTCATTCTTCCCATCGTCTATTCATGGGCTTGGTTAAAGTTTTTAAATAGATTGGCTTTTTCTGACATGACATGGGGCCGTTAATTAATTTTGAAATATTGAAATACTGTATTCAATTTTCTAGAAGATAACGTGTGCAGATTGAAGGGCCTGGTTTCTTTAACACTATTAGCTTGATTTTTAGCAAAGATAGCTTATAAGCTTTGCCAGCCATTCCCTGTGATTTTGCAAGGTCATTCAGACTATGCATCCTTTGATGATAAATCAGAAAAATTGAAAAGTTAGAAAGAATTAATCAATTGAAAACACAAAGAAGACTAGTTTTCTAAGCAGCAACCACTTGCTAATTTGCAAGAAGATAATAATGCAGGTCCATGGACAGATGGTAATAATTAACAAATGTACGTACTTTAAAATGCCAATATTACAAATTAATTATTAGTTAAGTTGTTTTTTATGTTAAGTTATTGTCAGATAGATGGGCTTCAAGTAGAGGAAAGGGGATTTTTTTTACCTTGTATCATTTTACAAGGCACTGGAGTGCTCTTAAAGGACCTTCAATGTTATTACGTTCAAAACTTCAATTTGGGTACAAAATTGAGACTTGAGGGATTAGTATAAACATTCACTTTGAATGTAATTAAGCTACCTTATCTTTTTTTCTCTATTTAACTGTTTTTATTTCATTTATCAATGATAAAAATTAAATATATCAACTCTTGATTTCAATATGGATATAGATACCGACCTTTCCATATACAAGACACCTATAACTCTCTATAGCACAATTTCATATAATCTAATAAACAAACCTAACAATCCTTTATTAATTTTAGCACGTTATAAAAGAGGTTATTTATTTGAGGGGGACTATTGGCACTCCTGTAATCTTCTCTTCAAACCCCTTTTCCCTGAAATCTTATTTTAATTTCCAAAATATCCTTTTTCCATTTTTTTCAGTTCCTTTTCTGATCTCCAAAAAAAATCCCGTTTCTTCCAAACAACTTCAATTGCAGATTTTTTTAACAAATTTTTGAATGATTAAAGCATATATATCTAATTAAAAAAAGATCATGTATACGTATGAATTAAGTAGAATAAAAGTGGACTCAAATAATTATCAAATAATTTTTTAAATTAAAAAAAATTAGAATGCAAAAGTGTTTGCGAGCAAACAGAAAATTTAAGAGGCATTGCAGTAGCTGTAAAGTTAGAGAGAAAAATACAAGGGTATAATTAGATTTATTTTGTCATTTAATGTAATTGCATTAGAAGAGGGGTTTTATAAGGAGTGCGGAGGGGTGCCAATAGTTAAACCTATTTATTTAATTCTTTACTACTGTTATCGAGCCCTGTTCATTAACAAGAGGGAAATTAAAAGCTTAACATCAAGTTTTATGGGTGATAGTACTCAAATCTCCGTCCCTCATATTCCCCCTCTGGGCTGCAAAGACCATAGGGTACAGAAGAGGTCAATTGTTACAATAAAAAGAAGAGTGCCGTTATTTGAACTCTAAAATTTATTCTGAATACTCGAATTTTAATAAAATATATATTATAAAAATACTCATCATGTAAATTACTATTAAAGACAATATATTATAAGTTAATATTGTTAACACTAATATTCCTTAATATTGTTTTGATGATAACAAACTTGATGAAGATTAATTAATCTTTAAAAGTCTAAAATTTTTATACTCTTTCAAATCATAATTCTCACACCATGAAGATTTTTACATTCTATGAAAAATGTTTAATAAGCAATAGCTTCATATTGAAAAACCTTGATTATTTTGAAAATGGTCAAAAACGGGAGTATTTCGAAAATAGTCAATAACGGCTCGCCTATATTCCTACATAACGGTTCGATATCGAATGTAAGGCGAGAAATCTGTTTCTGAAAGATAACGGCTCGCCGACATTTTCTGATAACGGTTCGCCGATATCGATCAGAACTGAGAAATCAGTTTCTGGAAGATAACGGCTCACCGACATGTTGATAACGGCTCGCCGACCTGGAGCAGAATTGAGAATTAGCTTCTGGAAGATAACGGCTCGCCGACATCCTTGATAACGGCTCGCCGACACAAAACAGAATGGAAATCCGACATGAAGATAACGGTTCGCCGACCTGGAATGGAATTGCGAAATTAGCCTCTGGAAAATAACGGCTCGCCGACATCGTTGATAACGGCTCGCCGACTTCAAACAGAAAAGAAGTTTAAGCTTCTGGACACTAACGGCGATCCGACATCGCTATAACGGCGATCCGACATTTTGAAAATCCAGCCCAACGGTCATATTGACCAGAAACAAACGGCGATCCGACATCCCACTAACGGCGATCCGACAGTGAGCAAAAAGTGAATAACGGCTAGTTTTCAGCTCCAACTATAAATAAGCTCATTCAAATTCAAACAACTCTTGATCACAACACTACCATTGAGCTTATACTCGTGAACAACCTTCATAGAGTTTTAAAAACTCATTCTTGCTTTATCTATCTCTTACGTTGGGCTTTTATTTGTAATCTTGAATATTGTGTGAGAGAAAACAAATTTGTAATCTTTTGTTTTTGAGTGATTGTAAGTGTTGGGATACACTTGGGTCAAGAGATTGGGGATTATCTCTTATTGTAAAGGTTTATTGACACCTAGGAAGTCAATTGTAAGCATTTGAAGCCTTGGAGGCTTGCTTAGTGGAATCCTCTAGCCCGGAAAGCTTGGAGGCGTGGACGTAGGCGAGGTTGGCCGAACCACGTAAAAATCTCGTGTTTGAATCTCTCTTCCCTTATCCTTTTATATAGTGTGATAAATTTATTTGTTATTGCTTTAAATTCATTTTAGATTAACATTGAATTATTGTTTCATATTTCAATAATTTTTAGAAATCCAATTCACCCCCCCTCTTGGGTTGCATAACTAGAATTTCATTTGGTATCAGAGCTTGGTTCTCTTGTTAGGACTTAACCGTCTAGAGTAAAAGATCCATGGCAACCCATAATGATTCAACCTTTAGGGAAGGACAATCCACAACTAGACCACCGTTCTTTGACGGGAATGACTACCCATATTGGAAAACTAGGATGAGAATTTATTTACAAGCATTAGACTATGAAATTTGGGAAGTTGTATGTGATGGTCCATTCATGCCTTTGACTAAAAACGAAGTAGGGGAAGATATTCCAAAACCGTCACGGGAATGGAATGATTTGGAGAAGAGAAAAGCTTCTCTAAATTCCAAAGCTATGAATGCCTTATTTTGTGCACTTGATAAGAAAGAGTTTCATAGAGTGTCCAGTTGTGAAAGTGCTAATGAAATTTGGCACAAACTTGAGGTCGTGTATGAAGGCACGAATCAAGTGAAAGAGTCAAAAATTAGTAGGTACACTCGGCAATATGAATTGTTCCAAATGGAACAAAATGAGAGTGTATATTCTATGTATACTAGATTCACGGACATAGTGAACACTTTAGGAGCCCTAGGAAAAACCTTTTCTAATAGCGAGAAAGTTAAGAAAATCATTAGGTCGCTTCCTAAAGAATGGAGACCAAAAAGGACTGCCATTGAGGAAGCCAAAGATTTAAATGTTTTACCTATTGATGATTTAATTGGCTCTCTCATTTCATATGAAGAGGATTTGGCAGCAGAAAAAGGGCATGAGGAAAAGAAGAAAAGCATCGCTCTCAAAGCCTCAAAACATGAGAGTGATGAGGAAAGCGAGATGGATGATGAGGAACTGGCAATGTTGGCTAGAAGATTCAGAAAATTCTACAAGAAGAATAATGAGCAGAGAAAGTTCAGAGGTTACAAGAATAAAAAGGAGAAGAAAGAACCAATCACTTGCTATGAATGCAAGAAGCCCGGACACATACGACCGGAATGTCCTCTCCTCAACAAACTCAAGAAGAAATCTATGGTGGCCACATGAGATGATAGCGATGAGGAAACAAGTGATGAGGAAGAGCAACAAGAAATGACAAACTTAGCTCTCATGGCCGTTGGAGAAGAATCATGTGATGAACTTGATGAGGTAAGCAGTCTTCCTACATATGATGAATTACATGATGCCTTTAAAGAATTGCATGATGAATTGATGAAGATGGGTAAAAAGAATGTTTGCCTTAAAAAGAAAATGGTAGAGCTTAAAAATGAAAATGAATCATTTAATGAAAAGATTACTTGTCTAGAATTGGAAAATAAAATATTGCATGATAAAGTTACATTATTTGAGAATTCTAGCACATCACGTGAGCATTTAGAATCACATGTGAATGACTTAAAAAATGAAAATGAAATGCTTAGAAAGAAGAGCAATGATCTAAATGAGATTGTGCTGAAATTTACAAATGGGCAAAAGATATTGGATAACATGCTTAACTCTCAAAAATGTGTATTTGATAAAGGAGGACTTGGGTATAAGCCTAATTTAAAGCAAAAATATTATAAGAATTATTTTGTTAAAACTACCTCCACAAGTGATCATAAAATCGATTGTCATTATTGTAATCAAAATGGTCACATGAAATATAGATGTCCTGTGAAAAGAAATGCATATTATGGTGTCAAATGCATTTGGGTTCCAAAAGGAACCGTTACTAACTCTCAAGGACCCAAAAAGGTTTGGGTACCTAAAACTTGAGACTTTTTCTGCAGGGCTTGAAGAAGAAGAATAAGTGGTACTTGGACAGCGGTTGTTCAAGACATATGACAGGGAATTATTCTTGGTTTTCAAGTTTTACCAAGATCGAAAATGGTGGAGAAGTATCATTTGGAGATAATTCAAAAGGAAAAATTCTCGGAATTGGTAATGTTGGTAAAATTTCCTCAACTCTAATTGAAAATGTGTGCTTAGTTGAAAATTTGAAACACAATTTGATTAGCATTAGTCAATTGTGTGACAAGGGTTATAAAGTTGCTTTTGATAAATCAAGATGTGTTATTGAGAATGCATGTGATGGGAAAATTCTGTTTGTTGGAAATAGATATGGTAATGTTTATACAATTGACATAGAATGTGCATCCATTCATGACAAATGTTTTTCCGCATTGCATGATGATGGTTGGCTGTGGCATAGAAGATTAGGTCATGCTAGTATGGATTTGATTTCAAAAATTGCGAAAAATCATTTGGTTAAAGGTCTTCCAAAAATCAATTTTCAAAAAGATAGAATTTGTGAAGCTTGCCAATTTGGAAAACAAATCAAAACTTCTTTCAAAAGCAAGAAAAATATCTCTACTTCAAAACCTCTTCAATTACTTCACATAGATTTATTTGGTCCGTCTAGATATGCTAGTTTAAGTGGCAAATACTATGCTTTTGTAATTGTGGATGATTACTCTAGATTCACATGGGTATTGTTCTTAACTAATAAGGATGATGCCTTTGATGCATTTAGAATTTTCTGTAAAAAGGTTCAAAATGAAAAAGGTTATTCAATTACTTGTATTAGAAGTGACCATGGTGGAGAATTTGAAAATCATGCATTTGAGAAGTTTTGTAATGAATTTGGCATTGAGCATCAATTTTCATCTCCTAGGACTCCTCAACAAAATGGAGTTGTAGAAAGAAAGAATAGGTCTATTCAAGAAATGGCTAGGACCATGCTAAATGAAAATTCTTTGCCAAAATATTTTTGGGCGAAGCCGTCAACACCGCATGTTATGTTTTGAATCGTGTGTTGATTAGACCTAATCTTAATAAAACTCCATATGAGCTTTGGAAAGATAGAAAACCCAACATTGGCTATTTCAAAGTTTTCGGATGCAAATGTTTTGTTTTGAACACAAAAGATAATCTAGGTAAATTTGATTCAAAATCTGATGTTGGTATTTTTCTTGGCTATTCAAACTCAAGCAAAGCTTATAGAGTTTATAATAAAAGAACTTTGGTTGTAGAAGAATCTATGCATGTCTCTTTTGATGAGTCTAATCCCTCCTCTGCGGAGAAAGGAGTTGTTGATAATAATGCAGAAGAAGAACATCAAGAAGAATCATCAAATGACAACCAAAAGGATGCACCTCATGGAATTCAAGAAGAGCATCATGAAGAAACAAATGCAGAGCAAAATGGAGGTAATTCTCAAACACTCCCCAAGGAGTGGAGGTATGTCTCTTCTCACCCTACAGATGTAATTTTAGGAGATCCCTCACGAGGTGTTACAACTAGATCATCACTTAGGAACACTTGCGAACATGCTGCATTTATTTCTCAAATTGAACCAAAATCCCTTGCGGATGAGGAAAATGATGAGTCTTGGATTATGGCAATGCAAGAGGAGTTGAATCAATTTGAGAGAAACAATGTGTGGGAATTAGTCCCTAATCCGGAACATCAATCTGTTATAAGTACCAAATGGGTATTTAGAAACAAAATGGATGAATCCGGTGTGGTTGTAAGAAATAAAGCTAGATTAGTGGCTCAAGGTTACAACCAAGAAGAAGGAATTGATTTTGATGAAACATTTGCACCTGTAGCTAGATTAGAATCTATTAGGATGTTGTTAGCATTTGCATGTTATAAAGATTTCGTTTTATTTCAAATGGATGTCAAAAGTGCTTTCTTAAATGGTTATATTATGGAGGAAGTGTATGTCAAACAACCCCCTGGTTTTGAAAATGAAAAATTTCCAAATCATGTTTACAAATTATCAAAAGCATTGTATAGTTTAAAACAAGCACCTAGAGCATGGTATGATAGACTTAAAAATTTCTTGTTGGATAATGGTTTTTCGATGGGAAAAGCAGATACAACTCTTTTTATTAAGAATAAGAATCAAGATATACTTGTTGTTCAAATTTATGTTGATGATATTATTTTTGGTTCTACTAATGAATCTTTGTGCAAAGAGTTTTCATCTTGTATGAGTCAGGAATTTGAGATGAGTATGATGGGAGAACTGAAATATTTCCTTGGACTCCAAATCAAGCAAAACAATATTAATTTGCTAAAAAGATTTGGCATTGATGACTCAAACACAAAGAGCACTCCAATGAGCACAACAATTAAGCTTGACAAAGATGAAAAAGGTAAAGAAGTTGATATTAAAAAATATCGAGGTATGATCGGCTCTTTACTTTATTTAACCGCAAGTAGACCCGATATCATGTTTAGTGTATGTTTGTGTGCAAGATTTCAATCATGTCCCAAGGAATCTCATTTACTTGCTGTTAAAAGAATTTTTCGTTATTTGAGTGGAACTATAGATCTTGGTCTTTGGTATCCTAGAGGAACACATATAGATTTAACCTGTTATTCGGATGCCGACTTTGCTGGTTACAAAGTTGATAGGAAAAGTACAAGTGGAACTTGCTATTTTCTTGGTCATTCACTTGTTTCATGGTTTAGCAAGAAACAAAATTCGGTTGCACTCTCAACCACTGAGGCAGAATATATTGCCGCAGGTAGTTGTTGTGCACAAGCCCTTTGGATAAAACAAACTCTTAGAGACTATAGCATTAATCTTGAACAAATTCCTATCAAGTGTGATAATACTAGCGCCATAAATCTTTCAAAGAATCCCATTCAGCACTCTTGAACCAATCATATAGAAATAAGACAACATTTCTTGAGAGATCATGTTCAAAAGGGAGACATTGCATTAAAGTTTATTTGTACAGAAAAACAACTTGCCGATATATTTACCAAACCTCTTGGCGAAGAGCAATTTTCAAAAATTAGGCATGAACTTGGGATGATGAAATTTTCATATTAACATTTCTATTCATGTCATTAAGTCTACAAAATTGTTTGATTGATTGAGTTTTTGATGATTTAATAGCCATGAAATGCTTAAGCATAATAAACAAGTGATGAGTTTGCTTTATTGATTCTTGAATGTTTCTATGAATTGAATGCTTGTAAAACATTTTTGAATGTATGTAAGTTTATGAATCATGCATTAAAATGGCTTATAAAATATTTTTGGATCAATTAAATGATCTTAAAATGTATTATTTGTTGGCCAAATACTAAACTAGATGTGCGAAATCATAAGTTGTATAAAACGGATCGCCTTTATTTAAATAAACGGCTAACCGTTTTCGAGCAGAAACCTTGCCAAGCATTCTGGACACTGTCGGTTCGCCGATATCTCAGATAACGGCTCACCGTTCTCTAAAAATACATTCTGGACGCTGTCGGTTCGCCGATATCGTTGATAACGGCTCACCGTTTTTTTTTAAAGACATTTGATACACATTCTGGACGCTGTCGGCTCGCCGATATGTATATAACGGCTCGCCGATATCACCAGATAAGTGAACATGACTCGTCTTCTTCCTCATTTCAACCCGCGACTGTTTTTCTCTCTCTCTCAACCCGCGACTGCTCACCATTTTCTTTCTCAAATCAGTCATTCCTTCAGTCTTTTTGCGTCAATTTGAAGCTCTAGAAACCTTTTTCATCATCCTTAGCATCCTTTTAACCGATCAAAATTCGTTTTTAAAGCTTGAAATTGAAAAATCCCAAAATCAAAACCCTAGAACCCGCGACAGCATTCTTGTCCAAATTGGCTCAAATTTCTTTCAAATTCCGTTCATAATCTCTCTTTAAACACTCCATCTCTCTTTCTATTCGTTTATTTTCTTCCCAAAACAACAATGGCTTCACGACCAAGGCGTGCCCGAACCAAAAATGCTGCACCGCGTGAACCCAGTCCTCCTCGGCTTCCTTCTCAGGACTTTGAAAGTCTCCATTTTCGCAATGCTGACTCCGCTCAGCGTTTTCACGATAAGTTCATGGGAAAACCGGTAACTCCCTCCTTTTATCTTGATATTGAAGAATTTTCAGATATTACTATTTGTGGGAGTAGTATTACGCACATGCTTAGGCATTGGAATGAGGCCTTTAGTATAGAAGAACATGTTTATGAAAATCTTGTGCGTGTCTTTTATTCCAATATGGAACTATCCCCCTCTAGGCAATATCGTGTTATTACATATGTAGGAGGAGTTCGTATTGAGTTTAGTGAGGAAGATTTGTGTCGTATTCTTGGGATTCGTTACGGAGGCATCGATATTTATACCACTAGGAAGGAGCTTGAATTTAGTGGATTCCGTCATAAGGAAGGAGTACGGAACATTTGTAGACGTAGAGATCTATCCAATGACATATGTTCTCTGTCCTTTAGGTCTCAGCTTCTTCCATTTCAGGTTCGAGTTATCCACATCATCCTCCAACATATGGTCACACCTAGACAGGGTCATACCGATGAGGTAACTAGGTTAGATGTCGGTATACTAGACTCCCTTATCCGTACACGAAATGTAAGCTTATCCTACATTATCCTTCGTCATATGTTGTCCACTCCTAAAGTGACCAACCGGTCCCTTCCATATGGCAGCATTATTACTAGGATTATGAGACATTTCGATGTTCCTATCACTGAGCCCGTGTATGTCGAGACCCGAAAACTAGGTCGTGATATTATGTCTTCGATAGGATTCTTTAAGAAACGTGGGCAGTGGGTAAAAACAACCTCCTCCAAGAATGAAGACACCTTACTTGCCCCAGAGGATAATCGCATGCTCAACGATATCTATTCCGCGGATGAGCTGCCCGACTTTCGCCTTGGAGCTAGACCACGTGTCCCTCGCCGAGCAAAAAAGAAGCAGCAGCAGAAGAGCACCGGCGGCAGCAGAAAAGCACCACCAACAAAGACCAACAAAGCAGCAGCAAAGATCTTACTCAGATGATGTGCCGCCCGAGCCGATCGTGCCTCCGCCGCATCCTCTCGCTCTCATGAGGACCGTCTTCAACAGCCTCTTCGACAGAGTTGATACACTCTCCCAGCAGCAGCAGCAGCTTCACTCTGACTTCACAACCTTTCTACAGCAGTGCTTGATCGCCAGATGGAGTTGATTTGGCAAGCGCCGCAAGATTCTCGGTCATCTCGGCTATGATCCCTAGTTCCTCTTCACCCCCACTCTAGTTTTCGCTCATATGCATTTCGCACAAACATTGCTCATTTCATGCACTTTATATGATGTTATTTGTTTTTTATGGATACTTGAACCTTGTTTATGATTGTGATTGATTTTGTTGGATTTTTGAATTTTGTGTATGATTGTGTTTTGATGATATGACTATCTTTTGAGTATGTTGATGAAGATTGTGTTGGAATGGAAGGTTGTTGCTAAATTGGAGTTTATATGGAAGTGTTTTAACTGTTTTGTTTTTGCGGATATGTTCAGTTTTTGAGGGGAAGTTCTGCCAAAATTTTCGCAAGACATGGTAACTTCTATTTTTTCAGCTAATCGCATTCATTTCTTTTTGATGCTGAAGGGGGAGAATAACTTAAAATCTGTTAATAAAATATTTGATTTGAGTTTAAGCATGGTTTAAAAAGTGTGTATGAAAATAGGGGGAGCTAAACTCTACAATTCTTTTTCAAAGGGAGAGCACATATTTAGGGGGAGCAAAATTGGACAAATATTTTTTTTTCTCAAAGTTGTCATCATCAAAAGGGGAGATTGTTAACACTAATATTCCTTAATATTGTTTTGATGATAACAAACTTGATGAAGATTAATTAATCTTTAAAAGTCTAAAATTTTTATACTCTTTCAAATCATAATTCTCACACCATGAAGATTTTTACATTCTATGAAAAATGTTTAATAAGCAATAGCTTCATATTGAAAAACCTTGAGTATTTTGAAAATGGTCAAAAACGGGAGTATTTCGAAAATAGTCAATAACGGCTCGCCTATATTCCTACATAACGGTTCGCCGATATCAAACAAACGAGAAATCATTTACGGAAGATAACGGCTCGCCGACATTTTCTGATAACGGTTCGCCGATATCGATCAGAACTGAGAAATCAGTTTCTGGAAGATAACGGCTCACCGACATGTTGATAACGGCTCGCCGACCTGGAGCAGAATTGAGAATTAGCTTCTGGAAGATAACGGCTCGCCGACATCCTTGATAACGGCTCGCCGACACAAAACAGAATGGAAATCCGACATGAAGATAACGGTTCGCCGACCTGGAATGGAATTGCGAAATTAGCCTCTGGAAAATAACGGCTCGCCGACTTCAAACAGAAAAGAAGTTTAAGCTTCTGGACACTAACGGCGATCCGACATCGCTATAACGGCGATCCGACATTTTGAAAATCCAGCCCAACGGTCATATTGACCAGACAAACGGCGATCCGACATCCCACTAACGGCGATCCGACAGTGAGCAAAAAGTGAATAACGGCTAGTTTTCAGCTCCAACTATAAATAAGCTCATTCAAATTCAAACAACTCTTGATCACAACACTACCATTGAGCTTATACTCGTGAACAACCTTCATAGAGTTTTAAAAACTCATTCTTGCTTTATCTATCTCTTACGTTGGGCTTTTATTTGTAATCTTGAATATTGTGTGAGAGAAAACAAATTTGTAATCTTTTGTTTTTGAGTGATTGTAAGTGTTGGGATACACTTGGGTCAAGAGATTGGGGATTATCTCTTATTGTAAAGGTTTATTGACACCTAGGAAGTCAATTGTAAGCATTTGAAGCCTTGGAGGCTTGCTTAGTGGAATCCTCTAGCCCGGAAAGCTTGGAGGCGTGGACGTAGGCGAGGTTGGCCGAACCACGTAAAAATCTCGTGTTTGAATCTCTCTTCCCTTATCCTTTTATATAGTGTGATAAATTTATTTGTTATTGCTTTAAATTCATTTTAGATTAACATTGAATTATTGTTTCATATTTCAATAATTTTTAGAAATCCAATTCACCCCCCTTCTTGGGTTGCATAACTAGAATTTCAAATATTATATAATTACTTTGAATACCAATGTAGCATACTTCTTATTCAATTGCTATTATTATGATGATGATGATGATGATGATGTTCTCATTGTAAGTTATTTTAGGTACAAAAAATTCAATATTGAATACAAATAAATAAAATAATTAATAGCTAGAACTATGTTAAAACTTGACTTAATCATATGGTTATAAGTGTATGTTGAATTTCTTAAACTTAGCATCAAAATAGTTTTATTAGTATTTTAAGTAAGAATATTTTCAAAATTCTAAAGATTGTACAAAGTACAACTTATTTTTTTATAAATAGTATATGAGTGTGTAAAATAATAGAGTGTTCAAAATAATGTTTAGAATGTACATAGTCCAACCCTAAAAGAAAATTAGAAAACTGCACAAAAAAGAAAATGACTAATTTCAGAGAGTTGTATTAAAGTTTAAATGAAGAATTGAAGAAGCGCTGGGAGTGAATTCCTGCTGCCCAACATTGGTGGAATTAAGTAATTAAGCAATGTTATTTTGAGTTTTATTCGTAATAAGAATAAGCAAGAGAAAATGTTGCATGGAATCTGTATCAAATTCGGCTGATGCTATAATACCTGCATGTATGAGACACATGGATTAAAAATCACCTTTGGATTAAACAGAGTGAATCCAACGGCTGCGATTCGTTTCATTATTAAATAATAAAAAAATTTGAGGGAATTGGAGAAACCCATGAAACCGGTCATGCTTTTGGTTTAGGTTAAAAATATGTAAATGAAACAGAAAAAAAAAAAAAAAAAAAAAAAACCCACACTCCCTCACCTCACACCCTCACCTCACACCCTCACCTCACGCGTGCCTCACCATTCTCTCACCTCACCTCACCTCTCCTCTCCTCTCCTCTTCTTGTTCCACGGCCATCAACAGCGGTGCGAGTCGGCAACGATCACCTCTCCTCTTCTTGATAAATATGTCCATCAAAGTGATGGTGGGGCCCTGCGGGTGCCGGATCAGACGCCGGAGCCTGACCCGGGCAGGTCGGAAATCGGCAAAACCGGTGGCGAATCTGGTTTAACTTCTGTGTTCTAACTTCATCAATGACAGTTGGCTCAAGATCAACAAACACAGCTCTGGGCACATGCCTGCCGGCACTGGTTTCACTGAAGAATGTATTGAAGGCGTAATGGGCTGCACCTTCTGTCTCGTCACTGCACGCACACCAAAATTTTCAAAGGTCATCATTGTTTTAAACTAAAACTGTGTAACCATAAAAAAAATCACGATGTGCAATCATTCAACGAAAAAGAAAACAAAGAAATTATCTTAAATTCACCTTAAATAGCTCTAATTTTTTCATTACACCAAAAAACATCACAGATACTTAGACAATATTGTGCATAAATGTTATTTTTATTTTTATTAATGCACAGATCATAAACTTACAAAACTAAATTTTGTGTTCTTCAATCATTTTCAAGATCAGAGATGATATTCTTGTTTTGGTAGGTCCAGTAGACAAATTAACGTGAAACAGCCTCTTAATTTGTTGCTCAAAGGAGTCAACATTGCTTGTACGATTTTTCAATTGGATTTTATAAGGATAAGAAATGAAAAAAAATGAACATCATTCCATCTCATTCGTCTATTGAAACATATACCAATTCATCCAAATGCATTGACAAACTATAATCAAATTGACATCTTGTAATCCCATATCATTTTTAAATAGGAATTAATGATATAAATCTCAAACAGAAAATGAAATGACTCAAAATTCAAATCCACAGAGACTAGCAACAATTTTCTAATAAACAAAAAAATAAAATCCAGCATCACCATTGGAAAAAAAAATGATTCCCAGCAAAATAATATCAGAGCATAAATTGTGAAGAAACATCAGAGCATAAATTATGGCATATATACAAACTTTATCTAATGATTCTAATCTAAGAAAAATTCTGGCCCAGCAAAATAATATCATTTTGTGAGAAATCAGCATCAAGTTCTTACGATATAATATTACATTCCCACCATGAAATCGCCAAAATATTGTGTTATGTATGTTATAATATATATAAATATTTAGTCAATTAAAAGCCTTTCACTAACTTGATATATATTTTTTTTCTTCTGTCAGCTGCGAATTTCCAAAGCCTCAGAGGTAGGTGAAATACTAACTAGGCAACCCAAGAGAGAGGGTGAATTGAGATTTTAAAACTTAAGCTAAACAAAACACACAACAATTCAATCTATTCCCTTAATGAAATAAAAAATAATAAATTTAATAAATCACAATAATAAAAGAGCAAGGGAAGAGAGATCAAACACAATAATTTTTATGTGGTTCGGCAACCCTCGCCTACGTCCATGCCTCCAAGCTCACTCAGTTTGAGGATTTCACTATCCAACCCTCCCAAGGCTTTAAGTTCTTTACAGTTGACTTCCCAAGTGTCAATAAACCTTTACAATCAAGAGATTATCTCCCCAATCTCTTCACCCCAAGTGTTTCTCACAATTGTACACTTACAATTTGATGAGAAATGAAAATTACAACAAACAACTCTCTTTTAGAATGGATATACAAATGATAGCTCAATGATGATTTATTCTATGATGATTTTCGAATTTGAAAGCTCAAAATATGTTGTTTACACTTGTTTATGCTTGTAAGAGTGTCAAATTTTAAGATGAAGTTGAGTTTTTATAGTTAAACCCCGAAAACTAGCCGTTATGGGCAAATTCCAGCGAGCAAGCAGCTAGCCGCTTAATTTATCTGGCTTCGCCACTTCAGAATAATAAAGTTTCCGTTAAATTTGAATTTGCTACAGTAACATTGTTCACAAAATTACTTGTGCCCAAACTTTCTATAACTATACTATAGCTCGAAAAGTCATAAATATTACAAAAAGGTCCAATTTCAGAATTTTTAAATAATACTTATCATTTCCAAAACTTTTTAAAATTATGATATGGCCCAAAATAGAATAATATTTTTCAAAATAATCCTTTTCAAAATTTAACATAATACTTATAAATTTCAAATTTTCAAAATTCAAAATTTTTAAAACTTTTTTCAATTTAGTCCAAAATTTGAAAGTGTGAAGTTTTCCTTAGGCGGCTAGCCACTAACCCTCAGTCGGTTAACCACTAACTCTCTATCCACTTATAATATTTACACTCAACCCTCAAACTTTCATAAATTCTAGTATAGCCCAAAAGTTTAAATATTTGCAAATAAATCTAACTCTGGAATTCAAAACAATACTTATTAAAATCCAATATTGCAAACCTTTTTCATTTTAATCCAGATCTTGAAAAATAACTAATTTCACAAAATACTTAGCTTATACTTGTAAAACTTTTGATTTATGAAAAACTAATGATTTATTAAACAAAATCTTAGGCTTCTCAAATGCTAAACTATTCATATATTAAATTATACCGTCTTTACAAGAATTGTCGCAATAATGAATCTGCTGAGCTCTAAACTTTTTTTTTGATCATGTCGTTGTCCGTTGAGTGTAGAGGTTGATTTCACGTGATTCACTTTCTCATAAATAATATCCTTTAAGAACTAGTAAAATGTGAAATAAAATATTTTTCAATTTACTTAGGACACATGTTTGTTATCATTAAAATTACAATATGTGTAGCCTTTTTAGGCTAACAGTAGGTGCCTTGGATCTATCATAAACAATTGTTCATCTTTTTAAGCATGCATGATTTAAATGCAAATGAAGAAATTCTTAAATTTAAAATATAAAATTGAAAACCTGAGACCAAAGATCGAGAAATTGACGTTGAGAAGTTGAAGTTGACAATATCACTAGTTGTTGTACCGTTCTAAGCCAAGAGATCAAAGCTGAGATTGAATCGAAGTTGAAACCGAAGCTGAGACTGAAGGAAAAAAAGGAAATCGATGCTGAGACTGAAGAGATTGAAGCTGTAAGGAAGATTTGAGAGGCTACTGAAACTTGGAATAATTTTGTATGCTCAAAAATTGTCACCGGTGCTTTTTATCGCAGGTGACAGACGCCGGAAGTTGAGAGAGAGAGAGGATCCTCCAATTTTGAGTGAGAGGCATATGAGAGAATTAGGGCTTTGTCCATTTAGATTTTTTAGGGATAAAATTGGAAATTAAAATTAAATAAGGGTAAAATAGGAAAACAAGATCTTTTCATGGTGTGGAATCCAAATTTCCCCACTCTTCAATATGGAAATCAAATTCCTCAAATATCAGAAATTGGGAGTACGATGGAATTTAATTCCCACTTCACTTTACTCGCCGAATAAAGGAAATTATGGAGGAAATGGAAAATCTTTCCTCTCCAACCTTATTTTCCAGCAACCGAACGTGGCCTTAATTTACAGTGTATATTCACTTTTTAATTAGCTCTCATATTCTATTGCCATTTCCACTACTTAGAAAAGAGAGGATTTAAAAGGAAAAAAAAAAAAAAGCCTTGTTTCCAATTTGCTGATTGCAAATAACCTTCTTTACTACAACTCTTCATTATTATTTTTTAAAAAAAATTAACTCATTAATTCTTATGAATGAGTTTAGTCAATTACATGACCATCTCATCAAATCTGTAACATTGACATACCAATAATACATTAATGAAATTTATTTATTTTTTATAATAATCAAATTGAAAATTTGTTCTTGCAATTTTGTGATGACGACTTTTCAGTTTTCTGTTATACATAAAAACTATTTGTAAATAACAACCACGTGGAACTAATAACCCAGCATCCTTTATGGGGACAAATGGAATAGCAAAAAATTTAAAGCAGCGAGTTGGCAACAGGAAATCGAAAAAAATAGACAAATTAAATATGAAAAGCAAAGTAAACTATCCCTACCGGCCTGCCAAAAAATTGGCTTGCCCTTGTGCATTCTTCTTTAGATACTGACTGGCTTCCAACGAAATAATCGTGCCATATGTTTACACCTTTAAGATTTATGTACACTAATTAAACACAAAAAAAAAATTAAGATTTACATTAAAAAAAATTAATAATTTAAAATTTTTAAATACTATTTAAGGATTTTTTTATTACTTGAATTCATTTAGCCTTTTACTTTGTCATCATACACAATTGCCGCTTGATATCCTACGGCTTAAGGATTTGCAACAATAGGGTTGCTTAAGGAGAACAATCGTGATTAACATACAACAAACTTATGAGTTATCAACCATGACAATTCAATTGTTTCATATATTGTAAAGTTTTTATGTTGGGTAATAACTCAAGGGTGGTTGTTATGTTACATCAGCATGATCTTGTTAAGCAACTTGATTGTTGTTTCTAATGGAATAATTAACTCTGTTTTGATTATTTATGGTCATTGTGACTATAACATTAAAATTTAAAATCCTTAAGCTGCAGGATATCAAGCCGTAATTGTGTATGGTGATAAGTAAAAAGTTAAACGAATTCAAACAGCCTCAGGATTTATATTAAGTAACCCTAAATTGTATGTGGTAGCCCACCAACAAAGCTCTAAACAACTATCAATTTATCTGGGCTTATCAATTATTTACTAATGGGTTTATTTTTGTTGCACGCTCTCTTGATGGAATCAAAGTTTGTTTAGGAGAAAATATAAATTGGGACACACGACTAACTCAGTTAGCTAGCATATTAATCTTTATTACTCTGCTATTATCATCTTCTTTATTACTCTCGCATCATTCTTTCCGATAAGAAATGTGCCAATCAGATAAGTATGAACTTGATCCCAAAAATTCTAGAATCTAGTTCTGGTGATGACTAACTCTTTTGACTCAAGGACCCGATAGCATCCTGATAAATTTTTACAAACCTCGTTCTGATTAGAGACGGTTCATTATATATAAAACAAAACCTCATGACTGCATGGTGGGTGCCATTTCTATGTTCAGATAAACAAAATGAATTGTTTATTTCTTACAAAATATAGTGAACAAGAAAATAGTTTTCATACCCAGTAGCCAATTGGTCTATTTTAATTAAGTGATTGATGGGTAAGTAATTTTGAATGAGCCCTTGTTTTACCCAAGTTTGAAAAAGCGAAGGCAACGATGCTCCAACATAGTAGGAATTAGATCAACGCGCTATAATGAAATCAAATATTCATACATCATAGTTGAAAAACAAAATATCAAAATAATATATATGAATTGAATTGGTAAAAAAAAAGGCTTTCAAAAAGCGCATGCTTAGTGCTCCTTTTTTAGTTACCCTTCGAAATCATTTTCTTACTTTTGCAACCTGAATGCTAAGTTTACTTCTGCTGCTTCTACCTGTGGTACATCTCTATAAAAAACCGTTCGGTGAGTTGCTACAGCTATCACGCTCCCACCTCCATCTCTAATCACCACCCAGATCCTTGATGTTTATCTATATACTGCTGCATCTACATTCACTTTGATTGATGTTTATCTATATACTACTGCATCTACATTCATTTTGAAATAGGCCTGACGAGGAGGAAACCATCTTGATCAAAGCTTCCCAGACTCTTAACAGATGGCTAAGAGCAAGAAGAAGATCAGTAGTCTCTACCGTTGCAGGTCCATTCTTCTTCTTCCGCCGAGACGCCTTTTTTTTTTTTGGTACGACCTATGATTTTAACTTTGGAATTTTTTCTTTTTTCTTCTTTTGTTCATAAAATAGTAAACAAAGAAGCCCACTCCGCGATTTAATCCTGCGTAAAATTTAGCCACCATTACGGTCTCCATATAATTGAAGTATGGTGGCACATGCTTGCTGTCAGATCAGTCACAAATGGACGGTCAATGAGAACCCGTACGGATTTATTCAACGGTCAAGATCCGCGGTTTCCCAAAACACCACCTCCCTCTTCTGCGTCCAGGTTCTGCTCGGTCGGATTCTTTACAAGAATTAAGGAGACTCTCTCTTGCTACTTACTACTTTAAAACTCCCTGACATCACCCTCTCTAATTCTAGTCTAACTCTCTCCTTTTCCTTTCAATAAAGTTTTTCTCTATCTAGGGGTGGGCATCGGATCGAATTCGGATAGATCCGATCCGATCCGATCCGAACTTATTCGGATCGAATTCAGATTTAGTCAATAATCCGATCGGATATAATTTGTGTCATCCGATCGGATTTGATTCGGATCGGATCGGATTCGAATCGATTCGAACAATCTGATCGGATTACACTTATTAAAAAAATTAAATAATTAAATATAAAAGCAGAATCCAATATTTCTTCAGATATTTCTACTCATCTTCATCATCAATATTTCTTCAAATCATCAACAATTTCAAGATCCAACATCTCTCAACAACAGCAGCAACAATGGTCGTCTCCTTCAACAGCAACCATCATCGTCAATTCTACTCATCTTCATCATCAATATTTCTACAAATCACAACAATTTCAAGATCTAACATCTCTCAATAACAGCAGCAACAATGGTTGTCTCCTTCAACAGCATCCATTATCATCAAGCCTCATCTTCCTCACCCTCTCCCTTACCCTCTTTCAATCCCTCGTCTGCTTCTCTCTCATTCTCCTCCATGTCCTCTCCATCCTCATCGTTGTCACCACCGTCTCAGTCGCTATATCTCCTCCAACAAGCACTACGCCGCTGACATGGTCGCCACTGTTCTCACCAGCATCTTCCAGAGCTTCGTCTCCGTCACGGTGCTTTCCTAACGGCACTGTCATCCTCAAACTCTCTTGTATTCTCTTCGATTTGATCTTTTTCTTGGAATGATTTGTGGTTGCATTTTCTTGTTGATGTGCCATGCTTTTGTTGATGGAAGTAACGGAGGAGCCGCCAACGCTGGTAGGGTTTAGAAGGAGGATCCGAAAACATCATCCAAACCTATCAAACTCACCCAAATCCGAACTCAATCCGAACCGATCCAAATCTGAATCTATCCGAAATTTCATCCGATCCGAATTCGATCCGAACTATTTCAGATCGGATTTGATATTCAGATTGAAATCGGATGGATTTTTTTTCAATCTGAATTATCCGAAATCCGATCGGATTCATTCGAATCCGAAATTGGCCACCCCTATCTCTTCTTGCTTTAATTAAAATTAAATTTCATACTAGCCACTCTTGTGTAAGATATTAGACCTAGTAATATTTTTCCGTTTGTGGAAAATTGTATAAGAGAAATTGGAGGCTAAAAATAGAGAAAGAAAGAGGAGGAAATTGAATTGAAAGATTAGAAAATCCGATATAGCATTTCAAATTTAAATAATTTTAAGTGATGCATGTGAAACTGTGGTTGTGATTCTAATTATTTATAATTTGTATGTGTTATTGAGATGATTGAAATAATTAATTTAATTGTTGTTTACTTAATTTTGACTTTGTAAAGCCATATTTTGGCAATCATTATGAATATTATATTGACTTAACATGAATTGGGTATAAAGCCCTGAATTGCATATGATTCTAATTTTACATGGATTGTAAGTATTAAAGTTTTGGATTGCCTCTATGTGCATTAGACTTCACAAAAGTTTAGTGAATTGCCTTTTTCTGTATTTGATGGTGTGATAGGAAAAACATTGGGTTGGTATATATTCTTTATTACCATAGTTTTGTTTGTGGTCATTTTTTTCAAAGATAGTGGGGCCTTCATGCACTCTATTTTTGGCACACATGGATGTTAGATTTATTTCTCACATTTTATGGACTGATATAAATTATTGTAATTGTTTTATATATTTTACTAAATTAATACATGACTAATGGTAAATATTAAGGAGCAATTTTGAAAAACTCATTTATTAAGTGATCAAATATTATGTTAATGAGTCTGATTTTGACATACCCTATACAGTAGTATATTGTGGACAAGTATAACCTTTAATTGTATTATTTTAGCTCATAATGGGATGGGCAAATTTATACTAACACATGAGGTAGTCCCTACACTCAGCAACAGTATTTAAGTAACTTCAGCCCATTGGGAGATTACTGTTGAACAAGCTAGGCAAGACTGTAGTGAACAATCTCTTCTCTTTCTCTCTTCTCTCCCGTGTATGTGTGTGCAATGAGTTTTGAGAGAATTCCAAATTTTGAGTTGAAGTGAAGGAACCAAGAATTCAGAAGCTAGATCAAGGCTGTAGCAACTCAATAGAAGCTCCATAACAAGCTTACAAGCTCATATTCATGGCAAATTAAGGTAAATCTTGAAATTTGATAAATGCATGTGTTTACTTGGAAATGCAAGATTAAGAGCATAAAGCTCGTTTTTATTTAAGCAATTGGTATCAGAGCTGATGGTTATGCATTTCCTTATAAACTATGATCAATTTTTTTTATGAATCAAACTTAGCTCACTCATGGAATTTTTTCTTTAATTTCGAATTTTGTGATTTTGGGTATATTTAAGCAAAAGGTTGTTGAATAATGCATGAGTGATGACTTTGGAGTAAAAATATAATTTTTTCATAATTTTTGATGGCTAAAATCAGGATGGTATGAGTAAAGGTTACTGTAGCGTACTTTAGATCCATAGTTGTAGGAAAAATATCATTTGGATCCCTAAACTTTATAAAAGTTCAGTATGGCTCAATATTTGAAAAATGTTTACGCTTAGAAATTTGGGTTTGGTTTAGACTTTTGCACACTTTTCGAAAGGGTCCTTGACCTATGGTCAATGTGACAAAATATCATTTAAGTCCTTGATATTTTGATAAATGTTATTTATTCCCAATAGCTTATTTTATTTTATTTACATTTTGGACCAAAAGTTTGATATTAAAACAATAACCATAATTCTAAAAAATATTCATTTTAGTCTAAAATCCTTACAATTTTTTGGCCATTTTTCAGAATTTAAACTTAGAATAATTCATCATTGTTGAATATTATGGGCATAGTATTCATACATTTTATTGAGGCATATAAAAATTTTATTTGATTTAATATCTTGATTAAAAAAATTATTTGTGTTTGATAAAATTTATTTAGTCTCATTTTTGTTAATGTATGAAATATGTATATATAATGCAAAACTACAATTTAGAGTGATTGTGTAACTACCTATTGTAGGACCAATCATGATAAATTATTTGGTATTTGAAATTAAATGTTCATTTATAATTATTAATTATGAATTATGCGATGGATTATTTTGCTATTACCGAGATCCATATGGGTGATGATATTGTCCTGTCGGCAAATCACTACTTGGTAGGATGCTTGGGTAGATAAAGAGATTTATTGGGTATTTTTACTGAATTGCTTAATTACATTGTCAGTAATAGGTCAATGTTGGTGTTATATTCAACTTGTTTGCTTTATCTTTAGGTTAGTGCACTCCTATATTATTAAAGGATGCCTAACATATTATGTCACTATTGGAAAAAAATTAGAATGAGGAGTCATTACTTATAGCATGATTTTGTTTTCTTATGTTTAATATTTTTTTATTGATTCCTCAGCTATAGATATTTTTTCTTTTCTCCAAGTTGCCTCTATCAAGACTCTAATTGGGAAAAATTACGAGGACTGGCGTGAATCAGTTATGTTTTATCTATCTACATTAAGCAGAGATTGGCATTAAGAGTAAATGAACCGACCAAGCCCACAGATAAGAGCATTGCTGTTGAATAAGTATAGTGGACAGCATGGGATGAGTCTAATAGACATTGTCTGGACACAATGAAATACACTATTGATTAACACAATTAGAGATAGCATCCCTGCATGTGACAAGGCCAAAGATTACTTGGCAGCTGTTGGAAGAACTTTCTAAAAAATAGATAAGGCTGAAAAGGGTAACTATCTTAGGTTGCTTGCTAATACCCAATATGATGGTGTTTCTAGTGCGAGAGAGCACATCCTTAAGATGACCAGTTACCATAAGAAGCTAAAGGATATGGATGTCAATTTGCCTGATTACTACTTGGTCTTCCAAATTCTTGAATCTCTTCTACCACAGTTTGGCAATCTGAGAAGTCAATACAATACTATGAGAGACGTTTGGAATATTGATGAGTTGACTGCTTATGTGGTTCATGAAGAGGAATCATTAAAGAAAGGCAAAACTCACACTGCGATGATGGCTATTACTCAAGAAAATGACAGTGTGAAGAAATGTTATTCAAAGGGCAGCAATAAGTTTTTCAAGAAGAAGAAGTTTGGAAAGAAAACTTCACGTAGCAATTCTTCTCCAACTTCTGGTTCCACTTTTGAAGGCTTTAAAGGAAAGTGCCACTTCTGTAATAAACCTGGGCATAAGAAATCTAAGTACAGGGGATTCAAAGTATGGTTGGAAAAGAAAGGTATTCGTGTAGCTTTTGTGGGCTTTGAATCTAATCTTATTGATGTTCCTTCAAATACTTGGTGGTTGGGCACTGGTGCGACCATTAATATAATGAATTCCTCACAGGAATTGAGGATCAGGAGGGAGCCCAATGAAGGAGAGTTAATGGTTCACATGGGCTATGGAGTGAAAGCTAGAGTTGAAAGCATAGAAGTTGTCAGATTATATCTAGTTACAGGTCACCTTTTGGATCTATTGAATATAGCTTATATTCCTTCTACTAGGAGAAACTTAATATTTGTATTTATTTTAGATAGATGTGGCTATACTTTTCATTTTAGTGACAGAAAAGTTTATTTATTCTACAATTCAGAGCTAGTTAGTTCTGGCACTCTATATGATGGCTTATATATGATTGATTTATTTCCTCATGCTACTGAATCATCAACCAATGATCATGTTATGAATGTAGTTAGCTCTAATCATGCGAGAGTTGATGAAAACTTCTCTATGTTGTGGCATAAACGGTTGAGTCAACTTACTGCCAAAACCAGAAAAGAAAGAAATCTGAGAAGTCAACATGTGCTAGAGTTGATACACACAGATATTTGTGGGCCATTTACTCCTACTGCTATTGGAGGTTATAAGTACTTTATCACCTTCATCGATGACTTTTCTCGTTATGGTAATGTTGAACTTCTTGCTGAAAAGTCTGAATCTTTATCTGTGTTTCAAGCCTTTAAGGCTAATGCTGAGCTCCAAAAGGGTAAGAAAATTAAAGTAGTAAGATCAGACAGAGGTGGTAAATACTATGGGCAATATAATGAAACTGGGCATAATCCTGGACCTTTTGCTAGATTCCTTCAGGAATGTGGAATAGAAGCTCATATACAATGCCTAGGACTCATGAATAGAATGGAATTACAGAAACAAGAAATCGTACCCTTCTTCACATGGTGCGGTGTATTCTAAGCAACTTTACCTTATCAGATTTTTTGTGGGGTGAAGCCTTGAGAACTACAGCTTACATTTTGAATTAGGTACTTAGTAAATCAGTGCCCAAAACTCCTTATGAATTGTGGTCAGGGAAGAGACAAAATCTTCGTCATTTCCATGTTTAGGGATGCAGAGCAGAAGTGAGGTCTTATAATCCACAATCAAGGAAACTTGATCTAAAAACTATCAGTGGTCATTTTATTGGCTATTGTATAAGCTCAAAGGGTGCTAGATTTTATTGTCCTTCCCACACTACTAAAATCATTGAGCCTGATCGTGCCATTTATTTTGAGGATGATCATCATAGTGGGAGTTTTGAGCCTCACAATCTTACATTGAGAGAAGAACATGTGGTTTTGCCTCGCAATCTTACATTGAGAGAAGAACATATGGCTTTGCCTATTGCAACTTTTCCAGCTTTTGTGATAGGATTACCACATACTGATGTTTCTTCTATTAATCCTGAACACCATCATGATTTGGAGCCTATAACTGTAGAGGATGATGTTACTGATATGCAATTGAGAAGATCAGAGAGGGTCAAGAGACCTGTAATTTCTGATGATTATGTGGTTTACTTACAGGAACATGATTTTGATACCGACTCTTCATCTGATCCTGTTACCTTTCAGGAGGCTGTCGGTTGTTCAGAATTCTCATCTTGGATACATGCGATACATGATGAGATGACATCCATGTACCATAATAGGGTTTGGGATTTAGTTGAATTGCCTAATGGATGCAGACCAATTGGTTGCAAATGGGTTTTTAAAACAAAGAGAGATGCCAGAGGTCAGGAAGAAAGATACAAGGCCAGGCTTTTAGCCAAGGGTTTCAGTCAGAGAGAAGGCACTGGTTTCACAAAAACCTACTCTCCTATTTTTACCAAAGACTTTTTTCGTATTATCATGGCATTGGTGGCTTATTTCAATTTAGAATTGCATCAAATGGATGTGAAGACAGCTTTTCTTAATGGAAGCTTGTCCAAAGGCATGTACATGCTGCAACCTAATGGTTTTGTTGAGCCTGGTAAAGAAAACATTGTGTAAGCTTAAAAGGTCCATTTATGGACTTAAGCAGGCATCCAGACAGTGGTATTTAAAATTTCATGACATTGTCACATCTTATGGGTTTCACGAGAATGTTGTTGATCAATGTATATACTTGAGGGTCAGTGGGAGCAAGTATATTATTTTGGTGCTTTATATGGATAATATATTGCTCCCTGCTAATGACATTGATTTTTTACTTGAGACAAAGCAGATGCTGTCATGCAATTTTGATATGAAAGATCTCGGTGAAGCCCATTATGTATTAGGGATAGAGATTCTTTATGACAGATCTAGAGGAGTTCTAGAATTATCTCAAAAGGCCTACGTTGATTGTATTTTGAAAAAGTTTAATTTACAATCTTGTGCTCCTGGAAAAGCACCAATTTCAAAAGGTGACAAATTTTCCAAGTCTTAATGTCCGGATAATGATGTAGATAAAGCTAGAATGTAAACAGTCCCGTATGCATTAGTTGTGCCTACCTTGATGTATGCTCAAGTTTGCACTAGCCCTGATATTGCCCTTGTAGTGGGAGTGCTTTGGAGATACCTAAGCAATCCTGGATTTGAACACTGGAAGGCTGCAAAGAAAGTGCTCAGATATTTGCAAGCCACTGAAGATTTTACATTGACATATCAGCAATCTAACTATTTAAATATAATTGGGTATTATGATGTTGATTTTGTAAGGTGTTTAGAAGACAAGAAATCCACATCTAATTACATCTTCATGATGGCAGGATGAGTTATATCATGGAAAAGTACTAAGCAAACACTTATAACTTCTTCAACAATGGAGGCAAAATATGTAGCATGTTTTGAGGCTACATATCAAGCTTTATGGATGTAGAATTTTATCGCAAGGTTAGATTTTGTATTGGCTATACCGAGGCCATTAAAAATATATTGTGATAATTCTGCAGCTATTTCTTTCTCCCACAATACAGGGAGTTCCTCATGTTCCAAACATATTGATGTTAAATATTTATTTGTGAGAGAGAAAATTACTCTATCTTATGTATCAATAGAGTACATACATACAAAACTCATGTTAGCTAATCCACTTAGTAAAGCTTTAGCTCCAAAAGTGTTTAGGGAGCATGTGACTCATATGGGATTATTAAAATCCACTTATATATGATGAGTTAGTGGGAGTTCTGGATGTATTATGAGTTACAACTTAAATGAGATTATTTATTACTCATTTTGTTATTATGCATGCATATTGTTATGTGATATTGATATGACATATATTGTGTACACATTTGGTTGAGTATGTCATTATGTATATAGTGAGAATATTGTGGTCCGAGACATTTTGTTTAGTCTCAATATGGACATTATTAACTGAATCATTATGGCTTGGCTTCAGTGTGCTTTCTTGAGACATTTTGTTTCAGTCTCATTATGGTTATAAGAAAGTATGACTTTTTTGAGACATCTTAATATTAGTCTCATTATGATGAAAAAGAAGTTCGCTTCTCAAGATATTTTGATCGAGTTTCATTATGGTTATGTAGAAGCGATAGTCTAGGAGACATTTTGTTCTCGTCTCATTTTGCTAGACATATGGAATTTATGAAATGGGTATGTTGATCGCATTGTCATGCTATTTCCATAATTATACTTGTATACTACTATATAGTCACGTGTTTTTAGGTATCTTGTTGTATGTAGCATCCTGTCGGTGCACATATGTACTTATGACACATTTTGGACTTATTTACGTTTTGGGTGATTACTCGCATTTGACCTTCTGTTATCGTCACATATTGATTAATTCGGTTGTTTTAAAAAATATTTATTTTTATTTTATTTTAAAACTATCATTAAAATAACTTTTGTTGTCCAAGTGGGAGATTGTTAGATTTATTTCTCACATTTTGTGGAATGTCATAAATCATTGTAATCGTTTTCTATATTTTACTAAATTAATACATGACTAATGTCAAATATTAAGGAGCAATTTTGATAGATTCATTTATTAAGTGATCAAATATTATGTTAATGAGTCTGATTTTGACATACCCTATACAGTAGTATATTGTGGACAAATATAACCTTTAATTGTGTTATTTTAGCTCATAATCGATGGGCAAATTTATACTAACACATGAGGCAGTCCCTACACTCAGCCACAATATTTAAGTAACTTCAGCCCATTTGGGAGATTACTGTTGAACAAGCTGAGGCAAGAGTGTAGTGCACAGTCTCTTCTCTTTCTCTCTTCTCTCCCATGTATGTGTGTGCAGTGAGTTTTGAGAGAATTCCAAATTTTTAGCTGAAGTGAAGGAAGCAAGAATTCAGAAGCTAGATCAAGGCTGTAGCAACTCAATAGAAGCTCTATAACAAACTTACAAGCTCAGATTCATAGCAAATCAAGGTAAATCTTGAAATTTGATAAATGCATGTGTTTACTTGGAAATGCAAGATTAAGAGTATAAAACTCGTTTTTATTTCAGCAATGGATCCCCCGAATCGTTTAATACTTGTGTTTTTTTTATTTTCTTTGCATGGATGAATATTGTAATGTGAAAAAAGAAAATCAATCAATATTTAGCATAGAAAAAGCATTAATGTCAAATTTCTTTTTGGGTTACATATTCCTCAAATTAGACACAAGTGGCTGTAAAATACACGACTAAAGAAAAGCATTTAAGCGGCATCAAGCAGGTAGATAGATATATGACAACTTTTTTAATTCTACTTCCCTTGCATGATAGTGCCTATTTCAGTAAACTAATGAAAGCAAATGTTTAATAAGTGTATTTTATTTTTTTAATGTAAAATTAAATATTGATCATATGTAATTATATATATAACATGACCAATAGCCTAGTTGGTTTTGTTATACTAATATAAATAGAAATATTTAGAAATGAAATTTTATTCTATGATAATAATGATTCTTGTGGCTACCAGCAGCTAGACTATTTTTTTTTTTAACTTAGACTTATCGGTTGCTCCGTTTTAGTTACAACTTAATTTAAAATAAATTAAAATAAAAATATTTATGAATTATATAATTTTAAAAAATAGTAATAATAACAAAAAAAGATGGATAGAGTAAAAATGAAACAAATATTTTTTTATTATAGTTTTATTAAAAATAAAATAAAATTGATATCCACAAAAATATAAAAATGCAATTCATGTTTTGTAATTTTTGTCTCATGTTTAAAGTTTAAAGTTTCATACATTTTATTTTATTTTTCACGCAGTAAATTTTAAATACCCCCAAAATTTTCTTTTCCTATTTTGGCATGGAAGTTTAAGGTTTCCTATGAAATGTTTAGAATTTCATGACTAGCATTCTATGTTAGATGTTTTAACATACTCATATCTTATTGCACATCTTAAGTAAAATGTTTCATGTTTTTTAATTTTATGTTTCATTTTTTTTTCCTCCGTTTCACACCATGGCGTTCAAGTTTTGTTTAGGAAACTATCTCATCTCATATGGTTATATGTCAATTAATTGTATCATCAACATTATTACTTTTACACAATATAAATATTTTGGTTCAATATTTTAGGTAAGTATTGATTTCATATTGGATGGTGGTGGTTTCAAGTATAATTCTTAAATTTTCGAACTTTTTTTTTCTTAATGTTTCACGATAAACATCTGCGGGAAAAATTATACGTTTAATGGTGAGACGCTATTAATTTATGCTCTATTTCTCCAAATTTTACAAGTGACATGATAATTAAGTTTCCAGTCTTCTCAAATATTTAATTGATTTAATAATAAATTTAATCTCATCCGTTAGATTTCATATTATTGAATCCAACAGTGAGCATGTACCACTAAATCACATATACAGTTCTCACGCCCGGTATACTGAGATTGGGAAGAAGCAAAAATTTGTTGGCTTGAAGGAATGAGCTCAGGTTACAACTGCAAATTTTATTTCTACACTTTAATTGACACTTGAAACTCTCTCTTCTACGTTTTCCATTTTGGGGCCCCATTCCCATCAATAATTTGAACTTCAGTGCATGCATGTAGTCAAAACAAAAAAATCAAAGCAATAGCAATTTTGTATTACTGGCAAAAAGTGGAGAGAAACAATGTTCCAATATAATTGGAAATGGGCTCAGTGTGCTATTATTCCCGAACAATATCCTGTCATTTTGTAGGTACTGTTGCCATCTTCGGATCTTCCTAAACAAATATGCATGTATGGGGTCCCCATCATTTGATCATCTCATCCCTCTAGCCAAGATTACGAATTAAAAAAAGTCTATGGAAATCTATGGCTTTTAGCAATGAAAATGAAATAGAATTTTGTTTGGATTCCTTTTAATGCACGTTAAGGTGGCGTTTGGCCTATGAAAAGTAAGGAAATGAGAGAAGAGGAAAGTGGAAGAAAGGAGAGGAGATTATAATGAAATTCTTTTTTAATGTTTGATTTGTTACAAAATTATACAAAGAAAGGAAATGTATTAACTTTTATTTGGATAATTTCACCCTTTAGTGTTAAACTTTCAATATTTATCATAAATATAATTCAAAAAATTAAACAATAAATTTGTTTAATATACTATATAAATAACTAATAAAAAAATTATTTTAAGTAATATAATTATATTTATAACTAAACTCTATTCAAAAAGTTTATTAACATAATTTTATTTTAAAATCAGTTGAATTTAATTTGTTTCCGAATAAATTATCACATAATACAAATAATTTCTTAATTAATATATTATAATTTTAAAATCTTATGTGAACACCAAAAAATAGAGTTGCTGCTGCCATCGGAGCCGTCGCGTCTCGCTGCCTGCCACTACTATACCTTGTCATTTCAACTCGAGAATTATATGAAAATTATCAAAACTTGACGATCTATATATTGAAACAACTTATTTGGCCAAAATACTCGAGGTTTGTCCAGATCAGAGATAATTAAAAAGTTTTCAAATTTCTTTTAACTGGATTTGAGAAAGATAAATTCATTTTTCACTTGTGTGATGGTATAACGATGTTGCTCATTGGCTCACGACGCAATGATGTCCCATGCGCAAGTCGTGACGGCGATCCAGCACGACATTGACAATGTCCTGTGACTGTTAAATTTGTATTTCAATATTTTAAATTAAATAAATAAATAAAGTAATTTTATTAAATATTTAAATCATTGCTTTAACTTTTAATAAAACAAAATTAATTATCTTCTTTAACTTTTACTAATACAAAATTAATTATCTACAATATTAAATTGATAAAATAAAATTGTAAATAATAATTATTTGATAATATTAAACAAGTTCATAAAAAATTGAAAGGGTAATTTTAGATGTTTTGGCTTCCAATAGAGGAAGAATTCAAACTCATCACTCTTTGGTGTGAAATTTAAATTCAACATTATGATGTATACTAAATTTTAATGGAAATTCAATTCTTATAAGTTATGGTAAATCAAACAAAGGAAATAAGAAGAAAATCTAAATTATTTTTTTTTCCCACTACCTCTCCTTCCAACCAAACACCACCTAAAAGGAAGTTGAGAATTTATCTATAGATATATTGAGGTTGGGAAGAGGCAAAAACTTAATTTTGTGGAAGCAATTGTAATTTTGAAAGCACTTTTGTTTTTGAAATTGGTTCTTTTTGGTCATAAAGTAGGTGGACTCCACTTCAAAAGTTTTGTAGTACATTTTGTTATCTCTCTTTCCTTTGCACACATAAGTTTTAGCCTTGGAATTTTTTTTTTTTTTCATTTTCTTCTTTCGTTCGTAAAATAGTAAACAAATTATAGAAGCGCACTTATTTTGCGATTTAATTGTGTAAGCTTTTCTTGCTGTTAGCCTGTCAATCGTTACAAGCAAGGAAAACCCATTACTGTCTCTATATAATTTGATATAATTTCTATCAAAATAATTAATTAAATCAAATCAAATAAATAAACAATCTCTCCTATTTCTCTAAATGATTAAGAAAGAATTCGAATGAAGAAAATCTTATAGTAGTTTCGAGAGACTATTTGGTATGCCTATATTAATATTTCTCATGAATAAATGATTTATTTTTTAATTTGTAGTGAGCAATGCCACTCATCTTGTGGTGCATGATATTTTTATGGGTGGATTATTTGTACTATAAAAATCTACTTTGAACACTTATTTGTTTTGCACGCTCAATTGATATTATAAAAATATAAGTTTTCACTTAAAATACTCTTTCAAATTCATATATTGTTCCCATTCACTACTAAAAAACATTGATTTATGACAGATTTTTTATGATGGATATCGTTGCGTCACGAATCCATCGTAGAAGCATAACATTTTTGTGACATATAAATATATATTAAGAATTTATGACATATTTGTGACTCATAGCTTAATGACATAAGCCAATGATACATAGGAGTCATGCTTGAATTTACTGTTATTAACAAATTAAAACGGCATATTTAAATTCATGATAGATATAGTCGTTTGATGAGCATGGTAGATATCTATCATGAATTGAAATGGTGCAATTTTTATAAGCTAGTTATTTTATTTTTTAAAGTCTAAGGGCCTGTTTGAGTTAGCTTTTGCTTTTACTTCTACTTAAAAGTAAAAGATAAGTAAAAACTCTACTTTATTTTTTCTGTTTGAATGACTATAGTAAAAGATATTTTTTTTAATGAGAAGCTCTTTTTGAAGTGTTTGGATGTGCATTTAAAAAAGACTTTTTAATAATTTTAAAGTCATTAATACCCTTAAATATTTGAGTCTAACAAATACTTATCAAATTTAAAAATCAATGACAAAAAAAATAATTATTTAATCAATCTAGTTAAAATTTTACAAATTAAAGTACCGTTTTCTATAAAAAAAAAAAAAAGAAGAACAAAATAACTAGATTAAGTTTATCTAAGCATAAGTACCCTACCAATATTTTCACAAACCACTCCCATTTCACTTGCTTCATTTTCATCAACATTAATGTTAGTTGATGATTCTTCATCATCTAGAACATAATCTTCTTTTCCCTCATAAGACTTGAACTCCAAATCTGCAATAGCTTCTCTCCTTATAAAGTTGTGTAGAGCCATTGATGTGGCAACAACAGCTACTTGCTTATCAAATTTAAAATTAGTCATAAGTTGCAAAATTTTCCACCATGCTTTCCATACACCAAAGGTACGTTCAATAACACTACGCAATGATGAATGTGCAAAATTGAATGTCTCTCAACTATTCCTTGGTAGGCCACTACTGCAAAATTCAGGAAAATGATATCTATCTCCTTTATAAGGAGGTAGAAAAACTTTCATATTTGGATACCCCCCATCAACTAAGTAATATTTACCTACAAATTACAACAAAATTAATTATTCTTATTTTAAAAGAAGTAAAAAAAAAGGTACAATAACACTTACAAAGTGAAGAACTTACCATTTGGTGGTTTAGGAAATTTTACATCATCATTTTTCAATGCCTCCCAAAAATATACGAGTATCATGTGCAGTTCCTTCCCATCCAAGCCACACAAATGTAAATCACATGTCAAAATCACATTGTGCCATTATATTTTGAGTAGGAATACCTTTTCTACCAATGTATGGAATTTGCTCATCCACCGAAAGCGAGGCAAAAATATGAGTCCCACTCCTAAAATGTAATATATTAATACAAGAAATTAAAATGATTTATAAATATATTAGTCATGAATTAAAAAAATATGTATAAATTACCTTAAAGTATGGCCAATACCTTGGATTCGTCGAATGTATTGTGGAGTTTCGTCAAAATTATAAGGCGCTCTAATTTCTTCACTAGCTAACTTCATCATTGCTTTTAAAACATGTTCAAATTGACGGCTCACAGACTCACCTAAATGTTGAAATTGTTCTTGAACCATTCGATTTCCAAGATTGTGCCCTAAGATCATAAAAAACATACCTACAGCTTCTTTTAAGCTCACACCTCTAGTAGCTGGTAAACCCTAACTTCTTAATCTAGCACATAATTTGCAAAATACATGCTTTTCCATCCGAAACATTTAATGGCAACGTCAATCATTGCCATTAAGTACCTCCATAATAAATTTCCATCCTGTATAAGGAGAATTTCTACATGGCTCTTTAACTAAAAAATTATTGTGAAAGTATATCGTTGTTCTTGCAATAGCTAGGATAATTTCATCAAACATCTTACCATTTCTAGCTGCTTGTTCCAAATATTGATCATTGGTGTGATCATCTAAATCACTTAATGACATTCTGAAACAAATACAAAATAGAAAATGATAAATAACCTTAATCAAGAGAGTTTTCAAAATGACTGATATCTAAAGAAAAAATACCAAACTTGATTTGCCTTTTTTTTTTCTTTAAAACATAAAAATGAAATCTAAAAAGGAAATGACGAATCTTACAACTTTAACTTTGAATCAGACAAAACAAAAGAGCCAACAAAAAAAGAAGAAAATATTCATCGTCAAATGATAACATAATAGCAAAGATGAGTTTATAAAATTTGTTATAAATTTAAAAAATCTTGAAACAATTAATCCAAAGTAACACAAAAACACTAGCACAAACTTAATTAAAAAATGACTAACTTAGAAATACTAGCACAAAATAGTTTCTAAATTTCAAATGTCATCTTGTTGTTCTTTTGACCACTCAAGTTGATACTCGGGTTCGCTCAAAGTAACAAAAGTCTCTCTATTTGCCTTTTTTGTGAACAAACGAATACCCAATTTAAATAGAGGAGACATTTGTTGGCATTCTGGAAGTGTAGCTAACTTGTCGAGAACCTCCTGAACACTACAACCGGGAAGATTAGTACGTATATATGAATCCTTATTCTTAACTGCCTCACAAAGTTCATCAATTTGTTTGGTCAACTTAGATGAAACAGATCTTTTCCTGCTAGCTTTCTTTAATTGCTTTCTTCTTGGTGGAATCTTTTCCAAGCGGTCATCATGGTTGACTTCTTCAGAATTTGCACTATCCACCGGAGCAATGTCATTCTCAATAATATTTTCAAAACTAGAATGATTGTATAAAGGAGGTGTTACACCAGAAGTTGGTGCCCAAGCTCTTCCTCCTATTGCTGTAACATCACGAAATAATTCATCTAACATAAAATCATGGTCTAGGCCCTTAATCTAAAATTTTACAGCTTCTGGGTATTTCTGTTAAAATCATGGTCTAGGCCCTTAATCCCAAATTTTACAGCTTCTGGGTGTTTCTGTTATTATAATTTTAGAATTAGTGACATAAAAATTTAATACACGAATTAAACTTAAAATAATTTGAATTTAAATAACCTAACTTTGCCTTCCACCATTCATTTCTCCACATTCCAACCTAACCTTGGTTCTCCCCTCACCAATGCATCCCATATCTGCTACTCTTTCTTCGCAATATCCCAATGGTTTCTATATTGCTTTCAATCAAAATTTTTATTGGTTGCCACTGTAAAATTTTCTATAAGATTTTTCCAACCTTGCTTACTAAAATGTGTTCCACTTCTATTACTAGCTCTCACTTGCTCCACAGCCAAATTAACCCAAATTTCATGTGATTTTGGATCCTAAATAGCTTTCGATTTACTTGGGAGACACTATAAGTTGCCATCTAATTCTAGCTAAGGATAATAGATATTTATCAATAGACACATCAACAACACCAAATGAGAGCAAGAATAATAGAAAATCAATAAACACAAAAGAATATAAAACAATTTAGCAGTAACTGATGTCACAAGTACCAATATCTTCAAAATATTAAATATCAATTGTTGAAACATTAATTTCAGTTACTTGTTACTGCACGTGCATGTCATATAATATGCAAATCAAACAACGTTCTTCATTCTGAACAATTCGAACTAAATGCAATTTCTCACTTTACATTCTGAACAATAACACTTCTATGTGCCCACATGAATAAAAACCCATGTGAAATAAACAAACACTTTATAAACTAACAATAAAAAATTAATTAAATTTAATTCGGCAACTTAACTTCTGCTCCATATTCCACCAATTTGCAAAATATTATTCTCTGTTTCAAGTCAACTTTATAAATTTACTTCAAAAAATAATTAAGTAAAGCATAACCGAATGGACAAAGAATCAAAGCATGAGATATATATATATATGAAATATCCAGGGATGCTCATGTAGTTGTGACAGCTGCTGAGTAGTCATTCATAGCTGCACCAGACTATATGCTGATAAGTTTGTAATCCCGTCATATATATATATATATATATATATATATATATATATATATATATATATATATATATATATATATATATATATATATATATCTCATGCTTTGATTCTTTGTCCATTTGGTTATGCTTTATATCACATGTGAGTGTGTAACACATGTGATTAACTTTCATTAGGGATATGTCAGGTGGCATGGCAGCAGCACGATGGGTGGTACAAAAGACAAACCCATCAGAATTTGGCCACAGCTGCCAAACAGCTGTCAAACTTCACTTTGGCTTATTTTGAAAAAATGACGGCATGGTATGAAGGAGGCAGAGTCTCAGTTTCTTTTCCTATACACACACACACACACACACACACACACTAAAAATTTAAAAATAGATGCAAATCAAAGCATGAGATTACAAAAAAAAATTCTTACTTGAAAGAAGATTGGTGTGGTGATTGTGTTCCTTTTGTTGTTGTTTTTTTTTTTTAGGTTGAACAATGAAGAGACAAAACAAGAAAAATACATAACAAATAGGGTTTAAGGGTTTGGATATGGATGTAATATTTTTTTGTTCCTTTATTAATTTAAGGTTAGTTTAGAAATTATGAAAAGTGTAATAAATGAGAAAATAGCTTCTAAAAAGGTCTTTTGGGAAAAGCAAAAATCTTGGTTTCTTCTAAAAGACCTTTTGGATTAAAAAAAAAAACTTTTAGTTTGACACCCAAATAGCCTCAAAAGACCTTTTTTAATTCTAAAAGCTAAAAAAAAAGCTTAATTAAGCTAACTCAGACAGACACTACACGGCTCCGTTTGGTACAGCTTTTCAAGTAGAGCTTATGTAAGTAGAGCTTTTAACAGTAGAGCTTTTAACAGTAGAGCTTTTATCTAAGAAATTTTAGTTGCTTGGTTGTCAATAAGAGCTTTTATTAAAAAACTATGAAATTACTTTAATAGGCAAGTTTTTTTAAGTTATGTTATGAAAATAATAAAATAAGATTGTTAAATAAGTAGAGGATATTTTAGATATTTTAACATTTAAAAAAAGCTTTTCAACCTCTACTTTCAAAAGCCCAAAATTTGAGTTTTTGTGAGTAGAGGCAAAATAGCTTATTTAAGCTATAAAAGCTTTACTAAAAAAACAACCAAACAACAACAAAAATTATGATAAGAGCTTATTGAATTAAATAAGTACTTATGCCTATTAAATAAGTCATACCAAACATGCACGTAAAATGACGTCAAATTAAATTAAACGACATCGTTTGCAAAGCCTAGGCCTAAGGTTTTCAATGCAGCAAATTTTTACTCAAGTGTTGAATGGATCTCTTCGCTACACTCTCTCCTATCAACTTAGGAAAGCCCCTCCAAACCCTAAGTCAAAAGCAAAAACTGCCGCTCACTGAAGAACGTGCAAATGGATCTCTTCTCCTGTTATTTGAAGAAAATGAAAACAGTTGTTGCCCTCTAAAGTCAAAGTTCCTACTCTCCTCCGTATCCGTCACTGGCTATTAAAGAAACCCACTACTCATTGTTGCTTTGTTAAAAAAGGTAAAGACAAAAATAGCTTGTTTGATTTTGAAAATTAAATTTATTACTACTCATTTTTCCTTGATTAATTGGGTTTTTCCATTTATTAAGCATCTTTAAAATCAAAATTGATCTCTCAATGCCTTGGGTTTTGACCTAATTAAAATTGGGGTTTTTTAAAATTGAAATTGGAGGTTAATTTGCCTAATTTTGGATGATGAATTTATCACTTAAGAATCAATTGATTGAGTTGAGATAAAAAAAAATACATATCCCATCTTATTGTGTGTTTTCTCTCTTTGAAGTTTATAGCAAATTCTTGTAATTTTAGGTTCAAATATGCACATGGTAAAAAATTAAGTTAACTGAATGTTCTAATGGATTTGTATGATCAGTTTTTGCACAATATATATTAAGTTCGATTAGGCTAATTACTAAAAATCCCGTAAGTGACTCTGCATGACTCCAAGCTTCGGAAATGATTAGCTTTTAATATTAGCATTAGTGGAACTTAATAAATGCTTAACAGATATTAATGAAAGTAGTTTTTAGATTTTATATTTTAAGTTTAGTTGTATGTGAATGTTGTGAGTAATAGCTTTCATGGAATTTTATTGAATGTTGTGACAAGTATAGATTTACTAAATGTTGTGTGTAATAACTTAAAAAAATTATATTCATTTATTATTATTACAAAGTAAAAAAAAAAAACGCTACGCTAATGCGCCCAATTACTGCATTAGGGTGCATTTTAGGTGCCCCAATCCTAAGAAAAGGCACTATAATTTCTGCTTCAGGTCGGATTGAGCCCGATTCGATTTGGGCCAAATCATATAACTTTGTTCAAGATGCAAATTTGGGCTGCACTATTTCGTGAACCACCCAACCAGCAGCGACTCAATTTTATGGTCATTGACTAGCGGTGATGCGGTAGGACAACGAGACAAGATGCGGCAGTTGTAGTTGGTTGGCTGCTTCACGTTGCGTGGCTGATTGAAGGCTTGGAGAAGGCGAGTAGTGACAGTGGCTGGTTGTTGGTTCACGTCGACGGTGGTGTTGCTAGCTATCGGCTGAGTTGAATTAGGGTTTGTGAAAACTGAAATGAGATTGGGTAATTGTTTTGTGATAATTGAAGTGTATGATTGTATGAGTTCATGATCCTGGTGTGCAATGTGTGCGTGTGACTGTGATGTGCGCATGTCTCTGTAGTTTTTTTTTTTTTAATATAGGGTCGAGTTAGGTTGGGTCGGGTCTGTTTGAGCCCGACCATGACCCAAAATTTGATCGGGCCTAAAACTTTTGGCCTGAACCCAACTTGAAACCCAAATATTCGGATTAAAGCCCGAAAAATTAGGGTCGGGTTAGTAGTGCCAAAATTAGGATCAGATCAAATTACCATCTCTAACAGAACTGATAAATATTGGAAATTGCAAAGATGACAAAGATTACGATTAATTTAGTCCTCCCGATTCTGGTATATGCAAGTTTGCATTTTGTTACTATCGTGATGGAGGAAGGTTTTGCTGAACAAAAATTCTCTCCTAGTTATCACTAGAAAAAGTGACAATCATTTGCATTTGATCATAATATGTTGAACATCAACATTTATTAATAATGAATAATCTGCTTTATATTTTTATGGTTCATCGCAGTGATAATATATCTCTTTGAATGTTAAACCCGGATTCATATTAAAATATTTCTGGGCTGATTTTACCATTTTACTTTTTGATTAAGTAAAACAGTCCGAGCAAAAAGAAAGTCCAGAAGACTTTAAAAAACAGGGAAAAAAATTACATGTATTGTAACACCCCAAAAATTACCCATGAAAACACAAGGGTAAATTTGGAATGAAGCCTCACATGAAAACACAAGGGTAAATTTGGAATGAAGCCTCACATCATGTATTCTTATTAATAAATCTCAAGAGACAATCATTATTCATACTTCAACTGAATCCTTACATAAATTATCTGAAATAAAGTCTCAAATAAAAAGTCTCTAATCCGATATAAAAAGGTCTAGACAAATTTAATACTTAAAGCAACTTCAAAGATCCACTAAGAAAATTCTCCATCTAAGAACCCAAGCCACATCTCTAATCAATCTGCAAAATATTGGAGACGAGGGGTGAGCCGTCAACTCGGTAAGCAAATCCATGCACCATGTTTGAAAACCTTTGTCATTAAACCTTTAAACATTTTGTAACATCTTATAATAACATTATCATTTAACTTAAGGGGTGGATTCATGTAAAAGCATTAAAAACATTAAAACATTCATAAAAACATTAAAAACATAAACATTGGTAGCTCATGCCTCGTAGTCATCATCATTCATCATTCATCATTTAGGGTGTTATACCCCACATTGTTCTTCATTCAGGTCTTGTGCACCCGCATTGTTCGTAACATCCTTGTGCACAAGATTATCATCATACCAGCAAGCTGGCCATAACATTTCATAACATCATAACATTTGCATCGTATACATTATTACGGACTATGAGCTAAAACATTTTTGAATCCACCATACATCTTTTCATAAATAGCATTTAAAGTCTTCTAAAACATTTAAGAACTTTTCTTTGAACATTTAAATTCTTTTAGAAAATTCTTTAAGAAAACTTTTGTTTGAGAAAACTATTGTTTGAGAAAACTAATTTCTTAAGAAAAATTCATTTTAAAATACATTTATATAAATTCATTTAAAAGTGTTTTTATTTTACATAATTCATTTAAATATTTTAGAAATCAGTTTTGTAAAAATTTTCATTTAAACATAAATTGCATTTATTACGAAGCGCATCATGCATGAATCTACTTACCTCGATTCGTAGCAATTAATTCAATACCTCGAGAAACAACCAACGAGCTCACCCGCGTCCTATAATCATCATAAAAATATTCTTATCAATATCATCTCTAACCTTAAACATAATCCCAATCATCCTTAAATCATACGCACTTATACTAGCTTAATACTTATACATATTCTAGACATATTCTATACTTATGAGTATCCTGCACATGCTGATTTTTAATAACCTATACACATGTCGGAAAACCATGAAAATTTACAGAGGCACTGTGAACATGCATAACATTACATACAAAATTTCACAAAATCAGCACAAGTCCAAATCGAGTCAAAATATTGACCTTTCACCAAAGTAACAAAACTGTCCAGCATTAACCAAAACAGACCTTTACCACTTAGAAAATTCATAAGATATTCTTCAGTTCTTGAAATAATATGTTTCTTCTTTCTAATTACAGAATACACATTCAGAAAGCATATAATTAAAATTCATAATTTTTGGACTCCTGAAACTATTTTAAAACGTTTTATTTCCGAGAACATCTAACCCGTCCAGAAAATTCCAGATTTGAAAATAGAATTTCAAAAATTCGTATCTTTTATTTTACATGCCCAAAAATCACGATTCTAGTTTTTAAAGACAGAAGAAAGATTGAAATTGCATTATAAAATCCTAACATGGCATTTAATATTCATAGATTAGCCCAACTGTTACATGTTTCAGCTTCTGCAGTTCTGGAAAACAGTTTCCAGATCTGCAGCAGCCACATGTTACAATTTTTAATAATTTAACTATAAAGGATAAAACTACGAAATTAAATATACAAGCATAGGAGACATAGATCTGTTGATACAAAAATCGCCATAATTTTTAAGGACGTGTAACCTTATAGAAAAATTTCCAGAATTGAGAACCGCTGCTGAAAATCGGAATTTTCCAGCACCAGTAACCCAACTTCGAAAACCCATAACAATTTGCATACTCAGACGATTTCAACACAAAACCTATCAATGGAAAACTTAGAATGTCTAGTTCCATGATATATAAGCATATTCACACAATTCTAAATAAAGAAAACGATTTTGAGTAAGGAATAGAGACTGTTCATATCATAACAACATTACAAACACTCATATATTACCCAAATCATACCACAAGTAATTAAAGGCAAACAATTCATAAAAATAAATCATATAAGTCAAAGAAATACTTAATACCTTAAGGCAAACACTAAGAAAAGAAATTATAAAACTTTCTTTTCCTTCTCCACAGACTTATGTTTCTTTCTTTTTCTTTTCTTCTTTTTTTTTCTAGGGTTTGTAACGGTGTAGAAAATAAAAAGACGAACTTAAAAAAAACAGAATGGCTTCTTAAATACTTGGTAATTAATAAATATTTATATATTTTTTAAAAAAAATAAGAATAACTTACGTAACTTATTTAAAGCAATTTGATAAGTTTTACTCACACACAAACACTCAATAATAACTATCCTACTCAATTAAATAAGGGCAAAAGAGGAAAACAATAAATAATTAAAAGTGGGTGTTACATGTATAGCATATCAATCCAATTAAAACTTAGCATAGATAAGTTGATTGAGTTTTTGAAAATTTGTAAAAGTTCATTGACAAGAACGGTATTTCTTGAAATTAACTTCTAATTTTTAATTTGATTAATATGGAATAACAAGTGGGGCCAAATTATTTCAATGATGTTGTGAAAATTAATTAACTATTTCTCTTAAAACATAACATATATAAGATGGAGATGAGGACGAGAGAAGAAATATTTTAAGAGGAAAAATAAGAGTAAATCATGTTGGAGAGAAGATAAGAATAAATATGAGAGAAAAAGAAATTTAATGAGTTATTAATTCCTCTCATCTAATCTTGACAATCCATTATTCATTCTAAAAATTATGTTTAAAATTGTGTAAAAAGAGTTGCTATTTGAACCTGCCTATATTACTCGCGTTTGGTAATAATGACTTTTTAAAATTTAATAAAATAATTAAGTAAATGATCACTATTAGAACCAAACATAATTAAATTTAAAACCGATCCAACAGGACCAATACTGTTGGTTGAAATTTGTCTTATCAAACATCTAACTAAACTTCAGGTGCTGGTTGTGTGCTTTTGCACGGGCGGGCATGTTTTGGTAGGATACGTGGCACGGCACAATACACACGTAAGCTAAATTAGACTGCGAATTTTCAGTACACGAGTTTTAAAAGTAGGACACAATTACAAATAGGTTAAAGCATGATGCATGAAGAACACGTAATAAGCACATTTAACTGGTGGACTAGCATGCGGGTCACTACACATCAATAGCATGCTGGTCAAGGTCGATTGAAATAAATTTTTTTAATAAAATTGAACATAAGATTTTATGATTTTAATTACCAATAACTTGAAATTGAATCTTTTAATGTATTTAATTAGTGTAATTTTTTTAAACTTATTTAATTCTTAGTTTAAAAAAATGCGCTAATTGTTTTATATTTATAATTTATCAAATGAATAAATGATATTATGATTTTAATAAATAAAATTATAAATATGATGATTTTATAAATATATGCATTAATATTATTATGCACCCATGCACTCATTGAAGTTTGAACTCAAAACACTTCCCATTGGAGCTACCACGTACCTTAGCTTCATTATTACCTATATTGTTCAAAGAGAAGGTTTGAGGGTATTTTTTTTGGTCGTTTTGATCGGTTGTTTTTTAGTGTAAATATCCCCAATTAATCTTTGGTAAAATAAGTTTATACTTATATCAAATCCAAAATCCGAAAATAAAAAACGAAGTAAAGCAAAACAATTAACAACGTATTATCTTTTCATGTATGCATAAAAAACTACTGATTAAGAACAATACGGTATATAAAAATGGAAAAATAATTAATGCTTGATACGAAATATCAAGTTTTGGTGATTTTCTTCGCTAGCTGGAGAGAATCATCATCACTTGATCAGTCTATAATCTAAATATTTACAATGTGAAAACATTTAGAATCTTAAATAGAAGAGTAATAACTAAAGCTTGAGGGATAAATCAAGTTCTGTTGGATCTTCTTGATGATCACTTTTTAAAGGGTCACCTCGTTGGAGAAAATCAACACCAATTGGGTTATCTTTGTGAATAATATTTGTTGCAGCAAGTACATCTCTTTCCTCAAATCTCGAAGATGGCCCCGAAATTCCAAGACCGTTCATTCTCATCCTTGTCTGTTGTGGATCTTTCATATTCATGCCTTGCCCAGCAAGCCAACTGCCCAGGCCAAAACGATAATTAGCAGATGGCCATGGATGTGAACCATAGGCCACCGGTTTGTGAATCATGGAGTTCATTTTAACCCCGAGTGATCGATTGAATGAACCGTAATACGGAGAGAACCTTGAATAATAAGGAGAATAGAAAGAAAAGTGTTGATTGCCAAAAGCAGCAGCACCAACATCTTGATCCACGCCTTGCCGCCTTTTGGCTACTGCACGCTCTTGTTTATGAGCATTTTGGTGACCACCTAGGGCTTGGGAAGTTGAGAATTCTCTCTTACAATAGTTGCATGGAAAAACCCTAGCCTCTGATGATTTCTTTTCACTAGAAGTAGGATGACCATTATTCTCTTCATGGCAATGATTATTATTCATCATGTTCATACGGTTGAAAAGACCTGAACCACGAACAAGATAATCATCGTTGTACAGCCTTAGATCAAGCAAAAGACTGGAACTTGATTCGGGACGTCGCGATTCATCAGAGGCTTCAACGACATGTTTCATTTTCATTCTCTTATTTTCATCACTCTTCTCCATACACGGAGTCTCTTCTGATGAGGACGCCAGAATGATACTGGAGGCCTCGGAAGAACTCGCTTCTAAAAAGAGAGCTTTCATGTTTGTGTTATGGAAAATTGAGGAAGAGGGTTGCTGGTTTTATCGTAGAAGAGTAAAGACAATATCTTTTCACAAGGAAAGAAATCTCATTTTTTACTTTACTAGCATTAGTATTAGCGAAATTAATTAAAGTTATGAGTAAGCTTTGATAAGATTTTTGTTCTATGATAAGGCTTGCCATGCAAAAATACCAAATATGTTTTCAAGTACTATATGAACACGTTAACTTTCCATTTCATTTTTAAGTATATGTGAACACGTTAGTTAATTACCCATATGGTCAAATTTTCTAGAACTAGTCTATATATGGAGATATTAATTATGGCAATCCGTACTTGATTTCAAAAGCAGTTTTTTTTTCATGTATTTATGGAATTTATTCAGAAAATGGTAATATAAAATATGCAATCTTCATTGATCTCATCTCTAATTTTTATAAAAGTGCAAGAAGGACAAGGGATATTCGTGGTTGTAAATGAAGCTTTTGAAAGCATTTAATTAATTGTTGCCAAAAAAGAATGCTAATTTTCAAATTTTCTGATTAAAATTGAAATGCATGAAAACTTAAAGGTTCAGTGAAGTGATGAAGACATTTAGAATATCTCATATCAAACTTTGATTCAATGATTCATCCTTCATACTTGAAGACTGGAGATTTTAGAGTATATATAAGAGGTACTAAACTAAATTAATGCATGTATGGTATGTTACTTCGATTAGATATAACTACAAATAATATGGTGATTTTTTTAAAATAAATGCACATACAGACACATATATTAATTAAGTATAATACTTTTGATGTACTCTAAAATTTAGTCATTTGCAGGGCAATACTACATTTTTTTAATAAATTATCACCAAATTTTCGCCATCTATGTAATTGGTTGAGCAATATTTCACTTTTTTTTTTAATAAATTATTACCATCTATGTAATTGGTTTTTAACATAAATGATTGTTTTAAATTAACGTATATGCACATTTGATACCGCAGATACATCCCCCGAGTCAAGCGCCAAAGATTTGGAAAACGACACCGTTTTGATAATTAATTTTTTTTAATTTTAAAATTAAACATCCGCTATTTCGTTTCCCTTCCTCTTTTCATTTTCGTTCCTTTTCTTCCCAACTACAAAGCATTGTTATGTTCCTTCACAGCCCATGATGGTGCGAAGTTTTGGACTCGAGTAGATTGAAGAACTTCCGATCATTTGAATCTCCTGATTCTGAGGTATGTGTTAGCTTGATTTTTCTTGCTTTATAGCTATCCTCTTTTTTTCCATATTGGCTTAACTACCCATCCATCCATAGTTAATAAAACGAGGTGTCCGTGGAGCATTTGTTTCTATATTTCATTTTGAATCTTGAGTTGTTTCTCATTATATTATTAGTAAGTTAGTGTACAGGATGTGAATTTTTAGCTTAATGAATTAGAATGGGTTTGTAATTAATTTGAGATAATTAATATTGTGAATTATTTAAGATAATTAATTTATAATATTTTGAATTATTTAAATTTGCAGCGATAATGGACAATTTGAAACAAGTGGATGGGGTTGATGAAGTAGAGGAGTTACAGGATTTACAGGAGGCTGATTTTGAAGAAAATAATAAGAAATTGGTGGAAAAAGTTACTGAGCCTAAGGCTGTCAGTGAATGGCTATGGTGGCAGTGACAGTGGTTGAGTACGGGTGATGGCTGTGAGGTGTGACGATTTCAAGCGGTGGCTGATTACGTGTTAAACCTTCCCTCGATCGATAAAGGGAAGGGAAAATAACTTGTTAAAACGCAAACTTGCCAAAATACTGTTTTGAATTCAGGAAAGGGAAAATAACTTGGCAAAACGGTGCGTTTTTCCAATTCGGGGCTTGACTTGGGCCTTGAATCGGTGCAAACTGTATAAGTATCATTTTCGTTGATAATAATGAGTTGTTGTCTTGTTGATATTTAATACCATAATTAAGCAAATGATCATTATTACAACCAAACAAAATTCAAAACAATAAAATTAATCCAATGTTGACTAAAAATTTTTCACGCTTTTTTTTATGGTTTTTGTTTTAAGGTTTTTTAAATCTTAACAATGATCAGTGGCAGAACAAAATAGACTAAAATGATTTTTTTTCCTTTTCTTTCAATAAATATCTTTACATTGCAAGTCAATTGATATTTGGATGCATGCATCATTGACATAAATATACTTATAACATTGATTTTGATGATAACAAGTCATATGTTCAAAGGTTAAGATTGTTGGAGTCTTTATAATGGAGAATAAAATCTAAGATTTTGGAGAAAAACGGTGAACCGTTTATTAGAAACAGCTAACAGATGAATTTCAGAAAGGAATTTATTTTAAAATGGCAAACTGTGATTCATAAACGGTAAGTCGACTTCGAACAAGTGAGCTTCTAGAATCAAATAGCAAACCTTTATTTGCAAGTGGTAAACTGACTCCAATCAATGAAATCTCTAGAATTAAATAGCAAAGCGACATCCTCTAACGGTGATCCAATAATTCAAATTGCATAACAGTAACTTAAACAAAGTCAAAATGGTAATCCAATTGCGCTTAAAAGCAATCAAATTAGCTCCAGAAAGCCAATAACGACTAGTTTTCCTCTCCAACTATAAAAAACTTCATCATATTCGAATCACACGGTGTTCAACAATTATCATCAAGTTTATCATTGCGTATTCAACCTGTTTTGAGTTAAAATGCATTTAGTCCTTTATCAAATCACACTTTGGTCTTTCATTTGTAAACACATAGATTGTGTGAGTGAGAAATCTGCGTAATATTCATCTCAATATCAAAATTAAGTGGCTAAGAGTGTGGAATACACTTGGGACAAGAGGGTTATGATTACCTCAAGTTGTAAAGGTCCATTGACACCTTTGAAGTTAAGTGTAATCTTGTTGAAGCCTTAGGGTTGTAAGGTTTGTTTAGTAGAATCATCAAGCGTGGCAAGTTTGGAAGCGTCGATGTAGGCAGGTTTTACCAAACCACATAAAATACTATGTTCGATTCTTTTCCCCTCTCTTTACATTTTGATTGCTGTTATTTATTTGCTATTTATTTGATTTAATTAGAAATTTATCATCATTTAATTGGTATTGATTTGCTCATATTGGAAATTTACATTAATTTTTTTATTTCATTGTTCTATAATTTTTTAAAAAAAAACATAATTCATTTTCCCTCTTAGGTTGTCTGGCCATAGTTTCATGCATTAGCCATGTCAATCCTCTATTTTAATTTCTTTTTCTCTTTGTATTTAGTTAGGAAAATTTATTTCAGGAGACCAATCTGGTAAATGAATGAAATTTTTTAACCTAACCAAACCGAACTAAAGTAACTAAAGTGGAATATCTAATTTGATTCAGCTTGAATGCTTGATGTAATTTGTTGCCCCCCGTTTAACATTCTCCTAGTTCTGGCATTTTCTATTTTGATAACTTGTAGTTCCTCCTGTTTTCTGCTAGTGAAAAAACAAACTAATGATTTTAAAATTTTACATTTAAGTCCCAGATTGGTGCTGTTAGCACCCCTCTATTGTCCTTTCAAACCCCTTTTCTGTTTATATTCTCTTTAATTCTTAAAATAGCCTTTATTTGTCTTTTTTCCTCAATAAAATAGTGTCAGATAGTCTTTCTCTTCTATTTCAACCCCCTTCAAGTTTCTTCCTTTTGTAGCAAAGATTGTTGATAAGAACTTAATATTTTGTGTCTCATGCGCTTAATTTTTTACCAACTTTTGATTTGTTTTACGTTTATTTTTTTTCAGTTTATGGTGTTCTTTTTCAAAATATGTATAAAATATACACAAGGCTTGGTTGTTCTCTAACATTTTAACAAAGTTGGTAGATTTATGAAAATTTAACAAAATTATCTTTCCTATAAAAATAAGTAGTTAAGTATAAAAAAAACTTTAGATCAAATTCTTTCTCTTTTACGATATTTTTTTCAAAAAAAAAATATTTTTATAGTTTTTAAGAGTTTTTAATGAAGAAATAATGAGAGAGAAAAATCATATGTTGATTTAATAAGGTTACATTTTACACCTAATACAATTTAAAATATAAATGACAACACTGTAAATGCATAACAAGAGGGGTTTTATAAGAAAAATAGAGGGGTGCCATTAGCATCACTCTAAGTCCTATTTGTTTCCCATTATATAATATATCTTATTTATTTCAATTTTATTAGAACGTGGAATCTCCTTCTTCTTCCAAACTACTAGTGTTAAAGTAGCAACTGAGGTTCATTGTGATTGTGATTGGTTGAAAATGGAAAGTGGAGAATATAAGCGTTAGATTTTCTAATATCCTATTTAAATTGGACGCATTTACTTTGTGTAACGTTCAATTCAATCTGTTCTATTTTTTTTTTTTCTCCTGATTTTCTTTAGTAATAAAATACATAGAATTCTGTTGTATTCCTAAAGAAAATTTATAAGAAAGCCTTTTTGAAAACAAAGAATAATATTATAATACCATGCTAAATTGATACTTAACAACACGCCTAAGCAAAAGTCATGGAGATTAAAAACTATGCCCGCTGCAGATTTTGTTTAATTTGAACTTCTCTCGCTTTGTTTGTTTCTCACTGTACCACCATATTGTGTGTATATTTTAATTTCAAAAATTTTCAGTACAAGCATTATGTACGTAAGTACAACTAGGAATGCTGGCACTAATTATCTTTGAACAAGTCAACATGTTCGGATCGCATCACTTATTTGACAATTTAGTACCCAAAAATGTTTGATAGATATTTTAAGGTTTAAATTATTTAGAAATTGGATTCCTTGCATAACTGTCCACTAAAAAGCAGTTGGACCAATTTTAAAATTCAAAATTTGATTTGTCTAAAATGTCGTTAATGAGAAAGGGGATTCACCGATTTATTAAAATATATCGTGTTTGTGGCTCGGTATCGGTGTTGAATTAAATTGCAAATGTTACAGATTTTTGTTTTTACCTAAAGTTTAGAATCGGTCTGAATTTTTTTTTTAAATTTAAACTGACTTAAATGAGTTTATTTATTTATTCATTGATATATGAATACAAGTGGTATTTTTTTATTTTTATAAATAAAAAACGTCTTGATATTTTTTCGAGTTGAAAAGACTATAGTGATTGTGAAAGGTCCTTGCTGAACATATAATATCTTGTTTCAAGATGCGAGGCAAATTAAATTATTTTTCAAAGTTTGCTTTGGGGAATTTTGAGAGAAAAATCGTAAATTTGATACATATATTAAATGATTCAATAAGATATTGAATGCATTTCTGCCACAGCCTATCTGTTGGGTGTTTGGTAAAACCTGCTGGGATGTGCCGATGTGGCACCACAACCCAACCTTTTTTTTTCATCTATTTTTTTAATAATTGTTAAACATAAAAATTAGCCCAAAAAATTATTACTTACCATGCTACCATAAATTGTTCTGTATCAAACATAAGTTTCATCTCACAAAAATTCTTACTAAAAATTCACAAACCCTTACCACCAAATATGCCTTTAAAGGCATTATAGCTTGTTGATCAAACCCTTAATTTGAGAGGTAAACATGTTTACTCTTTACATTGAATTTTAGCCACGCAATCCAAGAGAGAATTGAGTTTTAAATTTTTTTTTTTCAAAAACAACACCACATTCAACACCAACAACTACCACAAGTAATAATAATAATAATTTCAACAAGTAAATTTAAAGAGTTGAGTTTAGGGCAGAGAAAACAAACATGAAAATTTTACATGGTTGTTGAACCATCCTACATCCATGCCTCCAAGCAGATCAAGATTGAGGATTGTACTAACTAAGCCTTACAACCCAAGGCTTCGAGAAGTTTACAATTTACTTTCAAGATATTAATGGACTTTTACAACTCGAGATGATCCCACATCTTTTTTCCTAAGTGTTTCTCACACTTGCAATCACTCGATTTTTTATGTTCAAACGAAGATTACAAACATCACCCTCCTCACAAGAGTATATAAGCAAATGATGCCTCATTAATGAATCAATGTATAAGAACAAGCAAATGAAAGCCAAGATGATGTGTATGACCAAGTTTAAGCTTGATAAAGATTGAAGAACTCTCTTAAAATGAGTTTGATTTTGGCATTTTATTATTTGACTAGAAAAATAGTTGTTATACACTTTCTGAGCATAATCAGTTTACTGTTTCCAATGAAACGGTTCACCTTTTGCCTATTTGGCTATGTTTAAATTTGAAATTTTTTTGCAAATGGTATATCTCTTGAAATTAGCAGTTTACCATTTCAATTCCAAAAGCTTGCCCAATCATAAATGGTAAGCCGCCATAGTGAAACTTTTTAAATTTATAATTATGTTCTAAAACTTTATAAAATTATACTATAACCTGAAAACTTTATAAAGATTTTTAAACAGGTCCATTTTAAAATTTCAAACAATACTTATTGTTTCAAAGTTCTTAAAAGTTCTTCAATTTAGTCCATAAACTTAAAAACAAGCAATTTCATAAAATCATTTTTCCTTTAAGTATAAAACTTTTATGTTATGAAAATAATGATTTATTTAAAATGTCATGAAAATAATTTGAGCTTTTGAATGCTTAATCATGCAAACTTTCAATCATACTAACTTTACAAGGAATGTAAGAAGAGAAATCACCGAAGCTAGTCCCTTGAGGCTTCTCCTTAACTTTATGAGCTTCGTGCCTTTGTCCATTTGAGTGCCTTCAACTTGAACTTACATGAATGGTTTTTCTCCTTCAAGAGCTAGTGAGATTGTGAAATATATATTTACTATTTTACCCTTGACACGTGGTTTGTTACAATCAAAATTAAAGTTCGTACAACCGTTTAGGCCAACATATATGCATGGTGACAATTGGTGGCCATCCATAGAAACAAAAAAATCTTGGATACTTTTGTAGGAAGTAAACTTAATCTTACTTCAATACTTGTGAAATACATACATGTAGTTATTAGACATCGACTAAAGATAAGATGTATATATTGAAAGAACATGCGCATAATACTTTTTCCCATTGATGATATGAAGCACCTTCTAGGCCATTATTTTTTTTTTCCTTTAAATGTGGCCCGAGTCCCTTCTAAAAAAAGTTAAATAAAAATACTTTGGCACACTTTTTATATAATAAAATATTTGTATTTTAGTGGTAAGAGATTGTTTAGTAATTTAGAAATTTGATTCAAATCTGAATAACCACATAAGATTACTTAGAAAAATGATACTTTCACAAATGTCACCACAACAAATTCCAACATTTAAACTAAATAATTTATTACCATTATTTTTTAAACTTTAAAGAAAAATAATAGAATTTGAGTTTTTGAGACTTAAAACATGTTCAAGTAGACAATTAAAAAAACTAAGCAACCCAAATTAAATTGAATTTTTTTAAACTAAGCCTCCCTTAATTTAATGTCTAGGTTTGCCACTGATTGATGGCATCAAATAAAATTGATTTACCCTAGATATATCTCTGGAAAATATCAATAGATAATTTGTAAGTCACACCAATAACACAATGGGATTTTGCTAAGTTACATATGATGTAAATTACAGCAACCCAGAAGTAATTTTTTTCTACTATGATTTAATTATTATTAGCCAAACAACTAAAAGCGATGAGAAACCACTCTTATGTTATGTAAATTATGTTGCTGCCACTAATCCTTTCAAAAACACTTAGATGCACACAGGATGTAAGACAAATAAAATTCAAATGATAATATATAGTTATGTTATTTCTCCACTACAATTGCCCATTTGATATTACTTTTCTATCAAACAAAAGAAATATTTTACTGTTAAAAGATTTTTTTTTAAAGTCATAGGACCCATTTGGAATTATTTTTGGGAGGCTTAAAAGTGATTTTTAAATATTGAAAACTAATTTAGTTGGTTAACTTTTTTGCAAAATACTTTTAATATATATATGTATGTATGTATGTATGTATGTATGTATGTACGTATGTATGTATGTATGTATGTATGTATGTATATCCTCACATAAATTATAAAAATCTAAAATTATCTTTATTAATTAGGAAATAAAATTTTAAATTTAAAAAGATTATTATTATTGCTAATTATATTGAGATAACAAGATAAAAATGAAATTAATAATATAAAAATATTCATTTAGTTATCAAAAATATCTTGTATACATAAATGTGCAAATAAATCAGCTAACAATAATTATTTTAAAAGTTACTCTATTATTAAACTAGCCATATTTTCTTATGTATTGAAAAGGAGCTTATAGAAAATTAGAACGAAAGCCTCATCAAGAGAAGAATTGACAACCAAAACCATCAATTAATATTTTTGTCGACTAAAAGCTCTATTCTAGTTCTAGCTTGTCTAAATTTGCAAGAGATATGTTTTTTTAAAAAAAATATTTGAATATTTAAAATATAACAAGTAGCATTCCATTAACACAACTAGATTATCTAATTTTATAATAACCAATTATAATACAATAATACATAGATCTAATCCCATAGCCCACCAATGAGGCATACCTATTGCTAGCTTTTTTACATGCCATGTTTTAGCCTATTCCTAATCAATGTTATGCTTTTAAGATTCACATGCTTAAAATTTTTAGCCCACTTCCATCGACATGCATGCCATACCATTCTGCGTGCCTTACTAAAAATTGTTAATGTTGTACAGGTACATGCCATGCGTGTGTCGTACCCGTGTCTTGCCTCGTGCCATCCGGGCAATTGGTCATCTCTATTTATGTAACTACTTTGTTAAATATTATTACAGTTCTCAAATAATTTTTTGAATTATGATGTCTCACATTGACTATAAATTAACTTCGTGACAATTCAACCTAACAACTTCAACATACAAGATCACATGAGCACAAGAACATTATTTTTAAAATTCTTAGGTGGCATTTGTTTTTTCATTTGAATTAACCTGAATTCTTAATAGAGCTAAATGTTTGAATTTGTTTGACATTTTTTTTAGGTTGAATCGCTAAAAATAACTAATAAATATTTTTTTAACTTAAAGAAATCTAAAAAATAGTATTTCTACATTTTTGCCTTTATAAATTATAAATGTTAAACAAATAATAAACATTTCGAAGAACATAATAAGATAATATATTATCATAACATAACATGTTCAACTGAATATACCCATTTAATATTCTAAATTAGTATATGTTAACTAATTTTTGTTGTTGTTTATGATGTTTTATCTGAAAAGCATTCATAAAAATTACAAAAAATAATGCTACTTTGAAGAAAATAAAAGAATAAAAATAATAATAGTCTTACCACTACATTATTACAAGTTAATTATAGAGATTGGTAATAATAATAATTATTAATTTTTATTTAAGTAAAGATGAAAATTATTTAATTAGATATAGATATTTTAAAGAATATTTTTTAATGATGTCATCCAAACTTTTTAAATTAAACAAAAAGCTAAAAAAAATTAGCTTATTAACTTAATAACTTAATGACTAAAATTTTTTATTAAGTTATAAAAACAAATAGACTTAATGACTTGACTGATTAAATTTAAGACATTAAGTTAAAAAAAAAACCCCTTCCTAATCTTCTTTGTTATTTCCATCCGCTTGAGCCTCTGTTTTTCCCTTTTATTTTTATCTTTGACTAAACACAGAAATAAATGTTTTTTTTCAACCGCTTAGATTATAACATACCAACACCTGATTACCTGCTCTAAACTTAAGAACACAGACCTCAGAATAATATATTTAGTGGTACGGTGTCGTTTCAATTAAAAAAATTATAAAATTTTAAATAACTTTAAAAGCGGCCGTGGCGGCGAGGAGACCGCCTACTTGAACTGAGATTGTGAGATTGCTTTGGACGACAGAGTTGAATCATGCTTTTGGAATATTAGAGTTGAGGATCTTTATCTTGACTTTACACTCGTTGGGCATCGTCATTATGCTCTTACTTTTGGGCCTGATCAGAAGATGTTAAGGAATCCTCTACTGTAGCTACATTTGTTTTTGAGTTAATGTAATGCAAACTCAACCTAACTGATTGACAATCAACTTCCCCAGGAAACATGAATAACAAGAATATCTTTTTTTCCCCCTCTTTCGAGAATCATCAAGTTTCATTATCAGTTTATTTTGAATTTGTTTTGTCAATTTGCATAAAAACCAAAACCTACACTACTGGCTGCTGTCAACGGACAAATTGCTATTTGCTTTCGAAATTTATTCTTTGGGGATGGTTTTTGTGATATTTGAAAGAGGTTTTTAATAATCCTTGAAAATTTAATAGAGATTATTTACATTTGTTTTAAAAAAAAGAAATTGATTAATTTTAATAAATTTAAAAATCATTGCATTCTGCCACCGGAAAAGATTTTATTAAGATGAGTAAATTGATGTAAGCCTTTCTTCTGAATTTTCATGATATTTTTTATTTTTGTTCAACAAAAGTAGTAAGAAAATGAGAAAAAGGAGAAAAAAATCTTTCGCTTTGTTGTTAAATTTATTATCTACCTCCGCTTTGTCGTTTTACTAATCTTTGCCTCTCTTGTTTGGAAGCCTCTCTTAGCCCACTTCCCTAACCTTTCAATTAGATTTTTGGTAAAAATTTTCTTTTACCTCCTTGTTGGTTTCTTGAGGAAAGGAGCATACACTGCTACCCTAGTGATTTACTCATGTATTGGCAAATGGAAGGAGAGAGATTTCCAAATAACAGATGCATAGGTTAGTGAAACAATAAAGTAAAAATAGATAATAAATTTGATGACAAAGTGGAGGAATTTTCTCATTTTTCTCTCTTTGCTCTTTGCTACTGTCGTTGAACAAAAATACAAATTACCGTGAAAGTTAAGAGGAGAGGCTTATATGCATTTACTCATCGTAACAGAATTCTTACCAGTGAAGGAATGCAATGATTCATAATTCCATCGGAATTAAGCAATTTTTTTTTTTTTTAACACAAAGCAAATAATCTCTATTAAATTTTCTAAAATTATTAAAAATCTCTTTTGAATATCACAAAAAACCATCCCTAAAAAATTAATTTTGAAAGCAAACAACATTGTCTATTGACATCAATCAATAATGTAGTGGTTTTTATACAAACTGATGAAATAAATTCCAAATAAAACGACAATGAAATTTGATAATTCTCAAAAGAAGAAAAAAAAGATCATGAAAATTGTCGACCTTGTAATTTCAAGATATTAGAGCAATTCATACGCCCCCCAGCCCGCTTTCTCTGCTTTTAATTCCAGAGCATTACTTAAGCTCTATGTGTGCTTTCTATTGAGGGTGATTATGGATGGGGCTGATTTAATGAAAGAGAAGTTTACATCTCTATCGTAAGATTGTTCAAGTAACAAATGTCTTCTTGTGACAATGTTATAGACAAGAGAAATAAAACATAATTTCTATTTTAATAACCATAAACAAAAGACAAATTTTAAAAAAAAAAAAAGAGTGAGATATACAGCACAATCAGAAAAAAGAAAACTAAATTCCATGAGAAATATCTTCTGCTGGTTATCAAACCTGGGCTTAAGCCTTTTCTTTATGATTTTTTTTTATATACTTTTCTCTATGATTTTGATCTCAAACTTATGCATGGGATTTACAAGGTGCCCTCTTTTGAGCAGAAAGCTTGTGGCATGGCTTTATTGCTCAGCTTAAGTTCTATATTTGTTTATCACTTCTTTAATAAATTTAGCCACATCTTTGTGCTGACAACTTTTGATCAGTTTAATGTCCACGAGGATTGTCTTCCTCTCCCTGAAAGCGTATTCAATAAGGCTATTAAGAAAAAATATGATGAAAAAAATGAGTTCAAAATTGAGCTTACTCCCAAACAGGTAGAAATTTTGTATTTCCTTCAGTGGCTTGGTGACCATTTCATCTTACATCCTTGAATTCATAATATTCCAAGCTTCATCCATGAATTTTTGATATTTTAAAATTTTCTTTTCAGGTTAGGAAGCTCTCAGAACTTTTTTGACTTGTTGCAGCCCATTCAACTGCATTGCCTATTCTCTCTGCTTCCATGCCAAAAGTTTAAGATAGGGAAGTTTATGCACTTGTAAGAGAGTCAAACCGGGAAATATTTGCTAGAGATCTATATTCTAATGCTAGTCCTAGGAGATATAATGGAATTTCTCCTGAAAGGGCGATCACGTATTGTATATTGAAAGGATCTGCACTAAGAGAGGAAGATCCTCGTGATATAAACATTACTGGAAAAGAGTCTCGTGCTTCTGGTCTTTAGGGAGAAAGGTATTAGATCCATGAAAACTTATGTGAGGCGCAAATATAAAAATGCAGGTTGTTTAGTAATTTTAAGGGCAGGGGCAGTTTGGTAATTTTATTTATTAGGGTTCAGTTATAAATAAGATATTATGGAGTCATTTAGGGTTTTTATGTTGAGTTTTGTCTGGTATTAGGAACTATTAGGAGTTTTGGGAGAAATTGACCTACCTCTCGAATTGTAGGTCAGGATTGTTTGTTTTCTTTTGATTTAATCAATAAAAGTCACCCCTAATTTAGCCCTAAGTCCTATCACAGTGGTATCAGAGCAAGAATCCTGAGACAATGGCAGCGAAGAAGATGCACGCGCTTGAAGAAAAATTAGAGGCAGAGGTCGGATCGCTCAAGGCTACGATTGATGAGTGATTCAACACTGTTCAACAACAATTTTCATCTCTTGAAACTATGTTGCTAAACTGGACCGAACTCTACCTCAACCCACTACCGGTAGCATCGAAGGGCTATGGCGGTTTGGCAGGAGAAGGATTTGGTGGCACGGAAACCCTGGTGGGCGACGGCGCAGGAGTCGGGGTGACCGAGAAGGGCGAATCGGGGGCGTTTGGAGGTGAGGCACAACCTGGACAGACTAGATTTGGGCCCGAGCAAGGAGGATTTGGGCTTGAACATGCTGGATTTAGGGGCGGTAGGCCAGGATGAGGGATTTTGGGTGAGAAGGGGAGCGGATATGGCTGAAATACGACTGGGCAAGGGATTCTAGCCCACTATGGTGCTAGACAAGGAGAATTTTGGGCGGGATCTTCGGGATTTGCAGGTACCGGAGTAGATTCGGGAGGTCAGAGACCTCCAATGGCACGAAATTAGGCAGGTCAGACTCAATTTGGAGCGGATTCTAGGGTAAGAAAGCTGAAAATGCCCATTTTCGAAGGCGAGGATGCTTATGGATGGGTGTATAGGGTAGAGCGCTAGTTCAACATCAATGGACTCTCAGAGAGGGAAAAGTTAATGGCAGCAGCGTTATGTTTGAAGGGAAAGGCGCTTGCGTGGTTTCAATGGCGAGAACAACGACAACCATTGAGGTCATGGGGTGAATTTAAGGACCAACTATTGGTGAGATTTTGGGCCACTCAAGAAGGGGATTTGCATGAACAATTTTTTGCCTTGACCCAAGAGAGAACGGTCATGGAGTATCGAGAAAAGTTTGAGTTGTTGTCAGGGCATCTAAGGGAAGTCTAAGAGGCAGTATTAGAAGGGAATTTTATGAAGGGATTGAAGCTGGAAATTCGAGCTGTGCTACGCTTGCTGAGGCCGAAAGGGTTAGGGGAGACAATGGAGTTGGCACAGATGATTGAGGACAAGAACTCAGCAAAACGGATTAATAAGAGCAATTCAGTTGGTTTTTCATACCGAAATAGCACACCATCGGTAGGTCAGAAAACCTAGACCATGGGGTTTCCACGAGAGTTCCAAAGTACACCACCAGGAGGTCAGAAAATACAAATTAAGGGGATACAGAGAGATTCCCAAAGGGATCGATCTAGTAGTGCACGACCGGGGGCGACTTTCAAACGCCTCACGGAGATGGGGATTCAGGATAAGAGGGCGAAAGGGTTGTGTTTTCGATGTGATGAGAAATTTTCCCTAGGGCATCAATGTAAGGACAAATCACTACAAGTCTTGACTGTGTGTGATGAAGATGAAGGCGAAGAAGGAGCCAAGGAAGAAGAGGTGGACGAAAAAGAACATCCTCATTTTGAGGTCGCTGAAGTTTCATTTAATTCGGTGGTGGAATTTACACCGAACCATACAATGAAGATAAAGGGGAGAATAGGGGAACAGGAAGTGGTGGTGTTAATCGATAGTGGTGCAACCCATAATTTTATTTCTAATAAAGTAGTAGACCAGTTGGGACTTTATTTGACGGACACCGGTAGTTTTGGGGTGGTAATGGGTACTGGGAGGATAGAAAAGAGTAGGGGAATATGTAGAGGGCTGATCTTACTACTACCAGGGGTTCAGGTGGTGGAGGATTTCCTTCCGTTGGACTTAGGAAGTACAGACGTAATTTTAGGAATGAGGTGGTTGCAGACGCTAGGAGAGATGTAAGTGAATTGGAAACTTTTAACAATGGAGTTTCAGGTAAATGGTCAGGTGGTAGTGCTACGGGGTGATTCGAGTTTGAGCAAAACCTTGGTGTCACTAAAAACCATGGTAAAGGTGATTCAAGACGTGAGGCAGGGGTTCTTGGAGGAGCTACATAGCATGGAAGGAGGACGGACAAAGACATCAGCGGTTATTCTAGAACTAATTCAGCAGCTGCTGGAGCGATTTAAGGGGGTTTTCCAGATGCCCGGTGGCCTACCTCCGCGACGGGAACATGAGCATGCAATAATGTTAAGGGAAAGGGCTTCATCTATTAGTGTCCGACCATACCGATACCCTCAGATACAGAAAAACGAGATTGAGAGGTTAGTTAGGGAAATGTTGGAGGCTGGGATAATACAACAGAGCGTGAGTCCATTTTCAAGCCCGATCTTGTTAGTGAAGAAAAAAGATGGGAGCTGGAGGTTTTGTATCGACTACCGAACGTTGAACAAGGAAACAGTACTTGATAAATTTCCTATTCCAGTGATCGATGAGTTGTTGGATAAGTTGCATGGAGCGTCGGTGTTTACAAAGATAGATCTGAAGTCAGGATATCATCAGATACGGATGCAACCGAAGGATATGCATAAGACTGCATTTCGGACTCACGAGGGGCATTATGAATTTTGGTTATGCCATTTGGCCTTACAAATGCGCCAGCCACTTTTCAGTCATTGATGAATAAGGTATTTCAGCCCTATTTGAGGAAGTTTGTTCTTATTTTCTTTGACGATATCTTAGTTTACAGTCGCACTTTGGAGGATCATGTGGGTCATCTGGATTAGTATTGAAAGAGTTACAAAAACATCAGCTGTATGCCAACCAGAAGAAGTGCTTGTTTGCGCAGACAAGGGTGGAATACTTGGGGCATGTGTCGGCAGATGGGGTTTCAGCAGATCAGTCTAATATGGTGGCAATGCTGGAGTGGCCTCTACCTAAGACACGAAAGGAGTTAAGAGGTTTTTTGGGGCTCACCGAATATTACCGGAAGTTTGTGAAGGGGTGTAGCACCATAGCATCACCTCTGACAGAATAGTTAAAGAAGGATAGTTTTCAATGGGGGGAAGTAGCGACGCAAGCTTTTGAGAAACTTAAGCGGGCCATGACTAGTGTTCCAGTGCTAGCATTACCAAATTTTAGTCAACCATTTATCGTAGAGACAGATGCATCTGGGTATGGGTTAGGAGCAGTCCTTATGTGAAATCAACGCCCAATTGCTTACTTCAGCCAAGTATTAACAGCTAGGGCTTGGCACAAATCAATTTACGAGCGCGAACTCATGGCAATTGTGTTAGCTATTCAGAAGTGGAGGCCATACCACTTGGGGTGATGTTTCATCGTTCGCACCGACCAGCGGAGTCTCAAATTCTTGTTGGAGCAACAGATGGTGGCTGAAGAACACCAACGTTGGTTGTCGAAGTTACTAGGCTATGATTTTGAGATACAGTATCAGCCGAGGTTGGAGAATAAGGCGGCAGATGCCTTATCGCGACGGGAGGAGGAACCTCAATTGGCAGCTTTATTGGTGCCTTTGGTGATGGATTGGGACGCATTGTTACAAGAGATTGATGCGGACGAGGGGCTAGCGAAGATCCGAACATCGTTGTTGCGTGGAGAATCGGGATACTCGGGTTATTTCATGGATGGACAGCGACTGTTATATTAGGAGCGCTTGGTGCTGCCGTGGACATCACTCCAAATACCAAAATTATTACGAGAGTTTCACGAGAGTGCTATTGAGGGACATTCCAGTGTTCTAAAAACTTATCGGCGTTTGGCCGCAGAGCTGTATTGGGTTGAGATGAAAAAGGATGTTGAGGAGATGGTAGCGAGGTGTGATGTGTGTCAGCGCCACAAATATATGGCAATGGCCCCAGGAGGGTTGTTGCAACCATTATCACTACCCCATAAGGTTTGGGTGGAGGTGACGATTGATTTTATTGAGGGATTGCCACGTTCAGATGGATACACGGTGATCTTGGTGGTGGTCGATCGACTAAGTAAGTATGCTCATTTCATACCCCTACGACACCCCTATACTGCAGTGACGGTTGCAGCAGCGTTTATGCGTGAGGTGGTATGTTTACATGGAATTCCGGAGTCGATAGTAACGGACCGAGATAAGGTTTTTTTTAGCCACTTTTGGAGGGAGTTGTTTAAGATGCAGGGAACAGTTTTGAAGAGGAGCACAACTTACCATCCACAGACTGATGGGCAGACTGAGATAGTCAACCGATGTGTCGAGACCTATCTGCGATGTTTTGTGTTGGACAAGCCTAAGTAATGGGTGAGGTGGTTAGCATGGGCAGAGTATTGGTACAATACTTCTTATCACACTGCTGTACAAACCACTCCTTTTAAGATCTTGTATGGGCGTGATCCTCCACATTTGGTGTACTGTGGATAAGGTTCGACACCTGTATCGCAGGTGGATTAATACTTGGAGGAACGGGATCAAATACTTGATGAGTTGAAGAGGCATCTATCTAAAGCACAGCAGCTAATGAAAGAACAGGCCGACGGTCATCGGAGGGATTTACAATTTGCGGTAGGAGACCGAGTTTATCTGAAGTTACGACCATACCGGCAGAAGTCTCTTGCGCATCGGAGGAGTGAGAAGCTCTCCCCTCGATATTTTGGGCCCTATGTGATCGTAGAAAAGATTAGAGAGGTGGCATATCGATTGAAGCTGCCACCAACATCAGTCATTCACCCAATGTTTCATGTGTCTCAATTGAGACGAGCTATTGGAGAACATACACCCTCTCCTTCACTTCCGCCGACATTGACTGAGGATATGAAGGTAATGTTAGAACTAGCTGTTGTGGAGGGAGTACGGCAATGAGTAATAGGACAACCTGTTGATAAAGAAGTGTTGATTACATGGAAGGACTTGCCGGACTATAAGGCGACATGGGAGCAATATGAGTTGATACAACAACAGTTTCCCGGATTCCACCTTGAGGACAAGGTGTCTTTTTGGAAGGGGAGTAATGTTAGATCTATGAAAACTTATGTGAGGCGCAAATATAAAGATGCAGGGGTTGTTTAGTAATTTTAAGGGCAAGGGCAGTTTAGTAATTTTATTTATTAGGGTTCAGCTATAAATAAGATATTATGGAGTCATTTAGTGTTTTTATGTTGAGTTTTGTCTGGTATTAAGAACTATTAAGAGTTTTGGAAGAGATTGACCTACCTCTCGAATTGTAGGTCAGGATTGTTTATTTTCTTTTGATTTAATCAATAAAAATCACCCCTAATTTAGCCCTAAGTCCCATCAAAAGGAAGAACCTGGATGCTAATTCACACTGATGCTTCTTTAGATAGTTACCAGAGAGGCCATGAAAGAAGGCAATAGCACCTTCTAAGATACCCATATTCCATATATGGTGACACCATCACTCTATCCAAGGGACTTGTTCCTGCTGATCCTCTGTACTTAACTGAGAGAGATTATCAGAATTATTATGTGGGTTCCAGACATGAACAGCTATTCAGAGTTTTCCCTTGTAGCTACATCCTTGGATTCTTACAAGCTATTATAGTGCTTCATCTGTAGACCCATATCTGCCACCTCCAAGGAGAGAAGACATGGCCTCAGGTTCCTACTCTGCTGCTGGATTGAGAGCGACTTACAGAACTGATCCCTTAACAAGGGGAGAAAATGATAAAGCTGATGGGTAAACTATTGTATGCCACAAGCAGTCAATCAAACTACAACAGGCGATACCCCTATGAAGTGCCCAAGCCGGAATTGGCAGCTGCCTGTGATATCATTAAGGTACTCCTTTTCCGGTCCATCTCTGTCTTACTGATGACTGGTGTTTGAGTGTTTCAACTGTTCATCCTCTGTATCTTTTGTTTCTCCTTTACCAAATTTCTTTCTATATTTTAAGTCTAAAAGCATAATTGTAGACAGTTTGCCTGCTTTCAAGTATATTTCAAACCTTTTAAACAGGCCATAAAATTAGTTGAATGATGATATCAAGCACTTTGCTAATCCAACTTTCTACAAATGATAGACCTTTTCTCATTTTGTAATGGACCCTTAGTTTGTTTCCATTATGTCATTATCTGTGCTTGATCAGTCGCTATTCATGCACCAGATATTCACATGGTGGCGTGAGAGTTCCTAAGCCACTTTATACGACTTGCAATTGTCTTTAACAAGCATCTTCTTAAATTATTTTAATTCCTAAATTACCATCTCATATTTTTTCCTCAAACTCGATTCTGTGGATCTCTCTCTAACTATAAGTGAACAAGAAACCGTAAAATTTCTGTCATAACCATCGACCAATGGTGATAGACCTCCTCCAGTGACCGCCCTGCCTCTGAGTAATCGTTCTGATGCGATTTGACGAACCTGAAGGTAATATTTAATTTCTTAAGTTTTGAATCTTTTTTTTTTAATCGGATTTTCCTTCTTGTCGATGATTTTGTTTTAGGTTTGGCATGTTATGGGTGATATGAAGAGTTTGATTGATAGCTTAATGTTGCGGACCGCCCAAATTACTAGCCTAATTGTCCACCATTTTGGGCTAGAGAGCTAAGAAAAGGCCAAGAGTGCTAGTTTGGCCTAATTCCGGAAGCTTCTAGGTAACTCTAGCACATGTGAGCTTGTAAATAATCTAGAATACTCCATAACTTTCCAGCACATGTATAGTTGGCAAGCACTTGTATAGAATTCTCTAGAATCTCTAGAACTTGCAAGCCTTCTCTATAAAAAGAGCATGGCACTTAGCATTTGAGCAACAAGCTTAGAGTAAGCAACTCAAGCATTGTAAACTCTCTCTTGTAATCTTTCTTTCGAGCAATACAATTTCTCTTATTCGGCTTCATTGCTCTCTTCTCTCTAGCTCTTTGAAAACCTCCAAGGCTTAGCTAGGCGAGAAGCTCAAAGGCTTACTTAGCAACACTCGGCAAAGGTTGTCTAAGTGCCGCACGGGTTCGTTGCACAAAACACTCATCCTGTGACAAGTGGTATCAGAGCAAGGTTTGCACCCACGCAACTTAGCTCACGAGCAATGGCCAATCCTTCAGCTCAAGAGGGTGTTGTTGGTATGGATGTTCCACTGGAACCAAGCCGCGGTCGTGAGGGGGAACACGCCCAAGGCAAACGTGGCAAGTCCAAGGCCCCATCCATGGATGCGCTGGAGCCTCGTATAGGCATTCTCGAAATTGCATTGTCCGCCGCTCAAGACAGCCTCGAGGGACTAGAGGAAAGAGTGGACGGTCTCGAGGGAGAATACGCCGAGTTCACGGTGGCAACAAAGGCCCTCATCCAAGATCAAGCGAACACTCTTCGAGGTGAGTTTCGATCTTTTCATGATGAGTTGCTTAAACTTCGTAACTTTGTTCAAGATGAACTACGCGCTGTCCGTGCGGAAGTGGAGGAAGTTCACTCGGATTGGGTATGGCATAAGCGCACACTCTCCGCTAGTCCAGCTTCCGCATGTACGAATGATGCACGACGCATTGACGTGACGAAGCCCGACACTTATGATGGCACACGCAATGCCACTGTCGTGGACAACTTCCTCTTCAGGCTAGACCAATACTTCGATGCCATGGGTGTGAAAGATGAGGTGTCGAAAGTGGGTATAGCACCCACCTATCTTAGAGGCGCTGCACAATGCTGGTGGTGTCGGAAGCATGGCGAGATGGGCAAGGCCATTTGCACCATCGACACTTGGGCCGACTTCAAACAAGAACTCCGAAAGCAATTTACCCCAAGCAATGCGGAAAAGGAAGCGCGAGGGCGCCTACGTCGCCTCAAGTAATCGGGTAGTATTCGTGACTACATCAACGAGTTCACCACACTCATACTCGAAATAATCGACATGTCCGACAAGGATTCCTTCTTCTACTTCCAAGATGGCCTCAAGGATTGGGCCAAGACCGAGCTTGATAGGCGTGGCGTTCAAACACTTGACGATGCCATCGCCGTTGCGGAGTGCCTCACGGAATACTCCACCCAATCCAAAGACAAGAAGTCTAGCCAAGGCACAGGTGGGGGAGAGAGTCATAAAGACAAGGGCAACAACCGCAAGGATTGGGGGCAGAAGAAGCCTTCTAGTAACAAAGGCGGGCAAGGAAAATCGGAGGGCAAGAAGGAAGCACTGAAGCCGCGAAGTCCATGCTTCATATACAACGGTCCCCATTGGGTACGCGACTGTCCAGAGAAGAAATCGCTCAATGCTCTTGCTGCCCAACTCAAGAGCAACCCTACTATGACCACGGAAGAACCCCAACTCAGCATGGGTTCCCTCCAACGTCTTGGCGCACTCAACCGCCAACAGCCCATACTTACGAAGAAAGGGCTTATGTATGTGAGCGCGAAGATAAACGGCCAGTTCGTGCACACGCTGCTAGACACGGGAGCAACACACAACTTTGTGTCCGTAGATGAGGCCAAACGCCTAGGCCTCAAGGCCACCAAGGAAGGAGGCACAATGAAGGCAGTGAACTCACCCGCCAAGTCAATTGCGGGTATTGCACAAGGTGTGCCCCTGACCCTCGGGACGTGGAGCGGAAAGCTTGATTTCTTCATCGTGCCCATGGACGACTTCAAGATGGTCCTCGGCATGGAATTCTTCGACCAAGTCCATGCCTTCCCGCTGCCCGCTACAAACTCCCTAAGCATCCTCGACGGAAGCAAGGTATGCATGGTGCCCACGGAGAGAGGCAAGACCGAGGAAAAGACACTTTCGGCCATGCAATTCAAGAGGGCTTTTAAGAAGGACCCAAGCTTCTTGGTTTCCATCCGGGAACTAAATGAGCAAGGAGATTGCGAAAACAAGCCAAGCCAAGTCCCTCTGCGCATACAAGCTGCCCTCGAGGAATTTGAGGACGTGATGCCTCCGGAACTTCTGAAGAAGCTCCCACCGCGACGAGAGGTAGATCATACAATCGAGCTGGAACAAGGCGTGAAGCCACCAGCCTTGGCGCCCTACCACATGGCGCCGCCCGAACTTGAGGAGTTGCGGAGACAACTCAAAGACTTGCTGGACGCAGGCTATGTTCGCCCCTCAAAGGCACCATTCGGTGCACCGGTCCTCTTCCAAAAGAAAAAGGATGGATCGCTGCGGATGTGCATCGATTATAGAGCGCTCAACAAGATCACCATCAAGAACAAGTATCCGATTCCATTGATCGCGGACTTGTTCGACCAGCTTGGCAAGGCGCGGTACTTCACCAAACTCGACTTACGCTCCGGGTACTACCAAGTGCGTATAGCCAAGGGAGACGAACCGAAGACAGCGTGCACAACAAGGTACAGGTCTTTCGAATTCCTTGTTATGCCTTTTGGTCTCACCAATGCACCCGCCACATTTTGCACGCTCATGAACAAGGTACTCCAACCATTCCTCGACCGCTTTGTGGTCGTGTACTTGGACGATATCGTGGTGTATAACACCACGCTCGAGGAGCATGCCCAACATTTGCAACAAGTCCTCCAAGTACTCCGAGACAACGGGCTCTTCCTCAAAATAGAGAAGTGCTCATTTGCCCAATAAGAGGTGGAGTTCCTTGGCCACAAGATTGCGGGCGGGAAGCTAATGATGGAAAACGCCAAGGTGAAGGCCATCCTCGAGTGGAAACCTCCCACGAAAGTGCCCGAACTTCGCTCATTCCTTGGGTTAGTGAACTACTACCGCCGCTTCATCAAGGGTTACTCAACCAAGGCAGCACCCTTGACCGATTTGCTCAAGAAAAACAGAACGTGACATTGGTCCGAAAAGTGCCAACATGCATTCGAAGAGTTAAAGAAAGCAATCTCGGAGGAACCCGTCCTCGCTCTTCCGGACCACAACAAGCCCTTCGAAGTCCAAACGGATGCCTCCGACTTCGCCATTGGTGGAGTCCTTATGCAAGAAGGCCACCCCATATCATTCGAGAGTCGAAAGCTAAACGATACGGAACACTGCTACACGATGCAAGAAAAGGAGATGACAGCCATCATCCATTGCTTGAGAGTGTGGCGACATTACTTGCTTGGCTCACACTTCACAATCATGACAGACAACGTAGCGACAAGCTACTTTCAAACACAAAAGAAGTTGAGTCCGAAGCAAGCAAGGTGGCAAGATTTCCTAGCGGAATTCGACTATCGGCTCGAGTACAAACCGGGTAACGCCAATGTCGTTGCGGATGCTCTAAGCCGCAAGGCCGAATTGGCAACACTTAGCATGAGCCAACCGAAGTCCGACCTTGTCTCACGCATCAATGAAGGCCTCCAACAAGATCCGCTAGCAAAGGACTTGCTGAAGAAGGTGCTCGAGGGAAAGACAAGGCGATTTTGGCAAGAAGAAGGCATCCTCCTCACCAAGGGAGATCGGCTGTTCATGCCAAGGTGGGGAAATTTACGGAAGGAAGTTATCAAGGAGTGCCACGACTCCAAGTGGGCTGGTCACCGCGGAATTGAGCGTACCACTGCACTAGTCCAAGCCTCGTATTTTTGGCCGCACATAAGGGATGACATTGAGGCATATGTGCGAACTTGTCTTGTGTGCCAACAAGACAAGGTGGATCATCAACTCCCAGCGGGATTATTGGAGCCGCTACCACTCGCAACAAGGTCATGGGAAAGTGTCTCCATGGACTTCATCACATAACTGCCCAAATCAGAAGGGTGCGGCAGCATCATGGTCATTGTCGACCGTTACAACAAGTATGCAACCTTCATTGCCGCACCAGCCGATTGCAAGGTTGACGAGGCAGCCCGACTCTTCGTCAAGCACATTGTGAAGCTTTGGGGAGTTCCAAAGAGCATTGTGAGCGACCGAGACCCTCGGTTCACTTGGCGTTTTTGGACAGAGCTCTTCAAGATATTGGGGACTGATCTCAAGTTCTCGACAAGCTTCCACCCATAAACGGATGGGCAGACCGAGCGCATCAATGGCCTCCTCGAAATATACTTGAGGCATTATGTGAGCGCTCATCAGCAGGATTGGGCGAAGCTACTCGACATTGCCCAATTTTCTTATAACTTGCTGTGAAGTGAGGCTACGGGCAAGAGTCCATTCGAAATCATCATGGGGTTTCAGCCTATGAACCCCAACGCCATAGCCTCAACTTACGGAGGGAAAAGCCACGTGGCACACAAGCTCCCCCGTGAATGGCACGAGGAAGCGGACATCACGCGAGCCTACCTCGACAAAGCCGCGAGGAAGATGAAAAAGTGGGTGGATATAAGGAGACGGCACGTTGAGTACAAGGAAGGCGATCAAGTCATGATCAACCTCCTACCCCAACAATTTAAGACTTTGTGGAAAGTGCACAAGGGGTTAGTGTGGCGCTACAAGGGACCCTTCCGAGTTGTACGATGTGTGGGCAACGTCTCGTATCACCTCCAACTTCCACCAAGACTCAAGATCCATCTGGTCTTCCATGTGAGCATTCTCAAGCCATATCACGGAGACGTGGGAGACCCAAGCCGCGGAGAATCAAGGCGTGCACCAACCGCCGTTGTCACCTCGTTCGACAAAGATGTGGAATACATCATTGTGGATTGCGTGATTCGGAGGAGGGGCGTGCCACCATACAACGAGTACTTGGTGAAGTGGAAAAACCCCCCCGAGAGCGAAGCCACTTGGGAACGTGAAGATGATTTGTGGCAATTCGCTGAGCACATCCAAAATTTCAAGCACGAAAGCGCGACGAGGACGCCGCGAGCTTAGGTGGGGGAGGATGTTGCGGACCGCCCAAATTACTAGCCCAATTGTCCACCATTTTAAGCTAGAGAGCCAAGATAAGGCCAAGAGTGCTAGCTTGGCCTAATTCCGGAAGCTTCTAGGTAACTCTAGCACATGTGAGCTTGTAAATAATTTAGAATACTTCATAACTTTCCAGTACATGTATAGTTGGCAAGCACTTGTATAGAATTCTCTAGAATCTTTAGAACTTGCAAGCCTCCCCTATAAAAAGGGCATGGCACTTAGCATTTGAGCAACAAGCTTAGAGTAAGCAACTCAAGCATTGTAAACTCACTCTTGTAATCTTTCTTTCGAGCAATACAATTTCTCTTATTATTTCATCATTCTCTTCTCTCTAGCTCTTTGAAAACCTCCAAGGCTTAGCTAGGCGAGAAGCTCAAAGGCTTACTTAGCAACACTCGGCAAAGGTTGTTTAAGTGCCGCACGGGTTCGTTGCGCAAAACACTCATCCCGTGACATTAATCCTGCTTAGATTTAGATTCAGTATGCTTGTGTTGATTCCTTTCCTTCCTTTGAGATTGAGAAGGTGCTTATGGATGAATTTTGAGATCTGATTTTTGTTCTTTATTGTGTTGGATTTTGATTTTCTAAAGGGAAGAGTTGATTTTAATTGGCATGAAGAAACATCCTTTGACTTCTCTACTTGCAATGCAGTCACTTGACTAATGGAGCTTCTAAGAAAACATAGGCCTAGTCCTCTATCTCTCTCTGTTTTTCTTCTCAACAGGAAGTTTATGGGCAAAATATTTAATCACTTGTGCATTAATTCTGGTAAATTTTCTTTTATTTGCAAAGTTGTTTGCCTTATTTGTTTCAGTATCTGATAGGTCCCAGTCAAGAGCAAGCTACAATGACTTAGAGATATTAGATTTGTTCTGCTTTTGGCGAGAACAGCCAAGGTAAATGTGTTTGATAATTTGCTGAATGCTTTTATTAATAGCAGAAGACTTATTTATACAAATCAACTCTGGAGTTCTAAACCAATTCTAAACCAATAATATCGGCTAGGATAGACACAATATTTATTTAACAACTGGAATAGAAACCAAGTCAAACACGATCACTTCGACTCAGGAATTATCCCACTACTGCTGCAACCCACAAACACACCCATTTTGTACGTGTGCCTAACTCCCATGCATGGCTTGCATGGTACTAAAACGTAGTCTCCATACTTGCTAGTGGGTCTTGGGGCTCTGGCTGAGCGTCTGGGCTTATCAATGCCTCCTTCTGGAAGAGGTTCCTTGTCCTCAAGGGCTAACAAAGGGAAATTTTGTTTGATTAATGTAGCATCTTCCCATGTTCCCTTTTCAGGTGGTAATTTATGCCAACGAACTAGGCTTTGCTCAATTAATTTCCCTCCTCTTTTTAACCAACGGGTATCCACAATTGACTCCGGCTGTAACATGATGACTCCCTCATCATCGATAGGGGGCAACTCAACAGTGGCAGTAGTTGATTCACCCACCGCTTTTTTTAGCAATGATACATGGAATACAGGATGGATTTTTGCACCTTCTGGCATTTGCAACTTATAAGCCACGGTTCCAATCTTGTGAAGAATTCTGTAGGGCCCAAAATATCTGCTGGCCAACTTGTGATGAGCTCGCTTGAATACTGAGGACTGGCGATATAGTTGGAGCCTTAGAAACACCATATCACCCTCCTTGAACTCTACATCACGACGACTTTTGTCTGCGGATTGTTTTATTCGATTAGCCGCGGCTGCTAAATTCCTCTTCAATTGTGATAATAGCTCATCGTGGGATAACAAGGCTTTATCCACTTCATGCATAGGAGAAGTTCCCACCTTATAAGTTGGCGCTGTTGGAGGTAAGCGTCCATATAAGGCTTGGAACGGAGTCATACCTGCTGACACATGATATGTTGTATTATACCAAAATTCAGCCCATGCTAAGTAAGAACTCCACTTTCGCGGCCATTGATGTGCAAAACATCTCAAATATTGTTCCAAGCATCGGTTGACTACTTCGGTTTGGCCTTCGGTTTGAGGGTGATACGCCGAACTCATCTTCAAGTGCGTGCCCGATAAAGTAAAGAATTCTTGCCAAAATTTACTTACAAATATTGGATCCCGATCACTGAGTATGGATTTGGGCATACCGTGCAGCCTAACTACTCCATCAATGAATTTTTCTGCCACTGTTTTAGCCGTGAACGGATGTGTTAATGACATGAAATGAGCCGACTTGCTTAATCGATCAACCACCACCATAATCGCATCCTTGCCTTGTGAACTTGGTAGGCCTTTAACAAAATCAATTGAAATATCTTCCCATAATTGATGAGGAATCGCCAATGGCTGCAAGAGTCTAGCAGGTTTGAATGTTGTAGCTTTTACCCGTTGACAAGTTTCACATCTGCTTACATATTCCTGGACTGAATTGAACATAGAAGGCCAGTAAAATTGTTGAGCTAGGCGTTTGTATGTTCGAAGAACTCCGGAATGTCCTCCCACTTTGGTGTCGTGTGCCTCAAATAATAATGCTTCACGTAATTTGACAGGAACTACAACTCTTCCTTTAAAAAAAATCAAGCCGTTACGTGACAAATATGGCCCAGCAACTTGATCATGGGCTGCCTGTGTGATTTTCTTTATGTGCTCATCATCCACCGCTGCTGCTTTGATTTCATCCCATAAGGCCATTTGCGGTACAAATAAGTGATGAAGAGTTGGGCTGTCGGGTCGCCGTGATAGGGCATCCGCAGCCGTATTTTCCCGTCCGGGGCGATACTGAATCACATATTCGTAACCCATCAGTTTAGCCAACCATTTTTGCTGTTCGGGTGTGGCTATTTTCTGTTCTAGTAAGTACTTTAAGCTGCGTTGATCGGTTTGGATAATACATTTCTGTCCCAATAAATAAGGTCTCCATGCCCGAATTGCTTCAAGAATGGCAAGCATCTCCTTTGCGTAGATTGACCAAGACTGTTTCGAGACCCCAAGGGCGCGGCTTAGGAAAGCAATCGGCCTCCCTTTTGCTGTAAAATTGCGCCAATGCCTTCGCCGGAAGCATCCGCTTCAATCACAAATGTATCTTTGAAATCCGGCATAGCTAGTATAGGTGTTTGCGTCATGGCCTGTTTCAGGTTCTTAAATGCCTCTTCTGCTTCTGAATTCCAGCAAAATTGTCCTTTTTTTAGAAGATTAGTGAGAGGTCGAGCTAAAACACCATACCCTTTTACAAATTTGCGGTAGTAGCCTGTGAGGCCGAGGAAACCTCTTAGTTCTGTGGTGCTTTGTGGTTTTGGCCATGACACCATAGCAGCAACTTTCCTTTCATCCATTTTCAGGCCGTCGCAAGTAATGATGTGGCCTAAGTACTCCAGCTCCTGTTGGCCAAAATTGCACTTGCTAATTTTAATAAAAAATTGTTGCTGCTTTAGGACTTCCAACGCCTATTTAACATGTTCAAGGTGGCTATTCCACGATGCACTGTAAATTAGTATATCATCAAAGAATACAAGAATGAATTTTCTGAGATAAGGCCGAAATATGGAGTTCATTACAGCCTGAAAAGTTGACGGCGCATTGCATAATCCGAATGGCATGACCAGGTATTCGTAGTGCCCATTGTGTGTGCGAAAGGCTGTCTTGTGGATGTCAGGCGGGTTAACTCGAACTTGGTGGTATCCGGCTCTTAAATCGAGCTTTGTGAAGTAAATGGCACCATGTAGTTCGTCGAGCATATCCTCAATGGTGGGTATGGGAAATCGGTCTTTGATGGTTACTCATTGAGAGCTCGATAGTCGGTACAAAATCGCCAACTACCGTCTTTCTTTTTTACCAGCAGCACCGGAGAAGAGAACGGACTGGTGCTGGGTCTTATCAATCCCGATCGCAGCATCTCTTCAACTTGTTTCTCAATTTCTGCTTTCTGAAAATAGGCGTAGCGGTATGGTCAAACATTGACAGGCTCCGTTCCTTTTTTAAGTGGGATACAATGATCAATTCCTCGTGACGGTGGCAACTTTGTCGGTTCCTAGAATATTTCTTCATAATCTGTCAATAATTGCTGTATATCCACTAGTACTGTGTGTAAAGCTTCTTCCAATTTTGTGTGTAGACAAATTGTAAATGCTTCATTGCCTTATCGAATCTCTTTAGAAATTTCTGTCAGGGAAGCCGTTTGCAAGGACTGTGGATTGATACCTTGCAAATGTCGTCTCTGATTACCCCAATCGAACTCCATGGTGAGGGTCTTCCAATTGCACACTACGGCGCCTAACAATTCGAGCCATTGAATGCCCAAGACCATGTCTAAACCTGTGATAGGCAACGAGTAGACAGTAAGTGAAAAAGGAACGTCTTGAATGATAATTTGTACCTTTTCGAATTTGCCTTGGCACATTAGTTTCTCGCCGTTCGCAACTCGAACCGAAAATGATGCTGTGGGCTTGATTGGTAATTGAAGTTGATTAGCCAACCTAGTGCTGATAAAGTTATGGGTGGATCCGTTGTCGATTAAAACCATAATTTCGTAGGAGCCAATCTTTGCCAACACGCGCATGGTTTGAGGGGCTGCCCAACCCGTGAGTGCATAGTAAGTAATTTGGAGATTCTTACTCTCATCTAGCTCTGTTTGATTTTCTCCTTCAGTAACCTCTTCGTTAGTATTTTCATTCATCTCTACTTCATTGTCCATGATTAGAAGTTGTGCCCTCGTGCATTTGTGCCCAGCCGTGAACTTGTCGTTACAATTAAAGCAAAGCCCTTGCGCTCGCTGGCGCTGCATTTCATCCCAACTTAATTTCTTTATAGGCACAGTAGGAATGGCTTTGTTGTTGGCAGGTTGTGTGAACGACGGTCGATTAAATAACGCTGGCCTTGATATTTTCTTCTGACGTGATAGTTGTTCATCCCGCATTCTCGCCAAACTAATCGCCTCTTTCAACGTCCGTGGCCTGAACATCCGAATTTCCTCCGATATTTCCGGCTTAAGTCCTCCCATGAAGGCACCTACCGAGGCTTTTTGTGTCCATCCGTGTACCCGGTTCCCTAATCTTTCAAACTCCTTCTGGAAGTCTCGCAAAGTGCCTGTTTGCTTTATATGTGATAGTGCTTCGTCAAAGTCTTCACACTCTGTTGGTCCAAAGCGAGCCCATAATTCCTCCGTGAAAGTTTCCCAAGTAACAGTGCGTTTCTCTTCTCGATATGCCCTTCGTAGCCACTGCCACCATTCATTGGCTTCACCTTCGATATGGAAAGAAGCCAGCGCCACTTTTTGGTCATCTGTCGTCTCCTGATACTCAAAGAATTGTGACACTCTGTTAAACCATTCCGTCGGGTCATCTCCTGCGTAGCGTGGGAATTCTAGCTTGGCCACACGAGGGGGAAGTTGTTGACGATTTCTCTCACTCTCTTCTCTTCTCGGCCTTGAAGATCCCACATTTTCCTGCTGACTTGTCGTTCCTCTTGAGATGCTAATTGAGTCTGCCAACTTGCTAAATGCTTCTTCAAGGTGGTGCAACTTGTCCGTGAGTCCCAACTCCATCTGATTCATTTTGTCTTGTAAGCCTCCAATTTCAGCTTCCACGCGTTCAATACGTTCTTTGTTAGTCGACATTGTTGAGCCTGGCTCTGATACCAATTGATAGGCCCCAGTCAAGAGCAAGCTACAATGACTTAGAGATATTAGATTTGTTCTGCTTTTGGCGAGAACAGCCAAGGTAAATGTGTTTGATAATTTGCTGAATGCTTTTATTAATAGCAGAAGACTTATTTATACAAATCAACTCTAGAGTTCTAAACCAATTCTAAACCAATAATCTCGGCTAGGATAGACACAATATTTATTTAACAACTGGAATAGAAACCAAGTCAAACACGATCACTTCGACTCAGGAATTATCCCACTACTGCTGCAACCCACAAACACACCCATTTTGTACGTGTGCCTAACTCCCATGCATGGCTTGCATGGTACTCAAACGTAGTCTCCATACTTGCTAGTGGGTCTTGGGGCTCTGGCTGAGCATCTGGGCTTATCAGTATCTGAATTGCTTTATTGGATTCTGCTTTCTCATTGAACTATCTTAAAGGGTGTGATTTGGAGCTTCAATTTATACTTCAAAGCATGGAAAAGTTTCATAGTTTTGGAGAGTTATGGTTTTTGTTGGTTAATTCTGGTGAACTCAAAGTTAAGAAGTTGAGATTTGTGTTTATGTTTGAGGGTGTTTAGTTTGTGTATTAATGATTTGACTCAGTCGAAGAAATAGATTGACAGGTTTCTAGTTCATTAGTGAGCTCAAGCTCAATTATTTTTTGCTGAATGTTGATTGTGTTCATTTGTTTGCTTGGCTTTTTTAGTGTATGATGAATTAAAGGGCTTGAGTTATTTTTTCATAACTATTAGTTACTGTGAAACAGAATCCCTGCGGGATATGTTAGTTCTGATCTATGATTATTCCATGCATTTTTTTTTCTTTCTTTCATTATTGTTATCGTTATCAATTGTGAATGCGGTTGGAATAATGGAATAATGATTATTTGATCTATTTTGTTTAAGAAAAAATGTATCTCTCTTAATAGGTTTTTTGACATAAAGGCTGGGAAAAGTCAATCTTTAATTTATCTTACTGGTTATGTGAGCAGAATTTTGCATGACTCTCTTTTGTCATCATAAATATTGTTACACGTGGACTACTTTATGAAGCTTTTGGTTATAATCCCATGGAAAATTTTGCTTTGAAAGTTAGTACTTGAAGTAAAACTTTTGAATTCTGTATCTAGTTTTTGGCCGTTAGTTAGTACTGCCCAGGTCTACTAATGTGTATGGTTCAGGCTAGGAATCTTCACACAATCTTACAATGTGTATATTGAGAAACTATCCAAACATAATTCGAAAATATAAATGGAAACTTGTATAAGATGTCCATTTATGAGTGTATTTTGTGTGGAATTGGTGATTTTTTTGCTTTGTGTAAAGTTACAATCTTGTTGCTTTTGTAAGTATCAAACACGATATTGGATGCCTCTCAGCATGCATATTTGAACATCTGGGTTCTGGTCTGCATTTTATAATAATAAAACACAATACAGTTTAATAGATAAAACAGAATTTTCGCTTTATTTTTCCCTTTAAACATTGCATTATCCATTTATCAAGCAGTAGCAAGACATTTCCGGGAGAATTCACTTGATGCGTTGGTAAGAAAGGAAGTTTCTTCTGTGTTGATATTTCTTCATTGTGTTTTTACTTAGAGATGAAGAGTAGAAATTGTGACCCCTGCGGTGCGGAGGCTCTTGGGGACTATATAAGAGCGAGAGTTATCATTTTCCTGATCTTCGTCGAGGTAGCCAATCGACCGGACAACGAGATTCATTCAACCGTGCGCACCCTTACTCAGTCAAACTTTGTCGGAAGAGAACTACTTTATAGACATTGCAATGATCCACTTTAACTATGTCAGTTTTACCATAGGCTACTGGCTGAGAAATCTTTTTTTTTTTTAATTTAGTTTATCAAATTTTTTTTAATATTCAGAACAGTTTATTAATTAATTATATTTATAAGATATTACTAGTTGCGCATATTCAAGTACTGTACAGTGTACATAATGAATTTCTCAGTGGAGAAATATTTTGCGTTAAATATCTTGTAAAACAAAACAAATGAAAAAAAAAGATTTAAATATATAATAAATAAAGTAGAATATACTGTAAAAGTAAAAAAAATAAATAAAAATTATTTTTAAGTATTAAAGTACGAAGTAAAATGCCAATAAGTTAACAACCCCATTTTTGTCATTGCGAGCCTCACAAAAGCATCCACAGAAGAAGTCAAGAGGTTGTAAATTTGGTCTTAGCTTGTGAGCCGACATGTCATTTAAATTCTTAATTTGCGGGTAAGTCTGTTAATCGCGATTCGGGGAATTAAATTTGTAGTCGGAGGCAATGCGCAGTACACGGGATCTTAACAGTTTCCGTTAACGATTATTTTCCCGTCCTATCTGGATTATTTTTCTTTTTAAAAGAAAAAAATAGACAAAAATTTTGCGGTGTAATAGCATCTAGATCCCCAACATTGTAATGAAATCACAGGTAATGACATACTTTTTAGTAATTTTTTTGTGTGTCCGTATTTTTAGATCAATGATTTGATTGTCATACTAAAAAAAATCTTTGAACATCCACTTTTAGATCTAAGATAATGGAATATTTGATTTTATCAATAGATTTTAAAAAAATTTGATGATCGCATGAGTGATTATTTGTGACAAAAACATAACACAAAATCAATGAGTTCAAGTTAATTTAAGAATAACATGATTTTTAATCTTGCCATACTAGTATCACTCGTTTAATAATCGTACAAGTTTATATTTAGAGAACTCGATTTTTACTTATATATATCTAAAATTGATTAGAATTTGAGAAAATAACTAGCATATGTGTTAAACGAGCAGCATGCTTTAAGTCCCATTTAACTCGCACAATAATCATGTCAGGTTAGTAATGTAAGTCTTGACGTAATTAAAATGACTATATACAAACTTCTACAAAAATATTGATACAGAAACCTAAATTATTGTTTCGTGGCAAGTGGTACTGAATAAGGACTATTGTTAAAATATGTATTATAAATTATATCCTTGCATATATTTTTTAAAAACTAAGGGAAGTAAATGTTTTAATCTAAAAAAGTTAAAATTAAAACTGTTTTTCCCAAAAAAATAATTATAAATAAATTAATGATGAAAAGGAAAAAGGAAAAACGAGATCCTTATTTTAGGCAAAACAAACAAAAAGGAAAAAAGGGAAAAATCGCCGGAACTGAAACCCTACATTTAAATATATACAATTGTAATTTCGCGTACAAAAACAATATTTGTGAGGGAATCGTCCTTAAATATAAAAATAAAAAAAATAAAAATACAGAACATAAAATTAAAAATAAAAAAATAAGAAGAAGAAAGGGCAAAAACGATACGAGCGATTGAGAAAACAAACAAGCGATAAAACGAACGAACTTTAAACACAGAAAACAACTCTTCAATCATCATAATCTTCGATTTCTCCGTTTCAAGGTTCGATTTTTTTGTTTTGTGGGAATTGTGCAATTATTATTGCTAGCTTATCACTTTGATGGATCTTCGATTTATCTAATTAATTAATTAATTTTTGATTTTTGGATTTTGTTTTTAGGGATTCGTTTTTTTATTTATGGCGGCTGTTATTTGTTGATATTGATCTATTTCTTGATTTCATTTTTGATTTCTAAAATTCAACTGTGAGAGATCTAACCCTTTTTGGGTTTCATTTTTGTCGTTTTTTTTTTTGGGGGGGATTTTACATTTTGTGTCTGGGTATTGGAATTTTTCTAACAAAAATGACGAATTTTGCATTGAATTGCAATGTTGCATGTTGATGCGCATTGTGCATGTTTTAGAATTACTCATCATTGAAATTTGTTGTGGCATGCGGCATTGTTGCTAATAATCTCTGGAGATGTTGTCAATTATTATTATTATTTTTTTGAGTTGTAAATCTTTTTTTATATGATTTTCTGTGTAGTCTCTTTTTTTCCTGTTACAATATATTGATAACTGCCTTCTGCTTTGTTGAATGTTAGGGGTTTTATCTATATAGTATTCATTTATTTATTTATTTTGATGTAGTTGATGGTTAAATTGGATAGAAATGATTATTGTTTGGTTGATTCCTGCATGGATAAATTACATGAATAATTTGAATAATTGGGTGTGGCAATGAGATTTGTATCTATGTTCCAATTTTTGGTCATTTATCTTTCGTTGTGTGTGTTTGTTTTGTTGGCTGCTTCTCCAACTGTAGATTGTAGATCTAAGTGCTTCAATTGTGACATACATTTTGCATTTGGAATTTTACGTTTTCCCCAGCTCCTACCCTCCCACTTTCCAACCGGTCAGGGTTAGATGAATTTCTTTCTGGCCCTAGTCATTCCTTCTGGTACTTGCACCTGTTGCTAGTGGACTCTTTCTGGCTCCTGTTTTTAGTCAATACAATTTTTTCTCCTTTGTAGGCTTCTGGCTCTTCTAGTTTGGAATGGGAATTTGGAGGGTGTTTTGGTAGGATTGATTCCTTCTATCTCTAGTTGCTCTCGTCCTGTCACTTGTTCAGGTTAATATCTTTTAGGGCAACGCTTCAGTGTCATCTGGAAAACTGAGGAGTGTATGTGTAATTAATGAACTAAACAGTTTGAAATGTACTTATTTTCTTAGATATTAAATTGCCAACTATAATTTTGGCTGTAGTAAGATGATTACTTGTGGTTGGTATTTTGGTCTTTCTAGATACAACACTCCTCTCTCTCTCATCCAGATGGGATATTATTGAAATGAGTTTCTTCCTTCATCACAAAATTAAGAATTCATCCATTGTTTCCTAACTTAGAATTGTGGGTTATTTTCCCAGATTATCAGTCAAGGTATAAGGAGTAATTAGACTTGAATGGCAGCACTGTTACTTATTACATTATAATATGTCTTTCACAAGCGTCTGAATTCAGAACAGAACATAAATATCTTTTCTTTTAGCATCAATATCTCTTCTCTCAGAAAATAAATCCATGTTTTAAAAATTGAAAATTTTGAGCCATTTTTTGTGCTTTGAATGCTGAAGATGGGTACCACCCTCTCCCTATGTTGACGAGATGCAACATGTCTAGTTGCCTGTTTAGGTTCTCTTGGCATGCTTGCAAATTTGGTAGACTTTATTTTTTTGCATTTGTATTGCCTTCTTTACTGAATTAATAGAAAGTTTGACTTGTGCAAACTTCTTTATGTTGTTCTCACAAAACAGTGTTGGAGCCCTTATGTTATTATGATATATGATGCATGAATGAAATGTGAGATGAGAAGGTTTCTCTGCACATTTGGATTGTTTTTCGGTCATGGTTGCTCTTACAGATCTTATCTATATTGATCATTATTATTATTTGGATAATATAAGTCTATTTTGTACCCTATTAATCTTTTCAGGATATCGCTTACTCTTAATTGACGGAAATGTCTCCAGCATCAAAATCCAAGTCTAAGCCCTCTGGAAAAGCTTCCAAGGAGCAACAAAAGGCTCCAATTAAGCCTTCTGGATCTACCAACGCCGGAAATGGAGTTCCAGCAAGTGCTTACAATCCGATCTCAGGAACATTCCATACCCTAGATACTTCGTCAGTTGCGACTTCTCCTCCTTACCATGATAATGGTCGGTTCCGGAATATTGATGATACAGATGAGCACTCTAGTAGACCACATGGAACGGTATCAGAATATGATTCTGTTTCAAATAATGGCAGCTGCTCTGGTGAGTCAGAAGACCCAAAAGAGAAGTTTGCCAATTCTTCTCGTCAAGATCCAATACCTGGTTCTGACAATGACAGGCGAGAAAAAATTCGTTTAAAGAACGAGAAAAAGCACCAGCGTCAGAGAGAGAAGCGGGCACAGGAGTTGCATGAGCGCTGCTGTGGCTATCTAATGTCAAGAAAACTGGAAGCACTTTCTCAGCAGCTTGTTGCAATGGGGTTCTCTTCTGAACGAGCAACCTTGGCCCTTATGTTGAATGAGGGCAGGGTGGAGGAATCTGTCAACTGGCTTTTTGAAGTGAGTGAAGAAGAAGCTCGAAATACGGACCCTAAGCTTGAAAGTAGTGGGAACTTGAAAATTGATATTAGTGAGGAGCTTGCACGTATCTCGGAGATAGAGCTGAGGTATAAATGTTCAAAGCAGGAGGTTGAAAGAGCTGTTGTTGCTAGTGAAGGTGATCTTGATAAGGCAGAAGATACTATAAAAGTCCAGAAGCAGGAACCGCCAGCTACTCCACCAAGGCCAGATGACACTGCTGACACCAAGAGCATGGTGAGACCACAAGAAAAAATTTTAGCTCCAATTACAATACAACAGAGAAGGAATGAACGAGATTTTAACTACACCAAGGCAGCAGCTACAGTACCAATAACATTTACAGAAACTGGAAGTAGAAACTTGCAGTCTCCTGTTCCAAATCAAGCAAAGCTGCTGGCAGATAAAAGGTGGGCTGCTAGTGGTTTAAGTGCTTCTGCTTCATTGACGGCAACTGCACATATGCCTTTAGTATCTCCTTCAAAAGTAGAGGTTCGGCAAGCTGTTGCTGGAAATGAGGGAAAAACCATCCAGCAAGTAAGGGAACCTGTAATTGTTATGCAGCGTCCTCAATCCATGAATGCCAAGCAGATCCCAGCTTCTAGTGCAGCTTCATCACCTCAAGTAACTGCTGAATGGTATGCAAAAAATGTTCCAGCTGTTGAAAATGTAAGGCCAAATGCAAAGATACTTCAAGGTACTGGAACTCCTGGCACAGAGAACCAGAGTTCAGAGCTGTTCTACCGACAAGCTCCATATAAAGAAATCCCATACATGCATAACCCAGTAGAGTCTATATCAGCGGGTTTGGGATCATCGTGGAGCTCGATGGGTTCTTTATCTCCTTCACTTACAGCTCCATCCAAGCCTCGGGGTTCATGGAGTACAACGGGTATGTCTTCACCTTCACTAGCGGTGCCATCTTCTCTTGGACTATTTGCGAGTTGGGGCTCTGCTGGAACTTTAGGCTCGTCGTCACATGTAGATTGGAATACAGGGGGGTTGATGCCAGAGTGCGACTACACCAGTATAGATTGGACCTTGGACACAAGCACAAGCTTATCATCATCACCGAAACCTAATGGATTGTGGTTTGGGATTTCTTCTCTATTGAGGAATAGTCCTGGCATGAGGATGGGCAGTGCAAATGGCACATTTATGTCAGGGTTGCAGGATAATGGGGTGGTTACGGAAGCATCATCTGCAGGTGGGTTGCGTGAGTGGACGTCTCCATTTGCAGAGAAGGACATATTTAGTGTACCTAGACAGTTTGTTACTTCTCCTCCTTAGGACTAGTGATTGAAATCTGGGAGAAGAGGGGAAAAGAAAACACAGATTCCTGGTCCTACTCGATGTTTGGTTGGCTGTGTTGATGGTTGTTTCTGCTTTACCAATCATAAATGAATCTAGTTTTTTCTGGCTTTTGAATATGCTGCCTTTTTTCTTCATTCTCCCTGAATCTCGCTTTTCTTTCATCACACACTTGCACATTTGAGTTATTTGGTAAGGAAATGATATATATTTTGCTCATATTAATTATTAAATGACAGCTTCTGTCGTTGGGTTCTGGGTCGTTAAATCTTTCTAATACCCCTATAGAGTGGCAAGGTAACTTCAATATGAGAATCACTTTCTCACAAATACAAAGGCATCAGATCACTTGGTTTTGTTGACTTGTTTGATCTTGGAAAGGCCTGATTATTCTGATAAAGCTCATATATTGTAACACACTATTGAATGTATTCAAAATTATGTTTAGTATTACATCAATACATGTGTGGTGTATCCTGAAAAAAATGTCAAAGACAACCATTCCTATTAACCGCAGAAGTCCAAGAATGAAAAATGTTTAAAGCTACTACTACGGTTTCTGAGAAGAAATATTGAACAGCTTAGTTCCCCAATACAAATCGTCACAGTGCCTCAAATATGGAATAATAGTAGCGGTGTCTACTTCACGTTTTGCCTTGCAGTCATATACTTGAGGACAATGAAAACAAGGCTCCATGGACATGGCTCGCCCACAAACAGGATCTGGGATTTTCTGTGTTTCTGTCTTGTACAGAATCCATGGTCTTTTACCTCCGAGACCTTGTGCCACATAGCCGAATGTTGACCCTGCGCTTGTGACTAAAACGTCCATCATACTTAGAAGATTGATTTCGGTCCATGCCTTCTGGTTGTGCACGTTTTTCATGGTGTGTTGTGTCACTTCATGACTAGCCTGATAAACAGTAACCACTTCACCATTCAAAGTTGGATGCTTCAGGTACATATTCTTCATTTTCTCGTAGTAAGAAGGGATCAAAGATGTTATAAGAACAGCCTTCGATTTCCCTTTTCCAAATGGAGCAACTATCGATTTTCCCATATCCACTTGAGGTAACAGTTTTTCCTTATCAGTGCAGGACAAAATTTGATCCATAACTTGTCGAAAAGGACCACTGTTTTTATGAAATATCCTTATTTGGATCCCAACACGCTCTTCAACGTCGGCCAGATATTTTTTGTAGTAGCTAGTGATTAGCTTCCATACTTGATTTGAGGGATGAAAAAGGTACCTTCCCAAGTGATGGAAAACCATTTCTTTGTCAGGAAATAGCTTGTCTAGCTCCTCCTCAAAAGATGACATCAGGAAAAGAGATGGCAGAAAGTAGAGATTTGACTTCATTATCAACCACGGTATGTTCCTGAGAATAGTTTGATCTTGATCACAGAAAAACAGCTTGTCATGATGATCATAATCATTACACAGGTAGAGATAAAGGTGTGTTGGCAATAGCTCTGTTGAAGCACTTATCTTATTCTTCTTAAGCATATTCCCGTAACTCTTTGCATAATTCTGTTTGAAACGGGAGATTCGATACATGAAGGGAAAGTCCTTTGGCAATAACCATGTTGCATTTGGAAATGGCTCACAGAACAGATTGGCCATTTCAGGTTCTTCATCAATGAGCAGAACTCGGTTTGTAAGAAGAGCATAAAGAAAAGCTGATGCTAGGCTCAATATTCTGTTTCCCAGGCCGGCTCTGGCTATCCAAACAACGTATCTACACTCGGAGGAACTGTCATTTTGACCAGATACCATGTCTTTTATGCTGTTCTTGTATGACTCTGTGTCAGGTCCGCATCTATTATGAAGCTTTTCATATTCTCGTAGCTTGGAAACAAGGTACAAAGAAGGCACATAGGGTGAAGATTTTCGATATGAGATGGATTGGTACCTGCTTAAGCAATCTCGTTTCGTGAAGTTTGGTGCAAGAAGTCCACCAAGAAGTTTGTCACTGCTGAGTTGATTCTCGCCATTGAGTTCATCCTCACTGGTGGGTTCATCCTCTCTGATAAGCTGAGATAAGTCGTCTTCTGAACAAGAGAAATGGAAAGACAATTAACCTAGTGTAATTGGCAGCTAAAATATTTCAAGTAATGCTGCTACATACACAAGCAACAGCCAACAGGGACTTCTATGAACAAAACCATGCTAAGAAATTCTCATAGTTGGGATTCTAAGTACACTAATGATGCCTAGAGTGAGTCAGTTGATTTAAAATCTTAAAGCTAGTAGGTCCCACTTCAACATTAACAATAAGATTAGTGTGTTAAGGTTTAAGGCTTAAGAAAAACTTTCACATGTAACATAAATTCAACGAGACTGGCCAAAATTTTTTAACTGTTAGATAAAGGCACCAATACTAACATCTACGAGTGTTTAAAATTAAAGGTTTAACACTAGATCATATAGGAACGTGAACTCGTAACATAGTAAATCTCTACCAACTGTGATCTTATGTTTACACAAATAAACTTCAAACCTGAACAATTAGGAGTACTATAATAACAAACAATAATTGATTGCCAACATCTTTGTGAGTACCATCACCCACTAAATCATAAGGTTTTGAAGTTGTCGATTTTGATTGATGCTGCGCATAAGTTCTATAAGAAATTCATACACAACAAACAGACACCTCTGATGAAGGTGCTCAGGACAGCACCACGTGATAGTATGAGGTGAGTTTCATTGCGCACTGGATCAGTATTGTATTTACATATGCTCATGTATATTATAGGAACTCAGTTATCTAACATGGCTCGCAAGTTTGATTTCAGGATTATTACAGGAAGTAAATTTAAAAACAAAATTCTTGAAATTGAACTAAATAAGCAATGAACTTACCAGCACCAAGGAACGGATTCAACCTTCTATCTCTGCAAATCAAAACAAGTATGAATAAGACAGGCAAAGCTATTGACAGGACAGCAATTTTTGGAAACCGTGTCATGCTCCAACGCACCCGATGAAGATGGAATAATAAGAAAGATTATAAGGAGATTAATTGAGAATGGATAGTTTGATTTGTGTGGAGGAAAATGGAAGTAGGCATAATATCTTATGTGGAGCAAAAGTGTTTTGGCACGCTGGCAACTGCAACTTGTATAATATTTATATGCTTCAGCATGCAGGCCAGAAGAAATTAAACTTTATCCCACGCTGACGCTGGCAACTGCAACTTGTATAATTTTATATGCGTCAGAATGCAGGCCAGAAGAAATTAAATTTTATCCAGGACTTTGTTTTCTAGGGAAGCGTACATATAATACTTAACGATCTTGCCTATGAATTTAGGATTTCCTGGCGGTTTGAAGTAGTTTTTTTTAATTCAACACTAGATAATGTTCAAATCCTTTTGGTAGGAGGTTAAAATTTTAACAGCCGGCGATAGAAACCATGGTATACCAAGCGGCCGAGTTGTATTGTTCTTATTTATTCTGTCGCCATCTTTTCGCCCCTATGTCGGTTTATCATTGTGATTCTATTTCGCGTAATTTAGAAGAAGGCATCCGCATCTTTTATTTTATTGATCCCTTACCTATACTTGTGGGTTGATCTTTTGTTGTGTTGGTTCTACATATCTGGATTATATTGAAATGTTATTTATTTTGTAACGCGAGAACGAGATCGACAATGCCGAGTGAGGCGGCCATCTAATGCAAAATGCCCATTTTGGCTACTAAGGTACCAAAAATATGATTAGTAACACATGAACACTTGCTGAATAAACTACCCAAGAATGAGGAAAAAAAAATAATGAAGTTTAAAAGAAGAGAAATTAATGGAACGTACGCAACGAAGATGGATTCATAGAAAAATGACCGATGAGAAAATGGAAGTAGTCATTTTGGCTTGCAAGTTTTAATGCTCTATGGGTCATAATTAATTTCATCAACAAGACTTTGGGAGAAAATTCAAAGAAGAGAGAGATAAAAGAAAGTGACTGAAATGGCTCTTGCTTATCCTTCATTTTGGCTGAGTCAAGAAGCACTACTTGTTCAAAATAATAACCATGTGTGTGTGATCGTTGGCTCCACCACAATTAATCAGCTTTGATAAGTAATATCAAATGGTGGAACATTCATAGAGTTGAGTCTCAGAATTTTGTCCGTTATATACGTACACATTGAGCACAACTCATTTTTTAAAAAGACCAACTCATTGAAAGAGATAGTCTAAATACTTTCTTAGTCTTCTATGATTAGAAACCTCAACTTTACGACGTGATATTTTGAATCGGATTTAGAATCAAGATGGTAAGAATAGGGATGGTAATGAGCATAAAATATATACATATCTTATCTTTAATTATATATTTGGCAGTTATTATTATTATATGTTATTTTTAATTAATTAAATTATTTCATTGAATAGAAAAGTATTGGAGATTAGGAAACCGAAAGTGGTTAAAAGATCAATAAGTGAAAAGAATTGAAGAATTGAAGATTATGTTCCCAATAAGCTTCCGCTTGAGCTCAAAATAATTAAAGAAAGATTTGCTAACTTGGAATGCATGTGCCAGGCACTAAAAGAAGACATTATTAATTGGCCTTTTGTTTTTGAGTCAAACGAGTGGCTAGCATTCAAATTTTAAAAAGGAAACAATATAAAAAACGATTTGGTGAGAGGCGGTTTCCTAGCAATCATAATTTGAGAAGAATTAGGCCAAGTTGCACATTATATAAAGCCACGGGCGCGAAAAGAGAAGGGGAGCCATTCGGAAGACAAAGAGAGGCATTCGGCAGAGAGAAGGGGAGCGGCAGCAGCAGTTCGGCTTCCCGCTGGTTTATTTTATTTGTTGCTCCCTATCCAAGTATGTCTAGCTAATTTTCTTATATTAAGGCTATGAATGAAACTCTATTCAATGAAAAAATTATCTTTTTATTTAATCAATTCCTTATACAAGTCCTAATTCTCGATAAACTCAAATCCTATAAGATAAGAGATAAGTTCCCTAACTCAATTATACTTCTGATTGTTTCTCTTTTATAAAGAGACAACCACACAAAGGTAGGGAGATGGTAGGTATACATACGAAATAGGCATATTGGAAGAGGGAATACAATATTCTCCAAGCCTTTTCTGTTACTCTCTATTTTCTTTCTTATTATTTATTTTTTATCATGCCACTCGCGATCTCTAATTTTATTTATTTGTTATCATGTCTTTTTCGATCTCTGAGTTAAGCATAAGAGGGTTTACACCAGAAACAACCTGACAACCTCTGATGGATTATTGTTTTATAGGATTCTGACCATCGAGTCTTTACTCAAGTAAACAAACTCTTTCATAGTCCATTTCCTAAGTAAAAAGCTTTTTCTTAACTCTTATTGTCAATCCAAATTTTGGTATCAACATTAAGCGCTATTTGTGCGAAACGGCCAAAGAGACTAAATTTAATGGCATTGTAATTGTGCTCTAAAAGACAGAAACATGCATCAGGTCAACACAAGGACACAGATGGAGTAGGTCAAACACCCAAAACCCAAGCAAACCCTTGTCGCAGTTCGCGGCAACCATCCCGCCACCAACTTGAATGTTGTTGGTCCTTGTCAGCATGTGTAGCAACCAACAAGCAAACCTCCACCATCGCTGCGACCAAAACCAATTAGCAACACTCAAATGCAACCACAATAGACATGAAATCTAGCAGCAAGCAAGTGCGATTTACCAAAATCATGACTAATCGTCATCTGGGTTTTATTTCCTATAGCAGTACCTCCTACTCCCGACCATTGATACTGCTCAGATATTACTAGAGTTGCCGTGAATAATCAGCAAAGCACACGTGGCTAAGGATCTTGATCCACCACCACCACCGTGCTTTGTGTCGAGTAATAGAAAATGCATGTTTATAAATGATACAATTGTCATTTGTTCCCTAATTTAACTAACATTTCTACTTTTATGTACTTAAGTTCTTTAAACTTTAATTGTGTGTGTTTCGTTACAATTTGAGTGTTTTATATATTTTAGGGGTATTTTGGTCATTTCATGATTAACAAGAAGTCGGACAACAAAACAAATAACACTTTTGAGTTCAGAATAGCTGAAAACCTTCAGAAAATGCATAAAAGGTAAAATCATATACGTGAACAATACTGTATACGTGAACAATTCTGTATGCGTGAATAGTGTCATAATTCTAGAATCTTAGTTGGGCCCAGTCGATATAGTGTTGATAGGATGACTTGGCATTAACCGATAAGGTAGTAGTATACTATTGGACTAATAATGTGGTATTAATTGATGATGTGACGTTGAACGATGACATGGCAGCACATTATTAGATGAAAAAATTAATTTTTATGTTGACTGATGATATGGCAGAATAGTAGTGGACTCAAAAATGTGCGTATGATAATGCATGTATATGAAATAACAACCCTAATGATGTGTTTCATCTAATCAAAGCTTGTCACGTGGCAAAATCCTGAGCATCCAAATTGTTTTCATCGGATGACCATGATTTACTCAGTATATCTATAAATAAGAGGCTATTCCCCCCTAATTTGACACCCCTGAATCTATTTTTTAGCTTCATTTTTTGTAATTCCCTCTCTATCATGTATTTTAATAAAATTACCACTTTACCCTTATTTAAAAAAATGAGTTGCTAATTTAGTTTTTAAACTTAGGTTGAAGGTGAAGCCTCAACAAGATCAATGGGCTTCATTTGGTAAATTCATTTTTTTCTCTCTCTAATTTATTTGAGTTATTTTGACTCATCATTGACAGATACTAATAATCTCATCTAGATTTTGCACTGGTATACTGACTCTCTAGTGTAAGATTATAGTTGTTTAGCACAATGATCACTTTACACCATATTTATTCGAGAAAAACTCATCTTTAGTATTTGTGATCGATCTTGACTTAGTGTTGACAGAGAATAAATATGAATTATTTAGTGGACAATCTTGTCACATTGTCGACAGTACGATAATATTCACCTGGCACAGCATGTACTTGACACCCATTTAACAGAAGATTATTTCCCCTAGCACAATGAGTGCTTGATACCATATTTACTAGAATTAGGCTTATGAGGAGTGGAAATACCCCCTCATAAATTAATTGGAATTAAAAAAAAATACTAAGCCCATGGTGAAATGTTGAATGTGAATTCAGAGATCGAAGCGCTTAATTTGAATTGTTCAATCTTTAATTTATTTCCGCTATCTTTTTTTTAATTTAGATACTACTAAAAACCACATCCTATCAATCTACATATAAACTTAAAAAATTAACCCTATATATAATTAAATCTACCTCTCGTATGATCGACACTCGACATTATTAATCTATACTAAAATAGATTTGTGCACTTACAAGTACAACAAAATTTGCACAACACTTTGTCACTCACCGTCACCACTATTGAACTCCATGAGGGTTGTAGCCTTTATCCTAACCACTACCACTTGATTCTCCAGCCACCTATGGGGTACCATAACTTTACTAGAATTTTATTTTTCCCCTTTATAGTTTATTGGTTTATTTAGCTATGATTTTTTACAATAATCTTTATTTGATAACCAATATGCACGATTGTGACATATCGCTGATTACTATTTATTGATATGCTTATGCTTATGATCATGCACAAATTCTGTATTTTCCCTTTACTTACAACATAATCTATATATCTATTAGCAAACACAATATATTATTCTATGTATATACTCTCTTTATTGAGCATGCTCATATAACTTAGGTTTCTGGATTTTCCCTCTGAAGTTTATGGTATGATTACGAATTGCCATAATGATTAATAATGCATGGAAACTGTTCTAACATACAAATGATGCTTTGTATTCTTGATTATGTGCTCACATGACATTTAGCATTCTTGATTATACTTCCATATAATGCACATATTATCTTTAGAATTCATGCTATTCTACTAAGTGTGCAATGAGGCCTCAACCTCTTTATAATTATTCTATAACCCATGATGCCAAGATTCATAAAAATGAAGAATAAGAACTTTTTAGCCAAAACCTTGGTCTTGTGTCATATTTAACTTGGCCTCATTCTTAGGGCATCGATCTCATCACACGTAGCGCAACGTCTTGCTTATAAGTCTTGTTTTTATAATATATATCTCGAGCACATACTCTTAAGCCTTGATCTCATCATATGTAGCCCGGTCTCTTGCTCATAAGCCTTAATCTTGTAACACGTGGCTTGGGCTCATCTCTTCAGCCTCGATCTTATAACACTTAGGTCGGCTTCATCTTTTGACCTTAACCTCGGCCTCATAACCTCATAACATTCATGTACTTCTTATTGTTATTCAGGTTATTCTCATGACATTCTAAGTGCTCGTAATATTGCAGCCTAGTGATAACTATTTTGGCCCTTACTACGGCTCGAGTTCAATTATTTTGGCCTTTTTTGTAGCCCAAGTTTCATTATTTTGGCCCTTACAGTAGCCCGAGTTCAATTATTTAGTCCTTATTCTGGCCCAAGTTCAATTATTTTGGCCTTCATCACGGCCCCAATTCAATTATTTTGGCCTTTGTCACGACCCAAGTTCATTTATTTTAGCCCTTAATGTGGCATCATCTTAATTATATAGCCCTTATCATGGCCTAATTTAATGGCCCTTATCACAACATTATTTTAATTTGATGGTTCATATTGTAGCATTCGAGATTTCATTATATCATTCAAATTATTCTCATGATATGAGAAATGACATTTGAGATCTTCTCATATCATTCAAGTTATCCTCGTGACGTTTGAGATCTCCTAATGTCGTTTATATGTCCTTTTGCCATTTAAGCTTCCTCGTAGCATTTGAGATTCCCTCATGTTATCGACTTTCTTCTCATGCCATTCAAAGTTTCCTCGTGACATTCAAGATCCTCACGACATTCAACGAGGGATAATAAGAAAATCTAACATACTATAAATTGTATTAGTTTACAGTATTCACTCATAAATTCATGAATATTATAAACTGGGGAGCCCCTATTATACCCATATTTTACCAAACGCGAGCCCAAGGACTCATATCTAATAAGATGCCCTAATCTAATAGGATAAAACAATATAAGTCCTAAGTCTTTTCAAACTCAAATCATATAAGATAAACGATAAGTTTTATAAGTCAATAGTACTTCTGATTACTTCTCTTGTTTGCTTCTGGAGGAGGGGGTATTATATCCTCCAAGTCTTTTCTCTTACTTTATTTTCTCTTTCTTGTTATTTATTTGTATCATGCCACTCTCGATCTCTGATTTAAGTATCGGAGAATCTACGCTAGAACACCCCCAGCGACTCCTGATGAGTTTTTTTTTTTTTTTACGGGATTCTGACTACTGAGTTTTTTACTCAAGTAAACGAGCTTTTTCTCAATTCTTATTGCTGATCCAAATTTTGGTATCAATAACTATTATTATTATCATCATCATCATCATCATCATCATAATCGTTTTTCTCAAACTTTGCTAACCATTTTGGATAGTTATAATTTATACTAATAAATTGACTCCAATGATTATTCTAACACTTATATTAATTGAAACAAATCTCATTTTTGTTAATTCCAATGATGCACATTACACTCCGCTAATTCAAGATTTAGTGCTGCATTTGCCACATTATTGGAAACCATTGATTTTTCAGTATAAAATTTTTTTATCTTTTTTAAAAATTTTTAATAATAATAATATTTAAATATAACTTTTTAGTTTAATATAATATTATATACTATTAATCTTTATTTTCTTTTATTTTTGAATTATAATAATTAATATAAATTAACAAATTTATAATTTATTGTTCAGTAATATTATATTATATTTTCATTTTTATTATATTAAAAATATAATTAAATAATAGATTATTTAATTATATTTATAATAATTAATATATGAAATAGATTATCATTTAATAAGTTAATATAACTAATAATAATTACTTAAATAATATAAATATATTATATTATATTATATTATATTATTTAATATTGTACAATATATCATCAAACATTATATACTCATTATTATAATACAATCCTAATACAATATAGTATAATACAATACACTTTCATTAAAATAATATAATACATTATGTCAATCGAATCCAAAGTGTAAAGATTTCTTAAATTTTTGGACTGAATTCTTATTTTATCTAAGTGGCTAATCAAGTAAATGAAAGTAAAATAGTTGACCGCATTGCCATCCAAGTGGCATTTCTCTTAATCCAACTGACCAACTAATGGAGACAAAAACCGAGTGCGTAGGAAAGAGTAGTCAACTCAACCGGTGAGAAAGTGGATGGGATATCTTGGTTTTTCCTCCCTCTCAGTTTTCTCTAAAAATTGAGAATGGAAGTTAGGTAGAGCCTTTAGGCTCTTTATTTCTACCCACACGTTGGACTCGAAACATCTCAGTCTTATTGATATCACCTTTTCTAAACATTATTTCAGTAGTTAGCAGTTAAAGATAAAAAGAGTAGTTGGCATTAGTGATTAAAGTCAGTGTGGTGAGAAGAGGCCATGGACACAGAAGAATTAATTAAACGATGTAGAGTAATGACCTTTATCAAGCGAAAGGGAGAGCAAAGTGTCACTTAGAAGTAAAATGAAAGCCAAAGGAGAATAAATACTAGCAAGATGCTTAATCGGAAAAGTGCTAACAAATAAAAGTGTAAACAAAAAAGGCTTGAAAATAGCAATGCAACAAGCCTTGACCGTGGCATTTCAATAATGCTCTTATAGTGTTCAGAAAACCTGTAGGCATGAGAGAGATTTCAAAACAATCTTTTACATATACATCATTCTAGGTACAATTACAAAATGTACCAATTATGTGTACGGATAAGGAGATATTAATGGAGATTGGTAAAGCAGTTGGCAAGGTGGAAGAAATGGGAACTGATGCTAATGGAATGTCATGGGATAGATCATGCGAATTAAAGTGTCTGTAGATATCATTAAGCCTCTAACAAAAGTTATCATGTTGGAGGCAATGAGGGAATAAAATGAAACACAAGACAATGGGCAAACTAAGATGTGGAAGATACACAAGGTGAGGCTGCAAAAGAAGCAAAACAAATCCCAATAATAGTCCAATATGAACGGCTACCAGAATTTTGCTATTGTTGCGACTGTATAGGACATCAATATAGAAAATGTACAAATTACAAGAATCAACTGAACTGAGGCTCAAACCACAGTTGAAAAAATAAAGCAAAAAAAATGACAGAGAAAAATGAAATGCAGCACTGGAAAATCTAAGGAATGAATTACAAAATTCAGCTAGAATTCCCAAGAGCACGGTAATACCTATCTCAACAATTGCTGAAAAATCGAGCTTGGATACCGAAGCAATCTAGACCCAAAAACCATCAGGTATAGAAATGCTTTCAAGAATGGGAATAGAAAATGGTAGTTGTCTGGAGATAAGAGTGACAGCTAGTGAAGTCAGTATCGATAGGGAGCAGACATTAGAGACCGCTAACCTAATTGACAAGTGGGAAAATCAAAGCTCGAAAGCAAAGCTAAACTTGAGGGAATGAAAGATTCTTTGCGGGAAAGAAGAGCAAGAAATGAATAGCCCAAATTTATCTCAAAAAGCATTTAAAGTAGAGAAATGGCAAATAGGCTGGAAGCTACTACAATACAGCCAAAGAAGAGAAAATGAAAAATGCTAGCAAGAAATGAAGACAAAAAAGATTACAAAAATGTTGAAATACAAAACAAACCCATTATAGCCAAAAGGCTAGCAAGTGAAATAGATGAAAAAAGATGGGCTAGCCCAAAGGCAAAAAGAAAAAAGCTTGATATCCCAAGGGAGAATTTTGCTTTCGTTTCACCAAAAGCTAAACATGGAAGCAGAGAGCCAAGATGAAGAAACAAGGGAGCTAGTAATGGTGAAATTTAAGTTCATATCGGCAGAGGCTGAACACCAGCCCTACCAATAGCCATGAATGTAATTGGCTAGAATGTTCGGGGACTAGGGAGCGACCCAACGTTCTGAGAAGCTCAAAGAATGCTCCGCATGCATGAGCCTATGCTTGTTTTTCTTTGTGAAACCAAGTTAACATCTAAGCAAATGCAAGAGAAGTGTCAGAAGCTGAATTTTGAGAATTGTTTTGAAGTTAGTAGAGCAAGGAAAAAAAGTGGTTTAGCAATGATGTGGAAGTCAAAATTAACAGTGGAGGTCAAGTCATAGAGCAAGCACCATGTTGATGAAGTAGTATGTGTTGAAAATGGAAGCTATTAGAGATGTGCAGAGATATATGGACACCTAGAGATGTGCCAAAAACATCACACATGGGCACTCTTAAAAAGGTTAGCCAATTTATTAATTATCATATTTGCATTGGTTGTGTTTCAGAGATTTCAATGAAATATTGTGGCCTCATGAGAAAATAAGAATGAATAATGGAGAAGTTAGTGTTAACATATATGTTTTCATAATGATTTTGATGATAACAAACAAGATTAAGAATGATTAATCTTTTAAGCTCAAATTATAAGGGGAGCTTGCATTTAGGGGGAGCAATTTATTCAATCATTCTTTAAATATATGAAAGGTTTGTCATCATCAAAAAGGGGGAGATTGTTAACACTTATGTTAACATAATGTTGATTTTGATGATAACAAACAAAATTAAGAATGATTAAGTTTTTAAAAGCTCAAATAATTTTTTCATACATTTTAAATAAATCATTATTTTCACTTTATAAAGGTTTTATATTTAATGGAAAAATGATTTTATGAAATTGGTTGTTTTTCAAGTTCATGGTTTAATTGAAAGAGTTTTGAAAACTTTGAAATCAATAAGTATTACTTGAAATTTTGGAAAGGATATATTTAAAAAGTTTTATAGCATTTTGGGTCATATCATAATTTCAGAATGTTTTGGGATTCACAAAGTAATTTTTACAAATTCTGAAATTGGACTTAATTACAAATTTTATAACGTTTTGGGCCATACTACAGTTATGAAAAGTTTTGGGGTCAAACTATAATTTTCGCAAACAGTGCAAACTGTACCTTTGTCAGAATTCTTTGTAGCAAGCGGCAATCCGGTTATGCTAAGCGGCAATCCGGTTATGGGGCAGAAACTCTCCCGGACAGCGGCAATCCGGTTGAGGCGGCTTAGATGGAAATCCGATTCTGAGGCGAAAAGGTTACGGAGAGCATAAAAAGCAATCCGGATAATCCGGTTATGGGGCGAAGGTTCGGGCATAAGCGGCAATTCGGATATCTGGCGGCATTAGGATACTCAAAAATTCAAATTTTTGCCTTAACGGTAACATGCAAGCGGAATTAGGATACCATAAACGGTAATCCGGTTATGAGTAAAAAGTGAATAACGGCTAGTTTTTTAGCTCCAACTATAAAAACTCAAAGCCAATTCATTTTCTATAACTCAAGCAAGCAAAATCAAAGAGCACACAACATATATCAAGCTCTCAAATCGCAAATCAAAAACATTGAATCATCTTTTGTTCTTCAATTTGTTCATCTACTCTTAAAGAGAGTTTTTGTTGTAATCTTTATTTTTCACATCAAATTTGTGAGTGTATAAGTGTGGGAAACACTTGAGTGAAGAGATTGGGGGATAATCTCTTGTTGTAAAGGTTCATTGACACCTTGGAAGTCAATTGTAAACATTTGAAGCCTTGGAAAGGCTTGGATAGTGAAATCCTCAAGCTTGGGTTGCTTGGAGGCGTGGACGTAGGCGGGGATAGCCGAACCACGTAAAAATCCTTGAGTTTGCTTTCTCTTACCCTGCTCATTTATTATTGCGCTTTTATTGAATTTATTGTTTTGGATTCCATTAAGGCATTAGATTTAATTGTTGTGTGGTTTGCTTAAGATAAGTTTTTAAATCCCAATTCACCCCCCCTCTTGGGTTGCACACTTGTATTTCATTTGGTATCAGAGCAAGGTGCTCTTGTTTAGACTTAACCGTCTAGAGTTAAAGATCAATAGCAACCTAAATTAGCTCAACCATCATGGAAGGCCAATCTACCACTAGACCTCCATTTTTCGATGGAAATGATTATCCTTATTGGAAAACTAGGATGAGAATCTTTTTACAAGCCTTAGATTATGAAATATGGGAAATAGTTTGTGATGGTTCATTCATTCCTAGGAAAAATGCTTTAAGTGAGTTGGATAGGAAAAATATGTCTTTAAATTCCAAGCTATGAATGCTTTATTTTGTGCCTTAGATAAAAGGAATTTCATAGAGTTTCAAATTGTTCTAATGCTTATGAAATATGGAGAAAACTTGAAGTTGTGTATGAGGAGACTACAAACAAGGAGGAATCTCATGAAGTGTCAAATTTGGCACTTATGGCAATTGGAGATGAATCGGATGATGAACTTGATGAGGTAAGTGATCTTCCTACATATGATGAATTACATGATGCTTTTAAAGAATTGCATGATGAGTGGATGAAACTTGGTAAAAAGAATGCATGCCTTAAGAAGAAAATACTAGAACTAACAAATGAAAAGGATGCCATGCAAAAATGCATTGATTCATTGAATGAGAAGATAAAGGAATTAGAATTAGAGAATAAAACATTGCATGATAAAGTTGCATTATCAAATGACAAATGTAGCACTTCACATGAGCATCTAGAATCTCACATAGATGACTTGAAAAGTGAAAATGATACTTTACAAAAATGCAATGTTTCATTAAATGAAAAGATCAAAGAATTGGATTTAGATAATGAAATGTTACATAATAGGATTGCATCATTTAAATGCAAACAAAGTACTTCATATGAGCATGAGAAATCACATGTTGATGAATTAATGAAAGAAAATGAAGTGCTTAAGAAGAAGAGCAATGAGCTAAATCAAATTGTGTTAAAATTCACAAATGGGCAAAAGATGTTGGATAACTTACTTAATACACAAAAATGTGTATTTGATAAAGGAGGTATTGGCTATAAGCCTAATTTGAAACAAAAATATTATAAGAATTATTTTGTTAAAGCTACCTCCACAAGTGATCATAAAATTGTATGTCATTATTGCAATCAAAATGGTCATATGAAGAATAGTTGTCCTATTAAAAGAAAAGTATATTATGGAGTAAAATGTGTTTGGGTTCCAAAAGGAACCATTGCTAACATTCAAGGACCCAAGAGTATTTGGGTACCAAAAGACACAACTTGAATATTTTCTTGTAGGTACCACAATCAAGGAATGGTGGAGAGTTCCTTGATGAAAGCTAGTGAGGATAATCACTTGATCATGGTCTAAGCAAAAATAATGAGGCAAGATGATTTTAATTGTTTTGGTAACAATTATTGCCTAATTGATTATGAGTGATGGTCTTTTAATCTTAGTAAATATTTAACATTTCATTTGGTATCATAACATTAAGTGCATTAACATGAAATGGATAAGCTTATCTTGCTTATTTATTATGTTGAGTAGATCATGATAAATAGATAATAGATTGAATTTGCGAAAGTATGCTTGTATGCTTACATGATGGAATTATCATTATGTATAACATTGAGTGCTTTATTATGATGTATGGTTATATATATATATGATCATAGCTTATCAACTCATCATGATGGATTTGTTTGATATTAATGTTTTTGAAGTGTTTAAGCATGATAGATAAGTGGTGTGTTTGATTTTGATGATTGTATGATGTGTATGCATGATATATGAGTTATATGTTTGCATTTATATTTCATGCATTAAAAGGCATATTGAATTGTTTTAAATCACAAAATGATTTAAAAACAATCAATTTTTAAGCCAAAAATAAATTGGTGTGTATAATACAAGCCTAAGAGCTTACCAAAATTCAATAAGAGTTAAAATGATTTCCAAGGATTAACCGGCATACCGCTTTATATCAACCGAAAAATCGTTTTCTTATTGATTGCTCTCGGGACAACTTCCGGATAACCGGATTTAGCAAGCAATTAGCTTTGGTTGCTCTCGGGTTGAATTTCGGAAGCGGATACCCTTTGTTGCTCTCGAAAGGGTTAGCATTCGGATAACGGATTTACCAAACCGAAACCGTGTTTGCAAAATTTGCTTTGCAAAAAATTAAGGCAACAACCGGTCCACCGGTTATCAACACCTGAAAGCCGAATATGTTTTGGAGCTCACTGGACGCAAACAGGTCATCCGGTTAGAAAATCCGGTAAACCAGATTTGGAAAGTTTCTTTTCTGCCTCAAAACCGGACTTTTCTTCTTCGGTTCCTTTATCCGGAAACCGGATTGAGTGGCTCTCCTCCATTTCTTTTGAACTATTCTTCTTCACTTTCTCTCTTTCGGTATACCGGATAAGTTTTCTCTCTCTCTCTATTAAAATCCACCATTTCTTTTTAATCAACACCATTCATCGCCTTAAATCATCTCTAAAATCATTTTTAATTGATTCAAACTTACCCATTTTATTCAATATCTTAAAAAAAAAAAAAATCCGAATTTGTGTATTTTGATTTTTCAAATTACCACTTCCATAGTGTGCTCTTCTTATGGATTTTCCCATAGTTCTCTATTTATATTATGCACATATATTTTCATATGCATGGTTGCTTTCATTGTGGTTTGAGGAAGATTATTGTTTGATATTTGAATGTTTTATGTTTGGATAATGTGGAACTAATGTGCTTATCTTGAGATTTTGATGATTGATAGGGGGAGCTTTTTATTATATTTGATGATGAAGAGGGAAATATGATATGTAAGGGAGAAATACATATTCTTTGAAATTCTTAAGCATATGAAGTTTTTCTTGTTTTATTAAAATGTCACATTAGATCTTTGATGAGTTTAGTTGTCTTGATTTCTAAAATGTGATTAGTAATTATGGAGCTTGGATAGTTGATAATATGCATGCTAATTTGGTAAACAAATCAAAACTTCTTTGCGAAGAGTAATTTTCAAAAATTTGGCATGAACTTGGGATGATTTAATTTCTTGATGATTTTGATGATTGATGATTATATGTGCGTTGTTTGAAGAATTGATAGAGTTGTTGGTTTGTTATAATTGTTTAAACTTATATGGGAATCTTCTTTTAATCATATTGTGTTTTTGAGGATTTGTTCATTTTTTTTTGGGAGATTTTGCTTAAATTTTTGTTCGCTCAAAATGGATAATATCTTCATCGAATTATTTTTGATGTTTGTTTCAAATTGCATCTATCTATTTTTTTATGATAAATGGGGAGATAAATATGATTTTTTTGGATAAAATCATTTTGGTTAAAATTTTAAATTGGCCATATATTTAGGGGAGCATACAATATGATTTTAGATAATATGCATTTTGAACTTTTTTATTGTCCAAAGGGGGAGACAAAATAATATATCTTTTTGATGTTGTCAAAAGGAGGAGAATTGTTTTGATGATTGATATGTGATTATGATGTTGATTTTGATGAATTTGGAGATATGATGATTATTTGATTATATTTTTTTTTATATGATAATTTTATGTTGTGAGTTGTTGATTTGGTAATTGATAGAATGATGGTTCATGATCATTTTATGGTTGATGGATTATGTGATGATTTATGTATAGAGTTTGTTTGTATGATGATTTATGATAATTTGGGAGTAATAATGCTAAATTTGTATTTGAGGCGATGTTTGTTGTTAGGGGGAGAATGTGTCGAACTTTCTACTCGGACAACATGGGTAACAAATTTACTACTCTTATTCTTTTTCTTGAAGTTTTCGTTTTAATGATGAAGGGGGAAGAAGAATACATATTTTTTTTAAATTTATAAAAATTTTCTACTCTTTTTCTTTGCCTATTAAGTTTTTCTTTTTGATGATGAGGGGGAGAAAAATACATGTATTTAAATTTGTTAATTGGCAAATTGTAAGAGAAGCTTACATTTAGGGGAACAATTTATGAAATCATTCTTTAAATACATGAAAGGTTTGTCATCATCAAAAAGGGGGAGATTGTTAACATATATGTTTTCATAATGATTTTGATGATAACAAACAAGATTAAGAATGATTAATCTTTTAAGCTCAAATTATAAGGGGAGCTTGCATTTAGGGGGAGCAATTTATTCAATCATTCTTTAAATATATGAAAGGTTTGTCATCATCAAAAAGGGGGAGATTGTTAACATTTATGTTAACATAATGTTGATTTTGATGATAACAAACAAAATTAAGAATGATTAAGTTTTTAAAAGCTCAAATAATTTTTTTCATACATTTTAAATAAATCATTATTTTCACTTTATAAAGGTTTTATATTTAATGGAAAAATGATTTTATGAAATTGGTTGTTTTTCAAGTTCATGGTTTAATTGAAAGAGTTTTGAAAACTTTGAAATCAATAAGTATTACTTGAAATTTTGGAAAGGATTTATTTAAAAAGTTTTATAGCATTTTGGGTCATATCATAATTTCAGAATGTTTTGGGATTCAGAAAGTAATTTTACAAATTCTGAAATTGGACTTAATTACAAATTTTATAACGTTTTGGGCCATACTACAGTTATGAAAAGTTTTGGGTCAAACTGTAATTTTGCAAACAGTGCACATTATCGTAGAAGTTCTTTTGTAGCATCCGGCTATCCGGATGTCATTGAAGCAAGCGGCAATCCGGTTATGCTAAGCGGCAATCCGGTTATGGGGCAGAAACTCTCCCGGGAAAGCGGCAATCCGGTTCCGTAAGCGGTAATCGGTTATGGGCGGAATCTTCGGAGCATAAGCGGCAATCCGGTTGTGCTAGCGAATCCGGTTATGGGCGAGAAAGGTTACGGAGCATAAGCGGCAATCCGGATATCACAAGCGGCATTCCGGATACTCAAAAATTCAAATTTTTGCCTTAACGGTAACATGCAAGCGGAATTCCGGATACCATAAACGGTAATCCGGTTATGAGTAAAAAGTGAATAACGGCTAGTTTTTTTAGCTCCAACTATAAAAACTCAAAGCCAATTCATTTTCTATAACTCAAGCAAGCAAAATCAAAGAGCACACAACATATATCAAGCTCTCAAATCGCAAATCAAAAACATTGAATCATCTTTTGTTCTTCAATTTGTTCATCTACTCTTAAAGAGAGTTTTGTTGTAATCTTTATTTTTCTCATCAAATTTGTGAGTGTATAAGTGTGGGAAACACTTGAGTGAAGAGATTGGTGGATAATCTCTTGTTGTAAAGGTTCATTGACACCTTGGAAGTCAATTGTAAACATTTGAAGCCTTGGAAAGGCTTGGATAGTGAAATCCTCAAGCTTGGGTTGCTTGGAGGCGTGGACGTAGGCGGGGATAGCCGAACCACGTAAAAATCCTTGAGTTTGCTTTCTCTTCCCTTACTCATTTATTATTGTGCTTTCATTGAATTTATTGTTTTGGATTCCATTAAGGCATTAGATTTAATTGTTGTGTGGTTTGCTTAAGATAAGTTTTTAAATCCCAATTCACCCCCTCTTGGGTTGCACACTTATATTTCATTTGGTATCAGAGCAAGGTGCTCTTGTTTAGACTTAACCGTCTAGAGTTAAAGATCAATAGCAACCCAAATTAGCTCAACCATCATGGAAGGACAATCCACCACTAGACCTCCGTTTTTCGATGGAAATGATTATCCTTATTGGAAAACTAGGATGAGAATCTTTTTACAAGCCTTAGATTATGAAATATGGGAAATAGTTTGTGATGGTTCATTCATTCCTAGGAAAAATGCTTTAAGTGAGTTGGATAGGAAAAATATGTCTTTAAATTCCAAGGCTATGAATGCTTTATTTTGTGCCTTAGATAAAAAGGAATTTCATAGAGTTTCAAATTGTTCTAATGCTTATGAAATATGGAGAAAACTTGAAGTTGTGTATGAGGAGACTACAAACAAGGAGGAATCTCATGAAGTGTCAAATTTGGCACTTATGGCAATTGGAGATGAATCGGATGATGAACTTGATGAGGTAAGTGATCTTCCTACATATGATGAATTACATGATGCTTTTAAAGAATTGCATGATGAGTGGATGAAACTTGGTAAAAGAATGCATGCCTTAAGAAGAAAATACTAGAACTAACAAATGAAAAGGATGCCATGCAAAAATGCATTGATTCATTGAATGAGAAGATAAAGGAATTAGAATTAGAGAATAAAACATTGCATGATAAAGTTGCATTATCAAATGACAAATGTAGCACTTCACATGAGCATCTAGAATCTCACATAGATGACTTGAAAAGTGAAAATGATACTTTACAAAAATGCAATGTTTCATTAAATGAAAAGATCAAAGAATTGGATTTAGATAATGAAATGTTACATAATAGGATTGCATCATTTAAATGCAAACAAAGTACTTCATATGAGCATGAGAAATCACATGTTGATGAATTAATGAAAGAAAATGAAGTGCTTAAGAAGAAGAGCAATGAGCTAAATCAAATTGTGTTAAAATTCACAAATGGGCAAAAGATGTTGGATAACTTACTTAATACACAAAAATGTGTATTTGATAAAGGAGGTATTGGCTATAAGCCTAATTTGAAACAAAAATATTATAAGAATTATTTTGTTAAAGCTACCTCCACAAGTGATCATAAAATTGTATGTCATTATTGCAATCAAAATGGTCATATGAAGAATAGTTGTCCTATTAAAAGAAAAGTATATTATGGAGTAAAATGTGTTTGGGTTCCAAAAGGAACCATTGCTAACATTCAAGGACCCAAGAGTATTTGGGTACCAAAAGACACAACTTGAATATTTTCTTTGTAGGTACCACAATCAAGGAATGGTGGAGAGTTCCTTGATGAAAGCTAGTGAGGATAATCACTTGATCATGGTCTAAGCAAAAATAATGAGGCAAGATGATTTTAATTGTTTTGGTAACAATTATTGCCTAATTGATTATGAGTGATGGTCTTTTAATCTTAGTAAATATTTAACATTTCATTTGGTATCATAACATTAAGTGCATTAACATGAAATGGATAAGCTTATCTTGCTTATTTATTATGTTGAGTAGATCATGATAAATAGATAATAGATTGAATTTGCGAAAGTATGCTTGTATGCTTACATGATGGAATTATCATTATGTATAACATTGAGTGCTTTATTATGATGTATGGTTATATATATATATGATCATAGCTTATCAACTCATCATGATGGATTTGTTTGATATTAATGTTTTTGAAGTGTTTAAGCATGATAGATAAGTGGTGTGTTTGATTTTGATGATTGTATGATGTGTATGCATGATATATGAGTTATATGTTTGCATTTATATTTCATGCATTAAAAGGCATATTGAATTGTTTTAAATCACAAAATGATTTAAAAACAATCAATTTTAAGCCAAAAATAAATTGGTGTGTATAATACAAGCCTAAGAGCTTACCAAAATTCAATAAGAGTTAAAATGATTTCCAAGATTAACGGCATACCGCTTTATATCAACCGAAAAATCGTTTTCTTATTGATTGCTCTCGGGACAACTTCCGGATAACCGGATTCAGCAAACGGAAAGCCGGATTGCCCTTTGGTTGCTCTCGGGTTAGCATTCGGATAACCGGATTTACCAAACCGGTAAGCCGAATTTGCTTTGCAAAAATTCTGGGCAACAACCGGTCCACCGGTTATCAACACCGGAAAGCCGAATATGTTTTGGAGCTCACTGGACGCAAACCGGTCATCCGGTTAGAAAATCCGGTAAACCAGATTTGGAAAGTTTCTTTTCTGCCTCAAAACCGGACAACCGGTTCCTTTATCCGGAAATCCGGATTCGTGCTTCTTGAACTATTCTTCTTCACTTTCTCTCTTTCGGTATACCGGATAAGTTTTCTCTCTCTCTATTAAAATCCACCATTTCTTTTTAATCAACACCATTCATCGCCTTAAATCATCTCTAAAATCATTTTTAATTGATTCAAACTTACCCATTTTATTCAATATCTTAAAAAAAAAAAAATCCGAATTTGTGTATTTTGATTTTTCAAATTACCACTTCCATAGTGTGCTCTTCTTATGGATTTTCCCATAGTTCTCTATTTATATTATGCACATATATTTTCATATGCATGGTTGCTTTCATTGTGGTTTGAGGAAGATTATTGTTTGATATTTGAATGTTTTATGTTTGGATAATGTGGAACTAATGTGCTTATCTTGAGATTTTGATGATTGATAGGGGGAGCTTTTTATTATATTTGATGATGAAGAGGGAAATATGATATGTAAGGGAGAAATACATATTCTTTGAAATTCTTAAGCATATGAAGTTTTTCTTGTTTTATTAAAATGTCACATTAGATCTTTGATGAGTTTAGTTGTCTTGATTTCTAAAATGTGATTAGTAATTATGGAGCTTGGATAGTTGATAATATGCATGCTAATTTGGTAAACAAATCAAAACTTCTTTGCGAAGAGTAATTTTCAAAAATTTGGCATGAACTTGGGATGATTTAATTTCTTGATGATTTTGATGATTGATGATTATATGTGCGTTGTTTGAAGAATTGATAGAGTTGTTGGTTTGTTATAATTGTTTAAACTTATATGGGAATCTTCTTTTAATCATATTGTGTTTTTGAGGATTTGTTCATTTTTAAGGAGAGATTTTGTCGAAACTTTTGCTCGCTCAAAATGGATAATATCTTCATCGAATTATTTTTGATGTCTTGTTTCAAATTGCATCTATCTATTTTTTATATGATGAATGGGGAGATAAATATGATTTTTTTTTGGATAAAATCATTTTGGTTAAAATTTTAAATTGGCCATATATTTAGGGGGAGCATACAATATGATTTTTGTTAATATGATTTTTGAATTTTTTTATTGTCCAAAGGGGGAGACAAAATAATATATCATTTTGATGTTGTCAAAAGGAGGAGAATTGTTTTGATGATTGATATGTGATTATGATGTTGATTTTGATGAATTTGGAGATATGATGATTATTTGATTATATTTTTTTTATGATAATTTTATGTTGTGAGTTGTTGATTTGGTAATTGATAGAATGATGGTTCATGATCATTTTATGGTTGATGGATTATGTGATGATTTATGTATAGAGTTTATTTGTATCATGATTTATGATAATTTGGGAGTAATAATGCTAAACTTGTATTTGAGGCGATGTTTGTTGTTAGGGGGAGATTCTATCAAAATTTCTACTCGGACAACATGGGTAACAAATTTACTACTCTTATTCTTTTTCTTGAAGTTTTCGTTTTAATGATGAAGGGGAAGAAGAATACATGTTTTTTTTTAAATTTATAAAAATTTTCTACTCTTTTTCTTTGCCTATTAAGTTTTTCTTTTTGATGATGAGGGGGAGAAAAATACATGTATTTAAATTTGTTAATTGGCAAATTGTAAGAGAAGCTTACATTTAGGGGGAACAATTTATGAAATCATTCTTTAAATACATGAAAGGTTTGTCATCATCAAAAAGGGGGAGATTGTTAACATATATGTTTTCATAATGATTTTGATGATAACAAACAAGATTAAGAATGATTAATCTTTTAAGCTCAAATTATAAGGAGCTTGCATTTAGGGGGAGCAATTTATTCAATCATTCTTTAAATATATGAAAGGTTTGTCATCATCAAAAAGGGGGAGATTGTTAACATTTATGTTAACATAATGTTGATTTTGATGATAACAAACAAAATTAAGAATGATTAAGTTTTTAAAAGCTCAAATAATTTTTTCATACATTTTAAATAAATCATTATTTTCACTTTATAAAGGTTTTATATTTAATGGAAAAATGATTTTATGAAATTGGTTGTTTTTCAAGTTCATGGTTTAATTGAAAGAGTTTTGAAAACTTTGAAATCAATAAGTATTACTTGAAATTTTGGAAAGGATATATTTAAAAAGTTTTATAGCATTTTGGGTCATATCATAATTTCAGAATGTTTTGGGATTCACAAAGTAATTTTTACAAATTCTGAAATTGGACTTAATTACAAATTTTATAACGTTTTGGGCCATACTACAGTTATGAAAAGTTTTGGGGTCAAACTGTAATTTTGAAAACAAACAGTGCACTGTGCATTCTATCATGTAGCAAGCGGCAATCCGGTTATGCTAAACGGCAATCCGGTTATGCTAAGGGCAGAAACTCTCCGGACAGCGGCAATCCGGATTAATCCGGTTCGCTGGCGGAAATCCGCATTCTGGCGTTGTGCTAGAAAGGTTCCGGATGGGCATAAAGCATAAACTAATCCGGATATCACAAGCGGATTAGGATACTCAAAAATTCAAATTTTTGCCTTAACGGTAACATGAAAAGCGAATTCGGATACCATAAACGGTAATCCGGTTATGAGTAAAAAGTGAATAACGGCTAGTTTTTAGCTCCAACTATAAAAACTCAAAGCCAATTCATTTTCTATAACTCAAGCAAGCAAAATCAAAGAGCACACAACATATATCAAGCTCTCAAATCGCAAATCAAAAACATTGAATCATCTTTTGTTCTTCAATTTGTTCATCTACTCTTAAAGAGAGTTTTGTTGTAATCTTTATTTTTCTCATCAAATTTGTGAGTGTATAAGTGTGGGAAACACTTGAGTGAAGAGACGGGGGATAATCTCTTGTTGTAAAGGTTCATTGACACCTTGGAAGTCAATTGTAAACATTTGAAGCCTTGGAAAGGCTTGGATAGTGAAATCCTCAAGCTTGGGTTGCTTGGAGGCGTGGACGTAGGCGGGGATAGCCGAACCACGTAAAAATCCTTGAGTTTGCTTTCTCTTACCCTGCTCATTTATTATTGCGCTTTTATTGAATTTATTGTTTTGGATTCCATTAAGGCATTAGATTTAATTGTTGTGTGGTTTGCTTAAGATAAGTTTTTAAATCCCAATTCACCCCCCCTCTTGGGTTGCACACTTGTATTTCAGTTAGGATGATGCAAGTGTTCAGGGACACTATTAGAAATTGTAGCCTAGTGGATTTAGGTTGTAAATGGCGCCCTCTAACGTGGTCAAATAGAAGATATGGGCCGTATTTAATTGAGGAGAGATTAGACCATTTTTTGTATGATCAAGAATATAAAAACATGTTCTTAGAATCGACAGCTGAAACATTAGAGGAAATGAATAAGGAACTAGAAAGACCTTTTACTATAAAGGAGATATTAGTAGCTCTATCCCAAATGTGCCCAACCAAAGCTCACGAACCAAATGGATTTCCAGCAGCCTTTTTTCAAAAACACTGGAAGTCAGTGAGCAAATGAGTGCTGGCAACTTATCTTTATATTCTCAATGAAAAAGGTAACATAGCCCCTCTCAATCATACTTATATTGCACTAATACCAAAGGTAGAAAAGCCTAGATATGTAACAAAGTTTAGGCCTATTAGTTTATAGAATGTAATATATAGAACAATAACAAAAACCATAGCTAATAGGCTTAAATATATGCTGCATTACATCATCTCACCAACACAAAATGTCTTCATACCAAATAGACTTATTATGGCTAATGTTCTCATAGGATGTGAATGTTTACACAAGATAATGCATAATAGGGAGAGGAAAAATGGGCTAGTAGTCTTAAAACTTGACATAAGTAAGGCATATAATAGAATTAAATGGTGGTTCTTAGAAAATACTATGAAGAGACTAGGATTTTCACCCAAATAGATTGAATTGACTATGAGATGCATAACAACTACATCATTCTCAATATTGATAAATGAAGTAGCAAAAGGAATTATTCATTCGCAAAGAGGATTGAGGGAGGGCTACCCCTTATCCCCATATCTCTTCATCCTTTGTGCAAAGAGCTTTTCAAATTTGCAACAACAAGTAAAAACTCAGAAGCTGATCCAAGGGTTGAAATTCAACAATAACTTGGTAATCACTCACTTACTCTTCGTAGATGATAGTCTCATCTTTACAAGGGCCGCAACTGAAGATTGCACAAATCTGAAGCTCATTTTTAACAAATATGCAGCTGTCTCGGGCCAAATCTTCAATTATGAAAAATCCTCAATGTTCTTTAATGGAAACACTCAAGCAAGGAAGATTGAGGATATAAAGAACATATTCTAGCTTAGTGTTATCTAGGCATAAGAAATATTTAGGGTTGTCATCAATAGTGGGAAAAAGGAAATCAAGTTTTTTCAATAATATCAAACTCAGGATACTTAATAAGATATCGAATTGGGAAAGCAAGCTTTTTTGAAGCGGAGGGAAAGAGGTATTAATCAAAGCAATAGCCCAAGCAATCCCTGCCTATGCCATGAGTGTTTTCAGAATTCCATTAGGTTTATGTGAAGACATCTAAAGAGCAATAGCTTAGTTTTGCTGGAACTCAAAAGAAGGTCACATAATTATACATTGGGCCAAGTGGGAGAAAATGTGTACTTCCAAAAGAAAAGGTGGCATGGGGTTTAGAGATCTATCAAGCTTTAATCAAGCCTTAGTGCCTAAGTAAGGATGGAGGTTGATCTAATTTCCAGACTCCGTAATGGCAAAAGTTTTAAAAGCACAATACTTTAAGAAGACATTTTTTAAATGCAAAATTGAGGCATAAACCATATTTTATCTGGAGGAGTATTCTTTAAGGTAGACAAGTGCTGCATTGGGGATTGAGATGGAGAATAGGGAGTGGAGAGTAGGTCAAGATTTACAACTATAATTGGATCCCTACACCTTCAACTTTTAAAATAGTGTCAGCACCAACCCGGCCCCTGGATGCTACAGTTTCCCTCTTGATTAATGTAGAGCATAAATAGAATGAAGTCTTAATCAGACAACACTTTATGCCTGAGGATCCAAACTGCATTTTGAAGATTATGCTGTGAAGAACTACAAGACTAGGCTAATCTATGTGAGCTTATGAAAAATATGGAAATTACTTAGTAAAGAGTGGCGACCAGGTTGCTTTAAGACTCAAACCCAGACTGTCTAGGCTCATCAAAACTAATTTCATTTGAGTGGCATGAAATCTGGAAATTGGATTTACTAGAAAAAGTTAAATTATTCATGTGGAGGGCAGCAAAAAAATTACTTCCAACAATAAAGAACTTGTGGAAAAGAAAGATTGGACAACAACCTTGGTGTCAAAAATGTGGCAAACAAGGTGAGAACGTGTCCTATGCCCTTTTAAATTGTAAAGAATCTAAACAAACTTGGAGGATCACAGCATTTGCAGAAGATGTCGAAGCTTTTGCTAACAAAGATCTGTTGAGTGTTTTTCAAATTGTAGCAGAGAAGAAAAGCAAAGCAAAAACGGAGCTCTTCACAGCTTTATGTTGGGCTACTTGGCACTCAAGGAATCTTTTTGTCTTTGAGGGAAAGAATGAAGACTCTGAACTAGCTAAAGCAGAAGCAATAGTGGAATCATATAGGAAAATTAAATCCCCACCACTGTCTCCTTTACAAGGCAGAATTACAGAGAATACCAGAGCTGGAAACCTCCCCCAACGGGGTGGTATAAGGTAAATGTGGATGTAGCAACAAAGTTAAAAGAGCGTAGGAGTAGTGATCAGAAACCCGGAAGGAAACTTCGTAGCAGCAACTCAGAAACAAATTACAAGAAATTTGACTTTAAAAGACGATATTTTCTATAACGCTTTGTAATTTGGTCACGAAATGATATTTATTGTGACAAATTTATGAAATTGTATCCAGTGATTTTGTCCTGACTTGTGTTATATTTTGTGACCAATAATGATATATTGACCTTTTTGTAAAAAATATTATTTTAGTCACGGAAAAACATGTCATTTTAGCACAAAAATTTCGCTCCAAATTTAAAACATTTTGGGACAATATTTTATCATCTATGACAAAATAAATGGTTACAAAAGCCAATTATCTGCAACGACACTATTTCATAACCAAAAGATAAGTATAAATTTAACTAAACTATCCGTGACACATATATTAGTGTCTAAAACTATTTTAATTTCTTATAATTTTAAGACCTTATTTTTTGGTCGTAGGTGAGTAATTACATTGATAAAACTAAAAGTAATAGCTGAAAATTTTGTCTCGAATAATATCATATTTTTTCGACCAAGTATTTTCTTTTCTAAGACACGCTATTTGGTATCTGATTCAAATTTTTGTGACAAATATTATTATAGTAAAAAAAAAATTTTTTGTCACAAAAATCTGCTTGAAGAATTGAACATTTTGGGACAATATTTTACCATTCATGATAAAATAAATGGTCGCAAAATATAATTATAGGTGATGAAACTATTTGGTAACCAAAAAATAGGTGTAAATTTATATAAATCATCAATGACACGTAATATTAGTCTCGAAAGCTATTCTAATTTCTTATAATTTTAAGACCTTTTTTTGTCATAGATTAGTCACTACGGTGACAAACTAAGAATAGTAGCGAAATTTTTGTCTTAGATAACGTTGTAATTTATTTCCTAAGACACATTGCTTGGTCTCTAATTCAACTTTTGTAATGAACATCATTTTAGTGGCATAAAGACATTTTTTTTTTGCACAAAAGTTCCCTTAAAAAATTAAACGTGCTAGGACAATATTATTAATAGTCGCAAAACATAATCATAGGTGACGAAAAATTTTATATTTTGTCACTAATAATCATATGTAGATAAAATTTTAACTCCTATGACTAGACTTTTCCTAATTGTTGCTTTTGAAAAATTTAAAAATGACAGAAAGGAATTGAACACAATTACTAATACATAATGGTAGAACCACAAAGACTTTGTTAGAATTTATATAACTTTATCTCATCAATTTGCATATAAACGGATTGACTGACTTTTCAAATAATTCTCTCATGCCACAATAATTTGTATAGACAAATTTGTATCAATTATTTTTAATTTATTATTATTTTGACAAATTGACGAATTACAAGCATTTTAATTTTATTTTTTAAAAGAATATTTAGCCATCAAAATTCGGATAGCTTATGAAAACTAATTCTATTAGTACTAGTATTGTCATATGTTTAGGGCACTTGTTTTTTTTTTTAAATGTATGTAACATACTTCCTTTAGTTTATACATAATTACTTGTAAAGAGATGTAAATTGAAGGCTAGACAAAATTAAATAAGTTAATAAATATATAAACAATTAATCGTAAAACACTTACTAATGACATTTTGTCAGTAGGTTGTATCATGCGTATAAATATTAAAATGCTTTTCTTCTTTTATATTGAGAAGACGAAAACGCTTGGAGAGTCTCCTAGTTTGATTGCTTTGTTCTGAAAGATGTTCTGGAGTGAGGCCAAAGATGGAGTAGTATTGAAGCAAAAGCTAAATACGTAAGTTATTCCAAATTATTTACATTTACTTGTAGCTGAAAGTATATTTGGGATTGAGGACATGTTTGCTTAAAAAAATTAATTAATGTTTCATTCTTACTTTGTGTTATCATTTTATTCATATTTTTACAAGTGCTATCAGTCTTGCTAATTATTGTTTGTTTATTCTTAGTTAATGCGACGCATTATTCAATATTGATTTGCTTTCTTTTGTAGATGTGATTAGTATTATTTTTAAAGGTTTAGAAATTATTCAATTTCTAATTATGCAGGACCAAATGATAGAAATGAAGTAAAACTCCAATACTGAGGAAAATGTTGAGTCATTAACTGATAATCTAATTTGTGAAATTGTTCTGGAGAAGAAATCTAATTTTGTCAACCAAAAAAAGATAGGTCATTCCAAGTTAGCATCCAATGTAACATTGTCCCAACAAAATCAAAAGATGGCAAAGACGATTAAGGAGCAAAAAAGATTAAGGAACAAGATAACAGACTACAGGTAGTTGAAAATTTCATAAAATTCATGAAAGAGCAACCATCGTTTTCACTTACACTTTCTGTTGATCCTACATTATTTGATTCTCAATCTCAATAAGACCTTTGCAAATACATCTACTATGAAATCTTACTTTTAGGTCGTTGATAGTGATTTGTGACTTTTATATTTCCATTTATTTATCAAGAACCATATTTTTTTTTTATTTCAATATCGTGCTTCGTGTTTGAATTCTTTGGATTATGAATAAATATTTCAGAGTCTTTCTTATGTTACTCTCATTGTTGTTGGTTTGTTTGTTAATGACTACACCTATTTTTAATAATCACACTAGCTTTTCTAGTACAATGTATTTAGTTGCAATTTAGTAAATTACATCGTCCTTAAAAATAATGTGAGACAATATTACTTGTTATTTGAAATGAAGGTAATCATCATGGAATAATCTTTTTTTATTCCAAATTTGTTAGTCATTAAATATCAATTTATCTGACTGCAATATGTCATCGTGAATTTTTTCTTTTAATGACAGTTTAGAGTAGTCACTTTAACTTTTCAGATACGCTATAAATAGTCGTCAAATAGTAAAATATATTGTAATTAAAAATAATGTGAGACTATATTGTTTGTCATTTGAAACGAAAGTGATCGTAATGAAATAACATTTTCTGAATCAAAAGTTTTTTGTCACTATATATCACTTTATGTGACTATAATATGTCTTCATGAATGTTTTCTTTTAATAATAGTAAAATAAATGTTAACTTTTATTTTAACTTTTTAGATACAATATAAATAGTCATCAAATAGTAAAATAAATGTTACAATATGTTAATTTTTCTGACTAACTATTATAGTTGCGAGTGCATACATTTTATGACAAAAGATAATGGTCACTTAAAATGTTTTGATACAATTTAACAAGTCATTTAATAGTAAAATAGATTGTCCTTAAAATAAATTTGAGACCAAATTAATTACCAATTGTATTTGCAAAAATTGTCGCAAATAAAAACCACTTGGAACGATTATGAAATATCGCAATATGTAAGCTTCAACAACAAGAAATAGCGCTGCTAACTGTATCGTCGAACCTTTAAAATGACGATTTTAGTAATTGTTGCAACTATGTTTATATACTCTTGAGACAAATATTATAGTCACTATAAACCACATATTACAACTAATATGAAGTGTCATTGATTGTATTTTTAAATCTCTAATTTGACCATTTTAAATACTATTCCTGACAATTTTAACTTAATTTTAAGACAATTATATTTATCATAGAAATATATTTTTAAAGTGATGAAAATAATTTTAGTCGTTAGAACTTCTTAAGACGTTCTTTCTACGACTAACGTGTAATCATTTATTTTTTATCATAAAAAATATAAAGTGATTAATTTTTTATAATAAAATATTATTTTTCTTGTAACGTGAATATCTTATTTCATTTAGATAGGATGGAGATGTAACTGCTGCAAAAACAGAAGCAATTAAAGTGGGGATAGAAATTGCAGAAGCTGCCAACTGTGGGCCTTTGATAATGGAATGTGACTGCCAAGAAGCTGTGGACTTGGCTATAGGAAGAAAAAGCGGTAACACAGATCTGTTGGACCAAATTGGACACCCAGGAAAAGCTAAAGAAACGACACAACCGCCCACTGCAGCATACCCCGCGGTTCCACAATGGCATGGCCCATCGATTGCCAAAGTAGCTTTAGAAAGTGGTGGTTCAATGAATGTCGTACACATCTTTTGTATCTTTTTCAAATTTGATTTAATGAAAGCTAAGCCTTTATATTAAATAATAATAATAATGGAGACAAACAGCTGTCATGAATTCCCATCCAGCAAAAGTCAAAAGTGTGCAAAGACTATAACCAATCACCAGCCTGCATTTTGTGGACTCGTGAACGCAACACGAACCCCTATAAAAAATCATTTAAAAATAAATAGAATTTAATTTGTCCATTTTTAAAAGTCAATTGAAAACGACATCATTTTGTGTGACTTTTTTTTTTTAAATTTGTCGGGATTGGTTTTCCAAGTATTTCCCCAACATTTTATTTCTTTTCAGAGAAAAGACACTAACATTCCATTGGTTTAAAAAAAGAGTCATTTAGATCTTTAAATTTTTAATAAAAAATATTAAAATTTAATTATAATATCTATTGATTCTATTAACATAAAAAATTAATTCTAATATTTTATAATAAATAAAAATATAATGATAAAATGAATGTAGTAATATATATAATTTAAAATAATTTCAATATTTAAAAAATATTTTAACGCTTTACAATCTTATGTTGTATTGAACTAAATTTTCAATAAATTGAAACATAATATTAAAGCAAATACATAAAACTTAAATTATTTTCAATATTATATAAAATGATTTTAATATTATTAATACATGACCAAATTTTAAAATCTATTTAACTCAAAAATTTATTAAAAATTTTATAATTAATACAACTATATTATTAAAATAAATATAATAATTTAAATATTTAAAAGTTATTTTATATATTAAAAAAATTCTAAGATTATTAATCTACTAAAAAAATTAAACTATTTAAATTACATCTATATTTATTAAAAAAAAATTAATTAATTTTTTAGTTACTATCCACAAAAATTATTATAATTAAAAGAAAATCTTGATGTCGTTTATAAAAAAATTAGAGTTTACATAATAATTTTTCCAAATTTGAGAGATGTCTTTTTTTCTTTCTTTTATTTAAAAACTACTAAGTTGAAGAATCGAACGACCAATTTCTTTTTTCAAAGCAAATAATCAAATATGTTGTTTTTTATTTACCCATTCATGTTTCTAAAATGCGTGGCTTATCCAACCATAACATAATCGTTGAATTTTTCGGTGGTTATCACAATTACTCCAAGCGGAGATGCTCCCACTTCTCAAATTATAGGGTGCACAAAAGACTCCAATTCAAAAACTTTATTGATAAACAAACCACCAGGTCGTAACCAAACTTTTGTTCTCTCAACTGTAATATATATCCTACGAAATATCAAATGAATTATTAAAGACAAATTTGATGCTACACTTCAAATGTCATGATTCCACACTGGTACACAATCAAGTGATTTGGTGAGAAAATGATATAAATTTTACTAACACTAATGAGACAGCTTCTGTCCTTGCTTCTGAGTCTGTCATTAAAGCTTATAGTACCCATGGATTATATCAGGGTGACTAACCCACTAACCCACAACCACTTTCCTACAACCACAGAGCAGATCACTTGGTTTTATGACCTTGTTTGAGCTTGCAAAGGCCTGATTATTCTGATAAAGCCCATATAATGTAACACACTATTGAATGTATTCAAAATTATGTTTAGTATTACATCAATACATGTATGATGTATCCTGAAAAAATGTCAAAAGACAACCATTCCTATTACATAAAGAAGTTGTCCAAGAATGAAAAATATTGAAAGCTACAACTGCTGTTACTGAGAAGAACTATTGAACAGATTAGTTCCCCTATACAAATCTTCACAGTGCCTCAAATATGGAACAAGAGTCGCAGTATCCACTTCACGTTTTGCCTTGCAGTCATAAACTTGAGGAGAATGAAAACAATGCTCCATTCACATGGCTCGCCCACAAAAAGGGTGATTTTCTGTGTCTCTGTCTTGTACAGAATCCAAGGTCTTTTACCTCCGAGACCTTGTGCCACATAGCCGAATGTAGACCCTGCGCTTGTGACTAAAACATCCATCATACTTAGAAGATTGGTTTCGGCCAATGCCTTCTGGTTGTGCACGTTATTCATGGAGTGTTGTGTCACTTCATGACTGGCCTGATAAACAGCAACCACTTCACCATTCAGAGTTGCATGCCTCAGGTACATATCCTTCAGCTTCTCGTAGTAAGAAGGGATCAAAGATGTTATAAGAACAGCCTTCCATTTCCCTTTTCCAGATGAAGCAGCTGTCAATTTAGCGGTATCCACTTGAGGTAACAGCTTTTCCTTATCAGTGCAGGACAAAATTTGATCCATAACTTGTTGAAAAGGACTATTGTTTTTATGAAATATCCTTATTTGGATCCCAACACGTTCTTCAGCTTCAGCCAGATATTTTTTGTAGTAGCTAGTGATTTGTTTCCATACTTGATTTGAGGGATGAAAGAGGTACCTTCCCAAGTGATGGAAAACCATTTCTTTGTCAGGAAATAGCTTGTCTAGCTCCTCCTCAAAAGATGACATCAGGAAAAGAGATGGAAGAAAGTAGAGGTTTGACTTCATTATCAACCACGGTATGTTTCTCAGAATAGTTTGATCTTGATCACAGAAAAACAGCTTGTCGTGATGATCGTAAACATAACATAGGTAGAGATAAAGCTGTGTTGGCAGCAACTCTGTTGAAGCACTAATCTTATTCTTCTTAAGCAAATTCCCATAACTCTTCGGATAATTCTCTTTGAAACGGGAGATTCGATACGTGAAGGGAAAGTCCTTGGGCAATAACCATGTTGCATTTGGAAATGGCTCACAGAACAGATTGGCCATTTCAGGTTCTTCATTAATGAGCAGAACTCGGTTTGTAAGGATGGCATAAAGAAAAGCTGATTTTATGCTCAATATTCTGTTTCCCAGGCCAGCTCTGGCTATCCAAACAATGTATCTACACTCGGAGGAACTGTCATTTTGACCAGGTACCATGTTCTTTATGCTATTATTGTATGACTCGGTGTCAGGTCCAAATCTATCATGAAGCTTTTCTTATTCTCGTAGCTTGGAAACAAGGTGCAAAGAAGGCACATACGGTGAAGATTTTCGATATGAGATGGATTGGTACCTGCTTAAGCAGTCTCTTTTCGTGAAGTTTGGTGCAAGGAGTCCACCAAGAAGTTTGTCACTGATGAGTTGATTCTCACCATTGAGTTCATCCTCACTGGTGGGTTCATCCTCTCTGATAAGCTGAGATAAGTCGTCTTCTGAACAAGAGAAATGGAAAGACAATTAACCTAGTGTAATTGGCAGCTGAAATATTTCAAGTAATGCTGCTACATACACAAGCAACAGCCGACAGGGACTTCTATGAACAAGACCATGCTAAGAAGTCATCGTAGCTGGGATTCTAATTACACTGATGATGCCCAGAGTGAGTCCATTGATTTAAAATCCTAAAGCTAGTAGGTTACAGTTCAACATTAACAGAAGACTAGTGTTTAAAGGTTTAAGGTTTAAGAAAAACTTTCACATGTAACATAGATTCAATGGAACTGACCAAAATTTTTTAGCTGTTAGATAAAGGCTCGAATATTAACATCTATGAGTGTTTAAAATTAAAGGTTTAACACTAGATCATGTAGGAACATGAAACTTGCAACATAGTAAATCTCTTCCTACTGTGATCTTATGTTTACACAAATAAACTTAAACTTGAACAATTAGGAATATTATAATAACAAATAATAATTGATTACCAACATCTTTGTGAGTGCCATCACCCACTAAATCATGAGGTTTTGAAGTTGTCGATTTTAAGTGATGCTACTCATAAGTTCTATAAGAAATTCATACACAACAAACAGACACTTTTGATGAAGGTGTTTCGTACAGGTGTTATCCGGATTATATTGAAATTTTTTTTTTTTTTTGGGTAACGCGACAACAAGATCGACAATGCCGAATGAGGCGGCCATCTTATGCAAAATGCCTATTTTGGCTTCTAAGGTACCAATAATATGATTAGTATTACAAGAACACCTGCTGAATAGACTATCCAAGAATGAGAAATATATAAAGCTACTGGGTGATTCAAGTACTATTGAACAGCTTAATTCCCCAATGAATATCCTCACAGTGCCTCAAATATGGCACAATTGTAGCAGTATCCACTTCACGTTTTTCCTTGCAGTCATAAATTGGAGGAGAATGAAAACAAGGCTCCAGCGACACGGCCCGCCCACAGACCGGATTTGGGATCTTCTTATCCTCGATTTTGTACAGAATCAATGATTTTTTACCTGCAAGACCTTGTGCCACATAGCCGAAGGTTGACCATGCGCTTGTGACTAAAACATCCATCATACTTAGAAGATTAATTTCGGTCAATGCCTTCTGGTTGTGTACATTATTCGTGGACCGTTGCTTCTCTTCATGACTGGGCTGATAAACATTAATTACTTCACCGTTCAAAGTTGGATGCTTGAGGTACATATCCTTCAGCTTCTCGTAGTAAGAAGGGATCAAGGATGTTAGAAGAACAGCCTTGGATTTCCCTTTCCCAGATGGAGCAACTATCGATTTTCCCATATCCACTTGAGGTAACAGTTTTTCCTTGAAAGTGCAGGTCAAAATTTGATCCATAACTTGCTGAAAAGGACTAGTTTTCTTATCAAATATCCTTATTTGGATGCCAATGCGCTCTTCCGCTTCAGCCAGGTATTTCTTGTAGTAGCTAGTGATTAGTGTCCATACCTGATTTGAGGGATGGAAAAGGTACCTTCCCAAGTGATGGAAAACTGTTTCTTTGTCTGGAAATAGCTTGCTTAGCTCCTCCTCGAAAGATGGCATCAGGAAAAGAGATGGAAGAAAGTAGACATCGGACTTGATAATCAACCATGGTATGTTTCTGAGAATAATTTGATCTTGATCACAGAAAAACAGCTTGTCGTGGTGACTGTAATCGTGGGATAGATAGAGATAGAGGTGTGATGGCAGCTGCTCCGTCGAAACACTTATCTTATTATTGTTGTTCTTGAGCATATTCCCGAAACTTTTTGCATACTTCTGCTTGAATCGGGAGAGCCGGTAGTTGAAGGCAAAGTCCTTTGGCAATAACCATGTTGTATCTGGGAATGGCTCACAGAAAACATTGGCCATATCAGCCTCTTCATAAATGAGAAGAACTCTGTTTGTAAGAAGAGCATAAAGAAAAGCCGAAGTTATGCTCAGCATCCTGTTTCCCAGGCCACATTTAGCAACCCAAACAACGTATCTGCACTCGGAGGAGCCATCAATTCTACCGGACACCATTTCTTTTATGCTTTTCTTGTACGATTCTGTGTATGGTCCGCATCTTTTATGAAGCCTCTCGTACTCTCGTAGCCTGGAAACAAGGTATGAAGAAGGCTCGTGCTGTGAAGATTTTCGATATGAGATGGATTGGTGCCTGCTTAAGCAAGATCTTCTCGTGAAGTTTGGTGCCAGAAGTCCTCCAAGAAGTTTGTCACCGGCGACTTGAGATAAATCATCATCTAAAGTCATGCTACGAAGTTCTGAAAGAAATTCGTGCATAAATAAAAGGCACTTGAATTTAACAAGAACCTGCTAAAAATTAGCCGTTGTTGAGTTTCTAAATATACTGGCGATGATGTAAAAATTCAACATTAACGTATATAAGATTCTCTGACGGAGTCTCTCACATGTATTGTATAGTCAAATACAAGATTTTTTTTAAAGAAGCGCAGGTCAATTTTGAAAGCATCACATATCCGGAATTTCATTTTAACACAAACAAATTAAAAACTTGAAAATTTAATCCTGACTATTGTTCTTCTTGATTCCGAAAGTACAGTGACAACTTGTACTTCAGTCCAGAACGTACCTAGTTGTTAATATGGCTGCAAAGTTTTATTTTAAGTGTCGAACTAAACAAGCAATGAACTTACCAATATCAGTGAATGCATCCAACTCACTGTCTCTCCAAATAAAAAAGACTATGAATAAAACAAGTGAAGCTGCTAAAAGAACAGCCAGTTTGGGAAACCGGGTCATGTTGAAACGCTGCAATTTGGTAACTATCTGTTGTTGCTTGCGGATTGAGCTTTGAATGAAACCATCTGAAATCATTTAGGACCCTGAAAATATTGATTGAGCAATATCCAGAATTTAAAAAAAACAATGAAGTTCAAAAGAAGAAAAATTAATGAAACGTACGCAATGAAGATGGATTCATAGAAAGATGATGATGAGAAAATGGAACTAGTCATATTCGATACGCTGCCGGCTTGCAAGTTTTAATGCTTTATCCACCGGAGTCATCAATTAATTTCATCCACAGGACCTTAGGAGAATATTCAACGAAGAGATAGAGACAAGAATGGGACTGTAATGGTTCTTGCCTATCTTTCATTTTGGCCGAGTCAAGAAGCACTACTTGCTCAAAATAATAACTATGTGCGTGTGATCGTTGGCTCCACCATAGTTCATCAGCTTTGATAAGTGATATCAAATGGTGGTGTTTGATCCATCTCATTTAGGGGCCCAAAAGTCTAAAGTCCAAAAAAGAAGAACATATATGTAAGTTGAAAAAAATTTTGTATGAGCTAAAACATGTACTAAGGCAGTGGTACAAGAAGTTTGATTCTTTTATGGAGAATCATGGTTTCGGTAAGACTATGCACAACCATTATGTTTTTGTGAAGAAGTTTGGTAATAATGATTTTATTATTCTTTTACTTTATATGAATAACATGTTGATTGTTGGTCAGGATGTTAGTAGGATTGACAATCTGAAGAGAGAGCTTAGCAAGTCTTTTGCAATGAAAGAATTGGGATCAACGAAACATATTCTTGGCATGAAGATTTCTCGCGATAGAAAAGTTTGGAAGTTATGGATATCTCAAGAAGCATATGTTAAAAGAGTTCATGAAAGATATAACATAATAAAGGCAAAATCTATTTGTTCTCCATTTGTAGGCCATTTCAAACTTAGTTTTGACCATTGTCCTACAAGTGAGAAATAGACGCAAGAGATGATAGGAGTTCCTTATGCTTCAGCAGTTGATAGTTTGATGTACGCCATGGTTTGTGCAAGACTAGATATTACTCATGCAATTGGTGTAGTCAGTCGGTTTCTCTCCAATCCGAGCAAATAACATTGGACAGCGGTAAAGTGGATTCTCAAAGACCTTAAAGGCACTTCCAAGGCATTTTTATGTTTTGATGGTGACAAACCTATATTATAAGTGTACACAGATATAGATATGGTAGAGAATGTTGATTCTAGAAAATCTCTATTAAGATATTTGCTCACCTTTGCAAGGGAAGCAGTCTCGTGGCAATCCAGACTTCAGCAGTGTGTTGCCCTGTCTACTACTAAAGGAGAGTATATGGCAATCACTGAAAGTTGCAAAGAATCCTTGTGGATGAATAATTTCCTACAAGAGTTAGGTGTGAAGTAAGATAACTTTATTGTGTATTGCACTAGTTAGAGTGACATTCACTTGGCAAAAAATTCGACATACCATTCAAAATCCAAGCATATTGATGTGGGGTATCATTGGATACGAGACGTGCTTGAAAAGAAACAGTTGCAGCTTGAGAAGATACACACAATCGAGAATGGGTCAGATATGATAATAAAATCATTATCCAAAGAGAAGTTGAAAAGCTGTATGTAGAAAGTGGGCTTGACGATGCCCCTCAAATGATTTAAAAAGGGAGTTTTGATGGGTGCATCTCATTTGGGACCTAAAGTCTAAAAATGCTTGCTTGATGTGCAATTAACATTAAGTTTTGGATTTCAATACAAATTGCCATCCTTTAAAGCCTTACTTTCACGATCGTATAAAGATGAGTGGGAAAATAGGGAGGAAGACAGTGGTTGACTATTATAATTTGGGACAAGATTTTTAATCTTTAATTAAATGATCAAAGGTGAAATTAACTTTGTTTTCTCTCAAAATTTGAAGGTAAGTTCCTAACATTGCCCTCTACAATTCTACCGGTCTCGATTTTTATTTCATCCTCTTGTTGGTTATTATTTGAGATACCTACTTGTTAGAAAGACAGTTATTAAGTTGTTACTGTAATTCAAGAATATTGAGATTTTTTATGTTAGTAGTCTCTAGTATTATCTAAAGAAGAATTTGTACTGTAATCTTATTAATATAGTGGAAGATTTTATCGGACTACAGTCCTGTGGTTTTTTCTGTTTTGGATTTTTCACATAAAAATCTGTATCACTTGTGGTTGATTTTTACTTTAAATTTTATTGGTTTATTTTTCTACCTATTTATTTGTAGTACACATTTTATTTTAATCACATAAAAAGGAAAAGAATTTTATTTTCACTTAATTTATAACTGTTTGGTAATTCTTTTCCCAATAGGTGAAACATTAATAGAGTTGAGTTTACACACACATTGACCATAACTCATTTTCTTAAAAAGACCAAATTATTAAAAGAGTGAGTCTAAGTACTCACTTAGTCTTCTATGACTCAAAACCTTAACCTACCAACGTGAGATTTTGAATCGAATTTAGAATCGAGATGGTAAGAATAGGGATCGCAATTAAGTATCGTTTACTACTATTACACCCATATTTTTACAAAATCCAAGCCCAATGGCCCACATCTAACAATATGCTTTGATTTAAAAACATGCTTTAATCTAAATAGGATAAAAGAAAACAAATCGATACCATTTTGTCGTTGACCGAAATTTGACCGCAATTTTGTCTAAAAGACCCATATTCTTATCTTATCTAAGTGCCTAATCAGGCAAATGGATGTAAAGTAGTTGACCGCAATTTTGTCGTTGCGTGTGGAATTTAATTTTTCCATTTTTTAAAGTCAAGCGGAAACGATACCATTTTCTGTGATTTTTTCCTAAAAGTTTGTCGGGATTGGTTTTCCAAGTATTTCCCCAACATTTTATTTATTTATTTATTTTTTTAGAGAAAAGACACTTAGATTCATTTGATTTAAAAAGAGAATAGTCATATAAATTTTTAATAAGAGATATTAGGATTTTCATTTAACTATAACATTCACCGACTCTATTAACACAAAAAATTAACTCTAATATTTTATAATAAATAAAAATATAATAATAAAATAAATATAGTAGTATACACAATTAAAAATAATTTCAATATTTAAAAAATATTATAATACTTTGCAATCTTATTTTATATTAAACTAAATTTTATAATAAATAGAAAAATAATATTAAGGTAAACATATAAAAATTTAAATTATTTTCAATATTATATAAAATAATTTTAATATTATTAATACATGAGTAAATTTTAAAATATATTTAACCCAAAAATTTATTAAAAACTTTATAATAGATATAACTATATTATTAAAATAAATACAATAATTTAAATTTTGAAAATTATTTTATATATTAAAAAAATTTCTAAGATTATTAAGCTACTAAAAAATTAAACTATTTAAATTACATATTTTTTTTGTTACTATCTACAAAAGGTATTAAAATTAAATAAAGTTTTGATGTCGTTTATAAAAAATCTAGAGTCTACATAATAATTTTCCTAAACCTTAGAAACGCCTATTTTCTTTCTTTTATTTAAAAACTACTAAATTGAACAATCGAACAACCATTTTTTTTTCCAAAGCGAATAATCAAATATGTTATTTTTTATTTACGGATTTTATGTTTCTAAAATGCGTGGCTTATCCAACCATAATGGTTGAAATAATCTGTGGTTATCACAATTACTCCGGGTTGGAGATGCTCCCACTTCTCAAATTATAGGGTGCACAAAAGACTCCAATTCAAAAACTTTATTGACAAACAAACCACCAGGTCGTAACCAAACTTTTGTTCTCTCAACTGTAATATATATCCTACGAAATATCAAATGAATTATTAAAGATAAATTTGATGCTGTACTTCAAATGTCATGATTCCACACTGGTACACAATCAAGTGATTTGGTGAGAAAATGATATAAATTTTACTAACACTAATGAGACAGCTTCTGTCCTTGGTTCTGAGTCTATCATTAAAGCTTATAGTACCCATGGATTATATCAGGGTGACTAACCCACAAGGCCACAACCACTTTCCCACCACCACAGAGCAGATCACTTGGTTTTATGACCTTGTTTGAGCTTGCAAAGGCCTGATTATTCTGATAAGGCTAAAGAGATTATTTGCACCTCCATTCAACATGAAATAGTTTCTGCTAAAAGCTCATATGCAACACTAATAGGTGTGTTATTTTTTATTTTTTGAGTATTGATTACATACTCTCACATCATCGAAATTCTTTTGGTTGTAGAAATATAAAACCCTCAAGACACCTTCAATAACTAGACTCACTTCTCCAGTTGTCAAAAAAGGGAGTCAAAATCAGCACAAATATGTATGATCTCGTATAACCTTGACTCAAAAATATATGTTTAGATTTACATCAGTACGTGTGTATCCTAAAATGATGTTAAGCTCACCACTCCTAATACCGGCAGAATAGTCCAAGTATGAAAATCATTTACAGCTACAACTACAACTACTAGTAAGTACTATTGAAAAGCTTGATTCCCCAATATATGTCCTCACAGTGCCTCAAATATGGAATAATAGTAGCAGTATCCACTTCCTGTTTTGCCTTGCAGTCATAAACTGGAGGAGCATGAAAACAAGGCTCCAATGATTTGGCTCGACCACAAACTGGATCTGGGATTGTTTTATTTTCTATCTTGTACAGAATCCATGGCTTCTTACCTCCTAATCCTTGTGCCACATAGCCAAAAGTTGACCATGCGCTTGTTACTAAAACATCCATCATACTTAGAAGATTGATTTCAGCCCATGCCTTCTGGTTGTGCATGTTATTCTCGGATTGCTGTTCTTCTTCATGACTGGGCTGATAGACAGCAACGACTTCCCCATTCAATGATGGATGCTTCGAGTACATATTCATCATCTTCTCATAGTAATAAGGGATCAATGATGTTATAAGAACAGCCTTTGATTTCCCTTTTCCAGATGGAGCAACTATGGATTTTCCCATATCCACTTGAGGTAACAGTTTTTCCTTATCAGTACAGGTCAAAATTTGATCCATAACATGTTCCACAGGACTGGTTTTATTATCAAATATCCTTATTTGGATGCCTATTCGCTCTTCCGCTTTGGCCAGGTATTTTTTGTAGTAGCTAGTGATCAGTTTCCATACTTGATTAGACGGTTGAAAAAGGTACCTACCCAAGTGATGGAAAACCATTTCTTTGTCCGGAAATAGCTTGCTTAGTTCCTCCTCAAAAGATGACATCAGGAAAAGAGATGGAAGAAAGTAGATATTTGCCTTCATAATCAACCAAGGTATGTTTCTGAGAATAGCTTGTTCTTGATCACAGAAAAAGAGCTTGTCATGATGGTCATAATCATGAGATAGATAGAGATAAAGGCATGATGGCAGCAACTCTGTTGAAGTATTTATTATTCTGTTCTCAAGCATATTCCCAAAACTTTGAGCATAATCCCGTCCAAAACTGTAGAGTTGATTCCTAAAGGGAAAGTCCTCTGGCAATATCCATGATGCATCTGAAAATGGCTCACAGAACATATTGGACATGTCGGATTCTTCATTAATGAGCAGAACTCGGTCTGTCAGAAGAGCATAAAGAAAAGCCGAAGTTATGCTCAATATCCTGTTTCCCAGGCCACAGTTAGCTAGCCAAACAACGTATCTACAGTTGGAGGAACTATCAATTTGACCAGACACCAGTTCTTTTATGCTCTTCTTGTATGACTTGGTGTAAGGTCCGCATCTTTTATGAAGCTTTTCATATTCTCGTAGCTTGGAAACAAGGTAGGGAGAAGGCTTATGCGGTGAAGATTTACGATATGAGATGGATTGGTACCTACTCAAGCAAGATTTTCTCCTCAAGTCTGGTGCCAGAAGTCCACCAAGCAGTGCGTCACTGGTGGGTCGAGATGAATCATGCATTAATCCTGAAAAATGGAAGGAAAGTCTAGTGTAATTAACAGCTATAAGATTACAAGTGATGCCGGAAACTCCAAGATCTACATGATATTCATCTACAAGCAATATGCACTTCAATTAACAACTAACAAGAGCGTGCTAAGAAATTCCAACAGTTGAGATAATAAATATATTAATGATCCTAAGTTAAGTTTACCCGATGGCTTGATCTTAAAACTTAAAGCCTTAAAGCTAGTAGCTAATGGTTCAATGAAACCAGACAGAACACAAGACCTAGTTCTGCTTTCTTGTTATTACTCAAACCAATTGTTTAACAGTCAAGGGCTCCAACATCTGATTAGTATTTAAAGCTAAAGGTTTAATAATAAATCAAACAGCAACATAAACTTATAACATGGAAAAAAATCTCTCAGCTGTGATATGAGAAACACTTTATAATAAAGAAAATAAAGAAAAGAAAGAGATAAGCTAAAAGATATTTTCCACAGCACCAATTATTCCAAGAGTGCAGTCTGACCTTAAGCAAATTTGACCAAATAAATAAACTAAACGGATATTGATTACACGAACAAATCAAAAACATAAACATTCAGGATCAGTAATTACAACATCCAATAACTGATTAATCTTAAAAGCACAGCGGTAACTAAAGTGCTTGATTTTAGAAACTACTTAAACCTCACTGCTAGCGATTCCATTTTATGTTAACTGCGGATTAAAAGCCAAGTACTTCAATCCACAACATACCCAGTTGCTAATATGGCTTGCAAGATTTATTTTAAGAATAATATAGGAATTAAATTAAAAGAATTTAAAAAAAAAACCCAAAAATCCTGAAAATTGAACTAAACGAGCAAATGAACTTACCAGCAGCGACCATAGGATTGAACCCTTTATCTCTGCAAATCAAAACGACTATGAATAGAACCGGCAAAGCTATTAAAAGAAGCGCCAGTTTTGGAAACCAAGGCATGCTGAAACGCTGCAATTTGGAAACTTGTCGTTGTTGCTTGCGGATTGAGCTTTGAATGAAACCATCTGAAAACATTTAGGACCCTGAAGAAAAAAAAGAAAATCAAATTATTATGTAAAAATTAAAGATACCCAGAAAATAAATGAAGTTTAAAAAAGGAAGAGAAATTAATGAAACATACCCGATGAAGATGATGAGAAAACTGTAAACCGAAGTGTCGATTTGTGTTGAACAAAATGGAAGTAGCAGTCATAATATTTGATTTGATTTTGATTTTTGCTTATAAAAATCAAAACAGCTAGGCAGGCTGGCAGCTTGTAAGCTGTGTGAATTGTGATATGTTTTTATAATCAATAATAAACTTTTTCGCCACTATCTGAAAATTCGAAGAAAATTAAAATAAGAGAGATCCAAGAAAAAGGACTGTATTGACTTTTTACCCAATTTGGCCAGGTCAAGAAATACTAATCAAAATAATTAAATAAGTTCATATTCAATTCAAACAAACAAAAAGGAAAATTTTATGAAAATTACTCAAAAATAAAAGTTAAATTGCATACTTAAAAAATATAGTGCTCGTGTAAGGTTGGCCTCCAAGTAAGACAAAGTCAATCAATAAATCCTGCTTAAGCCAATACATGATTGACAAATGTTATCTTTTGTTTTAAACAGAACATAATTAGGTTGTCACCTTACTTGGGGTAATTGCTGTGTTAAATACATATTTTAGCAGATAATGCTGCGAAATATAGGTGGCGGCTTGTAGATTGGCCTTTGTTTTGGGACATTTTCATAATTTTTCTACCTAAAAAAATAATTAATTAATAGTAAAATTACACTTAGGGTATATTTGGGATTATTGGTGGGAGATTTAAAAGTAATTTTGAGAAATTAAAAATTAATTTTAGTTTACGTTAGATTTTGTTAAGATCATTTTTGGAAAAATTACCATGTTCTACAACAGATTTTTAAAAAGTAAGAAAGAAATTTTTTTCAAAATTTGAATTTGAGAATCAATTTTATATTTAATGGAATTCCATTTATATCATCACATATATTATATGAACCCAAAACTATCTTTATTCAACTCGAATAATAAATGAGTTAATTTAATGAGGTTATTATTATTACGATGATGATGATGATTTTTTTATTCACATTTATCCTATTTCTTCTTCACATTATTTTGTTATCATTTATTCTGATAAGATAATAACAAAATAAAAGAAATAAAATTAATAAAGTGTAGACGTTATTTTTAGTTATCCATCATTGTATATATACAATTAAAATATTATATGTGTGCTAGTGAATTGTATTCTATTTTAATCTTTTGTATTGTTAAATGATTCTCTTCATGAGTGATTATTTTTACTATACTACTAAAAATAATAACTTTAAAAGCTACATTATTAATAAATTACCCGTTACAAAGTTGGAATCTAAAATTGAGATTGTAAATTTGTAATCGTCAGTCGTCACTTGTTGGTATTGTCAAAAATATTCACATTAATAATGGATGATAAAGTTGACAAACACCAATAAATCACCTTTTTTTTGTCAAATAATGTATTTTAAGTGACGCATTATTTAAAATATAAATTATGTATGGTGTTTTGTTGACTTAACGATAAACGATGTTAGTGTGTATTGATCCTGTGAGATATTATAAGGGCCAGTTTGGAAATGTTGTAACTTTTAAAATAATTACTGTTAGCTGTGCTGTAGAAATAATCAATTGTGAAGAGAATCAATTAAGTGTTTGGCATTGTGCAAAAAGTGGTTAGAAATCAAAGTGTGAGGAAAGTGGTTCGATCCTAATAAAAGTAATCAAGTGTCTTTTTAAAATGGGAGTTTGCGTCCCTCGAATATTTGAGAGGGTAAAAATCTGAAGGCGAGTGTTTATATGAGAATTTTAAACTGTAAAATTAATTTGATTGTAAATATCAATTGTAAATCGCATATAATATGAGATGTAATTCAAAAAAAAATTAAATGTCTGGTAAATTTTGTTTTAAGAAGTATTGTGAGTTTTGAAAGTAATTGTGGACGTTTGGTAAATTTTACTGTTAAACGGTTGAGAGAAAATAAATGACTAAAATATATATAATATAAGATAAAATTTACTTATACATATAAAAAGATGTACATATAATATTTTTAATTGTGTATTATAATAATTTTTACTAAAAATAAAATTTACAATATATTGATTTTAATTTTTTTCATCTTAAAACAATTGATAATTAAATTAATAATATAGTGAAACAAATTTAATAATAATTCGACCAATAAATTGATATTAATAAATTTATATTGATGAATTATAATACAAATTTATTAAAATATTTATTTTTTTTAATTTGAATAAGGATAATTTTGAATTTAAGTAATAATTTTAAGGATATTTTTGGAATTATATTAAATGATAAAATTGATTCTCAAAATCAGAATCTAAAAACTACTCCTTCCGTTCTTTTGAAAATCAGTTTTTGGAGGGGCTGATTTTGATAAAAGTAATTTTGATTATTTTTTTACCAAACACTAAAATTAACTTTTAGATTTTCAAAATCACTTTTAGGCTTCCTAAAAATAATTTCAAACGGACCCTAAGTCCAGCAACTTCTTGAATTTTCTTTTCTCACTGTTATTTTTTTTTTAACGTGCATTTCAGAATTTGCGGCCCAACAAATACGTTAATATTTGAATCGACTTCATGAATATTTTATTCTAACTGATAAGAAAGATTTAGACATATTACATTTATGTGTAATGTAAGAATAATTTTAAAGGGAGCAATTTGTCCAATCTTCTAAAATAAAAGGTGTTTTTGGGGACTGTATATCCGTTCCTTATATTTTAATGTTAATAAAATCTGATTAATAGTATTAAATAATGATTTCAAACGTTCAAATAATTTAAAAAATTTCCATTAACTTATTTATAATATGAATTTTAATATTATATCTATATTCTTTAAAAAAATTCAAATTCAATATAATCCAATTTACATTTTATTCGTAAAAAGTCATTTTTAGGATACCTTTAAGAGAGAGTTCACGAGATACGAGTGTCTTCGAAGTCTCTTGTTTGATGCAGCTGTCCGTAGAATGTGAAAGGCGCATAAAAATTTTGAAGTTAACGAATTTTTAGTATTAATAAAATCTATCGCAATATATTGAAACAGTTTAAGTCCCATTTAGAATTGAAGTGATGTAACTTTAGGGATAGTAAAATCCTCCACATAGAGGCGAAGCTAAAGGTGTAGCCCGGGTTAGCCTTTTGAAAAAAAAAATTATAATTTATAAATTTAGTTTATTAATATTTATAAAAAAATAAAAAATCTAATATTTGATGATATTTTTCTTATTCACATTGTATTTTTATAGTTTTATAATTAGATTTTTACAGTTTTATGGTTAGATTTTTATTTGTATAGTGTGCTTAATTTTTTTTGTATAAAACAAATTTTTTAAGAAGTAAATCTCATTTTTTAAAAAAATTCTAGCCCACCAAAAAAAATATCGTTAGCTTTGCCACTGCCTCCACGGGTTTGAATCCCCATGGAGCCCTACTCTAAATGAGAAAAATTTTAAATAATTTTTGGGGAATGAGAAAAAAATAATTTTAAATTCTTAACGGGGTGGGGTTTGGTTTTGTATTCCCCACTGCACCTCCGTCTCAATCCCTATTATATATAAATATGTTTTTAATTATTATTTAATAATTTTTACTTTATCAACTATAATGTCAATTAATAAATTTTTTTTTCTTATGTAATATAAATATGATATAAATAAAAGAAAACCTTACAATATAATTCATTTTCAACTCTAAAATATTGTTATGTTTTCTTTTCTCTTTTAAGGTGCTGCTCTCTTTAAATATTTTTTAGTTTTGATATCACTTTAAGATATTGTTTCGAACTTTTAAATATTTTTTAAAAATAATTTAAATACTTTATAATATGGTATGGTTTTATTTTAAGTCTCTAGTTTTTAATTTACTGAAATCATGTATCTATACATACTATAAAATAGATAAATGAGGAATGGGGTGAGGATGGGGAAATCATTCCTCGCATGGAGATTCTCCATCCCCACCCCATTAAATTTATTTGGGAATGGAGTAGGCCTCCCCACCCCATTGCCATCCTTATGTAACTTTTAAGGTACAGCTGTTGTGAAAAAAAAACTGTAACTATTAAATAAAAATTAATAATATGTAATGAATATAAATTTTAAATAATAATTTTGACAAAGTTATTAAAGATATAATAGATTTTTCATTATACAAGTGAAAAATCTTATCAACATATCTTATAAGATACAGCAGTTAGTATTTATAAAACACTTTAGTACTGTAAATTTTAAGTTACAGCTGTCCAACATCAATCCCAAATGCACCTTTAATATTAAAAAAAATACTTTGCATAATATAAATGTCACTTTATTAATTACATTTATTTTGATATTGAATTTTATTTCATTTATTTATGATTTATATTTATTATAAAAGATTTGATTACAATAAAACCATATAATAGTAAAAAAAAAAAATATGGTTATGATGGTTTCTGAAATTTAGGCTATATATAACTATTTAAACAAGCCTTGACATTTTTTATTCTTTTTTACCCTTTTGGGGTTTTGGTGACTTGCATGGATTGTTGGTTTCACATGAATATACGTTTCTTTTCACGCTTTATTACTTGAAAATCATGTTTTCTTTAACTCAACTGTGAAGTCATAATCAGCTAAGGCCTAAGTGAACAATTATATAAGGAAAGTTATTGGGTCGATTTGTGTAAGTATATGATAATTTTGATTAATGTTTGATTCATATTTCATGAATTTAGATTGATTTGTTTGGGTTTTATGAGAAAAATTAGAAAATTTAAAAGGATGAAAAAAGAAGAAGAAGAAGAAGAAGAAAAGAACCGGTTTAGGTTGAAGCTAAAATCATATTTGCCTACCGATGGTCAAACAATGTCAATGGACCTCAGTTTCTAAAAAATAAAATAGGACTTAACGGTGATTACCTTATTAGGATTTCTTTCACATCGGTAAAATATGAATTAGGTGGTGGTTTATTAATTTCAAAGCACCTTCCTTTTACGAGCTTAACTTTTAAGTATGAGTTCTACGTTGTGGGTTCGTAAATGTTGACAATGATTTGTTGTAATTTCCTCTAAATATTTTATGAATAGAAGTAGGTGGATGCTTGGATGGTTGACTAAGGCTCCGTGCTACTTTTGTGTGACAGTTGCCGTAGACTAAAGCTCCATTTGATATTATTGTTGGACAGTAGAATAAGGCTCCACTTAGTATTATTAATTACATGACAGTTATAGTGCTAGTAAAATATTTGGTAACAACTTAAAAGCTCCACTTAGTATATTAATTACATGAAAGTTATAGTGCTAGTAAAATATTTGGTAACAACTTAAAATACTATGACTTAAAAGTGAAGCACCTCAATTCCAAGTTTAGCCTAAACTATGTTCCATACCACACCTTATTTGTGATGTATGACTAAATCAACTTAAAACAAGAAAAGTAATATTACATATAATGTGGATAATTATGATATTGCTTGACTTTCAGGTGAGTGGTGTATGAGCCACCAGTTCCAAAAGTAAAGAGACTTTGATTTCATTTAGCCCAGCACATAGCAAAGCAGTTTTGCTCTGTTTCAGCATATCATTTGGAATGCTTTTCATTTGAAGATTGTAGGGCAATCTCCACGAATCAGGCATTTGAAAATGGAAAAAGACTGGTGCTTTTCCGAATCTGGGAGACTGGGAATGCTGTTGTGCTCTAGGCAGGAAGAACGAGAATGGTATGATGTATTGAATAGAAAAATTGTGGGATCTACCAGATGAAGAATGTGACATTCTTTAGTCTCTAGGATTAAGTTATCATCATCTTTCTCCTCATTTGATGCAGTGCTTCGCATGTTGTTTTATGTTTACCATATGAGAGAAGTTTCAACTCCTCTTATTAGTAAAATATAGAAGTAATTTTTTTTTTCAGTAATGTTATATTCCAATTATAATCCCAACGTATGAGTCTTTAATTTATCTCAATATTTGGAGTCTTAACTAATGTGACAGCTTATCCGTAATTGTTTTATAAGCCAATTACAAATAGCTAGCATATCTATTGAGACTTGGCACATAGTTGCAACTCAAATAAGAGGATAACAGTTGAAATCTCTAACTTTATTTAGTTCCTCTTGATCCAAAAATTTTGCAACTAATAATTTTTATATTTCCAATATTATTCTCCTAGAATCAGTTCTTAAAATGAAATGAAAATTATTATCCTAAAATATTTTTTTAAACATTTATTTTCACAATTCTCGCAATAGTAGTTTGTAAGTTTGATCTTTTTCTTTTTAATAACTGAAAAAACATTAATTTTACAAAATAGTATAGATATTTCATAGTTTGAAGTATAATCACTTTAATCGAACACTCAACAACAAATGGACAACAATATTGACGCCCTCTCCTCACAAATCTGACCTTCCTCTTGAGTGAAGGCTCAGGGAGGAGTTGACGTCCCTCGAATATTTGAGAGGGTTAAAAAAAGGTACTCCTACTCTCAAGAGAATTAAAGAGAAAGGTAGTTTTTGGTTATGAAATTATCTCCCCCACATTATTAATGAGAGAGTATCTAAGTATAAATAGAAGTATTTGAAGACATTACTTTTGCTTATGGGGTCAATGATGAGTCGAGTGTCACGTCTGTTTTAAGATAACTTGCTGCCTCAGCTTAATATTTTAACAGAATTGTCTAATTACTTCATTGGTGATTTAACTTCCAGCTTTGTTTTGAAGATGGCATCTATGTTGTATCAAAGACAAGCCAGGTTTATCTTCTCTCTCTTATTATGCACAAGTTTATTCAAAGAGTGATGATACAACTACAAACTTTTGTTTAAACTTATCTTGTACAAACTAATGTGATATTAATTCATTGGTTGAATAAAAATATAAATTAATAAAAATAAATTATGTGGGCTAAGAGATATTTATTCAATCAATTTTATTATATCACATCAATTTGTACAAAATAAATTTATACAAGAATTTGTGGCTATATCATTAAACTCTTATTCAATTATACATTTAAAGTATCCACCCTCATTTGACGGACACGCTGCATATTATCCATCCCCTAACATTACATGAGATTAACTGGCATAGAGGCAAGTTGATTGTGAGTATACTTTTGTACTTTTTCTGAAAACAAATAGTTGTAAATTTTGGGGCATCACCACAAAATTAATCAGTTTTCTAAATCCTTAATTGAAGTCGGAACCTTTTGACATCATTATAGACGCAGGGTAAATTACTTATTTGCAGGCCACATCAATAGTCAGTACAATGTTGGTTTCTAGCTGCTTGTTAAGTATGAGAAAAGCTATAGTTTAGGGCAGTTTAAGGATTAGTACCCTCTTATGATTTAATTTTCATCTGAGCAAATTTTATTTACGTAATTAGTGATTAATAAATTAAAAAATAAAAATAATTAAATTATAATTATATGCTAGTACTAAAAAGCATGTGCTATAAAATTTGTAAAAGATTAAGAGAACTCAGATCAACAGAAGATTTTAATCAGTAGTTTTAAAGGTAATATTATTTTTCATGTTTTACTAAGATTTCTTCCAAGCTTATGCGTCAGATGCATCACACGGCTGGATCCAGCAGCTCTTGCTTGAATTGAAAAACAAACATCTTATTTATTCCCTTCCTCCCAATCCTCTCTCATGACTACTCATCAATTAATGGGCAGTACCACAGAGCAGCGGTCATGAAAATTCTTGATCAATTATCCACCAAACACGTTGCCCTTTGCTCAAATTTATGTTCACAGATCATGTTCATTGCTATAAAGACCACATTTAACTGTTCTGCCCTTTATGTAGAGGAAGAAAAATCTCAGGCGAACGTTTGATAATGTCAACAACAGAAACAAAAAGCACATATTTTATATCTAATGAGAGCAGCGAGATATTCTAACTATTTCCCTTCATTCCAGCTGACTGGTTCATATTATATGCACACATGGAGAAGACCAAGGCATCTGAGAATGAATCATCTGTTGAAAAACTACAGAAGAAATGTTAACTGTTCACATTGTAACAAAATTGGGCCAATATTTTGGAAAGCACACCCAAGCATCCTGGATGAGCAGCCCTGAATACATAAAACAAACTAATGGTGCAACTCCATCTGACATGGATTCATGTAACTTTTTTTTTTTTTTTGGTTCTTTTTGTTCCCGGCATGCTTCTGCCTCTGTATATTATCTGCCTGATGCAGTTTACAGATTTTGAGATTTTGCTAACAAGGATCTGAAACTTGCAGAGGTACATCCTGGTATGTGTGTGTGAATTCATAAATTCTCTTACGTTTTTGTATGGTGACTTGTTGCATCAAGGATTCGCCTGTAAGGATTCATTCGCCTGTCCTGAAATTTAAGAAAATCAAATGATAGCCAAGAAGATTTTAACATAAATCTATTATAGACACTTTGTAGGTAACTTAGAAAAATACTAGGGTTAAGTGGGTAATTGGCTTAAACAACTATTTATCTTTTAATGGGTGTCTAAAAATTGTTCTAACTTGTAAAAATATCGGTACAAAGATGAAATCAGTACAGATTTTAAATCTCTACCGGTTCTATTAACCCTTTCAATTATTAGTAGAAAATAACTTTAAAGAGAATGATGATGAAAACATGTATTCTAGCACCATCCGCTAATCTAGCGGACTCTAAGAAGGGAAGGGGGCTTATTCACCACAACATTACCTTCAAATACCCATTTCCGGGTCCGATTCCTCAACTTCGTCGACCCTCGGTTCTCTCCCAAAAGTAATTTTTTCGTGCGATCGCCTTGGATTCACCTGAAGTAGTCAAGTCCCAATCAATGGACGATGTGGACTCTTTCCAACCCCCGAGCCATGCAGATTGAATATTTAGAGTCCAAAAGTGGAAATCCGGATTTCATTCCACTCTCCTCTGCCTCACTCAAGTGAATTTGTTTCGAGAGCATTCCGCCAGGTTAATGAACCTTCAGTGGGATGGTACAAGATCCTAGAAGGGCCCGTCCTTCCTCTTGCTCAGCTGTTGGCGGAACCGACGCTTGCCTGACTCGTTCGGGTTGGTTTTGTTTGCCCAACAATGGATGCCTGGCAATGCGAAACGCGAGTTCACTTTCTTTTGCAGTGACGACGAGCAACTCTCTATCTACTGAAGTGACTTACTCCTTTACAATGTATTGTTTCTTACTTTCCTGGCCCTTTCCTATCAACTTCGTCGAGCCTTTAAGCCAATTGAATCAAATGGCTTTGCGTTCTGCTTGCCGTCTTCAGAGACCATCCCAGAGACTCAGAAGCATTGTGGTTGGTTTCTCTTCTGGCACAGTTTGGAGGCTGTCACATTCCCATATTTCCAATGTTTCAAGATACGTGAGGTTTTTCAGTCCATTAGGTAGCGATTTAAGATTCGGCAGCCGCTCAAGATAAAGAGAGGATAAATTTTTGGGTAGCAACCAGCCCTTGGGAAATGACACTAGCCCTTGGCATCCACCAAAGGAGAAATCGGCAAGACAAGTGAGTCTGTGAAGGCCCCATCCAGATGAAGGCTTTAGATTTTCACAATCTAAGATTGAAAGAGATATTAGATTGGGGGGAAGCCCACCCTCTGGGAATGACATGAGACTGGAGCAACCATGTATGTACAATTCCTGAAGAGATGTGAGGATGTACATCCCGTTTGGTAGAAACTTGAGATTCTGGCAATTAGAGATTCTAGCATACCGCAGCACTGATGTAGCCAAGCCAAGTTCAGGAAAAGACTGAAGAAGTGGGCAGTCATCTATCTCCAAGTGATCAAGAAATGCAAGGTTGTGCAGGCCTTCAGGCAGGGACTCAAGGTTCATGCAATTGCTGATAATAAGCTCCCTAAGCTTCATTACAGTGTCGGATAGGATTCTGGGAAACTGAAAAACAGCTTCAGGAAAGGATTTAATAGAATGACAACCAGCAACTTTCAGGTTCTCAAGAGAACTACAAATCATTTGCTCCGGAAGGGACTGCAAATTTCTGCAGTTTTCAATTTCAAGAACCTTAAGCGTGCCAGACAGCTTGTCTCTTGGGAGAGATACGAGGGCAGGACATCCTTCAATAACCAGATATTCAAGCACGAAGGCATCCTTGTTTTTCTGAGATTCATGCATCATCTTCTCAGGTAGGAACTGCAAAGCCTCACAACTTCTGATTTCAAGACCCACAAGAGTGGAGGGCAAGCCCATTTCAGGAAATGTCGCCAATGAAGGACAATTAGATATCCTCAACACTTTAAGAGACAAAAGTTCAGAAAAGTTTTCTGGCAACTCCTTCAAGTATGGACATCCAGAAATCTCCAATCGTTGGAGAGAATCAAGGCTTTGCAATCCAATCTTGTTTGATAAATTCATGAGCTCGCCAAGATGAGAGATCTGCAATTCTTCAAGAGCTGTGAAGTGTCGAAAATATCCTTCACCCAGACAATCCAGCTTGGAAATTTGACATATACGCATGTAGGTAAGCGAACTGTGTCCTGAACTGCTTTGTAGAACCTTGCCATCGCAATTGTTTAATTCTAATTCAAGGATTGAAGGAAGCCTTGGAAGTGCTGCCAATTTTTGGCATCCATCTATCTCAAGTGTTCTCAAGCAAGGAAAGAAAGTTGGTAACTCCATCAGGTTGGGGCACATCAAAATAGAAAGTTCAAGAAGGCAGGGGAACTCACTGCCTTGCTTTAATCTGTCAAGTGTCAGAAGCCTAGGAAAAGCTTCCAACTTTTCACAACCACAGATAGTCATTTTCTTCAAGGAAGGAAAGTGATGTGAGAATTGTCTAAGCTTCGGACAATTCAGAATTTCAATGTTTTGAAGGTGAAGGAAGCCTTCTGTGCCTTCAGTTCCAGAAGGAGTCCACTCCTCCCACTCTGACATGTTCTCAAACTTCAAAGTTTCCAATGATGGAAAAGGAAGAAGAGGAAAACTCCCATCCCCATAGAATTCTGCACCAACTGATTTTATTCCTTCCATTCCTTCAATAGTTAGGTCTTTGAGCATGGGTAACCGGCCAAGTGGTGGCAGAAATTGACACTTTCTACAATTACTAAGTACCAAAACTGTCATATTGCAGAATAAAGGAGATGCAATCCAACCTGGAAATTTTATACCTCCGTAGTCATTGATTGTGAGTTGTTTTAAGTTTTCGTGAGGCTGCAGCATCTCGAGTACATCCATTTCAACTCTTTCATTTCCTGAACCATCCAAACTGCTCCTCCGTTCTGACTTTAACTCAACAGATTCCTGTCTATAAGCTCCTGCTGCTTCTCTAAAGCTTGGAAATCGTGTATTTCTACAGCCACTTGCATTGAGATCCTTCGGGTTTCTGTGAAGCTGGGCCACTTTGAATACTTCCTCTTCATCTCTGTCATTTGTTGAATCGCCAAAATCATCACTCCATTGGAGTACCAGCTGAGTGAGCTCCTTTTTGTCCTTTAGATTAGCCTCCATTGCATCAGTAAAACAAATCACATTTTGCAGTCCCAAAATAACAAGTTCTCCCTGAAGTTGCTGCATTTCCTTCAAGTCTTTGATCCCTGATCCTCTATCCTTACCCACAACAAAATGAGATAAGGTTTGGAGATTCTTCAATTTATACATTTTCATTGGCATCTCTCTCAGCCTGCTTCCACTCATACGGAGATGTCGCAGGCCTGTGAGATTTCCTAAATCTGTGGGCAATTTTCTGAGAGAATAACATTCTAACAAGATTATACTTTGTAGATTGCAAAGGTTACCAGTTGAATCGGGTAATTGTTTGATTGCTGTTCGAGAAAGATCAAGATAGCGTAGATGTTTCAGGTCACCTACTGAATCAGGTAATGCAGTGATGCGGCAGGCACTAAAAGACAGCACTCGTAGGCATTTCAACCTTGGCAAGATATCACGGGGGACTTTGTCAGCCAAATAGCTTACTCCAATTTCTCCTGTTGGATCCAGGGGTAGGAAGGTTCGCAAGCACTCAGCTTCATTGAAGGCCTCAAATTTTGTGGATGTTTCCCGTCTGCAACGAATATATGAGGAATGCCGAGCCTTGTCGAAAATCCTCTTCTGATCATCCATCACTTTATCCTCCAATCTGAAACAAAATTCTCCAGAAACAAAACGAGCTAAATCCTTCATGAGGCCATGCATTACATATAGTGAGCTATTACAAACAGATTGTCGAAAAAATGACCTCGATACTAGCTCACGAAAATATTCTCTTCCTACTTCTTCCAATTTTTTCTTTGCATTAGACTGCTGCACAAAACCTTCAGCCATCCATAACAAAACCAGTGATTCCTTGTCAAATTCATAACCTGCAGGAAATACTGAACAGTATGCAAAGCACTGCTTTAAATGAGGAGGAAGATGATGATAGCTCAATCCTAGAGTCTGAAGAATATCGCTTTCATCATGTGGTAGATCCCAAATGTTCCTATTCAACATATCATACCATTCCCCCTCGTCTTCTCTAGAGCGCAATATGATTCCCATTCTCTTTACAGCCAACGGTAAGCCTTCGCACTTGTTCACAATCTCAGCTCCAATTGTCTCCAAACCAGGAGAGATTCCAGTGGTTCGATTCTCAAATGCCTGATTCATGAAGATTGACCAACAGTCTTCAAATGCTAAGCATTCCAAATGATGAGCTGCAACCGTGCCCATACTTGCAGCAATACTACTATCCCGAGTAGTTATGATTATTTTACTTCCTCTTGCCCCTGCTTTCAGTGGGCTCCAAATGAGATCCCAATCATCGTTCCTCCGACTCCAGACATCATCTAAAACAAGCAAAAACTTCTTCCCAGCTAATTTCCCCCTCAAACAAACTTGCAGCAGATTGAGGTCGTCGTCAACGTCAACAGGTTTCGAAGTCACAGATTTGAGAATCGTTGTTGTCACCCGCACAACATCAAACTGGTCAGACACACAAACCCAAAATTTCAAATCAAAACGCCCGTCCACTCTGCTGTCATTATACACAAGTTGGGCAACGGTAGTCTTACCAATTCCACCCATACCAACTATAGGAACAACACTAACATTATTACTACTGCTCGAATCATCCTCCACCATGAGCAATTCAACAATGGCATTTTTATCATTTTCCCTGCCATAAACACAAGATTCATCTACCAGTGATGTCGTAGGTAATCTTCGATTGGTTCCACTTCCAGGGAGCCGCCTGCCTCTAAAATCATCATTATTCAAGCCAAGTATATCTTTATATTTAGCAATAAATTCCAACTTCTCAATGATCTTGTTCATTTTGAAATCAATGCCTCTACTGAATGGACTGGAAATGACTCGCCAATTGCTTACCTGACTGGTGTTACTACTCGTCTCAGACTGAGACTCCAACTTGGACTTCAAAGCTTCAGTAGCCAGCTCATCCAGCACATCCTCTGCGTCATAGAGTGCGTCTTTGGCCATGTGCAGCCACTTCCCCACTGAAGGGCTGTAGAATTGCTTCTCCTCAGCATCATTAAGCAAGGCAGTCACCGTCAGCAGTGTGATCTTCAACTTCTCCAGCAAGTCATCGTACTTTCGGCTGCGCAGTAAGTTTAGAAACTCACGAGAGGCCAATCTGTCAAATAGTACCTGAAGGAACGCTGAGAGAAAAGCCTCTCCCACAGCCATGATCAAGTTCAAGAAAATGATTATGCAGACAAGTAATCGCACAGTCAATTTGCCTTGCTATGCCTATTCCAATGTGCTGGGCTCAACAAAATCCAAATTCTCCGTTTACTCTTGGAACCAGCGGCTCAGACACATAAAAGTCAATGACATTGTGTCATATTGCTTCTGGTCTTCAGTTGACTTGGTCCATTAAAAGATAACAGAGAGGCGGCTTTAATGAACTACCAGACAAATAAAGTTTGTGTTACTAACACTTCAGTCCTATTGCTTATTGAAAATCTATCACGAATCCAATGATGATAGTGAAAAAGGAAAATTCAAGAAGTTGGTAGACTCATATCTGAATTGATAAACACACACTTTTTTTTTTTAATATTAGTTAGGCATCATATTATTACATTATATAAATATTTATAATTATTATTATATTAAATATTATATTAATATTTATAATTAAATATATATAACTAAAATTTATATTATTATATTAAATTTTATGAAATACATGCTCACATAAATAATCCTCACAGATAATAGATGTCTCTATTTTATTCGGATTTTACAATAAAAAAATCTTATGAATATTTAACTTCTACAATACTTTTGTGAGAATTTAAATTATTAAAAATACTATATTGTCTGTGATATAATCCCACAAATTTATTACATATTTTGGTATTGATTAAATATCTATTCTGCATAACTTCTCTAAAATATTTTTTGATAATTTTTTATAAAGGTAACAGTCCAACCACATCGGCCAAGGGCCCACTGAAGGATAAACACACACTTAGGTAATCAGAATACATAATTTATCTTGTGAAGGTATTTGTAATTAGAAAAAAAATTATGTCTACTCTAGATATGATGGATGAATGACAGTGCTCATGCACATTTGTAGGCGTATTGTCCACTTCACGAGGCATAAAAATCTTATAATTGTTGCGGGATCTTACCAAAGCAATTAACTTTGTGAATCGTCACGAGATCCCTGCATTGTTGTAAGTAAAAACATTTCTCATTTGGCTTCGTAGAGGGATCCAATTAAATTGCAACAGCCGTAAGTTATTGACAATTTTGTCTTTTTCGACATTAAATTTCATTTGACCTTTATTTTTTTTGTTTACAATTTATTCTTAATTTTTGTGCTTCGGTTAGTGGTTTTTTAAAATATAATTTATTTTATATAATATTATTTAGTTTTTTAAAAGAATAAATGTAATAATAAACTTATGATTAAATAATATTAAACAAAATAAAATAAATAATATTAAATAATATTTTATTTCTAGTGAAATATATAATATTAAAAATTTATTCCTTTAAGTAAAAATAAATGTAAAATAAATAATATTTATTTTTTAGGACTCATCACAAACTATTTTATTTTTATTTAATATTATTTATTTTTAAAATAACAAATATAATAAAAAGTCTAAATAATGTTAAATAAAATAAAATAAATAATATATATTTTTAATAAAATAAATGATATATATTTTTAATAAAATAAATAATATTAAAAAATTATTTAAGATGAAATAGATAATATTAAAGATAATATTATTTTTTTTAAGACTCGCTACTAATTAAACAATATAAATTTGAAAAAAATGGAGACTTATGTGTTAAAAATTTTAACCCTATAACTTTTTTTAGTTTTCAATAAATATTAAAAAGTATAATACTAATAATAAAATAGATAAATCTCTATTATTGAAACTTTCTTTTTAATCCAACAAATGAAGAACTGAAATAAAAAGAAAAAAGAAAAAAGAAAAGAAATGTTTTTGGAATGGGACTACAAAATGTTTAAGTTGAATTTTCCTAATTAACATCACGCTTAGGAATGATTGAGTCTGAGCTCACATCGATATCAAGTAAAGTTGAATTGAGATGAGAAGATTACATTAAGGCGGCCGTGAATTGAGAGGAACACTCCTCATCATGGCGGGCTGAAATTTATTAGATCAAGTCGTCGAGTCAAATGTCCTCTGCTTTTTTAAGAGTGGAAACCTTGGTCCTCGAAACCATTTCACTCGCTTACAAGTTGGTGAAGAAGTGGGTTGAAGTTAAAATAATAATCGCCCATTAACGAGATGCTACTTAAGCCAAGCTTGGAATCAAAGAGTGGGTTTAGCAAAAATCAACCAAAAAATCAGCCATTTTACTTCTTTGTTACATTAGATTCAATAATAAAATCAGGAACCCTCGTTAAAGAACTTTAACTCCAACTTTTAAGTACTTAAGGGTTTTGGTCGGAAGTCGGAACTTATCTTGACGAGTCATAGTCGTTTTCTATAATTAATAAATAAAAAAAAATTGAGTTTGACTTACTAAATTTAAATTTGGCTCGTGCAAATAATTCAATGACATAAATATGATTTGAGTGTGGAAATTCATTTTTTTCAAATATTTAATAAATTATATTTTTATTTAATGAATTTTAAAATTTATGGATTAAAATATAAATCCAATTCTTTAAACACATATTTTCACACAAAATAAAAAAGGCCAAAAAAGTCGTTAAAATAAAGAAATATCGGAAAGTCTACGCGGTAAAGGATTCTGCTAAGCAAACTCCAAACCCTTCGTCTCCTTTGTTCAACTCGATTAAATCGAAATAATTACCTCTCCTCTCAGATTATAACTTATCAAGAAACGTCGTCGTAGAAATGGTGCCACCGGCGGGGACTCCTCCACCAAACCCACAGCAAATACAGCAATTCCTCTCATCGGTCCTCTCCCAGCGGGGCCCATCCGCTCTTCCGTACGCCGAAGACACCAAATGGCTAATCCGCCAGCACCTCCTGACCCTAATCTCCGCTTTCCCTTCGCTGGACCCGAAAACGGCGACGTTCACCCACAACGACGGCCGATCCGTCAACCTCCTCCAAGCCGACGGCACCATCCCCATGCCTTTCCAAGGCGTCACTTACAACATCCCCGTCATCATCTGGCTCATGGAGTCTTACCCCCGCCACCCGCCTTGCGTCTACGTGAACCCCACGCGCGACATGATCATCAAACGCCCCCACCCCCACGTCACCCCCTCGGGCCTCGTGTCGATCCCCTATTTGCAGAATTGGATCTACCCGAGCTCTAACCTCGTCGATCTCGTGCGCGAGTTGAGCGCGTGCTTCTCACGTGAGCCCCCTCTTTACTCGCAGCGCCGGCCCAGCCCCAGCTCCAGCCCCAGCCCGAACTCCAACCCTAACCCTAACCCTAACCCTAGCCATAACCAAAGCAATCCTGCCGTTATGTCGAATTATGGACACTCGTCCTCACCACAGGCGAGACCTCAGCCAGCGCGACCGTTTCCTCCGTCTCCGTACGGTAGCCGGCCTCAGCCTCAGCCGCAGACGGAGGATCAGACGGAGGTTTTTAAACGGAACGCTGTGAACAAGTTGGTCGAAATGGCGCACGCAGATATTACGGGGATGAGGAAAGCGCGTGAGGTGGAGGTGGAAGGCTTGTTCAGCACGCAAGCTTTGTTAAGACGCAGGGAAGAGGAAATCGATAGAGGGTTAAAGGAATGGCAAGATGAAAGGGAAGGATTAGAGCAGCAATTGCAGATTGTGTTAATGAACAGCGATATACTAGAAGTGTGGGTGAGGGAAAACCAAAGCAAGAACATTGATTTGAAAGAATTGAATGTGGATAATTCATTTGAGTGCGTGGACGTGTTGTCTAAGCAAATGTTGGATTGTACCTCTGCCGATTTGGCGATTGAAGATGTGGTTTATGCCTTGGATAAGGCGCTGCAAGAGGGTGCTGTGCCGTTTGATTCTTATTTGAGGAATGTGAGGCTGTTGTCAAGAGAGCAGTTTTTTCATCGGGCCACAGCTGCAAAAGTTCGTGCAGCTCAAATGCAGGCTCAGGTTGCTAGTATGGCTTCTAGGTCTCTGCATTATGCCACATGAAACTAACTTACTAGCTGATACAAGATTGTGTATCAGTTTGAGGTTAGATTATTGTGAAAATTTGTTCATGTTATATTTTTTTGTCTTTTATTAATTTTGATATATAAGTTTTCATTCTAGATTGCTCTTTGTGCATTGTATTGATAGGAGAAAATAATACCATTTGCCATGAATGATATACTATACTCATTTCTGAATTACAGTGTTTACTTATTAAATTTAAGTTTAGTGATACAAAATCACTTCTATGATTCATTTCACAATATAGTGCTCATATTTGCTATTGTTGATAATTGGTGTCATAGGCTGTAACCATATTGTTTCTTGTTCCATGGTCATCAATGCTAAAGGCCACATTTACTGCAGCAAAAGAAGATGGCTTTAAAGTCCTTGCTTTTTTTCTCTTTAACCTTTGGTGCATTGAATGAATTATTCCGTGGAAGAAAATTTTGAAGTAGTTTTCAGAGCATTGACGCTAAATTTTGGTATTTGGCTGCTATGAAAACATTATCAACTTGAGTAATCAAAAGAGTACATCTAAATTGATTATTGTTATTGATTTTGTCAAAGAATTGGTAGAAATGTGTTTGCAACTATCGACCTCTTTTAATGGTATGACAATTTTTGAAAGACACACCAATGGTTGTGTAATGGTGCATCTGTTTAAGGATTTACTATTCCATTCTTTATATTTGAAGATCACGATCTCTTGACAACTAATGAAAGGTGCCAAATGTTTAGCTTTATGTGAAAGTTCGTGCAATTTTGATTGAGGTTAAGTTCTAGTCCAGCACTTCACCTTGAAGCATGGGTAAAGATAGCCTACCTTCTTTTTACCTTTTTCTTGAACGATTAGGTTAGGACCGGATATTTAGTACTTGTTTGCTAGTCATTGGTCCTACCCAATGCATTCCTCTTTGATAATGTATTCTTCTCTAACTGCTGCATAAAGATGTTTAGGGCTTTCCTAATTATTACATAACTTTAAAGAATATCATCTCAACCACATGAAAAAGAAGATGGAACTTTATATTATGGTCTGCAATTTTGAGAACACATCATAATCCTCTTTCACAAGAAATAGCATCTGTTTTTCTTTTAGTTTCTACTTAGATGAGACCCTCAAAAATTATAAATTGCAGTTATTGAGGGCTATAATGGCAATCTTGTTGAAAAGCTATTATTACCTTCGTCGAATGGTTGATTAAATTGTGAATTATTTTTTTTTTTTGAGGAAAAATAAATACATATGTAGAAGGAAATGAAGAAAATTTCGACCTTCTTTCTGTTACTAATTCTTTTTGTTGGTAACGCTTTTAGGGTAAACAGGTTTTATGGTTTGTTGCATCTACTCTCATGGACCTTGATGAATTGCTTGAATTATGGAACTTATTTGATCCATTGATTTGTGAAATGTGAATTTAGACATTCCTGGACTTACGAACCAATGTATAAACTAGAATGCTGTTATTAGTTCTTGCTATAAAAAAGAACCAGAAATGACATTTACTATTTAAAGTTTTATCCCTACAGAGGCATCTTACAAAATACAATTTTCATGTTGATTTTCTCCATATCATATTTGATTTCTGAATGTGTTTCTATGTGTTACGAAACTATTAAAGTGACAGCCAGATTTTATTTTTTTTCTCCTGTGTAAGTTAGATCAGCCATGGGGGTGATTGTCGTTATGTCAGAAAGCTAAATGTGATACTGCTAAGCATGACTAAGAGCCTGTTTGAGAGTGTGGTGATGGAAGCCCAACTACTAAAGTGTTTGGTAACACTTACAGTTGGGCTTTGGCAGCTTAGCAGATTTTTTTTTTCAGCTTCTACTCCACAGTTATAGCTTTTACTGCACAGCATCTGCAGCTTAAAAGCTACAGCACCTCACTCCCAAACACATCCTAAGTACTTGGATTAGTTTCTTGTTGGTGTTAAAGTTCTTTAACCATGTTTCTACAAACTTTGCCACATCTGTTTGTCTGGATTAAGGCTGCTTTGTTTTAGTGGTCAGCAGCTCAGCAATGCAAAGAAAGAAAAGTTAAGGGAAAGGATTTAATTTACTTCGCTGCCGTGAAAAGAGCATGCCTTTTAACTAATTGATTCAAGATGAGTTCATGCACATAGAAATAATGTAGCTTGCCTACTCTTTTTGATCTGACAGCCATGGCCACTAACTGTTATATTTTTTATGTAGAAAGCTGATTGCAATATTAGATGTTTCATTTTCCATTGTCGGCATGTGATTTAATGTGAACAATGAAGAATTTAATTGGTATATAGAGCAATTACATGCATGGATTAGAGCTGATTTATTTCAGATGTAGGCCATGACAATTGGAAAGTGGTTGATTTGCGGATTGTTTAATCCAGTAAAATTCCGAAGGAGGAAATTTTCATTCAATGTTATTTCCATTTATTTTGAACTTAGCATCTGGAAATCTATTTAATGTTATAAAACTATTTTTTGGATCAAACTATTGTGATGTTTCTGATACAAATAAATTTTAGTCATGATGGGGAGTGATATTTCTGTATTGAGAAATGCTGATGTATCCCTGTCTATATTAATATTGAGACATGTATATTTTGCTTGTATCCCGTTCTATATTTATAATTGAGACATGAATATTTTGCTTGTGCTTTTTTATCTTTGCGTTGAGTCTTCTGTCGTGAATGTAAATTATTCAAAAGTGAAGTGTTTATGCTTTTCTTCAGTGATTTTGCTTGAAGAGTTGTTGGATGAGATCTTGTAGTCCGAAAGAAGAGAAAATTATTTTGAAATTATCAATTTTTGAGTATATTGAAAATCTTTTGTTGCTATTTCTGTGCTCTTCCTGTCCGTGCTAAATTCTAGATTCACCGTCTTGTTTGGTATTGAAAGTATTGAAATATTGAAATTCGAAAACTATAATTATTGTAGGTAAAATATTATAATTATAAAATAAAAATTAATAATTTGTAGTAAAAATTATTTTTAAAAAATTATTTTGACGAAAAAATTAAAGATATTACAAATTTTTTATTCTAAAAGAATGAAACAAAATCAACCTAATTTTTAAAGGGAGTACATCAAGTTGATGCATTTTATAAACTATAAGATTGTGATCGGCTGTCAAACCAGAATTTAGAAATGTAAAAGGCATTTATCTTAAGAATAATAATGTTCATATTTTTTCCGCACAAAGGTGTAGGTGCTCTTATTTTTTTTCAGCGGACATGTTATTAAATTATATAGTTTAATAAAATCATTATTTGATTCAGTATAATGCTATATAGTTTTAATAACGCGTTTGTAAAAAAAAAAAATGAGGGCGTTTGCGTAAATATATTTTAATTGAATGATGTTCATATTCACTTCATGAATTGTTTTGAATTTTATATTTTATGTTTACTTAGTTTTGATACTTAATTGAGATACTCACTGGTATGTCACTGATTATTTAATGTGATGTGTATGGTATTAATGAATTTTATTATTTTATTAATTAATAACTTATTTTTTGTATGTGATATCAATAAGTATCTTAATAGAGTACTCAAAGTAAGTGTAGGATTACTCTTCTTAATGAATAATGCATTAACACACTAATTTATACGAGAATTTGTTTGTTGATTATTATTATTATTATTTTTATTAAAGTATTAAAATCCTTATGCAAGAATGATGACATTCATTCTGTTACAGTAACTTGATGTGTCAAAGTCTTTCATATCATCACTTCTTAGAGTATATATACCCATTAACCTTCTAAACCTTTTCACATGGATGGAGAGGCCGAGAGGGATTGGATTACTTTAAATAACAATAACAATATGCAAACCAAGTAAAACTCACCGGTATGGTGTCGTACGAAGAATATTTTAATTTGATTTTGCTTCGTCTGAATTTAGTTATAGACACTAAAATAGACTAACAAACGAAGTAATACAAAATTAACGCGCATGACCATAATTTGGTCTCAAAAGAGAAATTATTTCAATCGGTCAAGATTTTTACTTTTATTATTGCTTTATTTTCTTTTTAGTATTTAAATGATCGTGAAATAATAATTAGGTGTTATAGTATATCTTTTTACTATTTAAATTATTATAAAATAATAATTAGGCGCTGTACTGTAATATTTTACTACTAAAGAACTATAAAATATTACATTTTACTATCTTTCTGTTATTTAGTTGTTAATTGATCTATAAAATACTAATTATGCCCTTAATTTAAGGAGAAAAAACAAATAAATTCTAATAAAACCTAATATTATTTTACTGTTGTATCAAAAGCCTAAAAAGTTAAATAAAAGCTTACATTTATACAAAAAGACCTGCAACCTAAGGTTTATTGTAATATATTACAATAATTTTTTTTCAATTAAATATCAATTTAATTTTAATTGTTAATTATGGTTATCATTAAAATTTAACAAACATGCATACATATATACAAACAATCATTACATTTTAAATATTAAATAAAAAAGTTTATATTTAATTGATCACAAACAAATTTGTAGTTTTTTTAATTTTTTAATGCCCTTCATTATTTTATTGTCCAAGTTAAAATATACAATTACAAATTTACTTTGACAAAAATACCCTTTAGTTATGAATTTCCACAACATTGTCGTTAAGTTCGTTATCCCCTTGTATGAAACTTTAAAAACCTCCATCTCCGTCATCAACAGAAAACAGGAAATGTAAACAAAGATGAGCTCACACTCACAGTTTCAGCTCTCAGTTTTCACAAACTCAACACCAACTCAAACTCTCCACGAACACAAACACACGCTTTCACAAAGAGCATACATCCCCTCTCGCATCTACAGGCACCCTTCGGCTCTCCTCCTCGAGGTCTGCACATCCCTCAAAGAGCTCCGGCGAATCCTCCCTCTCATCATCAAAAGCGGCCTCTACGATCAACACCTCTTCCAAACCAAGCTCGTTAGCTTGTTCTGCAAATACAACAGCCTCTCCGATGCCGCCCGTGTTTTCGAGCCCATTCCCGACAGACTCGACGCCCTTTATCACACCATGCTCAAAGGGTACGCTAAATTTTCCTCTTTAGACGATGCCGTTTCGTTTTTAATTCGAATGAGGTATGATGATGTTGCCCCTGTTGTGTATAATTATACTTATTTGTTGAAAGTTTGTGGCGATGTGGGGGAGATTAGGAGGGGCAAGGAGATTCACGGGCAGTTGATAGTTAATGGGTTTTCGTTGGATTTGTTTGCGATGACTGGGGTTGTTAACTTGTATGCCAAATGTGGGCAAATTGATGAGGCGTATAAGATGTTTGATAGAATGCCTGAGAGAGATTTGGTTTCTTGGAATACTATTGTTGCTGGGTTTGCGCAGAATGGGTTTGCGGAGTTGGCGTTGGATTTGGTTACTCGGATGCATGAGGAAGGGCGGCAAGGTGATTTTATAACTATTGTGTCGATTTTGCCTGCTGTTGCAAATGTGGGGTCTTTGAGAATTGGGAAGGCTGTTCATGGGTATGCTATGAGAGCTGGGTTTGATTCGATTGTGAATGTTTCTACTGCTTTGGTTGATATGTATGCAAAATGTGGACGTGTTGAGACTGCTCGATTGGTTTTTGATGGGATGAAAAGTAGGAATGTTGTTTCGTGGAATTCAATGATTGCTGCATATGTAGAGTGTGGTAATCCCGAAGAAGCGATGAGAATTTTTCAGAAGATGTTGGACCAAGGAGTGGAACCAACAAATGTTACTATTATGGAAGCATTGCATGCTTGTGCCGATCTGGGTGATCTTGAGCGAGGAATATTTGTTCATAAGTTGTTGGATCAGTTGAAACTTGGAACTGATGTTTCAATGGCTAATTCATTGATTTCCATGTATTCCAAGTCTAAGAAAGTTGATATAGCTGCTGATATATTTTCAAAACTGCAGGGAAAAACACTCGTATCTTGGAATGCCATGATATTAGGTTATGCACAGAATGGTCGTGTAAATGAGGCTTTAAATTACTTTTGTAAGATGCGATCTCAGAACATAAAACCAGATTCATTTACAATGGTGAGTGTAATTCCTGCTTTGGCCGAGCTATCGGTTATACGCCATGCGAAATGGATTCATGCACTTGTTATAAGGAGTTGTTTTGAAAAGAATGTTTTTGTGATGACTGCTCTTATTGACATGTATGCAAAATGTGGAGCTGTGGGCACAGCACGAACACTCTTCGACATGATGAATGAGCGGCATGTGACAACGTGGAATGTCATGATAGATGGATATGGCACACATGGGCTTGGAAAAGCTGCCGTAGAACTGTTCGATAAAATGCTGGAGGGGCCCACAAAGCCAAATGATATTACTTATCTGTGTGCTATCTCAGCTTGCAGCCACTCAGGTTTGGTTGAAGAGGGGATTCACTACTTTACTAGCATGAAGAAAGATTATGGCATTGAGCCTGTAATGGATCATTATGGTGCCATGGTTGACCTTCTTGGCCGAGCTGGCCGCCTTAATGAAGCTTGGGATTTCATTCAAAAGATGCCCATTGAGCCAGGTATCACTGTGTTTGGTGCCATGTTGGGTGCTTGCAAGATCCATAAAAATGTTGAGCTAGGGGAGAAGGCTGCCAACAGGCTGTTTGAATTAGACCCAGATGAAGGTGGATATCATGTATTGCTGGCCAACATATATGCCGCGGCGTCAATGTGGGACAAACTAGCCGAAGTGAGAACTATAATGGAGAAGAAAGGGCTCCAGAAAACTCCCGGCTGCAGTTTAGTGGAGTTGAAAAATGAGGTTCACAGTTTCTGTTCTGGAAGCACAAGCCATCCTCAATCCAAAAGGATATATACTTTCCTTGAGACATTAATTGACAAGATCAAAGCAGCTGGTTATGTGCCCGATACCAATTCCATTCATGATGTAGAAGATTATGTTCAGGAGAATCTGCTCAGCAGCCACAGTGAGAAGCTGGCTATTGCATTCGGACTTCTAAATAGCAGTCTGGGCTCAACAATACACATTAGGAAAAATCTACGTGTTTGTGGTGATTGTCATAGTGCAACCAAGTACATTTCCCTTGTGACTGGACGTGAAATCATAGTACGGGATATGCACAGGTTCCATTGTTTCAAGAACGGAGTATGTTCTTGTGGGGATTATTGGTGATTTTTCCCTGATATATGAACAATTCTTGTTGCCATCATGAGCTATTAGTGTAGATTTCATTGGGACAGTTTTCGACTGCAGATACACTTAAGTTCCTGATAAAATTTTGATGATTCTTTTAATCTATAGAACTTGAAGCTAATCGGGTATTGCTTCCTGATTGGCTGATAAACAGAGGTTTCACTGAGAAGGCACACTTGAAATTTGGAAGATCAGCTGGCATCTGTGTTCCTGAGCAGCAAACCTGAGGTACTTACTGTATAATCTTGGATTTGTTCTATCAACACCACGTAGTTGTATGTTCTTATTCATTTTTAGTGTAGCAAACTGACAGTTGTTGATCAAAAGAAAAAAAATTACCTCCCTCAGTATATGCATATTTTTTTAAAAAAAGACAAAATAATTTCATATCAAATTCAAATGTTTGCTTATGTAATGCCACCTCACTGCACTTTACTATCCCCCACGTGATGTGCACAATTATTTCATATTTTTATTTATTTTTTCAGTTAATATAAGCTTTTCTGTTGATTTTATTGAGATCGAATTAGACATATGTGTCAACTTGTCGATAACAGGACTGAAGGTGCTGTCTTCTTCCTATTTATTCGTAAGTTTTCAACACCGATCATAATTCTTTCATATTAAAAATTAGGCGACTAGTGCTACATTCAATGGAATTTTTCAGTTTTTTGATATTTACTTTCTAACACCGAATATAGCTTTTTGATATTGAAAACTAAGGGATTGGTATTTGGGGTTAGATTTTGCTGATGTCACTAAGGGGGTAGCCAAGCTGACTTTTCTTAGAATTATGGTAGTGACAAGATGGGTGAAATTTACTAGTGCGACCTGAAAATCTACCGGTCCAACCTAGAAACCAATTTGCCCAACTTGAAAATCTACTAATCCGACTTGAAAATATATTAATCCAACTTAGAAACCTTAATTGCCGCCCTGGAGATCTGCCAAGCCGACCTGAAAATATGTTTTTCCAAGTCATGTCAAACCTGCTCTAAACATGTCCCATTCTTTAGCGAAGTTAAGTGACATGACCTTTTAAACCACCCTTAACAGGTACAATCTGCTTGCAACTGTTGAGGAGGTGAGCTAAGATCAAGGAAATAACTGACTACGAAGATAAGTCTATTTAAGCTAGAGGGGGCATCATAGGTTAGCAAATTCAATTGAGATTGAGAACCCTACAAAACATCAACCACATGACCATCTACTTCTACATGATCTTCAACAACACCCAAAATCCCATGACTTCAGCTTATTTTTAGTTTTATCAATTCTTTTTCCTTCCCCTATATACAAAATATCTGATTTAAGTAGCAGAGGATTTATGCCGGCACCCTCTTCGATGTATTCTAACCATGTTTTGCGGTTGGTGGGTGGAGAGTTATGTTCAGATCGACGTTTGAGTTAGTATTCATGTCGTTGTCCCCTAGAAAATAAATTCAACTTTTGAGTTCGTTTTTCAACATCAACAATTTATGACCAAAGATTTATGTTTTACAAATATAGGCACCTCAAGCTTTCTATTGAACTATTAAAATTCTGAGCATTAAATTCATTAGAATTTCAGAAGTTGGAATACCGTTTCTGTAAAATAATGAATTTCTGCAGTAGTTCCAATTTGGATGATTTTTCTTATTGGTAAAAGATATTCAAAAATTTTGAAAATTTTATTACGCATGCATTCAAAGATAAAGGGATTTCTGAATGTAATTTCGACTCTTTATAACTATGAGAAAATTTTATTTCAAATCCCACATGGTTGAATAGAATCTCTACAAAGTTTTGGAATTCTGGGGCTAATAGATTACCAGATGAATTTCAAAATGTTTAGGATGATCAAAATTTTAATTGTTTAGCAGGTTTGATGTTTTGGTGTCTAACATGGTTGAGGTATAAAGGAATACTATTAAGTTATGATTGCATGATGATATTGATATGAATATTATTCTAATGATTATAGTGGTAGGTGAGCTCATGTTATTATTGAGATATTAATTGCTTGATTCATATTGAGATGAGTGAATTTATACATAAAGTTTAATATATATAAATGATAATATTAGTGTTTGTATTATAAATTGGCATTTTATAGTTTTCTTATTATGATATATCTCGATCTTTATTATTATTTTTTTCATGCGAACATATTTTTAAGCCGTGAGATTTAATAGTGTCAATTTTTAAGTTTATTAAACCGCATGACTTTATAGTGTATTGAAAATTAACTTTACTTGCCGTGTAGCTTAATAGCGTGTCTGTATTAAAAAAAATAGGGTGCCTGCACTTGATTTTATATATTTACAGTCTTTCTATAATACAAATATCCTTACTTTGTTAAAGTGAGAATGTTATTGAAATACCAAAAAAACACATATTTTAACACATTGAAAATTATGTATATATTTTTTGTCTGTTAGTGTATTAAACTATGTGTTTTGTTTTTTTACTAGTATTTTCACTTTAATAAAGTAAAGATACCCTCACTATAGATTATATATATATATAGTAGTTTTTTGACCCAAAATTTTAAAGTGCAGAAAAGTCCGAGAAAACTTTAAAACCGTATGATTTTAAAGGCTTATAGTTTTAAGTCTTTTAAACCATACGGTTTAAAGTTTTTCTAGACTTTTCCGTATTTTAAAATTCCAGACTAGAACATACATACATACATACATACATACATACATACATACATACATACATACATATATATATATATATATATATAATTCAAATATATTTTAATTAGATGAATTTCTTTTTAAAATTATACTTTTTCAAAACTGTTTTCCAAGTGACATTAAAAAATACTTGATTTCCTATAAATTGTAGTTGAAAAGCTTTGTTAATTAAATGTTTTATAAGAGTATTTTATTGATAGATTATTTATTGGTTGATATTAAAAAAAGAAAAGAAAATTGTGTTTAAAGCTTTAGTTCATTGTACGTAGTTATTATTACTGGTATAATTAAACAGCTAGTTATATTACCATTGTGTACGCCTATATTGACTATTATTGAACGGTATAGTATCCTGATTGATTAATTGGCCAAATCGTTGAGATTACAGGCGATATATTGATTGGTCAGGTCACCAGCTGGACAAGTGCAATTGATTAAAAGAAGATTTTATTATTAATTGGTACTTGTCTAAAATGATTATGTATGTTTTATCGTACGTGTACATCATATCATACGATGATTATTGTTTTCAATTCAAATTTACTGACTAGCAAAATAAAATTATTTAAAAACCACAGGACTGGATGAAGATGGTATTTTACTAGTGGTCAAGTAATGTTTTCGAAGTAGTATTATACTAAGCTTTACGAACGGTTTTATTGAATCAAATTAAAACCTAATAGTAATTACTGGTGTGAAGTTATCAAAGGAAACTCTACCTACGAGATAATTGTACTTGGCAAATTTGATTTTTTTTTTAATTGATGAAAAAGCATAAATTTTACAAAATAACAAAAACAATGTCGATATTTCATGAAACTAATTTTGAACTAAAATCACTTTTAACTGACTTTGAATTAAAATCACTTTAACCAAACACTAGATAGCTGCTGGACTGTTGGACTATAATCCTGAAGGAGCAAAATTCTTCTTCAAGCTCCCAAAGGTTCGAACGCCAGACTCGTATCTGAAAAAAACACACCCATGTTTAAGCCAGCATTTGGTTCATGGGACGCGAAAATATAGGAAAATTAAAGTTAAATATTGTTTTTAGTTCCAATTTTTTTTTTTTTGTCTCTTATTTATTAGTAAGATAGAATCTTGTAGTTCCTTCTTGAGAATTAACGTCTTGAGTCTCTATTAATTAACTCAAAAGGCCTATATTTACAAGCACTTTCAACTTGAGGGAGATTTAACCGTCTATTTTTATTTTGAGGTTATTTTGGTCTCCCCCATTTAGTTATCTGTGACGTGACCTTAAGTAACTGCAGTCCTACAAAGTCTCCAGCTCAGAATGCCTTTATTAAATTTACTGACACACAGTGCTGTATAAGTGACTATGTTTCATGGCACTTGCAAATTATATAAACACAATAAAAATGAATCCATTGACGAACTTATAATTGAGTGATATAAGTCACCTTTTTTTTTTTTTTGAGAAGTGATATAAGTCACCTTAACTCATGAATTTGGGCTTTTTATAACATCTTGAATAAGAATGGCAAAAGTTCGGGTCGGGCTTGGGAGTAACCAAGCGTGACCCAATTGAAAAAATTTAAAGCTCGATGCTAAATAGACCCGAATATTTTATAGTTAAGGTCAGATCGAGCCCAATTCGAATCAGGCCAATATCGGATGGGGCTCAACCCGACTATACTGAAATAGTTTTCATATTATTATAATGTTATATTATTTTGTAATGTTTTGTTTTATATTCATGTTATTTTAATATTTTCTTCTATACATGCACCTTAATTAACAAGACAAATACAAAATATACAATACAATTAATCACAAAATAATTCCCAAAACAACCAATTCATAGTAATAATTCTTTAAATTCAATTCCATAATCAAACGTTAAAAACACACAATGCGATTAAATTAAAAAAAAAACCCAATTCAATTCCACAATCATTTCAATCCACACACAAATCAAATCTAAAATTCAACATGAAAAATACACAATGTCATTAAATTAAAAACACACAATATAATTTAAATAGGGCCAGATCAGGTCAGGTCAAGTCGGCTTAAGCCCGACCCTGACCCAAATTTATTCAAGCCTAAAAATTTTAGCCTAACCCTGACCCGAAACTTAAAAATTCAAGTCAAAACTCTAAAAATTAGAGTCGGGTTAATTTAGTAAAAACATAGTTGGGTCAAATTGCTAAGGCTAATGTTGAATTAAGTGATAAACAATTTTTTACTCCTATAAAAAAAAAAATTAAAGAGAAAGAAAGCATCAGAGCACCTGCTCCCTCCGGATTTCAAATTACGAGGACATATGAATACGTGGCAGCTTATTATAGCCCAGTTATGGAATCACCGAAACGGCAACGTATCGGCGAGTTGAAACTTTGTCTCACCACGCGTTTGGTTTTCGAGAAAGTGTCTTCTCCGCTGGGAAAATTTTTAACCTCTCTTATTTTCTTCTCGGGAAAAAGGAATAGGAAAAGGAAAAATAAAATAAAATAAAAACCCTAATCACCTGAGAAATGAATTGAAGAATAACACACGGCTTCCCTCATTGATCGTCTTAAACGCCGCCGTCTCAGAGCATCTCTTTCGACGATCAGGTATCATCAACACACGATTCCGCTCAGCTCAGGTGTCTATCTGTTCCTTCGAACTGAGAATTTGGAACATTAAATTATTAAATAGAGATTTTCAAATCTTTGCAGTGAGTTGCTAGTTTGAGTGTTTTGATAGAATAAAATATATTTTAGTAATTTTTGATATGGTCAGCATTTTTGACCTTGTTTTGTAGCTTTCTTATTTCATGCATGTAGAAAAATTATTCCATAGATTTGATTGCTTGCCATTTCTTTTTCAAAAAATAATATTTGGGCATTACAGGGATCAATTTTTTTTTAATTTGTTTTTGTTCTAGTAATTAAATGTATTGGTGTTTTCTTTGAGGTTTAGTATTGTCATAGCTTGTAGAATGGAATCACCAGCTGTCGGGTATAAGTGCGTGGGTTGGATGGTAAGCATTAGCTACCGAGTAAAAACGGGAGTTTACAAAGCATTTTTAACTTTGTGCTTTCAAAATCAAGAAGAAGCTTGTTTGAAAACAAGGTGTTCAGCCTTCTCAACATTTACCTCTTGGGTTTGGGTCTCATGTAATATGCGTGTGTTGTTAATTAATAAAATTAAAAAAAAAAGGCAGACGCTTGTTCAATGACGTCAAATGTAGAGATACTATGGTTTAATGTTGGGAATTTTCAGAGCTGTAGAGCAAGCTGGCTGTACTCTGATAACACTTAAGTTGTTGTTGATGCTATATTTAAGTTTTTGTTTGTATAATTGTAGTTTCAGTTAGTTAAAGATATGTGATATGTGCTAAAATTTAACTTGTCTATCATGTCAAACTTTAAGGCCTTCCAAGTAAGAGATGGAGTCTTTATTACTGTTAACATGAATAGGCCATATTGGTTACTGAAAGGGCTTGATTAGTGGGAAAGCTTTTGTTGATGAATAGCTCCTTCCCACTTTCAACAAAATATTTCCAAGTTCATCTTCTTACCAAAGTAAGATACTCCTAAGGTCATGCTTTGCATGGTCAGATGCTCCTGGGATTGGTAAATCCTCCAGTTATGCATGATTTTGTATTTTGCAGTAACAGAAATGGTACTGAACAGTAATCATAAGGGGTCATTGAAATGTATGAATGCATTCCCTACACGGGGTCCTTGGAATTAGCCTTTGAACTTTGGAGGTAGTTGGAAAGCAGGGAAAGTTTAATTTCAATGTTCATGCCCAGATTTTGGTTATGTCTGCATATTAGGGCAATATTGAGTTGAATCATTTTTGTCATTTTTATTTTTCAGTGTCAGTATTTTTTATTTGTTATGCTCCTTTAGCTCATGAGTTTTCTATTTTTAATGTTTGTATAGTGGCTATAGCTGCAGTTTGTGGATCCTATTTTGATTGAATCATTTTTGGCCCCTTTGCATAAAGCTTGGTTTAACCGTGATTTTACGAACTACAAACTTCTAGCTGCAATGTTCTCCTGAAAATATTGAACTGGTCAGGAATTAGACTTATAGGAAGTTTGTACATTCTTTCAGTTTAGCACAGTTGGATTGAGGGAATAAACTAGCACCTTGAAACCTATGTTACACACTGTGATTAATTTCTTTCCAAGGTATGACTGCTTCTCTGGGTATGATTGCTTAGGTTAATTTTTTCTTTTCTTTCTTTTCATTGTTTTCTATTGAACAAGATGAGAAGCGGCCAATCAAAAATATGGAATAGAGAACATCATCATAAGCCTCTTGAAGGAATCTTAACCATCAGGTGTCACTCAACCTTTATCTTCACTATTCTGAAAAATGGCATTATTTACTTTGCTTAGTTTCTTTGAAACTGCATTTACTATCATTGATTGTGCAGTCACCTTGCTGTATTTGTAGTACTTGTGCATTATGTGTTCTCTCTTATATTGCTTCTACTTGATACCATTTAGATATTGTTGCGGCTGCAAAGCTCTTTCTTAACTAAAGAAAGATTTGAGCTTCTTTTGTTAATTTTGAATTAACCAATTGTCTTTACGTCTATTGACCAAATAGGTAGTTATATTTTTTCTTCCTGGTTTTAGGAATGGATCAATATGAGTATCAAGGACAGAAAAAGGAGATGAAGCATAAAGGAAGAAATGTTGTGTGGTCGATTGCAATGGACAAGTGTCTAATTGAAGCTCTTGCTATTCAGGCTAGAACTGGGAATAAAATTGACAAGTGCTTTAATGAGAATGCATATACTGCTGCCTGTATTGCCGTCAACACCCGTTTTAATTTAAACTTAAATAATCAAAAGGTTGTTAACCGTCTAAAGACAATTAAGAAAAGGTATAAGGTAATGAGGGATTTGCTGAGTCAAGATGGATTCCACTGGAATCCCAATACAAAGATGATTGAATGTGATGATGATGATTTATGGAAGAGATACATCGCGGTAATTCTTTCCCTCTAAATTTTAAACTCACCAAATTGTGCATTTTCTTATCTAATACCAGTGAGTTTTAATTATATGGATTAGGCACACCCTGATGCAAGAGGATTTCGAGGGAAGCAGATTGAGATGTATGACGAACTGAAAATAGTTTGTGGCAATTATCAAGCACCAAGTCGTTGGGCTAAGACAAAGGACGGAAGCCATCCAACCGAGATTAGGAACTGTGAAGATGATTCTGCTTCATTCCTTTCACCTAGTTCAGAAGAGGCGAGTGATACAGATGGAACAGAGTCGTATACTGGATCACCCGAATATATGCCAGATGGTAGTCAAGATCCTCCTCTAGTACCACCTTTGAGACAACTTCCAAAAAGGCCTCGTGGCTCGGATGCTCTTCAGGATGCCATGTTGGCAGTGGCATCCAGCATACGAAAGTTGGCTGATGCAATGGAGCGAAGTAAGACTGCAATCAATGCTTCAGAACTTTTACAGGCTGTAATGGAGATCGATGGCCTGGAAGAGGCTAAACAGATGTATGCTTTTGAGTATTTGAATGCAGATCCGATTAAAGCCAGAGCCTTCATGACATACGATCCTCGAATGAGGAAGATATATTTGTTCCGGCAGTTTTGGTGGTGGAAGTGACAAGGGGCTAGCTTGGGATATTTTGGTATATACATTACAAAATTGTGGGAATATTACGATTGGTGAATGTTTATGCATAGGATGTTTTCTCATTGACGTTTGGAAGTGAATGTACAGATGTTAGATGTTCTCAAGGTTACGATTTAAGGATAGAAGCTGTTTGCGCCGCGCCCAGAAAAGTTTCCAGCCTCTTTGCTGCCTTGATGGAGTGAAGCTAATTGTGGGTATAAGGTCTTCACTTATTTTGTTTCTCTTCCTCGTAAGGCATCCACACCGCATTGTTCTTGCACAACAAGCTACTTGTAGACCCTAATTTTTTTTTTGTTAACACCACCGAACATTATTGTATTGATCCTCTACTGCCAACTCTGTTCGAGGTCAGTGTCTTGTGCAATTTTTGCATCAGGCTGCTTTTTATGTTTGAAGCCTTTTCTGTACTTTTTATCTAATTTCGTTTAAAAGTTTGAGTTTAGTCTGGAGTAATTTGTTTGATCGCGATGATGCCCGTTAAGAGTTCTCTTCAACAAATAGGCTGAGGGATATGAGTGAGATGTGGCGAAAAGTTCTGTTTATAAATAGTCTAAGGATTCGATTGTTACAGTTTTTCAAGTAGAGTTTATTTAATTAAAATTTTTGTTAGTAGAATTTTTATACATAGAATTTTTACCTAAAAAATTCTAGTTATTTAGTTCTCAATAAGAATTTTTATTAAAAATTTATGGAATTATTTAATAGGAACGTTTTTTAAAGTTATGTTATGAAAATAATAAAATAAAAATATCAAATAAATAAAGAATATTTTAGATATTTTAATTTTTTAAAAAATCTTTCAACTTTTATTTTAAAAAATTAAAAATTTGAGTTTTTATTAGTAGAGGTAAAATAGTTAATTTAAACTTCAAAAATTCTATCAAAAAACAACTAAACAATAACAAAAATTATGATAATAATTTTCATGATTAAATAATCACTTATAATCATTAAATAAATTATACCAAATATACACTTAATATGGGCTCAATTTTACATCTCTTAATTATCCTCTTAGAACCCCCTTTCAGTTATAATTAAAAATAAAAATTGAGCAGAATTTATGAGAGCAAGACTATAATTGTAGTAGGCAAATGAAGTGCTAAGAGCAATTCTCAGAGATTCTGGCCTCAGCTTTGTGAATCCGGCCCCACGTTTGCTTTAAAATTTGAATTAACTGACAACATTTGATTCCCTAACTTACAGGAAAATCTCAATTAAATACTGTTTGTGTTTTTGTCTAAATCTAAATATGTTTGAATTTGGTTAGAATTTAAATAGGTCTGAATACATATATCAAAATAACATATTTATTTTTCCTTTGCTAATATCTGAATATAAGTTTAAAATTGTTTGTTTTTTAAAAATAAAACATATGAAATATAATGTTTTGACATATATAACCTTATAAATATTAACAATACTTATGTTTTATTAATTAAAATATGTTTACTTAACAAAGCATGAAAAATAAAACATATATCTATTATCTAATACACATTGATATATGACACTTATAATCTTATATTTAGTATATTATATTGATTTTTTTTGTTAATTACATAAGTCAATCAAGAATTGTTTAATCATTTGAATTAAAATTAATGTATTAAATAAAATTTAAAATATATTATAAAAACTGTAAATATAAATACAAAGAGATGGACCTATATATATTATAAAACACACTCATCTAAAATTCTATTATGTTTAAAATTCTCATTCACAAAAAAATGGATAAAATAAAAAAATTCATATAATAGGAAATAAATTTATTTAAGGGAAAAGAAGAACCACACCCCCAACATTTAGACAAAGAGACAAAAAACTCCCTAACGTTTCAAAAAAGACATTTACACCTCCATTCACTGACGGAAATAGTTACTTTTAACGGAAATAGTAATTTTAATAAATAATTACCGTTATACCCTTTAGCCATAAAAAAATAATTGTTAATTGTCCAATTTATCCTTATATTGTTAATAAAATTATAAATATACCCTCATTGCCCAATTTCTCTATTTAAATTTTTATCAAATTCTCTCTTCAAGTCAAATAAATTTAATCAATTACTCAAAAATAAAAATAAATAAAATTAGTTATTAATGCCATACGAATAACAATTCTCTACATGTCAATCATTTAAACTTGTATAATCAATAAAATAAAAACGCCTGGGTACAATAATAATTACAGAAATCTTATCTTAATTGTATTAAATAACATATCCAATAGACATAAAAATTGATAATGAATTAAATTTATTTGGCTTGAAGAGAGAATTTGATAAAAATTTCAATAGAGGAACTAGGCAATGAGGGTATATTTATAATTTTATTAACAATATATGGACAAATTAGACAATTAACAACTAATTTTTTATGTGCTAGAAGGATATAACGGTAATTTTATGTTAAAATTACTATTTCCGTTAAAAGTAACTGTTTTCGTCAGTGAATGGGGGTGTAAACGTCTTTTTTGAAATATTAGGGGGTTTTTTTTATCAATTTGTCTAAATGTTGGGGATGTGTTTGTCCTTTTCCCTTTATATTAATTAGGGTATTAACGGAGATAATATCAAAGTTCCATTCAAATATTTTACCATTCAGATAAACGTTAAAATATTTGACTTTTTTCATTTAGATTTAAACATCTTATAATTAGATATAAGTGATAAAAAAAACAAACATATTAAAAACTATAAAAGTCTAAAAATAAGTAAAATTCAAACTTAGGACAAAAAACAAATAACCCCTAAGGCTATAGTTTATGTTTCGGTAAACATCATTTTTGTAAAACTCTAATGGCTATATAAAGAGAGGTATTTTACAATTGTAAAAGCACAATACAGAACATAAAACAGAGAAGCAAAATTCGACCTCCTCCCTAGAGAACTCGGATCTGGTACATAATGTTGTGTTGATTTATTTTCTTGTCTTCTTCATTCAATTCTTGTAACGAGACTATTTCTTTTCATCTCTATGGAGAGTCTATGTAGATCTTGTATCGCTAGACATTAAAAAATTGAAGAATTACTATTGGTTACTTTGCGAAGTGGCTTTAGGATTAAGGATCAAGAGGGGTATCAGTTATTCAAGTGAAGGAAATTCAATCTAAGGTTGAGTAAGCTATATGGTGATAAACTGTAAGTGAAAGTCTTAAGTTTCGTTAATCTATAGGTTATAACATTTCAACTTAATAAATTATTTTTCATCTACGCGTGGCCTCGAGGATGTAGGATTGTTTAATCCAAACCACATAAAAATCTCTGTGTCATTTAATTTTTGTAATTGATTGTTCTGTCAGCAAAATTAATGTTTATGATGTGGATGAATAGTAACTAAGAATCGAGTTTTTTGAAAATTAATCTAGCGTATTCTTAATATAATTAGGTTAATTATATTGGAGATTTCTCAAGCTTTATTATTTTAAGGAATTTAATTAATGATTTCTAGGTTTTAATTGTCTACATCTATTGATAATAGATTTAAATTCCTTTTAAATTGTACTTTGTTTTTATATTTAAAATAAAGTATTCTCATTTAGAGGTTCCGAAAAAAAGAAAAAAAAAAAGAAGAAACTTTCAAGCAGTAGTTTCACAAATCAAGGGAAACGTCAAATCACAGGAAATAGAAAATATAAAGCAAGAAATCTGAATAAATTTTCCTTAGATTAACCAAATTCTAGTCTTAAAAGGCTAGGATTTTGTTCCAAATAAGAATTTCTTTTCTCATATAATTTTTATAAATCTGAATATGAATAAATATGATGTGCTTGCTTTGCTTGTCTTCTAAGAAATATATAGAGCATTTAATGAATTTTTTATTTAAACTAACTTCTTCCTCTAAATAAATCTTATGCACCAATTATAAAATCTTGTCACTAATTGACTTACTAAATTAATCATCTAATTAAACTAGAAAATAATATTCCTAATAAATTAGAATTTCATTAAGTTAGCTAGGTATTTAATAAATTAAACCCTATTACATGATATTCAGTAAATAAAATTTCAATTTATTATACTTATCATAAGATATCAACTCTATAAATAATAGACTTAACACAATTAATTAGTGAATACTCGTTAAATACTCATTAAATGCATAAAGCTAAGATGATATAATATCTTAGTCATTAAATGCAAAAAGCTATGATGATATAATATCTTTAAGAAGACCATGAATGTAGGACCTACGTTAACAAAAAAGACAATTTGAAAAGCCATTTGCATCTCTAGAAGAAAGAGCGTTAATCTTTGAAGGAGAGAAATCCTGCCAAGGGCTGTGAGTACGTTGACGACCCAAGTTTGACTAAAGACTTTTGCAATGCAAGTACATTGCAAATGGTCAAAGAGGGATGAAGAGAAGGAGATGGACCGTCAGCATGAAATCAGACTCTAACCAAATATTGAACCAACCCCTATTAAAGGCATTTTCAACAACCAGAATGATAGCAAACAAATAAAATTTTTAATTAAATTATTAATTAATAGTACAATAACTCAAAATTAAAAATATGTTTTCTTTGATTAATTTAAAAAAAAATTTCAAACTCTAGAACTAGACATCCGCATCTATTCCATTAATCCGTTATCTAATTAGTTAGCTAGGTACTATTTTAGTTAGTTTAGAAAGGGTACTGTTTGATCATTAACATCGCAAACTTGATGAAATCGTAATAACTACAATACAATAAAATTTAAACAAATACCCTCTCCTTACCCATGTGAGCAGGTTAGTTCTAAACATTCCATAAATATTATGATGAGAACATTCAAGTCTTTTTGACAATTTAAATAAAAAATTATGTTTCTAGAAAATGCCGAGACATCGGACAACAGAGTCGGAGTTCTCTGTCTACGTAGTGGGAAATCTAATCCCCCAATGAAACACAGCATACAAGCGTTGATGGAGTAGAAGATCTCACTCGAGGCACTGTTGGAGGATTCGGGACACTCAGCATGCCGTGAAGGAAAAGTTAAGTGAACGGTTGCAGTGGAGAAAGGAGAAAAAAGAAGCAGATTTACTAAAGACTAATACCTAAATTGATGCATGACTTTGATCGTCTGTTGATAATGATTTATGACGACTTAAAGTGAATCCGACAATTTAACATCATGCCAATTTAACATCCATTAAAATGACATAGCGAATTTAATATTGATTGACACAGAACGGCGTTCATATTTACATCTTTCGTTCGTCATTCCTTTCTAAGAAACTAAGAAATAATTTTCTGACACGACATATGCATAGAACAGGCAAAGACCTAAACCACTTGACTGAAACCGAGCTTGCTATCACCTAAGATTCTAGTCTTGAGTCTTTATTGGCGGGCCTTGATCGTCTGTTGATAATGATTTATGACGACTTATAGTGAATCCGACGCTATAGAATGAAATATTTTTAATTGATCTAAATTAGAAATCATGCCAATTTTAGAATAGTAGAAATCAAGTGAAAAAATTGTCACTTCTAGTATGATGACTAATAGTTCAAGAAAATGGAGATGTTTTATTTTACTAATAGTCGAATTCTTGACCTTGAGAATAGTTAAGTTGAGGAGGTGTCATCACTCAACCAATGAGTGCGTGGCTTACCAAGAAAATTCAACATGCCGTGGGGAAGAAAATTTTAGAGTTGTAGTGAAAAGTCACCAAGACAATGACATTCCCTAAGGTATGCAGAATACTCAACTTGCCGTGAAAGGAAATTCAAGTGCGGAAAGGAGAAAAAAAAAGAAGAAAATTAATCCATTGACCCATTAGATGACAAATTATAGAAAATGAAAGGAAATATAAACACAGGTCAAGTTCGATAGATCCTATTAAAGATATATATATTTTTTTGGTGGGACGTTGCCTCTTCAGAAGTTAATTTTTGTTGGCCAATGTCTTAATCATCAGTTCCAAATTTTATTACTTTTGCATCCATGCTATTCATGCATTTTTCAGTAACGATAGACTCTCGCTAGTTTGGAGTTTCCATGAGCCTCTGTCACGCCATAGTCGTACACAGAGATGGTAACTTATGATACAATTAATACATGAATCTGACTCCGAATTGGCGATTTTGAATTGACCTAAATTACTCTCACCATTATTATTTGTGCTATATTTTTAAAAAAATGTTTTCTTTCTTTTCGGTTCAATTTCTTTTTTGGGTATATTGTAGGAACATATTTTTTGAAATGAAAATTTTGATAACTTTAAAAGAAGTATACTAATAACAATTCTGCGAACAAAATTAAAGATAACAAAATTTTTTTATCCAACAACTATGAGTTCAAATTATCTGAATATCCATTATAATGATACATGATCAATTTTAATTTTAGTCGACTTAGGGCCAGTTTGGGAATGCTGTAGCTTTTAAAATAATTGATATTAGCTGTGCTGTAGAAATAATCAGCTGTGAAGATAATCAGTTAAGTGTTTGGTAAATTTTATTTTCAGAAGTACTGTGAGTTTTGAAAGCATTATGAACGTTTGGTAAATTTTACTATTAAACTGCTGAGAGAAAATAAATGACTAAAATATACATAATATAAGATAAAATTTACTTATACATAGAATATTTTTAATTGTGTATTATAATAATTTTTACTAAAAATAAATTTATAATCTATTGATTTTACTTTTTTATTTTTTTATCTTAAAAAAATTGATAATTAAATTAATAATACAGTGAGACAAATTTAATAATAATTCGACCAACAAATTGATATTAATAAATTTATATTGATGAATTATAATAAAAATTTATTAAAATATTTATTTTGTTTCCAATTTGAATAAGGATAATTTTGGGTTTAGCTAATAATTTTAAAGATATTTATGGAATTGTATTAAAGAATAAAATTGATTCTCAAAATTAGAATCTAAAAGTCACTTATTTCCTGCTTTTCAAAATCAGCTGTAGGAGGGGCTGATTTTAACAAAAGTGATTTTAATTTTTTTTTATCAAAAACTAAAATTAACTTTTAAATTTTTAAAATTACTTTTAAGCCTCCTAAAAGTAATTCCAAACGGGCCCTTAGAGCAGTCTCCAAAAATACATCTCTCTTTCGTCATTCTTATGTTAAAAACTAAAGAAATAATTTTCTGACACGGCGTATGTACAGAGCGTGCAAAGACTCCTAATTATTAGTCTTGAGTCTCTGAAATTGACCTTCTGTTGACTATAAGTGATGATGACTAATAGATGATACGAAATGAAAGGTTTTTAATTGATCTAAATTGAAAATCACGTCAATTTTAGTAAATCCAAATTCATTAATTTGTCTTGTGTTTGTGTTTGATTAATTAGTTGATCGTGCCGAAATTGACACTTCTACTATCGTGACTTTGTTTCCATTAAAATTGATTCAATTATCATCTTTTTTTCACTAGTTTTTTTTTTAATTTAATAAACCTCGGCCAAGGAATGGAATTCACCATTTTTCGCCAGTTGTTTGTAAGATTTGTTTGAATTTTGAGTTGATATCATATCGAAATAATATTTATCATTTTTTTTTAATTTCAAGTGGTCTGGACCACTTCGGAATTATGTTTTTCATTTGTTCAAACAAAAATAAAAATGATTGTATTACTCATTTACTCATTTTCATTTTTCCCCTGTGCTAATTAATTAATCCTCACGTTTGCTAAAAACGTATTTTCGGTGGTGACGGAATGGTAAGAGTTTATGACATCACATCAAATAATAAAAAATAAATATTATTAAGACTAACTTTTGTTGACTTAAAAAAAAGCAAAAAAGAGTCCAATGACTATATTGTTTGAATTGCTGCAATTTGCCTATAAAAGCAAACCAAGATCCTTAAATTTCTTCACATCTACAAAGCTAAACAAATTTTATTTTTGAGAAAACCATGGGTTTATCCTCCATATGTTTATTGACAATATTCATACGATTGGTTTTTTCCTTCATTTTCTTTAATTTAACAATTGCTAACGTCACTACTTCTTCTATGCTGCCACTCTGCCATGATGATGAGCGCTCTGCTTTGTTGCAATTCAAAGAAAGCCGCATCAGTGGTGATTTTTATGCTTGGAAATTTGATTGTCGTCCTACAATGGCATCATGGAAGCCAGAAGAAGGTAACGTTGATTGCTGCTCTTGGGACGGCGTTCATTGCAATAAGAACACTGGTCATGTCATCAAGCTTGACCTCTCCCATAGCTGCCTTTTTGGTTCTATCGACTCTAGCAGCAGCCTTTTCAAGCTTGTCCATCTGGAGTGGCTTAATCTTGCTTTGAATGACTTCAATTCCTCCGAAATCCCACCAGAAATCATCAACCTTTCCAGGTTATCATACTTGAACCTCTCTGGAACTTCTTTAGCTGGTCAAATACCATCAGAAATTCTAAAGCTCTCCAACTTGGTGTCCCTTGATTTATCACAAAATGATGTTCCTAGTGGTAGACTTGAACTCCAGAAGCCCAGTTTCGTAAATTTAGTCGAGAAGTTAAGCAATCTAAAAGCACTTGATCTTGGAGATGTTTCTATTGATTCAACAATACCTCATAGCATTGGAAATCTATCTTCTTTGACGTTTGTTTCTCTTCGAAACTGTGAATTGCAAGGTAATTAAATTTTATATATTTTCTCCTTAATTAATATACATGCATGTTATTGTTAAATATATATATATATTTTACTCGAAAATTGCCAATTGCAATGTTAAATTCATTTGTAAAAATTATTATTATTTTTAATTTTCTACTTAAGCAATGTGTTCTTTTTTTTTTATACAAATTTCAGGAAGAATTCCATCTTCACTCGGTAATCTATCCAAGCTCTTTCATTTAGACCTTTCACTAAATGAATTACAGGGTGAGCTGCCTGTTTCCATTGGTAATCTTCATTTATTGAAAGAACTAGATCTCTCTGCAAATTTTTTGTTGAGTGAGTGGCCTGTTTCCATTGGAAATCTTAGTTCTTTGAAAGAACTTGACCTTTCACAAAATAAATTTTTTGGTGAGTTGCCTATTTCCATAGGAAATCTTGGTTCATTGAAAGAACTCGACCTTTCACAAAATGGATTTTTTGGTGAGTTGCCTACTTCCATTCAAAATCTTTTTTCTTTGGAAAAACTTGACCTTTCATTCAATAAATTTTCTGGTGAGTTTCTATGGTCGACTAGAAATTTTAGTTCTTTGAAGCTATTAGATCTGAGGTCATGTGGTTTTTGGGGCAAAGTTCCAACTTCAATTGGTAATTTCACCCGGCTACAATTTTTGTTTCTTGGATTTAATAATTTTTCGGGTGACTTACTTGGTTCCATTGGAAATCTTAGATCATTGGAAGCAATATATATGTCTAAGTGTAATTTTTCAGGTCAAATTACATCTTCACTTAGGAATCTTACCCAACTTGTCGTCCTTGACATGGCTCAAAATTCTTATAGAGGAATGATAGAGTTAGATGTTTTACTTACTAGCTGGAAAAATTTGGAAGTTTTAGCTCTCTCATTAAATAGGTTGTCAGTGCTCACCAAAGCCACTTCTAATACCACTTCACAGAAAATTCAGTATATAGGACTGCGTTCATGCAATCTTACTAAATTTCCAAATTTCTTGGAAAACCAAAGTCATATGGTGGTCCTGGACCTTTCTGACAATAGAATTCAAGGAAAAGTACCTAAATGGTTGTTAGACCCCAATATGCAGAATCTTAATGCCTTGAACCTTTCGCATAACTTGTTAACCGGGTTTGATCAGCATCCTGTTCTTCTTCCAGGGAATAACGGTGATTCGGTGACTTTTGATCTTAGCTCTAATAATTTACAAGGACCACTCCCAGTTCCACCCCCCGGAACCGTTAACTATCTAGCTTCAAACAATAGCTTAACTGGGGAAATTCCATCGTGGATATGCAATTTAAATATTCTTGAAAGCCTTGTTTTGTCTCACAATAACTTAAGTGGCTTACTTCCTCAGTGTTTAGGCAATTTCAGCGATGAACTTTCAGTGCTCGACTTGCAGGCTAACAACTTCTTTGGGACCATCCCAAATACTTTCATTAAAGAAAGTAGATTAGGCGTGATTGATTTAAGCCATAATCTGTTTCAAGGAAGAATTCCAAGATCATTGATCAACTGTTCGAAGTTGGAATTTCTTGGCCTTGGGAACAACCAGATTAGTGACACTTTTCCCTCTTGGTTAGGAACCCTTCCAAAATTGAATGTTCTCATCCTACGATCCAACATATTTTATGGCATTATAGAAGAACCCAGAACTGGTTGTGGATTTTCTAAACTCCGCATTATTGACCTGTCTGACAACAGATTTACTGGAAAGCTTCCATCAAAGAGTTTCCTGTGTTGGAATGCCATGAAAATTGTCAATACAAGTGAGCTAAGATATCTGCAAGATGTGCTTTCTCCGTCTGGAAAATTGTCCAATGATATACTTAGCACTTATGACTACTCATTGACAATGAACAGCAAAGGGCGAATGATGACATATAACAAGATTCCGGATATCCTCGCGGGCATTATTCTCTCAAACAATAGATTTGATGGGGCGATTCCAGCATCGATTGCGAATTTAAAGGGACTTCAAGTTCTAAACCTCGACAACAATAATCTCCAAGGCCAAATTCCGTCATGTTTGGGCAATCTAACAAATTTGGAATCATTGGATCTCTCAAATAACAAGTTTTCAGGACGGATTCCTCAACAACTGGTTGAGCTCACATTTCTCGCATTCTTCAATGTCTCGGACAATTACCTTACAGGGCCTATACCACAAGGAAAGCAATTTGCTACATTTGACAACACTTCTTTCGACGGCAACTCAGGATTGTGTGGAAAGCCTTTGTCCAAAGGATGTGAGAGTGGTGAAGCTCCAACAAATGAAGATCATACTGAAGGCTCGGAGGAGTCTCTGTTTTCAGGCGCATCTGATTGGAAAATCATTCTGACTGGCTATGCGGGCGGACTCGTGGCAGGATTGGTTCTCGGGTTCAACTTCAGCACAGGAATTATCGGATGGATTCTGGAGAAGTTGGGAACGCAGCAAATGGCAACAAGGAGAAGGAGGAGACGTAGAAACTGAAAGCAATTATAGTGTTGTTGTGATTTTCGTTTCTAATTCTGTCATTGCAATGTTGGTGGTTTTTTTTTTAATGGATCCTTACATTTCTCCTTAAAAAATAAAAATATAAACTGGTTTATTATATATTAAAAATTGGTTTGTGGTTTTGTCGCTTTTCAAATTTAAATCACTACTAGGTATGAATAAAAAAATAATAGTGTTTCGTAATTAACATATTATTAAATGATAATTGTGAGGGATTAGGTTCTACTTCTACCATTAAAAAAATTATAATAATAATTTTGACAACAAAAGTAAAGATAACAAAGGTTTTTATGCAACAACTATGGGTTGAAATCATCTTTACATGCATCCAAGCTAATGGTGACCAATTTAACTTTGATTGACTTAAACGGTGCCCCTGCATCTGTCCTTCGTCATTCCTATCTCAAAACCCAAGAAATAATTTTACAGCTATGTTTCTGCTTCTAATGAACAGCATCTATATTAGTGAACTGGACAAACCAGAAGCAAATTTATTGACCAATTAGATAACAAATTAATTATTGAAAATGAAAGGAAATGTAATAAAGCCCCGATGAATAAGTTTGATATATCTAATTTTAAAGTAAAAAAAAGATATTTACACAAAGATCCAACTTGTTATTTTTATTCCGCTTATTAATTATAACTTAGAAGAAAGCTATGCTATTTTCTAGCTGCCTTATATAAATTCATCAGGAGAACAAACACTACATTTTACTATTTGTCATGAACAAACAGCACATTTTACTTTTTCTTTTTAAAAAGGAAAAATAAAAATTAACGCCTAATGAAGATCACAATAAGAAATTAAATTTACGATACCGAACTAAAGACTGTCTGTGTGTTACAGGAACAATTTAAAGTTTTATGCGTCGTTCTGAAAGCTTTAATTCACTTTACCGATAAGTCTGGGTGAAGATTTCAAGAGTTAAAAGCTATTGCTGTGTTTGTTTGCCTAGAAAGTGAAGAGAAAATACTAAAAGTTTGGATAGAAAAATAGTGAGCCAAATTCATTTCATTAAGATACAAAATGAACTGAGATTACAGGGGTTTATGTCCAGGAGCTTCTATAAGCAACAAAATCATGACTGACTGCTGACGTGGGGTTTTTATGCATGTCCAGAGGCTTCTTAAGCAAAGCAACAGCCTCCATAACTGACTGCTGACGTGGCTGATGACTCAGCATATTGCTTAACAGCTTGCTGATTCATCAGCTGACGTGAGCAGCTCATTTTAATGCTTATTCTTAACATCAAGAACCCGTTGATGATAATTGATACTGAAATTTTTTTTCCTCACTTAATTTTGAAAATATGCTCTTTCGATATTTGAATATTGCTCGAGTATTCATTTTCATTTTTGGTTTTGGATAGATCGAATTAAAATATCAGAGTTTCGAACACAATTGGCCTCCAATTTCTGATCTTAAATTTTTCACATAATGAATGACAATACTCTCTTGTTGATTGGGAAGAGGAGCATCCTTCTTGCTGCATTTGGATTTGCTGTTACCATGAGTACGCATACTTGTACCGTGAGAAGAACTAGAGCTGCAGCCAGAATGCATTTTCAGAAGCAACCGCTTATGGTGTTGCAGATATCTTTCTCTGTGGTCCGGTTGCTTGTTACGCTCATTTATTTTATTCTGGCAGAATTGGGAGTCAAGAACAATTTTAATACATCTGTTTTCCCACTAATCTCTGCTATATATAATTGCTGCTGTGTTTACTTTCAATGCTATTTAACACAAAACTCTCTTTTAAGTTTCAGTGCCAAAGCTTTAAAGATGTTAATAGATGGGTTTGTGAGTAATGTTTCATTGGCTTATTTTAGAAGTCTGACGATTTGATTATTGTTTCATGGTTAGAGCCTTAAGGCATTTGCCCCCATTTGCCCCTTTAATTCAGATTCAAGTTGACTGTAATTATAGGTTTCAATTTTGATAATAAAATAACACTGGGTCCAAGTTTTGGCCATAGGTGATACAATTAATTTCAATTACTTTGTAGTCCAGTTGGATAAGTATCTCACTACCAGAATAATGGGCTAACATGACAGAATTTTTGTGATAGATATTAGAAAATTAGTCATTTATCACAAGAATATGATAGACGCATGACAGAATTTTCATACATCACAAAGGCATGACAAATTTATGATAGAGTTTTTATATATCATATAAATATGATAGCATATTAATATTTAATGAAACAGTGAGTTTAGGATACATCAATTTGTGCATGAAACGGCACCGTGTGTTGATTTTTCATAATCTAAAAAATTTTAAAAATAAATATTTTTATTTAACTTCTAAACGTTGTCGTTTACTATAGACTTTAAACTACAAGAAAATTCTAAGGTGCTGTTTGTTTTTTTGTCTGAAGTCTAAATTTAACTTTTTTTTTAGACATTTGTTTATTTTAGGTTTTTTATTTTTTTAACTTATAACTTATTTTCAGACAATTTTATCTGAATAAAAAAAGTAGAGAAAGTCCACTTTTATCTGAAGTTTGAAGTCTAAATGGAAAATTCTAATTTCAAATCTCAAAAATACCCTTAACAATTCATGTATTTCTAATATTATGTATAAATATAATATTTTTGCATTATTCTTTAAGTTATTTTTTTAATTACTTTAAATTTTTATTCAAATGATAATATTAGTTAAACTGAAATATTGAAAAAAATCAAATTATGTCTATTGTGATGAATCAAAAACAAAATAACAATGTTGACTTTATAATAAATTTTGATGTTATAATTACATCTTTTATTAAAAAATTAAATTAAGATCAACAATAATAGTACTTTTTTTAATGCTACCAAACTAATCAATCTTTGAAAATTGTAAATATTGAAGAACAAATATATGCACCACTTAAAAGGATATTTAAGTCAAACTACTAGTTTTTAAGTTTTTCTCTTCCGATGTTGGAAAAGAAAAAACAAACACATTATTCAGAGATTTTCATTCAGACCTATTTAGTCTTCAGTTAAATTCAGATCTATTCAGATTTCAAATAAAAAAACAAACACAACCTAAGTGTTGATAAACACTTCAGCTCCTTTGACTTCATCACTCCATCGGCAAAGGCTGAGAAACTTAAGCATTGAAACCCTCAAAATCCAGAATTAACAACTCCTACTTTAATCTACAAATTTGTTTTGAAATCCATTGCATGGAAACAAAAATCATCATATATGTTATTGAAGCAACCACTTCATTATAAATTTTTAGGCACAAAATCACCATATATGCTCATTGTTGGCCCTTCGAACAACACGTTCGCTATTGAAGCCGTCGTTGACACTATTTTTTTTTCATTGTTTAATTGGCGGTGGATAAGCCATCCTTGTAATTGTTGAATCCTTAGGTTTATTGTCAATTACCTTTTTTATTTTTTATTTTGAATAAATTAGTTGGGCATTATAAAATTAATTGTCAATTTTGTTGTTATCTCCCTTATTTGTTCATAATTTATGTCCTTTTCTTAGGATTTCTATCATGAATGGTTTATCTTTATTATTTATTTTTTAAATTCTTGTTTGTTTCTTTTTTTTTTGTTTTTAATTCAAGAAGCTTATACTTTGCCCTTTTATTAAATCTAGAAATTGTTCAATCATTTAATTTAGTACGTCCTCTTTTTTTTTTATTTTTTTCTGAATTGCAGGATTTCACTGCTTTGTTCCCTTTTGAATTCGATTTCTAACATTGGGTTTGTTCAATTCTTTACTTGCCTTTCCATTCAATGTTTAAAAAATGCTTGCGGGCAATGGTTTGTCTGAATGTTGTTATATTTTGTAATTTTTTAGTCAAAGCTTGCACGTGTGTGAAGTAATTTTGCTTGATGATATAACACTTTTCATTGACTAGTGTTTTTTATTGGGAAGGATATGAAACTGAGGTCCAATGGTGTTGACATTTTTTTAATGATTGTGAGTTAGATTTGGTAATTGATAATACTTTCTAGTGTATTTTATTGAGTTGAAAAGTGAGGCCCCCTTTTTCAATTGTCTTTTTTATGTTTGAAAGAAATGGTACCATGTGGGGGCAAGTTTGGTCATGTGAACCAAGGAATGTTTAGCTACTTATATATATAAATATATATATATATATAAATAAATAAACAAATAAATATATATATATATATATATATATATATATATATATAGTCTTGTGGTCCATGAAATGCTGGATTGTTAGATTTTTTTTAAAATAAATGTTAAATGTATTTAGGATATTATTAGTTGGGTATTATTAGTTAGAGGTTTTGGTATAAACAAAGACAACACGTTGGTGAAGTTTTATTTGTTGCACATGATGACAAGTTTTTGTTTTAAATTTATTTATTTCATTAAATTTATAAACTTAATGTTAATAATGTTTTGTTGCTTAATTTATTGATAATGGAAACCGTTTATCATTGCTGCCCATTAGTACATTATGTTGAAATTTGTCTCAATTATATGTCAGGTACTAAACAAAAAATGGATAAATCTTGACTTAAATATGATAGATTGTTCGATGAGTATGAGGCTAGTGTGAAAAAATTTATTAAGACGGTAGTTGAAAGACTATGATTCTTTCCAAATAAGAGTTTCTTTCCTCTTATAATTCCTACAAATCTGAATAGAAATAAATATAATATGCTTGCCTTGCTTGTCTCCTAAGAAATATCTAGAGCATTTAATGAACTTTCTGTTTGGACCAGCTTCTTCCTCTAAATAAATCCTACGCACCAATTATTAAATCCTGTCTCTAATTGGCTTACTAAATTAGACATCTAATTAAACTAAGAAACAATATTCCTAATAAGTTAGAATTTCACTAAATTAGATAGGATTTTAATAAATTAAACCCTATTACATGATATTCAGTAAATAAAATTTCAATTTACTAAACTTGCCATAAGATGTCAACTCTATGAATAATAAACTTAACACAATTAATTTGGGATATGGTCAACCTTATCCCCATTAAATACTCATTAGATGCATAAAGCTAAGATGATATAAAATTTTTTTACTCATTAAATGTATAATGCTAAGATTATATAAAATCTTAAAGAAAACCATGAATGTAGGACCGTTAACAAAAATGACAATTTGAAAAGCCATTTGCATCTCGAGAAGAAAGAGTGCGCTAATCTTTGAAGGAGAGAAATCCTACCAAGGGATGTGAGTACATTGAAGACCCAAGTTTGACTACAGACATTCGCAATGCAAGTACATTGCAAATGGTCCAAGAGGGATGGTGAGTAAGAGTGGCAAAAAAGCTCGAGCTGGCCCAAGCCTAGCCTAGTCCAGGCCCAAGCCTAGCCTAGTCCAGGCCCGCGGGCTTAAAGCCTAGCCCACAAGGGATGGGCCTAAACAAATTGCAAAGCCCACATATGTTGGGCCTGGACAAGGGCTTAGCAAAAAAGCCCGGACTTGGCCCAGACTTTTTTAATTTATGACTAAAAATAAATTTAATTTAAATAAAAAAGAAAAAACTCAAAATATTAAATTAGTTTAATTTTTTATATTAGTATTTGTTATTTTATTAGGTTGTATTACTAATATTTTATGTATTGGACTATTATTCTATTTTATATTAGATGATTATCTTTAATTTAAATTTTTTTCTTAATTTAAAAAATTTTATAATTACTAAAAAAGCCTAGGCCCGGCCCGTCTAGCTTGAACGGGCTTTTGAAGGGCTTGGACTTTATTTGAATGATGTGGGCTCGGGCCTGGGCTTCGAAAAGCCCGGCTCAAGCCCACAAATTGCCATCCCTAATGAAGAGGAGGAGTTGGACCGCCAGCATGAAATCAAACTCTAACCAAATATTGAACCAACCCCTATTAGAGGCATTTTGAACAACTAGAATGATATCAAATAAATAAATTTTTTAATTAAATTATTAATTAATAGTACAATAACTCAAAATTAAAAATATGTTTTCTTTGATTAATTTAAAAAAATTCAAACTCTAAAACTCGACAACCACATCTATTCCATTAATCTGTTATCTAATTAACATTTTCTTTTTGCTAATGAGAACATGCAAATATATTTACATTTAGAGGATCCTTAAATTCATATGATGGCCATACATGCGAAAATTAAGGTGTTATGCTTCATTATATTGATGCTATGAAAAAGCTTATTTCGTGCCACATGCTTTACATTTATCATATCACTGGTCATGCAATAAAATTATTTCTTATGCAGTATAAGTGGAATCAAGCCATTTTTTTGGGACTTATTTCGAGGGGTGTGGTGTGGATGGTAAGAGGAACGATTTAGACTAATTATCGAATAAATCTATTGAGGCCCAGATCCACTAGGGGAATTTGTGGACTCGTGCAGGATTTATTAGATAACTAGAAAATAGAACCGCGCTTCACGCAGCTTTGAAAAAAGAATTTAGTATTGTCCTTTTTTCTTACTTTACACTTGATGAAACTAATAAAAAAATATGAATTGATTTTTTTTTAAGATGAGGCAACCTTATAAAAAATAAAAAAAGCTATTAGCCAACAATACAAATAAAGAAGCAATGCAAGATAAAGAATAAAATGAGAGAATATATTATAGAGTGATTTTATTCATTCCAATTGTGTGTGTACAAAACAAAAAGATGAGCTCTCCTTTTATAGTTACATAATCACTCCATGGAATTAATGAAAAATTATGAATCATAATTCCTTGTGAGATAGTGGGAGTTATATGGAAGCTAAAGGTTACTAATGGGAGATAGTGGGGAGACTAAGTGATATATGTTATGAACATCTACATTTATTTTAATAAATGTATAACACTCCCCCTTGGATGTTCATTACAAAGAATATGCCTCATTAAAATCTTTACATAATTGTTATTGTGTAATAACAATCAAATTAATTATGAGAAGATGAAAAGCCAAATTTAAAAGGAAAATTCTCTATTTATTAGATAATAGAGAATATACAAAGATGAGAAATGGTGATGACACATCACTCCCTAAGCCTCAACTTTATATATATATATAGATATAGCAAGTAAGAACTTAGGTTATAATATTTAATATAACTAGGGACTTATTTGATAAATTCCAAAATTGTAGATAATTCTTATACGTGATTATCATGTAGGATGGCAAAAAGAGGGCTTGGGCGGGCCGGGCTTGGGCTTTATTTTTTTAAAAATTTTTTAAATTTTTTTTAAAATTATTATAAATTTAAAATAAATTAATGATCAACAAGTTATTATAATAATAGATAAATTAAAAAAATAAATATTTTAAAATAAAATAATAAATAAAGTAAATAAACGACCATAACTTTAATTAGCTAGCTATTTTAGTTAGTTTAGAAAGTGTACTGTTTGATCATTAACATCGTAAACTTGATGAAATCGTAATAACTACGTAGAAGAATTGAAAGTACGAAATTCAATACAATGAAATTTAAACAAATACCCTCTCCTTACTCATGTGATCAGGATTGAGCCTCTAAATTAGTTAAAGAGATTCTAGTAGTTTAAGTAGCTGCACTCATTCTTAGTTATAAACATTCCATAAATATTATGATTGTTTTAATGGAACTTATTTTAGGATGAGAACATTCAAGTCTTTTTGACAATTGAAATAAAAAATTATGTTTTTGGCCAATAATTTCTATAATATGGAAATCTGATAGCTAGTGCAACAATAGGGAGAACTGGTCCTACCCTTTTCTTTTACTTTAATCCTCCTTGATTACACGAGGAGAGTCAGAGTACAGAGTTCAAGAAAATGCACAGACAACAGAGTCAGAGTACTCTGTCCACGTACTGGGAAATCTAGTCCCCAAATGAAACACAACATACAAGCATTGATGGAGTAGAATATCTCATTCAAGGCACTGCTGGACCATACGGAATACTCTGTTGGGAAAATATGCTCTTTAAAAGCATATGTGTTTATTTAATTGTAATAAACAATTTTTCTGATTAATAAAATAAATGAGGTATTTTATTCAAGTATCTTAATTGCATTAATATTTTGAGTAAAGTCCATTTGATCATATTATATGTATTTATGTGATCACCATGTGGATTCACAGAAGACATAAATACAAGTTATCTTATGATTAAATAAATTATGTTCATGATTGATAAATAAAGTTGGGCACTTTATTTAGGTATAGATGTAATAAATTCATTGAATGATTTGTCTTAATCATGTATGAATTTTTTGATGTAGTACGACTACATTGAACGAGGATCATATATGAGATTTAATTAACCTTGAAATGATCGGACTTATTAAATCTCATAGGCATTGATTTTATTGTAATCTTAATCTTGAGTTAGTTATGATTTCATGATTGTAATTGTTATTCCATTTGAGTTACCAATGGGCACGACACACACTTGTGATCAAGATTACCCGGTATCTTGGTGGAGGCAATTATGAGTATTGCAGTTATAGATTAACAATATAGAATTTGTACGACACATCTCTTGATGGGTTTTCGGCACTTGATCATAGAATTCTCTGGCCAGAGTGTGTCAACATATTTAGTATGTTGAAAATGATCATTAGAGAAAACCAGTAAGTATCAAGGAACAAGATGTAATTAAATCGATTGGACAGTTGAGATATCGATTGGACAGTTGAGATATCGATTTAATTAATGATGTGGTATAAAGGATTATGCAATAAAGAAATCAATGTGGCTTGGGCGAATTATTATTCGAGCATACAATTATGGAGGTCAGTTCCAATCTTATAGTGGAGTAGAATTGGAATTAAATAATTATATTTGTTTAATTACAAATTTAATTATTGTAGCCACTATTGTATGTTCCCAAATGATCCCCGGGTTAGCTCATTTAATTGACAACACCATCATTGGACCCAAAAGCAAGAAAACTGGCGTATTAGGTGAAAATCATAATTATAATATTTGTTAAAGCCTAGTATGTTATATTCAAGTGTAAAAGGGGGCTTGTGATATTTTACAAGGTGGTCCCAGTTACATTCACATTCTCTACTTTTACGTAAGTGGAGAGAAAGTATTTAATTTAAATATTTAAATATTTAAATTAAAAGGAGAATTCTATTTTAAAATAGGAATCCTAATCCTAACATATTAGGGTTTTTCATAAGATATTATAAAAGGGGTATTTTTCTCCCTTTTGCGACAGAGATGAAAATTCCAGAATTTTTGAGAAAAATATAGAAGACATCTAAGAGACGCCAGTTGCAATTGGGAGTGGTGAAACAGACGCCCACACGTCCAGTGTTGATCGATCTTGAGTCATAGCCTGGAAGATCGTTTGGAGACGGATCTACAACTGAGTGGAAACAGACGCCCACACGTCCAGTGTTGATCGATCTTGAGTCATAGCCTGGAAGATCGTTTGGAGACGGATCTACAACTCTCAATCGTTCGTCTTTTCAGATTATCAAAGGTACGAATTTCTAGATTACTAAATTCTTATATGTTGTATGAGATCGGTCCAAAAAGGTTTTAATTGAAAAATTGAAAAACCTGAATTTCTCCCTACATACTCAACATGCCATATGCATAGAACATGATTGATTGATAAACCACTTGACTGAAATCGAGCTTGCCATCACCTAAGATTGATTGATACGCGAAGACTTCTAATTCTAGTCTTGAGTCTTTATCCCCGGGCCTTGATCGTCTGTTGATAATGATTTATGACGACTTATAGCGAATCCGACACTATAAAAATTAAAAATATGTTTAATTGATCTAAATTAAAAAATCATGCCAATTTTAGTAAATCCAAATTTCATTAATTTTTCTGGTGTTTGTGTCGGATTGACACCTAATTTTAACTTCTAGAATGATTTTGCATGAAATTATGGAATTTTGGGTTGTTAGCGTGAGATATTTGTTACATTTTAGGTGCACTAATTAGCGCCCATCTCAGAAACCATCAGCTAAAGCTCATTACAAATTGGCGCAATATTATTCTTGACCTTGAGACTAATTAATTTGAGGAGGTGTCATCACTCAACCAACGAGTGCCTAGTTTACAAAGAAGAGTGACAGTGATAATATTGCTAATTTGGAGTTAATATCAACATGCCGTGCGGAGGAAAATTTTAGAGTTGTAGTGAAAAGTCATCAAGACAATGACACACACTCGAGTATCCAGAAAAAAAAAAAGTAAATTAATACATGAATCTGACTCCAAATTAGTTATTTTTGTTAAATTGCTCTCACCATTATTATCTGTATTATATTTTAAAAAATTGTTTTATTTTTTTGGGTTCAATTTTTTTTTTGGGTATATTGTAGGGACATATTTTTTAAATGAAAATTTTGAGAACTTTAAAAGAACTATACTAATAACAATTCTGTGAACAAAAATAAAGATAACAACGTTTTTTTATCTAACAACTATGAGTTCAAATTATCTTAATATCCATTATAATGATATATGGCCAATTTTAATTTTAGTTGACTTAGAACAGTGTCCAAAAATACATCTCCCTTTCGTCATTCTTCTCTTAAAAACTAATAAATAATTTTCTGACACGGCTTATGTACAGAGCGTGCAAAGACTTCTAATTACTTGTCTTGAGTCTCTGAAATTGATCGTCTGTTGACTATAATTTAAATGAAAGGTTTTTAATTGATCTAAACTGAAAATCATGTCAATTTTAGAAAATCCAAATTCATTAATTTGTCTTGTGTTTGTGTTTTCAGTCGTGACGGAATGGTCAAAGTTTACGACATCACATCAAATTATTAAGACTAACTTTTGTTGACTTAAAAAACATAAAAAGAGTCCAATGACTATAATGTTTGAATTGCTGCAATTTGCCTATAAAAGCAAACCAAGATCCTTAAATTTCTTCATATCTACAAAGTTAAACAAATTTTGTTTTTGAGAAAACTATGGATTTATCCTCCATATGTTTATTCACAATATTCATACGGTTAGTTTTTCCCTTCTTTTTCTTTAATTTTACAATTGCTAACTTTACTGCTTCTTTAAAGCTGCCACTCTGCCATGATGATGAGCGTTCTGCTTTGTTGCAATTCAAAGAAAGCCGCATCAGTGGTGATTTTTATGCTTGGAAATTTGACTGTCGTCCTACAATGGCATCATGGAAGCCAGAAGAAGGTAACGTTGATTGCTGCTCTTGGGACGGCGTTCTTTGCAATAAGAACACTGGTCATGTCATCAAGCTTGACCTCTCCCATAGCTGCCTTTTTGGTTCTATCGACTCTAGCAGCAGCCTTTTCAAGCTTGTCCATCTCGAGTGGCTTAATCTTGCTTTGAATGACTTCAATTCCTCCGAAATCCCACCAGAAATCATCAACCTTTTCAGGTTATCATACTTGAACCTCTCTGGAACTTCTTTATCTGGCCAAATACCATTAGAAATTCTAAAGCTCTCTAACTTGATGTCCCTTGATTTATCACTAAATGATGTTCCTGGTGGTAGACTTGAACTCCAAAAGCCCAATTTCATAAATTTAGTCGAGAAGTTAAGCAATTTAAAAACACTTGACCTTGGTGATGTTTCTATTCAGTCAACGATACCTCATACCATCGGAAATCTATCTTCTTTGATGTTTATTTCTCTTCGAAACTGTGAATTGCAAGGTAATTAAATTTTATATAATTTCTCATTAATTAATATACATGCATGTTATTGTTAAATATATATATTTTACTCGAACATTGCTAATTGCAATGTCAAATTCATTAGTAAAAATTATTATTGTTTTTAATTTTTTTACTTAAGCAATGTGTTTTTTTTTTTTATAAATTTCAGGAAGAATTCCATCTTCACTTAGTAATCTATCGAAGCTACTTCATTTAGACCTATCACTAAATGAATTACAGGGTCAGCTGCCTATTTCCATTGGTAATCTTCATTCATTGAAAGAACTAGATCTCTCTGCAAATTTTTTGTCGAGTGAGTGGCCTATTTCCATTGGAAATCTTAGTTCTTTGAAAGAACTTGACCTTTCACAAAATAAATTTTTTGGTAAGTTGCCTATTTCCATGGGAAATCATGGTTCATTGAAAGAACTTGACCTTTCAGACAATGGATTTTTTGGTGAGTTGCCTACTTCCATTCAAAATCTTTTTTCTTTAGAAAAACTTGACCTTTCATTGAATACATTTTCTGGTGAGTTTCCATGGTCGATTGGAAATTTTAGTTCTTTGAAGCTATTAGATCTGAGGTCATGTGGTTGTTGGGGCAAAGTTCCACATTCGATTGGTAATTTCAGCCGACTACAATTTTTGTATCTTGGATTTAATAATTTTTCGGGCGACTTACTTGGTTCCATTGGAAATCTTAGGTCATTGGAAGTAATACAAATCTCAAATTGTAATTTTTCAGGTCAAATTACATCTTCACTTAGGAATCTTACCCAACTTGTCGTCCTTCACATGGGTCGAAATTCTTATAGCGGGACAATAGAGTTAGATGTTTTACTTACTTGCTGGAAATATTTAGAAGTTTTAAGTCTCTCATTAAATAGGTTGTCAGTGCTCACCAAAGCCACTTCCAATACCACTTCACAAAAACATCAGTATATAGGACTGCGTTCATGTAATCTTACTAAATTTCCAAATTTCTTAGAAAACCAACATCATTTGGTGGTCCTGGACCTTTCTGACAATAGAATTCAGGGAAAAGTACCTAAATGGTTGTTAGAGCCCAATATGCAGAATATCAATACCTTGAACCTTTCGCATAACTTGTTAACCGGGTTTGATCAGCATCATGTTCTTCTTCCAGGGAATAACAGTGATTTGGTAACTTTTGATCTTAGCTCTAATAATTTACAGGGACCACTCCCCATTCCACCCCCCGGAACCGTTAACTATCTAGCGTCAAACAATAGCTTAAGAGGGGAAATTCAATCGTGGATATGCAATTTGAATAGTCTTGAAAGCCTTGTTTTGTCTCACAATAACTTAAGTGGCTTGCTTCCTCAATGTTTAGGCAATTTCAGTGATGAACTTTCGGTGCTCGACTTGCAGGGGAACAACTTGTTTGGGACCATCCCAAACACTTTCATTAAAGAAAGTAGATTAGGCGTGATTGATTTATGCCATAATCTCTTCCAGGGAAGAATTCCAAGATCATTGATCAACTGTTCAAAGTTGGAATTTCTTGGTCTTGGGAACAACCGGATTAGTGACACTTTTCCCTCTTGGTTAGGAACTCTTCCAAACTTGAATGTTCTCATCCTACGATCCAACATATTTTATGGCATTATAGAAGAACCCAGAACTGGTTGTGGATTTTCTAAACTCCGCATTATTGACCTATCTAACAACATATTTACTGGAAAGCTTCCATCAAAGAGTTTCCTGTGTTGGAATGCCATGAAAATTGTCAATACAAGTGAGCTAAGATATCTGCAAGATGTGCTTTTTCCGTATGGACAAGTGTCCAATAACGTACTTGGCACTTATGACTACTCAATGACAATGAACAGCAAAGGGCGAATGATGACATACAACAAGATTCCGGATGTCCTCGCGGGCATTATTCTCTCAAACAATAGATTTGATGGGGCGATTCCAGCATCGATTGCGAATTTAAAGGGACTTCAAGTTCTAAACCTCCACAACAATAATCTCCAAGGCCATATTCCGTCATGTTTGGGTAATCTAACAAATTTGGAATCATTGGATCTCTCAAATAACCTGTTTTCAGGACAGATTCCTCAACAACTGGTTGAGCTCACATTTCTAGCATTCTTCAATGTCTCGGACAATTACCTTACAGGGCTTATACCACAAGGAAAGCAATTTGCTACATTTGACAACACTTCTTTCGACGGCAACTCAGGATTGTGTGGAAGGCCTTTGTCCAAAGGATGTGAGAGTGGTGAAGCTCCAACAAATGAAGATCATACTGAAGGCTCGGAGGAGTCTCTGTTTTCAGGCGCATCTGATTGGAAAATCATTCTGACTGGCTATGCGGGCGGACTAGTGGCAGGACTGGTTCTCGGGTTCAACTTCAGCAGAAGAATTGTTGGATGGATTCTGGAGAAGTTGGGAACGCAGCAAAAGGCAACAAGGAGGAGGAGGAGACGTATAGGCTGTTTGGGAGTATGGTGAGGTAGTTGGGCTGCCAAAGCTTAGCTACTAAAGTGTTTGGTAACATTTGTAGCTAGGCTTTAGTAGCTTAGTAATTTTTTTTTCTCAACTTCTACTCCATAGCTGTAGCTTTTATTCCACAGCAGCTGTAGCTTAAAAGCTACAACATTTCACTTCCAAACACATCCGTAAAAACTGAAAGCAATTATAATGTTGTTGTGATTTTCGTTTCTAATTCTGTCATTGTAATGTTAGTGGTTTTTTTTTTAATGGATCCTTACATTTCTTCGTAAAAAATAAAAATATAAACTGGTTTATAATATATTAAAAATTGGTTTCTGGTTTTGTCGCTTTTCAAATTTAAATCACTACTAGGTATGAATAAAAAAATAATAGTGTTTGGTAATTAACATATTATTAAATGATAATTGTGAGGGATTAGGTTCTACTTCTACCATTAAAAAAATTATAACAATAATAATTTTGTCAACAAAAGTAAAGATAACAAAAGTTTTTATGCAACAACTATGGGTTCGAATCATCTTTACATGCATCCAAGCTAATGGTGACACTTGAATGATACGGCCAATTTAACTTTGGTTGACTTAAAACGGTGCTCCTGCATCTGTCCGTCATTCCTATCTCAAAACCCAAAAAATAATTTTACAGCTATGTTTCTGCTTCTAATGAACAGCATCTATATTAGTGTACTGGACAAACAAGAAGCAAATTTATTGACCAATTAGATAACAAATTAATTATTGAAAATAAAAGGAAATGTAATAAAGCCCCGATGAATAAGTTTGATATACCTAATTTTAAATTTTTAAAAAAAGATATTTACACAAAGATCCAACTTGTTATTTTTGTTCCGCTTATTAGACCCAATAATTGTAACTTAGAAGAAAGCTATGATCAAAGATCGAACAGATTTAATCACAACTCAACTCACCAAATAGAATTAACCAAGAAACAGAAACAAACAAGAAGCCAAACGATTTACGTGGTTCAGCAGAGCACAGAATGCTCAGCTTACATCCACGGGAAAAGCCTTTGATGAGCTTTATTGATTCACAAATGGGGATCAGTACAGAGCCTTATACAAGATTCTCCAGAGAAAAGATGGCACTTTCTCTCTACAATAACTCTCTCTCCAAGACTCTCGAATCATATCATAACAAACCCTCTTAAACAGCCTTTATAACCTGTTTCAGCAGCTAGCTTGATTTCCAGATTGTTCAGTTTGCTGACACGTGGTTAACAAACTTTCACCAACTGATTTCAGCCTCCCGCGTGTGCTTCCTCACGTGATTACTTAAGTTGCTTATTGAGACGCGCTACGGTCACGTCGTTTTGGTGAATTCGTTTTTTGTTATAAGCAGCTGAGCAGCACGTCAGTTTCTGCTTTAAACAGTGTCATATCTGGAAGCCAATTTGATTCATTTGCCAGCCTCACAATTAAGCTACAAAATGAACTGAGATTACAGGGTTTTATGTCCAGGAGCTTCTATAAGCAATAAAATCATGAGCGTGACCTCGGCTGCTTGTAACAACATTTAACAACGTGGGGTTTATATGCATGTCCAGAGGCTTCTTAAGCAAAGCAACAGCCTCCATAACTGACTGCTGACGTGGCTGATTACTCAGCATAGTGCTTAACAGTTTTCTGATTCATCGGCCGACCTGAGCAGCTCATTTTAATGCTTATTCTTAACATCAAGAACCCGTTGATGATAATTGATACTGAAAATATGCTCTTTCGATATTTGAATATTGATCGAGTATTCATTTTCATTTTTGGTTTTAGATAGATCGAAGTAAAATATCAGAGTTTCGAATAAAATTGGCCTCCAATGTAACACCCCGGACCCATTTTTTTGGACTTTTCCCAATCCTTTATAAGAGAAGGAGAGAGAGAGGGTGCGCGGGAGAGAGAGTTGAAGCCGTTTTGACCCGGTTTTGACCCGGATCCGACCCGAAAACCCGCGACCGTGACCCGGTCGGTTCTCCCGATTCCGGCCACCTCACCGGCCGAGCAAGGTACCGATATGAAGCTTGGAAGCCGGCCATCATTTCCCTGCCATCCTTGTTGCCGGAAACCGACTGGAACGCCGCCGGTTGAAGCCGAAAGGCCGCGGCTCCACCCATCCTCATCGCCGTCGATCTAGCCGGATTTGAGCCGTGCCACCGCTTGGGTTCTACTCCTCACGTCACCAGCATCATTTTCCGACCGACCACGACCACCGGGGACGCCGGATTGCCGTCGAACGACCGCCGGAAAGCTCACGGCTTTGGAGCTTCGATCCGCCGCCGTCGCCGCGCGTTGGAGGTCACCGCCGGCACCAGTGGACTCAGCGTGGTCCGAACTACCAGTCTTGAGCTTCCCGTCGCTGCCGGTTGAATTCCGGTCACCGTTGACCGACGATGGGCATTTCGGTAATTGCAACAGCCAAGTTTAATTTCCATTTTGGTAATTTTTGTAGGGGTAGTTGATTATGAAGAATATTTGTTGACTCTAATGCGTAAAATGAGTCTGATTATGTCGTTTACTTTATTAGGAGGAGTTCAACTCACCAAATAATTGCGAAATGAGAATTTTGAATGTTCGGATTTAGTAATGATTTTACTCAAGAAACATTTATATAACGATGATATTTCTTTATTTTTAAACAAACATGATTTGGAGCCATTGATATTATATTAAAAAACGATTTTCGTGGTTCAGCAGAGAAGCCTTTGATGAGCTTTATTGATTCACAAATTAATACAGAGCCTAATATACAAGAAATTCTCCAGAAATAGAAAAGATGGCACTTTCTCTCTACTTTTAGTAGTGTGTTGGGCGCTTTTCTCTGGGGGCTTATCCAAGACTCTCGAATCATATTGAGATACGAGATGATTATGAGAAACCCTCTTAGCTTTCGGGCAGCCTTTATAACCAAAGATTTTGATAATTTCCAGATTGTTCAGTTGTGCTGATTATTTGGTTAAAATACTGATTTTTCAGCTCCCGCGTGTGCTTTCATTGATGATTGAATTAAAAGTTTTATTTAAGATATTGAGACGCGCTACGGTCACGTCGTTTTTGTTAATTCGTTTTTGTTATTGTTTAAGCAGTTGAGCAGCACGTGTTCAGTTTGAAATGCTTTAAACAGAATTAATTTTTAAACAAACTACTATTATCGTTTATTATATTTTTGGAAGCCAATTTGATTCATTTTGCCAGCCTTACATTATTAAGCTACAAAATGAACTGAGATTACAGGGTTTTATGTCCAGACTTCAAAGTTTTATTGTTATTGATCATCGATGTGAAGTTTAACTTCTATAAGCGATGTGAATAAAATCATGAGCGTGACCTCCATCTTTGTAACAACATTTAACAATGGGGTTTATATGCATGTTCAGAGCTGAAATTTTAAGCAATTATCTTTCTCCATAACTAAAATGACGTGGCTGATTACTCAGCATAATTGACATATCTTGCATCAGGATAACAGAAATCAGAATATTTTTAATGATCGGTTAAACCTGGTATGTGCAATTTCATTTTAATGTATTTTTATTATTTTTCTTTATTGTTGATATGAAAATATGCTCTTTCGATATTTGAATATTGATCGAGTATTCATTTTCATTTTTGGTTTTAGATAGATCGAAGTAAAATATCAGAGTTTCGAATAAAATTGGCCTCCAATTTCTGATCTTAAAATTTTTCACATAATGAATGACAATACTTTTTCGTTGATTGGGAAGATTTATCCCAATCCTTTTTTTGTATTTTTGATGTGTTGACATCCTTCTTGCTGCATTTGGATTTGCTGTTCCCATGAGTACGCATACTTGTACCGTGAGAAGAACTAGAGCTGCAGCCAGAATGCATTTTCAGAAGCAACCGCTTATGGTGTTGCAGATATCTTTCTCTGTGGTCCGGTTGCTTGTTACGCTCATTTATTTTAATACATCTGTTTTCCCACTAATCTTTGCTATATATAATTGTTGCTGTGTTTACTTTCAATACTATTTAACACAAAACTCTCTTTTAAGTTTCAGTGCCAAAGCTTTAAAGAAGTTAATAGATGGGTCTGTGAGTAATGTTTCATTAGCTTATTTTAGAAGTCTGACGATTTGATTATTGTTTCATGGTTAAAGCCTAGAGAAGGCATTTGCCCCCATTTGCCCATTTGATTCAGATTCAAGTTGACTGTAATTATAGGTTTCAATTTTGATTATAAAATAACACTGGGTCCAAGTTTTGGCCATAGGTGTTACAATTAATTTCAATTACTTTGTAGTCCAGCTGGATAAATATCTCACTACAAAAATAATGGGCTAACATGACAGAATTTTTGTGATAAATATTAGAAAATTAGTCATTTATTACAAGAATATGATAGACACATGACAGAATTTTTGTACATCATAAAGGCATGAAAAGTTTGTGATAGACCTTTTATATATCATATAAATATGATAGCATATTAATATTTAATGAAACAGTGAGTTTAAGATAGATCAATTTAGGCATGAAACAGCACTCTGTGTTGATTTTTCAGTATTTAAAAAATTTTGAAAATAAAAATATTTATTTAACTTCTAAACGTTGTAATTTACTATAGACCTTAAACTACAAGAAAATTCTAAGTGTTAATAAACACTTCAGCTCCTTTGACTTCATCACTCCATCGGCAAGTGCTGAGAAACCTAAGCATTGAAACCCCTCAAAATCCAAAATTAACAAGCCCTACTTTAATCTACAAATTGAATTTGAAATCCATTGCATGGAAACCAAAATCATGGTATATGCTATTGAAGCAACGACTTCATTATAAATTTTTAGGCACAAAATCACCATATATGCTCATTGTTGGGCCTTCGAACAATACGTTCGCTATTGAAGCCGTCGTTGTCACTATTTCTTTGCATTGTTTAATTGGCAGTGGATAAGCCATCCTTGTAATTGCTGAATCCTTAGGTTTATTGTCAATTAGCTTTTTTATTTTTTATTTTGAATAAATTAGTTGGGCATTATAAAATTAAGGGTTATTATCATTTTACTACTTGAGGAATTGTCAAATATCAAATGACTACAAGAAGTATTGTCTCCTATTATTTTACTACTATATCTTTATAAAAATATCATTTTACTACTTTCTCGTTACAACCGTTAGTTGACCGTTAGTTGACCGCTAGTTGACTAACAAAATATCAATTTCACCTTTCATGATTAAAAAAAAAATTTGAAGCTTATTTACAAAATAAATTTGTAATATATTTATTAAAATAGATACAAAATGCCAACATAATTTTTTTGCTAGAATTATGATATATAAATTACAAATTTATCTTATTATTTTTTTTAATCATGAAGGGTACTAACAAAATATCAATTTCACCTTTCATGATTAAAAAAAAAATTTGAAGCTTATTTACAAAATAAATTTGTAATATATTTATTAAAATAGATACAAAATGCCAACATAATTTTTTTGCTAGAATTATGATATATGAATTACAAATTTATCTTATTATTTTTTTTAATCATGAAGGGTACTAACAAAATATCAATTTCACCTTTCCTGATTAAAAAAAAAATTTGAAGCTTATTTACAAAATAAATTTGTAATATATTTATTAAAATAGATACAAAATGCCAACATAATTTTTTTGCTAGAATTATGATATATGAATTAAAAATTTATCTTATTATGTTTTTAATCATGAAGGGTGAAATTGGTATTGTGTTAGTCAACTAACGGTCAACTAATGGTCAACTGATAGTTGTAACGGAAAAGTAGTAAAATGATATTTTTGATAAATATATAGTAGTAAAATGATAGGAGACAATACTTCTTGTAGTCATTTGATATTTAGCAATTCATGAAGTAGTAAAATGATAATAACCCTAAAATTAATTGTCAGTTTTGTTGTTATCTCCCTTATTTGTTCGTAATTTATGCCGCCCTTTTTTTTGGGATTTCTATCATGAATGGTTTATCTTTATTTTTTATTTTTTTAATTCTTGTTTGTTTCGTTTGTTATTTTTTCTTTTTTTTTTAATTCAAGAAGCTTATACTTTCTCCTTTTATTAAATCTTGAAATTGCTCAATCATTTAATTGAGTATGTCCTTTTTTTTTCAAATTGCAGGATTTCACTGCTTTGTTCCCTTTCAAATTCGATTTCTAGCATTAGGTTTTTTCAATTCTTTACTTGCCCTTCCATTCAATGTTTAAAAAATGCTTGTTGGCAATGGTTTGTCTGAATGTTGTTATATTTTGTGATTTTTCAGTCGAAGCTTGCATGTGTGTGAACTGATTTTGCTTGATGATATATTGCTTTTCATTGACTAGTGTTTTTTATTGGGATGGATCCAAAACTGATGTCCAATGGTGTTGACATTTTTTTAAGAGTTATGCTATTTAGCCATGAGGAAGAAAGGACAACAAAAACGGCAGCATTTGCTGCCATTTCACGCATCCTTCTCACTCTTCCCCATGGTCCACAAATACATTAAAATAATGGTTAAAAATTGGCGCAAAAATAATGTTTGATCTCAATGAAATGAACATTGGCCCGCAATAATGTTTAGAAATGGAGGCCTCTGATATACTCCTGCAGTTGTTCCACAGCTTCAAAAAATATGCGGCCATTTCCTTTCTCCAAGCGGTAGAACTGTGACTTTGATACCCAAATAAAATAAAATAAAATAAATTCAGTGGCTTGCTATTTAAAAGCTGAGAAATCTGCATTCGGTGCCGTCCAGATTTGAGTTTGGTGCCGACAACCACTACGTCAGCAGAGGCAGCTTTGCAGTTGATACATATAAGTGGCACAAATTGGCCATTGACCATTGAGAAGGCATGGAATGGAAATTGTTCGGGTTTCTTTGCAGCTGCGGAATTCAGCATTTGGATTCCATTTGAGAGAACAAAAATCAGATTGCAACCTTGGGTTAACAGAATTAATTTGTCTACAACGCTGACAATAAGACACTCGGATCTTTTTCCATCCTCATCAGTTCTCTCCCTAATTGCTACAACTTGCACTCTGACTTGATGAATGAATAAAAATTTGCTGATACAATATCGTCCTGTTAACAGCTAATTATATTATCCTTATCCTTAACTGTAACTTATTCAAATATTTTTAGTTTTGTATTTTCTTCCAAACTTTTCTCATTTGTAAATATACCAGCACTAGTTTTAAGGATCTGTAACAATATTTTGTTAGTCTCCTATTGTATATATATGTTTAATAATCAATGAGAAGGGGGTGTGATTACTTTGAAAAGTAAAGCTCTGTTATGGTATCAGAGCATTCTAAAGTGGTAGCCGATCCTTCTCTTTTTTTTTTTTTTTCTTCAGTTATCATGACCAATCCTTCATCCTCCACTACCATTCACAACACCAATGAAAGTCACAACACCCTTATCACTATCAATGTTGATGCTCAAACTCCTGTTAAACTCACATCCAGTAACTACCTCTCATGGAAGTTACAATTTAATACTTTATTCATTGGCTATGATCTACTTGGTTATGTTGATGGATCCAAGCCTTGTCCAGCAGCCACAATCACCCAAAATGCCACCACTAGACCAAATGCCGACTACAACATTTGGATTCGACAGGACCAACTAATTCTCAATGCCATTGTTGGCTCCATCTCCCCAACCATAATACCTTTCATTGCTCAAGCCAAAACTTCTCGTGAAGCATGGACCATCCTCGCTAACACATACGCCAAGCCTTCTCGTGGACGCATTAAACAAGTTAAAAATCAACTTAAGAAGATTACCAAGGGACTAGAAGGTGTAACTGAGTTTCTGCAGCCGGTAAAAGCAAAAGCTGATGAACTTGCTCTTCTTGGAGAACCACTTCATACAAAAGATCTTACAGAAAAAATTCTTGATGGACTCGGGGTTGATTACAAGGAATTAGTGCATGCTGTTCAAGCCAGAGATACTCCTATTACCTTTGAAGAACTCCATGAAAAATTACTTAATTTTGAAACATCACTGCTCACTAATAAATCAAACCAATCTTATTTTCCAGCCACTGCTAATCCTACAAGTCGAACCACAGCTTGGTGGCCACCATCCAATTCAAGCAACACCAACAATTCGTGGCCTAATTCTACAAGTCAGTACTCTACACCAACTAATAGCGGACCAACCTCAACACGGGGAAATTGCCCAGCTCCTCCATACCTTGGCTACCGTCAAATATGCAGAATTTAGGGTCATACTGCAAAAAAATGTCCCTTTGTTCGGCTAGTACCAGTTCAATCACCCAACAAACACTCCAATACATCGACGTCCAATCCAACTGCACCATGGCAACCAACAGTACACTACGCTACCGGTAATTCCACCACTCCATCCTGGCTCCTGGATAGTGGTGCTTCTCATCATGTTACCTCTGACTTAAGCAATCTCTCACTACATGCTCCATACAATGGCTCCGATGACATAATGATTGGAGATGGCTCGGGTCTCTCCATAACTTACACTGGTTCCACCTCTCTTAAAACTCCACAAACTACTTTTAAATTAAATAATGTTCTTTGTGTTCCACACATGAAAAGGAACTTAATCCATATATCTCAATTTTGCAACTCCAATAACATTTAAATTGAGTTCTTACCATCTAATTTTCTTGTGAAGGAACTTCGCACGTGGACAACACTTCTGACGGGTCACACTAAAGATGGCGTATATGAGTGGCCGGTAACTTCACCATTGCTTGCATTCTCTAGCACAAAGGCCTCATCATTTGAGTGGCATAATAGATTAGGACATCCAGTATTTCCTATTTTAAAGCACATTCTTTCAAATAATAAACTTGGTTTATCTTCTTCTTTGTCATCTGATTTCTCCTGTAATGCATGTCTCTGTAATAAAAGCCACAAGCCATCTTTTTCAAATAATAAACTTGGTTTATCTTCTTCTTTGTCATCTAATTTCTCCTGTAATGCATGTCTCTGTAATAAAAGCCACAAACTATCTTTTTCTACTTCAACACTCGTATCTTCTCAGCCCATTGAAACTATATTATCAGATGTATGGACTTCCCTAATAATTTCACATAATGGCTTTAAATACTATATGATTTTTATTGATTACAATATATCTGGTTTTACCCTTTTAAACAAAAGTCGGAAGTTAAAGATATCTTCATTAGATTTAAAGCCATAGTTGAAAAACACTTTGACAAAAAATTAAGACTCTCTACTCTGATAATGGTGGTGAATACGCATCTCTAGATCATTTCCTTTCCACTAATGGAATCTCTCATCTCACTACACCGCCTCACACACCTGAACGGAATGGTTTTCTAAAAGATGTCATCTTCACATAGTCGAAACAGGTCTAGCATTACTTTCTCATGCATCTCTTTCTTTAATTTATTGGTCTGATGCATTTGCCACTGCAGTTTACTTAATTAATCGCATGCCAACTCCTACACTAAATCTCTCATCTCCCTACGAACTTATATTTGGAACTAGTCTCAATTACTCAAAACTACCAACTTTTGGATATCTATGTTACCCTAGCTTAAACCTTACACCTCCTACAAACTTGACTCTCGTTCAAAACCTTGTGTCTTTCTTGGATACTCTTTAACTCAAAGTGCCTACTATTGCTTAGATCCTTCGACTTCTAAAATTTATGTCTCATGGCATGTTAAATTTGTTGAGTCCTCATTCCCTTTCACTTCGCTGTCCAATCAATCTCCTCGTTCTCAATCAAATACTATTACCACTTGGATTCCCCTCCCCCCATTTTGAGTTTCCTCTGGCTCCTTAGTACCACTACTCAATACGCCCTCTAAGGTCGACAGCCCGCAACAGCCCCCATGTGAAGCTCCATCTACCTCAACTCAACCTGATTCCTCAACAGTCATTTCCTTCTATCCTACACAGTCTCAAACTAATTCCCAACAACCTTCTCCAACCACTAACTCACCAATGACTCAACCACCACCTACCCATAGTATGACCACTAGAGCCAAGAATAACATTCACAAACCTTTTAAAAAAATGAATCTTCATACCCAATTATCCAAAGCCACTAACCTTGAACCCACTACAGTGACCCAAGCCCTCAAAGATAAAAAATGACGTCAGGCTATGTCTGAAGAGTATGATGCTTTGGTGCGGAATGGAACATGAGAGCTAGTACCACCTGAATCAAGTCATTCTGATGGTTCTGTTGACTGGTATAAAGCTCGTTTGGTTGCAAAAGGTTTTCATCAATGTCCAAGAATTGATTATCACGAAACATTCAGCCCTGTGGTTAAACCCACCACCGTTCGTGTTGTTCTCAGTATCGCTGTGAGTTGTGGTTGGTCCTTGCGACAAATTGATGTAAACAATGCATTTCTACAAGATCACCTCTCTGAAAATGTCTATATGAGTCAACCGCCAGGCTTTGTTGATAAAGACTATCCATCCTATGTGTGGAAACTCAGCAAAGCAATTTATGGCCTTAAACAAGCCCCTCGGGCCTGATATCATGAACTTTGAACCTTTCTCATTCAATGTGGCTTTAAGAATTCACATGCTGATACCTCTCTATTTGTACTCAATGCTGCTGGCCATATTATATATCTTCTTGTTTATGTTGACGACTTAATGATCATTGGTGACAATGGTCAATCACTTTGTGGACATTCTTGCTCAACGATTTTCTATCAAAGATCTTGGTTCGTTAAATTATTTTTTGGGTGTAGAAGTGGTTCCAAACAAGCATGGTCTGTTGCTTTCTCAAAGGCGTTACATTCTGGACATTCTAGTTAAAACAAATATGCAAGATGCCAAATCTGTTATTACTCCTATGCTAACACATCCAGCTCTTCACTTACACTTAGGCTCCTCCTTGTCTGATCCTACAAAGTACCGGGCTGTCGTTGGTAGTCTTCAGTATCTGTTAATCACACAGCCTAATATTGCCTTTGTTGTAAACAAGCTTTCTTAGTGTATGTATTGTCCAACGATTGAGCATTGGGTCTTTGTTAAATGTCTCTTATGCCATTTATCTGATACCATTGATGATAGCTTACAACTCTATTGGGATTCCCCTTTAACTTTGCATGCCTTTTCTGATGCTTACATTGTGTATCTTAGTCAAAATCCTGTGTCCTAGAGTTCTAAGAAACAAAGAACTGCTGCTAGATCTTCCACTAAAGCTGAGTACCGTTCAATGGCAAACACAGCTGCTGAACTAATTGGATTTGCTATCTCTTATCTGATCTTGGTGTTACACTTTCCAGCTGTCCAGTGATATATTGTGATAACATAGGGGCCACTCGACTCTATTCTAATCTCATTTTCCATTCAAGGATGAAGCATGTTGCTATTGACTTTTATTTCATCAGAGATCAAGTCCAACGTGGTGCTCTTCGTGTCACTGATGTGTCTTCTGCAGATTAAATAGCTGATTCTCTCACCAAACCTCTTCCACGGGCCCGTTTCCACCATCTCAAGGTCAAGATTAAACTTCTCTCCCGAGCGTCATCTTGAGGGGGCATAACAACTAATTATATTATCTTTATCCTTAACTATAACTTATTCAAATATTTTTAGTTCTGTTTTTTCTTCCAAATTTTTCTCAATTGTAAATATACCAGCACTTGTTTTAAGGATCTGTAACAATATTTTGTTAGTCTCCTATTGTATACATATGTTTAATAATCAATGAGAAGGGGGTGTGATTACTTTGAAAAGTAAAGCTCTGTTACCTGTAACTGTCTATATCAACAGCAGGGCATCTACTAGACATATCCAGAAAATCTTCTTTAACTATATATCAAAACCTATTTAACTATCAGAACCACATTAACGAAAGCACTGTTGACTGCAAGGTTGTGGCTTTTGTTCCATTTTTTCGATAAGAAATTGTTGAAAATGACCAGTTTTGTGGTGGCAGTCAAATGAGAATATGGTCAGAGGAGAAGATAATGCTTGGGTCAAAGAGAGATAGCGGGGCCACGAGAGTGAGGGAGAATGAGGCACCTTTGAGATCTCTCATTTGCTGTGTGGTGAGGGAGAACGAAGCTGAGACTGACCTAGTGTTGAGACGGGAGAGAGAGATGGAGAATGTTGGGAGAGAGAGATCGAGAATCTTGCTGGATTTTTTTGTGCGTGTGTATGGTGTTTGCACGTACGAACATGTGGCTTTTAGAATCAAAGTTTTGTGCTCTCCTTTAGTCCTTCATGTGAATACCGTTTTCTTTTTTAAAGTGTTATTTTAATATTTTAAACGCCAAATGATAGAGTGAGAAGGACGCGTGAAACGGCAGCTCATGCCGCTGTTTCTATCGTCCATCTCACTTCTTTTTGTTCGTTTAGCATTTTTCTTTTTTTAATGATTGTGAGTTAGATTTGGTAACTGATAATACTTTCTAGTGTATTTTATTGAGTTGAAAAGTGAGGCCCCCTTTTTCAATTGTTTTTTTTTATGTTTGAACGAAATGATAAGTTTGGTCATGTGGACCAAGGAATGTTTAGTTGGGTGTGTGTGTGTGTATATATATAGTCTTGCAGTCCATGAAATGCCAGATTGTTAGATTTTTTTTAAATAAATGTTAAATGTATGTGGGCTAAATTATTTAGGATATTATTAGTGGGTATTTTTAGTTAGAGGTTTTGGTAAACGATGATAGTACGTTGGTGAAGTTATATTTGTTGCGCATGATGACCAGTTTTTGTTTTAAATTTATTTATTTCATTAAATTTATAAACTAAATATTAATAATGTTTTGTTGCTTAATTTATTGATAATAGAAATCGTTTATCATTGCTGCCCATTAGTACATTATGTTGAAATTTGTCTCAATTATATGTAAGGTACTAAACAAAAAATGGATAAATCTTGGATTAAATATGATATATTATTTGATGAGTATGAGGCTGATTTGAAAAAAATTATTAAGACTGTAGTTAAAAGATTAGGATTCTTTCCAAATAAAAGTTTTTTTTCTTCTTATAATTCCTATAAATCTGAATAGGATTAAAAATGATATACTTGCCTTGCTTATTTCTTAAGAAATATCTAGAGTATTTAATGAACTTTCTGTTTAAACCAACTTCTTCCTCTAAATAAATCCTACGCACCATTTATAAAAATCATACGACTAATTGACTTGCTAAATTAGACATCTAATTAAATTAAGAAACAATATTCCTAATAAATTAGAATTTCACTAAATTAGCTAGGAATTTAATAAATTAAACCCTATTTGTAACATATGTGAAAAAAAAGGGTGAGGCAGTTAAAAAGTAAATACAAGTAAATCAAGAAGCTGGACATGGGGTAACATATACACGTGTGAGAGAGTGAGAGAGAAGTTGTCAAAACCGACCCAAAAACCTGACCCGTTTGACTCGAAATCGACCCCGCCCATATCTTGCGATTCCAGCCACCCCACCAGTCAAGCTTGGTACCAATCTGAAGCTTGAAGACCGACCTTTATACCCCAACCGTCTACGTCGCCTAAAAACAACTAAAAGGTCGACAACCAAAGCTTGAAAAACCCACGACTTTTCTACTTTGCTTTGCCGGGATTTTCGCCAGTTTTGGGTGACACCACTGGCTGGATTTTGTTCCCCACGTATCCCTTTTGATTTTCCGACCATCCACAGCCACCGAGAGCTGTTTATTTGCTGTGGTACAGCCGTTGTAGTTACAAGACTGTCGAGCTAGATTCTGTTGTCTTCGCCACGCGTGGGAGCCTCCGGCCAATATTATTGAACTTAGCTCAGCGAGAAGTGTTTGACCTGAGCTGTGCGGTCACCGTTACTTGAATTCCGGCCATCGTTACTTGAATTCCGGCCACCGTTGACTGGGAAAGGCAATTTTGTAAATTCATATTTTGAGGGCAATTTTGTAATTTTTGAGCCTATGGATATTTTAGTAATTCCTGAAATTGAGGATTGAGTGTAATTATGATTTCGAGGATAATTCGGTGATTTACGATTTCAGAGTATTTTAATGATTTACAGATTTGAGGATATTTTCGTAATTTTATCGACACGGGAGTTGTAAATTATGGATAAATGTTCGTTTCGAGTTTATTGTATAAATTTAGTCGTAATTTCGATTAATGGAAAATAATTATGTCGTTTCCTTGATTTAGGAGGATCCGCGAGTGAGAACCAATCCGCGGACGTGGAGGATAACCGAGCGTGAACACCGTCACCGTAAGTGGAATATACAAAACTATTTTCATAGTTAATTATGAGAGTAAAGCATGTTTGCAAAATAAGTATTTTAAATATTCTGACTTAATGATTTTCTCGAAATGAATTTTATTCAGGCATTGATATTATAATAAAATATTTGGTTAATGGTTTTCCGTATCGACTTGAATAAAATATGATAGTATCTTAAAGATGAGAAAAGCAGATTTAGATGTGATAATAAAAAGAAAGGTATGATTAAAAGTATAACTAGAATGTATATAAATATGAGTATATAGATTGTTTTTAAAATAATTGGACAATACCCTTCCCTCCAGATATAGTGATACAAATGAGATGAGAGGCCTTTGGGGCCCGTCTGAACAAACATAGAGGTTTGGGCCGTGTGTTTACGAGCTTTTGCCTTTTGGGAGCATATGCATGCGGTATGATGGTTACAAAGATACATATATGAGATATAGACTGATATTGGGATACAGATGATACAGATTAGATACAGGCCTTTAGGGCTCATCTGAGTACACATAGAGGTTTTGGGTCGTGTGCTTCTGCGCTTTTGTCCTTTGGGGACTGGATTATGCATGCACAGATATGATGAGATATGCGATGGTATTTCCCTGTCTATCTGTATAGCTCTGGGGCATGACGATACCTAGATAGTACGTCATTGCCCGTCCGTTGAGGTTCAGATATGACGAGATTATTCCTCTATGTACTTGTTTGGTGATGATTTTCAGTTTTGTGTATTCTATATGATATCGTGATATGATTTCCATGGTTATTAGGTACTATATTATATATGCTTTTCATGGTTAGTAATCTGATTTAAATGTTAAATGATTTATTACTAGTTTTTTGCATATAGTTTAATAAAATTGTGTTTGGAAATGATATGATTATTTCTTTTAAAGTAAGAATTAATTTTCAAAAATTGCTATCTACTCACTGAGCTCACTGAGTTTTATACTCATCCCTTTTTATTATATTTTCTCCCCCACCAGGAGGTTGCAAGTACACCAGACCGACCCAGCGACTGTAAATATATTTTGAATCTTGGCCACGTGATGGTGTTAATGTTGATTTTGATGATAACAAACAAAATTAAGAATGATTAAGTTTTTGAAAGCTTAAATTATTTTTCTTACATTTTAAATAAATCATTATTTTCACATTATAAAGGTTTTATATCTAATGGAAAAATGATTTTATGAAATTGGTTGTTTTTCAAGTTTATGGTTTAATTGAAAGAATTTTGAAATATTTGAAATCAACAAGTATTGCTTGAAATTTTAGAAAATGACTTATTTAAAATATTTCATAGTATTTTGGGTCATATCATAATTTTAGAAAGTTTTGGGATTCACAGTGTATTATTTAGAAATTCTAAAATTGGACCTGTTTGTAAAGTTTCATAACATTTTGGGCCATCGTACAGTTATATAAAGTTTTGGGGTCAAACTGTCATTTTACAAAATAGTTCACTGTAGCAATCACTGTAGCAGTTACTGTAGATAACGGCGATCCGACATCTTGATAACGGCTCGCCGACATCTCCAGAATTGAAAATTAGCCTCTGGACACTAACGGCGATCCGATATCTAGATAACGGCGATCCGACATCGCCCAGAATTGAAGATTAGCCTCTGGACACTAACGGAGATCCGACATCTTGATAACGGCGATCCAACAATTTGAAAATCCAGCCCAACGGTCATATTGACCAGTCAAACGGCGATCCGACATCTAGTTAACGGCGATCCGACATTGAGTAAAAAGTGAATAACGGCTAGTTTTTTAGCTCCAACTATAAAAACTCAAAGCCAATTCATTTTCAATAACTCAAGCAAGCAAAATCAAAGGGCACACAACATATATCAAGCCTCAAATCGCAAATCAAAAACATTGAATCATCTTTTGTTCTTCAATTTGTTCATATACTCTTAAAGAGAGTTTTTGTTGTAATCTTTATTTTTCTCATCAAATTTGTGAGTGTATAAGTGTGGGAAACACTTGAGTGAAGAGATTGGGGGATAATCTCTTATTGTAAAGGTTCATTGACACCTTGGAAGTCAATTGTAAACATTTGAAGCCTTGGAAAGGCTTGGATAGTGAAATCCTCAAGCTTGGGTTGCTTGGAGGCGTGGACGTAGGCCATCTTGGTTAACAGTTAGAAGATATAGATGACTTTTGTTGGGACATCTTGGTTATCTCGTTCTTTTGGGATTGTATAATTTTGCTATATTATTATTTTGGGATTAAGAATAAACTGAGGTATATTAATATTAGTTATAATATTATCCTTTGAGACTCTGGAGATATCTTGGGAAAAACTCAGCATTTTGGTTGAGGATGCTGATCATTAAAGTTTGCTGTAAATTGAATTATTTTAGAAGTGGTTGTTTTACATATTTTCAGATTGGGAGTGTTATATTTATAAAGGAAGCTTTGCCGAATTTTCAGCACAATGTTTACCAATTAGATTATTATCAATCCAGTTTTGATAAGATTAGATAGACTCACCCTGGGGTTTTGGGGCGGGTCGTTTTAGTTGGTATCAGAGCATGGTTTAAGATTCTGTAGACTTTACTACCTTAGTAAGAATAAGTTGTTTTTTATTTATTAAAGTTAGAATTTATATCTTGTAGGTACCATCATGCTTCGTCGTAACAGTAGATGTGGTCGTGGCTGTACTAGGCCAATAGCTGGGTTGACTTCTGGTAGTGTACTTGCGGTGGAAAGTGAACCTGTGAATGAGGGGGTAGTTGAATCCTCCACCCATGAAATTGCACAATAGGCTCTAGGAAATACCCCGAATATTGAGCAGTCATTTGATAGGCTTGCTCAGATCATGACTATAGTTGTGTAGAATCAGACTCAAGTGCATGCTGGTAATGCAAACACTATTGAGCGAGTGAGGAGTTTAGCGGCGAGGAGCTTTAATGGTTCCGAAGAACCACCTAAGGCTGAGTCATGGTTGTTTAAGTTAGAGCGTATTTTAATTTTGACGTGATAAAGTGTTCAGAGGATGACAATGAAATGCAAGTTATACAACCCAAGAGGGGGGGTGAATTAGGTTTTTAAAACCTAAGCTAAACAAATTACACAACAATTTAATTAATGGCTTAATAAAATAAAAAATAATAAATTTGACAATACTAAAAAATAAAAGAGTAAGGAATGAGAGAGCAAACACAAAGATTTTTACATAGTTCAGCAATCCTCGCCTACGTCCAAGCCTCCAAGCAAACCAAGTTTGGGGATTTCACTAACCAAGCCTCCCAAGACTTTAAGTTCTTTACAATTGACTTCCAAGGTGTCAATAAACCTTTACAACCAAGAGATTATCTCCTAATCTCTTCACTCAAGTATTTCTCACACTTAAATACTCACAAATTTGATGATAAAATAAAAATTACGACAATGAACTCTCTTTTAGAGTAAATGTACAAATGATAGCACAATAACGATTTAATCCATGATGATTTTCAAATTTGAAAGCTCAAAATATGTTGTTTGCACATGTTTATGATTGCAAGAGTCTTAAAAATGAAGTTGGAGTTGAGTTTTGTTAGCTAAAGCCCAAAAACTAATCGTTATAAGTAAATTCCAGTGAGTAAGCGGCTAGCCGCTTAATTTATCTAGCTCCCTGCTTCAAAACAGTGAAGTTAAAAATAGCGAAGTAATACTGTTCATAAAATTACATTTTTACCCAAAACTTTCTATAATTATACTATAGCCTAAAACCTCATAGGCACTTAAGTAGCGACTAAACTAAGACCTGTACAGTGAAATAATTTAGACATACGCTCTCAGAAAAGAGAATTCACTGTAGCACATATTTCATACAACGTGTGCTTTAATGACCAAATAAAGAAAAATGAGAAAATTTCCCTTATTTCTCATTGTGTTTAAGGTATTATAAACCTCAATAGGTATCCTTACATACTATCAGCTATATTTTGAGGTGATAGCATAGTGTTTGCTACTTTAAACTTGTTTTCTAAACCTATGATGTTATTCGGTTTATGAAACAAATCTAAGAAGGCAGTTAATCTAAAACTAAGAAATATGAGAGTGATGGAAATATTCATAACTCACATCTACCTTATGTTTTTCACTAGTATCGATTGTATAATCTAGGATTGATATAATTGTGATTACATAGAGTGTATATTGTCAAGCATAGCTTTTGATATGGGACTTAGTATGCTTGAATTTGATGTAATAATATGGAATCTAGGATACATGATGAACAACTCTTTTGTATAGAATAAAATTGAAATTTAAAGCAATATAGCTCCTACTTATTGTTCATGGGTCACACGTTGCATTTGCTAGTATGATAATTGAATTTTGAGGCTTGAACAGGTAGTTCTCATCGCACCATAAACATCCCATCATGTGTGAGTGGGAGATGTTGGAAATATATTTGTAAATATATATTAATATATTTATATATAGGGTTCTATCACTTTAAGGTCACCCATAAGAGATGCATGACCAAGAGCAAGTGATCATTTTGAGTTAGAACTCTATAATATCTTACAATATTATATTGAAAAATATTAAGTGATCATTAAAAAGATGATCACTCCAACAATTGTTTAAGCTTATTAAGTGATCATTGAGAAGATGATCACTACTCTTGGAATGCTATAAATAGAGTGCAAATCCATAAAAAAAAACAAAGCAAAAATAAGCAAAGTACAATTTGGAGAAAATTCAAGTTAAGAGAAACTTAGAGGGTTCTTGCAACGTGAATTGAGAGGGTTTTCTGACGTTGTGATCATCCCCGGACTATAAATCAGTAGGACAACCTTGGTTTATCGGTTTTCCGCATATAATCCAGGTATGTGTTTAAATTTAGATTTACATGTTTTTATGTTAATTTTTGCTCGAAAATCAACACTTTGATTCCTCCATATATTCACTATCTGATGAGTACTCTTCCACCTTATCTATAACTATATCGCCTATATCAGGAGGCTCTTCATTGGGCTTTGGTTTGGGAGGAATCGAAAGGGGGGCTTGGATGGTCCCATTCTCTGAATTGTTCTTGAATAAAACTGCAGAATGATATTAGGATTAAAAGAAGTTGGGATTAAAATTGGTTCAGGAGAATGAGTCATAGATGACATGTTATTGGACTTATTACGTTAGATATCTTTTTTGCATGGATTCAATAGGGCGTTGATTTGATGAGCTAGGATCACTTGTGCGGGGTATATTGCGTATTTCACACGAAGGTTTGAGGTGGTGTGTTCAGACGTGGCAGCATTCTTGTTTATTGTCACGGATTTAGATAGAGCCTTTAGAATCACGTGAGATCATCTTTTCCTTATTTTTAGGAGGAGCAACGGTCTTCTTGTGATTATCTACAGTGATAGCCGCGTTTGAAGTCTCCACAGAATCATTGTCTAAATCACTTTCCTGTCATAAGGCACTAAATCTGGAACCTACACCCTGTTTACCAAAACTATTTTGATTAGGTTCCTTTGCATCTACTCTTCCCTTATTTCCTCTATAATTTCCTTTCCTAGCCACGATCATCCAAGGGCCAAATCTTGGATTGTCCGGAGTACCCACCGCAGGCGAGATATCTGAATTTTCATTGGTAGTTTCACCTAAAGCCATATCATTCATCTTCTCCCCTCTTGCTTCCAAAATCAATTTATCTAGGCATAAGGAAGAAGTATGTCCATACTTTCCACATCCAAAGCATATTATTGGAAACACTTCATATTCAACCCTTTGGATTCTTCCATCCAGTAAAAATTGAGAGATTAAAGGACTCTCAAGGGATACTTCCACTGCAATATGGGCAAACTTACCTCTCGTCGCCAATTCCGTATTATAATCAATTTTGATTACCTTTCCAATGACATGCCCCAACATTCTAATGATCTTTATATGATAATAATCTAGGGGCATACCTGGAAACCTTGTCCATACAGTGATTTTATCAATCTTTTCAGTCGAGCTATCGAAATGAGGAGACCATAGCTGAATGGTCAAGTAGTGCCCCAAAACAATCCATGGCCCTTATGTGTTGTGTAAATTTTGTTGAACTCGCAAGTGCACGAATCTATTGTAGAATAGATCAATGGTGTCGAGTGTCGATCCTACGAGGAGGTGGATTTTAATTAGGTATAGAATTAATTTTGTAAGTGGGTGATTGGATTTATGGGGAAAATTGATTTAAACTATGCTAGAATTTAAATTGGAATAGCGGAATTAAATTGAATTGGAAACTATTATAATAAAGTGCTTGGGTATCTGGATCCGTATCAACATGCACCATGGGCTAAATATTCCTTATTAATACCAATTAAATTATGAGGGGGGAATCCACACCTCATGAACCACACTCTAATCAATATGGTGCTAAGGGCTTATCGTGCCAAATAATAATAACCTTATACTAGGGTGCTGGTGAAACCAGGGCGGTAACTAACAAGATTATTATTATTTGTCGACGAAAAGTTAAAACATCCATAGAAATTAGAGGGGAAGAAAAAATAAATTTACCAAATAAAGCCCATGACACATGTTGAGACTTCACCTTCAACCCAAGCTTGAAAGAAAATTAGCTACTCATAATTGAACTAAGGGTAAAATGAAAATTTATTAAATTACGTAGAAAATACAAGACGGAGAAAGAATTACAGAAAACTAAGCTCAAAAATGGATTCAGGGGTCTCAAATTAGGGGGAGAGACTCCCTTTTTATAGATACGTTGAGTAAATCATGGCCATCGGATTAAAAACAGTTTGGACTCACAGGATTGCGCCACGTCATCAGTCAACAGTACGCGGTTTGACAACGGGTTTGACCACGCGGTTTGAACAGTAACACGGTTTGAACAGTGACGCGGTATGAACAGTGTCGTAAACAGTACCCATGAACAGTACCGTACATGTGAACAGTGTCATTTTTCCTTTTATGCTCCTCTTAAAGTTTTCGACTGTCCTGAGTTCAAAAGTGACGTCCGTTTTACTATCCGATATCTTGTTCATTGTGAAATAATCATGATGCCCCTAAAATACATAAAATACTTAATTAAAACAAAACACTCATAATTAAATAACGAGGGACTTAAATAAATAAAATTAGAAATGTTAGTAAGACATGAAGTGTAAAATGACGATTTTTTCCTTTATAAATATATACTTTCTAACACTCGATACTATGTAAGAGCAAAATCAGAACCGCCTTCCTTTATGAACTTAACGAGAAAATAGCCATTGTCTAAATCTATAATAGAGTATTCGCCAATATTAAGCCATAAGATTTCCAGCCGTGTGCAAAGCGCTTTGTATCCAATCATACGGCCAAGAAGTTTCACAACCACAGCAGATTGCCATGGTTTTATGAGTTGCTCATGGACTTTTTGTGAAAAAGAAGTTCAAGGTAAAATAGAAAACATCCTCCTTCACAATCTCAATATCATTTTCATGGACGTTTATGAGTTGTTTAATGACCACATCCTCCTTCACAATCTCAATATCATTTTCCCTCCCCATGAATCCTTCTCTACTAACTTCGTCATCAATCACACCCCTTTGTTGTTCCATTAGTTTATCTCGAAAGTATAGCATAGATGGATTATCTTCATCTTCCCCTTGTGCTCTGAATTTGGTTTTCTTGGTCGATCGATCATCCTCAAGGGAAGGGGGCTGGTCTTGTCGAGAGAGTTTTCGGTTGAGAGCATCTCGTTCCCTGAAGAGCTTTTCCTCTTGTTAAAAAGGAAAAATAAAAATTAACGCCTAATGAAGATCACAATAAAATTCAAAAAGTATATTAATGAGATTATAAGAAATTGAATTTACAATACTGAACTAAAGACTGTCTGTATGTTATAGGAACAATTTAAAGTTTTATGTGTCGTTCTGAAAGCTTTAATTCACTTTACCGAAAAGTCTTCGTGAAGATGCGCCATCAAGTGAATACATTGTGACTGAGGCTCGCTCCGGAGTTGGAAGATTTCAAGAGTTAAAAGATGTTGCCATGTTTGTTTGCCTAGAAAGTGACGAGAAAATACTAAAAGTTTTGATAGAAAAAAAGTGAGCCAAATTCATTTCATTAAGCTACAAAATAAACTGAGATTACAGGGGTTTATGTCCAGGAGCTTCTATGAGCAACAAAATCATGAGCGTCACATCGGCCGCTTGTTACAACATTTGAGATTACAGGGGTTTATATACATGTCTAGAGGCTTCTTAAGCAAAGCAACAGCCTCTATAACTGACTGCTGACGTGGCTGATGAATCAGCATATTTCTTAACAACTCGCTGATTCATCAGCCGAACTGAGCAGCTCATTTTAATACTTATTCTTAACATCAAGAACCCATTGATGATAATTGATACTTAAATTTTTTTTCTCACTTGATTTTGAAAATACGCTCTTTCGATATTTGAATATTGCTCGAGTATTCATTTTCATTTTTGGTTTTGGATAGATCGAAGTAAAATATCAGAGTTTCAAACACAATTGGCCTCCAATTTCTGATCTTAAAATTTTCACATAAAGAATGACAATATTTTTTTGTTGATTGGGAAGAGGAGCATCCTTCTTGCTGCATTCGGATTTGCTGTTACCATGAGTGCGCATATTTATACCGTGAGAAGAACTAGAGCTGCAACCAGAATGCATTTTCAAAAGCGACGGCTTATGGTGTTGGAGATATCTTTCTCTGTAGTTCGGTTGCTTGTTACGCTCATTTATTTTATTCTGGCAGAATTGGGAGTCAAGAACAATTTTAATACATCTGTTTCCCACTAATCTTTGCTATATATAATTGTTGTTGTGTTTACTTCCAATGCTATTTAACACAAAACTCTCTTTTAAGTTTCAGTGCCAAAGCTTTAAAGGTGTTAATAGATGGGTTTGTGAGTAATGTTTCATCAGCTTATTTAGAAGTCTGACGATTTGATTATTGTTTTATGGTTAGAGCCTAGAGAAGGCATTTGCCTCCATTTGCCCATTTGATTCAGATTCAAGTTGACTGTAATTATAGGTTTCAATTTTGATTATAAAATAAGAGTGGGTCCAAGTTTTGGCCATAGGTGTTACAATTAATTTAAATTACTTTGTAGTCTAGTTGGATAAATATCTCACTACTAGAATAATGGGCTAACATGACAGAATTTTTGTGATAGATGTTAAAAAATTAATCATTTATCACAAGAATATGATAGACACATGACAGAATTTTTATACATCATGAAGGCATGACAAATTTGTGATAGAGTTTTTATAAATCATATAAATATAATAGCATATTAATATTTAATGAAACGGTGAGTTTAGGATAGATCAATTTGGGCATGAAACAGCACCGTGTGTTGATTTTTCAAAATTTAAAAAATTTTAAAATTAAAAATATTTATTTAACTTCTAAACGCTGTCGTTTACTATAGACTATAAACTGCAAGAAAATTCTAAGTGTTAATAAACACTTCAGCTCCTTTGACTTTATCACTCCATCGACAAGGGCTGAGAAACCTAAGCATTGAAACCCCTCAAAATCCAGAATTAACAAGCCCTACTTTAATCTATAAATTGGTTTTGAAATCCCTTGCATGGAAACCAAAATCATCGTCTATGCTATTGAAGCAACCACTTCATTATAAATTTTTAGGCACAAAATCACCATATATGCTCATTGTTGCACCTTCGAACAACACATTCGCTATAAAGCCGTCGTTGTCACTATTTCTTTGCATTGTTTAATTTGCGGTGGAGAAGCCATCCTTATAATTGCTTAATCCCTTGGTTTGTTGTCAATTAGCTTTTTTATTTTTATTTTGAATAAATTAGTTGGGCATTATAAAATTAATTGTCAGTTTCGTTGTTATCTCCCTTATTTGTTCATAATTTATGCCTTTTTTTGGGATTTCTATCATAAATGGTTTATCTTTATTATTATTTTTTTAATTCTTTTTTTTTTAAATTTAAGAAGCTTATACTTTGTCCTTTTATTAAATCTAGAAATTGCTCAATCATTTAGTTTAGTATGTTCTTTTTTTTTTATTATTTTTCTAAATTGCAGGATTTCGCTACTTTGTTCCCTTTTGAATTCGATTTCTAACATCAGGTTTGTTCAATTCCTTACTTGCCTTTACTTGCCTTTCCATTCAATGTTTAAAAAATGCTTGCTGGCAATGATTTGTCTGAACGTTGTTATATTTTGTAATTTTTCAGTCAAAGCTTGCATGTGTGTGAACTGATTTTGCTTGATGATATAGCACTTTTCATAGACTAGTGTTTTTTATTGGGATGGATCCAAAACTGAGGTCAAATGGTGTTGACATTTTTTTTAATGATTGTGAGCGAGATTTGGTAACACATAATACTTTCTAGTTTATTTTATTGAGTTGAAAATTCAGGCCCCCTTTTTCAATTGACTTTTTATGTTTGAAAGAAATGCTACCATGTGGGGGCAAGTTTGGTCACGTGGACCAAGAAATGTTTAGTTACTTATATATATATATATATATATATATATATATATATATATATATATATATATAGTCTTGTGGTCTATGAAATGCTGGATTGTTAGAATTTTTTAAAATAAATCTTAAATGTATGTGGGGGAAATATTATTAGTGGGTATTGTTAGTTAGAGGTTTTGGTAAACGATGACAGCACGTTGGTGAAGTTATATTTGTTGCACATGATGACGTATTTTTGTTTTAAATTTATTTTTTTATTAAATTTATAAACTGCATATTAATAATGTTTTGTTGCTTAATTCATTGATAATGGAAACGGTTTATCATTGCTGCCCATTAGTACATTATGTTGAAATTTGTCTCAATGATATGTCAAGTACTAAATAAAAAATGGATAAATCTTGGCTTAAACATGATATATTGTTTGATGAGTATGAGGCTGATGTGAAAAAATTTATTAAGACTGTAGTTGAAAGACTAGGATTCTTAATAGGAATAAATATGATATGCTTAGCTTGCTTGTCTCCTAAGAAATGTCTAGAGCATTTAGTGAACTCTTTGTTTGAACCAATTTCTTCGTCTAAATAAATCCTACACACTAATTATAAAATCTCATCTCTAATTGACTAGCTAAATTAAACATTTAATTAAACGAGAAAACAATATTCTTAATAAATTGAAATTTTACTAAATTTGTTAGGAATTTAATAAATAAAACCTTATTACATGATATTCAATAAATAAAATTTTAATTTATTAAACTTGTCATAAGATGTGAACTTTATAAATAATAAACTTAACACAATTAATTAGGGATATAGTAAACCTTATCCCTCATTAAATGCATAAAGCTAAGATGATATAAAATCTTACTCATTAAATGCTTAAAGCTAAGATGATATAAAATCTTAAGAAGACTATGAACGTAGGACCTACATTGACAAAAATGACATTTTGAAAAGCGATTTGCATCTCGAGAAGAAAAAGAGTTAATCTTTGAAGGAGAGAAATCCTACCAAGGGATGTGATTACATTAAAGACCCAAGTTTGACTACAGACATTTACCATGCAAGTATGCATTGCAAATGGTCCAAGAGGGATGGAGAGGAGTTGGACCGCCAGCATGAAATCAGACTCTAACCAAATATTGAACCTAGTAAAGGCATTTTCAACAACTAGAATGATAGCAAATAAATAAAATTATTAATTAATAGTACAATAACTCAAAATTAAAAATATGTTTTCTTTGATTAATTTAAAAAAATTTCAAACTCTAAAACTAGACATCCACATCCATTCCATTAATCCGTTATCTAATTAGCTAGCTGGGTACTATTTTAGTTAGTTTAGAAAGTGTACTATTTGATCTTTAACGTCGTAAACTTGATGAAATCGTAATAACTGCATATAAGTATTGAAAGTGTGAAATTCAATGCAATAAAATTTAAACAAATACCCTGTCCTCTCCTTACTCATGTGAGCAGGATTGAACCTTTAAATTAGTTCAGGAGATTCTACTAGTTTACGTAGCAGCACCTATTCTTAGTTATAAACATTCCATAAATATTATGATCATTTTAATGGAACTTATTTTAGGATGAGAACATTCAAGTCTTTTTCACAATTTAAATAAAAATTATGTTTTTGGCCAATAATTGCTATAATATGGAAATCTGATAGCTAGTGCAACAAATAGGGAGAACTGGTTCTACCCTTTTCTTTTACTATAATCCTCCTTAATTACACGAGGAGAGTAGAGGGTTCAAGAAAATGCAGAGACATCGGACAACAGAGTCAGAGTTCTCTGTCTACGTACTGGGAAACCTAATCCCCAAATGAAGCACAACATACAAGCATTGTATGGAGTAGAAGATCTCATTCAAGGCACTGTTGGAGGATACGGAATACTCAACATGCCGTGAAGGAAACGGTAAGTGAATTGGTAGTAGTGGGGAAAGAAGAAAAAAGAAGCAGATTTATTAAAACAAATACCTAAATTGATGCATGACTTTGACTCCAAATTAGCGATATTAACATCCATTAAAATGGTGTCTTAAAGTATGTAGTACTTTCATCCATTTATCCTTGCTTTGAGTGTACTGTTTCATATTCACTTATGACAATCATTACCCACGAAAGAGGAATTAGTATTGTAAATAATATCCCGGAAATCGTCAGTATAAATAAACTGAACCTTTGTCAATATTTAATTTTGGAAAATCTCTAGCCGAGAGCGATAGCGAGTGATTTCCTCCCAAAAAAGCAAGCGATCTTTTCAGAAATCACTAAAATCGCACTACTCCCCAACGTCGGCACAAGTTTTGGATTTATTGTTGTAAATTACAATCGCGCCATATTTCTTCTGCAAATACGGATTTGGCGACAGGATAGCCTTATGGAAAAAACCATCTCTTAATTCCTTGATTGAGATAAAACGCTAAGAACTGGAACGATCCAAGACGTATAGCCTTCTCCATCCAAATAACGCACAATATCCAGAATCGTTTCCGGAGTAGCAAGGAGAATCCGGGTACTTGAAGAGGGATTCAAAAGAGGACAGGATCTTTCATGATCTAAGAGAATGAGCCATCCATGGGATGATCCGAGGCACCGCCGCTTTCCGAAATTCTTGTATACTCTGTTTCTTCAGTTTAAAGATTTTGGTTTTCTCTCTGGGCTCTTCGACATTGAAAAAGTAGCAACCATCGACACCTTCACCTTCTTCAGTTTCAGAAGGCAATAAGAGCCAAGGAGCCTCAGCCCGGCGGGAATGGGATGAAGATCTGACAATCCTATTCCAGGAAGAACAAACAGTGCTTGTACAGATAATTTCGAGGGGTGACAATCGGGCTAAGATTGATATCAGGAGATCATCTATCAGATCAGACCTATTTGATGGTAATCTTGGAGTCTGAGGGTGCTCTTTTCCTTCCATTCTTTAATCTTTAATGCCTGACCGAATCATGGAGAGGAAACACGCTAGAAATATTATATATAATCTACTTTCCTGGAGTTGTAGTAGTACTAGGATACGATTATCTTTCGTTTCTATTTCTTTATTCTTTCAAAAATGAAATAATGCTTCTAAATTTTAAAATCAATTTCTACTAAGTTTTAAATTAGATAAAGACTTACAGGAATTAAAGGTGCTTTCAATTTGAGTTGGGGTGGCATATTACCTCGCATTATTTCTTTAAATTCACCCCACTCTCCAAAAATAATTTTAATAAGATTCAATTCATTTTAAAAAATATTTATATCTAAGAAAAAAAAGTTTAGACAATAGGAAAAGACATCACACCTCCCAAAGTTTGTTTAAGTGATCACATAGACTCCTTAGTTTAATAAACAGTCACGTTGTACCCTTTATTTATACAAAAAAAATTGACTCTAAATAAACTTCTATATTAAATACAAATAAAAAAATTAAAATAACACAATAGATAAAATAATAAAAACTTTATAACTTATTCTGAATATTAAAAAAATTATTTTAATATTATTAATCTGAAATTAAATTTGAAAGAGTAGCATTGTTTATAATTCTATTGCCAGTGATGAGGGCCGTTTTGAAAAATTGGTGGGGCACATTTGAAAAATCCAAAAGTTTTGTGGCCATTTCGCAAAGTTTTCTTTTCTCTGACTTAATTATTAATTTTCAAATAAGGTTCTCTATGATGTTGTTTAGGGTCTTTATGATGCTGTAATTTTTTTTTCTTTATAGTATCAATAATGTAAGAAATATGTATAGTTGGATCTAATCAATATAAACTATTTCTATTAATAAAAATTAATTATTTTTAAAAAATATAACCCATTAATAAACAAGTTAAAATGGTGATTTTAAATTAAAAAAAAAAGAAAAGAGATACTATAAAATACGTTATCTTAAGTCCTTTTATTAAAAATTGAATTCTTCACATGTATGACATTTTTCATGACGCTTCAGTGCTAATTGCCAAAAAATCTAAATTGATTTTGTTATTCTAATTTATGTGATTGAGAATCTTTGTGAAATTTGAGTCAAACTAGATTCCTTTAAAGAAAGCAAAAGAGAAAGTGATGGGGAAAATGGGTCTGCAAGATGTTATCAATGATTACTTTCTAGGTGCTCATGTCTTAAGACTAAACCTGACTAGGTTACTTGCTTTTGGTCACTCAACACAACCCAGATGAAAATCAAGGTGTTGATATGAAGATGGAGCAAAACGTTTTCCGCACTTGAGCCAACTGATTTTTGGGGGTTTTGATGATCAGGCAAGTGTGTGTAGTTCAAAAGGAAGGATGATTCTCTCAGGCCGATGAGTGGAAAGCAAAGAAGAGAGGAAGAAAGCCTACAAATGGGAAAGAAGAGTCGTTGAGTCATGTTGAAGCAGGTAGAAGTAGGAAAAGCTTAACCAGTGATTTTATGCTTCGAGAGCTATTGAGTAATATCTCTAAGACGGGCAAAGCCTCTCTACTTGGTGATGCCGTTACCTATATCACTAACCTCCGGATGAAAATCAAGGTTTTGGTAATAGAGAAGGATATGGCAAACAATAAACAGAAGTAGATTTCTGTGCTAGATATTGATTTTCAGCCGTGACATCAGGACGACCATCCAGTTTCTAGTATCATGAACATCAAATTTTAGCTGAAAAGTTTATGTTTCCACAGCAGAAGACAAAATAATTCTTGAATTATTATGGAAGTCTCAAGTTCTTCCACTCATCAGATGTCTTGAGATAGAACACCATATTACCAGCATGGAGGCTCCATCGAAGATGATAACTCAAGATGGAAAAGAAAAAAATAATTCCTGAATTCATCCTTTAGATGAACAACGATGGATTATTGATGACATGGTTGAGAGGGATGGTGACTGAAGATATATTAAGTATGATATTAGAAAGCCAAACTGCTTCTGAAGTATGGCTCTCTATTGAAGAGCATATGCTTCCACCAACCAAAGAACATGAGTTTTGGTTGAAAAGCAGCCTTTATTCCCTTAAGATAGGGAATACAAAACTTAAAGAATTTCTCAAGAAATCCAATTCACTGTGTGACAAGTCAGCAGCAATTGGGAAACCAATTTCAAATCAAGACAAGGTCTTCCAACTCGCACGATCTCTTGGGCCAAACTATCCTGCCTTCAGTTCTGCCATGTTAGCCAAACCTCTTTATCCAACAATAAAGCAATTCATTCTTGCCCTCCAAATCCATGAACAAATAGTTATAATGCAAAAACAAGAAGAAAAAGCATTAATTCAAGCTTTCTTTGCCCAGAGGGGGAGAAGAAGAAAAAACAACAGTGGCCGTAAAAGAGCCTACAAACAAAATAACAGGGGTCAAAATCAAAATAAGAGCCAATATCTTTCGAATATACAAACTGCACCAAAAATTACAAAGGAAAGCGAAAAGAATGCACAGGAAGAGGTTGTGACTCGCCAAATATGTGAAAGAAAGGGACATGGTGTAGCCTTTTGTCGGAATTGTTATGAATAAATGGGTCAAAAAGAAGTTGTAAGCATACTTAAGTATGATTTCCAAATACAAACACAACATGCCCACAAATATTAAGAGCCGAAGTTTAGAATCGAACCTCTAGCCATTGAAGTGCTTTGCAATTGATTTTGATACTTCTGAGGCCTCTATAATCAATAGTGATGGTGTAGCATAAGTATTTTGTTTGATTACAGACCTCAAGGACCAAAATCATTTCACAATCTCCTTTTTAACATGTCATCTTTCCATCAAAGATGAAGTGGTGAAAAAAAAGTTTGTTTTTAAGCCATCATTACAACTGTTAGTTGGCATTTATTTCTCCAAACATGGCAAATTGAACTCATTGAAATGTCAGTCCACATATTCGAAACTCCTATTAGAAAACACCTCAACAGCCAGGTGTCCAACATTCTCCCACTTAGACCAGATATTTCACTTGATTTGATATTTACATATATCAATTCTTTAAACTTAAGAAATATAATACATGAATCATAGCAATAGGTCCTCCAAGAATGAGTATTATCTTCCATGTATTACAATGCATCATTTTCTTAAATCCACCCATGTATGATAACTTAATTTAATGAAAGGAAATTATCCGCCATATACCTTTAAATGACACCCGTATAAAACGTGTGTGAACATTTTTCAAGTATATCACTCGTATACCTTAAGTTGACAAAAGATTTCTACCGTCCACCAATCTGTTAACTTCCGTTGGAAAGCACTGACATCATAAGGGTAATCTAATCTTTTTTAAAAAAACAACATGTCATCCCATTTACTTAGTAAAAAATGACATGTCATATGATATATATTGATAAAAATGACATGTCATCCCATTTATTGGATAATTGTTAATAATTACAAAAAAAAAGAGTTAATTTATAACCGAATCTACTCCTCCAAAATTTAACCTAAATTTTTGAAGATCTACTCCTATAAGCTCCAATTCGAATTTTTTATGGTATAATATGTATAATTGTAAATAATATGTAGTTAATAATTTTTTATGGTATAATATTGATATTTTTTATGGATAATTGTTAATAATATGTACCATTAATAATTCATACTTTTTTAATCAAAAAAATGTTTTGTTAATAACAAAATAAAAAAAAATTGTGTATTGAAAATTTATGTTAATTTTTGGGGTAAATTTATCTTTTTACCTCATTTTGAGTTTTAAGGGCGAAATAGTCAATTTGCCATAATTCTGTTAACTTTCTAACGGAAGTTAATGGATTAGTAGACGGCAGAAGTATTTTGTTAACTTAGGGTATACAAGTGATACACTTAAAAAGTGTTCACACACGTTTGATACGGGTGTCATTTAAAGGTATATGACTGATAATTTCCCTTTAATGAATAAACCCCATGTTTATTCTTGGTCCAATGAAATTGACATTTTCTCAATATAAATGAATGTGCACATAAAGACGAGAACACATCACAATAAACAAAAACAAGAGTCTCATTTATATTACCTTGCATATACAATGAAAATTACATGATGGAACTAAGTCCCATTCGGTCTACATGATTCTTAAACTTCTGTGGTGGCATGCCTTTTGTTAAGGGATCAGCAATCATCAATTCAGTATTAATGTGTTCAATGAACACTTTCTTTTTTTTAACATGTTCCCTTATGGCTAAATATTTAATTTCGATGTGTTTACTTCGACTTTTACTTTTGTTATTTTTAGCCATGTAAACAACAACTGAATTGTCACAATATATTCTGAATGGCCTTGAGATTGAATCCATAATTCTAAGCCCAAATATGAAACTCTTCAACTATATACTATGCGAGGTAGCCTCAAAATAAGAAATGAACTCAGCCTCTATAGTGAAAGTAGCAGTCAAAGTCTGTTTTGTACTTCTCCAAGATATAGCTCCACTGGCAAGCATAAAAATATATCCTGATGTTGACTTTCGTGAATCAACACAACAAACAAAGTCTGAATCAGAGTAGCTAATTACCTCCAAATTAATTGGAGTAGCCAATTACCTTTAGATTATCAGTTTTTCTATACACAAGGATGTAATTCTTGATTCCTTGAAGGTACCTCATTACTTTCTTTGCAGCTTTTCAGTGGTCTAAACTTGGATTACTCTGATATCTTCCCAAGATTCCAATAGCAAATGCAATGGCAGGTCTTGTATAGATTTGATCATACATCAAGCTTCCAATAGCAGATGCATATGGAATATTTTTCATTCGTTTCCTTTCAAAATAATTTTTAGGGCATTGGTTCAAATTAAAGCGGTCACCCTTCACAATGGGAGCTATACTAGGTGAACAATTTTTCATTTGAAATCTCTTTAAGACCTTGTCGATATAAGTTTCTTGAGACAGACCCAAAACTCCTCAAAATCTGTCTCTATGGATCTTAATGCCAATGACATAAGATACATCACCCATATCTTTCATGTCAAAATTCTCAGAGAGAAATTGTTTTATTTCACAAAGCAACCCTTTATTATTGGATGCAAGTAGAATATCATCCACATATAGGATAAGAAAACAAATCTTACTCTCACTGACCTTTTGGTATATACATTGATCCATAAGGTTCTCTACAAACCCAAATGAAGAGATAACATCATGGAATTTTAAATACTGTTGACGAGAAGCTAGTTTCAATCCATATATGGATTTCTTAAGCTTGCATACTAAATGCTCACCATCATTAGATGAGAATCCTTCTGGTTGTTTCATATAAACCTCCTCCTCTAAATCTATAGCGAGGAATGCTGTTTTCACATCCATTTGATGCAGTTCCAAATCAAAATTAAAAACTAATGCCATAATGATATGAAAAGAATATTTCTTCAATATAGGAGAAAACGTCTCCTTGTAATCGATTCCTTCTATCTGAGTGAATCCTTTAGCAATGAATCTTGCTTTATATCTTTCAATGTTGCCCAATGAATCTTTCTTTGTCTTAAAGACCCATTTAAATCCTATGGCTTTTACGCTATTAGGCAACTCAACAAGATCTCAAACTCCGTTGGATGACATAGAATTCATCTCTTCCTTCATGGCATTATACCATAAATATGATTCTTTGGAATTCATGGCCTGTGAAAAAGATTTAGGATCATTTTTGGCTCTAATATTATAATCAGATTCTTGCAAATACACTATATAGTCACTAGAAATTACTGGTCTCTTTATTCTAGTAGATCTTCTTAATGCCGAACCAACATTCTCCTGAGGAGCATGTTGTTCAACTAGTTGCTTAAGGGTTTCAGGTAATTCTTGAACAGCCTGATCTACTGGATTGTTATCAGCAACTTGTGGAACTTTTATGATTGGTTGCACGACACTTGTTTGAACTTTAGGAGTGTTGTGAATGACAATTAGTCTATCACTTGAGGTGAAAGGTTGAGCATCTAAATGATTTTTCTCAGAAATAATATTTTGAGATAGATCGCTTCCATTGATCAAATCATTTTCAGTAAAATCTATACCCTTTAGACATTTCAGCATATCCAACAGAAACAACATATCTTGCTTTATAAAAGGTATTTTCTTTAAAAACAAAAAATACATAATTAAAAAATAGTTGAAAATTGAAAATAAAATTAATTTTATTTATTGAAAATATATTACAAAGAGAGATGAGAAGAAGAATTTATGGGGAAAGAAGAGAAGAAAAAGTGTGAAGAGGTGTGTTCACCCCCCTCTCTATTTATACTAATACATGGTAAATCCACACCACACAAATTAAAAAAATCTAATTATATCTTAACCTTACATTTGTCCCACTAATAATCCCACTAATAAAATATAAACACAAAAAAATACACAAAATCAAATATTTAGAAAAATAATTAGAAATTCACAATATGTTACGCAATTACAAATATAAATTACATTAATAGCAAAAAATAACATTTTCTTCCTTAATAAAAGTTGAGTATTAGAAAGTGTATATTTATAAAGGAGAAAATCATCATTTTACACTTCAAGTCTCACCAACATCTCTAATTTTATTTATTTAAATCTCTTGTTGTTTAATTATGTGTGTTTTGTTTTAATTAAGTATTTTATGTATTTTAGGGGCATCATGGTCATTTCACAATGAATGAGAGATTGGATAGCAAAACGGACATTACTTTTGAACTCAGGACAGTCGAAAACCTTAGGAGAAGCATAAAAAGAAAAATGGCGTTGTTCACACTTACGGCACTATTCACATGTATAGTATTGTTCATGGTACTGTTCACGACACTGTTCATACCGCGTCACTGTTCAAATCGCGTGGTCAAACCTGTGGTCAAATCGTGTAGTGTTGACTGATGACATGGCGCAATCTTGATCGTTCGAATTGTTTTTAATCTGATGGCTATAATTTACTCAATGTATCTATAAAAAGGGGGCCTCTCTCCCTTAATTTGAGATCCCTGAATTTATTTTTTAGCTTTATTTTCTGTAATTCCTTCTCTATCTTGTATTTTCTACGTATTTTAATAAATTCTCATTTTACTCTTAGTTCAATTATAAGTAGCTAATTTTCTTTTCAGCTTGGGTTGAAGGTGAAGTCTCAACATGTGCCATGGGATTTATTTGGTAAATTTAATTTCTCTTCCCCTCTAATTTTTGTGGAGGTTTTAATTTTTCGTCGACATATAGTAATATTCTTGTCTAGATACCGCTCTGGTTTAACCGGCTCCCTAGTACAAGGTTATTACTACTTGGCACGATAAGTCCTTAGCATCATATTGATTAGAGTGTAGTTCATGAGGTGTGGAAACCCTATTCATGATTTAATTGGCATTAATAATGAATATTTAGCCCATGGAGAATGTTGATACAGATCCAGATACCCAAGCGCTTCAATTATAATAGTTTCCACTTTAATTTAATTATCCTATTTCCATTTAAATTCTAAGATAATCCTAATCATTTTCACCGCAAATCCAACCACCCACTTGCAAAATTAATTCTACACATAATTAAAATCCACCTCCTCGTGGGATCGACACTAGTCACCATTAATCTATTCTACAATAGATTTGTGCACTTGCGAGTTCAACAAAATTTGCACAACAGTAAACATATAATTTTTAACACTAATCACACCCCCCAACTATCTTATTGCTAGCCCCTAGCAATTAAAGCGTTATATTAAATTAAGATTTACAAAATTCACATGCAAGTTAATAGTTGTTCATCTATCCTCTAAACTACCAAATAAATAAACTCTCCGAGTATTTCTTTAGCTCTTTGTCGTTCACTCATTGTTCAGAATATCATAAACCTTCTTTTGTGATCAAGTAACTAACACAATACTTATGGGGCTTCCTTAAAAGAAAACAACTTTTTCGTTCTAAAACTCATTAGAAATTCTATCTTCAGGTAGTAGATTATTCAAGCATTTTTTTGAAATATATTACATTTTTAACCCATGTAGCGAGCTTTAGGCTAGTGACTCCCAAACCAGTTGACCTTAGGGCACTAGGTGTTAAAACACCCCTACAGACTTAATTACTCAGGCTTTTAATAAATAAACAAACAATATATCTGTAACCCATGTAGCGAGCTTCAGGCTAGTGACTCCCAGACCAGTTGACCTTAGGGTAATAGGTTTTGAAACACCCCTACGGACTTAATTACTCAGGTCCAGATATAACAAAATTAAACACATTCAATTTTTTTTCCTTTTTTCTTTTTTTTTCTTTTTTTTTGTTTTTCGCAATACACAGTTTCTACTACCTTAGATATTATCCCTGATAAATCAAAAGAACTAATTATTGCAAAAAAATTTAACTTACAACCCACTAGTGTGTGTCATAGTGTGTGTGTGAAGAATGATTTAATAATACTTATTAAATGAGTAAACAACAAAATAACTTAATAACTAAATGGAGAGTTCACAAATTTGAGTAATTCAAAGAAAAGAGAGCAAAAACAACTTACTAGGAAATTTAAAATCAAAATATAATACAACAGGACTATTAGGATGTGTCTCAAAAGTTGTGACTCTTTACACAGCCATCCTAGACTGAAAAAAGTTTGTTGTTTTTTGGGTTTTTTTTAAAATAAATAAACGCACCTATTTACAATTTACGTCAACTATCCCTTTCCCCCATCAGAATTTAAAAATATGCATGCAAAAAGACAAAAAAGATAAAGAAAACATAAATAATAAAAGAAGAAATAGGAAAGATGACACCTGAACAGGCCGCTGAAGATGCATTTCTAGAGCTGCTACACCCTATATTCTACCATCTTCAACAAAAATATTACTAGGATTTGTTATATTCCACAGTTGTCAACTATTCCCTCCCCCCAACCTGAACAAGACATTGTTCGCAATAACTTAAAAGAAAGAAGTAGAGTTTAGAAGACATAACCTCATAGTTCCAAGAAGATAGTTACAACTGAAGAGTTAAGTCCAACTTGTTCTTCTTACTAGGGCTAGGGTTGCCATCATTAGTCAACTATTCCAATGTTAAGGTCCTAGGATTTGGCTCTAGTTTGTAAGCTTGTAAAAGATCAAATACCTCATTAGCAATAGAAGCACAAAAAAAAAGATTTTTTTTCAGATATTAGAATAAAATGATTCTTAATTGTATGGTTAATGAATGTAAGCAATCCATCAAAAAAATTATTAACATTTAGTAAACCAATGGGTTTCTGATGAATGTTTAAATGGGTCTAAGATGCAAATGTAATCAATGCCTCTAAAGTTCCAAGATCTCTTGGAAATAAAATGAAAGCATCAGCATGATTTAACATCTCAGATATTTGCTCTTGCATACTTGAAACAACTAACTCTTCTCTAATTGGTACGTCAAACAAGCATCCTAGAGGTTTTAAGGCCTGTGGAATGATACCTAGTACCTGGTTTCCTCTAATAAAAATAGTTTTTGAGGCAAGTTTTGATAACTTGCGGTCACCTTTTCCATATACAAGGTGCAGTTTCCTTTCAGCTATGGCACGACCAAGATCTATAGTTGCTTGAACGAACTCCTTGTACTTTCTATAATGAAATCTAGAGAGCACACAAATGTTTTTGAATTGTCTACTCGAAGATGCTGCCATTAGAATAGTCTTAAAAAACAAGTTGTGAGTGGTTGGAAAATGAGCTCATATTTAAAGATCCTAGTGACAGACAAAATGAGAAATAGCTATAAATGGGTTGGTGTATTTGTCAGATGATGTGTAAAGCTCATGTCTCAATAATTCAAAAGCAAACAGTAAAAAGAAAAGCAAACAGTGAAAAAAAAGTAAAAGAAAAAAAATAATGATTAAATACAAAATCACACTATTAAATGCAATAATGTAAATGATAAAAGAACAATAAAATAAAAGGATATTTACTAGTAGTTGTGATTGTGACTCACATCTTCCTCTAGTTTTACGTGTAGTAATAACTTGAACGCACTCTATGGGTCGAGGATAGGTTTTCCATCCAGTTTTCTTATAAACTGGCAAATAGGGTCTTTTTGAGTCAGATTCCCAAGACTAAACTGTAAACTTTCTTTTTGGAATAGTCTTTATAACCTGTGTAGCTCATACTGCACATGTCCACTTCGATGCGTCTCAAGAGATTGTAAGATATCATCCAATAATTCTTTACTCATGCCATCTTTAACAAATTTAATTTTATCTTCTCGATTATCAGAAACCATTCCTAAAGATTTACAAACTTCTAGTTTGCAACTAAGTCGTACACAATTATGACATTCTAAGCCAAGTCTTTTAGCTCTTCATTTTTTAACAAATGTGCTTTTACCAAAACCAGGCATGTAAGAAATAAATGGTTCAGGAAACTCACCAGCTAATCGGACCTTTGCTTCAATTAACCAACAAATATCAGCAAGAATTTCGTTGATCATTAACAAACGCAATCTTTCACAACGAGCTTTGTAAATTTTTTTGAGTGTATCTTAGAGGGAGAGAAGGAAAATGATTATGTAATTTATGTTGTATTTCTTCCATACTTGATTTTGAGATCTCAGTTATTGTGGGAAACTGAGGATACCAACTTAAGAAGTCATGAAGTACCATTATCCACCATTTATTTGGGAAAATAAATCAAAGTACAACAAAATCAAATCTGCAAAATCAAATCAAACGTGAAAGCGAGCAAAAAGAAAAACACAATGTAAAAAGGAAAATGAACTTACATTCGTCCTCTCATTGAGTTAACCTCAAACTTCAGTTGAAATTCATATATACCACGCTTTATTTCTCTGAGTTGTCTTTCTTGAATCTCAACGTAGGCCACTAATGTTGGTGGTTGTCGTTCCCAAATTGGATGAGATTTACAGACAGCTTTGTATTTGGGTTCTCAAGTGAAATTTTATTCGCAAAAGGTTGTTAAGATGTCTGAACAAAATCTTCCTTACTGAGGTGCTCATGATGTAATGATGAAGAAAAAAAATTGTTAAACACACTTAAGCAAGAAATGTCACAACGCGTATGATTTAAGACAGTTAAACAATTCAAAAGGTAAAGTAACAGTGAAAAGTTAAAACACTCATTAAAAACTTAATCAAGATTTGGTGGGTCACTCAAATTTATTTTGATGGTTACTTCACGTGGTCGGTATTCCAGATAGGGCTTTACTCTTTGTCTATTAACTTTAAACGTGACACTATTTTTTAGATTCTAAATTTCTATTGCCCTATGTGGATATACATTTTTTACAATAAATGGGCCACTCCACTTTGACTTTAACTTTCCTGGAAACAAAAAAAAAACGAGAATTATGAGGCAACACTTTTTGACCAATTTCAAATGTTTTTCAAAAAATTCTTTTATCATGAAAATTTTTTGTTCTTGCCTTAACAATTCTTGAATTTTCATATGCATCATTTCTTAATTCCTCAAGTTCATTCAATTGCAATTTTCGCACATTACCATCATTATCCAAATTTGAATTAAAAGCTTTAATAGCCCAAAATAATTTATGCTTAAGTTCAACAGGTAAGTGACAAGGTTTACCATAAACTAGCTGATAGGATGACATTCATAAAGACGTTTTAAATGCAGTACGGTAGGCCCAAAGTGCATCAATTAGTCGAGGAGACCAATCTTTTTAGTTTGGGTTAACTGTTTTTTCTAAAATTTATTTTATCTCCCTATTTGTTAATTCAATTTTACTATTTGTTTGAGGATGATAAGGGGTAGCAATTTTTGTGTAATTCCATATTTTTCATTAAAGACTCAAATGACTTATTACAAAAATACTTACCTCCATCACTAATAATGGCTCGAGGAATTTCAAATCGACTTAACATGTTTTCTCTTAAAAATTTAACGACAGTTTTACTATCATTATTTCGACAAGACATTGCTTCAATCTATTTTGAGACATAATCAACTACAACTAATATGTACACAAATCCAAAAGATGGTGGAAACGAACCCATGAAATTCATCCCCCAACAGTCAAATATTTCAATCTCAAGGATGAGATTTAAGTGCATCATGTTTCTTTTAGTAATTGATCCTAATTTTTGAAAATTTTCACAAGTTTTACAAAATTCATATGTGTCTTTGAATATTGTAGGCCAATAAAATCCACATTGCAAAATTTTAGCCGTAGTTTTTCTTGAAGAAAAATGTCCACCACATGCTTCAGAATGACAAAAATTATTGACACTACTTACCTCATTATTAGGAATGCATCGTCGAAAAATCTGATCAGGGCAATATTTGAACAAGTAAAGATCATCCCAACAAAATTTCTTTACTTTAACAAAAAATTTCTTCTTCTCTTGAGTATTCCATTGCGAAGGCATTTTACCTGTAACAAGGAAAGTAACAATGTTAGGATACCATGGTATTAAAGTAACAGCTAATAAAAATTAATCAGGAAAGGAATAATTGATGGGTGTTATATCCTTGTAGATTTCCGATGTGAGTCTTGATAAATGATCAGCAGCGACATTTTCGACACCCTTTTTATCTTTGATGGTGAGGTGAAATTTTTGAAGTAACAAAATCCAACTAATAAGTCTTAGTTTGGCATCTTGTTTAGTCATCAAATATCTCACAGCAGCGTGATTAGTAAAAACAACAGTTTTAAAACAAGCAAATATAAGTGAAATTTTTTTAATGCAAACACCACAGTAAGTAATTCTTTTTCAGTTATCGAATAATTCATTTAAGTATTATCCAAAGTCTTACTTGCATAATAAATCACAAACGGCTTACCATACTTTCTTTGTCCTAAAACAGCACCAACAGCAAAGTCACTTGCACCACACTTTAATTTAAAAGGCAAAGACCAATCAGGAGATTGCATAATAGGTGCAGATGTCAAAAGACAAATTACTTTCTCAAAAGATTTTTGACAATCATCAGTCCATTCAAATGGTGCATCTTTTAATAAGAGGTTACAAAGTGATTTAGATATGACACGAAAGTTTTTTACAAACCTCCTATAAAATCTTGCATGTCCTAAAAAGGATCGCACATCTCTAGCTGTTTTTGGTTGTGGCAATTTAGATATGACTTCAATTTTTGCTTTGTCAACTTTAATTCTTTTAACAGATACAACATGACCTAAAAAAATTCTAAAAGTAACCATGTAATGGCATTTTTCCCAATTTAAAACGAGTTCTTTTTCAACATATCTTTTTAAAACTTTTTCCAAATTATCAAGACAATCATCAAAAGAATTCCCAAACACATTCAAATTATGCATAAAGACCTCTAAATAATGTTCAATTATATCAGTGAAAATACTTAGTATGCATTTTTGAAATGTTGCAGGAGCATTACAAAGTGCAAATGACATTCTTTTAACTGCAAATGTTCTAAAAGGACATGTAAATGTGGTTTTTTCTTGGTCTTCAAGTGCTATATGAATTTGATAATAACCTAAATATCCATATAAAAAGCAGTAGTAGGGATGTCCAGCTACTCTTTCTAAGATTTGGTTAAGAAATGGTAATGGAAAATGATCTTTTCTAGTGGCTTCATTTAATTTCCTATAATCAATGCACATGCGTCAACTAGATGTATTCGTGTTGGAATTAATTCACCTTTCTCATTTATAACAATAGTGATTCCATATTTTTTAGGCACTACTTGTGTAGCACTTACACACTTACTATCAGAGATAGGATAGATAATTCCCTTGTTAATTAACTTAAGAACTTCTGTTTTTACTACTTCTTTCATGTGTGGGTTTAATCTTCTTTGAGGTTGTTGACATGTTTTAACATTTTCTTTCAAATTGATTCTATTTGTGCAAATTAAAGGATTAATACCTTTAATGTCATTTAAAGTCCATCCAATTGCGTTTTTATGTTTCTTAAGAACAGATAATAACTTACCTTCTTGGTCGCTTGATAAGGTTGAAGAAACCACAACAGGATAAGTTTATTATTCTCCTAGATAAGCATATATCAATCCCTAAAGCAAAAGCTTCAATTCCAGTTTAGGTGCTTCTTGTTGTTTAGTCTTTTCAATAATTCCAAGCTCGTCAAATTTTGGTTTCTCATCATCATTTTACAAAGTCTGACAAGAATCAAACAACAGATTTATATTAGAAGTATCATGTTCAAGTTGTTTATTTGATTCAATTGAATTAACCAAACAAATATCATTAAGTTCAGAAAAACTCCCATTTTGAATATTCTCCTCTATGCAAGATTCAAGCAATTTCTGTTGTTCATCAATTTCATCTTCATTCTTATTTTCATCATTAGGTTGCCTACACATGTTGAAAAAATTCACTTCCAGAGTCCTATTTCCAAATGACAAATTCATTAAACCATTTTTACAATTAATCAAAGCATTAGCAGTTGCTAAAATTGGTCGACCCAAAATTATAGGAATTGGTTTATAATTATTCACAATAGGTTGAGTTTCTAAAATAATAAAATCCATAGGGTATATGAATTTATCAACTTGCACTAAAATATCTTCCACTACTCCTTTTGGTACCTTAACTGATCTATCGGCCAGCAAAAGTGTAGTTGAAGTTGATTTTAACTCATCAAGATTAAGTTGAAGATAAACTGAATATAGAAGCAAATTAACACTAGCCCCAAGGTCTAACCAAGCATGCTTAATTTTTTGATCTTTAATAATATAAGAAATAGTAAGACAACTAGGATCTTTATATTTCAACTTATTATTAGTAAACAAAATGGTACTTACTTGTTCAGCCATGAAAGCACTCTTTTTTACCTTCAATTTCCTCTTAACAGTGCATAAGTCCTTTAAAAATTTGGCATATGAAGGTACTTGGTTGATTGCATCTAAAAAAAGAATGTTAACTTTCACTTGCTTAAAGATTTCATAAATTTCAGAAGAGTGATTTGATTTCCTTAGTTTATTCAATGCATGCGGAAATAGTGGTTCAGATGGAACAATAGTTATTTCTTCACTAGGTGTAAGTTTATTTAGTTCTTCCTTACCCTTTGAATTTTCATTGTTGTTATCTTCACAAGGTTTAGGAATAAGTCGATTAATAACCTTACCACTACGAAGAGTTATAACTGGTTTGACTTGGTCCATCGGTGCATTTCGAATCTTAGGATTTGGTTGTGGTTGAGCTGGAAATTTTATTTTTTCTTGAATTGTGAGTGCAGAAACAATTTTAACAAGAGTATCTTTTAAATCAGAAAAGGTTTGTGCATTTTGATTGTTAATAGCATCTTGCTTTCTAATGAATGAATGCATTGTATCTTCCAAATTTTTCGATGGTGGTGGAACATATGGTGCATAAGGCTGAGTATTTTGAAAATTTTGTGGAGGTGGTGCTTGTGAAGATTGTGCATTATTATTATTCCTCCAATTAAAATTTAGATAATTTCTCCAAACAGGATTATAAGTCTGTGAATATGGGTTTGACTTGTTGTTAAAGTGTTGATGGCAATAGCTTGATCATGCAAAAATTCTTTAAATGCTGGCAAAGTTGGGCAATTTTGAGTGAAATGATTATTAGAACTACAAACATCACGTGCAATTTCTTGAACAGATTTTACTTGATCACTTTTTTTATTTTCCAAAGCTTTAATCTTCCTAACTAGGGATGCAAATTTTACTTGTAAATTATGATCTTCCCTAAGGTTATAGATATCTCCACTAGATGGAGATGGTTTTGGTTTAAAATAATTGGTTCTATAAGGTGGAAAGAATTTTTTTCAAAAACTGTTCTTGCATGTTATTCCAAGTTTTTGTTGATCCAGATCTAAGGTTTTGTAGCCAAGTTTTAGCTTTATCTTTTAATGAAAAAGGAAAAAGTTTTAATATAATTATATTCATGCTACAATTTTGGTATGTGTATGTATTACAAACTTCCTCAAAATCTCTTAGATGCAAGTATGGATTCTCAGATGCTAAACCATGAAATGTTGGTAAAAGTTGGATAATACCTGGTTTGAAGTTGAATCGAGATGCTTCTGGAGGAAATATTATACACGATGGTGCTCCGGTTCTCGTTGGATTCATGTAATCTCTCAAAGTTCTTGGCTGATTCTGATCATGTTGAGATTGGTTGTCTCCTTGATCAACTGGAGGATTAAGTTGGCCAAAAATATTTTCGTCTTGAATTTCGTCCATGATTGGTGGTGGTGATTGAGATCTACGAATTAACTGCCATTTAACGTTCGAGACCAACGTCTTATACAATGATAATGTGTGAGTATAATATTATGTTATAAAGATAATATACAAAAAAAAGAAGACTGAAAATTACATAAATAAAAAAACAAAATGAAAATTAAGTAAACAAGATAAATGTAAAAAATACAAGACAAAAATAATAAAATGAAAATTAATTAACTAAAATTAAAATAACAATAAACCAAATATATAAACAAAGTAAATAAAAAAAGGAAAATAAAATAAATGCAAAAATTAAATTGCAGAAATAAATAAAAGAAAGAAAGAAAAGAAATAATTAAAGTGTAGACTCTTTTTTTTACAAATTTTAAAAATTACCAACCAATTAAGTGATTGATTCAAATTAACGGGCCTTGTAATTTTTAAAGTCAATATTCTTTTATTGAGTCGAAATTAGGTCCAAAGAAATTCAATTATTGTCCAAAGAAGTTTAAGTTGTAGATCCGAATTTGATATTTATGAGAAATATTGGCTAGAGACCTATTTGAAAGTTTTCTATGATTTTGTGGTCAAATTATAATTAAGAGACGAATGAGCCAGAAACAAGAAAGATTTACACAAAAAACAAAATAAATACCTCCCCCGGCAATGGCGCCAAAACTTGACACGACTTAAAAATATTTAATATGGATAAAATTGAATAGAAAGCAATTTAATTTATAAAATTAAAAATAGAATTTGATTATACCATATTTTTACTAAGAGTTTCACATTCCTTTAACTACTAATATTTAGCTAAACATATTTAAAATAAAAGGTATTTTCTTTAAAAAAAAGACATAATTGAAAAATGGTTGAAAATTGAAAATAAAACTAATTTTATTTATTGAAAATATATTACAAAGAGAGATAAGAAGAAGAATTTAGGGGGAAAGAAGAGAAGAGAAGGTGTGAAGAGGTGTGTTCACCTCCTCTCTATTTATACTAATACATGGTAAATCTACACCACACCAATAAAAAAATCTAATTACATTTTAACTTTACATTTGTCCCACTAATAATCTCACTAATAAAATATGAACCTAACTTATCCACTCAAGTATATCCAACACATTCCACTAAAAATTACCATACCTAACATGATAAAAACTTATAATTTTACAATTACCACATTTACCGTGGTAAAAATATAAAAATTTACAACAAAAGTCTCGGATCCTCCTCGACAATGACATAATTTCTCGGACTTCCGGAATCCAAATTTGACATCCGTACATTTGTTTGGAGCCTCAAATTGCATTAAATTATTATTTTTACCTAATAAACACACAAAAATACACAAAATCAAATATTTAGAAAAATAATTTGAAATTGAAAATATGTTATACAATTACAAATATAAATTACATTACTAGCACAAAATAATATTTTTATCCCTTAATAAACATATAATTTTTAATACTAATCATATACACAACCGTTTTTAAAGCTTCAGTACACAAGGATTTAGGAAGCTTAAAGCTACTAAGCATACTGCACACCATATCCAGCAAAGTTCAGTTTCTTCTTTCTGCTACACCATTCTAGTCTCGAGAACTAGACATAGTGTATTGGGCAACTATTCCATGTTGTTGAAGAAACTTCGCAAATGAACCAGGTGCTTGCCCATCCTCAATGTATTTACCATAATATTCCCCACCTCTATCTATTCTCACGATCTTAATTTGCTTTCCACATTGTTTCTCTACTTCTACTTTAAATACCTTAAAGGCATCTAATGTTTCACTTTTATTATTAAGTAAGTAGAGATATATATATAGTGAATAATCATCTATAAAAGAGATAAAGTAATTTTGACCATATGAGTCCATGTCTGGACTACAAATATAAAAGTAATTCTGATCATATGAGTCCATGTTTGGACTAAAAATATATGCATGTATGATTTTTAATATTCTGAACTCCTTTGAGCACCTTTATTTCTATTGTTGGTCAGCTTTCCCTTTATGTAGTCCACACAAGTATCAAAATTGGTAAAATCTAAAGTGTTAAATACTCTATCATTTACTAATATTTTAATTCTTTCTGTGGAGATATGACAGAGTCTTCGATGCCACAAAATATAGGAATTTTCATTTATAACACATCTTTTAATATCAGCATCAGCATGCATTAAAGTATGAGAAGTATTTTTTTCAAATTAAGACGAAAAAGACTATCAAACAATGTACCATTCCCAACAAGTTCAGATTTACAATATACATTACAAAACTTATCTGAAATGTTAAAGGAAAAACCGAGTGGCACAAGTCTTGAAACTGAAACCAAGTTTTTAGAAAAACTTGGAACATAAAATGTCTTTTCCAAAACTAAAACAAAATCATTGCTCAAAATCAAATTGCATGTTAAAATTGCCTCCACATGTGGACGCATCTTGTTTCCAGAAAAGATGCATTGCTCTTTTATCACCGACTTCCTTAGGTTTTCCAAATACTGCAGGGTATTTGCTACATGGATTGTAGAACCAGAGTCAATCCACCTTGTGTTATGATTAACATCGATCATATTAGATTCATAACAAACAAAAGAGATTGATTTACCTTTCTTCTCAAGTCATTTCTGAAATTTTGAGTAATCCTTCTTCATGTGTTCTTTCTTTTAGCAGAAAAAGCACTTGGATTGTTTTTTAATTTCTTCCTGGGGAGGTATTTTACCTTTCCCTTTCTTTTTGGCTTGAAACTTTTTCTTTCCTCGTGTTATAGTATGTGCACCTTCACCAACTTCCATTAGCAGCCTCTCTTCCTATTGAACACACATGGGCATTAGTTCATTAATTGATCATTTATCCTTATGCGTGTTATATGAAATTTTGAAGGGTCCATACTGCTGTAGAAGTGTATTCAGTATGTAATGTACAAGAAAGGTTTCAGACATATCAACCTCGAAAGTTTCAACTGGGCCGCAATATCCCTCATCTGAATGATGTGCTCACACACACCTCTAATACTGATGAGTTTCATAGATGAAAATTTCATTATTAGGGTGCTTGCAAGTTCCTTATTTGAAGTTACAAATTGGTCATCAATTGCCTTCAGTAATGCCCGGACATCATTATGTTGATCGACTGAACCACGAATAGCAGCGAAGATTTTGGTCTTTATAAACATCACACTGAGACGATTAGATTGCTCCCATTTGTCATAAAGAGCAATATCAACTTCAGTGCTGTTATCATTAATAAGTGGTTTGTCTTTCCGAATAGCATAATCAATATCCATCCATCCTAAATGAAGAAGAATTCTCTCTTTTCAAACTTTATAAATATCACCATTTAACTCAGGAATATCACACTTGATTTCAAAAAAAAACTTGTAGGTTGTACAACTGCATTAAATTAAAACGCATGCTTATATTATAAATTTAGGCTAATATAGAGATGTTATATTTTATCAATGTAAATCATGTTACAAAATATGAATCAAATAACATAAAACTTGCTTGTAGGCTAAAGTTCTAATTCAAGTAGATTCACATATATCTTTATGATAAAACTATCAAACCATATTCCTATTCTTAATTCCTGTAGGCACATTAAGAAAATAGTTTGATATTTTATTCTAATTAAACATACAAATATAATATAAATTCCTGTCGGAAAAATACATTATATTAAATATGTTTAATCACAATTAATGCCATTATATTATATGTGATCTGAAATATTTACTATATAATTTACACAAATAAGAATGCTGCGGCTACTCCTTAATTGATTAAAATCATATTAGATCACTTGACATTTTATTTTAGTTTTAAACATTATATTCATTCAAAATATTGCATGCATTAGCAACTAAATCAAAATAACGCATACATATTTTAATGACATTATCACAGTGACATTTACATGTAGACAATATTACCAAAAGTCAAATACAAAAAAAAAAACCCTAAATTTATGTTATGGGGACCTAAATTCACAAAGTTCGGCAGGCAAAAAGTGACATGTCGTTTAACATTTACACACTCAGATGACAGGTCGTACAAAAATAAACCACAGTCGGGCAGCAAACGGATGACATGTCATCGCATGAAACATACGAACGACATGTATGCTGTATATCATAAACTTAAACGACATGACGTATTAAGAAATATTACTATACGACATGTCGGTTATATTATCTCTATTAAACGACATGTCATCCTTATTCGTCTTAAACCTCCAGTCGAGTCTATACTGCTCCATATTCAACCTGAATGACTCGTTTTACAGACCCGACTCTATTTATGATTTACCAACATCAAATTAAATGTTTCAAACTCTAAAACTGTTAGGAATCCATTTCCTAATGATTTACAACAGTTATAATCACAACAACATGTAAAAATGACTTTTAAGTTTATGACAAGAAATTCGAGTATTTTTGCATATATCACAAAGAACAGAATACATCAAGACAGAGGTATAACATGCTATGATACCAACTGTATGCATACTTATATATGATTTCCAAATACAAACATAACTTGCCCATAAAAGTTAAGAGTGGAAGTTTAAAATCGAACCTCCAACTATTGAAGTGTTTTGCAGTTGATTTTGATACTTTTGAAGCCTCTATAATAAATAGTGATAGTGTAGAATAAGTATTTTGTTTGATTACAGACTTCAGGGACTAAAATCATTTCCATCATCTCCTTTTTAACATGTCATCTTTCCATCAAAAATAACGTCGTGAAAAAAAAAAAGTTGGTTTTGAAGCCATCATTATAACTGCTAGCTGGCATTTATTTCTCTAAATGTGGCAAATTGAACTCAATGAAATGTTGGTCCATATAGTGGAAACTCCTTTTAGAAAACATCTGAACAGCCAGGTGTCCAACAGAAGTTCCACAAGCCCTTTACAATGAACTTCAATCAACAAACCGATAAACAAATTTACGCAGATTCTGGTGCCACAGCACATATGGTGAATGATCTTAGTAAACTCGATACTATTCTTTCTTATAAAGGCCATGATAAGATTTTTGTTGGCAATGGACAAGCATTAAATATTTCACATATTAGAGATATTTCCATAAAAATTGATCATGGCTCTTTCACTATTACAAAAATGAGTTTTACTGACACCAACTTAGTGTCAGTAATTACTTTTGCTGACACTTATTAATTGTGTCAGTAATGCTCAAGCCAGAAGCCAGAATGCACTAATTTTTAGTGTCAGTGATTTTGGTGTCAATAATTCGTATCATTATAATATCACAAAAATAATGACACTATAGTATTAGTATTTGATAATACTATTTTACATGTCAGTAATTCGGGTCACTATAGTATCGCCAAAATAGTGATACTATAATGTTAGTATTTAATGATAGAATTTACATGTCAATGATTTATGTGACTACAATACTTAGTGTCAGAATTTAGTGTTGTTATGCTAGTTTTGGTTAATAATATATTTTTGTTTTAATTATATTTTCTTATTTGTTTTACAATTATAAAAACTCAAAACATATTACATCGACCAAATCTCGCAAAACAATTCACATAATAAATATCCCAAACTCATCACTTAAATTAACATAATTCAATTACACTGTTTGGAGAACAAAAAAAACAAGTACCAAACTAAGTTTTTGACAACAAATTATTAAATTAGTTTCAATAAACATTATCCAACAAAAAAAGTGCAAGGTCACTCAATATCAATCCGTGGCTTCATTTTTTCCTCATCTGCAAATACATAAAATCAATTAGTATACCAAAATATCAATTATTATAATTATAACTCCAATAATAAATTCATAATTCTGAAAAAATCACTTACAGCTCCTGTAATCAATGAGTCCTATAAATCAATGGATTCCTATAAAGTGAAATAATTTTTCCAGTACACTTATATTTAACAATATTAACCATAGCTATAAAAATTACTAGAGGCCATGAATAGTCAACACAAAATATATTGAACTCAACAATTATATTTCTAAGAACTAAAATGGATTATATGCATCTACAACCAATATTGAAATAAAATATTAGAAACTGTATTATTACTCTTCCAGGTATTTAACAATGGTTATACGTTATTACATTACAACTCTTAACAACCTCATCCTTACCATTGTAGACGGTGAAGTCCAGAGCTGATGGTGACTATAGTCAGGAAGAAATATCTACTAAAAGCATCTTCAGTGTTTCATATGTCATGAAACATATACCGACTCCAAGAACCACTTTGTAATATTCAGGAAGAATTCCTCCGTACAGACTATGGAAGCCTTCAGTCCGGAATATGTACTGAAATGCACCAATAAGACCTGTTGTGTAAACCCTGGCTCGGCCACCCGCCCCTGCGAGTTGCTTTCTTCGCCTCACCAAATCAAAAGAAAATGTTGCTGCAATTATGAAGACAAAAAATTAAAGAGGCTGCAAAATTACTCACCTATTGATGATGCAATGCCTAAAAGACTGCCAAATGCTAGACTGACCAGGACGGGGGAATCATTCTGCCTGTTAATAGTTAAGATACAGATGCATGCTCAATGATCATAAGAATTGTGAACTTGAAACAGCAAACTTGAGGAATCAAATTGCAGGATGATCACCTTTGTGACTGCCAAAAGATCTTAAGGTCTCATATACAGAAAAGCTAATTGCAATACTGGGCCCAACACCCTGCATTATTGTCAAAACTGCAATCAACTGCATGCTGAAACAGCTTTCACATTTCACATAAATAGTATTTGAAAGTAAAAACCTACCAGAAACATTGCAACAAGCCCCAAATTCCCTCATCTCTGCAAATGGTTTGTAAAGCATGACAAATACCTCTGTAGTAGGTCACATTTGTCTGCAAAACTTATACCGAAGATAATGAAGGAGCAATTGATCAAGTAAAAAAGAGGGAGAAAAATACTAGCAATACCAAGTTTGAAAGAGATTAAGAAACATTTCAGGTGTCTTGTTCTTATTATAAATGATTTTAAAAATAGAAACTTTTTGAGTCAACCATAAGAGCAGACTGAAGCCGTTAAGGACCACAAATAAAAGTCAATTAAATTGATAAAGACCCTGCATTAGTCAAAAACATCCTAGAAAATTGTCCACCTTCCTTGCAACTATATACGAGTAAGGAAAAGGTCTGCCCTAATTGTAACAACATAAAGTAGAAGAATCATCATAAATGATTTCGAATAGTTTGAAAAGCAAGATTACAACTAACCGTGAAAAGTAAGGAAGGAAAAAATTATCATCAGCCCATTCTACTGAGGTTATGCTAACTGTACCTGAATAGCAAGGAGTGTCCTCACAAGGTCCAATGGGTATGTAACAGAGGCAGCTGTTATTCCTGCTAAACGACCACTTACAAAATGTACAAAAAGATCTGAACTCATATTTTCCCCTTGACTTTCCACCACTGGAATGGCGTATAGCAACTGAAGACAGAAAGAACAAAACTATAATGCAAACTCATCTATCGACAAAGTTTTGCTGCATAGAAGTTAATTATTCATATTGACCTTTTTATATTGTTCATATGCATAAAAGTTGATAGAAGAATATGGTAGTCGGTGAGCAATTGTGACCAGATTCCCTTTCCAGAAAGCCTTAAATCCTTCTTCACCAATGATTCGGGAAGCCTCATGCAATATGCTAGCCTTTCTCAATGTTGCAGTATCAGAGTGCATGCCTTGCACCTGTAGAAGAAAATATAACACCATTAAAAAGCCAGGCTTGATGATGTAAGCCAACAAGAAAATCTTAAACACATAACGTATAAGAAAGCATGAATACACATTCACTCTCATATATTTGCATTTTGTTTATAAAAAGCTGGCAACATTATAAGGATTATTACATGTGAAACAAATCATTACTCAAAGCCATTTGCAAGCAATCTTGCTAACTCCACTACTGCTATACTAGCTGACCGAAGCCTAGTTAGGTAATTTGCTACCCAAACACTAGTCTTAAGTATGAATTCAAAACACCCGAAAACCACTTATTCCCTCCAATGTAGCATCTTTATTTCCCACGTTCACAAAGTATATTTTTTTTAAAATAAAAAATAAAACAAAGTTACCAGAATCAAGCATTGCAGCAGCCACAGCTTTTTGAGTAGGTTTAGCTATCAACTGGACTTCACCATTGGAGTTGCGAAGCAGGACTCTCCTGCCATCTACAGAAAATTGCAGAGCAGCATCGGATGAGACCACGAGTCTTTACGTCGAGCAGTACGTTGAGCAATCCATACAATTGTTTTATTTGCTAGGTTGCTGCTGTCAATGAGCCATATTCCAACCTTAAAGCCATTGCCACTAGTGTAAAATCCGAAAGCAAAATGGCCAGAAGGAGAAGGCCAGAAATTTGGAGATGAGTTTGTGTAAAAGGTGGAAATAAAAAAGAAACTCAAAATTTTTGAATAACCAGAAATGAAATTCAAAGGAAAAATAAAAAGCACAAAGATTAAAGAGAACAAAGTGCCTGTACTAGTATGAAACTTTTCTCTCAACAGTTTCAATGCCTATACTGCCTCTTACCCATGCTTAAAAGAAGATTGAATTATGCCTTTTACCTTGTGCGGCTGACAACAGCAAACGAAGATGGAAGGAGAACGAAACCAGACGCAGCAAACAAAGCAAATGGAGAACGGCTAGAAGCTGCAGCGTCGGTACGTTGGAACGGAAGTGATAGCGGCGGCGGGGTGGTTGTGGGCGTTTTGTAGCAGCGACAGAGTGGTCATTCTCCGTCTTTAACAATAGAGAAGATGAGGTCAAGCAAGGAAAGGGAAATTAGGCAGCGGCTGCAGCGTGAGCTCTCTTGCACAATAAAAAAGGGCAATTAGGGTTTTGTTTTTTATATGTTAAGTTTTTATATAACATTATGTCTCTAGCTTAAATCTACAGGGTTCAGTGGTTTGTGATCTATATTTAAAAAATTTAGAGTTTTAAAAGTTCTAAGCTCGAGTTGAAATGAAAGCAAATTATTATTTTTTTTTAATCTCTGATACATTAGTATCAGTGATCTCTGATATTTAATTTACTGACACGCTAACATCAATACTTTGTGACACCTATTTGTTAAAAGTGGAAAATGGTGCCTAGTTAGGTAATTATTGACACTTTTTTCAAAGTGTCAGAAGCAAAGTGTCAGTAAAAGTCATTTTTGTAGTAGTGTTTGAAATTGAAAGATGTTCTGTTGTCCCTCAATTGAAGAAAAATCTTTTGTCCGTAGCTCAGCTCACTAACGATCTACTATGCTCTCTTGAATTTGATTCTAATGGATTTATTGTTAAGAATAAACAGAACCAAGTGCTGGCAAGAGGCAATAGACATGGAAATCTCTACATATTAGAGGAGACCAATCAGGAAGCTCTTAATGCAATAAAAGGAAAGTTTGTGGATGCAGAACTTTGGCACAAAAGACTTGGACACCCAAGTCACAACGTCTTGCGCATATTGAAATCACAAAAGGAAATTAGTATTTCTAATCAGACTAAAACACCAAGCATATGTGTTTCATGTCAATTAGGAAAAAGCTGCTAAGTCCCTTTTAAGTTATCCAATACAAAATCACAATTTCCTTTAGAAAAAATAAATTGTTTTATGCTTTCTTTATTGACGATTGCACTAGATTCTCTTGGTTGTTTCCTTTAAAGCATAAATCTATTTCTTTTTATTGTTTTATATGGTTCCAGCGACAAGTGGAGAATCAATTGGAAAGGAAAATTAAAATTTTCCAATGTGATGGAGGAGGAGAATTAAATTCTAACATTTTTCTTAATCATCCACAGATTTGTGAGATAAAAAGACAAATCTCATGCCCCTACACACCTGACCAAAATAGGATAGCAGAGAGGAAACATCAGCATATTTCAGATACAGATTTAACCATAAATTTTCAAGCCCAACTTCTATTGACACTTTGGGTTGAAGCGTTCATCACTGCAACTTATCTCATCAATATAATGCCTCTTCCAACCCTTGACATGAAATCTCCCTTTGAAAAGCTTTTTAATAAAGTTCTTGATTATGATAAATTGAGAACTTTTGGATGCAGGTGTTTCCCTTATTTAAAGGACTACAACAAAAATAAATTCAATAAAAAATCACAACCTTGTGTTTTTGTTGGATATAGTCCTTTACATAAGGGATACTGTTGTTTAGATCTCGAAAACAAACGTGTCTATATATCCAGACATGTTGTAATCGATGAAAGTACTTTTCCATTTGCTAACTTATCTTCCTTTGGTGCCTTGCAGGAAGGTCCAAAACTAGTTAAGAATAAGTGGTTTTCATCTCCTGCCACAAACGTTGAAAAACTTAACCCCATCACTAGTTTTGTGACAATATTCCCATGTTAGCACCAATTTGTTATGCACCCCATACAATCAAAAATTTTGACTTCGCTGAAACTTCAGAGACAACAACTCCTAGCCGTGAAACCAATGAAGGAAATGTTGAGGCTCACACAAATTCTGCCACTGATGACCAAAAGCTAAACAGCTCTTTTCCAATCGGGAATAATTCTTCTAAAATCAATCATAAAGAGTTTCCTGATATCTCAAGTAGACTCTCCATTGAATTACCAATTCAACCTACTAGCTCTGCCCTTCCTGGTGAACTTTCAAAAAAAACTACTTCAAATTCGCACCCTATGATCACTCGATAGAAGCTTAGAAGTAATCCCAACCTGGCCCTGCACGTATCTACTGTGTCAGAACCAAAAACCTTAGTGCTCTGAAAAATCCTCAATGGGTTGCTGCTATGGAGGAAGAACTTCGGGTTTTACACCAAAACAACACTTGGGATCTTGTCCCAAGGCCAGCAAACATGAATATCATTGGTTCCAAGTGGGTGTATAGAATCAAGTACAATGAAAAAGGAGCTATCGAACGATTCAAAGCGCGTCTTGTAGCCAAAGGGTTCGCGCAAGTTCCCAGGATTGATTTTGAAGAAACTTTCAGCCCGGTCATAAAACCTACAATAATCTGACTTGTATTGGCCATTGCTGTGAATCAAAATTGGCCAATGAGGCAACCTGATGTATGCAATGCTTTCCTCCATGGTCATCTCCATGAGATTGTCTACATTGGGCAACCCCCAGGTTTTGTCAATCCTAAACTACCATCACATGTCTGTAAGTTAAAGTCACTCTACGGGCTAAAACAAGCTCCACGAGTTTGGTTTGATTGTCTTTACCATGCACTCATTAAACTTGGTTTTCAAAACAGCAAGGCTGACACGTACTTGTTCATTTTAAGTCATGAATTTAGCATTATTTTATTACTTGTTTACGTAGACGATGTTATAATCACTGGAAATAATAATACCCTTATACAACATATTATTAGGACACTTGGTTCACAATTTGCTTTGAAAGACCTGGGTATATGCTAACTTATTTCTTAGGTGTTGAAATAAAATACTTTACAGCTCGAATATTTCTTTTGCAGGCTAAGTATACACAGGATTTACTCATTAAGACTAAGATGCAAGATAGTACCTCTATTGCTACTCCTATGACCGTGAAAGAAGTACTAAAATTTGATGATAATGAACCTGTTGACGCTACGGAATATCGCCGAATTGTTGGAGGTCTACAAAATCTTACTTTCACTAGACCTGATATTACACACACTACAACAAATATCACCTTTAGTAGCATTAGATTGTAGCACTTTTTTTTTAATGCTACCAAATGTTATTCTATTGTAGCATTTTGTCCATAAAAGCTACTATTAACTACTCAATAGTTACATGTTATTTTTTGATGTATATAACATTTAATTTGTAACATATAGTAAATGCTACCATAAATTTTTAATAATGTAGCACTTTATGAATGTTACAAATTTATGTTACACTTAAAAAAAAATCATATAGTAGCATTTTAGAAGAGCTATGTATAACATTTAATAATATAGCATTTTATAAAAGCTACAATATAAACATTAATTTTGCTGCACATAAGAAATGCTACAGAAAGAGAGCAAAAAATATAGCGGGAATCTAAGACTACCGCCAAATGAAAAAAGAAAAATGAAATTCTAAAACTTAATTCTAACATCCTTTTCCCTCTCTCTCAACTTCCACGTTAACACCCACCCAAAAGTCAAAGCCTTCTTTTTCTTCTTCCCACACACCAAAGCAACTAAAGGCCTAAAATCCTAATCCCTCAAAATTTCCTTAGAAATCATATCATCTAATGATCCATTAATTTGTTGAGCAACTGAATCGCCAAATCGCTTGAGCTTGATAGAAGTACTTGATGGATTTTGTTCCCGAAAATGGTTTCATGAAGGTAATCCACAAGTTTTCCTTTTGGATTTTTAAAGTTTTGTTATAATTTTTTTTCCAATTTCTCTCTTAAAGTTATTGATATCATTAATTTAGCTTTTGTATTGAATTGTGAATCTCGGTTTTGTAAAAAATTAATTGTCTGACAATTTTTTTCCTCAGATTTGATATGATAAAATGACGTCTCCCAATTGAAGAAGACAAGGCTCCTATTCCTGTAACTTTTGGCCAATAGCATACTGAACTAGTTTTGTAACCTTGCCAAAGGTGAGTGTTTCGGCATTTTCTTGTCAAATTATTATTATTATTTGCTTATTTGCTTTTTGTTTGCAATCATTTTAAAATTCTGAATATTTTGCTGAGTTTTTTTTTTTAGTTATAGTAGTTGCCCAGAATATATCATTGAGTTATTTTTTCTTTTAATTTAGTTTTAGTATTTCTTTATTTTGCTGAATTTTTTTATTTTTTATTTTTAAATTCTAAATTTTTTGCTGAGTTATTTTTTAGTTATAGTAGTTGCCCATAGTATATCATTGAGTTACTTTTTCTTTTAATCTAGTTTTAATAATTTTTTATTTTGCATATTATTCCTGTAATCTTAGTCGTACATTATTGTTTCCAATATCCTTTTGGCCATTCTATTTACTTATATAAAGAATTATGATGTTGCTTTTGAAAATCATTTCATGAGGATGGTACATAAAAGAACTAGTATGTGTACCAAGAAAGAAATTATCCAGTGGTATTAAGATGATGAATAAAGAGTGGGTTTGTTAATGTCTTTGCTATGTAACTTTTGTGGTTGTATTGTGCTGCATGTATAAATTATGCTTTATATTGTGGCTTTTCCTTAAACTTCTCATAATAAGTATCTTTGCTAAACTTTTATATGGCGAATATCTTCTAATAAAATGTAAATATGGTTACAGTGCATTAGTTACTGGTAAGATTTTGTGCTTCTAAATTTTAGTTTACTTAATCTCATACCTAGAATAAGTTTTCTTTTATTACTTTGTATTTGATATATGTAATGCTAACTTTTTTCTTTTTTTTTTTTTGGCATTTTCAGATTCCTTTGGCAGTAGACTAATTAACATGGGTTCAAGTAAGAAAGAATTACATCTTGAATCAACTACAAGAAATGGATGTTTGCAAGCATCATCTAATATCCAAGTAGAAGATCCCATGGATTTAACAACTGCTCATTTGGAGAAGTCAAAAGTATCAAAAAGAAAGAGAGGTCCTACTAAAATGAAGAACATTGCCATGGGTGGTGATGACAAAATTGAAGTCAACTTTAATGAAAATGGCCAACCAATAGAAGAAGGATCTGTTACATTATCTTCATTTTTAGGAAGTTTAGTTCGGGAGATTGTACCATATACAATTTCAGATTGGAGAAAGGTTCCTTTGAAAATGAAAAACATTCTATGGAATTGTGTTCAGGTTTGTTTTAATATCATGATTTCCATTCAAATTATGAAACTTATTTTCTTTATAGTATTTATTTGATTAACTATGCATTTTTATATTGTAGCTGAGGTACAAGTTGGATAATGAATGGCAAAAAGCTTACATACTTAAAGAGATGGGAGGACTTTGGAGGACTTCAAAATCAAGAGTTGTGCAAAAAATATTAGAGGCAAAAAATGTAGAAGAAAGAATGCAACTCAAACCTGACAATATCAAGTCAATTTATGAATGGAAGGACTTTGTTAAAGAAAAAACTAGTGATGAATTTAAGTTATGAGCTTTTATATTAGTTGTGTGTTAATTTGTGTCATCAGTTTGTTTAATTAACTGTATAGAATTACTTTTTAAATATAGTTTAAAAGTGACAAGTTCAAAAAAATAAGGAAAAAGCAGATTCCGCACACCTTAGGTCGTAGGGGAATTGCTCGGACAACTCATGATATGGTAATATCAAATTTTTTTAAGTTTTCAAAAGCTTGAGCATTACTTTACTATAAACTTTTTTTCTCAGAGGAAAACCAATGGAAAACCTGTATCTAGAGTTGAGGTTTGGAAAAAAATACGTACAAAAAAAAAATGGTGAACCTATAAATGCAGTGGCTGCTGATGCTATAGTAAGGAAATCAATTGTTTAGTCATAATTTTTTTTTCCAGCAATTACTTGTACATAACATTGAATGCACTCGAAAATTTGTAGTGTCAAATGAATGAAATTGAAAAAGATCCTTCAAACCTTACTTCAAGTGATTTGAAAGATGATGTTGTGTCAAAAGTAATAGGTCCTAACAAATCTTATGTGAAAGCACTTGGAAAAGGAGTTACTTTTGCACAATTAACCCTTATATCACATAAAGATATGGTTATAGCTCAAGTACTAAAGGATCAAGATGAAATGAAGAAAGAATTAGCACAATACAGGAAGTTCTTTGAAGAGATGCAAAAAAAAGAGGTGTGTATAAAATTTCATTACACAACCCATAGTTTATATTTATATAGAGGGCATTTTTTTGTAACTAAATTATGAAATTTTTATTATATAGAGTCAAAATCAAACAAGTCAAGAATGTGATGATGAATTGAATGGTGTACCTCTTCCTGTGGTAAGAAATTGAAAGTCAGCATATTTATTTATAAATTAAAATAAATTATATTGATTAAAATTATAACTTTATTATTATTTCATTGTGCTAGAGTGTGAATATGAAGACTAACATCACTAAATGCAAGTTGCTTGATTGGGAGGGCTCTGAGGTTGTTGTAACTGAAGGGCGTTGGTCTTCAAGTGATCCAAAAGCACTTGTTCATCATATCCCTATCGGACTAAAGGCCATGAGGATTTGGGTATATGTAGCAAAAGAACATGAGAAGTATCTATGGAGGACTACACCTTATATGACATACATTGAAGAAGCTGTTGGTAGTACAGTTGTGTGGCCTGCAGATCGGGTTGTTATATACTCTATAAATATTATGTTGAAATCTCTTTAGTAAAAATAATTAGGATAGTAAATTAAATTTTTCTAATGAAATACATACAAAAGTTTATCACTATATTTGCTCTGTGCAAGTGATTTTTTGCACTTATTTTTTTTGTTTTTAATTTGTAATGCAAGTCATGTTTGCCCTGTTAAGGTGATTTTTTGCACTTATTTTTTTGTTTTTAATTTATAATGCAGGTCATGTGGATAAGTACTACTTGTAAAGGAGTTTCCGATGCAAATTGAAGATGAAATAGTATTCTTTTTGTTTAATTATTGCCTTTTTGATAGATGGCACATTATGCTCAAAGTTAAACATACTCTATATTTGTAATTGATGTCTATCTTTAAATTATTTTATATGTATGGTATATTTTGTTCATATGGAGTATAGTTTGAGAAAGATTTTGTATTATTATAAAAATTAATAAGTACAAATTGATAGAGTTTGTTCGATTCTATTTAATAATTGTACACAACCAATCTATAATAATTAAATGCTTCAAGTCCCTACTTTGTAATATCCTAAGAATGCTTCAAATCATTCAATATTGTAGCATTTTTGTTAGGCTATGTAAAAATGCTTTGGTAGCATTTTGCAAATGCTACGACTCATGTAATTTGTAGCATCTTAAAATTGCTAATATCATGAAATCTGCAGCATTTATATTATGCCACGAGAGACAATGTGATTGCATTTTTGAAGTGCTACTAGATTAAAATGTGTAGCATAATTAAAGTGCTACAAATAACATATTTGCAACATTGTTATTATGCTATAAAAGAAGATTTGATAGCATTTCTTAAGTGCTACATAATGTGTACTAGCAGCAATTATCTACTGCAACTAAAACTAAACATGCAGCTTTTATTATATGCTACAAAATTAAAATTTTATAGCATTCTATAATTGCTACTAAAAAGGGATACTTTTAGTAACGTGGGCTAACATAGCACTTTGTAAAATGCTACAGTTTACTTTATTTCAGTTTTCTTGTAGTGACATGCTGTGAATCGTGTTTGCCAGAGGTTCCAACAACCGACCAAAGCCGATCTTCGTTCTGTCAAACGCATACTGCGCTATCTCAAAGGCACTCTTAATTTTGGTCTCCGTTATCTGAAACAAAGCTCACTAAAGTTGTATGGTTTTTCAGATTCGGATTGGGCTGGTTGTACTCTCACTTGTCGAAGCACAAGCGGATTATGCATTTACCTAGGCGCAAACTGCATTAGCTGGAGTTCAAAAAAGCAGGCCACAGTTGCTCGTTCTAGTGCCAAAGCTGATTATCGTTGCGTGGCTTCTACAGCAGTGAAACTCACCTTGCTCACATATTTATTGAAGGACATTGGCGTCAAGCTTGTAGCAACACCAACACTTATATGTGACAACAAGAGTGCACATCGAGCTTGACTACCATTTTGTTCGTGAGAAGGTCACACAAGGATTGCTTGACACAAGATACACTCCTCTACCTCAAATTGCTGACATATTTAAAAAGCCTCTGTCCAAGAAACTCTTCCTAAAATTTAGGCCCAAACTCAGAACTCACACCATGACCGTTCCTAGTTTGAGGGGGGCTGATGAGATTCACACACAGGATGAATTTGAGCAACAATAAAGCATTCAGAACCTATGGAAGGAAAGTGCAAGCCAACGGCATATCAAGTTCCAGAATCATCTACAACGGCCAAGTATTTGATTGATAGCAGGACAATAACTTCTTGATAATTTCGGCAAGAATCTCTTTAGCCTTCTATATTTTATAATACACTTAATAGGAAATTCACTCATGTCAAGCCTTAGAACTGTTACGAGAATTCCTTACCGTCATTGTATATATTATCCTAATTACCATGTAATCCAATCGAGCAAGAAATAATATTGTATTAATTTTATCAACTAATAGTTCAAGAAAATACAGAGACGTTGGACAGAAGAGGCAGTGTTCTCCTGAGACTTCACACCTAATTTTAACTTCTAGAATGATTTTGCGTGAAATTATGGAATTTTGGGTTGTTAGCCTGAGATATTTGTTGCATTTTAGGTGCACTAATTAGAGCCCATCTCAGAAACCATCAGCTAAAGCTCATTACAAATTGTCGCATTGGCAGCTCAGCTAAGAAATCTAAAGGAGTAAAACTCGAATACTTGACCTTGAGAATAATTAAGTTGAGGAGGTGTCATCACTCAACCAACCAGTGTGTGGTTAGCAAAGAAATTCAACATGCCGTGGGGAGGAAAATTTTAGGGTTGTAGTGAAAAGTCTTTAAGACAATGACATACTCTAAAGAATGCAGAATACTCAACTTGCCATGAAGGGAAATTCAAGTGGGGAAAGGAGAAAAAAAAAAGAAGAAAATTAATTCATTGACCCATTGGATGACAAATTATAGAAAATGAAAGGAAACATAAACGACGGTCAAGTTCGATAGATCCTATTAAAGATTTTTTTTTTTGGATAGATTGATAATAACACATTAAATCAATTTTTTTTTTTTTTTGGTGGGACATTGCCACTTCAGAAGTTAATTTTTTGTTAGCCAATGGCTTAATCATCAGTTCCAAATTTTATTACTGTTGCATCCACGCCATTCATGCAATTTTCAGGAACGATAGACTCTCACTAGTCTGGAGTTTCCATGAGCCTCTGTCACGCCATAGTTATACACAGAGATGTTACTTATGATACAATTAATACATGAATCTAACTCCAAATTAGCGATTTTGAATTGACCTAAATTACTCTCACCATTATTATCTGTGTTATATTTTAAAAAATTGTTTTCTTTTTTTGGGTTCAATATTTTTTTTTTGGGTATATTGTAGGAACATATTTTTTTTAAATGAAAATTTTGAGAACTTTAAAAGAACTATACTAATAACAATTCTGTGAACAAAAATAAAGATAACAATGTTGTTTTATCCAACAACCATGAGTTCAAATTATCCTAACATCCATTATAATGATATATGGCCAATTTTAATTTTAGTTGACTTAGAACAGGGTCCAAAAATACATCTCTCTTTCGTCATTCTTCTCTTAAAAACTAATAAATAATTTTCTGACACGGCATTGGTACAGAGCGTGCAAAGACTTCTAATTACTAGTCTTGAGTCTCTGAAATTAATTGTCTGTTGACTATAATTTAAATGAAAGGTTTTTAATTGATCTAAATTGAAAATCATGTCAATTTTAGTAAATCCAAATTCATTAATTTGTCTTGTGTTTGTGTCTGATTAATTAGTTAATCTTGCCGAAATTGTCACTTCTGCTATTGTGACTTTGTTTCCATTAAAATTTATTTAATTATCATCTTTTTTTTACTTTTTTTTTTAATTTAATAAACCTCGGTTAAGGAATGGAACTCACCATTTTTTGCCAGTTGTTTGTAAGATTTGTTTGAATTGTGAGTTGATATCATACCAAATAATATTTATCATTTTTTTTTTATTTCAAGTGGTCTGGACCACTTCGGAATTATGTTTTTCATTTTTTCAAACAAAAATAAAAACTGATGTATTACACATACGGTAAACACCAGTACAAGAGTAGTCTAATGGTTTTTGATAAGGACTTGGTGACAAAAAATTATCATCATTAAGTTATTTATTAGAACTAATAATATTTGCTTGTTCAATACTCAGGAGGGTGATTGAGAAATTTGGGATGGTCAAAAAGAATGAGGAGAAACAGGAGATGTAGAAGAAACTGTACGTAATTTTCTTTGAACATTTATAGCATAATGTGTACTCTTTCTTTATTTTCTTTTATGTTCGTTATAAGCTTTTACCCTATTTTAGATTTTATGTTTTTTACTTGGATCCAGAAAATTTTTTGCAAAATAACCAACAGCGTCTATTTGGGAAATCTAAAAGAAGTTGATTTTGCTATACTGGTGTGAATCTGGACATAATTGTAAGCATCACTTTTATGAGTTGATTTATGTGGAAAGGGGAATATGAATGATTTGCAAGATTGCATTCACTTGATTGCATTTTGTAGATTCAGAAATCATTTATGTAATACTTTTACGAGTAGATTTATGTGGAAAAAGGGTTGTAAAGGAATGTACTTTTTTCCCACAATCCAGGATTGTTAAAGTGAAGTGAAAAGTCAAAAAAAGAAGAAAAGAAAAAAGTTAGAAATAAAAAGCCAACAGCCCGACACCGTATTGATGCAATTGTTTGCATTTACTAATTAATTAATCCTCACGTTTGCTATAAGCGTATTTTCGGTGGCGACGGAATGGTAGAAGTTTACGACATCACATCAAATAATAAAAAATAAATATTATTAAGACTAACTTTTGTTGACTTAAAAAAAAAAACAAAAAAGAGTCCAATGACTATAATGTTTGAATTGCTGACTATAAAAGCAAACCAAGATCCTTAAATTTCTTCACATCTACAAAGTTAAACAAATTTTATTTTTGAGAAAACTATGGGTTTATCCTCCATATGTTTATTCACAATATTCATACGGTTAGTTTTTCCCTTCTTTTTCTTTAATTTTACAATTGCTAACTTCACAGCTTCTTCTATGCTGCCACTCTGCCATGATGATGAGCGTTCTGCTTTGTTGCAATTCAAAGAAAGCCGCATCAGTGGTGATTTTTATGAATGGAAATTTGACTGTCGTCCTACAATGGCATCATGGAAGCCAGAAGAAGCTAACGTTGATTGCTGCTCTTGGGACGGCGTTCATTGCAATAAGAACACTGGTCATGTCATCAAGCTTGACCTCTCCCGTAGCTGCCTTTTTGGTTCTATCAACTCTAGCAGCAGCCTTTTCAAGCTTGTCCATCTTGAGTGGCTTAATCTTGCTTTGAATGATTTCAATTCCTCCGAAATCCCACCAGAAATCATCAACCTTTCCAGGTTATCATACTTGAACCTCTCTGGAACTTCTTTATCTGGTCAAATACCATCAGAAATTCTAAAGCTCTCGAATTTGGTGTCCCTTGATTTATCGCTAAATGATGTTCCTGGTGGTAGACTTGAACTCCAGAAGCCCAGTTTCAAAAATTTAGTCGAGAAGTTAAGCAATCTAAAAACACTGGACCTTGGTGATGTTTCTATTGATTCAACAATACCTCATAACATCAGAAATCTATCTTCTTTGACATTTGTTTCTCTTCGAAACTGTGAATTGAAAGGTAATTAAATTTTATATATTTTCTTCTTAATTAATATACATGCATGTTATTGTTAAATATATACATTTTACTCAAAAATTGCCAATTGCAATGTTAAATTCATTAGTAAGAATTATTATTGTTTTTAATTTTCCACTTAAACAATGTGTTCTTTTTTTTCAAAAATTTCAGGAAGAATTCCATCTTCACTCGGTAATCTATCGAAGCTCCTTCGTTTAGACCTTTCACTAAATGAATTACAGGGTGAGCTGCCTGTTTCCATTGGTAATCTTCATTCATTGAAAGAACTAGATCTCTCTGAAAATTTTTTGTCGAGTGAGTGGCCTATTTCCATTGCAAATTTTAGTTCTATGAAAGAACTTGACCTTTTACAAAATAGATTTTTCGGTAAGTTGCCAATTTCCATAGGAAATCTAGGTTCTTTGAAAGAACTTGACCTTTCACAAAATGGATTTTTTGGTGAGTTGCCTACTTCCATTAGAAATCTTTTTTCTTTGGAAAAGCTTGACCTTTCATTCAATAACTTTTCGTGTGAGTTTCCATGGTCGACTGGAAATTTCAGTTCTTTGAAGCTATTAGATCTGAGGTCAGGTGGTTTTTGGGGCAAAGTTCCACATTCCATTGGTAATTTCACCCGGCTACAATTTTTGTATCTTGGATTTAATAATTTTTCGGGTGACTTACTTGGTTCCATTGGAAATCTTAGGTCATTGGAAGCAATATATATCGCTAAGTGTAATTTTTCAGGTCAAATTAAATCTTCACTCAGGAATCTTACCCAACTTATCGGCCTTGACCTTGGTCAAAATTCTTATAGAGGAACGATAGAGTTAGATGTTTTACTTACTTGTTGGAAAAATTTGGAATTTTTATGTCTCTCATTAAATAGGTTGTCAGTGCTCACCAAAGCCACTTCTAATACCACTTCACAGAAAATTCAGAACATAGGATTGCGTTCATGCAATCTTACTAAATTTCCAAATTTCTTGGAAAACCAAAGTCATTTGATGGTCCTGGACCTTTCTGACAATAGAATTCAGGGAAAAGTACCTAAATGGTTGTTAGCCCCCAATATGCAGAATCTCAATGCCTTGAACCTTTCGCATAACTTGTTAACTGGGTTTGATCAGCATCCTGTTGTTCTTCCGGGGAATAAAGGTGATTTGGTGACTTTTGTTCTTAGCTCTAATAATTTACAAGGACCACTCCCAGTTCCACCCCCCGGAACCATTAGCTATCAAGCTTCAAACAATAGCTTAACAGGGGAAATTCCATCGTGGATATGCAATTTGAATATTCTTGAAAGCCTTGTTTTGTCTCACAATAACTTAAGTGGCTTGCTTCCTCAGTGTTTAGGCAATTTCAGCGATGAACTTTCAGTGCTTGACTTGCAGGGGAACAACTTTTCTGGGACCATCCCAAATACTTTCATTAAAGAAAGTAGATTAGGCGTGATTGATTTAAGCAATAATCTGTTCCAGGGAAGAATTCCAAGATCATTGATCAACTGTTCAAAGTTGGAATTTCTTGGTCTTGGGAACAACCGGATTAGTGACACTTTTCCCTCTTGGTTAGGAACTCTTCCAAAATTGAATGTTCTCATCCTACGATCCAACATATTTTATGGCATTATAGAAGAACCCAGAGCTGGTTGTGGATTTTCTAAACTCCGCATTATTGACCTATCTGACAACAGATTTACTGGAAAGCTTCCATCAAAGAGTTTCCTGTGTTGGAATGCCATGAAAATTGTCAATACAAGTGAGCTAAGATATCTGCAAGGCGTGCTTTCTCCGTATGGCCAAGTGTCCTATTATGTACTTAACACTTATGACTACTCATTGACAATGAACAGCAAAGGGCGAATGATGACATATAACAAGATTCCGGATATCCTCGCGGGCATTATTCTCTCAAACAATAGATTTGATGGGGCGATTCCAGCATCGATTGCAAATTTAAAGGGACTTCAAGTTCTAAACCTCCAGTACAATAATCTCCAAGGCCATATTCCGTCATGTTTGGGCAATCTAACAAATTTGGAATCATTGGATCTCTCAAATAACAAGTTTTCAGGACGGATTCCTCAACAACTGGTTGAGCTCACATTTCTCGCATTCTTCAATGTCTCGGACAATTGCCTTACAGGGCCTATACCACAAGGAAATCAATTTGCTACATTTGACAACACTTCTTTCGACGGCAACTCAGGATTGTGTGGAAGGCCTTTGTCCAAAGGATGTGAGAGTGGCGAAGCTCCAACAAATGAAGATCATACTGAAGGCTCGGAGGAGTCTCTGTTTTCAGGCGCATCTGATTGGAAAATCATTCTGACTGGCTATGCGGGCGGACTCGTGGCAGGATTGGTTCTCGGGTTCAACTTCAGCACAGGAATTATCGGATGGATTCTGGAGAAGTTGGGAACGCAGCAAAAGGCAGCAAAGAGGAGGAGGAGACGTAGAAACTGAATGCAATTATAATGTTGTTGTGATTTTCGTTTCTAATTCTGTCATTGTAATGTTGGTGGTTTTTTTTTTTTTAATGGATCCTTACATTTATCCTTAAAGAATAAAAATATAAACTGGTTTATTATATATTAAAAATTTGTTTCTGGTTTTGTCGCTTTTCAAATTTAAATCACTACTAGGTATGAATAAAAAAATAATATTGTTTGGTAATTAACATATTATTAAATGATAATTGTGAGGGATTAGGTTCTACTTCTACCATTAAAAAAATTATAATAATAATTTTGACAACAAAAGTAAAGAAGTTTGATATATTGACCAATTAGATAACAAATTAATTATTGAAAATAAAAGGAAATGTAATAAAGCCCCGATGAATAAGTTTGATATATCCAATTTTAAATTAAAAAAAAAAAGATATTTACGCAAAGATCCAACTTGTTTTTTTTATTCCGCTTATTAATTATAACTTAGAAGAAAGCTATGCTATTTTCTAAGTGCCTTATATAAATTTATCAGGAGAACAAACACTACATTTTACTATTTGTCATGAATCTTACAATGACTCCGGAAGAGCTTTTTTTTTTTTTTTGAAAAGGAAAAATAAAAATTAACGCCTAATGAAGATCACAATAAAATTCAAAGAGTATATTAGTGAGATTATAAGAAATTGAATTTACGATACCGAACTAAAGACTGTCTGTGTGTTACAGGAACAATTTAAAGATTTATGTGTCGTTCTGAAAGCTTTAATTCACTTTACCGAAAAGTCTGGGTGAAGATGTGACTGAGGCTTGCACCGGAGCTGGAAGATTTCAAGAGTTAAAAGATGTTGCTGTGTTTGTTTGCCTAGAAAGTGACGGGAAAATACTAAAAGTTTTGATAGAAAAATAGTGAGCCAAATTCATTTCATTAAGATACAAAATGAACTGAGATTAAAAAGGGGTTTATGTCCAGGAGCTTCTATAAGCAACAAAATCATGAGCGTGACTGCTGACGTGGGGTTTATATGCATGTCCAGAGGCTTCTTAAGCAAAGCAACAGCCTCCATAACTGACTGCTGACGTGGCTGATTACCCAGCATAGTGCTTAACAGTTTTCTGATTCATCGGCCGACCTGAGCAGCTCATTTTAATGCTTATTCTTAACATCAAGAACCCGTTGATGATAATTGCTCGAATATCAGAGTTTCGAACACAATTGGCCTCTAATTTCTGATCTTAAAATTTTTCACATAATGAATGACAATACTTTTTTGTTGATTGGGAAGAAGAGCATCCTTCTTGTTGCATTTGGATTTGCTGTTACCATGAGTACGCATACTTGTACCGTGAGAAGAACTAGAGCTGCAACCAGAATGCATTTTCAGAAGCGACCGCTTATGGTGTTGGAGATATCTTTCTCTGTGGTCCGGTTGCTTGTTACGCTCATTTATTTTATTCCGGCAGAATTGGGGGTCAAGAACAATTTTAATACATCTGTTTGCCCACTAATCTTTGCCATATATAATTGCTGTTGTGTTTACTTTCAATGCTATTTAACACAAAACTCTCTTTTAAGTTTCAGTGCCAAAGCTTTAAAGATGTTAATCAATGGGTTTGTGAGTAATGTTTCATTGGCTTATTGTAGAAGTCTTGACGAGTTCATTATTGTTTCATGGTTAGAGCCTAGAGAAGGCATTTGCCCCCATTTGCCCATTTGATTCAGATTCAAGTTGACTCTAATTATAGGTTTCAATTTTGATTATAAAATAACACTGGGTCCAAGTTTTGGCCATAGGTGTTACAATTAATTTCAATTACTTTGTAGTCCAGATGGATAAGTATCTCACTGCTAGAATAATGGGCTAACATGACAGAATTTTTGTGATAGATATTAGAAAATTGGTCATTTATCACAAGAATATGATAGACACATGACAGAATTTTCATACATCATAAAGGCATGACAAATTTGTGATAGAGTTTTTATATATTTGACACCGGACATAATAGTTGAGAAAACACAACGTCACACACCTAAGAATTCGCAAGCTCACCACCATAGCAAACAACAAAAGGATACAGAAAAAAAATTCACCATCTAAAGTTGTTAAGCTAAGGATACAGAGCTTAAAACACTCACCACTCAATGGAATCCACCAAAGAGGTACAGAGTTTGATAATAACTCAAAGTTCATCCAATTCCAAAAATTAATCTCAATCCTTTGGTTACAACTACATAAGCTTAAATAACTTTCTTGGAACAATCCTCCAAGCATAGATATACTACAAAGAAACCCTTCAAATGACTTGACTTCAAAGACCAACATTAAAACTAGACATTAATAAAACACTGGTATGCTTAAAACACAGCAAAGAACATTAAAAAAAAGTCCAAGTCAAGAAATATTCTTCTTGACTCAAAACTGAACAGCCTGTACTTAACTGTTCATAACTTACTGTAGAAAACTCCAAATTTAGATTAGTAAAATTCATTGGAAAGATAACCGAAATATCTTTCCAATGATGTATTGCTCGAAAATTAATTCGACCTCATGCAGTACAGTTTAATTCCCAAAGATGCCCTTTCTGCACAGAAATTATGCTCACTTGATTAATGCAAGAACTTGAACTTGAACTGCACTTGGTATAACTTGAATACCAAATATTTCAAACACCCATGTGTTAATATCATATAAATATGATAGCATATTAATATTTAATGAAACGATGAGTTTAGGATAGATCAATTTGGGCATGAAACGACACCATGTGTTGATTTTTGATAATTTAAAAAATTTTAAAAATAAAAATATTTATTTAACTTCTAAACGCTGTCATTTACTATAGACTTTAAACTATAAGAAAATTCTAAGTGTTAATAAACACTTCAGCTCCTTTGACTTCATCACTCCATCGGCAAGGGCAGAGAAACCTAGCATTGAAACCCCTCAAAATCCAGAATTAACAAGCCCTACTTTAATCAACAAATTGGTTTTGAAATCCATTGCATGGAAACCAAAATCATCATATATGCTATTGAAGCAACCACTTCATTATAAATTTTTAGGCACAAAATCACCATTTATGCTCATTGTTGCGCCTTCGAACAAACATTCGCTGTTGAAGCCATCGTTGTCACTATTTCTTTGCATTGTTTAATTGGCGGTGGAGAAGCCATCCTTGTAATTGCTAAATCCTTAGGTTTATTGTCAATTAGCTTTTTTATTTTTTATTTTGAATAATTTAGTTGGGCATTATAAAATTAATTGTCCGTTTTGTTGTTATCTCCCTTATTTGTTCATAATTTATGCTCTCTTTTTTTGGGATTTCTATCATGAATGGTTTATCTTTATTATTTATTTTTTTAATTCTTGTTTGTTTTTTTTGTTATTTTTTTAATTCAAGAAGCTTATACTTTGTCCTTTTGTTAAATCTTGAAATTGCTCAATCATTTAATTTACTATGTCCTCTTTTTTTTTTCTGAATTGCAGAATTTCACTGCTTTGTTCCCTTTCAAATTCGATTTCTAGCATCAGGTTTGTTCAATTCTTTACTTGCCTTTCCATTCAATGTTTAAAAAATGCTTGCTGGCAATGGTTTGTCGGAATGTTGTTATATTTTGAAATTTTTAAGTCAAAGCTTGCGTGTATGTGAACTGATTTTGCTTGATGATATATCACTTTTCATTGACTAGTGTTTTTTATTGGGATGGATCCAAAACCGCGGTCCAATGGTGTTGACATTTTTTAAGAGTTATGCTATTTAGCCATAAGGAAGAAAGAAGGACGACAGAATGCTGTCGTTTCACGTGTCCTTCTCACTCTTCCCCATGGTCCACAAATACATTAAAATAATGGTTAAAAAATGGCGCAAAAATAATATTTGAGCTCAATGAAATAAAAAATGGCCCGCAATAAAGTTTAGAAAGGGGGGCCTCTGATCTACTCCTGCAGTTGTTCCGCAGCTTTATAAAAAAATGCGGCCATTTCCTTTCTCCAAGCGGCAGAACTCCGACTTCGATAGCCAAATAAAATAAAATAAAATCAGTAGCTTGCCATTTAAAAGCTGAGAAATCTGCATTCGGTGCCGTCGAGATTTGAGTTTGGTGCCGACAACCACCACGTCAACAGAGGCAGCTTTGCAGTTGATACATATAAGTGGCACAAATTGGCCATTGACCATTGAGAAGGCATGGAATGGAAATTGTTCGGGTTTCTTTGCAGCTGCGGAATTCAGCATTTGGACTCCATTTGAGAGAACAAAAATCAGATTGCAACTTTGGATTAACAGAATTAATTTGTCTACAACACTGACAATAAGACATTCGGATCTTTTTCCATCCTCATCAGTTCTCTCCCTAATTGCCTCAACTTGCACTATGACTTGATGAATGAATAGAAATTTGCTGATGCAATATCGTCCTGTAACTCTCTATATCAACAGCAGGGCATCTACTAGACATGTCCAGAAAATCTTCTTTAACTATACATCAGAACCTATTTAACTATTAGAACCATATCAACGGCAGCACTGTTGACTGCAAGGTTGTGGCTTTTGTTCCATTTTTTTGGATAAGAAATTGTTTAAAATGACCAGTTTTGTGGTGGCAGTCCAAGGAGAGGACACGGTCAGTGGAGAAGATAATGGTAGGGTCAAAGAGAGACAGCGAGGCCGCGAGAGTGAGGGAGCCAGAGACTCCTCTGAGATCTCTCACTGTTGATGCACGGTGAGGGAGAACGAAGCTGAGACCGACCTAGTGTTGAGACGGGAGAGAGAGATGGAGAATGTTGGGAGAGAGAGATCGAGAACCTTGCTGCCTGGTAAGGGAGGCGCGTGAGTTTTTTGCCGGATTTTTGCGTGCGTGTGTGGTGTTGGCACGTACGAACAGGTGGCTTTTAGACGCAAAGTTTTGTGCTCTCCTTTAGTCCCTTATGTGAATACCATTTTCCTTTTTAAAGTGTTATTTTAATATTTTAATACCATTTTAGCATTTTTTTTAAGGATTGTGAGTTAGATTTGGTATCTGATAACACTTTCTAATGAATTTTATTGAGTTGAAAAGTGAGGCACCCTTTTTCAATTGCTTTTTTTTTTTATGTTTAAAAGAAATAGTACCATATGGGTGCAAGTTTGGCCATATGGACCAAGGAATGTTTAGTTGCGTGTGTGTTTATATATATATATATATATATATAGGGCACTATGCTAAACAATGCAAGTCCAAAAGAAAGCTACCGGTGAAGCTCCTCCAATTAAAACAGCAAGAAGACTTTGATGATGAAGTCTATACTTGGTCACAGAATCCAATGGGAGCTGTCTACACCATAGAGGATTATTCTCTTTCAGAAACTGACGATGAGGAATCTATTACCAGTGGTGACACCACTGATGAAGATCCTATTCTGACGGACGGTCAAGAACCCTGGAGTTCATCTTGCTGTCTCATCCCCTCTCTTCAGGCCACACATAAAGGTGATCCTTAATCCCTCCAAAGAATCTAAAGTAGCTTTGACTGCCCTCATCGATACTGGAGCTCTGTGCTCATTCATCAAGGAAGCATGTGTTCCAAAGAAATTTTATGTCCCTACTAAAGTTTCTTTTGGATCCGCCAGTGGTAAAGACTTCTACAGCAAAAAGGTTACTCAACCTATAGAGATCCAACCGTTCATGATAAGGCATGGATTCTTCGCCTTTGATCATTCTGGCGAGGATATCATGTTGGGAACAGACTTTTTAAGTCTTGTTGCCCCCTTTGCCTTTTTTCCCGAAGGATTCTCTTATACCATTCGAAATCCTTTGGATGGTACGAGTCATTCTTTTCAAGTTCCTTGGGTTGAAACGCATTCCATTTTTGGAGAGGGTGATAAGATAAAAAATTACTCTATCCAGAAATATGAACCCCAGATCAAGGAACTATTAGATTGCTGTGCAGAGGTCCCAAACCAATTCTGGGCTAGAGAACAACACTTCGTCTCTCTACCATACAAAGACTAATCAGGCCCTCTAAGTCTCATTGGATTCTCTTATACCATTCGAAATCCTTTGGATGGTACGAGTCATTCAGTGGACCCTACAGCAGAAGCATTGGTGATAACGGTGCCAACATGCAGATAAAATGTGCTCTTGCAACACTGGCAAAAGATTACCTCACTCGACATGGCAGACCAGGAGAGGTCAGTTATCTGGAAACACCATCACAAAGGGGGTTAGTGAAAGAAAGAATTGGAATTTGAGGCATGATCCATCCATCTTTGTATGGTAGAGAGACGAAGTGTTCCCAACATGATATCCTCGCCAGAATGATCAAAGGCGAAGAATCCATGATAAAGTTGTGCAATACTGAGTTGTGAAAGATCAGTAATTGCGTTAGCTTTAAGCTTTGCCTCCATCATCTCTGCTGCTGGTCCTGGCATATTCAGCACAAATGTCCTGTGGATGGTGTCGCCTTCCCTTTTATAGGCACAAGGGAAGCACTATTACACACTGTGTACATTAATGATCGATAAGGATCATTAATGTACACAGTGTGTAATAGTGCTTCCCTTGTGCCTATAAAAGGGAAGGCTTGGTTAGAGTCGAGGCATCGAGTCTTAGAGCCTCTTATTGTATTGCAAATCTCTCATTGCTATTAATGAATCAACCAACCTTCTGTTGGTAGTTTTAGAATTGGTATCAGAGCCATATTTCCCAAAAGGAAACCCCTGGGTGTACAACAATATTATGCTCTGTAGTTGCCGAAGTTCTTCGGATCCTCCACATCTTGCAGGAGGTTGTTCTCCTTGGCATATGTGTGCACAAGGAGGGATGCCTTCCATTAAGTTGGCATTTTTCACATGGATAAAGGGCTTTTGTTTCTGTAGGGAAAGAAACTGATACCCTTCCTTCTTGCAACCTGCTAATTTTTGGAACTTCATGGATCTGTTGTGGCCTGTTGGTTTTCTCATACTCATTAATCCATTGGAATCAAAGAAGAAGACAGACACAAGACAGCATTTGTGGTCCCCCATGGGCATTATGAGTGGAACGTGATGCCTTTCGGCTTAAAGAATGCACCGTCAGAATTCCAAAACAGAATGGATGAGGTATACAAATCTATCTCAGAATTTTGCCTTATCTACATTGACGATGCTCTTATCTTCAGCAACAATGAAGAAGAACATGCCGACCACTTGTCTCAATTCAAGGCCCTAACCTATAAGCATGGATTAGCTTTGTCAGAACCAAAGATGAAGATAGGCCTTGATGAAGTTGACTTCATGGATCTGTTGTGGCCTATTGGTTTTCTTATACTCATTAATCCATTGTGGAGGGAAAATGAGTTGGTTTATATATATATAGTCTTGTGGTCCATGAAATGCCGGATTGTTAGAATTTTTTTTCAATAAATGTTAAATGTATGTGGGCTAAATTATTTAGGATATTATTAGTGGGTATTGTTAGTTAGAGGTAAACAATGACAGCGCGCTGTGAAGTTATATTTGTTGCACATGATGACAAGTTTTTGTTTTAAATTTATTTATTTCATTAAATTTATAAATTGAATATTAATAATGTTTTGTTGCTTAATTTTTTGATAATGGAAACCGTTTATCATTGCTGCCCATTAGTACATTATGTCGAAATTTGTCTCAATTATATGTCAGGTACTAAACAAAAAAAATGGATAAATCTTGGATTAAATATGATATATTGTTTGATGAGTATGAGGCTGATGTGAAAAAATTTATTAAGACTATAGTTAAAAGACTATGATTCTTTCCAAATAAGAGTTTTTTTTCCTCTTATAATTTCTATAAATCTGAATAGGAATAAATATGATATGCTCGCCGTACTTATCTCTTATTAAATATCTAGAGTATTTAATGAACTTTCTGTTTAAACCAACTTCTTCATCTAAATAAATCCTACGCACCATTTATAAAAATCTCGTCACTAATTTATCTCTTAATAAATATCTAGAACATTTAATGAACTTTTTGTTTAAACCAACTTCTTCATCTAAATAAATCCTACGCACCATTAATAAAAATTCTGTCATTAACTTGTTAAATTAGATATCAAATTAAACTAAAAAATAATATTCTTAATAAATTAAAATTTCACTAAATTAATTAGGAATTTAATAAATTAAACCCTATTTGTAACATATGTGAAAAAAAAGGGGCGAGATGGTTAAAAAGTAAATAAAAGTAAATGAAGAAGCTGAAAATGGGGTAACATATGCACGTGTGAGAGAGTGAGAGAGGAGCTGTCAAAACCGACCCAAAAACCCGACCTGTTTGACCCGAAATGGACCCGGCCATATCTTGCAATTCCGGCCACCCCACCGGTCAAGCTTGGTACCAATCTGAAGCTTGAAGACGGGCCATCATACCCTAGCCGTCTACGTCGCCTAAAAACAGCCAGAACATCGGCGACCAAAGCTTGAAAAACCCGCGACTTTTCCACTTTGCTCTGCCGGGATTTTCGTCGGTTTTGGGTGACACAACCGGCTGGATTTTGTTCCCCACGACTCCCTTTTGATTTTAGGACCATCCACAGCCATCGAGAGCCGTCGATTTACTGTGGTTCAGTCGTTGTAGTTACAGGGCTGTCGAGCTAGATTCCGGTGTCGTCGCCACGCGTGGGAGGACACCGCCAGTATCATTGAACTTAGCTCAGCGAGAAGTGTCTGACCTGAGATTTTCGGTCACCGTTGCATGAATTACAGCCACCGTTGACCAGCAAGGGCAATTCGGTAATTTCACATTTTAAGGGTGATTTTGTAAATTCTGAGACTGTGGATATTTTAGTAATTTCTGAAATTGAGGATTGAGTGTAATTACGATTTCGAGGGTAATTTGGTGATTTATGATTTTAAAGTATTTTAATGATTTATGGATTCGAGGGTATTTTGGTAATTTTATCGACATAAGAGTTGTAAATTATGGGTAGATGTTCATTTCAAGTTTATTGAATAAATTTAGTCGAAATTCTAATTTATAAAAAATAATTATGTCGTTTCCTTGATTTAGGAGGATCCGCAAGCGAGAACCAATCTGCGGACGTGGACGATAACCGAGCGTGAATGCCGTCACTGAGTGGAATATACAAAACCTATTTTCATAGTTAATTATGATAGTAAAACATGTTTGCGAAATAAGTATTTTAAATATTTTAATTTAATGATTTTCTCGAAATAGATTTTATTCACGCATTGATATTATAGTAAAATGTTTGATTAATGATTTTCCGTATCGACTTGAATAAAATATAATAGTATCTTAAAGATGAGAAAAGTGGATTTAGATGTGATAATGAAAAGAAAGGTATGATTGAAAGTATGATTAGAATCTATATGAATATGAGTATAGAGATTGTTTTTAAAATCATTGGACAATACCCTTCCCTCCAGATACAGTAATACAGATGAGATGAGATGAGAGGCCTTTGGGGTCCGTCTGAACACACATAGAAGTTTTGGACAGTGTGTTTGGATACTTTTACCCTTTGAGGGCATATACTTGCGGTATGATAGTTGCAGAAATACAAATATGAGATACAAATAGATATTCAGATACAGGCCTTTTGGGCTTATCTGAGTACACACAGAGGCTTTGGGATATGTGCTTGGGCGTTTTTGTCCTTTACGGACTAGATTATGTATGCACATATATGATGAGATATGAGATGGTATTTCCTTATCTATTCTTGTAGCTCCAAGGCGTGACGATACCTAGATAGTTCGTCATTGCCTGTCCGTTAAGGTTTGGATACGACGAGATTATTCCCTTGGGTATTTGTTTGGTGATGATTTTCAGATTTGTGTATTCTATATGATATCGTGATATGATTTCCATTGTTATTAGGTACGATATTATATATGTTTTTCATGGTTAGTAATCTGATTTAAATGTTAAATGATTTATTACTGATTTTTCGTATATGGTTTGATAAAATCGTGTTTGGAAATGATATGATTATTTCTTTTAAAGTATGAATTAATTTTCAAAAATTACTATCCACTCACTGGGTTCACTGAGTGTTATACTCATCCCGTTTTTATTATATTTCTCCCCCCACCTGGAGGTTGCAGATACACTAGATCGACCCAACGACTGTAAATATATTTGGAGTCTTGGTCACGTGATGATGTTAGAAGATGTATATGCTTTTTGTTAGGACATCCTGGTTATCTCATCCTTTTGGGATTGTATAATTTTGTTATATTATTCTCTTGGGATTAATAGTAAACTACGGTATATTAATATTAGTTATAATATTATCCTTTGAGACTCTAGAGATATCTTGAAAAAAACTCAGCATTTTGGTTGAGGATGTTGATCATTGGAGTTTGTTGTAAATTGAATTATTTTAGAAGTGCTTGTTTTACATATTTTCAAATTGGGAGTGTTAAATTTATAAAGGGGACTCTGTCAAATTTTCGACAGAATCTTTACTAATTAGATTATTACTAATTCAGTTTTGATGAGATTAGATAGACTCACCCTAGGGTTTGGGGCGGGTCGTTTCACTATTACATGATATTCAGTAAATAAAATTATAATAATAAACTTGCCATAAGATGTCAACTCTATAAATAATAGGCTTATTACAATTAATTAAGGGATAGAGTAAACCCTATCCCTCATTAAATGCATAAAGTTAAGGTGCTATAAATCTTACTCTTTAAATGCATAAAGCTAAGATGATATAAAATCTTAAGAAAACCATGAATGTAGGACCTGCATTAACAAAAATGATAATTTGAAAAGCCATTTGCATCTCGAGAAGAAAGAGCCTCAATTTTTGAAGGGGAGAAATCCTACCAAGGGATGTGAGTACATTGAAGACCCAAGTTTGAGTACAGACATTTGCAATGCAAGTACATTGCAAATAGTCCAAGAGGGATGAAGAGGAGTTGGATCGCCAGCATGAAATCAAACTCTAACCAAATATTGAACCAACCCCTATTAAAGGCATTTTCAACAACTAGAATGATAGCAAATAAATAAGTTTTTAAATTAAATTATTAATTAATAGTACAATAACTCAAAATAAAAAATATTTTTTCTTTGATTAATTTAAAAAAAATTCAAACTCTAAAACTAGACATCCACATCTATTCCATTTATCCGTTCTCTAATTAGCTAGGTACTATTTTAGTTAGTTTAGAAAGTGTACTGTTTGATCATTAGCATCGTAAACTTGATGAAATCGTAATAACTATGTAGAAATATTGAAAGTGTGAAATTCAATACAATGAAATTTAAACAAATACTCATGTGAGCAGGATTGAACCTTTAAATTAGTTCAAGAGATTCTACTAGTTTAAGTAGCAGCACTCATTCTTAGCTATAAACATTCCATAAATATTATGATTGTTTTAATGGAACTTATTTTAGGATGAGAAAATTCAAGTCTTTTTGGCAATTTAAATCAAAAATTATGTTTTTGGCCAATGATGAAATGTGAACTAAATCTTCAGTCACAATATGTCATATGTTGGTTCCTTGGTTAAATGGATTGTCGTTTGACAAGGGTTTGAAACAGAACCGACATAATCCAATTGTCATCCAGTGCTATAAGTAGCTCACGTGTTTGACATGTGAGCTGCTGGAAATACTTAGCCTGCTTGAAACGACTACCGCAAGATGCCGTTTTAAGCTGGGATTACAAGACATGCTGCAAGCACGTGACTGAGGTTAAAAATTCTGTTAGTATTCAGCGGGAAAAGCCGCTGGTGAGAAGTGGGGGCCTCTGGAGTTAGTTGGAATATATACAACTAGTGGGGGGTTCTGGATTCTTGACAGAAAGAGAAGAGAACATGGTGACGGGGATGTGAGAGAGAGTTGAAGAGCTTGTATTCTCCATTTTTGTTAGTGATCTCTGTAACTCTTGAAAGCAATAAAAGTGAAATCACAGTGCTTGTTTCCAGTGGATGTAGGCATCAAGAAATTGGTGCCGAACCACTTAATTTCTGTGTGTGCTTTGTCTTTGATCTGGTTTCTTACTATTGATTCATAGTGTGTTGAGTGATTCTTGGTTGTTTATTGGATCAAGATCAGTGAGTTAAGTGTTCTTGGGGTGAGGTTAGTCTTGTTCTCTGGGGCTTAATCACAACAGCCAATAATTACTATAATATGGAAATCTGATAGCTAGTGCAACAAATAGGGATAACTGGTCCTACCCTTTTCTTTTACTTTAATCCTTTTTAATTACACGAGGAGAGTCAGAGTAGAGGGTTCAAGAAAATACAGAGTCAGAGTTCTCCGTCTAAGTACTGGGAAATCTAACCCCCAAATGAAATACAGCATACAAGCATTGATGGAGTAGAAGATCTCATTCAAGGCACTGTTGGAGGATGCGGAATACTCAACATCCCGTGAAGGAAAGTCAAGTGAACTGGTAGTAGTGGGGAAAGGAGAAAAAAGAAGCAGATTTACCAAAGACTAATACCTAAATTGACGCATGACTTTGACTCCAAATTAGCAATATTAAGGTCATCTCCAATGCTTAACACTATTTTGGTGTAACACCAACACAAAAAATATAATTTTTTCACACCAAATTACTATTTCATCTCCAATCCATTTACACCAAAAAGAATATTCTTCTTTTTATTCTTTTAATTCTCAAGAATTAATTCAATTAACACAATAAATATTACTATTAATACAGATAATTAAGTAAGAAATAATTTTATATTGATTAACAAAAGAAATATAGAAAATTATTAAATTTGAATTTAATTAACTAAATCAGTACATTATGAAAATTAAGCATTACATTAATATAGAAAAATACAATAACAAAATAATACTTTAGTTATTCAAATTACTAAATTCATCCCATAAATGATCAATTAGTGCATTTCGGAGTGCAATGTGAGCCTCTTTATCCTTGATTTGTTTGTGTTGAGCAAGAAATTCTTGAAATATAATATTCTCATCTACCCTCATATCAACGGTTGGTATTGGCGCTTGCATCCAATCACTAATTGTTGCATTAACATCACATTCATCTTCAATTATCATCTAATAATGATCTCCCAGATTATTAAATAATTGTTCTAATTTATGCTTAGTAGCTTTTACCATTTGTGTTAATTTAATTTTGTATTTTTAATTTTGTAATATATAATCCAGTAATTAATGTTATTGGCATTTTATTTTTATTATTAATTTTTGTGTTGAATATTTTTATTTAAAATTTTAGTACCATATTCAAAAATTAAAAAATGAAATAAAAATAATAACAATAATAATAATAATAACTTAAAATATTATATAAAATAAGATATATATGTAAATAAGAAAAAATAATAAGGATATTTGAGTTTTTTTTTCTAACACTAAATGAATAGTATAGCACCATATTCGTAACACCATTTTGGTGTTGGTTTTGGTGCTACATTACAGAAGCATTTTACACCAAAAATAATATAAAAGGTAATTTAGTGATAGGTTTGGTGTTACATTAGAGATACCCTAACACCCATTATAATGACATGTGACTTTAACATTGATTGACATTGAACGGCGTTCATATTTACATCTCTCCTTCGTCATTCCTATCTAAGAAACAAAGAAATAATTTTCTGACACGACATATGCGCAGAACATGCAAAGACCTAAACCACTTGACTGAAACCGAGCTTGCTATCACCTAAAATTCTAGTCTTGCGTCTCTATAGGCGGGCGTTGATCGTCTGTTGATAATGACTTATGACGACTTATAGTGAATCCGACACTATTAAATGAAATGTTTTTAATTGGTCCAAATTTCATTAATTTTTCTGGTGTTTGTGTCGGATTGGTTGATCATGTCAAAAAATTGTCACTTCAAGTATGATGACTAATAGTTCAAGAAAATAGTTAAGTTGAGGAGGTGTCATCACTCAACCAACGAGTGCGTAGTTTACAAAGAAAATTCAACATGCCGTGCGGAGGAAAATTTTAGAGTTATAGGGAAAAGTCACCAAGACAATGACGTTCCCTAAAGTAAGCACAATACTCAACTTGCGTGAAGGAAAATTCAAGGGGGGAAAGGAGGAAAAAAAAAGAAGAAAATTAATTCATTGACCCATTAGATGACAAATTATAGAAAATGAAAGGAAATACAAACACAGGTCAACTTCGATGGATCCTATTAAATGTATATATATATATTTTTGGTGGGACGTTGCCTCTTCAAAGTTAATTTTTGTTTATCATCAGTTCCAAATTTTATTACTTTTGCATCCATGCCATTCATGGATTTTTCAGCAACGATAGACTCTCACTAGTCTGGAGTTTCCATGAGCCTCTGTCACGCCATAGTCGTACACAGAGATGGTAACTTATGATACAATTAATAAATGAATCTGACTCCAAATTAGCGATTTTGAATTGACCTAAATTACTCTCACCATTATTATCTGTGTTCTATTTTTTTGGTTCAATTTTTTTTTTTTGGGTATATTGTAGGAACATATTTTTTGAAATGAAAATTTTGAGAACTTTAAAAGAACTATACTAACAACAATTCTGTGACCAAAAATAAAGATAACAATGTTTTTTAATCAACTATGAGTTCAAATTATCTTAACATCCATTATAATGATATATGGCCAATTTTAATTTTAGCTGACTTAGAACAGTGTCCAAAAATACATCACTCTTTCGTCATTCTTATGTTAAAAACTGAGAAATAATTCTCTAACACGGCATACGTACAGAGCGTGCAAAGACTTCTCATTACTAGTCTTGAGTCTCTGAAATTGATCGTCCGCTGACTATAATTTAAATGAAAGGTTTTTTATTGATCTAAATTGAAAATCATGTCAATTTTAGTAAATCCAAATTCATTAATTTGTCTTGTGTTTGTGTCTGATTAATTAGTTAATCGTGCCGAAATTGTCACTTCTACTATTGTGACTTTGTTTCCATTAAAATTTATTTAATTATCATCTTCTTTTCACTAGTTTTTTTAAAAAATTTAATAAACCCCGGTCAAGGAATGGAATTCACCATTTTTCGCCAGTTGTTTGTAACATTTGTTTGAATTTTGAGTTGATATCATATCCAAATAATATTTATCATTTTTTTTTCAAGTGGTCTGGACCACTTTGGAATTATCTTTTTCATTTTTTCAAACAAAGTAAAAATGATTGTATTACTCATTTACTCATTTTCATTTTTTCCCTGTGCTAATTAATTAATCCTTACGTTTGCTATAAACGTATTTTCGGTGGTGACGGAATGGTAAAATTTTACGACATCACATCAAATAATAAAAAATAAATATTATTATGACTAACTTTTGTTGACTTAAAAGAAAAATAAAAAAGAGTCCAATGACTATAATGATTGAATTGCTACAATTTGTCTATAAAAGCAAACCACGATCCTCAAATTTCTTCACATCTACAAAGTTAAACCAATTTTATTTTTGAGAAAACTATGGGTTTATCCTCTATATGTTTATTCACAATGTTACTACGGTTAGCTTTTCCCTTCTTTTTTTTTAATTTTACAATTGCTAACTTCACTGCTTCTTCTATGCTGCCACTCTGCCATGATGATGAGCGCTCTGCTTTGTTGCAATTCAAAGAAAGCCGCGTCAGTGGTGATTTTTATGCTTGGAAATTTGAATGTCGTCCTAAATTGGCATCATGGAAGCCAAAAGAAGGTAATGTTGATTGCTGCTCCTGGGACGGCGTTCATTGCAATAAGAACACTGGTCATGTCATCAAGCTTGACCTCTCCCATAGCTGCCTTTTTGGTTCTATCGACTCTAGCAGCAGCCTTTTCAAGCTTGTCCATCTCGAGTGGCTTAATCTTGCTTTGAATGACTTCAATTCCTCCGAAATCCCACCAGAAATCATCAACCTTTCCAGGTTATCATACTTGAACCTCTCTGGAACTTCTTTATCTGGTCAAATACCATCAGAAATTCTAAAGCTCTCCAATTTGGTGTCCCTTGATTTATCACTAAATGATGTTCCTGGTGGTAGACTTGAACTCCAGAAGCCCAGTTTTGTAAATTTAGTCGAGAACTTAAGCAATCTAAAAACACTAGAACTTGGTGATGTTTCAATTGATTCAATGATACCTCATAACATGGGAAGTCTATCTTCTTTGACGTTTGTTTCTCTTCGAAACTGTGAATTGCAAGGTAATTAAATTTTATATATTTTCTCCTTAATTAATATACATGCATGTTATTGTTAAATATATATATATATATATATATATATATATATATATGTATGTATGTATGTATGTATGTGTATATATATATATATTTACTTGAATATTGCCAATTGCGATGTTAAATTCATTAGTAAAAATTATTATTATTTTTAATTTTCTACTTAAGCAATGTGTTCTATTTTTTTTTTTAAATTTCAGGAAGAATTCCATCTTCACTCGGTAATCTATCGAAGCTTCTTCATTTAGACCTTTCACTAAATGAATTACAGGGTGAGCTGCCTGTTTCCATTGGTAATCTTCATTCATTGAAAGAACTAGATCTCTCTGCAAATTTTTTGTCGAGTGAGTGGCCTATCTCCATTGGAAATCTTAGTTCTTTGAAAGAACTTGACCTTTCACAAAATGAATTTTTTGGTGAGTTGCCTATTTCCATAGGAAATCTTGGTTCTTTGAAAGAACTTGACCTTTCACAAAATGGATTTTCTGGTGAGTTGCCTACTTCCGTTCAAAATCTTTTTTATTTGGAAATACTTGACCTTTCATTCAACAAATTTTTCGGTGAGTTTCCATGGTTGACTGGAAATTTTAGTTCTTTAAAGCGACTAGATCTGAGGTATTGTGGTTTTTGGGGCAAAGTTCCACATTCGATTGGTAATTTCACTAGGCTACAATTTTTGTTGCCTGGATTTAATAATTTTTCGGGTGACTTACTTGGTTCCATTGGAAATCTTAGGTCATTGGAAGCAATATATATGTCTAAGTGTAATTTTTCAGGTCAAATTACATCTTCACTTAGGAATCTTACCCAGCTTGTTGTCCTTGACATGGCTCAAAATTCTTATGGTGGAACGATAGAGTTAGATGTTTTACTCACTAGCTGGAAAAATTTGGTAGTTTTAGCCCTCTCATCAAATAGGTTGTCAGTGCTCACCAAAGCCACTTCTAATACCACTTCACAGAAAATTCAGTATGTAGGATTGCGTTCATGCAATCTTACTAAATTTCCAAATTTCTTGGAAAACCAACGTCATATGTTGGTCCTGGACCTTTCTGACAATAGAATTCAGGGAAAAGTACCTAAATGGTTGTTAGACCCCAATATGCAGAATCTCAATGACTTGAACCTTTCGCATAACTTGTTAACTGGGTTTGATCAGCATCCTGTTCTTCTTCCAGGGAAAAACGGTGATTTGGTGTATTTTGATCTTAGCTCTAATAATTTACAAGGACCACTCCCAGTTCCACCCCCCGGAACCGCTAACTATCTAGCTTCAAACAATAGCTTAACAGGGGAAATTCCATCGTGGATATGCGATTTGAATACTCTTGAAAGCCTTGTTTTGTCTCACAATAACTTAAGTGGCTTGCTTCCTCAGTGTTTAGGCAATTTCAGCGATGAATTTTCAGTGCTCGACTTGCAGGGGAACAACTTCTTTGGGACCATCCCAAATACTTTCATTAAAGAAAGTAGATTAGGCGTGATTGATTTAAGCCATAATCTGTTTCAAGGAAGAATTCCAAGATCATTGATCAACTGTTCAAAGTTGGAATTTCTTAGTCTTGGGAACAACCAGATTAGTGACACTTTTCCCTCTTGGTTAGGAACTCTTCCAAAATTAAATGTTCTCATCCTACGATCCAACATATTTTATGGCATTATAGAAGAACCCAGAACTGGTTGTGGATTTTCTAAACTCCGCATTATTGACGTATCTAACAACAGATTTACGGGAAAGCTTCCATCAAAGAGTTTCCTGTGTTGGAATGCCATGAAAATTGTCAATACAAGTGAGCTAAAATATCTGCAAGATGTGCTTTCTCCGTTTGGACAATATTCCCTTGATCTACTTAGCACTTATGACTACTCATTGACAATGAACAGCAAAGGGCGAATGATGAGATATAACAAGATTCCGGATATCCTCGCGGGAATTATTCTCTCAAACAATAGATTTGATGGGGCGATTCCAGCATCGATTGCGAATTTAAAGGGACTTCAAGTTCTAAACCTCCAGTACAATAATCTGCAAGGCAATATTCCGTCATGTTTGGGCAATCTAACAAATTTGGAATCATTGGATCTCTCAAATAACAAGTTTTCAGGACGGATTCCTCAACAACTGGTTGAGCTCACATTTCTCGAATTCTTCAATGTCTCGGACAATTACCTTACAGGGCCTATACCACAAGGAAATCAATTTGCTACATTTGACAACACTTCTTTCGACGGCAACTCAGGATTGTGTGGAAAGCCTTTGTCCAAAGGATGTGAGAGTGGTGAAGCTCCAACAAATGAAGATCATACTGAAGGCTCGGAGGAGTCTCTGTTTTCAGGCGCATCTGATTGGAAAATCATTCTGACTGGCTATGCGGGCGGACTCGTGGCAGGATTGGTTCTCGGGTTCAACTTCAGCACAGGAATTGTCGGATGGATTCTAGAGAGGTTTGGAACGCAGCAAAAGGCAACAACGAGGAGGAGGAGACGTAGAAACTGAAAGCAACTATAATGTTGTTGTGATTTTCGTTTCTAATTCTGTCATTGTAATGTGGGCCCTTTTCTTTTTTTTTTTTAAAGGATGCTTACATTTCTCCTTAAAAAATAAAAATATAAACTGGTTTATTATATATTAAAAATTGGTTTATGGTTTTGTCGCTTTTTAAATTTAAATCACTACTAGGTATGAAAAAAAAAATAGTAGTGCTTGGTAATTAACATATTATTAAATGATAATTGTGAGGGATTAGGTTCTACTTCTACCATTAAAAAAAATTATAATAATAATAATTTTGACAACAAAAGTAAAGATAACAAAGGTTTTTATGCAACAACTATGGGTTCGAATCATCTTTACATGCATCCAAGCTAATGGTGAAACTTGAATGATATGGCCAATTTGACTTTGGTTGACTTAAAACGGTGCCCCTGCATCTGTCCTTCGTCATTCCTATCTCAAAACCTAAGAAATAATTTTACAGCTCTGTTTCTGCTTCTAATGAACTGCATCTATATTAGTGTACTGGACAAACAAGAAGCAAATTTATTGACCAATTAGATAACAAATTAATTATTGAAAATAAAAGGAAATGTAATAAAGCCCCGATGAATAAGTTTGATATATCTAATTTTAAAGTAAAAAAAAGATATTTACAGAAAGATCCAACTTGTTATTTTTATTCCGCTTATTAATTATAACTTAGAAGAAAGCTATGCTATTTTCTAGCTGCCTTATATAAATTCATCAGGAGAACAAACACTACATTTTACTATTTGTCATGAACAAACAGCACATTTTACTTTTTCTTTTTTTAAAAAAAGGAAAAATAAAAATTAACGCCTAATGAAGATCACAATAAGAAATTAAATTTACGATACCGAACTAAAGACTGTCTGTGTGTTACAGGAACAATTTAAAGTTTTATGCGTCGTTCTGAAAGCTTTAATTCAATTTACCGATAAGTCTGGGTGAAGATTTCAAGAGTTAAAAGCTATTGCTGTTTGTTTGCCTAGAAAGTGAAGAGAAAATACTAAAAGTTTGGATAGAAAAATAGTGAGCCAAATTCATTTCATTAAGATACAAAATGAACTGAGATTACAGGGGTTTATGTCCAGGAGCTTCTATAAGCAACAAAATCATGACTGACTGCTGACGTGGGGTTTTTATGCATGTCCAGAGGCTTCTTAAGCAAAGCAACAGCCTCCATAACTGACTGCTGACGTGGCTGATGACTCAGCATATTGCTTAACAGCTTGCTGATTCATCAGCTGACGTGAGCAGCTCATTTGAATGCTTATTCTTAACATCAAGAACCCGTTGATGATAATTGATACTGAAATTTGTTTTCCTCACTTAATTTTGAAAATATGCTCTTTCGACATTTGAATATTGCTCCAGTATTCATTTTCCTTTTTGGATTTGAATAGATCGAGGTAAAATATCAGAGTTTCGAACATAATTGGCCTCCAATTTCTGATCTTAAATTTTTCACATAATGAATGACAATACTCTTTTGTTGATTGGGAAGAGGAGCATCCTTCTTGCTGCATTTGGATTTGCTGTTACCATGAGTACGCATACTTGTACCGTGAGAAGAACTAGAGCTGCAGCCAGAATGCATTTTCAGAAGCGATAGCAATAATATTACAAGTCATATACCATATACTATAAATCAAATTCACCATTTATGAAATTCTAATTATCATGAATTAAGACATCAATTTGAGCCAGCAGATATTCAATTCAAATTCCAGCAGCATTGTAATTCTATCAGAGAAAAGTTTTAAGAAGATCATAATACTAGAAACTACTCATGTAGTTTTCCAAGGATCACAAATGCTTTCTCATAGCAATTAGAAAATTCTACCAAGCTTTAACAGAGAAACGAGCAAACAATATAATTTTCAAAAAATACAGAAACAAAAAGAAAATAGAAGTACCTTTCACTGTTCCTTGCGTGAATCGTGGAGCTAGTAACAGCCTAAGAGATTGAATCGCGACTAAAAATAGAGAAGAACAGAGGCAAGACTTGTTTTTTGAATAATTCATAGATAAAGTATCAAATTAAGCTTGCTAGCAAAATAACAACTACAGTATGATGAAATCTCTACAGCTAAATCGGCTGTCGAAACCATTAAATTAAATCCTTTTTTCTATTAGGACAAAACTATGTAAATTTGAGAATTTCAGTTTAGCCTACTTTATTCAAACTCAATCTCTCAGCGCAATGACAAAGAAAAAGCAGTTGTTTAAGAAAAAAAAATGAGAGTGACATTGCTTAGACTTGACTGTGAAATGCCATTTTCTTATCGGCTGTGGTCTTGTCTTTTATTACACTAGTATAATGATTGAATTGAACATTTTTAACTAAGTTTTGTTTCTAGATTTTTTTCAAGGAGAAAAAAAATACCCATTGTTACCCAAATTACAAACTTTTGTGATTCTGACTCTTGTTCTGTTGTAAACCCAGTTTTCTAAAATATCCTTGAGAATACCATTTTGAAGTTTAGTAATTGAAGGATCCTTATAAGCATCTGCAAATGCAGCATTTTAAAATATTTGACAGATAGTTAATGATCAAACTGACACATTTTGCTTTAGAGTTGTTCAGATGAATTTTCTTTTGATTTAATTAGTTAACGAGATTTCAGGTTTATGATCAAATGTGAAAGTCTGGAAGAACATATAAACCATTATATGTCAAAATATTTGACAGATAGTTAATGATCAAACTGACACATTTTGCTTTAGAGTTGTTCAGATGAATTTTCTTTTGATTTAATTAGTTAATGAGATTTCAGGTTTATGATCAAATGTGAAAGTCTGGAAGAACATATAAACCATTATTTACACCATGTAGAAATAAACACAAATCAATGTCTTCTAAAGAACAAACTCAGACCGATATTGTAATTTAAATAATAGCTTTTCTGCGACTACACAAATTTCCCAACAGCAGTTCTTACAACAAGGGAACAGAAAAGATAAAATAAATTAATTCAAATAAACAAAATGATCGCTTGGCCATGATTGAGAATAAAATGAAAATTATTTGTGCATTCTTCCTTTTTTGAATGGGAACAGAGATGACATGATAAGCCCAGACGCTCAACCAAAGCCCTAAGACCCACTAGCAAGTATGGAGACTACGTTTGAGTACCATGCAAGCCATGCATGGGATTTAGGCACACGTACAAAATGGGTGTGCTTGTGTGTTGTAGCAGTAATGGGATAATTCCTGAGTCGAAGTGATTGTGTTTGACTTGGTTTCTATTTGAGTTGTTAAATAAATATTGTTGTCTATCCTAGCCGAGATTATTGGTTTAGAATTGGTCTAGAACTCTAGAGTTGATTTGTATAAATAAGTCTTCCACTACTAATAAAAGCATTCAGCAAATTATCAAACATATTTACCTTGGTTATTCTCGCCAAAAGCAGAACTAATCTAATATCTCTACATCATTGTAGCTTGCTCTTGACTGGGACCTATCATGACACTTAGAATCAATTAAATCAAACAATAAATTGATTAAAAGAACAATTAATTCAAGCATAACAGTAAAATTATCTAAATTAGGGAAAGAGAGAGGTAAAAAGATAATCAAAATTTTAGAAAACCTCATATTATGCAATTAAACCATTTCATATCTTCTGACATGCACAAAATCACAAAACGAACAACCTTAAAGGAGATGGATGCTACGTTTAAAATAACATACTCAATTTGGAAATCAACTATATAAATTTTCAATCTACAGGAGGAAAGTAAACTAATATTAATTTTCAATTTTCAGAATATGGGGCATGAAAAAACTCAATAGTACAGAATACTACTTCAGCCTAAGAAATTAGGAATAAAAATAATTTAAGATGATGCTTGTTAAGGACAATTGCAGGTCCTATAAAGTGCCTTAGGAACTCTCGTGCCTCCATGTGAATATCTAGCGCATGAATATGCGACTGATCAAGCACAGATAATGACATAATGGAATCAAACTAAGGGTCCATTACAGAATGAGAAAAGGTCTATGATTTGTAGAAAGTTGGATTAGCAAAGTGCTTGATATCATCATTCAACTAATTTTATGGCCTGACCATCAGTGATACAATGAAACAAATACTTTCTATAAAGTCATAAGTTTTTGGATAAAGCTAAATGGTTTGAAAGGTTTGAAATATACTTGAAAGCAGGCAAACTGTCTACAATTATGCTTTTAGACTCAAGATACAGAAAGAAATTTGGTAAAGGAGAAACAAATGGTACAGAGAATGAACAGTTGAAACACTCAAACACCAGTCATCAGTAAGACAGAGATGGACGGGAAAAGGAGTACCTTAATGATACACATGCAGCTGCCAATTCTGGCTTAGGCACTTCATAGGGGTATCGCCTGTTGTAGTTTGATAGACCGCTTGTGGCATACAATAGTTTACCCATCAGCTTCATCACTTTCCCCCTTTCTTAAGGGATCAGTTCTGTAAGTCACTCTCAATCCAACAGCAGAGTAGGAACCTGAGGCTATGTCTTCTTTTCTTGGAGGTGGCAAATATGTGTCCACAGATGAAGCACCATAATAGCTTGTAGGAATCCAAGGCTGTAGCTAAAGGGGAAAACTCTAAATAGCTATTCATGTCTGGAACCCACATAATAAGTCTGATAATCTCTCTCGGCCAAGTACAGAGGATCAGCAGGAACAGGTCCCTCGGATAGAGTGATGGTGTCACTTTATATGGAATATGGGTATCTTAGAAGGTGTTGTTGCCCTTTTTCATGGCCTCTCTGGTACCTGTCTAAAGAAGCATCAGTGTAAATTAGCAGCCAGGCTCTTCCTCTCCCCCTAAAGACCAGAAGCACGATACTCTTTTCTAGTAATGTATATATAGTAGGGAACTTCCTCTCTTAGTACAGATCCTTTAAATATACAATACGTGATTGCCCTTTCAGGAGAAATTCCATTATATCTCCTGGAACTAGCATTAGAATATGGATCTCTAGCAAATATTTCCCGGTTTGACTCTTTTACAAGTGCATAAACTTCCCTATTTTAAGCTTTTGGCATGGAAGCAGCGAGAATAGGCAATGCAGTTGCATGGAACAGCAATGGTCGGAAAAGTTCCAAGAGCTTCCTAACCTGAAAAGAAAATTTTAAAATATCATAAATTCATGGAAGAAGCTTGAAATATTATGAATTCAAGGATGTAAGATGAAATGGTCACCAAACCACTGAAGGAAATACAAAATTTTTACCTGTCTGGGAGTAAGCTCAATTTTGAACTTGTGTTTTTCATCATAATTTTTCTTAATAGCCTCATTGAATACACTTTCAGGGAAAGGAAGACAATCCCCATGGACATTAAACCAATCAAAAGTTGTCAGCACAAAGATGTGGGTAAATTTATTAAAGAAGTGATAAACAACAATAGAACTTTACTTGAGCAATAAAGGCCATGCCACAAGCTTTCGGCTTGATATACTTTTCTCTATGATTTGGATCTCAAGCTTATGTAAATCCCATACATAAGCTTGAGATCCAAATCATAGAGAAAAGTATATCAAGCCGAAAGCTTGTGGCATGGCCTTTATTGCTCAGGTAAAGTTCAATTGTTGTTTATCACTTCTTTAATAAATTTAGCCACATCTTTGTGCTGACAACTTTTGATCGGTTTAATATCCATGGGGAATGTCTTTCTCTCCCTGAAAGCGTATTCAATAAGGCTATTAAGAAAAATTATGATGAAAAACACAAGTTCAAAATTGAGCTTACTCCCAGACAGGTAGAAATTTTGTATTTTGTTCAGTGGTTTGGTGACTATTTCATCTTACACCCTTGAATTCATAATATTTCAAGCTACTTCCATGAATTTTTGATATTTTAAAATTTTCTTTTTGTTAGGAACCTCTCAAGTTTTCCGATCCAATTTTTCTTTCAACTGCATTGCCTATTCTCATTGCTTCCATGCCAAAAGCTTAAAATAGGGAAGTTTATAAACTTGTAAGAGAGTCCAACCGGGAAATATTTGCTAGAGATCCATATTCTAATGCTAGTTCTAAGAGATGTAATAGAATTTCTCCTGAAAGGGCAATCACGTATTGTATATTGAAAGGATCTGCACTAAGAGAGGAAGTTCCCTGCGATATATACATTACTAAAAAAGAGTATCGTGCTTCTGGTCTTTAGGGGGAGAGGAAGAGCCTGATTGTTAATTCACATTGATGCTTCTTTAAACAGGTACCAGAGAGGCCATGAAAAAGGGCAACAACACCTTCTAAGATACCCATATTCCATATATGGTGACACCATCACTCTATCCAGGGGACTTGTTCCTGCTGATCCTCTGTACTTGGCCGAGAGAGATTATCAGACTTATTATGTGGGTTCCAGACATGAACAGCTATTCAAAGTTTTCCCCTATGGTTACAGCCTTGGATTCCTACAAGCTATTATGGTGCTTCATTTGTGGACCCTTATCTGCCACCTCCAAGGGGAGAAGACATGGCCTCAGGTTTCTACTCTACTGCTGGATTGAGAGAGACTTATAGAACTGATCCCTTTAAAAGGGAAGAAAATGATTAAGGTACCCACATTAGACGATAATTTGTATGGGATTTACATAAGCTATATAACCACATTATCGTCTAAGCTTATCTACTCTACAAGCTATTATGTAAATCCCATACCCACATTATCATCTAAGCTTATCTACTCTACAAGCTATTATGATGAAGCTGATGGGTAAACTATTGTATGCCACAAGTGGTCTATCAAACTACATAACCACATTAGACGATACCCCTATGAAGTGCTGTTAGGAATTAGCAAAATGTGTATGTGTATCATTAAGGTACTCTTTTTCCCGTCCATCTCTGTCTTACTAATGACCAGTGTTTGAGTGTTTCAATTGTTCATTCTCTATACCGTTTGTTTCTCCTTTACCAAATTTCTTTTTGTATGTTGAGTCTAAAAGCATAATTGTAGACAGTTTGCCTGCTTTCAAGTATATTTAAAACCTTTCAAACCATTTAGCTTGATCCAGAAACTTTATGACTTTATAGAAAGTATTTGTTTCATTGTATCACTGATGGTCAGGCCATAAAGTTAGTTGAACGATGATATCAAGCACTTTGCTAATCTAACTTTCTACAAATCATAGACCTTTTCTCATTCTATAATAGACCCTTAGTTTGTTTCTATTATGTCATTATCTTAAATTTTTTTTAGTACTTAGTAGGGATGGGTAAAACAGGGCAACCCGATCGGATTTCGGGTTGTTCGGGTTGGGCCAAAATTAATCCAAATACAGGATTGAATTCGGGTAGAATCGAGTTTGGGTTAGACAGGATTGGATTGAGTTCGAGATCGGTTCAATTCGCGATAGGATCGGATTGGTTGCTATATAGTTACCATATATAGTTATATACCATCAAAGCTTCAAAACTCAAACTCTCAAAGTCTCAAAGGGGAGAAACTCGGGTCGAGTTGAAGGCTTGGAGCAGCAGAATGTAGATCGGGTTTGGGTCGGCTGCAAATCGATGGCCACGAATGCGCAACAACAGACGGGTAGACGCGCAACAACAAATCGAGTGCATAGCAGCAGATGGCGAACCGGCTAATGTGCAGCAGCAGACGAGCAGAAGCGCAGCAGCATACAGGTGTGGAGATGTGCAGCAGATCGAATGCTTTTTTAGGGTGAGGCTGTGACTTTTGTGGCCTTCGTTGGCGACTTGGCGTTAGGTGCGGGTGACTGTATATGTGTTTTGTGTGATGAGAAGGATAGTGAGTTCACTGAGTTGCGACCTGTGTTTGTGTCTTGTGTGGGTATTGTGAAATGTGAATTTGTGATTTGTGTGTGTCGCGTGCATGTGCTTAGAGTTCGGTTTAGTTTTTTTTTAAAAAAAAAAAGAAACCTGATCGGAACAGGTAAAACCCGATCTGATCACAACCCGATCGGGTTTTATCATTTTCATCCGATCAAGTTTCCTTTACAACCCGATTTAATCCGAACCCAAAATTTTTCGGATTAAATCGGGTCAGGTCGGGTAATTTGTCCACCCCTAGTACTTAGTAAAAAAAAAGTCAAATATATTTTACTTTTTTTTTAAAGCATCGAATATATTTTATACTTTCATTAACTGTCATTTATATTTGAGGTATGCTTACTATTTATTAAAGTGACAAATATATTTATTAATTTATAAAAACTGTAAACTAAAAACTATCAAATATTTAAAGTAATTATATTATATTGACTCATGATAATTTGTCCTTAATAGTAACTCTCATAACGGTTATTTTTGTAATAAACTATTTTACTAAAAAATGAATGTCCAAAGTAATTTATAGAGTTCAATTAGCCACACCAAAAAAGTTAACTGCTTTAGAATTTTGGAATATAGAACACAGAGCCATAATTGAGATCATCCTAGTCTAGTTCTAGAAAATTTTGACTGTACTGAGTAATTAACTAATGTGTACTTAAAAATATATTAGGTATTATAGCATGGCAAGCCTTATCATAGAACAAAGTCTCAACAAAGCTTACTCATCAATATAATTCCCATGGTCCCAAAGCATAGGCCCCAAGTTCCTCCAAGCTTGGCAGCTTCGAGTAATAGTTGAAGGCGTCGATTCCCTTCGCAAAGCATCACCCCCCCTGAATGTATTCATTTATTTCATATGCAAAATGTGATAGAAGGGCATTCGTAAACAAGGGCATTCGTAAAAAAACAATTGCCGATAGCAATGCTCAATCTCTTTAAGATTCGAGTTTCCAGCCTAAGTTAATTAACCAAAGCATTTACACATGAACTGCAGATGTCAGCATTAGGCAATACAGTAGAACATTTTAGAAAACCTCATATTACGCAATTAAACCATTCCGTTTCTTCTGAAATGCACAAAATCACAAAACAAAAATCCTTTAAGGAGATGGATGGACATAACTAAATTTGGAAGTTAACTATATAAATTTTCAATCTTTAGGAGGAAAGTAAACTAATATTATTTTTCAATTTTCAGAATATGGGGGCATGAAAAAACTCAGTAGTACAGAATACTACTTCAGCCTAAGAAATTAAAACTTGTATGAAAGCATTTAGTCTACTCGGACCTTTTCCTGAACTGCATGCGTAATCACTAGTTTCATTGTATAAGGTTCTGAATTTACAAAACCCGATGAAAAGATATCAAAAGTCAGCCCAAATAGCATGAAAATCAAATAAACTTCAATTAGAACCCTAAAAGCATGCAACAAAAATGTTCATGCCAAAATTACGATTATGAAAAGGCAGGAAAACTAATTCTAATTTTTCTTACTTGATCCTCCAATTCTTGCAGATAGGCCTTTTTTTTTTTAAAATTCTATTTCTCAGTCGAAGACGCACAGCCTACATAAATACAAACCAACACAGAATTATGGAAATATCAGGTCATAAAATAATTCATCAGATTATATCCACAGCCACAGAAGCAGCAACAAGGCTTCTTATGTCTCAACATTTCGTCCCATCTCTCGGCCAACTTTACCAATAGATTCTTATGTCTCAATGTTAATCAATGATGACAACCAGTGGGATGAAAGGAAGATTTACAGCCATTTTGATAAGGTAGATGCTGACAGAATCGTAAGCTTGCCTCTTCCTAGGCAGCCAAGGAATGATCAAATTTGTTGGCATTATGACAAGAAAGGGCAGTATAGTGTAAAGAGTGGTTACCAGGTACCTTGCGTTTGAAATTTCCAACACCCCCCTCAAGTTCTGAAGATCCAACGAGTCAGTGGAAGACAATATGGGCTCTTGATTTACCCGAAAAGCTGAGGATTTTCATGTGGAGGGCAGTCACCAATCTCCTCCCTTCTACTGAAAATCTCTGGAAAAGAAAGGTAGCTCAGAAGCCGATTTGTCAAATCTGCAACAATGGTGTGGAGAACATAATTCATGCTCTGGTCACGTGCAAAACAGCAAGGAAAGTCTGGAGGCTCACTCAATTTGCAGAAGAATTTAGAGAGGAGCTGAGGGAAGATTTGTTGAGTCTGTTGCAAGGGAGAGAGTGCTCAAGGAAAAAGGCTGACACTGAAATGCTAGTGGCCATCTGTTGGGGTATTTGGAGTGCAAGGAACAAGTTTATTTTTAAGCTGAAGAAGGATGATCCCCAGATCGTGCTGGCCAAGGCTGAAGCTATCCTAAAGGCATATAAACGAACCCATGTGCCAGCACCAATTCTCATGGACCAGCAGACAAGAATGGTTCAGCAAAATTGGACCCCCCCTCCAGCTGGATGCTTTAAGCTTAATGTGGATGCAGCCACAAACCGAAACAAGCAAATATCGGGTTTGGGGGCAATTATTAGAAATGTCGAGGGAACTGTAGCGGCTGCAGCAATTAATTGTTCAAAGTTTTGTGGAGATGTGGCCTATGTAGAGGCAGAAGCCATGGAATCCGGCTTGCAGGTTGCTGGAAATGCAAAGCTACCCTCTTTATTGTTGAGACAGATTCTTTAGAGGTAGCAAGTTTTGTGAACATCAGACAGAGCAGCATAAAAGAGATCTTCTGGGTAGTGGCAGCTATTCAAAGCTCAATGAAGAATTTTAATCAGGTTAAAGTCCAGCATATACCTAGATCTTGTAATGCAATTGCTAACTCTCTAGCTAAAGTAGCTTTGGAGAAATGTCAAAATGTTGTTTGGGTGGGTTCTTACCCTTCAGAACTTATGTCCTTATTTGCTTCTTTCTGTTAATGAAAGTGTTATTTCCCTTTCAAAAAAAAGAAATCAAATGAAATACTTTCAAAAAGTTACAGTCCAGCATGTGTGTAGAAACTGTAATACTAATGCCCACTCCCTAGCAAAGTTTGCATTAGGGAAAAATACACCTGCTGTCTGGCTAAAACCTATACGAGCAGAGGTGCAATATCTAATTGATGTGTTGTGATGGAATGAAAGGTTTACTTTCCTCTCAAAAAAAAAAAAATTAACCTTTAACTTCCACTCAGCCAAAGCCACAGCGACCTTCACTCATTATTCACGTAATTGATTAATTTATTGTGCATTGGTATACTGACAATAATATTTTTAATCTTTTTTTTTTTGAAGAGAATAATATTTTTAATCTTATCAATGTGGTTTGTTTTGGAAAAAAAAAGGGTAAAAATTGTTCAACAAACTGAACCCAAATTCCTTCTCCCATTCACAACATTTTTCATTAATTTAATAAAAGAAGTACAAAATAATCTCAAAAATAAAGGTGCATTTGGTATTGTTTTGGTGTTTTTGAATTTCGTTTAGAAAATAAGAAGGATTAATTTTTAGCGAAAATGAAAATACGTTTGGTAGTTTATCTGGAAAATAGAAATAGTGAAAATGTGTTTTGATATAATTTTTATAAAAATTATTTTAGAATAGTTAAATTATATTTATAACATTTTAGATTTATCTTTTCGTTATTTTATATATTTTTGCAAAAATTGAATAAACAAGTAGAATAATGTAATAATTAATATTGGCATCAAATTATGAGTAGTTTTATTTTTTTTATATTATTTCAAATTTTTATTAAATAAAATATTCTATAACAATTTATAGAATATCCAAGATTATTTCAACAAAACTTAATTATTATTTTATTTATTGCATAAACATAACAAAATCTACCGTGTATTTATCATGGAAGTTTCATGTTTGTGTTTAATACGTTTGGGCCCGCAATTTTTTTTTTTCACAGAAAAGGATTAGAGAAGTTACAAAAGTATGGTCCCCATACATTTAACGCTAATAACATGTTTTCTACATTTGTTAAGAAAAGTTAAAGGATAAAAATATTCCATTCTCGACAATTTCTTATTATCGCTACGGAACAATTCTACCACGCGCATTTTCTATTTTATTATTTTATAAAATAAAAAATGTTCAATAAAAAACGATACTAAACACATTCTAAATTTCAAGGTCATGGGACATCCAAATTAACAAATCAAAACGCCATGTAACAGTTGAAAGTGTTGCTTTACTAACATGCTAGCAAGGCTAATGAGTAAACAAAATCACAATAAGCTAAAGTGATTCAATTGAATCCTCTATTCTTATCCTCCAATGACCTCAAAAAGAGGGTAAGTGATACGATGAATGAACCCAAACTTGTTAATAATATAAATAAAGCCCTTAAAACTCAATACTTACCTATTGCATAGTAACCTTATTCCCTATTGATAAGAATGAAATAATATTGATAAAATATTCAAAATAATCAGTCAATAATTAATTGTTTCCGTCTTAATTAATGATTAAGAAAAGTTGATTGTTAATTAACATAAAGATTGACTGACTCAATCTTTGCTAATCTATCAATTACTGATAGATTAAGGGTCCACAGCGCAGCTGCTCCCCATGCTTTATTCGAGGGGATATTCCCCTAGAATAATGCATGGGGAGCAGTTGCGCTGTGGCACGCAGCTGTCCCAAATGCTCTCTAAATTTAAACCGTGGGCTAGCAATTTCCCAACGTATGTTTAATCATTTTCTCCGAAGGAAAAAAAAAAAAAGGCTATGTTTGATCATTTTCGTATAAAATTTTCTCTCAACTTTCAGGAAACTTCGTGGGCGTGAAGGAGAAGGACCCACGGCCCAGGTTTCAATCAATTTAACCCTTCTCTCTCTATCCGCATCAAAAGTCAGGGATCGATAATAGCTATACCAAAGTGTACCAGCAACCGCAGCCTTAAGTTCTGGTCACAACTTAATCGTTGGTCTCGTTATTTCTAAGATGAAATTCGAATGGCACGATAAAGAGCAGTGATCACATGGGCATCTGTGATGCTAGTTGCAGTTTTCTCTCGATGCACTCAATAATGTGACAAATCATTTACTCTTTTTAGTTGAGAATTCTCTTTATTTTGTGATGTTTAGCAATGACTTATGATTGCGTAGGTTTTCTTCTTTTGGATAAACATATCCACTGAACCAAAAATTTGAATTTCCGTCATTCGGTGACCCATCAAATTAATTAACTTGTCCCATGCCCAAGAGTTTTCACTTTTCCCTTTAACCTGTTTTCTTCTTTTGGATAAACATATCCACTGAACCAAAAATTTGAATTTCCTTCATTCGGTGACCCATCAAATTAATTAACTTGTCCCATGCCCAAGAGTTTTCACTTTTCCCTTTAACCTGTTAATTTCTCATGAAATTATCCTCTTCAAAGTTCAAACCAAGACAGCCATGACAATCCCAAAAGATATGGAAAGATTCTTTCATAACATAATAAGCTATACAATTTAGCAAAAGCATCAGATGCTTTGAAATTGTGTTATGTTAAATTGAGGAAAATTCGCTGTCATTTGGTTTATCATCAGACAGACAACTTTAAGAGCGTATTTGGCTTTCGAGGATTATGGGTATTTCAATAATTATAAAGGACTCGAAGAAAAAAGTTGCAACAACATTTTCTCTGTCGGTGTAGGATAATAATTGCCCAAGGCTATGCTCGTAGCCATTGGCTCTCTTGATTACCGGCGCCGGAGGCTATCGAAGATTAGAGGGTGCCATGCCCCTGCAGAATTTTAAAAAATTTTGAGGTTTCTAAATAAAATGTAATAAATTAGTATAAAATATCTAAACTGGCCCCTGTATAATTAATATATAAAGTCTATATATTAGATAATAAAATAATTTTACTATTAAGCCCACTAAAGATAGCATCAAAATAATAAAAGTAAATTAGCCAAGGCCACCAAGTCATTAAGGATAACATCAAAATAGTTTTTAAAAAAATTCAGTCAAGCCAAGAACATCAGCCAAGGGAAGAACGTAAATAACATATTCCCATAAATTACAAGTGACGCAACCGAAATCCCCAAATTTCCGACAATCTCACGGCAACGAAACTGAGAAAATCTTTAAAAATTAATCAATAACTCGAAGAACTATAGGGTTTAATAAGACGTAGCTCTACTCTTTTGAGAATTACCATATCTATATAGGTTAAGCATTATAATTTTGTATCATATAAACTCGAAGTTGCATGACACTTTAAATAGTATTAATATTCCATCGGTAAAATAAAACATTCATTCAGCTACAAGATCCAAATTCATCATTACCTACAAATAAAAGAGCACAAATAAAAACCAAATGAAGCATGAAGAAAGTAAAGGAGAAGAAATTAATATCAATATTCCGGCACATGTAATTAACAAATGTGATTACCCTCATTTGTTGTATTAGCAAACCAAATAATTAGAGCCCCAACTATGCATACAAAAATAAATTACCATTTCATTATTCTTTTAGATAGTTATGCTCAAAAATGGGCTACAATAATTTCAGGCCAAGAACTCCCTAAAATTATCATCATGTTATATTTTGTCAACTAGCTAAATGTAGAGCGCAGCATGCATGTGACTCTCATCAGAGTTTTTTTTTAATTACTTTTTTATATTTAATTAGCGCCATCATTAACGGAGAGATTCCGTGGTCCTGCTTTAATTTATTATTGCTTGGGAAAATCTATTAATTTTATGTAATTATTTGAGAGGTATGCTATTTGGGCCGTTTCCAAAAATATTGGAGCATTGTTTTCTCCACTTTTTTGAACTTTGCAATCTAAGGAAAACAAGGGGACCGCGATTTCTTATTATACGAGAAGAATCGCCTTGAGAGAGAGAAACAAAAGAGAATGTCTTTTGCCATTTTGAAATTAAACAAAAGCAAAAAAAAAAATCGAATAATGAGATATAAAGAATTAGATTTAAAACAGATCAGCCACAATTAATAAAATGAGTTTTAAGTAGTAAATTTTGAGTCTAAAAACTAAATAATTACACTGCTTAAGGCAATCAAATAAGACTCTTTTGCTAGTAAATAATAACAATCCTGAAAAATAATTGTTAACCATGATTACCTAAAAAAAAAAGGGAGAAAATTGATAAATAAAAAGTATTCTCTAAACGTTCAGCCCACTACATTCATAATAAAAGATGATAAAATTTTTTATCACATGAATGACGCGAAATGAAGATTCCGCACAAATGTAGAATAAAGTAAAAGAATAACCTATATGAGAAAAGAAAAAGTATAAAAATGATAATAGAAAATTAAATTCTTGTCCTCTTGCCATGCATGTGATATGTGCCAGCCATATCCCAAAGTGAAAAAAGTGATCTTTAAAACTTTTGCTATCGTTTATATATTTTTTGAAATATTATAATAATATTTCCTACACATGAATAATCAAATGAATTAATATCTAGTCGCTCGGTCTTTGGCCGAGTGGATAGATTGTTGTCCTTACAATTGTGAACTACTCTCGTAATAGTCTCATGTAAATATGAGTTATGATCTTATTGTAAATATTAATAATAGTTTAGTTATAGTCTAATAGTCAGTCAGTTAAAAAAAAATGAATTAGTACCTAGTGTGGGTAAACTTGCATGTTGGGACTAATTGGGATAATGTCAATATGGCTGTTCATTCTGGTAAATTCAATTACCTATAATAATTTATTTTAAAGGAATTATGTATAATTGGTAAATTAATTAATTTATTATCTGCTGATGAATTTTGTTTCTTTTGTTTATTTTGTCTACTGACACTGTTTCAAGGGATTGTCTCCCTTTTTTGTCACCATGAAATTAGAAGATTACCTCATAGACAAAATATTGAGCTGGCAATTATTTAATTTGTATGCAACGGACTTGAATATTCTATCTATTTGTAAGTAAATCAGAAGATCAGCTAGCTATCTAGGTTTTAGGTGGTAACCTTATTCAGAATGAGAAATTAATTGGGAAAAAAAAAAACCTTGACAGAGCACCCATTTGAAGCTAAATGCAAAGGTCAGCTCCACAGCCTGCACTTACCAATAAACTCAAAATGAGAAATTAATGAAAGAAACACAAAATAATCTCAAAAACTAAAATTTCAAGGTCATGGGACATCCAAATTAACAAAGTCAAAACGCCATCGAACAGCTGCAATTTATTACTTTACTAGCATGCTAGCTAGGCTAATGAGTAAACAAAATCACAATAAGCTAAAGTAATTCAATTGAATCCTCTATTATTATCCTCCAACGAACTCAAAAAGAGAGTAAGTGATAGGATAAATGAATCCTAACTTGTCAATAATATAAATAAAGCCCCCCAAGCTCAATACTTACATATTACATGGAAACCTTATTCACTATTGATAAGAATGAAACAATATTGATAGAATATTGAAAACAATCAGTCAATAATTGATTGTTTACATCTTAATAAATAATTAAGAAAAATTAATTGTTAATCAACATAAAGATTGATTGACTCAATCTTTGCTAATCTATCATTATTCCCAAATTATATCAATTGTATCATTTTCTTTTTCATGTTTCAAATACCTGTATAAATTGACTTTTTGTGCTCATAAATTAACAAAAGTAAAATTTATATTGTTTTTGAAAAGTTCTCGCCTGTAGTGATACGGTGAGTTCTGTGTATAAAAGGGAGAAGTTATACTTGTAGCACTATTTAGCCCATTAGAAGGTGCAGTGGTAGCAATCCTCAAAATCTCTATTTTTTTAAATAACATTTGATATTACAATTTTTATAATTCTTTACATTTGATATTAATTACAGCATAGTGCGAGGACGGATATGTGTGCTTGTTATTGCTCTATTTGTGCGGAAAAAATAAAAGCAAAAAGATAGAAAAAGATAAAATAAATGATAGAATCGACAGCAAGCACTGGCTCAGGGTGAGGCCCAGCGGCCAAAACTGTAGCTGAATATGTAGGGAAGAAATAGGCAATGGCATGCCACATTATTATGTTTGTTTACCCAAACAAAGAAACGATGCTCCAAAAAAAAAAAACAAAAAAAACTGCAATATTGTAATGGAATCAATGAGAGAAAAAAGTGACAGGCTACTTTGGGCCAGCTTCTTTTCTTGAGAATTCTTTTTTATTTTTCACTTCTTTGTTGAAAGTTCTGAAGTCCCTTAAAACTATAAAAGACTAAGTTTCCAATTATTTCAAAAATTTGAGCCTCTTTTCTCTCGAAAAGCAACATTGATTTGTGGCTTATTTCTACCAATCAATTAGGCTAGGTTTCCTTGTCTTGCAAATTAATTCAATAATTCGATGTAACAATTAGTGCCAAGTTTGATTGGTGATGGGCATAATATATTAACATATTTCCTCTATATTTTTATATTAGTTAGTCTCTTAAATAATTTTAGATCGTTAATTTATTTTATTGAAGATTATGGAATAAATTGTGCTTAAAGAAATCAAATTGGAGAAAAGCCAAATATTATTTTGATTTATTATTAATGGGCTTATGGCTAAATGAAATTAAATTACTTGACTTAATTGTTATATTTACGAGTAGACATAGATTGATTTTGAGTTGTCACTCTAAAATTAAAAATTAATTAATAATTACATAATTATTAAGTTGAACTGTGTTAGATTCTTAGATACTAGTAGCTTTAATCTCTTGAATTCTTAATTTGCTTGCCTATTTAGTTCTAATTTTCTTAAACAAAAGATCTTCTTTCCAACTAGGTAGAATTATAATTAACTTAGATTAAATTTTATTTTCCCAAAAAACAATAAAAAGCCCTTTTATTCTATGATTTATCTCTCTCTAAGTCTTCTGAATTATCAATTTCTGAAAATTGAGCGAAATTGATTTTGAAGTTGAAATTTTTTATTAGAGGAAAGGCATTAATATCAAAACATATTTAACAAGAAAAGGACCATTATAAATAATTAGTTAGCGTGTTCGTTTGCATGCGTGTATGAAATAAAAACTCACAATTAGAAAAATAAAACTTATAGGAGGTCAAGAAAATCTATACTTTTAATACTAAAGGTATTAACTATAAATTATTGCTTGAAACATGTCCCAAATTTAATGACAAATCTTGCTATTAAACTAGAACCCAACAAAGATAAAAGTTTAGAAGCTATATATTTATTCAACCCACCAACTTAATCATAGATCACGAATCATGCCCATTACTTTTTGTTTTCATGTTCTAAAATCTATACTTCTAATACTTTTTAACAGCGCATGCATTAAGCACGTTGCCCAAAAAGTGGATTTCACAACAGTCATCTGGTGAACGTAGCTATATTCTTGTTGTTATGTTCTATTTTTCTTGTAGTGGGGATGATGAACAAATGAAAAAATAAATCAGACACAAGCAAATAAATTAAGTATAAGGGACCACAATTCTGAAACTGGAAGTGGATTAATTAAGTATAAGGGACCACAATTCTGAAACTGGAAGTGGATTAATTAAGTATAAGGGACCACAATTCTGAAACTGGAAGTGGATTAATTAAGTATAAGGGACCACAATTCTGAAACTGGAAGTGGATTGTTGTCTCAAATTTAATTGCCGTGACAGAGAATTAGGTTAAGTTGCAGAAAAATTTTAGAAGAGTAGTAAAGATGACAGCAAAGGTTGTGATGCTTCTAGAGTTTGCTAGCTCAATTCTTGGTTCATGTCAAGCCTACCTTTGACCAATAATTTAGCACAAATGTTACAGGTTCGATTTTCATTCAAAACTAGAGCCTGCAGAACACAGCTCTGGTAGAACACATTACTTACATTGTAAGTTGTCACCGTTTTTAAAGTTACTACCGTGAAGTCAACTAACTGGCAGTGCCTCATTATAACTAATGCTGTAAATGGTTATATTTGATGCCTAATAAATTAATAATAGCCAAAGCTTGCTACTTTTGTAATGTCAAAGATTTGCCCGAACACTTTGCTTCCAACACGCAACTTCTTTATATTTTTATTTTTGTTTAAAGCAAGCACTAAGAGAAGCTCCTTGAGGTCGATGATTAGTTTATTAATAAATAATAGAGATAGAGGAATAGGGAGCGCCATGGAGCTAGCAGTGGCTGAGAAAATGAGACACCGCGCTGTATAAAACCAAAATTGAAGACACCCCTATTAGAATTAAGAAGAAGAGTTTTTTCATTAAATTATTTATTTAATTGCCGAGCGAAATAAAGGCAATTCGCTATTCAATCCTTGCACAACCACTAATATTTTCCTCTTAGAAAATACCATCTAAGGTAAAGTCCGATGCATGCAATTGAATGTCTCGATCAATGACGAGGGAGATAATGTTTTAATAATTAATATGTTGTTGGCGAGTTTCTTGAAGGTGTTGCGGTCATATACTATTAATTCAATAACTTCAAATTGAATTTTTTAAAATATTTTATTAATATAAAATTTTTAAATTATTTAATTCTTAGTTTCAAAAGAATCCTCTAATTAATTTATATTTATAATTTATTGAATGAATAATTGATATCATTAATTTTAATAAATAAAATTATAAATATCATGATTTTATAAATATATATTAATATTATTATCGACTATGATTTATAACTCTATGTAAGTCTAGTTTAACAATTAAATTAACTTTTAAAAAAATTATTGTTGTTGTTGTTGTTGTTGTTGCTAAGTGGTAAAAAAGAATTATAATACTGTAAGGTTTCACTTAGAAACTAATATTATATTCCCTTACTATTAATAGTTTATTATTATTAAATATGAAATTAAGCTTTGAATTTTTTATCTTATTGAATTTGACAAAAAGCACATGAACTTAAAAAGTACAAAGGTTTGAAAAAAGTACGCCAGCAACTTGGTATGTCTTCTTAAAAAAATAAAAAATAAAAAACAAAATATGCTATCTACCACTAGCTAACCTATTTTGTTAATAACAAAAAGAAAATTCTAAAATTTGAATAAATCAAATTCAAAACTAATTTGCTTGATTTATTGTGAGAGGAAGACAATATTCTTTACACCAAATAATATATTTTTGTAATGACCATATGCAGTCACATATGAATCTTTATGTGACCTTATTATTATGTTGCCTTCTAAAAAATCTAATGACAAATTCTATAGTACATTAGAAATAACAAAATTAATTAATGCATGCAGTGGCGAAGCTAGTATCATTTTTTTGGGTGGGCTAGAATTTTTTTAAAAAATAAAATTTATTTCTCAAAAAATTTTGTTTTATACAATCAAAATTAAGTACACTATACAAGCAAAAATCTAACCATAAAACTACAAAAATCTAATTATAAAATTATAAAAATATAATGTAAATATAAAAAATATTATCAAATATTATTTTTATTTTTTATTTTTTATAAATATTAATAAAGTAAATTTATGAAATATATTTTTTTTTCAAAGGGCTAACCCGGGCTGCAGCCCGGGTTAGCCCCCCTTTAGCTTCGCCTCTGAATGCATGGATGATATTTGTAATTAAATTAATTTAATCACACTTACATAGAGATTTTCCAAAATAAAAAGCACACATGTCATCAGATTATTTATTTGTTGGGAATTGATATAATAGCTCTATTGTATTATAGAATTTCACCCAAAAATAGGAGGAATGGGTCACATTTCACGAGATGGCTACACTACAATTAATCAACAAGAAGAAGCACGGGCAGCAGTTTATTTCTTTTCCTCGTTCTATGATGTTGTTAATGCCTAAAAGAGTAAGATAACATAACACAAGGCATATTTGAAATTTAATTCACATAAGCATGTGACGTGTATGTATCATCAACACCTTTTTTTTTTTTTTTTTGCGCGGGGGTGTTGGGGTTGGGTAAATATAAAATAGAAAGACGTGTGAAATTTCATGAAAGTGAATGTTAATGTGAAATACAGTTGTGTCTCATTCAATCGGTATCAACGGCTGTATGGAATTCTATGTATGTGCTGGCTAATTAATACTGAGAATTCATATATATACTAAGTTCGATTCTTAAACTTGAGAATGTGTATTATTCAACACCATTAGCCATGGTAGGTGCAGGTGCAAGCTTTGGACTTTCGGCTTTGGAGGATCTAGTTATTGGGGTGGGGCTAACTTTAGAGAATCGCCAAAATGCTGTTCAAATGATGTTTTATTACTTATTTGAAAAGTTATGATAATAAAAAATAATGTTTCAAAAGATATTGAAGAGAGAGAAAAACTATTTGATTTGAATAATTTCATTTTGAGAGTCTTTTTAAACCTTTAATTTAGTATTATATTTTTTTTATCTTATAATTCGACAAGAAAGAGAAGTGTTAAGTATTACTTTTATAGAGAGAAAAAAAAGTTTGATTAAAATAATATATACTTATTTTTATTCGAAGAGTTTTTTGAGAGATTACTTATTTTTTCTCTTTTTTATTTACTACATAAATAAGTAAATAAATATTTGAAAAGCTAAATTAGAAAAGTCTAAGAGCGAACTAAACTTGGATGGCTATAACTTAGTTGACGATTTTTTTCTTTAAATAAATTAGTCAATTTTTTTATTATTGAAATATAATTATATTGATATTAGGAAGGTATTGACCACTAGGTCAAAAAGCTTATGCACGTTTTATTCATTTTATTTAGAAAAAGATTTAATTTTTTTGTATGTTAATATATATTTTTTATATAAATATTTAAAAATGAATTCAACTAATTCAAATGTTCATGATGAAATTGTAAGGTAATATAATATTAATTAATTAGTGAATAATAATAATAATAAAAGGCATAGACCGCTACTATTAAAGCTAGAAAATGGGTCATCAGGTCGTGTCTATTTCGTGTTGTGTCAAATTTGAGCTAACTCAAACACAATCATTTAATAATTGTGTCAAAATATTGAGACTCTAATCCGATATGAAAATATACAAATCACCCAATAACCTGCTTAATATCTATATAATTAACAAAATTTACTTCAAACATATATGTGTGTGTGTGTGTGTGTGTGTGTTTCTAGTGAGGGCAATCTCATTATAATAAAGTGAGAATGTCACTAATAGACAAAAAAATCACAAATTTCAATATACTAACAGATAAAAAAACACAGTCTTTAATCAGTTAATGTATTGAAATATGTACCTTTTTATATCTTAGTATGCACCTTACTTGAACAAAGTGAGAATAGAATTTTATAAATGAAACACTACGTATTGTTAACATATATGTTCCCATAATCTTGATTTTTATGATAATAAATAATATTAAGAATGATTAAGTTTTTAAAAGCTTAAATTATTTTTATACATTTTTAATAAATCATTATTTTCACATTATAAAGGTTTTATATTTAATGGAAAAATAATTTTGTGAAATTGGTTGTTTTTCAAGTTTATGGTCTAATTGAAAGAGTTTTGAGAACTTTAAAATTAACAAATATTGCTTGGAATTTTGGAGAAGGTCTTATTTAAAAAGTTTCATAGCATTTTGAGCCATAACATAATTTCAGAAAATTTTAGGAATCACAAGTATTATTAAGAAATTCTAAGTTGGACCTTTTTGTAAAGTTTTATGATTTTTTTAGGCTATAGTGCAGTTATAGAAAGTTTTGAGGTAAAAAAATAATTTTAGAACATTTTGTGCAACAGCTCTCATCATTTATGATAGAAAATGACTCCGTTATCTTGAACCGATCTTATTTGAAATAATTAATTCCAAGTTTGTCTATAAAGAACATATTCAATTGTATTAGTCTCTATAATTGATTTTTTTTTTGTGTATTATTAATCGATAGAATTTCATTTATAAGTACTATAAGATCTTGTGTATTGGAACCAAGGTTATGAACTCGAATTCATTGCCGTGTGACATTTTCTTTTCCAAATAAAATCCATTGGTATATGAAAAAGTAAAAAAGTGCTTTTGTTGGTGGAATAAGAAAGTGAAAGATGCTTTCATTAGTGGAATAAGAAACCTTGTTATATATGCATGTATTTAATTTATTCGGAGATATATTAAAGGACGTGGTGTCAAGTGAGACATTATTTGCGACCCAAATCGTTAATCAGATTACATGATGTCGAAAGGTTACGGAAGTGATCTACTAATATGATTTCTTCTAAAAGAAGGAGATTGTGATACGCTCATCAAAAGTCGAAACCCAATAATCAAAAGCACACAAAGGGCAGATAAATGTAAAAACACTCGGCAGTGACGGACTCACTTGAGGGCATTTGCAAATCCAAACCCAAATCCAATTGATTTATGGAGAGAAGACATCATTCTCAGTCTCATTCTCAACGACAACAACGAAGAAATCATTTTTCATCATCATCATCATCATCTAATCAAAGCAGAAGCAACAACAGGTTTTCGTTTTCCAAGTCAAGCTCAAGCTCAAGCTCAGCCAATGATGTCCGTGACAGAAGAAGAGAAACCCAAGAAGAAAAACAAGAAGAAGCTATCGTTGGAACTTGCCCATTTATGTGCCCAGGTAAGGTACCCAATCTCGTTTATATTACAATATTCAACCTTTTGTTCATCATTCACCTTTCTTTATTCATTCATTCATTCCCATTGATTTGATTTAATAATTTTATTATTGTTTCATTACAAACCAACCCAGAGGAGGAGAGGCTCCAACGCCAGCGCCTTCGTGATTTAGCTCTCTTTGAGAGACTGCATGGAGATCCTCGTAAGTCATCTCCAGCCCTTGCTGTTAAAAAGGTTACTTATTTTCATTTTAAGCTTGTATGGCTACTATTGTGTTAAATAAGATAATCTAATGTGATAGTTATGTGGTACCAACCAACCCGTCAATTGTCACTCAGTTTGGATACAAACTTTGTACACATAGCATTGCTTATGGTAATGAATTGAATGTTCATACGGGAGATTATGATGTAATGAATATTATGGAAAATTGAAAAATGCAACTGGGTGTTTTAGTTAACAAAATATGTGCTCTTGCTAGTTTTGCAGAACGTTGTCGGCCAAGGAAGTGCGGGCATCAGATGTGCGGCCTCTCCCAGTACTGGAAGAAACTCTAAATTACCTTTTAAGCTTGCTGGATTCTACGGAACATCCTTTTGAAGTGATTCATGATTTTGTCTTTGATAGGACAAGGTCCGTGAGGCAAGACCTTATTATGCAGAATATTGTCAATGACAAAGCAATCAACATGTTCGAAAAGATAGTAAGAAAACTTGTTAATCTTTTATTCATCCTTTCTGTCACTAATATTATTTTTAGCACATACTTGAGAATCTCTTATGAACAATCATCTTTTCAAATTGAAATGGGTTGACTTCAGTTGCATTTTTCAAGTCCCCGTGCAAACTCATTGAAATGATGCTGAAACCATAACAAGCCAGTTGGCTTTACTAGTCAAAATGGCGTTGAACTTGCTGTCCTATCCATTACTAGGACTGCATATGCAAAATGAGTATTTTTCATTCTTTGGTTTGACAGGGCTACATAATTTAAAATGTCTGTCTTGCATAAGCAGAAGACATCTCTAAATCATGATCATGCCAAGCTCTGACTGTGTGTGCTAGATTATTGTGGAACAGTATTTTGTTTTAATCTCGTGATTAAATTAATAAGGAATGAAACCCAAATTTCAATGGTTCTGGATATGTTCGTGAGGTTGTTTTGGGGCCACTTTTGCCTTTGATTTAAATAAATAAATGGTTTTAGAGCTTGATAATTTTGCAGACAGAAGATTGTTGCAAAGTGTTGCAAACACTAGGTAACCAAAATGTAGTGTTTCTTTTGGATCCAGCTGATGGGCAAATAGAACTTCAGCAGATATATCATGCACTGCAAATATATTAACTTCAGATGATTTTATTTAATCTGCAACTTAAAACAGTTCCACACACTTTTCTCCACTCTAGATATCAGATATACACCTTTTTGAGAATTACTTGGGTAGTTAATTGTTTATTACTTTGTGTGAGAAAATCTAAACCAATGGCTTCATCTAATGTTGAGTCCATATATTTCATCCCACAGGTCAAATTTCATGTCATATCTGACCACAAGCTGCGAAGTAGCTGTAGCAGTTCAAGCATTTCTCCCTTGCACTACCTCAACGTGGAGCAGCTTACAAAAGCTCTCACATCTCTTTATAATCTGTATGAAGCTAATCGGAGCTCCAAACCTATTCATGAGAAGGAAGCTGAATTTCGTTCATTTTATGTGCTTCTTCACCTTGATTCTAATGGTCAACCAGTGGTTGGTTCCTACTTTATTGTGCTGCTGACATTTTTTCCCCCTTTTTATTGGAATGGCCTTCTGGGGACTTGAATTTATGAAATATAGTTATTTTCCTGATCAACAGGGGGAGTCGCTTTCTCTCTGGTTTCGTCACATGCCTTCTCCTATCATCAAGTCAAAAGAAATGCGGTTTGCTCGCCAAGCCTTACGGTAACAAACAAATTTTCAAATATTCAATTTTCCTTAGACTTTCAACTTATTCAAAACTGAGATGTTTTTCTTTTTTATCCCATATTCAATGATAAATTCATTGTAACTGAAATGTTTTCCTTCTTTTCCATTTTCAATGTATAAAAGGTACTTTCGGATGGGCAATTATAGGCGTTTTTTGTCGACTGTTGCTGCTGAGGCATCATATCTACAGTACTGCATTATTGAACCTTATATTGATGAGGTAATCAATTTTGTAACTCTTGCTATAAACATTTTCTCCTGGCATCCTGGTCATATAGGTATTACTAAATTTTACTGATATAACTAATTTAAAGCTTTCAAATGGGTGGTTGTTATTTAATTAGGTATTGATTTTGCATTATAGGAATTTGCTCTTAAAACGACCTTTGTTTTTGTTCTCACTTTTGCTGTCCCTTTATGATATTTATAGGTTCGATCGCTTGCTTTGTGCTGTATACATAATTGTTGTTATAAGCTCCATCCCTATCCTTTAGGGCACTTATCTAAAGTCTTGATGATGGAGGTATGTTGGGCAGCAGGTGCAATTTATTGGTTTTATTGTTGGGATAATGCAATTGAATATTGAAAGGTGCATGTGGTTCTTTAGGAATCGGACGTGGAATTATTTTGCAATGCCTATGGTCTTCAGACATGCATGGATGAAGTAGGAAATAAATTGCTACCCTCCAAGCAAACAACTTTTTGTCGTCCCAAGGGTGGACTTCAAAATTACAGCTTTTTGGGATTCCAGCAACTTGGGAGGTAACTTTTGACATGCATTCTGGCATTTTAAATTTTAAATTTTAAATTTTTTTATTAGACCTATGGAAAAGATTTGGAGATATATATATATATATATTAGCTTTCTAGTATAACCATCTTTAGGTCTCCTGACCTTTCTTCGCTATTTATGGAGGCTAAATTCAAAATTTGTCTTACAACTTAGCGTCCATATGGTATCCTCGTTGTTCTACAATCACTTTCTGTTGGTTCCCATGAAGTCCTGTTCCCAAGTTGATGGTTGGAACTAGAAGTTTCACAAGGTCAGCCAAATTTTTGACTGACGGAGAAAGAAATTTTGATTCTCATAAAAAATTCATAGATGTAGATTGTAGTCTTACATAACAGTGAGATAAACATACTCTATGGAAGATATATTTGTCATAATTCACTGCAAGTGTGCTGAGGCGGAGGTTTTTTTTTAGAATTTTGTCTAAATTATCTAAATTAGGGAAAGAGAGAGGTAAAAAGATAATCAAAATTTTAGAAAACCTCATATTATGCAATTAAACCATTTCATATCTTCTTACATGCACAAAATCACAAAACAAACAACCTTAAAGGAGATGGATGCTACGTTTAAAATAACATACTCAATTTGGAAATCAACTATATAAATTTTCAATCTTCAGGAGGAAAGTAAACTAATATTAATTTTCAATTTTCAGAATATGGGGCATGAAAAAACTCAATAGTACAGAATACTACTTCAGCCTAAGAAATTAGGAATAAAAATAATTTAAGATGATGCTTGTTAAGGACAATTGCAGGTCCTATAAAGTGCCTTAGGAACTCTCGTGCCTCCATGTGAGTATCTAGCGCATGAATATGCGACTGATCAAGCACAGATAATGACATAATGGAATCAAACTAAGGGTCCATTACAGAATGAGAAAAGGTCTATGATTTGTAAAAAGTTGGATTAGCAAAGTGCTTGATATCATCATTCAACTAATTTTATGGCCTGACCATCAGTGATACAATGAAACAAATACTTTCTATAAAGTCATAAGTTTTTGGATAAAGCTAAATGGTTTGAAAGGTTTGAAATATACTTGAAAGCAGACAAACTGTCTACAATTATGCTTTTAGACTCAAGATACAGAAAGAAATTTGGTAAAGGAGAAACAAATGGTACAGAGAATGAACAGTTGAAACAATCAAACACCAGTCATCAGTAAGACAGGGATGAACGGGAAAAGGAGTACCTTAATGATACACATGCAGCTGCCAATTCTGGCTTAGGCATTTCATAGGGGTATCGCCTGTTGTAGTTTGATAGACCGCTTTTGGCATACAATAGTTTACCCATCAGCTTCATCATTTTCCCCCCTTCTTAAGGGATCAGTTCTGTAAGTCACTCTCAATCCAGCAGCAGAGTAGGAACCTGAGGCTATGTCTTCTTTTCTTGGAGGTGGCAAATATGTGTCCACAGATGAAGCACCATAATAGCTTGTAGGAATCCAAGGCTGTAGCTAAAGGGGAAAACTCTAAATAGCTATTCATGTCTGGAACCCACATAATAAGTCTGATAATCTCTCTCGGCCAAGTACAGAGGATCAGCAGGAACAGGTCCCTCGGATAGAGTGATGGTGTCACCTTATATGGAATATGGGTATCTTAGAAGGTGTTGTTGCCCTTTTTCATGGCCTCTCTGGTACCTATCTAAAGAAGCATCAGTGTAAATTAGCAGCCAGGCTCTTCCTCTCCCCCTAAAGACCAGAAGCACGATACTCTTTTCTAGTAATGTATATATCACAGGGAACTTCCTCTCTTAGTGCAGATCCTTTAAATATACAATACGTGATTGCCCTTTCAGGAGAAATTCCATTATATCTCCTGGAACTAGCATTAGAATATGGATCTCTAGCAAATATTTTCCGGTTTGACTCTTTTACAAGTGCATAAACTTCCCTATTTTAAGCTTTTGGCATGGAAGCAGCGAGAATAGGCAATGCAGTTGCATGGGCTGCAACAGGTCGGAAAAGTTCCAAGAGCTTCCTAACCTGAAAAGAAAATTTTAAAATATCATAAATTTATGGAAGAAGCTTGAAATATTATGAATTCAAGGATGTAAGATGAAATGGTCACCAAACCACTGAAGGAAATACAAAATTTTTACCTGTCTGGGAGTAAGCTCAATTTTGAACTTGTGTTTTTCATCATAATTTTTCTTAATAGCCTCATTGAATACACTTTCAGGGAAAGGAAGACAATCCTCATGGACATTAAACCAATCAAAAGTTGTCAGCGCACAGATGTGGCTAAATTTATTAAAGAAGTGATAAACAACAATAGAACTTTACCTGAGCAATAAAGGCCATGCCACAAGCTTTCGGCTTGATATACTTTTCTCTATGATTTGGATCTCAAGCTTATGTAAATCCCATACATAAGCTTGAGATCCAAATCATAGAGAAAAGTATATCAAGCCGAAAGCTTGTGGCATGGCCTTTATTGCTCAGGTAAAGTTCAATTGTTGTTTATCACTTCTTTAATAAATTTAGCCACATCTTTGTGCTGACAACTTTTGATCGGTTTAATATCCATGGGGAATGTCTTTCTCTCCCTGAAAGCGTATTCAATAAGGCTATTAAGAAAAATTATGATGAAAAACACAAGTTCAAAATTGAGCTTACTCCCAGACAGGTAGAAATTTTGTATTTTCTTCAGTGGTTTGGTGACTATTTCATCTTACACCCTTGAATTCATAATATTTCAAGCTACTTCCATGAATTTTTGATATTTTAAAATTTTCTTTTCAGGTTAGGAACCTCTCAGAAGTTTTCCGATCTGTTGCAGCCCTTTCAACTGCATTGCCTATTCTCATTGCTTCCATGCCAAAAGCTTAAAATAGGGAAGTTTATAAACTTGTAAGAGAGTCCAACCGGGAAATATTTGCTATAGATCCATATTCTAATGCTAGTTCTAAGAGATGTAATAGAATTTCTCCTGAAAGGGCAATCACGTATTGTATATTGAAAGGATCTGCACTAAGAGAGGAAGTTCCCTGCGATATATACATTACTAGAAAAGAGTATCGTGCTTCTGGTCTTTAGGGGGAGAGGAAGAGCCTGATTGTTAATTCACATTGATGCTTCTTTAAACAGGTACCAGAGAGGCCATGAAAAAGGGCAACAACACCTTCTAAGATACCCATATTCCATATATGGTGACACCATCACTCTATCCAGGGGACTTGTTCCTGCTGATCCTCTGTATTTGGCCGAGAGAGATTATCAGACTTATTATGTGGGTTTCAGACATGAACAGCTATTCAAAGTTTTCCCCTATGGTTACAGCCTTGGATTCCTACAAGCTATTATGGTGCTTCATCTGTGGACCCTTATCTGCCACCTCCAAGGGGAGAAGACATGGCCTCAGGTTTCTACTTCTTCTTTGGATTGAGAGAGACTTATAGAACTGATCCCTTTAAAAGGGAAGAAAATGATTAAGGTACCCACATTAGACGATAATTTGTATGGGATTTACATAAGCTACATAACCACATTATCGTCTAAGCTTATCTACTCTACAAGCTATTATGTAAATCCCATACCCACATTATCGTCTAAGCTTATCTACTCTACAAGCTATTATGATGAAGCTGATGGGTAAACTATTGTATGCCACAAGTGGTCTATCAAACTACATAACCACATTAGACGATACCCCTATGAAGTGCCCGAGCCGGAATTGGCAGCTGTATGTGTATCATTAAGGTACTCTTTTTCCCGTCCATCTCTGTCTTACTAATGACCAGTGTTTGAGTGTTTCAATTGTTCATTCTCTATACCGTTTGTTTCTCCTTTACCAAATTTCTTTTTGTATGTTGAGTCCAAAAGCATAATTGTAGACAGTTTGCCTGCTTTCAAGTATATTTAAAACCTTTCAAACCATTTAGCTTGATCCAGAAACTTTATGACTTTATAGAAAGTATTTGTTTCATTGTATCACTGATGGTCAGGCCATAAAGTCAGTTGAACGATGATATCAAGCACTTTGCTAATCTAACTTTCTACAAATCATAGACCTTTTCTCATTCTATAATAGACCCTTAGTTTGTTTCTATTATGTCATTATCTTAAATTTTTTTTAGTACTTAGTAGGGATGGGTAAAACAGGGCAACCCGATCGGATTTTGGGTTGTTCGGGTTGGGCCAAAATTAATCCAAATACAACCTAAACTTACAACCCCACCCAATCCGATCCGAATATAAATCGGATCGGATCGAGTCCGGTTGTAAGTTTGGGTTGAATTCGGGTAGAATCGAGTTTGGGTTAGACAGGATTGGATTGAGTTCGAGATCGGTTCAATTTGTGATAGGATCGGATTGGTTGCTATATAGTTACCATATATAGTTATATACCATCAAAGCTTCAAAACTCAAAGTCTCAAAGGGGAGAAACTCGGGTCGAGTTGAAGGCTTGGAGCAGCAGAATGTAGATCGGGTTTGGGTCAGCTGCAAATCGGTGGCCACGAATGCGCAACAACAGACGGGTAGACGCGCAACAATAAATCGAGTGCACAGCAGCAGATGGCGAACCGGCGAATGTGCAGCAAAGAACGAAAGCGAAGCGCGGCGGCAAGAAGAAAGTGTGGAGATGTGCAGCAGATCGAATGCTTTTTTAGGGTGAGGCTGTGACTTTTGTGGCCTTCGTTGGCGACTTGGCGTTAGGTGCGGGTGACTGTATATGTGTTTTGTGTGATGAGAAGGATAGTGAGTTCACTGAGTAGCGACCTGTGTTTGTGTCTTGTGTGGGTATTGTGAAATGTGAATTTGTGATTTGTGTGTGTCGCGTGCATGTGCTTAGAGTTCGGTTTAGTTTTTTTTTAAAAAAAAAAGAAACCTGATCGGATCAGGTAAAACCCGATCTGATCACAACCCGATCGGGTTTTATCATTTTCATCCGATCAAGTTTCCTTTACAACCCGATTTAATCCGAACCCAAAATTTTTCGGATTAAATCGGGTCAGGTCGGGTAATTTGTCCACCCCCAGTACTTAGTAAAAAAAAAGTCAAATATATTTTACTTTTTTTTTTAAAGCATCGAATATATTTTATACTTTCATTAACTGTCATTTATATTTGAGGTATGCTTACTATTTATTAAAGTGACAAATATATTTATTAATTTATAAAAACTGTAAACTAAAAACTATCAAATATTTAAAGTAATTATATTATATTGACTCATGATAATTTGTCCTTAATAGTAACTCTCATAACGGTTATTTTTGTAATAAATTATTTTACTAAAAAATGAATGTTCAAAGTAATTTATAGAGTTCAATTAGCCACAACAAAAAAGTTAACTGCTTTAGAATTTTGGAATATAGAACACAGAGCCATAATTGAGATCATCCTAGTCTAGTTCTAGAAAATTTTGACTGTACTGAGTAATTAACTAATGTGTACTTAAAAATATATTAGGTATTATAGCATGGCAAGCCTTATCATAGAACAAAGTCTCAACAAAGCTTACTCATCAATATAATTCCCATGGTCCCAAAGCATAGGCCCCAAGTTCCTCCAAGCTTGGGAGCTTCGAGTAATAGTTGAAGGCGTCGATTCCCTTCGCAAAGCATCACCCCCCCCTGAATGTATTCATTTATTTCATATGCAAAATGTGATAGAAGGGCATTCGTAAACAAGGGCATTCGTAAAAAAACAATTGCCGATAGCAATGCTCAATCTCTTTAAGATTCGAGTTTCCAGCCTAAGTTAATTAACCAAAGCATTTACACATGAACTGCAGATGTCAGCATTAGGCAATACAGTAGAACATTTTAGAAAACCTCATATTACGCAATTAAACCATTCCGTTTCTTCTGAAATGCACAAAATCACAAAACAAAAATCCTTAAAGGAGATGGATGGACATAACTAAATTTGGAAGTTAACTATATAAATTTCAATCTTTAGGAGGAAAGTAAACTAATATTATTTTTCAATTTTCAGAATATGGGGGCATGAAAAAACTCAGTAGTACAGAATACTACTTCAGCCTAAGAAATTAAAACTTGTATGAAAGCATTTAGTCTACTCGGACCTTTTCCTGAACTGCATGCGTAATCACTAGTTTCATTGTATAAGGTTCTGAATTTACAAAAACCCGATGAAAAGATATCAAAAGTCAGCCCAAATAGCATGAAAACCAAATAAACTTCAATTAGAACCCTAAAAGCATGCAACAAAAATGTTCATGCCAAAATTACGATTATGAAAAGGCAGGAAACTAATTCTAATTTTTCTTACTTGATCCTCCAGTTCTTGCAGATAGGCCTTTTTTTTTTTTAAATTCTATTTCTCAGTCGAAGACGCACAGCCTACATAAATACAAACCAACACAAAATTATGGAAATATCAGGTCATAAAATAATTCATCAGATTATATCCACAGAAGCAGCAACAAGGCTTCTTATGTCTCAACATTTCGTCCCATCTCTCGGCCAACTTTACCAATAGATTCTTATGTCTCAATGTTAATCAATGATGACAACCAGTGGGATGAAAGGAAGATTTACAGCCATTTTGATAAGGTAGATGCTGACAGAATCGTAAGCTTGCCTCTTCCTAGGCAGCCAAGGAATGATCAAATTTGTTGGCATTATGACAAGAAAGGGCAGTATAGTGTAAAGAGTGGTTACCAGGTAGCCTTGCGTTTGAAATTTCCAACACCCCCCTCAAGTTCTGAAAATCCAACGAGTCAATGGAAGACAATATGGGCTCTTGATTTACCCGAAAAGCTGAGGATTTTCATGTGGAGGGCAGTCACCAATCTCCTCCCTTCTACTGAAAATCTCTGGAAAAGAAAGGTAGCTCAGAAGCCGATTTGTCAAATCTGCAACAATGGTGTGGAGAACATAATTCATGCTCTGGTCACGTGCAAAACAGCAAGGAAAGTCTGGAGGCTCACTCAATTTGCAGAAGAATTTAGAGAGGAGCTGAGGGAAGATTTGTTGAGTCTGTTGCAAGGGAGAGAGTGCTCAAGGAAAAAGGCTGACACTGAAATGCTAGTGGCCATCTGTTGGGGTATTTGGAGTGCAAGGAACAAGTTTATTTTTAAGCTGAAGAAGGATGATCCCCAGATCGTGCTGGCCAAGGCTGAAGCTATCCTAAAGGCATATAAACGAACCCATGTGCCAGCACCAATTCTCATGGATCAGCAGACAAGAATGGTTCAGCAAAATTGGACCCCCCCTCCAGCTGGATGCTTTAAGCTTAATGTGGATGCAGCCACAAACCGAAACAAGCAAATATCGGGTTTGGGGGCAATTATTAGAAATGCCGAGGGAACTGTAGCGGCTGCAGCAATTAATTGTTCAAAGTTTTGTGGAGATGTGGCCTATGTAGAGGCAGAAGCCATGGAATCCGGCTTGCAGGTTGCTGGAAATGCAAAGCTACCCTCCTTAATTGTTGAGACAGATTCTTTAGAGGTAGCAAGTTTTGTGAACATCAGACAGAGCAGCATAAAAGAGATCTTCTGGGTAGTGGCAGCTATTCAAAGCTCAATGAAGAATTTTAATCAGGTTAAAGTCCAGCATATACCTAGATCTTGTAATGCAATTGCTAACTCTCTAGCTAAAGTAGCTTTGGAGAAATGTCAAAATGTTGTTTGGGTGGGTTCTTACCCTTCAGAACTTATGTCCTTATTTGCTTCTTTCTGTTAATGAAAGTGTTATTTCCCTTTCAAAAAAAAGAAATCAAATGAAATACTTTCAAAAAGTTACAGTCCAGCATGTGTGTAGAAACTGTAATGTGCAAATCAAATGAAATTCGAATGGCATGATAAAGAGCAGTGATCACATGGGCATCTGTGATGCTAGTTGCAGTTTTCTCTCGATGCACTCAATAATGTGCAAATCATTTACTCTTTTTAGTTGAGAATTCTCTTTATTTTGTGATGTTTAGCAATGACTTATGATTGCGTAGGTTTTCTTCTTTCGGATAAACATATCCACTGAACCAAATATTTGAATTTCCGTCAGTCGGTGACCCATCAAATTAATTAACTTGTCCCATGCCCAAGAGTTTTCACTTTTCCCTTTAACCTGTTTTCTTCTTTTGGATAAACATATCCACCGAACCAAAAATTTGAATTTCCTTCATTCGGTGACCCATCAAATTAATTAACTTGTCCCATGCCCAAGAGTTTTCACTTTTCCCTTTAACCTGTTAATTTCTCATGAAATTATCCTCTTCAAAGTTCAAACCAAGACAGCCATGACAATCCCAAAAGATATGGAAAGATTCTTTCATAACATAATAAGCTATACAATTTAGCAAAAGCATCAGATGCTTTGAAATTGTGTTATGTTAAATTGAGGAAAATTCGCTGTCATTTGGTTTATCATCAGACAGACAACTTTAAGAGCGGTATTTGGCTTTCGAGGATTATGGGTATTTCAATAATTATAAAGGACTCGAAGAAAAAAGTTGCAACAACATTTCCTCTGTTGGTGTAGGAAAATAATTGCCCAAGGCTATGCTCGTAGCCATTGGCTCTCTTGATTACCGGCGCCGGAGGCTATCGAAGATTAGAGGGTGCCATGCCCCTGCAGAATTTTAAAAAATTTTGAGGTTTCTAAATAAAATATAATAAATTAGTATAAAATATTTAAACTGGCTCCTGTATAATTAATATATAAAGTCTATATATTAGATAATAAAATAATTTTACTATTAAGCCCGCTAATTATAGCATCAAAATAATAAAAGTAAATTAGCCACGGCCACTAAGTCACTAAGGATAACATCAAAATAATTTTTAAAAAAAATCAGTCAAGCCAAGGGAAGAACGTAAATAACATATTCCAATAAATTACAAGTGACGCAACCGAAATCCCCAAATTTCCGACAATCTCACCGCGACGAAAATGAGAAAATCTTTAAAAATTAATCAATAACTCGAAGAACTATGGGGTTTGATAAGACGTAGCTCTACTCTTTTGAGAATTACCATATCTATATAGGTTAAGCATTATAATTTTGTATCATATAAAGTCGAAGTTGCATGACACTTTAAATAGTATTAATATTCCATCGGTAAAATAAAACATTCATTCAGCTACAAGATCCAAATTCATCATTACCTAAAAATAAAAGAGCACAAATAAAAACCAAATGAAGCATGAAGAAAGTAAGGGAGAAGAAATTAATATCAATATTCCGGCACATGTAATTAACAAATGTAATTACCCTCATTTGTTGTATTAGCAAACCAAATAATTAGAGCCCCAACTATGCATACAAAAATAAATTACCATTTTATTATTCTTTTAGATAGTCATGCGCAAAAATGGGCTACAATAATTCCAGGCCAAGAACTCCCTAAAATTATCATCATGTTATATTTTGTCAACTAGCTAAATGTAGAACGCAGCATGCATGTGACTCTCATTATGAGTTTTTTTTTTACTTACTTTTTTATATTTAATTAGCGCATCATTAACGAAGAGATTCCGTGGTCCTGCTTTAATTTATTATTGCTTGGGAAAATCTATTAATTTTATGTAATTATTTGAGAGGCATGCTATTTGGGCCGTTTCCAAAAATATTGGAGAATTGTTTTCTCCACTTTTTTGAACTTTGCAATCTAAGGAAAACAAGGGGACCGCGATTTCTTATTATACGAGAAGAATCGCCTTGAGAGAGAGAAACAAAAGAGAATGTCTTTTGCCATTTTGAAATTAAACAAAAGCAAAAACAAAATTCGAATAATGAGATATAAAGAATAAGATTTAAAACAGATCAGCCACAATTAATAAAATGAGTTTTAAGTAGTAAATTTTGAGTCTAAAAACTAAATAATTACACTGCTTAAGGCAATCAAATAAGCCTCTTTTGCTAGTAAATAATAACAATTCTGAAAAATAATTGTTAACCATGATTACCTAAAAAAAAAAGGAGAAAATTGATAAATAAAAAGTATTCTTTAAACGTTCAGCCCACTACATTCATAATAAAAGATGATAAAATTTTTTATCACATGAATGACGCGAAATGAAGATTCCGCACAAATGTAGAATAAAGTAAAAGAATAACCTATAAGAGAAAAGAAAAAGTATAAAAATGATAATAGAAAATTAAATTCTTGTCCTCTTGCCATGCATGTGATATGTGTCAGCCATATTCCAAAGTGAAAAAAATGATCTTTAAAACTTTTGCTATCGTTTATATATTTTTTGAAATATTATAATAATATTTCCTACACATAAATAATCAAATGAATTAATATCTAGTCGCTCGGTCTTTGGCCGAGTGGATAGACTGTTGTCCTCACAATTGTGAACTCTCGTAATAGTCTCATGTAAATATGAGTTATAATCTTATTGTAAATATTAATAATAGTTTAGTTATAGACTAACTGTCAGTCAGTTAAAAAAAAATGAATTAGTACCTAGTGTGGGTAAACTTGCATGTTGGGACTAATTGGGATAATGTCAATATGGCTGTTCATTCTGGTAAATTCAATTACCTATAATAATTTATTTTAAAGGAATTATGTATAATTGGTTAATTAATTAATTTATTATCTGCTGATGAATTTTGTTTCTTTTGTTTATTTTATCTACTGGCACTGTTTCAAGGGATTGTCTCCCTTTTTTGTCACCATGAAATTAGAAGATTACCTCATAGACAAAATATTGAGCTGGCAATTATTTAATTTGTATGCAACAGACTTGAATATTCTATCTATTTGTAAGTAAATTAGAAGATCAGCTAGCTATCTGGGTTTTAGGTGGTAACCTTATCCAGAATGAGAAATTAATTGGGAAAAAAAAAACCTTGACAGAGCACCCATTTGAAGCTACATGCAAAGGTCAGCTCCACAGCCTGCACTTACCAATAAACTCAGAATGAGAAATTAATGAAAGAAACACAAAATAATCTCAAAATCTAAAATTTCAAGGTCATGGGACATCCAAATTAACAAAGTCAAAACGCCATCGAACAGCTGCAATTTATTACTTTACTAGCATGCTAGCTAGGCTAATGAGTAAACAAAATCACAATAAGCTAAAGTAATTCAATTGAATCCTCTATTATTATCCTCCAACAAACTCAAAAAGAGAGTAAGTGATAGGATGAATGAATCCTAACTTGTCAATAATATAATATAAATAAAGCCCTCCAAGCTCAATACTTACATATTACATAGAAACCTTATTCACTATTGATAAGAATGAAACAATATTGATAGAATATTGAAAACAATCAGTCAATAATTGATTGTTTACATCTTAATAAGTAATTAAGAAAAATTAATTGTTAATCAACATAAAGATTGATTGACTCAATCTTTGCTAATCTATCATTATTCCCAAATTATATCAATTGTATCATTTTCTTTTTCATGTTTCAAATACCTGTATAAATTGACTTTTTGTGCTCATAAATTAACAAAAGTAAAATTTATATTGGTTTTGAAAAGTTCTCGCCTGTAGTGATACGGTGAGTACTGTGTGTAAACGGGAGAAGTTATACTTGTAGCACTATTTAGCCCATTAGAAGGTGCAGTGGTTGCAATCCTCAAAATCTCTATTTTTTTAAATAACATTTGATATTACAATTTTTATATTTCTTTACATTTGATATTAATTACAGCATAGTGCGAGGACGGATATGTGTGCTTGTTATTGCTCTATTTGTGGGGAAAAAATAAAAGCAAAAAGATAGAAAAAGATAAAATAAATATAGAATCGACAGCAAGCACTGGCTCAGGGTGAGGCCCAGCAGCCAAACCTGTAGCTGAATATGTAGGGAAGAAATAGGTAATGGCATGCCTCATTATTATGTTTGTTTACCCAAACAAAGAAACGATGCTCAAAAAAAAAAAAAAAACAAAAAAAACTGCAATATTGTAATGGAATCAATGAGAGAAAAAAATGACAGGCTACTTGGGGCTAGCTTCTTTTCTTGAGAATTCTTTTTTATTTTTCCCTTCTTTGTTGAAAGGCTGAAGTCCCTTAAAACTATAAAAGACTGACTTAGTTTCCAATTATTTCAAAAATTTGAGCCTCTTTTCTCTCGAAAAGCAACATTGATTTGTGGCTTATTTCTACCAATCAATTAGGCTAGGTTTCCTTGTCTTGCAAATTAATTCAATAATTCGATGTAACAATTAGTGCCAAGTTTGATTGGTGATGGGCATAATATATTAACATATTTCCTCTATATTTTTATGTTAGTTAGTCTCTTAAATAATTTTAGATCGTTAATTTATTTTATTGAAGATTATGGAATAAATTGTGCTTAAAGAAATCAAATTGGAGAAAAGCCAAATATTATTTTGATTTATTATTAATGGGCTTATGGCTAAATGAAATTAAATTACTTGACTTAATTGTTATATTTATAAGTGGACATAGATTGATTTTGAGTTGTCGCTCTAAAATTAAAAATTAATTAATAATTAAATAATTGTTAAGTTGAACTGTGTTAGATTCTTAGATACTAGTAGCTTTAATCTCTTGAATTCTTAATTTACTTGCCTATTTCGTTCTAATTTTCTTAAACAAAAGATTTTCTTTCCAACTAGGTAGAATTATAATTAACTTAGATTAAATTTTATTTTCCCAAAAAAAAAAGCTCTTTTATTCTATGATTTATTTCTCTCTAAGTCTCTTGAATTATCAATTTCTGAAAATTGAGCGAAAATTGATTTTGAAGTTGAAATTTTTTATTAGAGGAAAGGCATTAATATCAAAACATTTTTAACAAGAAAAGGACCATTATAAATAATTAGTTAGCGTGTTCATTTGCATGCGTGTATGAAATAAAAACTCACAATTAGAAAAATAAAAACTTATAGGAGGTCAAGAAAATCTATACTTTTAATACTAAAGGTATTAACCATAAATTATTGCTTGAAACATGTCCCAAATTTAATGACAAATCTTGCTATTAAACTAGAACCCAACAAAGATAAAAGTTTAGAAGCTATATATTTATTCAACCCACCAACTTAATCATAGATCACGAATCATGCCCATTACTTTTTGTTTTCATGTTCTAAAATCCATACTTCTAATTCTTTTTAACAGCGCGTGCATTAAGCAAGTTGCCCAAAAAGTGGATTTCACAACAGTCATCTGCTGAACGTAGCTATATTCTTGTTGTTATGTTCTATTTTTCTTGTAGTGGGGATGATGAACAAATGAAAAAATAAATCAGACACAAGCAAATAAATTAAGTATAAGGGACCACAATTCTGAAACTGGAAGTGGATTAATTAAGTATAAGGGACCACAATTCTGAAACTGGAAGTGGATTAATTAAGTATAAGGGACCACAATTCTGAAACTGGAAGTGGATTGTTGTCTCAAATTTAATTGCCGTGACAGAGAATTAGGTTAAGTTGCAGAAAAATTTTAGAAGAGTAGTAAAGATGACAGCAAAGGTTGTGATGCTTCTAGAGTTTGCTAGCTCAATTCTTGGTTCATGTCAAGCCTACCTTTGACCAATAATTTAGCACAAATGTTACAGGTTCGATTTTCATTCAAAACTAGAGCCTGCAGAACACAGCTCTGGTAGAACACATTACTTACATTGTAAGTTGTCACCGTTTTTAAAGTTACTACCGTGAAGTCAACTAACTGGCAGTGCCTCATTATAACTAATGCTGTAAATGGTTATATTTGATGCCTAATAAATTAATAATAGCCAAAGCTAGCCACTTTTGTAATGTCAAAGATTTGCCCGAACACTTTGCTTCCAACACGCAACTTCTTTTTATTTTTATTTTTGTTTAAAGCAAGCACTAAGAGAAGCTCCTTGAGGTCGATGATTAGTTTATTAATAAATAATAGAGATAGAGGAATAGGGAGCGCCATGGAGCTAGCAATGGCTGAGAAAATGAGACACCGCGCTGTATAAAACCAAAATTGAAGACACCCCTATTAGAATTAAGAAGAAGAGTTTTTTCATTAAATTATTTATTTAATTGCCGAGTGAAATAAAGGCAATTCGCTATTCAATCCTTGCACAACCACTAATATTTTCCTCTTAGAAAATACCATCTAAGGTAAAGTCCGATGCATGCAATTGAATGTCTCGATCAATGACGAGGGAGATAATGTTTTAATAATTAATATGTTGTTGGCGAGTTTCTTGAAGGTGTTGCGGTCATATACTATTAATTCAATAACTTCAAATTGAATTTTTTAATATATTTTATTAATATAAAAATTTTAAATTATTTAATTCTTAGTTTCAAAAGAATCCTCTAATTAATTTATATTTATAATTTATTGAATGAATAATTGGTATCGTTAATTTTAATAAATAAAATTATAAATATCATGATTTTATAAATATATATTAATATTATTATCGACTATGATTTATAACTCTATGTAAGTCTAGTTTAACAATTAAGTTAACTTTTAAAAAAATTATTGTTGTTGTTGTTGTTGTTGTTGCTAAGTGGTAAAAAAGAATTATAATACTGTAAGGTTTCACTTAGAAACTAATATTATATTCCCTTACTATTAATAGTTTATTATTATTAAATATGAAATTAAGCTTTGGATTTTTTATCTTATTGAATTTGACAAAAAGCACATGAACTTAAAAAGTACAAAGGTTTGAAAAAAGTACGCCAGCAACTTGGTATGTCTTCTTAAAAAAATAAAAAATAAAAAACAAAATATGCTATCTACCACTAGCTAACCTATTTTGTTAATAACAAAAAGAAAATTCTAAAATTTGAATAAATCAAATTCAAAACTAATTTGCTTGATTTATTGTGAGAGGAAGACAATATTCTTTACACCAAATAGTATATTTTTGTAATGACCATATGCAGTCACATATGAATCTTTATGTGACCTTATTATTATGTTGCCTTCTAAAAAATCTAATGACAAATTCTATAGTACATTAGAAATAACAAAATTAATTAATGCATGGATGATATTTGTAATTAAATTAATTTAATCACACTTACGTAGAGATTTTCCAAAATAAAAAGCACACATGTCATCAGATTATTTATTTGTTGGGAATTGATATAATAGCTCTATTGTATTATAGAATTTCACCCAAAAATAGGAGGAATGGGACACATTTCACGAGATGGCTACACTACAATTAATCAACAAGAAGAAGCACGGGCAGCAGTTTATTTCTTTTCCTCGTTCTATGATGTTGTTAATGCCTAAAAGAGTAAGATAACATAACACAAGGCATATTTGAAATTTAATTCACATAAGCATGTGACGTGTATGTATCATCAACACCTTTTTTTTTTGCGCGGGGGGGGGGGGGGGTTTTTTGGGGTTGGGTAAATATAAAATAGAAAGACGTGTGAAATTTCATGAAAGTGACAAAGAATAATAGCGTACATAATAAGTAGCAATAACACTTGCGTCTCTTTCAAAGTCTTACAAAGTCTTATTCAATACAGTTGTGTCTCATTCAATCGATATCAACGGCTGTATGGAATTCTATGTATGTGCTGGCTAATTAATACTGAGAATTCATATATATACTAAGTTCGATTCTTAAACTTGAGAATGTGTATTATCGAACAAACATTAATTGAACAACACCATTAGCCATGGTAGGTGTGGGTGCAGGCTTTGGACTTTCGGCTTTGGAGGATCTAGTTATTAAGGTGGGGCTAACTTTAGAGAATCGCCAAAATGCTGTTCAAATGATGTTTTATTACTTATTTGAGAAGTTATGATAACAAAAAATAATGTTTCAAAAGATATTGAAGAGAGAGAAAAACTATTTGATTTGAATAATTTCATTTGGAGAGTCTTTTTAAACCATTAATTTAGTATTATATTTTTTTTATCTTATAATTCAACAAGAAAGAGAAGTGTTAACTATTACTTTTATAGAGAAAAAAAAAGTTTGATTAAAATAATATATACTTATTTTTATTCGAAGAGTTTTTTGAGAGATTACTTCTTTTTTCTCCTTTTTATTTACTACATAAATAAGTAAATAAATATTTGAAAAGCTAAATTAGAAAAGTGTAAGAGCGAACTAAACTTGGGTGGCTATAACTTAGTTGATGATTTTTTCCTTTAAATAAATTAGTTGATGAATAAAAACAAAAAAAAGACCACTTTTTTATTCAATTTTTTTATTATTGAAATATAAGTATATTGATATTAAGAAGGTATTGACCACTAGGTCAAAAAGCATATGCACGTTTTATTCATTTTATTTAGAAAAAGATTTAATTCTTTTGTATGTTAATATATATTTTTTATATAAATATTTAAAAATGAATTCAACTAATTCAAATGTTCAGCATGAAATTGTAAGGTAATATAATATTAATTAATTAGTGAATAATAATAATAATAAAAGGCATAGACCGCTACTATTAAAGCTAGAAAATGGGTCATCGGGTCGTGTTTGTTTCGTGTTGTATCAAATTTGAGCTGACTCAAACACAATCATTTAATAATTGTGTCAAAATATTGAGATTCTAATCCGATATGAAAATATACAAATCACTCAATAGCCTGCTTAATATCTATATAATTAACAAAATTTACTTCAAATATATATGTGTGTGTGTGTGTGTGTGTGTGTGTGTTTCTAGTGAGGGCATTCTCATTATAATAAAGTGAGAATGTCACCAATAGACAAAAAATCACAAATTTCAATACACTAACAGATAAAAAAACACAGTCTTTAATCAGTTAATGTATTGAAATATGTACCTTTTTATATCTTAGTATGCACCTTACTTGAACAAAGTGAGAATAGAATTTGATAAATGAAACACTACGTATTGTTAACATATATATTTCCATAATGTTGATTTTGATGATAACAAATAAGATTAAAAATGATTAATTTTAAAAGCTCAAATTATTTTTATATATTTTTAATAAATCATTATTTTCACATTATAAAGGTTTTATATTTAATGAAAAAATGATTTTGTGAAAAGTTTCTTGTTTTTCAAGTTTATGGTCTAATTGAAAAAGATTTGAAAACTTTGAAATTAACAAATATTACTTGGAATTTTGGAGAATGACTTATTTAAAAAGTTTCATAGCATTTTGGGCCATATCATAATTTCAAAAAATTTTAGAAATGCAAGCATTATTAAGAAATTCTGAAATTGGACATTTTTGTAAAATTTTATGACATTTTTAGGCCATAGTACAGTTATAGAAAGTTTTGAGGTAAAAATATAATTTTAGAAAACAATTAACTGTATCCGGCACTGTAGCAAAGCGGCTAACCGAATGTTACAAAGTAGCAATCCGATTATGGGTAGAAACTCATTGAAAAAAAAAAAAAGGCTAACCGGATTCAACAAAGCGGAATACCGAAATTTTTGAACATAATGATAACATAAAGCGGTTAATCGAATTCACAAAAGCAAAAAGCCAGTTATCCCCAAAAAACACATAATGGCTAGTTTTTGGCTCAAACTATATAAACTCAAATCCAATTCATTTTTAGCAATCTTGGCAAGCGTAAACAAGTGCACACAACATATATTGAGCTTCAATTTCGTAAATCATCCTAGATTAAATCTTTATTAAGCTATCATTTGTATATCCACTCTAAAAGAGAATTGTTAGTTGTAATTTTCATTTCTCATTAAATTGTGAGTGTACAAGTGTGAAAAACACTTAGGGTGAAGAGATTGTGGAGATAATCTCTTGATTGTAAAGGTCTATTGACATCTTAGAAGTCAATTGTAAACCTTTGAAGCCTTGGGAGGCTTAGATAGTGAAATCCTCAAGTCGGGTGAGCTTGGAGGCGTCGACGTAGGCAGGGATTGTCGAACCACGTAAAAATCCTTGTGTTTGTTTTCTTTTCTTTTACTCTTTTAATATTGTGCTTGATTGAATTTACTGTTTTTTATTTGATTAAGTCAATAAATTAAATTGTTGTGCGAATTATATTGCATAAGTTTTAAAATCTCAATTCACCCCTCCTCTTGGTTTGCATAACTTGTATTTCACATATATGTTCATCTTCCCTAAAAGAAAAAGAAGAATCATACTAAATATTTGAGTTTTGAAAACCTACAAATTAATTTAGAACAAAAAATATAATCTTCGTCATTTATTTGGTAAATGAGTTAAGAATTTTAATCATAACTTAACAAAAAAAAAAATTGTACTAACTCAAATTCGGCTCATTTAATAATTGTATCAAATTTGATGATCATTAGTTCATTATTCATTTATTCTATCATATTAGTATCAAGTAATTAAGTCGTGTCAAGTTTTGCCAACCCTACTGTAGGGGACCTATGTAAAATGGTACAAGGTTTATCCTTTATTGTGAGTTTATTGATAACATATGGAGCCATTTATTATTAACCCTTTCCAGCATATCTGCGGGCATAAAAAAAGAGCAGGGTTTTAGGGTTCTTGCGTTGCAATTTCAATTTTGCAGGTCTTGAGGAATTTGCCTCTGTTTATCGGGGTTTTTAATTAAAGATGCCTTAAAAATATGATATTTAGTTAAATATACCCCATACTTGAAAATTATTTAGATATGTCTTTTCATGTGGTACATTGTCTAAAATATCCCTAAAGGAAAATATAAAACACACACAACTCACCTTCAACACTCTTCTCTTTACTTCTCATTCTTTTTAACTCCACACAACAAAAACTCACTCCACACTCTCCAAATCGCTCATGTACAGCCAATGCACTGAGATTTTAATTTGAGCTGGGTGCATTATTCATCTTATGAATAAGGTATTTGAAGCTTTATTTTTATTTTGTGTTATTTATTCATTTTGTTGGCAATATATTATATTTAGGGTTTTGTTTGGTTTGTGATAAATAATAAAACAACTCACATTTTCATTACATTTGCATCATATGACTGTTGTTTGATGGGTTTTATAACTATATTCGTTAAAACCCGAATTTGCTGTCAAAATTTTGTTCTGCACCCGACATACACGACTGCTGTCGTGTACGTATGAATTTACACGACTCTAGTCGTGAAAATGCGTAAAATATTTCAATTATTATGACACTCTAACATTTTATTGGTGCAAAATATATATTTTTTTTACTAGATATGTCCTCTGATTATTACCAAACTATAATTGTGTGTTTTAATAAGTTACACGACTCTATCATGTATGTATGAACTTACATACTACAATTGTGCATATATGTAAAATGTTTCAACTGTTATAAGACCCTAACATTCTATTAGTGCAAGAAAAATATTTTTGTGAGAAGAAATATGTCCTCTAACTATTTACTGGGCTTATGTTGATTTCAAAGGGATGTGACTAGGGTTTATAATACATGAGTCGAGTGTTTAGGCTGAGTATATTAATAACTATGATGATTATGTAGCAACTTCTATTCTATTAAAACTTATTTATAATTCAAACATGTATTGGACCTATGTTGTTTGATGTACAACAACTTTTATTGTTTGTTGAATTGAAGTTTGATATGTTAAAGCTTATGTTGATTGTGTTATCATTATAATAACTATTTTAGGTGGTTTTTATTCTATGTCCACGTACTCGACAATAGTAATGTATTTGTAAAGTTACCCGACTATTGTCTTGTATATCTAATTGTACTTTATTACAACTTATTAAGAGATGAATAATTAGTATTTCAGTGATGGATGATATACGTATGTTGTTTTAAAGATACAAAAAAAAACATGAATACTGATGTAAAATTATCTTTAATTATATCAAATGTCAACAACATCCATATTGCAACTATTACATCTCATGATAACTAATCCAAAAAATGGAAAAATCACAACAATGGAGTTTTTAAGGGTATGACACTATGTTATTTGCATTTTTTTAATATGTATAATATTTAGTTGATAAATTTCTATTTTTTTTGTTTCGCAGGTGAATGAACATGTTTGTGTGGCTTATATTGTTTTCAAGGGAGGTGACTAGGGGCTTATAATACATGGGCCGAGTGTTTGGGTTGAAGATGCACAAAAATTATGATGATTATGCAACAACTTCCATTGTATTATAACTTATTTATGATTTGAATAAGTATTGGATTTATGTTGTTTGATGTACAACCACTTTTGTTATTTATTAAATTGAAGTTTGATATGTTAAATTTCCGACTGTATGAATATTTGTAAATACTCGACTGCAGTTGAATATTTGCACAGATACACCCTATGATTGTGAATTTTATTCTAGAGAGCTCGTAATGTATATAAAATACTCATTTTGCAGTCATGTATCTGTGCAAATACCCGACTGCAGTCATGTATTTTATTCTAGAGAGCTGGTCATGTATTGCAAATAGTCGACTGTAGTCATGTATCTATGCAATATACTTGACTGCAGTCGCATATTTTTATTCCAGAGAGTTGATCATGTATTGCAAATACTTGACTGTAGTCGTGCATCTGTGCAAATAATCTACATGTCGTGTATTTTATTCCAGAGAGCTAGTCATGTATTGTAAATACTCGACTGCAGTCGTGTATCTATGCAAAATACCCGACTGCAGTCATGTATTTTTATTCCAAAGAGCTGATCATGTATTGCAAATACTCGACTGCAGTCGTGTATCTGTGCAAATACCCGGTTGCAGTCGTGTATTTTATTCCAGAGAGCTGGTCATGTATTGTAAATACTCGACTGGAGTCATGTATCTGTGCAAAATACCCGACTGCAATCGTGTATTTTTATTCCAGAGAGCTGATCATGTATTGCAAATACTGATTTGTGATCGTGTATCTGTGCAAATACCCGGTTGCAGTCGTGTATTTTATTCCAGAGAGCTGGTCATGTATTGTAAATACTCGACTGGAGTCATGTATCTGTGCAAAATACCCGACTGCAGTAGTGTATTTTTATTCCAGAGCTGATCATGTATTGCAAATACTCGACTACAGTCGTGTATCTATGCAAATACCCTATTTTTGTAATCTTGTATTTTATTCCAGAGAGCTGGTCATGTATTGTAAATACTGATTGCAAATGATCAGATATCGTGCAAATACCCTATTTTGTAATCGTGTATTTTATTCTAGAGAGCTGGTCATGTATTACAATACTCGACTGCAGTCGTGTATCTATGCAAAATACCCGACTACAGTCGTGTATTTTTATTCCAGAGAGCTGATCATGTATTGTAAATACTCGATTGCAGTCGTGTATCTGTGCAAATACCCGGTTGCAGTCGTGTATTTTATTCCAGAGAGCTAGTCATGTATTGTAATACTAGACTGGAGTCGTGTATCTGTGCAAAATACCCGACTGCAGTCGTGTATTTTTATTCTAGAGAGCTGATCATGTATTGCAAATACTCGACTGCAGTCGTGTATCTGTGTAAATACCCGGCTGTACTCGTGTATTTTATTCCAGAGAGCTGGTCATGTATTGCAAATACTCGACTGCAGTCGTGTATCTATGCAAAATACCCGACTGCAGTCGTGTATTATCTTACAGAGTATTCCCTGAGCATATATGGTCATCCTGTTATATCACATACATTGTACAAACAATATGCTATATCATTAATATAATTAACAAAAAAATAAAATACATTAACATTGTACAAACTATCTTTAATGACATTAAATATCAACAACATCTTTATTGTAACTATTACATCACAAGGCCAAAAAATGACACATCAAAGAAGTTTTTAAGGGTAGAACACTATGAAGTTTTTTTCCACGATCTATGCCCAAATAATTTGACAGCCAATGCTTTTTGAAATTGTGCAACATTATCTTGTTGGCAATATAAATTGACATCAAGTCAGTGGGCCAGGAACTCCAAGAGCCGCAACAAAAATGCTCCACAATCACCACTAAAAAAATTCATATAAATCAATCGTTAAAAATCACCATTGTTATTGATAAGTCGAAAAAATATAATTTTAGTTTGTAGTAAAAATAATACTTCAAATTTATTATCAATCTTCTAAATGGTCACGCAACGTAGAAGCAACAAATATGAGAACTTTTTACAACTTAAAAATATTATATATGTATGACAACATGACTTTCTCACAACTAGCATCTACATGATCAATATAACTATATTATTTCAAGAACAAACCCATCAAATTAAAATATATTGCCAATAACTATGAACTAAAATAATTTTTAAAGGAGTTATAAAAAAAAAAGAAATAAACCATCACTGCCACATGACATAAAAATCAAACTTTATGTATCAAGTATGTTAACAATTCCAAATAAAGTATAAATATTCAAAGAAAATGTTAAATTTTTCCATAACACTCAAACAATTAATTTTCATTAGTTCAATCTGATTAATAAGCTATTAAGTATGTGTATAATTGTCAAAAACTAAAAACAAGCCTAGGACGAGTGTATTAAAGGGCAATTCTCTAATAGTTAACTAGTTGAAAATATATGCAACAACATTTGCTGCACAATAATATCAAATCCTAAATATTATGTGACTTCTTCAGTCAATAGCCTCATAGTGAGACAAATTAATAAAATGATCCAACATTATTTCAAAATTCACAAATAGTTCAAAACACATTTATTGATAGTGTACTACTATCAATAGTTTTATGCTAAAACAAATATCAAATTGTTAATAAATTAGAATTGCAAATTAAAAGTTTTATAGCAAATAATAGAGAAAACCCAAATTGTAACATAATGAATGCATACGCAGTTGAAGAAAATTGATATATAATTCCCATGGATGAAGTTCAACTACAAACAACAAGTAAAATTATATAAAGATCTAATGCATAAACTAGTATAGTCATAACCTAGTATTCATAAAGATAATCTTTGTTTTATCCAATTTTCTTTGAATATTTAATTAGGAACTCCCACAACCATTCTAAAGACCCATGAAATCACTCTCTTCAATTTCAATTTCACAAGTTCAAGAAGATTCATTACATTACCAAGAAGAAATTATCAAATAAGAAAGATAATGACCAAAATCATGTGGGTAATTTGTTTTTTAAAACCCTAATGCATATAACCCTAACAATTATGCACCCTAAATTTTCTTTATAAAGTAAAAATTAAGTGTAAATATTATTAATGACCTTTAGTTCGGTGAATTTCCAACCTTTAATTCAGTGATTTTGTAGCCTTTAATGTGGTGGATGAACTTGCCAGGGATTTGTCCCCGCCATACCCTAAAAGTAGGGTATTTATCCAACTACACCCCCATAATTCAAAATTCCTTCTATATGCCTTTTTGAATATACAATTACAGAATTACCCCAATTTAATTCTTCAGATTTCAAAATCTATCTTCACGAGCTACTGTACACAATGCCTGCTGCTGCAAGTTCGCGTTCCTGCTGCTGCAAGTTCATCCACCACATTAAAGGCTACAAAATCACTGAATTAAAGGTTGGAAATTCACCGAACTAAAGGTCATTAATAATATTTACACTTAATTTTTACTTTATAAAGAAAATTTAGGGTGCATAATTGTTAGGGTTATATGCATTAGGGTTTTAAAAAACAAATTACCCACATGATTTTGGTCATTATCTTTCTTATTTGATAATTTCTTCTTGGTAATGTAATGAATCTTCTTGAACTTGTGAAATTGAAATTGAAGAGAGTGATTTCATGGGTCTTTAGAATGGTTGTGGGAGTTCCTAATTAAATATTCAAAGAAAATTGGATAAAACAAAGATTATCTTTATGAATACTAGGTTATGACTATACTAGTTTATGCATTAGATCTTTATATAATTTTACTTGTTGTTTGTAGTTGAACTTCATCCATGGGAATTATATATCAATTTTCTTCAACTGCGTATGCATTCATTATGTTACAATTTGGGTTTTCTCTATTATTTGCTATAAAACTTTTAATTTGCAATTCTAATTTATTAACAATTTGATATTTGTTTTAGCATAAAACTATTGATAGTAGTACACTATCAATAAATGTGTTTTGAACTATTTGTGAATTTTGAAATAATGTTGGATCATTTTATTAATTTGTCTCACTATGAGGCTATTTATTATTTGAAGAAGTCACATAATATTTAGGATTTGATATTATTGTGCAGCAAATGTTGTTGCATATATTTTTCAACTAGTTAACTATTAGAGAATTGCCCTTTAATACACTCGTCCTAGGCTTGTTTTTAGTTTTTGACAATTATACACATACTTAATAGCTTATTAATCGATTGAACTAATGAAAATTAATTGTTTGAGTGTTATGGAAAAATTTAACATTTTCTTTGAATATTTATACTTTATTTGGAATTGTTAACATACTTGATACATAAAGTTTGATTTTTATGTCATGTGGCAGTGATGGTTTATTTCTTTTTTTTTTATAACTCCTTTAAAAATTATTTTAGTTCATAGTTATTGGCAATATATTTTAATTTGATGGGTTTGTTCTTGAAATAATATAGTTATATTGATCATGTAGATGCTAGTTGTGAGAAAGTCATGTTGTCATACATATATAATATTTTTAAGTTGTAAAAAGTTCTCATATTTGTTGCTTCTACGTTGCGTGACCATTTAGAAGATTGATAATAAATTTGAAGTATTATTTTTACTACAAACTAAAATTATATTTTTTCGACTTATCAATAACAATGGTGATTTTTAACGATTGATTTATATGAATTTTTTTAGTGGTGATTGTGGAGCATTTTTGTTGCGGCTCTTGGAGTTCCTGGCCCACTGACTTGATGTCAATTTATATTGCCAACAAGATAATGTTGCACAATTTCAAAAAGCATTGGCTGTCAAATTATTTGGGCATAGATCGTGGAAAAAAACTTCATAGTGTTCTACCCTTAAAAACTTCTTTGATGTGTCATTTTTTGGCCTTGTGATGTAATAGTTACAATAAAGATGTTGTTGATATTTAATGTCATTAAAGATAGTTTGTACAATGTTAATGTATTTTATTTTTTTGTTAATTATATTAATGATATAGCATATTGTTTGTACAATGTATGTGATATAACGGGATGACCATATATGCTCGGGGAATACTCAGAAGATAATACACGATCGCAAATCGGGTATTTTGCATAGATACACGATGCAAATGAAAGTATTTGCAATACATGACCAGCTCTCTGGAATAAAATACACGAAAGTACAAAGGGTATTTACTGATACACGATCGCAAAATGGTCAGTATTTGCAATACATGATCAGCTCTCTAGAATAAAAATACACCACCGCAAATGGGTATTTTGCACAGATACACGACTCCAGTCTAGTATTACAATACATGACTAGCTCTCTGGAATAAAATACACGACTGCAACCGGGTATTTGCACAGATACACGACTGCAATCGAGTATTTACAATACATGATCAGCTCTCTGGAATAAAAATACACGACTGTAGTCGGGTATTTTGCATAGATACACGACTGCAGTCGAGTATTGTAATACATGACCAGCTCTCTAGAATAAAATACACGATTACAGCCGGGTATTTGCACAGATACGCGACTGCAGTCGAGTATTTACAATACATGACCAGCTCTCTGGAATAAAATACAAGATTACAGCCGGGTATTTGCATAGATACACGACTGTAGTCGAGTATTTGCAATACATGATCAGCTCTGGAATAAAAATACACTACTGCAGTCGGGTATTTTGCACAGATACATGACTCGGTCAGTATTTACAATACATGACCAGCTCTACGGAATAAAATACACGATCGCAATAGGGTATTTCGGATACATACACGATGCAGCTAATGATCAGTATTTGCAATACATGATCAGCTCTCGGAATAAAAATACACGACAAAAAATCGGGTATTTTAACAGAATACATGACTCGGTCAGTATTTACAATACATGACCAGCTCTCGGAATAAAATACACGATCGCAACTAGGGTATTCAGACGATACACGATGCAAATCGAGTATTTGCAATACATGATCAGCTCTTTGGAATAAAAATACATGACTGCAGTCGGGTATTTTGCATAGATACACGACTGCAGTCGAGTATTTACAATACATGACCAGCTCTCTGGAATAAAATACACGATTACAGCCGGTTATTTGCACAGATGCACGACTACAGTCAAGTATTTGCAATACATGATCAACTCTCTGGAATAAAAATATGCGACTGCAGTCAAGTATATTGCATAGATACATGACTACAGTCGACTATTTGCAATACATGACCAGCTCTCTAGAATAAAATACATGACTGCAGTCGGGTATTTGCACAGATACATGACTGCAGTCGAGTATTTTATATACATGACGAGCTCTCTAGAATAAAATACACAACTGCAGTCGTGTATCTGTGCAAATATTCAACTGCAGTCGAGTATTTACAAATATTCATACAGTCGGAAATTTAACATATCAAACTTCAATTTAATAAATAACAAAAGTGGTTGTACATCAAACAACATAAATCCAATACTTATTCAAATCATAAATAAGTTATAATACAATGGAAGTTGTTGCATAATCATCATAATTTTTGTGCATCTTCAACCCAAACACTCGGCCCATGTATTATAAGCCCCTAGTCACCTCCCTTGAAAACAATATAAGCCACACAAACATGTTCATTCACCTGCGAAACAAAAAAAATAGAAATTTATCAACTAAATATTATACATATTAAAAAAATGCAAATAACATAGTGTCATACCCTTAAAAACTCCATTGTTGTGATTTTTCCATTTTTTGGATTAGTTATCATGAGATGTAATAGTTGCAATATGGATGTTGTTGACATTTGATATAATTAAAGATAATTTTACATCAAGTATTCATGTTTTTTTGTATCTTTAAAACAACATACGTATATCATCCATATTTTGAAATACTAATTATTCATCTCTTAATAAGTTGTAATAAAGTACAATTAGATATACAAGACAATAGTCGGGTAACTTTACAAATACATTACTATTGTCGAGTACGTGGACATAGAATAAAAACCACCTAAAATAGTTATTATAATGATAACACAATCAACATAAGCTTTAACATATCAAACTTCAATTCAACAAACAATAAAAGTTGTTGTACATCAAACAACATAGGTCCAATACATGTTTGAATTATAAATAAGTTTTAATAGAATAGAAGTTGCTACATAATCATCATAGTTATTAATATACTCAGCCTAAACACTCGACTCATGTATTATAAACCCTAGTCACATCCCTTTGAAATCAACATAAGCCCAGTAAATAGTTAGAGGACATATTTCTTCTCACAAAAATATTTTTCTTGCACTAATAGAATGTTAGGGTCTTATAACAGTTGAAACATTTTACATATATGCACAATTGTAGTATGTAAGTTCATACATACATGATAGAGTCGTGTAACTTATTAAAACACACAATTATAGTTTGGTAATAATCAGAGGACATATCTAGTAAAAAAAATATATATTTTGCACCAATAAAATGTTAGAGTGTCATAATAATTGAAATATTTTACGCATTTTCACGACTAGAGTCGTGTAAATTCATAAGTATGCATGGCGGCCGATGATCGTGTATGTCAAAAGTGAGAACAAAATTTTGACAAAGAAATTCGGGTTTTAACGAATATAGTTATAAAACCCATCAAACAACAAATCATATGATGCAAATGTAATGAAAATGTGAGTTGTTTTATTATTTATCACAAACCAAACAAAACCCTAAATATAATATATTGCCAACAAAATGAATAAATAACACAAAATAAAAATAAAGCTTCAAATACCTTATTCATAAGATGAATAATGCACCCAGCTCAAATTAAAATCTCAGTGCATTGGCTGTACATGAGCGATTTGGAGAGTGTGGAGTGAGTTTTTGTTGTGTGGAGTTAAAAAGAATGAGAAGTAAAGAGAAGAGTGTTGAAGGTGAGTTGTGTGTGTTTTATATTTTCTTTTAGGGATATTTTAGACAATGTACCACATGAAAAGACATATCTAAATAATTTTCAAGTATGGGGTATATTTAACTAAATATCATATTTTTAAGGCATCTTTAATTAAAAACCCCTGAACTTGCAGCAGCAGGAACGCGAACTTGCAGCAGCAGGCATTGTGTACAGTAGCTCGTGAAGATAGATTTTGAAATCTGAAGAATTAAATTGGGGTAATTCTGTAATTGTATATTCAAAAAGGCATATAGAAGGAATTTTGAATTATGGGGGTGTAGTTGGATAAATACCCTACTTTTAGGGTATGGCGGGGACAAATCCCTGCTGTTTATCCCCAAGAAACAGCCATGACCGCTCAGACCCAAGAAGAGCTTCTTGCCTCTCTTCTGGAACAGCAAAAAATCGATGTATCCCTCTTATCTCTCTTTCTCTTCTTTTTTTTTGGGTTTAATTTTATCTTTGATTAATTTATTTTATTTAAGTAAATTATTATTTTTTACTTGGCTTGAATTAGAACATAGTTTATGATTTTGATAACTGACAGATATCAGATCTCCTTTCATTCAACCATCATAGATCTCCGTTGATTTTTTAATTTTTAATTCTGGGTTTTAGTAATTTGGCAGTATAGTCATCCCTTGGCTTGACAGCTCTGACAATATTATGATTCATTTTAGATTTTTTAGAGTTTAATTTATTAATTTTTTGAAAGTTTGTTTGAAAACACCTTAATGGATTACTGATTGCACTTTGCTAATTGTTATGCTTTTACTCTTTCTTTTGGTAGGATGATAAGCCTGTTGTAGAAGATGATGAAGATGAAGACGAGGATGAGGATGAAGATGATGAGAAAGACGAAGATGAAGCTGACGGTTAGTTAAACTGCATGCAAAACAGTTGGAAGATCAATTGTTGCCTTTTTTCCTTCTGCTCTAAATTCATTTTAGTGTATCAGTTTTTATGTTGGTAACATTACCAAGTTGCAAGAAAACACATAAAGATGTTCTCATAGTTGTTTGTGAATACTTTGATAGTTTCTTATGCTTTGGGGATAGATTTCGGAGATTGTAGAAGTATGACATGAACTAGTAGAATGGGTGGAATATGAAGGATGTGTGTGCGTACACATGCTTCTCTGGACCTTCATATGGCTGTATTTAGCTGTGGCACAGGAATTCTTAATACGGATAATTGTGCTTCAAATTGTAAATTGATTGTTATTTTGATAAATAGTTTTGCTGAGAGTGTCCATAACTTCATGTAATTTAGAAAATTTTATTTAAAAAATGATTTTGGTAACAGATGCATGCTAAATGGGATATTTCCTTTTCACAGCTGTACTGCAAAAAGGGAGACAAAAATAAAGTTGCTTGTGTGTGTATATATGTCTTAAATTTGGATGTACGATGTTGATTCTGTACTGTTTTGTAAATCTATAAAACTCCTTTTAGACCTGGGATTTGTTTTTGATGCATTTGATTATCTGTTGGTCACCACTAAGTTTCTATATACATATTGTGAAGATAACAGTATGCATATTATGACGGCCAATTTTCATGCATTAGGCCTCTACCATGCTCTTGTTACATGAGTAAGAATTGCACACTCTTGTGGTACCAGTGATTTCTTTTAAATTGATATGAAATAAGAACTAATGACCTAGTTGATTCAAGGAAGTAACATCAAAGACTACTCAAATGGGGGAAAAGAAATTATAATAAGAAAGAGAAATAGTGAAAGTCTTATTTAATTCCTTCCTAGTTGAATTCATCCCTTTCCAGATATTAAGAAGGTTGCAATAATGATGGAAGCCAGCTGATCTATGTTTTGCCACTTTCATATAATTGCTGTCTAATGGTTTCCTCCTGTTACTGTATTAGAGGGACACCGAGATGGAGAGGCAGGTGGTAGGTCAAAACAGAGCAGAAGTGAAAAGAAGAGTCGCAAAGCAATGTTGAAGCTTGGAATGAAACCTATCCCTGGTGTTAGCCGGGTTACCGTCAAAAAGAGCAAGAATGTTGGTTCTCTGCACTTTGATCTATTGATGTCGTTCAATCTGTATACCGACTCTGCCTCTTTTAAGTTCTCTAGTTTGTTTAACATGATTGTGTTGTTTTATTAGATCTTGTTTGTTATCTCAAAACCGGATGTTTTCAAGAGCCCGACGACAGATACATATGTAATCTTTGGTGAGGCAAAGATCGAGGACTTGAGCTCACAATTGCAGACTCAGGCAGCAGAGCAATTTAAGGCTCCTGATCTCAGCCACGTGGTCTCCAAACCTGAGTCATCAGCCATGGCTCAGGACGATGAAGAAGTAGATGAGACCGGGGTTGAGCCTAAGGACATAGAGTTGGTGATGACACAAGCAGGAGTCTCCAGGGCAAAGGCTGTGAAAGCGCTGAAGGCTGCAGATGGGGACATAGTTTCAGCTATCATGGAGCTTACCAACTGAGAGTTTTCTTAGGTGTTTGTGTGATTTAGTAAACCTTTTATAATTTTCCAGTCCATGTGTCCTTTAATCTCTCCTTTTTTCCCCCTGCTTTTTGTGATTATTTCTTTTTTCCTTTGTTGTATTATCAATTCAACTGTGGCTGCATCTTTTGATGATAAAATGGAGTCTAGTTTTTACCTGGATGCCTGTTTCTTCTAACTGAGTGAGGTTATTTGCAGTGCTGCTCACAAGAAAACATTCCACGCCACAGTATTCTTTATTACCAAATACCCAATTTGTCTGTGGGAATTGAAGAGAAGAGAATCTGCAAAGCTGTTGATTGTGAAATGGAACTGTTTGTGATTCCTTTTGTTTTGGACGGGCAATTTACTTGTTTTTCTTTCATATGTAAGTGGTTCCTGACTAAGTTCCTTTGTATCAAGACCAGGCTTTTCTGAATGGTCGACTGAAGGATTCTTGCTAAAATGATTTACAATTGTGGTTACAAAAATTTCAGTGGTTGATCCCATTTCTCTCCTTGTAAACAGGAAAAGAAAAGGGAAAATAATATTTGCACTCTCCTAGTTTGGTAAATTTGATTGAATTTTATTTGTTTATTTGAGGCACATAATGACAAAGATTACTGATAAAGAGCGGGTCAATTATATTTTTTATTATATTAAGTAGTATTTTTTTTTTATACTGTCATGCAGAACATTTTGTGCAACAGCTCTCATCATATATGATAGAAAATGACTCCATTTTCTTGAACCAATCTTATTTGAAATAATTAATTCCAAGTTTGTCGATAAAGAACATATTCAATTGTATTAGTCTCTATAATTGATTTTTTTTGTGTAATACTAATTGATAGGCTTTCATTTATAAGTACTATAAGATCTCGTGCATTGAAACCAAAGTTATGAACTTGAATTCATTGGCATGTGACATTTTCCTTTCCAAGTAAAATCCATTGGTATATGAAAATGCAAAAAAGTGCTTTTGTTGGTGGAATAAGAAAGTGAAAGATGCTTTCATTAGTGGAATAAGAAACCTTGTTATTTATGCATGTATTTAATTTATTCGGAGATATATTAAAGGACGTGGTGTCAAGTGAGACATTATTTGCGACCCAAATCGTTAATCAGATTACACGATGTCGAAAAGTTATGGAAGTGATCTACTAATATGATTTCTTCTTTTAAAAGCAGATTGTGATACCCTCATAAAAAATCGAAACCCAATAATTGAAAGCACACAAAGGGCAGATAAATGTAAAACCACTCGGCATTGACGGACTCACTTGAGAGCATTTGCAAATCCAATTGACATATGGAGAGAAGACATCATTCTCAATCTCACTCTCAACGACAACAACGAAGAAATCATTTTTCATCATCATCATCTAATCAAAGCAGAAGCAACAACAGGTTCTCGTTTTCCAAGTCAAGCTCAAGCTCAAGCTCAAGCTCAAGCTCAGCGAATGATGTCCGTGACAGAAGAAGAGAAACCCAAGAAGAAAAACAAGAAGAAGCTATTGTTGGAACTTGCCCATTTATGTGCCCAGGTAAGGTACCCAATCTCCTTCATATAATAATATTCAACCTTTTGTTCATCATTAACCTTTCTTTCTTTATTCATTCATTCATTCCTTCCTCCCATTGATTTGATTTAATAATTTTATTATTGTTTTATTACAAACCAACCCAGAGGAGGAGAGGCTCCAACGCCAGCGCCTTCGTGATTTAGCTGTCTTTGAGAGACTTCATGGAGATCCCCGCAATTCATCTCCAGCCCTTGCTGTTAAAAAGGTTGCTTATTTTCATTTTAAGCTTGTATGGCTACTATTGTGTTAAATAAGATAATCTAATGTGATAGTTATGTGGTACCAACCAACCCGTCAATTGTCACTCAGTTTGGATACAAACATTGTACACATAGCATTGCTTATGGTAATGAATTGAATGTTCATACGGAAGATTATGATGTAATGAATATTATGGAAAATTGAAAAATGCAACTGGGTGTTTTAGTTAACAAAATATGTGCTCTTGCTAGTTTTGCAGAACGATGTCGGCCAAGGAAGTGCGGGCATCAGATGTGCGGCCTCTCCCAGTACTGGAAGAAACTCTAAATTACCTTTTAAGCTTGCTGGATTCTACGGAACATCCTTTTGAAGTGATTCATGATTTTGTCTTTGATAGGACAAGGTCTGTGAGGCAAGACCTTATTATGCAGAATATTGTCAATGACAAAGCAATCAACATGTTCGAAAAGATAGTAAGAAAACTTGTTAATCTTTTATTCATCCTTTCTGTTACTAATATTATTTTTAGCACATACTTGAGAATCTCTTATGAACAATCATCTTTTCAAATTGAAATGGGTTGACTTCAGTTGCATTTTTCAAGTCCCAGTGCAAACTCATTGAAATGATGTTGAAACCATAACAAGCCAGTTGGCTTTACTAGTCAAAAAGGCGTTGAACTTGCTGTCCTATCCATTACTAGGACTGCATATGCAAAATGAGTATTTTTCATTCTTTGGTTTGACAGGGCTACATAATTTAAAATGTATGTCTTGCATAAGCAGAAGACATCTCTAAATCATGATCATGCCAAGCTCTGACTGTGTGTGATAGATTATTGTGGAACAGTATTTTGTTTTAATCTCGTGATTAAATTGATAAGGAATGAAACCCAAATTTCAATGGGGCTGGATATGTTCGTGAGGTTGTTTTGGGGCCACTTTTGCCTTTGATTTAAATAAATAAATGGTTTTAGAGCTTGATAATTTTGCAGACAGAAGATTGTTGCAAAGTGTTGCAAACACTAGGTAACCAAAATGTAGTGTTTCTTTTGGATCCAGCTGATGGGCAAATAGAACTTCAGCAGATATATCATGCACTGCAAATATATTAACTTCAGATAATTTTATTTAATCTGCAACTTAAAACAGTTCCACACACTTTTCTCCACTCTAGATATCAGATATACACCTTTTTGATAATTACTTGGGTAGTTAATTGTTTATTACTTTGTGTGAGAAAATCTAAACCAATGGCTTCATCTAATGTTGAGTCCATATATTTCATCCCACAGGTCAAATTTCATGTCATATCTGACCACAAGCTGCGAAGTAGCTGTAGCAGTTCAAGCATTTCTCCCTTGCACTACCTCAACTTGGAGCAGCTTACAAAAGCTCTCACATCTCTTTATAATCTGTATGAAGCTAATCGGAGCTCCAAACCTATTCATGAGAAGGAAGCTGAATTTCGTTCTTTTTATGTGCTTCTTCACCTTGATTCTAATGGTCAACCAGTGGTTGGTTCCTACTTTATTGTGCCGCTGACATTTTTTCCCCCTTTTTATTGGAATGGCCTTCTGGGGACTTGAATTTATGAAATATAGTTATTTTCCTGATCAACAGGGGGAGTCGCTTTCTCTCTGGTTTCGTCACATGCCTTCTCCTATCATCAAGTCAAAAGAAATGCGGTTTGCTCGCCAAGCCTTACGGTAACAAACAAATTTTCAAATATTCAATTTTCCTTAGACTTTCAACTTATTCAAAACTGAGATGTTATTCTTTTTTATCCCATATTCAATGATAAATTCATTGTAACTGAAATGTTTTCCTTCTTTTCCATTTTCAATGTATAAAAGGTACTTTCGGATGGGCAATTATAGGCGTTTTTTGTCGACTGTTGCTGCTGAGGCATCATATCTACAGTACTGCATTATTGAACCTTATATTGATGAGGTAATCAATTTTGTAACTCTTACTATAAACATTTTCTCCTGGCATCCTGGTCATATAGGTATTACTAAATTTTACTGATATAATTAATTTAAAGCTTTCAAATGGGTGGTTGTTATTTAATTAGGTATTGATTTTGCATTATAGGAATTTGCTCTTAAAACGACCTCTGTTTTTGTTCTCACTTTTGCTGTCCTTTTATGATATTTATAGGTTCGATCACTTGCTTTGTGCTGTATACATAATTGTTGTTATAAGCTCCATCCCTATCCTTTAGGGCACTTATCTAAAGTCTTGATGATGGAGGTATGTTGGGCAGCAGGTGCAATTTATTGGTTTTATTGTTGGGATAATGCAATTGAATATTGAAAGGTGCATGTGGTTCTTTAGGAATCAGACGTGGAATTATTTTGCAATGCCTATGGTCTTCAGACATGCATAGATGAAGTAGGAAATAAATTGCTACCCTCCAAGCAAACAACATTTTGTCGTCCCAAGGGTGGACTTCAAAATTACGGCTTTTTGGGATTCCAGCAACTTGGGAGGTAACTTTTGACATGCATTCTGGCATTTTAAATTTTAAATTTTTTTATTAGACCTATGGAAAAGATTTGGAGATATATATATATATTAGCTTTCTAGTATAACCATCTTTAGGTCTCCTGACCTTTCTTCGCTATTTATGGAGGCTAAATTCAAAATTTGTCTTACAACTTAGCATCCATATGGTATCCTCGTTGTTCTACAATCACTTTCTGTTGGTTCCCATGAAGTCCTGTTCCCAAGTTGATGGTTGGAACTAGAAGTTTCATAAGGTCAGCCAAATTTTTGACTGACGGAGAAAGAAATTTTGATTCTCATAAAAAATTCATAGATGTAGATTGTAGTCTTACATAACAGTGAGATAAACATACTCTATGGAACATATATTTGTCATAATTCACTGCAAGTGTGCTGAGGTGGAGGTTTTTTTTAGAATTTTGTTTACAATTTGTGATTCGCTAATATGCTAATGCTCCTTATATGGTCCTTGCCAATGTAGGAAGTGAGGGCTATCTTATTGTTGTGCTAATTTAACACCAGCAGCCTTTTAAAACTTCGTTCTGAAAATGCTACTTTGTTGATTGACAAATCAATGCTTGATTCAAATTGCAGGCAAATTGAACTTTGAGCTGCTTACATAATCTTGCACACCCGAAGAACATTGGTGGATTAACTGTTGTATCAAATATTAAATCATGGGTAACTTCACTATGTATTAGGATTGCCTGTAAGCAATTTTTGTATTGTCGATGAATTATGTAAGATACAGGAAATTGTGTGAAAATAACTGATGCAAAACAAATAATGAACTTCACTGGGTATGTTTTCCGCTATATTTATTAGATTACCATATACACAATTTATATAGTTGAACTGCATACTAAATGTTGCAATATCATTTGTATACAATCTGTATATGGTGTGAGATTGCTATAATCGATCGCTCTGCTACTGATCATTCGAAACTAACTTATAGCCTGCATATGCCCTAGCCCTACCCTGTTTGGGAAGAAATGAACTGTTTAGATTTGTATTTTCAAAGAGCTATCAGGTTGAACATTGCATGTTTTCCCTTAAAAGTTGCACGAGGATAAGCAACATGATTGAATTGAATTTCATTTTAGGATCAAGTTTGCAGCGTGATAAAACAAACAAATTTAGTTTATTTAGATAATTCTAGTCTACAAGTACCAACTCCCCGATATGCTGTGGGATCAGCTTGAACATTACAAGATGGCAATGACTGCATATTGACTAGTGTTAAGTGGATGAGATGACTATGAACTGAAAGGCTCTCTCCATCCAGGCAAGTGAGAAGAAATAGATGTAGCTTTCATGCCCAAAGCAATGTCACAGCAAGAAATAGTATAACAGCCAGTCCAAAGCAAAATCCAACAATTGCCATGAAAGCCTGGAAACAGCTAGAAATAAGTGAGAATTACTCAACTGCACAATATTAGAAAAGCTTGAAATTTTGTCTCACTTGCCTTTCCCTGAGTTTGAAATTTAAATTTGACAGTGAACCATGACAATCCTCTATCTACCAAAGGTGCAAGAGCAAGGGCACTGCATAAAAAAACACCTCTTTTGAATTAAGAGGATCTTGATGGATGATGCATGAAAAGTTTATTATAGATCAAGAACAGAAAAAGTAAATATCTAGTTTTGTGAAGAAACAGGAACCATCACAACATTAGTAAATTTTAAAACGAGGAAACAAATTCTGAAATATAGCAGCTCATCCTCGAGCTGTTGCAATAAATTTGCAGTGAGTTGTCACTTATAAATTAAAGCACTTACCTGGACAAGTCAACCTATAACATCAAGGTATTAGTGAACTGCAAAAATAAGGAAGGCAAATCCAAGTTATAGCAGCTTACCCTGCAGCTCTTACAAGCTTAGTAACCTGGCTGCCAGCCCAAACCATGGCCATTACTTTCAGAAATCTGCAAAGCACTTAAATCATCACATGAAAAATTGTCTCAGAAGCTCAAGTAGAGATTCTACCTCTCAACAGCTGCGACATAACCCATCCGTCCAGGAACAGGAGCCACATAAAACCTAGAAAGCAGGTGAAGAGCTGCCTTGTGTCAAACACTCCATGACTACATAAATGTATTCGTAGAAAATACACGATGCTATGCAATCATGAGAAAATAATTTTCTTATACAAACATCAAGGAATTTAGGGGTTTTACTTTGTAGGTTCTCTTACAACAGTTAACATAAGAGATGCTTATGACTGCATTTTGTATGGCCATTAGCCTTGGGTTAAATAACCTTTAACTCAAAGCGTCAATTTCAGAGTGATAAAAACTGTTCTTCTAGGAGCAGAAATGAAATTTCTAAATACTCAGTATAAAGCTTATAGAAAGATCTCTAGTAAGAAAGAAAAAGTTTTCTCATCCCCAGAATTTGAGCTCAGTTCCCAACATATAGCGTAATGGTCCCTATTACTATCTCTAACAAAAAGGTGTCGCTACAGAGGACTTTCCAAATGTCTCTAAAGTTGATTAAATGATCAACGTTGTTCTCAACAAAAAACATCATTACAGGCAACAATTATAATAGGCCAAAGTTGCACAAACAGCAGATCCATGCATGGCATAGTGTCAGAGGTAGATGTGAATGGCCTTATTATATTACTCACCATACCAAGAGGAACATTGTGAGGTAGTAGGCTGTGTTCAGTAGCCCATATGACAAAATTCCAGAAATTCCATATCTCCTCAGTTTCTTCAACACCCTGACAAGTTGCACAAGTGACAGCTATTATAAGCAAACATGCCTAAAACAACCATAGAATCAGAACCCCTTCTAGCATACAGTCCCAATTCCACCTTCACATTGTTTCTACTAATTAGACTTTCCAGTAGCACAACAAACAAGAAACATAAAAAGAATAAGAACAGAATCAACTCATGCAAACAATTTTGCGCCAAAAAATTTCTTTTAGAAGGGAAAAAAATAAATAAATAAAGTCAAAAGAGACATGCTCAGAGGAGAAAACTTTGTCAGGCATAATTCTCTCTCAAGATACAAGCTATGTTATTGCAAGTAAATAACACAATAACAATTGCACATAAATTGATAAACTAAACAAAATGAACGGAAGTAAGAGACTAGCATCATCATAATCAAATGATCATCACAATTCAGTAGCCTTTACAATTGATCAAAAATATTTGCAAGTCAAGCAGTGAGTACTCTTTAGATGAGAAAGACTCTTTCTGATTACTTTCGGACTTTTCCATTGAACCTTCAAAAACACATCAATAAAGCAAATTCATGAGAAATTGAAAGTCATATAAATGAAACACTAGTTTTCAGCATTATGATTATAAACATCCAAAATGTAAAAACAAACATTTTCCTTTACTTTATTATCTACGAACCACCTATTAGATGTTGAAAGTACAGGTAGGCACTAAGGATCTCTGAAATTATCTCTAGACCACCCGTTGTTTCATTTTTTTAATCAAGTAGACACTTTCCCATCACTTTTGGTAATGAAATTTACAAAAGTACAGGAAAATATGAAAATGGGTAATAAGCCGTTTGTAGATAATTTCCCAATAGATGAAAATCATGTTTCCAGTGTACATGACATGACATACCTTCATCATTAGCCAAGCAGTTACCAGCATCAGAAAAACCATCAGCCTATTCATAAATAATCAAAAATTTTCCATTTTCAATAGACAAATAGCTGCTGACTAAACTAAACTAAAAATTGAATATGGAGATGATAAAGTCGTCTTTACTAACATTGCTGTCAGCATTACTCGAGCAAAGTGATCGAAAATTGCTGTGATTCAGAGGGCAATAATGTACATTCCGCAAGGAAAAGGGCGGCGGGAAGCAGACCCTCGGAATTGTGACAATCGTCGGATACTCATTGAAACCCTCAATTGAAATTAAATGAAATGAAGCATTTATAAGAATGAAGAATCAATTAAATGATGCAATTAAAAGAAAAAGAAAAAAAAAAGAATTTCGATTTGGTTTGAAAACTTACCAAGTGATGGCCGTGCAAGCCTTGAGGGCTGACTCTGAGGGAAAGAGACATCGGCATCATCCTGGGGTAGAGAGATTTCCCACTTAAGAGGATATTAGGCGGGAGGACGAGGACTTCTACTTAGTTATATGTTACACTTTACATGTAATTTACTCTTAGGTCAGTCTCTTGTCAATTTCGTCAATTAGGTCCCAGCAGGGTGCAGACTGTAGATTGTAGAGTGTAGCACTATTATTACGTTTACTTACTGGAGCAGGAGGGGCAATCTACAGTCCCTTCTTGTCCAATGTTTACTTACACATTTAATAAGAAGAGTGAAAGTTTTATTCTATAGATTTCAGTTATTTTTTTTAGTGAGAAGTGAGATTTTTACTCTCATGCAGGGTGATGGGACTGGGGACTCACTTTCTCCTCTTTTTTTTTTATCTTTCTTTTATTAAATAAAATAATATTACATTGTTTAAAAATAATAATATTATATTTACTTACATTATGTTTTTATATATTTAATAATATTACATTTATTAAAAATAATAATAGTAAACTATTTAAATATAATATTATTATATTTATAAAGAATTAATAGTAATACTATATACTATATTTATTTGAAAATATAATATTATTATATTTATTTAATTTTTAATAGTATTATATTCATTTAATATTAATAACTAATATTAATAAATAGTTTATTATAAGAAAATATTAATTTTATACTATATTATTAATAATAATGTTTTATTTATGTTGCTCTTATGAATAATTTTTATTTTACATAATTAAAATTAAAATTAATAAAAATATGATTTATATAATTAAGAATGTTAATAATAAATATTAATTTATATAACTGAAATTAATAGTAAAACAAATAGTTAATTTTGCAAATATATTTTTTTCACTTTGTAATTAAAAACTTCAATTCTTTAAATAAAGATAAAATTATAATTTGAAACAGTTCACTTCCAATCTAAGACAAAATAAACATATAAACGAGATTTTGATTCCTATTTCATACTCTCATTCCAATGTAAGTAAACAATCTATTCCCAATATCACTTCAATCTCCGAATTTCAATATTCCAACTTCTTATAATTCCTCTCTAATCTGAAAAATAAACGCTACCTTAGATTCTATTTTAATCATATAATGTAGTATTGCAATTAGATTCTATATTAATCATATAACCCCCCTTCTGACCTGGTTGACTATTGTAGGTGCGTTATTTTTGGGGATTTGGATTCAAGGCTAAACCAGGTTGTGCCTAACTCTTTAAAAATTATTATAATATTATGTCACATGTGTTTCTGCATAGCAATATATAGTTAAGATTTAGTTAGTTTTATATACTTATCTAATAACTATTACTTATATCTTTTAAAAAAAAATAACAAAGGCTCAACTCAGCTCTAAATTCTATTTCTACAGCGCTACATCATGCCACTTGAACCATGGACCATGATATTAAAGTAATTAAAAGAATGAGTAATCCAATAACTACTTAAAGACACCAACAAATGGAGGTCTAATAATATTGATAAAAAAAGAAAAAGAAGAATTTTTTCTGAAATTTTAAATGTTATAAAAAGAAAAAAGAAAGATTCTTTTTTCTTCCTTTGCACACAATCTTCATAATGAAGTTGATTTAAGCATTGGAGTGCCTTTATGTGTATATTCAATTGCCCTCTAGATCAACAACTTTGAAAAATGTTTATTTTCTTATCTTAATCTGTGAATATAAAAAAAAAAACCTTCTTTAAATTGTTTGCTCATTTTATTGCTTGTATTGAAAGAGTGAAAAGCTGATTTTATATTCCAAAGACCCGTTTGACATTATTTTTAGAGAGTTAAAAGTGATTTTAAAAAGTTAAAAGTTAATCTTAGTGTTTGGTAAAGTATAGTGGAGGGGTGTGAATACATCACTCTAAGTTTAATGATAAAAAAAATTCAAATTTGAATCTAATATATTTTGTATTATTCATTATAAATAATGATAGATATCCCAAATTTTTTATTCTGAATTTCATCTTAATTCATGTGTTATTCATTAAGTGTTTGATACTTCTTCACAAAATCTAAGTGAATTAATTATATTATCTCACCAACTAATCGATGAATGACACATCATTTGTGATAATTTTTTAGGACAAAAAAATTTGAAATGCGTAATACTACTCATAATATATCGAAATATGTGTATTTTTATTCTATTACGTATCCTCTGAGTCTCGTACAATTATTGTCGAAAATATTGAAAAGTTATGTAACAAGTCACGGGTGATCTCTATCAACTCACAGCTTCTTACCTTGTTTCACTTGGAAGAAGAATGTACACTAGGTTGATTGAAGAACATAATCTAGCATTTCTGGAGAAATCTATGTCGTTTCTTCGTATATTTATTTTTGTAGGACCATATATGATGCGTATGCAATGCTCCCACGCATTCAATGAAAAATGCATCACTCCCTGGCTGAAGAAAAGAAAATCTTGCCCTTGTGTTGTTTTAAGTTTCCTTTGTGTACTTTTAAAAGTTTCTTTCATGTATGAGAGAAAAAAAAACATTACAGCAAATTTGGGTTATTAGCATCTTTCCAATTATGATATCATCATGTTCACTAATTTCATACTTAAAAACTAAGTAAACCAGCCATTGGATAAGCTAGTTTAGTAAGCTACTTCTATTGTGCAAATTAAATAACATCTTGATATTTAGTAAACTGCGTTGTTGCTATTGCTGTAAATACGCTGGCAAAACTTGACACAATTCTATTACTCGACACAAACATGATATAAATCAATGAGTATGGGTCGTCAAATTTGGCATGATTATTAGATGAGTCAGGTATGAGTCGATACAATTTTTTTCTGAGTCAGTTTAGGATTAAAATTTTTGACTCATTTATCTGATAAATAAGACAATTATATTTTTACTCTAAATCAATTCGTAGGTTCTTATCATCAAAAGTAAAAAATTAGATATGATTTTCTTTCTTTTTTTAGGAAGGATGAACATATATATAGCTTTTCATTTATAAATGTACAAAATATTAGTAGATATGTATATTTTATAATATTGATACACACACACACACATATGTACGTATGTATATACATGTGTGTGTGTGTGCGCGTGTGTGTTTGATGTAAATTTTATTAAATATATAACTATTAAGTGAGTTATAAGATAACCCGTTTATTTTTTAAGTTGAGTAAAGGGTCTCAATATTTAGTACGATTATTAAATGAGTTGTGTTTGAGTTGACCTAAATTTGACACAACATGAAATTGACACGACCCGAACACGACTCAATGGCCTGTTTTGCTAGCTCTAGAGTGGTCAACAACTCTTATTATTATTACTATTATTTACTAATTAATTAATATTATATTACCTTACAATTTCATCACGAATATTTGAATGAATTAAATCCTTTTTAAAATATTTTGATAAAAAATTATATATATTAACACACACGGCCCAAACCCAACAACTGGACCCTCTAAGGTCCAAAGTCCAAAGCATGCACCCGCACCCACACCTACCATGACTAATCGTGTTGTTCAATTAATGTTTGTTTGATAATACACATTCTCAAGTTGGCCAATTGAACTAAGTGTAAATGTGAATTCTCACTATTAATTAGCCAGCATACGCATAGAATTCCATAGAGCCGTTGAAATCGATTGAATGAGACACAATTATAATCAACATTTACATTCCTGAATTAAGATTTTGTGAGAGGAGTGATGATACAGCCACAAATTCTTATACAAACTTATTTTCTACAAACTGACGTGTCATTAATTCATTGATTGAATGAAAATATAAAATAATAAAAACAAATCATGTGGGCCAAGTGATATTTAATTCAACCAATCTTATCAGGCCACATCAGTTTGTACAAAATAAGTTTGTACAAGAGTTTGTGGCTATATTATTACTCTTGTGAGAGATGCAAGTGTTATTGCTACATACGTACGCTATTATTCTTTGTCACTTTCATGAAATTTCACATGCAATTCTATTTTATATTTACCCAAAAGCTCAAGAAAAAAAAAAGTAAAAAAAGTGTATTTGATGATACGTACATCTCACGTGCTTATGTGCATTAATTTCAAATATGCCTTGTGTTATGTTATCTTACTCTTTCAGGCATTGACAACGTTTTAGAACGAGGAAAAGAAAAAAACTGCTGCTTGTGCATTTTCTTGTTGATTAATTGTATTGTAGCCATCACATGCGGCATGCCTCATTCCTCTTATTTAGAAAGCAACATAACAATAATAAGGTCACAAAAAGATATATGTGGTTGCATATGGCCATTACAAAAATATACTATTTGGTTCAGTGGATTTTGTCTTCCTCTCACAATAATAAAAAAAAGGAAAATTATCCACCGTCCACCTATTTTTTCAATGTTTTTTAAAAATACACAAATCTTTTTTTTTACAGCGCTTAACATTTTTTTCGTTGGTCCACTCTCATTATAACACTGTTATAACTTTGCTGACATCATATGGGTAAAATTATCATTTTGCAATGACACAGTGGTAGCAAAAAAAAAATTAAGAATTGTGTATTTTTAAAAAAATAAAAAAAAATGGTGGTCGGTGGATAATTTATCTTTTACATTTGAGGGTACAAAAGTCATTTAAACAATATTTCGTTAGTTTTCTTAACGGTCTCCAAAACGGAAGTGGAAAAGTAAAAAGAAATGTAATTTCAGGTAGATTCCAGCAAAAAAAATTTGTGTATTTTTAAAAAAATTAGAAAAAACGGGTGGACGGTGGATAATTTCCCTAAAAAAAATTAGATTTGAATTTGATTTATTCAAATTTTAGATCTTGTTTTCCCTTTGGGTTATTATTTTTTCACCACTTCAAGAATTGTAAAATATTAAATAATTAAAAGAAATATTGTTCCGTTTCATTTGAATACAATAACTTTGCAAAATATTTCATTTTACTACTTTTTTATTGAAATCGTTAATTGACTAGTAAAATATTAACTTTACCCTTTATGGAAAAATACACAAATAGAGGTCAAATAGTTGACAAAAAAACTTTCTTATGCTCTTGAATTGTTAAAGAATAGTTTTAAACATGAATTATTAATAATCTTAAATTTATTATAACTATAAAAGTAGCGAATTAACAAAAATACCCTTAGATACTTTTGTTGAAAACACATACAAACTGTTCTAGAAAAAGAAAAACACTTAAAACTTTCTACCCATATTTAAGTGTTCTTTATTGAAAGGTATTTTTGTCAATTTACTACTTTTATAGTTATAAAAAATTCAGGATTATTCATAAATTCATAATTAAAAATATTATTTAACAATTTAAGGGCATAAAAATAAGTTTATATCTATTTTTTTATACCTCTATTTGTATATTTTACAATAAAGGGTAAAATTAGTATTTTACAATAAAGAGTAAAATTAATATTTTACTAGTCAATTGATTAGGTCAACTAACAGTTCTAATCAAAAAGCAGTGAAATGATAGATTTTAGAGAATTGTAACAGTAAAATGATAGGAAACAACATTTTTTATATTCATTTGATATTTTACAATGTTTGAAATAATTAAATGATAATAACCCTTCTTTTTATTATTAACAAAATAGGCTAGCTAGTGGAACATGACTGCAACGGCTTCATGAAAGTCGCCAACGCCATATTAACATCTCCCTCGTCATTGACTGAGACATTCAATTGCTTGCATTTACTTTACTTAAGACGATACTTTTTTAGAGGAAAATATAGGTGATTATGCAAGTAAGTATTGAATTGTGAATTGCCCTAATTTCATTCGACAATTCAAAAAAAAAAACACTTCTTCTTAATTCTAATTGTAGTGTCTTCAATTTTGGTTTTATATAGAGTGATGTTTCATTTTTGTAGCCATTGCTAGCTCAATGGCACTCCCTATTCGTCTACTTCTATTATTTACTAATCCTCAACCTCAAGGAGCTTCTATTAGTGCTTGCTTTGAACAAAATTAAAATAAAAAAAAGTTTCTTATTAGAAGTTTTGTGTTCATGCAAATGTTTAACATTACAAAGTAGCAAGCTTTGGCTATTATTAATTTAGTAGGCACCAAATATAGCCATAAGCTGCCCTTCATTAAATCTTTATCTCTTGGCCAAAAACCCAGCGGAAAGGAACAACATTGCCCCATTTCTTAGCCATATCTACCAGAGCTTTATTCTCCAACATTCTTCTAATCCTCGAAGGCAATCCACACACAAAATCCTATGCTTTACGCCCTTCACTTATAAGACCTACCAACTTCTCCACTTCATCTCTCAATCAGAAACTCCAAGATATCAGCATAGTCCTAGCCAGTGTACACTCCATGCCTTTGTGTAACAGCTGAGAAGTGATCAAAAGTCTTATCATTTTGCCCATCATACATCAAATGTCCCGGCATTCTGAACCTTTTCTTCATCTTGCCTGCCAAAGCTAAGTTTGTATCGTCCGGGTCGATCTCAAATGTCAAAGCAAGCACCTAAAAGTCAGCACCAAATTTGGTACTTGACTTTGGTGCCAGCAAATCAAAGAAAATGGAGAACATAGCCCACAAAATTTGAAAGCTAGATTGACAAATTGAAGCCACGCGGATTGATGAAATTGAAGCTATAATTGTTGGGCTAAAATCGTTGATTTTCTTGGCCACTATTTTGCTATAAATAGAGGTGCAGATGAAGAGCTGAAGCATTCTATTAAGAGAAAGATCAATTTAGCATTTTTTGAGAGAGAGTTTAGAGAGCTTGAAATTATAAGCTCTTGTTATAGTGATTTGAGAGTTTGGGTGTATTGGGGTTTTAGGAAGTGAGCTAAAATACTACAATACTTGTAACTCCTTTTAACTAGTAAAATATTTCCTTTTGTCTTCGCCCGTGGACGTAACCTAAAAAGCCGAACTACGTAATTTTCTGGTGTCCTCTTTGTGCTTGTTCTTTATTTTTCTTCCAATTTTATTTTAATTGCGGTCCTGCTTCACCCACCAATTTCCTAATAGTGGTATCAGAGCTATTGGTTGTATTCTTTGGAGTCGGGTACTGTTCTCGTATATGATACTATTCACATATACGATACTGTTCATGTATACGGTATTGTTCACAAGAAATGGTGGGAGCGATCCAAGAATTTTGCAGTGCAAAGCAGGGAATAATGGTGTGGGTAAAGCAACTGTGTGGTTTTGTACATGTCTAGGAAAGTTCTATCACAAAGGCAATAAGAGCTTAGGGAGTCTGGGTTTTAAGTGGGGCCATTGTGACCCCTCCAGTCTTTCTTGGAAACTTTCCTGGTGTGCATTCTCACACATACTTACAACTATTTAAGGTGGTACACTAGTTTGTGTGTGGTTTTTATCAACAAAATGGCAACAAAGTATGAAATCGAGAAGTTCAACAGGAATAATTTCTCATTGTGGAAAATGAAGATGAGGGTAATTCTGAGGAAAAATAATTGCTTAGCAGCAATTGGAGAAAGCCCATGGAGATAACTAATGATGACAAGTGGAATTAGATGGACAGCAATGCCATTGCTGATCTACACCTGGCACTTGCAGACGGGGTGTTATCCAGTGTGGAGGAGAAAAAGACAACAAAGGAAATATGGGATACTCTCACAAAATTGTATGAGGCCAAGTCACTACACAACAAAATCTTCTTGAAATGGAAACTCTATACTCTTTGAATGGCGGAATCTACAATGGTGACCGACCATATCAACACCTTGAAGATTCTATTTTCACAACTCGCAACGTTGGGTCATAATATAGAGGAGAATGAACATGCAGAGCTTCTGCTTCAAAGTCTACCATATTTGTATGATCAACTCATCATCAACCTGACGAACAACAATCCAGCGGATAGTTTAGTTTTCAACGATGTTGCAGCCTCTGTATTAAATGAGGAGAGCAGGCAGAAAAATAAGGAAGACAGACAAACAAGTTCACAGCAAGCGGAGGCGCTATCAGTGACGAGAGGGAGATCAACGAAACGTGACCCCAGTGGGAGTCACAATCATGGTAGATCAAAATCCAGGAGCAAGAAGAATATTAAATGCTATAACTGTAGCAAAAAAGGGTACGTCAAGAAAGAGTGTTGGAACAACCAGAAAAGAAGAGAGGGCAAAGAACCTGAGTCATCAAATGCTCAGGGGTGTGTTGCGAGTACCTCGGATGATGGTGAAATTCTCTACAGCGAGGTAACAACTGTTTCAGATGGCAGAAAATGACTATCTGATGTCTGACTTATAGACTCAGGAGCTACCTGACACATGACCTCTCAGAGAGAATGGTTCTACACATATGAACCTATCTAAGGAGAATCTGTATATATGGGTAATGATCATGCCTTGGAGATCGCTGGTATTGGTACTATCAAAATAAAAAAATTTGATGGTACAATTCACACAATTGGGGAGGTACGACATGTCAATGGCCTGAAAAATCTATTGTCTTTAGGAAAAATGGATAATCATGGGTACAAAACTCATGTAGAAAATAGAATTATGAAGATTGTTAAATGCGTGCTTGTATTGATGAAGGTAGAAAAGATCGGTGCTAATCTATTCATGCTTAAAGGAGAAACACTACAGCAGGCTGATGCGTGTGTCGCATCAAATGGAGCGGAGTCAACGATGATGTGGCATCTCAAACTTGGCCACATGTTAGAACAAGGTTTAAAAATTCTCTCTGAACGAAAATTGTTTCCAGGGCTCAAATCGGTAAGTTTACTATTTTACGAGCATTGTGTTATAAGTAAGTAGCATAGATTAAAGTTTAGTAGATATATTGCTAGAAGTAAATGCATTCTAAACTTGATTCATTCTGATATTTGAGAATCACCGGATATGTCTATGGGAGGTGCAAAGTACATGGCGACTTTCATTGATGATTATTCCAGGAGATGTTCGGTGTATCCAATTAAGAAAAAGTTAGATGTATTTCTAGTGTTTAAAGAATACAAAGCGTGGGTGGAACTTAAATCCGGAAAAAGGATGAAGTGCTTGAGGACGAATAATGGTGGAGAGTATACAGACGGTGAGTTTCTTGCTTTTGTAACCAAGAAGGTATTCAGAGTCAGTTCACCGCGGCATACACACTTCAACAAAATGGAGTGGCAGAGCGGATGAACAGAACTCTTACAGAAAGAATAAGAGTTATGTTGAGGACTGCTAGTCTACCCAATTCATTTTGGGCAGAAGCATCAAAAATTGCATGTTATATAGTAAATCGATCGTCATCTACAGCAATTGGGATGAAGACAGCGATGGAGATATGGACTGGAAAGCCTGCAGATTACTCTCACCTACATGCATTTGGATGTCCTGTGTATGTGATGTATAATGTCCAAGAAAGAACAAAACTGGATCCAAAATCTAGGAGGTGTATCTTCTTGGGGTATGCTGATGGAGTAAACGGTTATCGTTTGTAAAACCCCACCGCCCACAAGATCGTCATCAGCAGAGATGTTATTTTTGTAGAAGATCAACTGTAAATGAGAGATGGAAATAATAGCACTGTAAAAGAAAAGTCAGAGACTGTACTAGTGAATGTGAAAAATAAACAGGAAAAAAAGATTTAAATTCTTCTGAAGCAGTACTAGAGCACGAGGAACAAGTACTAGTCGAGTCCGAGGCTCTAGAAGTTCGTCGGTCAACTCGTTAGAGATGACCTCCATCGTGGCACTTGGAGTATGTCACGGAGATCAATATTGCATACTATCTTCTAGCAGAGGATGGAGAACCATCAACTTTCCATGAAGCCTTAAACAGCTCAGATGTTGCTTTGTGGATGACAGCAATACAAGAAGAAATTGAGGCCCTACACAAGAACAAAACATGAGAACTTGTGTCACTACCATATAGAAGAAAAGCCATTGGCAACAAATGGGTCTACAAGATCAAACGTGATAGCAATAACTAAGTGAAGCGGATCGTACAAGATTGGTGGTGAAATGATATGCTCAGAAAGAAGGTATTGACTTCAACAAGATATTTTCTCTGGTAGTTCGACTTACAACAGTCAGAGTAGTCTTGCCGACTTACAACAGTCAGAGTAGTCGTGGCGAAGTGTGCTACATTGACTTACATCTTGAGTAGTTAGATGTGAAAACTGCATTTCTCCATAGAGAACTTGAAGAAGAAATATATATGCTCCAACCAGAAGGTTTTGTTGAAAAGGGAAAAGAGAACTTGGTTTGCAGGTAGAACAAATCTCTATGCGGTCTCAAACAGGTGCCGAGGTGTTGGTATAAGAGATTTGATTCCTTCATCATGAGCCTTGGATGCAACAAACTCAGTTCAGACCATTGTGCATATTACAAGAGGTTTGAAGATAATGATTTCATTATTTTACTGTTGTACGTGGATGACATGTTGGTAGCAGGCCCCAACAAAGATCGAATCCAAGAATTGAAAGCACAATTAGCCAGGGAGTTTGAAATGAAGGATTTGGGACCAGCAAATAAGATTATAGGGATGCAAATTCACCGAGACAGAAATAACAGGAAGATTTGGCTTTCTCAGAAGAATTACTTGAAGAAAATCTTGCAGCGCTTCAACATACAAGATTGTAAGTTAATTTCTATCCCACTTCCTATTAATTTCAAATTATCCTCAAGTATGTGTCCTAGCAATGACGTAGAGAAGAAGGAGATGTCCAAAGTACCGTATGCATCAAAAGTGGGAAGTTTGATGTTCGCTATGATATGTACTAGGCAAGACATTGCACAAGCAGTGGGAGCAGTCAGCCGATACATGGCGAATCCTGGTGGAGAGCATTAGATAGCTGTGAAGAGGATTCTGAGATACATCAGAGGAACCTCAGATGTTGCATTATGTTATGAAAGATCAGAGTTTACTGTCAGGGGCTATGTGGATTCAAATTTGTCAGGAGACCTTAATAAAAGGAAATCCACTACTAGCTATGTGTTTACACTTACAGGAGCAGCTGTAAGCTGGGTTTCGAAACTGCAGACCATTATGGCTTTATCTACAACAAAAGCAGAATACATGGTAGCTCCACAAGCTTGCAAAGAATCTATCTGGATACAAAGATTATTGGAGGAGCTCGGGCACAAACGAGAGAAAATTTCTGTGTACTGTGACAATCATAGTGCCTTGCACATTGCAAGGAATCTAGCCTTTCATTCCAAGACAAAGCACATAGGAGTTTAGTATCACTTCGTTCGAGAAGTAGTGGAAGACGGAAGTGTGGATTTATAGAAAATCCATACGATGGAGAACCTAGCAGATGTTTTGACTAAGCCAATCAATACTGACAAGTTTTTCTGGAGTAGATCCTCTTGTGGCCTAGCAGAAACGTAGGCAACATTATTATGGCGAAGCAGAAAGGATGGTGTGGAGATAGATTGTTTTTTAATTTAATCTTCAAGTGGGAGAATGTCAAAGCAAGCACCTAAAAGTCAGCACCAAATTTGGTACTTGACTTTGGTGCTAGCAAATCAAAGAAAATGGAGAACATAGCCCACAAAATTTGAAAGCTAGATTGACAAATTGAAGCCACACGATTTGATGAAATTGAAGCCATAATTGTTGGGCTAAAATCGTTGATTTTCTTGGCCACTATTTTGCTATAAAGAGAAGTGCAGATGAAGAGCTGAAGCATTCCATTAAGAGAAAGAGCAATTTAGCATTTTTTGAGAGGGAGTTTAGAGAGCTTGAAATTATAAGCTCTTGTTATAGTGATTTGAGAGTTTGGGTGTATTGGGGTTTTGGGAAGTGAGCTAAAATACTATAATACTTGTAACTCCTTTTAACTAGTAAAATATTTCTTTCTGTCTTCGCCCGTGGGCGTAGGCTAAAAAGCCGAACTACGTAATTTTCTAGTGTCATATTTATGTTTGTTCTTTATTTTTCTTCCAATTATATTAAAAAAAAGATCTTTTACTATAGTCATCCAAACAGAAAAAATAAGTTAGAGCTTTTACTTAATTTTACTTCTAAGTAGTATTAAAAGCAAAAGCAAAAGCAAAAGCAAAAGCTAACCCAAACAAGCCCTTGGACTTTTAAAAATAAAATAACTAGCTTATAAAAATTGTATCATTTAAATTCATGATAGATATCTACCATGCACATCAAACAACGAGATCTATCGTGAATTTAAATGTGTCGTTTTAATTTGTTAATAACAGTAAATTCAAGAATGACTCCTATCTATCATCTACTTATGTCATTAAGCTATGAGTCACAAATATGTCATAAATTCTTGGTATATATTTATATGTTGCAAAATTGTTATGCTTCTACAATGGATTCGTGACGCAACGATATCCATCATAAAAAATTTATCATAAATCAACGTTTTTTAGTAGTGAATGGGAACAATATAGGAATTTGAAAGAGTGTTTTAAGTGAAAACTTATATTTTTATATTATTAGTTGAGCGTACAAAGAAAATAAGTATTCAAAGTAGATTTTTTTGGAGAAAAAATAATCCACCCATGAAAATATCATGCACCACAAGATGAGCAGCATTGCTCACTACTACAACAAAAAAAAGGCTTTGGCGACGAACCGTTTCATCGCTAAAACATGCAATTTTCATCTTCATATGTTATAGCGACTAAAAAATTTTCGTCGCAATTTTGTCGCCATAGGGGCATCGAGTTAGGTCTTTGGCTTCGAATTTTCAAATTTCGTCGCTAAAAGTAGTTTTAGCGACGAATCATGTTTCGTCGCCAAAAGAACTTTTAATAACGAATCATGTTTTGTCGCCAAAAGAACTTTTAGCGACGAATACGTTTGCGTCGCTAAAAGTGCACATTTGGTGACAAATATTAATCTTCGTACCTAAAAGTACTTTTAGCGAAGAAAACTATTTCGTCGCTAAAAGATATCATATTTCTTTCATTTATTTATTATTACTATTGTTAAAATATTATTATTTTTAATATTAAATTACAATGACATTTAACACCATAATGATAAAAACAGAATTAATTAATTTAAAACAATTATTATTATTGATGAATAATAAAAAAATAATTACAAAATTTAATATCTCTTTTTTGAAAGAAAATTGTTACAAAGGAATATAAATTTCTTAGTTTTCTTCATCTTGATGTAATTGGTCTTCAATATTCCCTACAAATAAACACACAATAATTAGTTAACATAATAAACACAAATTTAATAATAATATAAGTTAGAATAAATAAGATTAGTAAAAAAAATTGCACCAAGTTCAAAATAAAAGAGAAAAGAAGTAGAGATTAAATTAGAAAATGAGAATTATACATTTAGAGATGAGAGAATTAAAGAATAAAAGTAAAGGAATGAGAGAATGAAAGAAAGAATGAAAAAAAAATGAAGTAAATGGTATATAAATAGGTTACAGGAGTTTTTAGCTTAATTTAAAATTCGTCGCTAAAACTTAATTTTGGCGGAAAATAACCCGGGAAAATTTTTCAATTTTGACATTTTTTAGCGACGAGATATTTGGTCGCTAAAAGTGATTTTCGTCTCTAAAAGCACTCATTCAGCGACGAAATTTAATTTCATTGCCAAAGTTCTTAAATTTTGGCGCAAAATCATCCACCAAAATTTTTTTAAATTTCACAATTTTTAGCGACGAAAATATATTTTGTCGCAAAAATTAGTTTTACTGACGAAAATTTTTTTCTCGCTAAAACATGGCCATTTAAGATATCAAAGAGTTGTAGCGACAAATTCTATTCATCGCTAAAACTATTTTTTGCGATGAAATAAATTTTCGTCGCCAAAACAAGCTCTTTTGGCATATAAAGAGTTTTAGCGATGAATATATTTCGTCGCTAAAATAATTTTCGTCCCCAAAATATGTTTTTTTGGCATATCAAAGAGTTTCAACGACAAAATTTATTTGTAGCTAAAACTATTTGTAGCGACGTAGCAGATTTCATCGCTAAAACTACTTTTGGTGACGAAAAAATTTGGTCGCTAAAACTATTTTTAGCGACGAAAACTATTCATCTCAATATATTAAATTTTCATCGCTAAAGGTATTGGCGCCAACATATTTTTAGCCGCTTAATTTTTTGGCTACGAAATTAATTTTTGGTCGCTATATGTACTCTTTAGCGACGAATGTTTCGTCGCTAAAAGTAATAATTAAATATTATTTTTCTAGTACGATTTTAATGACAAAAAATTTTTTTCGTCACTAAAAAGTACTTTTAGTGATGAAAATAGTTTTGTCGCTAAAAGTTTCACCACTAAAGATCAATATTCTTGCAGTCTACAAATTAAAAAAAAAAACCATATATTCATTAGAAATATTAATATAGGCATACCAAATAGTCTCGCGAAACAACTATAAGATTTTTTTAGTTCATTCGAATTCTTTCTTAATCATTTGGAGAAATAGGAGAGGCTGTTTATTTATTTGATTTGATTTGATTATTTATTTTGATAGAAATTATATTAAATTTTATACAGACATTAATGGGTTTTCCTTGCTTGTAACGCAAGAAGTTTACACAATTAAATCGCAAAATAAGTGGGCTTCTATAATTTGTTTACTATTTTACAAACAAAAGAAGAAATTGAACAAAAAAATCCAAGGCTAAAACTTATGCGTGCAGAAGGAAAGAGATATGACAAAATGCATTACAAAACTTTTGAAGTGGAGTCCACTTACTATGTGACCCAAAAGAACCAATTTCGAAAAAAAAAAAAAGTGGAGTCTATTAAACATATAATTTTTCCCCCAAATGTTTATCGTGAAACATTAAGAAAAAAAAGTTTGAAAATTTAAGAATTATGAGTAGGTGAAAAGAGAAAGTAAAGGTGGATAATAAAGATGACAAAGTGGACGAGTATTTTTCTCATCATTCTATGATTAATAATTTACTCAAACACCTATATTTAATGAGAAAATTTCTCCTCTTCCATAGATGGGCTAGCAATCTAATTAGTTTGTTTTCGTATCTCCATTACAATTAACTTATAAAGCTTCCCTTTTTCCTTAAAATAGTTGTAAGTAATATGTAAGTAAAATTAGATTTTACGAAATTAGATTTTACAATGTGCCATGCTGTGCCACGTGTCCCAAAACGTGCTAATGTCGTGCCATGCATGTGTCATACCCGTGCTTGTGCCGCCCGACCCATTAACCATCTCTACCCATGTCAGCAATTTTTTTAGTATACAGCCTCTGCCGAAATGGTCTACTTTTTTAATGACTCCAAAATGTTTTTCTCAGTTTAAAAAGCACAATAATATTCTTAGGTACAAGGGTAATATGAAACATAATAGAAAAAGACTCACACAAGCAGTTGCAAATCAAGTAGAAACAAAACTTTTTTTCTTTTTGTGTGATCAAAATAGAATATGTACCACAAATTAATAAATAGAAAATAAATCAACACAATCCAAAGCAATAACCAACCACAAAAGATAGGCTAATAGGTTGATGGTAAGGAACGCTCAGCTTGGAAGCGATAGTAGATGTTGTTTCAGTGTACATTTTCGAAAACTCAAGAACGAAGGCTCCCACAAAGGAGAAAATATCTCAATAGAGAGAATATTGAAAATTATTGATGAAAAACTTGTGTAAGAAACAAGCATCATAACATGCTTATTTATACTAATTAGGATTATTCTATTCCGAATAAACTTATGAATCCTCATAAAAAAAGAAATATGACTTAAACAAAAAAATATATAAAATAAATCCCAATTTAACTAAAAAAAGAAATTTAAACTTGTACTCTTAATTATAACTCCACTTGTCCTATATCATAGTTGCACCAAGAACAACATCATCTTCACTTGAATGGATCATCCAAATATCTTAACATTATTGTCATGAAAAAGTTGAAGTAATTTAAAGTTCTGCAACTTTGATTGCAATTTTTAATCAAGAATCCAAATGGTCCCTTTAATTTAAACTTTGGGAATCGAGGCATTTATATTATATATATCACAAATCTCAAAACAGATTAGTTGTTCACAAAACATAGTATGTGACAAGAATGACCAGTATATATAGCATGAACAGAGGAAGAAGATTTTTTTCTACCTTAAAATCAAGATCACCCAACCAAACAATGGTATTGGTAGCTTCCAAGATATCTAGTACATATATCATCCATTGATCGATAGGTGTCACGCTGCCACAGTGAATAGAGAGAATTATAATTAATTTTATGAAACAAAAATTAGTAATATGTTGTAAACATGATATTTAAATAATAATTTTGACAACATTAATAAATATATAATAGATTTTTTATCATACAGATATAAAATTAAATTAACTTAGTTTTTAAACTATAACAGTTAGTGTTTACTAAATATTTTAATTAGTACTGTAGTTTTTAAGTTATAACTGTCTGACTTCAATACAAAATGGAGGATCAATTGAATTATTGACCATAATATATTTTTTTTTGGATAAGGACCATGGTTATATTAGTTAATTACAAATTTGACCATTGAATTAAACCAAATTGAGAGCATACTGCCAAGTGCCAACGAATAAATAATAATCCCTCTGAATTTACATTTATATTCGACTGATGCTCATACATGAAATGTCGAGCAACACCATAAAGATAACTTCAATGTAGAATATTTTCATGTTCAGCTTAATATGACAAATTTCAGAATCTGTAAAGAAAGCTACAACAAAAGATACTTACATGTATTGAAATATTGAAACAAACAAACAAACAAAATTAACTTTTGGTGGAAAAAAAATAAAATTATCAGAAATGATTTGAAAATGGTGGGTAAAGCCCCTGTTGGAGAGTGCTTCGCTGTGGCAACCCCGCGCAGTTGCAAAAAAAGGCATTTATATTATGGGAGCTAGCTATCATTTATTTTAGATACAGTTTAGTTTTAAGGTCTTGTAAATTATAGTTATTGTAGAAAAAAATTATAATTATGAAGTAAAAGTTAATAGTGTGTAGTAAATATAACTTTTAAATAATAATTTAATAAAAATAATAAAGAAATTATAATTTTTTCATTATCAAACATTAGATTAAATTAACTTAACTTTCAAGTTACAATAGTTAGTGTTTACTAAAATTTTTAATACTATACTTTTTAAAATACAACTATCCAATCTAAATACCCAGCAAGACCTAAGTCATTTTAGTGTTGGCTCTCCAAAAATAAGGCACCTATAATAGCCAACGACATTTTGCAAATTATTCTAAATTTATCATAAGAAAGAAGAAAGACACACGGTGCCACGGAGGGTCACACGCACAAACTTGGCAAGCACGTGACTCACTTAAACTAGAATCTACAACAATAGTCATATGACGGTGTGATACTATGACCAATCATACTAATGTTTTGAAAGGAATGATATGTCACATTAGATTGTGGAATAAATTAAGAACACTTTAAAAAATTTAAGTCTTCAAAAAAAATTTACGTCTAAAAGTCTAAATTGTCCATAGTGCCATTAATTTGATGGTACTTCTAATCATTGGATAAAAGCTGTATCAAACTTACATGCATACTAATTTTGTTTACATTTATTAGTTTCAATAACATACTTTTATATTTTCTTCTCTATTTTCTCTCCCTTTCTATCCGACATCGTAATCTTGAGATGGTCTGGGACTTGCCTCCTTCAGCTCTTATATGTTTTACAAGTTATAAAAAAGCATAAAGCCAATAATTCTTCCCCCCCCCCCCCCCCCCCAACAAAAAAAAACTTTAAAAAATCCCGAAAGTAAAAATAATGTTAAGGCCCTGGATACTGTATTTCCATGAACATTTTGCTACGTATACAGAATTAACCTTCTAGAATGCAAAATAAAACTTTAAAACTAAGTAAACTACTTCTATTGTGCAGATTAAATAACAGCTTGATATTTATTTAACTATGTTGTTGCTATTGCTATGAATATGTTGGCAAAACTTGACACAATTCTATTACCCGACACAAATATAATATAAATCAATAAGTATGGGTCATCAAATTTAGCATGATTATTAAATGAGCCAGGTATGGGTCAATGCGGTTTTTTTATGAATTAGGTTAAAATTAAAATTCTTGACGCATTTATTTGATAAATAAGACAATTATATTTTTGTTGAGTGTTAGAAAATGTATATTTATAAAGGAAAAATCGTTATTTTACACTTCAAGTCTCACTAACATCTCTACTTTAATGTATTTAAGTCTCTTGTGATTTAATTATGTGTGTTGTATTATAATTAAGTATTTTATGTATTTTAGGGGCATCATAGTCATTTCACAATGAACGAGAGATCGGACAGCAAAATGGATATCACTTCTGAACTCAGGACAGTCGAAAACCTTAAAAGGAGCATAAAAGGAAAAATGGTACTGTTCACATGTATGGTACTGTCCATGTTACTATTCACGACACTGTTCACATATACGGAACGATGAAGTGGCATTGACTGATGATGTGGAATTGACCGATGAGCTGTCACGATCCTATTGGACTAAAATTCTTATGTACTATTGATCGGTGATGTGGACGCATGTTAGTGGATCAAAAAACATGCATACGGTATATGCATATACACGGAATTATTTACAAACAAACCGAGTCACTATTCAAGCCACCTCACTGTTCAAACAGTGTCACTATTCAAACCACGTGGTCAAACCGTATACTGTTGACTGATGACGTGGTGCAATCCTGAGCGTCCAAATTATTTTTAATTCGATGGTCATAATTTACTCAGTGCATTTATAAAAAGAGGGGCTTCCTCCCCTAATTTGACACCCCTGAATACTTTTTTTGAGCTCCATTTTCTGTAATTTCTTCTCTATCTTGTATTTTTTATGTATTTTAGTAAATTTTCATTTTACCCCTAATTCAATTATGAGTAGCTAATTTTTTTTCAAACTTGGGTTGAAGGTGAAGTCTCAATATGTTTCATGTGCTTTATTTGATAAATTTACTTTCTTTTCCCCTTTGATTATTATGGATGTTTTGACTTTTCGTTGAAAGATAATAATAATCTTGTCTAGATACCACACTGGTTTAACCGGCTCCCTAGTACAAGTTTATTACTATTTGGCACGATAAGCCCTTAGCACCATAGTGATTAGAGTGTGGTTCATGAGGAGTGGAAACCCCCCTCATGATTTAATTGGCACTAATAAGGAATATTAAGCTCATAGAGCATGTTGATGCAAATCCAGATACCCAAGCGCTTTCATTATAATAATTTCCACTTTAATTTAATTCCATCATTCCCATTTAAATTCTAGGATAGTCCAAATCACTTTCACCACAAATCCAACCACCCACTTCAAAAATTAACTCTACACATAATTAAAATCTACCTCCTCGTGGGATCGACACTCGTCACCATTAATCTATTCTATAATAGATTCGTGCACTTGAGAGTTCAATAAAATTTGCACAACAATTTTTATTCTAGATCAATTTGTAGGTTCTTGTCATCAATACTCAAATATTAGATATGATTTTCTTTTTTTTTTCTAGGAAGGATGAATATATATATAGTTTTTTATTTATAAATGTGTAAAATATTAGTAGATATGTATATTTTATAACATTGATACACACACATACACATATGTACGTATGCATATACATGTGTGTGTGTTTGATATAAATTTTATTAAATATATAGATATTAAATGAGTTATAAGATAACCCTTTTATTTTTTATGTTGAGTAAAGGGTCTCAATATTTAGAACAATTATTAAATGGGCCGTGTTTGGGTTAACTTAAATTTGACACAACATGAAATTGACATGACCCGAACACAATTCAGTGACCTATTTTGCTAGCTCTAGCAGCAGTGGTCAATGACTTATTATTATTATTATTTACTAATTAATTAATATTATATTACCTTACAATTTCATCACGAATATTTGAATGAGTTAAATCTATTTTTAAATATTTAGATGAAAATTATATATATTAGCACACACGGCCCAAACCCAACAATTGGACCCTCCAAGGTCCAAAGTCCAAAGCATGCACCGGCACCCGCACCCACCATGACTAATCGTGTTGTTCAATTAATGTTTGTTCGATAATACACATTCTCAAGTGGGCCAATTGAACTAAGTATAAATGTGAATTCTTACAATTAATTGGCCAGCATACGCATAGAATTCCATACAGCCATTGAAATCGATTGAATGAGACACAATTATACTCCACATTTACATTCCCGAATTAAGACTTTGTGAGAGATGTAAGTGTTATTGCCACATACGTACGCTATTATTCTGTCACTTTCATGAAATTTCACATGCATTTCTATTTTATATTTACCCAAAAGCTCAAGAAAAAAAAAAAAGCACATCTGATGATACATACATCTCACGTGCTTATGTGCATTAAGTTCAAATATGCCTTGTGTTATGTTATCTTACTCTTTCAGGCATTGACAACATTTTAGAACGAGGAAAAGGAATAAACTGCTGCCTGTGCTTTTTCTTGTTGATTAACTGTGTTGTAGCCATCAGTCCATTACATGCGACGTGCCTTATTCCTTTTATTTAGAAAGCAACATAATAATAATAAGGACAGATAAAGATATATGTGGCTGCATGTGGCCACCACAAAAATATACTATTTGGTTCAGCGAATATTGTCTTCCTCTAACAATAATAAAAAAAAAATTAGATTTGAATTTGATTTATTCCATTTTTAGATTTTTTCCTTTTAAGTTATTATCGTTTCACCGCTTCGAGAATTGTAAAATATTAAATAACTAAAAGAAATATTATTCTCTTTCATTTGAATACAATAACTTTACAAAATCTTTTATTTTACTACTTTTATGTTAAAATCGTTAATTCACTAGTAAAATATTAATTTTACCCTTTATGGCAAAATACACAAATAGAGGTGTCAAATAGTTGACAAAAACTTTCTTATACTCTTGAATTATTAACTAATAGTTTTAACCATGAATTATTAATAACCTTAAATTTATTATTAACTATAAAAGTAGCGAATTAACAAAAATACCCTTAGATACTTTTGTTGAACACACATACAATCTATTCTAGAAAAAGAAAAACACTTAAAACTTATCTACCCATATTTAAGTGTTTTTATTCAGGGGTATTTTTATCAATTCACTACTTTTATAGTTATAATAAATTCAGGACTATTCATAAATTCATGGCTAAAACTATTACTTAAGGGCATAACAATAAGTTTATATCTATTATTTGATACCTCTATTTGTATATTTTACAATAAAGGTTAAAATTAATATTTTACTAGTTAATTGACTGGTCAACTAACGGTTCTAATGGAAAAATAGTAAAATAAAAGATTTTACATAGTTATAATAGTAAAATGATAGGAAACAACATTTTTTATATTCGTTTGATATTTTACAAATTTTGAAATAATTAAATGATAATAACCCTTCTTTTTATTATTAACAAAATAGGCTAGCTGGTGGAATATGACCGCAACGGCTTCATGAAACTCGCCAACAACATATTAATATCTCTCTCATGACTGAGACATTCAATTGCTTGCATTAACTTTACTTAAGACGATATTTTTTGAGAGGAAAATATAGGTGATTATGCAAGTAAGTACTGAATTGCGAATTGCCCTTATTTCACTCGGCAATGTTTTTTTAAAAAAAAAAAAAAAGAGGGAGAAAAGAAAAGAAACTCTTCTTCATAATTCTAAATTCTAATTGGGTTGTCTTCAATTTTGGTTTTGTAAATAGCATGGTGTTTCATTTTTTTTAGCCAGCTTGTTCCATGACACGGCCTATCTCTATTGTTTATTAATAAACTAAATCTTCAACCTCAAGGAGATTCTCCTAGTGCTTGCTTTAAACAAAAATAAAATTAAAAGAAGTTGCTTATTGGAAGGTAAATGTACATGCGAATCTTTAATATTACAAAGTAACTAGTTTTGGCTATTAATTTATTAGGCATCAAATATAGCCATAAGCTGCCCTTATTAAATCCTTATCTCTTGGCCAAAAACCCAGCTGAAAGGAACAGCACTGCCTCCTTTCTCAGCCATATCTACCAGAGCTTCATTCTCCAATATTCTTCTAATCCTCGAAGGCAATCCACACACAAAATCCTGAGCTTTACGCCCTTCACTTGTAAGACCTACCAACTTCTCCACTCCCCATCTCTCAATCAGAAACTCCAAGATATCAGCATAGTCCTGGCCAGTGTACACTCCAAGCCTCTGTGTAACAGCTGAGAAGTGATCAAAAGTCTTATCATCTTGCCCATCATACATAAAATGTCCCGGCATTCTGAACCTTTTCTTCACCATGCCTGCTAAAGCTAAGATGGTGTCGTCCGGGTCGACTTCAAAGAGCTTTTCAATAATCTTTGTGTAGGCAGTTTCGTGGCGTTTCTCATCGGAGGCAATGGTGCCACATATTTGTGCCAGCTTCATGTCCCCATGCTCCTTGACTAGCCTCGCTGTGTTGCCATGTGATATGAATGTCGCTCTTTCTTGAAACGATGTGTAGACGAACCGGTTGTACGGATTGTTTTCAAATTTATGCTCCTATAATAGATTACACCAAAATTTAATATTGAAAAATTAAAAATATATGGGTAAATTTGATCGGCTTGAGTCCTTGCAGTTTAGATCAGTTATTTAAAAAAAATATTTACTCAAAATATTGCTAACATTTTAACAAGTTAAACGTAGAGAATAATTTAGTAAATATGTATAAACAGAATAATTTAGTAAATATGTAGAAACAATAGTGATATTTTAGATTTTGTGTAAATGAATACATGTAAAATTCTCTTTTAATTCATAATTTTTTTAAACAATTAGTCCATATAGTTTAACCCAACTAACCAGTTAGTTTTTTTTTTAAAAAAAAAAGCCCAAAATATGCTGATTATCTATTATTTTTCGTTGAAATTTACTTAATAATTCTCTATTTTTTTAAATTTTAATATACATATATATTTTGTATGTATATAAATATATATAATTAAGGGTAAGATACTAAGGAAGTAAAGAAAGACTGATAGATGTTACCATTCCTGAGCGGATAAGATACTGAATGGACCTCTCAATTTGCTTCATGTCCACACGGCCAGAGAGGTAAAGATACTTATTGAGAAGGTCACCATGTCTGTTTTCTTCAGCAGTCCAAGCCCTAATCCAGGTTGCCCAAGAAGTGGGGCTTGCACCAGTCTCATCCCTAACACCATTTAGTGTGTTAAGCATTGTTTGGTAAGTTGGCAGCTTCTTCTGTGATCATTTCCCCGACCAACACAACGAAATATTCGGCAGGGAGTTGCTTGCATCTTTCTCTCAACTCCTTGACCTGTTCAAAGAATCCTTCTGATGCTTCGGATTCCGGCATAAAATCGGTTGGCTGCCAACTTTTGTCCACGGGTTTCAGGTGAATTAAAACGTTGTGCTCCGCCCAAGTCTCCAATGATTTGAATATTTCAACTTTTTCTGGTGCCATGGAATGCGTCACGACGTCCCTGTGATGATGATCACCAAATTGAAGAATCATTTTGAGTGCAGAACTTTAATTTCCTAAGTGAAAATTATTGTACTTCTACGAGTCAACACAATTTCCGATACAAAAGAAGACAAACTGTAAGCGAACGCAAAAAGACAAAGACCCCCCTAAGCAAACTGAGATCTTGCCTGAAAATACTCCAATATGACCCTTGATTAATTAATTTGCTACCATATGTGATACCTAATTTAACTAAAAAATGAAGAAGGCTTACATAGTTTTGGTGTAAAGATATGATGCGATGCAGTGGGATTGAGAAGGTAGCTTGTGGGACATAAAGTAGACTGCTTTCGGTCTCAGAGCCCTCATTTTTTTTTTCTCCTTTAGTTTGTTTAATTTTCATTCAACGCAACTAATATGAATTGTGCGCAATCTTGACAGCAAAATCCAGATTTTAGATTTTTAGGCTTTCGTTGGTCCTTCAATCATGTAGTCAATATATGTGACAAGTGAGCACACACAACACTATGCAGCTGCTTGAGAGTGTTTTAGTTTCGTGTGAATCAATTGTTGGTGCATGCTGTAAGATCTCCACGCACATCAACACGACCAAATTAGAAAATCAGAAACTGGCATGCATAGTATCTCAGTTTTGTGCTAATTAAATCACACAGCGTGCAACATCAGTTGGTAAATTATGCTACATATATAACCATAATGCATGTCCTTAAAATAAAAAATTATTAACCGATCACTTCACAGACTGTATTTTATGCAAAACACGTTTCAATGTTGGCAGAAAGCAACTTGGTGTATATACAAAAATGATAATAATAATAATTAAAAGTAAATAAATAAACTCACTTAGTTTCGGCACCAAGAGTAGAGCTCATCAACGCTGGAGGAGACGATTTGATTCTGATGATGCTCCTTCTGTGAGATTGAGAATAAAGAAGCTTTTTGGGTACGAAGAAGGAGAATGTGTTTAGTTTCAGAGCCATTCTTTTTCTTCCCACTTATGATTTTCCTGAAGCTTTCCTTTTCTTCATGTATCCGCCTCAGACCCAGAAAGCACCTATATATACATAAAGGTGAAGTGTGTGACGGCTCTGGAAAACAGTTGTTCCAGAGTTTCAAAAAAAGGCGTAATTTATTAATTATTTTTCCTGCAAAGTTACCTTCATTTTAGTTACTAGTATTTTTTGCTTCGTTTGCTTGTAATCAATATAGCTGGCAAAATTTGACACTACTCAATTATTTGACATGAACATAGCACATATATAGGTATAGATTCTCAAATTTTATATCATTGATTGAATGAGCTGTGTTCGGGTCAATACAATTTTTTTTTTCCGTGTAGGATTAGATTTAAAGTTTTTGACCTATTTTCCTAATTAATGACACAATTATGTTTTTAATTCTAAATCAATTTATAAGTTCTTGCTATCAAAATTCAAACATTGGACACGATTCTCGCTTCTTCTTCTTCTTCTTTTCTTTTAGGAAGGATGAACATATAAATGGTGTTTTATTTATAAAATTCTATATAGATTTAGAACTTTAATAGTGTAAATATATAATATTTTAGTAGATATATATTTTATAATATCGATAAATTACACACACTCACAAACACAAAAGGAGTGTAAATGTTTGATATAAATTTTGTTAAATATATAGACACTAAGTGGATTATTGGATAAGCCGTTTTTTTTTTTTGGGTCAAATTAGGTCTCAATATTTTAACATGATTATTAAATGGGTTCTATTTGGGTTAACTTAAATTTGTCATGATACTGAGACGAGATGTAACTCTAAATTACTTTTTCTTGGTGACCTGTTTAATTTGCCAACTTTAGCTATGAGTTTAAAAAGTAGTATACATGCATTTGGTAAATTTTATTGCAAAAGTGTTGTTTTATTATATAATGACCAAATAGATGTAACTCTAAATTACTTTTTCTTTTACAGTATATTTAATAATGTTTAGATATGTCTTTTTCTTTTGAAACACATAAAATTACATAAAATAAAAAAAAACTAATTAAATGAAATCTAATGAACTTTCATAATCTATTATATAAAATATGATAAAAGTTCTTATTAGTACATAACCTGAATAAAATAAAAAGGCAATTAATAGGCAATATATTCACATTAAACTTGTTACAATAAACATTATGACTATAGAAAAATATAAATAGAATGAATGTTAAAAGTCATAGTTAACTTTAATGTGAAATTGTTCATAGTTCAATGAAAATTTACATAATCTGATATAACTCTTATTGAATCTGATAATGGAAAATAAAAGTAAAATATAAAAAATATGAACTTAATGGATCAAAATTAACTTTGATACTGGAGAGAACATACTGTAGTTGTGGTGATAATTTGATTATGTGGTAATATGATATCTAATGGTTTATACATTTGGGTGTATAAAAAAATAAGATATAATGGGTGTATGAAAAAATAATATATAGTTATGTCTTTGTTAAAATATTAAGGTTATAGTAAAAACTTTAAAAAGATGTGATGTTTTATTTAATAAGCTACTTATAAAGGAACCCCTTACTTGCTTTTAAAAATTGATGCCAAAATGAAGAAAATTATCAAATAAACAGTTTTATAAAATTTATCAAATACTATTTTTATTAAAAATTATAAAACAAGCAGTTTATTGAGTTTTAACTTTAATTCCAAATGGACTCTAAGTTAAATTAATTATCGATTCGCTTCTTAAAAAAAAATGGATTTTACCCTTGCACAATATATATATATATACACGCACACGCACAGAAACACACAATATTTGACGCGCAAATGTGTTTGCAAACACCATTTTATTCAAGCAATTGTGCAAAGTGTTGGCCCATGGTAAGCAATAATTAAATGGGTCGTACTCATGGTAAATAATATAATATTATTCCCAACGTTAAATTCAACCCTATTTAACTGTGATTCTTTACCATTAGTCTTTATTTGGTATTGAGATATTGTATTTTTTAAGTTATAACTATTGTAGAGAAAAATTATATTTATAAAATAAAATTTAATACTATGAGTATATATAATTTTAAATAATAATTTTGATAAAATTAGTAAATATATAATAATTTTTTTATCATACAAGTATAAAATCAAATAAACTTAACTTTTAAGGTACAACAGTTAGTGTCTACTAAATATTTTAATTAGTGTTGTAATATTATCTAATTTCAATATCAAACAGAGCCTGAATTGAATAATTGACCCCAACATATATTCTTTCGAATAAGGACCATGGTTATATTAGTTAATTACAGATTTGACCATTGAATTAAACCAAATTGAGAGCATGCTGCCAAGCGCCAACGAATAAAATAATAATCCCTCTGAATTTATATTTATATTCGACTGATGCTCGTACATGAAATGTCGAGCAACGCTGTAAAGATAACTTCAATGTAGAGATATTTTCATGTTCAGCTGAATATGACAAATTTCAGAATCTGTAAATAAAGCTACAACAAAAGTTACTACTAAACCCTACATACATGTATTGAAATCTTGAAACAAAGAAACAAAGTTAACTTTTGGTGGAAAAAAAATAAAATTATCAGAAATGATTTGAAAATGGTGGGTAAAGCCCCTGTTGGAGAGTGCTTCGCTGTGGCAACCCCGCACAGTTGCAAGAAAAGAAATTCATATTATGGGAGCTAGCTATCATTTCTTTTAGATACTGTTTAGTTTTAAAGTGTTTTAGATTACAGCTGTTGTGAAAAAAATTATAATTATAAAATAAAAATTAATAGTGTGTAATAAATATAATTTTTAAATAATAATTTAATAAAAATAGTAAAGAAATTATAGATTTTTTATTATTAAGTAGTAGATTAAATCAACTTAACTTTCAAGTTACAATTACAAAACACTTTAGTCTTATATTTTTTAAATTACAACTATCTGATCTCAATATTCAACAAGACCTAAATCATTTTAGTGTTGGCCCTCGGAAAAAAAAGCACCTATAATAGCCAACCACATTTTGCAAATTTTCTAAATTTATCATAAGAAAGAGGAAGGACACGCAGGGTCACATGCACAGACTTGACAAGCACGTGACTCACTTAAACTAGAATCTATAACAATAGCCATACGACGGTGCGATACTGTCACTATGACCAATCATACTACTTATGTTCCAACAGGGGAAGTGGTTATTTTCTGCTTTGTTTCTTTACCTCAGTTTACTAAAAAATTTTAAATAGATCTTATTCAAATAGAGCTTATACTAATAGAGTTTTAAAAAAAATATTTGTGATGTTTTGTTGTCAATAAGAACTTTAATTAAAAATTAAAAAATTATTCTAGCAAATAAATCTTTTGAAAATTATGTTATGTAATGAATGATATATCATATAAGATTGTGCAATAAATTAAGAGCATTTTAAAAAATTTAAGTCTTTAAAAAAATCCTACGACTTCTACTTCTAAAAGTCCAACTTGTCTAAAGTGCCCTAAATTCATTAGATAAAACCCATACCAGACATGCATAGATACTTATTTTGTTTACATTTATAAATTGCAATAACATACTTTTGTATTTTCTTCTCTATTTTCTCTCCCTTTCCATCCGACATCGTAATCTTGAGATGGTCTAGGACTTGCCTCCTTCAACTCTTATATGTTTTACAAGTTATAAAAAAGCACAAAGCCAATAATTCTTCCCAAAAAAAAAATCTTAAAAAAATCCCGAAAGTAAAAATAATGTTAAAGCCCTGGATACTGCGTTTCCACGAACATTTTGCTACGTATACAGAATTAACCTTCTAGAATGCAAAATAAAACTTAGCAAAAGACAATTTAAGCTTCTTACTTATCAATAATGTCACTTCCAGTTCTGCAAAACCAGCTTCGCATATTGAGCTTTTCTTTTTTTTTTTTTAAATTTCCCATTTTTGGATGATTTCTCTTGTTTTCTACCGTCAAAAATATCACCATCAACATTCTTTGTTATCATCAAAATTAAACAATCACAGTAATTAATTAAAACAATAATTAACTAATTGAGCATGGGAAACATCAAACTCTTCAACAATGAACTACTATTAAATCTAGCTAATTCTCACCACACTCACTATGAAGAAAAATTGCCAGGGCCATTCCTCGTATATCCGAATATGCTCTGAAACCTGATTCCATTTGATTCTTGCTTGGATTCACGACCACCCCATTTTCCGTTTTCAACAAAAGCACATCTCAATTCTGATTCATCTTCTCCGAAAATTTTCGTAACATTGTTATTTTTGCTATATTTTATTAAAATCTAATTCGTATATTCCCTCAAAAGTGTTGTTTTGCTTTTGAATTCATATATAGAAAATGACAGAAGAATTATGCGAAAGAGTGGTGGTGATTCAGGATGCATCAAGGGATGTGAATTCTAGTGCAATCAGAGGAATCCTGAAAAACTTGTCACTTAAACATGGAGATTCACTTAAATTTCTTGCTGTGCTTCATCAGGTTAATAATCCCAGTACGTTTTCTTTCATGCCACCTCGAAAATACAATAAGAATTTTTCATTATTATTATTATTATTATTTTCCAAACCTTAATTGACATAAATAGCTTGATGATAATGTATTGTGTATATTAATTGGTTCAACTCGTAAAATATTTAGTCTCTACTTGTAATCCGATGATGGGCTGGTTCCTGTCCTCATCGAATAAGGGTAGATTTCTCTCCTAATGTTATTGGGGGGAGTAGATTCCTGAGCTAAACTACGTAAAATCCTAAACTGCACAGTAAAATATATGTATCTAGATTCCCAATAGAAATTAGAAAAAAATGTAAAATTCTCTGGAGTTTTGAATTTTGGTCACACCAGAATTGATAATTGAAGGGGAGAGATAAGCAAAGGAAAGGGAAAAGTGATTCGGTTGAGTAAAGTAAAATTCATTTTGCTAGCTTTTTTATTATTATTTTTTTAATTTTATGACCAGTGGGATACAAGATCAGATTGGACTCGAGTTCCATGGTTAGAACAAACCAGAAAATCATTCAAGAATATATTTCAAGGAAGAAGGAAGAGTACCAAACAAATGTGGATATTGAACAAATTTCCAGGCTATGCCAAGCAGAAAATGTAAGATTAATATTGTAACTCATTGTGCTTTATTTTGTAGTTTTTTTTTTTTTCATATCACAAATTCAAACCCAGAGCTTCCGTCATGGACTTAACATAGAACCATGCAGCTTCCCTTTTTTTTTTTTTTTTTTTTTGCATTCTATCTTATATGTCACTAATTATTATTTGTCTCGTGTAATATTATATTGCAATTCTGAGGATGTTATGATTTTTGACTTGGCAATATACTGGGCCTGAAATTCACAGATCGAGTTTGGCGTAGAGGTACATCCAGGAGTCTCTTTGAAGACTGTTGCTGTTGGAGTTGCCAAAAAATTCAAAGCAACCTGGATCATACTTGATAGGTCAGCTCTCAATTATTCTCAATCGTAATACTTATATAAATGCGTTTGAAATAACTTTTTAATGTAGCCTTCTAATTACAGCGTTGCAGTAGAAATATTTCAATCCAAGATATGGATTTTATTTAAAGCCTGAAAAAAATTATTAAGCCATATAGTTTAATTGTGTAATAGTCAAAAAAATTATTAAATCATATAATTTAATAGTATAATGACATTATATTATTAAACTATATAACTTAATAATTTTTCCAAAATTTAATAAAATTTAAAATCTTATGCCGTATTATTACTCAATGTTATAGAGAGGCTCCACACTGCTGTAAATACACAAGTGACTCCCCACTCTATAAGTTATTATATTTTTGATTGTTGCATAATTTGGCATGCGCAGGCACGTGAAAGAAAAAAGCTACTACTTGGAGAATCTTTCATGCAAAATATCAAGGATGAAACGAGGCAACTCAATGGAACATCTGAGAGGGCACAAAGCCATTGCAAAGAACAGATCACAGGTCGAAAAAATCAATCAGGATGACCAAGTTTCATATGATGAAATGATTCCTGGAAGTCCAAGGAGAAAAGGCTCGGCCGAAAGTAAGTCACTTAATTTCACCCCAGTCATATTTTAACATAAATCAAAACACAGATTTTCATCTATTAATTATTTTTTAAAAGATAGGAAGGTGTGTCAAGATCAAATTAATGTTTAACTTTTTGCTTGAACTCATACCATTAGTCAAATTAAAGTGTTTAAAACTACTCATTCTAAAGGCAATATAAAAAGCAAATTGATAAGCATGATGTTTCTATATACAAATCGGTTATCCAACAGGCGTGCTAATCAAAATAAATCTTTTTTTTTTAATTAAAAAGTGACATTTTTTATTTACCTTTAAACCTAGAACAGTAAACATTGTGCTAGGGGGAAAAAATCCTAGAAAGATAACTGTCTTAATTGAACTTCAGCCAATTTCTTTTAAAAACTTATGTTTTTTTATCCATTTAATTTATTGATACTTTGTTTCGATGTCCTCAAGTTCATAGTTTCAGCTAGCAGATGGATGAAATGTGGTACTAAAAATTTCTAAGAGACCCTCTTGGTAAAACTAATCTCCCGCAGGGATCAATGTGTCATTCTCCCTCCTAATAATAATACTAAATACTTGATGGTATTTACCACCCAAGTACTTCAAAAGTACTTTTCTTGGAAGTGCTTGCAGGCTCCTTTCATATGAAGCACTTTTACTCAAAAGACACTTTAATTTCTGATTTTTCAGAGTCTCAGATTGCTCACAAGCCAAATTCAGGTGACGAACAAGATGACGGTGTAGGGGAACCCCCATGGCATAACAATAGGAATAAATCTACTTCATTTCCCAAAGCTTCATCAAGTGATCAGCTTTTGACAATCTCTGGGGCATTAAACACAGAAGCTGCAAATTCAGGTTGCACTGAGACAAAGCATTATTCTCCCTTGGAACCAAATAGAGAAGAAGACGACACTTTTTCCATTGATTTGAATAAAGAAAACTTCACAAGCAGCCCAGATGCTGATCATGAAAGCCAAAAGCAAACAAGCAAAAACATTGAAAGTTGGCTTGCAACAAGTCCTAATGAAGCCTTTGACAACTCCATTTGTTCAGTTTGCCAAAATAGAAGGCCAAAGATAGGATGGACGAGAGACTTTACTTGTGCTGAGCTACGAGCTGCAACAGATGGATTTTCGCACAAGAAATATTTATCAGAAGGTGGCTTTGGTTCTGTGTTTAAAGGAGAAATAAATGGTCTAATGATTGCTGTAAAGCAACATAAAGATGCAAGCAGCCAAGGAGACAGGGAGTTCAAGTCCGAAGTTCAAGTTCTTAGCAAAGCCAGACATGAGAATGTAGTCATGTTATTGGGGTCTTGTTCTGATGGAAACAAAAGGCTGCTTGTTTATGAATATGTTTGCAATGGCTCTTTGGATCAACATCTATCAAGTAAGCATACTCAAACTGACTTAATTACCAAATTTATTATTGCTTCTTCATCAAGTCTAATTAAAGGGAAATCATTATCACAGAGCACGCACGCACGTCTCTGAGCTGGGAAAAGAGGATGAAAATAGCACTGGGGGCAGCCAAAGGCTTACAGTATCTGCATGAAAACAACATCATCCACAGGGATATGGGACCAAACAACATTCTTGTGACACATGATTTTGAACCAATGGTAATTATTAATTTACTCACGATATCATATCTGCTTGGTTGGTTCTCTGTTTCATATTTGTGAGTGTGACATTATTTGTGTGCCAGCTTGGAGATTTTGGCCTCGCGAAAACTCAGCGTGAAGATTCGGATTACTCTACAGAGACAGGAGTTGTGGGAACTCTGGGATATTTGGCTCCAGAATATGTTGAATGTGGGAAATTGTCAACTAAAACAGACGTGTATTCATTTGGAGTGGTTCTGTTGCAGCTAATAACAGGACTCAAGACTAATGACAAAGCACTAGGAGAGAAAGGTCTTGTGGGATGGGTAAGGACTTCTAGCAAACACCACATACAATTTGTCAATGAAATTTTAAACTGGAAATCTTTTCAAAGTTCACCGGTATTTTCATTACAGGCAAGACCGCTGCTAAAGGAAAGAAACTACCCAGATTTAATCGACCCCAGAATCATAGATTGCTACGATGTTCATCAGCTGTTTTGGATGGTTCAAATAGCCAAAAAATGTCTGAGCAAAGATCCCCAGAAGAGATTACCAATGGATACGGTATGTGTTCTTGCAAAAGATTTACTTGTCCCATTTCATAAATTCAAGCTCTTAGTAATTATATTTACAATAACTTAAAGGTGGTGGATGCATTGAAATCCATAATGGAAGGCACTGCAACTAGCAATATCCGAGGTTTCTCCCCAGGATCGGATTATGAAAGTAGCGCCAGCTACTCTGACTCGTCTGAATCACCATCTCATCCACCATCTCAATCTGAAGATACAAGCTTGAGTGTAGATACTACATCGGTTAGTAGCATGAATGTGAGGTACCCACCGACACCCCCCATACAAACTTTCCGAAGACATCCACCTTCGCCGTCACTGCCAGCCAGAAGATCTACCTCATCCGCACAGAGAAGAGGTTATGTGCTTTATGATGAGATGATCATCTAGACGTGATGCACAAAAGTTTCTGTTTCTGCGATCGTTAAAGCCTAATAATGTGCACAATGTAAGGACAGCCTTCGTACACCGTGTAAGGACAACCTTCGTACAAGATACCATCAGATTGGTATCGTAACCAAGGGCATGAATGTGTGGCTGTTGAAATATTCTGTATATTTATGTCGTCAAGCATGTGCTACCAGTTTTATATTCTTGAGTCGTGGCTCCAGTAGCTTTTTACATAATTATATGGTATAAAATGCAGCTAAGTAATCAACTGGATAAAATGAACAGAAAGTAGTGTAGACTATGATCGCCACCTTTAAGTTTTTATTCGAAAGCCATTCAAAGTATAATCTTATGAACTATGATCACACAATTGTCCAAAAATGATCACGTCATCACAAGAATTGTTGCAACCCTGTTAACATGCAATGCCCAATCCTAGACATTATCTGAAACCTGATTCCGGCAAAAACTAATCCATAAAGAAATCATTTCAATTGCTGGCTGTCCAAGTACGTTGTTGATGGTTGATAAATAGCAACTGTCAAAAGAAAAATGGGTGTTTACCATATAACCAAGGTATATCATTTTATGGGAAAATATAAATTTCCATCAAAGAGAACCAAATGAAAAAGGCTTTCATAAAAATTCCCACAAGAACCGAGAATGGAGTTTTCAATGAATTAGTAAACATTTAAGATGCTACACCCAAAATCAAGTAGACAAAGCAGTTTAACTTGAAACACAACCCTAAACCGCGTAAAGATAGATTAATACTTTTGAGCACAAGTCAAATTTGTTTTCCCTTCAGAGCTCAAACCAGAAAACTGCACACAAAATTCAATATAAACAAGTAAAATCTATCATCACATGAACAGCAAGCAAATATCACCTTGGAAGTGCATAACTATTTTAACAACTGTAACAAAAGCCTGAATGCATTTATACACCTAATCAGTTCCATATTGGCATACAGGCATCACACTGGTTCGGAAAGCAAGAAATCAAAATCCACAAACAAAATAACCATGACTCCGTACAAATCATACTACAAGTCTCAATCCCAAATGAACTATGAAATCCGGCAGGCAGCGGGACCTGACTAGTGACTACCAATAGTAAACTAATCATCAACATTAATGAAGCGCCAAAAGTTTCAAAAAAGAGTTCATACATTTGGCAAACAGCGGCTTTCAAGGGAGTTCAGACATTTGACATACGGCAGGCATGTTATTCCACGCACAAGAGCTGAAGCCCCATCCTTGACTTGGCGCGGAAGTACCTGTGGACATCTGCTTATATTCACTGCCCAAATCATCACCAAGAAGGGTTGCTATAGCATCATTCATGACGGTTGGGTCTTTGACATAAGATGAACCCTGCTCAAACCAATCAGAAGCTAGTAAAGCATCAGGCTGACTAACATAAAGGTTACTACTTTCCTTCTCTACATCTGGAGTCCATGCCTGGTCAACTGGTTCTGATTTCACCTTGTATCCTACAGAACAATAAAAAGCAAGTTGATAGACTATAGCCCAAACCAGTAAGCTGGGGTAATTCAGACAGTTGTACAATAATTTGGCGTAGGGGGTTCAAAGACAAACCCATTAGTCACACCAAGAAAATATGCAAGTGATGCAAATAAATTGTAACATCCATGTTTCAGTTAAGTAATTCAGATATCAATCAATTTAGTAACTATAACTGCACTAAACCGTTTCATAAAAAGGATGACTCAAAAGTTGCAGAATGACCTTTCAAACTAATAATCAAGATCAAATGTAGATGCTTACCAAACGTCTCAACGGGTGCTTGTTCATCCAAGGAACTTCCACAGGCACTAAGGGGGGTGCACTCATTAAAGAGAGAGGTTGCAGAATGACCCAAAGGAGAAAGGGGATCACTATAGTCTTCCCATTCTGTTTCACAAAAATTCCGGGTGCAACTATCAGCAACATCAGGCGTAACAGAAGACGAATTTGAACTCTTGTCCGAGGAATGATTTTTCAGAGTGTTAGACTCATGGATTAAAGCATCTAGCAGGCCACTGTTACGTGGTGAAGGACAACCTGAGTCAAGTGTCCCAGTCGGTGGAGGAGACTGGATAAAAGCATCAACTGTCTCAAGCAAAGGTTGTGGGGAAGATGTTCCCCAGCTACCTAAATCAGTTTCTGTATATTGGAGTGAAGGGAGCTCCAACTTCACAGCCCCCAAATTGGGCTTAGAAGCAGAGAAATTGCCATTTGAAAGGGTGTGGCTACCCTGTAGCATCCCAAAAGACTCGGGGGCCTTGGGAGTAGTATCAGGATCAAGAGGAAAAGACAGCCCAAAAGATTGAGCTATCTTATCTGAAGTATCATTGTGGAACTGATCAAATGAGAACTCATTTTTAACACTTCCACCATAACCAGAAAATAATGGCCCTGATTCTCGAAGACGCTTCAGTCGATGCATTGCTGGTGGCATGAAGCTACAGTATTGAGAACCCAGACCTTTCATCAGCATGGTGCTTGCAGTAATATCAGGAATGTCAGGGACATAAGGTAGGACGCCCTGGTTGGCCTTCAAACTGTCAAATACAACATCAGGTATCTCATAACCATTGGCCTGCAGGAGTTCATGATGGCCTTTATCCCCACTGTTCATTCCATTGATGTTCTGGCTTTGAGACTCTTGCAATGCTTGGAAAGACACTTCAGGAGGATAAAGAGGCAAACCAGCACGTTGGCGTCGTTTGATTCGGGTATTCCAGTAATTTTTTATCTCATTATCAGTACGACCAGGTAACTGGCGAAAAGATAAACATTATCTTAGATAAAGATCCTATAATAAAAGAACAATCAGAGGAACCCAGATTAACTGAAAAGAGTAAATCTATCCCATTTTGAAGGCAGATTTTCCTTGAATCAGGCATGACAAGATTAAAATTATTTCATACACTGAGGCAGACATCAAACTGTATGAATGAACCCTGTTCACAAAGAGGATTTGCTCTATTTCATGAAATGCATGATCAACAACAATATTGCAGGTCAACTCCCGTACAGCAGATGTATGAAAAATTTGTCTCCCAAAATGGTGAAAAGGTTCTTAACATTACCAATAAGCTGACATATACATATATCTCTTTTTAATAGTTATGTTTACATTTTATCATATGATGACTAAAAACCAAATGAATGAGTTGGGTTCCGGAGTCAAATTTATGGCACAACTGACCATTGAAAAATTGCCCAAGAAAAGCTACAATCCTTGAGCTTTGATCACATCCTCAGAAACAGCCTTCTTAGTAAGTTAACATTGTATAAGTTCACCAAATATACATCAGTGCCATTCTTATTCATCTCATGCATATATACAACAATTTCCCAACTCAATCTATTATTAACAAATGATTTCCTTTATGTTCTTAACCTCTCTATCTTATTGTAGACTGCAACAGCCTAACTTAATGCAAGTACTATTTACATTCATAGGAGCATTTCCAAGAGAAGACGAACAAAGCAAGCTGTTAAAATAGAGCTATTTTAGGAGCCATGGCACCCCCAAGCACCAAAATGGCTTTGCAGATTCTTCAACATAATTAAATGGAAGCTTATTTAGATGAAGTTAACTAAGCTAGCCTCTTAAACTACTCAGATCAGTATTGATGGCTTGACTCAATTCCATGCATCCATATCTCTGAAATTCATGAATATCACAAAAGTAACAATCCCAGTTTATAAAGGCAATCAAAAGCACTCGTAAAATGCCAAACCGAAAGCTTTCAATTCATTAAAATCTATAATATTTTTCAAATTATTTTCAAAAATATAATGATATATTTCAAATTCTTTTTTTTATGTAATACAAATAAAATAAATTACTTATACATAACATAACAGTTTTGTTATACTTTTTTCAGGCATTATGCAGTTCATCACTACAACATTTTCTTGCCAACCTCAATAATCTAAAGATAAAAACATGATTCTCACCACTTAACCCCTAAAAGTAGGTTAACAAAATCCAAATTCAATATAACATATACATGTGTCTAAAAGGTTAGATCTACCTTGGACAAATATATAACTTTAATATATTCTTATGATGTTCCCCTAAGAAAATTCTCACTCTAGCACTGACTGTAAGAAGTGCACACCAATTCAAATTAAATAGTTATTTGACAGACACAAGTGTCAACACTAAGCTTTTCTATTATACGGTAGAAGAAAAAGTAGTTATCATTTTATCATTAAAACAATTATTAATAATAATAATAGATTAAGTTTATAGGGATATCACCCAAAGAAATCTGACATCTGACATGATAGTAACCAGCTAGATGTTCATGATGATGACCAATAACCATATAGAATATGAACATACCATTTTTTTTTTTGGCTCTTTTTGTCATTTGTAATTAAAAATCTACAATGCATTCAACAAAAGAATTTTCAATGAATAAATATCTTTATTTCACGGCATCCAAAAGAAATAAACTAAAAACTTACATGCGCAGCCATTCTTGCCCATTTGTTTCCCATTTTGGCATGGAGCTCAACAATCATCTGTTCTTCTTCTTGAGTAAATGCCCCCTTCTTTAGGTTTGGCCTCAAATGATTTGCCCATCTCAAACGACAGCTTTTTCCACAGCGGAACAAGCCTGAGTTCTTTTGAACGGCATTCCAGTTCCCCTCCCCATGCTTCTTAACATAGTCGATCAAGATCGCATCTTCAGCAGATGTCCATGGTCCTTTCTTCAGTATAACTCCTCGAGCTGTACCTCCTCCACCTTCATCCATTAATGGTGAGTCAGTCTGATCATTGGAGAGCATCATATCATCGCTTCCATTCGATGAGTGACTCATCTCTCCCCAGAATCGCACTAATCCCTAGCCAGAGCCAAGAACCATTCAAACAGCAGGGCAAAATCCTGAAATAAAAAGCCGAAAAGCAAAATTACACGAAAGAAAAGGTTGGGGTTTTCTTTTCCCCAGAATAGCAAAACTGGCAGTAACTTTGCACAACTATTCACAAATTAAATCTAAAAGCCTCCCGAAGTAACTAGGATACCTGAAAAATCTGATATAACCTAACTACAGAATCAGTATAATTATCAAGCAGACAAGTAAGAGAATGAAACAAATAGCTTATACAAAGTGTTAACTTTCTATCAAAAACACAAGTAGCTAACGGTAATAAAAAGAACAGATCTCTTAAAACCAAAAATGGAGAAGCAGTTAATAAACTCATCAAGTTGAATTAAATTCTATTTTGCCCAACTTGGAAGCTAAATAAATCACTAAAACATTAACACCCTCATAATTTGAAACTAAAGCAGACCCCATCAAGCAGAATTAAATTTGACAACCATTAATTAATAATCATTAAACAACCTAATAAATTCAACATTAAGCAGCAATAAATTAAACAGAGATAGTCAACTAAATAGTATAACAGAATTTGACATCTTAATAAATTTTTCAAAAATAAAAAATAAAAATGGTAATCTTTAGAGCTTCTATCAATTCAAATCCCCACAAAATCCAGTTGAATTTAAAGAAAGTGGAAAAAAGGGTAATAATATACCTGAATCAGACTGAATTAATGCAACCCAAAAACGCAAAACAGTCTCTTTTAATAACTCAATTAAAGCGCCTGAATGAGCTAAGAGCTGAAATGAAGGTCAAAATTGAACACCTGAAAACAAACCAAATCACATCGCTCATTAATTACAGCAAATCTTAGCTCAAAATTAGCTCGGAAAAATTGAATTAAATTAGAAAAACGAACCCTAAAAATTGCTTTTCCCAAAAATCAAAGGTTTGAATTTTAAACTATTTTTCTTCTTATCAAAATCGACCCAGATGAAAAACGCGTGTAGATCCCAAAAAAGAGAGAGAGAGAAAGAGAGAGAGAAACCCTAGACTAAAACGAGCTGAAAAGGAGAAATTAAAAATAAAAATAAAAAAGAAGAAAAGAAAATCCTGACCGGAAATTGAGAAAGAGAATCAACAGGATCCGAGCATAGAAAGAGTAAAACATTGAGATCTAGATAATGATAAGAAGAAAAGAGAACAGAAGGGAGAGTGATGTTTAAAAATGAAAATGGAGAGCGACAAAATGAATGAGCTTATTTTTTTTTTGAATTAAAAAAAGGAAAAAGGAAAAAGAAAAAGAGAGAAAAATGGCAACTCAAGAGAAATATCAGGGGAGATAAAGGAGGAGAGAGTACCAGCTTTTATTTTCAGCTTTATTAGCTACTTTCAGAGAATCCATTTTCATTGTTATATTCTCATACTTTCCTGTAATTACATTTAGTCCTTTGTGTTTTATATAATTTAAAAATATAAACATTGCTGATAATCATTTCTCACATAAGTCTCTAGTTTTTAAATTATCTCAATTTACAGATGCATAATCCAATGAGCTATTTTCAAATTTTTTGTTGTTATTTACAGTTTAGGGTTTTGAAAATTAAGGCTCCATTTAATATAACTTTTTGAATAATGCTTATTTAAGTTGAGTTTTTTATAGTAAAGATTTTATAAATAGAGTTTTTATTTAAAAAATTTTTTTTGTTTAATTATCAACGAAATTTTTTATTAAAAATTATAAAATTATTTTAAGAGGTAATTTTTCTAAAATTATACTATAAAAAAATGAAATAATAATAATCCGCTAGACTTATTTAACATACACTTATAATACTTGTGTGTTTTCGAATATAGTGATGACTTTATTCGAAACGACACTAATTATGAAATTTAGGTGTCTATATGCAGCAACATCATTGATCCTGTTAATGAATCTATTGATGGGGACTCATTTGAAAAGAATGTAAACTTTGTCACTATTTATGACATTTTTACTATAAGGAGAGAGAAAACGAGTGACTGACTGACCGGATCAACCTAAGTGCAAAGCTGAAAGCTCTCTCACTCTCTTTCTTCTGTGTTTTGCGCTCTTACTTGCTTTGCTTTTGAAATTATTGCGTGTATCAAAATGGCAAATGCAGCCGCAGGCGATCTTTCATGATGATCAATCACAATCCGTCAATCCGAGAGCTCACGTTTCGCTTTTGCTACGTGGGGTCCATGGCTTGGATCTTTTGCTCCTCATTGGCACGTGTACTCCACGCGCTCTGGCAGAGTTTCATTGAATGCCCGAAGCCCAGTTATGCCGCGTGCAATGCGATATTGAAAACAGTTGGGACCATCCTTCACACGCAGATACAATTATAGCCGTTGATCTGATTTCTCCAAAATGCAGTATCGAAAGGTGGAGAGTTTTTCACTTTAATTTTTAAATTTGGATACAAGTTTTTATCTTTGGATTTCTCATAATCTAACGGTAAAATTTTGAAATTGTAAATTAATTTTTTATGTTGACAACTCATTACATTCTACCTTTGCATTATATAAATGATTAAGAATTTGTATCATTTTTTAAATTAAGAAAATTATCTTAAAAGATACTACTAAACTTAAAATATTTGATTGTCTATTCAGTTGCAACTCTGGTATTTCATGGCCATTATACTCATAAATTGGACACTGTCGATTTTTTTATCATTGTCGATTTTTTGATCATTTAACGGTGTTTAAACTACAGGGTTACCTTAGCCAAATTTCGAACCCTTTGTATTAAGTTCTGAATGTATCAAATTCCTTTAGTTAGCATGAATTTTATTTATGTAAATAATGGGAGAATATATTTTGATTGTTTCTTATATTTTAAGTTTTGGAAATTACGATTGTTTATTGCTTGATTGATTAAATTATTGATAAAATAAGATACGTTATTCTGCATACTAGGAAGGTAAGATTCAAAAATTAAATGCAAGTACATGAAATAATAATGAGTTGTTAAGTACAAATTGCTCTTAAATAATCTTGATGGAATAATGAATGAGTTCGGTTTCTCTGGCGGTTGCTTTTATTTGTAAAGAAGTGAGACTTTCGATATTAAAACACCATGATCATATATATTTTTAGGAATAATCGAGTTATTTGCACCAGAACACTCATATTTCAATAAAAATATCCATAATGTAAATTATTAGTAAGGATAATTTATTATGGATAGATATAAAGTAATTTTTTTTATATAGTTATATTGTTGAGAGCAACTAATTTTATTATTATTACCAGATTTTAACTTAGTACAGGTTTAGTTTAAAAAATTGTTATTTTGATTTAGTTATACTTAGTTTAATATAGATGTAAATACATTAATAATTAATTAATATAGCATGCTAATTCCATAAAGTTAGAAATATTTTGACTTCAACAAGAAGGTATCCATATTAATAAGTTATAAGTTATTATATATCTGAAAGTTTAAAGATGTGATAACAACTCTAAAGAATATATCATTATCTCGAACAACTTTAGAAAAATATTCTATTATATTTTAAGACTTTAATATAACATATATATTTTTACAATATACAAATATTATTATTATATAGAGGTAAGTTACTTAAGATAAAATGTAATAAACCTACACTTATTATAATATGAAATTTATTCTTATTTTTAATTGGCCCAAAATTAGGATTATGAGTTTTTATAACTACGTGGAGGTTATTTTGAATAGAGTATAACCATAAAGTGGTTTTAATGCTCTTGACGCGGATCTAACACAGCCTATCCTATCTTAAACCCAAAAAACTTTTTTTGCTAAAAACTTAACAAATATTTATGTTGAAACAAATCAACACACATAGACAGTAATTTTTCTTTTTTCATGTTTTATTAACTTCTCTACAAATTTTGTTATACTTAATTTCGAGGAAATTTATTTTTCATATCAACAATTGCCCTTTTTCAATGATTAAAAACATATAAGTTCGTTTTAATAACCAAATTGTTTAACATGCAAGACAATAAAATTCGTACCAAAAAGAGCAGTATTTAAAGAAAATAAAAAAAAGGGAAGGCATGAGAAAAACCAAAAAAAACAAAAATTGTAGATGTTAATTTATTTAAGAGTGATGAATATTTGCATGCGTGTGCTTAGTAAATAAACGACTTCTGATGAATTAAATTCAACTGAGGATTTTTTTGGTATTCCGAAGGGTGTATAGAGTAAAAATCAAAATTTTAAATTTAATCAATGAATGTATAAAATAAGATAATGTTCAAAGTATTTTTAGGGTGAAAATAATCTACCCTTTAAGGACCTACTAACTTAATGGTAAATCATATAAAAATTAAAAAGTAAATAAAGCCCAAATTATTGGTCTATTGTCGACTACATCATACCTATTAACACATAAATCTGACAAGTGACACCGAGAAATTACAATTATGATATGTTTACTAAATGAGAATTAGAATGGGTTGGAGTAGAATGAGGAATAGAAATCAGAATAAGTTGTTTATTTAAACTGTAATAATCGAAATTAGAATGAGCTATATTCCCATTAATGTGTTTACTTTGCCTTGGAATCGGAATGGATTGTTTTAAGTTATTAAAATGTCCTTAGTTAATTATTGTTGTTGTAATTATTATTTATTATTATATTAATTTGATTATTATTATTTTTCTATTGTTATTAATAATTATTGTCAATAATAATAATAATAAATGTGACAATAATTATTATTATGATTATTATAATAATAAAACAAATATTATTATTATTATCATTATTAATATTAATATTATTATTATAATAATGACAGCAAAATAACAAATCATCGGCGAGCGACAACGGCATCTGGACAATCAGCAAGTGGCATCGAAGTTCGGAGAGTGGTAGCAACAACCAATGGTTACAGTATATGATTGGGAACGATCAGTGGCATGAGGCTGACAATCTGCAATGTGTGTGAAACTGTGATGTGCGACAACTAGCTGTGCTGCATTCAACGATCGGCGTGCAACGGTCATGGCTTCTGCTTCTTATCGGCTGCAAATTAAATGCTGTCAATGGGATCGTGTTCTATTTTTTTATGTCCAAACTGAGGATAAAATTGAGATTATTGATTTTGTTGGGGGCAAAATCATCTCTCTGGGGAAGGAAACATTAATTTCCATCCCTTTGAAAATCAGTCTCTCATTCCTCGTTCTCAAATTAGGGTGGACTCCACGATTCTGATTCTGATTCTAATCTTCTCCTCTATTTTATGAAGTAAATGCTATTAATAATACTGGTTCTAGATTTTGATTCCCCAATTGGGGAAATAAACATACCATTACGCTTGTGGCTTGTGTCTATGGAGGAATGGCATGGTAACATCTTCACTATTGAACAAGAGTTCCTCTTTTATGGACTATTCTAAGTCGTCAACGACTCACCATAGCCTAATAAAGAGTATCTTTGGACTATTTTTAACTTGGTCATTATAGTTAGACTATAAATTATTTGCATTATTTTTAGTGAGGATCAGTTTGATAATAATGTATTTTTTAAAAAAATTGTTATTAGTTGTGGCATAAAAATAATTAGCTATAAAAAAATAATTAACATTTGGTAAAATTTATTTTTAAAAATGTTGTAAGTTTTAAAAATTGTCTTTATGTTTGGTAATTTTTACTACTTAAAATACTGTCAAAATACAAATGATTGAAATAAACATGATATTAAATAAATTTTATTTACATATTTATAAACATGTATATGTTATACATATATTTTTATGCACATATGTAATCATTAATAACTAAAATAAATATTTTAATTTATTATTTTTATTTTTATTTTGTTATCTCAATATAATTGGTAATAATAATAATTTCTTTAAGTTTAATAATTTTATTTCCCAATTAGATAAGCATTTTAAATTTTTATATTAAATCAGATGATATATATGGAATTAAGCCTTTTTTATTTATCAAAATTTGCTTTAGAATTGTGTATTTTTGTTAAAGTGATTTTTAATAAAATTTACCAAACATCAAAATTAATTTTTAATTTTTTAAAATTATTTTTGAGTTTCTCAAAATTAATCCTAAATGAGTCGATATGGTCTGATCTTTTTTTTTTTTTTGAAGAGACTATTGCTCATGATATTTACAATCATACATATACTGAGACTCGTTTACATCAATTCTGATATAGTACCGCTCAGATTTTTAACCCTCTCAAATATTTGAGGGACGTCAACTCCTCCCAGGAGAAAGATCGCTTCACTCAGCTCTCCTGAGCTCCAGGAAGGAATTTTAAATTAAACCCCGAATGCGTCATGCGAAGCTGAACCCCTTCCTCACGTTTGTGAGGAGGGTTCAGCCACTGCATTTAAAGAAGTAGTTGATATGGTCTGATCTTTAGACTAACCATTTATGGCCAGTTATCATTTTCTAGCCAAGGACTCCTGATCTATGGACTGTCATACGTACTAATTATGATTTGACCAAAAATTCATCCTCCGTGGACTATTTATGGTTTCTTTATCCCTTCTTGAACTATCCTTAGCTCTTCTTGAACCATCCTTAACTCCTCCTCTTTGGACCGTTATCGAGAAGTCATCATGGTTTGACCAAAAAATTTCTCCCATATATGTGAACTATTCATGAGTTGTTTAGAATTCCTTAAATTGTTCCTTGGGTCATGTAGGATAGTTTTTAGCAAGATAAAAACTCATTTAATCCTTATATTTTGAGGTTAATATTTGTTTAATTTTTATATTTTTACAAATAGCTCAAAACATCTTTCCATTAAATTTTCTATCATCCCTACCATTATTTTTTGTTCTTTTTAACTTACTTTTACAATATTACCCTCTTGCAATAATGTTTAAATTTTAGGACTTAATAAAAAGAAAAAACATTAAATTCCCAATTTAATCCCAAAAATAAAATAAAACAAAAAGATATATATTATTTTTTGTAAAACACTCTGTTGAGGAGTTAATATATTAATTTTTTTATTAATATCCAAAAAAATTCGTGATTGATTTTTTTATAATATTAATTTTTTTGGACTTATGTGAGCTTCTACAAAAATTAATGTATATTTATTTTGTTTTTATTTTTTTGGGTAAATTAGTAATTTTTTATTAATGTCCAAAAAAAGATACATTATTGTAAGAAGATAATATTATAAAAATAAGCCAAAAAGAACAATAAGTAATAGTATGAGTATTAATAGTTTAATAGCAAGGTGTTTAGTAGTATTTTTGAAAATACAAAGACTAAATAGGCACTAACTTTAAAATATAGGGACTAAAATAGTTTTTATCTAATTTTTACATTTAAAAGTGATTTTAAGAAGTTAAAAATTAATTTTGTTGTTGGGTAATTTTTTTAAAATTAGTTTTAGTAAAACCACCTCATTCTGTAACAGATTTTGAAATTTTGAGAAAGAAAAACTTTTCAAATTTTAATTTTGAGAATCATTTTTGTACTTGATACAATTATATATATATATTCTCATATATGTTATATAAATCCAAAATTATCCTTATTTAATTAGGAAATAAAATTATTAAATTTAAAGAGATTACTATTATTATATAGGAGTTGCTACCTGACATTTGATGTAAGGTACAACTCTCTCTACAGTAGTGGGTCTTAGTGGGACCCACTATTCAGCTGTGTGAGATGACGTACCTTACGTCACCAATAAGGTAGGCAAATCCTTATTATAATTATATTGAAATAAGAAAAAAATTATTTTAGTTGCCAATCTATTTATCTATCTATCAACCAATCTCTCTCTCTCTCTCTCTCTCTCTCTCTCTATATATATATATATATATGTGTGTGTGTGTGTGTGTGTGTGTGTGTGTGTGTGTGTGTGTGTGTGTATGTATTTATGAATGTATAAATAAATTTTATTCAACATTATGTCTATTTTAATTATTTACATTCTTATAGCAGTTTAACAGTAAGATTTACTAAATACATATGACTTAAATCTCACAAATTTTAAGAAAAAATTTACCGAATGTTTAACTAATTTTTTAAGGCTGATTATTTAAATAGTATAGTTAACAATAATTATTTTAAAACCTATAACATTACTAATTTACCCTTATTAGTCTCATAGTCTAACTAAGAACTCCTCCTCCATGAAGTATTCTTTGTTAGTCCTTATGATCTGATAAAGAATCTCTTAGATTATTTATAGTTAATCTTTGCGACGTGTCCAAGAGTACCTTGAATTTTTTCTAATCAGTTATCATCGTCAGATAAGAAATTCTTCCATTTTCTTGCTTCTTTGAAATATTTATTTTTTATTATTAAATTTTCTTTCTCGCTACAACACATTACCATAATTGATGTAGAAGCATCTTGACAAATTTGTGAATATATATATATATATGGATCTCCCTATCTTACATGCATGTAAAATACATCCCCCTCACATGAACAATGCGTGGATACTGTTCATGTCAGAAGGATGTATCTTACGTGCATGTAAGATAGGGATTGCCATATATACATCACTTAAAGCTGCAATATGATGTAGGAGCATTATGAGATAGCATGCATTATTTAATGCAATGCTGTGACACACACTTTGGGCATTCAAAATTTAATGTTGCTCCAATGAAATTACTGCTGCATTTACATTTTGGGTTAGGATTATGGATTGGGGAGTCCTCCCAGTCAATTGTTTATTTTCTTTTGAAGTGGACTATATGGGAGTTTTGTTTCGTGGGTCTGAATTATTTTTCAGATAGAAAGTGGGATTACCACTCCCATAGAGGAGGTAAAACTCTCAATCCCACTTCTTTTAATTTTAAAAATTACAATCTTACCATATATAAAATGGCAAAATCTAACAATATAATTTAGTATTTTAAATTTTGTCTTTTTTATACAGATGAACATTATCAATAATATCTAGTTTTAAAATAAAATTAATAATTTTTTTAATTTATATCATTAAAAGTAGTAATAATTATTATTAGTATATATAATTAGAATTAACAGTAAAATAAATAGGTGATTTTTCAAATATATTTTCTTATTCATTTTTTACTTAAAGCTACATATTCTTTCTATAAGGGTAAAATTATAATTTTAAACAATTCACTCCTAATTCAAGACAAAATAAATACATAATTGAGATTTTAATTGAAAATCCACACTCTCATTTCAATGTATGTACCTTATTTCTACTCCTAATATACATTCTTAATCTTAGAATTCCTATTTCTCAGGATTCTCACTCCAATCTATGAAGTAAATGTCTATATGTATCAAAGATTCACATATTCTTCTTTTCATTATAGAGACGACAAATATTTAGGTCTAATTTGGGTTTTAGTATACCTACATTTGGGTAAAAATCCAAAATTTTAATCATCAGTAATGATACTCAAAACAAATATCTTAATTTGTTTGACAATCAGTTTTTAAGCGAGTTCAACAAATGCCTTCTAGGTGTTACATTGTTAAGGAATCTCAAACATGCTCTAGGTTACCTTCCATTAAATATATGAAATACTTTTTTTATGAAAATATTAAACACATATTAAATATTAAATGAGAAGAAAAATGAAATTTTGAATTTTACTAAAATTCATTCTTTATATTTATAGACCCCCCAATCCCCATTCATAATAGGTCCAATCCCAATTCTTGAATAAATTGTTAACAAAATTGGAAAGCCATTGTTGTTTTCTGTTTCCAAAAATCGCTTCTGGACAATTGCATTTACTTCAATACTTAATCCACTTTGCCAAGTTGGGTGATATGATGAGGTCATTAAAGCATAAAAAAGTAGCTTTTGCGAAAATTATGAAAAAGAAAAATGACATACACAATGAGGTCATTAAGACATTGTATTATTATCATTTGGGATCATTGAGGAATACATGAATTTTAAGACTATAGTTTTCATTTGTGTACATTTTTCTGTTTTGCATGGTTCGTTTGATATAACGAAATGGTAGTTGCGCAATGATACCAACTATATAAACTTCATACGTTGTTCTTCTTCTTGTTGTTGTTGTTTTTTTAAAGCACAGCATGATGAAAATTCAATTTATTTGAATAGAATCTAGACTTCAAACTTTTTGTACCATCTACGAAATTTTATCAACAAAATACTAACTATAATATATTACTATTGTCTGTTACTAACTAAAATATATTACTATTGTCTGTTGTATATTATACATATCTCACAATGCTATTTAGTGGTGTAACTTTGTGCAATTAAGTAACATATATCTCATAATAAAGTTTGTGCTATATACATTACAATTATAAGAAATTCCAACTAAATTATTTTATGGTTAGAATTTACTCGAGGGTAATTATTGGTGTCATATATCATGTTATTTAATAAAATTCATGCAATACCGTTGGCAAGTTCTCCATGTGCTTCTCCATTCACTCCATCCTCTCGTTTACTATCCTATCTCTAGCTTCATTTGCGATCTCTTGCAAAGTACAGATTTCATTTACCCCTGCTCTTGTTCCTTGAATGTCATGACCTCTAGTGTTCATGTTTGTTCCCTTTTTGTGGTGGTTGCGTCTTGATCTTTTACAGCAGCTCGCTCAGGTAGAATATCTTTTATTCCATCCCCATAGACGGCGTCAAAATATTGATACATAAATCTGGTCGAGTAGTATAATAGCCATGTAACCAGCTTAACATTTAAATTTACAGGTGAGGAGATGGTCTTGACCTGCAACTTCTCACCTTGAGCAAAATAAGTGACCTCGAGCACTTTTCAAAAAACTCGTGCACTCACAGAAAACCATTAGAGGGACATTATAAGTTTTTCCAGTGTTAACCCTTGGACGGTCAAGTCATTTATTTGGATTTACTAGAAAAATGTTCATAAAGATCGCGTGGATCAATTTATATTGCTTTTAAATGAAAATTCTTTTTAAAAGAATTGAGAAAAAGAAAGAAGAAAGCAGAAAAAAGTAGCTCCTATTCCTTTTTTTTTTTTAAGAGAAAGTTAAGTGGCAAAGAGAGAAGATATAACTTACCTGGTTTGAATTTTTGGGTGCTTTAATACAGGTCTAAAACTCACGACCCTTGGATTAAAAGCATAGTTGTTGGTGGATCAGGTTCGTACCCTGATTCTCCGAAGGAAACTGGTGAGCTGACTCTTGACTAGGTCTCTAGGTTGACTTGATTTAAGTCTCTCCTCGTAGGACCTTATTCAACCACTCTTGTAAAAGAACCTATTCACACTTTTACAACTCGAGGAAGTCATTAGCGACCACCAGTTAAACATAACCCACGGCGACTTTCTGCTGCTTTGATGTTTTACGTCGAGGGGAACATGATTTGTATGAAAGTGAGAACAAATCGTGCTCCCCTTCTTTATCCACCAAACAGGACCAAAATTTTTTATGACTATATGGAAGTGATTGTTATTTAAAGTATCACTAAAAAGAACTCTGATGCTTTTGACACTGATCTAACAAAGCCGTATACATGAATAATTATGCTATCTTAAACCCAAAAACTTTTCTTGCCAAAAGCTTAACAAATATTTATAGAGAAACAAATTTTTTTCATGTTTCATTAACTTCTCTACCAAGTTAGTTATATTTGCTTTTGAGGAACTTTTTTATGGACTATTCTAAGTCGTCTAAGTTCGTTGTCGACGAATCATAATCTAATTAAGAATTCCTCTTTTATGGATTATTTTTCGTTAATCATTATGTTCGAATTAGCAGTTATTTGGATTATTCCTGATAAGGGCCAATTTGATAATATTGTATTATTTAAAATAATTATTGTTAATTATACTACAAAATAATCAATTGTGAAGAGAATAAGTTAATTATTTGGTAAAATTTATTTTCAAAATGTTTACAAGTTTTAATAGTCATATATATTTAGTAAATCTTATTTTTTAAAATATTATAATAATTTATACAAAAAATTAAGATGGATATAAAGTTAATTAAAATTTATTTAAATATGCATATATAATAATTAATAACTAAAATAAATATTTTAATTTGTTAATTTTATTTTTATTATGTTATTTTTTTGTCTAAATGTAATTGATAATAATAATAATAGTCTGTCTAACTTTAATGATTTTATTTCCTAATTGAATAAGTAAAATTTTAAATTTTTATAATATATGTGAAGATATATAAAAAATTATATTAAATATAAAAGTAATTCTCGAAATCAAATTTTTAAAAATTACTCCTTCTTTTGTGATTTTGCCAAAACTAATTTTTAATAAAATTTTCGAAACACAAAATTAGCTTTTAGCTCTTTAAAATCACTTTTGAACTTCTCAAGAATAATTCCAAGCAAGTAACATAGTCTAATCTAGAATTCCTTAGACTAGCTATTTATGGTCGGTTATTATTCTAGCCGAAAAAACTCCTCCTTTGTGGACTATTATTGGTCAACCACCGTGGTTTAACAAAAAAATCTTCCTCTGTGGACTATTTATGGTTTGTTTAGGGATTCTTCAAATTATTCTTAACTCTTCTTCTGTAGACTATTATCGATTAGCTATCATGGGTTTGACGAAAAATTCCTCTTCTATGGACCATTCTGGGTTTGTTTAAGAATTCCTTAAAGGCTTAAACTATTCTTAGGACGCACTTAAATTCATTTTGAGGAGTTATAAGTTAATTTTGGTGTTTAGTAAATTTTTAGAAAGTTACATTTGGTAAAATCATTCTCTTCTAAAGCAGTTTTGAAAAGTAAGGAAGAAATACATATGTTCATTTTAGTTATTTGCATCTTACAACAGTTTAACAATAAAATTTACTAAATACATATAACTTGAAACTCATAATACTTTAAAAAAATTACTAAATATTTAATTAATTTTCTTTATAGCTAATTATTTATACAACATAATCAACAACATGGGCAGACCCAACTAAAGCCCAAGAGGGGCTTCATCTCCTTCTAGGCCATTCATTTTTCTTTTAAATATACCTCAAGCATCTTCTAAAAGAGTTAAATAAAAAGAATTTGGGCACATTCTTTATATAACAAAAGATTTGTAGTTAAATGGTAAAAGTGTTATTTGATGGTTTTAAAGTCGGGGTTCAATTCCTTGTTTTTTTGAATATTTTGTGGAAACTACTTAAAAAAGGATATTTTCACTCATTTAAAATAAATAATTTATTATTATTATTATTTAGAATTTAAAAGAAAGTAATGGAATTTAAGTTTATAAGATTTAAAATGTATTGAAGTGAACAATAAAAAAAAAGCACCCCAAATTAAATAATTTTTTTTTAATTAAGTCCCTCCAAATTTAAGTGTATGGGTTCGTCACAAATCAATAATAACTATTTTAAAAACTACAACATTACTGGCCCTTGGTTAGTCTTCATAGTCTAACTAAGAATTCCTAACCTATGAACTATTCTTTGTTAGTCCTGATAATCTGTTAAAAGAATTCCTTAGATTATTTGTAGTTAATCATCATGACGTCGAGAATACCTTGAATTTTTTCTAATCATTTATCATCTTCAGATACGAAATTCTTCTATTTTCTCGCTCCTTTAAAATTTTAATTGATTATTATATTTTCTATTACGCTACAACATAGTACCATAATTGATGTACGTAGAAGGTTCTTAGCAAATTTATGAACATATTACTAAAGGCTGTATTGCAATGCATTACAAAATTTGTCGAACATGAAATAGCAAGCATTAGTTAATGCAATAATGTATAATCCCATGAGCAAACACATTCTTTTGTGCATTCATTTTTAATATTATGATTTATAATAGTTATTCCAATGAAATTATGTATCAAAGAATCATACAATGAGCAGGTTTTATTATACGTGCATTTGGGTGAAAATCCAAAATATTAATGATCGGTGATGATACTCAAGTAAATATTTTAATTTTTTTTTATAATCATTTTTAAGAGAGTTTACCTAATGCTTTTTAGATGCTAGGTTGTCAAGCATTCTCAAACATGATCTAGCTTACCTTCCATTAAATAATGGAAATACTTTTTTGTTTGAAAAATATCAAACACATATTAAATCTTAAATGAGAATGAGAATGAGAATGAAAATAAAATTTTAAATTTTATTGAAATTTTATTCCTTATATTTATAGCTCCGCCTATCCCCATTCATAATAGGTCCAATACCATACCAATCCTTGAATAAATTATTAACAAAATTGGGAAGCCATTGTTGTTTTGTGTGTCCAAATCTCTTTTGGACAATTGCGTTTAGTTTTTGATTACTTTGCCAAGTTGGGTGACGTGCTGAGGTCACTAAAGCATTAAAAAGTAGCTTTTGGGAAAATTTTGACAAAGAAAATGATATATACAATGAGATCATCAAGACTGTGTATTGTCATCATGTGGGATCACTAAGGCATTAAAAGGATGTATATTCTAACACATGAATTTTAAGACTATAGTTTTCATTTATGTACATTGATAAAATGAAAATATGAAATAGTAGTTGGGCAGCGATAATGACTACATATAATCGGTATTAAAGAAACTTCAACTCTAGATTTTTATTTTGCATTATCCATTGCTATTGTTGCCATTCTTCTTTTTAAAGTATAGCATGATGAAAATACTAAATTTTTTCTCCACTTATGTGAATAGAATTAGAATTTTAATTTTTTTTGTACCATCTAAAAGACTTTATTAATAAAATACTCACAAGTATCTATTATTTTCGTCCGTCTCACAATACTATTTACTAGTATAACTTTATGCAATTATGCAACTCATATTAAATATATATAAGTTAAAACATGAGTAACTCCAACTAAATCATTTTATGGGTAGAATTTGCTCGAGTCATTATTGGTATCATATATCACGCTATTTTATGTATATAATAAATAAATAGGTATAAATGTGTAATTCCAAATTTTAAAGTAACATATCAACAATGGCTCAACAAGTCAAAAAGTCCTCAACTGTTTTTTGTTTGTCACGAGTTCTGCAAGTAATAAAGAGAAGGATAAGAATTAATGGATGAAACAAATGGCTTCAATCATCCACCATTATCCAATTTTGTCGTGTAATTTACGTGTATAATAACAAGAGCAATGATATCCAACAAAAACGAAGAAAGATAAGAAAGATGATGAATATATGCATGAAATAATATATGATATTTTTTTTTTTTGTCATTTTCTAACAATTCATTGTTCTTCCATCTTATATAAATACGAAAGCAAATAAAAGGAAGATAAAAGGTTGTTTTTTTTTTTTTTAATATTGAAGACTTAAGAGTTAGAGGCAGGCAATAATATTCTGGTAACAAAAGCCTATACGTTTCGTTTTCTTGTTTTCCCATCTCGCATTTGATTCAATTTGTCTACTTCTAACTCAACTTGTTAGCAATTGGGCAAATGATGCGAGCAATTTTACAAATGCATGAATGCAAAGTTTTAAGAGACTGTTTCGAGGGCAAAGCTTTATTATTATTATTATTTTCATGGGCGATTCATTTAGCTATGGAGAAAGTCTCAAGCCGGTGCCAACATCATCTTTCATTGTAATTAATAATGGAAGCATATATGTTAAGGTGTGAGACCTTGAATTTAATATTCAGTATATACATTGTGGTATATATAATTGAATAGTAATAAGATGACATGATGGTATTGATCCCACGTAATAAAGTTTGTTTACAATTGTTGTACTCTAATTCAATCTGAAAGCACAATCACAAAATGAGAAGAAAAACAATAAAAGAGAAAAAAAGTTTCATGAAATATAATTTATTAAATAAAGTCTGAATGATAAACTAGAGTCTTCAAGCTTTTTTTTTATAAGATCCTGAAGCGTGAATTTATTAAAATAGATAAATTTAATTATTGTGGCGTAATGAAATTATACTATTGGAAATAAAGAAAAAAGAAGTTACTTCAATATGTATTTAGAAAAAAGAATTAATAAAATCCAAAAAGAATCCCCAAAATAGGAAAGAAGTCTTATGTTTGCAATTTAAACTCTAAAAACGAAGGAATTCGGGGAAGACTTGCCGGCTCTTTATGTCAATCCAATAAAGACCCACATTATGGACTCAAAACAGATATTTATGGCAAAAATTATGGCCTTTAAAATGTCCTACTTTTAGAAAGAGAAAAGAAAAGGAAAATGAATTCTATTAAATTTTCTTTAATTTAAAAATAAAAAATTTGAATCTTACAAAATGTATAAAGATTAGAGCTTATAAGACTCCTTTATATCTCCATTTTAGTGAAATTGCACAAAAGGCCATAAAATTATAATAGAATTTCAATTGAATCTCTATCATTTAGAGTAAAATTAACTAAATCATATATTGAGATTAAAACTGAGATAGGGTCCTTGATTTGTAGAGTAGTTTTAGTCCAATTAAATTCATATATTGTCCTTTTATGTAATTTTCAATAATAACATAACTATGATTACAAAAGTGAGTTTAATATAATGATTCTTAAAGGGATATAAAAAGCATTACTCATGTCAAAGATACATTTTTTCAATTATTATTTTGGAATAACGAATATGTATTGTATGAGTAGAAGTTTAATAATGATATTTATACTAAACATCTGTTGGGGTTACCTAAATCAAGTTTATGTGGCTCAATTCTCATTTGAACAATCACAAACATTGAAACAAAACATGCTTTGCTTATAAATCAGTAGAGAGATATCTACTTTCATCTAACTTTAAATTAGGAGAAGAAACATTGCTGAGACTCAAATTGTTCTTACTGCTCTTTTACAAAATGTATAAAGAATGGAACTTCTAGCACCTCGTTTAAACTCCTTTTGTGAAATTACAAAAAAAGAACATAAAATGATAATAGAATTTCAATTCAATCTCATAAAATTATAATAGAATTTCATCACATAAGATTATAATAGAATTTCAATTCAATCATTATCATTTAGTGAAAATTTGTAAACATGCTTTTCCATAAATAAAATATTGTTATTAGATAATTTATTCCTTCATTTTTTTCAAAATTATTTTGATTTTATCAACAAAATTAACTATATCATCTATTAAGATTAAAAGATAGTTAGGGTTTATGATTTGTGAAGTCATTTTAGTTTAATTGAATTCATATTTATCTTTTTATTTCATTTCTGTAACAATAGAACTATCATTAAAAAATTGGCGTAATGCAAGGATATTAAGGCGAGAAAAAAGGATTACTCGTGCATGGATTCACAATGAATGGGGAGTTGGGCTAGAGTAATTGGGCTGATATAGGAATAGCAACTGAAGGGGTGTGTCCAGTAATTAGAATGGGTCTGTTTGAAAAATGAATAGCATTGCGTGACCCCAAAATTCCTCATAAAACTTATTTTTAATTGAAATTATTTAAAATAACATTACTCAAATAAATTCATTTCTTGTTTTGAATGGAATATAATTCAATACTTTAATAAATTATCCTTTAACAAAATTTTACACTCACCCATTTCATAATTTATATGTATATTTTCATTTTAATTAAAAACTATTTTTTGAGGAAATTATAAGAACTTAGAGTTGTGAAGGTGCAAATTATAAGAGCTTAGAGTGTGAACTTAGAACGATCATTAGAATTTGCATGTAATTTGAAAAGAAATATTTTTTTGGATAAAATTTAAAGGGAAGATAGTTAATTTTAATAATGAATTTGTATTTTAAGGATATTTTAGAGAAAAAACATTCAAATAGGGTGTTATAAAGAATTTGGAAGGGTGTGGAAAGCTCCACTCTTAAAAAATTATTTAATTTATATATCTGGGCTACCAGCTGGTTTCGAGCGGTTGTTTGTTTAAAGCCCGGGCCAAGCTCCATTTTGTAACACCTAGCTATGGTGGTCTGTTGCCATATGCCCTACCAGTTCAACTATTGATTATTGAATTCGATACATGAAGAAACATGTTAATTAGAAAATAAAGTGGTGATATTTCACCCTCTCAATTTATCTTATCAATTCTTATTTTTCAAATAACATTATTTATTTTAGAATTGCCTCATAATTAAAAAAAATAAATCTTTTTTCTTCTCTCTCAAGTTTTCAACAGATTAACTTATTATTTCTCACATCTCACTCATAGTTTTAATTGATTTACAATTTAAATCAAATATTGGTCCCACTTATGTGAAATTTATAATACAAAATCAAAACTAGTATTATTAATAACAACAAAATCCACCAGTTATAGATAAAATTTAACAACACTCAACATTAAAACTCATCATATATTGGTAGAAGTGATGGATTGATGGCGAAGAAGAGTAGAAGACAGTTGGTAATGACGATGGTGAATGGTTTTTTGTTAATATGTTATTATTACTTGGTTGATTGTAGAGACACCAGTGGGATGAGTTTTCTTTCACCATTTAGAAGGAAACTTTATCATTTGAGTGACTTTAGGGATAGACATCAACCTAATACCCAGAAGAGTTGTTTAATATGAAGCGCTCAAATGCTCGAAATGTGATTGAACGATTTCTTAGATTATTGAAATATAGATAGGCCTACTAGGAAGTCATGCCTTTTATGATATAAAAACACAAAAGTGTATAATGTTTCTTTGTTGTATACTACATAACTTTATTTGAATAGAAATGTCTTCTGATGATATGAAAATGGATATAGAAATGGATAATCAACCAATTTTGAATATTGACCACAACTTAAAGGTTATTGATACTATTAAGCCCTCAAATGAGCAAACTATTTAGGGATAAAATTTAGCCCAAGAGATATGGAATACAGGGCTGCAAGCAAACAGGTATGAAGAGTTAATTTTCTATGATCTTATGGAATTTAGTTTGTTTAATATTATATTCTATTGTTATTTGACATTTTTTATTGTATTGTTATTTGACATTGGATATTATGCTATTTGAGTTTAGATATTGTATTGTTTTTTTACTATGAATATTATACTTAAATATATAGAAGGAGTTCTATTCCCAATCCTACTTCTAGAGGTCAAATATGAACAAACATTTCTAAACAGGCATTGATTGATTCGTTGTTGGAATTGAGACAAACTCCTATATGGAGGTTTGATTGTAGTTTTAAAAATGAATATTTGCTAAAATTGGAAAATAAAAGATAGAAGGGAAATTGTCGGATTTTGGTTTGAAAGCTTTTTCTCACATTGAATCTAGAGTGTAACGGTTCAAGAAAAAATATTATACTATTTGATATGTTATCTCTTAGCTTGTGGGTTTGGATAATGAGAAGATGATGATAATACATGAAAAAGATGCTTTTAATGAATATGTTAAGGTAAAGTTTTTAATGATAAAGATATAGCTGATTTATAAGGTAAGTTACATGGAGAAATAAACAAAATTAAAAGCTTGGCTAATGCAAAATTATATGATGCAGCTAGTATTTTGGCCTCAAAACATAATTTACTATGTGTGTTCTTTATTTTGCCTGATCGTCTCAAGAAAAAATATCTCATTTGAATGCTTCGTTGTGAGATATAATCTGATATCAGTTACATGTTAAAAATTTGTCCTTGTGCTATTATGTTGGGATTTTCAACTATCTATATATAGTCGGTGATTTATTCAACTAGTAATGCTTGAACTTCTTTATGTGTTATGTAGGGATTTTTAATTTTTTGCTATTGCAACTTATATTGTAATTTGCATTTTATATTTGCTTATTATTACTTTTACTTCAATTTATCAACTTATTATTAGTTCAAAACAAAATGTTAGCAACGTGTACCAAATTTTTTTGTAATATTTGCAAATAGATCCTTTATTATTTATTAATAATAATATGACAAAAATGATGAGATATAATAACAATTAATATAATTAATAAATTATTATTATTATTAAAATTTATTGATGTTATTATTTTAATTATTATTATTGTCTTTATTAATATTTTTTCAGTTTTATTCTTATTAATATAAAGTAAAGTAAAGTAAATATATTAATGGGAATACAGTCCATTCAGATTCTGATTTTTGCATTTCAAATAAACAATTTATTCTAATTTTTATTTCTTATTATGATGCTAGCCTATTTCGATTATCAATTGGTAAATGCGTCATTTTAAGAAAGAATAAAATTTAATTAAAATAAAATAATAATTTTTTGATTTAATAAGAGAAATTTTAAAAAACATTAAGATAAACTAAAAAGTGAAGATTAGTGAAATAACGTGTGAATGCTCATTAAGTCCTCATATTTTAAAGCATCTCAAAACATCCCTAAAGTTAATTATGTTATATTTTTATCTTTATTTTTTCTTTTCTTTTATAATAATACCCTTCCAACAATAATCTTGATATTAATTAACTTATCTATAAAAAAGTTAACTAGCAAATTAATCAATAATTATTTATTAGCAAATTAACCAATAAAAATTGATGTGAAAGAACTAGTATTTTTATACATATGCAACAATCTCCTTAATAATCATTTATAAATAAATTAATATCAATTAACTTAAAGAAATTTTTAATATCCTTATAGCAATCTTACTAATAATTATTTTATAGATAATTAGTTTACCAAATTAATCTTAAAAGTAAAATAATAATATAAAATTTTATCTAAATTTTTATGTTACTTTTAAGATTAATTTGATTAATTATTTTTTATTAATAACCCAAGAAAATTATTATAAGAGTATTATTATAAAATGAAAGAAAAAATAAGGGTAGAGTGTAATATATTTAATAACAAGAATATGTTAAAATTTTTTTAAATATACAATCTAAATAAATACTTAATTTAAAATATAAGAATCAAACGAATATTTAAAATAGAATCATTTCGGTTTCTCCCTGTTCTTCGATCGGCTGACTTTTGAGTAATGGCATCAGACGGTTGTATAAACCAAGGCATACGTACACGCCAATCACCTCTCAAAATTCGTCACTTCCAGGAGGCCGAAAGGAACAAAAGAGAATATGACCACGCTACTTGCTTACCATTGAACTAGACTGCCCCTTGTAATAATAACCAAAAGGGGAGACATTAGAAAGAGAGAAAAAGGAAAAAAAAAACACCAATTGATATTCTCCATTCAGAATTTAATTAAAAAAAGAAGAGAAAAGGAAAAACAAATTCACTCTGTTGATTAAGCATCGTTCTCTAGATCTCAGATTCATCGGTACTCTCTTCTCAACTCTATATCACTTGATCATACCTGTGCTAATATTATCTTGTAGAATACGATTTTATTTTATTTTATTTTATTTTATTTTTTTGTTTTTGTTTTTGTTTTATTTTATTTGATTGATGAAGCGACCGATTTCAAGTTAATTAAAGTATGATCAATGTCTGTTGTTTTCATTTCTATTAATTTTCTGCACAAATTCACTATTTACGATGTTGGTAAACATAACACATGCAAGAAATCTACATTGCGTTGAATTTGTATTTCGAAATTTTTGGAATAAATTCATCTTTGATTCTGAATTTTTTTTCTGTTTTTAATCTGCCAGCAAGTTATTCTTTGCAGGATTCCTTGTGCAATTCATAGTTAGGTTTCTAAGGTATTTGCAACTTATTTTCAGGATTAGGTTTCGATGGAGAGCTTGGCACAGCTAGAGGCGTTGTGTGAGAGGCTATACAATTCGCAAGATTCTGTGGAACGTGCTCATGCAGAGAACACTCTCAAGTGTTTCTCTGTGAATACCGATTACATTTCTCAATGCCAGTTCATTCTTGACAATGCACTAACTCCTTACGCTTTGATGCTCGCTAGTTCTAGTTTGCTTAAGCAAGTTACTGAGCATAGCCTGGCTTTACAGCTCCGCCTTGATATCAGTAATTCATGTTCCCAATCTACTTGTGTATTTGCTATTTATGCTTTTCATGTCTGTGTGTCTCTTATTATTTATGTTCTGTTTTTGATTTTTTGCTCTGCAGGGAGTTATCTTATAAACTATCTGGCGAAGAGAGGGCCCGAACTCCAGTCATTTGTCACTGCATCTTTGATTCAACTCTTGTGTCGACTAACAAAGTTTGGTTGGTTTGATGATGATAGATTTCGGGATTTAGTTAAAGAGTCTACAAATTTTTTGAGCCAGGTGAAGTGGCATGTTTGCAATGAGTCATCTTTGAGTATTTGCTTTTTTTGTAATGGATACTGTTGATGGAAGTAGATTATGTTCTCTTAATAATGGTCTGTGCTTGATGTTTACACTTGTAGTTGTTACCAGTTATGCTTTTTGCGTGAACACACATACACTACCTTCTTATCGAATAAAATGGGATTTGACTAATATTAGTTCGCTTTTTTACATTTAATTAACTCCTTACATTACAATTTTTATTTTCATTTTTTGAATAATTATTTATTTCTGTATACTGATTCTAGCAAAGTATTTGTAAATTTTTCTCTCTTGTGGAATATGATGCTAAAGATATTTTATCTTTTCCAGGCAACATCAGATCACTATGCCATTGGTTTGAAGATACTGAATCAACTCGTTTCTGAGATGAATCAGGTTTACTTTTCACTTGCATTTATATCATCCTTAAGGTGGTATAGTTGCTATTCATTGTTGAACAGTGTAAAATGTTTTGTAATTCTCATAAGTGATACCTTGAAAAGAGTTAGGGTGCTGTTTCTTATTACAGTTGTCTGTACTTCATCAAAGAATATTTAAGGATTCTGTAATATTTATTTGTTTAATTCTATTGAAAACAGGTAATTCCATTCTTTGATTTGTTTTGGTTGAGATCGGTATTTATAATGAAAATCTGAAAACCATGAGATGAAAAATTGCCTTTTCTGTGATTTTGATTGATTGAAATTTGAAATTGCTTTAATGCAATTGATGAAGGGAAGAAACAGGTCAATAAATTATTTATGTATCATGTGGAATCCGGATATGATGATGTTAAAACGCATATTTTAGATTGATCTAGGTTATGCAGATCATTATCAATTGTAGATGCTATGGTAGAAAAGCTTACCGATTGTGGGTGTTGACTAGCTGACTGGTAAAGTCTTTTATCATCACAAAAGACGTATGGATCAAAAGGATAGTCCTACCATGAACCAAAAAGGACAAAAGTAAATTTGAAATCATGTTTCCCTCTCCTGACAATATTATTGCATCTTAAGGCACAATGCTGATTCGAGTCACTCATCATATCGAAGCCTGAAATTTCAGGTTAATTTTCCCTGATTTTATGGATAACATTTCAATCAATCTCTCCACTATGCTGTTTGCCCGCTCAATTTGTTTCCTAAATATTCCGAAATTCATTCCTCCATCTCCAATAGCTGAATTAGGATATGATCAATTGGAGGAATTTTGTTGATACCAGTCACTCTTTATTTCTTCTATTAATTAGCAGTTTATTGGTTCCTAAATGGGTCTTAACTTTCAATTGACAAAATGGGGTTACCCTAAGTCTAGTGCTCTTAGTTTTTTTTTTTTTTCATTGTCTATGACCAATTTATGTTCATTGATAAGCTTTGAATAGACAACATACATTATTGGCTTTTACATGATAACCATTGCTGATGTATTTTTTTATTTTTCTTATGTTCTCCTTAGAGACATAGTCAGCAGGTATGCATTATATTTTCTCATTTCTTCTATGTCCTTTTGTCTTTCTATCTCATCCGGATATAAATTCCAGTAACTTCTATGATTCAATAGATTCAAGGGGTCACATTTTTTATGTGCCCTGAGGGCCTTCTAACTCTTAACATTCTTGTCTGTTGTGAGTTCCTTTAATTAGTACTATGACTTTCTGACAATTCCTTTCATCTCCTCTTTCCGTGCTATTTGAATTATTTTGATAGCTTCTTTTCCACTATCTTCTCCTGGCCACCTGATATATATTGTTATTTATTGTTGTTTTGTGGCAATTTCTAATTTGTGAACTATTGTTGTGTGGCAATTTCAAATCATCTAGTCTCTATGTTCTAGTGGAGGCTGTCAGTTTAAGTAGTTTAAGTGCTTGTACATTACAGTCAATGCACAGAGATTGCCATTATGTGCATGAAATATTTGAAGGTGCCTAATAGCTCTATAATGCAAGACTTGGTTGATATGTTTCGCTTGTGTGTTCTAGTAATTGGAAAATAAAGGGGCAAACCTTCCACCCTTGCCTCACTTTTTATTCTCTGCCAAAGGTGGGAAACATCATAGGAAGATGAGATATGACACCAAGAATAAATAATTTTTATTTCCTGCTTTGTAGTCCTAATCCTTATCAATTAACTTTGTCATTGATTTGCTGTCATTTGCAGCTTTTTTAATCTTAACTAAAGTAAAAACTTTTGTTCCTTTTTCTTCATTATCATTATTAGTGATTTTATTGCTGCTGCTGTTTTTCTTTTTACTGTTATTGCCATCTGGGTGTGCTCGCTGACATCCTTTTGTATGTTCTTTACACTTAAAATATCAGCCTAATCCAGGGTTGCCTTCAACACATCACCGAAGGGTTGCCTGCTCCTTTAGGGATCAGTCGCTTTTTCAAATATTTCAAATATCTTTAACATCATTGGCTCAACTGAAAAGTGATGGTATTGTGCTAAATTTCATTCTTCTGTTTTGACTTTTCAATATGATTTCCCTCTCTCTCACATTTGGTCATTTGTTTTTATTTCTATATTTTAGTCTATTTTGATGCTTCTTCGTTGATAACATTTGGTGTGATGCATTTGCTTTGTGTAATTCACAGTTGCTAGTCGCTTGCAAGAATTAGCACTTTCTCTTTGTCTTAAGTGTTTATCTTTCGATTTTGTGGGGACATCTATTGACGAAAGTTCAGAAGAATTTGGTACTGTTCAGGTATTGACTGATATCTATTCATTTGATTTCAACCATTAATTGTTTAAAGGCCTTCTACTGTGTTGGTCTCATGCAATGAATCTTGACAAATGAAGTAATATGGTGATTATCTTATAGATCCCATCCGCATGGAGACCGGTTTTAGAGGATCCTTCAACACTACAAATATTTTTTGATTACTATGCCATTACAGAGGCCCCTCTTTCCAAGGAGGTTAGTATATAAAATGTTTCTTTTGTTTTAGTGCTTTGTAGAGATCATAAAAAGGAGAACTAACCAAACTGCTAAAAACTACTGAACCATTCTGCCTAGAACTCTTGTTAAGTATACCAGTTTAGGCATTTTATGCAAACTGTTCTTAACCTCTGGTTTACAAAATTAGGTATCAAAGAAGTAATCAATCTTAGATATATTCCCCCCCCTCTTTTCGTTGCTACTGTGGATTTCAGCATTCATCTTTGCTTGTATTGCAGAATGTTTTACTCTGTACGCCTTTTTTGAAGGCGTTTGCTTTAGAAATTCAAGGGCCCATTATGGTGGTGAGATAGGAGGTTCAGATTCTTAGGAATTTGAAAGATCAAGCTACTGTATTTTTTTACGTTATTTATCTATATATCATCTTTCTCTAGTGAGAGAGCCCTCTTTTTAACAAAGAATCATACTAAAAGACAAATGCTAAAAAACACAAACTCCACAAAGCTAAAAGACAAAAAGCACTGTTTTGTAGTTCGTCTTTTAGCTTTGTGAAGTGAGGAAATTTGAGTTTACAGAACTTGAGAGTCTCTTGGAAACTATTTATAGAAAAGGAATAGGGGAAATGACATTACTGTTTTAGGGACTTAAAAGTCCCTTCTTGATAAAAGACAGAGAAGTATCAAATGTCAAACTTTTGGGACATTTAAGAACGTTTTAGAACACTCTATTCTTCAATTAATTGCTGTCCCGCTGAAACAATTATAGTTTGTTTTGCCCCTTTGAGAAGTCTTTTCCCTTCTTTCCGCAAATGAGGAAAAACAGAAGGGAAATAGCACCATTCAAAACCTATTCAACAACCGCAATGGGCATCCATCCTTCCCCTAGCCAAATGTCATTGAAACAAAACAAACATTTATTGAAGAAATATAGAGGAAAAGATTACAAAAGTGAACCAAAGGTCTACAAATTAAAATCTTCCCTACCATGAAGAAACATAATAACCATACAACTAAATCTCTGTATAAAGTATGTCCAGAAAACATGACACTGAAAAAGAAAGGAAGAAACCAAGGATGGTATCCTAGTCATGCTGTTCAAAAAAGAATGGAGAATCTCAAAAATCCTAAGAAACCAAGATCCATGGAGAAGTAAAGAAACTAATCTTTTCCCATAAGCCATTGATATCTCACTCTATTTCTCTTTAAAAAATGTAGCTATTTCTTTCTTGCCATATTGCTTACAGCAGAGCTATGTCTGCAACACTTCCAAAAGTTTTAGGCTTCATTCCAAAAATATGAGTGGGTTGGAAAGCAAAGGCTATTGACCTTTGTTGAAACAATGAAGAGGGAGTGTTGGAATGGAATAGTTCTTAAGTTTGAATTGATTCCAAAAAAATGAAAATAAATTTGATGGTTGTTTCTGGAGTTCTCAGGTATAGCCTCCGTGTGGGCATTTATTTTGCTCTGTTATTTTAAACCAATTTTAACTATTTGTAGTTAAGATTATGTCGATATGAACTGGTGGATTGTCATGGAATTGGGCATGTTATTCTGTTTTATCGGAAATTAAGGAAATCCTTTCTGTGAGTTATTCGATATGTGACTTCTTTTGTCTATTCACGAAATTACTCCTTTGGAGTTATTATTAGGTTATTATTTAAATTTCTTTTTAGGCACTGGAATGCTTGGTTCGACTGGCTTCAGTAAGACGCTCTCTATTTACAAATGATGCTGCTCGTTCTAAGTTTTTGGCCCATTTGATGACAGGAACCAAAGAAATTCTTGAAACGGGGCAAGGTAACGTTGTCTTATGAATTCCATTAATTTTCTGTAGTTGGCACATATCAGAGATATTAAAAAACTTTTGACATTTTATTGCGAGTGATCAGGTCAGATGGAACATATGATCATGATGTTTGTCTGATACTTGTTTTAGGTTGGAAAAGGTTAATGTTGCTTTATTCTGATCAGCAGTTGGCTGTATCATTCTAAATTTATTCTTTTCATATGCTTGGAAACCATGAGATAGTTTGCTTCGTCTTGCTGTTGGTGTTTATGGGTTAATTGATGCATGTTCTGTGAGAATTGAAGTGGTTATTCAGAAATTGGAACCAAAGTAAAATTGCAGCAGAGGTTGGATTTATTTGGTTTGCACCATAAAAGTTTGTAGGAAAAACAATTCAAGCTTAAATATAATATACTTATTAGGATCATGTTCCAGCAGGAAACCTATGCCACTGACTTATGTTTTGCATGGTTGAAACATGTTGGTAATAGACACTTTTTTCGTGCTCAATTATCATTCTTCTCTATATTAAATCAGGTATAAAGTGTGTATTGATTTTGGAAGAGTTTATGATAATGCTTTGAAGTTTTCTGCTGTAAAGTGGCATCAAATTCTGATGGTGCCATACCCAAATAGCCTTTCGTTTTTAATCCATTTTGATTTTTCTTTTTTGGTGCTTTTGTTTTTTTTCTTGACATTTACAATTTGTGTCTGAACTACAGGTCTTGCTGACCATGATAATTACCATGAGTATTGTCGCCTTCTTGGACGATTCAGAGTGAATTATCAGGTAATTGTATCATGAGCTTTGATGTTAGATTGTTAATTGCCATATGCCTCTGGATACTATTGATAGCTGTGTGTGCATTTACAGTTGGTCTTTATGGTGTCCGCATTTGGTTCACAACTGCAAACTGTTGTATGCCTTTTAGATTTGATACAGTTGTGCATGTGTGCGGTCTGAATGGTCTAACTTTTGTAATTGAATATTCAAAAACAATTTTAACAGCATACTATAAGCTGGTATTTTAGTTCAGTGAATATTCAGTCTAGTATACATGTCTAGTTTCTTTAATTACAATTTGCTATCATCTACAGTTATTAATTTGATTGAAGGAAAAATATAATAGTAAAAATCTTCCTCCGTTTGGAATAGGACTGGCTCTGAAATTCCATGGCAGAATGAATAGCAGCAAATCCACTTTGCTGTATATTGTTTGGCCCAACTACTGGGGTTGGCTGTGCAAATTCTCTTTGTTGATTTCTCTGTCCGTAGCCCATATCCTTGTTGTCCCAACCATGGAGACAATATTGTTCTGTACAAGCTGGCTGTAACAAATTGTGGAAGGGAACAGTAGAAGTCCCTTGAATCCATGGGTCCGAGAAAACATCTCGTGTCTTCCCTAATGCATTAGAATGTAATAATGTAGTTTCTTGACATACATTCTATTCCTTCAAATATAAACTGATTATTACTTGTCACTGTGCCAGGCACTAAGATGGTTTCCTTTTTTTTTTTTTTAATGAGAATAAATCAGTTTATAATTATAATATTAGGACTTCCTTGTAGTTATATGGTGGGTGATTTTGAAGACATTGTGGATTTTTTTTTTTTTTTTTTTTGGCTATAGCGGCAGTTTTTCATATTAGGTCTGTGTTCTTTGTTATTCACATGAGCTACAATTCTTCTGTGTGATCTTTGGTTTACTATATAATTTTTGCTAACATAAATGAATTGGAAATTGTCTATGTCATCTGATATTGGGGCCTGTATCTTTTGTTGCCTTTCTAACTAAATTGTCTTTAATTTTTGTTATATGATACCTTCTAGTTACCTTTCTTCAAAATTGTTTTACATGACTGTTTATGTTTATTGAATTCTGAAATCATGTTTCAGTTGTCAGAGCTTGTGAATGTGGAAGGCTATAGCGATTGGATACAATTAGTTGCAGAGTTCACTTTAAAGTCCTTGCAGTCTTGGCAGGTTCACTGGTGTTCATAACTTTTAAGAATGTATATATAGTAAGCTTTAATCCAATAGAATGTCCTGCGACTTGAATTTAATTATCATGGTGCCTTGAGCTAATTTATTTTGGAACGGTTAATTGGACTGCATTTACAGTGAGAATTATGTGAGAGATTGTCATACTGCATCTTGAAAACTAATTACGCTTATATCTTTCACTAGTGGGCCAGCAGCAGTGTCTATTATCTCTTGGGGCTTTGGTCCAGACTGGTGACATCTGTACCTTATTTAAAAGGTGATGCACCAAGTTTGCTGGATGAATTTGTGCCTAAAATCACTGAGGGTTTCATCACCTCAAGATTTAACTCTGTACAGGTATTATTTGCTTCTCTTTGAGACTGATGCTTTGATTTGTCTATTGAAATACAATTTATTAAAATTATCCTTTGTCATTCCATTTTCTTTTCTACATTTCCTGTAGGCTGGATTCCCTGATGATCTTTCCGACAATCCACTGGACAATGTGGAACTACTTCAAGATCAACTAGATTGCTTTCCTTACCTTTGTAGATTCCAGGTTTGAAATCTATTCACACACACACACACTCTTAGGTATCCAGCCATAAAGAAAGTCTAGGCTTGAAATTCACTGTTGCTTCCCTTTTAATCTCTCATTTTCCTTTATCAAGCTCTATGGTTCAGTGAGGTGTGAATGACTCCTTCCTTTTCTTGGGTCGCAGTATGAAAATAGTGGCCTCTATATAATAAACACAATGGAGCCTATTCTGCAGTCATATACGGTATGGTTCTTTATCACTGGCAAGACCTCATTTTCCAATTTAGCATTTTGTAGACAATGAATTATAGCATCAATCATTATTTTCAAATGACATGTATAGGAAAGCGCACGAATGCAGACTGGTGACAAAAGTGAGATATCTGTCATTGAAGCCAAGCTTGCTTGGATTGTCCATATTATTGCAGCTATTGTTAAAATAAAACAATGTACTGGTTGTAGGTAAAAGACTTATTCCAGTTACTTTTATTTTGTTTTTTATAGCCAGAAATCTGACTGATGTTTGTTTCAGCATGTACTAATCTATTAGCTATTTTCTTCTGTGCAGTCTGGAGTCACAAGAAGTGCTTGACGCAGAACTTTCAGCTCGTGTTTTGCAACTAATAAATGTCACTGACATTGGGCTACACAGCCAGGTAGAGCAGCTACAGGAGATGTATCTGATTAAATAGAATTGTTGAACTTACATCGAAGTATCAACTATCTGATGCCCTTTCCCCTTGCCCATAACTCTATATGCTGTGCTCTGTGTGTTATGCTCTGTCTCATGTATAAGTTTTAGGGTAAAATCTCTGACCATTTTAGAATAATCTCAGTTCCAAAGGTTGAAGTGATTACCAAGTTGTTCATCTGTTTACGTTTTTCCGTGTATAATATATTCTAAGATCATTATTGAGAACACGATGAAGCATAATGGAACTTTCCTCTGGAAAGTGGGAGATAGGCTTGGAGTTTCATATTGTGTGCTGATAAATAAATCTGATCCGTCATGAGGGCAATATAGCCTAGAGTGTAATTTCTACTGCTGGTAGGTTTAATGCAGAAGGTGCTTGAGAATGGTGGGAAATACATATTTTGCATTTAAGGAAGATATAAGTTGCAGGGTTACTACTTGTGAGCAGCTAGGTGAAAGAGGTCTCTTGGTTTCAGTCAGATGCTGTATGTGAAGACCATCAGGTTGTAGGAAAATATTCTTGTTAGTAGTAGCTGAGTAATTTTTACTCTGCAAATTTGAATGTGAGAATGAATAGTGGTCCATTTCATGGATATTGCTGCTTGAACCTTATTGCACCAAAAATTCAGTTTATTACCACTTTTTTATTGTATGAGTGGTTGCATACTTAATGAGCCCTTGATTTTATTTTGATTCTCATAGGCTGGGCCTCTTGGACTTAATTTTAGCTGTTGGTGCATTGACATTCATTATTCTCATGTTACAAATGAAGTTTTGGTTTCCCAATGGCTTACAATTTTGGTAACCGATGCATCATTGGATATTGACTTATTGCACTATTTTTAGGTTAATTTCACCCTTTCTCATGCTTTAGGTTAATTCTGCGCAAAAAAGGAAAATAAATAATAAAAAAAATAAAAAAAGGTTAAAAAAAGATATCGTGCTTTTCCTCGCATTTGACAATGAGCCAGATGCTTGTAGATCGGGTGGCAACATTCTCACAAGTTTCCTCTATTTAATTTTCATCATTGGATGGACTTGTTTATAGTTGGGAAATCTTTTATTGAGAATCTTTCATGTGGTGAGTTTGTTTCTTAAAATAGCTTTTCATGTCTCGTTTCTTTACTTAAACGTTGCTTGCTTTTCTGTCTTTTTGGCTCTAGCGAAACTTGTCCCTGATAGTATACTCATAAAAAATGAGTAACTGTTGTTTGAAATTTAATTATATGTTCCCTAGAGCATTAAAATTGCTTCTGCTATCAATAGAACGGGGCAGGTAATTACGTTTGTTGTCAAATGTCAAGCATGAGGCCCAAACCATATTCTAGTAATTTTTTGGTCGATTATTGCTAGACTAGATTTTTCACATTTATATCTTCTTTTTTATTTTTTAAAAAATAATTGTAATATACATTTCATTATCTTGGCTTTGGCAGAGATATTGTGAATTGAGTAAGCAAAGACTTGATCGTGCCATCCTCACCTTCTTTCAGCATTTCAGAAAATCTTATGTAGGTGATCAGGCAATGCATTCCTCCAAGGTAATTAAGTTTCTCTTTTTTCTTTCTTATAATTCTTTTTAGATGTTTACATATATTCTTTTGAGACTTTCTTTTTCTGTTGCAGCAGTTATATGCCAGGTTGTCTGAGCTTCTTGGACTCCATGATCATCTATTACTATTGAATGTGATCGTTGGGAAGATTGCTACTAACCTTAAGTGTTATACCGAGGTGATTGCTTATCTTTGTATTCTGTTCACCATATTGTTCTGGTTACCTGTATGATGCTTACATAATTACATTTGTGTGTGTCCTTTTCACAGAGTCAGGAGGTTATTGATCACACGTTAAGTTTGTTCTTGGAGCTGGCATCTGGGTTAGTATTACCATCTCAGTGTATTTCTACACTGGAACCTTTAATTCATTTCATTATTTTATTTTGTTAAATTTGTGTACGCTCCTCAATATTATTTTCTTATTTGACTACTATATTCCACTTGGCAGATATATGACTGGAAAGTTGCTTTTGAAGTTGGATACTATCAAATTTATTGTTGCAAATCACACCGTAATCCCATTTCTAACATTATTTTATTTGTTTTATTATGCTTATTGCTTAGCTTTACTTGTGTTTTTGGAAATTGATAAAGCCTTGTTCTAAAGGTCTGTTTTTGAATTTCTGATTTCAGAGAGAGCACTTTCCTTTTTTGGAAGAATACAGATGCTCTCGCAGCAGAACAACTTTCTATTACACTATTGGCTGGTTGATCTTCATGGAGGAGAGCCCTGTGAAATTTAAGTCTTCGATGGATCCACTTTTGCAAGTACGTGCGGACTTTATCTTCTCTAATGGGCATTTACATTTTGTTGGCCTCAAGGCAATGATCATGATAATGTAATTCATGTTTCGTTTTTGTAATGCTCTTTTTGATTTTTTTATGATTTAAAATCTGTTTTTAAAATAATTTCAAACTTTTGTGCTTTCTGAATCTCATCATGTAAAATTTTTTTCTTGGGGTGCTTGGACCAAAGTCATTGGACCTATTTTGCTTCTCGTTGTTATTGTTCTTGCTATATTGTACTGATGAAATGTACTTGATGATAATCACCATTCTTGTACTCTGATGTGTAATGGAGTCATAATGATGTTTATGGTGCTGTAGGTTTTTATCAGTTTGGAATCAACTCCTGATTCAATGTTTCGCACTGATGCGGTAAAGTATGCTTTGATTGGGTTAATGAGGGATCTCCGAGGCATTGCTATGGCCACAAATAGGTTAGCAGCAATTTCTGAATTGCCTTTTTTTCCCCATTTTTTGATGAATGGTATGGTGATTCCCTTTTTATTTTCATGGTTATCCTTCAGTCGCAGAACGTATGGACTTTTATTTGATTGGCTATATCCAGCGCACATGCCCCTTCTCCTAAAAGGCATCTCACATTGGACTGATACACCAGAGGTATCATTAATTTTTCTCACCTTGAGATAGCTGTGGCAATAGTCCTATATAATTGAGCAAACTTGACGAAGCCTCTGGAATTCTTTTGACTTGTTGCATTATAACATTTAAAATCAAAGATTCTGATGTTTTTCTTCTCTCTGCGGCAAAATCTCTTCACTTTTATTTTCTTTTACTCTGTAATGCTCTTAATGTTGATTAAATATAAATGATGTTGGTCATTTATCACAGGGTGGATGGGAATGTATAGTTAGCATGTTGATTTTTGAGAAGGAAGAAATCTGATTATCATTCCTCTAATACAATTACATCGTTGTATATAAAAAACATTAGTTCACCTACATTGGGCTATTACATGAAACTACCATGAATTAGGAGCTAGAAATTAGGACCGAAATCACAATGAGATTTGTATAAGCTATTTATGGAAAAATATTCCCTAAGCTGGAGCAAAGATACTTAGCTTCCCAAGGTTGTTGCTTTACTTGGGAATCCTTTTGTGAGCATATCTATAAGCTTTTTGGAAGAGGATGCATTGGGAGTGCAAACTTTCCCCATTTCTAGTTTATATTTGATGAAGTGCCATGTTTGGTCCAGTCACAATGCACCGCATTATGGGCTATATTTATACCTTGTTTGTTACCACAATACAACAACAGTTCCTTCACTCCCACGTTTTATCTAAAAGTATTATTCTCAGCCAAATCAATTTGCATATCATGTGAGCCATAGCCCTGAATTTGGCCTCTGTGATAAACTGAGCAACCACTCGTTGTTTCTTACTTCTCTATGTAACTGAATCCCTCCTAAGAATGCGCTGCAACCTGTAGTTGACCTCCTATCTACAATGGATCCAGTCAATCAGCATTCATAAAGCCTCTAATTTCGACTCCTATTATTTTTGGAGTAAGGGACATTTGCCTGATGTGCCTTTCACGTGCCAATAATCCTTATAAACAGCGTCAAGATGTCACTTAAATGGAGCATGGATGAATGAACAAGCGCAAGACATACTGCATAAGTTATGTCTGGCCTTGTATGTGACAAGTTATTCAGTTTTCCAACAAAGAATCTAATCATAGCCTATGCAGCAAGTCAATTCATGCATGTCGGACAATGTATGCAATCACAGAACATCTTTTTCCACTCTTGTTCATTAATGTCGCTTTACTCTTTTTTAGTGCTCGTTTGAAGAATCTTTTTAGAAACCAAGTTTTTGTATTTGTATGCTGGTCATTCATATTATTAATGCACTTTCTCTTCTCCATTTTATTTTAAACATCTTGGCACCCATATGAATTTTATCTTGTGCATCCTCGCCTGCTTTGTATTTGTTATTATATTGAGTTTTGTGGTTTATTATCAGATCTGGTAGGGTGATAAAACTGAACTGTTTTTGCTGAACAGTGGACTTTATTGTTTGACTTAATGCTGCAGGTTACTACTCCATTGCTAAAATTCATGGCTGAGTTCGTGTTAAACAAAGCCCAGCGTTTGACTTTTGACTCATCTTCTCCTAATGGCATTCTGCTATTTCGGGAAGTTAGTAAGCTAATCGTGGCTTATGGATCAAGGATTTTGTCTCTTCCAAATGCTGCTGATATATATGCCTACAAATATAAGGGAATGTGGATTTGTTTCACTATTCTCGCAAGAGGTGATATGAACTATTTTTATTTTCTTTTAAGCTTCAACAATGTTGTGGTTTCCATTCTGTTGCCGTTCTTGTGTTGCATGATATTGTAGTTGACATGCAGTACTCCTGTTTTTGTGTATGATGTTTTTAGTTTTGAATTACATAACAAAAAAAAAAAAAAAAACTAAGTTACTTAAAAAGTTTTAAGGGTGAATTTACTGAAGAATCATGAATACTGATACACTCCGATGCAAGATATGTTACTGTTTCGTTTATCTTACAGCTATTCTTAATTATTTTTAATGAGAAATATTGTTCCTGTAATATACTTGGTATGTCTATCCTCTCAAAAAGGTATTTCTAGACCGATCCATACCCTCTCCGGCCAGGAAATGAAGACCGGCCTCTTGGACTTTGGTTATATTTGATACATATAGGTTCTGTTATCTGGCATGATACCGGGGGCACCGTGATATCTGTATTGGCTGTGTGGCATTAGTTTTGTTTCATATTGATTGAATATTTGTTTGAACAAGCAGCTTTTCACATGCAATAACATCATGAGCTGATTTCATTTTGTTTTCCCAACAAATGGCAGCTCTTGCGGGAAACTATGTCAACTTTGGCGTGTTTGAATTATATGGTGATAGAGCTCTCTCAGATGCACTTGACATTGCTCTGAAGATGACCCTCTCAATTCCACTGGCTGATATATTGGCTTTCAGGAAGGTATGAAGCATGTAGGGATCTTTTGGTATCAAGTTTTGATTGCTGTTTGATTGTTTCTGTACAATAGTTTCTAAATTTTTTCTAAAAAGCTTTTGTGATTGATTGTCATTATGGATGTCAAAGAAATTTGTTGGGACCCTCCCGAAGTAGATGAGATTAGTGTTTAATAAATAATTCAGCTTTTTATTTATTTATCTATATTTTTTAAAGAAGGAAAAAGCAAAAAATAATTAATAAGAGAGCAGCAGGATGGGGCAGAGTCCACCCAGCCATCTTCCCTCTTAATTTCAAGTTGACCATATAAATGCTTTTCTGCGTGCACAATGTTTTGGGGATACATATTTTTTAGAATTATAAATAGAGAAATGTTCCAGATCAAATAAAGAAATGTTCCAGATCAAATAATCACCTTTTGCAAAATCTTTAAACTCTATCTTTAATATAGGGTTGTGAAGTCTTGTGGGTCCATCTGGATCTCTTACATTATATGAAAATAGCTCTAAACCCAGTGATGTGTGTGTTTGATCATAACAGCTGAATGTCCATAAGTTTAAACCGGATTGGACGATCCATTTTGCTCTTTCTTGCTTCAAAAGGAATGGGCGTTATCTAGTATCTTGTCCCTTGACTGTTGAAATTTTAGCTGGTTGGTGTTGCCAATGAAAGGAAAACAAGTTGAATGCCAAAAAATAGGAAGAAACTTTGGGCTAAGTCTATACTTTTGGGATGGTTTTCAATTAGTTTATCGCTTTTGTTTAAGGAGCTGTCCATCATACATACGTAAAGATCTATTTAGGACAGGTTCAGGTTCTCCCTAATTTTTGTGGATGGCTAGTTCTCTCTTTTTTTTTTTTTTTGTGTGTTGGGGGGGGGGGGGGGTTAAAATCTCATTTCATTAATACAAGTTTTCTTTCTTTCTTTTCAAAAGGAAAGAAACAAATGGTAAATAGCTAAATGATATGGTTAGTGTAATACATCAAGATACTGATGGAGTTTTTCTCATTGATTTATTTTCTCCATTGAGAAAATGTTTTCTCTTGCCATAGTGCATTACAAAGTTACAATGCTTGGGTCCACATAGGATTTGTTGTTTTGTTTATTTCTTTTAGAAGAGCCAGGTCTTTAATTGCATTGTTTTTTTTGTTTGTTGAAATTCTTGGATTAGATACTTTTAGATACAACTAGGATGAGAAAACCTGGAATGATTAGAAATTGGAGCAGTGAAATTATGGGTTGATGTTCAGTGTATTTGCAAAACGTGGAAACTGAATGAAAGAAAGTGATAAATACTAGCCCTATTCTAACAGAATTCATCTCTTTAGAGGAAAGGTATCATCACACACAGATTTTGTAGCACCAAAACAATGCAACTTTTCCTTTTATTATCGTTCAATATATTTGAAAGAAGTTATTTAAATGCTTTATAGACTCGTAAGCAGTTAACTCTGATCATGAGAAGTCTGGACGAGTGAAAGTCCCACTGCATTAACACTGCTAACTTGCCATTCTTCACAACCACAGCACTTCAATACCAACAAGACACTGCTGCCCCAAACCCCATCGCTCTCCCGAACCCCAGGAGAAGAAGAAATGTCCCATTGCATTAACATTTCTAACTATTCATATTTGAAAGTTTGAAACTGCTGATCTCACGTCATCAGCCACTATGTTTTGCTTCCCCATTGCCATTCTGCTTGTCTTGAGCTCTATAGACGGTACTTGGTGACTGACATCATTTGACCTCTGTTCTCACTAATTATAAAGATTTTCTTCATATCTTAAAGGTTTTATTTTCTCTGTGCCTTGAGTTACTTACACAGTGGTTGCAACCTCCAAATATGTTCACTCTTTACCCCCAAAAGAAGAAAAATTAATGCAAACAATGCCAGAGTTTTCAGATTTAGGAAAGAATTATGATGATGACGCTGTCATTGCCACAGCAGTCTTTCAATTCTGGACAAAGACGTTGGGCCATAAAGATAGCTATACTTTCTTGTGATATTGTCATATTAATGGCCTGTTAACAATAAGATATTTAGAACAATGAAGTTAAGTGTTCACATTCCTTAACCCATGCAAGTATGTATAGTGTGAAAGATAACTGAATCTATTAATAATAATGCTTTTAAGATGATTTGGAGCAAGTTAAATGTGTATACTTGGTTCCTTTAATGAATCTTTTTGATTGCAGATTACTTTGTTATTTAGTTTGTATAATTTCTGTTTCTTTGCAGTTAACGAAGGCCTACTTTGCATTCTTAGAGGTTTTGTTCAGCAGCCACATCACATTTATTTTGAATTTGGATACAAACACCTTTATGCATATAGTTGGTTCTCTTGAATCTGGTCTTAAAGGTCTGGATACGAATATCTCTTCACAGGTATGTATTAATGTTCAATCAGATTATTTATGATCCGTCCTCTCTTTCCTCTGAAGGAGTCTTGTGTTAATTTTTTGAATGAGGCTTCCTTGATGTCTTTTGATGATATGGTCCTTTAGCATTAATTTTTTACTGCTGTCCAGAGTACATTTAGACCATGTTTGCGACCTTTTAGGGTGTTCTTATTTTCATGGATGACTTCCCTAGTTTGCATCTCTTCTTTGTAATAGAAGTTTCTTTGTTTCCTATCAACAAAATTTCAAAAAAAAAAAAATCAAAGTAGTATTTAAATTCCCCCCCCCCCCCTCTCTCTATCTTCCTCTTTCATTTTTGAAGTGCCAAGAATTAGTTGGTTCAGTAGAATGCAAAAAGTATGGTTTTTTCTTTGGTGATGTGTTTTTTTTTTTTTGGGCCCCTCTTTACCAGAATTGCTAGTTAATAATGGTAAACTTTGATTCTGTCTTATGAATAGGACTATAGGAGGCAAGGGAAATAGAATGAGTTCATATTCTAATCTTGTGTATTTCTACATAACTAAGTGTGAATGTATAGTAAATACATGACCTCTCACTTTTATAAATCTTCAGTCCGATTATTATAATTAATGTACCCCTGGCATCGGATCATATCATAATGGATCTTTTGGGAATTTGTTAAAATTTTCTTTTATCTTTAACTGAAAAAAAAAAAAAGATACAAGAAATAATAAGAGAAATAAAAAAAAGAGACAAGATATTAAAGAAACGGATTATCATAAATATATTTGATCAAGAAGGATCAATAAGCATTTCATTTGGTTCTACATTTCTTGAGCTTATATGCAGGTAAATGCCCAAAAGTAGCACCATGTTATCTGTTTATGTCCTTTCCGGTTTTCATTGCAATGTCTTCTTTCAGTGTGCTGCTGCTGTGGACAATTTGGCCGCTTTCTATTTCAATAACATAACTATGGGGGAAGCACCCACCTCACCTGCTGCAGTTAATCTTGCAAGACACATTGTAGAGTGCCCCACTTTGTTTCCAGAAGTAAGTATAGAGTTGTATATGTATATATATATATAGTAATGTTTACTAATAGAAACAAGATATCCATTGTGATAAAAAATTAGTGGCATACATAGTAAAGCAGCTATCTACGTGAAAATACCTGAACACGGAAAAATAGAAAATAAGAAAAATGGAAACAAGAGCTAAAATCTTAAAAATTGAAACCAAAACAGCATTCCAATATATAATTCTATATAAAAGCCCCCCTTTGCAATAGCCTCTGAAAAAAACCTTTAATTTTTGTCCATCCAGCAAAGTACACCATCTCCTTGTAACTTAAGCCCAAAAAAGCTAAGTGAATGATTTCTTTTGTTGTGTTTTTAATTCAAAGAGTCAAAAAAACTTTTATTAATGGCTAGAGGGTGAGCAGGATGTCAACAGAAACTAGGAACAAGCAGAAGGAGCTCAAAAAGATCTAGACTGTATAAATCAGCTCTTACAATAACTATGAGCAACTAACAAATCTGAATTAAAACACAAAATGACCTGAAACTCCTCAGCAGTTTTAGTGCATAAAGAAATATGAGGTACCCTGGAATCAGCTCACTCCACAAAACTTTCGCAACTTGTCTATTACCGAGGATGTGAAAGTGTTTCATGAGAAAAGAGCTTCAATGTGCTGTAGTGATGCACCAAGTTTGCACACATAAATTAGTTTATACTGCAAACTTAAAGCAATGCTGCAGTGGCAGTGCAAGGACAAGGATAGTCTAGTTAAGGCTTAGATTTCTCTGTCATTTAAGTTCCTTAAACAGTTGGAGTATCAGTTAACCGTAGGAAGCTGTGGAAAAGCTGGGTGAATGGTTAAGGAGCCAATTAATTTTAAGGTGCTGAGTTGGTGGATAGTTTTTGAAATGAGAATAAAGAAGGCATGAATGTGGCCAATATGGTTTTGTTTTTTCTCTCTTCATTTTCTTTATTTCATTCCAAATTCAACTATGCTTTGGGGGACAGAGGCTGTTTTTATCTCTCTTTCGCTTTTTTTGCAACTGAGAATTTTGTGAATTCCTCTTTATTCTTCATTTTGCAAATGAGAATGTTTTCAGATAGTATTATGGTTTTCTGTTTGTATTTCATATGTGCCGTTATTCTTTTTATGACTTTTAATTATTTTTCTTTTGTGGTGGGTTTCTGGTTCACCTTAGTTGTAGAACAAGTTTTTATTGTTAAAAAAGATTTTTTTTCCCTAAAGAAATTAAATTAAATTAAATTAAATGTATCCAAATTCAACTATCTTATCGGAATTTTACTGGAGTTCGAGTTGCATTTTTAAGTCAGACGTAATGTGACAAAAATATTTACCTCATAGCACATGCCATGGCCAAGAAGCAGCCAGCCATTCCCATATGGCCTTTCTTCACTGGATGACACTGAATCCTATGTTAATCAGAATGTGGATATATATTCCATAAAATTTTTTTTTTGGCATTATAGAGTGGATATACCCTGGAAATAAGTGCCTCTTACATTAACTATCTAGTTCCATATAATGTCGTTATATGTTTGACAGGAAAAGTTCTAAAGCTAGAGTCTTTGACTGCAAACTCTTGAAAGTGTAGGTTTGTTCGTGCTAGAAGATATATGAGCACTAGAATGAGTTTAGTTTGGTGTTGAGATTATCTCTTTGTCAACTTGCTTTTCTCATGTATATATAATTTTACGATGATTAATGGAACCATGGTGCATTTTATATTATTTTTCCCTTTCTTTTAATGCAGATTTTGTGCTGTTACCCCATTTTTTCTCATAGTGCTTCCTTTTATTGAATCTCTGGGTGAGCTAATTTCTTCTCTATGCAGATATTGAAGACCTTATTTGAGATTGTTTTGTTTGAAGATTGTGGCAACCAGTGGAGTCTAAGCAGACCTATGTTAAGCTTAATTCTTATTAGCGAACAGGTGATTGTTTATAGCATCTAACTACATAATTGTTCTTTTACTTCCTATATTACTCTGTACACTTCTGTATCATAAAGATCAGATACTGCTATTTGAATAATTGATTTGTTTAATATATATAATTTGCCTGTATATGCTCCTCATCGAACATCATCATAAAATTCCTGTCATTCTACAATGGAATGACAAGTTGTATTGGTTGTCCGGTAGTTCTTATGTATGTCATTTTACATGCATCCGTGTTTGATCTCTGGCAGCTTTGCATACCTCATGTCACTTACATCCTTGTTCCAATAAGTTAACCTTTTTTGTAATAATTAGTGAGTAAAATTTGGAAAATGATTATTCGGGTGTCACTTACATCCTTGTTCCAATAAGTTAACCTTTTTCGTAATAATTAGTGAATAAAATTTGGAAAATGATTATTAGGTAAAGCGGTTGGACAATTTATGATTTTTCTTAGTTGGTTCAGACGACCATGCAAGACCTCAAATCTAGTTTTTTAACAATATAAGATGATGACTGTTTATACAAGGTTTATGGTAACCTGTAGTCATAGTCACAAACCTTGGTATGGTAGTTACATGACCTCTTAAAATAGATGGGTAGAATAGCAGCACAAGACACTTAAAATAGATGGGTAGAATAGCAGCACAAGACAAATTTGTATGCCACATAACATGCATGTTTTATATGCATTCTCGCAACTGTCTTATTCTGTACTTGACTGTGAGAACTAAAATTCACCTGCAGGTATTTTCTGATCTGAAAGCTCAAATTTTGGCTTCACAGGTAAGTTAAACAAAACTATTTATATGTTGAAAAATTGGTGGTATCAATTTCTTTTCCCTGCTCCAATATTGTCTAATTCTTAACATGATTCATTTGCCATGTATCTTGCAGCCAGTCGATCAGCATCAACGTCTCTCTGTTTGTTTCGATAAACTAATGGCTGATGTTACTCGAAGTTTGGATTCAAAGAACAGGGACAAGTTCACACAGAATTTGACCGTATTTAGGCATGAATTTCGTGTAAAATAGCTCCAAACCATTTGTGTAAAATGGAAGTGAAATGTACTGCTGATGATGTTTGATTAATCAAATCCCTCTGTTCAAGCAAGAGTTTCATGTCTTAAGTACTTCAAACTATAGACATGGATTCTTTGGGCATGGACAGGAGGTCCAGCACGGTGTTAGTTTTGTTGGCCTGGCTTGAGGACGGCAGGGATTCTTCGCAGTATGTTGGTGTGACATTGGGATAAGTTTTGAATGAAACTTTTTTTGGTGGTATTTTGTAGAATTATTGCATTTGAAGGGGGCAGTGTACCAAAAGAAAACTTAGCAGGCAGGTATTGCCATTCCAAGATGCGACTCCCAAGGTTAGGTTTTGCAGATGTTAGCGATAGGGTGTGAAATTTGGTTGGGGATGGCCAAAAATGCAACTGGATTAAATTCTTTTTAGAAGAAGATAGATGCAAAAAAAGAAAATCATTCATAGTGAGGCTTATCATGTTTGAGAGATCAGGTAAATTCTGTAAATTTAACCTCTACATAATTCATTTGTATCTGTTGATAATAGAATAGAAAAGAAAGGAAAAGAAAATTTACTTGAATGTTGGCTTTTTTTTCTTTTTTTTTTTTTGGGGGGGGGGGGGGGAATTTTCATATTATCTTCACCTGTCTCAATACTCTCTTTTTGGAGACACCTACCATTTTTATTTTTACCCAAAAATGTTCGCACTTTTCTAATTTCCTCACATCAGTTCCCCAAATTTAACAGAACTAAAATCTGATCATCAAACATAGGAGATTGGCTCACCCATCAGTTTGTTTATGGTATGTTACTTTACCAGACGGGTTTGAGAATGGTCATAATATTCTTCAGTGCAAATTTGTAAAATGTCTTCAATTAATTTGTTTAGCAATTTCCATCAAACTTGTTCATCAAAAACATTTAAGATTTTATGATTTCGAACCCAAGAGAATCGATCATGAGCAAACAATTGGGATATTTGTAGATATGCCAGTGTCATTCAGTGATTAATTTGTATGTTAATAATTAATAATAAAATCAACTAATATCACACATAATTATATACAGTTAATGGGGGCATCAATAAGTATATTAATTGAGTAAACATAATATTATTGATAAATCATAGGATGATGGTATTTTCGCTTCTATGCTTAAAAATGAAGCTTTTTCAATTGATTGCATTTAAATTTGGATTGGCTAATTTGCTATTCTTGATGTTTACGTCTTAATAGAAGTGCTTTTTTTATCATCTTAATGGCTATCAATTCACTTAATAAACGTGACTTTCTTCTTGTAATCACTTCTCCATTACACCAATGAAATGTGCAGTAAGTCAGAACATCATAATCAAGAAACAATATCTGGCAATGGACATAAAGAAAAGTAGCATTTAATGGCCTAATTCAAGTGAGGTTATTCATCAAAAAGCAGAAACTGCAAAGACAGTTAAATTTGGTGATTTCAAGTGCTAGTAAATAACCGGCAACAAAGGTCACAACCTGGTTGTTTTACGATAATTACATGGAAGTTTTCACAGATGTGTTAGGAGTTGGGATCACCCCTATGGTAGGCAATTTCAATGTTTCAGTATCAAAAGATTTCCCCATGCCCACAAAAGTGGAGAAAAATTTACGAAGATTTCATCTACAGACAATAAACTGATCTAGGTTTCCATCGAAAACCTTACCTTTTTACGAGAACTTTTACCTTCTTTCTCAAGGACTCTGGACTTCTTAAGGCATGATCTTATGTTGAATCCAGGCAATTCTGTTGCACATGATGGAGAGGAAACAAGAATCTTGGATTCTCTCTCATCTTGCAAAGGATCAAGCCAAAATTTGACATCTGCTTTACCAAAGGCAATCTTCTTCCTCTTTGCATATTGGTAAGCAGCCATAGCATCAAGCTGGTGTAAGAAGGCTACTTTAGCGGAGCCAGTGTAGAAGTAGACTTTTGTGTTCAAACAATCTATCATACCAAATGGACTAAACTTTTTTACCAGCTCCTCCTTGGATGGCAGACTAAAATCCTTTGGGAACTTCATCAACAAAGATCGAGAAACAGCAAGAGTTGGAACTTCTGATTGTTGTCCCACATTTGAATTGACCGCTGAAGAAGTAACAGGTTTTAAGAGCTTCTTCTTCTTCTTCTTAAAGCTGTACTTGGATGGCACACTACTGCAGTGCATCATCTTGTGTTCGTCAGCAGTACGATGAGAATGTAAATTCCAGGTTCCTCTGGTTACAGTACTTGTGTCATTAGTATGACTTCCGATTATGTTATTTGACATGGATTGAGCAGGAGGAGTTTGCATCAGCTTCTCAGTAATATCATTATCATAAGATATCAAGGTGCGATGATTTTCCATCATGGATCCACAATCTTCTGGCTGCTGGACATTGGCAGAAGGTATATGGGTTCCACGGTTGTCAACCGTCTGAACAGTTTCATCTGGATTCTGAACTGTAGAGATTTTAATAATCTTCTGGTTGTTACAATGAGATGTTGTGTATTTTATTAGGGAAAGATAGAGAAAATTCAGATCCAAGTCCGTCAAGCTACTTGCTGAAGTTTGAGACACAATAGCAGAGGGACTTTGAGTCTTGAAGTCCAGTTGGGATCCGGAAAAAAAAGACTTGAATAAGTCTGACTCACATCCAGTTATATCTCTTAGAATATGACCACAAGCTTCAGTGAAAGAGAAAGACATATCCGTTGCCATGGTATTGAATAATTCACAAAGACTAGAAAAAGCATTTCCTAAAATGGAAGTATCAGAAAGAATGGCTTTGAATCCTTCATTACTTCTCCAAAGATAAGCATCAGCTCTATTTAATGAGAAAGACAAAGAATTGTGTAGCTTTAGAGGTGGTTCAAAATCAGAAGAAGATTGGTCAAGCTGCCTCTTTAGACCTAGGCAGTTAATAGGGCTTCCCAGAGAAGGTACAATGGGAAGAATAGCGTTCCCTTTTCCTCCACCACAAACTTTAATGTCCTGCCGAAACATAATATAGCCAGGATTAAAAATTCGAGCTTCATCCCTTTCAATCAAGTTGTCAGAGGTACTTTCACAGGACAGACTACTAAAGCTAAGAAAGTTCCAACTTCAAAGTATTCAGACATTCCCCATCTATATAAAATGTATCTAGAGCACAAATTTGGAATTTTACCATCATGTCTTGAAATGGTTGTATCTTCTGTCGTTCAGTTTCACTCGTCGAACAGACTTCAAGCTGATCTTTGCCCCAACGGCTTAAAGACACTTCTGGAGAAATATCGCTTATGTTGCTTCCATTGGAAGAACAAGCTAACATGTTATCTTCCCCTTTCTCAGAGAATTCCGGACAATCCTCGCCAGCATCCAAAGCAGCTGGATCTGCTTCTACAAATGAATAGATAGGTATTCACACAAAAGAAACTTATGAACAGCGAATCTATTGTACGCTTTCATTCTACAGTAGCACCTCAATCCCAAAATATCCTTAGTAGAATGCTAAATCAAATTAAGCTAGAAAGTAAAGCTCCAAACTAATTGACATAATTAATCAATTAATTACAAAGAACCCTATTTGTTGTTGTTTCATTTACCAAATGAATTTGAATCCATTGCCGGTCGCTTTTATATATTTTTTAGTGAAAAAAAATTAAAAATAATAAAAAAAAATCGCAAACCAGAAGCTGGGCCGAAAAAATGACGGCGAAAAGCAGTAAACTGAGCAAAGGCATTAGCAGCGTCAAGATAATCGACAACTTCGATCCAAGACGAAACCGCCGCGCTGCGAGCAAAACCCAAAACCTCTCGAGGCCGAAACAAATCGGAACGACGCCGTTCTTCTAAGCTCGACAAAACATTTTTGCCGGACCGCTTCAGGGCGCGATTCAGCAAGTCGTCGTTCGTGCACTTGCGGACGAGGGACTTGAAATTGGGCTCGAAAGAAACCACTTCCGATTCGATGAAATATCGACAGCGAGGGCAGTTTTGGGAATTAATATTACTGTTGTTGTTGTTGTTGTTGTTGTTGTTGAAGGAGACTAAGACGCCGAGAGAGTCTTGTCTGATAACAACACCAGGCCACCATTGGTGAGGATACACTACTCTTGCCCACACCATCTCTCCCCTCTCAAATTTTGAATTTCGCTCCTCCTTCTCCATATTTTTCCTTTTCTCGTTAATTTTTCTTCCCTTTCTTCTGTTCTGTTTCTGAAATTATTTATCCATTCATTCATCCTATTACTTTTAATTTGGCGGGAATTTGCCGATTTGCCGCCGAATTGAATTAGAGGAAATGGCTATAATGGCCCACTCAAGCAGTCTCAGCTCTAAACAGTATATGCAGGAGGAGTTCTAAAGTGTATCTTACCCACCGTAACTGACTAATAAATGTATAATATATGTAGTTAAATTTAATAATATAATTATAATTTTTCTAGTAATTTTTTAAAATAAATACATATATGTTATTACATTATTTATTTATTATATGAAAAATATAGTGCCTGTGCTGTATTCTAAAATTTTTCTTATCACACATACATGTATTTAATAGGATTAATTTTGGAACACTCTCCTCTAACTATTTTTAAATAGTTATCTCTACTTTTAAAAATCTAAATTTACCCCATATTTTTATTAAAAAGACGAAAAAAATTTATTAATTCAGCCTCATTTTTTTCATTATATTAATGTCTTTGACTAAATAATAGGATGATTTAAAGTTTTCAAAAAAAAGTAAAGTAATTTAAAAATAATCAATTTATAAAAGAAATAATTTGAAATCCACCTTCTCTAATTCATGGACTCTTTTCTCTCTCGCTTCGCTTCTTTCTTCTTGTCTCTACTCTTTCTCATTTTCTTAACAACGACAAGACACAAAAAACCATTGGAAGGAAATATAAGAAGCAGTACCAAAGCTAGGTTCACGTTATGGGAGAAATTAAAATATGTGGCTGTGATCAAGAACTATGAGAAAATCGTGGTTTACAAATGTTCTTTTCTTTTCTTTTTTTTTTAATTTTCCATTCTTGAATATAATTATTGAAAATAGAAGGCTTCAAATTTAGAATTTTTTTAAAAAAAAATCTCCGGATTCTCCCTTGTTAAAAATATAAGAGTAGTCTGAGTTTAAGATTAGTATCTAAAATCTAACATTTAATTAACTATAATCATTTAAGTGAAGCAATTCTTTCATATTTGTTTCAAACAAAACGGAATTACGATTTTGGTCGAAATGCATTTCACTCCTGAAGGATGCAAGTAGAGTCGAAAGAGAGAAAGAAATATGAGAAAGAAAACTAATAAATACAGAGGAAGAGGAGAGTGAGAGGTAACATTAAATTAAAGAAATATTAAAACAGATGAAAGGTAAATCTTATTGTCAATATTTTGTAGGGAAAATTACAGATTCTTTTCCAAAATATAAGGTAAAAAATTTATACATAAATTTAAATGAGCAGTGACATTTACCCGGGCTCTTAAAATTTAAAAAGACTATACTTAATGCTCTTATCCTAATCAATTTAATTTAGTTTATAATGAAAAAGTCTATTTAATTTATAATGAAGAAGTCCTTATTATCCATAATCAATTTAAGTTATTTTACAAACAGTAAGCAACTACCAAAATAAAAATTTTTTTGTGTGTGTGATATGACAATATTATCCTTGTTAAGTTAAGTTAATTACTTAACATACGTTCTATTTGTTTAGAATTTCCCCATATACATAGGCTGTTTGTACATTAGCTTTGATTTTAAAGTTTAATTGCATAATAAGATAATTTCATTTTATTCCATTTTCATCACATAATGGATTATTGGTTAGTTTTATTTATATAAGACAATATATTCTCATTGATAACATATATAATAGGTTTCACCAAATTTTCAAACACTGTATTACCCAATTTGTTTACATTTTTCAATAAAAAGCCAATAAAATATGAAAAAAAATCAAAAAAAAGTAAAAAAAATTAGCTTAATTTATTAACAATGATATTGTCATGGCACATACATAATATTTAGTTTTCATGAATGTCTACAGTTTGTAAAATAACTTAAATTGATTACTCGTAATATAAACTTCATCGTTAGAGGATGACAATGTAGCATTTTTAAATTTGAAGGGAGTAAGTATCATAACCATTTGAATTTGAGTGTAAGTGTTTTTAACTTATATTCGAGTATAGGAAATGCGTAATTTTCCCATATTTTGAATTCAATCAAATCTTGTATTATAAAAAGGCTAAATTTATTTATTTATTTATTTATTATTGTTATTAATTGGGAGCGAATTTTCCCGAGTTGCCGCCAAATTGGTGCTAATTGGCGCGGGGTGTATGGCCCAATTATGAGAGCACATGCCCACATGCTATTACTAATTTTTTTTTTCCCAAAGCAAAAAATATTACTGAGTGCATAGATTATCTGAAAATTTTCAACTACAGACTTGCAGATGATGTCAATTGTAATATACAAATCTTGCAGCTGATACTTTAGTTTGCAACTTCTCTTGGGAATTTCTATGGGACTGCTGCATATTTTATAACTTGGAAGGCCATAGCTTCGCTGCTAGTTCATTTTACTATAAATTTCACTACATTGGTCATGGTTGCTTGATACCCTCACTGATAGCTATCCCTTGTTCAATTAATGAACATTTGTATGGTAACACCCCAGCTCCGAGGCCAAAATAATCTAAATCACTTCCATCACAATTCCAATCACCTACTTAGAAAATTAACTCTATACACAATTAAAATCCACCTCCTCGTGGGATCGACACTTGTCACCATTAATCTATTCTACAATAGAGTCGTGCACTTGCGAGTTTAATAAAATTTACACAACAACAATTGTCAATACAAATTGTTCCAAATGGAACAAAATGAAAGAATGTCTATGCATACCCAATTTATAGACATAGTAAACACCCTAAGAGGCTTAGGAAAAACTTTTTCGAATAGCAAGAAAGTCAAGAAAATCATTAGGTCACTTCCAAAAGAATGAAAACCTAAGAGGCGCCAAAAACTTAAATACTTTACCTATTGATGATTTAATTAGCTCTCTCATTTCATATGAAGAAGACTTGGTAGCAGAAAAAGGGCATGAGGAAAAAAAAAAAAGTATTACTCTTAAAGCTTCAAAACATGAGAGTGATGAGGAAAACGAGCTGAATGATGAGGAGATGGCTATGCTGACTAGAAGATTTAGAAAATTCTACAAAAAAACTAGTGAGCAGAGAAAGTTCAGAAACTTCAAGAACCAAAAGGAGAAGAAGGAGCAAATCACTTACTATAAATACAAAAAGCCTGGACACATACGGTCTGAATGTCCTCTTCTCAACAAGTTCAAGTAGAAAGCAATGGTAGCCATATGGGATGATAGCGATGAGGAAACGAGTGATGATAAAGAGTATCAAGAAATGACAAATCTAGCTCTCATGGCAATCAAGGAAAAGTCATTTGATGAACTTGATGAGGTAAGTGATCTTCCAACATATGATGAGTTACATAATGCTTTTAAAGAATTGCATGATGAGTGGATAAAAATTGGTAAAAAGAATACATTCCATAAAAAGAAAATACTAGAACTTACAAATGAAAAGGATACCTTCGAAAAATGCAATAATTCATTGAATGAGAAGATAAAGGAATTAGATTTAGACAATAAAATTTTGCATGATAGAATTGCATCTCTTAAAGGTAAAGAAAGTACTTCATATGAGCACGAAAAGTTACATGTTGATGATTTGATAAAAGAAAATGAAGTGCTTAAGATGAAGAATAATGAGCTAAATGAAATTGTGCTAAAATTCACAAATGGGCAAAAGATGTTAGATAACTTGCTTAACTCACAAAAATATGTGTTTGACAAATGAGGTATTGACTATAAGCCAAATTTGAAACAAAAGTATTATAGAAATTATTTTGTGAAGAGTACCTCCATTAATAATAAGCACGTTGTATGTCATTATTTTAATCAAGATGGCCACATGAAAAATATATGTCTAGTGAAAAGAAATGCATATTATGGTGTGAAATGTGTTTGGGTTTCAAAAGGAATCATTACTAACATTCAAGGACTCGAGAAGTTTGGGGTACCTAAAACTTTGAAACTTTTTCTTCAGGGATCAAAGAAAAAGAAAAATAAGTGGTACTTGGACAATGGATGTTCAAGACACATGATTGGGAATTACTCTTGGTTTTCATGTTTTACCAAGATCCAGAACGGTCGAAACGTTTCTTTTGGTGATAATTCAGAACGAAAAATCATTGGTATTGATAATGTCAGTAATGTATCCTCTACTCGTATTGAAAATGTGTGTTTGGTTGAAAACTTGAAACACAATTTACTTAGCATTAGTCAATTGTTTGATAAGGGTTACAAAGTTGTTTTTTTTATAAGAATAGATGTGTTATTGAGAATGCATGTGATGGTAAGATATTGTTTGTAGGAAATAGATGTGTTAATGTTTATACCATTGATATAGATTGTTCATCTACACATGATAAATGTTTTTCCACACTGCATGATGATTGTTGGTTATGGCATAGAAGGCTAGGACATGCAAGCATGAATTTAATTTCAAAGATTTCCAAAAATGATTTAGTTAAAGTTTTTCCAAAAATCAGTTTTCAAAAAGATAAAATTTGTGAAGCATGCCATATTGGTAAACAAATCAAAACCTCTTGTAAAAGCAAAAATCATATTTCTACTTCAAAACCTATTCAATTACTTCATATAGATTTATTTAGACCTTCAAGATATGCTAGCTTAAGTGGCAAGTATTATGCTTTTGTAATTGTTGATGATTTTTCAAGATAGACATGAGTATTATTCTTAACTAATAAGGATGATGCTCTTGATGCTTTTAAACTGTTTTGTAAAAAAATTCAAAATGAAAAAAGGTCAGGTATTACAGGCATCAGGAGTGATCATGGAGGAGAGTTTGAAAATCATACATTTGAAACCTTTTGCAACAATTTAGGCATTGTGCATCATTGTTAAGTGTTAGAAAGTGTATATTTATAAAGGAGAAAATCGTCATTTTATACTTCAAGTTTTACTGACATTCCTACTTTTATGTATTAAGCTTGTTGTGATTTAATTATGTGTGTTTTATTTTAATTAAGTATTTTATGTATTTTAAAGGCATCATGATCATTTCACAATGAACGAGAAATCAGACGGCAAAACGGACATCACTTTTGAACTAGGGACAGTAAAAAACCTTAGGAGGAGCATAAGAGGAAAAATATTTTTGTTCACATGTATAGTACTGTTCATGACACTGTTCACACATACAGAACGATGACGTGGCATTTACTGATGAGGTGTCACAATTCAATTAGACAAAATTCTTATGCACTATTAATCGGTGACGTGGAAGCATGTTAGTGGACTAAAAATTACGCGTACGGTACATGCATATACACATGATTATTTTCAAGCAAACTATGTCATTGTTCAAACCACGTGGTCAAACTGTGTCACTGTCCAAACCGCGTGATCAAACCGCGTACTGTTGACTGATGACGTGGCGTAATCCTGAGCATTCAAACTGTTTTTAATCCGATGGCCATGATTTACTCAATGTATCTATAAAAAGGGAGCCTCTCCCTCCTAATTTAATATCTCTGAACTCATTTTTGAGCTTCATTTTCTGTAATTCCTTCTCCATCTTGTATTTTCTACGTATTTTAATAAATTCTCATTTTATCCTTAGTTCAATTATGAGTAGCTAATTTTCTTTTAAGCTTGGGTTGAAGGTGAAGTCTCAACATGTACCATGGGCTTTATTTGGTAAATTTACTTTCTCTTCCCTTTAATTTTTGTGGATGTTTTCACTTTTCGTCGGAAGATAGTAATATTCTTGTCTAGATACTGCTCTGATTTAACCGGCTCCCTAATAAAAGGTTATTACTATCTGGCACGATAAGCCCTTAGCCCAAAAAGTCAGGAGTCACAATAATTAGCAATGCAGATAATGAATTGATACCCACTAGAGTAACTACAAGATGACGTGTATGCATTGATTATGGAAAGTTAAATTCTGTCACACGTAAAGACCATTTTCCTTTACCATTTATCGATCAAATGCTTGATAGATTAGTAGGCCATGAATTTTATTACTTTTTAGATGGCTACTCAGGATATAATCAGATTCCCATAGCACCGAAAGATCAAGAGAAAACCACTTTCACTTGCCCTTTTGGCATATTTGCATATACGAGAATGCAATTTGGATTATATAATGCACCTGCTACATTTCAACGATGCATGTTAAGCATTTTTTTTGATATGGTTGAACGATTCCTTGAGGTCTTTGTGGATGATTTTTCTATTTTTGGTAACTCATTTGATCAATGTTTATATCATCTAACACTAGTTCTGCAGAGATGTATCGAGAAAAATTTGGTCTTGAATTGGGAGAAGTGTCATTTTATGGTAAACCAAGGTATCAATCTTGGTCACATCATTTCGAGTAAAGGTATTGAGGTCGATAAAGCCAAGTTGGATCTCATTTCCAATCTTCCTCCACCTGAAATAGTCAGAGAAATAAGATCTTTCTTTGGGCATGCTAGTTTTTATAGACGTTTCATTAAAGATTTTAGCAAAGTTTCTAGACCCTTATGCAATCTACTTGCTAAGGATGTATCTTTTGTCTTTAATGATTCATGTCTTGTGGCGTTTGAAAAACTAAAGCATTTGTTGACAACATCACCTATCATTCAGCCCCCAAACTGGAGCTTACCATTCGATCTCATGTGTGATGCATCTGATTTCGCATTAGGAACAGTATTAGGACAAAGAGTAGATTGAATTCCCCATGTCATTTACTATGCTAGTATGACATTGAATTATGCACAATTGAACTATTCAACCACTGAAAAAGAAATGCTAGCAGTAGTGTATGCATTAGAGAAATTTCGATCTTATCCATTGGTTGTAAAATAATTGTATTCACAGATCATGATGCTCTTAAATATCTTCTCACAAAGAAAGATGCAAAAGTTAGACTAATTTGTTGGGTGTTGCTTTTGCAGGAGTTTGACTTGGAATTCAAAGATAAGAAAGGGATAGAAAATGTTGTGGCTGACCATCTGTCTCGTCTCTATTTCGACATAATTACAGAACCCTTAACATTAAATGAGTCATTTCCAGATGAGCAATTGATGAGTGTGGAAGTATTACTGTGGTATGCTGATATAGTTAATTATCTTATTATATGTAAACTTCCAGAATATTGGACCAAGCAAGACAAGGCTAAATTTTTTGCGAAAATAAAGAATTTTTTCTGGGATGACCCTTATCTGTTCAAATATTGTGCAGATCAAATTATTAGACGATGTGTCCCAGAAAATGAATTTCAAAACATCCTTTTGTTTTGCCATGAACAAGCTTGTGGAGGTCATTTCAACGCTAAGAAAACAGCGACTAAAGTTCTACAATGTAGTTTCTATTGGCCAACTATATTTCGAGATGCTTACACCTTTTCCTTTTCATTTGATAGGTGTCAACAAATGGGGAGAATTACACGAAGGAACATGATGCCACTAAATCTAATTTTAGTGGTTGAGATTTTTGATGTGTGGGGTACCGACTTTATGCGACCTTTTCCCCCTTCTTTTGGGCCATCAATACATATTAGTTGCTGTTGACTATGTATCGAAATGGGTAGAAGCAATTCTATGTAGAACCAATGATCACAAAGTGGTGATAGGGATTTTGAAAAGCAACATTATTTCTCACTTTGGATTCCCTCGAGCAATAATCAGTGATGGTGGTGCCCACTTTTGCAACAAATCATTCAAAGCACTTTTGATAAAGTACTCCATCACTCATAAAGTGGCGACCCCGTATCATCCGCAAACCAGTGGCCAAGTTGAGCTCTCCAATTGAGAAATAAAGCACATATTAGAAAAAACGGTGAGGCCAGACAGAAAAGATTGGTCACTAAGACTTGATGATGCATTATGGGCATATAGAACGGCTTTCAAGACTCAGATTGGGATGTCACCCAACAGGCTAGTGTATGGAAAAGCTTGCCACCTATCTGTGGAACTCAAGCATTGTGCGTACTGGGCCATCAAGAAATTCAATTTTGACATGCAGCGAGCTAGCTCAGAAAGAAGATTATAGCTGGCAGAACTTGAAGAAATTCGCAATGATGCATACGAAAATGCCAGGGTTTACAAGCAGTGAATGAATCTTTTATGACAAGCAAATTTTGACAAAATCTTCCACTCTAGGTCAGAAAGTACTTCTATTCAATTCTCACTTGCACCTATTCCCAGGGAAGTTACGCTCTCGATGGTCTGGCCAATTTATTCTTTATACTGTTTTTCCACATGGGGCAATTGAAATTAATGACCCAAGGAATGATGTCACTTTTAAAGTTAATGGTCAAATATTAAAGCCATATCTAGAGTACCAACCACATAGAGAGGACACTGAAATAAATTTGAGTGACCCACCAATTTAAATTGAGTTTTTTCTTTCTTTTCGGTGATGATTTTTTTCTTTTTCTTATTCTCTTGCTAATTGAAATTATTTTTGCATAAGTGTGTTTGTTTAATCATTAAATTTCTTTTATCATTGTTAATCATGAGTGCCTCAGCTAAACAGATCCTCCTGGACCTTCTTAGACGACTTCAACGTGTAAAATCTAATCTCAAAAGCCTGATTCGATTTTTTAAAACACATCATATTTAGGATATACAACCACCAGAGTTAGTATACCATGTTGAGGCTTTAGAAAAGCAACTCAGAGATATTGAGGTAGGTATCTTTCACATTCACTTGGAACTTGAGGTAAATTCAATAAGAGGACAACTGTAATTTTCTTTCTGTGTTTTAGTTTGTTACTCCGTTTGTGTGTTTTAGTTGGTGTGGTTTAATTTTTCATCTCGGTTAAGTGGCGGATTAGGTTTCTCCGTGACAATCAAGTCGGTTACTTCAGTTTCCCATAATAACTGATCTTCTGAGGCGAAGGTATGAACAGAAACAAGATTTTAGCAAAGCTTCACAATCAATTCCCTTCATTTCCTTGGTCCGAACGCATGCGATTGCTCATAAGGAATCACATACCTACTGACATCCGCTGGTTAATTGAAGCCAAATTACGCTTGGCAGGTGAGTTACCTCCCAAATTTATTGCATACATGCCTAGTTGTAGTAAAGGATGCAAGAAAACGAAGAGCTCGAAGAATTTCTATTGCTTGTCATAAGTGTGCCAGAATGATATGCGATAAAAAACCATGTTTTTTAGGAATGGCGCCTGATAACAGAGAAGATAAAATTCAATTCATTAGGGATTGCTTGAATAAGGAGTCATTGGATGATATCTTTTTGTCTCTTAAAACGCATCCTAGTGGATATGTGCAAGGAGCGCATTACTAGAAAAATGAGCTTTACTGACACCATTTTAGTGTCAGTAATTACTTTTACTGACACTTGTTAATTGTGTTAGTAATGCTCAAGCCAGAACACACTGACACTACTTTTTAGTGTCAGTGATTTTCGTGTCAGTATCTTTTGTTACTATAGTATCACCAAAATAGTGATAGGATAGTGTTAGTATCGGTTGATACTATTTCTATGTCAGTATTTTGTGTTACTAGAGAATCACACAGATAGTGACTCAATCGTGTTAGCATTTACTGATAGTATTTACGTATCACTGATTTATGAGACTACAGTATCAGGAATCCACTGACTCACTAACATCAAAAATTTCTAACGTCATTTAAATAATTATCACAAGATAACGGTTCTATCTTTGGTAGTGCTTTATTTTTTTTAATCACATTTTTCCTGTTTATTTTACAATTAAAATAAAATTAATATATTAAACATACCAAATCTTGTAATGAATTCACATAATACACATTCCAAATATATCAGTTAAATTAAAATAGTTCAACTTACATCATTGATCTCGAAGTAAAAAAAAACTTCAAGTACCAAATTAATTGGAGCACAAGTAGTAAACAATAAAGTACTAAATTAATTTCTGAAAATGTTAACCAATGTCACTGATTTTGGAATCCACATATGCCTTCATTATTTTTCCACCTACAAGTATATAAAATCAATTAGCACACCACGAAAAATTAGTCTTGTATATAAGGAAAAATAATCATAAATTACTTGTATGTTACCTCGCGATTGTAAGCTGTAATTAACTTGGCAACGTATGTAGCCCACTGATCTCGAAGTCGCGAGAGGTGCTTCACGGTGTATTCCTCAATTCCCTTGAACTTTAATTTCAAAACAGCAAGTTATTCACAGAAAATCCTTGACTAAACTACTTAACGCCAACAAACAAACTCCAACAATGTTACTGTTTTATCTATAATTATATATGTAAATACTGAACATCCTAATCATGGTAATTGAAAAAAAAAGACCATTTGAATGAGTGTTGATGTACTTATTCTATCAGTTACTACTTAAAGTGAACTTATACAATAATGTTTAATTGCCAAAACAACTTGTGAACCCCAACAGCACATGATTTAATGCAAATATAGATGTAGATACAAAACCTTAATTAGGATGACAACTTATCCTCATCAACGACACTATAACACATCCCCACTAACAACTACTTTGCAACCCAAACAATTGTTTTGTGTTGGGATATACAGTACATTGTGTATATCCCATATCCTAATTATTGTTTATATGGATATTCATATAATCTATTCAACAGTATGCAACATACTCACTATTATCAGTAACCCTTACAGTTTATAAAATACATACAATATGCATTGCTGACTATTATGTTACTGCAATCATTTCACAATAAATTAAAACAATATGATGCAGTAATGTAAAAACTGTTTTCAATACTTACATTATTTTTCAGGACGTTCACATTTGTGATGATATCTTGCATGTATTTCATCACATAGTAACCACATTCAAAGCTACTCGGCTGCCTCAGACACTACAAAATCAAAATTACATTAATTTTTTACAGTACATTAACAATAATTATGAATTGCTTGAGTTTCTGGAGAACCAAAGCATTGAAGATGTTTACTAATTTTTGGACATAACCAAAGCTTATGAAAGCTTATGAATTTCTGGAGAACCAAAGCATTGAAGATGTTTACTAATTTTTGGACATAACCAAAGCTTATGAAAGCTTATGAATTTCTGGAGAACCAAAGCATTGAAGATGTTTACTAATTTTTGGACATAACCAAAACAGCAATAATGGAGTTGGTCATGTCATGTAAAATCAAAATTACATTAATTTTTTACAGTACATTAACAATAATTATTTAGGTTTATCTGATTTTTACCTTGACAGGTATCCATTGAACATTAGCCTTTGTATCAGAATTTAAACTCTGATGTATTCGAATCCCACTACAATTAAGACATAACTAATGTTAGCAAATAATTAGCATAAGACATAAAAAAAAATAGCGTGATCAAAGATACAAATAACAAACTTAACTGATTGACGATTTGCATTAGCTTTTCATCAAGACTACCTTCCAAGGGATCAAGATAATATACTGTACGTCTCACCATATCAATTGCCAATAACACCCAGTGGGCACTACAGAAAGTAAAAATAATTCTCACATATGAATTACAAGTAAAATTTTTTTAACTTCGTGATTAATCTACTAAATAAAGAATATGGCTAGCAAAAGAAAAGCTTATACCCAGGGTTATAAGGGAATACGATGAGTTGTCCCAATTATGCCAAGTCTAAAAGCTTTGAAATGTATTGAGTCCTATCTTTGAAGCTGACCCTTGGATATAGCTTCTCAAAAAGGCCAAACTGAACAGGCTTTGTACTTCTATTGCTCTCCATATCTTCATACAAGTGTCTAAGATGAAACAAACATATATAATGAAGTAAGTTTGAATAAAGGAAACAAAATAATAGCTCCAAGTTTACTAAAACATAAGCTATGATTTACCGTACTTGATCCATATGTTAATGATGCAGTTTGAGACCTCCTTAAACTCGATGATTTCAGCACAAATGATTTTGTCCAAGTGTGTTTCCCAAATTTCACCAAAGGTTCTTTGTGTCATGCCGAACCCTGATCAACCGAGGTAAGGAATTCTCGATAAACATGGTAAACATGTTCATATATTCACTGCTATCATTCTTTCTTGATCGTGTTGCAGCCCGTGTATTCTTCACACGTAGCTTGAGGTCTTTTGCTGTTGGTCTGATGGCCAGTGGTTTTTTTTTTGGGTACTTCTGCTGGTCTGATGACTAGTGGTTCTTTTTTGGGTTTTTCTGCTGGTCTGATAACCAGTGGTTCTTTTTTGGGTACTTTGTCATGACAGGAGAACTGCACATCTAACACTTTAGGAGTTAGTCTCGGAGATCTTCTCGGTGTGGGCTTTGAAGTAATTTCACACTCTACTTTTTTGGGGGTTTGTTGAGGAGTTGGTTGGGAAATTATGGTAGGACTGTCCTTCATTTTACTCTTCACAGATTTTGGAGTCGACTTACCCGATGGGAAATCAGCCTATGTAATAATTAAAATACATACCATTAGTAGTAATACATGAATATACAAATAGAAATAAAATAATGACATTTAACAGGCCATATACTAACCTTTCTTTTTCCAAGAGTTTCAGGGGATTGTTGATCATTGTCAATCTGAACACCAGTAGAAGTTTTGGGCTTAGGAAAGTTAGAACTTCCAACTTCCGATATTCTGTGTACGCATTTAACCTTGCATTCATGCGTTCTAGTTGAGCAGACATGAATTGGAAACTCTCTTGATACATCTTTCTTTCTCTTGCTAACTCAGTGGCATCAGGGACATTAAAGTACGTAGATGGGGTGATGAATTGTCCCACTCCTTGCACCCTGCTTCCATTTGGCTTCTTCTGAAGAGCTTGACCTAGAATGTCATTTGAACCTTGTGATTGGAATGTTCCTTGTTCAACTTGACTCTTCAGCTCATTCTATAAAAATAAAAATATAGAAGTTATCTGTAATTACGAGTACAAGACATCAGCTAAACTAAACTAACATCCTTCTTGAATCTTCAACACAGAGCAAGTCCACATACAATTTAAATTGAAACTACAGAAAATATTACAAGACAGCACCTCTCACAAGCACTTGATCTCCTGGACATCTCTTTCATTACACATAAGAATTGTAAAGATCTACCGACACACATACACATTATAAAGATTATTCATAAGAATTAAGTATACTAGTGACTTACTATTTTCTCAGCAATTGGCGTCACTTCAGAAGCATATTTGCCATCTCGGTCTGCTCGTGCCATTAACCAAGCTTCACTGCGGTCAATCTCCCGCTCAGACACTCCACTCTCCTTTTTCTGTTACAAGGTGACATAAAACATAAATAATTGATTCTATTATATTATATGTATTAGATTACTTACTAAACATACTTTTTTATACAACATGCCACCATATCCTGTGCTACCCAAGCAATGGTTGTAGACATTCTTTGCTCTTTTGTCTTTTGCCTTCTTACTTTTTTCCTGTACAAACAGTACGACGGAGAACAAAAGGTTACCACTGATTATTAATAACTAGCAATAATAAATCAGGTAATATTAACAAACAACACACCTGAAATTGTTCACACAAAACTTTGTCAACAAAAAGTTTCCAATCTTCCTTTTTAATGCTCGGATATTCAATAGGAGGCAACCTCAGTGACTTTCGATCGTTCTTGTTAGGTAGAACGAATTGGTTGCCGATTCACCACTGCAAAAGTTTCTTGATGCAACCCCCATCCACTTTAACACTTGGCTTTTGCATTTCAAGCTCAATCTGAATTTTTTCTGGAAACCAATAACATGTATTAGAAACAGCTTTAAACAAATATAGAAGTTATATAAAATCTTTAAACATACTATTAAACAAGAAAACAAAACCTGAAAATGAAGCCACAAAGTTTCTTTCATCTCTAGTGGCACACGCCTCCAATCATCAAGTAAGATTGAGATTGTTTCACGTACAATGACTCCAATGTAACTCCTAAGATCATTTCTTCCCTTTCCAACTGGAACACCATAAGAATTGTACTCAATTACAACTTCATGATTAACTTCTTCTTTTTGCAAACCTTTCTTTTTTGTTTGTTTTCTTCTCCTTGGTCTTCCCTGAAGCTCCGGAAGAGTGAACTCAGCATCTTTAGCCATCTCCTACAATCCTGAAAATGATTAAAATAAATAAGTACATCATTTAGATTAATAAGTTAATACAAGATCAATAGCATATAATGAAATAAATAAATCACTTACTGGAAAACTGTGAAAAGTGGTGCTGAAAACTAGCTACAATAATGCATTCACTGATTTTCTAAATCAATATCTATTGGAATAGCATCACAATCTTTTCTGTCATAAATTCCTTCGTCATCTTTCTCATCCAACTCACATACTGGAAGTTTGTTAGATAATGGGGAAAATACATCCACATCTTCACATCTTTCCCCATTTAACTTATAAGCTTTGTCAGTCACTGAACAAACTATTGATTTATTATTATCTAGCTGGTCCTTGACATAAAATACTTGTTTTGCATGACAAGCTAGAATAAAGCAATCAGATTTATAGCCAATCCAATTTAAATCAACTACAGTAAAACCTAAATTGTCAATGCAAACCCCCTATCATCTACCCAATCACACTTGAAAAGTGTTTTTTTAACCATTAGATAATCAAGCTGCCAAATCTCATCAATGACTCCATAAAACGTCATGTCTCCAGAATGAGGACTTTTATCTTTTGAGCTAGAAATTTGTAGAGTGTTAGCGACAACCCTAACACCATTATTTTGGGTCACACGATTACTGTCCCGGTCCCTCGTTGTAAAATTAAAGCCATTGATCTCGTAGCCAGGGAAGGTCACCACGCTTGAGCGTGGTTTGTTTGCCAACCACCACACCATTTTGTCAACCGGTACATTATTTGCTTTATCATGTGCTACCTATAATTTAAATTAAAAAGCATAGTAAGTAGTCACATGTAAAAAATATTGTTAAAGTTTATATCTTATATTATATTTAGTTAAGTAATTCTGACCTTTGCTTGTAACCAACCAGAAAATGTACGTATGTGTTCATTTTGCAACCACAGATTTTTTTTTGCCTTATAGGGGTTTCTTGATGCCAAATAATGCATATGCTCCCTACAGTGAGACCATATTAAGATTTAAAAACTAGTATAGTAATCTTATAATACAATAATAAAATTTTTTGGGAAAAATTAACAACTTACTCAATATATATTTAGATTTCAGGGGTGTTCATTAGAACACACCGGTATGCTTGTGCCAACCAATGATTATCAACCACCTTTATGTTTGCACCTCCTAAAGGCCTTTCCACAGAAAAATCAATTGGACAACCAGTAGGCAGCCCAATAACAGCACAATTTGAGAGGTACTCAGCACAAAATTCAAGTGCTTATTCTGCAATATAACTTTCTGCAATACAACCCTCAGGGCGGTAGCGATTACGAACATAATCCTTGAGAGTTTTCATTTCTGTCTCAAAAGGATACATCCATCGAAAATAAACAGGCCCACATAACCTAACTTGTTCAACTAGGTGGACTGTTAAATGGACCATTATGTCAAAAAGACTAGGTGGAAAGTACAGCTGCAGTAAGCATAAAGTGATTACAAGTTCCTCTTGTAATTGGTCAAGAGTATTAGGATCTACCACTTTACAGCATAATGTATTAAAAAAGAAGCACATTCTCATTATAGCCCTTCTCACATTTATAGGCAAACAGTTTCGAATGGCTAGTGGTAGAAGTTGTTGCATCAAAGTATGACAATCATGGGACTTAAGGCCTTGAAGCCGACAATCATCTATTGAAACAAGTTTTTGGACATTGGAAGAATACCCATCAGGGACTTTCACACTCAGCAAAGTTTCACAAAACTGTTTTTTTTTTTTTTTTTACGCAAAGTATATGGAGCTGGAGGTAGGACTTTGTTTTTTTTGTTTGTTTCATCAGGAACTAGTTTTTGCCTAATCTTTAAATGCTCAAGATCTTTTCTAGCATTAATCCCATCTTTTGTTTTGCCTGGTTGATGAAATAACGTGCCATATATGTTCTCACACACATTTTTTTCAATGTGCATCACATCTAATTGATGGCGAACTAATAAATGCTTCCAATATTCTAAGTAAAAAAAGATTGACTTTTTTTGTACAATTTTTCAGTTATATTCTCATTACCATCACCGCCACCACCGTCACCATGTTTTCGCTTTTTGGCCTTCTTTTTCCCAAACTTAATGTCAATATCTTCCACCATATTAAAGATTTCCTCACTAGACAATTTTAGGAGGCTCATTCTACTCTTGTTTCCCATTGAAAACCTTTTTTAGTTTCCGAAATAGGTGACCAAGTGGTAGAAAACGGCGATGGCCCATATATGACATTTTCCTACTATGTGGTAGCCAACATGCACAAGTGTCTATCCCACAAATTGGGCACACATAATAGCCCTTAACAGTAAAACCAGAGAGGTTTCCGTATGCTAGAAAGTCACTGATTGTCCACATTAACACAGCCCGTAAATTAAAAGTTTCTTTTCTATAAGCGTCATAAACATCAATACCTATATCCCATAGAGTTTTCAAGTCCTCAATCAAATGTGCTAGGTATACATCTAGATCATTTGCAAGTTGTTTAGGGCCAGATATCAAAAGAGACAACATCAATAACTTTCTCTTCATACACAACCATGGAGGAAGATTATATGTTATTAATATAACAGGCCAACAACTATAAGTAGTGCTAAGTGTACTATGTGGGTTAAACCCATCAGTTGAGAGAGCTAAACGAAGATTTCTAGGTTCTTGTGCAAATTTTGGCCACTTATTGTCAATTAGTTGCTAGGCTGGTGAGCCTGCTGGGTGGTGAAGTTTTCCATCTCTAATTCTTTTATTGGCATGCCATGTTAAATTTTGAGCTATTTGTGGTGATTGAAACAATCTTTTCAACCTAGGAATAGGTGGAAAATACCATAATACCCTTTTAGGAACCCTTTTCCTAAATTTTATTAAGCTATCTTTTTTTCTTTGATACCTAGATGGTCCACAATTTGGGCATTCAGCAAGATCAGCAAATTCATTCCTATACAAAATGCAGTCATTTGGACATGCACGTATGTTTTCATACTATAAGCCTAAGACTTCATTGTTTTCTTAGCTTCGTATATTGACTTAGGTAGAGTATTATTATTTGGCAAAATATTAGCAAGGACTTCTAACAAAGTAGAAAACCCTTTATCAGACCACCCATAGTTCCCTTTCACATTGTAAAGTCTCATTAAACCAGATAACTTTGAATGTTTTGCACCCGGGTACAAAGATTTTTCACCATCTTCAAGCATATCCTTAAAAGAACTAAGATCTCTATCACAATGATCGTAAGCATCTTCAACCATGTCAATTATGTTACTGTAATCATGACATCTAAATCTTTGACTATGTAAATGGTCTTCACACTTTGTAAATGTAGATTTACAGTCAGTCTCACCATGCCAAGTCCAAACAATATATCTTGTGAGAAAACTTTTTTCAAATAAATGATTCTTCACCTGTTGAGGAGTATGAAACTCCATATTACAACAAAAGGTGCAAGGACATCTAATTGACATTCGGTTTTCAGCATTCAAAATGGCAAAATCTAAAAAATTAGCAACTCCAGAACGATACTCTACAGACAATCTATCACAAGTTATCCAAGTTCTGTCCATTTCAAATATTTTACCTGTTCACATATGTAATGTTAGTTTAAGTTTAATTAAATTGCATTATTAATTTAATGTTCAATGTTATTATGATTATTGTTGCAATAATAAAGTCATAATTCTGGAAAATCACTAATAACCCCTATAAATCATTGAATTATAATAATAATTTTGACAAAATCCTGAAATTGAAACAAAAGTAGCTTTGAAACTTAAATAGGAGATGAATAGGTAAGATGGGCGCTAATGGCTTTTTAATTAGTCAAAATAAGTCAAGTAACTAACAAAAGTTAAGAGTTCAAATAAATAATGTCGTCGTACCACTTGCCATTTTTTAAGATTCTATAAATCACTTTTTAACTTCAAATACAACATGCAGAACACCTTAAAACAAGCATTTCTTTCTTGAATCAAAGACAAATCATCAACTTTATACAATCTCAAAATACTCACAACCACGAACTTAATTAATTCATATCATAGTCATTGTCTCTATTACAAATCTTCCAACCAAAACAAAATAAATAAACTAGTAGGATTATATAACAAAATTTGCCTCCGTCACATGAAACAGAGATGTAAATAGTTCGTAACCACTAAATACATAGTCATTCAGCCAATATAATACCCAAACAATCATCTCTTAATTAGAAAGGCAAAAGCTAAAATGAAATTTCATATTTTAGTACATTCAAAATCAACTAACTTATTAATCAAACATAAGAAACAGAGCTAACAGTTTATTTCAGAAACTAAAAAAAATGCAATTTCTTAGTTTTAAATAATAATAATAGCAAATCACATGCACAAAAGTTTTAAACTGACCTCAAATGTGGCAGAAAAAACAGAGTTGCAGCAGCGAGTGTTGAGTTTAAGTAATTCACCACTTAAAATGCCTGTATTTTTGGACTGCATGTGAGTGAAGATATAGAAAAATAAGAACAAAAAATTAAAGTTACAATTAAACAAAAGAAAAAAAGATTTGGAAAACAAAACCCACCAGGGTCGCACAACAGTTCAATTCCTGAACATCTGAAACAACCCAAAAATTAAAAATAAAAAATATTAATCATAAGCTAAATTAAAACAAACCCATTAATTAAATTGCCCAAAAAAAAATATTCAGCCATTACCAGCTGATAACCTCCTCTACAGTTCTTTCTCTGGACTTAACTTGTGGGGGAGATGAGATTACTTGAATACGCAACCGATGGTGCCACTTTACCCCTTGTCGATGGCTTTTACTTGCTTGCCCAGTATAGGCACTGGATGGTTTAGCTAGAGAAAAAAACCCCTTCGATAACAAGCGATTAGGGTTTTGGTTTGTTTTTCAATTGGGGAAAATGGAAAAACGAAATGGAGTTTTAATTAGCTTTTCATTATCTATGTAAAGTAATTGAATTTAATTTGTAAATGGACAATGCTAAACAGAAGAGATCGAGAAGAGAAAAACGAAGAAGAAAGAGAACGCAAAGTCATTAAGTGTGAGTTTTGTGTTGTTGTTATTTATATTTTCATTTTTTAATAATTTAAATATTATTATGACTTTGATTCAACGAGATTTGATGGTCTGCGCTCCAAACATTAAATCTTTAAACCTTAGAGCGCTCGGGTTCGAGTTGGAGCTAAAACAAATTTTTATGATTTTTTTTTATCTCTGATACTTTAGTGTCAGTGATCTTTGATATTTAATTTACTAACACACTAGTATCAATAATTTGTGATTCCTATTTGTCAAAAGCGGAAAATGATGCATATGTATATAATTATTGACACTTTTTGCAAAGTGTCAGTAAAGCCTATTTTTCTAGTAGTGTTTCCATAGACTAGCCTGTAGGGTGACATCCCAATCGGGGTCTTGAAAGCCGTTCTATATGTCTATGATGCATCATTGAGTCTTAATGAACAATCTTTTCTGTCTGGCCTCACTGTTTTTTCTAATATGTGCTTTATTTCTCGATTGGAGATCTCAACTTGGCCACTGGTTTACGGATAATACCTGGTCGCTACTTTATGAGTGATGGAGTACTTTGTCAAAAGTGATTTAAATGATTTGTTGCAAAAGTGGACCACCATCACTGATTATTTCTCGAGGGAATCCAAAGCGTGAAACAATGTTGCTTTTCAAAAACCCTATCACTACTTTGTGATCATTGGTTCTGCATGCAATTTCTTCTACCCATTTCGATACATAATCAACAGCAACCAATATGTATTGATGGCCAAAAGAAGGGGGAAAGAGTCCCATGAAGTCAATACCCCACACATCAAAAATCTCAACCATTAAAATTGGATTTAGTAGCATCATGTTCCTTCGTGTAATGTTCCCCATTCGTTGACACCTATCACATGAAGAGCAAAAGGTGTAAGCATCTCGAAATATAGTTGGCCAATAGAAACCTCATTGTAAAACTTTAGTCGTTGTTTTCTTAGCACTTAAATGGCCTCCACAAGCTTGTTCATGGCAGAACGAAAGGATGTTCTGAAATTCATTTTCTGGGACACATCGTCTAATAATTTGATTTGCACAATATTTGACAGATAGGGGTCATCCCAAAAAAAATTCTTTATCTCCGCAAAAAATTTACCCTTGTCCTGCTTGGTCTAATGCTCTGGAAGTTTACCTGTAACCAGATAATTAACTATATTAGCATACCATAGTAATACTTCCACACTCATCAATTACTCATCTGGAAATGACTCATTCAATGTTAAAGGTTCTGTAATTTTGTCAGAATAGAGACAAGAGAGATGGTTAGCCATAATATTTTCTGTCCTTTTCTTATCTTTGAATTCCAAGTCAAACTCCTGTAAAAGGAACACCCAACGAATTAGTCTAGCTTTTGTATCTTTCTTTGTGAGAAGATATTTAAGAGCAACGTGATCTGTGAATACAATTATTTTACAACCAATGAGATAAGATCGAAATTTCTCTAATGCATACACTACTGCTAGCATTTCTTTTTCAGTGGTTGAATAGTTTAACTGTGCATAATTCAATGTTATATTAGCATAGTAAATAACATGGGGAATTCAATTTACTCTTTGTCTTAATACTGCTCTTACTGCGAAATCAGATGCATCACACATGGGCTCGAATGGTAAGCTTCAGTTTTGGGGCTGAATGATGGGTTATGTGGTCAACAAATGCTTTAGTTTTTCAAATGCCACAAGGCATAAATCATTAAAGACAAAAGGTACATCCTTAGTAAGTAGATTTCATAAGAGTCTAGAAACTTTGTTAAAATCTTTAATGAAAAGTCTATAAAAACCAGCATGCCCAAGGAAAGATCTTACTTCTCTGACTGTTTTAAGTAGAGGAAGATTGGAAATGAGATCCACCTTGGCTTTATTAACCTCAATACTTTTGCTCGAAATGATGTGACCAAGAACAATACCTTGATTTACCAAGAAATGGCACTTCTCCCAATTCAAAGCCAAGCTCTTCTCTGTACATCTTTGCAGAACTAATGTCAAATGATGTAAACATTGATCAAATGAATCACCAAAAACAGAAAAATCATCCATAAAGATCTCAAAGAATTGTTCAACCAAATCAGAAAAAATGATTAACATGCATCGTTAAAATGTAGCAGATGCATTACATAACTCAAATGGCATCCTCCTATATGCAAAAGTGCCAAAGGGGCAAATGAAGGTTTTTTCTCTTGATCTTTTGGTGCTATAGGAATCTGATTGTATCTTGAGTAGCCATCTAGAAATCAATAAAATTCATGGCCTGCTAACCTATCAAGCATTTGATCAATAAATGGTAAAGGAAAATGGTCTTTACGTGTGATAGAATTTAACTTTCTATAATCAATGCATACACGCCACCTTGTAGTCATTCTAGTGGGTATCAATTCATTATCTACATTGGTAACTACTGTGACTCCTGGCTTTTTGAGGACAACTTGCACAGGACTGACCCATGAACTATTAGAAATAGGGTAATGATACCTGCATCTAATAGCTTAAGGACTTCGGTTCTTATAACTTTTTTCATGTTAGATTTAATCGACGTTGCATTTCCCTAGTAAATTTAGCATTTTCATCAACGTGAATGTAATGCATGCAGTCTGCTAAGTTTATACCTTTTATGTCAGCTATGGTCCATCTTAATACTCCTTTGTGTTCTTTTAAAACATCCAACAACTTACCTTTTTGTTCGTCATTTAGGGATGATGAGATGATTACTGGCAAAATGCTTTCTTCTCCTAAAAATGCATATTCCAAAGTGTTGCGTAATGGTTTGAGCTCGAGTTTTGGTGGTGATTCTGATGATGGGATAAGTTTCTTCTCTGATGGTGCTAGTGGTTCAATGCTTGACTTCCATTTATTGGTGTCCATGGATGGTGCTGAGTCAATAAGAGCATTAACCTCATCGACTGATCTGTCAATATCAAAATCCAAACCAAAATGAGTTAAACATGTTTGTAAAAGGTCATCACTAAGGTTTGAAAGAAAAGTATTATTAGCTATTGTTTCTATTAAATCCACATCAACAATTTCATCATCTGTATTGTGAGGTTGTTTGGCAATGTTGAAGATGTTTAACTACACAGTCATGTTGCCAAAAGACAACTGCATATTGCCAGTCCTCCATTGAATGTGAGCATCCGCAGTTGCTAAGAAAGGTCGGCCTAGGATAATGGGGATGTGTTTCCTTGAATCTTGGATTGGTTGAGTGTCAATTACAATGAATCAACAGGAAAATAAAACTTGTCTACCTGGATAAGCACGTCCTCCACAATACCATGAAGTATTTTCGTGGATCGATCTGCAAGCTGTAACACCACTGGTGTTGGGTGTAACTCTCCAAGTCCAAGTTTTACGAATACAGAGAAAGGCAACAGATTTACTCTAGCTCCTAAATCCAACAAAGCATTCTCAATTGTGTGGTTCCCTATACTACATGAGATAGTGAGGGAGCCTGCGTCTTTGCATTTTAGAGAAATTTTGTGTTGGAGTATAGAACTAACGTTTTTCTGTTAAAAATGCCTTCTTTTGAATGTGAATGTTTCTTTTTTTAGTACAAAGGTCTTTAAGAAACTTGGCATAAGATGGAACTTGTTTTATAGCATCAAACAAAGGGATGTTAACACTCACATGTTTGAAGATTTCAAGAATCCCACCTGTGGATTTTCCTTTCTTTCCATTAGTTAACCTTTGAGGAAATGGAGCTTTAGGAACGTATTCTCGTGGGTTGGTTTCTTCTTTCTCCTCCGATGGTAAGTTTCAAAATTCACAGGTGTTGAGTGTTAGAAAGTGTATATTTAATTATGTGTGTTTTGTTTAAATTAAATATTTTATGTATTTTAGGGGCATCATGATCATTTTACAATGAACGAGAGATCGGATAGCAAAACGGACATCACCTTTGAACTCAGGACGGTCAAACCGCGTATTATTGACTGATAACGTGGCGTAATCCTAGGCGTCCGAATTGTTTTTAATCCGATGGCCATGATTTATTCAGTGTATCTATAGATAAGGGGCTCTCCCCCCTATTTCGACACCCCTGAATCCATTTTTGAGCTTAGTTTTTTGTAATTCTTTCTCCATCTTGTATTTTCTATGTATTTTAATAAATTTCTATTTTACCCTTAGTTCAATTATGAGTAGCTAATTTTCTTTCAAGCTTGGGTTGAAGGTGAAGTTTCAACATATGTCATGGGCTTTATTTGGTAAATTTACTTTCTCTTCCCCCCTAATTTTTGTGGAGGTTTTGAATTTTTATCGACAGATAGTAATATTCTTGTCTAGATACCGCTCTGGTTTAACCGGCTCCGTAGTACAAGGTTATTAGAACTTGGCATGATAAGTACTTAGCACCATATTGATTAGAGTGTGGTTCATGAGCTGTGGAATCCCCCCTCATGATTTAATTGGTATTAATAAGGAATATTTAGCCTATGGTGCATGTTAATAAGGATCCAGATACCCAAGTACTTTATTATAATATTTTTCAGTTCAATTTAATTCCGCCATTCCAATTTAAATTCTAGGATATTGCAAATCAATTTCCCCACAAATTCAATCACCCACTTACAAAATTAATTCGATACCTAATTAAAATCCACCTTCTCGTGGGATCAACACTCGACACCACTGATCTATTCTACAATAGATTCGTGCACTTGCGAGTTCAACAAAATTTGCACAACAAATTTTTGGCGCCGTTGCCGGGGGAGGTAAGTTATTTTAATTTGTAGAATTATTTTTTGTAAATAATTTCTTTTAGTTATTTTATTGTAATTTTTTTATTAAAAAAAAAGAAAAAAGAGTGAATCATCATTTTAAGGTTAGAATTTCATTTCTTTTTCTCTTCTTTAAATTTCTATAATTTAATTTTTAAGTTATTTTTCTTTATAATTTTTTTTATCTTGTTAATTTATTTTTATTTAATTTATTTTATTTCACATATTTTTTTAGTGTGTTTTCATAGTAAGGTTGGAATAGCGAAATAAGGTTAGTATCGTGATTTCTCTTTCCTCTTTATTTTTACTTGTTTTGTTCTCATTTTTGTATTCTTTGCATGCATGGTCGAAGGTTATTATTACCCAATCTTGAGCCTATAGACCTTGAAATAGAAAAAACACTTCGCACACACAAACACATTGCATTTAAATATAAAATTGAAATGGATTTGCAACAACAACAAGCACCACAGGAGAGGTCATTAAAGGACTACTTAAGCCCCTTACCTAATTTGAGTACATCATGCCGAAGATACCCAAATGTAGCTGATAGGAGTTTTGAGTTAAAACCTAGTGTGCTAAATTGTCTCCCAACATTCTATGGCCTAGAAAATGAGGATACATATAATCATTTGAATGATTTTCATACTATTTGTCAAACTTTTAAATATGAGAATTTTTCAGACAATGATGTTAAACTTAGATTATTCTCATTTTCTTTAAAAGATAGAGCTCGTTCATGGTTTAATACATTGCCCGCTAATAGCATTACATCATGGGAACAAATGGTAACAAAATTTTTAAATAAATATTTCCCAGTGTATAAAACCAATGTTATTCGCAGGGAAGTCTCAGAGTTCACCCAGAGAGAAGACGAGCAATTTTTCGAAGCATAGGAGTGATTCAATGGGCTACTTTTGCAGTGTCCACATCATGGGTATGAGAAATGGTACCAATGCCAATAATTTTTGGAGGGATTATTGCCAAATGTGCAAGAATGGCTAATAGCAACAAGTGGAGGAGAGCTAATGTTAAAAAGTGCATCAGAAATTTGGGAGTTCTTCCAGCGACAAGCGGATAATTCCCAACAGCAGAGTCGATCTCTCATGAATACTAGAAGAATTAAAGGAGTGAATAAGGTTCACATTGGCAAGTCAAGTTCGGGAATTAAAGAAGTCAAAGAGATAATTGAAGGTCTCTCTCGACAAATAGCATCGTTAACAACTGCTAAATCAACAGAACCATATGACCATGACTCATACCCAGATCAAGCCAATACCATAGGTGTAATGAGAAAACCATCAAATTACAACCCATACTCGAACACATATAACCCTGGATGGAGAGACTACCCAATTTTTCATGGTCTCAAGGATTCCAACAGAATGGACCAACATCTCCAGCTCCACCAATGCAACAAATTCCTTAAGTTCCTCAAGCCTCTTAGCCACCATTTAGACCATACAATCAGAACTAGAATTACTCTCAACCAGACCATGGGAGGATGCTTTCCAGAATTTCAAGAATGTTACTCCAGGATTGAGCAACAGAATCATACCATTAATGGACTACGAGATGAGATGAGAGTAGGCTTCAACTCACAAGCCCAATAAGTTTCAAACCTCGAGAAGATGGTGGGACATCTTGCTTCTTCAGTTCAGACTTTGGCAATGACTGTTGAGAAAGGCAAATTCCCAAGTCAACCTGTGCCTAACCCTAAAGGAGTGCATGAAGCAAGTACTAGTTCACCACAGCAGCATGGAGAGGTCAAAGCCGTCATGACCTTACGAAAAGGGAAAGAAGTTGACAACAAAGTGGAGATGCCAGTGATAAAATCAACTCAGATTGTACTTGTAAATGCTAAGAACTCATCAATAGAGGAGAAAGAAGAAACCAATCCACGAGAGCATGTTCCTAAACTCCATTTCCTCAAAGATTAAATAATGGAAAGAAGGGAAAATCAATAAGTGAGATTCTTGAAATCTTCAAATAGGTAAGGGTTAATATCCCTTTGCTTGATGTTATAAAACAAGTTCCATCTTATGCCAAGTTTTTTAAAGACCATTATACTAAAAAGAGAAACATTCACGTTCAAAAAAAGGTCTTTTTAACGGAAAACGTTAGCTCTATACTCCAACATAAAATTCTTTTAAAATACAAAGACCCAGGCTCCCCCACTATCTCATGTAGTATAGGGAACCACACAATTGAGAATGCTTTGTTGGATTTAGGAGCTAGTGTAAATATGTTGCCTTATTCAGTTTTTGTGAAACTTGGACTGGGAGAATTACACCCAACTCCAGTGGTGTTACAACTTGTAGATCAGTCCACGAAAATACTCCGTGGTATTGTGGAGGACGTGCTTATCCAGGTAGACAAGTTTTATTTTCCTGTTGATATTATTGTAATTGACACTCAACCAATCTAGGATTCAAGGAAGCACATCCCCATTATCCTAGGCCGACCTTTCTTGACAACTGCGGATGCTCACATTCAATGCAGGACTGGAAATATGCAGTTGTGTTTCGGTAATATGACTATGAAGCTCAACATCTTCAACATTGCCAAACAACCTCATAATACAGATGATGGAATTGTTGATGTGGATTTAATAGAAGCATTAATTGATGATACTTTTCTTTCAAACCTTGGTGATGACCCTTTACAAACATGTTTAACTCACTTTGGTTTGAATTTTGATATTGACAGATCAGTCGATAAGGTCAACGCCCTACTTGACTCAGCACCATCTATGGACACTAATAAATGAAAGTCAAGAGTTAAACAACTAGCACCATCAGAGAAGAAACTCATCCCATCATCAGAATCACCACCGAAACTCGAGTTCAAACCATTACCCAACACTTTGGAATATATGTTCTTGGGAGAAAAAAGCACTCTACCGGTAATCATCTCATCATCCCTAAATGAAGAACAAAAAGTGAAGTTATTTGATGGTTTAAAAGAGCAAAAAAGAACATTAAGATGGACCATAGTCGACATAAAAGGTATAAACCCAGTAGACTACATGCATTACATTCACCTTGATGAAAATACCAAATCTACTAGGGAAATGCAACGTCGGTTGAACCCTAACATGAAAGAAGTTGTTAAAACTGAAATACTTAAACTGTTAGATATAGGTATCATTTACCAAATTTCTGATAGTTCATGGGTCAGTCCTATGCAAGTTGTCTCTAAAAAGTCAGGAGTTACAGTAGTTACCAATGCTGATAATGAATTGATACCCACTGGAGTGACTACAGAATGACGTGTATGCATTGAATATAGAAAGTTAAATTCTGTCACACGTAAAGACCATTTTCCTTTACTATTTATTGATCAAATGCTTGATAGATTAGCAGGCCATGAATTTTATTGCTTTCTAGATGACTACTCATGATACAATCAGATTCCTATAGCACCAAAAGATCAAGAGAAAACCACTTTCACTGGCCTTTTTGGCACTTTTGCATATAAGAGGATGCCATTTGGATTATGTAATGCACATGCTACATTTCAACGATCCATGTTAAGCATTTTTTCTGATATGGTTGAACGATTTCTTGAGGCCTTTATGGATGATTTTTCTATTTTTGGAGATTCATTTTATCAATGTTTACATCATTTGACAAAAGTTCTGCAGAGATGTATCGAGAAAATTTTGATCTTAAATTGGGAGAAGTGCCATTTTATGGTAAAACAAGGTATTGTTCTCGGTCACATCATTTCATGCAAAGGTAATGAGGTTGACAAAACCAAGGTGGATCTTATTTCGAATCTTCCTCCACCTAAAACAGACAGAGAAGTAAGATCTTTCCTTAGGCACGCTGGTTTTTATAGACGTTTCATTAAAGATTTTAGCAAAGTTTCTAGACCCTTATGTAATTTACTTGCTAAGGATGTACATTTTATCTTTGATGATTCATGTCTTGTAGCATTTGAAAAGCTAAAGCAATTGTTGACGTCATCACCCATAATTCAGCCACCAAATTGGAGCTTACCATTTGAGCTCATGTGTGATGCGTCTGATTATGCAGTAGGAGCAGTATTAGGACAAAGAGTGGATCGAATTCCTCATGTTATTTACTATGCTAGTATGACATTGAACAATGCACAGTTGAACTATTCAACTACTGAAAAAGAAATGCTAGTAGTAGTGTTTGCATTAGAGAAGTTTCGATCTTATCTTATTCGTTATAAAATAATTACATTCACAGATCATGCTGCTCATAAATTTTTTCTCACAAAGAAAGATGCAAAAGCTAGATTAATTTGTTGGGTGTTCCTTTTGCAGGAGTTTGATTTGGAATTCAAAGATAAGAAAGGCTCTGAAAATGTTGTGGCTGACCATCTTTGTCGTCTCTATTTTGACACAATTACAGAACCCTTAATATTGAGTGAGTCATTTCCGGATGAGCGATTAATGAGTGTGGAAGTATTACCATGGTATGCTGATATAGTTAATTATCTTGTTACAAGTACACTTCCAGAGCATTGGACCAAGCAGGACAAGGCTACATTTTTTGCAAAAATAAAGAATTTTTTTTGGGATGACCCCTATCTGTTCAAGTATTGTACAGATCAAATTATTAGACGAAGTGTCCCAGAAAATGAATTTCAGAACATCCTTTCGTTCTGCCATGAACAAGCTTGTGGAGGCCATTTCAGTGCTAAGAAAACAGCAACAAAAGTTCTACGATGTGGTTTTTATTGGCCAACTATATTTCGAGATGCTTACACCTTTTGCTCTTCATGTGATAGGTGTCAACGAATGGGGAGCATTACATGAAGGAACATGATGCCACTAAATCTAATTTTAGTGGTTAAGATTTTTTATGTGTGGGGTATCGACTTCATGGGACCCTTTCCCACTTCTTTTGGCTATCAATACATATTGGTTGCTGTTGACTATGTATCGAAATGGGTAGAAGCAATTCCATGCAGAACCGAGGATGCATTATGGGCATATAGAACAGCTTTCAAGACCCCAATTGGGATGTCACCTTACAGGCTCGTGTATGGAAAAGCTTACCACATACTTATAGAACTCGAGCATCGTGCGTACTGGGCCATCAAGAAATTCAATTTTGACATACAGCAAGCTAGCTCAGAAAGACGATTGCAGCTGGCAGAACTTGAAGAAATTCGCCACGATGCATACGAAAATGCCAAGGTTTACAAGCAGCGAATGAAAGTCTTTCATGATAAGCAGGTAAGCTACGCTCTCGATGGTCTGGCCCATTTATTGTTCACACTGTTTTTCCACATGGGGCAATTGAAATGAAGGACCCAAAGAATGGTGTCACTTTTAAAGTTAATGGTCAAAGATTAAAGCCATATCTAGAATACCAACCACATGGAGAGGACACCGAAATAAATTTGAGTGACCCACCAGATTTGAATTGAGATTTTTCATTTTGGTGATTTGATTTATTTATTTATTTTCTTTTTACTATTCTTCTGCGAATTGAAATAATTTGTGCATAAGTGTGTTTGTTTAACCATTAAGTTTTCTTTCATCACTTTTAATCATGAGACAGATTCTCTTGAACATTCTTAGACGACTTCAACGTGTCCAATCTCATCTCAGATGCCAGATACGATTTTGTAAAACACATTATATTTGGAAGCTACAACCACCAGAGTTAATATCCCATATTAAGGATTTAGAAAGCCAACTCAGAAAAATTGAGAGAAGTATCTACGGCATCCAACTGGAGCTTGAGGTAAATTCAATAAGAGGGCGATTGTAATTTTCTTTGTGTATTTTAGTTGTTACTCTGTTTGTGTATTTTAGTTTGAGTGTTTTAGTTTATTACCCCGGTTAAGTGGTGGATAACGATACTCCGTGACAATCAAGTCGGCTACTTCAGTTTCCCATAATAACTGATATTCTAAGATGAAGGAATAGACAACAACGAGATTTTAGCAAAGCTTCACACTCTATTCCCTTCACTTCCTCAGAATGCCCTCTTTACAATCTATAAAGCTCGGTCCGAACGTATGCGATTGCTTATGAGGAATAACATACTTACATATATCCATTGGTTAATCGAGGCTAATGTATGAATGGCAGGTAAGTTGCCTCCCAAATTTATTGCATACATGCCTAGTTGTGATAAAGGAAATTATGCAAGAAAGTGAGAGCTCAAAAAATTTCGGTTGCTTGTCATAAGTGTGGTAGAATGCGATGCGATAAAAAACCATGTTCTTTAGGAATGGTGTTTGATAACAAAGAAGATAAGATTCAATTCATTAGGGATGACTTGAATAAGGAGTCATTGGATGATATCCTTTTGTCCCTTGAACCGCATCCCAGTGGATATGTGCAAGGAGCGATTCTCTAGTTATGGCCATCATTCCAGAAAGAGCATGCACGATACAGTCTCGAGAATCTGACTATAAACGATCTTGTTTGCCAGTTTATAAGAAAACTGGATGGGAAGCCTATCCTCTACTCATAGAGGGCGTTGAAGCCGTTTCTGGATGAGAAACCAGAGGAAGATGTAAGCCACAGTCGCAACTATCTGTAAATATCATTTTACTTCACTGTTATTTTATTTCACTGTTTTTTTACCATTTGCATTATTGTCTTTAATAATTTTATTTTATCATTGTTTGCTTTTCCTTTTTACTGTTTCCTTTTTTACACTCGAGCCATGTACCTTACACGTTAATTGACATAGACATGACACCTCATTCACAGCTGTGACCCATTGCCGCCAAGATCCTTAAATATAATTCTTTTTGTTTGCACTCACAAATTATTCTTGAGAAGTATACCAATGACATCTACTCCCAATAAACAATTCAAGAACATTTGTGTGCTTTATGGATTTAACTATGGCAAATATAAAGAGTTCGTTGAGGCCGCCATTGATCTTGGTCGAAGCAGAGCAGCAAGAAAATTACACTTGGTATATGGCGGAGGTGACCGAGGGTTATCAAAACTGGTCTTAGAAACTGCTTATGTTAAAGGGAACCAAGTGTTAGGCATCATCCCAACAACCCTAAAACCTTTGGGCTGTTTGTCTGACTCACCGACTGAAGAACAGTTTATTGTCTCAGGTATGCAAAAAAGAATAATTGAAATGCTTAATCAAGCTGATACTTTTATTTTCTTGCCAGGAGATCTTGTAACTCTAGAGGCAGTTATCACATTAGCATCTTGGGCCCATCTGCACATTCATCAAAGACCCATCGGTTTGTTAAATAACTTTTATGATGGCTTCATCGCATTTCTTAATCATACAATAAAAAAATATTTCATTTCTTCCAGAACGAAAAAGCTTTTTGTTTGTGCTCACACTGCTAATGAGTTACTTGATCTGTTACAAGCTTATAAACCAAAGCCAGATCCCAGGACCTTGGTATTGGAGTATCCAAATAATGATGGTAACAGTAGCTGCAGTAAAAAGTACAAATTAGATTTAACTCTGCGCCTGTAAATATTTTCTTCTGTGTTGCACCACCCAGATGATGTCATCTAAACTCTACTTCTTTCCTTTAAAATATTGAAGACAATGTTTCGTTCTAGTTGGGGGGAGGGAATAGTCGACAATTGTGAAATTTTGGTTAAGTTTTTACTGATTTTTTGTTGTAGAAACTAACTGTTGCTAACTTTTTGTGTTGAAAATGGCTGAATATAGAGTGTAGTTACTCTAGAAACGCATCTTCTTAGTTTAAAAAAATAATAATAAAAAAAATTATCTTATTTTACGTGTGATCTTTCTAACTTTTTCTTTTTGACTTCTCCTTTATAAATATACATTTTCAATTTTTTGAGTCGAAGATGGCTGAATATGGAGTGTAGTGCCTCTAGACACGCATCTTCTTAGTTTAAAAAAAATTTTCTTTTTCTATCTTTTAAGTGTAACTTTTCTAATTAGTTTTTCTGCATCATTTTCACATTTCTGCATGCATAAATTCCTTTCATGTTTAGAATAGGTTGGAGGGTAGAATGTTGCTTAAAAAAATTGTATGATTTGTTTTAACATTGGATGACATGATAAATTTTAAATTTTAGTATTTGTATTATCTTTGGTCTTAAGAGATGTTACGCCATGTTTGATACTCTACATGTTAATGTCGGAGACAAATATGAGTTTCATGAAGGAATGAACATGTCATAATAAGCACCAAGTGAGTTCTTAAGCCTATCATTTTTCTTGGAAAGTAACCATTTTTGCCCATTCTTCACACAGCTTAGCAGTTTATTATTTTATACATGATCTCTAAATTTCCTTTGAGTCAACTCTCTAAAAAAAATAGTTAAATAAAAAAATGTGTGTTATTACATCCGGAGGTCCATCTAACTAGTACATATGAAAGATTATTTAGAGCCCTAAAAGACGATGAAAAGGTCATCTTTAACCCGTTTGAGCCTTTCTAGCCATCCTTTTTATGAAATATCCATAGTTAACCCTTTTGAGCCTTTAAAAACAAAGAAAAAAAACTTTTCTTTGTCAAACTTATCATCTCGACCCACTCCGATTTAGAGTATTACCCGATATTTTACAAGTTCCAACACCTATTCATGTTTGAGAAAAATATAAATAAATTGTTTTGTTTGGTAAAGTTGTGTAATACCCAAAAAAAAAAAGAAAATAAACAAGAAAAAAAAGAGAAAATAAAATTCTTTTTAAAAAAAAGGATATACAATAATAATAAATAAGTGAAATGCACCTTTTAATTTCCAAAAAATATTTATTTTTCTCAAACACATATTTTGTTTTCTCTATTTCTTTTTTTTTTTTGTTAGCCATGTCCCTATCCTACGTTACGTCCTAATAAAAGTCCTTCTTGATTTTAGGGAACTATAATCTGAAGTAGAAGATAGTTATATGGGCTAAAAAGATGTAGTGATACATAAAAATAAATAAATAAATAAATACATTGGGTTGACTGGTATTTTGTTTGAGATCACATTATTTCTAAGTTGTGGACTTATTCCTTTCATCTTGAGAGAGTGTGTGATATTATTTCTTTATTATGTTCACTCAATTTATCATTCATTCAAGTGACAATTTTTATTGGGTTTAATTTCCTTGTGAAAGTGTCACTATTACCGGTGAGATTTTGGGGTTTGACATGTCATTCTTGAAAGTCGCTTGATTACTATAGCTGTGACAAAGTCTGCTGGACTGATGCGTGTGGATGGTTGATATGGGTATGATGTTTCTTTAGACTGCAGATAATACTTATACTTTTATTTACTTGTTATCATTAGTCTGATTGAATGAGCATGATTGTTTAAAAAAAAAACATTTTGAATTTGAATTTTGTCTTCACTTTATTTGATATGGACTAGTAATAAGCTGGTTGGGGGGTGTGTTGAGTGTTAGAAAGTGCATATTTATAAAGGAGAAAATTGTCATTTTACACTTCAAGTCTCACTAACATCTCTACTTTTATATATTTAAGTCCCTTATTATTTAATGATGTGTGTTTTGTTTAAATTAAGTATTTTATGTATTTTAGGGTCATCATAGTCATTTCATAATGAACGAGAGATTGGATAGCAAAACGGACATCACTTTTGAACTCAGGACGGTTGAAAACCTTTGGAGGAGCATAAAAGAAAAAATGGCATTGTTCACATATACGGCACTGTTCACATGTACGGTACTGTCCATGGTATTGTTCACGAGACTGTTCATACCGTGTCACTGTTTAAATCGTGCGCAAATTGTGTTACTGTTCAAACCGCGTGGTCAAACCTGTGGTCAAACCGCGTACTGTTGACTGATGACATGGCACAATCCTGAGCGTCCGAATTGTTTTTAATCCGATGGGTATGATTTATTTAGTGTATCTATAAAAAGGGAGCTCTCCCCCCTATTTCGACACCCCTGAATCTATTTTTGAGCTTAGTTTTCTGTAATTCTTTCTCCATCTTGTATTTTCTACGTATTTTAATAAATTTTCATTTTATCCTTAGTTCAATTATGAGTAACTATTTTTCTTTCAAGCTTGGATGAAGGTGGAGTCTCAACATGTGTCATGGGCTTTATTTGGTAAATTTACTTTCTCTTCCCCTCTAATTTTTGTAGAGGTTTTGACTTTTCGTCGACATATAGTAATATTCTTGTCTAGATACCGCTCTGGTTTAACCGGCTCCCTAATACAAGGTTATTACAATTTGGCATGATAAGCCCTTAGCACCATATTGATTAGAGTGTGGTTCATGAGGTGTGGAATCCCCCCTCATGATTTAATTGGTTTTAATAAGGAATATTTAGCCCATTGTGCATGTTGATACGGATCCAGATACCCAAGTACTTTATTATAATAGTTTCTAGTTCAATTTAATTCCGCCATTCCAATTTAAATTCTAGGATATTCCAAATCAATTTCCCCACAAATCCAATCACCCACTTACAAAATTAATTATACACCTAATTAAAATCCACTTCCCCGTGGGATAGACACTCGACACCATTGATCTATTCTACAATAAATTCGTGCACTTGTGCGTTCAACAAAATTTGCACAACAACATGTACAATTTGATTTTCTTTTGTCGCCGACATCTCCACTTTGTTGTCGACTTCTTTTCCTTTTCGCAAGGTCATAACGGCTTTAACTTCTCCATGCTGCTGTGGTGAACTGGTACTTACTTCTTGTACTCCTTTAGGATTAGGCACTAATTGACTTGGAAACTTACCTTTCTCAACAGTCATTGCCAAGGTCTGAACTGAAGAAGCAAGTTGTCCCACCATCTTCTCGAGGCTTGAAATTGATTGGTCTTGTAAGTTGAAGCCTGCTCTCATCTCATTTCGTAGTCTATCAATGGTATGATTCTGTTGCTTAATTGTGGAATGAGTAACATTCTTGAAATTCTGGAATGCATCCATCCATGGTCTGGGTTGAGAGTAGTTATGATTCTGATTGTATGGTCTAAATAGTGGCTGAGAGGCTTGAGGAATTTGAGAAATTGATTGCATTGGCGTAGCTAAAGCTGCTGGTCTATTCTGTTGGAATCCTTGAAACCATGAAAAATTGGGGTGGTCTCTCTATCCAGGGTTATATGTGTTGGAGTATAAGTTGTAATTTGATGGCTTTCTCATGACACTGATGGCATTGGCTTGATCTGAATATGAGTATGGTCATGTGGCTCTGTTGATTTAGCAGTCGTCAACGATGCTATTTGTCGAGAAAGACCTTCAATTATCTCTTTAACTTCTTGTTGAGTGTTAGAAAGTGTATATTTATAAAGGAGAAATTCATCATTTTACACTTCAAATCTCACTAACATCTCTAATTTTATTTATTTAAATCCTTTGTTATTTAATTATATATGTTTTGTTTTAATTAAGTATTTTGTGTATTTTAGGGGTATCATGGTCATTTCACAATGAACGAGATTTCGGATAGCAAAACGGACGTCACTTTTGAACTCAGGACAGTCGAAAACCTTAAGAGGAGCATAAAAGGAAAAATGGCATTGTTCACACGTACGGCACTATTCACATGTATGCATCTTGTTCATGGATACTGTTCACGACACTGTTCAGACCGCGTTACTGTTCAAACCGTGTGCAAACCGTGTTACTGTTCAAACCGCGTGGTCAAACCCGTGGTCAAACCGTGTTACTGTTCACTGATGACGTGGCGCAATCCTGTGCATCCAAACTATTTTTAATCCGATGGCCATGATTCACTCAATGTATCTATAAAAAGGGGGCCTCCCCCCCTAATTTGATACCCCTGAATCCATTTTTGAGCTTAGTTTTCTGTAATTCCTTCTCCATCTTGTATTTTCTACGTATTTTAATAAAATTCCCATTTTACCCCTAGTTCAATAATGAGTAGCTAATTTTCTTTCAAGCTTGGGTTGAAGGTGAAGTCTCAACATGTGTCATGGGCTTTATTTGGTAAATTTATTTTCTCTTCCCCTCTAATTTCTGTGGAGGTTTTGACTTTTAAATCGACAAATAATAATAATCTTGTCTAGTTCATACAGTTTCTGGCACCCTAGTATAAGGTTATTATTATTTGGCACGATAAGCCCTTAACACCATATTGATTAGAGCGTGGTTCATGAGGTGTGGATTCCCCCCTCATGATTTAATTGGTATTAATAAGGAATATTTAGCCCATGGTGCATGTTGATACGGATCGGATACCCAAGCACTCTATTTCAATAGTTCCCAATTCAATTTAATTCCGCTATTCCAATTTAAATTCTAGCATCCTTTAAATCAATTTTCCCATTCCCCATAGATCCAATCACCCATTTACAAAATTAATTCTACACACAATTAAAATCCACCTCCTCGTGGGATCGACACTCAACACCATTGATCTATTCTACAATAGATTCGTGCAAGGCCATGAGTTCAACAAAATTTGCACAACAAGTTTTTGGCGCCGTTGCCGGGGAGGTAAGTATTTTAATTTGTAAAATTAATTTTTTGTGAATATTATTAGTATTATTATTATTATTATTATTAGTATTATTATTATTATTTTAGTTGTTTCCTTGTAATTTTTTTTTTTCTTAATTAATTAAAAAAAAAAAAAGGGAATTTACATATTTTAGGTAAGAATTTCTTTTTCTCTTCTTTAAATTTCTGCAATTTAATTTTCAAGTTATTTTTCTTTGTAATTTTTCATTTATCTCATTAATTTATTTTTATTTTATTTCACGTATTTGTTTTAGTGTATTTTGTTTTTATAGAAAGGTTGAATAAATGTAATAAGGTTAGTATCATAATTTCTCCTTCTTCTTTATTTTTATTTGTTTTGTTCTCAATTTATTTTCTTTATTTGCATGCATGGTCGTAGGTCATTATCACCTAATCTTGAACCTATAGACCTTGAATTAGAAAGAACACTTCGCACACACAAACACATTGCACGTAAAGATAAAACTGAAATGGATTTGCAACAACCAGAACCACAGGAGAGGCCATTCAAGGACTACTTCAGTCCCTTAGCTAATTTGAGCACATCATGCATACGATACCCAAATGTAGCCGCTAGGAGTTTTGAGCTAAAACCTAGTGTGCTAAATTGTCTCCCAACATTCTATGGCTTAGAAAATGAGGACCCATATAATCATCTGAACGATTTTCATACAATTTGTCAAACTTTTAAATATGAGAACTTTTCAGAAGATGATGTTAAACTTAGACTATTCCCATTTTCTTTAAAGGATAGAGCTCGTTCATGGTTCAATACATTACCTGCTAATAGCATTACAACATGGGAACAAATGGTGACGAAATTTTTAAATAAATATTTCCCAGTGCATAAAACCAATGCTATTCGCAGGGAAATTTCAGAATTCACCCAGAGAGAAGACGAGCAGTTTTTCGAAGCGTGGGAGCGATTCAATGGGCTACTTTTGAAGTGTCCACATCATGGGTACGAGAAATGGCACCAATGCCAATACTTCTTGGAAGGATTATTGCCAAATGTGCAAGAATGGCTAATGGCGACAAGTGGAGGAGAGCTAATGTCAAAAAGTGCATCAGAGATTTGGGATTTCTTCCAGCGACAAGCAGATAATTCCCAACAGCGGAGTCGATCTCTCAGGAATACTAGAAGAATTAAAGGAGTGAATGAGGTTCACATTGGCGAGTCTGGTTCGGGAATCAAAGAAGTCAAAGAGATGGTTGAAGGCCTTTCTCGACAAATAGCATCGTTGACGACTGTTAAATCAACAGAGCCACATGACCATGACTCATATTCAGATCAAGCCAATGCCATCGGTGTAATGAGAAAACCATCAAATTACAACCCATACTCCAACACATATAATCCTGGATGGAGAGATCACCCCAATTTTTCATGGTCTCAAGGATTCCAACAGAATGGACCAACAGCTCCAGCTCCACCAATGCAACCAATTCCTCAAGTTCCTCAAGCCTCTCAGCCACCATTTAGACCATACAATCAGAACCAGAATTACTCTCAACCCAGACCATGGGAGGATTCATTCCAAAATTTCAAGAATGTTACTCAATCTACAATCGAGCAACAAAACCGAACCATTGATGGACTACGGAACGAGATGAGAGCAGGCTTCAACTCACAAGCCCAATCAGTTTCAAGCCTCGAGAAGATGGTGGGACAACTTGCTTCTTCAGTTCAGACTTTGGCAATGACTGTTGAGAAAGGTAAATTCCCAAGTCAACCAGTGCCTAATCCTAAAGGAGTGCATGAAGCAAGTACCAGTTCACCGCAGCAGCATGGAGAGGTCAAAGCCGTTATGACCTTGCGAAAAGGAAAAGAAGTCGACAACAAAGTGGAGATGCCAGTGACAAAATCAACTCAGATTGTACCTGTAAATGCTGAGGACTCACCACCGGAGAAGAAAGAAGAAACCAACCCACGGGAATACGTTCCTAAAGCTCCATTCCCTCAGAGGTTAGCTAAAGGAAAGAAGGGAAAATCCACAGGTGAGATTCTGGAAGTTTTCAAACAGGTAAGTGTTAACATCCCTTTACTTGATGCAATAAAACAAGTTCCATCTTATGCCAAGTTTCTTAAAGACCTTTGCACTAAAAAGAGAAACATTCATGTTCAGAAAAAGGCATTTTTAATCGAAAATGTTAGTTCTATATTCCAACACAAAATTCCTCTAAAATGTAAAGGGACCCACTATCTCATGTAGTATAGGGAACCACACAATTGAGAATGCTTTGTTGGATTTAGGAGCTAGTGTTAATCTTTTGCCTTACTCAGTATTTGTGAAACTTGGATTGGGAGAATTACACCCAACTCCAGTGGTGTTACAGCTTGCAGATCGGTCCACGAAAATACCTCGTGGTATTGTGGAGGACGTGCTTATCCAGGTAGACAAGTTTTATTTTCCTGTTGATTTCATTGTAATTGACACTCAACCAATACAGGATTCAAGGAAGCACATCCCCATTATCCTAGGCCGACCTTTCTTGGCAACTGCGGATGCTCACATTCAATGCAGAACTGGAAATATGCAGTTGTCCTTTGGCAATATGACCATGGAGCTCAACATCTTCAACATTGCCAAACAACCTCACAATGCAGATGATGGAATTGTTGACGTGGATTTAATTGAAGCATTAGTTGATGATACTTTTCTTTCAAACCTTAGTGATGATCCTTTACAAACATGTTTAACTCACTTTGGTTTGGATTTTGATGTTGACAGATCAATCGATGAGGTCAATGCCCTACTTGACTCAGCACCATCAGAGAAGAAACTCATCCCGTCATCAGAGTCACCACCGAAACTCGAGCTCAAACCATTGCCCAACACTTTGGAATATGCATTCTTGGGAGAAGAAAGCACTCTACCGGTAATCATCTCATCATCCCTAAATGACGAGCAAAAAGGTAAGTTGTTGGATGTTTTAAAAGAGCACAAAGGAGCATTAGGATGGACCATAGCAGACATAAAAGGTATAAACCCAGTAGACTGCATGCATTACATTCACCTTGATGAAAATGCTAAATCTACTAGGGAAATGCAACGTCGGTTAAATCCTAATATGAAAGAAGTTGTTAGAATGGAAGTCCTTAAGCTATTAGATGCAGGTATTATTTACCCAATTTCTGATAGTTCATGGGTCAGTCCTGTGCAAGTGGTCCCCAAAAAGTCAGGAGTCACAGTAGTTACCAATGCTGATAATGAATTGATACCCACTAGAGTGACTACAGGATGGCGTGTATGCATTGATTATAGAAAGTTAAATTCTGTCACACGTAAAGACCATTTTCCTTTACCATTTATTGATCAAATGCTTGATAGATTAGCAGGCCATGAATTTTATTGCTTTCTAGATGGCTATTCAGGATACAATCAGATTCCCATAGCACCAAAAGATCAAGAAAAAACCACTTTCACTTGCCCTTTTGGCACTTTTGCATATAGGAGAATGCCATTTGGATTATGTAATGCACCTGCTACATTTCAACGTTGTATGTTAAGCATTTTTTCTGATATGGTTGAACGGTTTCTTGAGGTCTTTATGGATGACTTTTCTGTTTTTGGAGATTCATTTGATCAATGTTTACATCATCTAACACAAGTTTTGCAGAGATGTATAGAGAAGAATTTGGTCTTAAATTGGGAGAAGTGCCATTTTATGGTAAAACAAGGTATAGTTCTCGGTCACATCATTTCATGCAAAGGTATTGAGGTTGACAAAGCCAAGGTGGATCTCATTTCCAATCTTCCTCCACCTAAAACAAATGAGAAGTAAGATCTTTCCTTGGGCATCTTTGGTTTTTATAGGCGTTTCATTAAAGATTTTAGCAAAGTTTCTAGACCTTATGCAATTTACTTGCTAAGGATGCACATTTATCTTTGATGATTCATGTCTTGTAGCATTTGAAAAGTTAAAGCATTTGTTGCGTCATCGCCCATCATTCACCACCAAATGGAGCCTACCATTTGAGCTTATGTGTGATGCATCGATTATGCGGTAGGAGCGATATTAGGACAAAGAGTAGATCAATTCCTCATGTTATTTACTATGCTAGTATGACATTAAACGATGCAGTTGAACTATTCAACTACGAAAAAGAAATGCTAGCATTAGTGTTTGCATTAGAAAAATTTCGATCTTATCTCATTGGTTGTAAAATAATTGTGTTCACTGAGATCATCTTTGCTCACGAAATATCTTCTCACAAAGAAAGATGCAAAAGCTAGACTAATTCGTTGGGTGTTACTTTTGCAGGAATTTGACTTGGAATTCAAAGATAAGAAAGGGACGAGAAAATGTTGTGGTGACCATCTCTCGTCTCCATTTTGACACAATAATGAGAACCCTTACTATTGAATGAGTCATTTCGGATGAGCAATTAATGAGTGTGGAAGTATTACCTTGGTATCTTGATATCGTTAATTATCTTGTTACAGGTAAACTTCCAGAGCATTGGACCAAGCAGGACAAGACTAAATTCTTTGCGGAAATAAAGAATTTTTAAGGATGACCCCTATCTGTTTAAGTATTGTGCAGATCAAATTATTGACGATGTGTCCCAGAGAATGAAGTTCATAACATCCTTTCGTTCTCGCCATGAACAAGCTTGTGGAGGCCATTTCGGCGCTAAGAAAACAGGGACTAAAGTTCTACAATGTGGCTTCTATTGGCCAACTATATTTCGAGATGCTTACACCTTTTGTTCTTCATGTGATAGGTGTCAACGAATGGGGAGCATTACACGAAGGAACATGATGCCACTAAATCCAATTTTAGTGGTTGAGATTTTTGATGTATGGGGTATCGACTTCATGGGACCCTTTCCCCCATCTTTTGGCCATCAATACATATTGGTTGCTGTTGACTATGTTTCGAAATGGGTAGAGGCAATTCCATGCAGAACCAATGATCATAAAGTGGTGATAGGATTTTTAAAGAGCAACATTGTTTCACGCTTTGGATTCCCTCGAACAATAATCAGTGATGGTGGTACCCACTTTTGCAATAAATCATTCAAAGCACTTTTGACAAAGTACTCCATCACTCATAAAGTGGCGACTCCGTATCATCCGCAAACCAGTGGCCAAGTTGAGATCTCCAATCGAGAAATAAAGCACATCTTAGAAAAGACCGTGAGGCCAGACAGAAAAGATTGGTCATTAAGACTTGATGACGCATTATGGGCATATAGAACGGCTTTCAAAACCCCAATTGGGATGTCACCCTACAGGCTAGTGTATGGAAAAGCTTGCCACCTACCTGTGGAACTCGAGCATCGTGCGTACTGGGCCATCAAGAAATTCAATTTTGACATGCAGCAAGCTGGCTCAGAAAGACGATTCGTAATGATGCATATGAAAACGCCAAGGTTTACAAGCAGCGAATGAAAGTCTTTCATGATAAGCAGATTATGAGAAAATCTTTCACTCCAGGTCAGAAAGTACTTTTATTCAATTCTCGTTTGCACCTATTCCCAGGTAAACTACGCTCTCGATGGTCTGGCCCCTTCATTGTTCATACTGTTTTTCCACATGGGGCAATTGAAATTAAGGACCCAAAAAATGGTGTCACGTTTAAAGTTAATGGTCAAAGATTAAAGCCATATCTAGAGTACCAACCACATGGAGAGGACACCGAAATAAATTTAAGTGACCCACCAGATTTGAATTAAGATTTTTCTTTTCGGTGATTTATTTATTTATTTTCTTCTGCTAATTGAAATCATTTGTGCATAAGTGTGTTTGTTTAACCATTAAGTCTTCTTTTATCACTTTTAATCATGAGACAGTTCCTCTTGAACATCCTTAGACGACTTCAACGTGTCCAATCTCATCTCAGAGGCCAGATACGATTTTGTAAAACACATCGTATTTGGAAGCTACAACCACCGGAGTTAATATCCCACGTTGAGGATTTAGAAAGCCAACTCAGAGACATTGAGAGCAGTGTCTACAACATCCAGTTGGAGCTTGAGGTAAATTCCATAAGAGGACGATTGTGATTTTCTTTGTGTGTTTTTGTTTGTTACTTTGTTTGTGTGTTTCAGTTTGTCACCCCGGTCAAGTGGCGGATAACGGTACTCCGTGACAATCAAGTCGGTTACTTCAGTTTCCCATAATTACTGATCTTCTGAGGCGAAGGTATGGATAGAAACGAGATCTTAGCAAAGCTTCATAGTCGATTCCCTTCACTTCCTCAGAATGCCCTCCTCACAATCTATAAAGCTCGATCTGAACGCATGCGATTGCTCATGAGGAATAACATACCTGCTGATATTCGCTGGTTAATTGAGGCTAAAGTACGCTTGGCAGGTGAGTTGCCTCCTAAATTTATTGCATACATGCCTGGTTGTGGTAAAGGAAATTATGCAAGAAAGCAAAGAGCTCAAAAGATTTCGGTTGCTTGTCATAAGTGTGCCAGAATGATATGCAATAAAAAACGATGTTCTTTAGGAATGGTGTCTAATAACAGAGAAGATAAGATTCAATTCATTAGGGATGGCTTGAATAAGGAGTCATTGGATGATATCCTTTTGTCTCTTGAAACGCATCCCAGTGGATATGTGCAAGGAGCGATTCTCCGATTATGGCCATCATTCCAGAAAAGAGCATGCACGATCTGATCTCGGGAATCGACTATAAACGACCCTGTTTGCGGTTTATAAGAAAACTGGATGGGAAGCCTATCCTCGACCCATAGAGGCGTTGAAGCCGTTTACGGACGTAAAACCGAGAGGAAGATGTGAGCCACGATCGCAACTACTTGTAAATATCCTTTTACTTTCTTGTTGTTTTATTTCACTTTGTTGTTTTACCATTTGCATTATTGTCTTTAGTAATTTTATATTTGTTATTACTTGCTTTTCCTTTTTACTGTTTTCTTTTTGACTCTCAAGCCATGTGCATTACACGATTAATTGACATAGACATGACACTTCATTCACAGCTGTGACCCATTGCCGCCAAGATCCTTAAATATGATTCTTTTCGTTTACACTCACAAATTATTTTTGAGAAGTATCATAATGGCAGCTACTCCCAATAAACAATTCAAGAACATTTGTGTGCTTTCCGGATTTAACTATGGCAAATATAAAGAGTTCTTTGAGGCAACCATTGATCTTGGTCGATGCATAGCAGAGAGAAAATTACACTTGGTGTACGGCGGAGGTGACCGAGGGTTATCAAAATTGGTCTTTAAGCTGCTTTTGTCAGAGGAAGTCAAGTGTTAGGCATCATACCACAAGCCCTAAAACCTTTGGGCTGCTTGTCTAACTCACCGACTGGAGAAGAGTTAGTTGTCTCAGGTATGCAAGAAAGAATAACCGAAATGCTTAATCATCTTTGATGCTTTTATTTTCTTACAGGAGATCTTGCAACTCTAGAGGCACTTATCACTTTAGCATCTTGGGCCCATCTGCACATTCATCAGAAACCCATCGGTTTGTTAAATGTCAATAATTTTTATGATGGCTTTATCGCATTTCTTAACCATGCAATAAAAAACTACTTCATTCCTTCCACGGTGAAAAAGCTTTTTATTTGTGCTCACACTGCTAATGAGCTACTTGATTTGTTACAAGCTTATCAACCAGAGCCAGATCCCAAGACCTTGGTGTTGGAGTGTACAAATAACGATGGTAACAATAGCAGCAGTAAGAAGTACAAATTAGATTTAAATCTCCTTTGTAAATATTTTCTTCTGTGTTACACCACCCAGGTGATGTCTTCTAAACTCTACTTCTTTCCTTTAAAACATTGAGGACAATGTTTAGTTCTGGTTGGGGGGAGGGGATAGTTGACAATTGTGGAATGTTGGTTAAGTTTTTACTAATTTTTTGTTGTAGAAACTAACTGTTGCTAACTATTTGTGTTGAAGATGGCTGAATATGGAGTGTAGTTACTCTAGAAACGCATCTTCTTAGTAAAAAAAAAAAAGAAAAAATAATGAAAAAAAAAAAAATTTCTTATTTTTCGTGTGATCTTTCTAACTTTTTGACTTCTCCTTTATAAATATGCATTTTCAAATTTTGAGTCGAAGATGGCTGAATATAGAGTGTAGTGCCTCTAGAAACGCATCTTCTTAGTTAAAAAAAAAATCATTTTTCTATCATTTTAAGTGTAACATTTTCAATTAGTTTTTCTGCATCATTTTCACATTTCTGCATGCATATTTTCCTTTCATGTTTAGAATAGGTTGGGGGGGTAGAATGTTGTTTAAAAAAAAAATAATAAAAAAAAAAAAATAAAAAAATAGTGTGATTTTGTTTTTATTTTTGGATGACATGATGATTTTCGAATTTTAGTATTTGTATTATCTTTGGTCTTGAGTGATGTTACACTATGTTTGCTACTCTACATGTTGATGTCGGAGATAAATATGAGTTGCTTGAAAGAATTGACATGTCATAATAAATACCAAGTGAGCTTTTGAGCCTATTATTTTTCTTGGAGAGTAACCCTTTTTGCCCATTCTTCATACGGCTTAGTAATATTATTATTTTATACATGATCTTTAGATTTCCTTGGAGTCAACCCTTTAAAAAAAAAAAAGTTAAAAAAAAAAAATGCGTTGCTACATCTAAAGGTCCATTTAACTAGTAGATATGGAGGAGTATTTAGAGCCCTAAAAGATGATGGAAAGGCCATCTTTGACCCGTTTGAGCATTTCTAGCCATCCCTTATGTGAAATATCCATAGTTAGCCCTTTTGAGCCTTTTATAAAAAAAAAAAAAAAAAAACCTTTTTTTTGTCAACTTATCATCTTGACCCACTCCAATTTGGAGTATTACCCGATATCTTACAAAGTTCCATCACCTATTCATGTTTGAGAAAAATATAAATAATTATTTTGTTTAGTAAAGTTGTACAATAACCAAAAAAAAAAAAAAAAAAAAAAAAAAAAAAAAATTCTCTAAAAAAAAAAAAAGAAAAAAGAAAAAAAAGAGAGAGAGATATATAATTCAATAAGTGAAATGCATTTTTTTTCTTCCAAAAGATATTATTTTTCTCAAACATGTATTTTGTTTTCTCTATTTTCCTTTCTTTGTTAGCCATGTCCCTAGCCTACGTTACATCCTAATAAAAGTCCTTCTTGATTTTAGGGAACTATAGTCTGAAGTAGAAGCTAGTTATATGGGCTAAAAGATGTTGTAATGCATAATAATTAAAAAAAAAAAAGAAGTAAATAAATTGGTTTGACTAGCATTTTGTTTGACTTGAGATCGTGTTATTTCTAAGTTGTGGGCATATTCTTTTCATCTTGGTGAGAGTGTGTGATATTATTTCTTTACTATCTTCACTCCATTTATCATTCATTGAAGTGACAATTTTTATTGGGTTTAATTTCCTTGTGAGAGTGTCACTATTACCGGTGAGATTTTGGGGTTTGACATGTCATTTTTGAAAGTAGCTGTATTTACTTGATTGATTCATGTGGATGGTTGATGTGGGTGTGATGTTTCTTTAGACTGGAGATAATGCTTATACTTTTATTTGATTGCTATCATTAGTCTGATTGAATAAACAAGTTTGTTTAAAAAAAAAAAAAAAATTTGGGTTTGAATTTTATTTTCGCTTTATTTGCTAGGGACTAGCAATAAGCTGGTTGGGGGGTGTTGAGTGTTAGAAAGTGTATATTTATAAAGGAGAAATTCATCATTTTACACTTCAAATCTCACTAACATCTCTAATTTTATTTATTTAAATCCTTTGTTATTTAATTATATATGTTTTGTTTTAATTAAGTATTTTGTGTATTTTAGGGGTATCATGGTCATTTCACAATGAACGAGATTTCGGATAGCAAAACGGACGTCACTTTTGAACTCAGGACAGTCGAAAACCTTAAGAGGAGTATAAAAGGAAAAATGGACTGTTCACACGCACGGCACTATTCACGTATGCAGTCTTGTTCATGGATATCATTCACGACCTTTGCTCGCACAGCGTTATTGTTCAAACCGTGTGCAAACCGTGTTACTGTTCAAACCGCGTGGTCAAACCCGTGGTCAAACCGTGTACTGTTCACTGATGACGTGGCGCAATCCTGTGCGTCCAAACTATTTTTAATCCGATGGCCATGATTCACTCAATGTATCTATAAAAAGGGGCCTCCCCCCTAATTTGATACCCCTGAATCCATTTTTGAGCTTAGTTTTCTGTAATTCCTTCTCCATCTTGTATTTTCTACGTATTTTAATAAAATTCCCATTTTACCCCTAGTTCAATAATGAGTAGCTAATTTTCTTTCAAGCTTGGGTTGAAGGTGAAGTCTCAACATGTGTCATGGGCTTTATTTGGTAAATTTATTTTCTCTTCCCCTCTAATTTCTGTGGAGGTTTTGACTTTTCGTCGACAAATAATAATAATCTTGTCTAGTTACATGCCTGGTTTTTTCAAGGCACCTAGTATAAGGTTATTATTATTTGGCACGATAAGCCCTTAACACCATATTGATTAGAGCGTGGTTCATGAGGTGTGGATTCCCCCCTCATGATTTAATTGGTATTAATAAGGAATATTTAGCCCATGGTGCATGTTGATACGGATCCAGATACCCAAGCACTCTATTTCAATAGTTCCCAATTCAATTTAATTCCGCTATTCCAATTTAAATTCTAGCATCCTTTAAATCAATTTTCCCATTCCCCATAGATCCAATCACCCATTTACAAAATTAATTCTACACACAATTAAAATCCACCTCCTCGTGGGATCGACACTCAACACCATTGATCTATTCTACAATAGATTCGTGCGCTTGCGAGTTCAACAAAATTTGCACAACACTTCTTTAATTCCCGAACTGGACTCGCCAACGTGAACCTCATTCACTCCTTTAATTCTTTTAGTATTTCTAAGTGATCAACTCAATTATTGGGAATTATCTGCTTGTCGCTGGAAGAAATCTCAAATCTCTAATGCACTTGTGGTAATAATCCCTCCAAAAAGTATTGGCATTGGTGTCATTTCTCGTACCCATGATATGGACACTTCAAGAGTAGCCCATTGAATAGTATGAAAATTATTCAGATGATTATATGGGTCCTCATTTTCTAAGCCATAGAATGTTAGGAGACAATTTAGCACACTAGGTTTTAGTTCAAAACTCCTAGCAGCTACATTTGGGTATCGTATGCATTATGTGCTCAAATTAACTAAGGGACTGAAGTAGTCCTTAAATGGCCTCTCCTGTGGTGCTTATCGTTATTGCAAATCCATTTCAATTTTATGTTTAAGTGCAACGTGTTTGTGTGTGCGAACTGTTTTTTCTATTTCAAGGTCTATAGGCTCAAGATTGGGTAATAATGACCTTCGACCATGCATGCAAAGAATAAAAAAATAAAAAAAAACTTAATAAAGAAGAGAGAGAAATTATGATACTAACCTTGTCACGCTGTTACAATCTTACTATGAAAATATAAAAAAAAGTGAAATTAAAATAAATAAAGTAAAAATAAATTAACAAGACAAATGAAAAATTACAAAGAAAAATAACTTGAAAATTAAATTACAGAAATTTAAAGAAGAGAAAAAGAAATGAAATTCTAATCTTGAAAAGCATATTCACTTTTTTCTTTTTTAAAAAAAATTATAATAAAATAACTAAAAAAAATTATTTATAAAAATAATTCTAAAAATTAAAATAACTTACCTCCCCGGCAACGACGCCAAAAACTTATTGTGCAAATTTTTTTGAATTCGCAAGTGCACGAACCTATTTTAGTACAGATTAATGGTGACGAGTGTCGATCCCACGAGGAGGTGGATTTTAATTATATGTAGAATTAATTTTCTAAGTTGGTGGTTGGATTTATGATGAAAGTGATTGAGACTATCCTAAAATTTAAATTGGAATGGCGGAATTAAATTAAAGTGAAGACTATTATAATTGAAGCGCTTCGGTATCTGGATCCATATCAACATGCACCATAGGCTAAATATTCCTGATTAGTGCCAATTAAATCATGAGGGGGAAATCCACACCTCATGAACCACACTCTAATCAATATGGTGCTAAAGGCATATCGTGCCAAATAATAATAACCTTGTACTAGGGAGCCGGTGAAACCAGAGCGGTATCTAGACAAGATTATTATTATTTGTCGATGAAAAGTCAAAACATTCACAAAAATTAGAGGGGAAGAGAAAATAAATTTACTAAATAAAGCACTTGACACATGTTGAGACTTCCCCTTCAACCCAAGCTTGAAAGAAAAATAGGGGTAAAATAGAAATTTATTAAAATACGTAGAAAATATAATATGGAGAAAGAATTACAGAAAATGAAGCCTAAAAATGGATTCAGGGATATTAAATTAGTGAGGAGAGACCCTCTTTTTACAGATACATTGAGTAAATCATGGTCATCGGATTAAAAATAATTTGGACGCTTAGGATTGCGCCACGTCATCAGTCAACAGTACGCAGTTTGCACAGTGACATGGTTTGACCACGCGATTTGAACAGTTAACCGGATTGAACAGTGACGCGGTTTGGTTGAAAATAATCTTGTGTATATGCATGTACTTTACGCGCGATTTTTAGTCTACTAACATGCTACCACGTCACCGCTCAACACTGCATAAGAATTTTGTCCAATAGAATCGTGACACCTTATGAGTCAATGCCACATCATCATTCCGTATGTGTGAACAGTGTCATGAACAGTAACATGAACAGTACCGTATATGTGAATAGTACCGTACATGTGAACATTGACATTTTTCCTTTTATGTTCTTCCTAAGGTTTTCGACTGTTCTGAGTTCAAAAGTGATGTTCGTTTTACCGTCTGATCTCTTGTTCATTATGAAATGACCAAGATGCCCCTAAAATACATAAAATACTTAATTAAAATAAAATGCACATAATTAAATCACAAGAAGCTTAAATGCATAAAAGTAGGAATGTTAGTAAATTTTGAAGTATAAAATGACGATTTTCTCCTTTATAAATATACACTTTCTAACACTCAATTACTATTTGGCACGTTAAGCCCTTAGCACGATATTGATTAGAGTGAGGTTCATGAGGAGTGGAAACCTCCCTCATGATTTAATTGGCACTAATAAGAAATATTAAACCCATGGTGCATGTTAATGTAGATCTAGATACCCAATTGCTTCATTTCAATAGTTCGCTATAACAATTAGTACATCATCTATAAAAGGCAGTAAAAAAAAAAAGTTTGTCTTGTGAAATTTTATTTTGTTATATGGTAAAATTTTTTTATCCTGTAATAAATATAAAATTATTGTTGGGTAAACTTTAGACCATTTTGTTTCATTCAAGATTCAAGATACCAATTAGTTTCCGATTATGTAACTCCATTTTGCCGTGGGTTTCATAGAACCCGTTGAAAGTGTGGTGAAGTAGTTGGGCTGTCAAAACCCAACTACTAAGGCGTTTGGTAACACTTGTAGCTGGATCATGACAGCTTAGCAGATTTTTTTCTTAATTACTACTTCACAGCTATAATTTTTACTCCACAGCAACTACAACTTAAAAACTACAACACCTCACTCTCAAACACACCCATAGTTTGCAGCTTAGTTTATACTCCTCGATTTTGTTATCTTCAAGTAACAATTTTTGTGTTTAATTGACAATCAACCAAGTACTTGTGTTTTCCTCAGTACAAATATCTTCTTGTGCTTAAATCTATTCATTGGAAGCCAGTAATCATTTGGTCTCATGCATCAGATTCATGGATGAGTCTCCAACTTGGCATCTTTGGATTGAGTTTCGCTCCAGTACTAATGTTTTGTTACATCACCTTTTTCATAGTTTTTTTTTTCATTTTATTACTACTACTATTATTACCATTATTATTATCATCAACAAATGATCTTCACCACCAAATGATCTTCTTGAGTCCAAATCAGCTCTCATCTGTTTAAACGCACAAAAATATGAAAATGAAAACGAGAATATTAATGTATTTTATTCTAAGAACACCCACATTAAGTCAGTCTAAAATCACCCTTTCACGGTCTAAAATTAACTTCTTTACAAATGTCCTGTTGGCCAAAAATATGCATGATGTTTCAGACTGTTGATGAATCTGAGTAAAAAGAGCGTTAAATCTTCCCAGGTTTAGTAAAAATGCAGATTCAGAGACTTAACAAAAAATTCAAATTGGAACTTATTATCATAACCAATTCCAAGACGAGAGATACACAACCCCATAAACATTGGCAATACAAAACAATTATTAACGCCGAAAAGCAGAATAACTATGCCGCGGCAGAGATAAAAAAGTGGGGAAAGAAAAAAGGTCGTAGTACACAAAAGCCGGTTTCTTACAGTAGTGCAACTACTAGTTACAATAACTAAAAACTACAAACATCATAAAAAGAAACCTGCAAAGTACTCGATGAGATCACTGTCAACAGCCTCAGAGGGTTCTCCCCGGCTAGGTTTAGAGACACCATATAGAGATTTGTGCCTACTTACCTGGTGACATGGCACCCAATAGCTGGCCGCAGGCAGAGTTTCTTCATCAACAGGAGGAATTGACCACTACATCCTAAGAATTGTATGAAAAGTTAATTAGTCAATGATATACACGAAGACAAGAAATCGAGAGATTTTCTCTCTTGTAGATACATTCAGTGCATCTTGGGGGCCCAAAAAAGGAAGAAGAAGCTTCTTCAAGACAACAGATCAATCAAAATGGTAGTATAACAACGAATTGGAGAAATAAGACAATAGCTCAATCAAAATGGCTTCAATATTGACTAGAAGATGCAAAATTTCACCCTAACACGAAATAGAAAAAAATGTCTAATGAGTCTGGCAGTATAACAATAGGCTCAAATTATTATGAGCAGAAATTCAATCATAAAAATAATCAAACAGAAAAAGTACTATCTATTATGACAAAAGTAATACTTGAGCTTCATGAATTACTTTGTATATTTAAAGAAGGTATGTCTATCTGCTGTACAAAGAAACAGTTTGCATAGAAGAGCAATTCATGAACAAGCAAAGACTTGTTGCTTCCAACAGTATCATATAAAACATTATCTTGAGAAAATTCATGTTTATAACAATAATATGTGGCCCAACTAACAACTTCTGCATGCATGTGTGCCACATGGATAAAATTACTCGCCTAATTTTGGCATAAATAATTCATATTTGTCTAATAAATCAACAATAACAAAAATCATAAGAATCTCTGAAAACATCATATTTCATGGTAACAAGTTCATGAAAAACAACATAAGTGAGATTCGGACCTTTTACAATGCCAAGGTTGGCAATACCATTCTTTTCCACTAATCAACACGCTTTCAACATTATCCAAAATAACCTCGGCATTTCAGTGTTCCACATAAGCATTTCTTTTTCCTGTGGGGTTCATAATTACCCGCATCAGACTTGGAAATCCCATAATCATATGTCAACTCTGTCATGGGAGGAACATGTCTCATTGCAAAAAATGCAACATGGACGAAGGATTCATTATTGTTTTCATATATAATCGGCTGCCAGAAAACATTTGGAGAGCAACTGTGATTCATGAATCGAGCAACATTCCCAACATTCTTGGCACTTATGACTAGGGGATATGGTATGTCATATTCCTCAGTAGCGTCACTAGGATCATCATCTTCGATTAACCCTGGTTCATAATTCCACTTGAATGAGTCATAAGTACGGGTTGTATCAAAAGAATAATCTTCATTACTGTCTTCCCCACCTTGCCTTGCCTTCAATTTATCTACTACTTCACCTGCATATTCACAAATGAAAGTACCAGCACGAATAGGATCCAAAGATCGCAGGCCCCAACCCCTATCTTTCGTTTTAAACACATCCAACCGAACTTTTAGACCACTCTGAGACACTCTGTTTTTGCAGTCACGATTGCATGGACATGATGGACCACATTCATATATCAACGGCTTCCTACTTACTAGGACCCCATTAGCGGTATATGGAAAATCACCCCCATTTTTCTGGACACAAGAGCAATTTGGATTGCCTGGGCCACACGCACTATAACAGTTGCAGCCGAAAGAAGGCTGAGTTAATCTGAATGATTTAGAATACTTAACAGTGGTGAGATAAGTGAAATAGGCAGGCCCTTTCTCATCATCAACATCATTTATAAGTGCAATGGGTATAGGCTCGGCCCCAGACGAAAGGTCTGGAAGAATAAGTCCAACCCTACCAGACATGCCGTCCTTCCACCTCTGAATCAATTTCCAAAGAGCAAAAGCACCAGGCTGCCCAGGTATTCTAACCAATTTATACTTGAAAATATTGCAACCTGATTTCCCCTTTTCAGTCCATGACTCTTGAACCATATAGAGTCCATCATATACGTAGACCTTTGAAGATTGGTTAATAGCATCTTTCATTCCCCGAATGACTCTTACTTCACTGGCTCGGCGCAAGCTCCTTTCTAATGCAAGATTACCCCTTTCAAGCTTCTGATCAGCTGCTTGCTCACCCTTCCTATTAGCATTCCCACCCTGGCCACTATATATCAAGATATCACTATCCTCAGCATCGTCATCATATCCTCCGGATGATATAATGCTTACAGCCACTGGTTCTTCGTCTAAATCACTCCTTGTAATCATATAATCAATTCCAGCCATAGACTGGGAATGCAAACCAATCAAACACATCTCCATCCGAAAGAAGAAAATATCACCAATTTCCACACCGGGAACAACCCCGAGCCTCTTCCTCATATTAGTACGTACTCCTTTGCTCATCAATATATTGCTAGCTTTCAAATCCGCACGCCTAATCAACCCAGTAGAAGTCTCCTTAGCATCCTCAATCTGACTAATTCTTCTTCTAAGTGCATCAAATCTCATCAACACATTATTAACAACTTGCCTATTACCATCGTCTCGCTCAAATGAACTAATCCCCACAGAAAAATCCGAGTCCTGAACATTCTTGGGCTTCTTCTGCTTGTAACTAGAAGTGCGGCGTTTTTTCCCGTCTAGAAACCCATCCGAAGACCCCAAATCACCATTAGACCCATCCACAAAATTAACATCCAGAGACCTAAATGACCGAATGGGGGTAGCAAACGACGTTGGAGGTGTCTGTGTGTTGTTGTTTTGGTTGTTGTCAAGAGTAAATTCCGGCGTACTAAAGGGGTAAAATGGAGAAAACCCAGGTGGGAAAGGGCCAAAAGGAGGTGCACAAACAAAAGGAGGTGCTTGAGGACTTGACGGTAACACAGGTCTCAAACTACGCAAAGGTTTTACATCCAACACTTTTGTTTTGTCTAAAGGAGCTGAGGGAACAGTGCCATCCATCACTAAAACAACCTAACTCAGAAAACACACTAAACCAAGCTTAAATTCAACAAACCCAGAATTAAACTCACTAAATCTTTCTTTTTTCACAAACCCATTTCCTTAAAGAAGCTCAATTTTAATTTTTTTCTCTGCAAAAAAAAAAGATCAAACAAGTTTTATATGGTCCTAAAGAACAAGCAACTTAAACTGAAGATCTAACTTACCGAACTGACAAAAAAAGATTTACAGATTAAAATCAAGAGTATTATTATTACCTCTGGAGTTTGCATGTACCGTTAGTTGCTAGGGTTTGAACTGAGAAATGGGGGGACTTTGCCTGCTAAGTCCATTGAATGAAAAGCCAGCTTGCTTTCCGCCCAATGCGAATTTCACCTTTTCTAGTCCGTCCACTTCGAATTCGTTCTCACACTGTGGACAAACACGTGCTTCATTAATGCATCCCTTGAAGTTTGGAGGTTATTGTAATTAACGGCGTGTTTATTTAATGTGAATAAAAAAATAGAATAAAATTTATGCTTATTTAATAAAATATAATTTAAAAATAAGAATAAAATATGTAGATTTTATATAATTTGAGAATAAAGAATGAGAATCTTATTTTTATGAAATGTTGAGAATGAAAATGAGAGAATATGACTGGAATATATGTTTACTTTTGTATCCCTCTAATTTTTTTATATTTTCTAAATTATCTTTATTTAAATCACAATTAATTTTATTATTTTAAATGTTAATAATAATTATTATTATTATTAAATTTTATTAACTTTATTATTTTAATTATTATTAATTATTTTTATTAAATTATCATTATTAACAATAAAAATAATGATAAAAATAATAATTAATAAAAATAATTAATTTATCATTATTAACATTATTATTATTATTATTATTATTATCTAAAATAATAAAGTTAATAAAATTTAACAATAATATAATAATAATAATGTAATTTTCATTATCTAGATATATGTATAAATATTATTATAAAAATGTTATTAATTAAAAATAAAATAATAATAATAATAATAAAGGTTAATAATGACAATATTAATAAAAATAAAAATAACAATAATTAATAGTAACTAAAATAATAAAGTTAATAAAATTTAATAATAATAATAATAAATGTTAATAATGATAATATTAATAAAAATAATATTAACAGTAATTAATAATAACTAAAATAATAAAGTTAATAAAATAATAATAATAATAATAATAATAATAATAATAATAAATGTTAATAATGATAATATTAATAAAAATAATAATAAGAATGATTAATAATAACTAAAATAATAAAGTGAATAAAATTTAATAATAATAATAATAATGTAATTTTCATTATCTAGATACATGTATAAATATCATTATAAAAATGATATTAATAATAATAATAATAAATGTTAATAATGATAATATTAATAAAAATAATAATAACAATAATTAATAGTATCTAAAATAATAAATTTAATAAAATTTGATAATAATAATATTAATAAAAATAATATTAATAATAAATAAAATAATAAAGTTAATAAAATATAATAATAATAATAATATTGAATGTTAATAATGATAATATTAATAAAAATAATAATAAAAATAATTAATAATAACTAAAATAATAAAGTTAATAAAATTTAATAATAATAATAATAATAATAATAATAATAATAATAATAAATGTTAAAGATAATATTAATAAAAATAATAACAACAACAACAACAATGATAATATTGTTAATAATGATAAATTAATTATTTTTATTAATTATTAATACTATGGGTATTTTGGTAAATTGATTCTCATTCCCATTCTTTGTTCCCATTTATTTTGCCAAGTAAACACATCAATAACATTCCAGTATATTTTCATTCCCATTTATTTTTAGCAAGTAAACATTAGAATCTCATTCTCATTCTAGCTCATTCTCATTCCCAGCCAATTCTCATTCCAGCCCATTCTCATTACATGAAGTAAACGCACCATAAATCTGATTTGTTTAATATGTCTCATTCATATAAACTTAATTTGTAAAAATTTGATCCGTGAATTAAATTAAATTAAAATTTTAAAAATTTATGATTGGTGGATTGGATATAAATTTAATTATATAAATTCGTAAAAATCTACGAATCCGCAAAAAAAATTATCTAATAAAAAATTAAACTTATAAATATGACATTAATACTTACTAATAAATAAATAAGTTAGACTATAGTTATATTAACACCATATTATCTTATCAGATAATAATATAAAATAAAAATAATTAAATAAAAAAATATAGCTTCTTAAGAGTTAATTTTCATGTACTAATCTAAACAAATGATTTTTTTCTTTTTGGTGTGTTATATTTTGAAACTTTGAATGTATTTTTTAATTTTATTTAAACAATTAATTTATTTAAATCTTATTTAATCTTGAATTTGATTGGTAGAAAAATTATTTTTATATTATTTTTTATTTAGTTAGTTCGTGGATAAAATAGAATTAAAAATGTTTAGCCCGCAAACCAATCCACAAAATGGATTGGGTCAAATCCGCAGGACCATATCAAATTTGCAGACGTATGGATTAGATATGGATTGAATTTCACCAATTCGTAAATTGGATTGGGTTAAAAAATTATAATCTGTAAAATTGTTGATTGGATATGGATTGATATCCAATCTATAAAATTTGATCTGCGAACATCCCCACTTTAGGTCTCTAACTCTCTTTCAATCCTAATTTTTGAGTAAATTATGGTGTTCTCGCAATTATTTTTCATCTAATTCATATAGATCCTTCCTACTGGCTATCGTAGTGGATACCCATTTTGCCCATCCATATTCCTACGGATCTTCAAAACTTGAGAATGCTTTGGGCTTGGATAGCATTTTAGTTTATGAAATTGATTTTCATACTTAAGAAATTATAATCCACAGTTCAATCGTCTAAAGGAGTAAAATGATTGAAATTCGACTCATTTATTAATTAGAGCAAAGTATCAAGATTCAAATTTTACTCATTTATTATTAAAAAAAATACAATTTAAAAATTGTTTGATTCATTTAAACAAAATTTAATAAACGAATCGAAGCAATTTTTGATATCATTTAATCTGTTTAAATTCAAATTTGAATTAGAACAAAAAAAAGGAATCAACCAAGGTTTGAGTAACTAGTGTGACGTAAAACGGAAGCGATACTAAATTTCATTCCAGCGTACATCTCAAAAACTCAAGAAAAAGGGCTCTAGCAAAGGAAAAAATATCTCAATTGAAAAAATACTGAATATTACTGATTTAGAAGCTTATGTAAAGAAACAAGTATAACAAGCCTATTTATACTAGTTAGAATTATCCTATTCCTAAGAAAATTATAACTCCTTAAAAGTAAAGGAATATGACTTAAATAAAAAATAATAAATTAAATCCTAATCGAGCCAGAAAAAAGGAAATTAAATTTATACTCCTACTAAGACTCGGGTGTCCTACATCAGTGTCCTCTCCTTAGGACAACTCGTCCTCGAGTTGACTTAATGATATGGCAATGGTGCAGGTCCATGATACTCGAACAAATCTTGAACATTGAAAGTCTTTGAGATATTATAGTATGTTGGTAGATCCACGACATAAGCATTGTCATTGATTTTCTAAAGAATGCAAAATGATCCAATCTTCTTTGTCTTGAGCTTATTGTATTCTCCAATAGGAAATCTGTCCTTTCGTAGATGAACCATCACTTGATCTTCTATGGCAAAGGTTTTAAAGTGCCCATGCGTATCTGCAACTACCTTGTACTTATTAGCAAATTCTTCTAGTTTCTTCTTGACTTCCTCATGAACATTGATTACTTTGCCTACCATATGATCAACAATGATGGCAAAGGTGCCAAATTTAAGGTATGTAAGGGAGGTCTAATGTAGACAATCTCAAAGTTGACTTTCCACTTGATCGATTGGGCACATTATTATAAGTGAACTCTCTTTGAGGTAGAACATAATCCCATTGACGGGGATTTTCTTGAACCAAGCTTCGCAGAATATTGCCTAATGTGCGATTAACAACTTCAATTTACCCATCTGTCTGTGGGTGACAAGTACTACTATTTGCAAGGATGTATCTAGTCTCCTCCATAAGGTCTTCCAAAAGTAGCTTAGAAATTTACTATCTCAATAAGAGACAATAGTTTTAGGTAATCCATGTATGCGAAAACCTCTCGAAAGAACAATTGTGCAATATTCCTCATGACAAAAGTCTTCTTGTACAGAATGCAGTGCGCCATTTTAGAAAATCAATCAACAACCACCAAGATAGAATATGTTATTCGTTGAGTTCGTGGAACTCCCAATATGAAATCCATACACAAATCTTCCCAAGGAGCCTCAGGAATAAGGAGAGGAGTGTATAAACACATATTTTGTGCATGGCCTTTATCTGTCTGACATGTGCAGCAATGTTTAATGAACTTCTCAACATCTCTTTCAAGATGTGGCCAATAGTATTGTGCTTATACTAATGCAATGCTTTTATCTCGGCCTATATGTCCTCCCAATCCTCCGCTATGTAGCTCTTGAATTATATGCTCCCTTAAAGATCCTTGGGGAACCCATAGGCGATCTCCAAAGAACAGGAATCTATCATGTATCTGATACTTGCTTTGTTAACATATATGTTTCCATAATGTTGATTTTGATGATAACAAACAAAATTAAGAATACTAAATTTTTAAAAGTTCAAATTATTTTTCATACATTTTAAATAAATCATTATTTTTACATTATAAAGGTTTTATATTTAATGGAAAAATGATTTTATGAAATTAGTTGTTTTTCAAGTTTATGGTCTAATTGAAAGAGTTTTAAAAACTTTGAAATCAACAAATATTGCTTAAAATTCAGGAAATGGACATATTTGACAAGTTTTATAAAGATTTAGGTCATAATATAGTTACAGTAAGTTTGGGGTAAAACTATAAACTTGGAAAAGAGTCTACTGTAGTGGTCACTATAGCAACGGCTAGTCATTGTAGCAGTCACTGTAGACGATCAGATATCTAGATAACAGGGTTCCGACATTGAACAGATTTGAAAGATTAGCTTCTACACACTAACGGCGATCTGATATCTTGAAAACAGCGATTTGAAAATTTAAAAATTCAGCCCAACGGTCATATTGACCAGTCAAAACGGCGATCCGACATTGAGTTAATAGAATCTGACAGTGAACAAAAAATGAATAACGGCTAGTTTTCGGCTCCAACTATAAATAAACTCAATTAAATTTAAACAACAACAATTTCAACGATTATCATTGAGCAAAATATTAAGCATACAACTTTCATTGAGCTTTAAATCCTTGTATTCATCGCATTCATTCACACATTGAGCTTTCATTTGTGATCAAACACATTGTGTGAGAGAAATTCATTTGTAATTTTTTTTGTAAAATCAAGTTAAGAGATTGTAAGTGTTGTGGTATGTTGTGCAAATTTTATTGAACTCGCAAGTGCACGAATTTATTGCAGAATAGATTAATGGTGACGAGTGTTGATCCCACGAGGAGGTGGATTTAATTATGTGTAGAATTAATTTTTGAAGTAGGTGGTTGGATTTGTGGTGAAAATGATTTAGACTTTTTTAAAATTTAAATTAGAATGACGAGAATAAATTAAAGCGAAACCTATTGAAATTGAAGCGCTTGGGTATCTGGATCCGTATCAACATGCATTATGGGCTAAATATTACTTATTAGTGTCAACTAAATCATGAGAGGGGAATCCACACCTCATGAACTACACTCTAATCAATATGGTGCTAAAGGCTTATCGTGCCAAATAATAATAACCTTGTACTAGAGAGCCGGTGAAACCAAGGCGGTATCTACACAAGATTATTATTATTTGTTGACGAAAAGTCAAAACATCAACAAAAATTAGAGGGGAAGAGAAAATAAATTTACCAAATAAAGCCTATGACACATGTTAAGACTTCCCCTTCAACCTAAACTTGAAAAAAAATTAGCTACACATAATTGAACTAGGGGTAAAATAGAAATTTATTAAAATACATATAAAATACAAGATGGAGAAGGAATTACAGAAAATGGTGCTAAAAAATGAGTTCAGGCGTCTTCAATTAAGGGGAAGAGGCCCATTTTTTAAAGATACATTGAGTAAATCATGGCCATCGGATTAAAAACAGTTTTAACGCTCAGGATTACGCCACGTCATCAGTCAACAGTACGCTGTTTGACCACGTGGTTTGAACATTCAACCGGCTTGAACAGTGACGTGGTTTGGTTGAATATAATCCTGTGTATATGCATGTATCGTACGCGCGATTTTTGGTCCACTAACATGCTGCCATGTCACTGCTCAACAGTGCATAAGAATTTTATCTAATAGAATCGTGACACCTCATCAGTCAATACCACATCATCGGTCAATGCCACGTCATCATTCCGTATGTGTGAACAGTACCATGAACAGTAGCATGGACAGTACCGTACATGTGAATAGTACCGTGCATGTGAACAGTACCGTGCATGTGAACAATGACATTTTTCCTTTTATGCTCCTTCTAAGGTTTTTGACTGTCCTGAGTTCAAAAGTGATGTCCGTTTTACCGTCTGATCTCTCATTGATTGTGAAATGACCATGATGCCCCCTAAAATACATAAAATACTTAATTAAACTAAAACACACATAATTAAATCACAAGAAGTTTAAATACATAAAAGTAGAAATATGAGTAAAACTTGAAGTATAAAATGACGATTTTCTCCTTTATAAATATATACTTTCTAACACTCAACAGGATACACTTGGGTTAAGAGATTGGAGATAATCTCTTGATTATAAAGGTCCATTGACACCTTGAAAGTCAATTGTAAAGAACTTGAAGCATTGGGAGGCCTGGATAGTGAAATCCTCAAGCCAGGTGAGCTTGGAGGCATGGACGTAGCCGGGATTATCGAACCACGTAAAAATCATTGTGTTTGTTCTCTCTTCCTTAACTCTTTTATTATTGTGCTTTATTGAATTTATTGTTTTCGATTTGATTAAGGCAATAGATTAAATTGTTGTGTGGTTTGCTTAGCTTAAATTTTAAAATCCTAATTCACCCTCCTCTTGAGTTGCCTAGTTAGTATTTCATGCTTGAGGCTCCTGAGATACAGTTCTTTCATCCTTATTTAAAATCTTCATCATCTGCATAGAGATCTTTTAGGTATTCCAAACCAATAATTTCACTTTTTACTGAGGCGAGAAAAATTGCTGGGCGACTCAAACCATCAACTACCTTGTTCAGTTACCCCAACTTATGCTTAAAAGAGAAGGTAAATCTTTGGATGTAGGCAATCTATCGAGCATGTATACGATTTGGCTTTGAAGAATTGTTGAGGAGCTTGAGAGCTTCATGATCACTATTGACATGACTTAAAAGTGATTTCTAACTCCTAAGTATAAGAATGTCTTATTATATTATAACTCGGTGAGTCCAAGATCGATCCACAAAGAAATAATTTAATTTGTTTATTTAAGTTTATAAAAAAATAAAAATAAAAATTTAAAAACATGCAATTTAATTTAAGAAAAACTATCAAATTGAATTAGTTAGGGTTATGGATCCACTCCTAGTAATAAATATAATTTAACAAATTCTTTTTATTTTATTTCCCAAAGGATTAATTATATAAATTAAAATTATTTTACCATTTATTTTATTATGGATTAAGAACTTAATGTGCGAAAACTTAATTTGTTTACAATAAATTAAAATACCATTTTACCACACTTTATACTAAGATATTAAGAATTCATTGTGCCAAACTCCCATATTTGTCTATAATAAGTCAAATTTTCAAAATATAAAATATGGATAAAATTAAATATAAAACAATTCAATTTATAAAATTAAAAATAGAATTTGATTAAACCATATTTTTACTAAGAGTTTCACCTTCCCCTAACTACTAATATTTAGCTAAACATTTTTGAAATAAAGGAAATTATTAAAATTGAAAAATGCATAATTAAAAAATGAAATTTGAAATTTGAAATAAAACTAATTTTATTGATTGAAAATATATTACAAAGAGAGATGAGAAGAAGAACTTGGGGGGAAAGAAGAGAAGAGAAGGTGTGCAAAGGTGTGTTCCCACGTCTCTAATTACATCTTATCCTTATATTTGTCCCACTAATAAAACATAAACCTAACTTAATCCATTCAAACACATCCAACACATTTCACTAACAATTACCATACTTAACACACCTCTATATACTTTCTCTTCTCTTCTCTTCTTTACCCCAAAGAGGTAACACACCTCTACACATGATAAAAACTTATAATTTTCTCCGAAATCGAACCCTAATTCTCCGTCACCCGTCACCACCATGGTAGGCCTCTATCCTACCATCGAAAGTTGATGGGCAGAAATTTGAATGATGCGTTGCTGGCATAGTGGCCTTGCGATAGGTCGAGTTATCATGAATCATCAGAGCAACGGGTAAAGCCCGCGTCGACCTTTTATCTAATAAATGCATCCCTTCTAGAAGTTGGGGTTTGGTGCACGTATTAGCTCTAGAATTACTACGGTTATGCAAGTAGTAGATACCATTAAATAAACTATAACTGATTTAATGAGCCATTCGCAGTTTCACAGTCTGAATTAGTTCATACTTACACCTGCATGACTTAATCTTTGAGACAAGCATATAACTACTGGCAGGTTCAACCAGGCAACATTCCTTCCCAACGTCGGTGCCCGCATGACCCGTCCCTCTCGGTCGATTGGCCAAGACGGGCGTGATGGTTGTTCGCGTCAAGGGACGATGTGTGTAGCTTGGACGGATCAAGACTGAGACCTCACGTCCATGCGCAGTATTCCGCGTCTGAGGGCACGGGCAGAGACTCTGTGGGCCAAGGAGGCCAAGCGTCTGAGCGCGAGGCACGCCTGGAACACGAAGCACCCCTCGCGTCCACCCCTCACATAGAAGGGCACAAGGCAGACGGAGAAAACCGAAACCATCAATTCCATTTTGTTGGTAGGCAACACAAGATACCGAACGAACCCTCAAGGCAACAATTGCGCTTGGGGAAAGACTAAAGCGGACAGCCTTCCAGCAATTCGGTGCACGAGCACGGAGCCTACCGATTGACTAAGAAATAGAATTTGAAAATTGAAATAAAACTAATTTTATTGATTGAAAATATATTACAAAGAGAGATGAGAAGAAGAACTTGGGGGGAAAGAAGAGAAGAGAAGGTGTGTAGAGGTGTGTTCCTCCCTCTCTATTTATACTAATACATGGTAAATCTAAACCACACAAATAAATAAATCTAATTACATCCTAGTCTTACATTTATCCCACTAATAAAACATAAATTTAACTTAATCCATTCAAATACATCTAACACATTCTACTAACAATTACCATACCTAACATGATAAAAACTTATAATTTTACAATTACCACATTTACCGTGGTTAAAAACTTAAAAATTTACAACAAAAGACTTGGATCCTCCTTGACAATAACATAATTTCTCGGACTTTCAGAATCCAAATTTAATATCCGGACATTTGTTTGGAGTTTTAAATTGCATGAAATTATTATTTTTACCTAATAAACACACAAAAATATACAAAATCAAATATTTAGAAAAATAATTAGAAATTCACAATATGTTACACAATTACAAATATAAATTACATTAATATCACAAAATAACATTTTTACCCCTTAATAAACATACAATTTTTAACACTAATCAACTATTAAGAACAAATTCCTTCTTAATTAAATAGGGCTCCCATTGTTGTAATGTACAAACAATAGCATATAACTCTTGTTCATAGGTAGACCACTTATGTCTGGCTTCGCTAAGCTTCTTACTAAAATATACTATAGGGCGACCTTCCTAAGATAGGATAGCTTCAATTCCAATCCCAGAAGCATCAGAATCAACCTCAAATAATTTACTGAAATCTAGGAGTGTAAGGACTGGCGCAGTACTTAAGCTTTCTTTTAACTTTAAAAAGCTCTACTCTACCTTATCTATCCAAACTAGCTACCTTTACCTAAGGCAATCAGTGAGAGGAGCAGCAATGGTACTGGAGTCTTTAACAAAGCGCCTATGGAATGTAGCGAGTCCATGGAAACTTCGTACTTCTTCGATACTTGTAGTTGTTGGCTATTCTCGTATAGCCCTTACTTTCTTTTCGTCTACTTTGATACCTTCAGCACTTACAACATAGCCTAGGAACATTAAATTATCAGTCAAAAAGCTATACTTCTTCAAGTTGACATTTAGGCTGTTCTCCCGCAAGGTTGTGAAGACGTCTCACAGATGTTGTAAGTGTTCTTCTTTATTGCGGCTATAGATCAAAATGTAATCAAAGTAAAGTACAACAAATTTACCTATGAAAGGTTGGAATACTTGATCTATCAACCTCATGAAGGTACTTGGTATATTAGATAGTCCAAGAGACATAACTAACAATTCATAGAAACTTTTGTGAGTCTTAAAAGCCGTCTTTCATTCATCACTAAGACATATATGAATCTAATGATATCCACTCTTCAAATAGATCTTTAAGAATATCTTCGATCCTTCTAATTTATCAAATATATCATCTAGTCAAGAAATTGGGAATCAATACCTCACTGTAATTTTATTGATAACCCTGCTATCTACGTATATTCTCTAACTTCCATCTTTCTTTGAATTTAGTAAAGCAGGCACAACACATGGGCTCATACTTTCACGGATTAGGCTTTTCTGGAGTAATTCTTTAACTTGCTTCTACAAGATCTCATGCTCTTTTAGGCTCATATGATAATAAGGTAAATTGGGTAAGTTAGCTCCAGGGATAAGATTAATCTAATGCTGAATATTCCTCATGGGAGGTAACTTATTTGGAAGTTCTTTAGGTATGATATCTAGAAATTCTATGAGTAGTATTAATTCTACTTCGGTTACTTCTTTTGATACTAAAAAATAGGTTCCCTTGATTTTTGACTTCATCGGAGTAAGGATAACATTTATTCTATTTTTATAGAACATGTATATACTATCTTTCCTATGATGTATTGTGTTAAGATCAAACTGACAGGGTCTTCCGACTAGCATATGACAAGTATTCATGTCAACAACATTAAAGATTATTTCATTCTTGTATTTTTTGATGAAAAAAAAAAGCAACATTGTTTAGTAACTTAGTTTCCCCAACATCTTTTATCCATCCAATGTGATAAGGAGAAGGATATTTGTGAGTTTTAAGTTATAGATTGTCAGCTATAGTCTTCAAAACTATATTTTTGCTGCTATCGCCATTAATAATCAGATCACATATTTTTTTTATTGACTATGCACCTTGTTTTGAAGATACTATGTCTTTAAGTGTCTTCTTCCTACTTTAAAGTGTATAGCAAATGTTGTATTACTAGTGATACTCTTTCATCTGAATGTGTCCAATCTTCTTCATCTTCTAACTCTTCATTGTCTTTATATGGTTTGCCTTGATGCTCTTCATTTTCCTCTGCATAAGTTGCCAAGTTGGCTGTTTGGCATCTTATTTCTGGACATTAGTTTGACGTATAGCCTGGTTTGGAACAACGAAAACATTTGTCACCATGAGGAACTGTATAAGGATTATCACTGGTGGATCTTTTGTTTGCCATATGTTTTGTCAATTACGATTTTTGTTGGTTTTCCAAAATTCTCTATGGGAGCTTTTCTTTTGTTGACTTCATACATCTGCTTCTATTGCTGGCCAAGAATGAATGAGCACGAGGTGGTATGGCATTTTGCAAGTTGATTACCAGCCTTCCGTTTTTCAAGTTGCATTTCCACCTTTTAATCTAGTGGTATGGCGTTTTACAGTGTATGCACTGGTTACAACAGACTTGATCTTCTATTTTAGGGTGTAAAGCATCCAAAAATCGACCAACTATTTGGGCTTCTGTCTCGCCGAGATTATTTCGTTCCATAAGCCTTTGAAATTCGAGGGCATATTCTTTGACAGTTTTAGCTCCTTGACAACAGCTGTTGTATTCACGAAATAAGGTTTGTACATAGTCAAGAGGTAAAACTCGTTCCCTTAGGAGGTGATGCATGCGATGCCATGTCTTGACCTTTTTTTTTCCTTGTGGCACACGAGAAGTTTGTAGATTGCCCCACCAAACCATAGCAGCGCCTTTAAGTTTATATGCTACTATCTTGATTTTCTTTGATTCTAAAAAGTCCATTGTTTCGAAAAATCATTCAACATCTGATAACAGTCAAGAAAGTCTTCAATGCTTAGTTGTCCATTAAATGATGGGAGATCAATTTTGATGTGATAGTCATCTGATTCGTTTCTTGTCACGCATCTTCTATATTCTCTTCATCTGAATCATCAGAACTTAGAAAAGGTGGAGTAGCTTTTGTATTCTTACTGGAGCTACCTATTTCCTTTATTCCATTGGTCCTTTTTTGCTCACTAAAATTATTTCATGACTTAACAATGTCAATACTCTTTGCTTCTTGATTACCTCTTTGGGCTAATGTAATCTCTTTTAATTCTTATCTCACACCATGCAATGATTCTTCCATTGCCGTAATATGGATTTGTATTGACTATAGGGCTATCATTGTTTCGCACCATGCTTTTGCTGAATGAGTTTGGGATTGTTTGAGTCGCTCTATCCTCTTTGTAACTGGGCCTTAAATCATTTTTTTGGTGAATTTTCTTTTTTTGTGTTTTTTTTGGGTTTTTAAAAGAACAGAAAATTAGAGGGTAATAATGTAATTTAAGGAAAGTAATGGGGTAAAATTATAAATAAGCAAACATTTGTATTGCAGGCGATAATGTTCGAAAAATTGGGCTAGGATAGGTGGATCTAGAAGATTTGATGGTGTTGAGTGTGATAGTGGTGTTGGTTTGTCTCGAATCGTTGTAGATTGATCGAAAAATTGAATTGAATTTGTGATTAGGGGTTGGATTCGGTTTCCGCTGAACCAGCTGGTAGTTGACAGCATGAGTGGGCTGGAATGGTAACCCTAATGATGGTGAACAAATTGGTGGTGGTGGAGGCTAATGAATCAAGGCGGATTACGGTGAATCGTTCGGCGTTTCATGTGGCAGTTTGGTACCAATTTTGGTACGTTTCCAGTGGTTAAGGCGGCATATCAGTGATGAGATAGTCCGATTTTGATGACCGGCCTCTTCTGGTTCTAATGGTGGTGGAGGTCAACATAAAAGATGAAGAACGGCGGCGACAGTAGCCAAGCGTAGGGGCGATGACGGTGGTTTCAGGTTTTGCTGGGTTTATGAATTTCTTTTTTTAACTTGATGGAATTAGTAGATGTTGGGGGAAGGATATGTGAATGAAGGGAAGTTGGCGATTCGGAAAGCTCTGCTTGGTACAGAAAAAGACTCTGATATCACTTGACGCAAAACAAAAGCGATACTAGATTTTGTTCTAACAAACATCTTGAAAACTCAAGAAAGAGAGACCTCGCAAAGGAAAAAATATCTCAATTGAGAAAATGCTGAATATTCTTGATTGATAAACTTATATAAAGAAACAAGTATAACAAGCCTATTTATACTAATTAGAATTATCTTATTTCTAATAAAATTATGATTCTTTAAAAGTAAATGATTACGACTTAAATAAAAAATAAAAAATTAAATCTTAATGGAACAAAAAAAAATTAAATTTATACTGCTACTAAGACTAGGGTGTCCAACATCATACTGCAACGCTTTTCTTGTTGTTTATTTTTTCATGATTCAATTATGAAACTTACAAAGGTAAATAAGTAACTTAATCAAACAAATTCTCATAATAAACTAATGCATCATATAAGAAAATATGAATTAGTGAACGCAAATATTTGTTTCGGTTATTAAATGAGTTGATGCAGATTCAACTCATTAGCAACTTTTTTGTTATTACTCTTTAAATAAAAAAAAAGCACACTAGAATTTCATTAAACCAAAAGTAGATTATATGATAAGAGATGGACTTATGATGTGTGTACTTGTGGGATTGGGTGATCGGAATTTAGAATGAGAATGATTGATGGTTTTTACTTGTTAAAATAAAAGTGAAAATCATAATGAAACATGTGAGTCGACATGTTTTTGGAATTAACAAATAACTACTTGATTCTTGTGAAGGCTTGGGAATCAAGTTTTCATACTTTCACCTATATTTCATAATTCTGCTTTTGTCCTCAATTAAACTACTATTATATTATTGTTATCGTTTTTATTCTTATTCTTACAATTGTTGTTAATAATAATGATGACGATGATGATAATTTTAACTGTAATAATAATCATTATTAGTTTTGTTGTTAAAATTATTATTATTATTATTATTATTGTTATTATTATTATTATTAACAACATTTATTTTGAATAATAATAGTAATTATAATAAAAAATGATAATAATCAATTAAGGTCATTTTATTGACTTATAACAATCTATCTAATTTCACAGCAAAGTAAGCATCGTTCATTTCAATCTCGATTCCTACGGATAAAGTAAACAATTTATTTTGATGCATATTCCCCATTTGGATTCCTAGAGATGACAAAATCATCAATGAGTTTGGAACCCAATGGGGCCCTACCCCAAATGGGGTGAATTTTTAATAATTTTTGGGGAATGAGGTGATGAATAGAGGAAAAATAATCCCTAAATTCTTAATAAGGTGAGGTTTGGTTTTGTACTTCTCACCCAATCCCTATTATATATGAATTTTTTTAATTTTTGTTCAATTATTTTTGTTTTGTCAATTTTTATGTCGGTTAATAAATTTTATTTTTCTTTTTACTTAATATAAATATCTTATAATTAAAAGAAAACCCTACATTATAATTTTGATTCAACCCTAAAGTGTTATATTTTATTTTCTCTCTCAAGGTGCTGTTCTCTTCAAATATTTTTTAGTGTTGATATTATTTCAGGATATTGTTCCAACCTTTTAGAGATTTGTTTAAATAATTTAAATACTTTATAATATGATAATAATTTTATTTAAGTCTCTAATTTTTAATTTTCTAAAATCATTTATTAGGGAAGGGGGTGAGTAATGGAGGCGAAATTTTAAATGGGATGGGAAATGAGGTAGACCTCCCTAACCCCACCTCACCCCATTGTCATCCATGTGGATTCCTACAGTTAAATTAAACAATTTATTCTGATTCCAATTCCCCATTTCGATTCCGGCTCATTTCAATTTCAGTCCATTTTGATTGCAGTCCATTCTAATTATCAATTGGTAAATGCACCATTAATTCATTCATATTCCTTAGTTTTTATTTTAGCAAAACTTAGTTTTTATTTTAGCAAAACACTAACTAAAGCCTTTGACTAGGTGAAAATAGATGTATTTAATTATAATTAATTCATATTCCTTAGTTTTAATTTTAGCAAGCCTCTTATTAAAGCCCTTTAGGTGTATAAACATGAGTATGGATACATTTATTCATTCGATCACTCACTCTCTTTCTTTTCACATGCAACCTTTATTTGATGAAAACTCTGATTTAGACATGTTTTTGTTAATGTTTTGGGAAATTTTACATGAAATATTATTGTTGTGGGTCTAGAGGCTGGGTCAAGTGATATTCGAGAATGTAGTTATTTTTGGCTAGCCGGAGAGTTTGAATAAGTTCTAATATGAGTTTAAATGAGTTCTAATCTTAGGAAGGTAGGAGGACGAAACAATGAATTTACTCTTTGTTCTTAGCAGTTGTTGGTTTTGAGTTTAAATGCCACGAGATTATGATAAAGTTTGATAAGCCCACACAAGAATCTCTAAAAATAAATTTCCACGATTATAAGGGAGACTCATACATTCCATTAAAAATAAAAGAAGGATGTATTGACTAACTCAATCAAAAATTGGTGTATTTAGTAATTTGAGTTATTAATAAGATATTAGTATAATGGAGTCCCTTAAGTGGCTTGACTGGGTTTGCTCCCCAGTTCGAGTTGCAGGGAGTCGTCTTTGTTGGGAGAACCCGTGCCTCCTGGTTCAAGCGAGAACTTCTAATCTGAGTTGTGGTACGGGCTTAAAGGTGCCTCCCACAGTTGGGGCCTTATCTAGGATATCTTGTGGATAAGATAAAAAATATATATATATATATTGACGGGGTTTGATGAGATGCATGGAGAGGATCGAATAGCACACTCACTAACATATTTTAATAAATTCGGCCCAATAAATAAAAAAACAAATTTTGTTCTTCGTAGCAAAATAAATACTTGAAGAAGTTGGAATTATACATTCCATATCCATCAATCATCATGCTTACGTGTGGTCACGGGATAAACGTCATAAACATGTCATCCAGTGAAAGGACATCTGACAAATGTCGAAATGGACAAGTGACCTACCGTACCAGGTTCCAGGACGTGGCACAATTATTGCCTCATTGGCACCGAAATAATAGAAGTTCGGTGATTTTACTCGATGAATTTTATAAATAAATAAAAAATGACCTTCTTTTCTTCTCTTCACGAAAAATATAAAATTTAGGACTTTTTAAACAATAAATATAACTTCTTTTCATTGTAAATATAAAAGATTACAAAATATGTTCTTGGATGTATGATGTTGTAAATACAGTTAACGGCGTTACACTTAATATAGATTTATAAATTTATGTTATTTTTTAAAAAATATTTATTTTATTTATAATTGTAAAACACTAATTTAACATTCTTATATTAATTTACTCAGTTTAATTTTTATTTATTAATTTTATATGTAATTTATAAATTTTATATTTATCACGATATTGATGTCTTAATTTTAATAACAACATCATAGAATTTTCCTATAATTGAACAATTTGACACTAAGGCATTAGCTTTTAGTTGAGGTCATAAGTTCAAATCTTTAGTGAGACTTTTATCTTTTTTCTACCTTTAGTGAGACTTTTATCTTTTTTCTACAAATGTGGGTAAAGATTGATGTCTTTTTATATATTACTAGAGGTAGAATAAATATGTTAAATGTCCTTTCACCGGATGACAAGTTTATGACGTTTAACACATATCCTCTTCAATAAGTATGAATAAGAATAAATATCTTCCCAAATATTAATAGGGATAGAATCTCAAATTACTCTCGGTAGATCTCTTAATTGTACTATATATTTTAATCAACTAAAAAAATTAATTGAACAAGTTGATAATATCGTTTTGACAAGCAGGAAGGCAAAAATGAAGATACCAGATTTATTATCTATAAAAGATAATTACACCCAATGCAAACACAATAAATTCAAACTTTATAAGGTATGTAGTGTTGTTTTTTTTTTGTTTGAAATCTGAATAAGCGTAAATTTTACTGAAGTTTGAAAGGGTAGGAATATAAATATTTGAATGCCATATTTATTCTTCTTTTTTTTAATATCTGAATAAAAGTTGCATCTTGAACATGGTTATTTAACGTTTTGTAAGCCAAAAAAAATAAAAAGATTAGGTTTTATAATTTAAGAAATAAGTATATTTAATTGAGATTTTTTTGGAATATAGTGCTTACTTCTTATTAAGATATTGTCTTATTCAGTTGTTACAAAAGTTTATTTTTTTTATTCAGATGTAAATATCTAAAAATCAGACATAAATTACAGAAAAAATAAATTAAAAAATTAATAAATTTTTAGACTTCGGATAGTTAACAAACAAATCCTTCATCACAGTCCTTGTTAATTCTCTTAATTTTTTTTTTTCAATGTTTAGGGGACAAGACCCTCTCAAAAGCCCTAGTTTAGTTCCAATCTTCATCACATTAACATAGGAGCCCATGTGAGCAATGGGCCCCGGAAAGTTTATTCCCCCCCAAAAAAAAAAATATTTTTAAATTTCAACCATATTTTTATTTGCCTCCGTACGATTTGATTATTTGTGGGGATAGATTTTCGATCTAATACTCAATAAACGTGTGCACTGCATTACAAGTATAAGTATATACAGTTGGAATTCTAATAAATTTAAAATTGTAATAGATTTATAAAATAGTATCAAGTTCAATATATTTAGTTCTGTTCTAGTGAAAACATCATCAGTTTAAGTAAAATATAAAAAATTAGATATTAATATATTAAAAACTGTGTTTTTTTTATCTGTTCATATATTAACATTTATATTTTTTTTTATATTTTACAGATATTTTCATTCTAAGAAAATGAAGTATGTACTCGCTTCTGTTATTATACGATAAAAACAAAAACAAATCAAACGTATCTGATATGCAAATTGATACGTTACTTGCGTTGTAAGCCCCTCGGGTACTAAATCTGCCAAACTAGCTGATTGAGATTGATCATCCTGATATCGTGTGGCTCAAATGGGCTTATCAATTTTGTAAGAACCAAAAAAGACACAATCATCAGTCCCCTCCAAATCCAACGTTCAGAGGTTTCAGAATCACGTGGTTGATGTGCAAGTTCATGGCTCGCGGTGGCGATGATGGTCCTTCTGTTCGAGATGTGGAAACTAAACCACAAATGTGGTTCCTCGCAATTGCCAAATCCCAAACGAGGGGTCAAGACAAAAAAAGAAATTGTCATTTTGTAAATGCGTGCAGATCGTACGTTTTGTTTTGATTCGGGGCGAGGCCGTAACGTCCTAATATTATATAATTGATTGATTGATTAATTAATTACTGAGGTGGGACCGTTTCTGTCGCTCTCGAGTCTTCATCATCTGTTGGCTTGGCGCCAAGTGCCGCGAATCGATAATGACGGCCCCCATTCGGCAACAATATTTTTGACTGGTGAAGTTCAGGGATGTTATTCCAAACGCTTTCTGTTTCCATTTACGTCACCGTTTTGTATAGAAGTAAAGATTGGCTTCTCTTCAATGTATTGAAATAGTCAAAAATAGACATCTCGTCGTTTCGTTGACATCCATTTTTAAATTATGTCCCATAAATGCCTGATGGATGTTGAGAAAAGTGAATAAATTAAATTTAAATTCAATCTCATTATTATTATTATTATTATTATTATTTTGAGATCGAGGACAATTGACACATACTTGTGAACCTTACTTGGTGGACGCCTCAATTATTTGTAAGTACTTAGATTTTCAAACAATAAATATTTTAATTAACAGCGATGCTATTTTGTCCGTAGTGCTAGTGTATGATTGCCGATTTGCCGTTTTAGTTTTGCCTATTTGCTATTTGCTATTTGCCATTTGGGCGCCACCAAACATTAGAGAAGCATTATTTTCCTTATATAATATTTTACGTAGATTATTCTCAAATCTCAATCGTCTGTTTCTGGTCTCGGTCCGATCACAAAATCAAATTATGTTTTTGCTTCTTTTTATTTATCTTTTAACTCCAGAAATCGATGGCGAATTTCATTCCTAATTTGCTTCCTCCACTTGGCCATCGGTTCGTGGCATTAAGCCAATAATGTTGTTAGAAATCATCACATCGTCAATTGAATTTTTTTTTTTTCATGCGGCTGTTTTGAGTTTGACGCCTGCAATGATGTCAGTGCTGTCTGTGCATGTACGTGAGTTGGCTCACCCATCTCTCTCAAATTGCTCCATTAATTTTTGAACATTTTTACAATTTTGTTGGGATACTACACAACACCCATACAAGTAAGTCTCTGCAAATTAGGCCCCCCAAGGACGTGGTCAGGTGTTAACAGCATCAAGTTTGTAGCAGTTGACGGTCGGTTCATGTCTTGGGGGGTAGAAAAAATAAAAAATAAAAATCTATTTAGACTCTATCCAATTCTTACTTTTAAAAAAAAAAATCTCTGTAAATTATATTTTATGTAAATTACCGCTAATAAAATCCATCAACTGGCCCATTTAGCTCCACGGCTCTGTTACTCATTTTTACACTGAAAATTTTGATTGTAACTTAAGAAAATTTCATACATATATTCATAGTACAGTTGAAAAATCTATTCAAAAATTTTCTTCCACAATAGTTGTTGAGAGATGTTTATCATATCCAAATATTTGAAAGGACAATAAACCCACGTTGGAGCTCAAATTCATGTCTTCAAAATTGATGGCGTGACTTCTACCACCAGGTCTTCGGCCCCGGTCGCTCAATGGATGCTCCATTAATTAGACTTCAATTGGACATCAACTTTTTCAACAAGGATTGATAATGCAAAGAAATTAAAAAAAAAAATCAAAACCAAATTTTAAAATGAAATTATATAACTCGATATGATGGAATCACAGGACATGAGAATCATGAGACTCCAATTTTTTTATTTTAACTTTTTGTTAAAAAAAAAAAAGTCAAAAAACACATCCGACTCCATGCTTTAATAATGCGGGAGATGTTTTGTTTGTTTGGTCATTGCCAAATTGCCATTTGATACGGCTTATTCATCTACGGTTCACAAGAGTAACCACCACTATTTTTTTTCCCCTCGCCAAGTACTTGCCATGTATTTATTTATTTATTTATTTACAATAATGCTAACGTTAGAATCTTAATAGTTGAATTTAAAAGATCTCAATATTATATTTTTTACTAAGTACTAATTGATAGGATATTTCAATTAAAACTGTCTCATTATGTAAAATATCAATAACTAATTAATCTGATGTGGAACTTATAAATAGATTGTCTAATTACCAATTCTTTTTTTTTTTTTTTTGAGATTGTCTAATTACCAATTCAATATCACATTAAAATTCAGATAAATATTTTTTGCCACACAATTTTAAAAGTTTGTTTAGAATTATTTTTGGAAGGTTCGAAAGTAATTTTAAAAATTTAAAAATTAATTTTAATATTTTATAAACTTTTTAAAAAATTACTTTCAGTAAAATCTCACATTTTATGGTAGATTTTAAAAAATAAGAAACGACTAATTTTTTTTTAACAAAAAAAAGGAGTTGCATTTAGAAATCTGATTTTAAGAAACAGTTTCATAATTAAATCGATTGCGTGTGTGAACACAAAATTACATTAATAATGAGGTGGATGAGTCATAGTAGTTACTAGTCAATACAAGTTCCCCCCGCGCAATCACGATGCCACGTTTTTTTTTGTTATATATAAATACGCACAGGCACATTTATCTGGTATTAAATGGATGGCATGCATTTTTATTAATTAACACACGGTAACAAAGCAAAATCATCTGCGTCTGCGAGTGAGGAGAAGAAGGAGGACAAGGACAAGGAGAAGGAGATTCTCTTTTTATGTATGTATGTATGTGTGTTGTATTTTTAAAAATTTTTTTTTTGGCTTTAATGCGTTGTCCACCTTTGCATGAGATGCCATGTGAGACGTGACAGTACGAACAGATTCTGACATATATGTGTGTATAATTGTTACCCATTTTTAATGAACTGCCGATGAGTTGTATTTGTATTTTGACAGACGCAGAAGAGTTTCTTGAGCTGAGATTCAATGGCTGCAGACGACCAGAAGTTGAGAGAGCCATTTTTGAAGAACGAGAAGAGATATTATGAGAATTGCCCAGGGTGTAAAGTTGATCAGCTTAAAGAGACGAAAAGCGGTTTGCCTATTACGGAACTGTTTTCTATATGGATTATTGTGCTTTGCACTGGTAAGTTCTCGCTTTTTTGCTTTAAAGGGCTGTTTTCTTTTTTTCTCTTTTTTCCCCAGTTTATCTTGCAAATTTATCAAGTTTTAATGACTTTTTTGGTCAAACAGGGGATCGGTGATTTTTGTTTTCTGCATTACATGTTTCTTGGAGTGTAGTGCTTTTGGCATTATTATTGTGGTTGGTTTAGAGATTGTGAGTGAATTCAGCTCATTGAAGGAGATGAATTGAGTAATAAAGTGAATTAAAACAATTTCCTTCGAGTTTGAGTTTGAGTTTGAGTTCGCATTTCTACCTCAATTTGATAGTTTCTACCCTTTAGGTTCTTATAAAACTTAACAGAGGTAGTTGGTATTACTCTGGGTTTGGCATAACAAAAGCTAAGCAGAAAGGTGGCGGTTTTTAGTCACCGTGATGAAAATTTTTCAGCTTGCTATGTTAATTGAGTGATTGTTGTGTACACTGCATAAAGTGTTCGAAACAAGTTCTGTTGTTGATTTAATGTAGTGTCTCTTTTTGTTTATGGTTGTTGCTTCATCATTGCAACAACTAAATGCCCTGTTGCAGCACTTTGTTGGTTTGCTGAATCGCTTGTTTGAGTAGCTGCAGTTAAACTTTTCTTACATTGTGTGATTAATGTTGTATCTTCTGTTCAATTTTTCAGCACTGCCGATATCATCACTCTTCCCGTTCCTTTACTTTATGGTGAGTTAAACTGCTTTGTTGTTCTATATACAGAGCAGAAGAGGTAATCTGTTTAATATTTTTCTATAATTAGTTTAATAATGTCATTGTTCTACATTTGATCTCTTTTCCTGGACAGACTTTTCCACATTTAGTAGGGTCAACTTTAGTCTTATTGTATTCTTAATGAGTTTACTTATAGTTTCATGCAAGATTTCATGTAATCTACTGCAATGCTTTATAGAGATCCCTACATTAGACGTTAAATTATTAGCTTGAGAAGCTAGAAATATAAGAACACAAAGCTTAATCTGTCATTATTTGATCATTGATTGCACTTTTAAAGTAGTCTTTTTGTTTATTACCTATTTTCAGATTAGGGATTTTCAAATTGCGGAAAGAGAGGAAGATATTGGCTACTATGCTGGCTATGTGGGTGAGCTTGTTTTCTGTTCTTTCTCTTTCATGGCATGAAATCTAATATACTACTGTGCTTATAGTGTCATTCATTATCATTTTTCAGTTCTTCAAGAATTTATCCTAACAAACCTTTTGATACCTTGTAGGGTCTTCTTTTATGTTTGGCAGAGCTTTGACATCTGTTTTCTGGGGATTAGTGGCTGACCGCTATGGTAGAAAACCTGTTATAATAATGGGGACTGCCTCAGTGTAAGTGACTGCTATTTTCATATCAAACTGAAAAATGATACTTTGGCAATTAGTTCTGGAATACTTTATTTTCAGACACTGCAGATCTATTCTTTCTCACAACATTCTGACTTAAAATGGTCTCAGGGTTATTTTCAACACTCTCTTTGGGCTCAGTGTGAATTTTTGGATGGCTGTACTAACAAGGTTTCTTCTTGGGAGTTTCAATGGCTTACTCGGACCAATAAAGGTATCCACATTTCGTACCGTATGTCATTTCTTCTTTGGTTTCCTGATTTGCTGTGAATATCAATGCTTAACTTCTTTCGTGACCAGGCATATGCATGTGAAATATTCCGCGAGGAGCACCAAGCTTTAGGACTGTCAACGGTGAGCTTACAGGTCTATGTATGAGTCAGGATCTTAAGAAAATTATTTCAGCGTCAGAATTGAGAACTGTGTGTGATTGATTCAGGTTAGCACAGCATGGGGAATAGGATTGATTATTGGTCCAGCACTAGGTGGTTTTCTGGCTCAGGTACGCCAATGCTTTGATCTTGTGTGCTGGCAAATGCATGTGGCTGCATCCTTTTCTTTTTCCTCCTTTTGTAGTATAGTTCTAATTTTTCTCTTAATTTTGCAATCAGCCTGCAGAGAAATTTCCAAATTTATTTTCAAGCGAATCTCTGTTTCGAAAGTAAGTGAATTTTTACTGCTTAATTATTCTTTTGAAATTTTTTCTGGAGGGTTCTTTAGGGATGATGGCCTTCTGGAAAATGTTGTGCAGATTTCCTTATTTCTTGCCTTGCCTCTGCACATCACTTTTTGCTTTTGGGGTAACCATTGCTGCTTTCTGGCTTCCGGTATGTTAATTTTTGTTATTTATTTCTAGAGAAATATATATCAAATATTTGTCAGGCTATAGAAATGTCGATTTGACCATTTAGTTTTCTTAAGTAGGATGTACTATTAAGTTACTCTTTCATAAATATCAAGGTTGTCTGAATGTGTACTAACTAGTGTGAGTTTGAAGTTGATCTCATAAGCTATTCTCCGTCAGCTTCTTCTTTGACAGCTAGATGTGACCTTTTTCTGCCTTAATGTTTTGTGAGTCTCTCATGAGGTAAAGCGTGTATATGAAGGACTGAAAGGAGTACAGTAGGAGTTATATGCACAATGACCTTTTTTTAAATAGGAATTTGCTTTTCCGATACCTTATCCTTGCCTAATCTATCTTCACCTCTCTCACTATTCCTCAAGAGTCGTAGATCTTTGATATTACAACAATCATGAACAAAATTGTAATATATTTGGGAGTGTTCAGCCTCTAATTCTCAATTTCTCTAACGTATTACAATAATTGCCCAAAAAAGTTGTTTTTCTCTTCATTTATGCTCAAGTTCCTGATTTTTGATTTGCATAAAAGATCCATGGGTATCTTGGGGTTAGAAAGGTTATAGAGAACCATAAATTTTAAATCATCTTTGTTCATTGTTTGTTGAGTTTTTGGAGACATGTTAATGCATGTATTACACATGCTTGTCTCATATTTACTAATCTGACCCAAGTACATGCTATCAGTTTGTCCTAAACTACGTTTGGTTATTGCAGGAGACATTACACAGGCACAATGACGATGATTCATCATGTGATGTCTCATATGATGCTTTGGAATCTGCATCTGCAGAAGTTAAAGAAGAAGAAGGAAGAGAGGCAACACCTAAGAAAAGTCTCTTAAAGAACTGGCCCTTAATGTCTTCTATAATTGTCTATTGTGTTTTCTCACTTCATGATATGGCTTATTCAGAGGTATAATTCTACTTCATTTAAGATACTTTTGGCGTATTCATTGGATTAGCTCTTAGTTATCAATATGTTGTTTTTTTCTTCATTTTTCCCCATGAATATCAGTGTTAAAATTGAAATGCCTTTTGTTCTGCCCTTAATAATGATCTGTATGTCTGCATCCATTTTTAGATAATAACATATATAAGGCTATAAGTATTTGTCCTACTTGTGATGTGTTGGATATTGTCACTGTTTACATAATCTTTCAAAATTTGATTTCTTATGACCATTCATGCTACTATTTCATATCCAAAGCTTCTAGCTATGAAGGGGTATTACTGTAGTTGCGCTGAGCTTCATATGCAAATTAACAAACTATATTTCTATTTCTATTGGTTATCTTTCTTCTATCTGCGTACATTTTATTTTTACTGATTATCAGACCGGCTAAATGTTGTGACTTTTTATCTTCTACAGATATTTTCATTGTGGGCTAACAGCCCTAAGAAGTTTGGAGGTCTGAATTACTCAACTCAAATGGTTGGTGAAGTTCTTGCTATAACAGGTACAAAAGTGGACACTCATATTCTGCCTTTTAAAATTGATTATCATATTTTACTTTATTTTTTTTACTATTCAAATTGAACAAACTCTCTTAGGTTTGCACACCACTTATGAGGAGGCATTTTCTGTGCTAGCAATGTTTTGTTAATGGATAACGGATGCATTTGTTGTGATAGATCACTGATAAGATGGATACCTGATGAGATGGACATTAATAAAAAATGAAGAAAGACATTACCGGAGTAGTTAACATGCTAGTTCTTCTGTTCTATCTTGCTCGAAAATGACAATTAACTCCTTGACCACCAATCTCTGCCATTATCAGTCTAAATTGTCGCTGAAAAGATAAATTCTATCATCAAGAATCAGTCACATGATGAATCAAACCAAAAAAAAAAAAGAAAAAGAAATCAGTCACATGTACTGACGTGAACTACTAGCCTTTTGATCTTAGCTGTGAAAGTGAAACCCTTCAATCCATGTGTTTTGAACCCTTAAAACTGCCACTGTCTCTGTCTTCAATAGCTTTCCTTTTAGTTCTGTGAAAGAAACATTGTCAGCCCTTTTTCCTTCAGCATTTCTTCGTTTACCATCTCTTTCTTGACATTCTACGGGAACAATCTTACAGCAGTTCTGTGAAAAGGCAGAATCTCTCTTCATGGAAGGTGTCGCATAGAGAAGACAAGGACCTTGTTAGAGTCTACATACTATTATTGGTTTATTTTCTTTTTGAATTTTAGAGCTTAAATACTATTATTGGGCCCTTACTTATGGCCTTAAGCTTTTATGTAAAGTGGCTCTTGACATGGAATCAAAACTAGTTTGATTAAGTGTCCTTGTATTTTAATCCTTCTGCCACGTTGATTAAGTTATATAATAGGTTGTATTTGTATTATTGTATCTTCAAGTGCTCTTTTCTAAGTTTTAAAATTTATTTGTTGCTCTACAAGTATGCTTGACAATGGTCCTTTTATTGAAATAACAGGTTTCAGCCTCCTTGTTTTCCAACTTTCTCTATACCCATTTTTGGAGAGGATTCTTGGGCCGATAATGGTAGCACGCATTGCAGGGGTAAATTTTGAGCGCAGTGCAGCATTTATTTAGTTTTTTTATTTGAAAGAGCATTTATTTTTTTTTTTAGAGAGAGCATTTAGTTAGTTTAACATATATGTTTCAAAACTTTTTTCTTTATGCTATTGGTTACGTTATTTCTTCTTTACAGGTATTGTCCATTCCTCTTTTGACAAGTTACCCTTATATAGCAATGTTATCGGGGTTCAGCCTTGCCTTGTTGTTAAATTTTGCTTCTGTGATGAAGAATCTTTTATCCGTAAGTTGATATACTTCTTAGACTATGATTATGCTGTGAACTATTTTCTAGTAATTGACTACTGATATCAAGCAGTTCTAATTGGTGAAAATTAATGGGGTTAATTGTCAGATGTTTACAAACTACTTGTTTCCTCGTCAAATAATTACTGCACTCGTAAATGGAATATAACTCGGTTATACATCTTGACATCTGTATCTGTAATTTGTACTTCAGTTGATTTGTCAATAAGAGGTGTGATTCTTCTGGAATGACTAAATTATACTCTCCGTATGCTGTCTGAGCATAGGTCTGTGGCAATTAGGTAACTATAGATGGTAGAAAGTGGATGCATTTCCCTTAGATACGTTGATTATCTGGTTGTTTCATTGCAGTAAGAATGAGTATAGGCTACCATTGGGTTAAGGTAATAACGTTGTTTAATATATTCAGTTATGAGCTTGGTCTTAGAGTTTGGTATTAAGTATGAAAACGGGAACATTTTCCAGAGCAATTCCCACTCACGCACAATGAGCATAAGTTATAAAAAGTAAAATTATATTGGACAGTATGTATCCATGCATAAGCACATTTCTCGTTGGTGAGAGGTCCGCTAATTCTTGACTTATTGATCTCACTAGAAGTCTAGAACAGTATCTTTTCATCTTTCTGGACTCAGAAATCGGAGTGATTTAGTCTGTCAATAATGCTCTGAATTAGTTCAGATTCCATATTTCTAAAATTATTACCTTCATATCTTGTTTATAAGTGTTTGTAGTAACTTTTTGATTTTTTATAACTAGGTATCTATCATAACTGGATTATTCATTCTGCAAAACAGAGCAGTGGTAAGAGTTTTAACCTATACTTTCAGTTATGTCATTTCTGGTTTGTCAAGTTACGGTTAGTCTAAAGATTTTATATGTATCGAGTTGATCTGAAAACGTATGGCTCAACAGGACCAGGATCAAAGAGGAGCTGCTAATGGAATTGCTATGACTGGAATGTCACTTTTCAAAGCTGCTGGTCCAGCTGGAGGAGGTGCTCTGTAAGTGTCCTATGATTTCTTCCAATTGTTTTAGGTGATAATGAATCTGCTAGAAATGATTAAACTATATGTGGACAATGTAAATTAACTTGTAAGCGCATTCCTAGCATGAAATGATTAAAGACTCTATCAACATGTCCTGAAATGATTGAAGACTACCTAGTTGGAAGGGAGCTAACTCCACATATGAGATGAATCTCAATTTTATATATATTAGCTATATCCAATTTTATAGTCGCTTGGTTATATTATTGTCCTAGGTTTGCTAAACAGTTGCATTATGTGATTTTTATAGATTCTTTAAGCCTGAGAAACTATTCAAGGTCGAATGAGTAGTTAGATAGCATTTTCGCTCTTTTTCTATCATAAAACAGACCATGAGATGCCTGTTTGTAAACAAACACTTGTTTTGGTCGTTTCGCTTACCCTTTAATCAAGATATATTATTTTCTTAAAAAGATTGTAACACATGATTTGATTGATCATGCTTATATAAAATGGCTTTTTGCAGATTTTCATGGGCGCAAAAGCGTCTGGATGCTTCCTTCCTCCCAGGTATGATGCTAATGAAAACTTTCATTATTAGTCTCATGTTGGCTAAACTATAAAAGTGAACTTGAACATATCCTGAAATAGAGCACTGATTGTGTGCTTTTCGAAATGACATAGATGTAGGACACAGATTTAGGCTTGCATGCCTAGTTGTTACAATGTTGCATTAGGATGTATTATGAAGATCAAATGTCTTAGTTGCGTAAGTTTTGAGTGCAGGTTCCCAGATGGTTTTCTTCATTTTAAATGTGGTCGAGGCAATTGGAGTATTGATGACATTCAAGCCGTTTTTAGCTCAACGTCGCGACTAGAGGAAGATTTTTAATTTTCAAGCCATTTTTAAGTTTTGGGAATGCTTCAACCAAGTTGATTCTTTTGGGTTCCACATCAGTTTTTGGGGCGGCTATAAACGTCGTGATGATGATGATGCTCATACCAATTGATTTTATTGCTAATTTTCTTTGTACCTATTAGCTATTTCAGGCTATTCTTATTGCCATTTTTTCAATGTTAGTAATATTTGTTGGTATAGAGTGCCCATTCATTGTTGTTTAGAGCCAGTTCATAATACATATGAACTCCTCACTCCTGTACACTCAAATATCAATATTATAAATTATGAGGGTAATTAATTGGGTAAATACACATTTATTCCTTGTAATTAATTGGGTTTATACTCGTTTATTCCTTATATTTTGATTTAAGTGTGTGTTTATTCTTTATATTTTAAAAAAATACATCAAACACGTACTATTAATTATGTTACATTCTTACTCTTATTTTTTTATTTTCTTTTACAATAATATCCTTGTAACGATATTCTTGACACTAATTAACTTGTTTCAAAAATATTAATTACCAATTAACCAATAAATATAAGTATGAAAGAACTAATATATTTTGTATTTGTCAAACAATCTTACTAATAATTATTTATAAATAAATTAATATCAACTAACTTAAAGCAATGTTTAATATGTTTACAATAATTTTACTAATAATTATTTTGCCAAATTAATCTTAAAAGTAAAGTAACAATATAAAAGTTTTGTAAGGGTATTATTTTAAAAGGAAGGGGAAATTAAGAGTATGAGTGTAACATATTTAACAATAGGGTATTTTAATGTATTTTTTTAAATATAGGACTAAATGGATACTTAAGTCAAAATATATGGAGTAAACTAATTTTTACCATAATGTTGGAAATGTCTAAAATGTTTAGGGTCATCATGTCTAGGGGTGGCAATCTAGGTCAAGATTCGTTTATTTGATTTAATTTGATGCGAATTAAATGGGTTTGAGTTTGAAAAAATTGATTTGTTTAATAAATGGATGAATTCGTTTTGATTCGCTAATTAAACAAATTGAATCTGGGTCTAAGGGTATTGATTCATTTATTCATTTAGAATTCGTTTAATAAATGGGTCATAAACGAATCGAATATGATTCATACATTTATTATTAGTTTAAGTAAATTACTTATTTATCCTTAAATATGTTTGAAAATTTTTTAAAGTTTGAAGGCTAATATAATAATTATAAATGAAAATAAGGTAAAATATATAAATCAAGATTCATTTATTGTTCATTATAGGACAAATGAATAGTAAATGAATTAAGATTCGATTCAATTGGCTTATTAATTCGATTAAACAAATTAAACAAATTGAACCGAATATTCATTTAATAAAAAAAAATCAAATACGAATCCTAAGATTTGAATTCGTTTAATAAATGAATTGAATTTGAATTAATAAAGTATTGTTCGTTTACGATTTGATTCGAATTATATTCGTTTATTTATTTTGCCGGCCGCCGTTGATTCATGTCTACATAAAGGACCAAAATTAAAAATAACAAAAAAAAAAAAATATCAAGCTCAACAAGAAGCTCCCAAAAAAAAAAAAAGGCTTGGAATGAAACAAAAATTAATAATTATGTTCCAAAATCCTAGATTTGATTTGTGAAAAAAAAAATCAGCATTCTTTAGATGAGGGAAAAATCATTATTCTATTTACAGTTCTACGAAAGAACTGAAACAATTTCCTTGTCTTTTTTAAAGACTAACAATTTGTGGCAATCTGAATTAATAATGCACATCACTTGTTTGTCACGATGCCCAAATAAATAATTAAAAAAATGTTATTTTAATTCTTTCTTTTCAAGTATCCTAATTACTTTTGCAGTTTGATTGCTCTTTTTCTGAATTTTGTTCCTTTCATTAAACCAATAATTTATTTAAGGGTAATTTAGCGTCAGCCCCCAATTGTTTCTATATTTTACACCGCACATCTACATCTTTTGCCCATGTGCAGCACACCCTCATTTCCATTAAAAAAATCAGCTAATTCTAACTGTTTGGACTATTATAAATTTAAAAGACCATGCTACCCCTATTTTGAACTGAATCTAGTACATAAGTACTAAAATACCCTTACAACTCCTTTAAAGAAAAGGACAAAACTATGTTTCTATTTATTTATGCATGATCAAATGATTCTTCCACTGCTAGATTAGATCTACAGTTGTATAATTACACTAACTGGATTTAATGGTTGGAAGCAATTGTTGTACCGTACAACAGTTGTAACATAAGTGGACCCTAAAAAAAATACCCTTGCAACTTATAAATTTACATCAAAAGTAAAAATTTATTATAATATTTTTAAATTATATGGAAACAATTTTTTTTTCTTTTGGGATAATGAACCCAAGGTTATGAACCTAGTAAATTACAAAATCAGACGCAATGCATGATTCCAATGTGAAAGAAGAAGATCATTAGATCAAGCACAAAATCATGTAGATTTGACAAAATGGGGATGTGGTGCACATGGTTGAAAGGCGATGGGGCTATAGTGCAAAATATCTAAACAACTGGGGGCTCGTGCTGAATTACACTTTATTTAAATAAAATTATCCTAATTGTATTTGTTTGTGATTGTGAGTTTGTGACTGGAACCGTGACAATCACTTAGTATTTGTATTAATTAATTAACAATTAGTTTCGTCATTAGACGGTACTATGATAGTTTTGTCCAGGGATGGCAATGGGGAGGGGAGGGGAGGGGACCGACATCCCTGCACCCATCTCCGATATTCTCTATATATCCCTATCTCCTCCCCATCCTCATCAGAATTGCTTGAGGTGATCCCCGTCCCCTCCCCGAATAATAAGAGGGGATCCCCGATCCTCGAATAACTGATACGCTTTTAATTTCAGAACTTGATTTAATTATATTAAAATAAAAATTTAAACAAAAGTAAGGTTTGATGATATATCGTACACTAACATTAATCCATTACAAAAATCACACTACAAAATATAAATTATCAGAATAATTATCTTCGTCAATCTTCATAATCCTATAATAAAAAAGAAATTACATTTATATCAATAATGAAATAAATGAAATGGGTATAGATACTGAAATTAATATTTTTAATAAAAACATTTACTTTTGCGCCTCATGCTCCTCTTGTTCTTCCTCAAGGAATGTGACAAATTGAAAGATAGTATCGGGTTTCAAATCTAAAACAATAAAAATAATACATGCAATATGACTCATAATCTAAAATAGTTTTGGGCTAAGGCCTTTAGAATAAGGTCTTGTCGAATAATAATTTAGAACTACAACTTGTTAAGTAGGTTCGAAATTTTTATAACAAATTTGTATAAATATTTTGATATTTATTATTTATAATGATATTTAATATTTTATAATTTAAATTTCATTATTCTTTTATTAATAATTCTAAAAAATAAAATCAAGATTAAAAATTAATACAAGGAAATAGGGAAATGGGTAGGGGATGGGGATTCCACCTCATCCCCGTCCCCGTCCCTTCCCTGAATAAGAAATTGGGTAAGAAATCATCCCCATCCCTTCCCCGAATAAAAAATTGGGTATAAAATTGTCCCCATACCCTCCCCAAATGGGAAAAATCCCCAAGAGTCCTCGTCCCCGTGGGGATTTTTGCAATCCCTAGTTTTGTCTCTATGTTTGTTACCATCTCTGAAAAAAATTACTTTAAATGTCAAATCGTGTAACAACAATTTAATAAAAAATTAGAAAACGGCACGACATATCGAGGCTCAGCAAGGTAATCATGAATATCCCTTATTTTAAAAAAATGAACATACAAACTCTTTTTTAAAATATAAATAGACCTCTTTTTGTATTTAAAAACAGTTACATGGATCCTAAATTTGTGTCCCTGAAGAGATTTTCATAATTATTTTTTAAAATAAGAGATTTTTGTGAACATTTTGCCACGTTTGAGGATGTTGTTGTCCGTGTCCCTAAAAATTAGTCCTATAAGAGTCTAGATTAATTGGACGACAAGGTAGGCACAGGTTAGGTTGGATAACGTTTGTGAAAATCCAACCCAACCTATTATTGAATGAGTTAAGGCAAAATTAAAGTAACCTAATAAATAAATACATTTAATCCAATCCAATCCAACCCTTAAATCATCGAATTGGGTTAGATTGGGTTGATCGGGTTGAAGGTCAAATCAAAGTTAAAAATTAAATAAAGAGAAATATATGAAACTTGAAATGAAATTTATTAAAATTGAATATAAATCTATTATAATATGAAATTTCTGTTCACTATCTAGTGTTAGATAAAAAAGCTAAAAAGTCAACTATATTAAAATTAAGAAAATTTTGACAATGAACTTGTAAACTTTATTCATGAGTCCCAACATCTCTTTTTTGAATTATAAATTGACATCTTTTAGATAATTAGCTAGCATCATGCTATTAACCAAATGAAATTGATACATAATTATATACTGTTAATTATTTACTAAAAAATAAAAAAATTGAAAGTAGCTTACTTTCAAAATTAAACTTATGAGATAATAAATTTATTTATATGAGATAGTGATTTTAGTTTTCGAATTGCATTATACAGCAGGAGATAGGAGAATGAAATGGTATCTTCTATAAAAAAAAGAAAATGATAACAAAAAGAGTAAAAAATTAGGTTAACCATTTAGGTTTTTCAAATTTTACAATTGAGGATTAATGTATTATTATTATTTACGTGGATTGGATTGAGTTAGATGAGTTCATCATAATTAAATAATCCAATTAGATTTGAAAAAACTGATTCAATTAACCCACAATAATTTACTCAACCTATCAAAATTAGATTGATTGGATTGTGTTGGATTGAGTCCATCGGATTGGATTAATTTTGCCCACCCTTAATTGGACGTCAGTAATGAGCGCATGTAATGAAAAAATTTTGTTTTGCATGGGATCCAATAATTTTAATTGCCATGGTGGTGACAGACCCAGCTGCAAAATCAACTCATTTTACAATTCTATTGAAAATTCTTTAAATGATCACTATATCTAGTTCTACTATATTCTTAAGCTTATTGATTCTTTTGTATTGATTTTGTTACTTCTTTTCCAAGTATTTCTATTTAAGCATTGAAATTGGATTGCATAGACAACAACGATTACTTGAGCTGAAAATTTTTCAAGCATGGCGGAGGGGAAAGTGAGAGAGCCGCTGTTGAAGAAGAAATATTATGAGAACTGCTCAGGCTGTAAGGTTGATAAGCTTAAAGAGTCGGAACGAGGCTTACCAATTCGCAAGCTTTTTATTATTTGGATTGTTGTGCTTGCAACTGGTAAATTTCTCAACTTCAATTCGATATATTGATTTTTGACACCGTTTACAATGATTTTTGCCTATTGTTCTCTTCCAGTTGTGTCCTTAATTCTTTTGTGATTTGTTTTTTTTTTTTTTCTCAGTTCTGCCGGTCGCATCTCTCTTTCCCTTCCCTTATTTTTTGGTGAGTGGATTGTTGTTGCCTTCGGCGTAGTAGTTATTAGTGAGAAAATTTATATTTTTCTGAGAAATATAAGAAAAGACAAGTTTTATCTGTCAAACAATGCATTGCTTTTTCACAGCAGTATGTTATGATTTCTTTTCAGATAAGGGATTTTCACATTGCAAAAAGGGAGTAAGATATTGGATTCTATGCTGGTTACGTGGGTGAGTTTTTTTATGTATTTTTCTTGTGTTTAATAAATGACACATAGTATGGAGTCCTTTTCTGGTACAATTGTCCACACCTTAGAAAGTGCAGACTCGCGCCTTCACAACCCTGTAAAAACATTCTACCGAGGGCTTTACAACACTATAAAGGCACTGTACAAAAGTTTTACACTGCAGACTTGCGCCTTTATACCGTAAAGGGCCGAGTCTATGCTTTAAAAAGTACAGATGTTCGCACCTGGAAATGATTAACATAAATATGTATGTATGTACATATATGTGTATGTATGTAAGTATGAATGGATGGTCAATATAACATTTCAAATTCCTCAATAAGTCATCCTGACAAACCTCTTAATACCATGATGAAAATGAAGGGTCTTCATACATGCTTGGCAGAGCTCTAACATCTGTTTTGTGGGGAATGGTGGCTGACCGCTGTGGTCGAAAGCCTGTAATAATAATAGGAACCATCACAGTGTTAGTGACCTCTATTTTCAAATGATCAAGCTTGAAATTGATGATGCTTTGGCAATTTCTGGGTTTCTTATTTGTCTTAAAATGCTCACAGGGTTATTTTTAACACTCTCTTTGGGCTTAGCGTGAATTTCTGGATGGCCATAGCTACAAGGTTTCTCCTTGGGGCTTTGAATGGTTTACTTGGACCAATAAAGGTGTTGACTGGGGGTATTTGTTGATAATTCCAATTTAATTCCTGCAAATACTTGTGCTCAAACTTCTCGGACACCACCAGGCATATGCATGTGAAATATTGCGCGATCAACACCAAACTTTAGGACTGTCAACGGTGAGCTTATCAGTTCGTGTATGATTGCAAAGTTCTTCAGAAAATTTTACTGCAACATTTACCTTGAGAACTACAATATAATTTCAGCTCAGTACAGCAAGGGGCACAGGATTGATTATTGGCCCTGCAGTGGGTGGCTTTTTGGCCCAGGTTCTGCAATTTTTACTTGATTATTATGCGCATTTTTTTTTTTGAATTTTTAGTAGTTTGGCTTGATAAATATTGTTCTTATATATATTCGTGGATAATTTTGCAATCCAGCCAGCAGAGAAATATCCAAAGGCATTTTCCAAAGAATCTATGTTTGGAAAGTAAGTGAATTTTTACTGCCATTAGCTTTTTCTTTTTCTGTAATACTTTCAAAATTATGGTATTTTGAAAAACAAATTTATGCAGGTTTCCTTACTTCTTGCCCTGTCTCTGTATGTCACTCTTTGCTTTTGCGGTAACTATTGCTTCTTGCTGGATTCCGGTACGTAGCCTTTAGCTCTCTTTTCAGGCTGAATTGAGCATGTAATAGCAACTCTCCCATAACTTCAAATTTTCTTATGAGTCAGACTATAAAATATAACTTGCTTCTCTTATAATGACTACATTGACACCATCACATGCTTTTTGATGCAGGAGACATTGCACAAACACAATGAAGATGGTGTATCACTTGATGTATCATGTGATGCTTTGGAATCCGCTTCCTGTCGGTCCAACGCAGAATTTAAACAAGATGAAGGAAGTGAGGAGGCCACTGCTAAGAAAAGCCTCATGAAGAATTGGCCCTTTATTTCTTCAATTATTGTTTATTGTGTTTTCTCGCTTCATGATATCGCTTACACCGAGGTATAAATATCTCTACCTGAGTTTGATTGTTTATATATATATATATACATATATATATATTCTACTTTATTATGACATAAAAATGTTCCAATCCAGAATCTAAACTATGCTAATGTACGGAAAAGTTATTGAGCCATATGGTTTAATAGTGTAATGAGCGATGGCTTTCCTGAACTTGAATAAAGTCCACGATCCTGGATCAGACCCGCTTTCTGTTATGATATTTTCGAAGTTATCTCTTAACTTCTACCTGAAACAGAGGGTGCTGTTGCTGTTGATGGGATTGTTTTGAGTATTAGACATAAAGAAGACATATGGCTATTACCGATCATAGGAATTTCTTATCTGTATATTTTTTTGAATCATAATATTGCAACTATTCTTTTAGATATTTTCACTGTGGGCTATCAGCCCGAGGAAGTACGGGGGTCTGAGTTACTCAACCGAAAATGTTGGCCAAGTTCTTGCCATCTCAGGTACAAAACTCATACTTGTCTCCCCATTTACACTTATTACGAAACTAAAAATGTTACTTGTTTTCTCATGCATTACCCCCACAAAACTGCTTGACGATTGTCCTCATTTTGAACTTACTATAGGTTTCAGCCTCCTTGTTTTTCAACTTACTCTATACCCTTACGTTGAGAGGATGATCGGGCCAATAATAATAACACGCATTGCAGGGGTAAAATTTTGAACACACAATGTGGCATTTAGACCATTTGATAGTTTGTTTCAAACATGTTTGTTTATAAAATAATTTTCTTCATGGATTTGGTAACGTAATTTTCTATGTATGTACAGGTTTTATCGATACCGCTTTTGACAAGTTACACTTACATAGCAATGTTATCTGGGTTCAGCCTTGCCTTATTGATAAACTGTGCTTCTGTGATGAGAATGTTTTATCTGCAAGTGGATATCCTAATCATTGATCCATATACTTAGGTTATATTACCCATTAGCGAGTGTGTATAAAAATTAATTTATATCTTCTTTATCAGAAATGTTGTAATTCTCTTTCACTTTTCCTGAATTATAACATTAGGTGTCTATAATAACTGGATTGTTCCTGCTGCAAAACAGAGCAGTGGTAAATATATCTTATTTTGTTTGTTTAGTACATTTCCATGCTTTCAGCTTTTTCAAGTTTTGTATGTGTCAAAAGTTTAAATTAATTTGTTGGTTTATGGTATAATAATAGGAACAGCATCAAAGAGGAGCTGCTAATGGACTTGCTATGACTGTGGTGTCGCTTACCAAAACTGCCGGTCCAGCTGTAGGAGGTGCTCTGTAAGTGTCCTATTGATTTTGTAAAATTATATGTAAATGATCTTATAATTTTTTTTTTCATTAATTGGGGTTCTGGCAGATTTTCTTGGTCACAAAAGCGTCAAGATGCTGGTTACCTCCCAGGTATGATGATTTACTAATGAAATTTCTCACAAGTTTGTGAATTACTTTGTGCTAATTAGCTTAGTTAGCTGCTTAAACTAAAGTGCAGGTAACCAGATGATTTTTTTCATTCTGAATTTGGTTGAGGCACTTGGAGTAATATTGACATTCAAACCGTTTCTGATTCAACGTGCCACATGAGTAGAGAAAAGATGCATCTGTTGAAATATTAAAATATATATCTAGCAAAATCTATCAGCAATTTGATTATTTGTGTGGTTGCCATTCGCCATATTTTGCGTTACTGTTCTAACGGCTTAAATATGAAAATGCTTGTTGGCGCTCACCAATTGATTGCTGGTAACATTAATTGTTCAATACTTATCTCTGTTGATGTTTCAACTTGTTCATTGTCATTACTACCACAATTTATCTTCACAATGATCCTAGCTAGAAAGAAATTTTCATGTCAAGTAAAATATTGAAGCCATAAAGAGTCTTATTCAAGAGCCTTAATTAAGTACTAAGTTTTCCGCCATGTTTTCAATGGCAACACATCCGGAGCCTTTACTCCAGGGGCTTCACAGAAGAGAGACCTGATGGAACCAGACATTAGAACTTATGATGACGGAAACATGGACGTTGAGATTGAAAATATGGAGAAACACAAGTTTTTGAAAAGTCTGAAATTTTATTAATAGAAGTCTGAATAACAAAATTAGGATTTTGGACCATTTTTATACTAATTCTAAATATTACAAATTTACCAAAATAGGCAAACTAGAAATATTATTATATAATAACATTCTCCTAATAAAAATAAAATAAATCGTACTTAAATCTTATATCTAGAGAAAAAAAATTAAAATCTTGAAAATAATAAAAAAATAAGAAAAATAAGAAAATATCTTAAACTTGTAAAATAACTATGAAATAAACAAAATTTCTAACCGGACCATGAGGCCAATATGGTGTTATAATAATAGATTAATGATATATTATACACCCTAGATAGATACTTATAACTTAAGTTATGGTCTCAGAGCGATATCCTGCTCATCATTTGCAACCATTGGCTGCATCAACTTCATTCTAAAATTAACAATAAACCAACCGACGCATTGCAAATAATTTATATGAAACGATAAAATAAACTTAAGCGATCAAACAAAATGAAATGAAAAGTTGAAAACATTGTTATCCCGGACTTTGTTATTCAAATTTCACAACACCATGTAATAAATTAAAAAAGCCTATGGGATCAGAACATATCGTATTGCGTCGATATAGATGACAACTTGTTAAGGAAGCACACTGAGCATGCATGAGCTAGAAGGAAGCTGCTTGGTGAGCACGTGAGACAGAGTCCAGTCAGTAGTGTTAGTTAGAAGAGTTATGCCAGCTCAGCCAATTAGTTATACATGCTTTTGATTCTGTTATTGTTGTTAACACTACTTTAGTTTTTGTTTTATATTGTAAGCAAGATATAAATACTATGATGAGAAACAATTGTATTTTTGACGATTGAATAAAAAAAGAATTCCAGAATATTCTAGTTCATTTTCTTATGAATTTTCTGAGCTTCCAAACAAAACTATCAGTCACATTTTAAGATTTGTAACATGGTATCAGAGCCAAACAGAGCAAGATCTAGCAGTCAACAAACAATGTCTCGAAACTCAACAGCTACAGAATCAAATCAACATTCTCAAATCACATTTTCTTTTAACAATCCAATCAAATTAGATCGTTCTAATTACTTGTTATGGCGTTCACAAGTTTTAGCCTCAATTAGAGGAAATAGATTAGAAGGCTTTGTCAATGGAGCAAAACAAGCACCTGAAGAACACATCCTTGTCACTGGAGCTGATGGATCTATTCAACGAATTGATAATCCTGAGTATCAGAACTGGAGGTCACAAGATCAGACTTTACTTGGATGGTTACTGTCATCTATCAGTGAAGGTACACTTAATCTTGTTATAAATTGTGCAAGTTCGTTTGATGTTTGGAGAGCTTTAGAAAAGAAATTTGGTGTGCAATCTGAGGCTAGAGTTCTTCAACTTAGATATGAGTTAAATACAATTAGAAAAGAATCATTAAGTGTAGAAGATTACTGTATTAAGATGAAATCAATTGCTGACAAATTAGCAAGTGCTGGAAGTCCAATAACAGAGAAAGATCTCTTGTTAACAATCCTAAATGGACTAGGATTAGGTTATCGTGACATTGCTACGTTCATCACTGGTTCTAAAATGGAGTTTGATGATGCTTATGCACTGCTGCTTACACATGAAACCAGATTAGAACAAGAACATGATGATAAAAATCTGTTTAATGCAAACTATGCATATGCTAATGCATTTTATCCAAGAGCATTCTATGCACATCCCAGGGGAAACTTCAGAAGGGGAGGATATAATAGCAGTAACTCTGGGAATTTTGGTAGTAGAAATAACTATTTTGGCAGAGGTAACATGATGAGAATGCATAATGGATTTTCAAGAACTGGATATGGTAGGGGATAGTCACCAAATATTAATCCTAACTTCTTTCAAACACCTAGGATTCCATTTCAATCTCCTAGAAATGGATTTACTGGTGTTAATGGATCACAAACAGTATCAGGTGCTGGAGAGGAAATGACATGTCAGATCTGTTTTAAGCCTGGTCACACTGCTGACATCTGTTGGCATAGGTTTGTAGAAGATTATGTGCCCATGCCAAGGAATTCAGGAAAGACCAAAGTACCAAGATCAGCCTATCTTGCGAATTGTAATGATCCTATTCATTATCAAGGCTTTGAGGAGTATGAAAATATAAACCATGCACCACCAAATTTTTATCAAGCTTCTGGAGCTAACAATTACTCTGGATTTGATGGGTATACACCTGGAGCTGCTTTTGTAGCTAGCTGTGAAGGAGCCATAGATGATGGCTGGTACTTAGACAGTGGAGCAACTCATCACTTGACAAATAACATGGAGAATATGCATCTCAGAGAAGAATATAAAGGTACTGATCAACTTATTATTGGCAATGGTAAAGGCTTAACTATTTCTCACATTGGGCATACAATTCTGACATTTAGAGCTTCAAGTCACACATCCACACCAGTCACTATAGCACTTAGAGATATATTGCATGTTCCTACAATCACTAAAAATCTATTGAGTATTTCAAAACTCACATCTGATAACCCTCTTTCTGTTGAATTTTGTGGAAATATCTGTCTTGTGAAGGACATGAAGGGACAAGTTCTTCTGCAGGGTATTGCTGAGAAAGGTCTTTACAAGCTGCTACTGAAATCTGATAGTTCATCATCATCATATATTTCTCACCTATCTTTTCTTCAGCCGAATAAACCAAGTTCTATGTTGTCATTTTCAAATGTGTCATCTATCTCTCAGAACTGTAATGTTTGTAGCAAAACTTGTCATCACTCTATTTTAAATAAGTGTAACCAAAATTCTGATGAGATAACTTTGTTACACAGAAAGTTTGGACATCCAAATCCAATGATATTGATGCATTTACTTAAGAATTGCAAGCAAATTAAAGTCTCTCAAAAAGCTATTCTATCATCTATGTCATCCTTGTGTGAAGCCTGTCAATTAGGGAAAATTCACAGACAACACTTTCCAACAACTGAAACCAAAACCACAAAGATATTGGAATTAATACATACTGACCTTTGGGGACCTTCACCAACTGTTTCCAGAAATGGATTCAAATACTATATCAGCTTTGTTGATGATTATAGCCGATACAGTTGGATATTTCCATTAAAACTCAAATCAGAAGCATTTGAATTGTTTAAACTGTTCAAGCTTCAAGTAGAAAATCAGTTCAACACAACAGTCAAGATGTTACAATCTGACTGGGGGGGAGAATATAGAGCTTTTACTGGCTTTCTAAACCAAAATGGGATCATTTTTAGACACTCATGTCCTTATACTCATCATCAAAATGGTTTAGTGGAAAGAAAACATAGACACATAGTTGAACTTGGGTTAACTCTCTTAGCTCAAGATGGTCTTCCCTTTAAATTTTGGTGGGATGCTGTTCATACAGCAGTCTTTCATATAAATAGACTTCCAACACCTTTACTCAAACTATCATCTCCTTATGAAAGATTGTTTGGACAAAAACCAGATTATAACTTCCTGAAATGTTTTGGTTGTCTTTGTTATCCATACTTAAGAGACTTTAACAAAAACAAATTTGACTTTCATACAAGTAAATGCATCTTCATTGGTTACAGTTCAACCTATAAAGGTTACAAGTGTTTAACAGGTTCAGGCAAAGTACATATACTCAGGCATGTTGTGTTTGATGAAAATGTGTTTCCATATTCAACAGATTTTATCTTTACTTCATCTGACAATATTGCAAAACCTGAAACACCAGTGTCAAACCTCTCACGACAACAAATATATCACCTCTCCACATTACCTGTATTCAGTAGCAACTTTGAAGATATCTACTCAGCAGAATCAGCAGAGAATCAACAAATGCCTTCTGTGTCAACACATGCAGATATTCTGCATCAACAAGAAGATTCAAATCATTCATTATCAGTATCATCCTCATCTCATTTACCACCTCAAATTTCTAAAACAACTCATACACAACCTGAATCTCAATCAATTACTCAGCCAACCATAGAACAAAATCATACCAGAAAATTCATTGCACAACAACCAACTCATCAAATGATCACCAGATCAAAATCTGGTATCTTTAAACCAAAAGTGTATACTGTCATTTTACCCAACACAGAACCTAACACAATTCAAGAAGCTCTAAATGATCAAAATTGGTACCAAGCAATGAGAGATGAGTATGAAGCTTTAATTAGAAATGAGACTTGGTCACTAGTACCACCTTCAGCTGAATATAAAGTTGTTGGGAATAAATGGGTGTTTAGAATTAAACAAAACACTGATGGAAGTTAAGCTAAGTATAAAGCCAGGCTTGTTGCAAAAGGCTTTCAGCAGACAGAGGGTGTTGATTATTTTGAGACCTTTAGTCCTGTTATAAAGTCATGCACTGTGAGAATTGTACTTAGTCTAGCCATAATGAATAAATGGATGATAAGGCAAGTAGATGTAAATAATGCTTTCTTGAATGGAGAGTTAACTGAAGATGTCTACATGTGCCAACCTGAGGGATTTATTGATCAGCAGAAACCGAATTTTGTTTGTAAATTGAAGAAGTCATTATATGGTCTTAAACAGGCTCCTAGAGCCTGGTATGAGAAGCTGAAGGAATGTTTGGTTACAAACTGGAAGTTTCAGAATTCTAAAGCTGATACTTCACTTTTCTTTAAAGAGATGCAAGGATCAGTGATATTGATTTTAATATATGTTGATGATATTCTAATCACTGGTCCTAATACTGAAGAAGTGGAAAGATTTGTGTCTGAATTCAGTAAAGTCTTTGCCTTAAAAGACTTGGGAAGATTATCATACTTTCTTGGAATAGAAGTCTCTTATGCCAAGGATAGTATGTATCTGTCTCAAAAGAAATACATTAGAGATTTGCTGAGTAAGGCAAATATGTTGGAATGCAAAGGTTGTGACACTCCAATGGTAACAGGCTCTAAACTTCAGAGAGAAGCTAAAGGGTATCTAGGACAGCATATTGAAGATGTAACCAGTTACAGGAGTATTGTTGGGGGCTTACAATATCTGGTTTTAACCAGACCAGAAATTGCATTTGCAGTGCATAAATTGAGTCAGTATGTTTCAGCTCCAACTCTTCAACATGGTTTAGCCTGCAAAAGGGTTCTTAGATATCTAAAAGCAACTGAAGATTTTGGTCTCAGATTTTCAGCTGGAGGGGAAGTACAGATCACAGGATATTCTGATGCAGACTGGGCTTGTGATATTGATGATCGAAAATCAATAGGTGCTTACTGCATTTATCTAGGAGAGAACCTGATATCTTGGTCATCAAAGGAGCAATCGGTTGTTACAAGATCTAGTGCTGAAAGTGAATACAGAGCACTTGCATCTGCAAGTGCAGAAATTACTTGGATTCAGTCCCTATTCAGTGAGCTCAAAGTCAGATGCACATCAGTCCCTACAATCTGGTGTGACAATGTCAGTGCAACAGAGTTGGCAAAGAATCCTGTCTATCACTCAAGAACTAAACATATTGAGTTGGACATGCACTTTATAAGAGACAAAGTTCTTGCAAAAGAACTTGAAATCAGATATATTCCAAGCAATGAACAGGTTGCAGATGTTCTAACAAAGCCTCTTACTTTTATTCATTTTAACTACTTCAGAAGCAAACTCAATGTGCATCAATGTCCCTTGAGTTTGAGGGGGGCTGTTAAGGAAGCACACTGAGCACGCATGAGCTAGAAGGAAGCTGCTTGGTGAGCACGTGAGACAGAGTCCAGTCAGTAGTGTTAGTTAGAAGAGTTATGCCAGCTCAGCCAATTAGTTATACATGCTTTTAATTCTGTTATTGTTGTTAACACTACTTTAGTTTTTGTTTTATATTGTAAGCAAGATATAAATACTATGATGAGAAACAATTGTATTTTTGACGATTGAATAAAAAAAGAATTCCAGAATATTCTAGTTCATTTTCTTATGAATTTTCTGAGCTTCCAAACAAAACTATCAGTCACATTTTAAGATTTGTAACACAACTCCTCCGACAGCTGAAAATAAATTCTCTGATTCATTAATTTAAAGTAAAATTTGTAAACGTAGGTACTAGCACATAGAGATTTGCAAGGGGAGCGACGAGCGAGAGATTCAATAGCAGCAATTTAATTTGACTGGACTTTCATTGAATAATGACATTGAAAACTAACGATTACTGAATTTTTTATTATTCTCTAACTCTTGTGGAAATGTCAGGTCTAAATAGGACAGATTCAAGAATCTTTATCCGAAGGTGTAATTGTTAGAGCAGAAACTTGTGAGACTATCTAAATCACACAGACTCAAGGTCTTCAATTCGCTGAAAACAATTTTAAATTTAAATTTGGTGCTCCATCTTCTTCTTCGTCACCTATTACCACCTCTGTCATTGCCCTGCATGCAGCTACCTTCATTGATACGAGCCGCACTAGACTTTCTGCTATAGTGGATGGATCTTACAATTCCTTGCAATGGAAAACCAACAGTTCTGTTAGATTCCCAAAAGATATAGATGATCATGGGAATAGACTTAAAAGATTTTTACAAGCAGTAATATAGTCTTAGAATTTCAAGATATTGAAAATGGAGTCCAGTTTGGAGTTGCTTCAGATGATTAAGTCTGGACAGGATTAACCATTTCATCAGTGCCAACTTCCCCCCCTGTTTCTACCAGTATCCGGCTTCATTTGAGAATATCTCTTTGTATGAACTATAACCCAGTAGGAGATATCCCTCCCCTCCTCTCCCCCACCAAAAAAAAATGGAAAGACCAAATTTTACAAAATGATGCACAGGAGAAGAGTTACCTGAATCTTCATCAGTATCCAGACATTCTACAATCACAGAGTTAAGAATTTTAATAGGAACCACAGAGAAAATACTGTTCTTCTGCACTTCTCATAAAACTAGACCAGATTAGTCCCTTTCTTGGTACCCAACGTTTTCAAACAATATTTCCACAATATAGTTTTTCATCGCGAAAAGTTTTGCTTTGAGGCTTAAGGGTTTGTTCCAGGCATAATGCTCTGATTAGATTTTGTTTATTTTTAATTATTTTTAATTTTTTACCCGATGAATGATTTTCAGCTGTTCTTAATTATGTGTTCGTAGGGAAGAGCATTTTCTAAGTACTTCCTTTGCCTTCTAAGTTTCCAAAGAAAGATAGGTGTGAAGCAAACCGAACCAAATGAACAAACAGAGCACAAACTAAAACAACAGAACAGCAATGATGAAAACAAATAATTGGCGAAGAAAGATAGGAAAAAAGAACGCACGATTTCATGGAATTATAAAATATGAAGGCTTTTAATGAAATTTTTATCATAAAAAGTATGCAAGGAATTATAAAATTTTAGAAAACAAGGGGAACTCTCCAAAAAAAAAAAAAAAACTCAAACTAAACTAGACTAAAAGACATTCAATGAGGCAAAATCTGTCCACAAAAGTCTGAACGAATCATTAAAATTGCATTCCAAATTTAAAAGTAAGCCGATTGACCCATTCTAAATAATTCAGATGAAATTGCGAAACAAGCCATGAGATCAAATAAATGAAATAAAAATTAATTACCAGCTGAGACTTTCTTCTAAAAATTCACAACTCCCAAGTCATAAGAAGCCTACGAAATTAGTAGTGGATAGAGAGTGACGACGGTACCGCCAACAGCTGAAAATAAAATTCTTATTCATCAATTTAAACTTTTACTTTATAACAAATATCTTATCTATATTTTATTAAAAAAAGCAAATTTTGTAAAATTTTTCCATGGGAGATAGAGAGTAGTATGTATATCCGTACCTTTTCAGCATGCAATCGTTGTATAGTTGTGTTAAGATCATTATTGGCCCGAAGCCATTTATCCGATGTCTCTCCATACAAGACGTTTACTCCCGAAGGCGTGATTGATCCTCCTGTAGTGAAAATCCTCATCTTGGGACAACCAATCACACACAAATATTGCAAAGATGGGAATTTGAAGGTGTAATTGGCAGAGCAGAAACTTGCGAGGCTATCTAAATCAAACAGTTCCAACTTCTTCAATTTGCGGAAAACAATCTCTTCTTCTTCAACTCCATCTTTGTCTTTTATTACCACCTCTGTCATTGCTCTGCATCCATATATATGCACTGTGACGAGTTGCACTAGAGTTTTTGCTGTGGAGGATGTTACTAAGTGCGTCAATTCCTTGCAACCGACAGCTACAAGTTTTGTTAGGTTCCGAAAAGATACCGATGATGACGGCAATAGACTTATCAGATTTTGACAGTCACGTACTCTTAGAAATTCAAGATGTTGAGAAATGCAGTCAAGTATGGAGTCTTGTTTGCACAACTGCTTCAGATGATTAAGCCTGCACAGGTGTAATCCTTTTATCATTGCCAACTTCCCCACATGTTTCTCTAAGCATCCTTCCATCGAAAATACCACTTCGTGGAATGAAAAATTATACAGTGAGAGTGCTTCGAGATTGTGAAATCTCTCCAGTACGTTCCAGATTGGAAAACAAGCTGAGTCATCTCCACCAATCTCTAGTTGTTTAAGACTGCCAAAAAGGTGTTGTGGGAAATTGGCCTGCAAAATCATCTTCACTTCTTTTCCGCTTAGTGATAGCTCCGTCAAGTTGGGTAAGATCTGATGATCAATCATAATAACTAGTGAGGTCAATTGATGTTCACTTAAATGATTTTGAGTAATCTAATCACAGGCAGTGACTTTATAATATTTCTGTTATATTATATTTTACAAAAAAAAAATTAGTGATAAAATTCAGTATATAATTTTTTATATGTTAATTTTATAGCTAAAAAAGAAATTAGGGGAAAAAGGTTGATTTATATTGGCATGAAGATATTTTATTGAACAATAATAAATTATTAATTATTTTATAAGTCGTTCTATATGGAAAGACTAAGGATTCTTTTACAATGCTACCTAAAAAAGTTTATATAATTATTAATCTACCACATTGATCCCTTAGTCTAGACTAGCAAAGATTATTATGCAATAAAAGTTTTCAATTTATTGAGTATTAATTTATCAATATTTTATTATATTTTTTGAAGTCAAAAGTCGTCAATGAGCTATTGAAAAAAAATCTACAAAATGGCTCCATACCTTTTCGAACGGAAATAGGGGCTGTTGTGCAGGAATACCAAGTTGATCATTCTCATTATTCAGCGGTAAATCTGCAGCGAATATCTTTAATTTGTCACAACGATGCGCTAAAAGAATTTCTAGTGCGGGCCATTCCGAAGTATGCATTCCAGGGTACAAACATCTAAGTTTTGGTAGGTCTTGGAGTGTCAGAGTGGTGAGCTGTAAAAAGACAAAATTAGGGTTCCCTTCATCTGCTCGATTTTCAGAAATGATCTCCTGTAAATCCTCACAGAAGCGTATATCTAGGAGTTGGAGCTTCTTAAGGCTTCCGATCATAGACGCTGAAAATATGTATTTTAATTTGTGACAACGCCACACAATCAATCGTGTTAAATTTTGAAAGCCAGGAAACATGACCTGAAGATGATTGTAGTGCCAAATCTTGTCGACATTAATTTCAGATATCTCCAAAGCCTCCAAGTTAGGCAACGAAACCTAAAAAATTAAGAATTTCTCGTTAGATTCAATATCCATATGGGAAGCACTTGTTGAAATTTTCTTCTTTGATTAAAAATTAATGCAAGTCAGAATCAGTTTCCAACAGACAGCTGAGTATGCATTCTAATTCATACTACTTGTTAAGAGCTCAATTAGTGAGCGCGTGAGATTCTTTTTATGCTGTTTTCCATTTTCTTTCAATTCTTTAAATGATTTAATCATTGTCCACGTATGACATCAAAAGGAAACACTACCTAAAAAAGGATAAATTTCTCGTTAGATCCAATATCCATATGAGAAGCACTTATTGAAATTTTCTTCTTTGATTACAGATTAATAATGCAGGTCAAAATCAGTTTCCAACTGACAGCCGAGTATGCAATCTAATTCATATTACTTGTTAAGAGCTCAATTAGTGAGTACGTGAGATTTTTTTTTTTCATTTTCTTTCAATTATTTAAATGAATAATTATTGTACTCGTATGACATCAAAAAGAGAATACACGACACACACACACACACACACACACATATATATATATATAAAGAAAATGTTAGCCTGCGCACCTTCTCGTTGAAAAGCGGAGTTGAAATATCCAAAGTGATTTCGGTGGAGCAATACATAGTCGTCGATTCCTCTTGTGACACTTGTCTGTTCGGTGATGCTGAAGGAGTCTTCACCTCACGGCAAAAACTTGTAACCTCTGGAAGATTTCCCAGACTCAAAGATCTTAATTGAGCAAACTCTATCTTCTCAATTGCATTATCAACTTCTTCCCCAATTGCAAAAATCTCTTGCATCTTCCTGCAATAAATAACTGCAATTCTCTCAAGTCTTGGAAGGCATTTTGTAGTAGAGAGCCCAAAGATATTGCTTAGCTTATCACAATTATATGCTTCTATGATTTTGAGTTCGTTGAAAGACTCTACTTTTAGCCGATCAATACATATCCTCTCCATGTTGATCAAATTGTGAAGGCAAAGTGCCTCCAAAAGAGGAAAGGCATCACAAGCGACCATCTCCCTTGAATCGACGATACAAAAGATGTTAGGATTATTTTGAACGCAGAGAAGCTTCAATTGTGAAAAGCCCTCCGTGTCCAAATTGAAAAGAACATTCTCGATGCCTTGCAGCTTGTCCAACCATAAGCATTCAACGTTATTGATGCCCTGCAATTTCACGGAGCAAATGTCCATAAAATCAAGCTTGAGCTTCAATGCTCTTAAACTCTTGCGAGCACTGTCGATCCAAAAGTGCGGCCGACTTTTAAACCACTTTTGTCGGACATTCATGGGATACTTGAATGACTTATTTCCAATAGATATTTTGAACCTTTCGAGCTTTCTGGCGAAAAAGCCTTCTGGTAACATACTCTCATTTTTAACATCAATTTCTAGAGTAGTTAGCCGAGGTAAATGCATCAATTCATCAAGGCTAGCATTACTTCTTTTGCTGTTGGCTCTTTCAACCTCCCATTCAATGGAGCAATTACCCATATACAATTCTTCTAATCGGATTAAGCTTGATATGACATTTGGGGCAATAGCTTTCAGATGGAAACAGTCAGTTAAATCTAACAGCCTTAGCTTAGTCAGTTGACCCAGTGCTTTAGGCAACTCTACAATATCAGATCGCAAAAAGCTAAGGATTTCTAGATTTTCCAACTTTCCAATAATGGCTATGTCCATGTCTCCCAAAATGCTTTGATCAAGACAAAGTGTCCGAAGATTTACTAGAAGATCAATTGAAGATGGCAATGACAATAACCGCATTCTAGTCAAATACAAAACCCGAAGCTTTTTTGTCCTTTCGAAGAAGTTCTCAGGAACATTGGGCGCGACAAAAGAGTTCTTGGGAGACATGAATAAAAATTCAAGTTGTGGAGATTCCAACACTTCGGGAATGTCACTAATAATACTATCTTTTAAAAAAATTGCAGTATATTTTTTTAATGCATCTGCATCTGGCCATTTCCACACATCCTCATTTCTCACCGCAAATGCAATTTTGTCACGACATGCAATTGAAATGGCAACATCGCGAACAACATCATGCATGGAAAAGTATTTACTGCCACCATCCTCGAGCAACAAGCAAGAGTCTCTTAGTTGATGGACCCATGCATGTAATTTGTTATGTGCATCTTCTAGCTTATGGACACTTTTAAATACACCCAAGCCCATGCTATACTTGAACAAGTCCATAATTGGTGCTGGCGTAATAAGACTACACAGTAAAAAAGTTTTCTTGAGTTGCTCACCTCTTAAGTACTTGTAACTCAGCTCAATTGTTGAGTATGCCTCTGCTGGCACTCCGTCGAAGCTTGCCTCTGAAGGCGTTCGGAGTTCTTGCAACGCATTCTTCCACACAGGCAGCTCTTTGTTTCTCAGTGCCTTTGCTACTGTGGTTAGGGCAATAGGCAAACCTCGACATGCCTTGGCTACACTTGTTGCTGTACATTTTAACTCGCGATTCTCAACATAATCACCAGCCATTATCTTGAACAATCTCCAGGCTTCTGGTTCATTTAAAATGCCAATCGAGAAGTTTTTTTCAGATTCCATCCTTAATAGCACATCAAGATCTCTTGTTGTGACTAATAATTTGCATCCTCTGTGCTCAACTCCTAAAGGAATTCCAATAGTCCCCAAATCAAGAGGTTTCCAGATGTTATCCAGAATCACAAGGATCTTCTTCTCAATCTTCAATCTTTCATATAGTCTACTAGCTCTTCTAGACTCAACTTCCTCGGACAACTCTAGGCCTAACGTTTCCGCAATTTCCTCTTGGATCTTTTTTGTGTCTGGACTTTGGGTAACCTCCGAAAAAACCACCATATCGTAAAGCTTGTCTTCAATGGCTTGCCTTGCAAACTCCTTCACCAGTGTCGTCTTTCCAATGCCGCCCATGCCGTACACCCCAATGATGCTGACATCAACATCGATCAATGCATTTTGTATGGCCTTCAAAGTAGAAAGTCTTGATTCGAAGGCCTCGCAGCCTTTGTGAGACTTGACCCATATCTCCTCCGGAATGGTACGGTAGGAAATTCTATCATAAAATCTCCCAGCTTCTTCTCGGAGTTTAAAAAGGGCCTCCTTCTCTGTTTCTGCTTTCTTTCCATGCTGATAGCGGGTAATCCAATTAGGAAACAGCCCCATGAGACATCGTTCATTTGCTTTCTCTTCGTCTTGAATGAATTTGGCTGCCTTCTTAATGCTCTTGTTCGCATTGACCAGCCATTTCTCAACCTTTTCTTCAATCTTTTCACTTTTTCTTTCAGCCTCAGAAACTGTGCGCTGAATGCTATCTCTTTCATCCACGAGCCTATCCAGTTCTGCCTTGAGATTCTCAAAGTTGGCACCGGAGTTATACCAGTAACTAAATTCGCGATGTACCTGAGGAGCCAAGCCGTTTACAATTCCTGGAACAATGCTTTTCAAAATGTTCATTTTTTTTTTTTTTGGGGGAAGTGAACGAAATAGAAATAGAACAGAGTCAACGACCGCGCAATTGATAATTAAGTAGAAGCAAAACAAGGCAAAATTGAAAAAAGAAATGATATATGTACAAAAAAAGGGGAAAATCAGTGTAACAGAAGAGAATCAAAGTGTTTTTGAGATCAGAAAATTGAATCAAGAAAAGGGTTGCTTGATCCAATGAAAATGCTAAGAGCTGATAGCAAAAGGGAACAAAGCTAAATAAGAGAACCGCTAGGACGAGCAGTGACCACGATAAACAAAAGCAAAATGTGCATGAGATCAAAAGACGAAAATCAGGAGAGGTTTTCTTGATTGAGAATTGAAGGCAAACAGTAGGAATAAGAATATTGTGCGTTTTTATTATTGGAGTCACAAAAGACCCACACAATATAGCAAGTGACTAGGAATAAGAATATATAACTCTCTCTCAAATTCTCACTCTAGCTTTTAATTGTCACTCAAAACCCAGACAGCGTAAACAAATAAGAGATGACATCGTCTGGTTGTTATACGTGCCTTTTGGTTTCTGGATGACGTGGCGTACACTTCTTCTGCAAACCAACACGACATGTCGTACTCCTTGTTTTGAGATCATATTTCAAACTCTTCATGTTATGAATGAAAGATAAACTACAATCATCAAAATATTTAGTGATTGTTTGGTAATGTAAAGTCATAGTTGTTGTGAATTGAAATTAATTCTGTAAAATAAAAGGATTTGGGTTATTGTTCGTTATTTTTTGGCAATATTACCTGGCCGTGACTATTTATTAAATATTAAAAAAATAAATTTATATTTATTAAGTATCAAAAATAAATAAACAAACAAAAATAAAATGAAAAATTTATACATTACGTAAAGTAATAAGGACAATATCAATATTTCACACTTTATAATTGAGTGATGTGTTGTCCAATTGCCACACATTTGTCCCAAACGGATCCTTAAATATCAAAGTTATTGTGATGATGACTTATAATTGCCAAACTTGACATACGGGTAATCATACATTATAACGTGCTGATTTCTTACGATCGGAACCTTATTTTTCATTTACAAATAAATAAATGATGTGACTTAACCGGTGGCGGAACACTCCTGGAGTTGCTATTTGCCAATGCTGCTGACATTTTCAAACTCGGAAAACCCTCCAATCAATCTTTTAGTGGTAGGCTCTGGTAGCTTGGCTTGATTATGACATATGATTATTTGATAATAAAGTTAGAGGATGTATTAATATAAAAATTATTTATCGGTGTTGAGATTATCTCATTAATAATAGTATGAAAAGTTAATTATTAAGAGACACATAATAGTAGTTAATTGGTGTAATATTATTGAGATTCTGGAAATAATTTTATATCATAACTTTGTAGGTGTATAATTACTCATTAAATTAATATAATTATTTTTAAAAATTCAGTTGGAAAAAATAAATTATATTATTTTTACTTCAAATAATCTTTAAATTAACTCAAAATATAATCAAGCTCAGAATAAAAAATTTAAACTAATGCTACTGTATCAGAGGATTTTCTTTTTTTCTCCGAAGCTTCACAAGGAAATTATTGATAAATAGCTTTGTTGAGAATTCAGATCATTTCAGTTCAGAAGACAAGTAATTGAAAGACTAAACTAAATAGACCGGCGAACAACCTTTTACATGAAAGTTAAAAAATTAAGGTCATGAGTTGGTATTGGTTCTGTCTTGAACAACTTTGCTGTCATTGTTTATTATTTTTGGCAATATTGCCCGGCCGTGACTGTTTAGTAAATATTAAGAAATAAATTTATATTTATTAAGTATCAAAAATAAATAAACAAACAAAAACACAAGGAAAAATTTATACTTTACGTAAAATAATAAGGACAATATCAATAGTTCACACTCTATAATTGAGTGATGTGTGGCATCTTAATTGCCCAACTGCCATACATTGGTTCCAAACGGAGACTTGAATATCAGAAAAATGCTAAGTTATTGTGATGATGACTTACAATCGCCAAACTTTGACATAAGGGTAATCATGCATTATAAGGTGCTGATTTCTTATGATCAGAACCTTCTTTTTCATTCATAAATAAATAAATGATGTGACTTAATAGTTGACGGGGTCCTTTGTGCCATTTGGGCATTTCACTGAATGGTTGATTGTCGCAGGAAGATTCCTGGAAGTTGCCATTTTCCAATGCTACTAACATTTTCAAACTTGGAAAACCCTTTAATCAATCTTTTAGTAGTAGGCTCTTGTAGCTTGGTTTGATTATGATTTATAATCATTTGATAATAAAGCTAGAGGATGTATTAATATAAAATTTGTTTATTGGTGTTGAAGTTAATTATCTCATTAATAATAGTATAAAAAGTTAATTACTAAGAAACACATAGTAGTAGTTAATTGGTGTCATATTATTGAGATTCGGGGATATAATTTTATATCATAACTTTGTAAGTGCATAATTACACTTTAAATTAACAAAATTATTTTAAAATATTCAGTTAGAAAAAATAAATTATATTCTTTTTCTTTCAAGTAATCTATAAGTTATTGTTTCAAAAAAAAAATCTATAAGTTAACTCAAAACATAATCAAGCTGAGAATTAAAATAATGCTACTGTATGAGAGGATTTTTATTTTTTCCTGAAGTTTCACTAGGAAATTATTGATATATAGCTTTATTCGGATCATCTCAGTTCCAACGACAAATAATCGAAAGACTAAACTAAATAGACCAGCCAACAACTTTGTACAAGAGAGTTAAAAAATTAAGGTCATTGTATTGAAAATTAAGGTCATGGTATTGAGGTGTTCTGTCTTGAAAAGTACATGGTAGTAATAAAATAAAAACTATTAGTATTTGGTAAGATATGACTTTTAAATAATAATTTTCACAAAAATACAAAAAAAATTTATAAAGTACTTCTATAGTGAGGAGACCCTCACTTTGTTAAAGTGAAAATATCATTAATATGCAAAATACATATATTTTAACACATTAAAAACTATATTTTTTTTATCTATTAGTGTATTGAAATGTGTGTTATTTAGTTTGTTAGTGATATTATCACTTTGTTAAAATGAGAATGTCGTCACTAGAGAATCATTATATATAAATATATATGAAGTGCTTTTCTCCAAGACCTAGACTTTATTAAAATTTAAGAAAACAAATATATTTTATATGGTATAATAGTGTAATTACATCACACTATTGTATCATATAGAGTAATAGTTTTTTGAACTTTAATAAAGTTCAAGATTATAGAATAAATGATTTATATATATTATAACTTTTTAATTATAAAATGGAGGACAAAATTAACATATTTTTTAAATTATAACAAGTATTTATCAAATAATTTAACATTGTAATTTCTCCTAACTATTATAGTAAATACGACCTAGGAGGTACATTCAAAGCACTTCATAAGTTAGTTGTTAATAATAAATGATACATGTAGCTCCAATCATCATTGTACGGTGAGTAATTTCCAGTTATAAATAGATATTACTCCCTTCCTAGCAATTTTTGATGCGTTAATTTAGGGGGATCAAAATCAATATTGAATAGTCAAAATATTAATGGCCAAACAGACCAGCTGCCAACAACTTATTCCAATGAGACAGCTGCCAACAACTTATTCCAATGAGACTAGTTCACAGTGGGTACTTTCTCCTTTTGCATCTACTTTTGTTGTTAACATTAATTTCAATGGCAGCTCGTTTTTTTTTTAATACTGATTAAGCATCAGATACTGCATTATACAGATATTTACAATTGCTATTATAGCAGACATTACACTAATATTTACAATCAGATGAATATAATTGGGACTTATGCATTATATTAAATCTTATATAGTACATGCCCAGACAGATGACCCTCACAGAGAAGGGATGCCCCTACTCCACTCGCAATTGCAAGGGACAATAGTTTTTAATAAATGTTTAGCCCCCACAATACTTTTGTGGGGGTTGAACCGCTGCCCTCACAAGCCCACCACCATGCCAAAGGCCTAGTGGCTAATGGCAGCTCCATATGTATGCAACATTTCAAAATTAATCCAAAAAAACAAAAATTAGTTCAGCTGACTAAATTTGAAAGCATGGATTTGCTGTCGATTAAAAATCATTTTGTAGGGAAAATTTTTGGATTGCAATTCTCATATAATTACAAGTGGCGGACCTACATGTGGGAAAAAATCGTTTATACCTCTTTTTTTCATTAATTTAGTAAAAGAATGGAGTTTATATTTTATTTTCATATACGTCCCCAACTCAATAACCCTTATGTTTTAATCAATTTGGTATAATAATAGAGCTTTTATTTTATATTCAAATATGTCCGTAACTCAATTACCCTTACGTTTTCATTGATTTAGTACAACAATAGAGTTTTTATTTTATATTTAAATATGTCCCTAACTCAATTATCCTTATGTTTTCATCAATTTTATATAACAATACAATTTTTTTATGTACAATTTGTCCCTAATTCAATTATATTATTTTCAATTGCAATTACTGAATTATTTTATAAAATGATTAAATTACATATTTATTCAATAGATTGAAAAATTAGGGAACTAAAATTTTATTATTTCTTTAATTTATTTAAAAAATTCTAATTGAAAAAAAAATCTATCAATGTAATATAACATCGTTACTAGGATTAAAAGTACTTACAGAAACAACATATAGTAACAATTATCAATATTTTATAAAATTTTCATGTGAATTTTCAAGTTTTATTTATTAGTTTAAAAAAAACTAACAGAACAAGTTAGAAAATAAAATTTGATTATTTTAAGAAGTTTTTGATAGAAGAATAATTAATGTCTAGTTCTTTAAAGAGAGGCAGAGCGCCTACCAAAGAAACAATTGCACTCAAATATTTTTTCGCTGAATTGAGTTTAGTTTATTATTGAAACTTTTGACTAATAATACTTTTACAATTTGAAAGGATGAAATAAATTTTAATTTTTTAATTTATTAAGTCCTACAATTTAGTATTTCACTTCAAACATAAAAGTTTTACTTGCAATTTTTAATTGATTGTAATTACCTATAGTGATCTATTTTAATTCGAAAATCTTAATTGATTTTTTAATCCTTATATAATTACATGTTATTATAGGTTACAATGTTAGATTCTATAATTAAAAAAATAGTGTTTTCTGAGTTGTCTTTTATTTTTCTACTCTTTTTTTACAATTATGTTTGTATATAGTACATATTTAGAGGGATAAGGTTCTTGGTGTTCTTCCATATTTAGTGTAATTTTTTCTACTTATAAATTTTTATGTTCACTTCAAAATAGAAATTTTAAAATTTAGCCCGAGGTAATATTAAGTCCTGGGTCCACCCAATACATAGAATTATCATAATCTATAAATTGTATTTTTGTTTTTCTATGGTAGTAAGGACCCTTTGGGATAGCTTTTGGGAGGTTTAAAAGTGATTTTAAAAATCTAAAAGTTAATTTTAGTATTTGGTAAAAAAAATTCAAAATCACTTTTGTTAAAATCATTCTCTCCTACGACTAATTTTGAAAAATAGGAAAATGAGTAGCTTTTTAGTTTCTGATTTGGAGAATCAATTTAATTCTTTAATACAATTCCATAAATTTCCTTAAATTTATTACTTAACCCTAAAATTATCCTTATTAAAATTAGAAAAAAAATTAATATTTTAATAAATTGTTATTATAATTTATCAATATGAAGCAGTTTAGTCTTCTCCATATCACTATATCTCTAGAGTCAATAATTTTATATGAGGAATTATTGAACTCAATCACTTTTTGTCGTTACTCTTCAGTTTTCTGTTGAGGTACCTGTTGGGAAAATGTGCTCTTTAAAAGAATATGTGTCTATTTAATTGTAATAAACAATTTTTCTGATTATAAAATAAATGAGATATTTTATTCAAATATCTTAATTGCATTAATATTTTGAGTAAAGTCCATTTAATTATATTATATGTATTTATGTGATCACCATGTGGATTCACAGAAGATATAAATACAAGTTATCTTATGATTAAATAAATTATGTTCACAGTTGATAAATAAAGTTGGGCACTTTATTTAGGTATAGACTATAATAAATTCATTGAATGATTTGTCTTGATCATGTATGAATTTATTGATGTAGTACGACTACATTGAACAGGATCACATATGAGATTTAATTAACCTTATAATAACTGTCAGACTTATTAAATCTCATAGGCATTGATTTTATTGTAATCTTAATCTTGAGTTATGATTTCATGATTGTAATTGTTATTCCATTTGAGTTACTAATAGGAACGACACACACTTGTGGTCAAATTACTCGGTATCTTGGTGGGAGCAATTATGAGTATTGGAGTTATAGATTAACAATATAAAATTTGTACGACACATCTCTTGATGAGTTTTCGGCACTTGATCATAGTGACGGATCGTGATCTAATAGGCGTGGTGGTAACAGATCGTGATCTGGGAGCTTAATTCACTTCAATGGAAAAAGAAAAGATTGTTCATCTTCTCAGATTTTTAAGGTACGATTTCTAGATTACAAATTCTTATATATTGTATGAGATCAATTCTAAAAATTTTTTATAAATATTTAAAAACTGATTTTCCCCAACAATTGGTATCAGATCCATCTCATATTAATATATAAGAATTTCGTATGAAATTAATCTTGATATTTATGTATTAGAGTGGCACAATTTATTCAGATATATATTATTTGTTTAATATATGAATAAAACATGCTATGGTTTGTCTTAATTCATGGTTAGATTCTCTACTGTATTTTTCGTTTGGATATGTGACAAAAGGGGTGACTTTTAATCACCATGTTTCCCTCTTGATTTCTTTCATGGTTATAGAAATTTTGTAAGCCAAAATTGACCTCATGTTTCCCTCTTGATTTCTTTCACGGTTATAGAAATTTTGTAAGCCAAAATTGACCTAGGAAATTTGTAAATCAATCACGGATTCCAGATCAAAGAAACGGAAGGCTGGAAATTACAGCGGCAACACCGATGAAAGCACCCACTGCTGCAGCACACGCTGCACGCAGCATGCACCAGCACACGCAGTAGCCAGCGCTCGCGTGTGCGCGCAGCAGCTAACAGACGCTCGCGTGCAACAGTCAGCGCGCAGCAACCGGCGTTCGCAGCAGGCCACGCGAGCAGGGCCTTTCCGACACAACAGCAAGTTGAGCGCGCAAGCTTGGTGAGTTTCCGGCGATGCGGAGGTGGGTGGCTCGGTGTCGGAGGTCAGCTGGCGTCTGAACAGTGGCGTTGTCTTTGTGGGGTTGCGGCTGGGGAAGAATGAGAAAGAAAAATATGGTTTTAGGGTTTCTATGGTTTTTATCATGGAGGTCCCTATGGTTTCATAGTTTTTCTTTTGGGCTGTAAAGTATTAATTTTTTGTATTTAAGTTCAAAAATAGTTTTAGGCTTAATGAATCCTAGTTTTAGACCCTATTAAAATTTGGGCTTAATGGATTAAAATACATAGATAAAATTGAACACATTAAATTTATTTTTGGTCCAAAAGTTTTATTTATAAAAAAATTATTTAATTGTTTATTTATTTCCTTTCAATATTAAAATTGGACCAATAATAAATTTTAAAGCCCAATTTCCCTTAATTCATTAACAAAGTCAAGCTTATAGAAGATGGAAATTAACAAGAAGCCCAATGAGGATTAGGCTTAGGTTTAATGTAATTTTTCATTTTAGGAAAGCCATGAATTAAGATTATTTAATTATTTTTCTATATGTTATGTTTTGGATGATAATATGCCATGATAACATGTCATATAGAATAGGTAGTGTCACTTTATACATAATAATACATGTCATTCATTAATTATGAATCTCATTATATTGTTTGAAAATTGAATATGCTTAATAATCTTGGATATCATCTAGATAATATTATCGCAAGCATGTATGTTTTAAAAAGGAAAAACCAATTTTAAAATATTGAGTGAGAGAGGAAAAATTCAAGATAATTTTTCCCACGGGTTCCATTGTTAGTTCAATAATAAAATTATACATATACCTCGACTTCATGATACAGTGATGCTCCCTACAGAGGGTATATATATTAGATATTTTATTTGATGAACTTTTTCAAAGATAAAATTGAAATATTTTTCAATGGATTGTTCACCCCAACGGTGACTATTGTTATGAAAAATACGTAAATTGAAATAATGGTTATACACTCAACTAAAATTTGTTATTAACCTTCCCAACGAAGCCCTGTTAACAAATTTAGGCTCAAAAAGGATAACGACAATTATTTATCATGTCTCTACATGAAAGTAAAAAATCCAATGGATAATTGGGTCTAGTAAGTGTAGACATGACTTCCCCAACGGATAGCTTGTCAAAGCGGTACTAGATTATCGTTACAATAAATTAAAATGCATTTATGGTTTTTTACATTTTTGTCATTTATTGTGAATATTATTTCAAATTATTTATGCATGGATGTTTTATTTTTCAGAAAATGTCTTCCCTAAGCCTACTTACTATTATTCTAAGTCAAAATAAACTCACCGGAGAGAACTATATAGATTGGAAAAGAAATCTATTCATTGTCCTGACTGCTGAAAATTATAAATATGTCTTAACCCAGCCATGCCCTCTAGTTCCAGCGGATGATGCTCATAGAAATCAGAGGGAGCTTTATGAGAAATGGCAAAAGGCCAATAAAATGGCAAAATGCTACATTTTAGCCTCGATTTCTAATATTCTGCAGATCAAACATCAGAACTTGGAGACTGCAACTGAAATAATGGATAGTCTCCAAGAGATGTTCGGGCAGAGTACTGGCTCTGCGAGACAAGCAGCGCTGAAAGGCATTATGAACTGCAAAATAGGGAAGGGCACAAGAGTTCATGATCATGTCCTTAAAATGATGGACTATTTGAATGAGGCTGAGATGCAGGGAGCACAAATCGATGATAACTCAAAGATTGACATGGTGCTAGAATCTCTACCAGAAACATTCAAGAAGTTTAAGGTCAATTATAACATGAACAAAAGAAATATGACCTTAACAGAATTGATGAACGAACTTCACTCTGCTGAGGAGATCTATCGTACTGAGAAATCTCTAGGAAGCATAAATATTGTTGAAAAAGGTTCTTCTTCTAGGCCTAAGCCAAAAGGTAAGGGTAAGAAGAAAGCTGGGAAAAAGAAACCGTCTACCAAGCAAGATGGCAAGCCGAAAGGCAAATGCTTCAAGTGTGCACGAAAGGTAACTGGAAAAATGATTGCCCTAAGATTGTAAAATCAAGTATGGGAAATCTTTTTGCAATTGAGGCTTGTTTAGTTCAGAATCTTATTGACACTTGGGTGTTGGATTCAGGAGCAACTAATCATATTTATAATTCACTTTATTGGTTTGAGAAAACTAGGAAAATAAGTGAAGGAAGCGTCAAGCTGCAGTTAGGGACAGGACAGTTCGTGTCAGCAGTGAAGATTGGATCTGTTTTATTATCTTTTAATAATGAGACTTTAGTTTTGAATAATTGTCTTTATGTTTCAGACATTAAGAGGAATTTAATTTCAGTAGTTTGTTTGTCAAAACAAGGGTACACTGTAAATTTTTAGATCCTCTGTTTCTATTTTTTTATAATAAAAGACTTATTTGTTTTGGAACATTGGAAGATAATTTATATCATTTAAGTCCTATGATCCATTCTATGCATGACACAGTGATCAATAATGATGAGCATACACATTTATCTAAGAAAAGAAATCTTTCTTCCAAATTACCTCTGGCATTTGCGCTTGGATCATATAAACCAAAATAGGATACAGAGAATGATCAAAGATGGGCTCTTAAGTCTGCTGAAAAATGAATCATTGCCACTCTGTGAATCCTGTTTAGAAGGAAAAATGACCAAAATGTCATTTTCGGCCAAAGGTGTACGTGCAATAGTACCACTTGAATTGTTACATATAGATGTATGTGGACCAATCAATGTACAAGCTCGCGGAGATTATGAGTATTTCATTACTTTCACTGATGATTACTCGAGATATGGTTATGTTTATCTAATGCGTCATAAGTCTGAAGCTCTTGAGAAATTCAAAGAGTATAGGGCTGAGACAGAAAAGCAATTAGATAAGAATATAAAGAAACTTCGATCTGATCAAGGTGGTGAATTTCTCTCAGGAGATTTCAAAGAGTATCTGGTTGAAAATGGGATTATATCTTAATTAACTGCCCCAGGAACACTACAACAAAATGGTGTAGCTGAAAGGAGAAATAGAACTCTTTTGGATATGGTGAGATCTATGCTTAGTTATTCGTCATTACCAATCTCTTTTTGGGGACTAGCATTAGAAACTGCAGTTTACCTCTTGAACTTAGTTCCATCTAAGTCAGTGCCTAAAACCCCAATATAATTATGGTCAGGTCGCAAACCAAGTTTACGACATGTCCGTATTTGGGGATCACCAGCACATGTGCTGAAACCAAAGGCAGACAAAATGGATTCACTTTCTGAGGTTTGTATGTCTGTGGGGTATTCTAAAGGAACAATGGGAGGTTTATTTTATAGTCCTCAAGATAGGAAAGTGATCGTGAGCACACATTTCACTTCCCTTGAGGAATACTATATGAATAACTTCAAATCTAAGAGTAAGGTAATACTTGAAGAACTGTTAGGTGATCAAGTTGATGCTCAGATTTCAACACCTGTTATAGAACATGAAGAACAACAACAACCAGCTGAGCTACACAGGATTATCCCTGAACAACCATCACTTTTAGAACCTAGTCGTAGTGGAAGGGTAACTAGGTTACCTGCGAGATACATGTTATTAGGAGAAACCTATACAGCTATCTCAGATGAACATGTACAAGATCCCACTAGCTACAACGAAGCTCTAATAGACAGAGATGTTGAATTTTGGAAAAAGGCCATGAATCAAGAACTTGAATCTGTGTATTTCAATAAAGTCTGGGAACTTGTAGAAGCACCAAATGGGGTAAAACCTATAGGGTGCAAGTGGATCCACAAGAGAAAAGAGGAGTAGACGGAAGGGTAGAAACATTTAAAGCAAGATTAGTAGCCAAAGGGTTTACTCAGAAGGAGGGTATCGATTATGAAGAAACTTTTTCTTCGGTTGCTATGCTTAAATCCATCAAGATTCTACTTTCCATTGTTGCAGTGCTAGATTATGAAATTTGGCAAATGGGTGTCAAGACTGCCTTTCTTAACGGGCAACTTAAAGAAGACATCTACATGCAGCAACCAGATGGATTCATACAAAAAAACCAAGAGCACATGGTATGTAAGTTGCAGAAATCTATTTATGGATTGAAGCAAACATCCTGGCCATGGAACATCAGATTTGATCAAGCAATTAAATCGTTTGGATTCATTCAGAACATTGATGAGCCATATGTGTACAAGAAAATTCAGGAAAATAATTTGATATGTAGATGATATTCTCCTAATTGGAAATGATATAAAAGTATTGACTACAATAAATAGTTGGTTAGCAAAATCATTTGATATGAAAGACCTGGGAGAGGTAAGTTATATTCTTGGTATCAAATTACTGTGAGACCGGAAGAATAAAACTTTAGCCTTGTCTCAAGAGGTCTATATCGATAAGATATTGGCTAGATTTAACATGGAAAATTCCAAGACTGGTTTATTACCATTCAGACATGGAATTGTATTCTCTAAGGATCAATCACCTAAAACATCTAAAGAGATAGAGAAAATGAGACGAGTTCCTTATGCAGAAGCTGTGGGAAGTCTCATGTATGCCATGCTTTGCACTAGGCCAGACATCTGTTTTGAGGTGGGGATGGTTAGCAGATATCAATCAAATCCTGGACCTGAACACTGGACTGCAGTCAAGCATATAATTAAGTATCCGAAAAGAACTAAAAATTATATGCTTGTGTATTCCGGTGATGAACTCATTCCAGTAGGTTATACTGATTCTGACTTTATGTTATGTGTTTACATTAGGAAGTGGAGCTGTTAGTTGGAGGAGTGTGAAACAATCTTGTATCGCAGACTCCACAACTGAAGCTGAATATGTGGCTGCATCTTAAGCTGCAAAAGAAGCTGTATGGCTCCGCAAGTTCCTACAAGATCTTGAGGTGGTACCTGTTGTAACTGCACCCCTTAAACTATTTTGTGATAATAGTGGTACGGTAGCTCAATCTAAGGAACCAAGGAACTACAAGAAACAAAAACATACTGAGAGGAAGTATCATCTCATAAGGGATATCGTGCAGAGAGGTGATGTGGAGGTTACTCAGATTGCGTCACAACAAAACTTAGCAGATCCTTTTACTAAGGCCATACTTGGGAAACCTTTTAACTTGCACTTAGAATCCATGTGCATGCGTGAGATGCCAAATATGCTTTGAGAGCTAGTGGAAGATTGTTGGGAAAATGTGCTATTTAAAAGCATATGTGTTTATTTAATTGTAATAAATAATTTTTCTGATTAATAAAATAAATTAGATATTTTATTCAAATATCTTAATTGCATTAATAGTTTGAGCAAAGTCCATTTAATTATATTATATGTATTTATGTGATTACCATGTGGATTCACAGAAGATATAAATACAAGTTATCTTATGATTAAATGAATTATGTTCGCAGTTGATAAATAAAGTTGGGTACTTTATTTAGGTATAGATTATAATAAATTCATTGAATGATTTGTCTTGATCATGTATGAATTTATTGATGTAGTATGACTACATTGAACAGGATCACATATGAGATTTAATTAACCTTATAATAACTGTTAGACTTATTAAATCTCATAGGCATTGATTTTATTGTAATCTTAATCTTGAGTTAGTTATGATTTCATGATTGTAATTGTTATTCCATTTCAGTTACCAATAGGCACGACACACACTTGTGGTCAAGATTACCCGGTATCTTGGTGGGAGCAATTATGAGTATTGGAGTTATAGATTAACAATATAGAATTTGTACGACACATCTCTTGATGAGTTTTCGGCACTTGATCATAGAATTCTCTGGCCAGAGTGTGTCAACATATTTATTATGTTGAAAATGATCATTAGAGAAAACCAGTAGGTATCAAGGAACAAGATGTAATTAAATCGATTGGACAGTTGAGTATCAATTTAAATTAATGATGTGGTACAAAGGATTATGCAGTAAAGAAATCAATGTGGCATGGGTCGAATTATTATTCGAGAATACTATCCTAGATAGCATACAATTATGGAGGTCAGTTCCAATCTTTTAGTGGAGTAGATTTGGAATTAAATAATTGGGCTAGTTTAATTACATGTCTAATTATTATAACCACTATTGTATGTACCCAATTGATCCCCAGGTTAGCTCATTTAATTGATTGCGCCACTACTGGATTAATATGCAAGATAAGTAGCTAATTTGGGTTAAAAGCCTAAATATATTATTTAGTGGGAGGCTCCATGTAATGTACTTGTGTATAAGGGACTTTATGTTATTTTATAAGGTAGGCCCCCTATAGGAAAAGCAAGTAATGTAACTTTTATTTTTGGAGCCTAGGATTTCACTAAAGAGAGATATAAAAAGGTTTCTTTTCTTCCAAAAGAAGGAGAGAGCAGCGACTTTATACAGATAAGAGAAAAAGATTTTTTCTCTCTAATCTTGAGAGAAAAATTTTCTCCTGCTAGTTGCTATTGGTAGTGATAAAGGCACCCATACGTCAAGTGCAGATCAAACCTGAGTCATAACCTAGAAGATCATTGGTGACGGATCATGATCTAACAAACGTGGTAGTGACGGATCGTGATCTAATAGGTGTGGTGGTAACAGATCGTGATTTGGGAGCCTAATTCACTTCAGTGGAAAAAGAAAAGATTGTTCATCTTCTCAGATTTTTAAGGTACGATTTCTAGATTACAAATTCTTATATATTGTATGAGATCAATCCTAAAAATTTTTTATAAATATTTAAAAACTGATTTTTCCTCAACAATACCCACGAAAGGCTAGACTTGAGAACAAAAGGTGTATATTGAATTGAATCAAGTAAGGCATTCCTTCTGCGTCTTTCATCCAATAAGGCACATAATTGAGTATGATCATTTATCAAAATATAAAAATTCTCATAGTTATGAGATGTTAATAAACGAAATCAATTATAGAATTCACACGTTAATTTACTTATATAAATTTATTAATATCAGTTTATTGGTTGAATTATTATTAAATTTTTTTCACCATATTATAAATTTAATTATCAATTGTTTCAAGATAAAAAAATAAAAAAAATATATTATCAATTTTATTTTTAGTAAAAATTATTATGATACACAAATAAAAATATTATATATACATGTTTTTATATGTATAAGTAAATCTTATCCTACATTATATATATTTTAGTCATATGTTTTCTCTCAGAATTTAATATTAAAATTTACTAAATGTTCATAACTGCTTTTAAAACTCACAGTATTTTTTAAAACAAAATTTACCAAATACTTAACTGATTTTCTTCACAGTTGATTATTTATACAATACAAATAACAACAATTATTTTAAAAGTTACAGTATTCCTAAACTGGCCCTAAGTCAGGCTCCTTAGTGATGATTTAAATCGAGAAAAATAAAATAATAAATAAAGTCATAAATAATAATTATTTGATAAGAATTAAAATAATTGATAAATATTTGAGAGGAGCAATTTTGTAAGATTTGATTTCTAATAGGAGGAGAATTTGAATTTTACAGCCTTCGGTGAGGAATCCAAAATGCACAATTTGATGAAAATTAAATTTCAATAGAAATTGAATTCCCATATATTTGTGAAAACCAAACAATAGAAAAAGGAAAGGAATTTGAATTCGTTTCCTTCCCTTCTCTCCCTCGAGCTAAACACCATCGAAATCCAAAGGTATGGGATTGGGATTCCATGCTGGTCAGAATGGGATTTGTCCATATTATTAGGACCAATTTTAAAAGCAATTGGAGTTTAAGATTGAAATTAATCCCAATTGTTGATTTGAGACTAGATAGGAATTTATCTTGGAACTCCAATTGTCCCAATTATTTTAGTTCACAATATGTTTTAACATTATTAATTGTATATTATTCAATTATCAGTATATAATATTCTTTAATTTTCTAATTTTATAGAATTAGTCACAAAATTGATTATGCCTTTTGAAATTTAAGGGTTATGTCAATTGAATAGAAAACTTAGAGTAAAACTTTTGGATATTTTTGTTGTTTATCAATTTATGCATGAATTTTTGTACGTTTACTTTGGTTTATTATTGTTACTTTTAGATATTTTTATTGGTTTGATTAGGGTCAGTGTGGTAATCTATGGCTTTTAAAATAGTTACAATTATCTATGCTATAGAAATTGATCAATCGTGAAGAGAATCAGTTGAACATTTAGTAAAATTTATTTTTAAAAGTACTTTAGTTTTAAAAACAGTCGTATGTGTTTCGTAAATCTTATTATTAAATCGGTGCAAAAATATAAATGATTAAATTGGACATAATGCTAAATAAAAATTATTTACGCATTTACAAACATGTATATAAAATATTTTTATTATGTAGATATAATTATTGATAACTACAATAAATATTTTATATTATTAAACTTTATTCTTTATTTTGTTATCTCAATATAATTGGTAATAATAATAATTTCTTTAAAGTCAATGATTTTATTTCTTAATTAATAAAGATAATTTTGGATTTTTATTATATAATGAGGAGATATATCTAGAGAGAGAGAGAGAGAGAGAGAGAGAGAGAGTTGGATTAAGTATAAAAGTGATTCTCAAAATTAGATTTTAAAAAGCTATTCCCTTTCTTACTTTTCAAAATCTACTATATGATGAGATGATTTTGCTAAAAGTAATTACTAATAAAAATTTATAAACACTAAAACTAAGGTTTTAGTTTTTAAAATTACTTTTAAGCTTCTCAAAAACAATCATAACGGGCCGTTTTTTGGGTGATGTTGGAACTTGCAACTTTTGGATCTTTTAGTTTTTATTGGTTTGATACAACTTTTACACTATGTCTATGTGTCTTTAACCCCAAACTTCTTCTTCTTCTTTTTTGATTGCACAAAATTAAAAACATTAGTGAACACATTCTTTAATAAACAATAAGCAATTAATAAAATTGTGTTAAAGAATCTAGTTGAAACTTTCAACGTTGTATATGCTAAATTTCTTAAAAATTTTCTTTCACGGTCTGCTGAATAGTTTTATTAGTATTTTGAATAAATAAAAATAATTGACTTAATTTTTTTAAAGAAACTTATTAGGTTCATGTAAAGATGTTTTTGTTACTTCAAAAAATGTACAAAGTAAAACTTAATTTTTTAAAATTATTAGATGAGTGTATAAAATAATTGAGTATTCATAGTAATTTTTAAAGCACAGATAGGCAGGCCCTAATATTTTTAATATATGGAAATTTTGCTAATATGTTAATGAGAATTAAAATGATAATTAAGGGAGGCACTCGAGTCATTCAAGATAGTTAGGATGGGACATGATTGTGAGCGGTTTGAGATTGGTCCTAATTTTGATCACAAATATATAAACAGGACGAGTTTATCCATACTTACATTCCTTTTGATAATTAGGATAAGAGTGGAATTGTCAAGGTACTCTCAGCATTTCATACTTTTTTTAAAAAACGGAAAGAACGGAAAGAGCCCTCATGGGGCTTGAAATGGTATCCTAAATAATATTCAGAATATAGGTCATGATTGGGTTTGTGACAAACAAATATTACATAGTTGGGATACGTAGTTACTAGTGTCTCAATTTATGTAGTATCTACAATTTAGTGCACCAGTAATGCTACACATCCTAAATTTTTTATCCCAAAAAATTATCCTAAATGATGTGTCATTTATCAATTAGTTGGTGAGATCAGGAGCGGATCTATTAGGAGACTGTCAGGGGCCATCGCCCCTGCAAAAAAAAAAAATTAATAGTTTAATGTTCAATATTTATGTTAAAATAAATAAATATTAATAAAATACTTATTTTATAGGCTTGAAAAAATTTTTTTGGCCCCTCCAGCCAAATTTACTTGTTCCGCCCCTGGGTGAGATAAAACAATTAATTCACTTGGATCTTGTAAAGAATTATCAACTAATTAATTAATGACACATCATTTAAGATAATTTTTTGGAATAAAAAATTTAAGATGTGTAGCATTATTGTTTAGTGCACATATAAAGTATTAATCAGCTCTATTAATTTATAAATTTAAATCTAGTTAATAGGTGACACATCAATGCCAAGTGCAATATATGCAAGTCATGTTTGTCGATCATTTCGAAACTGGCTCTTGAATTTATTTCCAGTTACAAAACTATTCGCTGAACTCCCGCGAACGGCGTAAAACACCGGCCATCTTCTTCTTGATCGTATTCTCCCTTCATCTTTTGAGTTAAGCTTGTGATTATGAGTTTCTTCTCTTACTTAGCTTGTAATTATAGATTTTTATTCTTTTTAATTCGTATTGTAGCCGTTATTGTCATTTTTTGTCCCGCCAGCAATATTTTTTTATTCCTACAAGTTGAAGCCCCTGTGTTCTTGTTCCATTGGTGAGTTTGCTCACTCAAATTAATTTTGTTCTGCGGAATTTACAAAGTTCAAATGGATTCATTTGAATTACTATTGAATTTAGCTTTAATTCCAACATCCATTCTAATGTTTTGCTATTAGATTTACTTTTATTTTATGTTTGAAGCTTCTACACTGAATAGCGGAGCTTGGGTTTTAGTTTCATTTTCTAGATAACTTGTTTTAGTTTATCTTGTATGCTCACCAAGTGCTTGTTATATTGTCTGATAAGTTATATACATTGCTGATTCTATATTAATAATGTTATGTTCTATTTTCAGAAATTATAATGCAACAGTTTTTACAATGGCGTGCGTCTACAAACTGAATTGACTTGTAGAATAAGAGCTTGGAGTAGTGTTATGTTCTTGAATAAATGAAAGTTCATATTGTGTAAGAGCATGTAGATGTAAAGCGTCATTACCATTTCTTTAAAGGACTTTCATTCTGTTCAGATGCTCCTCTTGAACTCTGAAAGGTGCCTCATTCAAGTCCTAGCTATAACTACTAGCTTTGATGAATTAATTTCCTGTACTAGCTAAAACAGATTAATTTATTTAAATAATTGTGTATGTACTAGTTATAATGAAAGTATATGAAGAAATTTTTTAACATGAATGACTTCTAAATGGCTTAAAACCCTAAAGGATATGTGAAATAGTGCTCATTTCACTTGAACGAGCCTGTTAATACTTGTATGTCTATGATTGTTAATATTGGCTTAAGCGTTTCAGTTAAATGGTTTACATAACAGGGAAAAAAATTTAATGGAAAACTTTAGAGTTCTAACAGAAATATAATTGACTATGCAGATATAGTTATTTTATGGTATGCAAATCATGTTGCCTTAATCTCAATGTCCTATGACCTATTTTATTTTATATAGTCATTCATTTTTGCCATGGCTTTTTGTGTTTATGAGTATGGAAATAGTGGGATTTGGTGTATCTTAGCATCTTTGGAAAATTCTCTTTAAATGCGGCAAACAAAAATATACATATAATCAAGTTTCTTAATCAACTATCATAACTGGCTAGCTAGTTCTTGGCTGCCTTGCTGCCATTACCCAGGCCATTACATTGCATAGCATAATTAAGGAATAGTGATTAGGTGATTATTAGTAATTTGTTGAGCTTATTATTGACCAAACAAACATATTCGCCCTTACCCACAACTTAGTTTGATTAGTTATTAGACCATAAAGATCGTTAATCTTTTCATTGGCTTTGTTATTTTTATTTGGTTTTTCTTTCAACAATACTGTTGATTTCTTATAAAAATAATCATTGGTTTTTAAACACCTAATCATTGGCTATATGAAGCTAATTGAAACTGAGGCTTTGGATCAATTTCTTCTGACAAGATACAAATGAGCATAACCTATATCCTCAAGTAAATTTTTCTAATATCCTTGATTTGTTAGGATATGGAGGCCTGAAATCCTCTAGATTTTTTTAATACTGTCAATGTTCTTTTTACTCTGAAAAGGGAAAAAAAAGGGTTATATCTTTCATACCCTAATAGTAAGTTGGCCATGACTTAACATGCTTTCCCGAGGATTTGCAAGATTCACAAGCAGCTTATGCATTCTTGAGAGGGATATATGGGGCCACTTATCTTTTGTAAATATGAAGGGAGTGTTGGACATATTGATGGAAGTGGAGGATCTGAGTTGGACGGATGTAATCGCGGTTATGGTTTTGCTGAGTTAACTTGGTTTTGAGCTTGTAATTTTGTTTATAAATGGAGTACTATCTCCAATGTTGGTTTATAAATATGTTTCAGCTGGCTGACCTAATTTTTTGTTTCTAGGTAACATGCTTTATATCTGTAACTGATAGCCAACTGAAGTTCTCAGATGTGGGTGAGGGTATTTCTTTACAGAAGGTATTGGAAACTTTTTTTTACATTAATTATTGGGAGATTGCTAAGGTACAAGAAAAAATGCATAAAATAACATAAAACCAAAAAAGGATATTCGCGAACAACTTTATCAAGTTAACTTCCAAGTGAATCATAAAAAAATAAAATAAAATCCTCTTCGTTTATCTATTCGCGTTTTTCACGTACTGAATATTGAAAGCTACAGGGATAATCATGGTTCAGTACAATTTGATGCGAAGCAAGGATAAAGTGATCATATTCACATTCATCATAAACATGCTTTGGGGCTTGTTTGGGACCGTAGTACGTAGCTGATGAAATGAGGCACTTTTGATGTGCGGATGAAATAAGTTGTTGATAAAAAAAAATAATAACTTGATGTTAAATAAATTTTATTGTTGGTGCAACTTTTGAGTTTGAAAAATATAATACATGTATTTGGTAAATTTTATTATTAAATTGTTATTTCATTACATGATAATCAAAATAGACATAAGTTAAAGTTATAATAGAATTTTATGAAGATGTAGTGACTTATGTAATAAATTATTTATAAAAGCAACAACTCATCTACTTCTAAAAGTTACTGTCAAGATAGATAAACTTATAAAATAAATAATTTTTAAAAGATTTACCAAACACCATTGGTCAAAATGGAGAAATTTAGGAAATAAATAGCTTTTTAATTAAGTATTCAAGATTGAGTTGGAAGTGTTATGAGTTTATAATTTTTTTCTTTTTAATTTTATATTTATAACTTCGTTGTTATAATTTCGAGTGCGGCGCTTCTTCTTAACTTTTGAAAATTTGATAGAATTTCAAAAACATCCGGTCAAATTTTGTAGGTTATCCCATAATAAGTTATTTGTACTTGTATAAAATCTCAATAGTGTAATGCTTATAATATAAGCACAAACAAAGTAAACCAAAAGTACTACATATACTACCTTTTAAATAAAGTTTTTATTTGGAGTAAGATTTGAATCAGACTCTAAAGAAGCGTCGGGTACACGAAACAACGATGAGCAAAATGCCTACACCTACCGCAAAAGGGGAAACCTAATGGCCAAGGATAAAATGGGAGCATCACCTTAAAGGCAAATTAGCCACCTTATTCAGAGCCCGAGAACCTCCAAGAATGCCAAGTGTCGACAGCAGACCACAATGACAACGACAAGACCTTTGCTAATTTTTGAGACACGTCAACATGAGAAGGACCCCACCCAGGCTAGGCCAGAACTCTCCAAAATACCTATTAGAATCAACAAGTGGAAGCTTCGTGCAAATAATTGTTGTACTAAAATGTGCTCCATGCATTAATAACAAGTATTAACTCAACGGCGTTGAAAGAAACAAGCCAATGACTCTCTTTATTAACCAATCATAAAAAGTTACCCAACTTCTAGGCGGCTAAGAAAGAGATTTAAAAACGGAGAATGCACGGGCCAAGTGGTTAAAATTTTTCCTTCACAAATATAAAGGAAGATGTTTGAGCCCCGACAAATGTATTACAGGAATTTAATTTAAATTTTTTTCTTTGGAGTTTCAGAGCTTGAGTGAAGGTAATTTTTTTCCTAAAATAAGAGTTTGACGTCCCTCGAATATTTGAGAGGGTTAAAATTTAGATAGTGTCATATTAGAATTGATGTAAACGGGTCTCAGTATATGTGTGATTGTAAATATCATGAGCAATAGTTCTCTTAAAAAAAAAACAGAGAATGCACGGGCTGTTTTTTTTTTCAATCTTAAATATATTATTTAAGAGATTAGTGATATTTGCCTCCTTCAATTTATCTCACCAATTATTATTTCTTAATTAATCTTGTACAAAATTTTAGATCATTTTTTCGCCTCAAAATAACCCAAATAATTCGCAATATACTCTTATTATATTATTTTTTTCTTTTTCTTTTCATACCCCACCTTTTATACCGTCAATTAAATATTTTACACACCTGAAGCACATCAATTAACCATGAAATCAAACAATCTGTTGTTTTGGTCTTAACATATAGCTTGACATTTACATGAAATTATTTTGTTTTTTAACATAGACGTGGAAAGAATTGAAGACACCCATAGGAGTCCAGTTACAACTTCGAAGCATCTAAAGAATTGGTTGATTCAAATCTATAGTTTTTGTAATGGTTTATAATGATTTAGGATTGAGTCTCAACCTTACAATAAAACCTAATTCTTTGACTAACCTAACAAGCATACAAGCCATTGCCAATTACAAAGGCAATGAAGCAAACGCCAGACCCATCAGTAGCGGACATTTGGAAGCAAATTAGGAGAATTCCAGCCGAAAGCAACTTGAAGCAAGAGCTAGCTTGGAGCATAATATTAGGTGAACCGTGATTTTATGCCCTTAACTTACTGCCTTTTGCCATGAAAATGCAGGAATAATGCTCAGCATTGCCGCAGCTTCAATTTGTGGAAACAAACTCTTCAATACCCTTTTTGAGTAATTTCATATAAGTGTAAAATAGATAAAAAAATAATTAATTGGGGTTTATGAGATAAACTAAGGGATTCAAATATCATGACCTTATTTACAATTCTATTGGTAATACAATTAAAAGACGGCCCATATATATTTTGATATAGTCCATATGAAGCCCGTCTGAAAATCTACTCCAAAGAAAAATGGAGAGGCGTGCTGTTTAAAGGAGAAGTCAACATCAATAGATTAATGAGTGATTGACATTGCTTTTTTGAATGAATGAAATGTAATTGCTGCCTTCATTAATTTCCCAAGTTTGACCTGCCCAATTTTTATCACGTGCAATGACATTCGGGAATGCCCAATTTCCCAAGTACTCTCATTTCTCTAAGGCATTCATACACGTCTGAGAACAACAATTGAAGGCGTAATTGCTGAGACCAACAATTTCATCATCTGCATGTCCGTCATTAATTTGAAACTATTTCTTCCAGCCGAAGGCATTCATATACCTCTCATTTCTCTAACGCGCAAGATTTCTGGCTGTTTTGGGGGTGTTAGTTACCAGGCTTATTAGCCCCGAACAGTCGCATATTTTCAAAGCTGTTAAATTCCTGAAAGATGCAAAAATGCTTCGCAATTAATCCACCAAAGTTCATTTAGCTTTAAGCTTTTCTATCTGTGTGTGCCTCAACTTCTCCACCCGAAAATATTTCTTTGCAGTAGAAGTACGAACAATTACTGAGTACAGCCTTCCCCAGATTGTAAATATTCTGACGCAAAAACCAACTTGGAAAACAGCTGATGCATCAGAAATGCATGAATAACTTTTGAGTCCAACATATGGAGTACTAAATGATTTTACTGAGAAAATGACAAGATCATATATCAAATTAATTGTGCATACAAGACCAACCTCCTCAAATAAGAATCAGAATGATTACAGGACCTCCCAATGAGACAGCATTACATGTTTACATTACAAACTGGTTGTAACACACTATCATAGTGTATAAACAGACTGGTTGAAGTACGTCACATGAAGATCACAAAGATGAAAATGGAAGCTCTTTGCATCATCATCAGTACCTGGGTTTTCTGCAATCGTAGAGTAGAGAATTTGAGTAGGAACTAGAGAGAAAGTGTTATTTTGTATACTTTTCACATAACTAGACCAAAGTAGTCCCCTGTTGGTTTGTGAAAACATGATTTTTTATGAATATGCTATACAATGTTTTCAAACATTTCCACAATTTAACATCTGAGATTCACATAGGTGGAGTGGTTGATTATTAACATTTCTGAAAAAGAAAATAATAACAATTTCATTTCACAGCATCTGCTAACGAACCTTAAGAGACAACATTTGATGGTGTAATGATCTGTTACAAATCTAGCAAAGATGGGAATTTGAAGGTGTAATTCGCAGAGCAGAAGCTTGTAAGACTTTCTAAATCGCAGAGAGTCAACTCAATCAATTTGCTGAAAACAATCTCTTCTTTTAAATTTGGTGCTCCATCTTCTTCTTCGTCACTTGTTACCACCTCTGCCATTGCTCTGCACCCAAGTACCTTCATATATACGAGTCGCACTAGACTTTTTGCCGTGGACGACGTCACCAAGTTCATCAATTCCTTGCAGCCAAAAACTTGCAGATCTTTTAGGTTCCCAAAAGATACCGAGGATGATGGCCATAGACTTAACAGATTTTGACAATGATGTACTAGCAGAACTTCAAGATATTGAAAAATGGAATCCAGTTTGGAGTCTTGTTTCCACAGTTGCTTCAGATGGTTAAAGGTCCGTTTGGGGCAGCTGCGCTGCCACAGCGCAGCTGCTCCTTATGCTTTATTCTAGGGGATATTCCCCCAGAATAAAGCATGGGATGCAGCTGCGCAGTGGCAGCGCAGCTGCCCCAAACGGTCTCTAAGTCTGTGCAAATCTAACCTTTTTATCCGAGCCAACTTCCCCACATGTTTCTCCATGTATCCAGCTTCATTTAAAAATACCTCTTTGTACGAACAAACTATCAATACGAGCATTTCCAGATTGTGAAATCTCTCAAGTAAGCAGAGTGGAAAACAAGCTGAGTCATCGATATTAATTATATCTAGTCTCTTCAGACTCCCAAAAAGGTGTTGTAGCGGGAAGTCGCCCTGCAAAATCATCTTCATGTCTTTTCCGCTTAATGCCAGTTCCTCCAAGTTGGGTAAGATCTGATCATCGTCAATCACACAAAAGGTAATTAGGTCCATTGATGTTCTCTCAAACAATTTTGAGTAGTCCAATCGTACAGAGTCACTTTATAGAATGGCCTTGGGCTTGGTAACTTTCTGTTATGCCGTTAATTAAAACATAAATGGTCGGAAATTTTATCAGTAAATTGAAAAAAAATTGCTATTTGAAAACAAAACAATTCAATCTTTTCAGATATTATCACCGTGATGGAAAAATAATATTCCAATCAAAGTGTCATTGATGCTGCATGCAAAACATTGATAAATTAATACCTTAGCACCAAATTAAATATTACTAATTGAGTACTATTAATTGATAAATGAAGAATTATGAATAAAATTCTTTTTTTTCTCCCTCTAAATATCACATTCACAACAACAAAATGAATCAACATGGAACATCACGGGTCAATCTTGAAGCCATAAAGGCTACAATCAAAAGCTTCAGCTGCCCCAAAACATCGTTAATTTTCTTTGTTATTGGGATGTTGTTGGTATGAAAATATTTAGTGCACAATATCAAATTATGAATTTATGTTGGAATTCAGATCGGTATGAAATTACGAGGACTTTTTTTTTTTGATATGTTTTATCTAATAAATTTATTGAGTTATTATTTTTGCACATTAGCCTCTAAGTCGAGATTGGCATAAATCATTATATGATTGAAAATTTTTAATTTATTAATTTACCATTTTTTAATATATATTTAAAGCTCAAAAGTCGTCAATGATCTAACTGATAAAGAAATCTTTCATAAAAGATAGTTTGATACATTTTCAAATGAGAACATGAGCTGTTGTGCAGGGATACCAAGTTGATTATTCTCATTATTCTGCGATAATTCTGTAGCGAAGAACTTTATTTTGTCACAACGACAGGCTCTCAACGCTTTTAGTGCTGGCCATTCCGAAGTATGCATTCCAGGGTATAAACATCTAAGTTCTGGTAGAGCATTGAGTGTCAGAGTGGTCACCCGTGGAAAGACAAAACAAGGAGTCACTTGATCTGCTCTGTCTTCTGAAATGATCTCTTGCAAACCCCTACAACCCAGCATCTCTAGTTGCTGGAGCTGCGCAAAGTTTCGGATCATAGAAGCTGAAAATATGTGTTTTAATTTGTGACAGCGCCACATGTTGAATCGTGTTAAATTTTGAAAGCCAAGAGACATGTCTGGAAGTTGATTGTAATGCCAAATCTTGTCGACATTAATTGCACACAGCTCCAAAGCCTCCAAGTTAGGCAACACTATATTAAAAAAAAGATAAATTTCTTGTTAGATCCTAAATCCATACGAGAAGCGCTTTTTGAAAATTTTTTTTCTTTGACAACTGAGAGTATGCATGCACTATAATTCATATTACTTGTTTGAGATTTTATACTAGTGATTGCATTAGATTCTTTTTTTCCTCTTTCATTTTCTTTCTCCGAATGATTTAATTATTCTCCACGTATGACATCAAATGAGAATGCATGATAAAAATAAATGAAATTATAGCCTACGCACCATCTCGCTGAAAAGCAGAGTTGAAGTATCCAAAGTAATTTCGTTGGAGCAATGCATAGTCGTCAATTCCTCTTGCGACTCCTGTCTGTTTGGTGATGCTGAATAAGTCTTCACTTCACGACAAAAACTTGTAACCTCTCGAAGATTTCCCAGACTCAAAGACCTTAACTGAGCAAACTCTATCTCAGCAGTTGCATTATTATTTTCAGCATCAGCTTCTTCCCCAATTCCAAAAATCTCATTCATCTTGTCGCAATTAATAACTGCAATTCTCTCAAGTCTTGGAAGACATTTTGCAGTAGAGAGCCAAAGATACTCAACTTATCACAATTTTCTACTTTTATGGTTTTGAGTTCATTGAAAGACTCTCCTTTGAGTCGATCAATACATATCTTTTCCATCTTGATTAAATTGTGAAGAGTGAGTGATTCCAAAAGAGGAAAGGCATCACAAAGTACCCTTTTCGTTAAGTCAACAATACACTGGAGGTTAGGATTATTTTGAACATGGAGATGCCTCAATTGGGAAAAGCCCTCAGTATCGACATCGAAAAGAATGTTCTCAGCTCCTTGCAACTTGTCCAAACGTAAGAATTCAACGTTGTGGATGCCCTGCAATTTCTTCGAGCTAACGGCCATAGAATCAAGCTTGAGTGTCAAAGTTCTTAAACTCTCATGAGTACCGTTGGAAAAGTGCAGCCGACTATCAAACCAATCAAATTTACCTTTATAATTCACAATAGGATCAAATGATCCTTCTCCTATTGATATTTTGAACCTTTCCAGCTTCCTGGCAAAAAAGCCTTCTGGTAAAATACCATCATTTTTAACATTTATTTCTAAAGTGGTCAGCCGAGGTAAATGCATTAATTCATCAAGCCTAGAGTGACTTGTTTCACCATTGGCTCTTTCAACCTCCCATTCAATATTAAAGCAGTTGTCCATATACAATTCTTCTAATTGGGTTAAGCTTGATATGAGATTGGGTGCAATGACTTTTAGCTGGAAACAATTGGTTAAATCTAACAACCTCAGCTTAGTCAATTTAGCTAGCTGTTTGGGCAACTGCGCAATACAAGATTTCGAAAAGCCAAGGATTTCTAAATTCTTCAACTTTCCAATGATGGCTATATCCCCCAACATGCTTTGATCAAGACAAAGTGTTTGAAGATTTACTAGGAGATCAATTGAAGATGGCAATGAAAATAACCGGATTCTAGTCAAAGCTACAACTCGAAGCTTTTTCATTACTTCGAAGAAATTCTCAGGAATATTGAGCTGGACAAGAGACTCATTGGGATTCATAGGTAAAAATTCAAGTTGCGGAGCTTCCAGCCCTTCAGGAATGTCATTAATACTACAATCTAATAAGGAGATTGCTAAACATTTTTTTAATGCATCTGCCTCTGGCCGTTTCCACACATCCTCATTTCTCACCGCAAATGCATTGTTGTCACGACATGCAATTGAAATGGCAACATCGCGAACAACATCATGCATAAAAAGGTTCTTCTGCCACCTTCCTCAAGCAACAAACAAGAGCCTCTTAGTTGATGGACCCATGCATGTAATTTGTTATATGCATCTTCCAGCTTATAGACTTTTTCAATTATTCCCAAGCCATGCTAAATTTGAACAAGTCCATAATTGAAGCTGGAGTAATTAGACAACACAGTAAAAAAGTTTTCTTGAGCTCACCTCTTAAATACTTGTAACTCAGCTCAATAGTTGAATATGCCTCTGCTGGCACTCCTTCAAAGCTAACGACTGAAGGCATTTGGAGTTCTCGCAACGCATTCTTCCACTCATACAGACTCTTGTTCTTCAGTGCCCTTTCTACTGTAGCTAACGCAATATTTTTTTCTTTTCTTCCTTTTTTTTAACTTTTGTTTTATTTTTAAAAAAACTCACACCCTTTTTCTTTTTTCTGCACACACAAAACACAATACACCCTTTTTTTTTTTAAATGCCCTGCCCCCACTCACTTCCACAAAACACACTCACACTTCCTTTTTTTTTTTTAATACCCACTCACCTCTTTTTAATATTTTCTCCTTCCTTTTCTCTCAGTCCCACGTCTCTCTCTTCTCCCTTTTTTTTTCTTTTTTTTTTTAGTACTCCCTTCACAAAGCACAACACACACTTTTTTTTTTAAATCTATGAACAAGACACAAGATGCAACACACTCACGCTCCTCTTTTTTTTTTTTTTTTTTAACGCTCACACTTTTTTTTTAATTCAATGCACACTTCACAAAATACACACGCTCACGTTTTTTTTTTTTAACTCACTTCTTTTTTTTTAGTATTTTCTTCTCTCGCCTCTTGCACAAAATACAAAACACACACTCACAATTTTTTTTTTTTTAGCTTACTTCTTCCTCCTCTCACCTCACGGCCTCTTAATTCTTCACCAGGCTTCTTTCTTTTCCTCCTTCAGTTCGTCCTCTTCTGCTAAATTTTTTCTTTTTTCTTTTTTAAAAAAAAACACAAAGAATTGCTTGTGGTGACTGAAAATTGAAATGGGACCAGAGTTGGTAGAATATGGTGGCTGAAGATATGAAGAACGTGTTGGTGGTCGTGACTTGAAAGAGTCTTGGCGGTTTGTAGGCAAAATCGACTAGAATATGATGTTGGTTTGATGTGTTGTGGTGGTGATTTTGGTTGATGGACGGCAATGATTTTTTTTTTTTTTTTTGCTTTTTTGTTTCTTTGAAATGGAGATGGATAGTAGTGAAGATAGGTGGTTTGGATATTTGCGAAATGGTGGTAAGTACAGTGGTGGCGGCTAGGTCTAGGGTTTCAATTTGAATTATTATTATGTTTTTTCGGTTTAATGGAAAATGGTGATGGAGAATGGATGGATATGGTTACTAGGAAAGCTCCGCCTGATACAGAAGAAAGCTCTGATACCAATTGACGCAACGGTTTGCTAGATTTCGCTCTAACTTGTGCTCTCACAGAGAGAAGAAGATATTACAAATTCTCGTTGAGAATTTGTATTGAAGAAGACTTAAATTTGATTGAAGATTGGTTCCTTTTTACAATGGATTTAACACATATTTATAGTACACCTAATCAGCTATACCTACTATATTCCACTCAACAGACACACCAACTACAATCCACAAACAAAACACATGTACTCTATTCCACTATTTGGGCCCTCGTGTTTTATGCTGCATCACTGCATCAACTTCATTCCAAAATTAACAATAAACCAACTGACGCATTGCAAATAATTTAGATTAAACGATAAAATAAACCTAGAGATCAAATAAAATGAAATGAAAACGATAGTTACCTCAGACTTTGCTCTTCAAATTTCACAACACCATGTAATAAATTAAAAAGCCCATGGGATCAGAACATATCGTACTGCGTCGAGAGAGATGACGACTCCTCCCACAAATGAAAATAAACTCTCTCATTCATTAATTTAAAGTAAAATTTGTAAATGTAGGGACTTGCACAAAGAGATTTGCAAGGAAAGCGAGAGATTCAATAGCAGTAATTTAATTTGACAGGACTTTCATTGAATAATGAAATTAAAAACTAACGATTAATGAATTTTTTATATTCTATTCTTTAACTCTTGTGAAAATGTCAGCTCTAAATAGGACAGATTCAAGAATCTTTATCTGAAGGTGTTATTGGCGGAGCAGAAACCTGTGAGACTATCTAGATCACACAGACTCACCGTCTTCAATTCACTGAAAACAATCTCCTGTTTTAAATTTAAATTTGGTGCTCCTACTTCTTCTTCGTCACCTATTACCACCTCTGTCACTGCCCTGCATCCAACTACCTTCACTGATACGAGCTGCACTAGACTTATTGCTGCAGTGGATGTTACAATTCTTTGCAATCGAAAACCACCAGTTCTGTTAGATTCCCAAAAGATATAGATGATCATGGCAATAGACTTAAAAGATTTTTACAAGCAGTAATATACTCTTAGAATTTGAAGATATTGAAAATGGAGTCCAGTTTGGAGTTGCTTCAATGATTAAGTCTAGACAGGATTAACCATTTTATCAGTTTGGAGTTGTTTCTACCAGTATCCGGCTTCATTTGAGAATATCTCTGTGTGAACTATAACCCAGTAGGAGATATTTCCAAAAAAAATAAAAAATAAAAAAAGACCTTATTTCAAATGATGTACAGGAGAAGAGTTACCTGAATCTTCACCAATATCCAGACATTCTACAATCACAGAGTAAAGAATTTTAGCAGGAACAACAGAGAAAATATTGTTCTTCTATACTTCTCATAAAACTAGACCAAATTAGTCCCTTTCTTGGTTTGTGAAAACTTAATTTTTATGAATATGCTATCCCATGTTTCAAACAATATTTCCACAGTATAGTTTTCATAGCGAAGAGTTTTGCTTTGATGGCTTAAGGATTTGTTCTAGGGATAATGTTCTGATTAGATTTTGTTTATTTTTAATTTTTTTTTCTGATGAATGATTTTCAGCTGTTTGTAATTATGTGTTCATAGGAAGAGCATTTTCGAAGGGTGTGTTTGAAATTGAGGTTGGGCAGCTGTAGCTTAAAAGTTACAGCACTAAAGTGTTTGGTAGACACTAGCTGCTGACACTAGCTGCTGTAATTTAGAAGCTATGCTAATATATTTTTTCACTTGTATGATATAAAATTTATTATATTTTTAATAATTTTGTCAAAATTATTATGTAAAATTTATATTTACTAAATATTATTAACTTTTATTTGATAGTTATCGTTATTTTTCCAGCTGTAACTTAAAAGTTACAGCACTTTAATCTCAAATGCACCATAAGCACTTCTTTTGCCTTCTTAAGTTTCCAAAGAAAGATAGGTGTGAAGCAAACCAAACCAAATGAGCAAATAGAGCACAAACTAAAATAACAGACAGCAATGATGACAATAAAATAATTGGCAAAGAAAGAAAAAAGTATGCACGATTTCAAGGAATTATAAAATATGAAGGTTTTTAATGAAATTTTATCATAAAAGGTATGCAAGGAATTATAAAATCGGATGGGATATTTCCACTCATAATATTCTTAAAAAATATGAATTAATAAAATTTTTGCATAGTTAATCAGTTAAACCCTTCTATTAATTTTTTCCTTAGGTTCTTTGACCATTTTTATCATAAATTTTACCTTATTATTTTATTATTATGATATAAAAAGATAAAATTACCCTTACAAAACATGAGTTATTGTATCTAATAATTTAGTTATTTAATTTTGCGATTTATAATCCAATATTTTAAAATGAAACCTAATTATTATTCACTACCCTTACTTGTAAATGACATAAATTTGATAGTCTAATAATTTACATGAGAATTGTGTCATAAAGACACTATGTTAATTTAATAAAAAATAATAATAATCATACTATTAAAATAGTATTAGAAACAATGGGTTTGGTACAAATTAAAAAAATTAAAGTTAAATTAAATTCTTGATAATTTTACTTTAGAAGGGTAAAATAATCAATTTAAACTTATGTCAAAGTAATCTTTGAAATTAAATATGCTAAAAAATCTAAGTCACAAGAAAAGTGAATTAAGATAGATTTAATTAATTAATTCTCCAAAGTTCTTCTTGATTTGAAAATTTAAAAATAACATGCAACTTTTATAATTATTTTTTGAAAATGGGGTGGATTTACAAAAACTATGGGGTAGAGATATCATCACTCTTATAAAAATTTGAAATAAGAACATCACACCCTCAAGATTTGGGGAAATGATCTCCAATGCCCTTGAGTTTTCAAAGAGGAACACCAAGACCCCCTTTTGACCATTATACCTTTTATCTTTATTATTCTAAAAAATTGACTTTAAAATTTTTATTAAATACAAATACCATATAAATAATATAATCTATGCAGTAGACTAATAATATTAAAATATTTAATATTTTAATAAATTTTAATAAGTAAATTATTATATTTATTTTAATAATATATTTTTATTTATTGTAGAGATTTTAAATAAATATTTGCATTAAATACGTTCTACAATTAAAAACATTCTCACATACCTAGATTTTTAAAATTATTATTTTACATAATATTCAAAATAACTCCATCTTTGTCATTTATTACCACCTCTGTCATTGCTCTGCATCCATATATACGCACTGTGACGAGTTGCACTAGAGTTTTTGCTGTGGAGGATGTTACTAAGTGCGTCAATTCCTTGCAACCGACAACTACAAGTTTTGTTAGGTTCCGAAAAGATACCGATGATAATGGCAATAGAATTAAAAGACTTTGACAATGGTCTACTCTTAGAATTTCAAGATACTGAAAATTGGGGCCAAGTTTGGAGTCTTGTTTGCACAGCTGCTTCAGATGAGAGTGCCAGCGCAGCCTTAATTCTTTTATCATTGCCAACTTCCCCACATTTTTCTCTGAGCATCCTTCCTTCGAAAATACCTCTTCGTGGAATGAAAAATTATACAGTGAGAGTACTTCGAGATTGTGAAATCTCTCCAGTATGTTCCAGATTGGAAAATAAGCTGAGTCATCTGCAACAATATCTAGTTTTTTAAGACTGCCAAAAAGGTGTTGTGGGAAATTGGCCTGCAAAATCATCTTCACGTCTTTTCCGCTTAGTGATAGTTCCTTCAAGTTGGGTAAGATCTGATCATCATCAATCATAATAACGAATAAGGTCAATTGATGATCTCTCAAATGATTTTGTGTAATCCAATCACACGCAGTGACTTTATAGTATTTGTTTTATATTATATTTTACAAAAAAAAAATTGAATTATTGATAAAATTTATTAAATAATTTTTTATATGTTAATTTTAGAGGTAAAAAAGAAATTAGGGAAAAAAACGAAATTATTTTATTACACGATAATAAATTACTAATTTATTTTGTTAGTTCTTCTATATGGAAAGACTTAAGCATTCTTTTATAAATGCTATACCTAAAAAAGTTCATATAATTATTAATCTACCACATTGACCTTTAGTCTAGACTAGCAAAGATTATTGTATAATAAAAGTTTTCAATTTATTGAGTATTAATTTATCGATGCTTTGTCATATTTTTCAAAGTTAAAAATAAGCTATTGATAAAAAAATCTAGAAAATGGCTTCATAACTTTTCCAACGGCAACAGGGGCTGTTGTGCAGGAATACCAAGTTGATCATTCTCATTATTCTGCGATAAATCTGCAGCGAATATCTTTAATTTGTCACAACGATACACTAAAAGAATTTCTAGTGCGGGCCATTCCGAAGTATGCATTCCAGGGTACAAGCATCTAAGTTTTGGTAGATCTTGGAGTGCCAGAGAGATGATCTCCTGGATGAACAAGGGATCACTTCATCTGCTCTGTTTTCAGAAATAATCTCCTGTAAATCCTCACAGTGGCGTATGTCTAGGTGTTGGAGCTGCTTAAGGCTTCCGATCATAGACGCTGAAAAAATGCATTTTAATTTGTGACAACGCGACACAATCAATCGTGTTAAATTTTAAAAGCGAGGAAACATGACCGGAAGATGATTGTAGTGCCAAATCTGGTGGACATTAATTTCAGATACCTCCAAAGCCTCCAAGTTAGGCAACGCAACCTAAAAAAATAAGAATTTCTCGTTAGATCCAATATCCATATGGGAAGCACTTGTTGAAATTCTCTTCTTTGATTACAAATTAATGCAAGTCAGAACCAATTTCCAACAGACAGCTGAGTATGCATTCTAATTCATACTACTTGTTAAGAGCTCAATTAGTGAGCGCGTCAGATTCTTTTTATGCTGTTTTCCATTTTCTTTCAATTCTTTAAATGATTTAATTATTTTCCACGTAGGACATCAAAAGGCAACACTACCTAAAAAACGATAAATTTCTCCTTAGATCCAATATCCATATGAGAAGCACTTATTGAAATTTTCTTCTTTGATTACAGATTAATAATGCAGGTCAAAATCAGTTTCCAACCGACAGCCGAGTATGCAATCTAATTCATATTACTTGTTAAGTGCTCAATTAGTGAGTACATGAGATTATTTTTTTTCATTTTCTTTCAATTATTTAAATGAATAATTATTTTATGTGTATGACATCAAAAAGAGAATGCACGATACACACACACGCACACACATGCATATATAAAAAGAAAATGTTAGCCTACGTACATTCTCGTTGAAAAGCAGAGTTGAAATATCCAAAGTGATTTCGGTGGAGCAATACATAGTCGTCGATTCCTCTTGTGACACTTGTCTGTTCGGTGATGCTGAAGGATTCTTCACCTCACGGCAAAAACTTGTAACCTCTGGAAGATTTCCCAGACTCAAAGATCTTAATTGAGCAAACTCTATCCTGTCAATTGCATTATCAACTTCTTCCCCAATTGCAAAAATCTCTTTCATCTTGCTGCAATTAATAACTGCAATTCTCTCAAGTCTTGGAAGGCATTTTGTGGTAGAGAGCCAAAAGATATTGCTTAGCTTATCACAATTATATGCTTCTATGATTTTGAGTTTGTTGAAAGACTCTACTTTGAGCCGATCAATACATATCCTCTCCATGTTGATCAAATTGTGAAGGCCAAGTGCCTCCAAAAGAGGAAAGGCATCACAAGCGAACATCTCCCTTGAATCGACGATGCAAAAGATGTCAGGATGATTTTGAACGCCGAGAAGCTTCAATTGTGAAAAGCCCTCCGTGTCTAAATTGAAAAGAACATTCTTAATACCTCGCAGCTTGTCCAACCATAAGTATTCAACGTTATTGATGCCCTGCAATTTCATGGAAAAAATGTCCGCAAAAGGAAGCTTGAGCTTCAATGCTCTTAAACTTTTGCGATCACTGTCGGTCGTAAAGTGCGGCTGACTTTTAAACCAGCGCTGTTCAAAACTCATGGGATGTATGAATGACTCATTTCCAATAAATATTTTGAACCTTTCGAGCTTTCTGGGCAAAAAGCCTTCTGGTAAAATACTATCATTTTTAACATCATTTTTAACATTTGGGGAAATAACTTTTAGATGGAATCAGTCTGTTAAATCTAACAGCCTTAGCTTAGTCAGTTGACTGAGTGCTTTAGGCAACTCTACAATATCAGATCGCAAAAAGCTAAGGATTTCTAGATTTTCCAACTTTCCAATAATGGCTATGTCTATGCCTCCGAAAATGCTTTGATTAAGACAAAGTGTCTGAAGATTTACTAGAAGACCAATTGAAGATGGCAATGACAATAACTGCATTCTAGTCAAATCCAAAACCCGAAGCTTTTTCTTCCTTTTGAAGAAGTTCTCAGGAATATTAGGCACAACAAAAGAGTTCTTGGGAGACATGAATAGAAGTTCAAGTTGTTGACATTCGGACCCTTCAAGAATGTCATTAATAATACTATCTTTAAAAGAAATTGCAAAATATGTTTTTAATTCATCTGCATTTGGCCATTCTCACATATCCTTATTTCTCACCACAAATTCATTCATGTCACGAAATGCAATTGAAATGGCACCATCGCGAACAACATCGTGCATAGACAAGTGTATACTGCCACCATCCTCAAGCAACAAACAAGAGTCTCTTAGTTGATGGACCCATGCATGTAATTTGTTATGTGCATCTTCTAGCTTACGGACACTTTTAAATACACCCAAGCCCATGCTATATTTGAACAAGTCCATAATTGGTTCTGGTGTAATAAGACTACACTGTAAAAAAGTTTTCTTGAGTTGCTTACCTCTTAAGTACTTGTAACTCAGCTCAATTGTTGAGTATAACTCTGCTGGGTACTCCTTCGTCGAAGCTTGACTCTGAAGAAGTTTAGAGTTCTTGCAACGTAGTCTTCCACATAGGTAGCTCTTTGTTTCGCAGTGCCTTTGCTACTGTGGTTAGGGCAATAGGCAAACCTTGACATGCCTTGGCTACAATTGTTGCTGTAGATTTTAACTCATGATTTTCAACATAATCTCCAGCCATTATCTTGAACAATCTCCAGGCTTCTTGTTCATTTAAAATGCCAATCGAGAAGTTTGTTTCAAATCCCATCCTTAGTAGCACATCAAGATCTCTTGTTGTAAATAATAATTTACATCCTCTGTGCTCAACTCCAAAAGGAATGCTAATAGTCCCAAAATCACGAGGTTTCCAGATGTTATCCAGAATCACAAGAATCTTCTTCTCATTCTTAAATCTTTCATATAGTCTTTTGATGCGAGATTTTGGTGTCTGCTCGTCAACGACCAGGATCTCTCCTCAACTCCTAAACTGACGACCAACCGAGGATGCTTCTTAGAACCCTTCTAACCGAGCAGAGTAATGTCGCGTACGGCTTCTACTTAGCAGACTCCTATGCACACAGAAATGGTCAGAGTACGCCGAGAGTTTTCCCGACGTAAACCCTCCGATGCTCAAGTCAGAAATTCAAGTTTACTTTTGGGAGATTCGGCCACTGATCTCGTGGCTCTTTAATGGCTTCTTAGGTAATAAAATTCCTCTGGGTTTTCTCTCCGTTTTTAGTAAAAATACTTTTTTCTTTAAGTTCTAATCTCAAAAAGACTAACCCTTTTACCTTCGTTGATTATCTTTTTATAGCCCTCCTACTAATCCGACCTCCTACGATCCACGTCTATCACTTCCCCCAGCTCACGGAAGTGGGTGCTTGAATGTCGTAGTTGCTGGGTGTATGGATTTCGTGCCTAGATTCTCAAATAGGAGTGCACATCTCGTTAACCGCTATAGACTGGGTCTGCCGACCTTGATCTCTAGCAGGAAAGGCTCTCGGTCCCTAAGAGAAGGTCATTTCACACCATAGTCTCGAAGAGGGCGTCCTCGTGAACGAGCGAGAAGTTCCTACTAGCGGATACCTACTACCAGTCTTCACTTGTCTGCTCGCTTATAAGGAGGCTGGCTCTTTGTCCAGGGTACAATTGGTCTTGTCGTTATATACCCCCACAACATCGGTCCCCCAGTTTCTAGTATTTGCAATGCAATGGATTAATACTAGAAACTTGATTAATCTAGGCTTTCTCGAGGTACATTTGGTTTCTTAGCCGTAAGAAATAAGGAGGCTGACTCTCACCTGTTTATTCATTTTCCCTTTTGGCGCTAGCAGGCAGCCTCCTTTAACAGTCACATCATAATTAAATGCGAAAGAGGTAGGAGAAATCTATCCACTCGTTTGAATTTCAAATTAACGGTTATGGAATCCTCGGAGCACGTGCCGTTTGAGTGGTAATAAATCGAAAGCATCCCCGTCACTTTTTATAAACCCTAACTCTCAAAAGCAATCTCTCACTTAATCGTCTCTTTCAAATCCTCTAGCGACCGACGATCCTTTCTTCATCTCAATTCAGATTACTGCTCTTATTTCTTTTTTAGTGCTTCATTACTCCAGGTACTATTTTCTCCCCTTAAACTTTGGATTATTGTTATTATTTTGAGTGGGGTTCGGTTGTATAATTCCGAATAGAAACTAGGGAATGTCAAAAGGCAAGGAAAAGGTGACAGAGGTCGATGATGATGAACTAGGCTTCCTTCCTAGTCTACAAGTGGAACTTGCTTTCGACCCCAGGGTCCCTTTAGAGCTGGTAAGATCCTCTAGTGTTGGGGCTAGTGCTAGGAGAATGTCTCCTGAAGTAACCATCTGGCCCAATTGTAGTAATGATGAGGGGTCTTACGGCTCGGAGGATACCTTAAGTGAAGATCCAGGTGAAGGGTCCGGCGAAGAATCCTTATCAGAAGTAGCATGACCAGAGAAACGAAAGAAACTAGGTAGTAGAGCTCTAGCAGAAAATTATACTATTGACCTTATGACCTGTATGACCACCGTAGAGGACCTGGTAGAACTTCGAACCATTTATGACATCCCCGATGATATACCCCTTAGAGTTCCTAGGAAGTAGGCTTGGCAAAATCCGGGTCCGGTCCGGGTTTTGGTGTTGCCCGGGACCGGATCGAATGCTTGAAACACAAGACCGGACCCGGGTTAAAACCCGGGTTTTTCGGGTCTGGTCCGGGCTCAAGACCGGCACCCCCAGGTCCGGGTTTTTGGATCCGGGCTTCTAAGCCCGCATGTAATAATTTTAATTTTTTTTCTTCTAATTTTTTTTCTTTCATTTCTCTAACAATGCTTACTTTTTTTAAAAAAATAGTCAAATAAACTCATTCAATCTCATGCTTTAAAAAAAAATAGTCAAATACAAATATATAACATACTAACAATGTAAATTTTACACAAATAATAAATAAAAATTGTTTCAATCTACTTTCTAATACTTAAATTCATCCAATTTCTAACCTAAACTCATTCAATCTATATAAAAAAAATAAATTAAATTAAATTTAACAACACAATAATCACACAATAAATCTAAATAACATCCAACATATCATAAATTCATAATTATATATTTATGTATAATAAATTTATATATATTTTTTGTTAATTTATTAAAAAACCGAGTCCGGGTTTGAAATTCTCAAACCCGGATCTGGGTTTTTATGAGTGCGGTCCGGGTTTTGCCCGGACCGGATCACCCGGGTTCGGGCCGAATCCGGTCCGGGCGGGCTTTTTTGACACCCCTACTGGGAAGAAAGATACCCCTAGTCGACCACCTAGGGGGTAGTTGACTTCCCGAATGAACCTCGCCTTCAAAAGCTTTTCTACTTCACTATTTATTACTTTATACCTCTCTTGGTTGAAGTATCTTCTTTTTTACCTTACTGGCCGAGAGCCTTTCCTTATTGCTAACCTATGGCAGACCACCTCAGGGTCGATTCCCAACATGTTCTCATGTGTCCAAGCGAACACATCTGCATGAGCCAGCAAGCAATGTACCAGCTCTTGCTTCTGCTCTTCTTTAAGCCTCAACCCAATTCAGATTATTTTTCTTGAATCAGCTCGTTCCAAGCTTACTGTTTCTAGTTCCTCAATCGGCTCCTGTCTGCCTTTCTTGTGCTGCACTCGAGTATTAAGCGATATAATTTGTATTGTTTCCCTTGCTGTTGTGGAGTAACAGCTCGAGCTATTCTCTAGTCACCTCGTACTAGCCCCACTACTTCATTCAACCGATATTTGAGAGCTAGGTAATGATTAAAAAGCACCGCCTTACTTATTCGCAGAAAAGGGCTACCTAGAATCATCTAGTAAGGACTCTCTTCATCGACAACCACAAAATCCAGGATCATGGTCTTTTCAGTTGGGGAGCTGCCTATTATGACGGGTAGCTCGACTACACCTAAAGGGACCAGCTTTCCTCCCTTAAATCCCTTTAAGGAGGTATTGGTGTGCTCACACTTCAAGTCGGCTATTCCCATCTCCTCCAGAGTTGACTTGAACAGAACATCAATCGAGCTTTTCTTATCTACCACAATCCGGTAAAACTTCTTGCTGGCAGCGGTGGCTTTAATGACTAATGCATCCTCATGTGGATATAAAATTTCTTCTTCATCCTCATCCGTCCACATAATCTGCACTTACCTAATTCTTGCTCGCTTGGCTGCTGGGGTGTTAAAGAGTACTTTTTTGCTAGTCATGGCATAGCTAACGTAGTTCTTCCTCGATCCATTGAAGTCTCCTGCCAACGTTGGGCCCCCAGCAATTACCCTTACCATCGGCTGCTCGTGACTCATGTTTCTATTACTCTGTTCCTCTTCACATAATGGACCCACTATTGGGATAGTCCCATCTATGAACTCGTCTAGATAACAATTTCTCACCAGATCTTCAACTTGAGTCTTGAGATCCCTGTATTCGGCCATGGTGTGACCGTGGGTGCCATGGAACTTGTAATGTTATTGGGTAAGGGGTATAGCAATCCTTAGTCTTTTATGGCCTCATACACCTCGTCGATAGGAAGTGAATCGCCTATAGCTTTTGGCTTTGGTCGATCATGTGTACTGTCCTTTCTTTATGGTTGCCGTTCTAAGCTGAAGGAGGCATCAATGCATTTGGTCTGCTTGCTTTACCACTGTGTGGGTGTCGATAAGGATGACCGTATGTCTGATCATGATGTCTCTAGAAATCACCAACTGATGAGCAGGGAGGTTGCATCCTACTATTCTGATATTGGGGTGGCCTTTGATGAGGCTGGTAAGAGGTGACCCGATCTCCTGCACCGCCACCTGAGGCATGGCGGTCCTTCCTCTTAATCGGTCCATTTTCTGGTAGGGCTCTCTTCTCTTTTTTCCTTAACCTTTCTAGCTGGTCTATCTTGATCCTTACTGCCTTTTCCTCCTCAATTTCTATATCTCTCTTGGCCTGCTCGTAAGCGACGTAATATGACTGAATGGCTGGACTCCTCAAATTATACCGCAGGCGTCCTATCCACACTCATTCTTTTAATCCCCTCAATGTTTGGGGACGATTAAAAGCTCTCAGATAGAAAACAGCTCTATGAAACCTTTTGATAAATTCCCGAAGGGTTTCATCCTCTCCTTGCTTCATGCTCGTCAACTCCATCATATCATCTTTAGATGCCTTTGCCCTCTGAAACTGCTCTGCAAATTCCCGACATATCTGCTCGAATGACTTGATGCTCCCTCTAGAGATAGCGGGAACACCCTGCACCTTTGAGCTTGAGATAGTCCCTGTACCCTAGTTATATTGTTGAAGCGTTCTATGTGCACCAATGTGTCGGTTCGCCCTGAGTACTTGAGGTCTAAAAGGCAAAAATTCCTCGGAATGACTGCACTCATAATTTCCGCTGAGAGGGGGGATTCACCGTCCAGCATTATCCTCTAGCCAGATGCTCTGCTCCGTCCTTGCATATAATCTATTATCTGTGCTAGTTTGCATACCTCTTCCTCTAGCTGTATGGCACGACCAGGGTTGCGTGTCGTAACCTAATCTCATTCTTGCTCGACGTCATGTAGGTGTTGCCGGAGTTTCCTTTCCTTTGCATTTACAACATCGTCATTGTTGTCAAAGGTTGGTCTCCTCAGGAATTGATCTCCTCCTCTCTGACTTTCTCCTCGTAGAGACTGGTTACCCACTTCACCACCAAATCTCCTAGTGGTTCGACTTCTCATCGTGTTATCGTTGTTCCTTCTGCTAACGTGTCCTGGTGTCATTCCACCACTTCTCATCCCCTCCTCGTGAATCCCCCTTTGCTCATTTCTCAACTCGTGTAGGATGGTTGTTAGAGTCTCCATCTGTTTCTCCATCGGTTCCATTAGGTCATACATTACTTTTTCTCGTGCTTTATTAGCTATATCCCTTAATGTCACAGACTCGTTAAGCCTCAAATCACCCTCTTGGGAACTACCCCCACCTATGTCCATTATTTCCACACTCTTTTTCTTCTTCTCCTTTTTATTAACGGAAGCTTTTCGTTCAGCTCCCCACAGATGGCGCCAAAATGTTGATGCGAGATTCTGGTGTCTGCTCGTCAACAACCAGGATCTCTCCTCAACTCTTAAACTGACGACCAACCGAGGATGCTTCTTGTAACCTTTCTAACTGAGCAGAGCAATGCCGTGTATGACTTCTACTTAGCAGACTCCTGCGCGCACAGAAAATGGTCAGAGTACACTGGGAGTTTTCCCGACGTAAAACCTCTGGCGCTCAAGTCAGAAATTCAAGTTTACTTTTAGGAGATTCAGCCAATGATCTCGTGGCTCTTTAATGGCTTCTTAGGCAATAAAATTTCTCTGGGTTTTCTCTCAATTTTTAGTAAAAATACTTTTTTCTTTAGGTTCTAATCTCAAAAAGTCTAACCCCTTTACCTTCGTTGATTACCTTTTTATAACCCTCCTACGAATCCGGCCTTCTACGATCCACGTCTATCACTTCCCCCAGCTCACGGGAGTGGGTGCTTGAATGCCGTAGTTGCCAGGTGAGTGGATTTCATGCCTAGATTCTTGAATAGGAGTGCACGTCCCGTTAACCGCTATAGACTGGGTCTGCCGACCTTGATCTCTAGCAGGAAAGGCTCTCGGCCCCTAGGAGGAGGTCACTACGTACCATAGTCTCGAAGAGGGCATCCTCGTGAATGAGTAAGAAGTTCCTACTCGCAGATATCTACTATCAGCCTTCACTTGTCTACTCGCTTATAAGGAGGATGGCTCCTTGTCCAGGGTATGGCTGGTCTTGTCGTTATATAACCCCGCAACATAGTCTACTAGCTCTTGTAGACTCAGCTTCCTCAGACAATTGTAGGCTTAACATTTCCGCAATTTCCTCCTGGATTCTTTTTATGTCTGAACTTTAGGTAACCTCCGAAAAAACCACCATATCGTAAAGCTTGTCTTCAACGGCTCGTCTTGAAAGCTCCTTCACTAGTGTCATCTTTCCAATGCCGCCCATGTCGTGCACCCCAATGATGTTGACACCAACATCGTTCAATGCATTTTTTATATCCTCTAAAGTAGAAAGTCTTGATTCGAAGGCCTCATAGCCTTTGTGAGACTTGAGCCATATCTCTTCCGGAATAGTATGGTAGGAAATTCTATCATCAAATCTCCCAGCTTCTTCTCGGAGTTTAGAAAGGCCTCCATCTCTATTTCTACTTTCTTTCCATGCTGATAGCGAGTAATCCAATTAGGAAACAGCCCCATGAGACATCGTTCATTTGCTTTCTCTTCGTCTTGAATGAATTTGGCTACCTGCTCAATGCTCTTGTTTGCATTAACCAGCCATTTCTCAACCTTCTCTTCAATCTTTTCACTTTTTCTTTCAGCCTCAGAAACTCTGCGATGAATGCTTTCTTTTTCATCCTTGAGCCTATCGAGTTTTGCCTTGAAATTCTCAAAGTTGGCATCAGAGTTATACCAATAACTAAATTCGCGTTGTGTGTGAGGAAACAATAGTTTACAACTCTTGGAACAATGCTTTTCAAAATGTCCATTTTTTTTGGGAAGTGACCAAAATAGAAATAGAACAGGGTCAACAGCTGCGCAATTGATAATCAAGTAGAAGTGAAACAAGGCAAAATGGAAAAAAGAAATGATATTTGTACAAAACAAGGGGAAAATCAATGAAGCAGGAGAATCAAAGTGTTTTTGAGATCAGAAAATTGAAACAAGGAAAGGGTTGCTTGATCCAATGAAAATGCAAAGAGCTGATGGCAAAAGGGAACAAAGTTAAATAAGAAAATGGCTAGCACAAGCAGTGACCACGATAAACAGAAGCAAAGTGTGTATGAGATCAAAAAAAGAAAATCAAGAGAGGTTTTCTTGATTGGGAATTGAAGGCAAAGAGTAGGAGCTGACGAATACGGGGATCAAGAGGGAAAAACTACTTGCTTGTAAGACTACTTTCAAGCGAATCTGATGAAATTATTTCAATACTCGTGGGCGACTCCTTTTTAAATTGCAAAAGGAAAAATAAAATAAAAAGTTCTGAATTTCAATATATTAATTTTTATCCTAATTTATGTTGAGACTCGTAATCTCATTTCAATGATTAATTAGTAGATAACCTTTCTAACAAATATGCGTTGAATAGACATATTTCTTGACTATTCGTAGGTTAAATATATTTTAGCATAGGAATGAAAGCACAAGTTGTGTCATATTAGAATAAAAATTTGACCTAAAAATATTGTTCTATGACCTTTTAATTATTTGTCAGCTAATAATTAAGTAATTTAAAAAAATTAATAATCTAAATTAGTCTTCAAGTATTATAAATATTTTTAAATTTTTAATTATAATATCACTATTTAAAAATAATTACTCGACTTACATTAGTAGCACTACAACTATCATAAAACATGTGATTCTCATCCAAATCCATTATTTGTGATCCTTAATCAATAAAATATCTAGGATCCGACAACGGTACCACAATGGTACCATGCCACTGCCTTGGAAATTTTCACTTAGCCCCCTTAAACCCAGTTTTATTACATTTTCCTCATAAATATTAAATTAATTTCTATTGAATCTATATGAAAATTTTAGTTAGCGCCCTTATAGTATTTATTATTTACAAATTTTTATTCTATATTGCACATGTATCAAAATACCCCCTCTCTTTATCACAATACCCGCGAACTCGACCCGCATTCCGTTTCAATTTCCAACCACTCCACCGGCTAAGGTTGGGTCCGATCAGAAGCTCATGCGATGTCGATCATCTCAATGCCGTCCTTGTGGCTAAAGGAACCAGGTCGGCCCGAACCTGCGAACCCGACTCGGATGCCATTTTCGTTTCCGGCCACTCCACGAGCTAAGGTTAGTACCGATCGGAAGCTCTTGTAATGCCGGTCATCTCCATGCCATCTTTATAGTCGGAAAGTGTTCGGAAAGCCGCTGATCTAAGCCGCAGAATCGCGGCTTCAATTCGCCGCGATTTCGCCGGTTTCTGGTGACGCCACCACTTGGGGTTTGTTCCTTACAATTCTCTCTGTCTTTTCTGACCAACCACAGCAACTGAGTGAGCTCATTTGCCGTTGATTGGCTGTTGAAGAATTCACGGGTTTGGGAGAAATGAACTTAATATTTGTAAAGACAAAGTTAAAATAAGAATAAGTAAAAGGGGCCTCAATGATATTTTACACAAAAAAGACAAGACTTGTGGTACCGTGCCACTGTGGCACCACACGCGAATCCAAATATCTAACAATATCTTCGCCAAAAGTTTGAGAGATGTGATTCTTATTCCACTGCGTCAATTACACTCATGTCAAATGCTGCCATCATTATCGAACAGTCGATATCCAACACTTGCACAAAGATTCCAAGAAGTTGCATGGCTACCGACTTTTAGATGATACACAAAACAGAGCAGTCAAGGTAATTGCCAAAACTTAGAACTAAACAGTAGCTTAGTTAGAAAATCAAACGCTCATACTGGTAAAATGACTGATAAAAATATAAAGAAATAAAAATTTTAAAGTTTTACTTCATTGCTTTTTTTATTTTGTTACTATTTCTTCTTGCACTTCTAATAATAATAATAATAAATGTTATTAATGATAATATTAATAAAAATAATAATAACAATAATTAATAATAACTAAAATAATAAAGTTAATAAAATTTAATAATAATAATAATAATAAAAAAATTAATAATAATAATAACAACAATAAGGATAATATTGTTAATAATGATAAATTAATTATTTTTATTAATTATTATTTTTATCATTATTTATTGTTAATAATGATAATATTAATAAAAATAAAAATAATTAATAATAACTAAATTATTATTATTATTAATTTTAGTTTTTAATTAATATTATTTTTATAATAATATTATACATGTATCTAGTCAATGAAAATTATATTATTTAATACTATGGGTATTTTGGTAAATTGATTCTCATTCTCATTTATTTTGTCAAATAAACACATCAATGACATTTTAGTATATTCCCATTCCCATTTATTTTTGCCAAGTAAACATTGAAATCTCATTCACATTCCTAATTCTCATTTCAGCCCATTCTCATTCCCAGCCCATTCCCATTCCACCCCATTCCCATTCCTTAGAAGTAAACGCAACATAAAAGAAATCAGCGAAATCACAAAGGTTGAAGGGTAAATCTATGGTTTTAGATTTTTATTTAATTTTATTTTTTTAGGAAATAGATATTATTTTGATGAATTTTTTAATATTAGAATAATGTTAGGAATTCCAATAGTTGAATTCTAACTTGAGACCCAATTGTTGTGTTATTTTTTTATTGGATAATGAATTTCATAATTAGTAAAATTGAAAGTTGGATCATCTAATAAATGACTACCATATTGGTTGGGACTCAATTATTGAGATCCTTAACATTGCTATTAGTATTATATTGGACATCGTAGCTAAATCAGATTAAAAATCAAATTAGATTTTAGGCTTTATTCAACATCTTTTTTTTTTTTTAGTCTATTTGAAGTGAACGAAATAAAAATACAACAGGGTCAACGATTGAGCAATTGATAGTCAAGTAGACAGAAATCAAGGCTAAATGGGAAAGAGGAATGATTTTAGTACAAAACAAGGAGAAAATCAGTGTAACAGAAGAGAATCAAAGTGCTTTTAAGATTAGAAATTGAAACAAGAAAAGGGTCGCTTGATCCAATGAAAATGCAAAGAGCTAATGGGAAAATGAAACAAAGTTATATAAGAAAACAGCTGGAGCTAGCAGCAACCACAATAAACAGGAAATTTGAGATGGATTTACAATATTTCTGCCTTTCTTTATGCTTTCACAAATATTGCTCTATCAAAAAAAAATATTGAGCATTTTTATTATTGGAGACACAAAAGACCTACACAGTATAGCAAGTGACTAGGAATAAGAATATATAACTCTCTCTCTAATTCTCACTCTAGCTTTTAATTGTCAATCAAAACCCAGAATTTATCCTCAAAAAGTGTAAGCAAATCAGAGATGACAACGTCTGGTTGTCATACGTGCATTTTAGTTTGCGGATGACATGGCGTACACTTCTTCAGTAAACTCAACACGACATGTCGTACTCTTTGTTTTGAGATCATATTTCAAACTCTTCATATTATGAATGAAAGATAAACTACAATCACCAAAATATTTAGTGGTTGTTTGGTAATGTTTGTTGTGAATTGAAATTATTTCTATAAAATAAAAGGATTTAGGTCATTGTTCGTTATTTTTCGGCAATATTGTCTGGGCATATCTACTTATTATATATTAAAAAATAATATTTATATTTATTAAGTACCAAAAATAAATAAACAATTAAAAATAAAAGGAAAAATTTATACGTTACGTAAAATATTTACGTAAAATATTTAGGAGAATATCAATATTTCACACTCTATAATTGAGTGATGTGTTGTCCAATTGTGATGATGACATTTTTTTTCTTTGATATATTACAATAAGAGTTCTACTGATATTTACAATCAGAGATCAGTTGGGACTCTCCTGAATAATCCTAACACAGCCCGAATATCAACCCTCACTTAAAGTTAGAGGGAGATCGATTAAACCCCAATGTGGAGAGACAAATAAACCCATTTTATAAAGGGAAGTCGAATCCCAATGTGCTGGGACTTGAACCCATGCGCCCAACAACCTTGTGACGATGACTTATAATCGCCAAACTTGACATTCGGGCAATCATGCATTATAAGGTGCTGATTTCTTATGATCAGAACCTTATTTTTCATTCACAAATAATAAATGATGTGACTTAACGGTTGGCGGGGTCCTTTGTGCCATTTGGGCATTTCACTGAATGGTTGATTGTCGCAGGAGATTCCTGGAAGTTGCCATTTGCCAATGCTACTAACATTTTCAAACTTGGAAAACCCTTTAATCAATCTTATAGTAGTAGGCTGTGGTAGCTTGGTTTGATTATGATTTATAATCATTTGATAATAAAGCTAGAGGATGTATCAATATAAAATTTGTTTATTGGTGTTGAAGTTAATTATCTCATTAATAATAGTATAAAAAGTTAATTACTAAGAAACACATAGCAGTAGTTAATTGGTGTCATATTATTGGGATTAGGGATATAATTTTATATCATAATTTTGTAAGTGTATAATTACTCATTAAATTAACAAAATTATTTTTAAAAAAATTCAGTTGGAAAAAATAAATTATATTCTTTTTATTTCAAATAATCTATAAGTTATCTCAAAACATAATCAAGTTGAGAATTAAAATAATGCTACTGTATGACAGGATTTTTATTTTTTCCCAAAGTTTCACTAGGAAATTATTTATATATAGCTTTATTCGGATCATCTCAGTTCAAATGACAAATAATTGAAAGACTATACTAAATACACCAGCCAACAACTTTGTACAAGAGAGTTCAAAAATTAAGCTCATGGTATTGAGGTGTTCTGTCTTGAAAAGTATAGCATAGTAATAAAATAAAAAATATTAGTCTTTGGTAAGATATGATTTTTAAATAATAATTTTCACAAAAATACAAAAATATTTATAAAGTACTTCTATAGTGAGGAGACCCTCACTTTGTTAAGTGAAAATATCAATAATATACAAAAGACATATATTTTAACACATAAAAACTGTATTTTTTTAATCTATAAGTGTATTGAAATGTGTGTTATTTAGTTAGTTAATGATATAATCACTTTGTTAAAATGAGGATATCGTTACCAGAGAATCATTACACACACACACACACACACATATTTATAGTGCTTCTCTCCAAAGCCTACACTTAATTAAAATTTAAGAAAGCAAATATATTTTATATGGTATAATAGTGTAATAACATCACACTATTATATCATATAGAGTAATAGTCATTTAAATTTTAATAAAGCTCAAGATTATAGAATGAATGATTTATATATATTATAATTTTTTTTATCATAAAGTGGAGGACAAAATTAACAATTTCTTAAATTATAATAAGTATTTATCAAATAATTTAACATTGTAGTTTCTTCTAACTAGTATAGTAAATAATAGGACCTGGGATGTACATTTAAAGCATTTCATAAGTTGATTGTTAATAATAAATAATACATGCAGCTCCAACCATCATTGTACGGTGAGTAATTTCCAGTTATTAATAGATATTACTCCCGTCCCAGCAATTTTTGATGGCTTAATTTAGTGGGATCAAAATCATCATTGAATGTCAAAATATTAATGGCAAAACAGACCAGCTGCCAACAACTTATTCCAATGAGATCATTTCATGATGCTTGTTTCTCCTTTTGCATGTACTTTTGTTGTTAAGATTAATTTCAATAGCAGCTCGTTCTGTATGCAACATTTCAAAATTAATCCAAAAAAACAAAAATTTTAGTTCAGCTGACTAAATTTGAAAGCATGGATTTGCTGTCGATTAAAAATCGTTTTGTAGGGAAAATTTTTGGATTGCAATTCTCATACAATACATAGAATTATCATAATCTATAAATTGTATTTTTGCTTTCCCGTGGTAGTAAGTCAGACTCCTTAGTGACAATTTAAATTGATAAAATAAAATCATAAATAAGAATTATTTGATAAGAATTAAAATAATTGATAAATATTTGAGAGGAGCAATTTTGGAAGATTCGATTTCTAGTAGGAGGGGAATTTGAATTTTAAAGCCTTCGGTGAGGAATCCAAAATGTACAATTTAATGAAAATTAAATTTCAATAGAAATTGAATTCCCATATATTATTGAAAGCCAAACAACAGAAAAGTGAAAGGAATTTGAATTCATTTCCTTCCTCTCTCCTCCTTCCAACTAAACACCATTGAAATCCAAAGGTATGGGATTGGGATTCCATACTGATCAGAATGGGATTTGTCCATATTATTAGGATCAATTTTAAAAGCAGTCGGAGTTTAAGATTGAAATTAATCCCAATTGTTGATTTGGGACTAGATAAGAATTTATCTTGGAACTCCAATTCTCTCAATTATTTTAGTTGACAATATGTTTAACATTATTTTTTTAACATTATTAATTGCATATTATTTAATTATTAGTAAATAATATTATTTAATTTTCTAATTTTATAGGATTGGACACAAAATTGATTATGCCTTTTGAAATTCAAGTGTTATGTCAATTGAATAGAAAACTTGGAGTAAAACTTTTGGATGTTTTTGTTGATTATCAATTTATGCATGAATTTTTGTATGTTTACTTTGGTTAATTATTATTACTTTTAAACATTTTTATTAGTTTGATTTAGGGTTAGTTTGGTAATTATGTAGCTTTTAAAATAAATACAATTAGCTATGCTATAAAAATTGATCAATCATGAAGTGAAACAGCTGGACATTTAGTAAAATTTATTTTTAAAAGTATTTTTAGTTTTAAAAGCAGTCGTATCCATTTCATAAATTTTATTATTAAACTGGTGTAAGAATGTAAATGGTTGAATTAGATATAATGCTAAATAAAATTTATTTACACATTTACAAACATGTATATATTTTTATTATGTATATATAATTATTGATAACTAAAAAAAATATTTTATATTATTAAATTGAAACAACTCGCCCCGAATCCCTCCAGGCAAGTCAATCTAATCTGACCAAAACAGACTTGATAATAATATAATTAGTGAGAATTCTACCAAAAATTTAGCAGAGTTTTCTTTATAAATATAACACTCCCAATGTGCAAACATAAATATAACACTTCCCAAAATAATTCAATACACAACCAACTTCAATGATCAACATCCTTAACCAAAATACTGAGTTTTACTCAAGATATCTCCAGAGTCTCAAAAGATAATATTATAACTAATATTAATATACCTCAGTTTATTCTTAATTCCAAAAAAATAATATAACAAAATTATACAATCTCAAAAGAACAAGATAACTAGGATATCCTAACAAAAATCATCTATATCTTCTAACACCATCACGTGGTCAAGATTCAAAATATATTTACAGTCGCTAGATCGATCTGGTGTAGCTGCAATTTAGGAGGGGGGAATATAATAAAAACGGGATGAGTATAAAACTCAGTGAGATCAGTGAGTGGATAGTATTTTTAAAAAATTATTTCTTAGATAGTAGTTTTTGAAAATTATTTCTTACTTTAAAAGAAATAATCATATCATTTCCAAACACAATTTCATCAAACCATATACAAGAAACTAGTAATAAATCATTTAACATTTAAATCAGATTACTAACCATGAAAAGCATATATAATATCGCACCAAATAACCATTGAAATCATATCACAATATCATATATAATACACAAATATGAAAATCATCACCAAAAAAGTACCTAGGGAAATAATCTCGTCATATCCGGACCTCAATGGACGGGCAATGACGTACTATCTAGGTACCGTCACGCCCCGGAGCTACACAGATAGATAGGAAAATACAATCTCATATCTCATCATATCTATGCATGCATAATCTAGTCCCCAAAGGACAAAAGAGCCCAAGCACATGGCCCAAAGCCTCTGTGTGTACTTAGACGGGCCCCTAAGGCCTGTATCTCATCTGTATCTAGGGGTGGGCATATTTTAACCGAATTGATTCAAACCGACCATTTGGATCAGTTTGGATAGGTTTCATTAGTAAAAAAACTGGTTTCGGTTTATTGGATCACAAATCGACATCACTCGGTTTGGATTTTGGTTTGGAAGGATTTCAAATGGATTCAAATCGATCCAATCCAGAATTTTAAAAGCTTTAAGATATATGATGTGTCAATTTAGTATTGGATTATTAACAAAAGAAATGTACACTTTCACATACAATAGCACACCTCTTATTATAAAAACAAAAACACAAACCTAATTGTCCAACATTTACAGCTACCTCCGCCTCCACCTCCAGTGCTTCCTATCATTCTCAACTCTCTCAATCTCAATCGCTCATTCTCAAGTCTCCTGAGGTATGTTTTGGTTTTATTTTTCTTGCCATGATTTTATTTCATTTTGGTCAAAATTTAAATGGATTTTGGTATAATTGATTATAATTTATTTGATTAACTAATTCCATAACTAATTTTTTAATCTTTAGTAATTATAGAAGCTTTCACCTCTTGTAATTCTCAATTCTCTCAATCTCAATCGCTCATTCTCAAGTCTCATAGTCATAATTTCAAAAATCGGAACCTGAGGTATGTTTTGGTTTTTTTTTCTTGCTACGATTTTATTTCATTTTAGTCAAAAGTTAAAATGGATTTTGGTATAATTGATGATAATTTATTTGATTAATTAATTCCATAACTAATTTTTTAGGAAGTTTGATGTAGAAGCATTATCATCATCCTTCAGTGATTTGGAATTATGTGCGTCTGTGAACCAAGGTAACTATGCTTTAAATATTGTATAATTACATTATATTGTAAGTTAAGCAATCTAACTAATTATATTTGTCATTTTATGCAGATTTTGAGAAATGAAAAGCAATTGGACCATAAATTTTGACGACAAAGATGCACAATATTTTGATTGTCAAATGTTGTTAAAGTTTATTTTAATTTTGTGAGTTTGTTTTGATTGAATATGGGGAGAATTTCTTTATTATGATGTATTCTATTGTGAACAAATATAAAAGAGGTATCAATTTGGATTACGGACACAAAAAATAACAAATAATTTAAGTACAACAATATAAAAGAAGTGGACTTTTAGTTAATAAGCTCAAACCGAGGATCCAAACCGATCCAGTCAGTTTGGATCGGTTCGATATACAAAAAATTTAGGTCGATATCGGTTTGGAAATATTTCAAACCGATCCAAACTGAATTTGCCCACCCCTATCTATATCTCAATATCTGTCTGTATTTCATATCTGTATATATGTAATCATCATACCGCATGCATATGCCCCCAAAAGATATAAACGCCCAAACACACGGTCTAAAGTCTCTATGTGTGTTCAGACGGGCCCCAAAGGCCTCTATCTCATCTCATCTGTATCATTGTATCTGGAGGGAAGGATATTGTCCAATGTTTTTAAAAACAATCTCTATACTCATATTTATATACATTCTAATCATACATTTCTTTCAATTATCACATCTAAATCCACTCTTCTCATCTTTAAAATACTATTATATTTTATTCAATGTCGATACGGAAAACCATTAACCAAATATTTTAATATAATATCAATATGTGAATAAAATTCATTTCGAAAAAATCATTAAATCAAAAGATTTAAAACACTTATTTCGCAAATATGTTTTACTATTATAATTAACTATGAAAATAGGTTATATATATTCCATTTGTAGTGACGGTGTTCACGTTCGGTTATCGTCCACATCCGAGGACTGGTTCTCAATCGTGGATCCTCCTAAATTAAGGAAACGACATAATTATTTTCTGTAAATCAGAATTACAACTACATTTATACAATAAACTCGAAACAAACATCTATCCATAATTTACAACTCCTGCGATGATAGAATTAAATCATTAAAATACTTCGTAAATCATTAAAATACTCCAAAATCGTAAATCACCGAATTACTCTCGGAATCGTAATTATACCCAACCCTCAATTTTAGGAATTACTAAAATATCCACAGGCTCAGAAATTACAAAATTTCCCTAAGAGTGTGAAATTACCGAAATGTTGATCACCGAAATTTAGTCAACACTGGCCGGGAAGCTCAAGTCTGAAAGTTCCAATAACGCTGAGTCTAATAGTGCCGCCGGTGAGCTCCCACGCGCGGCAACGACTCTAGAATCTAGCTCAGCAACCGTGAAACTCCAACAATTGACCGGCGGCCAAACAGTGACTCTCGGTGGCTATGGATGGTCAGAAATGGAAGGGCGAGTCATGGGGAACAAAACTAAGGTGGTGGCGTGGTCAAATTCCGGTAGAATAAACGGCGGTGGTCATGGGTTTTGGCGGCGGTTCCTTAAGCTTGAAACTACGGCTGTCCCGTCGGTTTTCAGCGACAATTACGGCTGATGTATGATGGTCGGTCTTGAAGCTTCAGATTGATACCAAGCTTGACCGGTGGGGTGGCCGGAATCGCAAGAAATGGCCGGGTCGATTTCAGGTCGAACGGGTCGGGTCGGTTGACAGCTTCTGTTACTCTCTCACACATGTGTATATGTTCCCTGTTTCTAGCTTATTCTTTTATTTTTATTAACTTTTTAACGGCCTCATTATTTATTTATTTTTTCACATATGTTACATAAATTTTATTCTCTATTTTGTTATCTCAATATAATTGGTAATAATAATAATCTCTTTAAAGTTAATGATTTTTTTTCTTAATCGATAAAGATAATTTTAGATTTTTATTATATAATGAGGATACACATATAGAATTAGATTAAGTATAAAAGTAATTCTCAAAATCAGATTTTGAAAAACTATTCATTCCCTACTTTTCAAAATTTATTGTATGATGAGATAATTTTGCTAAAGGTTGTTACTGAAAAAATTTATAAAACATTATAAATTAGCTTTTAATTTTTAAAATCATTTTGAGCTTCTCGAAAACAATCCTAACGGGCCTTTATTTGGGTGGTGTTGGAACTTGTAACTTTTGGATCTTTTAGTTTTTATTGGTTTGATGCAACTGTCACACTAAAAATTAAATGTATCTTAAACCCTAAACTTCTTCTTCTTTTTTGATTCCACAAAAATTTAAACAATAGTGAACACATTCTTTAATAAACAATAAGTAGTAACTAAAATCGTGTTAAAGAATTTAGTTGAAACATAAATTGATTTCAATGTTGTATATGCTAAATTTCTCAAAAATTTTCTTTCATGGTCTGCTGAAAAGTTTTATCAGTATTTTGAATAAATAAAAATAATTGATTTAATTTTTTTAAAGAAACTTATTAGGTTCATGTACAGACGTTTTTGTTATTTTAAAAAGTGTAGAAAGTAAAACTTAATTTTTTTTAAAATTTTTAGATAAGTGCATAAAATAATTGAGTAAAAAAATGATGACAACAAGAAAAATAGAAAATTACAAGACTGCTGATAAAATTTCATTTGCATGCATGTCTGACAAAATTTCCGTGATTTAATGTGCTTTCATGCACGCAAGTCCTAACGTTTCTGTGATCACAAAATGAAACTAAAGATCAAAACGAACAACTACCAAGCCTTTCAAGCTTGACGAAGCCATGAGAATTGATAGTTCAGGCTTTGATACCAAGTTAAAGTTTCTAATCTGTTTGGTAAGTAAGAAAATGAGAGAAAATGAAAGAAAGAACGGAGGTCACCTAAGAGCTGGATTTGATGAATAAATATGAATCATACATTCTTTAGCTGATTACAAAAGTATTTAAACAAGGTTCCTGAACATTTCAGATTCTATATGCTTGAGTTAAGCACCTGACAGTTGAGCAGTGTGCACTAACAATGATGCAAGTTAGAAAGAATTTTACATGTTAAGTAAAATGTTGAAGCCATAAAGAGTCATAATTAAGTACTAAGTTTTCTGCCATGCTTTTAACGGTAACACATTTGGAGCTCTTATTCCAGGGCTTCACAGTAGAGAGACCCGATTCTGATCTTCTTCAGAACTTGGAGTTTCGTAATAACAGAGGACAACAGTTATATAAGAATATTATTTTGACCAATGCAAGTATAATTTTATGATATTAACTCAGATCAAAAGACCTTCAATGATGTAAAATTTGCACATAAGGCTGAGAACCAAACATTAGAACTTATGATGAAACGGAAACAGAAACGTTGAGATTGAAAAGATAGAGAAACACAAGCTTAATTTAAAAGGGATAAATGTTCATTTAATCTCTATATTTTGACTTAATAGTGCATTTAGTTCTTACATTTTAAACAGTGCCTCAACCTCAAAACACCCCTACTGTGAGATTTTTTTTTTCCTACTCTTATTTTTCTTTTACAATAATACTCTTGGAATAATATTTTTGGGAATATTAATGAAAAGAAAAAATGGTAATTCATCCAGCCAATCTTAAACAAAATAATTATTAATAAAAACTTTTATGTTATTATTTTAGTTTCAGGACTAATTTCGTAAATTAAATTTTTTTGTACATTTATTAGCAAGATTGCTTTAAGAATATTAAACATTACTTTAAGTTGGCTGATATTAATTTATTTATAAATAATTATTAACAAGATTGTTGTAAAAGTACAAAAAATACTAGTTACTTCATATTGATATGTATTGATTAATTTGTCAATTAGCCTTTTTTATAAATAAATACATAATTTAAAAATATTATTGCCAGGATATTATTGTAAAAGTAAATAAAGAGTAAGGAAAAAAATATAACGTATTTAATATCAAGGTATATTGAGGTATTTTTTAAAATATAAAGACTAAACTGAAGTTAAAATACAAGTACCAAATGAACATTTTCTCTTTTGGAAAGTTTTATATTTTATTTATGAAAGCCTGAATAACAAAATTAGGGTTTTGGACTCCTTTTAAACTAAACTTAAATATCACGAATTTACCAAAATAAGTAAACCTAAAATATTACTACATAATAACATTCTCCTAACTAAAATAAGATAAATGCTACTTAAATTCTATATCTATTAAAAAAAGATAAAAATTATGAAAAACAATAGGAAAATACTTAAATTCTATATCTATTAAAAAAAGATAAAAATTATGAAAAACAATAGGAAAATAGATCTTAAACTTGTGAAATAATATTAAATAAATAGAATTTTCAATCGAACCACGAGGCTCATGCGGTGCTACAGTATTAGATTAGGTTCCCCTCGTCGCTAACTTTGAAATGATATATTATACACCATACATAGGTACTTATAGCTCAAGTTATTATCCTAGAGAGATACCCTACTCATCCTACACAACCATCCGCTGCATCAAATTTGTTTCAAAATTAAGAATAAACCAGCCAACACATTCCGAATAATTTAGATGAAATAATAAAATAAACCTAGAGATCAAATAAAATGAAATGAAAATGATAATTACCTCGGACCGATGCTCATACAAGTTCATTTGTTACCTCCAGCAACTGTTGAATTAATAGTTAATGAAATATAAAATAAGATAAGTACATGTTAATGACACACCATTGTGAATCGATAGCTAAGGATGCAAGCATCCATAAGCATAACATGAACGTAATACATCAATGAAATTTGATAGGATAAATTAGGGCATCAGAAAAAGAAATTAGTAAATAAATTAGCAAAGGAAACATGCATAAACAAATAAAAAAACAAAGTCAAAAGAAGGACAATCTTATTTTATGTGTTGGAGAAAAATCAGTTTAAAAAAAAAAACTTTCAGGATCGATCTCATATAATACATAAGAATTCGTAATCTAGAAAATTATACCTTGAAAATATGAGAATATGAACAATTGAAAATAATCCAGGCTCCAAGATCACGATCTGTCACCACGACATCTATTAGATCACGATCCATCACCAATGATCTTTTAGGTTATGACTCAGGTTTGATCTACACTTGACGTGTGGGGGCCTTTATCACCACTAAAAGCAACTAGTAGGAAAACAATTTTCTCTCAAAATTAGAGAGAAAAAATCTTTTTCTTTGATCTCTACAATGTGGACTCTCTTTTCTTTTTTGGAGAAAATAAGCTCTTTTATATCTCTATCTTAGTGGAAACCTTAGACTCCATCTTTTTAATATTTTTAATTCTATTAAATCAAATTTGATTTAAATAAAAAATAATAAAATCAAAAGTAACATTACTTCTTGTCATGGGGGCCCACCTTGTAAAATAACACAAGACCGCTTAGACACAAGCACGCTTAGACACAAGCACATTATATAGAGTCTCCCACTAAATAATATATTTAGGCTTTTAACCCAAATAACTAGTTATCTTGCTTATTAATCCAGTAGCGACGCAGTCAATTAAATGAGCTAACTCGGGGATTATTTGGAAACATATAATAGAAGCTACAAAAATTAAGCTTGTAAATGAACAAGCCTAATCATTTAATTCCAACTTTACTTCACTATAAGATTGGAACTGACCTCCATAATTGGATGCTCGAATAATAATTCGTCCCAAGCCACATTGATTTCTTTACTACAAATCATTTGTACCACATTATTAATTAAATCGATATCTCAGCTGTCGAATCGATTTAATTACATCTTGTTCCTTGATACTTATAGATTTTCTCTAATAATCATTTTCAACATATTAAATATGTTGACACACTCTAGCCAGAAAATTCTATAATCAAGTGCCAAAAACCCATCAAGAGATGTGTTACAAAAATTCTATATTGTTAATCTATAACTCCAATACTCATAATTGCTCCCTCCAAGATACCGGGTAATCTTGACTACAAGTGTGTGCCGTGCCCATTGGTTTCAAGGTTAATTAAATCTCATATGTGATCCAATTCAATTTAGTCAAAGTACATCCATAAATTCATACATGATTAAGACAAATCATTCAATGAATTTACTACAGTCTAAACATAAATAGAGCGTTCAATTCTATTTATTAACTGTGAACTTAATTTATTTAATCATAAGACAACTTGTATTTATGTCTTCTATGAATCCATATGATGATCACATAAATACAAATACTGTGATTAAACGGGTCTTTTTCAATATATTTATGCAATTGAAAATATCTCAAATATTTTATTAATCAAAAAATAAATTAATATGCATTAAAAGAGCACATAATCCCAACACTATGGCCATTAAAGCCCCAAAACTTACAAGGATCGAGCAATTGAATAGTTGCAAACTCAATGGAAATACAATGGAACCTTCAAAATCAACAGTGGAGGAAAACCACAACCTAATCCTAAATTAATTTAAAAAATGAAGAAATTTGTAGGAAATAAAGTGAGTGAGAGTGAAAAATTAATTACCACTAAGTAAATGCGAATGAAGAATGGGGACAGATCCTTCTTCGCCCCATCGAGAAGTGAGATTCAGAGATTGTATTGAAATTGAGAGTTGAGATCAAAAAGTGATTCTCCTTCTCCATAATTTCCTTTTTCTTTTAATGTTGTTGTTGTTGTTATTATTATTATTATGATTTCAATTTCACAATTTCTTTTTTGTTTTAAACGGTATTGGCATATTACATTTATTTATGTTTATTTTTACAATACCACCCTTCACATTGCACAAATTACATAAAAAAATACTTTGTGACTATGTTTACTTTTTGGAGTGGGACTGAGGAGTGTGGATTCTTCCCACTTCAGTGTTTACTTCAATAATTTGAGAAAGGATTGGGAATCTCACTCCATGAGTTCCACCCACTTTTTGAGTTTCTACCCTTTTTCTTATATAATTTAATATTTCATATTCAATAAAATAAAATAAAAAATATTATATTCATTTGAATAATATTATTATATTTAACTAAATAATAATTTGCATTTATTCTAAGTTAAAATTACCTAAAAATAATATTATTATATTAATAGAGAATTAATAAATATTACTATATGCTATCTTCATTTATATTCTACTAAAATATTAATTTTGTACTAAATAATATTATATTATTATTGGGTTAGGTTGAGTTGGGTTAATTTTATCTCAACCCATTTAATAGTGGATTGGATTGGGTTTTCACAAACCCAAGTAAACTCAACCCATGCCATGCCCACCCCTAAGATCATTTACCAAATTTCTTGTGGATATATATACACAAGACCAACCTTCTCCAATGAGAATCACAGTGATAAATCATCCAATCTCAAAATACACTACAAATTGGCGACATATATATAATAAAAGGCCTCTTGTTGAGTCATATATATTGAGAATAAAATGTTGTAATACATACAAAGAGCTTAGCTGGAATAAATTGTCTTTGAACTTGCGATGATCAAACAAAGGAAGCAGACATGTTGTAACACACATTACCATAGATGTAGCGACACGATGCAGTGAATCACGAGAAGATCACGAAGATGGAAACGGGAACCCCTCAGAATGTAAACTTTGAATAGAGGAAAAAAGAAAAACGACCTTATTTCAAATTGTGCACAGAAGAAGAGTGACTTAAATCTTCATCAGTATCCAGACATTCTGCAATCATAGAGTAGAGAAATTTTAACAGGAACAGCAGAGAAAATATTATGAATATGCTAGACCAAATTAGACCAAATTAGTCCCTTTTTTGGTTTGTGAAAACTTGATTTTCACTCAATATTTCCACAATGTAGTTGTTCATAGATAACGTTTGATGGTTTAAGGATTTGTTCTAGGAATAATGGGCTGATTACGTTTTGTTTTTTTTTTTATTTTAATTTTTTTAATCCGATGAATGATATTCAGCTGTTCTTTAATTGTATTCATAGGGAAGAACATTTTCTAAGTACTTTCCTTGCCTTCTAACTTTCCGAAAAGCAAACCCAATGAACAAACAGAGCACAAACTAAAGATGACAATAAATAATTGGCAAAGAAAAAAAGAAAAAAAAAAACTCAAACTAAACTAGACTAAAAGACATTCGACAATGCAAAATCTGTCCATAAAAGTCTGAACGAATCAATAAAATTGCATTCCAAATTTAATACTGAACCGAGTGACCCATCCTAAATAATTCAGATGAAATTGCGAAAGAAGCCATGAGATCAAATAAATGAAATAAAAATTAATTACCAGTTGAGAATTTCTTCTAAAACTTCACAACTCCCAAGTCATAAGAAGCCTACGAAATTAGTACCGGGTGGAGAACAACGACGGCACCGCCAACAGCTGAAAATAAAATTCTTATTTGTCAATTTAAACTTTTACTTTATAACAAATATCTTATCTATATTTTATTAAAAAAGCAAGTTCTGTCAAATTTTTTGATGGGATATAGAGAGTAGTATGTATATCTGTACCTTTTCAGCATGCAATTGTTGTATGGTTGTGTTAGATCATTATTGGCCCAAAGCCATTGATTCCCTGTCTCTCCATACCAGACGTTTACTCTCGGAGGCGTGATTGATTCTCCTGTAGTGAAAATCCTCATCTTCGGACAACCAATCACCCGCAACTCTTGCAAAGATGGGAATTCAAAGGTGTAATTGGCAGAGCTGAAACTTACGAGGCTATCTAAATCAAGCAGTTGTAACGTCTTCAATTTGCGGAAAACAATCACATCTTTTTCAACCCCATCTTTTTCATTTATTACCACCTCTGTCATTGCTCTGCATCCATATATATGCACTGTGACGAGTTGCACTGGAGTTTTTGCTATGGAGGATGTTACCAAGTGTATCAATTCCTTGCAACCGAAAGCCACCAGAGCTGTTAGGTTCCCAAAAGATACCGATGATGATGGCAATAGAATTGACAGACTTTGACAATGATATACTTTTAGAATTTCAAGATACTGAAAAATGGGGCCAAGCTTGGAGTCTTGTTTGCACAGCTGCTCAAGATGATAGTGCCGGTGCAGCTGCAATTCTTTTATCACTGCCAACTTCCCCATATGTTTCTGTAAGCATCCTTCCATCGAAAATACCTCTTCGTGGAATGAAAATGACACAGTATGAGCATTTCGAGATTGTGAAATCTCTCAAGTACGTTCCAGATTGGAAAACAAGCTGAGTCATCTGCAACAATCTCTAGCCCTCTAAGACTGCCAAAAAGGTGTTGTGGGAAATCAGCCTGCAAAATCATCTTCACGTCTTTTCCGCTTAGTGATAGTTCCGTCAAGTTGGGTAAGATCCGATCATCATCAATCATAATAACTAATAAGGTCAATTGATGTTCTCTCAACTGATTTTGAGTAATCCAATCACACGCAGTGACTTTATAGTATTTGTTTTATATTATATTTCACAAAAAAAAAATTGAATTATTGATAAAATTTATTAAACGATTTTTTATATGTTAATTTTAGAGGTAAAAAAGAAATTAGGGGAAAAAGGTTGATTTGTATTGGCTCGAAATTATTTTATTGCACGATAATAAATTACTAATTTATTTTGTAAGTTCTTCTATATGGAAAGACTAAGGATTCTTTTATAAATGCTATACCTAAAAAAATTCATATAATTATTAATCTACCACATTGATCCCTTAGTCTAGACTAGCAAAGATTATTGTATAATAAAAGTTTTCAATTTATTGAGTATTAATTTATTGATGCTTTGTCATATTTTTCAAAGTTAAAAATGGCTTCATACCTTTTCCGACGGCAATAGGGGTTGTTGTGCAGGAATACGAAGTTGATCATTCTCATTATTCTGCGATAAATCTGCAGCAAATATCTTTAATTTGTCACAACGATACACTAAAAGAATTTCTAGCGCGGGCCATTCCGAAGTATGCATTCCAGGGTACAAACATCTAAGTTTTGGTAGGTCTTGAGTGTCAGAGTGGTGAGCTGTGGAAAGACAAAATAAGGGATCACTTGATCTGCTCTATTTTCAGAAATGATCTCCTGTAAATCCTCACAGAAGCATACTTCTAGGTGTTGGAGCTGCATAAGGTTTCCGATCATAGACGCTGAAAATATGTATTTTAATTTGTGACAACGCCACACAATCAATCGTGTTAAATTTTGAAAGCGAGGAAACATGACCGGAAGATGATTGTAGTGCCAAATCTTGTCAACATTAATTTCACATATCTCAAAGTTAGACAACGCAACCTAAAAAAATGATGAGTTTCTTGTTACATCCAATATGCATATGAGAAATTAATGCAAGTCAAAACAAATTTGTAACTGACAGATAAGTATGCAATCTAATTCATATTATTTGTTAAGAGCTTAATTAGTGAGTGCATGGGATTATTTTTCCCCCTTTTTTTCATTTTCTTTCAATTCTTTAAATGGTTTAATTATTTTCCACGTATGATATCAAAGACAACGCATGATAGAATAACATGTTATATATATATAAAGAAAATGTTAGCCTACACACCTTCTCGTTGAAAAGCAGAGTTGAAATATCCAAAGTGATTTCGCTGGAGCAATACATAGTCGTCGATTCCTCTAGCGACGCTTGTCTGTTCGGTGATGTTGAAGGAGTCTCCACCTCACGGCAAAAACTTGTAACCTCTGGAAGATTCCCCAGACTCAAAGATCTTAATTGAGCAAACTCTATCTTCTCAATTGCATTATCAACTTCTTCCCCTATTGCAAAAATCTCTTTCATCTTGCTGCAATTAATAACTGCAATTCTCTCAAGTCTTGGAACGCATTTTGTGGTAGAGAGCCAAAATATATTACTCAACTTATCACAACTATATGCTTCTATGGTTTTGAGCTTGTTGAAAGACTCTACTTTGAGCCGATCAATACATATCCTCTCCATGTTGATCAAATTGTGAAGGCCAAGTGACTCCAAAAAGGAAAGGCATCACAAGCGACCATTCTCCCTTGAATCGACGATACAAAATAAGTCAGGATTATTTTGAATGCCGAGAACCTTCAATTGCGAAAAGCCCTCCGGGTCCAAATTGAAAAGAACATTCTTGATACCTCGCAGCTTGTCCAACAATAAGTATTCAACGTTATTGATGCCCTGCAATTTCATGGAGCAAATGTCCGTAAAAGCAATCTTGAGCGTCAATGCTCTTAAAATCTTGCGATCACTGTCGGTCGAAAAGTGCGGCTGACTTTTAAACCAATGTTGTTCAACACTCATGGGATGCATGAATGACCCATTTCCAATAAATATTTTGAACCTCTCGAGCTTTCTGGCCAAAAAGCCTTCTGGTAAAATACTGTCATTTTTAAGGTCAATTTCTAGAGTTGTTAGCCGAGGTAAATGCATCAATTCTTCGAGGCTAGCATTACTTCTTTTGCTGTTGGCTCTTTCAACCTCCCATTCAATGAAGCAATTTCCCATATACAGCTCTTCTAATCGAGTTAAGCTTGATATGAGATTGGGCGCAATAAGTTTCAGATGGAAACAATTGGTTAAATCTAACAATCTCAACTTATTCAATTGACCTAGTTCTTCGGGCAACTGCATAATATCAGACATCAAAAAGCTAAGGGCTTCTAGATTCTTCAACTTCCCAATGATTGCTATGTCCCCCAACGCACTTTGATCCAGACATAGTGTGTGAAGATTTACTAGAAGATCAATTGAAGATGGAAAAGAGGAAAACTGCATTCGAGTAAAATCTAGAACTCTAAGCTTGTTCATCCCTGCAAAAAAGTTCTCAGGAATACTGATTTCAACAGAAGAATCTTTGAGAGAGATATATAAAAATTCAAGGTTTGAGCATTCTAATCCTTCAGGAAATTCAGGATTACTAGTATTTATTAAAGAGATAGCATTGCATTTTCCAAGTGCATCCTCATTTGGCCAGTCCCACACATCCTCATTATTCACCGAAAACACATGCTGGTGGCGGCATGCAATAGATATTGCGACATCGCGAACAACATCATGCATTGAAAATCGTTCATTACTATCACCCTCAGGCAACAAAGAAGAGTGTCTAAGTTCATGGACCAATGCATATAATTTTTCTCGTGCATCTTCCATCTTATTGACTCCTTTAAATATACCCAAACCCATGGAGTACTTAAACAAATCCAAATACGGCCACTGATTAGACTGCAGAGCAGAAAAATTTTCTTGAGTTGGTCACTATTTAAATGGTTGAAACTCAGCTCAATGCTTGAATAAGTCTCTGCAGACACTCCTTCGAAGTTTGCCATTGAAGGCGTTCGGAGTTCTCGCAAGGAATTCTTCCATTCATGCAGACTCTTGCTTCTCAGTGCCTTTGCCACTGTAGTCAAGGCAATGGGCAAACCTCCACATGCCCTGGCGACGTCTGCTGCTGTAGATTCCAACTCACGATTTTCAACATCATCACCGGCCATCATCATAAACAATCTCCAGGCTTCTTCTTCATTTAAATTGTTTATCAAAAAGTTATCTTTAGATCCCATTTTTAAGAGGACACTCCGATCTCTTGCTGTCAGCAGTAGCTTGCATCCTTTATGATCTTCTCCAGAAGGAATTCCAACAGTCTCCAAATCAAGGTGTTTCCAGATGTTATCTAAAACCACAAGGATCTTCTTCTCATTTCTCAATCGCTCAAATAGTCTACTTGCTCTTCGAGATTCAACTTCCTCGCGCAACTCCAGGCCCAACTTCTCGGCAATTTCCTGTTGAATCTTTTTTATGTCTGGAATTTGGGAAACCTCTGAAAAGACCACCATATCAAAGAGCTTGTCTTCCATAGCTTGCCTGGCGACCTTCTTCACCAGTGTCGTCTTTCCAATGCCGCCCATGCCGTACACCCCAATGATGCTGACATCAACATCGATCAATGCATTTTGTATAGCCTTCAAAGTAGAAAGTCTTGATTCAAAGGCCTCGTAGCCTTTGTGAGACTTAAGCCATATCTCCTCCGGAATGGTACGGTAGGAAATTCTATCATCAAATCTCTCAGCTTCTTCTCGGAGTTTAAAAAGGGCCTCCTTCTCTGTTTCTGCTTTCTTTCCATGCTGATAACGAGTAATCCAATTAGGAAACAGCCCCATGAGACATCGTTCATTTGCTTTCTCTCGTCTTGAATGAATTTGGCTGCCTGCTCAATGCTCTTTTTCGCATTAACCAGCCATTTCTCAACCTTCTCTTCAATCTTCTCACTTTTTCTTTCAGCCTCAGAAACTCTGCGCTGAATGCTTTCTCTTTCATCCTTCAGCCTATCGATTTCTGCCTTGAGATTCTCAAAGTTGGCAGCGGAGTTATACCAATAACTAAATTCGCGTTGTGCGTGAGGAGACAAGCAGTTTACAACTCCTGGAATAATGCTTTTCAAAATGTCCATTTTTGGGGGGAAGTGAACGAAATAGAAATAGAACAGGGTCAACGGCCGCACAATTGATAATCAAGGAGAAGCAAAACAAGGAAAAATTGAAAGAAGAAATTATATTTGTACCAAACAAGGGAAAATCAGTGTAACAGAAGAGAATCAAAGTGTTTTTGAGATCAGAAATTGAATCAAGAAAAGGGTAGCTTGATCCAATGAAAATGCAAAGAGCTGATGGCAAAAGGGAACAAAGCTAAATAAGAAAACGGCTTAGCACGAGCAGTGACCACGATAAACAGAAGCAAAGTGTGCATGAGATCAAAGGACGAAAATCAGGAGAGGTTTTCTTGATTGAGAATTGAAGGCAAAGAGTAGGAGCTGACGAATACGGGGATCAAGAGTTAAAAACTGCTTGTTGAGACTCGTAATCTGATAAAATTATTTCAATACTCGTGGGCGACTCCTTTTTAAACTACAGAAGGGGAAAAAAAATTATGAATTTCAATATATTAATTTTTATCCTAATTTGTGTTGAGACTCGTAATCTCCTCTCAATGATTAATTAGTAGATAATCTTTCTAACAAATATGTGTTGAATAGATATATTTCTTGACTATTAGTAGGTTAGATATTTTTTAGCATAGGAATGAAAGTACAAGTTGTGTCACATTAAAATAAAAATTTGACCTAAAAATATTGTTCTATGACCTTTTAATTATTTGTCAGCTAATAATTAAGTCATATAAAAAAATTAATAATCTGAATAAGTCTTTAAGTATTATAAATATTTTTAGATTTTTAATTATAATATCATTATTTAAAAATAATTGCTTGACTTACATTAGTAACATTACGATTGTCATAAAACATGTGATCCTCATCCAAAGACCAGGTGAACAACTCTTTGTCGAGCAGTCAAATATAAACGACAAATTACTAAGCAAGCAGAGCCAACAAATTCGTTTCAATTAAATAATCATCAAGCGATAATCTTCTTTTTCAGTAAAAATAGCGAGTGCAGAACAACTGTCAAGAGATAATCATTGTTTATGGAGCCATATATATTTTCGATTAAAATAGTTGATTGTGAATAATTGCCAGAATCCGTAAAAGTTGTTGAAAGGTCTACTATAATTAACAAGTGGAGACGCCAAAGGACGAAGAACCCCGGTAAGTTCGTTTATGAATTTAAAATGCTAAAGAATCTTGACACCAACGCTAATCTAACAAGTGTATATTTTTCTGTGGCCCTTGCCTCAACGTCATTCCGGCATTGCTCGGGGGTAGTTGATATACTGATTAAAATATGAATGAATTGGAATGCAATGAGTTGGAATTAAAATATGAAATGATAATTAATTAATTTATTTAAATGGTAAAAATTAAAATAAAAATAAATTATATCATTACTTAATGATTTTCGAGTAAGAATCAACATAAAAATTTGTAAATCTAAATTTAAACACATACCCCAAATTATATGCGGAAAATCGATAAACCAAGGTTGTTCTACTCATTTATGGTCGGAGGATGATCACAAAATTAGAAAATCTTCTCAATTCACGTTGCAAGAACCCTCTAAGCTTCTCTTGACTTAAATTTTCTCCAAATTACACTTTACTTATTTTTGCTTTGCTTATTTTTCTCTATGGATTTGCACTCTATTTATAGCATTCCAAGACTAGTGATCATCTTCTCAATGATCACTTAATAAACTTAAACAATTGTTGGAGTGATCATCTTCTTAATGATCACTTAATATCTTTCAATATAATATTATAAGATATTATAAAATTCTAACTCAAAATGATCACTTGCTCTTGGTCATGTATCCCTCATAGTGACCTCAAAATGATAGAACCTTATATATAAATATATAAATATATATTTACATACATATTTCCAACATTATTGATATATTTATTGTATCTTAAAATTACGATGACTTGTTGCAAATTATGAAAATATTCTTAATTTTTTTTATAATAATTATAATTTATTATAATATTTTGTTGGCCTAAACAACGATATAATCATTGATTTTGATGATAACAAACCACGTAGGGTACATTGGTAAATTTATTTCTCACACTCTCACAAGTTTTTTGAAGGGCAAAAATCATTCAAGTGAGATCAAGATCAAGATACTCAATGGATAATGGCAATCAAGGATGAATACTAAGGGTACTAGCTTAAGCAATCTTTATTGTTTTATTTCTTGTAAAGCCAATATAATTTAATGTATCCATTATTTAACATTTAAAAGCTCAAGATATTTTTATGACATTTCCAAATTAAATCATCATATTCTATAATATAAAAGTTTTAATGATTTTATAAAATTAGTTGCTTTTTTCAAATTATGGACTAAATTGAAAAGTTTTGAGAACTTTGAAATCAACCGATAATGTTTTAAATCCTAGAAATGGATCTATTTGTAGATATTTCAAATGTTTTGGGGCGTAGTATAATTTCAAAAAATTTGGGTCTAATCTATAAATTTTGGAACAGTAGAGGCTAATTACTTCAAGTTTAGAAACATTGCTGCTAACCGCTTAAATCAAGCGGCAATCTGCTTGAGCCAAAGTTTTCAAATTTCATTTGTAAATGTTACTTACCATATCAACATAGCGGCTAACCGCCTCATTTTAACGGCAGTCCAACGAGTCCCTAAAAAAAGCCAATAACTGCTATTTTGATTATTTAAACTATAAAATTCAAGTCAAACTCAAATCTAACAATTTTTTTCAATCTCAATTAAGCTAAAACTTATTCATATAACTGATCTTAAGCTTTCATTTTGCTTGTCTACATACACTAATCATTATTGAGCTATCATTTGCTTTTACACTCTTACAGAGAGTAATCTTTGTAATCTTCAATTAAATATCAAAATTGAGTGAGTATAAGTGTGGGAAACACTTGGGGAAAGAGGTGTGTGTATACATAACTACTTATAAAGGCTTATTGACACATTGGAAGTCAATTGTAAAATCGTGCAGCCCTAGAAGGTTTGGATAGTGGAATTCTCATGTTTGGTTTGCTTGGAGGCGTGGTCGTAGGTGAGTTTGCTGAACCATATAAAAATTCATGTGTTTGTTATCTTCTCCCTTATCTTTTTAATTTCATGCATTGTTAAATTTACCATTATTAAATTTCTTGATGCACTTGTTTAAATTGTAGTGTTTTTGTTAGTATAATTTTTAATACCTAATTCACCCCCTCTTGGGTTACTTAGCTAGAATTTCATTTAGTACAAGAGGAAGCTCTCTTGTTAGGACTTAACCATCAAGAGTAAAAGATCGGTGGTAACCCAAAACGATTCCACATTTGGGGAAGGTTAATCCCCTACTAGACCACCATTCTTTGATGGGAAAGATTATCTGTATTGGAAAACTAGGATGAGAATTTATTTGCAAGCATTAGATTATGAAATATAGGAAGTTGATTGTGATGGTTCATTTATGTCTACTGCTAAAAATGAAGAAGGGGAAGAAATTCTAAAACCTTCACAAGAATTGAATGAGTTGGAAAAGAGAAAAGCTTCTCTTAATTTCAAAGCCATGAATGCTTTGTTTTGTGCCTTAGATAAGAAAGAATTCTATAGAGTTTAAGGTTGTTCCAATGCTTATGAAATTTGGAAGAAACATAAAGTTGTCTATAAAGGTACAAATCAAGTCAAATAGTCTAAAATCAGTAGATATACTAGGCAATACGAATTGCTCTAAATGGAACAAAATGAGAGTGTTAATTCCATATACACTAGATTTACAGACATTGTAAACACTCTAGGAGCTCTTGGAAAGACCTTTTCAAATAGCGAGAAGGTAAAGAAAATCAATAGGTCTTTACCAAAAGAATAGAGACCTATGAAAATTGCCATTGAGGAAGCCAATGATACTTTATCTATTGATGAATTAATTAGTTCTGTAACGCCCAAATTTCATTTTTTTATTTTTTTAGTGGAATTTTTAAATGACATTATTGCCCTTATAAATAGGGATTATTTTTGCGGTAATTTTTGAAAGAGGGTTATTTTCCTAAATTCAATAGGGTTTCTTAAGATTCCCTATAAATTCATATTTTTCCCTTCCATAACCCTGAATTCACAATGTTTCTTCTTCTTCTCTGTTGCTCATTACGCTCTTACCCAAACCCTAGCCTCCCAACTTTTGTTTAGGAGAGAATTTAAGAAATTGATAAGTTTACTCTCCTTATCCCCCCACTAGATTTCCACCTACTCTAAGTAGGGTTTATATTGGTATGATTTTATATTATTATAGATTAAAATGCATGATTTACTATGTGTTTAGGCTTTGTTTAGGGTTTTGATTTATTATGAGTTTAGTTTATTAATCATTGATGTGTTGAGCACAGGAAAATTCGGGACAACATGAGTATTTCGAGTTTTAACCTATATTTTCTGAACGAGTTTTCTTAAGAAACTTATGTTCTGAGAACTAGACACGTAGGACTTCTTGAATAAATTTGATTTCATTAAATTCGACTTCGTTTTCAATTTTATATGTATTTTCGAAATAGAAACCACTGCACTGGAAAACTGCGATTCCAGTATTGCGATCGGATTCACAAGATTATTTGTACCACCTAATGAAATCGAAAACTTCTAACATTTTATGTGTAAGTTAATATATGTGTCTAGGATTCCCAGTTTTAATTTCATAATTTTCTGATTGGTAGTTTATTTTATAAAAATCACAGAACCCATTCTGTTTGGTTTAGGTTATGTGAAAACAGTTTCGAATTTGTTGAGAGATAAATACTTTTGAAAATGTTTTTGATATCGGATCCTCTTGAAACTTTTACATGGGGTACTCATGGATGTCCAGAATAGTCCCATAGAATTTTACGTCATTCTGAGTTTTAGATTAAGAGTTAAAATTCTGAGAATCAGACATGTACGGGGGTAAATTAGAAAATCAGATTTTTAGAATAAGTTATTGATAGTCATATTTTGTATTGGTTTAAGGTGTTGGAGGTGACTATGGCTCTTAGAAGCTTAGAGGAGTGTAGTTCAAATTCTTTTGTCAAGATAAGTAACTTCCTTCCTAGTATACTGGATATGTATAAGTACTTTGATATTATTATAAATATAAATGTTTTTACACTATTAAGAAAATTAAATGATTTTCGTAACAAAATCAGTTTATGGAAAAATGTTTTCAAACCTAAATTCCTTTTAACAAAGAATTTTATAAATGCTTTTTAAATATGTAAGTTATTTTGTTACATGACTATATTTTATGATTTTATCTGTAAAATAGGCTGCAAGCCTAAATTATTTTTATGGACTTTTATGAATTTGATACAAATGTTTTGTACTCATGTATAATTTCAGTTATTAATGATTGTATGGGATTCCTAATATTTTGGCTCATTGTCCATAGTTATTATGATTCTGATTCTGATCGTAATATACGATATATCTGTCTGGACCAGTACTGGGTTTCTGTTCTGAATGTTTACACGATATTCTGATTCTATCTGAGCCGGGTCACCGAGACTACAGGTGACACTATGTGACATGAGCTAGCTTTTTGTTTTGTATGAATGCGATATATGAATTGTTTTTGTAAGTGATCATGTTTTTGATATTCTGAATTACTACGAGTTTATGTTACTTTATCGTGATATGATGTTTTATGAAATTACGGATTATGATATATGTTCTAAATAAAAGGAGGCTTGCAATATTTTTGGGTATCGATAGGCCTAGTGTGTTAGGAATGGTTTTACTTACCGAGTTGACGGCTCACCCCTTGTCACTACTTTTTGCAGATTAAGTTACTTTTGAGAGGTGTGATTAGCATTGGAGTTAGAAATTTTTGTTTCCCTCTGCTATTGAATAAGAGGAGAGATAAACTCATGTTCCTTTTAGTTTATTTCTGTTGAGAACTTGTAATTTGGGTTTTGAAACTTTTGTTATTTTTATGTTTCTGGAAGATTACATAATGTTAGACGTGTGAACTTGTGGATTTATTTGATTAATAAATTTGAGGTATTCCAGTTTGAATTTATGAGTAAGGATTATAATTTGTAAGTAATCTCCTTCTTCACGTGCTCCGCATGTGTTAGATTTGGGGTGTTACAAGTTCACTTATTTTTTATGAAGAGGATTTGACAACTGAAAAAGGCAATGAAGACAAGAAGAAGAAGAGTGTTTCCTTAAAAGCATCAAGGTCTAAAAGTGACGACGAAAGTGAGATAAAAAATGAAGACATGGCTATGATAGCTGGAAAATTAAAAAAGTTTTTCAAGAAATCTACTGAGTGAACGAAATTCAAAAATCAGAAAGAGAAGAAGGAGGCAATTATTTGCTTTAAATGCAAGAAGCCTAGACACATAAAAGGAGGCAATTATTTGCTTTAAATGTAAGAAGCCTAGACACATAAAACTAGCATGTCTTCTTCTCAACAAATTAAAAAAGAAAGCTATGGTAGCAACATGGAATGATAGCGATGGGGAGACGATAGATGAAGAGTAGTCCCATGAAGTGTCAAATTTGGCACTTATGTTTATAAGAGATGAACTTGATGAGGTAAATAATCTTCCCTCTTATGTTGAGTTGTTTGAAGCATTCACTAAATTGCATAAAGATTTAAAGAAGATTGGAATGTAAAATGTTTCTCTTCGAAAATTAAATGTAGAACTTTTAAATGAGAATGACACTTTGAATAAAAAGATTAAGTGCCTAGAAGTATCTATGAAGATATTGCATCTTTTAAAGAAAAACAAAATGTCTCATCTAAGAATAAATGTTTACTTGTAAATGATTTGAAAAGAAAAATGAAAGATATTGCTTTAGAATTTGCTTAGTATTAGTCAATTGTGTGATAAGGGCTATAAAGTTATTTTTACGTAATAAAGGCTATAAAGTTATTTTTTATAAAATAAAATGTGTTATTAAAAATGTATGTGATGGCAAAGTTTTATTTGTTAGACAAAGATGTGTTAACGTATACACCATTGATATAGATAGTGCATCAACTCATGATAAATGTTTTTTCACATTACATGATGATAGTTGATTGTGACATGGAAGACTAGGTCATGCGAGTATGGATTTGATATTAATTTAGACATTGTTGACCAAACAGAAGGTTTTGGTTGGTAAATGCACTAGTGTTAATGCCAACAGCCCAAGGGGCTTTATGGTCCTCGGGGCAGAAATAGCATAATTATTAATTCTCCTCCAGTGAAAATCTTTATCTTGGGACAAATAATTACAAATTGACATTATAGCTGTGGAAATTTGGAGGTGTAATAACTAGAAAATAAAAATCTTAAGAGACTTTTTAAATAAAGAAGATATAACACCTTCAATTTGCTAAAAGTAATGGCATCATTTCTTATATGGATAATGGATGATTAGATTTTGTTTTTTGTTATCCGACGAAGGATATTCGGTTGTTCTTTATGTGTTCATAGGCAAGAGCATGAGCATATGCATGATTTGATATATGGTTCTTGCATTTTCTAATTAAGTGCTCTCTTTCTTTGCCTTCTTAGTTTTGAAAGAAAGATGTGAAGCAAAGCAAACCTAGTGAAATATATAGAGAAACAGAACCATCGGAGGAAAAACTAAATAACAGAACTACAATGGAACCAAACAAAATCAACTAAACCACAATAATCCACCATCTTTTGATACTTCTAAGAATTTTTTTAGTCAAATTAAGTTTCATGATAACACAAGTGGCTCCTCTACACACTTGCACTTGCTTGAATATTTGTGCCGACATTGTCATATCTGATAGTACTTCTTAGCCATTAGATATGTTGGAGTACTACAAAACAGAGTATTTGATGAAGTTTTGCTACTTTCATATCCTATTTTTTTGCATAACTAAATTCTTTATAAACACTAATTAGAAAGCAACAAATAATACAGTAGCTTGAATTTATATGCTTTTTTTTTATTATTTGATAATCTAGTTATGATCATATGTGATGATAAACTTAGCTAGTAGTTTTACATTTATTTTCGTAGTTTCCTTAGCGTTCACCATTTGATGAGTATATTACGGATTTTCAGATAAAGTGCATAATTAGATGAATGCTGAGGAACTGAAGTTTTGTTAATTGAAAACAAGAATAATAATGAAGGTAATTACGAAAACGAACAGTGCAGAAGGAGTCCCTGTAGTATTTGTCATGACCCAACCTAGACCTGGCAAGATATTGTCTGTTTTGGGCCTTAACAAGGCCCGCACGCGTTTCTTCCTAGGGTGCCCATACACTCCAAAACGCGTCTTGCCAATTAAGGTGTCTATCACCCCTTATAAACCCAGCATCTCTCCCGTGCTTTGCCGATGTGGAATTAGCCTAGGGTGTTACATTCACCCCCTCTTGGGGACTCAGCGTCCTCACTGAGATTTGCCCCACCATCGTTCAAGAGGACACGCAGAGCCACTCTGATACCATAATGTCATGACCCAACCTAGACCTGGTAAGATATTGTCCGCTTTGGAGGTTTGTTCCTGGGGCGCCCATACACCCCAAAACGCGTCTTGTAAATTAAGGTGTGGATCACCCCTTATACACCCAGCATCTCTCCCGTGCTTTGCCGATGTGGGATTCGCCAAGGGTGTCCCCTTAGCGACTCAGCGTCCTTGTTGAGGTTTCCCTCACCATCGCTCAAGAGGACACGCGGAGCCACTCTGATACCATAATGTCATGACCCAACCTAGACCTGGCAAGATATTGTCCGCTTTGGGCCTTAACAAGGCCCACACGGGTTTGTTCCTGGGGAGCCCATACACCCTAAAACGCGCCTTGCCAATTAAGGTGTGGATCACCCCTTATAAACCTAGCATCTCTCCCGTGCTTTGCCGATGTGGGATTAGCCTAGGGTGTTACATTCACCCCCCCTTAGGGACTCAGCGTTCTCTCAGAGGTTTGCCTCACCATCGCTCAAGAGGACACGCGGAGCTGCTCTGGTACAATAATGTCATGACCCAACCTAGACCTGGCAAGATATTGTTCGCTTTGGGCCTTAACAAGGCCCACACGGGTTTCTTCCTGGGGCGCCCATACACCCCAAAACGAGTCTTGTCAATTAAGGTGTGGATCATCCCTTATAAACCCAGCATCTCTCCCGTGCTTTGCTGATGTGGGATTAGCCTAGGGTGTTACATTTACCCCCCCTTGGGGACTCAGCGTCCTCGTTGAAGTTTGCCCCACCATCACTCAAGAAGACAAGTGGAGCCGCTCTGATACCATAATGTCATGACCCAACCTAGACCTGGCAAGATATTGTCCGCTTTGGGCTATAACAAGGCCCGCACCGGTTTGTTCCTGGGGCACCCATACACCCCAAAACGTGTCTTGCCAATTAAGGTGTGGATCACCCTTTATAAACCCAGCATCTCTTTCGTGCTTTGCCGATGTGGGATTAACCTAGGGTGTTACATTTAATGTCATGACCCGACCTATATCTGGCAAGATATTGTCTGCTTTGGGCCTTAACAAGGCCTGTACGGGTTTGTTCTTGGGGCACCCATACACCCCAAAACTCTTCTTGCCAATTAAGCTGTGGATCACCTCTTATAAACCTAGCATCTCTCCCGTGCTTTGCCTATGTGGGATTCACCTAGGGTGTTAAATACACCCCCTCTTAGGGACTCAGCGTCCTCGCTGAGGTTTGCCCCACCATCGCTCAAGAAGACATGCGGAGCCACTCTGATACCATAATGTCATGACCCAACCTAGACCTGGCAAAATATTGTCCGCTTTGGGCCTTAACAAGGCCTGTACGGGTTTCTTCCTAGGGCGCCCATACACCCCAAAACGCGTCCTTCCAATTAAGGTATGGATCACCCCTTATAAACCCATCATCTCTCCCATGCTTTGTAGATGTGGGATTCGCCTAGGGTGTTAAATACACCCCCCTTGGGGACTCAGCGTCCTCGCTGAGGTTTGCCCCACCATCGCTCAAGAGGACACGCGGAGCCGCTCTGATACCATAATGTCATGACCCAACCTAGACCTGACAAGATATTGTCCGCTTTGGGCCATAACAAGGCCCGCACGGGTTTGTTCCTGGGGCGCCCATACACCCAAAAACGCGGCTTGCCAATTAAGGTGTGGATCACCCCTTAAAAACCCAACATCTCTCCCGTACTTTGCCAATGTGGGATTTGCCTAGGGTGTTAAAAATAGAATAGTGACAACGACAACAATAACAGAAAATTACAAGATTGCTGATAAAATTTCATTTGCATGGATGTATGACAAAAATTCTGTGATTTAATGTGCGTTCATGCACGCAAGTCCTAACGTTCCCATGATCACAAATGAAACTGAAGATAAATCAGAACAACTACCAAACCTCTGACTGAAAATTCAAAAGAATTTATATTCAAAATGTCAAAATAAACAGGAATTTTATTGCATATATTACAAGAAGCAGTACACACCAATGGTAAATTGATACATCGTTTTTGAACTTAAGATAGTCAAATGAAAGAAAGACAGTGGAGGGTTAATGCAACACTTTCAAAGTTGCATGCACTGATACAGTAAAGTGAATACCCTCAGCATGTAAACTTAACTTCAAGGGATGGAGCACAAGTTTCACAGAAAAGTAGCTCTAATTCCTGATGCTGCAAACACAGAGGAGTGACCTCAATCTTCTTCATAACTGGGGAATTCTGTAATTATAGAGCACGACATTGAGCATGAACAAAAAAAAAAATTTATTTTCTACAATTTTCATATAACCTGACTAACCAAGATTAATTTTGTGCTAATGTATTAGGTCATTAATTCAAATGTTTTTACAGTCATCACTTTAGAAAGAAAAAAAAAACTAATTTCTCAATGTGAAATGACCCATAAAAAGTATTCTCATTTAAAAACTAAATTTGACGGACCCTCGATTAAAGCAGAAAAAAAGAAAGGAGATCTGAAGGCTTTCCACATGAAAATGTTGTCACTTTGAATGATATTTTCAAGGGATTTCATTCTAAAAATAAAATACCTGGGACCTTACTCTTCAAATTGACGGCTCGCCCAATACTAAACGCGTATGAGATCAGTACTGCGACAAGTAATGAGACGACCCCTCCAACAGCTGAAAATATAACTCGCATTCATTAATTTAAATTAAAATTCATAGTATGAAATTAAAACTAATGATTAATGAATTTTCGAGGAATTTAATAAGATTCTCATATATAAACGTGATAAAAAATTCACTCATCAATAACAAATATTCTAAAAGTTATCCGTACCTTTTCATGATGTAATTGTTGTATGATTGTGTTAAGGTCATTACTAGACCAACGCAGTTTGTCACCACTCCTTCCGCACCAGACGTTTACTCTCGGAGGCGTGCTTAATTCTCCTTTGGTGAAAATCTTCATCTTGGGACAACCAATCACAGTAAGATATTCCAAAGATGGGAATTTGAATGCGTAATTACTAGAGGAGAAGCTTGTGAGACTATCTAAATCATACAGGGACAACATAGTCAGTTTGCTAAAAACAATCTCTTCTTTTAAATTTCCTGTTTCATCTTCGTCGCATACTACGACTTCTGTCATTGCTGTGCATCCATAGACCCTCAATGATACGAGCCGCTCTAGACTTTTTGCTGTGGAGCATGTTACTAAGTTCATCAGTTTCTTGCAAGCAAAAACTTGCAGGCGTGTGAGATTCCGAAAATATACCGATGATGGTGGCAATAGAATTAACAGATTTTGACAGTGATATGCTCTTAGAATTTCAAGATGTTGAAAAATGAAGTCCGGCTGTTTGGAATCGCGTTTCCACAGTTGCTGCAGATGATTAAGTCTGGTCAGGTGTAGCTTTTTTATCAGTACCATCTTCCTCGCATGTGTCTCCAAATATCCTTCATTTGAAAATACCACTTCGTACGAACAATCCGACAGGAAGAGATGTTCCAGATTGTGAAACCTCTCAAGTACACCAAGTGGAAAGCGAGCTAAGTCATCATCCCCAACCCGTAGTAGTTTAAGATTGCCAAAAAGGTGTTGTGGGAAATCTTCTTGCAAAATCATCGTGATGTCTTTTCCACTTAATGCCAGTTCCTCCAAGTTGGGTAAGATCTGATCATCATCAAGCACAAATTATTATCTTAGCACATTGATCCCTAATTCCAGACTGGAAAAATTCATTCTGTAATCAAAGTTTCAATGATCTAACAAATATATATATATATATATATATATATATATATATATATGTAGGTATTTATTAAAATTTCTGGTCTGTGAGTAAGAAACAACAAAGACAACTGATAAAAAATCTAAAATTTGGTTTCATACCTTCTTGAACGAGAATAGGGGCTGTTGTGCCGGAACACCAAATTGATCATTCTCGTCATTCTGGGATAATGTTATTTTATCACAATTACACGCCACCAAAGTTTTTAGGGCTGGCCATTCCGAAGTATGCATTCCAGGGTATAAACATCTAAGTTCTGGTACAGCGTCGAGTTTCAGAGTGGTCACCCGTGGAAAGACAAAATAAGCAGTCACATGATCTGTTCTGTCTTCAGAAATGATTTCTTGTAAACTCTTACATAACCGTATCTCCAGGTGTTGGAGGTGCTCAAGGCTTTGGATCGTTGAAGCTGAAAATATGTATTTTAATTTGTCACAGCCCCACACTATCAATCGCGTCAAACTTTGAAAGCAAGGAATCATGGCCGGAAGTTGATTGTAATGCCAAATCTCGTCGACATTAATAGCATTCAGCTCCAAAGCCTCCAAATTTGGCAACACTACCTAAAGATAATTTTGTAGTTAGATCCAATATCCATATGAGAAGCGCTTACTGAGAGCTTAATTAGTGAGTGTATGAGATTTTTTTTCTTTTTCTCTAAATGATTTAATTTTTTTGCACATAGGGCATCAAATGCGGGTGCATGCTAGAACAAAAGGATTTAAAAAAAAAAAAAAGAATGCATTAGCCTACGCACCTTCTCGTTGAAAAGCATAGTTGAAGTATCCGAACTGATCTCGTTGGAACTAGCTGTCAATTCCTCTTGCGACTCTTGTCTGTTTGGTGATGTGGAAGGATTCTTCACTTCACGGCAAAACCTTGTAACCTTTGGAAGCTTTCCCAGACTCAAAGATCTTAATTGACCAAACTCTATCTCCTCATCAACATCAGCATCAGCTTCTCCTCCAGTTGCAAAAATCTCTTCCATGCTGCTGCAATTGATAACTGCAATCCTCTCAAGTCTTGGAAGGCATTTTGTACTACTAGAGAGCCAGAAGATATTACTCAACTCATCACAATTTTCCACTTTTATGGTTTTGAGTTCCTTGAAGGACTCGTTTTTGAGTCGATCAATACATATCCTCTCCATATTGATCAAATTGTGAAGAGTAAGGGACTCCAAAAGAGTAAAGGACACACAGGGTTCTCTCTCCATTGAATCGACGATACACAGGAAGTCCGGATTATTTTGAACATGGAGATGCTTCAATTGTGAAAAGCCCTCAGTGTCCAATTCTAAAACAACATTCTTGATTTCTTGCAACTTATCCAAACATAAGTATTCAACGTTATTGATGCCCTGCAACTTCTCGGGGCAAATGGCCATAGAATCAAGCTTGAGCTTCAATGTTCTTAAACTCTCATGATTACTGATCATAAAGTGCTGCCGACATTCAAACCAATCATTCCCAATAACCTTGGTGGTAGACTCGAATGATGCATCTCCTATTGATATATCAAACCTTTCCAGCGTTTTGGAAAAAAAGCCATCCGGTAATATGCTATCATTTTTAACATCTATTTTTAAGGTGGTCAGTCGCCTCAAATGCATCAATTCGTTGAGGCTGGCGTTACTTATTTCACTATTGGCTTTTCTCACTTCCCATTCAATAGAGCAGTTACCCATATACAGTTCTTCCAATCGATTGAAGCTTGACAAGATATTGGGCCCAATATATTTTAGTTGCAAGCAATCTGTTAAATCTAGCATCCTTAACTTAGACAGTTGACCTAGTTCGTCAGGCAACTGTACAATATCAGAACTTTTAAAGCTAAGGATTTCTAGATTCTTCAACTTTCCAATTATGGCTATGTCTCCCAACATGCTTGTTTCTAGACACACTGTTTGAAGATTTGCTAGAAGACCGATTGAAGATGGCAATGAAACTAATCGCACTCTTGTCAAATATACAACTCGAAGCTTTTTCATCCCTTTGAAAAAGTTGTCAGGAATATTGACCTCGGCAAAAGTGATTTTGGGATCAATATATAAAAATTCAAGTTGCGAACATTCGAATTCCTCAGAAACTTCATGAATGCTACTATTTAGTAAAGAGATTGCATAGCATTTTTTAAGTGCATCCTCATCTGGCCACTCCCACACAGCCTCATTTCTCACCAAGAAAACATGTTGGTCTCGACATGCAAGTGATATGGCGACATCCCAGACGACATCATGCATAGAGAATGTTTCATTACAATCAACCTCGTGCAACAAACAACAGTCTCTGAGTTCATGGACCAATGCATATAATTTGTTACGTGCATCTTCCATCTTATTGACTCCATAAAATATGCCTAAACCCACAGAGTATCTAAGCAAGTCTATAAGATAAAAACTGTTGCCTATTAGACTGCAGAGTAAAGAAATTTTGAGTTGCTCACCTTTTAAATACTTGAAACTCAGTTCAATACTTGAATAAGTTTCTGCAGTCACACCTTCGAAGTTTACCACTGAAGCCGTTTGGAGTTCTCGCAAGGCATTCTGCCACTCATGCAGACTCTTGTTTCTCAATGCCCTCGCTACTGTAGTCAAGGCAATGGGCAAACCTCCACATGCCTGGGCTACATTAATTGCTGTTGGCTTGAACTTACAATTTTCAACATCATCCCCATTCATTATCTTAAACAATCTCCAAGCTTCTTCTTCATTTAGTTTGCCAATCGAGAAGTTATCTTTGGAGCCCATACTTAATAAAACATTATTGTCTCTTGCTGTCAGCAATAGTGTACATCCTTCATGATCATTTCCGAAAGGAATTCCAACCGTATCCAAATCAAGATGTTTCCAGATATTATCTAGAATCACAAGAATCTTATTCTCATTCTTCAACCGTTCATACAGCCTGCTAGCTCGTCTATATTCAGCTTCATTGGACAACTCCAGACCTAACTTCTCTGCAATTTCCCCTTGAATCTTTTTTATGTCTGGAGTTTGTGAGACCTCTGAAAAAACCACACGATCAAACAGCTTCTTTTCCCTGGCTTGCCTAGCAAACTCCTTCACCAGTGTCGTCTTTCCAATGCCGCCCATGCCGTACACCCCAATAATGCTGACATTCGCATCAGTCGACGCATTTTGTATAGACTTCAGAGTAGAAACTCTTGATTCCAAGGCCTCGTAACCTTTGTTAGACTTAAGCCATATCTCCTCCGGAATGGTACGGTGGGAAACGATTTCAAACTTCTCAACTTCTTCTCCAAGTTCAACAAGGGCCTTCACCTCTGTCTCTGCTTTCTTGCTAAGCTGATAGCGGGTCTTCAAATTAGGACACAAGCCCTTGAGACAGCGCTTATTTGTTGACTCCTCATTTTCAATGAATTTGGCTGCCCGGTCAATGATGCCATTCGCACCAACCAGCCACTTCTCAACCTTCTCTTCAATCTCTTCCCCTTTTTCTTTCGCCTCTGAAACTCTACGCTGGATGCTTGCACGTTCAACCTTCAACTTCTCCATTTCCGCCTTGAGATTCTCAAGGTTGGCATCGTAGTTCCGCTTACGCAAATAAACAAGTTGGCGTTCAGTTGGAGGAGCCAAGCATTTTACAAGTTCCAAAACGAGAGTAACAATGATTTCCAGCATCTTGAATCCTGACAACAATGTAGAAGTGAAGAAGGCCAAAGGAAAGTAAAAACAGAGAGACAGCGATACGACGAGCAGTTGTGGAGCTAAAAATAAATAACGAACAAACAGAAGCAAAGTGTTTTTCGAATGAGAAGAAGGAAGCAAGAAAAGGGTTTCCATTTAGATTAAGAATAAATGTTAAGAGCTAAAAAAGCTGATGGGTATAGAATAAGAAATGTTTAAGAGAATGAGGGAGCTATTAAGGCTCTGGAGTGACCAAACGTAAATAAGTTTTTCTTAACCTTTTGTCATACGTGTAAATAAATTAATATAATTAATTTTATATTTTTATTCAATAAATATTAATTATATTTTTTCAAAATTAGTAAAAGGAATAATTAACTACTGAATCCAAATCCTAAACTAAATGGTTAGATAAAAATAAGGGAATGAAAAGAGTAATGGCAGATTAATGAGAAAGTGATTGATTAATTTATGAGGCCAATTAACGAAACGACAGATCTGGTTTCCATGTTTGTAATTTAAGAGTATGAGTACGAGGTGAACCGACGAGTCAGGCAAATAGAAAGAGAAATTACTAAAACAAGAACCAGTAACTTTTACTCACGCGTGGGCTAATAATGTATTGAGATTGTGCAGAGTAATATAAAACCTTAAAACTAGTATAATAAATTTGTCATCAAGTTTTAGCTTTCTTCTTCAACCAATTACAGCACTATATTGAGCTCTGTGTTTCTTTTTTTAAATTATTCAAAAGATCTCTGTCATTAGTTTTCAATGATAAAAATTATATTTTTATCTCATATAATATAAAATTTTAAAAAAAATCAAACATATTATAGGTCCGGCATCATAAAGTGCGGGAAACGTCTGGGAAAACTTTAAAACCGCGGGGTTTTAAAGGCTTAAAACTTAAAGTGCTTAAACCGCACGGTTTATGCGTTTTCCCGGACGTTCCCGCACTTTAAAATTCTAAATTTATACATTTCTATTATTAACAATATCATCACCAACCATAATCTACCTATACATAAACTAAACATAACACATACATATAACTATATACATACCGAATCAGGAAAACAATGAAAGCTACACGTATCCGGCTCTACAATTCCTTGTTGATACCCTTGTGCTTCTGAAATAATCAAACAATTATAACAATTAGCTTAGGCTCAACTTTACCCCTTTTTTTGGAAAACTTAACTATAAATAAAGTACACAAATCTCTAAATTAACTTAGTCCCAATGAAATTCAGCATATATAAAGATAGAATTATAGAAATCTTACTACCTTTTATGAGAAATCTAACTTATATATTTGAGACCCCTCCCTCTAAGCACGCGCTTCCTCTCTCTGTACACTTTCCATCTTTAAATTCTCCTTCATGAAGTTTACCTAAATGATTTTAGCATTCTCCCAGTTTCTTTAGCATTTTTCTCCGTGAAAATAGGTGAAAAAAGAGAAAGTGATTTGATTATTTTAATGTATGATTATTTTAAAAGAGAATTATTTTAAATTCTCCGTGAAATTCTCCTTTTATGAGAAATCCAACTCTTTGTCGAGTCAGTCAAATATAATAGACAAATTACTAAACCAAGCAGGAAAATAAACAACGAGCGAAACACAGAGAGAGTGGAAAAACAAAAAAAAAAAAAAAAGCGAAACTGGCATAGAAATGAAAGAAAGAGTAAAAACTGTTATGGATCTGGCGAGAAGATGGAAACAAGGAAAAGGTTTCTAGTTCGAGAACTGATTTAATTAATATAAGGAATGATTTAGATAATAGAGGCCAAGGGAACCAAGTATTGACCAGAAGAAGGACGAAAAAAATATTGACTGGTAATGGAGATGGAAAAAATGAAGATATCTTGACACGGTAGAACTACAAGGGCTTAGATATGGAACACAGAGACAACAGCAGGCCACAACTAGATTGCGAGCGGAGAGACTAATTAACAAAGACTGAAGATTACAACAAAACAGATGCCAAGAGAAAACTTGATCCAGTGAAATTCAAGAGAGTTGACAGCAAAAGGGAGCAAAGATTAATAACAAAACAACAGTGACTACAATGAACAAAAGCATATGCGTTTCTTGATTGAGAATGAGTGCAAAGACTGATCCTTAATCAATAAAATATCTAACAAAATCTTCACCGACAGTTTGAGACATTATTCCACAGCGTCAATAACAATCCAGTCAAATGCTGCCATGATTCTCGAACAGTCCATATCCAACACTTGCACGAAGATTCCAAGAAGTTGCATGGCTGCCGGCTTTTAAATGCTTGGCTTATTGCGTCGATGATACACCAAACAGAGCAGTCCGGGTAATTGCCAAAACTTGGAACTAAACAGTAGCTTACTCAGAAAATCAAACGCCAGTACCGGTAAAATGACCGATAAAAATATAAAGAAATAAAAATTTTAAAGTTTTACTTCATTGCTTTTTTAATCTTATTACTATTTCTCCCTACACTTCTAAAGAAACCAAAGCTTTAAAAGAAATCAGCCAAATCACGAAGATTGAAAAGTAAACCCATGGTTTTAGATTTTTATTTTATTTTTTTAGATAATAGATATTATTTTGATGAATTTTTTAATATTAGAATAATGTTAGGAATTCCAATAGTAAAATTCTAATTTGAGACCCAATTGTTATGTGTCATTTTTTTATTGGATAATAAATTTCATAACTAGTAAAATTTATATTTCGATCATCTAATAAATAACTACCATATCAGTTGGGACTCAATTATTAGGATCCTTAACATTGCTCTTAGTATTAAATTGGACATCTTAGCTAAATCAAATTAAAAATCAAATTAGATTTTAGGCTTTTATTCAACATCTCTTTTTTTTTTTTTGGTCTATTTGAAGTGAACGAAATAAAAATACAACAGGGTCAACGACTGGGCAATTGATAGTCAAGTAGAAGCAAACCAAGTCTAAATGGGAAACAGAAATGATATTTGTGCAAAACAAGGAGAAAATCAGTGTAATAGAAGAGAATCAAAGTGCTTTTGAGATCAGAAATTGAAGCAAGAAAAGGGTCACTTGATCCAATGAAAATGCTAAGAGCTGATGGCAGAGGGGAACAAAGTTAAATAAGAGTACAGCTAGCACTAGCAGCGACCACAACAAACAGGAAATTTGAGATGGATCTGCAATATTCTGCCTTTCTTTATGCTTTAACAAATATTGCTCTATCGAAAAAAATATTGTGCTTTTTTATTATTGGAGTCACAAAAGACCCACACAATATAGCAAGTGACTAGGAATAGGAATATATAACTCTCTCAAATTCTCACTCTAGCTTTTAATTGTCACTCAAAACCCAGACAGCTTAAGCAAATAAGAGATGACAGCGTCTGGTTGTCATACATGTCTTTTAGTTTCCGGATGACATGTCGTACACTTGTTCTGCAAACCAACACGAAATGTCGTACTCTTTGTTTTGAGATCATATTTCAAACTCTTCATGTTACGAATGAAATATAAACTACAATCATCAAAATATTTAGTGTTTGTTTGGTAATGTAAAGTCATAGTTGTTGTGATTTGAAATTAATTCTGTAAAATAAAAGGAATTGGGTTATTGTTCGTCATATTTTGGCAATATTGCCTAGCCGTGACTACTTATTAAATATTAAAAAATGAATTTATATTTATTGAGTATCAAAAATAAATAAACAAACAAAAATAAACGGAAAAAATTATACATTACGTAAAATAATAAGGACAATATCAATATTTCACACTCTATAATTGAGTGATGTGTTATTCAAACGGAGCCTTAAATATCATAGTTATTGCGCTGATGACTTATAATTGCCAAACTTGACATATGGGTAATCATGCATTATAAGGTGCTGATTTCTTACGATCGGAACCTTATTTTTCATTTACAAATAAATAAATGATGTGACTTACCCGGTGGCGGGTCTTTTGCGCCATTTGCGCATTTCGCTGAATAGTTGATTGTAGCAGGAACATTCCTGGAGTTGCCATTTGCCAATGCTACTGACATTTTCAAACTCGGAAAACCCTTCAATCAATCTTTTAGTGGTAGGCTCTGGTAGCTTGGCTTGATTATGACATATGATTATTTGATAATAAAGTTAGAGGATGTATTAATATAAAAATTATTTATCGGTGTTGAAATTATCTCATTAATAATAGTATGAAAAGTTAATTATTAAGAAACACATAATAGTAGTTAATTGGTGTAATATTATTGAGATTCTGGAAATAGTTTTATATCATAACTTTGTAGGTGTATAATTACTCATTAAATTAATACAATTATTTAAAAAAATTCAGTTGGAAAAAATAAATTATATTATTTTTACGTCAAATAATCTTTAAATTAACTCAAAATAAAATCAAGCTCAGAATGAAAAATTTAAACTAATGCTACTGTATCAGAGGATTTTCTTTTTTTCTCCGAAGTTTCACTAGAAAATTATTGATATATAGCTTTGTTGAGAATTGAGATCATTTCATTTACAAATAAATAAATGACGTGACTTACCCGGTGGCGGGTCTTTTGTGCCGTTTGCGCATTTCACTGAATAGTTGATTGTAGCAGGAACATTCCTGGAGTTGCCATTTGCCAATGCTACTGACATTTTCAAACTCGGAAAACCCTTCAATCAATCTTTTAGTGGTAGGCTCTGGTAGCTTGGCTTGATTGTGACATATGATTATTTGATAATAAAGTTAGAGGATGTATTAATATAAAAATTATTTATCGGTGTTGAAATTATCTCATTAATAAGGGTCCAGCTGTGGTACCACAGTTGCACGGTACCACAGCTAGATCCAATCGTTGGATCCAGTCAATAATTGTTCTTTCTCTAGATCCAACGGTTGGATAGAACTGTGGTACCGTGCAACTGTGGTACCACAGTTCTATCCCATTAATAATAGTATGAAAAGTTAATTATTAAGAAACACATAATAGTAGTTAATTGGTGTAATATTATTGAGATTCTGGAAATAGTTTTATATCATAACTTTGTAGGTGTATAATTACTCATTAAATTAATACAATTATTTAAAAAAATTCAGTTGGAAAAAATAAATTATATTATTTTTTACGTCAAATAATCTTTAAATTAACTCAAAATAAAATCAAGCTCAGAATGAAAAATTTAAACTAATGCTACTGTATCAGAGGATTTTCTTTTTTTCTCCGAAGTTTCACTAGAAAATTATTGATATATAGCTTTGTTGAGAATTGAGATCATTTCAGTTCAGAAGACAAATAATTGAAAGACTAAACTAAATAGAGACCGGCGAACAACTTTGTACATGAAAGTTAAAAAATTAAGGTTATGAGTTGGTATTGAGCTTCTGTCTTAAACAACTTTGCTGTCATTGTTTATTATTTTTGGCAATATTGCCCGGCCGTGACTGTTTAGTAAATATTAAGAAATAAATTTATATTTATTAAGTATCAAAAATAAATAAACAAACAAAAACACAAGGAAAAATTTATACTTTACGTAAAATAATGAGGACAATATCAATAGTTCACACTCTATAATTGAGTGATGTGTGGCATCTTAATTGCCCAACTGCCACACATTGGTTCCAAACGGAGACTTAAATATCAGAAAAATGCTAAGTTATTGCGATGATGACTTACAATCGCCAAACTTGACATATGGGTAATCGTGCATTTCTTATGATCAGAACCGTATTTTTCATTCACAAATAAATTAATGATGTGAGTTAACAGTTGACGGGGTCCTTTGTGCCATTTGGGCATTTCAATGAATGGTTGATTGTCGCAGGAAGATTCCCGGAAGTAGCCATTTTCCAATGCTACTAACATTTCCAAACTTGGAAAACCCTTTAATCAATCTCTTAGTACTAGGCTGTGGTAGCTTGGTTTGATTATGATTTATAATCATTTGATAATAAAACTAGAGGATGTGTTAATAAAAAATTTGTTTATTGGTGTTGAAGTTAATTATCTCATTAATAATAGTATAAAAAGTTAATTATTAAGAAACACATAGCAGTAGTTAATTGGTGTCATATTATTAGGATTTTGGGATATAATTTTATATCATAACTTTGTAAGTGTATAATTACTCATTAAATTAACAAAATTATTTAAAAATATTTATTTGGAAAAAATAAATTATATTCTTTTTATCTCAAATGATGTATAAATTAACTCAAAACATAATCAAGCTGAGAATTAAAATAATGCCACTGTATGAGAGGATTTTCATTTTTTCCCGAAGTTTCACTAGCAAATCATTGATATATAGCTTTTTTCAGATCATCTCAGTTCAAACGACAAATAATTGAAAGACTAAACTAAATAGACCTGCCAAAAGCTTTGTACAAGAGAGTTCAAAAATTAAGGTCATGGTATTGAGGTGTTCTATCTTGAAAAGTACAGTATAGTAATAAAATAAAAATTATTAGTCTTTCGTAAGATATGACTTTTAAATAATAATTTTCAAAAAATACAAAAAATATTTATAAATTACTTCTGTAGTGAGGAGACCCTCACTTTGTTAAACTGAAAACATCAATAATATACAGTATATATATATATATATATATATATATATATATATATATATTAACACATTAAAAATTGTATTTTTTTTTATCTATTGGTGTATTAAAATATGTGTTGTTTAGTTAGTGACATCATCACTTTATTAAAATGAGAATGTCGTCACTAGAGAATCATCAAATATACATATATAAAAAGTGCTTCTCTCCAAGACCTAGACTTTCTTAAAATTTCAGAAAGTAAATATATTTTATATGGTATAATAGTGTAATTACATCACACTATTATACCATATAGAGAAATAGTTTTTCGAACTTTAATAAAGTTGAAGATTATAGAATGAATGATTTATATATATTATAAATTTTTATCATAAAGCGGAGGACAAAATTAACATATTTTTCAAAGTATAATAAGTATTCACCAAATAATTTAACATCATATTTTCTCCTAACTAGTATAGTAAATGCGACCTAGGAGGTACGTTCAAAGCATTTCATAAGTTAGTTGTTCGCTCCAAATTCAGTCACAGACAAGGAGCCTTTTTTGAGAATATAAAGCATCATCTTCACATGAATTTTCTAGCAAAGGTTTCAGATCCAAATTGTTGTTCCAGATTAGTCCAAAGCTCAAGTGAGGTTTGAGAGTTTACCATAAGACTAAAGATCTCGATACTGATGGATGACATCAGCCAGCTCAACAACAATTGATCCTTTCTCTTCCCCGAAGTGAATGCTGGATTGATCTGTGCTTCCGCTGTTGAATCTTCAATTTCAGTAAAATGAAACTGATTAGGACATAGTTTTGATCCATCAAGTAGATCTTCTGGTCCATTGGCACGGACTGAAGACAAGATCTGTGATTTCCAGATCGTATAATTCGACCGATACAGTTTGATTGGTGAAGTGAAAGTAAACGAGGAAACAGAGAAGTTTGTATTCTGATTTGAGCTCTACGAAGCCATGAGAATTGATAGCTCAGGCTCGGATATCAAGTTAAAGTTTCTAATCTGTTTGGTAATTAAGAAAATCAGAGAAAATGAAAGAAAGAACAGAGATCATCTAAGAGCTGGATTTGATGAATAAATCTGAATCATGCATTCTTTAGCTGATTACAAATGTATTTATGCGAGATTCCTGAGCATTTCAGATTCCATATGCTTGAGCTAAGCACCTGAGAGTTGAGCAGTGTGCACTAACAAACTGCTAACAAAATAACTAACTTATGCCAGCTCAGATTACACGTCAGTAACTCTAACTATCTTGCTTAAAAACTGAAACAATAACTAAACATTTTAACTATCTCAACAATCCCAATAATTTCTCCATTTGTGTATTTCTTGAATCATAATCAAATGGGTAAATGTTGCAACTATTTTTTTAGATATTTTCACTTTGGGCTGTTAGGCCTAGGAAGTACGGGGGTCTGAGTTACTCAACTGAAAATGTCGGCCAAGTTCTTGCCATCTCAGGTGCAAAACTGATACTTGCGTTCCCCATTTATCCTTATTACGAAACTGAAAATGTTACTCGTTCCTCTTAACTTCTTTTCTCATGCATCAACCCCACAAAACTGAAACAATAACTAACCATTTTAACCATCTTAGCTATAGGCCAAGTTCTTGCCATCTCAGAACATATCGTACTGCGTCAAGAGAGATGACGACTCCAACAGCTGAAAATTAATTCTCTCATTCATTAATTTAGAGTAAAATTTGTAAATGTAGGCGCTTGCACATAGAGATTTGCAAGGGGAGCGAGAGATTCAATAGCAGCAATTTAATTTGACAAGACGTTCACTGAAAAATGAAATTAAAAACTAACGATCAATGAATTTTTTATATTCTCCTACTCTTGTGGAAATGTCAACTCTAAACAGGTCAGTTTCAAGAATCTTTATCTGAAGGTTAATTGGCAGAGCAGAAACTTGCGACGTTTTCCATTTGCTGAAAACGATCTCTTGTTTTGAATTTAAATTTGGAGCTGCATCTTCTTCTTCGTCACCTATTACCACCTCTGTCATTGCCCTGCATCCAGCTACCTTCACTGATACGAGCCGCAGTAGACTTTTTCCTGCAGTGGATGTTACAATTCTTGGCAATCGAAAACCAGCAGTTCTGTTAGATTCCCAAAAGATATAGATGGCCATGGCAATAGACTTAAAAGATTTTTACATGCAGTAATATACTCTTAGAATTTCAAGATATTGAAAATGCAGTCCAGTTTGGAGTTGCTTCAGATGATTAAATCTGGACGGGATTAACCATTTTATCAGTGCCAACTTCCCCACTTGTTTCTACCAGTATCGGGCTTCATTTGAGAATATCTCTTTGTATGAACTATAACCCAGTAGGAGATATTCCCCAAAAAAAAAAAAAAAAAAAAGACCTTATTTCAAATGATGCACTGGTGTCTGGAGAAGAGTTACCTGAATCTTCATCAGTATCCAGACATTCTACAATCACAGAGTAAAAAATTTTGACAGGAACAACAGATAAAATACTGTTCTTCTATACTTTTCATAAAACTAGATCAAATTAGTCCCTTTCGTGGTTTGTGAAAACTTGATTTTTATGAATATGCCATCCAATGTTTTCAAACAATATTTCCACAATACAGTTTTCCATAGGGAAGAGTTTTGCTTTGATGGTTTAAGGATTTGTTCCAGGCATAATGCTCTGATTAGTTTTTGTTTATTTTTAATTTTTTTCAATTTTTTATCCGATGAATAATTTTCAGCTGTTCTTAATTATGTTTTCCCAGTGAAGAGCATTTTCGAAGTACTTCCTCTGCCTTTTAAGTTTCCAAAGAAAGATAGGTGTCAAGCAAACCAAACCAAATAAACAAACAGAGCACAAACTAAAAGAACAGAACAACAATGATGACAATAAATAATTGGCAGAGAAAGACAAGAAAAAAGTATACACGTTTTCAAGGAATTATAAAATATGAAGGGTTTTAATCAAATTTCATTATAAAAAGTATGGATGGAATTATAAAATTTTAGAAAATAAGGGGAACTATCCAAAAAAAAAAACTCAAATTAAACTCGATTAAAAGACATTCAATGATGCAAAATCGGTCCATAAAAGTCTGAACGAATATTAAAATTGCATTCCAAATTTAACAGTAAAACCGAGTGACCCATTTTAAATAATTCAGATGAAATTGCGAAACAAGCCATGAGATCAAATAAATGAAATAAAAATTCATTACCAGTTGAGACTTTCTTCTAAAAATTCACAACTCCCAAGTCATAAGAAGCCTATGATATTAGTACTGGGTAGAGAACGACGTCGGCACCTCCAACAGCTGAAAATAAAATTCTTATTCGTCATTTTAAACTTACTTTATAACAAACATCTTATCTATATTTTATTAAATGAAGCAAATTGTGTAAATTTTTCCGTGGGAGATAGCGAGTAGTATGTATATCCGTACCTGTTCAGCCTGTAATTGTTGTATGGTTGTGTTGAGATCATTATTGGCCCAAAGCCATTGATCCGCTGTCTCTCCATACACGACATTTACTCTCGCAGGCGTGATTGACTCTTCTGTAGTGAAAATCTTCATCTTGGGACAACCAATCACCCACAACATTTGCATAGATGGGAATTTGAAGGTGTAATTGGCAGTGCTGAAACTTGTGAGGCTATCTAAATCACGCAGTTCCAACGTCTTCAATTTGCGAAAAACAATCTCTTCTTTTTCAACTCCATCTTTGTCATATGTTGCCACCTCTGTCATTGCTCTGCATCCATATACTTGCACTGTGACGAGTTGCGCTAGATCTTTGGCTGTGGAGGATGTTACTATGTGTAACAATTTCTTGCAACCGAAAGCCACCAGAGTTGTTAGGTTCTGAAAAGATACCGATGATGATGGCAATAGACTTAACAGATTTTGACAGTAATGCACTTTTAGAATTTCAAGATGTTGAAAAATGGAGTCAAGTTTGTAGTCTTGTTTACACAGCTGCTTCAGATGATTAAGGTAGGCCAGCTGTATACATTTTATCGCTGCCAACTTCCCCACAGGTTTCTCTAAGCAGCCTTCCAGCGAAAATACCTCTTCGTGGAATGAAAAATAACACAGTGTGAGCATTTCGAGATTGTGAAATCTCTCAAGTACATTCCAGATTGGAAAACAAGCTGAGTCATCGCCAACAATCTCTAGTTGTTTAAGACTGCCAAAAAGGTGTTGGGGGAAATCGGCCTGCAAAATCATCTTCACGTCTTTGCTGCTTAGTGATAGCTCCGTCAAGTTGGGTAAGATCTGATGATCAATCATAATAACTAGTGAGGTCAATTGATGTTCTCTCAAATGATTTTGAGTAATCTAATCACAGGCAGTGACTTTATAGTAATTCTGTTATATTATATTTTACCCAAAAAAAAAGGAATTAGTGATAAAATTGAGTATATAATTTTTTATATGTTAATTTTAGAGGTAAAAAAGAAATTAGGGAAAAAAGGTTGATTTATATTGGCATGAAGATATTTTACTGAACAATAATAAATTTTTAATTATTTTATAAGTCGTTCTATATGGAAAAACTAAGGATTCTTTTACAATGCTACCTAAAAAAGTTTATATAATTATTAATCTACGACATTGATCCCTTACCCTAGACTAGCAAAGATTATTATGCAATAAAAGTTTTCAATTTATTGAGTATTAATTTATCAATGTTTTGTTATATTTTTTGAAGTCAAAAGTCGTCAATGAGCTATTGAAAAAAAATCTACAAAATGGCTCCATACCTTTTCGACCGGCAATAGGGGCTGTTGTGCAGGAATACCAAGTTGATTATTCTCATTATTCTGCGATAAATCTGCAGCGAATATCTTTAATTTGTCACAACGACAAACTAAAAGAATTTCTAGTGCGGGCCATTCGGAAGTATGCATTCCAGGGCACAAACATCTAAGTTTTGGTAGATCTTGGAGTTTCAGAGTGGTGAGCTGTGGAAAGACAAAATAAGGGATCACTTGATCTGCTCTTTTCTCAGAAATGATCTCCTGTAACTCTTCACAGAAGCGTATATCTAGGTGTTGGAGCTGCATAAGGCTTCCGATCATAGACGCTGAAAATATGTATTTTAATTTGTGACAACGCCACACAATCAATCGTGTTAAACTCTGAAAGTGAGGAAACACGGCCGCCGGAATTTGATTGCAATGCCAAATCTTGTCGACATTAATTTTAGATATCTCCAAAGCCTCCAAGTTAGGCAGTGCAACCTAAAAAAATAAGAATTTCTCGTTAGAGCCAATATCCATATGGGAAGAACTTGTTGAAATTTTCTTCTTTGATTACAAATTAATGCAAGTCAAAACCAATTTCTAACTGACAGATAAGTATGCAATCTAATTCATATTACTTGTTAAGAGCTTAATTAGTGAGTGCGTGAGATTATTTTTCCCTCTTTTTTTTCATTTTCTTTCAATTCTTTAAACGATTGAATTATTTTCCACGCTATGATATCAAAAGAGAACTCAGGATAGAATAAAATGTTATATATATATATAAAGAAAATGTTAGCTTACGCACCTTCTCGTTGAAAAGCAGGGTTGAAGTATCCAAAGTGATTTCGCTGGAGCCATACATAGTCGTCGATTCCCCTTGCGACACTGGTCTGTTTGGTGATGCTGAAGGAGTCTTCACTTCACGGCAGAAACTTGTAACCTCTGGAAGATTCCCCAGGCTCAAAGATCTTAATTGAGCAAACTCTATCTTCTCAATTGCATTATCAACTTCTTCCCCGATTGCAAAAATCTCTTTCATCTTGCTGCAATTAATAACTGCAATTCTCTCAAGTCTTGGAAGGCATTTTGTAGTAGAGAGCCAAAAGATATTACTCAACTTATCACAACTATATGCTTCTATGGTTTTGAGTTTGTTGAAAGACTCTACTTTGAGCCGATCAATACATATCCTCTCCATGTTGATTAAATTGTGAAGGATAAGTGACTCCAAAAGAGGAAAGGCATCACAAGCGACCATCTCCCTTGAATCGACGATACAAAAGATGTCAGGATTATTTTGAACCCAGAGAAGCTTCAATTGTGAAAAGCCCTCCGTGTCCAAATTGAAAAGAACATTCTCGATGCCTTGCAGCTTGTCCAACCATAAGCATTCAACGTTATTGATGCCCTGCAATTTCATGGAGCAAATGTCCATAAAATCAAGCTTGAGCTTCAATGCTCTTGTACTCTTGCGATAACTGTTGATCGAAAAGTGCGGCCGACTTTTAAACCAGTCTTGTCTAACACTCTTGGGAGGCATGAATGACCCATTTCCAATAGATATTTTGAACCTTTCGACCTTTCTGGCCAAAAAACCTTCTGGTAAAATACTGTCATTTTTAACGTCAATTTCTAGAGTGGCTAGCTGAGGTAAATGCATCAATTCGTCAAGGCTAGCATTACTTCTTTTGCTGTTGGCTCTTTCAACCTCCCATTCAATGAAGCAATTACCCATATACAGCTCTTCTAATCGAGTTAAGCTTGATATGAGGTTGGGCGCAATAACTTTTAGATGGAAACAATTGGTTAAATCTAACAATCTCAACTTATTCAATTGACCTAGTTCTTCTGGCAGCTGCACAATATCAGACATCAAAAAGCTAAGGACTTCTAGATTCTTCAACTTCCCAATGATTGCTATGTCCCCCAACGCACTTTGATCCAGACATAGTGTGTTAAGATTTACTAGAAGATCAATTGAAGATGGAAAAGAAGAAAACTGCATTCGAGTAAAATCCAGAACTCTAAGCTTTTTCATCCCTACAAAAAAGTTCTCAGGAATATTGATTTCAAGAGAAGAATCTTTGGGAGAGATGCATAATAATTCAAGGTTTGGGCACTCTAATCCTTCAGGAAAATGACGATCACTATTATATCTTAAAGTGATAGCTTTGCATTTTCGAAGTGCATCCTCATTTCGCCAGTCCCATACATCCTCATTTCCCACCAAAACCCCATGTTGGTCTCGGCATGCAATTGATATGGCGACATCGCGAACGACATCATGCATTGAAAATTGTTCATTGCTAACACCCTCAAGCAACAAACAAGAGTTCTTAAGTTCATGGACCAATGCATATAATTTGTCTCGCGCATCTTCCATCTTATTGACTCTTTTAAATATACCCAAACCCATGGAGTACTTAAACAAGTCCAAAGTAAGAATACGGGTTTCCATTTGACTACAGAGCAGAAAAATTTTCTTGAGTTGCTCACCTTTTAAATGGTTGAAACTCAGCTCAATACTTGAAACTCAGCTCAATACTTGAATAAGTCTCTGCAGACACTCCTTCGAAGTTGTCCATTGAAGGCGTTCGGAGTTCTCGCAAGGAATTCTTCCATTCATGCAGACTCTTGCTTCTCAGTGCCTTTGCCATTGTAGTCAAGGCAATGGGCAAACCTCCACATGCCCTGGCGACGTCTGTTGCTGTAGATTTCAACTCACGACTTTCAACATCATCACCGGCCATCATCTTAAACAATCTCCAAGCTTCTTCATCATTTAAATTGTTAATCAAGAAGTTGTCTTTAGATCCCATTTTTAAGAGGACACTACGATCTCTTGCTGTCAGCAGTAGTTTGCATCCTCTATGCTCATCTCCAAAAGGAATTCCAACAGTCTCCAAATCAAGGGGTTTCCAGATGTTATCTAAAACCACAAGGATCTTTTTCTCATTTTTCAATCGCTCAAATCGTCTACTTGCTCTTCTAGATTCAACTTCCTCGTGCAACTCCAGGCCCAACTTCTCGACAATTTCCTGTTGAATCCTTTTTATGTCTGGAATTTGGGAAACCTCTGAAAAGGCCACCATATCAAAGAGCTTGTCTTCCATAGCTTGCCTGGCGACCTTCTTCACCAGTGTCGTCTTTCCAATGCCGCCCATGCCGTACACCCCAATGATGCTGACATCAACATCGATCAATGCATTTTGTATGGCCTTCAAAGTAGAAAGTCTTGATTCGAAGGCCTCGTAGCCTTTGTGAGACTTGACCCATATATCCTCCGGAATGGTACGGTAGGAAATTCTATCATAAAATCTCCCAGCTTCTTCTCGGAGTTTAAAAAGGGCCTCCTTCTCTGTTTCTGCTTTCTTTCCATGCTGATAGCGGGTAATCCAATTAGGAAACAGCCCCATGAGACATCGTTCATTTGCTTTCTCTTCGTCTTGAATGAATTTGGCTGCCTGCTTAATGCTCTTGTTCGCATTGACCAGCCATTTCTCAACCTTCTCTTCAATCTTTTCACTTTTTCTTTCAGCCTCAGAAACTCTTCGCTGAATGCTATCTCTTTCATCCACGAGCCTATCGAGTTCTGCCTTGAGATTCTCAAAGTTGGCACCAGAGTTATACCAGTAACTAAATTCGCGTTGTGCGTGAGGAGCCAAGCAGTTTACAATTCCTGGAACAATGCTTTTCAAAATGTTCATTTTTTTTTTGTGGGGGGGGGGAGTGAACGAAATAGAAATAGAACCGAGTCAACGACAGCGCAATTGATAATTAAGTAGAAGCAAAACAAGGCAAAATTGAAAAAAGAAATTATATTTGTACAAAACAAGGGGAAAATCAGTGTAACAGAAGAGAATCAAAGTGTTTTTGAGATCAGAAAATTGAATCAAGAAAAGGGTTGCTTGATCCAATGAAAATGCAAAGAGCTGATAGCAAAAGGGAACAAAGCCAAATAAGAGAACGGCTAGGACGAGCAGTGACCACGATAAACAAAAGCAAAATGTGTATGAGATCAAAAGACGAAAATCAGGAGAGGTTTTCTTGATTGAGAATTGAAGGCAAAGAGTAGGAATAAGAATATTGTGCGTTTTTATTATTGGAGTCACAACAGACCCACACAATATAGCAAGTGACTAGGAATAAGAATATATAACTCTCTCAAATTCTCACTCTAGCTTTTAATTGTCACTCAAAACCCAGACAGCGTAAGCAAATAAGAGATGACAGCGTCTGGTTGTCATACTTGCCTTTTAGTTTCCGGAGACATGTCGTACATGGTTCTTCAAACCAACACGACATGTCGTACTATTTGTTTTGAGATCATATTCCAAACTCTTCATGTTATGAATTAAAGATAAACTACAATCATCAAAATATTTAGTGTTTGTTTGCTAATGTAAAGTCATGGTTGTTGTGAATTGAAATTAATTCTGTAAAATAAAAGGATTTGGGTCATTGTTCGTTATTTTTTGGCAATATTACCTGGCCGTGACTATTTATTAAATATTAAAAAAATAAATTTATATTTATTAAGTATAAAAAATAAATAAACAAACAAAAATAAAATGAAAAATTTATACATTACGTAAAATAATAAGGACAATATCAATATTTCACACTTTATAATTGAGTGATGTGTTGTCCAATTGCCACACATTTGTCCCAAACGGATCCTTAAATATCAAAGTTATTGTGATGATGACTTATAATTGCCAAACTTGACATACGGGTAATCATACATTATAACGTGCTGATTTCTTACGATCGGAACCTTATTTTTCATTTACAAATAAATAAATGATGTGACTTAATGGGTGGCGGAACACTCCTGGAGTTGCTATTTGCCAATGCTGCTGACATTTTCAAACTCGGAAAACCCTCCAATCAATCTTTTAGTGGTAGGCTCTGGTAGCTTGGCTTGATTATGACATATGATTATTTGATAATAAAGTTAGAGGATGTATTAATATAAAAATTATTTATCGGTGTTGAAATTATCTCATTAATAATAGTATGAAAAGTTAATTATTAAGAAACACATAATAGTAGTTAATTGGTGTAATATTATTGAGATTCTGAAAATAATTTTATATCATAACTTTGTAGGTGTATAATTACTCATTAAATTAATACAATTATTTAAAAAAAATTCAGTTGGAAAAAATAAATTATATTATTTTTACGTCAAATAATCTTTAAATTAACTCAAAATAAAATCAAGCTCAGAATGAAAAATTTAAACTAATGCTACTATATCAGAGGATTTTCTTTTTTTCTCCGAAATTTCACTAGAAAATTATTGATATATAGCTTTGTTGAGAATTGAGATCATTTCAGTTCAGAAGACAAAGTTAAAATTTTCAAATTTAAAATTATTGATATAAAGTTAGAGGATGTATAATTAGGAGATGATTTTCTTTTTTTCTCCAAAGTTTCACTAGGAAATTATTGATATATAGCTTTGTTGAGATCATTTCAGTTCAGAAGACAAATAATTGAAAGACTAAACTACATAGACCGGCGAACAACTTTGTACATGAAAGTTAAAAAATTTAAGTCATGAGTTGGTATTGAGGTTCTGTCTTGAACAACTTTGCTGTCATTGTTTATTATTTTTTGGCAATATTGCCCGGCCGTGACTGTTTAGTAAATATTAAGAAATAAATTTATATTTATTAAATATAAAAAATAAATAAACAAACAAAAACACAAGGAAAAATTTATACTTTACGTAAAATAATAAGGACAATATCAATAGTTCACACTCTATAATTGAGTGATGTGTGGCATCTTAATTGCCCAACTGCCATACATTGGTTCCAAACGGAGACTTGAATATCAGAAAAATGCTAAGTTATTGTGATGATGACTTACAATCGCCAAACTTTGACATAAGGGTAATCATGCATTATAAGATGCCGATTTCTTATGATCAGAACCTTCTTTTTCATTCACAAATAAATAAATGATGTGACTTAATAGTTGACGGGGTCCTTTGTGCCATTTGGGCATTTCACTGAATGGTTGATTGTCGCAGGAAGATTCCTGGAAGTTGCCATTTTCCAATGCTACTAACATTTTCAAACTTGGAAAACCCTTTAATCAATCTTTTAGTAGTAGGCTCTTGTAGCTTGGTTTGATTATGATTTATAATCATTTGATAATAAAGCTAGAGGATGTATTAATATAAAATTTGTTTATTGGTGTTGAAGTTAATTATCTCATTAATAATAGTATAAAAAGTTAATTACTAAGAAACACATAGTAGTAGTTAATTGGTGTCATATTATTGGGATTCGGGGATATAATTTTATATCATAACTTTGTAAGTGCATAATTACACTTTAAATTAACAAAATTATTTTAAAATATTCAGTTAGAAAAAATAAATTATATTCTTTTTCTTTCAAGTAATCTATAAGTTATTGTTTCAAAAAAAAATCTATAAGTTAACTCAAAACATAATCAAGCTGAGAATTAAAATAATGCTACTGTATGAGAGGATTTTTATTTTTTCCTGAAGTTTCACTAGGAAATTATTGATATATAGCTTTATTCGGATCATCTCAGTTCCAACGACAAATAATCGAAAGACTAAACTAAATAGACCAGCCAACAACTTTGTACAAGAGAGTTAAAAAATTAAGGTCATGGTATTGAGGTGTTCTGTCTTGAAAAGTACATGGTAGTAATAAAATAAAAACTATTAGTCTTTGGTAAGATATGACTTTTAAATAATAATTTTCATAAAAATAAAAAAAAATTATAAAGTACTTCTATAGTGAGGAGACCCCCACTTTGTTAAAGTGAAAATATCATTAATATACAAAATACATATATTTTAACACATTAAAAACTATATTTTTTTTATCTATTAGTGTATTGAAATGTGTGTTATTTAGTTTGTTAGTGATATCATCACTTTGTTAAAATGAGAATGTCGTCACTAGAAAATCATTATATATAAATATATATAAAGTACTTTTCTCCAAGACCTAAACTTTATTAAAATTTAAGAAAACAAATATATTTTATATGGTATAATAGTGTAATTACATCACACTATTATATCATATAGAGTAATAGTTTTTTGAACTTTAATAAAGTTTGAGATTATAGAATAAATGATTTATATATAGTATAACTTTTTAATTATAAAATGGAGGACAAAATTAACATATTTTTTAAATTATAACAAGTATTTATCAAATAATTTAACATTGTAATTTCTCCTAACTAGTATAGTAAATACGACCTAGGAGGTACATTCAAAGCACTTCATAAGTTAGTTGTTAATAATAAATGATACATGTAGCTCCAATCATCATTGTACGGTGAGTAATTTCCAGTTATAAATAGATATTACTCCCTTCCCAGCAATTTTTGATGCCTTAATTTAGGGGGATCAAAATCAATATTGAATAGTCAAAATATTAATGGCCAAACAGACCAACTGCCAACAACTTATTCCAATGAGACTAGTTCACAGTGGGTACTTTCTCCTTTTGCATCTACTTTTGTTGTTAACATTAATTTCAATGGCAGCTCGTTTTTTTTTTTTTAATATTGGTTAAGTACCAGATACTGCATTATACAGATATTTACAACTGCTATTATAACAGACATTACACTAATATTTACAATCAGATGAATATAATTGGGACTTATGCATTATATTAAATCTTATATAGTACATGCCCAGACAGATGACCCTTACAGAGAAGGGATGCCCCTACTCCACTCGCAATGGCAAGGGAGAATAGTTTTTAATAAATGTTTAGCCCCCACAATGCTTTTGTGGGGCTTGAACCGCTGCCCTCACAAGCCCACCACCAGGCCAAAGGCCTAGTGGCTAATGGTAGCTCCATATGTATGCAACATTTCAAAATTAATCCAAAAAAACAAAAATTAATTCAGCTGACTAAATTTGAAAGCATGGATTTGCTGTCGATTAAAAATCGTTTTGTAGGGAAAATTTTTGGATTGCAATTCTCATATAATTACAAGTGGCGGACCTACACGTGGGAAAAAATCATTTATACCTCTTTTTTTCATTAATTTAGTAAAAGAATGAAGTTTATATTTTATTTTCATATACGTTCCTAACTCAATAACCCTTATGTTTTCATCAATTTGGTATAACAATAGAGCTTTTATTTTATATTCAAATATGTCCGTAACTCAATTACCCTTACGTTTTCATTGATTTAGTACAACAATAGAGTTTTTATTTTATATTTAAATATGTCCCTAACTCAATTATCCTTATATTTTCATCAATTTTATATAACAATACAATTTTTTTATGTACAATTTGTCCCTAATTCAATTATATTATTTTCAATTGCAATTACGACTTATTTTATAAAATGATTAAATTACATATTTATTCAATAGATTGAAAAATTAGGGAACTAAAATTTTATTATTGCTTTAATTTATTTAAAAAATTCTAATTGAAAAAAAAATCTATCAATGTAATATAACATCGTTACTAGGATTAAAAGTACTTACAGAAACAACATATAGTAACAATTATCAATATTTTTCATAAAATTTCCATGTGAATTTTCAGGTTTTATTTATTAGTTTAAAAAAAACTAACAGAACAAGTTAGAAAATAAAATTTGATTATTTTAAGAAGTTTTTTATGGAAGAATAATTAATATCTAGTTCTTTAAAGAGAAGCAGAGCGCTTAACAAAGAAACAATTGCACTAAAATATCTTTTTGCTGAATTGAGTTTAGTTTATTATTGAAACTTTTGACTAATAATACTTTTACAATTTGAAAGGATGAAATAAATTTTAATTTTTTAATTTATTAAGTCCTGCAATTTAGTATTTCACTTCAAACATAAAAGTTTTACTTGCAATTTTTAATCGATTGTAACTACCTATATTGATCTATTTTAATTTGAAAATCTTAATTGACTTTTTAATCCTTATATAATTACATGCTATTATAGGTTACAATGTTAGATTCTATAATTAAAAAAATAGTGTTTTCTGAGTTGTCTTTTATTTTTCTACTCTTTTTTTACAATTATTTTTGTATATAGTACATATTTAGAGGGATAAGGTTCTTGGTGTTTTTCCATATTTAGTGTAATTTTTTCTACTTATAAATTTTTATGTTCACTTCAAAATAGAAATTTTAAAATTTAGCCCGAGGTAATATTAAGTCCTGGGTCCACCCAATACATAGAATTATCATAATCTATAAATTGTATTTTTGTTTTTCTATGGTAGTAAGGACCCTTTGGGATAGCGTTTGGGAGGTTTAAAAGTGATTTTAAAAATCTAAAAGTTAATTTTAGTATTTGGTAAAAAAAATTCAAAATCACTTTTGTTAAAATCATTCTCTCCTACAACTGATTTTGAAAAGTAGGAAAATGAGTAGCTTTTTAGTTTCTGATTTTGAGAATCAATTTAATCCTTTAATATAATTCCATAAATATCCTTAAATTTATTACTTAAACCTAAAATTATCCTTATTAAAATTAGAAAAAAAATTAATATTTTAATAAATTGTTATTATAATTTATCAATATGAAGCAGTTTAGTCTTCTTCATATCACTATATCTCTAGAGTCAATAATTTTATATGAGGAATTATTGAACTCAATCACTTTTTGCCGTTACTCTTCAGTTTTCTGTTGAGGTACCTGTTGGGAAAATGTGCTCTTTAAAAACATATACGTTTATTTAATTGTAATAAATAATTTTTCTGATTATAAAATAAATGAGATATTTTATTCAAATATCTTAATTGCATTAATATTTTGAGTAAAGTCCATTTAATCATATTATATGTATTTATGTGATCACCATGCGGATTCACAGAAAATATAAATATAAGTTATCTTATGATTAAATAAATTATGTTCGCAGTTGATAAATAAAGTTGGGCACTTTATTTAGGTATAGATTATAATAAATTCATTGAATGATTTATCTTGATCATGTATGAATTTATTGATGTAGTACGACTACATTGAACAGGATCACATATGAGATTTAATTAACCTTATAATAACTGTCAGACTTATTAAATCTCATAGGCATTGATTTTATTGTAATCTTAATCTTGAGTTAGTTATGATTTCATGATTGTAATTGTTATTCCATTTGAGTTACCAATAGGAAGGACACACACTTATGGTCAACATTATCCGGTATCTTGGTGGGAGCAATTATGAGTATTGGAGTTATAGATTAACAATATAGAATTTGTACGACACATCTCTTGATGAGTTTTCGGCACTTGATCATAGTCACGGATCGTGATCTAATAGGCGTGGTGGTAACAGATCGTGATCTGGGAGCCTAATTCATTTCAATGGAAAAAGAAAAGATTGTTCATCTTCTCAGATTTTTAAGGTACGATTTCTAGATTACGAATTCTTATATATTGTATGAGATCAATTCTAAAAAGTTTTTATAAATATTTAAAAACTGATTTTCCCCCAACAATTGGTATCAGAGCCATCTCATATTAATATATAAGAATGTCGTATGAAATTAATCTTGATATTTATGTATTAGAGTGGCACAATTTATTCAGATATATATTATTTGTTTAATATATGAAAAACGCATGTTATGGTTTGTCTTAATTCATGGTTAGATTCTCTACTGTATTTTTCGTTTGGATCTGTAACAAAAGGGGTGACTTTTAATCATCATGTTTCCCTCTTGATTTATTTCATGGTTATAGAAATTTTGTAAGCCAAAATTGACCTAGGAAATTTTTAAATCAATCACGGATTCCAGATCAAAGAAACGGAAGGCTGGAAATTACAGCGGCAACATCGATGAAAGCACCCACTGCAGCAGCGCGCGGTGCACGCAGTAGCCAGCGCTTGCGAGCATGCTGCTTGCGCACCCAGCAGCACACGCTGTGCGTGCAGCAGCTAACACACGCTCGCGTGCAATAGCCAGAGCGCAGCAACCAGCGTGCGCAGCAGGCAGCGTGAGCAGGGGCTTTCCGATGCAACAGCAAGTTGAGCGCGCAAGCTTGGTGTGTTTCCGGCGGAACGGAGGTGGGTGGCTCGGCGTCGAAGGTCAGCTAGCATCTGAACAGTGGCGTTGTCTTTGTGGGGTTGCGGCTGGGGAAGAAGGAGAAAGAAAAATATGGTTTTAGGGTTTCTATGGTGTTTATCATGGAGGTCCCTATGGTTTCATAGTTTTTCTTTTGGGTTGTAAAGTATTAATTTTTTGTATTTAAGTTCAAAAATAGTTTTAGGCTTAATGAATCCTTATTTTAGATCCTATTAAAATTTGGGCTTAATGGATTAAAATACATAGATAAAATTGAACATATTAAATTTATTTTTGGTCCAAAAGATTTATTTATAAAAAAATTATTTAATTGTTTATTTATTTCCTTTCAATATTAAAATTGGACCAATAATAAATTTTAAAGCCCAATTTCCCTTAATCCATTAACAAAGTCAAGCTTATAGAAGATGGACATTGAAAAGAAGCCCAATGAGGATTAGGCTTAGGTTTAATGTAATTTTTCATTTTAGGAAAGCCATGAATTAAGATTATTTAATTATTTTTCTATATGTTATGTTTTAGATGATAACATGCCATGATAACATGTCATATAGAATAGGTAGTGTCACTCTATACATAATGATACATGTCATTCATTAATTATGAATCTCATTGTATTGTTTGAAAATTGAATATGCTTAATAATATTGGATATCATCTAGATAATATTATCGGAAGCATGCAATTAACAATATAATTAATGTATGTTTTAAAAAGGAAAAACCAATTTTAAAATATTGAGTGGGAGAGGGAAAATTCAAGATAATTTTTCCCACAGATTCTATTATTAGTTCAATAATAAAATTATACATATACCTCGACTTCATGATATGATGATGCTCCCTACGGAGGGTATATTTATTAGATATTTTATTTGATGAACTTTTTCAAAGATAAAATTAAAATATTTTTCAATGGATTGTTCACCCCAACGGTAACTATTGATATGAAAAATACGTAGATTGAAATAATGGTTATACGCTCAACTAAAATTTGTTATTAACCTTCCCAATGAAGCTTTGTTAACAAATTTAGGCCCAAAAAGGATAACGATAATTATTTATTATGTCTCTACATGAAAGTAAATAATCTAATGGATAATTGGGTCTAGTAAGTGTAGACATGACTTCCCCAACGGATAGCTTGCCAAAGCGGTACTAGATTATCGTTACAAAATTAAAATGCATTTATGGTTTTTTACATTTTTGTCATTTATTGTGAATATTATTTCAAATTATTTATGCATGGATGTTTTATTTTTTAGAAAATGTCTTCCCTGAGCCCACTTACTATTATTCTAAGTCAAAACAAACTCACCGGAGAGAACTATATAGATTGGAAAAAAAATCTATTCATTGTTCTGACTGCTGAAAATTATAAATATGTCTTAACCCAGCCATGCCCTCCAGTTCCAGCGGATGATGCTCATAGAAATCAGAGGGAGCTTTATGAGAAATGGCAAAATGCTACATTTTAGCCTCGATTTCTAATATTCTGCAGATCAAACATCAGAACTTGGAGACTGCAACTGAAATAATGGATAGTCTCCAAGAGATGTTCGGGCAGAGTACTCGTTCTGCGAGACAAGCAGCGCTAAAAGGCATTATGAACTGCAAAATGCGGAAGGGCACAAAGGGCACAAAAGTTCATGATCATGTCCTTAAAATGATAGACTATTTGAATGAGGCTGAGATGCAGGGAGCACAAATCGATGATAACTCAAAGATTGACATGGTGCTAGAATCTCTGCCAGAAACATTCAAGGAGTTTAAGGTCAATTATAACATGAACAAAAGAAATATAACCTTAACAGAATTGATGAACGAACTTCACTCTGCTGAGGAGATCTATCGTACTGAGAAATCTCTAGGAAGCATAAATATTGCTGAAAAAGGTTCTTCTTCTAGGCCTAAGCCAAAAGGTAAGGGTAAGAAGAAAGCTGGGAAAAAGAAACCGTCTACCAAGCAAGATGGCAAGCCGAAAGGCAAATGCTTTAAGTGTGCACAGAAAGGTAACTGGAAAAATAATTGCCCTAAGATTGTAAAATCAAGTATGGGAAATCTTTTGTAATTGAGGCCTGTTTAGTTCAGAATCCTATTGACACTTGGGTGTTGGATTCAGGAGCAACTAATCATATTTGTAATTCACTTTATTGGTTTGAGAAAACTAGGAAAATAAGTGAAGGAAGCGTCAAGTTGCAGTTAGGGACAAGACAGTTCGTGTCAGCAGTGAAGATTGGATCTATTTTATTATTTTTAATAATGAGACTTTAGTTTTGAATAATTGTCTTTATGTTCCAGACATTAAGAGGAATTTAATTTCAGTAGTTTGTTTGTCAAAATAAGGGTACACTGTAAATATTTGGATCCTCTGTTTCTATTTTTTATAATAAAAGACTTATTTGTTTTGGAACATTGGAAGATAATTTATATCATTTAAGTCCTATGATCCATTCTATACATGACACAGTGATCAATAATGATGAGCATACACATTTATCTAAGAAAAGAAATATTTCTTCCAACCAATGTTACCTCTAGCATTTGCGCTTGGATCATATAAACCAAAATAGGATACAGAGAATGATTAAAGATGGGCTCTTGAGTCCGCTGAAAAATGAATCATTGCCACTCTGTGAATCCTGTTTAGAAGGAAAAATGACCAAAATGTCATTTTCGGCCAAAGGTGTACGTGCAATAGTACCACTTGAATTAATACATATAGATGTATGTGGACCAATCAATGTACAAGCTCGCGGAGGTTATGAGTATTTCATCACTTTCACTGATGATTACTCGAGATACAGTTATGTTTATCTAATACGTCATAAGTCTGAAGCTCTTGAGAAATTCAAAGAGTATAGGGCTGAGACAGAAAAACAATTAGGTAAGAACATAAAGAAACTTCGATCTGATCGAGGTGGTGAATTTCTCTCAGGAGATTTCAAAGAGTATCTAGTTGAAAATGGGATTATATCTCAATTAACTGCCCCAGGAACACCACAACAAAATGGTGTAGCTGAAAGGAAAAATAGAACTCTTTTGGATATGGTGAGATCGATGCTTAGTTATTCGTCATTACCAATCTCTTTTTGGGGACTAGCATTAGAAACTGCAGTTTACTCCCCCCTAAAGGGAAAGGGGGAGGGAGTCAGAGGGAGAGGGCCAGTCTCTCTCCACTTTCCTCCGGTAAGGGGATTGTTAAGGGGATTTTTTCCTCTTGAATTTAGTTCCATCTAAGTCAGTGCCTAAAACCCCAATATAATTATGGTCAGGTCGCAAACCAAGTTTACGACATGTCCATATTTGGGGATCACCAGCACATGTGCTGAAACCAAAAGCAGACAAAATAGATTCACTTTCTGAGGTTTGTATGTTTGTGGGGTATCCTAAAGGAACAATGGGAGGTTTATTTTATAGTCCTCAAGATAGGAAAGTGATCGTGAGCACACATTTCACTTCCCTTGAGGAATACTATATGAATAACTTCAAACCTAAGAGTAAGGTAATACTTAAAGAACTGTCAGGTGATCAAGTTGATGCTCAGATTTTAACACCTGTTATAGAACAGGAAGAACAAAAACAACCAGCTGATCTACACATGATTATCCCTGAACAACCATCACTTTTAGAACCTAGTCGTAGTGGAGGGTAACTAGGTTACCTGCGAGATACATGTTATTGGGAGAAACCTATACAGCTATCTCAGATGAACATGTACAAGATCTCACTAGCTACAACGAAGCTCTAATAGACAGAGATGTTGAATTTTGGAAAAAGGCTATGAATTAAGAACTTGAATCTATGTATTTTAATAAAGTCTGGGAACTTGTAGAAGCACCAAATGGGTTAAAACTTATAGGTTGCAAGTGGATCCACAAGAGAAAAAGAGGAGTAGACGGAAGGGTAGAAACATTTAAAGCAAGATTAGTAGCAAAAGGATTTACTCAGAAAGAGGGTATCGATTATGAAGATACTTTTTCTTTGATTGCTATGCTTAAATCCATCAGGATTCTACTTTCCATTGTTGCAGTGCTAGATTATGAAATTTGGTAAATGGGTGTCAAGACTGCCTTTCTTAACGGGCAACTTAAAGAAGACATCTATATGCAGCAACCAGATGGATTCATACAAAAAGACCAAGAGCACATGGTATGTAAGTTGCAGAAATCCATTTATGGATTGAAGCAAACATCCCGGTCATAGAACATCAGATTTGATCAAGCAATTAAATTGTTTGGATTCATTTAGAACATTGATGAGCCATATGTGTACAAGAAAATTCAGGAAAAATCTGTAGCCTTCCTAATTCTTTATGTAGACGATATGCTCCTAATTGGAAATGATATAAAAGTATTGACTACAATAAATAGTTGGTTAGCAAAATAATTTGATATGAAAGACCTGGGAGAGGCAAGTTATATTCTTGGTATCAAATTATTGTGAGACCTGAAGAATAAAACTTTAGCCTTGTCTCAAGAGGTCTATATCGATAAGATATTGGCTAGATTTAGCATGGAAAATTCCAAGACTGGTTTATTACCATTCAGACATGGAATTGTATTCTCTAAGGATCAATCACCTAAAACATCTAAAGAGATAGAGAAAATGAGACGAGTTCCCTATGCAGAAGCTGTGAGAAGTCTCATGTATGCCATGCTTTGCACTGGGCCAGACATCTGTTTTGCGGTGGGGATGGTTAGCAGATATCAATCAAATCCTGGACCTGAACACTGGACTGCAGTCAAGCATATAATTAAGTATCCGAAAAGAACTAAAAATTATATGCTTGTGTATTCCAGTGATGAACTTATTCCAGTAGGTTATACTGATTCTGACTTTCTGTCAGATAAGGATTCTAGAAAATCAACTTTCGGCTATGTGTTTACATTAGGAAGTGGAGCTGTTAGTTGGAGGAGTGTGAAACAATCTTGTATCGCAGACTCCACAACTGAAGCTGAATATGTGGCTGCATCTGAAGCTGCAAAAGAAGCTGTATGGCTCCGCAAGTTCCTACAAGATCTTGAGGTGGTACCTGGTGTAACTACACCCTTTAAACTATTCTGTGATAATAGTAGTACGGTAGCTCAATCTAAGGAACCAAGGAACCACAAGAAACAAAAACATATTGAGAGGAAGTATCATCTCATAAGGGATATAGTGCAGAGAGGTGATGTGGAGGTTACTCAGATTACGTCACAGCAAAACTTGGTAGATCTTTTTACTAAGGCCATACTTGGGAAACCTTTTAACTTGCACTTAGAATCCATGTGCATGCGTGAGATGCCAAATATGCTTTGAGAGCTAGTGGAAGATTGTTGGGAAAATGTGCTATTTAAAAGCATATGTATTTATTTAATTGTAATAAATAATTTTTTTGATTAATAAAATAAATGAGATATTTTATTCAAATATCTTAATTGCATTAATAGTTTGAGCAAAGTCCATTTAAGCATATTATATGTATTTATGTGATTACCATGTGGATTCACAGAAGATATAAATACAAGTTATCTTATGATTAAATAAATTATGTTCGCAGTTGATAAATAAAGTTGGGCACTTTATTTAGGTATAGATTGTAATAAATTCATTGAATGATTTGTCTTGATCATGTATGAATTTATTGATGTAGTACGACTACATTGAACAGGATCACATATGAGATTTAATTAACCTTACAATAACTGTCAGACTTATTAAATCTCATAGACATTGATTTTATTGTAATATTAATCTTGAGTTAGTTATGATTTCATGATTGTAATTGTTATTCCATTTCAGTTACCAATAGGCACGACGCACACTTGTGGTCAAGATTACCCGGTATCTTAGTGGGAGCAATTATGAGAATTGGAGTTATAGATTAACAATATAGAATTTGTACGACACATCTCTTGATGAGTTTTCGGCACTTGATCATAGAATTCTCTGGCCAGAGTGTGTCAACATATTTATTATGTTGAAAATGATCATTAGAGAAAACCAGTAGGTATCAAGGAACAAGATGTAATTAAATTGATTGGACAGTTGAGTATCAATTTAAATTAATGATGTGGTACAAAGGATTATGCAGTAAAGAAATCAATGTGGTATGGGTCGAATTATTATTCGAGAATACTATCCTAGATAGCATACAATTATGGAGGTCAGTTCCAATCTTTTAGTGGAGTAGATTTGGAATTAAATAATTGGGCTAGTTTAATTACATGTCTAATTATTATAACCACTATTGTATGTACCTAATTGATCCCCGGGTTAGCTCATTTAATTAACTGCGCCACTACTGGATTAATATACAAGATAAGTAGCTAATTTGGGTTAAAAGCCTAAATATATTATTTAGTGGGAGGCTCCATGTAATGTACTTGTGTATAAGGGACCTTATGTTATTTTACAAGGTAGGCCCCCTATAGGAAAAAGCAAGTAATGTAACTTTTATTTTTAGAGCCTAGGATTTCACTAAAGAGAGATATAAGAAGGTTTCTTTTCTCCCAAAAGAAGGAGAGAGCAGCGACTTCATACAGATAAGAGAAAATGATTTTTTCTCTCTAATCTTGAGAGAAAAATTTTCTCCTGTTAGTTGCTATTGGTAGTGATAAAGGCACCCACACGTCAAGCGCAGATCAAACCTGAGTCATAACCTAGAAGATCATTGGTGACGGATCGTGATCTAACAAACGTGGTAGTGATGGATCGTGATCTAATAGGCGTGGTGGTAACAGATCGTGATTTGGGAGTCTAATTCACATCAGTGGAAAATGAAAAGATTGTTCATCTTCTCAGATTTTTAAGGTACGATTTCTAGATTACGAATTCTTATATATTGTATGAGATCAATCCTAAAAATTTTTTATAAATATTTAAAAAATTATTTTTCCTCAACAGTACTCGCAAAAGGCTAGACCTGAGAACAAAAGGTGTATATTGAATTGAATCAAGTAAGGCATTCCTTCTGTGTCTTTCATCCAATAAGGCACATAATTGAGTATGATCATTTATCAAAATATAAAAATTCTCGTAGTTATGAGATGTTAAGAAACGAAATCAATTATAGAATTCACACGTTAATTTACTTATATAAATTTATTAATATCAATTTATTGGTTGAATTATTATTAAAATTTTTTCACTATATTATAAATTTAATTATCAATTGTTTCAAGATAAAAAATAAAAAAAATATATTATCAATTTTATTTTTAGTAAAAACTATTATGATACACAAATAAAAATATTATATATACATGTTTTTATATGTATAAGTAAATCTTATCCTACATTATATATATTTTAGTCATATGTTTTCTCTCAGTAATTTAATAGTAAAATTTACTAAATGTCCATAACTGTTTTTAAAACTCACAGTATTTTTTAAAACAAAATTTACCAAACACTTAACTGATTTTTTTCATAGTTGATTATTTATACAACACAAATAAAACCAATTATTTTAAAAGTTACAGTATTCCTAAACTGGCCCTAAGTCAGACTCCTTAGTGATGATTTAAATCGAGAAAAATAAAATAATAAATAAAGTCATAAATAATAATTATTTGATAAGAATTAAAATAATTGATAAATATTTGAGAGGAGCAATTTTGTAAGATTTGATTTCTAATAGGAGGAGAATTTGAATTTTACAGCCTTCGATGAGGAATCCAAAATGCACAATTTTATGAAAATTAAATTTCAATAGAAATTGAATTCCCATATATTTGTGAAAACCAAACAATAGAAAAAGGAAAGGAATTTGAATTCGTTTCCTTCCCTTCTCTCCCTCGAGCTAAACACCATCGAAATCCAAAGGTATGGGATTGGGATTCCATGCTGATCAGAATGGGATTTGTCCATATTATTAGGACCAATTTTAAAAGCAATTGGAGTTTAAGATTGAAATTAATCCCAATTGTTGATTTGGGACTAGATAGGAATTTATCTTGGAACTCCAATTGTCCCAATTATTTTAGTTCACAATATGTTTTAACATTATTAATCGTATATTATTCAATTATCAGTTTATAATATTCTTTAATTTTCTAATTTTATAGAATTAGTCACAAAATTGATTATGCCTTTTGAAATTTAAGGGTTTTGTCAATTGAATAGAAAACTTAGAGTAAAACTTTTGGATATTTTTGTTGTTTATCAATTTATGCATGAATTTTTGTACGTTTACTTTGGTTTATTATTGTTACTTTTAGACATTTTTATTGGTTTGATTAGGGTCAGTGTGGTAATCTATGGCTTTTAAAATAATTACAATTATCTATGCTATAGAAATTGATCAATCGTGAAGAGAATCAGTTGAACATTTAGTAAAATTTATTTTTAAAAGTACTTTAGTTTTAAAAACAGTCGTATGTGTTTCGTAAATCTTATTATTAAATTGGTGCAAAAATATAAATGATTAAATTGGACATAATGCTAAATAAAATTTATTTACGCATTTACAAACATGTATATAAAATATTCTTATTATGTAGATATAATTATTGATAACTACAATAAATATTTTATATTATTAAACTTTATTCTTTATTTTGTTATCTCAATATAATTGGTAATAATAATAATTTCTTTAAAGTTAATGATTTTATTTCTTAATTAATAAAGATAATTTTGGATTTTTATTATATAATGAGGAGATATATCTAGAGAGAGAGAGAGAGAGAGAGAGAGAGAGTTGGATTAAGTATAAAAGTGATTCTCAAAATTAGATTTTAAAAAGCTATTCCTTTTCTTACTTTTCAAAATCTATAGTACGATGAGATGATTTTGTCAAAAGTAATTATTAATAAAAATTTATAGAACACTAAAACTAAGCTTTTATTTTTTAAAATCACTTTTAAGCTTCTCAAAAACAATCATAACGGGCCTTTATTTGGGTGATGTTGGAACTTGCAACTTTTGGATCTTTTAGTTTTATTGGTTTGATACAACTTTTACACTAAAAATTAAATGTATCTTTAACCCCAAACTTCTTCTTCTTCTTTTTTAATTGCACAAAATTAAAAACATTAGTGAACACATTCTTTAATAAACAATAAGCAATTACTAAAATTGTGTTAAATAATTTAGTTGAAACTTTCAACGTTGTACATGCTAAATTTCTTAAAAATTTTCTTTCACGGTCTGCTGAATAGTTTTATTAGTATTTTGAATAAATAAAAATAATTGACTTAATTTTTTAAAAGAAACTTATTAGGTTCATGTAAAGATGTTTTTGTTACTTCAAAAAATGTACAAAGTAAAACTTAATTTTTAAAAATTATTAGATGAGTGTATAAAAAATAATTGAGTATTCATAGTAATTTTTAAAGCATAGATAGGCAGACCCTAATATTTTTAATATATGGAAATTTTGCTAATATGTTAATGAGAATTAAAATGATAATTAAGGGAGGCATTCGAGTCATTCAAGATAGTTAGGATGGGACATAATTGTGAGCGGTTTGAGATTGGTCCTAATTTTGATCACAAATATATAAACAGGACGAGTTTATCCATACTTACATTCCATTTGATAATTAGGATAAGAGTGGAATTGTCAAGGTACTCTTACTATTTCATACTTTTTTTAAAAAACGGAAAGAACGGAAAGAGCCCTCATGGGGCTTGAAATGGTATCCTAAATAATATTCAGAATATAGGTCATGATTGGGTTTGTGACAAACAAATATTACATAGTTGGGATACGTAGTTACTAGTGTCTCAATTTATGTAGTATCTACAATTTAGTGCATCAGTAATGCTACACATCCTAAATTTTTTATCCTAAAAAATTATCCTAAATGATGTGTCATTTATCAATTGGTTGGTGAGATAATACAATTAATTCACTTGGATCTTGTAAAGAATTATCAACTAATCAATTAATGACACATCATTTAGGATAATTTTTTTGGATAAAAAATTTAAGATGTGTAGCATTATTGTTTAGTGCACATATAAAGTATTAATCAGCTCTATTAATTTATAAATTTAAATCTAGTTAATAGGTGACACATAAATGCCAAGTGCAATATATGCAAATCATGTTTGTCGATCATTTCGAAACGGGCTCTTGAATTTATTTCCAGTTACAAAACTATTCGCTGAACTCCCGCGAACGGCGTAAAACACCGGCCATCTTCTTCTTCATCGTACTCTCCCTTCATCTTTTGAGTTAAGCTTGTGATTATGAGTTTCTTCTCTTACTTAGCTTGTAATTATAGATTTTTATTCTTTTTAATTCGTATTGTAGCCGTTATTGTCAATTTTTGTCCCGCCAGCAATATTTTTTTATTCCTACAAGTTGAAGCCCCTGTGTTCTTGTTCCATTGGTGAGTTTGCTCACTCAAATTAATTTTGTTCTGCGGAATTTACAAAGTTCAAATGGATTCATTTGAATTACTATTGAATTTAGCTTTAATTCCAACATCCATTCTAATGTTTTGCTATTAGATTTACTTTTATTTTATGTTTAAAGCTTCTACAATGAATAGCGGAGCTTGGGTTTTAGTTTCATTTTCTAGATAACTTGTTTTAGTTTATCTTGTATCCTCACCAAGTGCTTGTTATATTGTCTGATAAGTTATATACATTGCTGATTCTATATTAATAATGTTATGTTCTATTTTCAGAAATTATAATGCAACAGTTTTTACAATGGCGTGCGTCTACAAACTGAATTGACTTGTAGAATAAGAGCTTGGAGTAGTGTTATGTTCTTGAATAAATGAAAGTTCATATTGTGTAAGAGCATGTAGATGTAAAGCGTCATTACCATTTCTATAAAGGACTTTCATTCTGTTCAGATGCTCCTCTTGAACTCTGAAAGGTGCCTCATTCAAGTCCTAGCTATAACTACTAGCTTTGATGAATTAATTTCCTGTACTAGCTAAAACAGATTTATTTATTTAAATAATTGTGTATGTACTAGTTATAATGAAAGTATATGAAGAAATTTTTTAACATGAATGACTTCTAAATGACTTAAAACCCTAAAGGATATGTGAAATAGTGCTCATTTCACTTGAACGAGCCTATTAATACTTGTATGTCTATGATTGTTAATATTGGCTTAAGCATTTCAGTTAAATGGTTTACATAACAGGGAAAAAAATTTAATGGAAAACTTTAGAGTTCTAACAGAAATATAATTGACTATGCAGATATAGTTATTTTATGGTATGCAATCATGTTGCCTTAATCTCAATGTCCTATGACCTATTTTATTTTATATAGTCATTCATTTTTGCCATGGCTTTTTGTGTTTGAGTATGGAAATAGTGGGATTTGGTGTATCTTAGCATTTTTGGAAAATTCTCTTTAAATGTGGCAAACAAAAATATACATATAATCAAGTTTCTTAATCAACTATCATAACTGTGGCTAGCTAGTTCTTGGCTGCCTTGCTGCCATTACCCAGGCCATTACATTGCATAGCATAAGGAATAGTGATTAGGTGATTATTAGTAATTTGTTGAGCTTATTATTGATCAAACAAACATATTCGCCCTTACCCACAACTTAGTTTGATTAGTTATTAGACCATAAAGAGCGTTAATCTTTTCATTGGCTTTGTTATTTTTATTTGGTTTTTCTTTCAACAATACTGTTGATTTCTTATAAAAATAATCATTGGTTTTTAAACACCTAATCATTGGCTATATGAAGCTAATTGAAACTGAGGCTTTGGATCAATTTCTTCTGACAAGATACAAATTAGCATAACCTATATCCTCTAAGTGAATTTTTCTAATATCCTTGATTTGTTAGGATATGGAGGCCTGAAATCCTCTAGATTTTTTTAATACTGTCAATGTTCTTTTTACTCTGAAAAGGAAAAAAAAAAAGGGTTATATCTTTCATACCCTAATAGTAAGTTGGCCATGACTTAACATGCCTTCCCGAGGATTTGCAAGATTCACAAGCAGCTTATGCATTCTTGAGAGGGATATATGGGGCCACTTATCTTTTGTAAATATGAAGGGAGTGTTGGACATATTGATGGAAGTGGAGGATCTGAGTTGGACGGATGTAATCGGTTATGGTTTTGCTGAGTTAACTTGGTTTTGAGCTTGTAATTTTGTTTATAAATGGAGTACTATCTCCAATGTTGGTTTATAAATATGTTTCAGCTGGCTGACCTAATTTTTTGTTTCTAGGTAACATGCTTTATATCTGTAACTGATAGCCAACTGAAATTCTCAGATGTGGGTGAGGGTATTTCTTTACAGAAGGTATTGGAAACTTTTTTTTACATTAATTATTGGGAGATTGCTAAGGTACAAGAAAAAATGCATAAAATAACATAAAACCAAAAAAGGATATTCGCGAACAACTTTATCAAGTTTACTTCCAAGTGAATCATAAAAAAATAAAATAAAATCCTCTTCGTTTATCTATTCGCGTTTTTCACGTACTGAATATTGAAAGCTACAGGGATAATCATGGTTCAGTACAATTTGATGTGAAGCAAGGACAAAGTGATCATATTCCCATTCATCATAAACATGCTTTGGGGCTTGTTTGGGACCGTAGTACGTAGCTGATGAAATGAGGCACTTTTGATGTGCGGATGAAATAAGTTGTTGATAAAAAAAATAATAACTTGGTGTTTAATAAATTATATTGTTGGTGCTACTTTTGAGTTTGAAAAGTATAGTACATGTATTTGGTGAATTTTATTATTAAATTGTTATTTCATTACATGATAATCAAAATAGACATAAGTTAAAGTTATAATAGAATTTTATGAAGATGTAGTGACTTATGTAATAAATTATTTATAAAAGCAACAACTCATCTACTTCTAAAAGTTACTGTCAAGATAGATAAACTTATAAAATAAATAATTTTTAAAAGATTTACCAAACACCATTGGTCAAAATGGAGAAATTTAGGAAATAAATAGCTTTTTAATTAAGTATTCAAGATTGAGTTGGAAGTGTTATGAGTTTATAATTTTTTCTTTTTAATTTTATATTTATAACTTCGTTGTTATAATTTCGAGTACGGCGCTTCTTCTTAACTTTTGAAAATTTGATAGAATTTCAAAAACATCCGGTCAAATTTTGTAGGTTATCCCATAATAAGTTATTTGTACTTGTATAAAATCTCAATAGTGTAATGCTTATAATATAAGTACAAACAAAGTAAACCAAAAGTACTACATATACTACCTTTTAAATAAAGTTTTTATTTGGAGTAAGATTTGAATCAGACTCTAAAGAAGCGTCGGGTACACGAAACAACGATGAGCAAAATGCCTACACCTACCGCAAAAGGGGAAACCTAATGGCCAAGGATAAAATGGGAGCATCACCTTAAAGGCAAATTAGCCACCTTATTCAGAGCCCGAGAACCTCCAAGAATGCCAAGTGTCGACAGCAGACCACAATGACAACGACAAGACCTTTGCTAATTTTTGAGACACGTCAACATGAGAAGGACCCCACCCAGGCTAGGCCAGAACTCTCCAAAATACCTATTAGAATCAACAAGTGGAAGCTTCGTGCAAATAATTGTTGTACTAAAATGTGCTCCATGCATTAATAACCAGTATTAACTCAACGGCGTTGAAAGAAACAAGCCAATGACTCTCTTTATTAACCAATCATAAAAAGTTACCCAACTTCTAGGCGGCTAAGAAAGAGATTTAAAAAAGGAGAATGCACAAGCCAAAGTGACTAGAATCCTTCCTTCACATTTCGCAAGTCAAAATGACTAGAATCCTTCCTTCACAAATGTGAGGGAACATGTTCGAATCCCCGTAAATGCATTGTAAGGGTTTAATTTAAATTTCCTTCCTTGGAGTTTCAGAGCTTGAGTGAAGGCAGTTTTGTAACATTTTATTATAAAAAGTATGCATATTTTCAAAGAATTATAAATTTTTAGATTACACGGCCGAACTGTCAAACAAAAGACTCAAATTAAATGTAGATACGACCGAAAGATATTCAATGATGCAAAATTTGCCCATAAAAGCCCCGAACAGAAACATTAAAGCTTCATTCTAAAATTAACATTAAACCAAGTGATGCAATCCAAGTAATTGAGATCAAACGATGAAACAGGCCTTGAGATCAAGTAAATGAAATTAATTACCATGGACTTAATTCTTGAAATTCGCAACTCCAAGTAATGAAATCAGTACTCCGTCGAGAGTGATGACGACCCCTCCAACAACTAACAACAAAATTCTTATTTATCAATTTAAATTAAAATTCACACACGCCCTTGAAAATAATGAGTAAAGCACATGATGATCGAGATAAGAAGCAAAGGGAGCGAAAGATTTTAATAAATTTAATAGCAGCAAGTTAATTTGACAGGACTTTCATATAATAATGTACGATCAAGATTCTCTAACTCTTGTGAAAATGTCAGTTTTAAATAGGACAGTTTCAAGAATTAGAAACAAAAGTCTCCTAAATGCATGTCAAAACGTGATCATAGAATAAACAGACTTAATAACAAATTTTCTACTGAGTCAAGCTTACTGGCTATAAGAATTTCACAGTAATTATCTCATATATTTAATATATTATTTTTTTCCCATACCTTTTCTTGATGTAATTGTTCCATGGTCGTGTTAACATCACCATCCCAACGTATTTTATCGTCTGTCTGTCCGTAGTGAACGTTTACTGCCGGCGGCGTGCTCAACCATCCGGTTATGAAAATCTTCATCTTGGGACAACCAATCACATGCAAATCTAGCAAAGATGGGAATTTGAAGGTGTAATTCGCAGAGCAGAAGCTTGTAAGACTTTCTAAATCGCAGAGAGTCAACTCAATCAATTTGCTGAAAACAATCTCTTCTTTTAAATTTGGTGCTCCATCTTCTTCTTCGTCACTTGTTACCACCTCTGTCATTGCTCTGCACCCAAGTACCTTCATATATACGAGTCGCACTAGACTTTTTGCCGTGGAGGACGTCACCAAGTTCATCAATTCCTTGCAGCCAAAAACTTGCAGATCTTTTAGGTTCCCAAAAGATACCGAGGATAATGGCCATAGACTTAACAGATTTTGACAATGATGTACTAGCAGAACTTCAAGATATTGAAAAATGGAATCCAGTTTGGAGTCTTGTTTCCACACTTGCTTCAGATGGTTAAGTCTGTACAAATCCAACCTTTTTATCCGAGCCAACTTCCCCACATGTGTCTCCACGTATCCAGCTTCATTTGAAAATACCTCTTTGTATGAACAATCTATCAATACGAGCATTTCCAGATTGTGATATCTCTCAAGTAAGCCGAGTGGAAAACAAGATGAGTCATCAATATTAATTATATCTAGTCTCTTGAGACTGCCAAAAAGGTGTTGTAGCGGGAAATCGCCCTGCAAAATCATCTTCATGTCTTTTCCGCTTAATGCCAGTTCCTCCAAGTTGGGTAAGATCTGATCATCGTCAATCACACAAAAGGTAATTAGGTCAATTGATGTTCTCTCAAACAATTTTGAGTAGTCCAATCGTGCAGAGTCACTTTATATAATAGCCTTGGTAACTTTCTGTTATGCCGTTAATTAAAACATAACTGGTTGGAAAATTTTTCAGCAAATTGAAAAAAAAATGACTATTTTGAAAACAAAATAATTTAAAAATAAGTGAAATGCAAATCAAATAAATCAATAATTAGAAGTTGTGCTAACATAGAGATTCATTTGCTTCCAAAACCCGGTCAACTAGTTTTTAGATAGTTTTATTTGGTTGGTCACTCAAGTTTCAATCTTAGGAGATAGAAATTAAAAAAAAACATTAATTTTTGGACTTTACTCACCCTTCAACCTTTTCAGATATTATCAACGTAATGGAAAAATAATATTCCAATCAAAGTGTCATTGATGCTGCATGCAAAACATTGATAAATTAATACCTTAGCACCAAATTAAATATTACTAATTGAGTAATATTAATTGATAAAATATTAATTGTAATGTTTTATCTAATAAATTTATTGAATTATTAGTTTAGCTCATTAGCCTCTTAAGTCGAGATTGGCATAAATCATTAAATAATTGAAATTTTTTAATATATTAATTTATCAAATTATATATATATATATATATTTAAAACTCAAAAGTCGTCAATGATCGAACTGATAAAGAAATCTTTCATAAAAGATAGTTTGATACCTTTTCAAATGAGAACAGGGGCTGTTGTGCAGGGACACCAAGTTGATTATTCTCATTATTCTGGGATAATTCTGCAGCGAAGAACTTTATTTTGTCACAACGGCACGCCAACAGCACTTTTAGTGCCGGCCATTGCGAAGTATGCGTGTCAGAGTGGTCAGAGTGGTCACCCGTGGAAAGACAAACAAGGAGTCACTTGATCTGCTCTGTCTTCTGAAATGATCTCTTGCAACAAACCCCTACAACCCAGCATCTCTAGTTGCTGGAGCTGCGCAAAGTTTCGGATCATAGAAGCTGAAAATATGTGTTTTAATTTGTGACAGCGCCACATGTTGAATCGTGTTAAATTTTGATAGCCAAGAGACATGTCTGGAAGTTGATTGTAATGCCAAATCTTGTCGACATTAATTGCACACAGCTCCAAAGCCTCCAAGTTAGGCAACACTACCTATATCTTACATCCATAAAGAACAAGGAAGCCAAATTACGTGATTGTTATGCAGAAACCATTAGACTTGAAAGTAAAGACTTTGTAACCATGGTTCCAGTGGATGCTGTGTTTCTCATTGAGTTCTTACTCAGATATAGCTGCCCTAGATCGATTACCATCGGTGACCCCATTTTCACAAAATCAAAGATGATATCCGACATGTGGCTTGACTTTTGGCTCTTAGAAAATCAGCTCCCGTTATTCATTCTTGATGACTTGTTTAATCTTGCCAAAACCGAAATGTATCATGATGATTACTATGGAGTTTCCTTGCTCTCTCTCACTCGTCGCTTCTACAAAGACATTCGTGAGTTTCCCTTGATTGAGGAGAATTTGTTTGAAATCCATTTTTCGGAAGCTGAACATTTTCTTGATTTGCTAAGACTTGGTTTTCAGCCACCCCCGACCCAGTCCCAGTCCCAAGCTCAGCCTAATAAACTCAGAACTCAAAACATACCTTCCGTCACTACTAGAAAAATGGTCTTTACTGACTTTAGAATAGTGTCAGAAATTACTTTCACTAACACTTGTTAATTGTGTCAGTAATCTCGGAGTCAGAAAAATAATGACACTTGTAATTGGTGTCAGTGATTACTATTACTACAGTATCACTAATATTATGACACCATAGTGTTAGTAGTTATTGATATTTTATTAATGTCTATGATTACTGTTACCATGGTATCACTAGTTAATTTATTTTTAAAAAATAAAAAATTAAATTGGCTGTTGATTTATTGGTAAAATTAAAAGGCACCATAAAATAACCACAAAAAAAACTTGATATATATTACAAAATCTTTAATTTCATATTTAAATATTATTAGTATATATTACAAATCCCAAATACTTCAATAAACAAGATATCCTATTCTCGTAACTGAATAATCTTAAATACATAAGAATTTCAACCATCCAATCAAATGCCTACTAATTGCGGCTACATTTAACAAATTTAGAAGCTAAATTGTTAACAATGATAGCCTTTCACTTTTTGAACATAAGTAGTGTAGTTGTGTTATCACACCAGCAGCTTCTCTATTCAATAGATTGGATGGGTTAAGATACAAGTGAAGTCGAGGAAGAAACACTTCAAACACACTGATCAAATCTGGATACGAGTACATGGAAAACGAAAAAAATTAGCTGTCAATATGAGAAAATTTAGAAGAACTAAAGTGTATATGATAAGGCAACTCAAATCTGATTAAAGTTTATTTCAAAGAAAGGGAAATTAAAAGGAAAGGTCAATATGAAAAAATTTAGAGATATGAAGGTGAAAAGACCACTAACATAGCCTGAAATGATATATACTCAATTGCATCTATTAGAAAGAATATGCAAATATATACACGGAAGAAAAAATGCTCAAAAGATATAAGGAATAAAGATGCAAAAAAAAAAAAAAAGACTAGGTGCAATAAACTACCCCTTTTATATGGATGATCAAATGATGTGGATAAGCCTACTACTACTTTGGTTATCTAGGTTCAGTAAGATGATCCCTGCAACTAGATGTCAACCTATATTTGTCAAATAAAATTATATCAAAAGGCAGAAGGTTGAAGATTTTCTTCAAACCATCTGATCGTGGTGTAGGTAGGATTAACCAGGAAGCTATATGAATAGATATGCATGTCATGAGTGGAACTATATATGTGGGATAAAGTAACCGTATGAAATTTATCAAGGAACAAATTATTTGAAGGCTTTTGCTGATTCCTTGGCACTCTTCACTACCAGAACAGAATTGATAGAAGCCAGCTAAAACTAGAAGAAAATTCAAAATTTATATTGCAGTTCACAAACTGATAAGCTATATTTGAAACTCATCAACATATAGATTTTTAAAACTTTTGGTTAGGATAAAATTTTGGTCCTCAAGAGTTTTCTGTTAGTTTTACACTCTTTTGAATTGAAATAGACTTAATTTTGTTAGTAAAATTATGAAATTGGTTCAATTTGGTTCAAAGATTTAGCCAAAAGCCAAATTTATTCAATTTAAACTTGAAGAATTTAATTTAGGCTTGGAAAAATTTCCAAGTATACTTTTTCAAAAATAATAATAGGATTAAATAACAACAGCTATAAAAGAAATATTAGGTTCTTGACAAATAATTTCTAAATAAATTTTTATTAAGCTAGTTTTTATTAAGCTATGTAAAAATGCAAGTAATTAATTCATTTTCAACTAATATTCAAGAGTTCTCTAACCACATTAGAAGAATCTAGGAGTGGTAAGATTTACCTTAAATGAGAAATTACTAAATGAGTACTGCATAGCAAGAGCAAAGGCATTAAATTCTGCCTAGCAACTGCACTCATTAGCCTCCTTCCTAGGAAAAATTAAAAAAGGATAAGGAAAATGAAATATTGCTCCTATAGTAGTAAGCCTTATAAAATCCATACTCGTAAATTTTGATTTAAGTTCCTTCACACATGCTTCCAAATGTATTCATACTTGGCATTTTCTAAATTAGAATAATCAGATTAAAGTCGTCATCAAAAGATATTGCATCATAATCTGATCTACTGAGAAGCTTTTGTTTATAGAGATTGATAGGTAAACAAATGAAACCTCTTCATCTATTTACCACTAACTTTTTGGGAGCTTATAAAGAAAAAAAGAAAAAAAGGCAATATACATGAAATACACTTTTCCTTTGAATTAAAACAGAGCAGCCCATCTTTACTAATAAAGAATAAACATGTGAAAGCTTACTCTTTTTACAACTTAGATGAAGGATGTGATATTGTCTAAGCAAAATCTCCTAGAAAGAAAAATATTTCTTTAGATAAGGTAAATCCATCCAATTTAAGATGATATCACACACCAGATATGCAGCATTGATGGACGGTAAAATGCATACAATTGTTGGTCACTATAATTAGCCATCAAGGCAACCAACAATAAACAATCACGATCTGGGCAGTCCTGAATTTTTTTTATCCTATAAACACAAAAAATATATGAAATGAAAGTTTAAAATATAAGAATAGAGTACAATATAAATATGAGATCACCACTGATTTAAATTCAAATATAACAATAGAGTACAATATAAATATGAGATAACCACTGACTTAATTTCACTTTCATCTAAACAAAAGTTCTATTTCTTTCCCCCTATTTATCATAAATGGATGGTAACTCAAAAGTAGAATACCAAAACTGTAAATTGCGTATACCCAACTCTTCAAATAATCATCAACTAGACTCATCATCTACCTAACCTCCTTTTCTCCAACTGAGCAAATGTAATTGTCATTAGATGATTATATTAATTCCATACATAAATTTTGAAACCAAAAGCCAAAAATTTAGAAATAAGCATGAGAAGACAAAAGGAAGCATTCTCAACGGTACCAACCCTTTTGGTTTGTTCAGTGCCAAATACACTTTTGGAGGCAATTTGTTAGGAAGACAATTTCCATTAATGTAAATAATATCCCTTGCAGGATCAACTCTAGTCTGCACATTATCACAAGTAATAATGAAGGCATAATTCTAGGTGCAAACAAAAGTAATCCCATCATATATTAAATTTTAGTATTAAAAATGAGTTGAGAAACAACAAAATTCTATACCGATCAACAAAATAAAGTAAAAGTAACACATAATCTATAATTTTTAATTTATCAAGTTGAGAGTAAGTAAGATAGTAAGCTTATGCAATTCAATAAAGTAATACAAAATAATTATTTATTAATGGCGAAATGATATACTGCAGTAACTATCTTACCCATCAATAGTACCCTTTAATTTGTTTGCCATTAAAATCGAAACTCAAGAGGCATGGTCAGTTCTTGAAACCACAGGCATAGAGGCCAAGTTCAAGAGAACAGAAGCATCTGGATGTTTTTTGAAAGCTAGCAGTGGCAATGAAGGTGATGCCACATTTTTCAACCATTGATTTGAAGTCGACAATCTAGATTTTCCATGCCATGAAATGAGAAACCCTAAAATTTGTTGAATATAATTATATTGAATTTTAATCAAAATTAAAAGAGGAAAAGAGAACTACCGAGTAGGAGGAGAAGGCTGATGGGTAGAAATTTGTGTTGTTTGTTAGGGTTTCTTGACTGCCCATCTTTCTCCTCTTGTTCTTCGGCCTCTGATATGTCGTCGTCTCAGGATGAAGCGTAGTCCACCAAAGATATCTCTCTCTGTCTCTTCATCCCATCTCGTCAAAAATTAATTGGCGTGGTAGCTTACAAAATGATACTAGAGAAGTTTTGTTTTCTCTCAATTTTATTTTTCAGAGACTTCGTGAGAGACGGCGTTAGAGTTAGAAGTTTGGAGAAGTTTAGGTTTAGGTTTAGATTGCAATGGATATATTTTATATTTTTTAGACTTTAATAATTAAACAAATAAAATTTTTTGGGCTTAGCGGTTTTGCTATTGAAAGTAAAAGTTTGAAGTTTAGAGATCTCGGGTTCGAGTTGAGGCCAAAACAAAAATAAAATGATAATTTTTTTGCTATTGATACCTTAGCGTCAATGGTTTCTGATGTTTAATATACTAACACTATAATATCAGTAATCTATGATACTTGTTTTTTAAACACGGAAAATGACCCAAATACATATAACTACTGATACTTTTTAATAAAGTGTCACAAGGCAAGTGTCAGTAAAGACCATTTTTCTTGTAGTGCGTAACGGAACTTTATCAAGCTGGAGTCAAGTTTCAGCTGGGTTCAAGCAAAAATCTGTTTGACATTACATTCAGATTCAATAAGGGCATTCTGGAAATTCCACTTTTTAGAATAAGCGAATCCACTGAAGTTTTATTTAGAAATCTTCAAGCTTTCGAGAGATTGCGTTGTGACACCAGATACATAAATGACTACGTTATCATCATGAATTACCTCGTCAACACTCCACAAGATGTTGGTTACTTGTTCAAAGCCGAGTTATTGAAAACTGGCTGTGGGACAATGAAGCTGTGTCGACTCTTTTTCACAACCTTGTCCAAGAAACTTCACTGTCTACCATGGATTTCCAATATTCTGATCTTATTGAAAATCTCAAGGCCTATTGTGGACACCGTTGGCATAGGTGGATGGCAATCTTGAAACAAGATTATTTCAACAATCCTTGGGCATCTATCTCTGTTATTGCAGTAGTTATTCTCCTTGTACTCACTGCCATACAAGCAACTTGTTCTATTCTACAATCATAGGTTCAGAAAATGGTTTGTTGGACTTTCATGTTTCAAGTGGGTAATGTGTTTCATTATATCCACCGCCATATTGCTTATCCATGGCGTGTGGCCAAAAGAGGAGTTATTATTGTAGCCGCCGCCAGTCATGGCCCACAGGAAGCTGATTCTTGGCTGGCTTTTGTTAATTTAATGCAAATGATTAGACTAAAAGCATGTGAAGAATTTTCAACAAGGGTGTAAAATAAAAAATAATCAATTTTATTTGTGAATTTGCTCCTTTATCTTTTTCATCTAGGTCACTGTGTAAAAATCAATAGTAAAAATGTTCAGTTTCCTGAGTTATATGTTCAAATTTGTTCAATATTTTATTTCCCAATAAGCATAATATGTTCATAATGTTTCGGCTGGGGGTGAGCCTCGGTTAATTTGGGGTGGGTTTTAGGTTTTATATAAATATATCTATGGAAGAGGGTGCTCAGGATCTTCTCGTGAATCAAGCGCATTCGCTACTATTTCTTCACCTATAAAATTCTACTTAAAGAGAAATGAATGTTTTCTTTGACGACATTAATGGCGTGTTTACATTTTCTTGTTAGATCCTAAATCCATATGAGAAGCGCTTTTTGAAATTTTTTTTTCTTTGACAACTGAGAGTATGCATGCACTATAATTCATATTACTTGTTGAGATTTTATACTAGTGATTGCATTAGATTCTTTTTTTCCTCTCTCATTTTCTTTCTCCGAATGATTTAATTATTCTCCACGTATGACATCAAATGAGAATGCATGATAAAAATAAATGAAATTATAGCCTACGCACCTTCTCGCTGAAAAACAGAGTTGAAATATCTAAAGTAATTTCGTTGGAGCAATGCATAGTTGTCAATTCCTCTTGCGACTCCTGTCTGTTTGGTGATGCTGAATAAGTCTTCACTTCACGACAAAAACTTGTAACCTCTCGAAGATTTCCCAGACTCAAAGATCTTAACTGAGAAAACTCTATCTTAGCAGTTGCATTATTATTTTCAGCATCAGCTTCTTCCCCAATTCCAAAAATCTCATTCATCTTGTCGCAATTAATAACTACAATTCTCTCAAGTCTTGGAAGACATTTTGCAGTAGAGAGTCGGAAGATATTACTCAACTTATCACAATTTTCTACTTTTATGGTTTTGAGTTCATTGAAAGACTCTTCTTTGAGTCGATCAATACATATCTTTTCCATCTTGATTAAATTGTGAAGAGTGAGTGATTCCAAAAGAGGAAAGGCATCATAAAGTACCCTTTTCGTTAAGTCAACAATACACAGGAGGTTAGGATTATTTTGAACATGGAGATGCCTCAATTGGGAAAAGCCCTTGTTAAGAAATTATGATGCTGAGCTGGCATAAAATATTAGTTGCTGAATAAGTGCCATGCTGGCAGATTGTTGTTGAAGGCTGTTATGCTCACGGTTTAGAGCTTTATATTTTCCCTCCAAAAGTTTGTTTGTGTAATTAGTTATTAGCTCATGAGTTTGTTACCTTTAGAATATTCTACACTACTATAAATAGCCTTGTAATCCAATTTTACGATTAATGATAAGTAATACTTAGAATTCCTGTTTTCTCTTGCTCAAGAAATTTTCTCTCTGTTTCTAAGTAACCAAACAAAGTTTACAGAGCATTTTCTTTTCTTAACTTGGTATCAGAGCCCGATCAAATGGCCTTAATTAGTCCAAGTCAACAAGCTAATACTTCTACTGTAACCTCTTTCACTTTCACAAATCCAATCAAACTTGATCGCACAAACTATACAATCTGGAAACAGCAAGTACTTTCTTCAATTCGTGGCAATAGTCTTGAAGGATATATCAATGGATCTAGGCTCTGTCCTGATCAATTTCTTCCACCAGAATCTGGATCTGGAGGCTTTTCATCTAATGTTGAAAATCAAGAAAATCCAGAGTATGCAGTTTGGAAACGTCAAGATCAGCTCTTACTTAGCTGGATCATGTCTTCCATGAGTATTGATATTCTCAGCCTTGTGGTAAGTTCTAATACTTCTCTTGAATTGTGGAAAAATCTTGAAAAACAGCTCGGATCTGAGTCAATGGCTAACAAAGTTCATCTGAAAATGCTTCTGAGTAATTTGCGAAAAGGATCCTTAACAATGTCAGAGTATTTTACAAAGCTTAAAACCGTTACAGATGGTCTTGCTTTAGCTGGTAGTCCTGTAAATGATTTGGATCTAATTACTCATCTCATCTCTGGTTTAGATCAGTCCTATTATCCTGTAGTTGTCTATATTGAGGCTAATATGTTGAATATGGATCTTAGTGAGGCATATGCTATGCTTCTCACACATGAGGCTAGACATGAAAATAGTAAGCTTCATGATAGCAAGGAAATTAAGAGTAACTTTGCAGCTAATGTAGCTCAAGCTGGAAATTTCTCAAAGAAATGCAATAATAATAATAATTCTCAAAATAACTGGAATAAGGCTGGAGGAAACAATTGGAATAATAACTCTGCTGGAAGAGGTAATTTCAGTGGTAATGGAAGAGGTGGTTATCAAGGATTTAATCCAGGAAGAGGAAATTGGAATAATAACTTCAGAGGTTTTGCTGGTGGTTTCAATAATGGATTTCCTGGTGGAGTTAGTAACAATTATGGCAGAGGTGGATTTAATTCAGAAGCTGCTGGAAAGAACTTCACTCAAGGAAATAATGTTACTTGTCAAATCTGCTTCAAGTTTAACCATACAGCAGCTGAATGTAGAGATCGGTTCAACAAGAATTTTATTCCAAAATTTTCAGCTCCAAATTACTTCTCAAATCAAAATCCAGGTCCAAGGGCAGCTTTCATGACAACTTCTGAAGGTGTTGCTGATCAAGGATGGTACTTAGATAGTGGTGCAACTCATCACTTAACCAACTCAGCTCAGAACTTGAGTGAGGGTAAGGTTTATTTTGGCACAAATCTGCTAACTGTTGGTAATGGTCAAGGTCTGCAAATCACTCATATAGGTTATACTTGTCTTTATACTTCTTTTGGTACTTGTTTCCAGCTCAAAAATGTTCTATGTGTTCCCAAAATAACCAAAAATCTCATTAGTATTTCTAAACTCCTCACTGACAATGATATAACCATTGAATTTTTCTCTGATATTTGCTTTCTAAAGGACAAGGTGAAGGGCACTCTGTTGGCTCAGGGGATTGCTAAAGATGGCTTGTACATGCTACTGTCACAAGAGGAACCTATCTCTCCTTCATTTTCTCATTTTCTGCAAGTGCCTCGACCTAGTTCTATGATGTCAACTCTTTCTTCTAATGATAAAGTCATGTCTGTTCAAAGTTCAAATAATAGTTTCTGTTTGGAGTCTACATCTCCTGTCAGCTTTCAAACTTCAAGTTCTATGTCAGTAAATGTATTGCATAACAGGCTTGGTCATCCAAGCAAGCATGTTATCCAAACTATTCTCAAGAATAATTGTTTACTATCTGCTCATGTTAATAAAACAACTCTTCATTTTTGTGATGCCTGTCAACTTGGCAAACTACATCAATTACATTTTTCAGTAACTGAAATCAAAACAAAGTGTCCTTTAGAATTGGTGCATGCAGACTTATGGGGACCTGCACCTATTCTATCATTAGATGGATATAGATATTATATCTCTTTTGTTGATGATTTCACCCGGTACTGTTGGATCTTTCCCTTAGTTTTGAAATCAGATGCTCTTGTAACCTTCAAAAACTTTAAGTGTCTGGTTGAAAAACAATTTGGTCTGTCTCTTAGAGCTTTGCAGTCTGATATGGGAGGTGAATTTAAAATTTTTCAGTCTTTTCTTCAACAAGAAGGCATCCAAGCTAGATTTAGTTGCCTCTATACACATCACCAAAATGGTGTTGCTGAGAGAAAGCACAGACACTTAGTTGAAACTGGATTAACTCTTCTTACTTAAGCTAAGATGCCTATCTCTTTCTGGTGGGAGGCTTTTCATACAGCTTCTTACCTCATTAATAGAATGCCAACCTCTACTCTCAACAACTTATCTCCTTATCAAAAACTTCATAATCAGCCACCAAATTACCAACTTCTTAGGGTGTTTGGTAGTGCTTGTTATCCTTTTCTCAGACCCTATAATCAAAACAAGCTTGATTTTCACTCACAAAAATGCTTATTTTTAGGCTATAGTCCTCTTCACAAAGGGTATAGGTGTTTGGCAAAATCAGGCAAAGTTTATGTTGCTGCTCATGTTATTTTTAATGAGTTTGATTTTCCCTATTCAGAGTTGTTCTCATCATCTGTATCATCTTCTAAGTCTTTCCCAAACTATTCCCCATCAGTTTGTATCCTCAATGACAGTGGTGTGCATCAGTTATCTATTACATCTCCTGCTTCAGCAGTGTTACCATTATCACCCTCTTCATACTCTCCTTATCCCTCTCCAATCTCTAATTTTTCTGATTCCCTATCACAACATTCTTCATCACACCATTCTTTATCCAATCCTCCTGTAAGTTCTCAACCATCATCTCATCCTGCCACCTCCACTCATCCAATGGTTACTAGAGCTAAATCTGGTATTTTTAAACCAAAAACCTATCTTACAGCTACCCAAGACCTTGAACCAGTAAATGTTAAAGCTGCCTTGGCTGATACAAAATGGAAGATGGCTATGCAAGATGAATATGATGCTTTGCAGAAAAATGGTACCTGGACATTAGTTCCAGCTGAGAGTGCTACTAAACTTGTTGGTAACAAGTAGATATTCTGTATATTTAAGGTCAATAAAGAAGCTATAAGGTCTGCATTCAACCCAAAGTGGGTTTTATGGTAGGTTCGATCATGGAACAGGATTGGATTAAAAGGAGCGAAGCGGGGCCGGAGTGGGACCCGGTCTAAGTATAAGGCTCGGCTGGTTGCAAAAGGATTTCATCAAACCTATGGAGTTGATTTCTTTGAAACATTTAGCCCTGTTGTTAAACCCTGCACTGTTCGAATTGTTCTCAGCTTGGCAGTCATGAATTTTTGGTCCATGTGACAGTTAGATGTTAACAATGCTTTTCTTAATGGCATGCTTACTGAAGATGTGTTCATGCCTCAGCCAGAGGGCTTTATTAATTCTCGGTTTCCCAATTATGTCTGCAAATTACATAAAGCTCTTTATGGTCTTAAACAGGCTCCTAAGGCCTGGTATGACAGACTAAAAAGCTCTCTAGTTCAGTGGGGATTCAGGTCTTCCAAGTCAGATACTTCACTATTTTTCAAGCATGTGGGCTGTGATGTTCTAATCATCCTTGTCTATGTAGATGATATTTTGATAACAGGTTCCAGTAATGCTCAAATCACGAAGGTTATTCATCAACTCAGTTCAGAATTTGCACTTAAAGATTTAGGAGATTTCAATTATTTTCTTGGGGTAGAAGTGACTCCATCTACTAAAGGTTTGCATCTATCTCAGACTAAATATGTTGGTGATATCTTGAGAAAAGCTCATATGCTTGACAGTAAAGGTTGCAATACACCCATCAGTGTTGCTGATAAACTACAGAAAGATAAAGGTTGCATGTTTGAAAATCATTCTCTTTACAGAAGTATCATTGGTTCTCTGCAATACTTGACATTAACCAGGCTAGATATTGCCTTTACAGTCAACAAATTGAGTCAGTTTTTGGCTGCTCCAACTACTTTACATTGGCAGGCCTGTAAGAGAGTGTTAAGATATCTGCAGAGCAAAGCATGGTCTTCAGTTTTTTAGTTCTGGTTCTTCAAGTCTCACAGCCTATTCTGATGCAGATTGGGGCTCTGATCCAGATGATAGAAGGTCTGTTGGTGGGTATTGTGTTTATCTTGGAGCAAATCTTGTTTCTTGGTCATCTAAGAAACAAAATATTGTTTCTAGATCATCTGCTGAATCCGAGTATAGAGCTTTGGCACTAGCTACATCTGAAATTTTGTGGATCACTTATTTGTTGAAGGAACTCAAAGTTTCACTTACTCAGCCTCCTATTCTTTACTGTGACAATAGAAGTGCAGAAGCCTTAGCAAACAATCCTAAATACCACTCAAGAACTGAGCACATAGAATTGGATATACATTTTGTAAGAGAACATGTTGCAAATAAGGACCTGATCATTGAGCATGTATCCAGTTCTGATCAGTTGGCTGATGTGCTAACAAAACCTCTCAGTTTTGATCATTTTGCTTACATGAGAGCTAAGCTCAATGTCTGTTCAAGACCTTGAGCTTACGGGGGCATGTTAAGAAATTATGATGCTGAGTTGGCATAAAATATTAGTTGTTGAATAAGTGCCATGCTGGCAGATTGTTGTTGAAGGCTGTTATGCTCACGGTTTAGAGCTTTATATTTTCCCTCCAAAAGTTTGTTTGTGTAATTAGTTATTAGCTCATGAGTTTGTTACCTTTAGAATATTCTACACTACTATAAATAGCCTTGTAATCCAATTTTACGATGAATGATAAGTAATACTTAGAATTCCTGTTTTCTCTTGCTCAACAAATTTTCTCTCTGTTTCTAAGTAACCAAACAAAGTTTACAGAGCATTTTCTTTTCTGAACTGCCCTCAGTATCCAGATCGAAAAGAATGTTCTCATCTCCTTGCAACTTGTCCAAACGTAAGAATTCAACGTTGTTGATGCCCTGCAATTTCTTCGAGCTAACGGCCATAGAATCAAGCTTGAGTGTCAAAGTTCTTAAACTCTCATGAGTACCATTGGAAAAGTGCAGCCGACTATCAAACCAATCAAATTTACCTTTATAATTCACAATAGGCTCAAATGATCCATCTCTTATTGCTATTTTAAACCTTTCCAGCTTTCTGGCAAAAAAGCCTTCTAGTAAAATACCATCATTTTTAACATTTATTTCTAAAGTGGTCAGCCGAGGGAAATGCATCAATTCATCAAGTCTAGAGTGACTTGTTTCACCATTGGCTTTTTCAACCTCCCATTCAATATTAAAGCAGTTGTCCATATACAATTCTTCTAATCGGGTTAAGCTTGATATGAGATTGGGTGCAATGACTTTTAGCTGGAAACAATTGGTTAAATCTAACAACCTCAGCTTAGTCAATTTAGCTAGCTGTTTGGGCAACTGCGCAATACCAGATTTTGAAAAGCTAAGGATTTCTAAATTCTTCAACTTTCCAATGATGGCTATATCCCCCAACATGCTTTGATCAAGACAAAGTGTTTGAAGATTTACTAGGAGATCAATTGAAGATGGCAATGAAAATAACCGGATTCTAGTCAAAGCTACAAATCGAAGCTTTTTCATTCCTTCGAAGAAATTCTCAGGAATATTGAGCTGGACAAGAGACTCATTGGATTCATAAGCAAAAATTCAAGTTGCGGAGATTCCAGCCCTTCAGGAATGTCATTAATACTACAATTTAATAAGGAGATTGCTAAACATTTTTTTAATGCATCTACCTCTGGCCATTTCCATACATCCTCATTTCTCACCGCGAATGCATTGTTGTCACGACATGCAATTGAAATGGCAACATCGCGAACAACATCATGCATAAAAAAGGTTCTACTGCCACCTTCCTCAAGCAACAAACAAGAGTCTCTTAGTTGATGGACCGATGCATGCAATTTGTTATATGCATCTTCCAGCTCATAGACTTTTTCAAATATTCCCAAGCCCATGCTAAATTTGAACAGGTCTATAATTGAAGCTGGAGTAATTAGACAACACATTAAAAAAGTTTTCTTGAGCTTACCTCTTAAATACTTGTAACTCAGCTCAATAGTTGAATATGCCTCTGCTGGCACTCCTTCAAAGCTAACGACTGAAGGCATTTGGAGTGCTCGCAACGCATTCTTCCACTAATACAGACTCTTATTTTTCAGTGCCGTTGCTACTGTAGCTAAGGCAATATGCAAACCTCCACATGCCTTGGCTACACTTGTTGCTGTAAGTTTCAACTTATGGTTTTGGTTTTCAACATCATTACCAGCCATTATCACGAACAATCTCTATGCTTCTTGCTCATTTAGAATGCTAATGAAGAAGTTATTTTCAGATCCCATACTTAACAAGACACTACGATCTCTTGCTATTAATAATACTTTGCATCCTCTATGATCATCACCAAAAGGAATTCCAACAGTCTCCAGATCAAGATGTTTCCAAATATTATCCAGAATCACAAGGATCTTCTTCTTATTCTTTAATCATTCGTATAGTCTACTAGCTCTTCTAGATTCAGCTTCCTCGGACAACTCCAGACCTAACTTCTTCGCAATTTCCCTTTGAATATTTTTTATGTCTGGAGTTTGAGAAACATCTGAAAAAACCACCTGATCAAAGAGCTTCTCTTCCCTAGCTCGCCTAGCAAACTCTTTCACCAATGTTGTCTTTCCGATGCCGCCCATGCCGTACACCCCAATAATGCTGACATTCACATTAGTCAATGCATTTTGTATAGACTTCAAAGTAGAAAGTCTTAATTCGAAGGCCTCGTAACCTTTGTTGGACTTAAGCCATATCTCCTCCGAAATGGTACGGTGGGAAATCATATCAAGCTCCTTAACTTCTTTTCCACGTTCAATAAGGTTATTCACCACTGTTTCTGCTTTCTTGCTAAGCTGATAGCGGGTCTTCAAATTTGGACACAAGCCATTGAGACATCGCTTATTTGTTGTCTCCTCATCATCAATGAATTTGTCGGCCTGCTCAATGTTGTTGTTTGCACTAACCAGCTAATTCCCAACCTTCTCTTCGATCTTTTCTCCTTTTCTTTCAGCCTCAGAAACTCTGTGCTGAATGCTCCTACTTTCATCCTTGAGTTTGTCTATTTCTGCCTTGAGATTCTCAAAGTTGGCTTTATAGTTACGCAAATAACCAAGTTGGCGTTCTGCTCGAGGAGCCAACCATTTCAGAACTTCTAAAAGAACAGTAATAATGGTTTCCAGCATCTTCGATCCTTCTATCTTCTTTTTAAGTTCTGAAAAGCAGATGAACAACAGCCAACCACAGAAGAGAAAATAGAAGAAACAACAAAGATGCACAATTTATCTAGTTATGAAAGGGGAGAAATGAAAGAAAGCGTAACAACTGATTGAATTAATAGAAGGAGTGATTTAGATAATAAAGGAGAAATGAATCAATCAAAATAACTTAAGTATAGACCACAAGAAAGATGAAAGATATATTATAGACCACAACTGAATGAACAAAAGAAGATATCTTGACACAGGAAACAGAGACAATAGCAGGACACAACTAATTGGGAGTGGAGAGAAACTAATCAACAAGGACTGAGAGATTACAACAAAACAGATGCCAAGAGAAAAGGGTTTCCTGATCCAGTGAAGCTCAAGAGAGTTGACAGCAATAGGGGGCTAAGATTAATAACAAAACAACAGTGACTACAACGAACAAACGCATATGTTTTTCTTGATTGAGAATGAGTGCAAAGAATGACTTTTTAATGAGGTGCTGTAGCTGAAGAATAACGATTTGCTGAAATTTTAAGAATGTTATATATTCTGTAACTTCAACAAGTGAAGAATAAAGAATAATGGTTTGTCATCTTCACGATGAAGATCATGGACGAGATTTAAAGCGAAAAGTGACCCATTTGAAAAGCCAAAGTTCAAGTTTCTTCGCTAAGTTCAGAAGTGAAGCAAAGAATAAATAAATAATGATCAACGGATGGGAATAAAGTCATCCTCAGACAGTTGCAAAAAGATTTCTGGTGACATTATTAAAATTATTATTTGGTAAACCTAGTATATTATTAGTACAAAACAGAGTAGGTGAAACACAACCTTACTACTTGACTGATCAGCAACTAAAATTTTATGAATTATGTGTTGCATTTTACTTTGTACATTTTGTACCACATTTTAATTTTGCCAATTTTGTAGTAAATATTATTGATGTATTAAATTGCAGCAAACAGAACAGAATTATTGGTTTTAAACAATGAAAAAAAATACAAAAGTAGAATATGAATGGAACTATACTCATCTTCATGTTGGAAAATCAGGTCAAAAAACAAAAATCCATATGCTTTTGTTAAAGTTAAAAGCTACATAGATTCTTTTAAGGTTGATGTGAAGCATATAGAGCCAAAAAGGCTAAACTGAAACAAAACGCGAGAATACAATTCCGTACATATAATGATTTAACCAAGGGACAACACCACTAGGATAATCGTGAAGGAATTGGAACCCAAGAGGTTGACTCATAGCAAAATTAGCGAGAGCGTCCGCAGCGAAATTTGCTTCACGATAAATATGGTTAATGCACATATGCCAATCCTTATTGAGAAGCTCCCTGATTCTTTGAACCAAAGAAGAATAGCTAATGGGATTGTCACTTGTGTTTGCAATCAGCTGAATAATGTGTTAGTGATATGCCCTAAAGGCCAATCGAATGGTGCTTGCTTTTAGGGAATTATTGTATATGATGAGCATTTTAGTATTTATAAAATGGCAAAGTTATCAATATTCATAAATTAATTTAATGAATATAGTCCAAGAAGTAAAATCGATAAGGAACATATTCTCGAGTTTGTCGAGAATATGAAACGTGTACCCTTTGTACTATACTTCTAAAATAGTTCCTAGTGGTGGATTTATGATTGGACGTCATAAATTCCTATAAACACTAGTATGTGTTATGACTCATTTATGGTATGTGATACTAAAATGAATTGTGAGCTTCATATAATTGACATGAGATGTCAAGTCAAACACATAGGTACTTGTTGAGAGAACAAGTTTACTGAACTTGACCAAATATAATAAGCCATATGGTTTTGAGTGTTAATGGCTTATTATACATTTTGATAGACACTATGTTTAGTAATAGTCTTTAGACCTGAGGCATCACAAATATCTTGTACATAGACATCTTTAATATGTGAAAGCATAATGATTGATTCATAATCAAAGAAGAGATTTAGCAATAGCTGTCATGGTTGGCTATGTATGGACACAGGGGTATGGTCAATATGGAATTCATCACTTTGTAATATACAAAAAGGATGTCCTTGTGAGATAATATGAATTGGCATGAGAAATCCTTGGCCAAGGTAAAATATGTTTGAAGGAGTTCAAATTATATTTTCATGCCAAGTTCATTTAGATTTATTTTGAGATAAAGCATAAATGCTTAACACACTAAACTATAAGCCGTGCTTTTCTCTGGACATGGATGATGAAGAGACCAAGAAGGTTCTATAGATCCAACAATTCTTGTTATTTGGGTGGTTGTGAAATACTGCTAGGTGTCACTCATGACTTGTAGAAACCTTAAGATCATTATTGGTAAAGCGTATTACCAATGTATCTTAAGGTCATTAGAAAAGTTATAATTGATGACTAAAGTGTCTAGCATCATTTAATAAATAAAGAGTTATCATTAAAATAGTTCTACTACCTTATAACAAAGAACCTAAAAGGTCACACACCTAATAGAAATAAAAAAGGAGTTGCTAGAAAATGAGAAGTTAAATTTTCTAATTTTAGGAAAATCGGTATTTATATTATAATTCATTAAGAATGAATATATATATCTTAAATATGATTTAGGATAGAAATTTAGATGTTCTATAAATAGTTTAAGGAACAAAATAAATTTCATATATCCTCAATTAAACATTATGTATAATATCGAGAACGTTAAATGACCATTTTGGACATGTTCCGGTTCATAAATGATTATGGACTTCTAGACCAATTTTGGGTTTAGAATTTTGGGCTTTTATTGGACCTAATATGGATTAGGAGAAGGCATAAGAACATGTCACAAAATGAGCCCACAATTAACCATTTGATTTGATTAAAATGGGCTTAATTAATTAAAGACAAAATTAATTAATTTAGCTATTTATTTATTCAAAATAATTTGATTAAATAAATTATTGAAGTGATAAGATCACATTCAATAAATAATGGCTTAGTGGGTGGGTCTAACACATGATAATGTTTGGTGCCATTATTGAAAAGATAATGGTGACTTTATTTGGTGGAATTAATCATAATGAACTAGCATTCATATTTCTTCATTATCTCTCTCATTTCTAAACGAAATTTGGGGATTCCAAATCCTATGAACTCCTAGAACATTTATAAGTGTAGACTGATTAGAGGCATCACAATTGGGGTGCTTTAAGGATCTCAAATCATGGCAAAACAAAAACTGTTTGTGCAGTGGTCTATTTCCTAGACAGTGTTCGTACCTTGCAGTTTTCAGTCATTTTCTCCTACCTCATGAAGTCGTTTCTAAAAATTCAAGTGAGGTAAAAAAATTTCAATCTTTCCTCTTGATTTTCGTTTTTGAATAAAGTCAATCCGAGGTTTCTAGAGCTTCCACCATCTGTTCTACTTTTACTGCACAAAAGCTACGTTTTCAGGAACCTCATGGACAAATGTTGTCCTTCATAATGCACTTGCTATCAACCTTAACCGACAACTTTTGAACCCTCAGCTTCCATGCCATATCAAGACCATAGAATAATCCCTAGAGTTAAGCATTAGTAATTGAATTGATACCAATATTAGCACAAAATCCAGCAGCTTAATCCCCAATGGCGTTTCCTAATAATCCACCAGCTGCTGCCATGTTCAAACTCTTGCATGCACCATCTATATTCAATTTGAAAACATTATCAGGAGGCGGTTTCCAACCAAAGTAGTTCACAACCTTTAATGTTCCAAGCTTGATCAAATTCATTATAGTTTTGTGGCAATTTTCAGCTCTGGCCATAATATCCACAATAATACTACGATTACTACTTCGCACATTCTTGAATAAAGCTTGATTTTGCCAAAACCACAAACGCCAAACTGCTATACCAAAAATGGAGTACCAATCTACTCCATTACAATCGCAATAATCTGATTTTAAATTTGTAAGGAACCAATCTTTTAAGTTCAAGGAGAAAAAAGTTATCCCTTTGATTAGGAGGGATTAATGCTAACTAAATATGCTTGGATGCCACACAGTCTCTAAAAGCGTGGAGAGAGTCTTCCACAATAGCTTTGCACCTCTCACATTGACTCCCAATCACAACATGTCTTCTAGCAGGCTCTGCTTTGGTCTTTAATTTATCTTGAATAGCCAACCAAAAGAAAGTTTTGACACTTTGTGGTCCTTTCCAACTCTAAATAAGGTTCCATTCATAGCATATATGAATGGGTGAGTTGCTTGTAATGCTATAATATGTAGACTTAATTGTAAAATTGCCCTTATTTAAGAAACCCCAACAGATACGATCAACACCCACTCCTACACTTGGAGGCATAATGACCGCAATGGGGAGCACTTAGCTGGGGGGAAGATAAATATTAAAAGCATCCCAATTCCACTTCCCGTTATTGTCAACATAATTCGCAATAGAATCTTCAAGCATGTTGCTCGGAAACGACCTCAAAGCATGATCCTTCAATATCACACTTTGCATCACCCAACAATCTTTGCAAATACGGATTTTTGAACCATTTTCAACCTGCCAACGGAAACCATTCAAAACATTTTGCTAAACCATACCCACTGCATGCCACATGTAAGAGCTATATTTTGTAGGTAGCTTTGTGGGGAGATTGTCATTCTCAACACCATATTTCGAGCATTAAACCTTGGTCCATAGGGTTGTAGGGGAAACAATAATATTCCATCCAATCTTCATTAATAAGGCTCGACCACCTTTGATTTTAGGTTGACAGATGCCATCCCAATTAACCAAGGACATGCTGTTTCTTTCACTGTTCCCACTCTATATAAAACGGTGATAAATATGATCAATTTTTCCTTTAGTAGCCCTCGGAATCTTTGTAGTTTGCATAGAATAAATTAACAAGACTTGAATCACCGGTTGAGCAAGAGTGAGCCTTTCAACAAAAGAAAGTTGCTTCGTATTCCATCCTGAGAGTCGTCTGTCGACTCGATCAAGAATCTCATGATAGGTTTTATTGGTAACACGACCATAAAGAAGAGGCATACCCAGATACTTATCCAAATTCTTTGAAACTGAAAAGCCGCTTAATTCACCAATTTCCTTTGCCAACACAAACTCTACATTCTTCGAAAAATATATTCGAGTTTTTTCTTGGCTAAATTTTTCTTCGGACATGCAGTAAAAGTTATCCAGAACTTCGGTGATCACCGCTGCCTACTCAGACGAAGCCTCTGCAAGAAGAAGAAGATCGTTAGAGAAAAAATGTGAGTAAGAGGTCTAACTTTCTGAGAAAGTCTTATGAATTTCCATCGCTTCCACTAAACTTCTCGGTTAATAATGTGGCTAAGCTATTCAATACATAGAACAAATATGTAGGGAGAAATAGGATCCCCCTAGCGAATCCTCTAGAAGGCCTGAAAGGATCAGTAAGCTCGCCATTCCAAATCAACTGCATGGAACAAGAAGTAATGCACTCCATAATAATCCATATAAAATTGGTAGGAAGACCCACTAAAACTAAAGTCTCATTGATAAAATCCCAACTTAATCTGTCATAAGTTTTTTCAGCCATGAACCTTCATTTGCCCGTTTTTCGTCTCATACTATATGTAATCTCCTGAGCGATGATAATATTTTCGGTGATGTGCTGTCCTGGGACAAAACTAGTTTGATGCAGGCCTACAAGATCAGGGAGAAAAGTCTTTAATCTATTAGCAATGATTTTAGTAATTGTCTATACATTATAGTGAAACGGCTAATAGGGCGGCAAAGTTTTTAAACTAGTCGAATTGTCAGTTTTTGGGATGAGACGATCAATGTCTTGGTAAAAATGTCAGGTACAGTCCCTCCATTGAAAATAAATGTGATTTGCTTGCAAACTAACTTGCCGACCACCTCTCATTAAGGTTGGCAAAAAATAACATGTAGGCTGTCAATTCCTAGCGCCTTTAAAGGTCTCATGCTAAAAATAGTAGCACGAATTTCCTCGTTATCCACCGATCTCTTCATGATGTGGTACCTATCTATATCAATACAAGGAAAATCATTACGAATAAAGTTACCCTTAATAGAAATAGCATCATCTATGAACAAATTAGAAAAAAAAATTAACAGCAAGAGCCTTTAGCTCATCCTCATCCTCAATCTACTGGCACCTATCATCTTTGATCCAAACAATTTTATTTTGTCTTCTTCTAGCCATTGTTTTCTAGTGGAAAAAGGAATTATCTCTATCTCCAAGTTAGATCCAGTCACTGTGAGATTTTTGAAGCCACAATAATTCTTCTCGACTAAGAATATCATGAAGCTCTTTACTAAGATTAAATTCCAAATTAATAGATTTTTCGAAGGGTGAAACTCCAATGCTTATTGAATTCCAGCAAGTGTAGCTAAGATTTTTCTTTTACGCTTAAAAATATTTCCAAACTTATTCCTATTCCAATGATCAATTTTGTTGGTAAACTCCTTAATCGAGCTATTATAGTCTGCATCCTTATTCCACACCTGAGAAACAAAACTAGGACAACGATTGTCAGTAAGCCAAGAAGCAGGGAATCTAAACGGCTTCGAACCTTTGGCTCTTTTATCCTGGTTGTTTAAACTAACAAGGATGGAACAGTGGTCAGACCGCAATCTTGGTAGACGAAAAACTGTTGTCTTGCTAAAAATGTTTAACTAACTATCATTACAAATGGCTCTATCTAGACGTTTATAAAGTGTTCCCCTCTTTCATGTAAACTGTGGCTGTGAAACCAGTTTTGAAAGCTCTTATAAGGCCGACTACAACTATTGGTACATCCTTTGCTTTCTGAAGCTAAAAGAGTAGCATTGAAATCACTTGCTAATATCCATGGACCATGAATATTCTCAGCTAAAAAAATTTAAATCATCCCAAAGAAGCTTACGAAGAGAGGGAATTGGGCTCCAATAGACCATGGTGACCCAAATATTAAATCCTCTCGTATCATAAACTTGGAAATGAATATATTGCTTATGATTAATAAGGATGGTAACATCTAATCCTGCCCTTCATAACAGCCAAATTCCACCTGAGAAACTAACCGCCTAAACCTGGTGGGATCGACCATAGCCACTGAAATGAATGAAGTCATCATCTTTAAACGAATAAGGTCATTAGCTTTAATTCTACTAATCCGAGGTTCACACAGAGCCACTAAAATGGGTCTATAATTTTGAACAAACATCTTGAAAATTCATTGAAATGATTGTGAGGCCGCCCCTGGCAATTCTAAAACAAAAATGATAGATTTATTAACATAAAAAGTTGAACAAAAGGGAGACTTACTCCAAAGGCTTAAAACCTTACTAATAAACATCCTTCTTATCCTTATCAACAAGGGATTAAGAATCATCTGATGTAGCAGATTCGTCATCATCTGATTCCTTCATGTAATCACTATCTGATAAGTCCTCCTCTAAATTATCCACGTCCTTTTCATCTATATCAGGAGGCTCCTCATCAGGGTTGGATCTAGAGATAGCCATAAGTGGGGCTTGGATGGTCCCATTCTCTAAATTCTTATTGAAAGATACTGCAGAATGATATTTAGGTTCTAAAGAAGTTGTGATCGAGGTTGGTTAGGGAAATCGAGCCATAGATGACTTGTTTTTGGGGTCGTTACGTAAGGTACCTCTGTGCATGGACATATTGAGGCATTGATTAAATAGGTCACATTATTTATTCTTATTAATAAACCTTAAGATGGACAATCATTATTCATACTCCAACTAAATCCTTACATAAAATATCTGAAATAAAGTCTCCAAAGAAAAGTCTCTAATCCAAAATAAAAAAGTCTAACTAAATATATTCTTTAAAGCAAGTCCAAAGATCCACTAAACAAAATCTCCATCTAAGTACCCAAGCCACATCGCAAATCAATTTGCAAAATATTGGAGACGAAGGGTAAGCCATCAACTTGGTACGTAAATCCATGCACAATATTTGAAAACCATTTTCATTTTACCTTTAAACATTTTATAACATCTTAAAATAATATCTTCATTTAGCATAAGGGATGGATTCATGTAAAACCAATAAAAATATTAAAATATTCATAAAAACATTAAAATATAAACATTTGGTAGCTCATGCCTCGTAGTCCTCATCATTCATCATTCATCATTCAGGGTACTATATCCCGTATTATTCTTGTCCAAGGTACTATACCCCGTATTGTTCATAACATTATTATGCACAAGATAATTATCATACCAGCGAGCTGGCCATAACATTACATAGCATCATAACATTTGCATCATATAGATTATTACGAACTATGAACCAAAACATTTTTTAATCCACCTTACATCCTTTCATAAATAGAATTTATAGTCTTTTAAAACATTTAAGAACTTTTTTTGATCATTTAATTCTTTTAGAAAATTCTTTAAGAAAACATTTTGGTTAAGAAAACTAATTTCTTAAGAAAATTCATTTTAAAATACATTTATGTAAATTAATTTAAAAGGGTTTTTATTTTAAAAAAATCATTTAAATATTTTAGAAATCAATTTTGTAAAAATTTTCATTTAAACATAATTCTTATAACATAATTGTATTTATTATAAAGCACAACATGCATGAATCTACTTACCTCGATCCGCAACAATCAACTCAATACCTCAAGAACAAACCAACGAGCTCACCCACGTCCTATAATCATCATAAAAATATCCTTATCAATATTATCTCTAACCTTAAACATAATCTCAATCATCCTTAAATCATAGGCACTTACACTAGCTTAATACTTATACATATTCTAGACATAAACATGGGTATCCTGCATGTGCTGATTTTTAATAACCTATACACATGCCGGAAAACCATGAAAATTTACAAAGGTACTGTGAACATGCATAGCATTGCATACAAAATTTCACAAAAATAAGCACAAGTGAAAATCAAGTCAGAATATTGGCCTTTCACCAAAGTAACAGAACTATCCAACATTGACCAAAACAGAACTTTACTAATTAGGAAATTCATAAAATATTCTATAGTACTCGAAATAATCCATTTCTTTTTTCTAATTACATTAGACACATTCACAAAGCATATAATTAAAATTCATAATTTTTGGATGCTGGAAACTATTTTAAAAGTATTTTATTTTCGAGAACATATAACCTGTCTAGAAAATTTCAAATTTGAAGACAGAGTTTCAAAAATTCATATCTTTTATTTTACATGACCAAAAATCGCGATTCTAGTTTTTTTTTTAAAGACAGAGAAAATATTGAAATTTTATTATAAAATCCTAATGTGGATTTTATTTCTACCTTCCCACATCTCTTTTTCGAATTCTAAATTTGTAATGAACATATAGCCTGTCCAGAAATTCTCCCACTTGGGGATTTGATTGAGAACCAATCAATCTCTACATCATCCTTACTGCCTTCACTTATTTTCATAATCCTCAACATAGAAAATTATCATACTCCACTATAAAGAGTATACTAACTTAGAATTAATTACTAATTCCAAGAATTTTCCATCGGCACATGTCGAAATATCCCACTGAATTTTTATGGTACAACTTTCATGTTGGCTTTCCTAAAAGTTCATCAACCATCAACATGAATTCCACCACACACCCTACATCAATGCCAACCATGCCATGTGTGCAAATCTTATGGACTCGCTAGCAGTAACACATCCTCTTCACGGCACGAGCGGCACACCATGAGGATGTCATCATCATCTATTTTACAAGGGACCATCATCTTCCACAATGATGAGAGACTTAACACTAACAATGCTATCAGTATCTGATCTGAGCCACTTGTTGATCCTACTCCGTTTCTCCTTTGAAAATCCCTTTTTAGGTGTCTTGATTGTCTACACCTCTAATAGACTCCTTCTTAGAATTATTTTTCTTCCAATCCCTCACAACTGCTAAAGCCGAGACATTTGTTGTTTTAGTACTTTCACCGCTCAGTCTTCTTTCTTCTGAGAGTGAGGTATTAGTAACTTCTTCAAGATCAACCGTCTCTTTTCCATACATCAAAGTAAGTAATAGTTGTTTGTATAAAGTTAGAAGTGACCACAACAACCTAAACGCCTTGTCTTCATCTTCAATTTTTAACTCCAATGGTGTCTAGTTCTGTGACAATACCATTGACAATACTAAAGTGATCGAAAATTTTTGTACCTTCAACCATTCGCAGCGTGTGAAATTGCTCCTCATGTACATTCAATTTAAGATGCTCTTTTTCTGATACAACTTTTCTAGCCTCTCCTAATGCTCTTTTGCTGTAGAGATATTTCCTACATTTGCAAGAACAATCTTTGCTATACATAGTTGTGTGGTGCTTGCAGTTCTATCATCCAACTCTTCCTAATCTTTGTCGCTTATACTAGCCTTCTGCGACAACTAGATGGATCCAATCATAGCTTACTTAAAGGAGGAAAAGTTGCTAGAAGATAAACTTGAAGCGAGAAAATTGAGACTTCAAGTAGCTACGTTATCATTAGAGAAACATTCTATGAGAAAGGTTTCTCAACGCCTTACCTGATGTGCATATTACCAGAAGAGTTGAAACACATTTTAAGGGAGGTACACGAAGGCATATATGGTAATCGGGTAGCTAAGAGATCCTTTGCATGGAGAATTGTCAGACATGGGTGCTATTGGCTAACTTTGGAAAAAGACTTTATTAATTTCTCTAGAAAGTATGACAGATGTCAGAAAAATGCTACTGTACCTAGATGCTCACCTCAGATGCTAACCCCAATGAGCAGCCCGTGGCCATTTGCACAATGAAGAATAGATTTGATTGGTCCCCTTCTAATGACGAAGGGTCAAGTGAGGTGCGCTATTGTCGCAGTTGACTGTTTTACTAAATTGACTAAAGTAGAACAACTTGCGAGGGAGATGGAGGAGAAAACAATGCACTTTATATAGAAAGCAATAATATGCAGATTTGGCATCCCTTACACCATTGTGGTTGACAATGGCAGACAATTTGATAATGCAAGATTTAGAGAATTTTGCTCCAGCTTGGGAATTGTGAAAGCCTTTTTTCTCCTACTTACCTTTAGGCTAATAGACAAGTGGAAGCAATCAACAAGATCATCAAATTCCACTTGAAAACCATGGTGGAAAATTTAAAAGGTGCTTGGGTAGAAGAGTTACCAACTATGCTTTGGGCTTACCAAATTCAATTCAAACATCAACAGGGGAAACCTTTTCTTCTTGGCATTCGGCACAGATTCGGAAGCCTCGGTTAGGGCTCAATACATAAAGGATCATTTGCTATCGACATGATGAAAATCAAGTACTCTTGGAGCTACATAAAGATTTAATTGAAGAAAGAAGGGGAAATGAAACAGAAAGATTAGCAGCATACCAGAAAAGGGTCACCAAGTACTACAACACACGAGTTAAAGTATGAGGTTTCCAACATAGACAACTGATACTAAAGAAGGTGGAGACAATAGGAGTAGAAGAAGCCTTAAGCCCTAACTAGGAAGGCCCCATACAAATTCATCAAGGAAGTAACCCTAGAGATGTATATCCTAGCTAAAATGAATGGAAAACGGTTAACTCGGCTCTAGAATATGTTGCTTCTAAGGCGTTACTATGCATGAACTCTTAAGTAGGTTTTCTCTTTTTAGTATCAGTAGTTTAATGATCTAATAAGCTAATAATTAGTTGCATTTTGGCTTTGGACCCCACACCGATATCACCTATATGAGATGGGTCGGTTCATGATAGGGGAAAAGTCTTCTAAATTGTTGTTAGTCATTTGTTATTTACGGCTCCAGACCCCACATTGGTTCCATCTTTGTTAATCGAACCAATTGAAGCTAGAGGGAGTCTTGTTTCGAGCCTTATAAATAATCTACTCATTTTTGTGCATATTTATAAGCTTCCTATTTTATGCTATAACCTTGTCATAAGATGTGGCATAAGATCTCAAAGAAAATAAGTTCAAATCACTTTACGAGGCAGGAATGATACTGTCCCTGAGGCACGAAACATACAACCCTAAAAGGCTAAGTTCAAAACACCTTAAGAGGCGATGATAATACAACTTTACAAGGCTTAGTTTAAATCGCCTTACGAGGCAAGAATGATATTGCCCTTAAGGCACGAAACATACAGCCCTACGAGGCTAAGTTCAAATTGCCTTATGAGGCAAGAATGATACCACCCTTGAGGCACAAAAAAGGCAGGAGAAATATAGTCTTATGAGGCTATGTTTTAAACTCCATATGAGGCGAGAATATTATAGCTCTTGAGTCATGAAAAGTGCAGCCAAAGAACTAAGAAATGCCTCACGAAGCTCAGAGAAAGGCTACCGTAATCAAGGCAGAATCATAGCCCTAATCAAGGCTAAAAAATGTTGCCTTAATTAAGGCAGAACCATAGCCCTAATCAAGACTAATAAATGGTGCCCTAATCAAGGCAGAACCTATCCCTAATTAAGACTAAAAACTACTGCCTTAATCGACGCAGAATTATGGCCCTAATTAAGGCTTAAATAATGTGCAAAACAAGCTACCTTACGAGGTGAGAACTATGCAGCCCTTTGGGGTCCGAAATACACTCCCTTTGAGGTGCAAGTTCATAATACACACTGGGAAGAGTTCCTAAGGAGTATAAAAGCCTATAATTTAATAGCCTGTGACCCGTAACATCTTAAGTAGAAAGGTGGGTAGCCATGAATTACTCCCATCTGGCCAATGCGTGCAAAGTAGTGGATTACTACCACCTGGCTAAAGAATGAGCAGGTGTAAAAAATCCTAACTTGAGGGAATAGGCAAATATAAATTATCGCCATTCAAGCAAGGAATGGCATCTTTTAGAAAAAAAATGCTTAACGCTAAGCATCGAAGTATAAAATAAGAGCAAAAGCATCCATGGCTCCGGGATAGAAAGTTCCAAAGCATCTCAAGTATGACTATTACATGCCAAAGATACAAAGCTCTAAATTGATGGTAAACGAAGAAAGACTAAACATAATTGCTAAAGTTTCAAACACTTGTAAAGGAGAGGAAATCATTCTTAGCTACTTTTTGGGATATTGCCTGGGTAGATGGCAGCTAGAGGTGGAATATGTTAATATGTATGTGTCCATAATATTGATTTTGATGATAATAAACAAGATTAAGAATGATTAAGCTTTTAAAATGTCAAATTATTTTTCATACATTTTAAATAAATCATTATTTTGATAATATAAAGGTTTTATACTAAAAGGAGAAATTATTTTATGAAATTGGTTATTTCCAAGTTCATGATCTAATTGAAAAGGTTTTGAGAACTTTGAAATCAACAGGTATTGCTTGAAATATCGAAAATGGACTTGTTTGAAAAGTTTCATAAAGTTTTAGGCTATAGTATAATTACAATAAGTTTTAGGAAAAAAATACTTAATTTTAGTAAATAATTTCATTGTAGCAATAACTATAGAAAACAACTAACCGTTTAGGAGAATTTGGTTAACCGACATTGGAGTTAAGCTTCTGGAAACTAATGGCGGTCCGATTTCTGAAAAATGGCGATCCGACAATTTAAATTTTGGCACAATAGTCACTTGCTCAAATCGAAACGGCGATCCGAATTGTGCAGAAAGTCAATAACGACTAGTTTTTAGCTCAACTATAAAAGCTGCATTAGATCGAAATCAAAGTGAATCCAACGAATACCAAAAAACATATTATTGAGAATACAATATTTTTTGAGCTTTAATTTGTTCATTCATTCTTTAAATTACACCTTGGGAATGTATTTGTAAACACATAGATTGTGTGTGAGAAAAATCTTGTATTTGAGAAAGTGTGAGTGTGGAAAACACTTGGGTTAAGAGATTTGGGATAATATCTTGTTGTAGCGGTTGATTGACACCTGTGAAGTCAATTGTAAAAGTTCTTGAGGCCTTGGAGGCTTGAATGGTGAATTCTTTAAGTCCAGTGAGCTTGGAGGCGTGGACGTAGGCACGATTGGCTAAAGCACGTAAAAATTACGTGTTTGCTCTCTCTGACCCTATCTCTTTATTTTTCATTGCACATCAAATTTGTTTATTTCGAATTTAGTTACTTTATTTAAATTTTATTAAGTTTAATTGCTTAAATTTTTAGAATCTCAATTCACCCCCCTCTTGAGTTGCTTAATTAGTATTTCTTTTGGTATCAGAGCGAGGTGCTCTTGTGTTGACTTAACCGTCTAGATTTAAAGATCCATAGCAACCCAAATTAGCTCAACCTTCATGTAAGGTCAATCCACCACTAGACCTCCATTTTTTTATGGTAATGACTATCCTTATTGGAAAACTATGATGAGAATCTTTTTATAAGCCTTAGACTATGAAATATGGGAAATAGTTTGTGATGGTTCATCCATTCCTTGGAAGAATGCTTTAAGTGAGTCGGATAGGAAAAAGACGTCTTTAAATTCTAAGGTTATGAATGATTTATTTTGTGCCTTAGATAAAAGGAAATTTCATAGAGTTTTAAATTGCTTTAATGCTTATGAAATTTGGAGAAAACTTGAAGTTGTGGATGAGGAGACGACAAATGAATCTCATGAAGTGTCAAATTTGGCACTTATGGCAATTGGGGTCGAACTGGTTGACGAAACTTGATGAGGTAAGTGATCCTACTTATGATGAATTATATGATGCTTTTAAGGAATTGCATCATAATTGGATAAAAATTAGTAAAAAGAATGCATGTCTTAAAAAGAAAATGGTAGAGCTCACAAATGAAAATGAATCTCTAAGTGCAAAGATTACATGCCTAGAATTAGAGAATAAAACATTGCATGATAGAATTGCGATATCAAATGAGAAACCTAGCACTTCACATTAACATATAGAATCACATATAAATGATTTGAAAAAGGAAAATGAGATGCTCAAGAAAAAGAATATTAAACTTAGTAATGTTGTCTTAAAATTTACAAATGGGCAAAAGATGTTGGATAACTTGCTTAATTCAAAAAAATGTGTGTTTGACAAAGGAGATATTGGCTATAAGCCAAATTTGAAACAAAAGTATTATAAGAATTATTTTGTGAAGAGTACCTTCATTAATAATCAAATTGTATATCACTATTGCAATTAAGATGGTCACATGAAGTACAGATGTCTAGTTAAAAAAATACATATTATGGAGTAAAATGTATTTGGGTTCCAAAAGGAACCATTGCTAACACTCAAGGACCCAAGAGTATTTGGATACCAAAAGGCACAACTTGAATATTTTTTGTAGATACCATAATCAAGAAATGGTGGAGAGTTCCTTAATGAAAGCTTGTGAGGATAATCACTTGATCATGATTTAGGAGAAAAAGATGAGGCAAGATGATTTAATTGTTTTGGTAACAATTCTTGCCATATTGAGTTTGTTGAATGAATCATGATGGATGGATAATAGCTTGAATTTGCAAAACATGCTCGTACACTTACATAATTGACTTAATATCGCGTGTAATCATGATGCATAGATAGATATATATGATGGTAGCATGCCAACTTATCATGATGCCTTTGTTTGATTTTCATGATTGCATGATCCTTGATTTCATCTTTTAAATTATCTATCATCATGTTTCGTGTTATTTGTTCATCTTCCTTATTTGTTCATCACACTCTTTCCAAGAAGCCAAAAACAAACATTTATCTCACTAAAATCCATTATCTTTATGTTTTTCTTGCTCATTTGATATTTCTAAATCATTATCCATCACTTAAACATTAATTGTTCATCACTTATGTATGTGTGAATTCTTGTGCCAATGATTATGTTATATCATCATTCATTCATAAAATTGGCATATATGACTTATTGTACTTATGAATTTGATCACTTATTCTTTTAGCTCATAATGATGATGGCTTATCTTAATAGCTATGTTGATTGTGATGATCTATATACTACTATTATGTACTTATGCTTTGCTTAAGTTTTGATAATAAAGAATGCGCTTTGATGATTACATTGTATTTGATGAAGTTTGATCTTATGCGATCTATGATTGGTGAATGGATGCATTTTTTGTACTTTATTGATGTATTGTTGAATATGCATTACTTGTTTTAAATGATATCGAAAGGGGGAGAAATACATATACTTCGGGACTTTTAAACGTTTGAGATTTTTTAAGTTATATTGAAATGTCACATTATATCTTCGATGAGTTTAGTTGTCTTGATTTCTAAAATGTGATTAATAATTATGGAGCTGCCTCGGCAACTTTAATTAGTTCTTATTGCTTCTATTTTGGATAATATGCATTTTGAACATTTTTGTTGCTAAAAGAGGATACAAATTAATATACCATTATGATGATGTCAAAAGAGAGAGAATAGCATGCATTTTGAGCATTCTTTTAATGGTTGATATGTGATTATGGTGATGATTTTGATCACTAAGCCTGTATTTGAGGTGATGCTTGTTGTTAGAAATTCTGTCGAAATTTCTACTCGGACAACCTGAGTAACAAATTTGCTACTTTTTTTCTTTTCTATTACGTTTATTTTTTGATGATGAAGGGGGGTTAGGGAGAAAAATACATGTATTTAAATTTGTTAATTTAGCTAATTGGTAAATTGTAAGGGGGGTTAGGGAGCTTACATTTACGGGGAGCAATTTGTGGAATCATTCTTTAAATACATGTAAGGTTTGTTATCATCAAAAAAGGAGAGATTGTTAACATGTGTGTGTCCATAATGTTGATTTCGATGATAACAAATAAGATTAAGAATGATTAAGCTTTTAAAAGTTCAAATTATTTTTCATACATTTTAAATAAATCATTATTTTGATAATATAAAGGTTTTATACTTAAAGGAAAAATGATTTTATGAAATTGATTATTTTCAAGTTCATGATCTAAAGGAAAAAGTTTTGAGAACTTTGAAATCAACAAGTATTGCTTGAAATTCTAGAAACGGACTTGTTTGAAAAGTTTCTTAAATTTTTAGGATATAGTATAATTATAAAAAGTTTTGAGAAAAATTATAATTTTAGTAAATAGTTTCACTGTAGCAATAATTGTAGTAAATGGCTAACCGTTTAGGAGAAATTGGTTAACTGACATCGAGTGGAACTAGAGTTTAGCTTTTGGAAACTAATAGTGATCTGATTTCTAGAAAACGACAATCCGAGGATTTAAATTTTGCCACAACAGTCACTTGCTCAAGTCAAAACGGCGATGCGATAAGGCTTAATGGTGATCCGAATTTTTGCAGAAAGTCAATAACAGTTAGTTTTTAGGTCCAACTATAAAAAGGCTGCATTAGATTCAAATCAAAGCGAATCCAACGAATACCAAAGAGCATGTTATTAAGAATACAATATTTCTTAAAATTTAATTTGTTCATTCATTCTTTATATCACACTTTGGGCGTGTATTTGTAAACACATAGATTGTGTGTGACAAAAATCTTGTATTTGAGAAAGTGTGAGTGTGGGAAACACTTGGGTTAGGAGATTTGGGATAATCTCTTGTTTTAAAGGTCGATTGACACTTGTGAAGTCAATTGTAATAGTTCTTGAAGGTTTGGAGGCTTGGATAGTGAAATCTTCAAGTCCGATGAGCTTGGAGGCGTGGACATAGGTACAGTTGGCCGAACTACGTAACAATCGCGTGTTTGCTCTCTTTTACCCTATCTCTTGTTTATTTCGAATTTGTTTACTTTGTTTAAATTTCATTAAGTTTTAATTACTTAAATTTTTTGAACCCCAATTCACCCCCTATTGGGTTGCCTAGTTAGTTTTTCAGAATATTCAATGAAGACTCATCTCTCTCCTCAGTGGTTCCCCCACCAGCTGCAGTCATAGCGCCGACAGGTGGATTAGGTTGTGGATGAGTACGAGATGGTTCACCTTGCTGACCTGACACACTATCATCCGCGTCTGCAATTAGCTTATCATTTGGAGATAAGACGAAGCTATTCATTTGAGGAGCTTCAGTGTACAGTCATCCATGAACTTCAAATTCCACTCAGTGTGATAATCCTTCACTACTCTCTTGCAATTATCAACCCCAGCAGAGAACTCTACATTTTTCATCTACTTAAACTCAGCCGATTGAAGGTAAGCCTCAGTGTGGGTCTGGTAGCTGCCCTCGAGTTGTTGTCTCGGATGAGCTATCACTTTATTTTTGCTCTTGATCACCCCGTCACTGATATCATGCTCCAACTTGAGAGATTCATACGCAGACTTGAGGGATGCTAGCTCGGCCCTTAGCTGGACAACTTCACCTGTGATCTTGTTCTTCTTATTTCTAGCCCTGGAATACTCGCCCCCCGAGTCACAGTACAAATTGTACGCTTGAATCATGTTCATGGTGACCTATTAGAATACCATAAGAATGTCATAATTAATGTCTAATAATGAAAGAACAAGTGATCAACTTAAGAAAGAATCGGGGAGCTTACCTTGTGGGCATTGCCTATTAAGAGAAAAAAACAAGATTGCAGGGTTGGTTTGCCTTGAATAAAGAAATTCTTAATGGGAGAATGCCCTCTCCAGGGAAGAAAGGTTAGCAAGGTAATGCTTAAGTTTGCTGTGCTAGAAGATTCAGTTAGCTAGGTAATCGAACATGAGGATTGAATTATGCTCAAGTGATCCTAAGCCAGAGAGTTCTCTCCTAGCATGAAAGGTACCAGCAGGAACGGATTGGGTTAAAGAAGCTCCAGAAGACTGAGATTGAGACGAAGGAGGGGCTACATGGCGTTTTTGGAAAGATGAATCCCCAGGTGGTAAGCTAGTTGACCTCTTTCTACTACTGATTTGAAGCATGGCAACTACATTTCCTAGTGTCAGAGTGTAAACAAGACAACTCACGAATGCTTACAAAAGAAAAATAAGCACGTCACTTACCAGTAGGGATGAGACCAAGCTCTTGGTAGGAAGTCCTGCTAAAAAAAGGAAGCACGTCCAGTTGAAAGAGTTTAGCCTGCCCACGCTCGATATTGCCAGTTAACTTTGCGGTCAAGACAGGAGGAGAACGCCAAGTCACTACAATAAAAAATGAAATTATATGAGAAAAATAGCAAACTGGAAGTCACGAAGGCAGAACAGTAGCCTGGATTTTGAAATAAAGTAGAAACAAAATCATCAGTGTTAGGGTCATTAGAACGCCAATTTCCAAAGGCAAAAAACTATGAATCCTTCCAACCCTTCGTCTAACCCAAGAAATTAGGGGAGCTAATCAGGTCAATATGAGCCCAACCAGTCGAGTAATACCAGCCACTTCTCCTAGACACGGATTTAACTTGATAAGATCTCCTAAATTCATCAATGGAGAAGTTAGATTGGATCCTCGAGCGTTTCCATAGCACATAGTGACCTAGAATAGCCTTGTAGATCACCGGGTTAAGTTGAGCAGGGGCGACGTTGAGAGATCTAAAAAACAAATGAATGAGAAGATGCAAGGGTAACCTGACACCAGCCATTAGCAAAGAGTACAACGCTACACAACCCTCAGGAGGTGTGGCCATGTTTTCATTAGGGTTTGGAATGCTAAGCTCAATAGAGGTAGGGATATGATAATCTCTCCTCAATTTCCCTAGGGTTCGAAGTGTGGCCCTAGATTCCCATTGGCTGGCCGAGAACCCCTTAACAGGCGTGTCTTGTTCTTCATCGTCGACAATATGGATAGGAGCCGTGGGGTAAGAGAGACGGAGGAGAAGCGGCGCGTGACACTCCTGGTAACGTGCCTAAATGAGCCCCCACCCTTATTTGGTTCACCATGTTCTGGTTCAGAAGGATCCATGGAAAACAAGAAGGAAAGTGGAACAGGGAAGGGAAGAGAGAAGAGTGAAATGTACCTTGAGCAAATAAAAGAAAGTAAGGACACCAAATGATGTGGAAGGAAGAGAAAAAAATAAATCAAGTTTGGGAACGATACGTGTTCCAAGTATAAAATTATTTTATGTCTTTTTTATTAGAATTGTTGTAATTATTTTTTACTTTTCCTGAATTGTAACATCAGATGTCTATAATAACTGGATTATTCCTTCAGCAAAACAGTGCAGTGGTAAATATTTTTTTCTTTTGTTTGTTTAGTACATTTACATGCTTTCAGCTTTTTCAAATTTTGCATGTGTCAAAGTTTAAATTTAATATGTTGGTTTATGCCACAACAAAAGGAACAGCATCAAAGAGGAGCTGCTAATGGCTTGATATGACCGTAGTGTCGCTTACCAAAACTGCCAGTCCAGCTGTAGGAGGTGCTCTGAGTGTCCTATTGATTTTGTAAAATTATATGTAAATGATGTTATGATTTTTATTGTCCCCCCTCCCCCAAAAAAAAAAGGCATGATTAAATTGATCATTTGTTTGGTAACAACTTGATTAATCGGGTTCTGGCAGATTTTCTTCGTCACAAAAGCGTCAAGATGCTGGTTTCCTCCCAGGTATGATGATTTACTAATGAAATTTCTCACGAGTTGGTGAATTACTTTGTGCTAATTAGCTTAATTAGCTGCTTAAACTAAAGTGCAGGTAACCAGATGGTTTTTTTCATTCTGAATTTGGTTGAGGCACTTGGAGTAATATTGACATTCAAACCGTTTCTAACTCAACGCGCCCCGTGAGTAGAGAAAAGATGCATCTGTTGAAATATTCAAATATATATCAAGCAAATTAAAGCTTTCAAAATCTATCAACAATATGATTATTTGATGTGGTTACAACTTGCCATATTTTGTGTTACTGTTCTAAAGGGTTAAATATGAAAAGGGTTGTTGGTGCTCACACCAATCGATTGCTGGTAACATTAATTGTTCACTACTTATCTCTGTCGACATTTATACTTGTTCATTGTCAGAACTACGACAATTTATCTTCACAATGATGCAAGCTAGAAAGAATTTTTCATGTTAAGTAAAATATTGAAGCCATAAAGAGTCTTAATTAAGTACTAAGTTTTCCGCCATGCTTCTAACGGTAACACTTTTGGAGCTCTTATTCTAGGGGCTTCACAGTAGAGAGACCTTCAGAACTGCAGGATTCCGTAATAACAGAGGACAACAATTATATAAGAATATTATCTTGTACAATTTTCGTATAACCTGACCAATGCAAGTATAATTTTATGATGTTAACTCAGATCAAAAAGACCTTCAATGATGTAAAATTTGCACATAAAGCTGAGAACCAAACATTAGAACTTATGATGAAATGGAAACAAAAACGGTGAGATTGAAAAGATAGAGAAACACAAGCTTTTTAAAAGGGATAAATGCTCATTTAATCTCTATATTTTGATTAAAGAGCACATTTAGTTCTTATATTTTAAAAAGTGCCTTAGGGTGCGTTTGGGATTGAGGTTGGACAACAGTTTTTTAAGCTACAAAGACTAAAGTGTTGGCAAACACTATTCTTTCAGAAGCTTGGAAGCTATGTTACTATACATTTTTATTTATATAATAGAAAATCTATTATATCTTTAATAATTTTATTAAAATTATTATTTAAAATTTATATTTACTACATATTATTAATGTTTGTTTCATAGTCACAGTTTTTTTTCCACATTTTTGTGAAAGCTTAAAATTTTTAAAAGCTACAGCACCTCAATCCCAAACGCACCCTTAACCTTAAGACACCCCTACTGTGAAATATATTTCATTCCTACCCTTTTTTTTTTTACAATAATACTCTTGGAATAATATTTTTGGGAATATTAATGAAAATAAAAAATGGTAATTCATCCAGCCAGCCTTAAACAAAATAAATATTAATAAAAACTTTTATGTTATTATTTTAGTTTTGGGACTAATTTCGTAAATTAAATTCTTTTATGCATTTATTAGTAAGACTGCTTTAAGAATATTAAACATTACTTTAAGTTGGCTGATATTAATTTATTTATAAATAATTATTAGCAAGATTGTTGTAAAAGTACAAAAAATACTAGTTATTTCATATTGATATTTATTGATTAATTTGCCAATTAAATTTTTTATAAATAAATAAATTAATTTAAGAATATTATTGTCGGGATATTATTGTAAAAGTAAATAAAATTTAAAGAAAAAATGTAACGTATTTAATATCAAGGTATATTAAGGTATTTTCCAAAATATAAAAACTAAACGATCATTGAAGTTAAAATACAGGCACCAAACGAGCATTTTCTCTTTTAGAAAGTTTTATATTTTATTAATGAAAGTCTGAATAACCAAATTAGGGTTTTGGACTCCTTTTACACTAAACCTAAATATCACGAATTTACTAAAATAAGTAAACCTAAATATTACTACATAATAATATTCTCCTAACTGAAATAAGATAAATGCTACTTAAATTCTATATCTAGAAAAAAAAAAGATAAAAATCCTGAAAACAATAGGAAAATGGATCTTAAACTTGTAAAATAATAGGAAATAAATAAATTTTCAATCGAACCACGAGGCTAATGCGGCACTACAGTATTAGATTAGATTTCCCTCATCGCGAACTTCGAAAGGTATATTATACACCCTAAATAGATACTTATAGCTCAAGTTGCTACCCTATAGAGATACTCTACTCAACCTACGCAACCATCCGCTGCATCAAATTCGTTCCAAAATTAAGAATAAACTAGCTGATGCATTCCAAATAATGTAGATGAAACGATAAAATAAACCTAGAGATCAAATAAAATGAAATGAAAATGATAATTACCTCGGACTGAAGCTCATACAAATTCATTATTTGACACCTCTAGCAATTATTGAAATAATAGTTAATGAAATATACAATAAGACAAGTACATATTAATGACACACCATTGTGAATCGATAGCTAAGGACCGAGTAAAATTTAATTGTAAATTAGGACAGTAGAGCAAGCATCCATAAACATAACATGAACATAATACATCAATTGAAATATCATGGGATAAATTAGGACATTTGAGAAAGAAATAAGTAAATAAATCAGCAAAGGAAACATGCATAAACAAATAAAAAACAAAGACAAAAGAAGGAAGAGTTGTCTGTTAGAATCTTCTTCTATGGTCATTGAAGTCCCAAAACTAATAAGGATCGAGCAATTGAACAGTTGCAAACTCAATGGAAATACAATGGAACCTTAAAAACGAACAGTGAAGGAAAATGAAGAAATCTGCAGGAAATAAGGCGAGTGAGAGTGAAGAATTAATTACCACTGAGTAAATGTGAATGAAGAATGGAGATAGATCCTTCTTCGCCCCATCGAGAAGTGAGATTCAGAGACCGTATTGAAATTGAGAGTTGAGATCAAGAAGCGATTCTTCTTCTCCGTAATTTCCTTTTTCTTTTAATGTTGTTATTATTATTATTATTTATGTTTTTCAATTTCATGATTTGTTTTTTGCTTTAAACAGTATTGGCATATTACATTTATTTATGTTAATTTTACAATACCTCCCTTCAGATTGCATAAATTACATAAAAAAAATAATTTATGTATAAAACTTTCAAACAAATTGGGCCAAAATCTAACTTTACCCCGTTTAAAGTAATTTTGGGCTCGACATTCCATTTCCAACAAACGAATTTTCTTTATTACCAAGGTATGATACTTTTCATATTTATCCAACGGCTCGTCAATGACAATACCTTTGTAAAAAGTATTTATTTTCAATAGTATATTGTGGAAATGCCTGGTCGGTAATACAACTATTTCTTATAGTGTAAAAATGATACACTAACTTGAATTTATATGCTTTTATGATTATTTGATAATCAAGTGGTGATCATATATGATGATAAACTTAGGTAGTACTGTGAGGTACAATTTTCTCACTTAAATATAATAGAATTTATTTTAAGCTAATAAGCTCCCTTAAGTATTAGAATAATAATAGTATAAAATATTTAATTATAGGTAATGATGACATAAGCGATGACATAAGAAATGATGATATAAGTAATGACATAAGTGATGATGTAAGAGAAGGTTGTAGAGATCATTAAGAATTCTAGAATTTAGTAAGATATTTATGAAAGATAATCTCATGTTTACTTAGATATTTAATAAGGTAACATAATCAATGACATAAGTAATGACATAAGTGATGATGTAAAAGAAAATTGTAGAGAACGATAAACATGCGACAACGGCGTTAGCTAGAGCTTGTCAAGGACTATGACTGCAAAATAAACTATCATCCTGGAAAAGAAAATGTGTTAGTAGATGTACTTAGTAAAAAGTCAAGCCTATCAGCTTTAAAGATTCTACCTAAGCCATTACAAAATGATATATGCAAAGCAGAGATCGAGCTAGTAGCAGGAAAATTAGCCAACATGATACTTCGTTCAACTTTATTAGAAAAGATTAAGGAGGGGCAAGAAAGTGATTCCTACTTGAAAAACTTGAAGATACAAGCCAACTCAAAGGAGACGTCGTTCAAGAAGTTAGAGAGGGGAAACATCTTGCTCAAGCACAGGGTATGTGTACCAAACAATAAAGATATAAAGAAAGAAATTCTACTTGAAGCTCACACAACCCTCTATTCACTTCATCCTGGAACAACAAAGATGTACAAAGACTTAAAGAAGCATTATTGGTGGCCCAGAATGAAGATAATATAGTTGAGTTCGTGGAAAAATGTCTCACTTGTCAACAAATCAAAGTAGAGCACCAGAGACCAGCAGGACTTTTGGAATCCAATCAAGTTCCTCAATGGAAGTGAGAAGAAATCATAATAGACTTCTTCATTGGTCTTCCAAGGACTGCAAAAATGCATGATGCTATCTGGGTGATCGTCGATCGACTCACAAAGTCTGCTCACTCCTTGCCTATTCGAATGAGATAGTAAGATACATGGTGTACCGATTTCTATTATTTCTGATCGAGATGCAAGGTTTACTTCGACATTCTGGGAAAAGTTACATAGCACTATGGGGACAAGATTGAAGTTTAGTACATTTCACCCTCAAATAAACGGCCAATCAGAAAGAACAATTCAGACACTCGAAGATATGTTACGAGGATGTGCTATCGACTTTCAAGGATTATAGAGCAACTATTTACCATTGGTTGAATTCGCCTACAACAATAGGTATGGCACTATACGAAGTTCTGTATAGTAGAAAATGTAGATCGCCTATTCATTGGGCTGAGATGGGCGGGCGAAGGCATCTTGGACCTGACTTAATTATTGCTTCATATGAAGCGATTGAGAAAATATGTCAAAGAATGTAGGCAGCTCAAAGTCGATAGAAAAGTTATGCAGATAAGAGGCGAAGGCCTTTCGAATTTCAAGTTGGTGACAAAGTATTTCCAAAAGTTGCCTCAGTAAAAGGATCGATGAGATTTGGGAACAAGGGAAAATTAAGTATAAGGTTTGTTGGCCCATTTGAAATACTCGATCGTGTCGGGAATGTTTCCTACCAACTTGCCCTTCCACCATCATTATCAAGAATATATAATGTCTTTCATGTCTCTATGTTAAAGAAATACGTCTCAGACTCCTTCCATGTGCTAGATTATAAGCCTCTGCAACTAGAAGGAGGCCTAACCTACGAAGAACGTCCAATTCAAATTCTTGATAGGAAGATAAAGGAGTTAAGAAACAATAAAATTCCTTTAGTAAAAGTACTATGGCGAAATAGCTCAGTGGAGGAGGCAACATGGGAACGTGAGGAAGAAATGAAGAACAACGATCTTGAGCTATTCACAAAGTAAATTTCGAGGACAAAATTTTTAAAAAAGGGGAGGAATTGTGAGGTATAATTTTCTCACTTAAATATAATAGAATTTATTTTAAGATAATAAGCTCCCTTAAGTATTAGAATGATAATAGTATAAAATATTTAATTATAGGTAATGATGACATAAGCAATGATATAAGAAATGATGACATAAGTGATGAAATAAGTGATTATGTAAGAGAAGGTTGTAGAGATCATTAAGAATTCTAGAATTTAGTAAAATATTTATGAAAGATAATCTAATCTTTGCTTAGATATTTAATAAGGTGATATAACAATGACATAAGTAATGATGACATAAGCAATGACATAAGTGATGATGTAAAAGAAAATTGTAGAGAAAGATAAGAATTCTAGAATTTAGTAAGGTATTTATGAAGGTTAATCTCAACCATTGATCAAGAATTTTGGTGCAAAATCCTAGCCATCCATTAACCATAAGAAATCCTATAAACACCCCCCACCACCTCTCATTTTGAATGCAACCTAAAAATTTCATACTCATCTATTTTAGAGTTATAACAACAAGAGTAGAGAAATCCTCAATTTAAAAAGGTCCAAAGAAGTCAAGGTCAAGAGATAAGTAATACTTCAACTGCAATGTAAGGATAAAATTCTTTTTTATACGTAACTTCAGTTTTTAACCATTCATTTATGTTGTGATTGCTATTATGATAATATGAATTCTTATATGGTTGGCTCTGCCGCCTAATCTATGATGCTTAGGTACGTTATGGCCGGCTCTGCTGCCTGATCTATGATGCTTAATTACGTTGTGGTCGGCTCTGCTGCCTAATCTATGATGTTTAGTTATGTTATGGTCGACCATGCCACCTAATCTGTGATTCTTATACTTAATTATCTTATGGTCGGCTATGCCGCCTTTAAATAGTGTTGCGTGTTGATTCTATTATGCATCTAGGAGTTTCAAATGTTATGACCTAAGCTGCATTGGATACATGCATATGATGGATTACATTATGAAAAAAATGTTTCAGAAAATGAATTTATGAAAATATGTGTGATTGTACTACCAAGTGGCAAAGTTTTTAAGGAGGGCAAGCCCTCAAAGCTAAGTAAAAAGAAATTGTTTGGGGACGGCGATACGTAATGCCCAAAGTTAAGTAAAAAGAAATCCTTTAGGGACGACGATACGTAACGCCCAAAAGATCAACTAATAAAGCCCAAAGGCATATTGTTTAAAGCATAAAAGTGCCAGCCTTGTAGTGCAACATACCTAGGGCCCGAATGAAGTTGTTTTGTATTTTTTCTAAGTTTCTTTTAAAAGCTTAATATGGTCATCCATATGCATCATAATTCATACTTGCATCAAATTGTTATCTTACTGGGCGTTAGCTCATAAAGTCCTTACATTGCAGCCAACAATGAGTAGAGCAAGCTGGCGCCAAGTCCTAACCAAGACAAAGTGCATATGGGCATAACAGACCTTGGGATTTTTATGGTGGTCTAAGCTTTGTTTCGATAAAATGACGGTCTTAGTTTTATGCAATAACAAAGTTTTCTACTAAGAAGTTTATGTATGACTCTTACTTTTTGTAAGAAAATTTTGTTTGTCGTGAAATTTTTAATCCGTATTTATAAAAGCACAGTATTTTAAACACCTTTAAAGTGAACGTTTAAGTGGATGTTACAAATTGGCATAAAAGTACAACGTTTTTGACATTTTTAAGTAAATCTTTAAGTGGAGTGTTACAAGTACTTTTATATTTATTGTCTTCGTTTTCTAAGCGTACACATTTTGATGAGTAAATTAAGGATTTCTAGATGAAGTACATAATTAGATTAATGCTAGGGAACTGAGGTTTGATCAATTGAAAATGAAAATAATAATAATAAAGGTAATTAAGAAAATGAACAATGCAGAAGCGGTCCTTATTAGGGCTTCCTTATTATTGTTAAAAAATGACACGAAGAACTTTGAGTTTAAAAATCTGGCCCTGATGCCTGGTAGCCCTCCAACATATGAAGCACTAGATGTTTTAATGAGACAATGACAAGACCATCTATCAAATTTCTTGTGGATATAAATAAATACACATAGACAAGACCAACCTCCTCAAATGAGAATCAGAGTGATACAAGACCTTGCAATGGGACAATAATACACCATCAAATCTCAAAATACAATAGAAATTCATGACATATATATAATAAAAGGCCTTTCATTGGGTCATATATATTGAGAATAAAAATGTTATAATACATACAAAGAGCTTAGCTAGAATAAAATGTCTTTGAACTTGCGTTGATCAAACAAAGGAAACAGACAGGTTGTAACTCACACTATCACAGATGTAGCGACACGATGCAGTGAATCATAAGAAGATCACGAAGATGGAAATGGGAACCCCTCGGAATGTAAACTTTGAATAAAGGAAAAAAGAAAAACAACCTTATTTCAAATTGTGCACAGAAGAAGAGTGACTTAAATCTTCATCAGTGTCCAGACATGCTGTAATCATAGAGTAAAGAAATTTTAACAGGAACAACAGAGAAAATATTATGAATATGCTAGACCAAATTAGACCAAATTTGTCCTTTTTTTGGAATTTTTATGAATATGCTATCCACAATATAGTTGTTCATAGCTAACATTTGATGGTTTAAGGATTTGTTCTTGGAATAATGCGCTGATTACGTTTTTTTTAAAATTTTTTAATTCGATGAATGATATTCAACTGTTCTTTAATTATTAGTTCATCGGGAAGAAAAATTTCTAAGTACTTTCCTTGCCTTCTAACTTTCCAAGGAAAGATAGGTGTGAAGAAAAGCAAACCCAATAAACGGAGCACAAACCAAAATAAAAGAACAGCGATGACGACAATAAATAATTGGCAAAGAAAGAATGGAAAAAAATTTGCACATTTTCAAGGAATTATAGAATACGAAGGCTTTTAATGAAATTTTATCATAAAAAAGTAAGCAAGGAGTTATAAAATTTTAGAAGATGAGGGGAGCTCGCAAAAAAAAAAAGAAAAGAAAGAGACTCAAATTAAACTAGACTAAAAAGACATTAAATTATGTAAAATATGTCCATAAAAGTCTGAAAGGATCATTAAAATTGCATTGCAAATTTAACAGTAAACCGAGTGTCCCATCTTAAATAATTCAGATAACATTGCAAAACAAACCATGGGATCAAATAAATGAAATAAAAATTAATTACCAGTTGAGACTTTCTTCTAAAAATTCACAACTCCAAGTCATAAGAAGCTTATAAAATTAGTCGTACTGCGTAAAGCATGACGACGACACTGCCAACAGCTGAAAGTAAAATTCTTATTCATCAGTTTAAACTTTGTAACAAATATTGTATTTACAAAAGCAAATTTTGTAAAAATTTATCATGGCAGATAGAGAGTAATATGTATATCCGTACCTTCTCAGCATGTAATTGTTGCATGGTTGTGTTTAGATCATTATTAGCCTAACACCGTTGATCCGTCGTCTCTACATACCAGACCTTTACTCTTGGAGGCGTGATTGATTCTCCTATAGTAAAAATCTTCATCTTGGGACAACCAATTGTTTGGGGGACATATCCTGCTCGCGTACAGGGAGCCTCAGGTCATCTTTGAGCAGAAGGTTCCTGCTTGTTGCCGAGGAGGCCCTCAGTTGGGAATCATGGCACCAGCAGAAAAACCGCTGCTAAAGCACCAAAGATATTTCGTGCAGGGGCTGGGGTCGGCAAGACCATCCTGCAGTAGTTGTCCGAACGTGTGCCACTCCCCGAAAATCTGGGCGTGGGGCTTGCTCAGGCACAAGCACCACTCTCCGAAAACCCAGGCACGAGGCCCTCTCAACCGCAACGTTCAAGCATCCACGACCGAGAACTAAACGTGGGAGGAAAGGTAGGCGAACGTGAGCGAGAGAATCCAAATTTTGAGGAGGTCTATAAAAGGGGCAATCAAAGAAGGTAAATGGGTTGGCCAAAATACAAAAAACAAACTAAAATGAGGTAAATGAGAGATTCTGAAAATCACCTTTAGAAAAATCCATAATTATTTGAGTGTATTAGAGATCGTTGTAGAGCCACAAGACTAATGGATAAGATTTTCCATAGTAAACCCAGATTGTTGACTTGAGCGTCGTAAGGTTTATACCGGGAAAATCCCGGCGTGCTCTGATTGATTTTGTGTATGCAGGGATCTACGGGAGAGAGCAGCGGGCCTTACAACTCTACTCGTTCAGGGTGAGCAGCGTGAGGTTGTCTTCATTGGCTATAAAATTGTGTATGCAGGGATCTACGCGAGAGAGACTGATTTTGTGTATGCAGGGATCTACGCGAGAGAGACTGAAAGGAAAAGATTACTATTGCAAGTTAGGGTTTTGAAGGGACAGGGATGCTTTCGGTTTATTACCATTCAAACAGCACACGCTCCAAGGATTCCATAACCGTTAATTTGAAATTCAAATGCATGGATGGATTTCTGCCACCTCTTCCACATTTAATTGCGATGTGAATCCTCGAGGAGACAGCCTGTTAGTAGCAAAAGGGGAAGTGAATAGATGGAAGGGAGCAATATCTTTATTTCCTATTGCCAAGAAGCCAGATATGTCTCGAACAAGCCCAAACTAACCAAGTTTCTACTATTAATCCATTGCATTGTTAATACCAGAAACTGAGGGACCAGTGTTTGGGGGATATATAACGACGAGACCAGCCACGTTGGACAGGGACCTATCCTTCTCCCGTACAGGGAGCCTCAGATCGTCTTGGAGCATAAGGTTCCTGCTCGTTGCCGAGGAGGCCCTCTGCTAGGAATCATGGCACGAGCAGAAAACCCGCTGTTAAAGCACCAAAGATATTTCGTGTAGGGGCTGGGGTCAGCAGGTCCATCCTGCAGTAGTTGTCCGAACGTGAGCCACTCCCAGAAAACCTGGGCATGGGGCTCACATAGGGACAAGCACCACTCTCTGAAAACCCAGGCATGAGGCCCTTTCAACCGCAACGTTCAAGCATCCATGACCGAGAACTAAACGTGGGAGGAAAGGTAGGCAAACGTGAGCGAGAGAATCTGAATTTTGAGGTCTAAAAAAGGGGCAATCAAAGAAGGTAAAGGGGTTGGAAAAAATACGAAAAACAGACTAAAAGAAGGTAATTGAGAGATTCCGAAAACCACCTTCTGAAAAATCCATAATTATTTGAGTGTATTAGAGATCGTTGTAGAGCCACAAGACTAGTGGCTAAGATTTTCCATAGTAACCCCGGATTGCTAACTTGAGCGTCAAAGGGTTTACGCCGGGGATTTTCCCAGCGTGCTCTGACTGATTTTGTGTGTGAAGGGATTTGCGGGAGAGAGCAGCAGGCCTTACAACTCTGCTCATTCAGAGGGAGCAGCGTGAGGTTGTCTACATTAGCTATAAAATCGAGCATTGAGGAGAGATTCCTGGTCTTAACCGAGCAGACACCAAATCTCGCATCAACACCAATCACACACAAATCTTGCAAGGATGGGAATTTGAAGGTGTAATTAGCAGAGCAGAAACTTGTGAGGCTATCTAAATCACGCAGTTCCAACGTCTTCAATTTGTGGAAAACAATCTCTTCTTTTTCAACCCCATCTTTGTCATTTATTACCACCTATGTCATTGCTCTGCATTTGTATACAGAAAGTGATACGAGTCGCACTAGATTTTTTGCTATGGAGGATGTTACTAAGTGTATCAATTTCTTGCAACCGAAAGCTACAAGTTTTGTTAGGTTCCCAAAAGATACTGATGATGATGGCAATAGAATTAACAGACTTTGACAATGATATACTTTTAGAATTTCAAGATAATGAAAAATGGGGCCAAGTTTGGAGTCTTGTTTGCACAGCTGCTTCAGATGATAATGCCGGTGCAGCTCTAATTCTTTTATCATTGCCAACTTCCCCACATGTTTCTCTAAGCATCCTTCCATCGAAAATACCTCTTCGTGGAATAAAAAACAAATCAGTGAGAGTCTTTCAAGATTGTGAAATCTCTCCAGTACGTTCCAGATTGAAAAACAAGTTGAGTCATCTCTAGAAATCAGTAGATCTCTAAGACTGCCAAACAGGTGTTGTGGGAAATCGGCCTGCAAAATCATCTTCACGTCTTTTCCGCTTAGTGATAGTTTCGTCAAGTTGCGTAAGATCTGATCATCATCAATCATAATAACTAATAAGGTCAATTGATGTTCTCTCTAATATAAAAAATCGTTTAATAAATACATGTAGTGACTATAGGATTTGTTTTATATTATATTTTAAAAAATTAAACTATTGATAAAATTTATTAAACGATTTTTTATATGTTAATTTTAGAGGTAAATAAGAAATTAGGGAAAAAACGAAATTATTTTATTGCACGATAATAAATTACTAATTTATTTTGTAAGTTCTTTTATATGGAAAGACTAAGGATTCTTTTATAAATGCTATACCTAAAAAAAATTCATATAATTATTAATCTACGACATTGATACCTTAGTCTAGACTAGCAAAGATTATTGTATAATAAAAGTTTTCAATTTCTTGAGTATTAATTGATCGATGCTTTGTCATATTTTTCAAAGTTAAAAATAAGCTATTGATAAAAAATCTAGAAAATGGCTTCATACCTTTTCCAACGGCAATGGGGGCTGTTGTGCAGGAATGCCAAGTTGATCATTCTCATTATTCTGAGACAAATCTGCAGCGAATATCTTTAATTTGTGACAACGATACACTAAAAGACTTTCTAGTGCGGGCCATTCCGAAGTATGCATTCCAGGGTACAAACATCTAAGTTTTGGTAGATCTCCGAGTCTCAGAGTGGTGAGCTGAGAAAAGGCAAAATTAGGGATCTCTTCATCTGCTCTGTTTTCAGAAATGATCTCCTGTAAATTCTCACAGTGACGTGTCTCTAGTTGTTGAAGCTGCTTCAGGCTTCCGATCATGCTGAAAATAAGTATTTTAATTTGTGACAACGCCACACAATCAATCGTGTTAAATTTTGAAGGCAAGGAAACATGACCGGAGATGATTGTAGTGCCAAATCTTGTCGACATTAATTTCAAATATCTCCAAAGCCTCCAAGTTAGGCAACGCAACCTAAAAAAATAAGAATTTCTCGTTAGATCCAATATCCATATGGGAAGCACTTGTTGAAATTTTCTTCTTTGATTACAAATTAATGCAAGTCAGAATCAATTTCCAACTGACAGTTGAGTATGCATTCTAATTCATACTACTTGTTAAGAGCTCAATTACTGAGCGCTTAAGATTCTTTTTATCCTTTTTTCCATTTTCTTTCAATTCTTTAAATGATTTAATTATTTTCCACGTGACATCATTAGAGAACGCATGATAGAATAAAGTCTGTTATATATATATATATATATATAAAGAAAATGTTAGCCTACGCACCTTCTCGTTGAAAAGTAAAGTTGAAATATCCAAAGTGATTTCGCTGGAGCAATACATAGTCGTCGATTCCTCTTGCGACACTTGTCTGTTCGGTGATGCTGAAGAAGTCCTCACCTCATGGCGGCAAAAACTTGTAACCTCTGGAAGATTCCCCAGACTCAAAGATCTTAATTGAGCAAACTTTATCTTCTCAATTGCATTATCAACTTCTTCCCCAATTGCAAAAATCACTTTCATCTTGCTGCAATTAATAACTGCAATTCTCTCTAGTCTTGGAAGGCATTTTGTAGTAGAGAGCCAAAAGATATTACTCAATTTATCACAATTATATGCTTGTATGATTTTGAGTTCGTTGAAAGACTCTACTTTGAGCCGATCAACATATATCCTCTCCATGTTGATCAAATTGTGAAGGATAAGTGACTCCAAAAGAGGAAAGGCATCACAAGCGACCATCTCCCTTGAATCAACGATACAAAAGAAGCCAGAATTATTTTGAACATGGAGATGCTTCAATTGTGAAAAGCCTTCTGTATCCAAATCAAAAAGAACATTCTTGACACCTGGCAGCTTGTCCAACCATAAGTATTCAACGTTATTGATGATGCCCTGCAATTTCATGGAGCAAATGTCCATAAAATCAAGCTTCAGCTCCAATTCTCTTGAAATCTTGCAATTACTGTCGATGAAAATGTGCGGCCGACTTCCAAACCAACGCTGTCCAACAGTCATGGGATGCATGAATGACTGATTTCCAATAGATATTTTGAACCTTTCGAGTGTTAACTTTTATGATTTTTGAAGCTACATTAGTTATATTTTGTCCTAGTCTTTAGGCAAATAAAATATCAGTCCTTATCATTAGGCAAATAAACTAGTTAAAATCAGTTTAGATTATCTTGATTTGTAGCAGATTTTTCTGCATTTTAATTTCAAAATCTTGCTGTATAAATAGATGACTTGACTATTCAATAAAGATATGATTTCTGCAAGTTCTTAAAAATATTTTCAGTTCCAGTATACCAACAAATTGGTATCAGAGCTATATCTTAAAGGATCTGTGAAATCAAACAACCTAAAAAAATCTAAACACTCTTTATCCACCTACATAAACACAAAACCATAACCATTAAAAACATGAATACAGAAGCTTCGTTCACTGCAATTGCTCCTCCGATTTTTGATGGCACAAATTATCAAGTATGGGCTGTTAGAATGGAAGCCTATCTTGATGCTATTGATGTGTGGGAAGCTGTAGAACAGGAATATGAGCTTCTTCCCTTACCAAACAATCCAACTATGGCTCAAATAAAAAATCACAAGGATCAGAAGCAAAAAAAATCCAGAGCCAAAGCTAGCCTGTTTGCAGCAGTCTCAACTTCTATTTTTAATAGAATAATGACCATGAAAACTGCCAAAGAGATCTGGGATTTCTTAAAGCAAGAGTATGAAGGAGACGAAAGGGTTAGAGGTATGAAAGTAGTAAATTTATGCAGAGAATTTGAATTGGAAAAAATGAAGGAATCAGAAACGATCAAGGAATACTCCGATAGACTGCGTGGCATTGTCAACAACGTAAGACTCCTTGGCGCTGATTTCTCTGATTCTAGGATTGTGCAAAAGCTCCTCGTCACAATTCCTGAGAGATTTAAGACTACAATTTCATCTTTGGAAAACATAAAAGACCCGTCAACCATCACCTTGGCAGAATTGTTGAATGCTTTGCAGGCGCAAGAACAAAGGAGACGCATGAGGCAAGGAGGAACTGTAGAAGGTGCTCTTCAAGCCAAATCACAGGGCTTCAATGGTGGCAAAAATAAGAAAAAGGTGCAGAATAAAAACAAGCAGACTGGAGGTTCCACAGATGACAACAAAAAAGGCAACAACACTCAAGTTTTTCCATGTTGTCCTTACTGTAAAAAGACCAATCACCCACAAAAAAGGTGTTGGTGGAGGCCAGATGTGAAATGCAATAAGTGTGGACAGTTAGGACATATGGAAAAAATATGCAAGTCTCCACAACAAGAAGGAGAAGCTGCTCAAAATCCACAAGATGGCGAGCAAATGTTTGTGGCATCCTGCTTCACCACCAGCAGCTCAACCGAAAGCTGGCTTATAGATAGCGGTTGTACAAACCATATGTCTTATGATCGTGAACTCTTCAAAGAGCTTCTTCAGACTGCTGTCTCTAGAGTCAGAATAGGAAATGGGGCATATATCGCTGTGAAAGGCAAAGGAACAGTGGCAATTGAAGGTCACACAGGTTTGAAATTTATTTCTGATGTCTTATATGTGCCTGAAATTAATCAGAACCATTTGAGTGTTGCTCAGCTGTTGGAAAAAGGATATAAGGTGTTGTTTGAAGACAAAAACTACATAATCAAAGATGCAGAAAATAGAGACGTGTTCAAAGTCCATATGAAAGACAAAAGCTTTGCCTTAGACTTGATGCAAGAAGAACAGGCTGCTGTACACAAAGAAGAAAGCAATACTTTGCTTTGGCACAAAAGGTTGGGGCATTTTCACCATGCCGCTATACTTTTTATGAAGAAAAATAATCTTGCAAAAGGCTTGCCTCAATTGGAGAAGGAGTTACCTGCATGTGAAATTTGTCAATACGGGAAACAAACAAGACTCCCTTTTCCACAAAATAAGGCTTGGAGGGCTGTTCAGAAATTACAGTTAGTACACACTGATGTAGGAGGGCCCATCAGAACACCATCATTGAACGGCAGTAAGTACTACATTGCTTTCATTGATGATCACACAAGAATTTGCTGGATTTATTTCATGAAGTTGAAATCTGAAGTTGCTGACATTTTTTGGAAATTTAAAGCTTTTGTGGAAACTCAAAGTGGTTGCAAGATGCAGGTGATCAGATCTGATAACGGAGGTTAATATACTTCCGAAAAATTTAACAAATTTTGTCAAGATGCAGGCATCGAGCATCAGTTGACTGCACCTTACACTCCACAACAAAATGGCGTGGTGGAGAGAAAAAATAGAACAATTATGGAGATGGCAAGGTGCTTACTTCATGACAAAGGGCTGCCGAAGGAATTTTGGGCTGAGGCAGCAAACACAGCGGTTTATTTGCTCAACAGACTTCCAACCAAAGCTTTACATAAAAGAACCCCATTTGAAGCATGGTATGGCTACAAACTAGAATTTGTTAATCTGAAAGCCTTTGGTTGCTTGTGTTTCTCTTACATTCATCAGGTTAAGAGAGATAAATTGGACAAGAAAGCAGATGCTGGAATTTTTGTAGGCTACAGCTCATCCTCAAAGGCCTACAGAATCTACTTGCCAAACCACAACAAAGTCATAATCAGCAGAGATGTCCAATTCCATGAGTCAGATAGCTGGAGTTGGGATGCTGACAAAAAGATTGAGCTTCTTGAGGAAGATGATAACATAGATGATGAACCTGTTAGAGGAACCCGATCACTTTCTGACATCTATCAAAGGTGTAATGTTGCTGTGATGGAGCCTGCAGGGTATAAAGAAGCAGCAGCTGATAAAAAATGGATGGCTGCAATGAAGGAGGAGCTTAGCATGATTGAAAAGAATCAAACATGGGAACTGGTGGACAGACCAAATCACAAGAAAGCTATAGGAGTGAAATGGGTTTACAGAACCAAACTCAATTCTGATGGTTCTGTAAATAAGTACAAGGCGAGGCTGGTCGTCAAGGGGTATGCTCAAATGTTTGGGATAGATTTTTTGGAAACTTTTGCTCCGGTTGCGAGGATGGATAATGTACGGATGTTACTAGCCCTTGCTGCACAAAAAGGTTGGCTTGTACGTCAAATGGATGTCAAATCAGCATTTTTGAATGGGTACTTGGAGGAAGAAATATTTATTGAACAACCACAAGGATTTGCTGTTCATGGAGAAGAAGAGAAGGTGTATCGGTTGAAAAAGGCCCTGTATGGCTTAAAACAGGCCCCGAGATCTTGGTACAGCAGGATTGATGCATACTTGCTTGACTTAGGTTTTGAAAAATGCCTAAGTGAATTTACTTTGTATATTAAGAAGAGTGGTGATGAAATACTTGTGGTGTCTCTTTATGTTGATGACCTACTTGTAACAGGAAGTAGACTGGAGCTGATTGACAAGTTTAAGGAGGAGATGAAAGAGGTCTTTGAAATGACTGATCTTGGAGAAATGACATTTTTTCTTGGCATGCAGGTACAACAAAAGAAAAATGAAATTTTTGTGTGCCAGCAAAAATATGCAAAAGAAGTCCTCAACAAATTTAACATGGAAGCATGCAAGTCGACTGCAACTCCAATGAATCAAAAGGAGAAGTTTTCGAAAGAAGATGGAGCTGAAAAAGTTGATGACAAACTGTTTAGAAGTTTAATTGGCTGTTTGATGTACTTGACAATGAACGGGCGGACATCATGCATGCTGTGAGTTTGTTATCAAGATACATGAACTGTGCTAGTGAAATTCATTTTCAAGCAGCAAAAAGAATTCTGAGATATGTAAAAGGCACAATTGATAATGGCATAAAGTTCAGTCAGGTTGAAAATTTCAGTCTCCATGGTTATTCGGATAGTGATTGGGCTGGATGTGCTGATGATATGCGTAGCACCTCAGGTTACTGTTTTAGTCTTGGTTCTGGAATTTTTTCCTGGTGCTCTAAGAAACAAGAAATCATTGCACAATCCACAGCAGAAGCAGAATATGTGGCAGCTACTGCTGCTGCAAATCAAGCACTCTGGATCAGAAAACTTTTAACAGATTTGCATATGGAGCATGAGGAAAGCACACAGATATTTGTGGACAACCAAGCTGCAATATCAATAGCTAATAACCCGGTGTTCCATGGCAGAACAAAACACTTCAAAATAAAATTTTACTTCCTTTGTGATGTTCAAAAGGAAGGAGAAGTGCAGTTGGTTTATTGCAGTACAGAAAATCAATATGCTGACATTTTCACAAAGGCATTGCCTAAAGCCAGATTTGAGTTCTTAAGGCAAAAGCTTGGAGTTTGCAGCTTCAACATCAAGAAGGAGTGTTAACTTTTATGATTTTTGAAGCTACATTAGTTATATTTTGTCCTAGTCTTTAGGCAAATAAAATATCAGTCCTTATTATTAGGCAAATAAACTAGTTAAAATCAGTTTAGATTATCTTGATTTGTAGCAGATTTTTCTGCATTTTAATTTCAAAATCTTGCTGTATAAATAGATGACTTGACTATTCAATAAAGATATGATTTCTACAAGTTCTTAAAAATATTTTCAGTTCCAGTATACCAACATCGAGCTTTCTGGCCAAAAAGCCTTCCGGTAAAATACTCTCATTTTTAACATCAATTTCTAGAGTGGTTAGCCAAGGTAAATGCATCAATTCGTCAAGGCTAGCATTACTTCTTTTGTTGTTGGCTCTTTCAACCTCCCATTTAATGGAGCAATTACCCATATACAATTTTTCTAATCGGATTAAGCTTGATATGACATTTGGGGCAATAACTTTTAGAGGGAAACAGTATGTTAAATCTAACAGCCTTAGCTTAGTCAGTTGACCCAGTGCTTTAGGCAACTCTACAATATCACATCACAAGCGACCATCTCCCTTGAATCGACAATAGAAAAGATGTCAGGATTATTTTGAACCCAGAGAAACTTCAATTGTGAAAAGCTATCCGTGTCCAAATTGGAAAGAACATTCTCGATGCCTTGCAGCTTGTCCAACCATAAGCATTCAACGTTGGTGATGCCCTGCAATTTCATGGAGCAAATATCCATAAAATCAAGCTTGAGCTTCAATACTCTTTAACTCTTGCGTTTACTGTTTATCCAAAAGTGCGGCTGACTTTGGAACCAATGTTGTCTAACACACTTGGGAGGCACGAATGACTCATTTCCAATGGATATTTTGAACCTTTCGAGCTTTCTGGCCAAAAAACCTTCTTGTAAAATACCGTCATTTTTAACGTCAATTTCTAGAGTGGTTAGTTGTTACAGCCTTAATGCTCGAGGCACGCCAATGCTTGGCTTGCGGCCTTGTGCCAAGCATAATGGGGCAACGGAAGTGCGAGAAAACAAGGCAAGTCTGCACGCGGGCTGGGGCGTGGCAGCAACTAGCGGGCCGATGGACAGCAGCACGCGAGTAATGTGCGAGGTAGCGCACAAGTGCTCCGAGGGCAGAGCACGCACGCAAATGCGCGCAAAGCATGTGCACGCTGATGGCCAGCAGGCGAACGTGTGAGCGCGCACGCTAACGAATTAGCGGACAAGCTCGCAAGGGAGCGCACACACACACAACATGTGCCACACACAAGCAAACAAGCCAAGGGGATTGTTAGGGCAATTCTTGGTGGCGGAGGCCCGCCACTGCATGGGCACTACCTAAAATAAGGATCTTGTCTAAGTGGGGATGGTCCATCACTATTCAAGGTATCCTAAATAATAGTGTATGGGCAAAGCACTAGGGTAGTGGGCTTAATTGTTTATGTGTTGGTGGGAGACAATGAATAGTGTGGGATTACATTATTCTTATCCTAGTGAGTGGGGTTGTCACTCACAAATGCTATATATAGCATTGGGGGAGAGAGCTTGAGGGGAGCCAAGTTTTGTACAGAGTGAGTGGTATTCTCCAAGCACACTTGCTTGAGCTATTGTAGTTCCTTGTTCTTGTGATTAATAAGAAAAGGTTGGAAGTCGGTGCTTCCGTAAATCTCTGTGCCTCGTGTGTGCTTTGTGTTTGTTGTATCGTTGAAAATCTTGGGGTGTGTTTCACACACGTAGCCTCCATTGCGAATTGTCGAATGGCTGGCTAAGCGGAAAACTTAGCGCCATCACGGGCTTTGCCACATCAAAGAAAATAGCCTTGTGACATTAGCCTAGGTAAATGCATCAATTCGTCAAGGCTAGCATTACTTCTTTTACTGCTGGCTCTTTCAACCTCCCATTCAATGAAGCAATTACCCATATACAGCTCTTCTAATCGAGTTAAGCTTGATATGAGATTGGGCGCAATAACTTTTAGATGGAAACACTTGGTTAAATCTAACAATCTCAACTTATTCAATTGACCTAGTTCTTGGGGCAACTGCATAATATCAGACTTGCAAAGGACTTCTAGATTCTTCAACCTCCTAATGATTGCTATGTCCCCCAACGCACTTTGATCCAGACATAGTGTGTGAAGATTCACTAGAAGATCAATTGAAGATGGAAATGAAGAAAACTGCATTCGAGTAAAATCTAGAACTCTAAGCTTTTTCATCCCTAACAAAAACTTCTCAGGAATATTGATTTCAAGAGAAAAATCTTTGAGAGAGATATATAAAAATTCAAGGTTTGGGCATTCTAATCCTTCAGGAAATTCACGATTACTATTATTTCTTAAAGAGATAGCATTGCATTTTCGAAGTGCATCCTCATCTGACCAGTTCCACACATCCTCATTTCTCACCAAAAACACATGTTGGTCTCGGCATGCAATTGATATCGCGACATAGCGAACAACATCATGTATTGAAAAATCTTCATTGCTATCACCCTCAAGCAACAAAGAAGAGTGTCTAAGTTCATGGACCAATCCATATAATTTGTCTTGTGCATCTTCCATCTTATTGACTCCATTAAATATACCCAAACCCACGGAGTACTTAAACAAGTCCAAAGTATGAATACGGTTACCCATTACACTACAGAGCCGAAAAATTTTCTTGAGTTGCTCACCTTTTAAATGGTTGAAACTCAGCTCAATACTTGAATAAGTATCTGCAGACACTCCTTCGAAGTTTACCATTGAAGGCGTTTGGAGTTCTCGTAAGGAATTCTTCCATTCACGCAGACTCTTGCTTCTCAACGCCATTGCTATTGTAGTCAAGGCAATGGGCAAACCTCCACATGCCCTGGGTACATCTACTGCTGTAGATTTCAACGCACGATTTTCAACATCATCACTGGCCATCATCTTAAACAATCTCCAATCTTTTTCTTCATTTAAATTGTTAATTAAGAAGTTGTCTTTAGATCCCATTTTTAAGAGGACACTACGATCTCTTGCTGTCAGCAGTAGTTTGCAGCCTTTATGATCTTCTCCAAAAGGAATTCCAACTGTCTCCAAATCAAGGTGTTTCCAGATGTTATCTAAAACCACAAGGATCTTCTTCTCATTTCTCAATTGCTCAAATAGTCTACTTGCTCTTCTAGATTCAATTTCCTCGTGCAACTCTAGGCCCAACATCCCGGTAATTTCCTGTTGAATCTTTTTTTATGTCTGGAGTTTGCGAAACCTCTGAAAAGACCACCATATCAAAGAGCTTGTCTTCCATAGCTTGCCCGGCGACCTTCTTCACCAGTGTCGTCTTTCCAATGCCGCCCATGCCGTACACCCCAAAGACACTAACAAAAAATTCGGCTTTAAGGAAACAGCCCCATGAGACATCGGTCATTTGCTTTCTCTTCGTCTTTAATGAATTCGGCTGCCTGCTCAATGTTCTTGTTCATATTAACCAGCCATTTCTCAACCTTCTCTTCAATCTTTTCACTTTTTCTTTCAGCCTCAGAAACTCTGCGCCGAATGCTTTCTCTTTCATCCTTGAGCCTATCGAGTTCTGCCTTGAGATTCTCAAAGTTGGCATCGGAGTTATACCAGTAACTAAATTCACGTTGTGCGTGAGGAGCCAAGCAGTTTACAATTCCTGGAACAATGCTTTTCAAAATGTCCATTTTGGGGGGGTGGGGAGTGAACGAAATAGAAATAGAACAGGGTCAACGACCGCGCAATTGATAATTAAGTAGAAGCAAAACAAGCAAAATTGAAAAAAGAAATGATATTTGTACAAAACAAGGGGAAAATCAGTGTAACAGAAGAGAATCAAAGTGTTTTTGAGATCAGAAAATTGAATCAAGAAAAAGGTTGCTTGATCCAATGAAAATGCAAAGAGCTGATAGAAAAAGGGAACAGAGCTAAATAAGAAAACGGCTAGCACGAGCAGTGACCACGATAAACAAAAGCAAAGTGTGTATGAGATCAAAAGACGAAAATCAAGAGAGGTTTTCTTGATTGAGAATTGAAGGCAAAGAGTAGGAGCTGAATATGGGGATCAAGAGGGAAAAACCGCTTGCTTGTAAAACTATTTTCAAGCTTTAATCTTGTTACTATTTGCTAGTAAAATTTTAAAGTTTTACTTCATTGCTTTTTTAATCTTATTACTATTTCTCCTTGCACTTCTAAAGAAACCAAAGCTTTAAAAGAAATTAGTCAAATCACAAAGATTGAAGAGTAAATCTATGGTTTTAGATTTTTATTTTTATTTTTTTAGATAATAGATATTATTTTGATGAATTTTTTAATACTGGAATAATGTTAGGAATTCCAATAGTTGAATTCTAACTTGAGACCCACTTGTTATGTGTCATTTTTTTATTAGATAATAAATTTCATAACTAGTAAAGTTAATATTTCAATCATCTAATAAATGACTACCATATCAGTTGGGACTCAATTATTGAGATCCTGAGCATTGCTCTTAGTATTATATTGGACATCATTAAAAATCAAATTAGATTTTAGGCTTTATTCAACATCTCCTTTTTTTTGGGGGGGGGGTCTATTTGAAGTGAACGAAATAAAAATACAACAGGGTCAACGACTAGGCAATTGATAGTCAAGTAGAAGCAAACCAAGTCTAAATGGGAAAGAGAAATGATATATGTACAAAACAAGGAGAAAATCGGTGTAACAGAAGAGAATCAAAGTGCTTTTGAGATCAGAAATTGAAGCAAGAAAAAGGTCACTTGATCCAATGAAAATGCTAAGAGCTGATGGCAGAAGGGAGCAAAGTTAAATAAGAAAACAGCCAGCACTAGCAGCGACCACAATAAACAGGAAATTTGAGATGGATCTGCAATATTCTGCCTTTCTTCATGCTTTAACAAATATTGCTCTACCGAAAAAAATATTGTGCGTTTTTATTATTGGAGTCACAAAAGACCCACACAATATAGCAAGTGACTAGGAATAAGAATATATAACTCTCTCTCAAATTCTCACTCTAGCTTTTAATTGTCACTCAAAACCCAGACAGCGTAAGCAAATAAGAGATGACAGCGTCTGGTTGTCATACGTGCCTTTTAGTTTCCGGATGACATGTCGTACATTGTCCTGCAAACCAACACAACATGTCGTACTCTTTGTTTTGATATCATATTTCAAACTCTTCATGTTATGAATGAAAGATAAATCATTCAGTGTTTGTTTGGTAATGCAAAATCATAATTGTTGTGAATTGAAATTAATTCTGTAAAATAAAACGATTTGGGTCATTGTTCGTTGTTTTCTGGCAATATTGCCTGGCCGTGACTATTTATTAAATATTAAAAAAATAAATTTATATTTATTAAGTATAAAAAATAAATAAACAAACAAAAATAAAATGAAAAATTTATACATTACGTAAAATAATAAGGACAATATCAATTTTTCACACTCTATAATTGATTGAGGTGTTGTCCAATTGCCACACATTTGTCCCAAACGGAGCCTTAAATATCAAAGTTATTGTGATGATGACTTATAATTGCCAAACTTGACATACGGGTAATCATACATTATAACGTGCTGGTTTCTTACGATCGAAACCTTATTTTTCATTCCTGGAGTTGCTATTTGCCAATGCTGCTGACATTTTCAAACTCGGAAAATCCTCCAATCAATCTTTTAGTGGTAGTCTCTGGTAGCTTGGCTTGATTATGACATATGATTATTTGATAATAAAGTTAGAGGATGTATTAATATAAAAATTATTTATCGGTGTTGAGATTATCTCATTAATAATAGTATGAAAAGTTAATTATTAAGAAACACATAATAGTAGTTAATTGGTGTAATATTATTGAGATTCTAGAAATAATTTTATATCATAACTTTGTAGGTGTATAATTACTCATTAAATTAATATAATTATTTAAAAAAAATCAGTTGGAAAAAATAAATTGTATTATTTTTACTTCAAATAATCTTTAAATTAACTCAAAATATAATCAAGCTCAAAATTAAAAATCTAAACTAATGCTACTGTATGAGAGGATTTTCTTTTTTTCTCCTAAGTTTCACTAGGAAATTATTGATATATAGCTTTGTTGAGATCATTTCAGTTCAGAAGGCAAATAATTGAAAGACTAAACTACATAGACCGGCGAACAATTTTGTAAATGAAAGTTAAAAAATTAAATCATGAGTTGGTATTGAGGTGCCGTCTTGAACAACTTTGCTGTCATTGTTTATTATTTTTTGGCAATATTGCCCAGTGGTGACTGTTTAGTAAATATTAAGAAATAAATTTATATTTATTAAGTATCAAAAATAAATAAACAAACAAAAAACACAAGGAAAAATTTATACTTTATGTAAAATAATAAGGACAATATCAATAGTTCACACTCTATAATTGAGTGATGTGTGGCATCTTAATTGCCCAACTGCAACACATTGGTTCCAAACGGAGACTTAAATATCAGAAAAATTCTAAGTTATTGCGATGATGACTTATAATCGCCAAACTTGACATACGGGTAATCACGCATTATAAGGTGCTGATTTCTTATGATCAGAACCTTCTTTTTCATTCACAAATAAATAAATCATGTGACTTAACGGTTGACGGGGTCCTTTGTGCCATTTGGGCATTTCACTGAATGGTTGATTGTCGCAGGAAGATTCCTGCAAGTTGCCCATTTGCCAATGCTACTAACATTTTCAAACTTGGAAAACCCTTTAATCAATCTTTTAGTTGTAGGCTCTTGTAGCTTGGTTTGATTATGATTTATAATCATTTGATAATAAAGCTAGAGGATGTATTAATATAAAATTTGTTTATTGGTGTTGAAGTTAATTATCTCATTAATAATAGTATAAAAAGTTGATTACTAAGAAACACATAGTAGTAGTTAATTGGTGTCATATTATTGGGATTCAGGGATATAATTTTATATCATAAATTTGTTAGTGCATAATTACTCATTAAATTAACAAAATTATTTAAAAATATTCAGTTAGAAAAAATAAATTATATTCTTTTTCTTTCAAATAATCTATAAGTTATTGTTTCAAAAAAAAAATCTATAAGTTAACTCAAAACATAATCAAGTTGAGAATTAAAATAATGCTATTGTATGAGAGGATTTTTATTTTTTCCTGAAGTTTCACAAGGAAATTATTGATATATAGCTTTATTCGGATCATCTCAGTTCAAACGACAAATAATTGAAAGACTAAACTAAATAGACCAGCCAACAACTTTGTACAAGAAGAGTTCAAAAATTAAGGTCATGGTATTGAGGTGTTCTGTCTTGAAGAGTATAGCGTAGTACTGAAATAAAAACTATTAGTCTTTGATAAGATATGACATTTAAATAATAATTTTCACAAAAATACAAAGAATATTTATAAAGTACTTTTATAGTGAGGAGAACCTCACTTTGTTAAAGTGAAAATATCAATAATATACAAAAGACATATATTTTAACACATTAAAAACTGTATTTTTTTTATCTATTGGTGTATTGAAATATGTGTTATTTAGTTTGTTAGTGATATCATCACTTTATTAAAATGAGGATGTCGTCATTAGAGAATCATTATATATACATATATATAAAGTGCTTCTCTCCAAGACCTAGACTTTATTAAAATTTAAGAAAGCAAATATATTTTAAATGGTATAATAGTGTAATAACATCACACTATTATATGCAACCAAAATAACTAAATAACTAACTTATGCCAGCTCAACTAACACGTCAGTAACTCTAACTATCTTGCTTAACAAACTGAAACAATAACTAACCATTTTAACTACTTAACAATCCCAATAATTTCTCCATTTGTGTATTTCTTGAATCATAATCAAATGGGTAAATGTTGCAACTATTCTTTTAGATATTTTCACTTTGGGCTGTCAGGCCGAGGAAGTACGGGGGTTTGAGTTACTCAACTGAAAATGTCGGCCAAGTTCTTGCCATCTCAGGTGCAAAACTGATACTTGTGTTCCTCATTTATACTAATTACGAAACTGAAAATTTTACTTGTTTTCTCATTTGTTTGGTAACAACTTGATTAATCGGGTTCTGGCAGATTTTCTTGGTCACAAAAGCGTCAAGATGCTGGTTTCCCCCCAGGTACGATGATTTACTAATGAAATTTCTCACTAGTATGTGAATTACTTGGTGCTAATTAACTTAATCAGCTGCTTAAACTAAAGTGCAGGTAACCAGATGATTTTCTTCATTCTGAATTTGGTTGAGGCACTTGGAGTAATATTGTCATTCAAACCGTTTCTAATTCAACGTGCCTCCCCATGAGTAGAGAAAAGATGCATCTGTTGAAATATTCAAATATATATCAAGCAAATTAAAGCTTTTGAAATCTATCAACAACTTGATTATTTGATTTGTTTGCCACTTGCCATTTTTTGAGTTACTGTTCTAAAGGCTTAAATATGAAAATGGTTGTTGGCGCTCATACCAATTGATCGCTGGTAACATTAATTGTGCAGTATAAAGAAAATAAAAAAATAGTTGTAGAAAAGTGGAAGTATTTTTCCTTGCTTTTGAGAGTGATTTACATGATGATTATATACACTATTGGACTGTTAATAGAAGGAAAATAATAATCATGATCAGCATGAATTATGCTGTTTGTCTTAATCATGATTAGCATGAATTATTCTGTTTGTCTACTCCTAAAATCAAGCTTAACATTCTTGCAGTAGCCGTTGGGTCCTTAATTGGAGTTTGACTTGGAATTGATTGGAGCTTGCCATTATTTTCCATTATGTCACTTTTGTTATCAGCCCCCCTCAAATTGGGACGTGGCATGTTATGAACGCCCAATTTGTATCTTAATGTGATGAAGGGAATTTTGGCCAATGGCTTGGTGAAAATGTCAGCAATTTGGAGATGGGATGGAACATACTTCGTATGGAGCAAATTATTGGCAACCCGTTCTCGAATGAAGTGGACATCAATCTCAATGTGTTTGGTGCAAGCATGAAAGACTGGATTGCGGGTCATATGTAATGCACTCATATTATCACAAAGAAGCAATGGTGGTCTTTGGAGTGATATGCCAATGTCTTTGAGTAGGAATGTAATCCATGTTAATTCTGCAGTTGTTGATGCCGTTGATCTATATTCTGCTTCGGCACTAGATCGTGCGACAGTATTTTGTTTCTTCGAACTCCAAGAGATGCAATTGCTGCCAAGGTAGATGCATTATCCAGTTGTACTTCGTCTTGTGAGGGGACAACTTGCCCAATCAGAATAAAAAAACCATATAAAGTTAGTGAACTTTGAGATAAAAACCGAATGCCGAAGTCTATAGTTCCCTTTAAGTAATGAAGTATGCATTTAACGGCTGAAGATCAGCTTTTGTTGGGTTCTGGAAGTGTTGACAAACACGATTGACAGTGTGTGTAATGTCTGGCCTTCTAAAGGTCAGATATTGGAGGCTGCCTACAAGGCCTCTATATGTAGTGACATCCACTAGGTCATGATCATCAACGGATGGTGTGATCTTCGTAGCCATTGGTGTCCAAATTGAAGAGCATGCTATCATGCGTGCTTTATGCAATAGATCCTGAGTATATTTGGCTTGTGATAAAAAGAGTCTATTTTGGAATCTATGTATTTCTATGCCAAGAAAATACTTTATAGAACCGAGATCTTTTAATGAAAATTTGGTGCTCAAGGTGCTGATTACGGCTTAGACTACTTCACTATTATTTCTTGTAACAATGACATCATCAACATAAATTAAGATGAGAATTGTAATGTTATTTTTATGAAAATGAAATAATGAACTATCTGCTTTGCTACCTTGAAAGCCAAGTGTAAGAAGTGTCGTGGAGAGACATTCAAACCATGCTCTTGGGGCTTGCTTGAGCCCATAGAGTGATTTATGTAATTTGCAAACAAAAGTGGGATGCAAAGGATCCTCAAAGCCAGGTGGTTGTTGCATGTATACAGTCTCCTTCAATTGCCCATGTAAGAATGCATTTCGAACATCGAGTTGTCGCATTGGCTAATTATAACTCACCAAAGCCAATGCCAGGGACTTGTGTGAAACCTTTCGCAACCAACCTCGCTTTATACCGATCAATGGACCCGTCTTCTTTATATTTGATACGAAAGACCCATTTGGATCCAATGAGATTTTTGTTTTGAGGCTGAGGTACAAGTGTCCAAGTGTTGTTTTGGTGAAGTGCCTGGAGCTCCTCCTGCATGGCTTGAACCCACAATGGATTTTTTAAAGCTGATTTTAAGGTCTTAGGTTCAACTGGTTTGGCATGGGTGGCTTGTAAGGCCAAATTTGGAGAATTTTTTGTTTTGCTTCTTGTGAGCATTGAATGAGTATTAAGGGATAAGCGTAAAGATTTGGGAATATGAGGTAGTGCGTTGGGTGAGATTGGGAGGACAACAGCTAAACAGTTTGAGATATTAGGTGGGCTATGGTTTACATGAGATAGAATTTGTGTGGTGATGAGATTGTTATTGTTTGTTGGTTCGGGGATTGTAGAGCTGCAATTGGTATTGCTAGTACAGTTGTGGTGGGGTGGGCTATAGTCTCTAACTTGTGTAGGAATCAAAACATTGTTACTAGGAGGTTCAGGAAGTCTAGAATTCTCGGATCTACTTGCTTCCTCTAAAATACTTGGATCAACAACATGGGTGTCTGAGATATTGTTGTTGTGCTGTACAATATTCTCTTTATCATGGTTTGACTCCTGTTGAGAGCCATAATTCAATTGCGGCATTGATAAGGCATCAATTACATGTTGCTGGTCATTTGTTTGGTTGTCGCAACATGTGGCTGAAACTCTTGGCAGTATGTCATCTTGTTTGCCTTGGCTAGACTGTGAAAAAGATTCATCATTAAAAGAAAAAGTAGTACGCTCATTATTTTCCTACACAGATGAAAGAACAGGTTTTAGTTTTTCAAAAGGAAATATTATTTCATCAAAACAACATGTCGAGAAGTATAAACTCGATTAGTTTCAGGTTGTAAGCATCTATAACCTTTATGTAAGGGACTATAACCAATAAAAATGCAAGGATAACTTTTCCTTTCGAATTTACTTTTGTTATGGTCCCTTAAATAAGGAAAACATAAACAACCCAAAATTTCAAACCATTATATTCTGGAGTTCTTCTAAATAATAGTTCATATGGACTTTTGTTTTTAATGCTTGATAAAGGCATTCGATTAATGACATATACTGTAGCCAAGAATGCATCAGGCCATAGCTTTAATGGAAGTGACGCATGAAAGATCATCGTGAGTGCCGTTTCTGTGATATGCATGTGCTTTCTCTCTGCAACTCCATTTTGCTCAGGAGTGTAAGGGCATGAAACCTGCTTTTGAATTCCACATGAATTGAGATGATTAATAAAGACTTTAGAATTAAATTCTCCTCCATCGCACTGAAAAAATTTTATTTTTCTTTCCAACTGATTCTCAACCTGTCTTTGGAAACGCAGAAAACACTCAAAGAAGTTAGATTTATTTTTAAGTGGAAAGAGCCAAGAAAATCGTGTAAAGTCGTCAACAAACAGAGCATAGAAATGATAATTTTGTGTAGTGGCAATAGGCGATGGTCCCCACAAATCACAATGAATACGTTCCAAGGGAAACTTTGATATATTGTTAGATAATTTAAATGTTTGTTTACAACTTTTGCCTATTTGGTAAGACACACAAAGATTTGGTTGCTTTGTCCAACTAGGAAAGTTGATGTTTCCATTTTTCTTCAAGGCATAAAGGATTGTTGAATTAGCGTGTCCAAGCCTTTTATGTCACAGACTATGATCTTCAAGGTTTCCTCTTATTGCACTTAAAGCAGCTTTATGGGCCTCTTCTAACACATTAAGTTTCCCTTGCCTACGTCCTTTTGCTAGGATCTGATTCTGTTTGTTCTTGACAATGAAACCATCAGCGTTAAAAATAAAAGAACATTTATTATCATCAATAAATTGGCTAATTGATAAAAGATTCTTTTTCAATTTTGGCACAACTAAAACATTCTTAAGATTTAAATTACCATGATTAGTTTTTAATGAGGTATCTCCTATATGGGAAATCTATAATCCTTGTCCATTACTAACAAGAATTTTATCAGATCCCTTATAGGTTTTAATACGCTCAAGGTTACCTGGGTTTTTTGTTATGTGTGATGTGGCCCCAGAGTCTGCATAAAATTATTGGTAAGAGTTGTCTTCAAGGTTGACAGCAGCAAGTGCTTGGGGTCCCTCATCATTGAAGTAGTCATAGCGACGTTGACACATAATAGCACTGTGGTTGTATTCACGACATATTTGGAAAATCACGGGTTCTGTTTTAGCACCCTTTTGCTGATCTGAATTGTTGCCTTTGGTATGATTTTGACAATTGTTGCCATAGTTGTTGTTACTATAGTTTTGTCAGTTGTGATGGTTTCTATGGTTTTGAGCATAGTTGCCTCTTCCTCCACTGTTTTGTTGAGGACCTCTGACACGTCCGCCTTGTCTTCCTCTACGCTGGTTTCTGCCTCGCCCTCTTTGACCAAAAAATGCTTGATTTAAATCAGCCTTTTCTTCGTCATCTCTTTGTGCTACCACTGTCTGCTCATGATTTTGAAGAGCATGAAGAAACTGTTTCAGACTAGGATACGGTGGCTTGGTTAACATGGCTGTCTTGAAGTCGGCATATTTTGGTCCTAAAGCACGAGCGATTTGAAAAATCTTATCATCATCATTGACAGGCTTTCCGATGGCAGCAAGTTTGTCACATATATTTTTGAATTTTTTGAGAAATTCTTCAAGCTTGGCTGAGCCTTTCTTCAAAGAGTAAAGGCTATCTTTAAGCCAAGTCTCTTGCTCCTTAGTGGCTGGCAACATGATTTCTTCAGTTGTGAGCCAGATTTTATGAGCACTTTGCATTTCGATTATCATGCTCAGCACATCCTCACTCATCATGCTCCTAAGCCATGTCATAAGGAGACCATAATTGTTTTTCCAAACAATAAATTTAGGATTCCTAATCTTCTTCCAATCTTCCTCTAGGTACTGTGATGGAGCTTCAGCATCAGTGATATGGTGTTCTAGTCCAAGACTATATATTAGAGGCTGAATCTGAGAGCTCCAAAGTAAATAATTTTCAGTGGTAAGTTTGATAGAAACTAAACTTGCACACTGATGAAAAGATTGAAGAGATAAGGTAGGCTCGGATTTTGAACTTGAAGCCATTGTAAGCTTTGATACCATAAAGAAAATAAAAAAATGGTTGTAGAAAAGTGGAAGTATTTTTCCTTACTTTTGAGAGTGATTTACATGATAATTATATACATTATTGGACTGTTAATATAAGGAAAATAATAATCATGATCAGCATGAATTATGCTGTTTGTCTTAATCATGATTAGCATGAATTATTCTGTTTGTCTACTCCTAAAATCAAGCCTTAACATTCTTGCAGTAGCCGTTGGGTCCTTGATTGGAGTTTGACTTGGAATTGATTAGAGCTTGCCATTATTTTCCATTATGTCACTTTTGTTATCACAGTACTCGTCAGAACTACCACAACTTATATTCACAATGATGCTAGTTAGAAAGAAATTTTCATGTTGTTTCTAACTTTCATGTTCAGAAAAAAATATTGAAGCCATAAAGAGTCTTATTAAGTACTAAGTTTTCTGCCATGCTTTCAAAGTTTACACCCGAAGCTTAGGGATTCTGTAACAATGGAGGATAAAAATTATATAAGAATATTATTTTGTACAATTTTCCAACAACCTGACAAAAGCAAGCATAAATTTTTTTATCATAACTCAGATCAAAAGACCTTCAACGATGTATAATATGCACATAAAGCTAGCTCAAAACTAGACATTAGAACTTATGATGAAAGGGAAACATAGATGTTGAGATTGAAAACATAGAGAGAACACAAGTTTTTAAAAAGTCTGAAATTTTATTAATAGAAGTCTGAATAACAAAATTAGGGTTTTGGACCCTTTTATACTAATTCTAAATATTATGCATTTATCAAAATAGGCAAACCTGAAATATTATTACATAATAACGTTCTTCTAACTGAAATAAGAAAAATAAAATAAATAGTACTTAAATCTTATATCTAGAGAAAAAAAATAAAAATCTTGAAAACAATAAGAAAAATAAGAAAATGTCTTAAACTTGTAAAATAACTATGAAATAAACGAAATTTCTAGCTGGACCACGAGACCAATACAATTTATAGTAATAGATTAATGATATATTATTCGCCCTAGATAGATACCTATAACTCAAGTTATGATCTCAGAGCGATATCCTACTTACCATATGCAACCATTGGTTGCATAAACCAACCGACGCACTGCAAATAATTTAGATGAAACGATAAAATAAACTTAAAGCTCAAACAAAATGAAATGAAAATTGAAAAGCCTATGGGATCAGAACATATCGTATTGCGTCGAGATAGATGACAACTCCTCCAACAACTGAAAATAAATTCTCTCATTCATTAATTTAAAGTAAAAATTGTAAACGTAGGTACTTGCACATAGAGATTTGCAAAGGGAGCGAGAAATTCAATAGCAGTAATTTAATTTGACAGGACTTTCATTGAATAATGAAATTAAAAACTAACGATTAATGAATTTTTTATATTCTCTTAAATCTTGTGGAAATGTCAGCTCTAAATAGGACAGTTTCAAGAATCTTTATTTGAAAGCATAATTGGCAGAGTAGAAACTTGTGAGACTATATAAATCACACAGACTCAACGTCTTCAATTTGCTGAAAACAATCTCTTGTTTTGAATTTATATTTGGTGCTCCATCTTCTTCTCCGTCACCTATTACCACCTTTGTCATTGCCTTGCATCTGCCTACCTTCATTGATACGAGCCGCACTAGACTTTTTGCTGTAGTGGATGGATGTTATAATTCTTTGCAATGAAAAACCACCAGTTCTGTTAGATTCCCAAAAAATATAGATGATCATGGGAATAGACTTAAAAGATTTTTACAAGCAGTAATATACTTTTAGAATTTCAAGATATTGAAAATAGAGTCCAGTTTGAAGTTGCTTCAGATGATTAAGTATGGACATGATTAACCATTTTGTCAATGCCAACTTCCGCACTTGTTTCTACCAGTATCTGGCTTCGTTTGAGGATATTCACAAAAAAAAAACAAAACAAAAAAAACAAAAGACCTTATTTCAAATGATGCACATGAGAAGAGTTACCTAAATCTTCATCAGTATCTAGACATTCTACAATCACAGAGTAAAGAATTTTAATAGGAACAACAGAGAAAACAGTGTTCTTTCGCACTTCTCATAAAACTAAACCGGATTAGTCCCTTTCTGGGTATCCAACGTTTTCAAACAATATTTCCACAGTATAGTTTTTTATAGCAAGAGTTTTGCTTTCATGGCTTAAGGATTTGTTCCAGGCATAATGCTCTGATTAGATTTCTATTTACAGAGGGCTGGCAAGCTCTCTTTACCATAAAAAATCTTGAGTTGCTAACTTGAGCGTCGGAGTGTGAAAGAGCGGGCACCCTGGCTTCACCTCTAACCTTTATTTCATTATTTTGCAGGCGTAAAAGCTCATTTTGAAGGATTCCTTTCCATGATTCAAACCCTGCACCACCACCAGCCTCTCAACCCTTCTCACCCCTTCCAAATTTAAAAATATCACACTCAACAACCTAGTGAGGTACCGTGGTTCCCCGAAAAATAAATTTATTGTTCTAGATACGTTTTCTATTTTCCTACCCTCCAAAATCTTTCTAAAACAATTGGCGCCGCCTGTGGGTAAACGCACAAAAAGCCTCCACAGTGGTTATCAAACTAGTTGTTGCGTGTGCTCTAATACATGGCACCTGATGTACCTTCCAAAGTTTAATGGAGGATCCTACAAGGATGGGAGATGACAGCAGTGGTGAAGGTAGTGATCTCGCAAGGAGAGTAGCCCGTCTCAGCAAAGGCAAGTCTGTCAAACAATCGACTAGTATTCGCCAAGATGAGGAACCCATCTCTCGCAAGCTTTTCGAGGATCTTGCCCATGCAATTCTTAAGGTAGTTGGATTTCGGGTACTTGAAAATTCACTTCTGCTAGTGACGCCAAATGCTCTACCACATCAAACAGACCAACAAGTTATAGTAAGAACAGAGGTACTCGAGGCCAGTGCCAAAACATGGGCCATCGAGTACCTGTTCTAAGTTTCAAACTATGGGCTCCTGAGACGAGCGTTCCACCGCCTCTTGCAATTCTCGCAGCAGCCAGGGTACCAGGCTTTCAAAATGTGCCCACAAGGATCTCCATCACAAGTTAAACGCTAAAAGGGCTTCTCAAATAGTGGCGACATCATCAGGTGCCCCTGGGGTACCCCTCGGGCTCATGGAAAAAATGGAGAACCTAGAAGCCCAGGTGAAGCTCTTTTCCAAAAAGCAATGCATCACAAGTGCTCCAACATCAATGACCTACCACTCACCATTTACCATGGAGATTCGGACAGCAGCTCTGCCCGACACATTCATCATGCCTCAGATACCCTAGTACTCGGGTACCACTGATCCCTCGGAGCATGCTGAGCTATATCGTGACCAAATGCTTATGAAGGGTGTTGATGAGAACGCCATGTGTAGGATATTTACACATACACTCACGGGTCCCGCGAAGTCATAATGTATATGATGCAAATGTTATGATGTTATGTAATGCTATGGCCAGCTTGCTGGTATAATGATGATCTTGTGCACAATGATGTTATGAACAATGCAGGGTATAATACCCTGAACAAGAAACAATGTGGCGTATAGTACCATGAATGATGAATTAATGATGATGACTACGAGGCATGAGCTACGAAATGTTAATGTTTTAATGTTTTTACATGGATCCATCCCTTATGCTAAATGGAAATGTTATTATAAGATGATCTAAAATTTTTAAAGCTATAGTGAAAAAGGTTTTCAAATATTATTCATGGATTTGCTTATCGGGTTGACGACTTACCCCTCGTCTCTAATATTTTACAGATTGATTAGAGATGTGGCTTGGGTACTTAGATGGAGATTTCTTTTTTTAGTGGATCTTTAGAGTTGCTTTAAAGATTAAAGGGAAATTATCCACCGTCCACTCGTTTTTTCTAACATTTTCAAAGATACACAATTCTTTTTTTTTTGCTGCAACCTACCTGAAGTTACATTTCTTTTCACTTTTCGACTTCTGTTTGAAGATCGTTAAGAAAACTAACGGAATATTGTTTAAATGACTTTTTACCCTCAAATGTAAAAGATAAATTATCCACCGACCACCTTTTTTTTGTATTTCTTAAAAAATACACAATTCTTAATTTTTTTTTTGGCTAAACTCCACTTAAAGTTATATTGTTTTGCACATATCCACCACTGTGTTGTTGTAAAATGACAATTTTACCCTTATGATGTCAGCAAAGTTATAACGATATTATAACAAGAGTGGACCAATGAAAAAAATGTTAACTTCAGGTGGAGCACTGAAAAAAAAAAGATTTGTGTATTTTTGAAAAACTATGAAAAAACGAGTGGACGGTGGATAATTTCCCAAGATTAAATTTGGCTAGACTTTTCTTTTGAGACTTTATTTTAGATGTTTTATATAAGGATTCAGTTGGAGTATGAGTAATGATTATCTATCTTGAGGTTTATTAATAAAAATAAACGATGTGAGGTTTCATTTCAATTTTTCTTTCGTGCTTTCATGGGTAGATTTTTGGGGTGTTACATCGATTTTGAGATAAAATCAGTGTAATTGATGCAAGGCTAAGAAATTGTTGGAATGACTGGCTGCAACGATTGTAAGTTACTGCATCAATTATCCAATAACTAATTTCTGGCGTTAGATTGAACGAGGAAGCATCCAAAAACTTTGTTGAATCATGACAAAAAGTGTAGTATGGCACCACTGTTTTGACATAGGTCGATCCATTAACTTATTTCTATTTGAAGAACCTTTTGGAAGATAGCATATTTTTTCACTCTCTTATTTGCCACAAGGGTAGGTAAATAGATATTTGAAGAGTAAAATTAGTAGAGTCTTTGGGTGATACTCTTAGGGTCTATTTGAGATTGAGGTTGGACAGACGTAGCTTAAAAAGTATAGCACTAAAATATTTGGTAATCACTAGCTGCTATAACTTGGAAGTTATGTTGATATGATTTTTCACTTGTATGATGAAAAATCTATTATATCTTTAATAATTTTATCAAAATTATTATTTAAAATTTATATTTACTGTATACAATTAATTTTGTTTAATAGTTACAACCTTTTTTTTTTCCATAGTAGCTATAGCTTAAAAAGTAGAACACCTCAATCCCAAATAAGACCTTAATTTATTTGAACTACTAAAATTACTCAAGAATTTCAAATCCATTTTCATCTAAAATTTTATATTCCTAAACTATTTTTATATACATTTAATAATGAACCCTTATTTTCTTGATTAAGTTTATTAGTTTCTCTATTGAAATTTTCAACAAAATTAAATTTTCCATTTGATGAAGGACAAAACAAACAAATCCAATTTTGTCCACAATATATTTTCCTCAGAAGAATAAGAACAAAGGATTATCTGCTAATGACTAGAGATTATAAGTATCCAACAAAAGGATTCTCACCATGTATCCATAACTAAAACATTGTACCTAAATCTTTTAATCTAATTGAAGTTTTTAATTAAAAAACCCAAGCCAAGTCCCTAACCCTAACACATTACAAGATTAGCAAGTTTTTATGGCTTGATTGCAACGGCAAATAGAAGGCGCATCACAACTAATTTTGCGTAAGCTTCGAAGTGGCTTTGCCAAGGACAAGAATTCAAATTTGAAAAGTTTCATCAACTAAGAAAATTTTACAATGAGTTTATGATAAAAAATTTTGTTAATCCTGAAAATAATTATTTATACGCAAGAAAAAATTATGTATGTATCCCTTAGAATGCCATTATGGTAGAAATGAAATAATAAAGTGTATTTTTGGAATTAAGAGGGTGCTTAAAGGATAATCGAAAGTTTGAAATTTTACTAATGGGTGTCAGGAAAAATTGAGTATAAAGGTACTTTTATGGGCTTAAATACTGTTATCCTTTAATTTTTAGTTTTCACTTAACTTGAAATGACAAACTAAAATAGCCACCAATATTATTTTAATTTTTAACCAACACTCTCTTCCTTTCTCTCTTTTTCTTTGTCATTTTCTCCCTCTCATTTCCCCGTACTTTCTTTCATTTTGTCACTTCCTAACATCTGTTGTACAATTTTTTTTTTGGATTTTATTTTTTCATAGAATTATATTTTGCACATGATGAAATAACTTAAACGTTTCAGTATTCATTTGCATTTAATCATTATAAGTAAGAAAAAAAATAATTGCTTACAATCACTATTAGTTTTATTGTTATGATTACAAATAAATTGTTCAAATTTTCTATTTCAGCTACCGAACCTTTTAGTTGCTTCCAAACATGAAGAAATTAAAACCATAATTTCTAGGTACAATTGCATTCGTATATGCCATGAGACATATGATATGATTAGAACCAAAAGAAGAAATACATTTTTGGGACTTATTGTGATGGTGATTAATCTTTTTCTACCTTAATTTTGATAAGGGTGTAATTTAATTTTATATGATTCAAGTGGTTAGTGGTTAAATAAATAAATAAAACTATAATAGATGAGGATGGATTAATGAAATGACCCACCCTAAACTCCACAAGGCGAGTCTATCTAATATCATCTAACTTGACTGATAATAATCTAATTAGTAAAGATTTTACCCAAGATTTGACAGAGTCTCTCCTATAAATAATATTTTCAACATGCAAATGTGTAAAACAAGCACGCTCAAAATAAATTATTAGACAACCAACTTCATTAATCAACCTTCTCAACCATAATACTAAATATTACCCAAGATATCTCCAAAGCATCAAAAGATTATATTATAGCTACTGTTAACATAAATTAGGCTATTCTTAATCACAAAAAATATAACAAAATTATATAATCCTAAAACTAAGATAATCAAAATACCCTAACAATATCATCTATATCTCCTAGTACCATCATATGGCCAAAATTCAAAATACTACATTCGTTAGGTCGACTGGTGTCCTGCAACCGTCTGAGGGGTGGCAGGGAATTATAATAAAATGGCGTGAGTATAAAATTCAATGAGCTCAGTGAGTGGATAGTAGTTTTTTAAAATAACTTGCTATAAATAATTATGTCATTTTTTACATATGATTTTATCAAACTATATGTAAGAAACATGAATAAATTATCTAACCTTGAATCGAGTAATTGACGTTGAAAAGAATACATTAAGAGGTACATAATAATTATGGAAATTGTATCAAAATATAAAATACATGAGTATGAAATTATCATAAAACAAGTGCCCAAGGGAATGATCTTGTCATACCTAGAGCTCATACGGGCAGTGCAATGACATACTCTCTAGGTATTGTCATCCTCGGAGCTACCACTAGTAGATCAATGAAGTGTCATCTCATATATCTTATATATTTTATCATATCTCTGCATGCATAAACTAGTCCCAGAAGGAAAAAGGCGCCCAGCACACAATCCAAGGCCTCTGTGTGTACTTAGATGGGCCCCAAAGGCCTTTATCTTATATGTATCTTAGTAACTGAATCTCTGTTATCATCATATTGCATGCATAAGCACCCAAAAGGCAAAAGCGTCCAAATAGACCGCCCAAACCCTTCTAATCTCTTTTGTGTAACTATAATTACAGGGAAGGGTATTGCTCAATAAGTTTGAGAAAAAATATGTACACACACACACACACACATAACACAAACATTTTAATCATAATTTAAACTCCTATTTCCATTTCATTACATACTTTAAATCTGCTTTTCTTCTATTTAAATTACTCTTATGCATTTACTCAAAATTGATAATTATTAAACCTTAATCGAATTTAATCAACCAAGACTCTCCAAGACCAACTGAACTCTCTGATATTTGACCAAGAAATGCTAAGTAATCATAAAAGGAATAAAAACGAAATAAAAAACCAGCAAACAAAAAGAACAGGATTATAGTGGTTCGGCCTGGAGATAGCCTACATCCACTGAAGAACAGAGCAACAATCTTTATTCAATCACTAGGAACAAGATACAAGATTAAAGATGAAGTTACAAGCATCACACACACTGATTTCTCTCATTCTAAGGCTTTACATACACGGCCAAAGAACCCCAGAATGTTTTCACATCAGTCAGCTAATTCTATAACCATAACCCAGAATTTTCCCACTCTTGTAACAAAGTATAACAACTTTAGAGACACGTGTTTGCTTCTCGTTAAGTGATGGCTTCAAAACAGCAATTCAGCAAGTCGTGTTGTTAAGTGCAAGCATGTGATAGTCACGTGCTTCACTTACTCACATATGGATGAACAAATAACGTTGTCATACGACGTTGAATAGCCACAACCGACATGTCATTTTCCATTACAAACATGAGCTGACTTGACGTTTGACTCTCTGGAAATCAGTTTCAGAGCTCACACTTCAACATTCTCCACCTTGAGCTTGAAACCCTCATAGATCTTGCTACTCTTCTCTTCAACTATCTGTCACTCATTTCTGACAGATTCCTGCTAATTCTAAGCAAAGCTTGAACTTAGCAGTTGTAACTGGCTTAGTTAGCATATCTGCAACCTTCTTGTCTGTATGAATCTTCTGCAGCTTCACTGTTGCTTTTAACACTTCCAGCCTTATGAAATGCAGCTTGATATCGATATGCTTGGTCTTTTCGTGGTGTGTTTGATTTTTGCTCAAACATATAGCACTTTGGCTATCACAGTTTATCATTATTGACCTGTGATCAACACCAAGTTCTTTAAGCATTCCTTTTAGCCAGATGGCTTCTTTAACTGCTTCTGCAGCAGCTCTGTATTCAGCTTCAGTTGTCGAAAGTGCCACAACACTCTGCAGTTGAGCCTTCTAATTTACAGTGCAGTTGTTGAATGTGAAAAGATATCCTGTAAGTGATCTTCTTCTATCTAGATGTTCAGCATAACCAGAGTCCACATAACCAACAATCTGGCTGTCATCTTGTCTTTGACCTCCATACACTAAACCATATGTTGTTGTCCCATTTAGGTGCCTGAGAATCCATTTGACAGCTCTCCAGTGTTCCTTACCAGGGTTAGACATATACCTGCTTACAACACTCACAGTATAGGATAAATCAGGCCTAGTTAAGACCATAGCATACATCAAGCAGCCTACCGCACTTGCATTGGGTACATTCATCATCTCAGACATTTCAGCTTTTGTTTTTGGACACAACTGATCAGATAATCTGAAATAAGGTGCTAAGGGTGTTTGAACTGGCTTTGAGTTTGTCATTCTAAACTTATCAAGTACCCTTCTGATGTATTCTTCTTGACTAAGAAACAAAGTTCCAGAATTCTTGTTCCTCTGTAACTGTATTCCCAGAATTTTCTTTGCTGGACCAAGATCCTATGTCAAACTCTCCTTTAAGCTTCTGTTTCAGGTCATCGATTAAGCTCATACTCACACTAGCAATAAGCATATCATCTACATACAATACCAGATATACCATCACCCTTGCGACCTCTCTGAAATAGACACAACAGTCCAAATTACACCTCTGAAATTTTTGCTCAAACATAAAGCTGTCAAACCTGAGGTACCACAGCCTTGGAGAATGTTTGAGTCCATACAGAGACTTCTTCAAATGACAAACCCAGTCAGCCTTTGATTCATCTATGAATCCCTCAGGCTGTGCCATTACAATATGCTCTTCTAACTCCCCATGTAAAAATGTTGTTTTTACATCCATTTGTTCTAAATGCATATTGTTTACAGCAACAAGTGATAGGATGATTCTTATAGAGGCATGCCTTACTACAGGTGAGAATACCTCTGTAAAGTTAATGCCCTCCTTTTGAGTGAATCCTTTTGCTACAAGTCTGGCTTTAAATATCCTTGGTTCCACTCTTGTGATTCCTTGCTTGAGTTTATACACCCATTTACAACCTATCACCCTTTTCTTTTCTGGCTTTCTCACAAGTATCTAGGTGTCATTCTTATACAAATAGTCTATTTCTTCCTTCATGGCTTTTAACCACTGGTCTGCATTCTTTCCTGAAATTGCTTCCTTATAGGTCTTGGGTTCATCATAGTCCAGTTCATGAGCTGCTGTCAGTGTATATGCAATCAGGCCTGCATATGCATACTTCTTTGGTGCCTTTATAATTCTTCTTTCTCTATCCCTGGCTAGCTGATAACCATGCAATGTTGTTTGACTGTCTGAAGTTCCATCAGAATCATCTGCATCTCTGTCCTCATCTTCTGCTGCCTCAAATGATGTTGTATTTCCAGATTTTCCAGTAAGCTCCACCTTAATCTGATCATTAAGTAAACCAGTGTCCTTGTTTGAGTCTTCAAGCTTTTGTGTATAACTTTTAAGCATTTCTAGTTTATTAAAGACCACGTCTCTACTTACTATACACCTTGGTGGCTTTAAATCAGTACACCAGAGCCCATAGCCCTTCACATCTTTTGGATATCCAAGAAAAAAATATTTCAAAGCCCTGGGCTCAAGTTTTCCTTGCTTCACATGTGCAAATGCAGGGCAACAAAATATCTTCAAATCAGAATAATCAGCAGCTCTGTCTGACCACATCTCTACAGGTGTTTTAAAGTCTATGGCATTGGATGGACTTCTGTTGACTAAATAGCAAATTGTCATTAGAGTCTCAGCCCATAAAGACTGAGGAAGTTTTGAGTGAATCAGCAGACACCTTACTTTGTCCATGAGAGTTCTATTCATCCTCTCAGCAAGTCTATTTTACTGTGGAGTATGCCTTACTGGTTTGTGTCTCACAACTCTATTTTGGGCATAGAAATTATCAAACTGTTGATTGCAAAATTCTATTCCATTATCAGTCCTTAGCCTCTTGACGTTTCTACTTGTTTGTGTTTCTACCAGTGCTTTCCACTGCTTAAATTTCTTAAAAGCCTCATTTTTTTCCTTCAAGAGATACACCCAAACTATTTTAGAATAGTCATCAATCAAGGATAGGAAGTATTTAGCTCCACCTAAAGAAGTTGTCTATGCTGGTACCCACAGATCAGAGTGGATGTAATCTAAAGTCCCTTTGGTATTATGCACTTCAGTTTTAAAGTTAGTTCTTGAGGATTTACCTAGGACACATACCTCACAGAACTCAATAGAACCTAACTTATCATCCCCTAAGACTCCCTGTTTTTCTAAGATCTTCATTCCTTTCTTACTCATGTGCCCCAATCTCATATGCCACATTAGTGTTTTGTTTAGATTCTGATTAGTAGAGACACTAACATCCCCTGTAATAGTTGTCCCTTGCAACACATACAAGCCGTTATTTTTGGCCCCCTTCATTATCACAATAGACCCTCTAATTACCTTCATAACACCAGATTCCATTTTAATGATACAACCTATTTGATCAAGAATTCCTAGGGATATTAAGTTTCTTTTTAGCTCAGGAACATGCCTAACTTCACTTAATTCCCTAATCACCCCATCAAACATCTTAAGCCTAATGGTTCCTAGACCAACTACTTTACAAAGTGAGTTGTTTCCCATCATGACTTCTCCACCATTAAAAAACCTATAACTGGTAAAAAGATTTTTATCAGGGCACATGTGATAAGTGCATCCAGAATCTAATATCCACTTACCATTGGTTTGAGTTCCAGAAGCCAGAAGTACCCCAGCTGAGTCATAGCCATCATCATTCTTTTCATCTGATGCAACAACAGCATCTCCATTTTTCTTGGGTCCATTTTTTTCTTTGTTCTTTCTCTCTGGACAGTCTTTCTTAAAATGTCCCTCTTTGTGGCACTGGAAACATTTTAGACTTCTATTCTTTGATTTAGACTTGCTGCGTTTTTTGTTTTTGTTACTGAGATCCTTCTTCTCTGGTCTACCCCTTGCTGTTAAGCCTTCTCTATTCTTTGCTTTTAACTTCTTTGTTACCTCCTTAGAACTGAAAGAATCTTTTAGATCAACCATGGTTATTGACTACCTTCCATATAGTAATGTGTCCACAAAATGTTCATAGGAAGGTGGGAGAGATGATAACAAGATTATTGCCTTGTCTTCATCTTCCAGTTTCACATTGATATCTTCTAAATCAAGAATGATCCTGTTGAAGTTATCAATGTGATTTGCCAGAGAGCTACCCTCTTCCATCTGCAATGTATACAGCCTTTTCTTGGTGCATAGTCTCTTGGTTAAAGACTTCTTTGTATAAAGATCTTCTAATTTTTTTCCAGAGACCTGCAACAGTTGTTTGATCCCCCACTTCCCTCAGAACTCCATCACCTAGACTCAAGATTAAAGTACTGTGAGCCTTGTCCAATGCATCTTGCATTTCTTCATCACTGAATTTGTTGGGCTTCTCGTTAAGTGATGGCTTCAAAATGGCAATTCAGCAAGTCGTGTTGTTAAGTGCAAGCATGTGATAGTCACGTGCTTCACTTACTCACATATGGATGAACAAATAACGTTGTTATACGACGTTGAATAGCCACAACCGACATGTCATTTTCCATTACAAACATGAGCTGACTTGACGTTTGACTCTCTGGAAATCAGTTTTAGAGGTCACACTTCAACAATAATAAAACCAATAATCATACTTTTTAATAATAAATATCAATACTTAAATAAAACTCATTTCTAGAAAATCATTAAATCAGAGCATTAAACACTTATTTCCCAAACACGCTTTACTATATCTTAAAAATTAAAATCATAATAAACTATGAAAAATAGGTTTGATAAATTTCACTCACCATAACGATGCTCAAACCCGGCTATCATCAATGTCTGAGGGATAGCTCTCACTCATGATTCCTCCTATATCAAGGAAATGACATAATTACTTTCCATAAATGTGAAATACAACTAACTGTATGTAATATACTTGAAACGAACACCTAACCACAATATGCGACTCCTATGTCCGTAACATTACCAAAATACCCCCAAAATCATAAATTGTCGAATAACCCTCAAATTACTAAAATATCTACAAAGTCAGAAATTAAAAAATTACCCTCAAAATATAAAATTATCGAAATGCCCTCGTTGGTCAACGATGATCAGAAGTCAAGTGATGGTGGTTGGAATGGTTCAATGGTGGCAAATTGACCATTTATGGTGAAATAGGTGATAAAAAATTGTCGAGGGTGTCGTGAGGGACAAAACTAGGCAGTAGTGTGCCAAAATTCGACGAAATCTCACCGAATTGAGGCAATAGTACCACGGCTCTTTACATTCTCCATCAGTAGTCTTTTAGCAGCTATTTGGTGACATGATGGCTAGAGAATGACTGGCATTGGTTAAGGATTCGTTCGGTATATTTTGTTGTCAATAGAGTGGTCGGAACTGGCAGTTAGCAACGACTGGGGTTCTTGGGTTTGCGGGTTGGGTTTCAAGTCTATCGGTTGGGTTGACAACTCTTTCTCTCTTTGTTTCTCTCTTCCCCCATTTCTCTCCATCACTTTCAATTTATAGTAACAAACTTGGCATTCTATTTTCTTCTTTTTTTTAAGCTTATGCAAATTAAGCTAATGATGGACTTTACTATTATAATAAAAGCTGGCAACACAGGTTATCAAATCATATTCGCATTATCTCAATTCCATGTCACAACAAGTTTAAACTAGTCCAAACACGAACCATTTAATGAATGTGCCAAATTTAACAACCCACACTCATTTATTCATGTTGAGTAATTGAATCGCGTCGAATTTGCCGGTAACAATTATAATAATGACTTTTAAAACTTTAAGCCAAGGAGGAAGATAAAATAATACATTTGATTAAAAATAAAATGCATATGTTACAACTAATCACTTTTCAAAATATTGAGAGTGGAGTAGCAATGTGAATTTATTTGGTTGCAGTCAAATTTATGCTATGATAAATAGTGATTATTAAATAATATATAGATATATTATATATAAAATTAATAATATATATTAATGAAAATTTAAAAATAAGTTATTTAAAAAGTCAAACTAGGTAATGAAATTAAATGTGAAATTTTAATATAATTTAGAGTTATATGTCAAAATATTGAAATTTTGTCATTTTTTAATGTGCAAGTAAATAATAGGGACTATGGAGTTTATAACCTATTAAATCCATCTAAGCCACTAAACTTTGTCATTTTTTTTATGTTAAATCTAATGGTTAGTAATAGCTAATAAGAAAATGACAAAAATTGAGGGTATGGTGTCACAGGGGCACCGTAGTCACCCCCATAATTAATGTTTAGTACAAGAAATAACAGATACATAATTATTATCTTATATATCTGATGAGATTATTAATTTAGTATACTGGCCCGTGAGGAACGTAAGATTTATTGAGATTTTATTGTCTAGTACATTTGCATACTTTCTTTTTAATGTGAAGTAAAAACTAATGTTACATACGAACTTGTTGACAACATTAGTACATAATTGCTATCATAAGAAAATTTCCAGGAATTTTGGATTTTATAAAGTCTTACAGTATTCTAACCGTGAAAAGATTAGTTTATAATATTGTAAATGGGGCCACGACCTGGAAGCTAACTCAGCTGTCATAAATTGATCAAAGCCACACTTCTACTATTTTTTTTTCTTTAAAAGGTAAGGGGGATGGGTATACCCAAATACAGTTTTTACCCTCCTTACCACCATCCTCAAGAATCAAACCCGAATTTTAGTGAAGGCTACAGCTTCACTGCAACCAACCCGGCCACGCCCTTGGGGCCACTTAACTTCTACTATTACTTGTATTGTTTCCACTGTCTTCAGCCTTCTGCTCTGCCCATTCAGAAAAAGAAAAAAATTAAATAACTTTTGTCAGCCAACAATTATAATAAACTAAAAACATGTCCAAAGATTCAAATATTTTTTTTTCCCTTTTTTTGGTTTTACCTTCTCTGATATATCAAATCCTACTGCCGTGAAAAGTTTCCCTTGCAGCACATAATTTTGCCACAGCATCTCTCATCTCCATTCGCTCAATTGGAGATTCCATTGAGCAGGCGACCCCAATTCTAATTACAGCAGACAAGCATCGCTCAGTCCTGACTCTCATGATCTCTCCATCACTATTTCTTGCAATTTCGTCCTTTAGAACTGAGGGATCAACAATATATACTACTTCTGGCAAAGCCCTTTTGGCAAATTCATGGAGAGTTAAGCCATCATTGAACATGCTATCCGTGGGCCGCTTTCCTGTGAACATTTCTAGCAAAAGAATTCCGAAGCTGTACACATCACCTCGCATGGAGACTTCGCCACCCATACCATACTCTGAAAAAACATGTTATATATATTACTCTGTTAGTTGGCATGTATGCGAGTTCTAACATATAGCTGATGAATTCAAAAAATGTAACATTACAATATCAAAATTAATATATACCTAAATCGGAATATATAATTACCTGGAGCTACATAACCGACTGTTCCTTTTATCCCAATTGAGCTTGATTGAGATTGAGGAGCACCACTTAGTGGACCATCGGATAGAAATCGTGCTAGCCCAAAGTCACCCACATGGGCAACCATGTCATGATCAAAAAGAATATTGCTGGGCTTTAGATCACCATGAATTATTGGTGGTTGACTGTGGTGGTGGAGATACTCGATTGCGGAAGCTACATCAATGGCCACGTCCAGTCTTTGAATGAGACTTACATTGCACGCTTCCAGGCGATCATTCCTCTGGTGCAACCACTTCTCTAGACTTCCATTTTCCATGTATTCGTAAACAAGAGCCTTGAAATCAACTCCTTTGAAATCAATGCCTGAGCAAATAGTGATGATTTTAATGAGATTCCGATGGCGAATATTTCTCAAAGCTTCACATTCTGCCACAAAACTCCTGAAACCCCCTTTCTGATTAAGATTAATCACCTTCACAGCAACTACCATTCCATTTTCACTAAAAATTCCCTTGTAAACAATGCCAAAGCTTCCTTGACCAATCATGTTTGATGTTGAAAATTCATTAGTTGCCTTCCTTAGATCCGCATACGAGACCAATGGGAACTTTTGTTCTATTAGCAACGAATTAGAATCTTTGTGTGCTGATCTCCTTCTTCGAGCATAAACAACAAGAAAGCACGCTGATAAGATCAAACATGACATAATGACTGGAATTATCACTTTGACTAGGAAGGTAACTTTTGATTTTCTTGATCCTTTCAAAGGACATGATGGTAAATGCAATTCATCCAACCCTCCACAAAGATTCTCATTTCCAACTAGTGAAATGCCAGTCTTATTGTGAAAAACTCCTTTTGTTGGTACCTGGCCCTCGAAGTGATTGTAAGAAAGATTCAAATATTGCAAGAATGGTAGATTCTCAAGGTATTCTGGAATCTTGCCGGACAAATTGTTACGGGATAGATCTAACACTTTCATGCTGCTCAAGGAAATCAGAGAAAGAGGAATGCTTCCTCCAAAGGAATTGCCTTGCATATAAAGATATTCTAAGCTTGTACAAGCACTTAGAGTAGCAGGAATCTCACCAAAAAAATGGTTCATGGAAATATCTAATCGACCGAGATTCTTCAAGTTTCCCACCCCAAAAGGAAGATAGCCACTGAGAAGGTTATTAGACAAATCTAGTTGAAATGAAAGGGTCATTATTTCAAAAATTTGTTTCGGCACCGTTCCATTAAGCTTATTGTCAGAGACAATCAATTCCATCAAATTCTGACAACTTCCAAGGGATGAGGGGATATTTCCTTGCAAGTTGTTGAAGTCCAATGCAAGCTGTGTTAGTAGTGTTAGATTACCTAGAGAGGAGGGTATGCTTCCTTCTAAAAAGTTTCCATACAGATATAGTAATTGTAAGTTTTTAAGCCTACCAATAACATGAGGAATAGTGCCAATTAATTGATTTAAATGTAAAATAAACGAATTTAGATTGACAAGATTTCCTATCCCAGGAGGTATGGTTCCAGATAATTTATTCTCCCCCATGTCGATTATGGTCATTGTTTTTGAGAGATTGGCTATAAAATGCGGCAGGTTTCCCCCAAACTGATTCTTACGTAACCCAAGCCATTTCAATTTGCTACAGTTTGTTAGGGAGGATACAAAATCAAGGTCATTGCTAGCCTCAGTTCCTAAATTATTACCCTCAAAACTTAGCCAAGCTAGATCCGAAAAACCGTTAAAATCTACGGTTACTTTTCCTGTGAAATGATTTTGTCCAAGGTTAAGCTCTATGAGATTTGAAGCATTGGACAATGAATGTGGGATAGGTCCTCTCAGATTGTTTTGAGTTACAATAAGAGATTTCAGGTTTGGAAGATTGAAACCTATATTAAGGGGAAGAATACCTTCGAGTCTGTTTGACGGTAGATAAACCATCTCAAGCGATGAGATGTTGTAAATTGAAACAGGAACCATACCTGAGAAATTATTTGCTTCTACGTTAAGAAACTTTAAGCTTCTTAATTGACCAAGACTTTCAGGAATTCTCCCGTGCAGTCTATTCTCTCCAACATCAAATGCCTGCAGAGCAGAAAGATTCCCGATGGAAGCAGGGAGCTGTCCTCTCAAATAATTGACAGCAATGGACAGTTTCTCAAGCTTCGACCAGCTGCTGCAACCGATATCTTCCGGAATTTCTCCCACGAGGTTGTTTTTATGGGATAAAAAGTTGATGAGGTTGGAGCAACGGGACAAATTTGTTGGTATTTTCCCTGAAAAAGAATTATTTGCCACGACTAGAGTTTCAAGTCTGGAAAGACGACCAACCTCATCCGGAATTTCGCCATAGAAATTGTTGTCTCCCAGGTGGATTAACTTGAGGAAGCTAAGATTGCCAACATAAGGAGACAAGGTACCTCCTAGACTTTGGTTCCTCAGGTACAACTCGGTTACTCTTTGATGCCGACGACCACAAGTCACTCCTGTCCACCGGCATAAGTTTACAGAAGTGTCCCACGAACTTGTTGCTCCTAGTGGATCATGGAACTGTGACATTATAGCAAGTAATGCTAGTCGATCTGTCTCGTTTGTGTGGACAGAAAAGCTGTGTGAACTAAGCAACAAACTGAAGCACCATATTAGAGTTGCAAGGCTGGTAGTGGTAATAAAAATGGAGCTAAACATGTTTAGAGGCCGCAGGGTATCAGATAATAAGACTAATGAAAAGCGTGGCGTGATCGTTTGAAGTTCATGTGAAGGGTTTTTAAAGTCGAAAAATGGGTGTACGGTAAAATCTCTTTATATTCATAATATTAAGAGTAAATTATTTTTATGAGAAGGTTATAATTTAATTAAGGTTGAGTTACAAAACTTATTATTTTGGTATAGTTAACCTTAGTGCCAGTGACATAGAGATAAAGTATGCTTTATATTAATAATTAACTGCTAGAACATGTCAAAATGAATATATAAACATTGACAAAAGAGTGAGACATAATTTTAAAAAGCTGTCATATATTTTTTACAATATAAAAGTAATTATTATTATATGGAGGCAAGTTCATGAAGAGAAATTTAAAAAATTTTAGCTTATTACAATATAAAATTTAGGTTTCATTTGAGATTACTTTTGAGAGACTCAAAAGATATTTTGAAAAGTTAAAAATTAATTTTAATGTTTGATAAATTTTTTTAATAATTAGTTTTGGCAAAATTAGTCTATCGTATAACAGATTTTAAAAAACAAGGAAGTAATAGTTTTTTAAAATATGATTTCAAAAATCATTCTTATATTTAATACGATTTTATGTATATCTTCATTTATATTATAAAAATCCAAAATTATCCTTTTTAATTAAGAAGTAGAATCATTAAATTTTAAAAGATTATTATTACTACCACTTATATTCAGATAACAAAATAAAAAATAAAATTAATAATATAAAAAATAATTATTTTAGCTATCAATTATTATATGTACACAATAAAAAAATATTTTATACACATGTTTGTAAATGTTTAAATAAGTTTTGTCCAAAATTATGTTTAATTGAGTCATTTACATTATTACAACAATTTGACTTTAAGATTTACCAAACTAATTGTTTTTAAAACTCACAGCACTTTAAAAATTAATTTTACAAAACGTTTAACTGATTTTCTTCACAGCTGATAATCTCTATAGTATAGTTAACAATAATAATTTTAAAAGTAATATCATTAACAAACTGGCCCTTATTCTTATTTATAACTGATCAAATTGTTATCGAGATTTTTAAAATTATGTGAAAATGACTTTCATGGAATATCATTGTAAAAGAATTTTATCTGTGCATATATTTTTTCGACTGAGGGATTGGGTAAGGCTAATGAAAGCTTTTGATAAAAATGTGTGGATGGACGTTAAACGTCACGGGTACTCCAATTCCTTGATTAGATTGGTACTCCTCATTGTACTGAGTGCAAGTTGGCTTGGCACTATCGTGAATAACTATGGCCAATGCGCCATGCCGCCATCAACAATCGGTCCACACGTGCCGTGCCGTGTCCACCTTTTTTTCAGCTGGACCCGGCATGGCCCACGGCACAAGCGGGTTCGTGCCGTACTAAAAAAAAGTCCACCAAATTTTTTTTCCTCCCTTAGGCCCACATGTTCAGCGTGCTTAAAAAAGCCTACGTGCTTGGCATGTTTTATTCAAGCCCACATGCCTGGCGTGGTTTTTTAAGCCCATCGACCTACTAAAAAAATAATAATAAATTCGTAATCATATTAATTTTTATTAAAAGAGCAATTAACATTTTATTATCAGTTTATCACAATTTCACAACTATATATTTAATTTCAAAATAATCAATCATTCATAACACAACAGTACATAAATTTAATTCCATAGTCCATAGATCATAAATTCATAATAATGATTAATTAAAATTAAAAATACAATCCTCAAATAACAATTACAATAAGTCATAACTCATAACTACGAGATATCAATTTAACAAATCACAGGTCACAACTTACAAGTTACAATATCATAAATAAAATTATTCATTTAATAAATATCATAAATAAAATTATGATTTTATTTATTAAAATCATGATATTTACTTATTCATTTAATAAATTATAAATATAAAAAATTAGAATATTTATTTAAACTAAGATTTAAATTAATTTTTAAAAGTTTATGCTAAAAAATATATTAAAAACTTAATTTCAAGATATTTTACTTCAATTTTATAACATTTTATATTTAATTTTTATTAAAAAATTTTATTTTGATATATTTTGGCCCACGTATTATTGATGGCCAACGGGTCGCGTGCTAGCCCACCAATAAAGTGTATTTATTATTTATCTTTTTACGTACCGTGTTTTAACCTATCTCCAATCGTGCCGTACTTTTAAAGCCCACATACTTAAATTCTAAATACGACATAACCCACGTACGTGCCGTGCCGTGCGGTGCCGTGCCACATTGGCCATCTCTAATCTTGAGTGAATGAGATTTTTCCCTTGCTAAGAGGTCGTTTTGGCGTCATGTCAACTTTTGAAATAATCAAGGGTCTTTGGCTCTTTGCTACATTTACATCGCATGAAAAGATTTGACAAGTAAGTAATTAGAATTACACCACGTATACGATAGAGAAAAGCGATAACAGTTCCTGTCCGGTCACACAACTGGCTTCGGTAGTTCCTCGCTGGTTGAAAAAATTAATTGCTTTTTAATCTTTGCTATTTGTTACATAAATAAAAAAAACAAATTTCTAAATAAAAATGATAAATATAGTTGAACCTCGATGAATTGATTATCAAGATTAAATAATAATTTTTATTGGTCTCAAATTGGGTCATAACATATAAAATTAATAAATTGATAAATTTATTAATAATAAATATAAATATTTCATATTTATTAAAATATTAAGCCTGATCTACTATATAAATTAATAATTAATTAACTCGAAACTAAGGTACTGTTTATTTTTTAACTTAATGACTTAATTGATTAATCTTAATTAAATCATTTATTTTTTTTTATTTTTTCAACCTAATGAAAATTTAATGTAAATTCTGTAAATTTTTGTAGCATTAAGGGAAAAAGATACCTACACCCCAAGGTTTAGGGAAAAAGTCAAGTAAATTCTTAAGTTTTCAATAAGGAATACCAAGACTCTCTTTGATTATAATATCGTTTGTAAATAGTAATTAAAAATTTTACTTCAAAATATTTTAATAAATATAAATATAATTTAACCAGTTTAATTTGTCAAGTAGACTAATAATATTAGAATGTTTTTAATATATAATATAATTTTTAAAATGTAAATTAGTATATTTATTTTAATAATATATTTTATTTATTAAAAAATTTAATTAAATGTTTAGATTAAATAGATTTTACAGTTAATAAAATATATCTCATGTATTCATAATATCTAAATTATTTTATATAATATTCAAGATAATGTAAAATTTTAAATATTTGTTATAAAATTTAGTTTAATACAACATAAGATTGTAAAGTATTAAAATATATTTTAAATATTGAAATTATCTTAAATGCATGTATTGTTACATTTATTTTAATATTATATTTCTATTTATTATAAAATATTACAGACATATTTTTTTTAATTAATAGAACCAAAAATCATTACAGTCAAAAAAGAGTTTTAATGCCTTTTATTAAGAACTTAAAATTTATATGATTATTTTTCTAAATTTTGAGAGTGAAAATATCATTCTTCCTATTATTACTGTCGCTTTAAAATAGAGTGCCCACTATTTCTAGTTCATTGACTTCGGGGCCCATACGATCTAGGTAATTGATTGACAATTCAAGTGAAGGGTTTTTAAAGTCGAAAAATGAGTGCATGGTAAAATCACTTTATACTCATAATATTAAGAGTAAATTCATTTTATGAGGAGGTTATAATTTAATAAAGGTTAAGTTACAAAACTTATTATTTGGTATAGTTATCCTCATTTCAAGTGACAGAGAGATAAAGTATGCTTTACATTAATAATTAACTGCTAGAGCATGTCAAATTGAATATATAAACATTGACAAAAGAGATAAACATAATTTTAAAAAGCTATCATATATTTTTTACAATATAAAGGTAATTATTATTATATGGAGGCAAGTTCATACGGAGAAATTTAAAAAATTTAAGCTTATTACAATATAAAATTTAGGTTTCGTTTGAAATTACTTTTGAGAGACTCAAAAGATATTTTGAAAAGTTAAAAATTAATTTTAATGTTTGATAAATTTTTTTAATAATTAGTTTTGGCAAAATTACTCTATCGTATAGCAGATTTTAAAAAACAAGGAAGGAATAGTTTTTTAAAATATGATTTCGAAAATCACTCTTATATTTAATACGATTTTATATATATCTTCATTTATATTATAAAAATTCAAAATTATCCTTTTTAATTAAGAAGTAAAATCATTTACTTTTAAAAGATTATTATTATTACCACTTATGTTGAGATAACAAAACAAAAAATAAAATTAGTAATATAAAATATTTATTTTTACTATCAATTATTATATGTACACAATTAAAAAAATAGTTTACACACATGTTTGTAAATGTTTAAATAAGTTTTATCCCAAATTATGTTCAATTAAGTCTTTACATTATTACAACAATTTGACTTTAAGATTTACCAAACTAATTGTTTTTAAAACTCACAGCACTTTGAAAATTAAGTTTACAAAATGTTTAACTGATTTTCTCAACAGTTAATAATTTCTATAGTACAGTTAACAATAAATATTTTAAAAGTTATATCATTAACAAACTGACCCTTATTCTTATTTATAACCAAGGTACTGTTCATTTTTTAACTTAATGACTTAATTGATTAATTTTAATTAAATCATTGAATCTTTTCATTTTTTCAACCTAATGAAAATTTAATGTAAATTGTGCAAATTCTTATATACTAAGGGAAAAAGATACCTACACCCCAAGGTTTAGAGAAAAAGTCAAGTAAATCCTTATGTTTTTAATAAGAAACACCAAGACTTCCTTTGACTATAATATCTTTTGTAAATAGTAATTAAAAATTTTACTTCAAAATTTTTTAATAAATACAAAGATAATTTGAATAGTTTAATTTGTCAAGTAGACTAATAATATTAGAATATTTTTAATATACAATATAATTTTTAAAATGTAAATTAGTGTATTTATTTTAATAATATATTTGATTTATTATAAAAATTTTAATTAAATGTTTCGATTAAATTGATTTTACAGTTAATAAAAATATCTCATGCAGTCATAATATCTAAATTATTTTATATAATATTCAAAATAATGTAAATTTTTAAAAATTTGTTAAAAAATTTAGTTAAATATAATATAAGATTGTAAAGTATTAAAATATTTTTTAAATATTGAAATTATCTTAAAATGATTATATTGTTACATTTATTTTACTATTATATTTCTATTTAATATAAAATGTTAGAGTTAATTTTTTTGAATTAATAGAACCAAAAGTTATTATGTCAAAAGAGAATTTTAATATCTTTTATTAAAAACTTAAAATCTATATGATCATTTTTTTAAATTTTGAAGATATAAATATCATTTCTCATATCATTAATGTCGCTTTAAAATAAAGTACCCAATATTTCTAGTTCACTGATTTCGGTCACTTGCTTTTATATTCAAACCATTGCCTCCAGCTGGCCACCAATTATTGAAAAACATTTTGACTCATTACAGCCTGTTATTAGTTTTCGTCATATTATTTTCCATCATTCGATTATAGATTTTCAAATCTAACAATTCGTAACTATTCCTAAGCCATGTTTAGTATAATAGTATTCAGGTGTTGTAATTTTTAAATTATAGTTATTATGAAAAAAAATTATAACAATAAACTAAAAATTAATAATTTGTAGTAGATATAATTTTTTAAAAATAATTTAAATAAAAATAAAAAAAATTGTTGAAACTTTTCATCATATAAATATAAAATTAAATTAATTTAGTTTCTAAACTATAGTACTTAATATTTACTAAAATTTTTTTATATTATTAATAGTTGTTTAATTTCAATCTTAATCAGAACGTCAGTGGTAGGACTATAAGTTATAGATAATATAAGGTAGCCATGGCCCAAAAAAAAAAAATCAAATATCAATTGTTAAACTTGTCGTGTACGCTATGTTTAAGTCTAGCTTGTGTGGAATTTATTTTTCCATGTATTTTAAAGACTTTGTTGGTCCAATTCCAATTTTTTTTTCCCGTGGAAAACCCTCTTTTTCCACAAATCAATAAAAGGTACATTTGGGATTATTTTTGTGAGGTTTAAAAGTGATTTTAAAAATTTAAAACTTAATTTTAATATTTAGTAAAAAATAAATAAATAAAATCACTTTTATCAAAATCAGTCACTCCGACAGCTGATTTAAAAAAAAAAAGGAAAGGAGCAACTTTTAGATTTTGATTTTCAGAATCAATTTTATCCTTCAATACAATTCCATAAATATCCTTAAAATTATTACCTAAACTCAAAATTATCCTTATACAAATTAGAAACAAAATCAATATTTTAATAAATTTTGTTATAGCTCATCAATATCAATTTATTAATATCAATTTACTGGTCAAATTATTATTAAATTTGTTTCACTATATTATAAATTTTTTATTATCAATTATTTTAAGACAAAAAAATTAAAATCAATATGTTATAGATTTTATTTTTAGTTAAAATTATTATAATACACAACTAAAAATATTGTATGTAAATGTTTTTATATGTATAAATAAATTTTATCCTACATTATGTACATTTTAGTCATTTGTTTTCTCTCAGCAGTTTAACAATGAAATTTATCAAATATTTATAACTGCTTTCAAAACTCACAACATTTCTGAAAATAAAATTTACCAAACACTTAATGATTTTCTTTATAACTGATTATGTTTAAAGTATAACTAACAACAATTATTTTAAAAGTTATAGCATTTCCAAACTAATCCTAAATCAATCATGCAATTAAATACCATACGGCGATGCTGGTGTAAATATTTGAAGATGAAGCCTAGTTTGGAAGACATGTTCGCATGTTCAATAAATGCAAAAACAGCCAGTCTTGTGCATGGCTTTAACGCATGCAATGAAAGTAGTAATTTCCAAACTAGTCCTAAATCAATCATGCAATTAAATGCCATACGGCGATGCTGGTGTAAATATTTGAAGATGAAGCCTAGTTTGGAAGACATGTTCGCATGTCAATAAATGCAAAAACAGCCAGTCTTGTGCATGGCTTTAACGCATGCAGTGAAAGTAGTAATTTCCACATGATAGCAAATTGAAGATTGGCAATTGGTGCTCCTTTAGTCAAGATTTGCACAGTGAAATAGCGGCTGTTTCACTAGATTTTCTACCGTTAAGTTTGATTTCTCAAGCCATCTTGATACTATAAAATAGAGCTTCATATATTCAAGAGAGTAAACCATCCCGTTTGTGAGAGCTGCGAGCATTTACAGGTGATCTCTTTGAGAATTTAGGAGAGCATTTTCTTGGATGCTAAGGGAATTCATTTGGTTATATTGGGTTATTAGATTTTGAGAATAATTATTAATTAGGTGGACTATTTACAATCTAAAAATTTCTTTGGACACTCTAATACTCTTCACACTCATATCCTAAATTTAAAAATAAGAGTGTTTTTAATAGTAATTCACATGATAGGTGTTTTTATAATAAATCATTTAATTAAAGTAAAAATGTTCATAGTAACTTTTAGAGTTCAAATAGCTGCCCTTTCTAATTTTGCAATTCGCATTTATTTGTGGATATATAGGCTTCAAGTTAAAAGCATGTAAATTATTATTTTCTCTTTCCTTAGATTCGTTTATCACCATATTTATTGTTGTCCACAAATCTCAGTCACCGTAATTTGTTAATTGTTCAACAGGTGCTTCCACACCATAGACCGCGAGCCATAGTCTCAAGCCACCTACTAGGCTATTAATTACGTGAAGAATTAAATCCATATATGCTCTCATTAGGGGATTGAGGCCTTATTTAGGGACTCTATTATTAATAGAGACTTTAAGAGTTGGATAATGATAAACATAGTCCTCATTAATGTGGATAGAATAAGTATACATCAAGATAATTAGATATTATTTCCTTCTTTCCTAGCAATTATTGATGGCCTAATTCAAGGTTAGAACTTAGAACAGGGTCAAAGACTGGACAAATTGATAATCAACGAAGAAGCGAAGAACAGACAAATGATGGTAAAAGGGAACAAAGCTAAATAAGAAAGAGAAATTATATTTGAACAAAATAAGGACAAAATCAATGTAAATAGAAGAGAATCAAAGGGCTGTTGAGAACAGAAAATTGAAAAAATTACTGAGAGCTAATGGCAAAAGGGAACAATTAAAGCTAAATAAGAGAACAGCCAGCGCTAGCAGTGACCGCGATAAACAGAAGCAAAGTGTGTATGAGATCAAAAGTTGAAAAGATGTTTCTTCATTGAGAATTGAATGCAAAGTGTTTGATGCAAATTCTCACTCAACGTACAGTGACTGATTTGTGTTTCGAACTTTCATGTAAATCAAGTTTTGTGGCTTATTTTTTCCTTAAGACAAGCGTCTCAAATCACATGTCTCCCTGTGGTCAATTGTTCTATAAAAAGAAACAACTGTCAAAGGGGGCTAGCGTGCTAGAAATAACCCTCCACCACTCAAGTCAATTCTTTTTACTTAATTTTTAGAGAGAGAAAATCTAGAGTGAGATGGACAAAGTTTTTGTACTCTTTTATGCCCCCCATTTTTCTCTTATCTTTAAATGTGGCAGGTTGGCTTCTTTATAGGCAACTCCAAGTGTAAGGTGGAGGATTTATCATGACATGTGGCATTGTCATTGTGACATATGTCCACAAAGTCTATGCATAAGGACACCTATCAGTATATGTCAAGACTTGATCATGACCAGTCTTGTTTGGACACTTGTCTTGATTTTGGGCCTTTGACCTTCAATTGGATTAAGCTTGAATTCTTCACTTGTGTTGGTTCATTACAAAGAGATTTGATTTCACAACATTTCGTCTATAAGCGACTTTTATACAGATTTTCCCTGTAAGTGCATTTCATAGAATGTTTTGAAATTCTAGTTATGCAACCCAAGAGGGGGGGTGAATTGGGATTTAAAAACTTATCTTAAGCAAACCACACAACAATTAAATCTAATGCCTTAATAGAATCCAAAACAATAAATTCAATAAAAGCGCAATAATAAATGAGTAAGGGAGGAGAAAGCAAACTCAAGGATTTTTACGTGGTTCATTTATCCCCGCCACGTCCACGCCTCCAAGCAACCCAAGCTTGAGGATTTCACTATCCAAGCCTTTCCAAGGCTTTAAATGTTTACAATTGACTTCCAAGGTGTCAATGAATCTTTACAACAAGAGATTATCCCCCAATCTCTTCACTCAAGTGTTTCCCACACTTATACACTCACAAATTTGATGAGAAAAATAAAGATTACAACAAAAACTCTCTTTAAGAGTGGATATGTAAATAATAGCACAATAAGAATTTAATCTATGATGATTTTCGAATTTGAAGCTCAATATATGTTGTGTGCACTTGTTGATGCTTGCCAAGGTTCTTAAAAATGATTTGGATTTGAGTTGATATAGTTGGAACTCAAAAACTAGCCGTTATGCACTTTTTGCTCACTGTCGGATCGCCGTTTGACTGGTCAATATGACCATTGGGCTGGATTTTCAAATTGTCGGATCGCCGTTATCAAGATGTCGGATCGCCGTTAGTGTCCAGAGGCTAATCTTGATTGCAGGAGATGTCGGATCGCCGTTATCTAGATGTCGGATCGCCGTTAGCGTCCAGAGGCTAATTTTTAATTCTGGAGATGTCGGCGAGCCGTTATCAAGATGTCGGATCGCCGTTATCTACAGTAACTGCTACAATGATTGCTACAGTGAACTATTTTACAAAATGACAGTTTGACCCTAAAACTTTATATAACTGTATGATGGCCCAAAACGTTATGAAACTTTACAAATAGGTCCAATTTCAGAATTTCTAAATAATACACTATGAATCCCAAAACATTCTGAAATTATGATATGACCCAAAATACTATAAAACGTTTCAAATAAATCCTTCTCCAAAATTTCAAGCAATACTTGTTGATTTCAAAGTTTTCAAAATTCTTTCAATTAAACCATAAACTTGAAAAACAACCAATTTCATAAAATCATTTTTCCATTAAATATAAAACCTTTATAATGTGAAAATAATGATTTATTTAAAATGTAAGAAAAATAATTTAAGCTTTCAAAAATTTAATCATTCTTAATTTTGTTTGTTATCATCAAAATCAACATTATGTTAACATAAATGTTAACAATCTCCCCCTTTTTGATGATGACAAACTTTTCATGTATTTAAAGAATGATTCAATAAATTGCTCCCCTTAAATATAAGCTTCTCTTATAATTTGCCAATTAGCTAAATTAACAAATTTAAATACATGCATTTTTCTTCTCCCCCTCATCATCAAAAAGAAAAACTTAATTGGCAAAGCAAAAGAATAGAAAATTTTATAAATTTAAAAACATGTATTCTTCTCCCCCTTCATCATTAAAAAGAAAACTTAAAGGAAAAGAATAAGAGTAGCAAATTTGTTACCCATGTTATCCGAGTAAAAATTTTGATAGAATCTCCCCCTAACAACAAGCATCACCTTAAATACAAGTTTAGCAATATTACTCCTAAATTATCATAAATCATCATACAAACAAACTCTATACATAAATCATCACATAATCCATCAACCATAAAATGATCATGAGCCATCATTCCATCAATTACCAAGTCAATAACTCATAACATAAAATTATCATATAAAACAACCATGTAATCAAATTATCATCATATCTTCAAAATTCATCAAAATCAACATCATAATCACATATCAAAACAATACTCAAAATGCATATTATTCTCCTCCTTTTGAAAACATCAAAAATGATATATTATTTTGTCTCCCCCTTTGGACAACAAAAAAGTTCAAAATGCATATTAACAAAAATCATATTGTATGCTCCCCCTAAATATATGGCCAATTTAAAATTTTAACCAAAATGATTTTATCCAAAAAAAAATCATATTTATCTCCTCATTTATCATAAAAAAATAGATAGATGCAATTAAAACACGATCATAAAAAAATAATTCAATGAAGATATTACCCATTTTGAGCGAGCAAAAGTTTCGACAAAATCTCTCCTTAAAAATGAACAAATCCTCAAATACACAACATGGTTAAAACACTTCCAAATAAGCTTAAACAATTATAACAAACCAACAACTCCATCAATTCATCAAGCAACACATATATAATCATCAAAATCAAACACACCACTTATCTATCATGCTTAAACACTTCAAAAACATTAATATCAAACAAATCCATCATGATGAGTTGATAAGCTATGATCATATATAACCATACATCATAATAAAGCACTCAATGTTATACATAATGATAATTCCATCATGTAAGCATACAAGCATACTCTCACAAATTCAAGCTATTATCCATTTATCATGATCCATTCAACAAAATTAATATGGCAAGAATTGTTACCAAAACAATTAAATCATCTTGCCTCATCATTTTCTCCTAGTTCATGATCAAGTGATTACACTCACTAGCTTTCATCAAGGAACTCTCCACCATTCCTTGATTGTGGTACCTACAAAGAAAACATTCACGTTGTGCATTTTGGTACCCAAATACTCTTGGGTCCTTGAGCGTTAGATTTGGTTCCTTTTGGAATCCAAATACATTTTGCTCCATAATATGCATTTCTTTTAACATGGCATCTATAACTCATGTGACCATTTTGATTACAATAATGACAAACAATTTTATGATCGCTTGTGGAGGTAGCCTTAACAAAATAATTCTTATAATATTTTTGCTTCAAATTTGGCTTATAACCAATACCTCCTTTGTCAAATACACATTTTTGTGAATTAAGCAAGTTATCTAACATCTTTTGCCCATTTGTAAATTTTAAGACGATCTCATTTAACTGATTGCTCTTCTTCTTAAGCACTTCATTTTCTTTTATTAATTCATCAACATGTGATTTCTCATGCTCATATGAAGTACTTTGTTTGCATTTAAAAGATGCAATCCTATTATGTAACATTTCATTATCTAAATCCAATTCTTTGATCTTTTCATTTAATGAAACATTGCATTTTTGTAAAGCATCATTTTCATTTTTCAAGTCATCTACATGTGATTTTAGATGCTTATGTGAAGTGCTAGATTTCTCACTTGATAATGCAACACTATCATGCAATGTTTTATTTTCTAATTCTAAGCAACTAATCTTTGCACTTAGAGATTCATTTTCATTTTTGAGCTCTCCCATTTTCTTTTTAAGACATGCATTCTTTTTACCAATTTTCATCCACTCGTCATACAATTCTTTAAAAGTATCATGTAATTCATCATAGGAAGGATCACTTACCTCATTAAGATCACCATCATCTCCTATTGCCATAAGTGCTAGGTTTGACACTTCTTGCAAATCTTCCTCATCACTTGAATCTTCATCGCTATCATCCCAAGTAGCCACCATGGCTTTCTTCTTAAATTTGTTGACAAGTGGACACTCCGATCTTATATGGCCACGCTTTTTGCATTCAAAACAAACAATTGCCTCTTTCTTCCCTTTCTCCACCTTAAGGTTTTCTCTCATGAGATTTTTAAAGTTTCTTCTCTTGATTTGCTTCTTGAAGATCCTTCTAAACTTTCTAGCAATCATTTCAATGCCTTCATCTTCAAAGTCACTTCCATCATCATCACTTTCAACTATAGAAGATTTAAAAGCAAAACTCTTCTTCTTTTTATCTTCATCAATTCTTTCATTAGCTATATCTTCTTCATAAGAAGTAAGTGAACCAATAAGATCATCAAAAGATAAAGTATTAAGATTTTTTGCTTCTTCTATGGCCGTTCTCTTTGGTCTCCACTCTTTTGGCAATGATCTAATAATTTTCTTCACTTTTTCACAATTACTAAATTTCTTTCCTAATGCTTCAAGAGAATTTACAATATCGGTGAATCTAGTGTACATATCATGAACACACTCATATGATTCCATTTGAAACATCTCATATTGCCTAGTGAATCTACTAATTTTACACTCTTTGACTTGATTCGTTCCGTCATATACAACTTCAAGTTTCTTCCAAATTTCATAAGCACTTTCACAACTAGAAACTCTATGAAATTCTTTCTTATCTAAAGCACAAAATAAGGCATTCATTGCTTTGGAGTTTAAGGACATATTTTTCCTATCCAACTCACTTAAAGCATTCTTCCTAGGAATGAATGACCCATCACAAACTATTTCCCATATTTCATAGTCTAAGGCTTGTAAAAATACTCTCATTCTAGTTTTCCAATAAGAATAGTCATTGCCATCAAAGAATGGAGGTCTAGTGGTAGATTGGTCTTCCATTAAGGTTGAGCTAATTTGGGTTGCTATGGATCTTTAACTCTAGACGGTTAAGTCTACACAAGAGCACCTTGCTCTGATACCAAATGAAATTCTAGTTATGCAACCCAAGAGGGGGGGTGAATTGGGATTTAAAAACTTATCTTAAGCAAACCACACAACAATTAAATCTAATGCCTTAATAGAATCCAAAACAATAAATTCAATAAAAGCGCAATAATAAATGAGTAAGGGAGGAGAAAGCAAACTCAAGGATTTTTACGTGGTTCGGCTATCCCCGCCTACGTCCACGCCTCCAAGCAACCCAAGCTTGAGGATTTCACTATCCAAGCCTTTCCAAGGCTTTAAATGTTTACAATTGACTTCCAAGGTGTCAATGAACCTTTACAACAAGAGATTATCCCCCAATCTCTTCACTCAAGTGTTTCCCACACTTATACACTCACAAATTTGATGAGAAAAATAAAGATTACAACAAAAACTCTCTTTAAGAGTGGATATGCAAATAATAGCACAATAAGAATTTAATCTATGATGATTTTCGAATTTGAAGCTCAATATATGTTGTGTGCACTTGTTGATGCTTGCCAAGGTTCTTAAAAATGATTTGGATTTGAGTTGATATAGTTGGAACTCAAAAATTAGCCGTTATGCACTTTTTGCTCACTGTCGGATCGCCGTTTGACTGGTCAATATGACCGTTGGGCTGGATTTTCAAATTGTCGGATCGCCGTTATCAAGATGTCGGATCGCCGTTAGTGTCCAGAGGCTAATCTTCAATTCTGGGAGATGTCGGATCGCCGTTAGCGTCCAGAGGCTAATTTTTAATTCTGGAGATGTCGGCGAGCCGTTATCAAGATGTCGGATCGCCGTTATCTACGAAGAATCGCTCTGATAATTGCTACAGTGAACTATTTTACAAAATGACAGTTTGACCCTAAAACTTTATATAACTGTATGATGGCCCAAAACGTTATGAAACTTTACAAATAGGTCCAATTTCAGAATTTCTAAATAATACACTATGAATCCCAAAACATTCTGAAATTATGATATGACCCAAAATACTATAAAACGTTTCAAATAAATCCTTCTCCAAAATTTCAAGCAATACTTGTTGATTTCAAAGTTTTCAAAATTCTTTCAATTAAACCATAAACTTGAAAAACAACCAATTTCATAAAATCATTTTTCCATTAAATATAAAACCTTTATAATGTGAAAATAATGATTTATTTAAAATGTAAGAAAAATAATTTAAGCTTTCAAAAACTTAATCATTCTTAATTTTGTTTGTTATCATCAAAATCAACATTATGTTAACATAAATGTTAACATGTTTGTTAGTCCTACACTCATTTCATAGAATGTTTATTTGCCCATAGGTGCATTCAGTAGAATGCATACTTATCCATAGGCATATTTCGTAGAATATATGTTTACCCATATGCACATTCTGTACAATGTTTATTTGCCTGTAGATGCATTCTGTAGAATGTTTATTTGCCCGTACACGCATTCCGTAAAATTTTTATTTGCTCATAGGCGTATTATGTAGAATGTTTATGTGGCTATAGACGTATTCCATAGAATGTATATTTACCATAGGCTCATTTCTTAAAATGTTTATTTACCCCTAGGCACATCTCATAAAATGTTTGTTTGCTCGTAAATGCTTACTTAGAAATTATTTTCTAAGCGTCTAGGTCATTCTTTGTAAAGAATCAGCCTATTTCATTCTTTGAAGAAGCATACCTTTGGCACTTTGTCTAAAACTCCCCTTTGGGTGTTTTAATTATAAATATTCTCTAAGTGCCTAGGTAGTTCTTTGCAAGGAATGGACCTAGGTTATTTTTGTAAAAATAGACCTAAGTTATTCTTTGTAGAATCTCACCTTTGGTACTTTATCAAAATCTACTCTTTCGGTTTTTTACTTATAAATATTTTCTAATTTCCTAGGCCATTCTTCCTAAAGAATAGACCTAAGTCATTCTCTTAAGGTAATCTAGGTCATTCTTTATAAAGCGTGGACCTAAATCATTCTTTGTAGAATTTGACGTTTTATTGAAGACTCGCTTTTTGGGCTTTCTACTTAGAAATATTTTTTAAGTTCCTAAGTTAAAGTCATAAGTTCCTAGGTAGTTCTTTGCAAGAATGGATCTAGGTCATTCTTTGTAAACATAGACCTAAGTTATTCTTTGTAGAATCTCACCTTTGGTACTTTATCAAAATCTGCTCTTTCGGTTTTTTACTTATAAATATTTTCTAATTTCCTAGGTCATTCTTCCTAAAGAATAGACCTAAGTCATTCTCTTAAGGAGTACATCTAGGTCATTCTTTGTAAAGAGTGGACCTAAATCATTCTTTGTAGAATTTGGCATTTTATTGAAGACTCGCTTTTTGGGCTTTCTACTTAGAAATATTTTTTAAGTTCCTAAGTTAAAGTCATATTTTGTAAAGAATAGACCTAGGTTATTCTTTGTAAAGAGTGGACTTAGATTTTTTTTACAAAGAATGAATCTAAGTCAGTCTCTGTACAATCATGTTTTTGGCGTTTTGTCGTGTCTTGCTTTGGACACTTAGAATTCTTAGTACCTAGGTCATTCTTATAGAGAATGAGTCTAGGTTATTTTATATAAATATTTTTATTGGGCCTATATTTTTTGTTAGTTTTGGGCCTTTTTGCAATTTGATCTAATGCAAAGAATATGAGCTAAAGAAAAGAATACAAAGAATATCAAAAAAGGGAGAAATTCTTTGCTGATAAAACTATTTACAATCAAATTAATAAAATTATTTCAATAAAACTGGATGGCTCCTTTTCATCTTTGTCTACTCTTAGATATATTATTGATGGCTTAGGCTCCGTTTGGCATATTTTTTCAAATAAAGTTTATTTAAGTAGAGTCTTGCTAGTAGAGCTTGTCTAAATAGAACTTTTACCTAAAAAAATTTTAATTGTTTGATTTTCAGTGAGAACTTTCATTAAAGTTTATAAAATTACTTTGGTAGACAAAAATTTTAAAGTTATACTATAAAAGAATGAAATAAGAGTGTCAAATAAGTAAAAGATATTATTGATATTTTAACATTTTAAAAAAAGCTTTTCAAATTCTACTATCAAAAGTTCAAATTTTGAGCTTTTACTAATAGAGGCAAAATAACTTATTTAACCTTCAAAAACTCTACTTAAAAAAAAACTAAACAACAATAAAAATTTTAATAAGAGTTTATGATATTGCATAAGCATTTCTAACCATTAGAGAAGTCATATCAAACAAGCATTTAATTTATTGGTCATGATATGTACCTTACTGTTAAACTGTTGTAAGAAAGCAAATTACTTAAATAGACATAATGTGAGATGAAATTTAAATATTTTATAATGAAATTCACTTACACTTATAATAGCACGTGCACACAATTTTTTTATTGTCCGTTTATAATAATTTTAACTAAAAAAAAATTTATAATCTATCGATTATTTCTTTTATTTCGTTATCTTAAAACAATTGATAATTAAAAATCAAATATAATATTTATTAAATAACATCATTATTACATAATCAAAGTATATTAAGGTACTCCTTTTGAATAAACATTCAAAAGATTTAATGAGCTACAAAATCTCAAAATAAAAATAAATAATAAATTGTCATGTAATATTATATTGTCATTGCAATAGTATTATTTATTAGAACTTCTATTTCTCCTGCTTTAGGTCTATTATTGATATGTTCTTCTCTTTGATCTTCTTGTTTGTCAATCTCTCTCCTTATCTCTTAATGGTGTAACTATTGTGCTCATTTTCTTCATTCTCAAAATGTTTGTCACTCTTAGCATGTCTTCTTATATGGATATGTAATTGATAACTCTATGAAATGAGAGTTATCATGGCACTTTTAGACTTAAATCATAATTATTTAGAGAGCAAATGACATGTTTTCATTGCATTTTAGTTATATTTTGCATAAACATCTATTTTAGTTTATCTTTAATTAATTTTGTTTGATTTAGAATAGTTTGTGTGCTTAAATCTCATGCATAATTGTAGGTGACCGGAAGCTCAAATTTGAAGGAAAGGATGCTGATGCAATAGCCGTACAAAAATAAGGAAAGAAATTGACTACAAAAGAATTAAAACAAATCTCGAACAAAGGTAGATGTCAGAATCTCAGAGCATCGCTTTGTCATCGATTCTTTGTAGCAATACTAGAGCATTAACAAAAAAGATTTCGTGTGAGATACCTAGAAGATTGCGATCTGGAGTTTTCAAATTTGGAAGATGCATGCCCTAGACTTGCGGTTCCCTAATTCTCAACTATGAAAGAAGCACACGCACAAAAGAAAAGAGAGAGTTGTCACTGTTGATATAAATTCAAATGCTGTTGGTGTCAATGTGCAAGTGTACGCAACAAATAATATAATGATAAGTATTCAAGATCGTCTTCATAAGGATTGATGTTACTGAAATTGCTACAAAAATCTTAACAGTGCAAGTTGCCTTAAATGAAAATAGATTAACAATTAAACTAATGAACTACGTAATAAAATGCAATAAATGAACATGCAGAAAGAAAACCTTCACGTCACACACAAGGATGAAATCAAGATGAATGAAGTAGTTGAGTGATTAAACTCTATTAATGGTTTTAACTATTTATCCTAATTCTAAGTTTAGTTGTTATAGCCTCTGCTACAACATTGGGCAGAATCCTTATCTATCCTCAGCTGTCACATGTTAGATGTCTTATATCTATATGCAACCTAACAATGACCAATTATTATGCCAACATAAGATATAGCATTATACGTTTAGGTTCTATTTACTCTACAAGGTGAATCCCTATGTCTAGTTCATCACTAATTTTAAATTAAGCATGACCCTTTTGGAATCAAGTTAAACTCAATTTAGGAAACCCAATCTAAAACCAAGTATTGTTTTGATATGTTTCACTAAGATAGACTCTTTTGTGGCTATTTCTTAACTAGTATCATTAAATAGGTGGTCAGCCGAAAAAATGAATATAGGCAGAATCCTTATGTATCTTCAGCTGTTGCATGTTTGATGTCTTATATCTATATACAACGTAACAGTGACCAATTATTATGCCAACATAAGATATAACATTACACGCTTAGGTTCTAATTACCCTACAAGGTAAATCCCTTTATCTAGTTCATCATTAGTTTTAGATTAAGCATGGCCCTTTTAGAATCAAGTAAAACTCAACTTAGGAAACCCAATATAAAACCAAGTATTGCTCTGATATGTTCCACTAAGATAGACCCTTTTGTGGCTCTCTCTTAGCTAGTATTATTAAATGGGTGGTCAACCGAAATAATGAATAGAAATAAGTATTATCAAAACAAAGCACTAAAGCAAACATGCAGCAACACGTATAATTAGTCAATGAACCATTAAAATTATTTATCACTCAACCGCAAATAAATTTAGTTCATGGTTTGTGAAAGAAAAATAAATAAAAGAGTTTCAACCATAAAATGCATCCCCATGATTAAAGAGTAAACGAGAAAACAAGAAATGAATAAGAGAGATTGGTTTCCTGATTAATCTCGGTAATTTTCTCCACTGATGCAGCCCTAAATCTTACTCTTGAATTCTGTTTTACTCTTGTTTCTTTAAGGGTTTTTCTCCTTGGGTGACTGATAACTCTATGAAATGAGAGTTATCATGATACTTTTAAGCTTAAATCAAGATTACTTAGAGAGTAATTGATGTGTTTTGGTGCATTTTAATGATAGTTTGCATTAACATCCATTTTAGTTTAAGTTTAATAAAAGCTTGTTTGATTTCAAATAAGCATGTGCTTAAAACATATGCATAATTGTAGGTAACTAGAAGTTCAAATTTTATGGAAGGATGCTGTAGCAATAGGCCTGCAAAAGATGGAAAAGAACTTGACTATTAGAAGAATTGGAACAAATCTAGAACAGTGCAGTTGTTGTAGCATCCATTGCTGTAGCAATCCTGGAACAACGATAGAAAAGATTTTGTGCAAGATACTTATCAGATTGAGATCTGCAGTTTCCTAATCTGGAAGATGTGCGCCCTAGACTTTCGTTTACCTTAGTTTCGGCTATAAAAGAGGCGCACACGCGGAAAAAGGGAGGCTGTCAACCAAGATCAAGAACCAAAAAGAAACAAAGGAAAAACATAATTCTAGAGTAAGAATTAAGGCTGCATTAGTGGAGAATTTGCTGGAATCAATTGGAATTCAGTATTTCTTATTCTTTTCTTGTTTATTCTTTGATCATGAACATGTATTTGATAGTTGAAACTTTGTTGTTTACTTTTCTTTCACAAACTATGAACTAAATTTATTTGTGGTTGAATGATAAACAATCTTAGTGGGTTCTTGACTGAATTTATATGTTGCTGCATGTTTGCTATAGCATTTTGTTTTGGTAAAGTTTATTGCAGATGTTGCAACAACTAAACCTAAAATTAGAAGAAATAGTCAAAACCATTAAGAGAATTTAATCACTCAACTACTTCATGCCCGTTGACTTTATCCTTGTGTGTGACATGAGAATTTACTTTATTGCATTTTTATTTATTGCATTTTACTTTAATTAATTAAGTTATCGGTTTTAATATTTGTTTTAGTTTCAATTAAGGCAAAACTGCATTGTTGAGATTGTTGTAGCAAATCTAATAACATTAATCCCTTTGGAGACGATCTCGAATACTTATCATTATATTACTTGTTGTGTACACTTGCACATTAACACCAATAGCATTTGAATTCATTGCAATAGTAATGCTATGGTGGTAATAAGTATCTTTACTTGTTTGTTGAATGGATAGCTAGGCATGTCCTTTAAAATCTTCCATCATTTATTTCTTGTTGTGTACACTTGCACATTAACACCAATAGCATTTGAATTCATTGCAATAGTAATGCTATGGTGTTAATAAGTATCTTTACTTGTTTGTTGAATGGATAGCTAGGCATGTCCTTTAAAATCTTCCATCATTTATTTCCATGCACCAAAAGTGAGTTGGATACCTATTGATAGCTTGTTGGTTGGTTGCCTCAGATGAAAATTTAGAAAGTGATATCATTCACCTTTATATGGTTAAAAAAAAAACTTCATTTTTGGGTAGCCCATAACTACTAAATAACATTTTCTTTAATATAATTTTAGTGATATTATATAAAAATAAACTTAAGAAACTCTTATGTAAATATGACAAACTTTAAGTCGTTTAGGAAAATTAAAATCTATTACAAGCGACAAATAGCATCTAGTGCTTTACCAAATAATCTACTTGCTATCTTACTAGAGTGTTGGAATCATTCTTGTGGGAATCTATATTTCCCATACCACGTCTTGTACTATGCAAGAACATTCCTAATACCTCAGCAACACTCACTTTTCTTGAGCCTTTTTGCTTGTACATTATTTTCAATTCATTACATAATCTAAAAAGTAGATCTTTCTCAATCTTGAACATCCTAGGACAGTGAATATCATTCCCTTTTAATATCCGCATAAACCAGATGTTAGTTATTTTTGAAGAGTTCATGGAAAGCTGTTTATGAATATATGTCCTATTATAATCAATATGTTGTCAAACTCCTGCTAGTCATCTAGCATGTTCAGATTATAAATAAAACCTATAATGAATAATTTAAACTTATATCTTGTAGCATGAATAAAAAAATAAAAAATATTTGATAAACATTCAAACCAAATAATAACTCATGTCATATATTTAAATAGCTAGTTGTACCTTCAAACATCATAAGGAAAAGAAATAACAAAAACATAATAATCCTTTATTGGTATTAGAAGAGAAGAGTAATTAATAACATAATACTTAAGATTACAAATATTGTGATTGCTCATAGTAAAGCCAACTAAGCATGATTTGAGTTTTTTTCATGGTTGCAAACATCCCCCTTTTCCTTTTTACAAATAAAAAATTGAGGTACAAACAACCGCATGTTGCCCTTATCAATCCTAGGAATTGCTTCAAGCACTTTCATCGCTTTGCCAAAATTTAGCCATTCATTTCTTTTTGTAAGTTTATTATTTGGGGGGAAATTTGAGTTGCCGATTTGGACTAATAAGCTAATGACACATCGACACGAGAAGGAAACTAGAAAAAGCCCAACATCAATGACTAGACAAAGGATAGCTCAATAAAGTTAGAAAATACACTCCTTGAGAAAGCGCAATTCCAATAAAAATGCTAAATTTAAAAGGTATAACCAGGACTCAAAAATGACGGCTCGAGCCTCGCACGTCAAGAGTGGCATACAATCAGGAAAAAGAATACACATCTACTTTTTTGGGCTAAAAAGAAAGAGCCTAAACCCAATAAGAGAAGAGATCCAATAAGTAATTATGTGGAGACACATCACCTTCCTTACAACTACTCATTGAAAATGCATTAGGACCACAAGCCCAAAGGCTGCCACGTGGAACAAAAGAGGAAGAAAGCTTGCATAAAGGTTTTCTTGGTCTTGAGGCACATAATATCACCATCAAGTGATATTAGGCAAAAATACCAAAATCATCCCACTTGAGGGGCTTTTCAATAAATAATTGCCAAGTGTCTAAATTTATCAAAATGACCATTAAGTGCACTTTAATAAAGCTCATTGGTATTCCAAAAGGTAATCACAACAATTTTCCTCACTCTACACGTCATCTTTAACCTCAAAACTTTTTTCTCCGTTAAAATAAAGGTTTTTACAACCTTGAATCCACAAAATCTATTACCTGAAACTTGACTTTCAAGTGTGATCGTTGGCCACCATCAGCTCCACCATTAACCTTGGTTTTTTCCATTTTTGTAGGCTGAGTGCTTTAAAGGTTCAAAGACTCATTCTATTTCTCACTCACTTATACTGCTTCTTTTACCACCAAATTGTCCTAATTATTCTCCTTCCTCTTGCGAGAACACATCTCAAATTTAGCACGGTAGATACACTCCCCTTTTCAAACAAACTTATTTGTTTTAGTCGTAAAATCTAGTTAAAACATTTATTAATGTAGAATTTCTATTCTTAACTACTTCATTAAGATGTTTAATTTATTGTCATATTTTTGTAGCGCCTCCAACCTTCCTCGTCTAAGATCAACTTTTTTTCCTTTCTTTATTTTTTTGGCTCGTGCTTTATGTAATCCAACTACTCTTTCGTCCTTTTTTATTTAATATCTTCTGATTGGTAAGTATATTAAACTTGCATATCCTTGTCAGAATCATTATTTTCTTTAACTGGAATTATATCAATATCAGAATCCTCATAATCATCAAGTGAAAGTACTCTAGAAGAAGGTCCCCTAGCTTTATTATTAGTAGTCGTGATGCTCGTGAACATATTACCTAACTTCACTTCCAATTCTTTATCAATGCCCTCCTTGTAGAAATTTTCTACTTTAGGACATGCCTACATGCCTACATGTAATAAATCATACTTAGATGAGTTGTGAAAAAATTAACCGAACTATATTAAAATCTATCAACTAATATACGAACCTTTAATTTTCTTCGCCACCACTCTGAAATGCATCGATCATTTCTTTTGTATATTCCATCCTAGGCCAGTTATCTTCCAATAATATCTTTTTATAATTTCGAGTCGTTCTCTATCGGTTCTTATTTATTTTTTAATTGTGATTGTAACAACTCTATTCCCATCGCCTTACAAAAGTTTTTGACCAAATTTTCCCATCCTAGTTTAGTAAAATGAGTCCTAAGGTGACATCACTCCTTTACCTCTACGATATTCAAATTATAAAAAATTGCTACAATCTCACTATCCTATATAGCCTTACCCCTAATAACACAACTACACATAGTTAACATATGTTTATTTTATCTTACGTGGCATCCTTCCTTATGCACATCATGATACATGTGTTGTGCAAAGTCTCCACTTAATGGATTATGGACTACTTGGGTGCTTTATCTAATAAGTGTTGATAATTGTAATTTCTTCAGAAAAATATAACTTTGTGTGATGAACATGATCACAAGATTAGAGCAATCTGCACATTTTGTATCTATATTAAAAGACTTAAGCTGTACAATGATTATGCATCTAATATAACTTCCTTTTATCGTATCAAAGCTTAGGCTCTAACAAGATTTAGAATCCTCACAATGACCGGCCAACATTCCACAGCAACTTCAACCACAAAGTTAGCGACTCAAATCAAAGAGTGCGTGCACCTCTGTCAATGCTGGTATTTATCTTCCAATTCAATTGATCCCAACAACTACTTTAGTTGGAGAGCCCAGTTTCTCTTGCTGGCTTATAGCTATGATTTGATACAATATATAGATGGAAAACTTCCAAGTCTTAATTAAATCTCATCTTCAAGCAGTAGCACTGCCTTTAATGTAAACCCTAATATTCCCTTTGAAAATGACAAGATCAATTAATTTTTAATGCAACTTTTGCATCCTCAACAAAATGGCAGCACCTTCATTACTAGTCGTTTAGCATCCAAGTAGGCTTAGGAAAAAGTAGGACAATTATGCTCTAGCAAAAGCAAAAGTAAAGTGTTTACACTCAAAGAGCGCTTGACTCACTTTTGTGGAGATAATCAACTTGTATAAATATGAAATATATTTCATTCACAAATGAAATATATCTTTATCAACTATTAACTAAGTTATAATTTTATAAATGAAATATTAATGTCCTAAAATTTTTTATTTATTATTTATAAAATTATGATATTTATTTATTCATTTAATAAATTATAAACATAAAAAAAATTAGAATATTTATTTAAACTAGGACTTAAATTAATTTTAAAAAGTCTATGCTAAAAAAATATATTAAAAAATTTAATTTCAAGATATTTATAAAATCATAATATTTTATATTTACTTTTCATTAAAAAAATTTACTTTGATATACTTTGGCCCACGTGTTATTGATGGCCCGCGAGCCGTGTGCTAGCCCACCAATGAAGCGTGCTTATTACGTGTCTTTTTCGCGTGCCGTGTGTTGAGTGGTAGAAAGTGTATATTTATAAAGGAGAAAATCGTCATTTTACACTTCAAGTCTCACTAACATCCCTACTTTTATGTATTTAAGTCCTTTGTAATTTAATTATGTGTGTTTTATTATAATTAAGCATTTTATGTATTTTAGGGGCCATCACGGTCATTTCGTAATGAACGAGAGATCAGATGGCAAAACAAACAGTAATTCTGAACTCAGGACAATCGAAAACCTTAAGAGAAGCACAAAAGGATAAACAATACTGTTCATATGTACGGAACTGTTCACGACACTCTTCATATACGCGGTACGATGACGTGGCATTGACCGATGACGTGGCAACATTCGATTGGACGAATGATGTGGCATTGACTGCTTATGTAGTGTTGATCGATGATGTGTCACGATCCTATTAGACTAAAATGATTATGTAGAGTTGACCGGTGACCTGGCAGTATGTTAATGGACCGAAAAACGTGCGTACAATACATGTATATACACGGAATGACAGCCCTGATGATGTGTTCTATCCAATCAGAACTTACCACGTGGTGCAATCATGAGCGTCCAACTTATTTAAATCCGATGGCAATGATTTACTCATTGTATCTATAAATAGAGGGCTCTCCCCCCTCTCTCAATTTGAAAGCCCTAAATTTATTTTTGAGCTCTATTTTCTGAAATTCCTTCTCCATCTTGTATTTTCTACGCATTTTAATAAATTCCCATTTTACACAGTTCAATTATGAGTAACTAATTTTCTTTCAAGCTTGGGGTGAAGGTGAAGTCTCAACATGTTCCATGGGTTTAATTTGATAAATTTACGTTTTCTTCCCCTTTAATTTATGTGGATGTTTTGACTTTTCGTCTACAGATAGTAATAATCTTATCTAGATATTGCACTGGATAACCGTCTCCCTAGTACAAGATTGGCACAATAAGCCTTAGTACCATATTGATTAGAGTGAGGTTCATGAGGAGTGGAAACCCCCCTCATGATTTAATTGGCACTAATAAGGAATATTAAGCCCATGGTGCATGTTGAATGCAGATCCAGAGACCCAAGCGCTTCATTTTAATAGATTTCATCTTAATTTATTTCCGCCATTCTAATTTAAATTTTAGGATAGTTTCAATCACTTTCACCTCAAATCCAACCATCCACTTAGAAAATTAACTCTACACGCAATTAAAATCCACCTCCTCATGGGATCGACACTCGTCACCATTGATTTATTTTACAATAGATTCGTGCATTTACGAGTTCAATAAATTGGCACAACAAGTGCTTTGGCCCATCTCTAATCGTGTCGCGCTTTTAAGGCCCGCATGCCTAAAATTCTAGGCTCGGCACAGGCTACGTGCGTGCCGTGCCGTGCCATGCAGTGTACCCAACCAAAACATGCTCGTGTTGTGTCGTGCTGTACGGACATGTGCCGTGCCACGTGTCGTCTAGCCCACTGGCCATCTTTAGCTGAGATCAACTTGACCTTACTACAACAAAAAAAGGCTTTAGTGACGAACCGTTTCGTCGCTAAAACATGCAATTTTCGTCGTTAAAGGTTATAGCGACCAAAAAATTTTCGTCGCAATTTCATCGCCATAGGAGCGTCGCGTTAAGTCTTTGGCGTCGAATTTTTAAATTTCGTCGCCAAAAGTACTTTTCGCGACGAATCATGTTTCGTCGCCAAAAGAACTTTTAGCAACGAAAACTATTTCGTCGCTAAAAGGTATCATTTTTCTTTCATTTATTTATTGTTACTATTGTTAAAATATTATTATTTTTAATATTAAATTACAATGACAATTAACACCATAATGATAAAAACAGAATTAATTAATTTTAAAACAATTATTATTATTGATGAATAATACAAAAATAATTAAAAAATTTAATATCTCTTTTTTGAAAGAAAATTGTTACAAATGAATAAAAATTTCTTAGTTTTCTTCATCTTGATGTAATTGGTCTTCAATATTCCCTACAAATAAACACACAATAATTAGTTAACATAACAAACACAAATTTAATAATAATATAAGTTAGAATAAATAAGATTCGTAAAAAAAATTACACCAAGTTCAAAATAAAAGAGAAAGAAGTAGAGATTAAATTAGAAAATGAGAATTATACATTTAAAGATGAGAGAATTAAAGAATAAAAGTAAGAGAATGAGAGAATGAAAGAAAGAATGAAAAAAAATGAAGTAAATTGTATATAAATAGGTTATAGGAGTTTTTAGCGATGAAATTAAAAATTCGTCACTAAAACTTAATTTTGGCGGAAAATAACCCGGGAAAATTTTTCAATTTTGACATTTTTAAGCGACGAAATATTTGGTCGCCAAAAGTGATTTTCGTCGCTAAAAGCACTCATTCAGAGACGAAATTCAATTTCATCGCTAAAGTTCTTAAATTTTGGCGCAAAATCATCCGCCAAAATTTTTTTTAAATTTCACAACTTTTAGCGACGACAAAATTTCGTCGCTAAAGTTATTTTTAGCGACGAAATATATTTTCGTCGCCAAAACAAGCTTTTCGACATACAAAGAGTTAAATTTCGTCGCTAAAGCTATTTTGCCAAAACAAGCTCTTTCGACATGCAAAGAGTTTTAGCGACGAAATTTATTCGTCGCTAAAGCTATTTTTAGCGACGAAATACATTTTCGTCGCCAAAATTACTTTTGGCGACAAAAACTATTCGTCGCAATATATAATTTTCATCGCTAAAGGTATTGGCGCCAATATATTTTCAGCCGCTTAATTTTTTTGGTGACGAAACTAATTGTTGGTCGCTATATGTACTCTTTAGCGACGAATGTTTCGTCACTAAAAGTAATAATTAAATATTATTTTTTCTAGTATGATTTTAGGGACAAAAGTTTTTTTTCGTCGCTAAAAAGTACATTCAGTGACGAAAATAGTTTCCTCGCTAAAAGTTTCGTCGCTAAAGATCAATATTCTTGTAGTGTTTTAAGGTAGATTGCTCTTGAGAGCATCTTTTTGTCCTTTTGGACTTGTGGTGAGCCACTATTGGTTATTTCCCTCCTCAGGTAGGGTTTTGAGGATAATTTGGCCTTTCTTATCAAGGCTTTTAAGCTTGCTTGGGTTGGACAGCTGTCCTCTAGGGGACAGTCTTTGCTGGGAGTGTGTCTTCAATTCTAATTGGCCCATTTCAGTTGAACCAATTGATTAAGGAGCACTTAATTTTACTAGAGATTATGTAGGTAAATGCATTTATGGTCCCCTTTTCTCAAATATGTTTTTGGTGGCTTACAAGGAGATATTTTGGAGACAACACAAGTAAGGACTATACTGTAATGACATGTCCTGGTGTTGTTGGCGTAATTGTCACTGTTCTTTGATCCCATAATGATACATTGCGACTTAGATATATTGAAGGAGGCATTTTCTGTTATTCTTAGATGATTTAAGTGGCTGATGCAGGTTTTTCAAGATCTTCCCATTCTCCCCTCACTTCTTTAGTTCCCCCTTCCCATTCACAACATTTTATCAGTTAGTTATTAATAATAAAAACATGTAAAATTTTGTAACATGGCAAGGAGTCCCATGCGTTTTTGTATGTGCTGTAACTTACTCTTGTTGTTACTTAGGAGGACCCTTTTTGATGGCTTAATTTAGTGGTATCAAAATCAATATTGAATGGAGGAAACATTGATGCCCAAACAGATCAGCTGCCAACAACTTATTCCAATGCGAGTAATTCACTGTGAGTACTGCACAAGATGATTGTTTCTCTAGTTTTTATGTTAGCATTAATTTCAATAGCAGCTGGTTATGTATGCAATATTTCAAAATTAATTTTAAAAAATAAAAATCAGTTTTGCTGACTAAATTTGAGAGCATGAATTTCCTATTGGTTTTTGCAGGAAAAAATTTTGAATCGCGATTCTTTCACAATATACAAAATTATCATAATCTATAAATTGTATCTTTGCTTTTTCTATGATAGTAATTCAGATTTTCAAGTCACGATCTAAATTAAAAAAAGTAAAATTATGAATAAGAATCATATTATAAGATAAAATAATTGATAAATAACTGAGAGGGGTAATTCTGGAAGATTTAGTTTCTAATAAGATAGGAATTTGAATTTTACAGCCTTTGTTGAGGAATCAAAAACCACAATTTGATGAAAGTTAAATTTCAATAGAAATTGAATTCCCATATATTAGTGAGAACTAAACAACAGAAAAATGAAAGGAATTTGGATCCCTTTCCTTCCCCTCTCCTCTCTCCAACTAAATACCACCTAAACCCAAAGGTAAACATGGTAGAAAATCCCATATAAGGATTTGAGATTCCATACTAATGGGGACAAGATTCGTCTATATTATTAAGACCAAATTTAAGTTGGAATTCAGGATTGAAATTAATCCCAATTGTTGATTTGGGATGAAATTAGAATTTATCTCGAAACTCCAATTCTCCCAATTATTTTGGTTGACAATGTGTTTAACAATATTTTTTAACATCAATAATTGCATGTTATTTAATTATCAATATATAATATTCTATTTTTATAGATTTAGTCACAAAATTGATGATACCTTTTGAAATTTAAGGGTTCATGTCAATTGACATGAAAACTTGGCGTTAAACTTTTGGATGTTTTTGTTGATTATGAATTTATGCTTGAACTTTTGAATGATTACTTTGGTTTGTTATAGTTACTTTTAAACATTTTTATTGGTTTGATTACTATTATTTTTACTATAGAAATAATCAACTGTGAAAAAAATTAATTACATATTTAGTAAAATTTATTTTAAAAAGTACTGTGCGTTTTAAAAGCAGTCATATGTTTTTAGTGTTAAACTTCTATAAGAATGTAAATGGCTGAATTAGATATAATGTTAAATAAAATTTGTTTGCACATTTTAAAATATGTAAATAAAGTATTTTTATTATGTAAATATAATTGTTGATAACTAAAATAAATATTTTATATTATTAATTTTATTCTTTTGTTTTGTTATCTCAATATAATTGTTAATAATAGTATTCTGCTTAAAGTTAATGATTTTATTTCTTAATTAATAGTGATAATTTTAAATTTTTATGATATATATGAGGATATATATGGAATTAGATTAAGTATAAAAGTTTTTTGCAAGATTAAATTTTAAAAAGTTATTCCTTCCCTAGTCTTCAAAATTTACTATAGAATGAGGTGATTTTATCAAAAATTATTACTAAAAAAAATTTACAAAATACCAAAGTTATCTTTAAATTTTTCTTAATCACTTTTGAGATTTCCAAAAACAATTCCAAGCGGTTAGTTGATTGGTGTTGGAACTTGTAACTTTTGGATCTCTTAGTTTTTATTGGTTTGATACAGTTGTTACACAAGAAATTAAATGTAACTTAAACCCCAAACTTCTTCTTCGTTCTAGATTGGACAAAATTAAACACAATAGTGAACACATCCTTCAATAAACAATAATTTATTACTAAATTGTGTTAAAGAATTTATTTGAAACTTAGATTGATTTTATTGTTGTAAGTATATGCTAAATTTCTTAAAAGTTTCCATTCGGTGATTTGAATAATTTTATTAATATTTTGAGTAAATAAAGATCATTAATTTATTTTTTAAAAGAAATTTATTTGGTTCAAGCAAAGATTTTTTTAGTACTTTAAAGAGTATACAAAATAAAACTTCATTATTTAAATTTATTAGATTAGTACATAAAATAATTGAGTATTCAGAGTAATTTTTGAAGTACAAATAGTTGGATCCTAATATTTTTAATATATTGGAAATCTTACTAATATGTTAATGAGAATTAAATTGATAATTAAGGGAGACATTCAAGAAATTTAGGATAGTTGGGATGGGATAGGATTTTGAGCTGTCTGAGATTGATCCTAATTTTGATAAAAAAAAAATATATAAATGAGATGAGTTTCGGTCCATACTTATGTTCCATTTGAGAAATCAAGATGAGAGTGATTGTCAAATTTCAAACCATCTCGGACAATTACCATCTCTACACAAAGGTATTCTCACTAAAAATATCTGAAGAAAAATCTACATCTATTCCATATTTTTTTTCTCAAAAGGAAAGAGCCCTCGTGGGGCTTGAACTGGTATCCTCAATAATGTTAAGAATATCAGCCCATGGTTGGGTTTGTGACAAACAAATATTACATACTAGGAAATAGAACCGCGTTTCGCGCGGCTTTAAAAAAAGAATTTAATATTATCTTTATTTTCTTATTCTATTTTTAACGATTTACTTCAAAACGCCCAACGGGAAGCTCTTTACGCAGAATTTCTTGCCGTTGGATCAAAAGGTAAAGGCCATGGTGTACAGCTGGATGTTTCAGAAGATTTGCATCAACTTTGCTACGTGGGGTTACGCTGTCTTTGCCGCTGATCTTCTTGGACACGGCCGATCGGACGGCATACATTGCTATCTAGGTACATGAATATGATGATTACTTGGTCGTGTCAAGTTTACGGATGAAATGTGAGTAACAACTAACAAATGATAATCCATGTTAATTCATCGTGTTAATGGAGACTTCGATGAATTTGAAGTGCATATTTTGATATTATGGTCAATCAATGGAAAAGAAACACGGTATCGTTGTTGAATTAATTATGAATTTTTTGGTTGATGAAGAAGAAAGATAGGAAGAAATTTAACTTTATTGGCATCTTTGGACAATCGAAAATCTATTTGGATTTAGGTCTGTAATGGATAGCGTAAAATGTAATTTTAGAGCGGTAAATATTTATATAAATCGATGTGATATAATAATAATTGATTGAGACAAAATATAAATAATTTATATAAAAGATGTGGATCATATAAAGTTTTTAGTTGAACCAATTATAAAATATCACATTAATTTATGGAAATTAAATCTTGTGGTTATATCATAGTATTATTAATTCATACTAAACTATGTGCAACAAAATTAATAAAATTATTAATTAATTATTTACTAAACTATGTAAAATTAATAATAATAATTTACAAAATTATTTACAAATAATACACTATGTAAATTAATAATAAGAATTTCCATTCATCATTGATATTACTAAACTATGTAAATTAATATTAGTAGATATCAAGTGTTAAGTAGACATGTGCACTTATTTTTCATCTGGGTTAATAAAATCATTTTTATTTCATCGTTGAGATTGTTTTCTATTTTTAATATTTTGTAATGTAATTATTTTTTAATCTCAACCAATATATGAGATAATAGAGAATACAACCAGATGATAAATAGTGATGCCGCATCACCTCTTGTAGTCCCAACTTTATATAGATATATAGAAGCTATTAGTCAGCAACACAAATTAAAGAAGCAACGCAAGATAAAAAATAAAATGAGAGAATATATTATAGAGTGATTTTATTCATTCCAATTGTGTGTGTACAAAACAAAAAAATAAGCTCTCCTTTTATAGTTACATAATCACTCCATGAAATTAATGAAAAATTATGGATCATAATTCCTTGTGAGATAGTGGGAGTTATAGGGAAGCTAAATGTTGCTAATGGGAGATAGTGGGGAGACTAAGAGATATATGTTATGAATATCCACATTTATTTTAATAAATTTATAACACTCCCCCTTGGATGTTCATTACAAAGAATATGTCTCATTAAAACCTTTACATAATTGTTATTGTGTAATAACAATCAAATTAATTATGAGAAGATGAAAAGCTAAATTTAAAAGAAAATTTCTCTATTTATTAAATAATAGAAAATATACAAAGACGAAAAATGGTGATGCCACATTACCTCTTGTAGTCCCGGCTTTATATAGATATATAGATGTGAGATACATAGTTGTTGGTGTCCCGCGTTACGTAGCACCTACCATTTATTGCACACGTAAAGTATTAATTGACTTAATTAATATATGAAATTTAAAATATAATTAATTAGCTAGTGACACATGAATGCCAAGTACAGTACACGTAAATCATATTTGTCGATTATCACAAAACTGGCTCCTGAAAATAAGCAAGAAAGCTTAATTAACAACTTAAAACAAAAAGAATTAGATTGAGAATAGTCTCTCTTTCTCTGTTTTTTTTTTCAAAGGATGGAGGCTCATAAATCTTCAAGAACCATTATATGCTTATTAAAATTTCAAAATCCTTATATATATATATATATATATATTAGAAATTTTTCAATGCAGAATTTTAAATTACGGAAAAATCTGGAAAAATTTATATATATATATATATATATATGTATGTACGTATATATATATATGTATGTATGTATGTATGTATTGCATTTGATTATTGTTTTCATAAATTTTAACCAGGAAGGATGACATGATAAAATTTGATTTTATCGTATGATTGTTTTCATATTTCATGTACTCATTTCTTAATATAATCAAATTTGATCAATCAAAACGATTTCAACACCTTTCAACCAGACATATTTATAGTACAATATTGTCAAAATTACACCAGAAATTTAAATTATTACATATTATTATCCAACGAGCACACAAAAATGAATTCATACAAATCTAAAATACTTCGACCAATTTTGCAAAAGCGGCCGTTACATATATCACCAACTTTGTAACAGCCAGTTGCCTTTGTCACCGTTTATGTGGCGGCCAGACTACTGTCAGGCATGTTACCAACAACGTGACGGTGAAGAGACATTTGATGTATTATTATTTTAGAATTTTAAATTTGTTTCTAAATAGAAAACTATTCGCTGGAGTCGATATTTTGAAAACCAAAGTCCCAAATTCTCTCTCGTGCGTGCCTGGCCGACCTTGTAAACCTCACCAGTCGCTGGAGAATGGTGTAAAACGGCGACGATCTTCTTCTTCATCTTATTCTCTCTCTCATCGTTTCAGGTAAGCTTGTGATTATGAGTTTCTTCTCTTTCTTAGCTTGTCATTATAGATTTTGATTTTTTTTAATTTGCATTGTAGCAGTTAATGCCAATTTTTGTCCCGCCGGCAATATTTTTTGTTCCTACAAGTTGAAGCCCTTCTGTTCTTGTTCCATTGGTGACTTTGCTCACTCAAATTAATTTTGTTCTGCGGAATTTACAAAGTTCAAATGCATTCATTTGGATTACTATTGAATTTAGCTTTCATTTCAACATTCATTCTAATGTTTTACAATTATGTATTTAGATTTACTTTTAATTTTATTTTTAAAGCTTCTACAATGAATATCTGAGCTTGGGTCTTAATTCCATTTTCTAATTAACTTGTTTTAGTTTATCTCTATTCTCACCAAGTGCTTGTTATCTTGTCTGATAAGTTATATAACATTGTTGATTCTATAATAATAATGTCATGTTCCATTTTCAGAAATTATAATATAAAAGTTTCTGCAATGGCATGCATCTACAAACTGAATTGACTTGTATAGTAAGAGCTTGGAGTAGTGTTACGTTCTTGAATGAATGAAAGTTCATATTGTGTAAGAGCATGTAGATGTAAAGCATCATTACTGAAAGTTAATATTGTGTAAGAGCATGAAGATGTAAAGCATCATTACCATTTCTACAAATTGCCTTCATTCTGTTCAGATGCTCCTCTTGAACTTTGAAAGGTGCCTCGTTCAAGTCCTAGCTATAACTACTAGCTGTTACAGCCTTAAAACTCGAGGCATGCTAATGCTTGGCTTGCAGCCTTGTGCCAAGCATAACGGGGCAACGGATGTGTGGGAAAAACAAGGCAAGTCTGCACGCGGGCTGGGGCGTGGCAGCAACCAGCGGGCTGATGGGCAGCACGCGAGTAATGTGCGAGGCAGCACACAGGTGCTCCGAGGCATAGCGCGCACGTGAATGCGCCCAAGGCACGCTCACACTGGTGGGCAGCGGGTGAGCGCGCGCAAGAGAGCGCAAGGCAGAATGCACGCGCACGCTAACGGATAGCGGACAAGCGCGCAAGGAAGTGCACACGCACACGATATGTGCAACGCACAAGCAATCAAACCAAGGGGATTGTTGGAGCAATTCTTGGTGGCGGCGGCCCGCCACTACATGGGCACTACCTAAAATGGGGATCTTGTCTAAGTGGGCATGGTCCGCCACTATTCAAAGTATCTTAAATAATAGTGTATGGGCAAAGCACTAGGGTAGTGGGCTTACTTGTTTGTGTGTTGGTGGGAGACAATGAATAGTGTGGGATTACATTATTCATATCCTAGTGAGTGGGGTTGTCACTCACAAATGCTATATATAGCATTGGGAGGGAGAGCTAAGGGGAGCCAAGTTTTGTAATCAGTGAGTGGTGATCTTCTAGCACTCTTGCTTGAGCTATTGTAGTTCCTTGTTCTTGTGATTAATAAGAAAAGGTTGGAAGTCGGTGCTTCCGTAAATTCCGTTTGCCTTGTGATTGTGTTGGTGTTCGTTGTATCGGTGAAAAATCTTGGGGTGTGTTTCACACACATAGCCTCCGTTGCGAATTGTCGAGTGGCTGGCTAAGCGAAAAACTTAGCGCCATCACGGGCTTACCGCATCAAAGAAAATAGCCTTGTGACACTAGCTCTGATTAGTTAAGTTTCTGTGCCAGCTGAAACAGATTTATTTATTTAATTAATTGTGCGGGTACTAATTATATTGAAAGTATATGAAGAAATTTTTTAACATGAATGACTTCTAAATGACTTAAAAACCTAAAGGATAGTAAAATAATGCTCATTTCACTTGAACGAGCTTATTAATACTTGTATGTCTACGATTGTCAACATTGGCTTAAGCATTTCAGTTAAGTGGTTTACCTAACAGGGAAAAAAAATTTAATGGAGAACTTTAGAGTTCTAACAGAAATATAGTTGACCATGCAGATATAGTTATTTTACGGTGTACAAATCATGTTTTACTAATCTCAATGTCCATTGTTTTTGGTGTTTATGAGTATGGAATAGTGGGATTTGGTGTACCTTAGCATCTTTTGAAAGTTCTCTTTAATTGTGGCAAACAAAAATATACATATAAAGTTTCTTAATCATATATATTGGTTTTGGGTATGAATGTTCCTGTTCTAGTTCTCGTCAAAGCTTCTTCGTTTTGGTCTTCAGATTTCTAGTAGGTTAAGTTAATCAACTATCATAACTGGCTAGCTAGTTATTGCCTGCCATGCAGCCATTACCCAGGCCATTACATTGCATAGCATAAGGAATAGTGATTAGGTGATTATTAGTGATTTGTTGAGCTTATTATTGACCAAACAAACATATTCGCCTTTACCCACAACTTAGTTTGATTAGTTTATTAGACCTTAAAAAGCCTTAATCTATACATTGGCTTTATTATTTTTATTTGGTTTTTCTTTCAACAATATCGTTGATTTCTTATAAAAATATTCATTGGCTTTTAACACCTAATCATTGGCTAGTACCTGAAGTTTTTTTCCCACGTAAAAATGGGTTTCTCAGTAGCTGATCCTCATGGTCTCTGGGTACATACCATGTGTTGTTTTGGCATAACACATAAACACTAGTATATCTATGTCATGTACTTGAAGAATTATAGGGAGATGCTTCCGAAATTTCTATAAACATAGAAGAAAACTCTAGATACTTGAGATTGAAGAAACTTATGCATTCTTGAGTGGGATATATATATAGGACCACTTGCCTTTGGTAAATATGAAGGGAATGTTGGATGTATTGATGGGAGTGGAGGAGCTGAGTTGGATGAATGTAATTGGTCATGATTTTGCTGAGTTGACTTGGTTTTAAGCTTGTAATTTTGTTTATAAATGGAGTACTATCTCCAATGTTGGTTTATAAGCATGTTTCGTTGGCTGGCCTAATTTTTTTTTTAATTTTTTTTAGGTAACAGGCTTTATATATCTGTAATTGATAGCCAAGTGAAGTTCTCAGCAGTGGGTGAGGATCTTTCTTTGCACAAGGTATTGGAAACTTTTTTTTACATTAATTATTATTGTATATATACTTTAATTTTCACATCTTTTTCTCTGATTCTTTTGGCTTTGCTTGCTTTCATATGTATAAACATTCTAACGAAATTAACCATAAAATTGTATAATGATTTTTTTCATTATATTGCAAAAATGCACACATGAAAATATCTTGTTTAGTAGTAGAAATCACTACTAGAAAAATGGGCTTTACTGACACTTCGTTACTGACACTTTGCAAAAAGTGTCAATAATTATGTACATATGCACCATTTTCCGCTTTTGACAAATATGAATCACAGATTATTGATACTAGTGTGTCAGTAAATTAAACATCAAAGATCACTGACATTAAAGTATCAGAGATAAAAAAAATCATAAAAATTTGTTTTAGCTCCAACTCGAACCTGAGCGCTCTAAGGTTTAAAGATTTAATGTTTGGAGCGCAGACCATCAAATCTCATTGAATCAAAGTCATAATAATATTTAAATTATTAAAAAATAAAAATAAAAATAACAACAACACAAAACTTACACTTAATGACTTTTCCCCATCTACCAGACTGTATCTAGCTACTATCTCTTTCTTGCTTTTATCGTTCTCTTTCTCTTTCATTTTTCTCTTCTCGATCTCTTCTGTTTTGCATTGTCCGTTTACAAATTAAATTCAATTACTTTAGATAGATAATGAAAAGCTAATTAAAACTCCGTTTCGTTTTTCCATTTTCCCCAATTGAAAAACAAACCAAAACCCTAATCGCTTGTTATCGAAGGGGTTTTTTCTCTAGCTAAACCATCCAGTGTCTATACTGGGCAAGCAAGTAAAAGCCATCGACAAGGGGTAAAGTGGCACCATTGGTTGCATATTCAAGTAATCTCATCTCCCCCACAAGTTAAGTCCAGAGAAAGAACTGTAGAGGAGGTTATTAGCTGGTAATGGCTGAATATTTTTTTTTCTGGGCAATTTAATTAATGGGTTTGTTTCAATTTAGCTTATGATTAATATTTTTAATTTTTGGGTTGTTTCAGATGTTCAGAAATTGAACAGTAGTGCGACCCTGGTGGGTTTTGTTTTCCAAATCTTTTTTTCTTTTGTTTAATTGTAACTTTAATTTTTTTTCTTATTTTTCTATATCTTCACTCACATGTAGTCCAAAAATACAGGCATTTTAAGTGGTGCATTACTTAAACTCAAAACACTCGCTGCTGCAACTCTGTTTTTTCTGCCACATTTGAGGTCAGTTTAAAACTTTTGTGCATGTGATTTGCTGTTATTATTATTTAAAACTAAGAAATTGCATTTTTTTTAGTTTCTGAAATAAACTGTTAGCTCTGTTTCTTAAGTTTGATTAATAAGTTAGTTGATTTTAAATGTACTAAAATATGAAATTTCATTTTAGCTTTTGCCTTTCTGATTAAGAGATGATTGTTTGGGTATTATATTGGCTGAATGACTGTGTATTTAGTGGTTACGAACTATTTACATCTCTGTTTCATGTGACAGAGGCAAATTTTATTATCTAATCCTACTTGTTTATTTATTTTGTTTTGGTTGGAAGATTTGCAATAGAGACAATGACTATGATATGAATTAATTAAGTTCGTGGTTGTGAGCATTTTGAGATTGTATAAAGTTGATGATTTGTCTTTGATTCAAGAAAGAAATGCTTGTTTTAAGGTGTTCTGCATGTTGTATTTGAAGTTAAAAAGTGATTTATAGAATCTTAAAAAATGGCTTGCAAAGTGGTATGAAGACATTATTTATTTGAACTCTTAACTTTTGTTAGTTACTTGACTTATTTTGACTACTTAAAAAGCCATTAGCGCCCATCTTACCTATTCATCTCCTATTTAAGTTTCAAAGCTACTTTTGTTTCAATTTCAGGATTTTGTCAAAATTATTATTATTATTCAATGATTTATAGGGGTTATTAGTGATTTTCAAGAATTATGAGTTTATTATTGCAACAATAATCATAATAACATTGAACATTAAATTAATCATGCAATTTAATTAAACTTAAACTAACATTACATATGTGAACAGGTAAAATATTTGAAATGGACAGAACTTGGATAACTTGTGATAGATTGTCTGTAGAGTATCGTTCTGGAGTTGCTGATTTCTTAGATTTTGCCATTTTGAATGCTGAAAACCGAATGTCAATTAGATGTCCTTGCACCTTTTGTTGTAATATGGAGTTTCATACTCCTCAACAGGTGAAGGATCATTTATTTGAAAAAGGTTTTCTCCAAAGATATATTGTTTAGACTTGGCATGGTGAGACTGACTGTAAATCTACATTTACAAAGTGTGAAGACTATTCACATAGTCAAAGATTTAGATGTCATGATTACAGTAACATAATTGACATGGTTGAAGATGCTTACGAGCATTGTGATAGAGATCTTAGTTCTTTTAAGGATATGCTTGAAGATGCTGAAAAACCTTTGTACCCAGGTGCAAAACATTCAAAGTTATCTGGTTTAATGAGACTTTACAATGTGAAAGGAAACTATGGGTGGTCTGATAAAGGGTTTTCTGCTTTGTTGGAAGTCCTTGCTAATATTTTGCCAAATAATAATACTCTACCTAAGTCAATATACGAAGCTAAGAAAACAATGAAAGTCTTAGGCTTAGAGTATGAAAAAATACATGCATGTCCAAATGACTGCATTTTGTATAGGAATGAATTTGCTGATCTTGGTGAATGCCCAAATTGTGGAGCATCTAGGTATCAAAGAAAAAAAGATAGCTCAACAAAATTTAGGAAAAGGGTTCCTAAAAAGGTATTATGGTATTTTCCACGTATTCCTAGGTTGAAAAGATTGTTTCAATCACCACAAATAGCTCAAAATTTAACATGGCATGCCAATAAAAGAATTAGAGATGGAAAATTTCGCCACCCAGCAGACTCACCAGCTTGGCAACTAATTGACAATAAGTGGCCAAAATTTGCACAAGAACCTAGAAATCTTCGTTTAGCTCTCTCAACTGATGGGGTTAACCCACATAGTATACTTAGCACTACTTATAGTTGTTGGCCTGTTATATTAATAACATATAATCTTCCTCCATGGTTGTGTATGAAGAGAAAGTTTTTGATGTTGTCTCTTTTGATATCTGGCCCTAAACAACCTGGAAATGATCTAGATGTATACCTAGCACCTTTGATTGAGGACTTGAAAACTCTATGGGATGTAGGTACTGATGTTTATGATGCTTATAGAAAAGAAACTTTTAATTTACGGGCTGTGTTGATATGGACAATCAGTGACTTTCCAGCATACGGAAACCTCTCTGGTTGTACTGTTAAGGGCTATTATGCGTGCCCAATTTGTGGGATAGACACTTGTTCATGTTGGTTGCCACATAGTAGGAAAATGTCATATATGGGCCATTCCCGTTTTCTACCACTTGGTCACGTATTTCGGAAACTGAAAAAGATTTTTAATGGGAAACAAGAGTGGAATGAGCCTCTTAAAATTTTGTCTAGTGAGGAAATCTTTAATATGGTGGAAGATATTGACATTAAGTTTGGGAAAAAGAAGGCCAAAAAGCGAAAACATGGTGACGGTGGTGGCGGTGATGGTGATGAGAACATAACTGAAAAATTGTACAAAAAAAAGTCAATCTTTTTTTACTTAGAATATTGGAAGCATTTATTAGTTCGCCATCAATTAGATGTGATGCACATTGAAAAAAATGTGTGCGAGAACATATATGGCACGTTACTTCATCAACCAGGCAAAACAAAAGATGGGATTAATGTTAGAAAAGATCTTGAGCATTTAAAGATTAGGCAAAAACTAGTTCCTGATGAAACAAACAAAAAAAACAAAGTCCTACCTCCAGCTCCATATACTTTGAGTAAAAAAGAAAAAAAACAGTTTTGTGAAACCTTGCTGAGTGTGAAAGTCCCTGCTGGGTATTCTTCCAATGTCCAAAAACTTGTTTCAATAGATGATTGTCGGCTTCAAGGCCTTAAGTCCCATGACTGTCATACTTTGATGCAACAACTTCTCCCACTAGCCATTCGAAACTGTTTGCCTATAAATGTGAGAAGGGCTATAATCAGAATGTGCTTCTTTTTTAATACATTGTGCTGTAAAGTGGTAGATCCTAATACTCTTGACCAATTACAAGAGGAACTTGTAATCACTTTATGCTTACTGCAGCAGTACTTTCCACCTAGTTTTTTTGACATAATGATCCATTTAACAGTCAACCTAGTTGAACAAGTTAGGTTATGTGGGCCTGTTTATCTTCGATGGATGTATCCTTTTGAGAGAGAAATGAAAACTCTCAAGGATTATGTTCGTAATCGCTACCGCCCTGAGGGTTGTATTGCAGAAAGTTATATTGCAGAAGAAGCACTTGAATTTTGTGCTGAGCACCTCTAAAATTGTGCTGTTATTGGGCTGCCTACTGGTTGTCCAATTGATTTTTCTGTAGAAAGGCCTTTAGGAGGTGCAAACATAAAGGTGGTTGATGATCATTGGTTGGCACAAGCACATCGATGTGTTCTAATGAACACCCCTGAAATCCAAATATATATTGAGTAAGTTGTTAATTTTTCCCAAAAAATTTTATTATTGTATTATAAGATTACTATACTAGTTTTTAAATCTTAATATAGTCTCATTGTAGGGAGCATATGCATTATTTGGCATCAAGAAACCCCTATAAGGCAAAAAAAAATCTGTGGTTGCAAAATGAACACATACGTACATTTTCTGGTTGGTTACAAGCAAAGGTCAGAATTACTTAACTAAATACAATATAAGATATAAAGTTTAACAATATTTTTTACATGTGACTAATTACTATGCTTTTTAATTTAAATTATAGGTAGCACATGATAAAGCAAATAATGTACCGGTTGACAAAATGGTGTGGTGGTTGGCAAACAAACCACGCTCAAGTGTGGTGACCTTCCCTGGCTACGAGATCAATGGCTTTAATTTTACAACAAGGGACCGTGACAGTAATCGTGTGACCCAAAATAATGGTGTTAGGGTTGTCGCTAACACTCTATAAATTTCTAGCTCAAAAGATAAAAGTCCTCATTCTGGAGACATGATGTTTTATGGAGTCATTGATGAGATTTGGCAGCTTGATTATCTAATGGTTAAAAAAACACTTTTCAAGTGTGATTGGGTAGATGATAGAGGGGTTTGCATTGACAATTTAGGTTTTACTGTAGTTGATTTAAATCGGATTGGCTATAAATCTGATTGCTTTATTCTAGCTTGTCATGCAAAACAAGTATTTTATGTCAAGGACCAGCTAGATAATAATAAATCAATAGTTTGTTCAGTGACTGACAAAGCTTATAAGTTAAATGGGGAAAGATGTGAAGATGTGGATGTATTTTCCCCATTATCTAACAAACTTCCAGTATGTGAGTTGGATGAGAAAGATGACGAAGGAATTTATGACAGAAAAGATTGTGATGTTATTCCAATAGATATTGATTTAGAAAATCAGTGAATGCATTATTGTAGCTAGTTTTCAACACCACTTTTCACAGTTTTCCAATAAGTGATTTATTTATTTCATTATATGCTATTGATCTTGTATTAACTTATTAATCTAAATGATGTACTTATTTATTTTAATCATTTTCAGGATTGTAGGAGATGGCTGAAGATACTGAGTTCACTCTTCCAGAGCTTGAGGGAAGACCAAGGAGATGAAAACAAACAAAAAAGAAAGGTTTGCAAAAAGAAGAAGTTAATCATGAAGTTGTGATTGAGTACAATTCTTATGGTGTTCCAGTTGGAAAGGGAAGAAATTAGCTTAGGAGTTACATTGGAGTCATTGTACGTGAAACAATCTCAATCTTACTTGATGATTGGAGGCGTGTGCCACTAGAGATGAAGGAAACTTTGTGGCTTCATTTTCAGGTTTTGTTTTCTTGTTTAATAGTATGTTTAAAGATTTTATATAACTTCTATATTTGCTTAAAGCTGTTTCTAATCCATGTTATTGGTTTCCAGAAAAAATTCAGATTGAGCTTGAAATGCAAAAGCCAAGTGTTAAAGTGGATGGGGGTTGCATTAAGAAACTTTCTTAGTGAACTGGCAACTGAATTCGTTCTACCTAACAAGAACGATCGAAAGTCACTAAGGTTGCCTCCTATTGAATATCCGAGCATTAAAAAGGAAGATTGGAAACTTTTTGTTGACAAAGTTTTGTGTGAACAATTTCAGGTGTGTTGTTTGTTAATTTTACCTGATTTATTGTTGCTAGTTATTAATAATCAGTGGTAACCTTTTGTTCTCCGTCGTACTGTTTGTACAGGGAAAAAGTAAGAAGGCAAAAGACAAAAGAGCAAAGAATGTCTACAACCATCGCTTGGGTAGCACAGGATATGGTGGCATGTTGTATAAAAAACGTATGTGTAGTAAGTAATCTAATACATATAATATAATAGAATCAATTATTTATGTTTTATGTCACCTTGTAACAGAAAAAGGAGAGTGGAGTTTCTGAGCGGGAGATTGACCGCAGTGAAGCTTGGTTAATGGCACGAGCAGACCGAGATGGCAAATATGCTTCTGAAGTGACGCCAATTGCTGAGAAAATAGTAAGTCACTAGTATACTTAATTCTTATGAATTTTCTTTATAATGTGTATGTGTGTGGGTAGATCTTTACAATTCTTATGTGTAATGAAAGAGATGTCCAGGAGATCAAGTGCTTGTGAGAGGTGTTGTCTTGTAATATTTTCTGTAGTTTCAATTTAAACTGTATATGGACTTGCTCTGTGTTGAAGATTCAAGAAGGATGTTAGTTTAGTTTAGTTGATGTCTTGTACTCGTAATTGTAGATTTATAATATTTTTGTTTTTGTAGAATGAGCTGAAGAGTCAAGTTGAACAAGGAACATTCCAATCACAAGGTTCAAATGACATTCTAGGTCAAGCTCTTCAGAAGCAGCCAAATGGAAGCAGGGTGCAAGGAGTGGGACAATTCATCACCCCATCTATGTACTTTAATGTCCCTGATGCCACTGAGTTAGCAAGAGAAAGAAAGATGTATCAAGAGAGTTTCCAATTCATGTTTGCTCAACTAGAACGCATGAATGCAAGGTTAAATGCATACAGCAATACTGAAGTTGGAAGTTCTAACTTTCCTAAGCCCAAAACTTCCACTGGTGTTCAGATTGACAATGATCAACAATCCCCTGAAACTCTTGAAAAAAGAAAGGTTAGTATATGGCCTGTTAAATGTCATTATTTTATTTCTATTTGTATATTCATGTATTACTACTAATGGTATGTATTTTAATTATTACATAGGCTGATTTCCCATCGGGTAAGTTGACTCCAAAATCTGTGAAGAGTAAAATGAAGGACAGTCCTACCACAATTTCCCAACCAACTCCTCAACAAACCCCCAAAAAAGTAGAGTGTGAAATTACTTCAAAGCCCACACCGAGAAGATCTCCGAGACTAACTCATAAAGTGTTAGATGTGCAGTTCTTCTGTCATGACAAAGTACCCAAAAAAGAACCACTGGTTATCAGACTAGCAGAAGAACCCAAAAAAGAACCACTAGTCATCGACTGCGAAGTACCCAAAAAAAAACCACTGGCCATCAGACCAGCAGCAAAAGACCTCAAGCTACGTGTGAAGAATACACGGGCAGCAACACGATCAAGAAAGAATGATAGCAATGAATATATGAACATGTTTACCATGTTTATCGAGAACTCCTTACCTCGGTTGATCAGGGTTCGGCATGACACAGCAACCTTTGGTGAAATTTGGGAAACACACTTGGACAAAATCATTTGTGCTGAAATCATCGAGTTTAAGGAGGTCTCAAACTGCATCATTAACATATAGATCAAGTACGGTAAATCATAGCTTATGTTTTAGTAAACTTGGAGCTATTATTTTGTTTCCTTTATTCAAACTTACTTCATTATATATGTTTGTTTCCTCTTAGACACTTGTATGAAGATATGGAGAGCAATGGAAGTACAAAGCCTGTTCAGTTTGGCCTTTTTGAGAAGCTATATCTAAGGGTCAGCTTCAAAGACAGGACTCAATACATTTCAAAGCTTTTAGGCTTGGCAGAATTGGGACAAGTCATCGTATTCCCTTATAACCCTGGGTATAAGCTTTTCTTTTGCTAGCCATATTCTTTATTTAGTAGATTAATCACGAAGTTAAAAAATTTTTACTTGTAATTCATATGTGAGAATTATTTTTACTTTTTGTAGTGCCCACTGGGTGTTATTGGCAATTGATATGGTGAGACGTACAATATATTATCTTGATCCCTTGGAAGGTAGTCCTGATGAAGAGCTAATGCAAATTGTCAATCAGTTAAGTTTGTTATTTGTATCTTTGATCACGCTATTTTTTTTTATGTCTTATGCTAATTATTTGCTAACATTAGCTATGTCTTAATTGTAGTGGGATTCGAATACATCAGAGTTTAAATTCTGATACAAAGGCTAATGTTCAATGGATACCTGTCAAGGTAAAAATCAAATAAACCTAAATAATTATTGTTAATGTACTGTAAAAAATTAATGTAATTTTGATTTTGTAGTGTCCGAGGCAGCCAAGTAACTTTGAATGTGGTTACTATGTGATGAAATACATGCAAGATATCATCACAAATGTGAACGTCCTGAAAAATAATGGAAGTATTGAAAACAGTTTTTACATTACTGCATCATATTGTTTTAATTTATTGTGAAATGATTGCAGTAACATAATAGTCAGCAATGCATATTGTATGTATTTTATAAACTGTAAGGGTTACTGATAATAGTGAGTATGTTGCATACTGTTGAATAGATTATATGAATATCCATATAAACAAGAATTAGGATATGGGATATACACAATGTACTGTATATCCCAACACAAAACAATTGTTTGGGTTGCAAAGTAGTTGTTAGTGGGGATGTGTTATAGTGTCGTTGATGACGATAAGTTGTCATCCTGATTAAGGTTTTGTATCTACATCTATATTTGCATTAAATCATGTGCTGTTGGGGTTCACAAGTTGTTTCGGCAATTAAACATTATTGTATAAGTTCACTTTAAGTAGTAACTGATAGAATAAGTACATCAACACTCATTCAAATGGTCTTTTTTTTTCAATTACCATGATTAGGATGTTCAGTATTTACATATATAATTATGGATAAAACAGTAACATTGTTGGAGTTTGTTTGTTGGCGTTAAGTAGTTTAGTCAAGGATTTTCTGTGAATAACTTGCTGTTTTGAAATTAAAGTTCAAGGGAATTGAGGAATACACCGTGAAGGACCTCTCGCAACTTCGAGATCAGTGGGCTACATACGTTGCCAAGTTAATTACAGCCTACAATCGCGAGGTAACATACAAGTAATTTATGATTATTTTTCCTTATATACAAGACTAATTTTTCGTGGTGTGCTAATTAATTTTATATACTTGTAGGTGGAAAAATAATGAAGGCATATGTGGATTCCAAAATCAGTGACATTGGTTAACATTTTCAGAAATTAATTTAGTACTTTATTGTTTACTACTTGTGCTCCAATTAATTTGGTACTTGAAGTTTTTTTTTACTTCGAGATCAATGATGTAAGTTGAACTATTTTAATTTAACTGATATATTTGGAATGTGTATTATGTGAATTGCATTACAAGATTTGGTATGTTTAATATATTGATTTTATTTTAATTGTAAAATAAACAGGAAAAATGTGATTAAAAAAAAATAAAGCACTACCAGTATAGCACCGTTAATTATCTTGACAAGTAATTATTTAAATGACGTTAGAAATTTTTGATGTTAGTGAGTCAGTGGATTCCACGATCTTTGTAGTCTCATAAATCAGTGACACGTAAATACTATCAGTAAATGCTAACACGATTGAGTCACTATCTTTGTGATTCTCTAGTAACGCAAAATACTGACATAGAAATAGTATCAACTGATACTAACACTATCCTATCACTATTTTGGTGATACTATAGTGACTCAAGATACTGACACGAAAATCACTGACACCAAAAAGTAGTGTCAGTGTGTTCTGGCTTGAGCATTACTGACACAATTAACAAGTGTCAGAAAAAGTAATTACTGACACTAAAATGGTGTCAGTAAAGCTCATTTTTCTAGTAGTGAATGAAGAACTAAAATGATTTATTTAACTAGTTTTTGTAGTGCATTAAAAGGAGATAGTCATAGACAAGAGTTGGGTTGGTTTGCCAAATAGATATCCAAGTCATATACCAATGGGGTTGAAAAATTTATAGATTTTGCATTTGAGAATGTTGTAAGAAGTGTCGTAATCGATATTTCGTTATAAGGGAAGTGGCAAGAGACCATATCATTATAAATGGATTTTGGTTAAAGTGTTAAAACTGGATATTGAATGGTAAGCCATCTTCATCTTTGAAATCTGACTAAGAAACAGGTTAGTCATGACTCGGGTGCTGATGATAGTATGGTTGGAATGATACACGATGCATCACGTAATCAAATGTTCAAGTTACATGCAGCATTGTTATGGACTATCTCTGACTTTCTAGCAAATGCCAACTTGTTTGGGTGGAGTATTAAAGGTAAATAAGCATTTCTTGTTTGCCAACAAAACACTAGATCTACTTGATTGATACATAATAGAAAATTTTGTCACTGGGTTACCGTCGATTTTTACCAACGAATCAAAGGTTTCGAAAATATAGGGTATTTTGACAAAACTAGAGAATAGGGAGCAGGGACAAGCACCTCTCGGTTGTCTGGAACTGAAGTGAAAAAGCAGTTGAATATTTTACTTACTGAGTATAAGATTGAACACTTGAAAAGGGGAGAATGAATAAAATGAAAGAAATGATAAGATTACTTGGAAGATGAAAAGCAGTTTTAATGAACTTACGTATTGGGAGTTCAATTTGATTCATCATAATCTTGATGTCATGCACCGTTTTGATTTTTGTTGTGAACTCAGGTCAAAAGTTTAATTTGATCAAAATTTCTTAAAAATAGTGAAAACGACTTCTCCGCTATAAAAGATAAAAGGAAAGGATTAAAAAAGAAAAGTTACGCCTGTTCCAAAAAAAAAATGGCAGTGTCAAGTTTATAACAAAAATCAAAACGGTACGTTTGAGAGTGTATAAAATACATTTACAGCGGGAGTTGTGTTTTTTTTGAAGGTAGAATGTTTGTGAGATATTTGTCGTCGAAGCCGAAACCAAAGATGAAGCCCATAGAGCTCAAAACTCCACCGGAGCAAAGTAAAGCACGGTGAAGGTGAAGCATAGATGAAGCATTGTATAGTTTAAACATAATGAAGATGGAAGCCCCTGAGCATGTAAAACTTTCAAATTTTTATCATGTAAAGCTTTCAAAATTTCTCAACAAATTGATTATTTGGTGTGGTTGCCACATTTTGTGCAACTGCTATTCGTTTTCGAGTACAAATTCCTTGCCTTCTAAGTTAGGGAAGATAGATGTGAAGCATACAGGTAAACAGAACAAACAGGGCAAAAATTAAAATAGCAGAACAACAATGACGGCAATTAACAAACTAATAGCAAGATTACGTTTGATTCTTTAGCCCCTTTGTTCCCTCTCTTAGCATTCTTCGAAAGTTTTTGAAAATTAGATGTGAAGCAAACAAAATAAAACAAATTAAGACAACAGGTGCCCTGTATTCAGCATCATATATATACCCTGAATAACTAATATAATAAATTTCACATCTAAAATACTAGAAATTTCAAACAGTACCAGCAATAGAATAATGACAACGACAACAATAACAGAAAATTACAAGATTGCTGATAAAACTTCATTTGCATGGATGTATGACAATTTCTGTGATTTAATGTGCGTCCATGCATGCAAGTCCTAACGTTCCTGTGATGCAAAATGAAACTGAAGATAAATCAGAACAACTACCAAACCTTTGACTGAAAATTCAAAAGAATTTATATTCAAAATGTCAAAATAAACTGGAAATTTATTGCATATATTACAAGAAGCAGTACACACCAATGGTAAATTGATTCATCGTCTTTGAACTTAAGATAGTCAAATGAAAGAAACACAGCGGCGGGTTAATGTAACACTTTCAAAGCTGCATGTAGTGATACAGTAAAGTTAATACCCTCAGCATGTAAACTTAACTTCAAAGGACGGAGCACAAGTTTCACAGAAAAGTAGATCTTATTCCTGATGCTGCAAACACAGAGGAGTGACCTCAATCTTCTTCATAACTTGGGAATTCTGCAATTATAGAGCACCACATTGAGCATGAACTAAAAAAAAAGAAAATTATTTTCCACAATTTTCATATAACCTGACTACCCAAGATTAATTTTGTGGTAATGTATTGGGTCATTAACCCATATGTTTTTACGGTCCTCACTTTAGAAAAAAACTAATTTCTCAATGTCAAATGGCCCATAAAAAGTATTCTCATTTAAAAACTAAATTTGACGGACCCATCGATTAAAGCAGAGAAGAGAAAAAAAAAGAGATCTGAAGGCTTTCCACATGAAAATGTTGTCACTTTGAATGATATTTTTGTTGGGAAAATGTGCTCTTTAAAAGCATATATGTTTATTTAATTGTAATAAAAAAAATTTTCTGATTAATAAAATAAATGAGGTATTTTATTCAAGTATCTTAATTGGATTAATATTTTGAGTAAAGTCCATTTGATCATATTATATGTATTTATGTGATCAGCATGTGGATTCACAGAAGACATAAATACAAGTTATCTTATGATTAAATAAATTATGTTCGCAGTTGATAAATAAAGTTGGACACTTTATTTAGGTATAAACTGTAATAAATTCATTGAATGGTTTGTCTTAATCATGTATGAATTTATTGATATAGTACCACTACATTGAACATGATCACATATGAGATTTAATTAGCCTTGAAATGACTGTCAGACTTATTAAATCTCATAGGCATTGATTTTACTGTAATCTTAATCTTGAGTTAGTTATGATTTCATGATTGTAATTGTTATTCCATTTGAGTTACCAATGGGCACGACACACACTTGCGATCAAGATTACCCAGTATCTTGGTGGAGGCAATTATGAGTATTGGAGTTATAGATTAACAATATAGAATTTGTACGACACATCTCTTGATGAGTTTTCGGCACTTGATCATAGAATTCTCTGGCCAGAGTGTGTCACCATATTTAGTTTGTTGAAAATGATCATTAGAGAAAATCAGTAAGTATCAAGGAACAATATGTAATTAAATCGATTGGACAATTGAGATATCGATTTAATTAATGATGTGGTATAAAGGATTATGCAGTAAAGAAATTAGTGTGGCATGGGTCGAATTATTATTCGAGAACACTATCCTAGATAGCATACAATTAAGGAGGTCAATTCCAATCTTTTAGTGGAGTAGATTTGGAATTAAATAATTGGGCTAGTTTAATTACATGCCTAATTATTGTAGCCACTATTGTATGTACTCAATTGATCCATGGGTTAGCTCATTTAATTGACTGCACCACTACTGGATTAATAAGTATGATAACTAGCAATTTGGGTCAAAAGCCTAAATATATTATTTAGTGGAGGCTCCATCAATATGCTTATGTGTAATGGGCCTTATGTTATTTTACAAGGTGACCCCCTATAGGAAAAAGCAAGTAACGTAACTTTTATTTTTGGAGCCTAGGGTTTCACTAAAGGAAGATATAAAAAGGCTTATTTTCTCTATAGAAAAAGGGGATAGCCACTTTATACAGATCGGTGAAAAAAAATTTTTCTCTCTAATCTTGAGAGAAAAATTTTCTCCTGCTAGTTACTATTGGTAGTGATAAAGGCGCCCACACGTCAAGTGCAGATCAAACCTGAGTCATAACCTAGAAGATCATTGGTGACGGATCGTGATCTAACAAGCGTGGTGGTGACAGATCGTGATTTGGGAGTCTAAATCACTTCAGCGGAAAAAGTGAAGATTGTTTATCTTCTCAGATTTTCAAAGTATGATTTCTAGAATACGAATTCTTATATATTATATGAGATCAATCCTAAAAAATTTTATAAAATTTAAAAACTGATTTTAACCAACAATTTTCAAGGGATTTCATTCTAGAAATAAAATACTTGGATCTATTCTTCAAATTGACAGCTCGCCCAGTACTAAACGCGTATGAGATCAGTACTGCGACAAGTAACGAGACGACCCCTCCAACAGCTGAAAATATAATTCGCATTCATTAATTTAAATTAAAATTCATATTATGAAATTAAAACTAATGATTAATGAATTTTCAGCTGAAAATGTTGTTAGACCAACGCAGTTTGTCACCACTCATTCCGTACCAGACGTTTACTCTCGGAGGCGTGATTGATTCTCCTTTGGTGAAAATCTTCATCTTGGGACAACCAATCACGGTAAGATATTCCAAAGATGGGAATTTGAAGGCGTAATTGCTAGCGGAGAAGCTTGTGAGACTATCTAAATCATACAGGGACAACGTAGTCAGTTTGCTGAAAACAATCTCTTCTTTTAAATTTGCTGTTTCATCTTCGTCACTTATTACGACTTCTGTGATTGCTCTGCATCCAAAAACACCCAATGATATGAGTCGCCCTAGACTTTTATGTGTGAAGGATGTTAGTAAGTTCATCAATTTCTTGCAAGCAAAAGCTTGCAGGCGCGTGAGATTCCGAAAAGATACCGATGATGATGGCAATAGACTTAACAGATTTTGAATGATCTAACTAATACCTATTAAAATTTCTGTTTGGAATTTCAAGATGTTGAAAAATGAAGTCCGGCTGTTTGGAATCGTGTTTCCACAGTTGCTGCAGATGATTAAGTCTGGTCAGGTGTAGACTTTTTATCAGTGCCAGCTTCCTCGCATGTGTCTCCAAATATCCTTCATTTGAAAATACCACTTCGTACGAACAATCCGACAGAAATTCCAGATTGTGAAACCTCTCAAGTAAACCAAGTGGAAAGCAAGCTAAGTCATCATCCCCAACCTGTAGTCGTTTGAGACTGCCAAAGAGGTGTTGTGGGAAATCGCCTTGCAAAATCATCGTGATGTCTTTTCCACTTACTAACAGTTCCTCCAAGTTGGGTAAGATCTCATCATCATCAAGCACAAATTATTAACTTAGCACATTGATCCCTAATTCCAGACTGGCAAAATTCATTGTGTAATCAAAGTTTTCAATGATCTAACTAATACCTATTAAAATTTCTGGTCTGTGAGTAAGAAACAACAAAGACAACTCTAAAAGTTGATTTCATACCTTCTTGAACGAGAATAGGGGCTGTTGTGCCGGAACACCAAATTGATCGTTCTCGTTATTCTGGGATAACGTTATTTTATCACAATTACACTCCTCCAATATTTTTAGTGCTGGCCATTCCGAAGTATGCATTCCAGGGTATAAACATCTAAGTTCTGGTAGACCTTCGAGTTTCAGGGTGGTCACCAGTGGAAAGACAAAATAAGCGGTCACTTGATCTGTTCTGTTTTCAGAAATGATTTCTTGTAAACTCTTACATAACCGTATCTCCAGGTGTTGGAGTTGCTTAAGGCTTTGGATCGTAGAAGCTGAAAATATGTATTTTAAAACTTTGAAAGCAAGGAACCATGGCCGGAAGTTGATTGTAATGCCAAATCTCGTCGACATTAATAGCATTCAGCTCCAAAGCCTCCAAATTTGGCAACACTACCTAAAGATAATTTTTTCGTTAGATCCAATATCCATATAAGAAGTGCTTATTGAGAGCTTAATTAGTGAGTGTATGAGATTTTTTTTTTTTTTTTTTGGCATTTTCTTTTTCTAAATGATTTAACTTTTTTGCACATATGGCATCAAATGCGAGTACATGATAGAATAAAGGGGGAAAAAAAAATGCATTAGCCTACGCACCTTCTCGTTGAAAAGCAGAGTTGAAGTATCCGAACTGATCTCGTTGGAACTAGCTGTCAATTCCACTTGCGACTCTTGTCTGTTTGGTGATGTGGAAGGAGTCTTCACTTCACGGCAAAACCTTGTAACCTTTGGAAGCTTTCCCAGACTCAAAGATCTTAATTGACCAAACTCTATCTTCTCATCAACATCGACATCAGCTTCTCCTCCAGTTGCAAAAATCTCTTCCATGCTGCTGCAATTGATAACTGCAATCCTCTCAAGTCTTGGAAGGCATTTTGTACTACTAGAGAGCCAGAGATATTACTCAACTCCTCACAATTTTCCACTTTTATGGTTTTGAGTTCGTTGAAGGACTCTTTTTTGAGTCGATCAATACATATCCTCTCCATATTGATCAAATTGTGAAGAGTAAGAGACTCAAAAAGAGGAAAGGCGACACAAGGTTCTCTCTCCATTGAATCGGCGATACACAGGAAGTCTGGATTATTTTGAACATGGAGATGCTTCAATTGTGAAAATCCCTCTGTGTCCAATTCTAAAACAACATTCTTGATTCCTTTCAACTTACCCAAACATAAGTATTCAACGTTATTGATGCCCTGCAACTTCTCGGAGCAAATGGCCATAGAATCAAGCTTGAGCTTCAATGTTCTTAAACTCTCATGATTACTGATAATAAAGTGCTGCCGACATTCAAACCAATCATTCCCAATAACCTTGGTAGAACCGAATGATGCATCTCCTATTGATATATCAAACCTTTCCAGCTTTTTGGAAAAAAAGCCATCCGCTAAAATGCTATCATTTTTAACATCTATCTCTAAGGTGGTCAATCGCCTCAAATGCATCAATTCGTCGAGGGTGGCATTACTTCTTTCACTATCGGCTTTTTCAACTTCCCATTCAACAGGGGAATTACCCATATATATTTCTTCCAATCGAGTGAAGCTTGATAAGATGTTGGGCACAATAAATTTTAATTGCAAACAATCTCTTAAATCTAACAGCCTTAACTTAGTCAGTTGACCTAGTTCGTCAGGCAACGGTACAATATCAGACCTTAAAAAGCTAAGGATTTCTAGATTCTTCAACTTTCCAATTATGGCTATGTCTCCCAACATGCATTTTACTAGACACAGTGTTTGAAGATTTGCTAGAAGATCGATTGAAGATGGCAATGAAAATAATCGCATTCCTGTCAAATCCACAACTCGAAGCTTTTTCATCCCTTTGAAAAAGTTCTCAGGGATATTGAGCTCGACAGAAGAGTCTTTGGGATGAATAAGTAAAAATTCAAGTTGCGGACATTCCAATTCCTTAGAAACTTCATGAATGCTACTATATAGTAAAGAGATTGCAGAGCATTTTTTAAGTGCATCCTCATCTGGCCACTCCCACACAACCTCACTTCTCACCAAGAAAACATGTTCTCGACAAGCAATTCATATGGCATAATCGCAGACAACATCATGCAAAGAAGATTGTTCATTACTATCACCCTCAAGCAACAAACAACAGTCTCTAAGTTCATGGAGCAATGCATATGATTTGTTTCGTGCATCTACCATCCTGTTGACTCCTTGAAATATGCCCAAACCCATAGAGTATCTAAACAAGTCTAGAAACCAAAAACTGTTACCTATTAGACTACAGAGCAGAAAAATTTTCTTGAGTTGCTCACCTTTTAAATACTTGAAACTCAGCTCAATACTTGAATAAGTCTCTGCAGGCACACCTTCGAAGTTTACCACTGAAGGCGTTTGGAGTTCTCGCAAGGCATTCTTCCACTCATGCAGACTCTTGTTTCTCAGTGCCCTCGCTACTGTAGTCAAGGCAATGGGCAAACCTCCACATGCCTGGGCTACATTAATTGCTGTAGACATGAACTTACAATTTTCAACATCATCACCATTCATTATCTTAAACAATCTCCAAGCTTCTTCTTCATTTAGATTGCCAATCAAGAAGTTATCTTTGGAGCCCATACTTAATAGTACATTATTGTCTCTTGCTGTCAGCAGTAGTCTACATCCTTTATGATCATTTCCGAAGGGAATTCCAACCGCCTCCAAATCAACATGTTTCCAGATATTATCTAGAATCACAAGAATCTTATTCTCATTCTTCAGTCGTTCATACAGCCTGCTAGCTCTTCTATATTCAGCTTCATCGGACAACTCCAGACCTAACTTCTCTGCAATTTCCCCTTGAATCTTTTTTATGTCTGGAGTTTGTGAAACCTCTGAAAAAATCACCCGATCAAACAGCTTCTTTTCCCTGGCTTGCCTAGCAAACTCCTTCACCAGTGTCGTCTTTCCAATGCCGCCCATGCCGTACACCCCAATAATGCTGACATTCACATCAGTCAATGCATTTTGTATAGACTTCAAAGTAGAAACTCTTGATTCGAAGGCCTCATAACCTTTGTTAGACTTAAGCCATATCTCCTCCGGAATGGTACGGTGGGAAACGCTATCAAACTTCTTAACTTCTTCTCCATGTTCGACAAGGGCCTTCACCTCTGTCTCTTTCTTCTTGCTAAGCTGATAGCGGGTCTTCAAATTAGGACACAAGCCCTTGAGACAGCGCTTATTTGTTGACTCCTCATCTTCAATGAATTTGGCTGCCCGGTCAATGATGCCGTTCGCACCAACCAGCCACTTCTCAATCTTCTCTCCAATCTTTTCCCCTTTTTCTTTCGCCTCTGAAACTCTACGCTGAATGCTTGTACGTTCAACCTTCAACTTCTCCATTTCCTCCTTGAGATTCTCAAGGTTGGCATTGAAGTTCCGCTTGCGCAAATAAACAAGTTGTGGTTCTGTTGGAGGAGCCAAGCATTTTACAAGTTCCAAAACGAGAGTAACAATGATTTCCAGCATCTTGAATCCTGACAACAATGTAGAAGTGAAGACGGCCAACGGACAGTCAAAACAGAGAGACAGCGATACGACAAGCAGTTATGGAGCTAAAAATAAATAACAAGCAAACAGAAGCAAAGTGTTTTTCGAATGAGAAGGAGGAAGCAAGAAAAGGGTTTCTATTTAGATTAAGAATTAATGTAAAGAGCTAAAAAAGCTGATGGGTACAGCATAAGAAATGATTAGGAGAATGGGGATCTATTAAGACTCTGGAGTGAGCAAACGTACATAAATTTACGTGTATGAGTACAATCTTAATAATTGTCTTAGATTGATTAATTTATGAGGCCAATTAACGAAACGACATATATGGTTTCCATGTTTGTAATTTAAGTATGTGAGTACGAGGTGAGCCTACTCTTTGTCGAGTCAGGCAAATAGAAAGAGAAATTACTAAAACAAGAACCAGTAACTTTTACTCACGCATGACCTAATAATGTATTGAGACTGTGCAGAGTAATATAAAACCTTAAAACTTGTATAATAAAGTTGTCATCAAGTTTTAGCCTTCTTCTTCAACCGATTACAGCACCATCTTGAGCTCTGTGTTTCTTTTTTTAAATTATTCAAAAGATCTCTGTCATTAGTTTTTTAATGATAAAAATTATATTTTTGTCTCGTATAATATAAATTTTTTTAAAAAATCAAACATATATTATAGGTCTGTTTGAGATTATTTTTAAAGCTCAAAATTTATTTTGAAAAGTTAAATATTAATTTTGGTATTTGGTAAAATTTTTAAAAATCACCTTCTGTAAAATCACTAATCCTACAATAAATTTCAGAAAGCAAAAAAGGAATAGTTTGTCAAAATCTAATTTTGATAACCAATTTTATACTTAATACAATTATACATACAACCTTATATAAATTATAAAAATATAAAATTATCCTTATTATTTAGGAAATAAAATTATTAACTTTAAAGATATTTTAACAATTACATTGAGATAACAAAATAAAAATAAAATTAATAATATAAAATATTTATTTCTGTTATCAATTATTATATATACAAGATAAAAAAATATTTTATATACATTTTTATAAATGTATAAATAAATTTTTATCTAGCATTATGTTCAATTCAGTCATTTACATTAATAGCACTTCTAGAAGTAAATTTTCCTAAATGTTTAACTGATTGTCTTCACAGTAATTATTTCGACAACATAACTACCAGAAATTATTATAAAAGATACAACATTACCAAAAAAATATTGAGGTACATTTTAATTAGGTAATTGAATTAATTATGAATCAATTTATTATTTCCATATGTGTTATCTAAACCAGCTCATTAATGAGATCACTCTTTTTCTTAAATAAAAATATTCCTGCCAAACAATTGTTGCAAAATTTCAAATATAAATTACAAACAACAAAATTTTCATATCTAACAAATCATCGATATTATTAACAATAGTAGTTTTCTGATCAGGAATCATAAAGTGCGGAAAACGTCTGGAAAAACTTTAAAACCGCGGGGTTTTAAAGGTTTAAAACTTAAAATTCTTAAACCGCACGGTTTATGCGTTTTTCCGAACGTTCCCGCACTTTAAAATTCTGAATTTAAACATTTCTATTATTAACAATATCATCACCAACCATAATCTACCTAAACATAAAGTAAACATAACACATACATATAACTATATACATACCGAATCAGGAAAACAATGAAAGCTATACGTATCCGGCTCTACAATTCCTTGTTGATACCCTTGTGCTTCTGAAATAATCAACCAATTATAGAAAATAGCTTAGGCGCAACTTGACCCTTTTTTTTGGAAAACTTAACTATAAATAAAGTAGACAAATCTCTAAATTAACTTCGTCCCCATGAAATTTAGCATATATAGAGATAGAATTATAGAAATCTTACTACCTTTTATGAGAAATCCAACTTATATAAATGAGACCCCTCTCTCTAAGCACGCGCTTCCTCTCTCTGTACACTATCCACCTTTAAATTCTCCTTCATGAAGTTTACCTAAATGAATTTAGCGTTCTCCCAGTTTCTTTAGCATTTTTCTCCCTGAAAATAGGTAAAAAAAGAGAAAGTGATTTGATTATTTTAATGTATGACGGATCTTGTTTCCATCTCTGTAATTTAAGTGTATCAAAACGAGGTGAGCAACTCTTTGTCGAGTCAGTCAAATAGAAAAGACAAATTACTAAACCAAGCAGAGGCAAAAAAATTTTTTCCAATTAAATAATCATCAAGTCTTTTTCAATTAAAATCGGGGGTGCAGAACAACTGTAAGAGATAATCATTGTTTATGGAGCCATATATATTTTGGATTAAAATAGTTGCGCGTGAAAAATTACCAGAATTCGTATAAATTGTTGTAAGGCCTATTATAATTAACAAGTGGAATGCCCAATGGATGAAGAACAACTGTAATTTCGTTTATGAATTCAAAATGCTAAAGAAACTGGACATCAACGGTAAACGTGAGTCTGCGGCCCTTGCCTCAGTGGTTTTCAGGCATTACTCAGGGTGGTTGATATACTTACGGTCCCTTTATCAACTAATAATCGAAATAGATTAAAATATGAATGGGTTGGAATGGAATGAGTTGGAATTAAAGAATGAAATGACCATCAGTCTAATTTATTTATTTAAATTAAGCAATCATAATCGAAATAAACTATATTGCTATTGATATTTTTACTTTATTTTAAAATTACAATGAGTTGTTAGAAGTTACTAATATGACAATTAGACTAATTTATTTATTTTGTCACATTTCAATATTTATAATGCATGTTTTAAGTTTACTTTTCAAATACCTATTTTTTGTGATGATTTATCTAAATTTTGGTAAGTTGTTTCAACTAATTTTCCACTAGTTTTTGGTTCTATATTTCCACTCTTTTCATTAACTTCCAGCTTTTTAGGTGGATATTTCAAGTTTATTTTTATATCTCTACAATTTGTTAAACTTTATCTAGTTTCTGGTAAGTTGTTCCGATTTATTTTTCCACCACTTTTTAGTATTATATTCCTACTCTTTTTATTGAATTTCAACATTTTGTTTGAATATTTCAAGTTCAATTTCTAGATCCCTACTTTCAGTTGGAATTTATCAAATTCTTGGTAAGCTGTTTCAACTCATTTTTCCACGAGTTATTAGTTTTATATTTCCACTCTTTTCATTAAATTCCAAATTTTTAGGTTGATATTTCAAGTTTATTTTTTACATTTCTATATTCTGTTAGATTTTTTCTAGTTATTGCTAAGTTGTTCCAACTTACTTGTCCATTACTTTTTGGTTCAATATTCCTTCTCTTTTTATTGAATTCCAACATTTTGGGTAAATATATGAAATTTACTTTTTAGATCCCTACTTCGTATTTGAATTTATCAAATTCTTGATAAGTTATTTCAACATTTTTGTGTGTTTATTAGGTACAAACAACAATTTCACGCAATTCGAGCTCCAAATAGATAAACGAATGTCAAATTTAGATTTCGAAGGTTTGAAAAGTTAGGTCATTATCAAGGAAGATTCGCGACTTTTGTTGTGAAATTATAAGTTTTTAGCATGTTAAGTGTGGTAATTGGAAAATTATAAGTTTTCATCATATTAGCTATGGTAATTTTAGAGGAATGAGTTAGGTGCGCTTGAGTAAATTGAATTAGGTTTATATTTGGTTAGTGGAGCAAATGTATGGCCATGATATAATTGGCTTTATTTATGTGTGTGTTGTGGATTAATCATAAGCTAATATAAATGGGGAGGGGGGAACACACCTCTCTACAGCTTTTTTACTTCTTTCTCTCCAAATTCTTCTCCTCTTCTTTCTATCTTAATTATGTTTTAATATTTTGTAATATATTTTCAATAAATAAATTTAGTTTTATTTCCAATTTTTAGTCATTTTTTATTTTAATTGTGGATAATTTAATTTTAATAATTATTTTTATTTTAATATTGTTGATGCTACTTTTGAGTTTGAAAAGCATAGTACGTGTATTTGGTAAATTTTATTATTAAATTGTTATTTCATTACATGATAATCAAAATAGACGTAAGTTAAATTACCTTTTATAATATTATGGTTTATAAAAAAAAACATAATTTTTTATAAAATTATTTAAGTTATAATAGAACTTTAGGAAAATGTAGTGACTTATGTAATAAGCTATTTATAAAAGCAACAACTCATCTACTTCTAAAAGTTACTGTTAAGATAGATAAACTTATGAAATAAATAGTTTTTAAAAAATTTACCAGACACCATTAGTCAAAATGGAGAAATTTATTAAATAAATAGCTATGGAGAAATTTATTAAATAAATAGCTTTTTCATTAAGTATTCAAGATTGACTTGGAAGTGTTATAAGTTTATAATTTTTTTCTTTTTAATTTTATATTTATAACTTCGTTGTTATAATTTCGAGTGCGGCGCTTCTTCTTAACTTTTGAAAATTTGATAGAATTTCAAAAACATCCGGTCAAATTTTGTAGGTTATCCCATAATAAGTTATTTGTACTTGTATAAAATCTCAATAGTGTAATGCTTATAATACAAGCACAAACAAAGTAAACCAAAAGTACTACATATACTACCTTTTAAATAAAGTTTTTATTTGGGGTAAGATTTGAATCATACTCTAAAGAAGCGTCGGGTATACGAAACAACGATGAGCAAAATGCCTACACCTACCGCAAAAGGGGAAACCTAATGGCCAAGGATAAAATGGGAGCATCACCTTAAAGGCAAATTAGCCACCTTATTCAGAGCCCGAGAACCTCCAAGAATGTCAAGTGTCGACAGCAGACCATAATGACAACGACAAGACCTTTGGTAATTTTTGAGACACGTCAACATGAGAAGGACCCCACCCAGGCTAGGCCAGAACTCTCCAAAATACCTATTAGAATCAACAAGTGGAAGCTTCGTGCAAATAATTGTTGTACTAAAATGGGCTCCATGCATTAATAACAAGTATTAACTCAACGGCGTTGAAAGAAACAAGCCAATGACTCTCTTTGTTAACCAATCATAAAAAGTTACCCAACTTCTAGGCGGCTAAGAAAGAGATTTAAAAACGGAGAATGCACGAGCTGTTTTTTTTTTTTTCAACTTAAATATATTATTTAAGAGATTAGTGATATTTGCCTCCTTCAATTTATTTCACCAATCCCTATTTCTTAATTAATCTTGTACAAACTTTTAGATCATTTTTTTCCCTCAAAATAACCCAAATAATTCGCAATATACTCTGATTATATTAATTTTTTCTTTTTCTTTTCATACCCCACCTTTTATACCGTCATTTAAATATTTTACACACCTGAAGCACATCAATTAACCATGAAATCAAACAATCTTTTGTTTTGGTCTTAACATATAGCTTGACATTTACATGAAATTAATTTGTTTTTTAACATAGACGTCGAAAGAATTGAAGACATCCATAGGAGTCCAGTTACAACTTCGAAGCATCTAAAGAATTGGTTGATTCAAATCTATAGTTTTTGTAATGGTTTATAATGATTTAGGATTGAATCTCAACCTTACAATAAAACCCAATTCTTTAACTAACCTAACAAGCATACAAGCCATTGCCAATTACAAAGGCAATGAAGCAAACGCCAGACCCATCAGTAGCGGACATTTGGAAGCAAATTAGGAGAATTCCAGCCGAAAGCAACTTGAACCAAGAGCTAGCTTGGAGCATAATGTTAGGTGAACCGTGATTTTATGCCCTTCACTTACTGCCTTTTGCCATGAAAATGCAGGAATAATGCTCAGCATTGCCGCAGCTTCAATTTGTGGAAACAAACTCTTCAATACCCTTTTTGAGTAATTTCATATAAGTGTAAAATAGAAACTAATAAAAAAATAATTAATTGGGGTTTATGAGATAAACTAAGGGATTCAAATATCATGACCTTATTTACAATTCTATTGGTAATACAATTAAAAGACGGCCCATATCTATTTTGATATAGTCCATATGAAGCCCGTCTGAAAATCTACTCCAAAGAAAAATGGAGAGGCGTGCTGTTTAAAGGAGAAGTCAACATCAATAGATTAATGAGTGATTGACATTGCTTTTTTGAATGAATGAAATGTAATTGGGGCCTTCATTAATTTCCCAAGTTTGACCTGCCCAATTTTGGGGTCTTCTAAACTCCTGCAGAGAAGATATTCAACTGTTTAATCGAGCTTAATATACCTGTCATTTCTCTAAGGCATTCATACACGTATGAGAAAAACAATTGAAGGCGTAATTGCTGAGACCAACAATTTCATCATCTGCATGTCCGTCATTAATTTGAAACTATTTCTTCCAGCCGAAGGCATTCATATACCTCTCATTTCTCTAACGCACAAGATTTCTGGGTGTTTTGGGGGTGTTAGTTACCAGGCTTATTAGCCCCGAACAGTCGCATATTTTCAAAGCTGTTAAATTCCTGAAAGATGCAAAAATGCTTCGCAATTAATCCACCAAAGTTCATTTAGCTTTAAGCTTTTCTATCTGTGTGCGCCTCAACTTCTCCACCCGAAAATATTTCTTTGCAGTAGAAGTACAAACAATTACTGAGTACAACCTTCTCCAGATTGTAAATATTTTGACGCAAAAACCAACTTGGAAAACAGCTGATGCATCAGAAATGCATGAATAACTTTTGAGTCCAACATATGGAGTACTAAATGATTTTACTGAGAAAATGACAAGATCATTTATCAAATTAATTGTGCATACAAGACCAACCTCCTCAAATAAGAATCAGAATGATTACAAGACCTCCCAATGAGACAGCATTACATGTTTACATTACAAACTGGTTGTAACACACTATCATAGTGTATAAACAGACTGGTTGAAGTACATCACATGAAGATCACAAAGATGAAAATGGAAGCTCTTTGCATCATCATCAGTACCTGGGTTTTCTGCAATCATAGAGTAGAGAATTTGAGTAGGAACTACAGAGAAAGTATTATTTTGTATACTTTTCACATAACTAGACCAAAGTAGTCCCCGGTTGGTTTGTGAAAACATGATATATATATATTTTTTTGTCTTAACCACGAGGTATCCTGAGGAGGGCCCCAACTGTGGGAGACACCTTTAAGCCCGTACCACAACCCAAACTATAAGTCTCCGCTCGAATCGGGAGGCACAGGTTCTCCCAACAAAGGCGACTAAAAACATGATTTTTTATGAATATGCTATACAATGTTTTCAAACATTTCCATAATTTAACAACATCTGAGATTCACATAGGTGGAGTGGTTTATTATTAACATTTCTGAAAAAGAAAATTGTTGGAAAGGTGAAGCTCAAATCTGGATTTCGGAAGAAGAACGACATGTCAAATACTTGGTGAAGACAGTGCTGACATGTTGGTCATGATGCTTCAAGAGAGCTGTATGACAAAGACTCAATGTCATCCGAATGGGTTAGTTACGCACATGATCAGTCACGTGCTTCACTAATTCAAACGGCATCTTAAGTTGCGTTTTGATATATCAGATCTCACGAGCCTCTGACAGGTGTCCCCAAGCAAATTCAAGAAGCTGTTAAAAGCCGTTAGCCCAAAGTGAAGCAAGTGAGTTGATTCTTACTATAAACCCAGAAACCAAAGCTGGTGGTTGGGGGGTGTTCTGGAAATTTTCTAGTTGAAATATAAAGGGCTTAAGGATCGGTAATTGGGATATATCGATTCAGTTACATTAGCTCTCAAATTCTGTATCTTGAATCTTGGAAATTAGTGAAAGCTTGCTTCTCTTTTCAGAGTGGATGTAGGCATGAAAATGGCCGAACCACTATAATCTTTGTTGTGTTGTGTGATCTGTTATCTTTTTCCTTGATTTCTTTTGTCAGTTCAATTTCTCTTCAAACTTAAGTTTAGTGTGTAGGCTATTACTTGATCAATTTACTTAGAGTGGATCTTGGGGGTTCCGAATCAATCTTGGTGGTTTATTTGGTTCCAACAAATTGGTATCAGAGCTTCTCTCTGGTTTCTTGGTCTCTGTAAATGGCGTCAACCAGACTTGAGGTGGAGAAATTTACAGGCGAAAATGATTTTCACCTGTGGAGGCTCAAGATGAGAGCTCTACTGGTGCATCAAAGGTTGGATGTTGCACTTGATGAAGAGTCATCATCCAAGAAGCCAATGAAGGTAACTGAAGAAGAATTACCTGATGTGCTTGATAGGGCACACAGTGCCATAATTCTAAGCCTTGGGGATGGTGTACTGAGAGAAGTTGGTGGGGAAAAAACAGCAGCAGGTTTATGGAACAAGCTCGAAGATCTTTACACAAAGAAGTCAATGGCCAAAAGACTTGCAACAAAAAAGAATCTCTATACCCTGCAGATGGATGAAGGATCATCAATCACTGACCATATTGATGTCTTTAACGAGATCATCTTGGATCTTGAAGACATCAATGTGAAAATTGATGATGAAGATAAAGCCATGATACTGCTGTGTTCACTACCAAGTTCCTATGAGAATCTTGTGGATACACTGATGTATGGGAGGCAGACTCTCTCTATGGTAGATGTTAAGGAAGCTCTGAGTTCCAAGGCTGCAATCAAAAAAGATGCCAGTGATGGAGAAAGTCTGACAGCAAGAGGAAGGACTGAAAAGAAAGATACCAGCAAGGGCAAAAAGAAAAGATCAAAATCCAGGCCAAAGAACTTGAAGTGCTTCCATTGTCATAAGGAAGGACATTTCAAGAAGGATTGCCCTGAGATGAAAAACAAGAAAAAGGATGCAAAAGAGAAGAGTGGGGATGCTGCTGTTGCATCAGAATGTGAAGAATCTGATGGCTATGACTCTGCTGGCGTTCTAATAGCAACAGATGGTCAAACCAAAGGTAATTGGGTTTTAGATTCTGGTTGTTCATTCCACATGTGCCCCAATAAAGACCTATTTGTGAACTATAGACCATGTGATGGTGGGATAGTAGTAATGGGTAATGATGCAAGCTGTAGAGTTGTTGGTAGGGGTTTAATAAGACTGAAAATGTTTGATGGCATGATTAGGGAATTGAGGGATGTGAGACATGTGCCTGAACTAAAGAGGAACCTTATTTCTCTAGGAATGCTTGATAAAATGGGGTGTCTAGTTAAGCTGGAGTCAGGAACTTTAAAAGTCATGAAGGGGTCTATGGTTGTGATGAAAGGTATCATGAACAATGGACTGTATGTACTTCATGGATCATCTATTGAAGGGGATGTTGCCGTGTCAAACCAGAACTTAGATAAGGCCATGTTGTGGCATATGAGATTGGCCACATGAGTGAAAGGGGCTTAAAGGAACTATCAAACCAGGGGGTCTTAGGTGTAGAGAAGATAGAGTCTTTGAGGTTCTGTGAAGATTGTATCCTAGGAAAATCTTCAAGAGTGAAATTCAGTACTGGTACTCATAATTCAAAGGGAACTCTAGACTACATTCATGCTGATCTGTGGGGGCCTGCATGAAGGCCTCTCAGAGTGGGGCTAGATATTTCCTATCTCTAATTGATGATTTCTCTAGAATGGTTTGGGTATTTGTGTTGAAAAGTAAAGATAGAGTGTTTGAGAAGTTCAAGGTCTGGAAAACACTTGTTGAAACTCAGACAAATAGAAAGGTGAAAAGGCTGAGAACAGATAATGGATTAGAGTTCTGCAACAAGGACTTTGATGACTTCTGCACAAAATATGGGATAGTTAGACACAAGACAGTAAGACACACACCACAGCAAAACGGGTTAGCTGAAAGAATGAATAGGACTCTAATAGATAAAGTTAGGTGTATGCTTATTCACTCAAAGCTACCCATGAACCTATGGGCTGAGGCACTAGCTACAGCATGCTACATTGTTAACAGGAGCCCTTCTTCTGCTATCAGTTTTAAAACTCCATATGAGCTCTGGTCTGGTAAACCAGCAGACTACTCCCACATGAGAGTTTTTGGTTGTCCAGCCTATGCCCATGTCAAGCAAGGGAAGTTAGAACCCAGAGCTTTAAAAGGTGTGTTTCTTGGTTATCCTGCTGGTGTGAAGGGCTATAAACTATGGTGCACTGATATGAAGCCACCTAAGGCAATAATCAGCAGGGATGTGGTGTTTAATGAACATGAGATGCTTAAGAATTCAGCCTCCGAGAATCAAACCATGGAGAAACATATAAGGGGTGACAAGAAGACTTCCTTTGAGGTGGAGCTTCCAAGCCCAAGCACTGAAGCTGATATGGAAGTAAGGCCTGATAACACACCTGGAAGAGATTCTGCAACAACAGAAGAAGAATCAGAAGGTGATGAGGATATCAGAAATTATCAGCTGGTAAGAGATAGAAAGAAAAGAGAGACAAAGCCACTTAAGAGGTATGCATATGCAGATTTAATTGCATTTGCATTATCAGCAGCACAGGGGATAGAAATTGATGAACTAAAAACTTACACTGAGGCTATCAGTAGTAAGGATTCAGAGAAGTGGATAGCAGCTATGGATGAGGAAATGCAATCACTGGAGAAGAATCATACCTGGAACTTAATACCAAGACCAGCAAAGAAGAAGGTGGTTGGCTGCAAGTGGATTTATAAGATCAAGGAGGGTATGACAGGAGTTGAACTACGTGCATTCAAAGCGGTGCTGGTTGCCAAAGGCTTTACTCAAAAAGAGGGCATAGACTTCAATGAAGTCTTTTCTCCAGTGGTGAGACACTCCTCCCTGAGGATCTTGTTGGCTCTTGTTGCTGTGAATGACATGCACCTGGAACAGATGGATGTCAAGACTGCATTCCTCCATGGTGAATTGGAAGAAATGATTGTAATGACACAACCAGAAGGGTATGAGAATCCAGATAAGGCTGATCATGTATGCCACCTAAAGAAGTCTCTATATGGATTAAAGCAATCCCCAAGGCAATGGTACTTGAGGTTTGACAAATTCATGATAGAACACAGCTTTCAAAGATGCTGTTATGACTGCTGTGTGTACCATAAAGACTTAGAAGATGGTGGTAAGATTTATCTGTTGCTTTACGTTGATGACATGCTTATTGCATGTAAAGACATGGATCAGATAACCAGATTGAAGAAGCAGTTAAAGAATGCATTTGAGATGAAGGACCTTGGGGCAGCCAAGAAAATCCTTGGAGTGGAACTACTGAGAGACAGGAAGGAAGGAACTTTAAAGCTATCACAGCACAGCTACATCAAGAAGGTACTTGAAAGGTTTGAAATGGCAAATTCAAAGCCAGTCCAAACCCCACTGTCAGCACATTTCAGGTTATCTTGTCAACAGTGCCCAGGAACTGAAGATGAAAAGGCTGAAATGAGCTCAATACCTTATTCAAGTGCTGTTGGGTGCTTAATGTATGCCATGGTCTTAACAAGACCAGATATCTCCTATGCTGTAAGTGTAGTTTCCAGGTACATGGCCAATCCTGGCAAGGATCATTGGAGGGCTGTGAAATGGATTCTAAGATATCTAAATGGTACTGCTGACTTTGGTCTCATCTATAGAAGAAAAAGAGGTACAGAAGTCAATGTGGAAGGCTATGTGGACTCTGATTATGCAGGGGATCTTGATAAGAGAAGGTCCCTGACTGGGTATCTGTTTACACTCAGCAACTGCACCATAAATTGGAAAGCCTCATTACAAAGTGTTGTTGCCTTTGTCAACAATCAAGAGAGTATCTGCAGCTGTTGCGAAGCCTTTAGGGAGGCAATTTTGCTCAGAGGAATGGTTCGAGTTAGGATATGAACGAAGCGGTGGCTGTTCCTTTGTGGTGATCAAAGTGCAATCTGCCTAAGCAAGAATCAGGTGCATCACGAAAAGACAAAGCACATTGACATCAAACTTCACTTTGTCAGATTGGAGGTGTCAAAAAGAGTGGTGAAGCTGATGAAGATTCACACTGATGACAACATTGCTGATATGCTGACAAAACCTGTACCTTTAACCAAGCTGGAGTTCTGTATGGACTCAGCTGGAATCTGCAGACTGTAAAATTGCAGGATCAAAGTGAAAAGTTGAAGCATAGGATTAACTGATTTGAGTTCAAGGTGGAGAATGTTGGAAAGGTGAAGCTCAAATCTGGATTACGGAAGAAGAACGACATGTCAAATACTTGGTGAAGACAGTGCTGACATGTTGGTCATGATGCTTCAAGAGAGCTGTATGACAAAGACTCAATGTCATCCGAATGGGTTAGTTACGCACATGATCAGTCACGTGCTTCACTAATCCAAACGGCATCTTAAGTTGCGTTTTGATATATCAGATCTCACGAGCCTCTGACAGGTGTCCCCAAGCAAATTCAAGAAGCTGTTAAAAGCCGTTAGCCCAGGCGGGAAGCAGCTGGAGTTGATTCTTGCTATAAACCCAGAAACCAAAGCTGGTGGTTGGGGGGTGTTCTGGAAATTTTCTAGTTGAAATATAAAGGGCTTAAGGATCGGTAATTGGGATATATCGATTCAGTTACATTAGCTCTCAAATTCTGTATCTTGAATCTTGGAAATTAGTGAAAGCTTGCTTCTCTTTTCAGAGTGGATGTAGGCATGAAAATGGCCGAACCACTATAATCTTTGTTGTGTTGTGTGATCTGTTATCTCTTTCCTTGATTTCTTTTGTCAGTTCAATTTCTCTTCAAACTTAAGTTTAGTGTGTAGGCTATTACTTGATCAATTTACTTAGAGTGGATCTTGGGGGTTCCGAATCAATCTTGGTGGTTTATTTGGTTCCAACAAAAATAATAACAATTTCATTTCACAGCATCTGCTAACGAACCTTCAGAGACAACATTTGATGGTGTAATGATTTGTTCTAGGCATAATGCGCTAATTAGATTATGGTTTTTGGTACCCGATGAATTATATTCAGTTGTTCTTATGTGTCCATTGGCAAAAAAGCATTTTCTAAGAACTATCCTTGCCTTCTAAGTTTTAAAAGAAAGAAAGATGTGCAGCGAGCCCAATGAAATAAACAGAGAAACTGAACAAACAGAACAAAAACTAAAATAACAGAACAACAATGATGACAACAAACAATTGGCAAAGAAAGAAAGAAAAAAGTGCGTATTTTTTCAAAGAATTATAAAAATCTTAAGGCTTTCAACACAAAAGTGTTACCCTTTTTTGTAACATTTTATCATAAAAGTATGCATATTTTCAAAGAATTATAAATTTTTAGATTGTACGGCCGAACTGTCAAACAAAAGACTCAAATTAAATGTAGATACGACCGAAAGATATTCAATGATGCAAAATTTGCCGATAAAAGCCCTGAACAGAAACATTAAAACTTTATTCTAAAATTCACATTAAACCAAGTGATGCAATCCAAGTAATTGAGATCAAACGATGAAACAGGCCTTGAGATCAAGTAAATGAAATTAATTACCATGGACTTAATTCTTGAAATTCGCAACTCCAAGTAATGAAATCAGTACTCCGTCGAGAGTGATGACGACCCCTCCAACAACTAAAAACAAAATTCTTATTTATCAATTTAAATTAAAATTCACACACGCCCTTGAAAATAATAAGTAAAGCACATGATGATCGAGATAAGAAGCAAAGGGAGCGAAAGATTTTAATAAATTTAATAGCAGCAAGTTAATTTCACAGGACTTTCATATAATAATGTACAATCAAGATTCTCTAACTCGTGTGAAAATGTCAGTTTTAAATAGGACGGTTTCAAGAATTAGAAACAAAAGTCTCCTAAATGCATGTCAAAACGTGATCATAGAATAAACAGACTTAATAACAAATTTTCTACTGAGTCAAGCTTACTGGCTATAAGAATTTCATAGTAATTATCTCATATATTTAATATATTATTTTTTTCCCATACCTTTTCTTGATGTAATTGTTGTATGGTCGTGTTAACATCACCATCCCAACGTATTTTATCGTATGTCTGTCCGTAGTGAACGTTTACTGCCGCCGGCGTGCTCAACCATCCGGTTGTGAAAATCTTCATCTTGGGACAACCAATCACATGCAAATCTAGCAAAGATGGGAATTTGAAGGTGTAATTCGCAGAGCAGAAGTTTGTAAGACTTTCTAAATCGCAGAGAGTCAACTCAATCAATTTGCTGAAAACAATCTCTTCTTTTAAATTTGGTGCTCCATCTTCTTCTTCGTCACTTGTTACCAACTCTGTCATTGCTCTGCACCCAAGTTCCTATTGGGAAAATGTGCTCTTTAAAAGCATATGTGTTTATTTAATTGTAATAAATAATTTTTCTAATTAATAAAATAAATGAGGTATTTTATTCAAGTATCTTAATTGCATTAATATTTTGAGTAAAGTCCATTTGATCATATTATATGTATTTATGTGATCACCATGTGGATTCACAGAAGACATAAATACAAGTTATCTTATGATTAAATAAATTATGTTCGCAGTTGATAAATAAAGTTGGGCACTTTATTTAGGTATAGACTGTAATAAATTCATTGAATGATTTGTCTTAATCATGTATGAATTTATTGATGTAGTACGACTACATTGAACAAGATCACATATGAGATTTAATTAACCTTGAAATGACTGTCAGACTTATTAAATCTCATAGGCATTGATTTTACTGTAATCTTAATCTTGAGTTAGTTATGATTTCATGATTGTAATTGTTATTCCATTTGAGTTACCAATGGGCACGACACACACTTGTGGTCAAGATTACCCGGTATCTTGGTGGAGGCAATTATGAGTATTGGAGTTATAGATTAACAATATAGAATTTGTACGACACATCTCTTGATGGGTTTTCGGCACTTGATCATAGAATTCTCTGGCCAGAGTGTGTCAACATATTTAGTATGTTGAAAATGATCATTAGAGAAAACCAGTAAGTATCAAGGAACAAGATGTAATTAAATCGATTGGACAGTTGAGATATCAATTTAATTAATGATGTGGTATAAAGGATTATGCAGTAAAGAAATCAATGTGGCTTGGGCGAATTATTATTCAAGCATACAATTATGGAGGTCAGTTCCAATCTTATAGTGGAGTAGAATTGGAATTAAATAATTATATTTGTTTAATTACAAATTTAATTATTGTAGCCACTATTGTATGTTCCCAAATGATCCCCGGGTTAGCTCATTTAATTGACAACACCATCATTGGACCCAAAAGAAAGAAAACTGGCGTATTAGGTGAAAATCATAATTATAATATTTGTTAAAGCCTAGTATGTTATATTCAAGTGTAAAAGGGGGCTTGTGATATTTTACAAGGTGGTCCCCTAGTTAGTTACACATTCTCTCTACTTTTACGTAAGTGGAGAGAAAGTATTTAATTTAAATATTTAAATATTTAAATTAAAAGAGGAATTCTATTTTAAAATAGGAATCCTAATCCTAACATACTAGGGTTTTTCATAAGATATTATAAAAGGGGTACTTTTATCCTTTTTGAGAGGTGAGGAGAATTCCAAGGGTTTTCAAGAAAAATACAGAAGACATCTAAGAGACGCCAGTTGCAATTGGGAGTGGTGAAACAGACGCCCACACGTCCAGTGTTGATCGATCTTGAGTCATAGCCTGGAAGATCGTTTGGAGACGGATCTACAACTCTCAATCGATCGTCTTCTCAGATTATCAAAGGTACGAATTTCTAGATTACTTAATTCTTATATGTTGTATGAGATCGGTCCAAAAAAAGGTTTTAATTGAAAAATTGAAAAACCTAAATTTCTCCCTACAGTACCGTCATATATACGAGTCGCACTAGACTTTTTGCCGTGGAGGACGTCACCAAGTTCATCAATTCCTTGCAGCCAAAAACTTGCAGATCTTTTAGGTTCCCAAAAGATACCGAGGTTGATGGCCATAGACTTAACAGATTTTGACAATGATGTACTAGCAGAACTTCAAGATATTGAAAAATGGAATCCAGTTTGGAGTCTTGTTTCCACAGTTGCTTCAGATGGTTAAGTCTGTACAAATCCAACCTTTTTATCCGAGCCAACTTCCCCACATGTGTCTCCACGTATCCAGCTTCATTTGAAAATACCTCTTTGTATGAACAATCTATCAATACGAGCATTTCCAAATTGTGATATCTCTCAAGTAAGCCGAGTGGAAAACAAGCTGAGGCATCAATATTAATTATATCTAGTCTCTTGAGATTGCCAAAAAGGTGTTGTAGCGGGAAATCGCCCTGCAAAATCATCTTCATGTTTTTTCCGCTTAATGCCAGTTCCTCCAAGTTGGGTAAGATCTGATCATCGTCAATCACACAAAAGGTAATTAGGTCAATTGATGTTCTCTCAAACAATTTTGAGTAGTCCAATCGTGCAGAGTCACTTTATATAATAGCCTTGGTAACTTTCTGTTATGCCATTAATTAAAACATAACTAGTTGGAAAATTTATCAGTAAATTGAAAAAAAATGACTATTTTGAAAACAAAATAATTTAAAAATAAGTGAAATGCAAATCAAATAAATCAATAATTAGAAATTGTGCTAACATAGAGATTCATTTGCTTCCAAAACCCGGTCAACTAGTTTTTAGATAGTTTTATTTGGTTGGTCACTCAAGTTTCAATCTTAGGAGATAGAAATTAAAAAAAACATTAATTTCTGGACTTTACTCACCCTTCAACCTTTTCAGATATTATCAACGTAATGGAAAAATAATATTCCAATCAAAGTGTCTGTTGTGGAGGTATTTCGCGAGGACGACCAGCCATCCCCTAGACGAACCTGGTAGCAGGAACCTGCGAGTATGAACCCCCTGCTCATTTGCGAGGACGACCTCCTCGAGGCCACAATGCGGAGGGGTTTCCTTCTGAGGGTCAGGAGCCTTTCCTGCTAGGGATTGGGCTGGCGGACCCAGTTAAATAACGGTTAGCGGGGGAGCGCACCCTTGTCCGAGAATCTAGGCACGAAACTCATTCAACCGACAACCACGATGTTCAACCACCCACTCCATGAACAGGGGAAAATGGTGAACGTGGGTCGTGGATCATGGGAGGCCAGGTTCGGAAGACAGGTATAAAAAGGTAATCAACGAAGGTAAGGGGGTTAGACTTTTTGAAATTAGAAGCTTAGGAGAGATTTTCATTTGAGAGCCAAGAGTTAAGTGGCAGTGTTTTTCCCACAGAAAGCGGGTAAAGCCCAAATCACTGACTTGAGCGTCGGAGGGTTTACGTCGGGAAAACACCCGGCGCACTCTGACCTGTTTTTGTGTACACAGAGAATCACGGGATCGAGGGTCGTATGCGACATCGTTCTTCTCATCTGGGAAGGGACACGAGGAGAGTTCGTTGCGAGTAGCCAGTTCGACTGTTGAGGAGAGATCCTGGTCGTAGTCGAGCAGAGGCCAGAATCCCGCATCAACATTTTGGCGCCGTCTGTGGGGAGCGGGACAAAAAGCTTCCGTTGATAGAGAGTAGAAGAAGACGAATAGGGAAGAAGACAATGGACATCGGGGGGAGTAGTACCCAAGGGGGTGATTCGAGACATAATGGGTCTATGACACTGAGAGAGATTGCTAATGAAGCACGGGAAAAAGCAATGTGTGAACGAATAGAACGAATGGAGAAATAGATGGATACTCTAATGACCATCTTACACAAGTTGAGAAATGAGCGAAGAGAGATTCAAGAAGAAGGGATGAGAAATGGTAGGATGACGCCGGGGATCGTGGTCGGAAGGAACGACGATGACGTGGTGAGGGGCCCCGCCATCAGCGGACTTGGTGGTGTAGTGGGAAGCCAAGTTTCGCGGGGAGAAGTCCAGGGAGGAAGGGATCAATCCCCAGAAAGGCAACTCTTTGATGGCGAAGGCGGAGTTGCGAATGAGGAGGAAAGGGAGCTCCGACAACACTTGCATGATGTCGAACGAGAACGGGATAGATGACCCTGGGCGCGCCATACAGTTAGAAGAGGAGGTGCGCAGACTAGCGCGGGTGATAGATGACCTGCAAGGAATGAGCAGAGCACCCAGCTGGAGGATAATGCTAGACAGCGAATCCCACCTCTCAGCAGGAATTATGAGCGCAATCATCCCGAGAGACTTCCGTGTCCCAGACCTCAAGTACTCGGGGCGAACTGACCCATTGGTGAACATAGAGCGCTTCAACGACATAACTAGGGTACAGGGATTATCTCAAGCTCAAAGGCGCAGAGTGTTCCCACTATCGGGGGACGAGCACGAGAGTGGTACTGAAAGCTTCCTCAATGGAGCATCAAGTCATTTGAGCAGATATGTTAGGAGTTCACAGAACAGTTCCGGGGGACAATGGCGCCTGAAGATGACATGATGGAGCTACCGAGCATGAAGCAGGGGGAAGATGAAACCCTTCGGGAATACATCAAAAGGTTCCATCGAGCTGTCCTCGATCTGGGAGCCTTGAACCATCCCCAAGCATTGAGGGGACTGAAAGAAGGAGTGCGGATTGGACGACTGTGGTATAACTTGAGGAGCCCGACCATTCAGTCGTACTCCGCTGCTTACGAGCAGGCAAAGAGGGATATAGAAATTGAGGAGGAAAAAGCGGAGAAGATCAAGACAGATCAGGTGGAAGGGTTGAGGAGAAAAGAGAGGGGAGCCACACCTGGAAAGAGGCCAATTAAGAGGAAGAACCACCACGCTTCGGGCAGTAGTGCAGAAGGCTGAGTCACCACTTATCAGCCTCATCAGAGGCCACCTCGATATCAACATAGCAGGATGCAACCTCCTCGTTCACCAGTCAGAGACGCCTAGAGAAAGCATGATCAGACATACGGTCATCCTTATCAACACCAGCAGGGTGGAAGACCGAGTAGACCAGAAGCACCTTTTCCTGCACCGATCGATAACCAAAGGGAAAGGGTCGTGCACATGATCGACCAGAGCCAAAGCTATGGGCGTTACACCCCGTTGAAAGTATCTTTGGAGGAGTTGTTTAAGGCCGTGAAAGACAGGGGGTTACTGTACCCCCTACCCCAATAACAAAGCTGCCCAGTAGGAGAGATAAGGGACGGTATTGTAAGTTCCATGGCACCCACGGCCACAACACGACCGAATGTAGGGATCTCAAGACTCAGGTGGAAGATTTGGTGAGAAATCGCTATCTGGACGAGTTTGTAGATGGGGTCATCCCGATGGTCGGCCCATTATTTGAAGGGGAGCAGAGTGATAGGAGTATGAGCCGAGAGCACCCAGTAGTGAGGATAATTACTGGGGGACCGACTTTGGCTGGAGATTCCAACAGATCGAGAAAAAACTATGCGAGGTATGTCATGACCAGCAAGGAGGTGTTCTTCAATACTCCAGCAACCAAAAGAGTAAAAATCAGGCAAGTGCCGATCATGTGGACAAAGAGGGAATCCTATACCCACATGAGGATGCCTTGGTTATTAAAGTCACCGCGGCTAGCAAAAAGTTCGACCGGACCTTGGTAGATACGGGAAACTCAGTTGATATCCTGTTCAAGTCAACTCTTGAGGAAATGGGAATAGCAGACCTCAAATTCGAGCACACCAATACCTCCCTAAAGGGGTTCGGCGGTCGAAAGCTCACCCCTTTGGGTGTGATCGAGCTGCCCATTATAATAGGCAGCCACCCAACCGAGAAGACCATGTTCCTGGATTTCGTGGTAGTCGACGAGGAGAGCCCTTACCAGATGATTCTAGGCCGCCCCTTTTTACGAATGAGCAAAGCAGTTCTCTCCAATCATTACCTAGCTCTGAAGTATTGGGTAAACGGAGTAGTTGGAGTAGTACGAGGAGACCAGAGGGTTGGCCGGAGCTGTTACTCCACAGCAGCGAAGGAGACAATACAGATCACATCGCTGGATACTCGAGCGGGGGTCAAGAATAGCAGGCAAGAGCCGGTGGAGGAGCTGGAGACAGTAAGCTTGGGACAAGACGATCCGGGAAAGACAGTTCGAATCGGATCGAGGCTCAGAGAGGAGCAGAGGCATGAGCTGGTACATTGCCTGCGAGCTCACGCGGATGTGTTCGCATGGACACACGAGGATATGCCGGGAATCGACCCCGAGGTGGCCTGCCACAGTTTATCAATAAGGAAGGGAGCTCGGCCAGTAAGACAAAAAAGAAGATGTTTCAACCAGGAGAGGTATGACGCAATAAATGTTGAAGTCGAAAATCTTTTGAAGGCGGGTTTCATTCGGGAAGTTAATTACCCCGAATGGATATCGAATGTTGTGCTGGTTCAGAAAGCCACCAGGAAATGAAGGATGTACGTTGATTTCACTGATCTCAACAAGGCGTGCCCGAAAGATAGTTTTCCCTTGCCCAAAATCGACCAGCTGGTGGACTCGACAGCCGGCCACGGCCTGCTGAGCTTCATGGATGCCTTCTCGGGATATAACCAGATCCCAATGTACTAGCAGGATGAGGAAAGCACCGCATTTATTACTAACCAGGGCTTGTTCTGTTACAGGGTTATGCCGTTTGGTTTGAAAAATGCGGGTGCCACATACCAGAGGCTGGTGAACAAAATCTTCAAGCCGTTGATCGGAAGGACGATAGAAGTCTATGTAGATGACATGATAACCAAATCCAGGAACCCGAGTGAGCACGTCGCGCACCTCGAGGAGACATTCGGGCTTTTGAGAAAGTTCAAGATGAAACTCAACCCAGAGAAGTGCGCCTTTGAAGTTGAATCGGGAAAATTCCTGGGATTCATGGTGAGCCATCGGGGGATTGAAGCGAATCCTGAGAAGATTCAGGCAATCGTACAGATGAAGTCTCCTCGCAGTTTGAAGGAGATACAAAGCCTTATGGGGAAGCTAGCGGCGTTAAGCCGATTTATATCCCGGGCAACAGACAAGTGCCAAACCTTTTTCCAAGTAATACGGAGAGGGAAGAAAACAGAATGGACTCCCGAATGTGAAGAAGCATTCCAGCACCTGAAAAAATATCTTCAACAAGCACCCCTGTTGTCTACTCCACAGGAATGAGATGTGCTGTTCCTGTATATGGCAGTATCAGACCATGCAACGAGCTCGGTTCTAGTGAGGGAGGAAGAAAGAGTTCAATATCCCATATACTATAAAAGTAAGGCCCTGCTGGATGCGGAGACGAGATACCCCCCATTGGAGAAGTGGGCGCTTGCTCTGGTGGTTGCTGCTCGAAAGATGAGGCCATACTTTCAAGCATTTCCCGTATCAGTGATAACGAATCAGCCGTTGCGTCAGACCTTGCATAAACCAGATGCTTCTGGTTGGCTCGTGAAATGGGCTGTCGAGCTGAGCGAGTTCGATATAAGCTATAAGCCCCGAGCAGCGATAAAAGCCCAGGCAATGGCAGACTTCGTTGCAGAATTCACAGAGCCAGAAGCAGGTGTTGACCAGGCCAGCAGTAGTATACAGAGCGGCGGGAATCAGATCTGGCAGATATCAGTGGATGGATCCTCAGGGGAGTAGGAATCAGGAGCAGGAATTGTTTTAAAAAGCCCAGAGGGGGAGGAAGTCTCTTACGCTATAAGATTCAAGTTCATGACCACGAACAACCAGGCGGAGTAGGAAGCTTTGATAGCAGGTTTGGAACTGGCTAAGGCAGTAAAAGCGGATAAAGTGTAAATCCGAACCGATTCCCAGTTAGTGGTTAACCATGTAAGGGAAAGGTTCCAGCCGAGGGATGGAAAGATGGAGCGGTATTTGAAGAGAGTCAAGCAGATGATAGAAAAGTTTGAATCAGTGGAAGTATTGCAGATCCCAAGAGAGGAGAACCATCGAGCAGACATCCTGGCAAGATTGGTAGCAGCGGCATATCCAAAAATGCCCAAGACAGTGCCTGTGGAAGTAAAGACCAGCCCCAGCATTGAGCAAAGTGTGGAAGTGCTGGGGGTGGAGCGGAGATGTTCGTGGATGGACCCAATCTCCTCGTACATCTGAGATGGGTTCTTGCCACAGGATAAGTTGCAAGCTCGAAAGATTAGAACCCAGGCGTCGAGGTACACAATGATCGATGGGGTGTTATATCGGCGAGGATACACCCTTCCATTCCTTCGATGTCTGGACGAGGATGACGCAGATTATGTGTTGAGAAAGATACATGAAGGGGTTTGTGGAAACCATTCTGGTACGAGATCCCTTGCCCACAAAGCCCTTAGGCAGGGATATTTCTGGCCCACGATGCACCAGGACGCACAAGAAAAAACCAGAAATTGAACGACTTGCCAAAGTTTCGCAAGTTTCTCCACCCGGCCACCCGAGAAGCTTACTTTTATGGCCTCACCGTGGCCATTTGCTCAATGGGGAGTTGATCTAATTGGGCCACTGCCAAAGGGAAGGGGGACAGCTACACATGCGATTGTTGTAATTGACTATTTTACGAAATGGGTCGAGGTAGAAGCCCTCAGCAGGATAACAGAAAAGAAGACAACCGATTTTATATGGAGAAACCTGGTCTGCCGGTATGGGATCCCTTACATACAGTAAGCAGAGACAATGGCAGGCAGTTCGACAATAATAGCTTTAGAGAGTTTTGTCAGAACCTTGGGATAGAGTTGAAGTTCTGTTCACCTGCTCACCCTCAGTCCAATGGGTAGGTAGAAGCAGCAAACAAAGTGATTAAGAGGCTTTTGAAGACCAGGCTAGGAGCAAGGAAGGGAGCGTGGGTTGATGTTGAACTCGCAAGCGCACGAATCTATTGTAGAATAGATTAATGGTGTTGAGTGTCGATCCCACGAGGAGGTGGATTTTAATTGTGTGTAGAATTAATTATGTAAATGGGTGGTTGAATTTGTGTGGAAGTGATTTAGATGATGCTGGAATTTAAATTGGATTGGCAGAAATAATTAAATTGGAAACTATTGAGATAAAGCACTTGGGTATCTGGATCCGTATCAACATGCATCATGGGCTAAATAATACTTATTAATACCAATTAAATCATGAGAGGGGAATCCACACCTCATGAACCACGCTCTAATCAATATGGTGTCAAGGGCTTATCGTGCCAAATAATAATAACCTTATACTAGGGTCTTAGGTAAAAACCAAGGCGGTAACTAGACAAGATTATTATTATTTGTCGACGAAAAGTCAAAACCTCCACAGAAATTAGAGGGGAAGAGAAAATAAATTTACCAAATAAAGCCCATGACACATGTTGAGACTTCACCTTCAACCCAAGCTTGAAAGAAAATTAGCCACTCATAATTGAACTAAGGGTAAAATGGGAATTTATTAAAATACATAGAAAATACAAGATGGAGAGAGAATTACAGAAAACTAAGCTCAAAAATGGATTCAGGGCTCTCAAATTAGGGGGGGAGGCCCCTTTTTTATAGATACATTGAGTGAATCATGGCCATCGGATTAAAAATAGTTTGGATGCACAGGATTGCGCCACGTCATCAGTGAACAGTAACACGGTTTGACCACGGGTTTGACTACGCGGTTTGAACAGTAACACAGTTTGCACACGGTTTGAAAAGAACGCGATGCGAACGATTGTCGTGAAACGATCCATGAACGACCGTACATGTGAATAGTGCCAAAATGCGTGTGAGCAGTGCCATTTTTCCTTTTATGCTCCTCTTAAGGTTTTTTCGATGTCCTGAGTTCAAAAGTGACGTCCGTTTTGCTATCCGAAATCTCGTTCATTGTGAAATGACCATAATACCCCTAAAATATACAAAATACTTAATTAAAACAGAACACACATAATTAAATAACAAGAGACTTAAATTAAGAAAATTAAAGATGTTAGTAAAACTTGAAGTACAAAATGACGATTTTCTCCTTTATAAATATACACTTTCTAACACTCAACACACCCCCAACAGACTTATTGCTAGTCCCTAGCAAATAAAGCGAAAATAAAATTCAAACCCAAATTTTTTTTTTTTTTTTTAAACAAACTTGTTTATTCAATCAGACTAATGATAGCAATAAAAGTATAAGCATTATCTCCAGTCTAAAGAAACATCACACCCACATCAACCATCCACATGAATCAACCAAGTAAATACAGCTACTTTCAAAAATGACATGTCAAACCCCAAAATCTCACCGGTAATAGTGACACTCTCACAAAGAAATTAAACCCAATAAAAATTGTCACTTCAATGAATGATAAATAGAGTGAAGATAGTAAAGAAATAATATCACACACTCTCACCAAGATGAAAAGAATATGCCCACAACTTAGAAATAACACGATCTCAAGTCAAACAAAATGCTAGTCAACCCAATTTATTTACTTTTTTTTTTTATTATGCATTACAACATCTTTTAGCCCATATAACTAGCTTCTACTTCAGACTATAGTTCCCTAAAATCAAGAAGGACTTTTATTAGGATGTAACGTAGGCTAGGGACATGGCTAACAAAGAAAGGAAAATAGAGGAAACAAAATATATGTTTGAGAAAAATAATATCTTTTGGAAACTAAAAAGTGCATTTTACTTATTTATTATTGTATTATATCTCTCTCTCTTTTTTTTCTTTTTTTTTAGAGAATTTTTTTTTTCTCTTTTTTTTTCTTTTTTTTTTCGGTATTGCACAACTTTACTAAACAAAACAATTATTTATATTTTTCTCAAACATGAATAGGTGATGGAACTTGTAAGATATCGGGTAATACTCCAAATTGGAGTGGGTGAAGATGATAAGTTGACAAAGAAAAGTTTTTTTTTTTTTAAATTTAATAAAAGGCTCAAAAGGGCTAACTATGGATATTTGACATAAGGGATGGCTAGAAAGGCTCAAACGGGTCAAAGACGGCCTTTCCATCATCTTTTAGGGCTCTAGATACTCCTCCATATCTACTAGTTAAATGGACCTTTAGATGTAGCAACGCATTTTTTTTTTTTTAACTTTTTTTTTTTTTTTAAAGGGTTGACTCCAAGGAAATCTAAAGATCATGTATAAAATAATAATATTACTAAGCTGTATGAAGAATGGGCAAAAAGGGTTACTCTCCAAGAAAAATAATAGGCTCAAAAGCTCACTTGGTATTCATTATGACATGTCAATTCTTTCAAGCAACTCATATTTATCTCCGACATCAACATGTAGAGTAGCAAACATAGTGTAACATCACTCAAAACCAAAGATAATACAAATACTAAAATTCGAAAATCATCATGTCATCCAAAAATAAAAACAAAATCACACTATTTTTTTTTTCTTTTAAACAACATTCTACCCCCCCAACCTATTCTAAACATGAAAGGAAAATATGCATGCAGAAATGTGAAAATGATGCAGAAAAACTAATTGAAAATGTTACACTTAAAATGATAGAAAAATGATTTTTTTTTAACTAAGAAGATGCGTTTCTAGAGGCACTACACTCTATATTCAGCCATCTTCGACTCAAAATTTGAAAATGCATATTTATAAAGGAGAAGTCAAAAAGTTAGAAAGATCACACGAAAAATAAAAATTTTTTTTTTATTATTTTTTTTCCTTTTTTTTTTTTTTACTAAGAAGATGCGTTTCTAGAGTAACTACACTCCATATTCAGCCATCTTCAACACAAACAGTTAGCAACAGTTAGTTTCTACAACAAAAAATTAGTAAAAACTTAACCAACATTCCACAATTGTCAACTATCCCCTCCCCCCAACCAGAACTAAACATTGTCCTCAATGTTTTAAAGGAAAGAAGTAGAGTTTAGAAGACATCACCTGGGTGGTGTAACACAGAAGAAAATATTTACAGGCGGAGATTTAAATCTAATTTGTACTTCTTACTGCTGCTATTGTTACCATTGTTATTTGTACACTCCAACACCAAGGTCTTCGGATCTGGCTCTGGTCGATAAGCTTGTAACAGATCAAGTAGCTCATTAGCAGTGTGAGCACAAATAAAAAGCTTTTTCACCGTAGAGGGAATGAAGTAGTTTTTTATTGCATGGTTAAGAAATGCAATAAAGCCATCATAAAAGTTATTGACATTTAACAAACCGATGGGTTTCTGATGAATGTGCAGATGGGCCCAAGATGCTAAAGTGATGAGTGCCTCTAGAGTTGCAAGATCTCCTGGTAAGAAAATAAAAGCATCAGCATGATTAAGCATTTCGGTTATTCTTTCTTGCATACCTGAGACAACTAACTTTTCTCCAGTCGGTGAGTTAGACAAGCAGCCCAAAGGTTTTAGGGCTTGTGGTATGATGCCTAACACTTGACTTCCTCTGACAAAAGCAGTTTCTGAGACCAATTTTGATAACCCTCGGTCACCTCCGCCGTATACTAAGTGTAATTTTCTCTCTGCTATGCATCGACCAAGATCAATGGCTGCCTCAAAGAACTCTTTATATTTGCCATAGTTAAATCCGGAAAGCACACAAATGTTCTTGAATTGTTTATTGGGAGTAGCTGCCATTATGATACTTCTCAAAAATAATTTGTGAGTGTAAACGAAAAGAATCATATTTAAGGATCTTGGCGGCAATGGGTCACAGCTGTGAATGAAGTGTCATGTCTATGTCAATTAATCGTGTAATGCACATGGCTTGAGAGTCAAAAAGAAAACAGTAAAAAAGGAAAAGCAAGTAATAACAAATATAAAATTACTAAAGACAATAATGTAAATGGTAAAATAACAGTGAAATAAAATAACAGTAGAGTAAAAGGATATTTACAAGTAGTTATGACTGTGGCTCACATCTTCCTCTGGTTTTACATCCAGAAACGGCTTCAACACCCTCTATGGGTCGACGATTTGCTTCCCATCTAGTTTTCTTATAAACTGGCAAACAGGGTCCTTTATAGTCAGATTCCCGAGACTGTATCACGCATGCTCTTTCTGGAATAATGGCCATAATTAGAGAATCGCTCCTTGTACATATCCACTGGGATGCGTTTCAAGAGATAAAAGGATATTATCCAATGACTTCTTATTCAAGCCATCCCTAATGAATTGAATCTTATCTTCCCTGTTATCAGACACCATTCCTAAATAACATCATTTTTTTATCGCATCTCATTCTGACACACTTATGACAAGCAACCGAAATTCTTCGAGCTCTTCGCTTTCTTGCTTAATTTTCTTTACCACAACCAGGCATGTATGCAATAAATTTGGGAGGCAACTCACCTACCAAGCGTACTTTGGCCTCGATTAACCAGCGGATATCAGCAGGTATCTTATTCCTCATTAGCAATCGCATGCGTTCAGATCGAGCTTTATAGATTGTGAGGAGGGCATTCTGAGGAAGTGAAGGAATCGACTATGAAGCTTTGCTAAGATCTCGTTTTATCCATACCTTCGCCTCGAAGATCGTAATTATGGGAAGCGAAGTAACCGACTTGATTGTCACGGAGTACCGTTATCCGCCACTTAACCGGGGTGACAAACTAAAACACACAAACTAAAACACACAAACGGAATAACAAACAAATAAAAACACACAAAGAAAATCACAATCGTCCTCTTATAGAATTTACCTCAAGCTCCAATTGGATGTTGTAGACACTGCTTTCAATGTCTCTGAGTTGGCTTTCTAAATCCTCAACGTGGGATATTAACTCGGTGGTTGTAGCTTCCAAATACGATGTGTTTTACAAAATCGTATCTGGCCTCTGAGATGAGATTGGACACGTTGAAGTCGTCTAAGGATGTTCAAGAGGAACTGTCTCATGATTAAAAGTGATAAAAGAAAGCTCAATGGTTAAACAAACACACTTATGCACAAATGATTTCAATTAGCAGAAGAAAATAAATAAATAAATAAATCACCGAAAAGAAAAATCTTAATTCAAATCTGGTGGGTCACTTAAATTTATTTCGGTGTCCTCTCCATGTGGTTGGTACTCTAGATATGGCTTTAATCTTTGACCATTAACTTTAAACGTGACACCATTTTTTGGGTCCTTAATTTCAATTGCCCCATGTGGAAAAACAGTATGAACAATGAAGGGGCCAGACCATCGAGAGCGTAGTTTACCTGGGAATAGGTGCAAACGAGAATTGAATAAAAGTACTTTTCGACTGGAGTGAAAGATTTTTCATGTCGCTTATCATGAAAGACTTTCATTCACGCTTGTAAACCTTGGCGTTTTCGTATGCATCATTACGAATTTCTTCAAGTTCGCCACTGTAATGTCGTCTTTCGAGCCACTTGCTGCATGTCAAAATTGAATTTCTTGATGGCCCAGTACGCACGATGCTCGAGTTCCACAGGTAGGTGGCAAGCTTTTCCATACACTAGCCTGTAGGGTGACATCCCAATTAGGGTCTTGAAAGCCGTTCTATATGCCCATAATGCATCATCGAGTCTTAATGACCAATCTTTTCTGTCCGGCCTCACCGTTTTTTCTAATATGTGCTTTATTTCTCGATTGGAGATCTCAACTTGGCCACTGGTTTGCGGATGATACGGGGTCGCCACTTTATGAGTGATGGAGTACTTTGTCAAAAGTGCTTTGAATGATTTGTTGCAAAAGTGGGTACCACCATCACTGATTATCGTTCGAGGGAATCCAAAGCGTGAAACAATGTTGCTCTTCAAAAACCCTATCACCACTTTATGATCATTGGTTCTGCATGGAATTGCCTCTACCCATTTCGAAACATAGTCAACAGCAACCAATATGTATTGATGACCAAAAGATGGGGGAAAGGGTCCCATGAAGTCGATACCCCACACATAAAAAATCTCAACCACTAAAATTGGATTTAGTGGCATCATGTTCCTTCGTGTAATGCTCCCCATTCGTTGACACCTATCACATGAAGAACAAAAGGTGTAAGCATCTCGAAATATAGTTGGCCAATAGAAACCACATTGTAGAACTTTAGTTCCTGTTTTCTTAGCGCTGAAATGGCCTCCGCAAGCTTGTTCATGGCAGAACGAAAGGATGTTTTGAAATTCATTTTCTGGGACGCATCGTCTAATAATTTGATCTGCACAATACTTGAACAGATAGGGGTCATCCCAGAAAAAATTCTTTATTTCGCAAAGAATTTGGCCCTGTCTTGCTTGGTCCAATGCTCGAAGTTTACCTCGTAACAAGATAATTAACTATATCAAGATACCAAGGTAATACTTCCACACTCATTAATTGTTCATCCGAAATGACTCATTCAATGTTAAGGGTTACGTGTTGATGTCAAAGTGGAGACGAAAAGAGATGGTCACCACAACATTTTGAGACCACTTTCTTATCTTTGAATTCCAAGTCAAACTCCAAAAAAGTAACACCCAACGAATTAGTCTAGCTTTTGAATCTTTCTTTGTGAGAAGATATTTCAGAGCAGCATGATCTGTGAATACAATTATTTTACAACCAATGAGATAAGATCGAAATTTTTCTAATGCAAACACTCTTGCTAGCATTTCTTTTTCAGTAGTTGAATAGTTCAACTGTGCATCGTTTAATGTCATACTAGCATAGTAAATAACATGAGGAATTCGATCAACTCTTTGTCCTAATACTGCTCCTACTGCATAATCAGATGCATCACACATGAGTTCGAATGGTAAGCTCCAGTTTGGTGGCTGAATGATGGGTGATGACGTCAACAAATGCTTTAGCTTTTCAAATGCTACAAGACATGAATCATCAAAGATAAAATGTACATCCTTAGCAAGTAGATTACATAAGGGTCTAGAAACTTTGCTAAAATCTTTAATGAAACGTCTATAAAAACCAGCATGCCCAAGGAAAGATCTTACTTCTCTGACTGTTTTAGGTGGAGGAAGATTAGAAATGAGATCCACCTTGGCTTTGTCAACCTCAATACCTTTGCTCGAAATTATGTGACCAAGAACAATACCTTGATTTACCATAAAATGGCACTTCTCCCAATTTAAGACCAAATTCTTCTCTCTATACATCTCTGCAAAACTTGTGTTAGATGATGTAAACATTGATCAAATGAATCTCCAAAAACAGAAAAGTCATCCATAAAGACCTCAAGAAACCGTTCAACCATATCGAAAAAATGCTTAACATACAACGTTGAAATGTAGCAGTGCATTACATAATCCAAATGGCATTCTCCTATATGCAAAAGTGCCAAAAGGGCAAGTGAAAGTGGTTTTCTCTTGATCTTTTGGTGCTATGGGAATCTGATTGTATCCTGAATAGCCATCTAGAAAGCAATAAAATTCGTGTCCTGCTAATCTATCAAGCATTTGATCAATAAATGGTAAAGGAAAATGGTCTTTACGTGTGTGAATTTAACTTTCTATAATCAATGCATACACGCCATCCTGTAGTCACTCTAGTGGGTATCAATTCATTATCAGCATTGGTAATTACTGTGACTCCTGACTTTTTGGGGACCACTTGCACAGGACTGACCCATGAACTATCAGAAATTGGGTAAATGATACCTGCATCTAATAGCTTAAGGACTTCCGTTCTAACAACTTCTTTCATATTAGGATTTAACCGACGTTGCATTTCCCTAGTAGATTTAGCATTTTCATCAAGGTGAATGTAATGCATGCAGTCTGCTGGGTTTATACCTTTTATGTCTGCTATGGTCCATCCTAATGCTCCTTTGTGCTCTTTTAAAACATCTAACAACTTACCTTTTTGCTCGTCATTTAGGGATGATGAGATGATTACCGGTAGAGTGCTTTCTTCTCCCAAAAATGCATATTCCAAAGTGTTGGGCAATGGTTTGAGCTCGAGTTTTGGTGGTGACTCTGATGATGGGATGATTTTCTTTTCTGATGGTGCTAGTTGTTCAACTCTTGACTTCCATTTATTATTGTCCATGGATGGTGCTGAGTCAAGTAGGGCGTTGACCTCATCGACTGATCTGTCAACATCAAAATCCAAACCAAAGTGAGTTAAACATGTTTGTAAAGGGTCATCACTAAGGTTTGAAACAAAAGTATCATCAATTAATGCTTCAATTAAATCCACATCAACAATTCCATCATCTGCATTGTGAGGTTGTTTGGCAATGTTGAAGATGTTGAGCTCCATGGTCATATTGCCAAAAGACAGCGCATGTTTCGATCCTGCATTGAATGTGAGCATCGGCAGTTGCCAAGAATGGTCGGCCTAGGATAATGGGGATATGCTTCCTTGAATCCTGTATTGGTTGAGTGTCAATTACAATGAAATCAACGGAAAATAAAACTTGTCTACCGGATAAGCACGTCCTCCACAATACCACGAGGGATTTTCGTGGACCGATCCGTCAAGTTGTAACACCACCGGAGTTGGGTGTAATTCTCCCAATCCAAGTTTCACAAATCTTGAGTAAGGCAAAAGATTAACACTAGCTCCTAAATCCAACAAAGCATTCTCAATTGTGTGGTTCCCTATACTACATGAGATAGTGGGGGAGCATGGGTCTTTACATTTTAGAGGAATTTTGTGTTGGAGTATAGAACTAACATTTTTGATTAAAAATGCCTTTTTTACGAACATGAATGTTTCTCTTTTTAGTGCAAAGGTCTTTAAGAAATTTGGCATAAGATGGAACTTGCTTTATTGCATCAAGTAAAGGGATGTTAACACTTACCTGTTTGAAGACTTCAAGAATCTCACCTGTGGATTTTCCCTTCTTTCCTTTAGCTAACCTTTGAGGAAATGGAGCCTTAGGAACATACTCTCGTGGGTTGGTTTCTTCTTCCTCCTCCGGTGGTGAGTCTTCAACATTCACAGGTACAATTTGATTTTGTCTTGGCATCTCCACTTTGTTGTCGACTTCTTTTCCTTTTCGCAAGGTCATAATGGCTTTGACCTCTCCATGCTGTTGCGGTGAACTGGTACTTGCTTCATGCACTCCTTTAGGATTAGGTACTGGTTGACTTGGAAACTTGCCTTTTTCAACAGTCATTGCCAAAGTCTGAACTGAAGAAGCAAGTTGTCCCACCATCTTCTCGAGGCTTGAGGCTGATTGGGCTTGTGAGTTGAAGTCAACTGCTCTCATTTCATTCCGTAGTCCATCAATGGTGCGGTTTTGTTGCTCGATTGTAGATTGAGTAACATTCTTGAAATTTTGGAATGAATCCTCCCATGATCTGGGTTGAGAGTAATGCAGTTACGATTGTATGGTCTAAATGGTGGTGAGAGGCTTGAGGAACTTGAGGAATTGGTTGCATTGGTGGAGTGGAGTCTTTGGTCCATTTTGTTGGAATCCTTGAGACCATGAAAAATTGGGGTGGTCTCTCCATCCAGGGTTATATGTGTTGGAGTATGGGTTGTAATTTGATGGCTTCCTCATGACACCGATGGCATTAGCTTGATCTGAATACGACTCATGGTCATGTGGCTCTGTTGATTTGGCAGTCGTCAACGATGCTATTTGTCGAGAAAGACCTTCAATTATCTCTTTGACTTCTTTAATTCCCGAACTTGACTCGCCAATGTGAACCTCATTTACTCCTTTAATTCTTCTAGTATTCCTGAGTGATCGACTCCGCTGTTGGGAATTATCCGCTTGTCGCTGGAAGAAATCCTAAATCTCTGTTGCACTTTTTGACATTAGCTCTCCTCCACTTGTTGCCATTAGCCATTCTTGCACATTTGGCAATAATCCCTCCAAGAAGTATTGGCATTGGTGCCATTTCTCGTACCCATGATGTGGACACTTCAAAAGTAGCCCATTGAATCGCTCCCATGCTTCGAAAAACTGCTCGTCTTCTCTCTGTGTAAACTCTGAAATTTCCCTGCGAATAGCATTGGTTTTATGCACTGGGAAATATTTATTCAAAAAGTTCGTTACCATTTGTTCCCATGTTGTAATGCTATTAGCAGGCAATGTATTGAACCATGATCGAGCTCTATCCTTTAAAGAAAATGGGAATAGTCTAAGTTTAACATCCTCATCTGAAAAATTCTCATATCTAAAGGTTTGACAAATAGTATGAAAATCATTCAGATGATTATATGGATCCTCATTTTCTAGGCCATAGAATGTTGGGAGACAATTTAGCACACTAGGTTTTAGTTCAAAACTCCTAGCGGCTACATTTGGGTATCGTATGCATGATGTGCTCAAATTAGCTAAGGGACTGAAGTAGTTCTTAAATGGCCTCTCCTGTGGTTCTGGTTGTTGCAAATCCATTTCAATTTTTTCTTTAAGTGCAATGTGTTTGTGTATGCGAAGTGTTCTTTCTAATTCAAGGTCTATAGGTTCAAGATTAGGTGATAATGACCTACGACCATGCATGCAAATAAAGAAAATAAATTGAGAACAAAACAAATAAAAATAAAGAAAAAGGAGAAATTACAATACTAACCTTATTGCGCTGTTACAACCTTTCTATGAAAGCACATAAAAAAAATACGTGAAATAAAATAAATAAAATAAAAATAAATTAACAAGATAAATGAAAAATTACAAAGAAAAATAACTTAAAAATTAAATTGCAGAAAAAAAAATAGAAGAGAAAAAGAAATTCTTACCTAAAAATGTAAATTCACTTCTTTTTTTTAATTAATTAAGAAAAAAAAATTACAAGGAAACAACTAAAATAATAATAATAATACTAATAGTAATAATAATAATAATAATAAAATTATTTACAAAAAATTAATTCTACAAATCAAAATACTTACCACTTAAGAACGGCGCCAAAAACTTGTTGAACTCGCAGCCTTTAGATAATCTATTGTAGAATAGATTAATGGTGTTGAGTGTCGATCCCACGAGGAGGTGGATTTTAATTGTGTGTAGAATTAATTATGTAAATGGGTGGTTGAATTTGTGTGGAAGTGATTTAGATGATGCTGGAATTTAAATTGGATTGGCAGAAATAATTAAATTGGAAACTATTGAGATAAAGCACTTGGGTATCTGGATCCGTATCAACATGCATCATGGGTTAAATAATACTTATTAATACCAATTAAATCATGAGAGGGGAATCCACACCTCATGAACCACGCTCTAATCAATATGGTGTCAAGGGCTTATCGTGCCAAATAATAATAACCTTATACTAGGGTGCCGGTAAAACCAAGGCGGTAACTAGACAAGATTATTATTATTTGTCGATTTAAAAGTCAAAACCTCCACAGAAATTAGAGGGGAAGAGAAAATAAATTTACCAAATAAAGCCCATGACACATGTTGAGACTTCACCTTCAACCCAAGCTTGAAAGAAAATTAGCCACTCATAATTGAACTAAGGGTAAAATGGGAATTTATTAAAATACATAGAAAATACAAGATGGAGAGAGAATTACAGAAAACTAAGCTCAAAAATGGATTCAGGGCTCTCAAATTAGGGGGGGGAGGCCCCTTTTTTATAGATACATTGAGTGAATCATGGCCATCGGATTAAAAATAGTTTGGATGCACAGGATTGCGCCACGTCATCGTGAACAAGAATACACGGTTTGACCACGGGTTTGACTACGCGGTTTGAACAGTAACACGGTTTGCACACGGTTTGAACAGTAACGCGGTCTGAACAGTGTCGTGAATAAAGCGATATCCATGAACGATGCACCGTACATGTGAATAGTGCCGCATGCGTGTGTGAAGTGCCATTTTTCCTTTTATGCTCCTCTTAAGGTTTTCGACTGTCCTGAGTTCAAAAGTGACGTCCGTTTTGCTATCCGAAATCTCGTTCATTGTGAAATGACCATAATACCCCTAAAATATACAAAATACTTAATTAAAACAGAACACACATAATTAAATAACAAGAGACTTAAATTAAGAAAATTAAAGATGTTAGTAAAACTTGAAGTACAAAATGACGATTTTCTCCTTTATAAATATACACTTTCTAACACTCAACAGTTGACGAATTACCAGGGGTGTTATGGGCGTACAAAACGACGCATAAGACCGCAACAGGAGAAACTCCGTACGCCCTGGCATTCGGGCATAAGGCTGTTGTGCCTGTGGAGATAGGGGTGACCACACACCGAACTAATTATTTCGACGAGCCTAAAAACAATGACCAGATGTGCTTAAATCTGGATTTGCTAAATGAGAAGAAGGAGCAGGCATCGAAGCAATCAACTTCCTACCAACAGAGGGTTGCTCGTTATTACAACCGAAGGGTCCACATACGAAAGTTCAAGGTCGGCGATTGGGTGCTTAAAAGGGTGAACCATAACACAAAAGACCCGACACAAGGTGTATTTGGTCCTAACTGGGAAGGGCCATACAGAATTAAGCAGGTAGCTGGGCCCGGGGCCTATAAGCTCGTCCACGCAGACGGCCACGAGGTGAAACGACCGTGGAATGCAACGCATCTGAAGAAGTATTTCTAGTAAGTGAAATGCAAGTGTGCAACCCAAGAGGGGGGGTGAATTGATATTTTAAAAATTATCCTAGCAAAACACACAACAATCCAATCTAATGCCTTAATAAATTCGAAAACAATAAATTCAATAAAGGCACAATAATAAATGAGTAAGGGAGGAGAAAGCAAACTCAAGGATTTTTACGTGGTTTGGCTATCCCCGCCTACGTCCACGCCTCCAAGCAACCCAAGCTTGAGGATTTCACTATCCAAGCCTTTCCAAGGCTTCAAATGCTTACAATTGACTTCAAGGTGTCAATGAACCTTTACAACAAAGAGATTATCTCCTAATCTCTTCACTCAAGTGTCTCACACACTTAAACACTCACAAATTTGATGAGGAAATGAAAATTACAACAAAAACTCTCTTTAAGAGTAGATGAACAAATTGAAGAACAAAAAATGATTCAATGTTTTTGATTTGCGATTTGAGAGCTTGATATATGTTGTGTGCTCTTTGATTTTGCTTGCTTGAGTTATTGAAAATGAATTGGCTTTGAGTTTTTATAGTTGGAGCTAAAAAACTAGCCGTTATTCACTTTTTACTCATAACCGGATTACCGTTTATGGTATCCGGAATTCCGCTTGCATGTTACCGTTAAGGCAAAAATTTAAATTTTTGAGTATCCGGAATGCCGCTTGTGATATCCGGATTGTCGTTTATGCTCCAGAAGCTTTCTACCCAATAACCGGATTACCGCTTACGAAATCCGGATTGCCGCTTTTCATCCGGAGAGTTTCTGCCCCATAACCGGATTGCCGTTTAGCATAACCGGATTACCGTTTGCTACAGTAACGGTACAATGGACTGTTTGCAAAAATTACAGTTTGACCCCGAAACTTTCCATAACTGCACTATGGCCCAAAACGTTATAAAAATTTATAATTAATTCCAATTTCAGAATTTGTAAAAATTACTTTGTGAATCCCAAAACATTCTGAAATTATGATATGACCCAAAATGCTATAAAACGTTTCAAATAAGTCTTTCTCCAAAATTTCAAGCAATACTTGTTGATTTCAAATATTTCAAAATTCTTTCAATTAAACCATAAACTTGAAAAACAACCAATTTCATAAAATTATTTTTCCATTAGATATAAAACCTTTATAATGTGAAAATAATGATTTATTTAAAATGTATGAAAAATAATTTAAGCTTTCAAAAACTTAATCATTCTTAATTTTGTTTGTTATCATCAAAATCAACATTATGTTAACATAAATGTTAACAGTAAGATCCTGTTATGTTTTAAAGTTTCATTTCCCGTTGTGGTCCATTTTAATTTCTTGTAAGTCGAGTCAGCAATCAATGAAAAGTGGAGGAATTTCACTCAGTTGTCGTCGGCACGTTTGTAACAAAATAAAAAGTGCTAAGGCATGCAAAGGCTCCATAAGTCTCAAAGTCTGCTCGATGGCGAGACCAGAAGCTAAGCGTGCCAGGTTCTGCTTGACCAAACGAAGACGAGCAGAACACTAAAGTTCGGAAAAATTGCTAAGGCATGCAAAGGCTCCATAAGTCTCAAAGCCTGCTCGATGGTGAGACCAGAAGCCAAGTGTGCCTGGTTCTGCTCGACCAAATGAAGGCGAGCAGAACACTAAAGTTCGAAAAAACTGCTAAGGCACGCAAAGGCTCTATAAGTCTCAAAGCCTGCTCGATGGCGAGACCGGAAGCCAAGCGTACCGGGTTCTGCTCGACCAACCGAAGACGAGCACACCAACAAACTTCGAAAAAATTGCTAAGGCATGCAAAGGCTCCACAAGTCTCAAAGCCTGCTCGATGGCGAGGCCAGAAGCCAAGCGTGTCAGGCTCTGCTCGACCAAATGAAGGCGAGCAGAACACTAAAGTTCGAAAAAATTGTTAAGGCATGCGCAGGCTCCACAAGTCTCAAAGCCTTCTCGATGGCATGCCAGGGAGCCCAGCGTGGCGGTTTCTGCTCGATTAAGCGGAGACGAGCAGACGATACAAAGACCCGAGAGGTCACCAAGGCACGTAAAATATATATATATATATATATATATATATATATATATATATATATATATAAGTCTAAATGGCTGCTCGTCGATATGCGGTCCATACTTCTGGTCCAGAATAAAATAGAATAAAGCGAAATATATTTATTCATTAATCTGTTGCCAGAGCTAAGAAGTAGTAAATCTTGACACACAAAGTCCCTAGAAGAAATCTACAACAGAAAATACAATCAAGAAGGCGAAAGATCGGTGACTAAGGCCACCTCCCCTGGCTGCTCCGCTTCCCCTGGTTGCTCCGCTTCAGGAGTAGGAGGAGTATCACCAGTTGCGCCGAGAGGGGTATTCATCTCAGCAACATCTATTGGGGCTTCACGAGGAGGGGAGATTGCCTCATCGGTCTCATGTGCAACTGGACCATCGTCGTCTTGCTTGTCCGCCTCGGCATTCATATACGCACTAATGCCAGCAGCAAGATCACCCATCTTTAGATCAGGATGCTTCTTTGCAAGAACCGTCATGATACATCGATATGAATGCTGAAGTCCCTGGTCATACTGATCATCAGCTTCCTTCTTTAAATTGTCGACCTGAGTTTGGAAGGAAGCTTTGAGGGATTCGAGCTGAGCCTCGTAGACAGCCTGTTGCGCCTGGAGGTCCTCCTTAACCCCATTCAGCTCCTCCTCAAGAGTGATGACCTTAGCCTGCGCGAGAGACTCCTGCTCAACCAGCTTCAAATTCTCGAGGTTAAGCTCGCTAGCTTTCTTTTCAGCAGCATCGGCCTTGTTTCTGGCTGATTGAACGTCCTCCTTCATTTTTTCGGTCGTAACGACCGACTTTCGCCTTATAATAAGTCTCCATACAGCCAAGGTGGAAAGCACTGAATTGGATAGCCCCAACCAGATCGCCTAGAGTGCTACCATCAAAGTCCTCCAAATCCTTCCTCCTAACGAGCTTGGAAAATTCGTTGAGATAAGGGGCCAAGTGGTCGGGTCTATCTTCAGGCAGCTGGTGTTTTGGTCCAACTAGCGGTAAGAGCTTTAAAGGAGCAGCCTGCTCCATGGTGTTAACTCGCTTTGCAGGGCGAGCATCCTTGTTATGGTCCCGCTTCGCAGTTTGGGGACGAGAACGCTTCCCTTTCAAAGCCCCAATCACAGCATCCTCCATGGCCTGGTTCGCGGGTATCAATTGAGACTCGATCAAGCAGCGAAGAGACAGCAGATCTCTGCACGGGCAGGAATTCGCCAACGCAGTGCCGACCAGCTTAAGTAAAGCAGGACGAAAGTCGAGGTGCACACCCCAAGAAGCTGCATTTTGAAGAAAAAACACAAGTAAGAAATTATGCATAGGTTAAAGGAGCATGGGCTATTAGATTTAAAAGCGAGCAGGCAACCTGGAACGGTGAAATGGGTGGGGACACGAAACGTCCTCTCGCCTATTTGTGCCATTTGACCCTAGGGACCCCTAGCAAACAGGAATTTATTCTTCCAGTTCCCACCACCACCTGTTGAGAGATCAGTTAAAGGTTTTCTGGTCTTGGTACTTGACATGAAGTAATACCAGCCTGCGTCTTTCAGGCTACTCTTCAGCTGGTACAGATGTTTGACCTCGTCAATTGTAGGCTCACCTTGACTACATTTGCTCCACAAGACGAACAGACCAGAGAGCACCCTCCACTCATTAGGGTTAAGTTGACCAGGGGCTAAGTGTAGCCCATCGAGCATCTGGATAAAGTAAGGCTGCAGGGGAGCCTCATCCCAAACTTGAAACTTTCCAAGAGTAGGGTAACGTACCCCCTAAGTGGGCGACTGGGAGTATCTTTCTTCCCAGGGACTTTAAGGGGAATATCATTGGGGATGTCATAAATAGTTCGGAGTTCTACCAGGTCATCTACGGTGGTCATACAATCCATGTAGTCAATAGCGTAATCATCGACTAGAGTCCTACCACCTAGTTTCCTTCGCTTCCCTAGTCGTGCTATATCAGAGGAGGATTTTTCACCAGACTCCTCACCTGAATCCACACTTAAGGTACTCTCCGAGTTCCGAGAACCCTCATCACTACCACCACTAGGCGAGGTGGAGACTTCAGGAGACATTTTCCTAGCACTAGTTCCTATACTAGGAGATCTTGTCTGTTCTAAAGGGATCCTAGGATCGAAAGCAGGTTCTGCGAGTAAACTAGGAAGGAACCCTAGCTCATCGTCATCAACCTCTATCACTTTTTCCTTGCCCTTTGACATTTCCTAAAAATCTATCCGGAAAGACACAACCAACCCCACTCAAAATAACAACAATAATCCAAAGTTGGAGGGGAGAAAAGACTGAGAGCGGCAGGCGTAGAACAAAAAAACAAGAGCAGTATTGTTCGCCGGAGAAGAAGAGAGGACTGTTGGCCGCAGGGAGTTTCGAGAGAAGTGGTGAAGTCAGAGATTGCTTTTAGGAATTAGGGTTTTAAAGCGTTGGGAATGTCTTCGGTCTACTGCCATCAAGGGGCACCCGTTCCGAGGATCCCATAACCGTCGATTTGAAATTCAAACGAATGGACAAATTCTCCCCACCTTTTTCGCATTTAATTATGTCGTGACCCTTCGAGGAGCAAGCCTGCTAACTCTAAAAAAGGGTGGAACAAGCGAAGTGGGAGAAAACCAGCCTCTTTACCTTTTACGACCAAGGAGCCAGATGCACCTCAGAAAAGCCCAGATCGATCCAACTTCTAGTACAAGTTTCTCGTATTAATCCATTACATTGCAAATACCAGAAACTGGGGGACCGGTGTTGTGGAGGTATTTCGCGAGGACGACCAGCCATCCCCTAGACGAAGAGCCAGCCCGCTTATAGGCGAGTAGACAAGTGAAGCATGGTAGTAGGAACCTGCGAGTATGAACCCTCTGCTCATTCGCCAGGACGACCTCCTCGAGGCCACAATGCGGAGGGGTTTCCTTCTGAGGGTCAGGAGCCTTTCCTGCTAGGGGTGGTGCTGGCGGACCCAGTCAAATAACGGTTAGCGGGGAGCGCACCCTTGTCCGAGAATCTACGCACGAAACTCATTCAACCGACAACCACGATGTTCAACCACCCACTCCATGAACGGGGGAAAATGGTGAACGTGGGTCGTGGATCATGGGAGGCCGGGTTCGGAAGACAGGTATAAAAAGGTAATCAACGAAGGTAAGGGGGTTAGACTTTTTGAAATTAGAACCTTAGGAGAGATTTTCATTTGAGAGCCAAGAGTTAAGTGGCAGTGTTTTTCCCACAGAAAGTGGGTAAAGCCCAAATCACTGACTTGAGTGTCGGAGGGTTTACGTCGGGAAAACACGTGGCGCACTCTGACCTGTTTTTGTGTACACAGGGAATCACGGGAACAAGGGTCGTACGGGACATCGTTCTGCTCATCTGGGAAGGGACACGAGGAGAGTTCGTTGCGAGTAGCCAGTTCGACTGTTGAGGAGAGATCCTGGTCGTAGTCGAGCAGAGGCCAGAATCCCGCATCAACAGTGTCATTGATGCTACATGCAAAACATTGATAAATTAATACCTTATCACCAAATTAAATATTACTAATTGAGTAATATTAATTGATAAAATATTAATTGTAATGTTTTATCTAATAAATTTATTGAAATATTATTTTAGCTCATTAGCCTCTTAAGTCGAGATTGGCATAAATCATTAAATAATTGAAATTTTTAATATATTAATTTATCAAATTATATATATATATATTTAAAACTCAAAAGTCGTCAATGATCGAACTGATAAAGAAATCTTTCATAAATGATAGTTTGATACCTTTTCAAATGAGAACAGGGGCTGTTGTCCAGGGATACCAAGTTGATTATTCTCATTATTCTGGGATAATTCTGCAGCGAAGAACTTTATTTTGTCACAACGGCACGCCAACAGCACTTTTAGTGCCGGCCATTTCGAAGTATGCGTTCCAGGGTATAAACATCTAAGTTCTGGTAGATCATTGAGTGTCAGAGTGGTCACCCGTGGAAAGACAAAACAAGGGGATCTCTTGCAAACCCCTACAACCTATTATCTCTAGTTGCTGGAGCTGCGCAAAGTTTCGGATCATAGAAGCTGAAAATATGTGTTTTAATTTGTGACAGCGCCACACGTTGAATCGTGTTAAATTTTGAAAGCCAAGAGACATGTCTGGAAGTTGATTGTAATGCCAAATCTTGTCGACATTAATTGCACACAGCTCCAAAGCCTCCAAGTTAGGCAACACTACCTATATATATTAAAAAAAAATTAAATGTCTTGTTAGATCCTAAATCCATATGAGAAGCGCTTATTGAATAAATAAATAGATAAATAAATAAATAAATAATGATCAAGGGATGGGAATAAAGTCATCTCCAGACACTTGCAGAAAGATTTCTACTGACATTATTAAAATTATTATTTGGTAAACCTAGTATATTATTAGTACAAAACAGAGTAGGTGAATCACAACCTTACTACTAAGACTGATCAGCATCTAAAATTTTATGAATTATGTGTTGCATTTTACTATGTACATTTTGCACACATTTTAATTTTGCCAATTTTGCAGTAAATATTATTGATGTATTAAATTGCAACAAACAGAACATAATTATTGGTTTTAAACAATGAAAAAAAAATGCAAAAGTAGAAATTGAATGGAACTACACTCATCTTCATATTGGAAAATCAGGTCAAAAACCAAAAATCCATATGCTTTTGTTAAAGTTAAAAGCTACATAGATTCTGTTAAAGTTGATGTGAAGCATAGGTTTGATATTTGCAATATAAGGAGCACAAAGCATAAACTTCAGTTTAGGTATATACATTACTTGTCTCTAAGACTTGACAAAATTATTGTTTTTTGGAAATTCGTAGGGGTGTTCAGAATAGAATCCAATCCGATCCGATCGGCTCAATCAATCTGATCCATAGAAATCTAATCCGTAAAAATCCGATCGATGGATTTGTGGATTGGATTGAATTAAAAATTTGAAAGCAAAAATCTACAAATCCGCAAAAACATAAAAATGTTTATTTAATAAATAAATTAAACTTGTAAATATGGAATTATACTTACTAATAAATAAATAAGTTAAAATATAGTTACATTAACACCATATTTATCTTATCCGATAATAATATAAAATAAAAATAATTAAATAAAAAATATAGCTTTCTAAGCAATTAATTTTCACGTGCTAATCTAAGCAAATGAGATTTTTTTTTCTTTTTTGTATGTTATATTTGGAAACTTTTTTGAGTGTATTTTCTACCTTTATTTAAACAATTAATTTATTTAAATCTTATTTAATTTGGAATTTGATCAGTAATAAAATCATTTTTATATTTATTTTTTATTTAGTTAGTTTGTGGATAGGACATAATTACAAATTTTTGACCTGGAAACAAATCTGTGAAATGGTGGATTTGATTTAGATTGAATTTCACCAATCCATGGATTAGAATGGATTAAAAATTTATAATCCAGAAATTCATGGATCGGATATGGATTAATGTTGAATACGCAAAATCCGACCCGCCGCGAACACCCATAGAAATTCAGGTCATTCAATCATTTTCATTTTCGTTTTCACTTTTGATTCAATTTAACCAGTTAATGTTTGACAAAATAAAATGCTAACAGAAGGGTAAGCTTGTTATTTTGATGAACTAATTATCTCGAGAATTAAAGCATCTATTATTAGAAAATAGAGAATTGCAGTGAGTGATCAATTAAAACAACATCAAATAAACGTGAATTCAATAAGTACAGAATAGAAACAACAGCAGAAGTTAATAAAGAAGCTACTGGAAATTGTAGAAACAACAACAATTAAACTGAAAAGAAATGAAATAGGAAAACCCGAATTATGTCAAGCAAGAACAAATAATTCTGGCGAACAGCAACAATGTATATTCTCAATCAAAACAGAGCGGCAAACGAAGAGAAAGAAAATTTTAAGTACTCAATAGTTATCCACAAATCAAAACTGATTTTGATTTTAATTGTGAAAAAACTGTTAATCAAAACTGATTTTGATTCAAGAAAATTTTAATTGCGAATATTCTGAATTAAGTGCCACAGTCTCCTTACTACTTGCATGCGCTTACGTAATATGCAATATCAGTTGTTCTGTATTTTCCTCTCCTTGTAAATTTTCGAAAGTCTTAATGTTAATTAAATTTACTTAGTCTTACTACAAAAATTAGTCTACAAGATTGCCCCTACTAGAAGAGAATTTTCCATAAATTAAATTAAAAATTATTTTTAAGTAAGGTCAATTGCCCACGCTGACCTAAGTGTAGATCCACCAGACAGACCACCCATGTACTCGATTATGCAATAATCTTCATAACATAAAATGATTTGATAAAGGAAATTTTTAATTTTCATTTTATGTTTATAATTTCGCGGCACTGTGCATTTTCTCTTGGGCTTATATGCAGGGATGACAATGAGGAGTAGTGGTGGGCATGAGTTGGGTTGGATAGGGTTTATAAAAGAGTTGGACTATTGGCACCCCCCATAATTCTTTTCAAACCCCTCTTTTATTACAATTACATTTTAAGACAAATACTTTAATATATCTCACATTTATTTTATCTTATTTCAAATTTTTGTATTTTCTCTCTTTAAAAAACAAAATTCTTATATTTTTTCTGCTATCACATTCACACATGTAATTTTTTTCTCAAATTCTCTATAAACTTTTCTTCAATTAATAAGAGAATCTATTGATAATAAATAAAACACATTCTGATAAAATTATCTTACTTTTTTTAGGCTCATACTAAAACTTTTACATCATAGTCTCAGAGATAATTTTTTTAATTCATTGATTTTTATCAAGAAGTTTATTACTGATAAAAATTATTTGTGAGGAATGAGAAAAAAATTAAAAGATTCACAAATTTAATGTGTTTATTTAGAAATAAGGGTAATTTTGACATTAAGTTTAGTATAACTGAAAAAAGGGGTTCTAAAAGAATTTTGGAGGAGTGCCAATAGTCCAACTCTTTATAAAAACCTAACTCAACCCACTATTAAATAAGTTGAAATAAAATTAACTCAATCCAACCTAATAAATATTTTAAACCCAATCCAACCCAATACTTAAATCATAGGGTTGGGTTGGGTTGATCAAGTTAAAAATTTGAATTTCAAATCAAAAATAAAAATTAAATAAAAAATATATAAACTTGAAAAGAAACTTATTAAAATTAAATATAAATATATTATAACAGGAAGATTTCATTCATGATCTAGTATTCGATAAATAAAGCTAAAAAACCAACTATTTTCAAATCAAGATGCAACTCTTTTTCGAAATCTAAATTTAAACCTTCTAAATTTAGATTTTATTGCTAGCATCATATCTTGTAATGAAATGAAAGTGATTTATAATTATGTACTGGTAAGTATTCACTGAAAAATAAAGAGAAACCAAAACAAACTTACTTTCAAAATTAAACTTATAAGATAATAAATTTACCAAGTTTAATTAAACTTTTAAAACAAACTTACAAGGAGAACACGAAGATAGATATGGGAACCCCTCAGAATATAAACTTTGGATAAAAAAAAAACAAGAAAAATGACCTTATTTCAAATGATGCACAAAAGAAGAGTGACTTGAATCTTCATCAGTATATATCCAGACATTCTGCATTCATAAGTAGATAAATTTTAACAAGAATAATTGAGAAAATATCACCACTACAAAAATGACATTTACTGACACTTAATTTTCTGACACTTTGTAAAATGTGTCTGTAATTGTATACATATGTACTATTTTCACTTTTACACAAATAAGTATCATAAATTATTGATACTAGTGTGTCAGTAAATTAAATATCAGAAATTACTGACACTAAAGTATCAGGGGTTACCAACTCGAACCTAAAACCTCTAACTTAAAATTTTAATATTTGAAACGAAAACCACTAAACCATGTGAACTTAAGATATAAGTTTATTCATTAAAAATTTAAAAGCAAAAAGACAATAGAAAAAGTAAGATGCCTAAATCTCAATCGAACCTCTTTCTCTCATCTCATTAATCCAACCCTAAAAATTTGTTTCCTCAGTTCACTATGCTGGCCGACACACCCTCGTTCATGGAATTCACTACTCTATCCTAAATTCAATCGAATCTCTTCCCCTTATCTCATCAATTGAAATCTAAACACTTCTTTCTATAGTTCACTTCTTTCTCCAGTTCACTACACTAGACAAATTCACGAACCTTGTAATGGCGTAAAACAAACCCTAACCAAAATTACAGTTTACTCTTATTTAAGAAATTGAGCCTCTGATTCACCCTTCAACAATATTTGGAAGCAACGCAGAGCTCTATCAACATCATCGTTGCCGCGAGCAATTACGGTACTACTTCGTTTCTTACCATTTCACTCACTTTCTTTATTCGAATTTAGGGTTTTGTTGAATTGAATCTTACAGCTTGGAGTAGCCACTGTCTGTCAAATGAAACTTGAGTACTCTCAATATTTATACAACCTGCTTTGTTGGAGTTCAATAATTTACTACACAGACCTGTTAACCAAACTCTGACATGTAGTTCGTTGAAGGTTAAATCTTGTTTGGTTGTTAGTTTTCGTAATAGAATAGAACTAGATAGAATTGAAGGTCAGCTTTATTAGTAAAATTAGTGTTTGCAGTCTCTAACTTCACTCAGGCAATATAGTTTTGCTTAAACATAGTAATGTAGGATGGTTGCGTGTTGCACGTAGGGTATCTTTTAAAAGGCATAACTTGGGCTGCAGGTGTCCGTTTGAGGCATATAATATATTGTTTCGAAGCTTTAGATGAGATGAATCAAACCTAGATTGCTGAAGCGATTTTGGTCCAAGCTCGAGCCTGAAGTTCTGTTTCTTTCTTGGTTGTTTTTTAGTTTTAAGATATTTTCTTATTTTTTTGGTTTTTTTTTTAATTTTTATCTTTTTTTGTAGATATCAAATTTGGACACCGTTTGTTTTGGATTTCTTATTTTGATTAGAAGAATTTTATTATGGAATAATATCTTTAATTTACATATTTTGCTAAATTCACCATAGTAAAGGTTATTACATAAAAGGACCTAAAATCCCAATTTTATTAATTCATCATTATTTAATAAACTTCATTATTTAGAAATTTATCTCAATTTATTAAAAAGCCATAAGGCCAATCTTACTAATTCATCTCCTTAAATTTATAGGTGGAGCATAAATTAAAGGACGTTCCAGTGATTTAAACTTGATCGGGATTACCTGTAAGTGGAATGTTTTTAAATTAATACATAAGCCATGTAATTTTCACAAACAATGTTATTACTAATGTTTTCAAATTAATATAACTGTGCTAGAAAAATTATTATACTTTATTTCCCTAATTATGAATTTATTTTTGAAGTTATAATCATAATAACTTTTAATGTTTGAAATTAATCATGCAATTTTATTAAACTTAAACTGACACTATATAATATATGAATAGGTAAAAATATTTGAAATGGACAGAACTTAGATAACTTGTAATAAGTTGTCCCTAGAGTATTGTACTGGAGTTACTGATTTCTTAAAATTTTCCATTTTGAATGCTGAAAATCGAATGTCAATTAGGTGTCCTTGCACCTTTTGTTGTAATATAGAGTTTCATACTCCTCAACAGGTGAAGGATCATTTATTTGAAAAAGGTTTTCTTGCAAAATATAGAGTTTGGACTTGGCATGGTGAGACTGAGCCTGTTTCTACATCTACAAAATGTCAAGACCATCAACATAATCAGAGATTCAGATGTCATTATTACAATGGCATAATTAACTTGGTCGAAGATGCTTATGATCATTGTGATTAAGATTCTAGTTCTTTTAAGGATATGCTTGAAGATGCTGAGAAGTCTTTGTATCCGGGTGCAAAACATTCAAAGTTATTTGGATTAATGAGACTTTATAATGTGAAAGGAAACTATAGGTGATCCGATAAAGGGTTTTTTGCTTTGTTAGAAGTCCTTGCTGATATTTTACCAAATAATAATAATCTACCTAAGTCAATGTATGAGGCCAGGAAAATAATGAAAGTGTTAGGCTTAGAGTATGAAAAAATACATGCATGTCCAAATGATTGCATTTTGTATAGGAATGAATTTGCTGATCTTACTAAATGCCCAAATTGCAAAGCATCTAGGTGGCAAAGAAAACAGGATGGTTAAAAAAAATTAAGAAAGGGGTTCCTGAAAAGGTATTATGATACTTTCCTCCCATTCCTAGGTTCAAAAGATGGTTTCAGTCACCACAAAAAGCTCAAAACTTAACATGGCATGCTAATAAGAGAATTAGAGATGGCAAGCTTTGCCACCCAGCAGACTTTCCAACCTGGCAAATAATTGACATTAAGTGGCCAAAATTTGTACAAGAACCCAGAAATCTCTGTTTAGCTCTCTCAACTGATGGGGTTAACGCACATAGTACACTTAGTATTACTTATAGTTATTGGCCCATTACATTGATAACATATAATCTTCCTCCTTAGTTGTGTAAGAAAAGAAAGTTTATGAAGTTGTCTCTTTTGATATCTGGCCCTAAACAACCTAGAAATGATCTAGATGTATACCTAGCACCTTTGATTGAGGACTTAAAAACTCTATGGGATATAGGTGTTGATGTTTATGATGCATATAGAAAAGAAACCTTTAATTTACGGGCCGTGTTGATGTGGACAATCAATGGCTTCCCAGCATACGGAAACCTCTTCGGGTGTACTGTTAAGGGCTATTATGCTTGCCCAATTTGAGAGATAGACACTTGTGCATGTTAGTTGCCACATAGTCAACAAATGTCATATATGGGCCACTGTCGGTTTCTACCACTTGCTCACCCATTTTGGAAACTTAAAAAGCTTTTCAATGGAAAGCAAGAGAGGGATGAGCCTCTAAAAACTTTGTCTAGTGAGAAAATCTTTAACATGGTGAAAGATATTGACAATAAGTTTAGGAAAAAGAAGAGCAAAAAGCAAAAACATGATAGAAGTGGTGATGGTGACGGTGATGAAAACATAACTAGAAAATTGTACAAAAAGAGATCAATCTTTTTTTACATGGTAAGAATTTTGTTACCCATTTGACTACAGAGTTCAGAAAGTTTCTTGAGTTGCTTACCTTTTAAACACTTGAAACTTAGCTCAATACTTGAATTGGTCTTTGCAGTCACTCCTTCAAAGTTTACCATTGAAGGCATTTGGAGTTCTAGTAAGGAATTATTCTATTCATGCAAACCCTTGCTCCTTAGTGTTTTTGCTACTGTTGTCAAGGCAATGGGCAAACCTTCATATACGCTAGCTATATTTTTTGTTATAGATTTCAACTCATGATTTTCAACATCATCAGCAGCCATCATCTTAAACAATCTCCAAGTTCTTCTTCATTTAAATTGTTTATCAAGAAGTTGTCTTTAGATCTAATATCTAAAAATATTATCTAAATATTAAATTTAAAATTACAAAAATAACCAAAAAGATAAAACACATTAAAATAAAAAATGCAGACCCTTAGTTGACAGCATGTGCTCACGCCTTTTCAACAAAGTTCTTCTGAAGCTCATAATTTATCCAAGAAAATAATCATCCTCAAAAATCATCTTGTAGCTCAATTTTAGCACCAATCAATAGAATTGCACCTACAAAAATAAAACACAAGTAAATCACTATTATTAAGTGCAAAACATCGATATTAAAGGAAGTAAACAATGCAAAACTAGTGCATAAATTGCACTCTAACAAATTCCCTCACACCAAGATAATGCTTGCCCTCAAGCATATAACTCAAGACTAATCCCAAATCTCCACTCAATTTTCATCTCAACTCATCCAAAAACAATCTTAAGCAAGCATACCTCAAGAATTTAAGTCAATCAATATTTGAGAGACAAGGATTTTAAGGTATAGGATCTCATAAGCTAGTATAAAAACATTCAACCACCAAGAAGATTCATTCAAAATTCAAGTGCAACAAGATTTAATAGCCCTCTCATTGACTTCACTCCATGCACTCAAAGTGTTTAGGGTATCATTTATGCACTCAAATCAAATCAAAGAATGCTATTATATAAGCTTGCTCATATATCACATCTCAATCCACAAAACATGAATTAAATGCAAAAAATCTAAGGGTCTTAGAAAGGTTGTAGCGGGGTTAAATGGGTTAAATGAAAAAAAAGTCTATGAAAGAAAAAGAGATCAAAATGAGATGAATTAAGTTATTGAATGAGCCTTATGATATCAAAACGCTTATTTGTACTCAAGTCGCCAATAATGTAAATACCTTTTTTTTCTTTTTCTTTTTTTTATTTTTTCTTAATGATTTTTTTGATGAATCAAACAAAAGAAATGAACCTTGCACAATTTAATTCAAGCATAATGCTTGTTGATCTAATTGAGAAACTTTAATTCAAGGTAGTAAAAGCAACAAAATATATACAAAATATATCCAAACAATGAGTGCAAAAATCTCCTTAAATTGAGGCTCAAAAAGAAGGAAAATGGGTAAGTAGATGGAGAGAATTAGATGGGTAATGGTCAAGGCTTAAAAAAAAAAAAACAAATAAAGGTCTTCGAGTGGAGAAAAAGAAGAAAAATACGAAAATAGAAAAATGGAAAATGGTTTGCCCTCATCATTTTAATGCATAAAATCTCATAATGCGGCTTCAACATACATAACAAAGCAAGTTCTAGAATAAACAAACTAAGATTGATATTCACATAACAAAAATAATTAGAGCAAAGTGATTGCTCATAGGCTCAAATCCTCACAAAGTTGGTAAATTTGCCATTAAATCATGTACACTCTTCAAATGAATCAACCATCAATAGTGGTGTAGAACGAGAAGAAGATATGAGTGATATATAAAAGAAAAGGTAAAAAAGGATAAGAATCGAGAAAGATGTATGTAGTATTATAAAAAGTGAAAGATAAAATGTGAGTGTGGAAAAAAATGAAAGAGTATGATAAAATAAAAATAGATGTAAATAATTTGAGATAGATGGCAAAAGAGTGGTGAGAAAGAAAAGAAAAAAATTTAAAAATAATAAATGAAGCATACTAACTCCAAAATCATTTAAGGATGAGCAGAGTGAAAATAATACTTTCAAACATCAATATTGCAAAAATCCCTCCCCCACACCAAGAACTTACATTGTCCCCAATGTATGATAATCAAAGCACACATTTCAAAACAGGATCACGTAAGAAAGAGCTTTTAGATTTACTCGGGTCATAGGCATGGTGATTAGAAGATAAATTACGGCAATGACCATAAGACTCAAAATTTTCGCTAAAGTCACAATTTGTCCCTAAATATGCATCACTAGAAGAATAATCATCATCAATGAATCCTAAAGGTAGGTTAAAATTTGTGATAGATTGTGAAAAATTTCGTCCCATTAACCTAAACTTTATAACATTCGGAGTATACAAAGTAAAATCATTCGGTATATTAAATTGAAAAGTAGCATAAAAGTCCCTAATTAACTCAACATAACCCAAACAATCAACATCAATAAACTGATGCAAACCAATCTTATCTATCAAAGAATTAAAATTATCCTTAACATTTAATTTTTCAAGAGTCAGGTAATGAATATACTTAACTGGAAGTTTTTTTCGTTTGGAAATATCTTTGTACCTTTCCTTCTCTTGTTGAGTCGTGAATGTGAAGCACCCTCCGAGATTGGATTCAACAAGTGGCAAAACACTCATGCTTTTTCCATATTTCGATCTTTGTCTCACGGCTTGGCGTGAATATGAAACTGTATTCCATGGGACCGTAGTGGGAGCGGCAATCTTAAATTTCTTTGCAAGGGGTTTCTTTTTAGATGACTTGGAAGTTGATGCTTTCCTCTTCGGCATTGTGACAATAATTTCACTCACGGGTTTTGATTTACATGGCTAGAATGCTGGGTTGGTGACATGCGATGCTAGTGCAGACTCGAGATGCTTGCGTGCTGGAAATGATGGATTGGTGCAGACGTGAGACGGAGACTGGAGTTGCACGGCTGCTGTTTGCTGGGCTGTCTGGACTGGCGTGATTGCTGCTCGGCTGGAACTAGAGACACGGCTGGGATGCTGGACTGGTGCAGACGCGGCTGCTGCTCTGTTGGAACTGGAGATGGTTGCTGGAGATGCACGGTCGGAAACTAGGCTGGCGCAGACGCGGTTGCTGCGTGGCTTTAGAGACGCGGATGCTAGTTGCTGGAGAGGCTGGACTCGCGGCTGGAAACTTGACTGGTGCAGACGGATGCACAGCTACTGGTGAGGAGACACAAAGAAGATGCTTACAAACACGCGGCTGGGAACTGGTTTTAGGGCTTTTGTTTTGCGAACAGTGAAAACAAAAAAAAAACGAAGCCAAGGGATTTTTTTTTTGGAAATGAAGTAATAAAATAAATAAATTAATTAATTAAATAAATAAAACTTTTTATTTTCTGATTTTTTTTAAATTAAAAACTAAAAGAGACACTTGAGACCAAAAAAAAATACAGAAGTACTTATTTAATAAGCATATAAGCAAGCCTTAAAACCATTTTACTTTTAAATCACAGAAGTACTTATTAGTTAAAACGTGGGCTCGCCTAACCAAAAACTTTTCTTCTGGCTAAAATAAGCCAAAAACATTATTTAAACAATCTGAATCAAAATTAAAAACAAAAGATATAACAAAAATCAAAATAAATAAATCCTTTGGGTTGCCTCCCAAAAAGCGTCTTTGTTTAATGTCTTTTGCTAGGTACATTCATGCATCAATCTCCATAAATGGGACTCTCGAGAGCCACTTCCTCCATAATATTCACCGAAAAACCTTCATATTAAGCGATGATCATTAACCTTAAAAATTTTGTCAGAGGTCGGACTCTGAATTTCAACTGCACCATGAGGAAAATCATTAGTAATAATAAAAGGTGCTATCCAGCGAGAATGTAATTTACCAGGAAAAAGTTTAAGATTAGAATGAAAAAGAAGAACTTTTTGACCAGCAGAGAACTCCTTTCTCAAAATCATTCTATCATGAAATGTCTTCGTCTTTTCTTTGTAAAATCGCGAACTCTCATCGGATTCGTTTCTAATCTCCTCCAACTCTTGCAGCTGCAACTTCCTCTGCTTTCTCGCTTCATCCATCTGCATATTGCATTGCTTAACCGCCCAGTATGCTCTGTGCTCAAGCTCTACAGGTAAATGACAAGGCTTACCAAATACTAAACGATAAGGAGACATACCTATAGGAGTTTTATACGCGGTGCGATCCACAATGCATCATCTAATCGTAAGCTCCAATCCTTCCGATTTGGACTAACCGTCTTTTCAAGAATAGACTTGATTTCTCTGTTTGATATCTCAGCTTGTCCACTTGTCTGTGGATGATAGGCGGTAGACACACGGTGGGTAACATGATATTTCTTGAACAAAGGCTCCACCACCCGATTACAGAAATAAATGCCTTTATCACTTATCACTGCTCTCGGTACACCAAACCTGGCAAAAATATTAGACTTGACAAAATCTACAACAACTTTAGCATTGTCAGTCCGGATGGCCTTAGCCTCTACCTACTTAGAAACTTAATCCACTGCTAAAAGAATATAAGCATTGCCAAAAGATTAGGAAAAAGGTCCCATAAAATCAATGCCCCACACATCGAATATTTCACACACAAGAATAGGGGTAAGTGGCATTTGATTCCTATGACTTAAATTGCCAGTCTTTTGGCAATTTTCACATGACTTACAAAACATGTATGAATCATGAAATAAAATAGGTCAAAATAAACCACATTCTAATACCTTAGATGCCGTGCTTTTGGGACCAAAATGATCACAACATGCATATGAGTGACAAATCTGAAGAATAGAAGGAATTTCAAACTCAGGTACGCACCTTCTGATGACTTGGTCAGAGCAATGTTTCCACAAGTAGGGTCATCCCAAACATAGTACTTAGCATCGCTCTTAATCTTATCTTTTTAAGCCCTCGTCAGATTACTAGGTACTGTTCTTGTAACTAAATAATTGACAATGTCAGCGTACCAAGAAACCATACCTTGAGTTACAAAGAAATGCTCATTTGGAAAATCATCCTTCAGAGGTGCTGCTTCTTTACTCGTGGTCAATCTACTAAGGTGGTCTGCAACCAAGTTTTCTGCTCCTTTCTTATCACGGGTCTCCAAGTTAAACTCTTAAAGTAGTAGGATCCAGCGGATGAGTCTCAGTTTCACTTCCTCCTTGGCCAGCAAATATCTGAGAGCTGCATGGTCAGAAAAATCAATCACTTTAGTACCCAATAAATATGAACGGAATTTTTCTAAAGTAAAAACAATAGCTAAAAATTCTTTTTCCGTTGTTGAGTAATTGCACTAAGTACTATCAAGTGTTCTTGATGCATAATATATCCCATGAGCAGCTCTTCCAACCCTTTGTTCGAGAACAGCTCCAACAACATAGTTATTAGTGTCACACATTATCTCAAAAGGGAGGCTCCAGTCGGGTGGCTGTATAATTGGAGCTGAAGTCAATAACTCCTTAACCTTATCAAATGCTACCTTGCATACTTCATTAAAATCAAACGTCATATCTTTCTAAAGCAGCTTGCATAAAGATTGAGCTATCTTCGAAAAATTCTTGATAAAATGTCGATAGAAACCTGTATGACCAAGGAAAGAACAAGCTTCCCACACACATGTAAGATAAAGTAAAGATTTAATAACATCTATCTTAGCTTTATCTATCTCAATTCCTCTAGCAGAGACTACATGACCCAAAATAATACCTTGATTTACCATAAAATGACATTTTTCATAATTCAAGACAAGGTTTGTTTCAATTCATCTTTCAAGCACTTTCTTCAGATTATAGAGACAATCACCAAAAGAATCAGCATAGACTGTAAAATCGTCCATAAATACCTTTATAATGTTCTCTACAGAGTCTAAAAAAATACTGACCATGCATCTCTGAAAAGTGGCGGGAGAGTTACAAAGACCAAATGGCATACGTCGGTACGCAAAGGTTCCAAAAGGACATGTGAAGGTAGTCTTCTCTTGATCCTCAAACGCAACTGGTATTTGATGAAAACCTGAATAGCCATAAAGACAACAAAAGTGATATTTTTCCTACCAACCTTTTGAGCATCTGATCAATAAAAGGAATAGGAAAATGATCCTTCCTAGTGAGTGAATTAAGCTTCCTAAAATCAATACAAACCCTCCACCCATTCTGAATTTAAGTGGGTACTAACTCACTATAAGAATTCTCAACAATTGTTATATCATTTTTCTTTGGTACCACTTGTACCGGACTTACCCATTTGCTATCTGAAATTGGATAGATTATACTTACATCAAGAAGTTTTAGAATTTCTTTCTTCACTACTTTCATTATGAGTGGATTCAAACGACGTTGAGCTTGAATCGATGGTTCGGCATCTTCCTCCAGCAGTATTCTATGCATGCACGTGGACAGACTTATCCTTTTAATATCAGTAATTGTCCACCCAATAGCCTTTTTGTAATCCTTTAACACTCCAATAAGCTTTTCTTCCTCTAAAGTACTCAACTTTGAAGAGATGATCACCGGAAGTGTCTCATCATCTCCTAAAAACATGTACTTTAGATGACTCGACAACGGTTTTAGCTCTATTTTCGGTGCCTGCAAAATAGATGGAAAAAGTTTTGCATGAGATGAAGGCAATTCAATATAAGACATATGATGAGTTAAAGTTCTCAAAGAATTTAATTCATAAATAGTCTCTTGCAATACAGAATTTAAAACAAACTCATTTTCATGTTTTTGCAATCCCTTGAGGCCCAAACTGTTATTTAAACCAGCTACCAATGAATCTTCAACATCCAGATAAAAAATTTCCTGCACTATAGGGTTAATAACATCCACAGAAAATACCGAATGTTCCTTACTATGATATTTCATGGCATCATTCATATTGAACTCTATAACCTCTCCATCAAACTCTATAGTGAGAGTCCCTTTATGTACATCCATTTTAGTCCTAGCAGTCTTAAGAAAAAGTCTTCCTAGCAAAATTGAGACAGAATTAGAGGAGTTATCCTCTTCTATATCAGATACATAAAAATCAGTAAGAAAAACCAACTCATTAACTTATACTAAGACATGTTCTAGTATCCCATTAGGATATACATTAGACCTATCAGCTAGTTGAATTATCACGCCAGTTTCTTTTAATGCACCAACATTCAAAGATGAATAAATGGAACGAGGCATGACATTAATAGAAGCTCCTAGATCTAACATAGCCTTCTCAACTCTAACACTACCAATTTTGTAAGGGATAGTAACCATACTTGGATCCTTGCACTTAAGAGGTAGTTTCTTTTGGAGAACTGCTAAAACATTCTCCCCCATGTGAACTCTTTCATCTCCTCTTAATTTTTTCTTAGAGGTGCACAGTTCCTTAAGGAATTTAGCATATCAAGGTATTTGTTTTATAGTATCTAATAAAGGAATATTTACCTCAATCTTGCGAAATGCCTCACGGATGTCTTTCTCTTGTTCCTCCTTCTTGGATTTTACAAACCGGCTTGGAAAAGGAGGAGGTATCACTACAGGTAGGGGTTTCACTCTGGTGGGTTGCGCATTTTGAGATTTAGGCATCAATTCATTCTTCTCAAGCTCATCTTCTACATGCTTTGTTACTTTCTTATTAGGCTCTTGCAACTCTTTCCCAGTTCTAAGGATGACAGCACTAGCATTTTACTTTGGATTTATCTCAGATTGTGAAGGCAATCTCCCTGATACTTGAGACTCCAGGTGGCTCACTATAGTCGCCAATTGACTCATTTGGTTCTCCAAATTCTGAATGCTTGTTGTAGTTGCCTGCTGAAATTATTGAGTGTTAATCACAAGTGATTTAACAATTTTTTCAAGAGATATACCTGACTTGGAGTTTGACTGTGGAGGGGCTGGTTGTCTTGGTGAGTATTGTTGTGGGAATCTTGATGGCCTAACTCCATAGCTGAAGTTGAGATGATCCTTCTATCTCGGATTGTATGTTTGTGCATAAGGATCATACCTCCTCTGAGGCATGCCTAGAAATCCTCCAACTGCATTGGTTTGTTCAACGGGTTCTTCTTGAAGTGTAGGACACATATCAGTTGAATGACCCATATTGGAATAAATGCCACAATTCTTTACTTATTGCACATTACCTTCCTTGAAGTAGGATCTTACCTGCTAGCAAACTGTTGTGCATTGGCAGCCATATTTGAGATCAACTCCCTTGCTTGAGTAGGGGTCTTGTTCACTAACACACCTCCACTAGCAGCATCTATCATACTCTTATCTATCAATGACAGTCCTTCATAAAAGTATTAAATAAGAAGTTGATCAGAAATCTGATGTCTCTCTGGTTTTTCAAGCTGTTAATTGATTAAATCCTATGATCGTATCTAAGGTTGTCTATTGATTAGGGAAATAACCAATGGTCGTACCTTGGTTATCGACTAGTTAAGGAAAGATTGGCTATTAGAGGGTCTCAGTAGCTATAATCGATCTATTCATAAGTAATAATCATTTATATTTGAATCAATGATCAGTTTTCGAATCAAGCTGAGTTAATTGCTTCAACGAGAGCTTTTTCCAATTTGAATTATAATTTTAATTTGCATTCTTGTATTTTAATTTGATTTTTATTATTGTCAACAATCCCCCCATTTTGCATTTTACATTTTAAAAGGATTTAAATAATTACCGATCTCTGTAGACACGACCCTACTCAATCACTATACACAATTTATTTAGAGTAGGTATTTATTTTTGCTGGATTCGACAACCGTCAAATTTTGGTGCCGTTGCTGAGGATTGGTGTTGTTTATTTAATCCTTTTTACATTTTTACTTGGTGTATGGTTCGTTCTTCTCGTACAGGTACACCTTCGTTTGATCCTGAAATTGAGAAGACAGCTTACTAGCTGAGACAGCAGACGAAGCGATCTAAATAATGATCCTCGTCGCCTCTGCTTTCTTAAACAAATACAGTGCCTGATTTGGTTGAATCATCTAGCGATTCAGAAGAACAAGTGATGGATAGAGCTGCACCTGTAGAAGGAACTCTTAGAGAGTTAGCTGAACCAGACTTGAATTAGCAACCACTCTACATTTAATATGTAGACTTGGAGGTAAATTTTGAATTAAAGTTTGATCTTATTCATTTATTACCCAAGTTTCATGGTTTTGCAGATGAAGATCCTCATAAACATCTCAAGGAGTTTCATGTTGTTGTTCAAGTATGAGGCCACAAGGCGTGACTGAAGAGCAGATTAAGTTGCGTGCTTTTCCTTTCTCTTTAGATGGGCTAGCTAAAGACTGGTTCTACTATTTGCCTCTTGGATTGATTACAACTTGGAATGGTTTGAAGAAGCAGTTCCTCGAGAAGTACTTTCCTGCTTCAAGAGCTGCCAACATCAGAAAAGACATTTGTGGGATTAGACAACTTCCTGGGGAAACTTTGTATGAGTATTATGAGCGATTCAAACAATTGTGTGCTAGTTGTCCTCAACAAATCCTAATCAACAAACGCATACAATGGTTCATTTAAATTAGATTGTTTATTCTCATAATACAACGCACTGCTATGCTATTTGTCACAAACATTAAAATCTTCATACGATAAATCTTTTAATTGACAATAGATTAAGTTGATAATTAAATAGTGGCCAATTATCTAATTAACAAACATAATCATGACAATAATTTAGAGAATAAACAAATACCCAAAAAGCAATAAAACAATTAAGGCATAAGAAAGATCTTACAGTAATGATGAATCAAAGCTTTTTTAACCTTCAACCAAAATAATAGGTTTAGTTCTTGATAGAGAGAAGAGAAAATTTAGATCTAGGGTTTTCTTTTTTTTTTCTTTCTAAAATCCCCCCTTCCTCTTTTCCTTTAGAGTTTTCTTTTCAATAAAATACTAATATCTAAAAATATTATCTAAATATTAAATTCAAAATTACAAAAATAATTAAAAAGATAAAACACGCTAAAATAAAAACTGCAGGTCTTTAGTTGACAGCACGCAACCACGCCTTATCAACAAAGTTCTTCTAAAGCTCATAATTTATCTAGGAAAACAATCTTCCTCAAAAATCATCTTGTAGATCAATTTTAGCACCAATCAATAGAATTACACCTACAAAAATAAAACACAAGCAAATCACTATTATTAAATGCAAAACATCGATATTAAAGGAAGTAAACAATGCAAAACTAGTGCATAAATTGCACTCTAACAAAATCCCATTTTTAAGAGGACATTATTATCTCTTGGTGTCATTAGTAGTTTGCATCCTTTATGATCATCTCCAAAAAGAATTGCAACAGTCTCCAAATCAAAAGGTTTCCATATGTTATCTAAAGCCACAAGGATGTTCCTCTCATTTCTCAATCGCTCAAATATTCTACTTGCTCTTCTAGATTCAACTTCCTCGCACAACTCCAGGCCCAACTTCTTTGTAATTTTCTGTTAGAATCTTTTTTATACCTGGAATTTGGGAAACCGTTGAAAAGACCACCATATCAAAGAGATTTTTTTCCATAGCTTGCCTATCGACCTCCTCCACCAGTTTCATCTTTCGAATACCACCCATGCTGCAAACCTCAATGATACTTACATTAACATTGATCAATGCATTTTGTATGGCCTTCAAAGTCAAAAGTCTTGATTCAAAGGCCTCATAGCCTTTATAAGACTTGAACCATATTTCCTTTAGAATGGTACGATAGGAAATTCTATCATCAAATCCCTCAGCTTCTTCTTAGAGTTTAAAAAGGGCCTCTTTCTTTGTTTCTGCTTTCTTTCTATGTGGATAATGAGTAATCCAATTAGGAAACAGTCCCATGCGACATCATTCATTTACTTTCTCTTCATCTTAAATGAATTTGGATGCCTGCTCAATGTTCTTGTTCGCATTAACCAACCATTTCTCAACCTTCCCTTCAATCTTTTCACTTTTTCATTCAGCCCCAGAAACTCTACAATGAATGCTTTCTCTTTCATCCTTGAGCCTATCGAGTTCTGCCTTGAGATTTTCAAAGTTGGCACCGAAGTTATGCCAATAACTGAATCGCATTGTGCTTAAGTAGTTTACTGATTAGTATTAAAAATTGTATGCTCAATAAGGGGTAAAAATATTATTTTGTGCTTATATTATAATTTACATTTGTAATTATGTAATATATTGTGATTTTCTAGTTATGTTTCTAGATATTTGATTTTATGTATTTTGTGTGTTTATTAGGTAAAAATAATAATTTCACATAATTTGAAGCTCCAAACAAATGAACTGACGTCAAATTTTGATTTCTGGAGTTCGAGAGATTAGGTCATTGCCGAGGAGGATCTGCAACTTTTGTTGTAAAATTATAAGTTTTTACAATGTTAAGTCCAGTAATTGTGAAATTATAAGTTTTTATTATGTTAGGTGTGGTAATTGTTAGTGGAATGAGTTAGGTGTGCTTGAATGAATTTGGTGTGCTTGAGTATAAATAGAGGGGGGAACACACCCCTGTACACCTTTTCTTCACTTATTTGCCCTCAAATTCTTCTTCTCATCTCTCTTTGTAATATATTTTCAATAAATAAAATTAGTTTTATTTCTAATTTTTAAATACCATTTTTTTAATTATGTATTTTTCAATTTTAATAATTACTTTTATTTTAATTATGCTCAACTAAATACTAATAGTTAGGGTAAAGTTAAACTCTTAGTAAAAAAATATGATTTAATCAAATACTAATTTTAATTACATAAATTAAAATATTTTCTATCTAGTTTTATCCACATTTTATATTTTGAAATTTTGAATTATTGTAGACAAACATGGGAGTTTAACACAATGAATTCTTAATATCTTAGTATAAAATATGGTAAAATAGTATTTTGACTTATTATAGACAAGTTAAATTTTGGCATGTTAAGTGCTTAATCCATAATAAAATTAATAGGAAAATAATTACAATTTATACCATCAATCTTTTGGGTAATAAAATAAAAAAAAAAGTTAAATTCTATTTACTATTGAGAGTGTTCATAACCCTAACTAATTCAATTTCATAGTTTCACTTAAATTAAGTTGCACATATTTAATTTTATTTTCATTCTTTTTAGATGAACTAAAATAAACAAATTAAATCTTTTATCTGTGGATCGACCTCGGACTCACTGAATTAAATTATAATTAGTCACTCTTATAATTGGGAGTAAATTAAACACTTCGTGTCATTTACAACTCCTAGAACAATGCTTTTCAAAATGTCCCCTTTTTTTCTTTTTTAGGAAGTGAACGAAATGAAAATAGAACAGATTCAACGACCACACAATTCATAATCGAGTAGAAGCAAAACAAGGCAAAATTGAAAAAAAATGATATTTGTACAAAACAAGGAGAAAATCAGTGTAACGTAAGAGAGTCAAAGTGTTTTTGAGATTAGAAAATTGAAACAAGAAAAAGGTTCCTTGATCCAATGAAAATGCAAAGTGTTGATAGCAAAAGGGAACAAAGCTAAATAAGAAAACGGCTAGCACGAGCAGTGACCAAGATAAACAGAAGCAAAGTGTGTATGAGATCAAAAGATGAAAATTAGGAGAGGTTTTCTTGATTGATAATTGAAGGCAAAGAGTAGGAGCTGACGAATACAGGGATAAAAGAGGAAGAACCTGCTTGCAAGTAAAACTATTTTCAAGCGAATCTGATAAAATTATTTCAATACTAGTGGGCGACTCCTCTTTAAACTACATAACGAAAAAAAAAGTTATGAATTTCAATATATAAATTTTTATCCTAATTTTATGTTGAGATTCGTAATCCTGTCTCAGTGATTACTTAATAGATGATCTTTCTAACAAATACGTGTTGAATAAATATATTTCTTGACTATAAGTAGGTTAGATATATTTTAGCCTAGGAATGAAAGTAACAACTTATTAGAATTAACAATTGACCTAAAAGTATTGTTCTATGACCTTTTCATTATTTGTCAGCTAATAATTAAGTCATATAAAAAAATTCATAATCTGAATTGTTCTTTAAATATTGTAAATATTTTTAGATTTTTAATTATAATATCATTAAAAAAATGTTGCTTGACTTACATTTCAATTGTCATAAAACATGCGATCCTTACCCAGTATCCATTATTAGTGATTCTTATTCAACAAAATATCTAACAATATCTTCACCTATAGAAATGTAACAATTTGGGATTTTAAAGTATGGAAACGTCCGGAAAAGCGCATAAACCATCCCATTTAAATGCTTCAAGTTTTAAGCTTTTAAAACTCTCTGTTTTAAAGCTTTTCCGGACTTTTCCTGCACCTTAAGATTCCGGACCAAAAAACATTAGCTTGTGGTACCCTCTGCATTTCAGTTTTCTCATCATTTGTTTTTCATCAGAACATTTTGTACAACCTGAAATGAGTAGCCAATGGAGTTTGTACATGTTTTGAAACAAGCATATCATATTTTTCCAATACACAATTCTTCTAAGATAAGAATATTGTTCCTTCTTATCCATTTTTAATGATTTCCACACCTAGTATTTTCCTAGCAACACTCAAATCCTTCATGTTAAATACTGTTATGAGGAGCTATTTCAAATGTTCTATCTCGGCTCTATCCTTACATGCAATTAGCATGTTATCCACATATTAAAGTAAATATATGTGCTTACATGCTTGATATTGTTTGAAATATACACAATAGTCATAATTGCACCATTTGAACTTATAAGAGACCATGAACTCATCAAGCTTGAGATATCATTGCCCTGGGAACTACTTTAAACCATAGAGAGACTTCTTAAACAAGCATACATGATCACCCTTATCTGGAGCAACATACCTTTCAGGTTGTGACATGTAGGTCTTCTCTTGTAGCTTACCATGTAGGAAGGTTGTTTTAACATCTAGTTGATCTAGCTCTAAATCAAATATTGCTACTAATAACAACAATATCCTTATTGAAGCATGTCTAACTACTAGTAAGAATACTTATTTGAAATCAATGCATTCCTTCTTATTATACCTCTTTGCAACGAGTCTGGCCTTGAATCTTCTTGGTTTAGATGTTGTCAGGTCATCCTTGACCCTGTATATCCACTTATACCCCACTATTCTTCTGTTTTTTGGCTTTAAGACCAGTTCTTATATGTTGTTATTCTTCATAAAGCTCATTTTCTCATCCATTGCTTGTATCCATTCTCCTTTAAACTTACTGTTAACAGCATCTATGAAGCTTTTAGGCCCTTCTTTAGCAATGTCATTTGCAGAATGCAATGCATAAGCAATTAAATCTGTATATCCATACCTTCTAAGGGCTTTCACTTGTCTTTTTTGTCTGTCTCTAGTCAGTTGGTAATCTTGAGGCTAAGTTTATTCTTGAGATTGTTATTTGGAGGTTTTATAGTTCACATAAATCTTTAATAGCTTTATCAGATTTTACAACATCATCTGAACTACTTTGAACATATGGCTCCACTTAAAACTAAACATCAGCAGCATTAACAGCTTGTTTTTCCTCACCTTTTTGAAGCTTGCTTATAACTTCTTCTTTATTAAAAACAATATCCCTGTTGATTATACACTTTGGTAGAGATAGATCTATGCACCACACTTTATTACCTTTTACTCCACTTGGGTAACCAATGAAAACACCCTTGCGAGCTCTAGGTGCCAATTTTCCTTAGCTTGTATGTGCATAAGCTTTATAGCCAAACACCCTCAAATCTTTATAATTTATAGGCTTTGCATTCCATATTTCAAATGGAGTCTTGCAGCCAAGTACAGTAGAGGGACTCAAGTTAACCAAGTAGCAGGCAGTATTAAAAATTTCAGCTCACAGACTTCTAGTTAGTTTACATTAGATTAACATATACTTCTCACTTTATCCATAAGGGTTCTATTTATCCTCTCAATTGACCATTTTGTTGAGGTACTAACCTCGCAGTCCTGTGTCTTGTTATCCCTTTCTTTGAACAGAAATTTTCAAACTGTTGATTACAATATTCAAACCCATTATCAGTCCTCAACTTCTTCACCATCTTGCCTGTTTGATTTTCAACCAAAGCTTTCCATTCTTTGAATTTCTTTAATACTCGTTCTTGTTTAACACATAAATCCATACTTTCCTTGAGTAATCATCAATGATTGATAAGAAACATCTTGCTTCCCCTAGGGATAACTACTATGTAAGCCCCGATAAATCTGAATACATATAATCCAGAATGTCCTTAAATGTATGTAATGATTGTTTAAAGCTGGTTCTTGTAGATTTTCCTAGGACACGATCTTAATAAAACACCAGATCACCAATCTTGTCATCACCCAATAGCACTTGTTTAGACAACTCATACAGCACCTTTTGACCTATATGTCCTAGCCTTAGATGCCAAAGTTTTGTTTTATTAGTGCTAATATTTGAGGCCACAGTTAGCTCTCCTGTGACAGTAGTACTATCCAACATTTAAAGTCCATTGTCTCTAACCTCTTTCATCAAGACTATGGGTCTCTCAATTATTTTCAAAACCCCATGTTCAATTTTAATATTGCATCCTATCTAATCCTTCATTCCCAGTGAGATCAGGTTCCTCTTTAGTTCAGGAACATGCCTCACTTGTTCTCGTTCCAATTCAAATATAGATCCATCATGCATCTTAAATTTAACATTACCAATACTTATGATTCTGTACATGGCATTGTTCCCCATCATCACTCTACTACCATCAAATTTTTTATACTCGTTGAAATACATCTTAAATGGGCACATATGAAAAAAAACAACCAAAACCAAGAACCCATTGACATTCTTATTTGATATTAGATGCAACAAGAACATCTGCTGTCTCATAACCTTCTTCCTGTTTAGGCAGTCTCTTTTGAAATGGCCTTCTTGTGACAGTGAAAGCATTTTAGATTTATTTTCTTTACTTTATTTTGTTTCTTGTTCTTTCTTTCACTTTTTTCTAATTTCCCTCTTGCCGGTAAGCCTTCATTAGAACCATCGCTTATGTTCACTCGTTTTTCTTACAGATCTCTTGTATTGAGGGTTGATTTGACTTTATCAAGTGACAATGTCTGTCTTCCATATGGTAAAGCATCCACATAATGTTTATATGATTCAGGAAGTGAGCTTACCAAGAGGAGAACTTTTTCTTCATCATCCAGGGCTTTATCAATTATGGCGAAAGTATCACAAACTTAATTAAACTCATCAATGTGTTTATCAAGAGAGGATCCCTCTACCATTTTTAATATGAAAATCCTTTTCTTGATGAAGAGTCTGTTAGCTGAAGATTTCTTTTCTCCCACAAAGTAACCACTGTTGTTTCCTTAGTTACCTCTTTAATAGAGTCAGCAAGAATCAAGATTATGGTACTTCTTGCTTTCATGTCCATGTCAGCAAACTCTTGATCTGTCTTGGATGAAAAAGTTTCTTTTCCTTATTTCTTTATGCCCTTCTCAAGAGCATTCCCTAACCCTTTAGTCACCAATAGTGCCTCCATTTTTACTTTACACATCTTGAAGTCATTCTTGCCATTGAACTTTTCAATATTTACTTCTGAAGTTGCCATACTTAGATCTCAGTTAGCAAAAATTGTTGGCCTTGATCTATATATGTATCTCTAGAAGACTAATTTATACTGCCTAGGTTGCTTTTTAAAATCAATCTAGATGCTAACTGAATCAGTTTTGATACAAGAATTGATCAAAGAACACTATGAACACTGAGCTAACACTCTTTTGTAAATAGAACAAATAATTAGAAATGAAAACCAATAAAGCACACAAGATAGATCAATTATGTGGTTCATCAATAGCACAACCTACATCGAGGGGCAAAGCTTATCAGAGATTTTTATTGATTATTCAATGGTGATTTTTACGGAGAATGAAAATTGATACATCACGGAGCAAGATTAGACTTTCTCTCTCTTATATATTCCTCTGTTATTAATCAACACACGTTTAGAACAAGCTAGAGAGTCAGCTTGCTAAAACAGAATCTGTTACAATCTTGAATTCAGATTGCACCAATTAAAGACACATGTCCTAACAATTTTAACCGTTTATGAATCACTTGAACCCTTATGTGAGTGGCACATGTTTCCACTTAAATCTAATCAGCCAAAATGCAACCTATCTACAGCTTGTCGATGTCGTTTTGAAGATTTAAGTAACACACACTTTTGTCATGAGTGTTTTCTGTGCCACATCAACAACAAAACTGTCATTTTGCTATTGAGTGTTTGTATTCATTCTCTTCATAACAATGAGGATTATATGGATTTAGATTAAGTATAAAAGTGATTCTCAAAATCAAAATTTCGAAAGCTGTCCTTTCCTACTCTTAAAAACCTGCTGTAAAATGCGGTAATTTTGTCAAAAATGATTACTAAGAAATTAAAAAATCAAAATTAAATTTTATTTTTTTAGAATCACTTTTGAGCTTCCCAAAAGCAATCTCAAACGATCCTTAATTGCTTGGTGCTGGGACTTCTAACTTTTGGACCTTTTTCTTTTAATTGGTTTGACTGTTTCACTAAAAATTAAATTTATCCTAAACCACAAACTTCTTCTTCTTTTTCGATTGCACAAATTTTTTTTTTAAAAAAAGTGATTGCATTCTTTAATAAACAAAAACTAATTACTAAAAGTGTGTTAAAGAATTTATATGAAACTTAAATTGATTTCAATGTTGTAAGTATATACTAAATTTCTTAAAACTTTTCTTTGGGTGCACTAAATAGTTTATTAGTATTTTGTGTAATTAAAGATCATTAATTTAATGTTTTCAAAGAAATTTATTAGGTTCAAGTAAGGATATTTTTGGTGTTTTAAAAAGTGTATAAAGTAAAACTTAATTTTTTAAATTTATTAGATGAGTGCATAAAATAAATTGACTGTTAAGAGTAATTTTTTAGAGTACAAGTAGTTGAACCTAATATTTTTAATATATGGAAATATTACTAAGATGTTACTGAAAATTAAAATAAAATTAAGGGGAGACATTTGAGACATTTAAGATTGTTGGGACGGCTCAGAATTTTGAACGGTCTGAGATTGGTCCTTTTTTTTTTTATCACAAATATATAAACAGGACAAGTTGAGGTTCATACTTATACTGCATTTGAGTATTTAAGATGAGAGTAGAATTGTCAAATCCCGAACCATTCCGGACCATTGCCATCTCTACCCAAAGGAACACTCACTAACAATATCTGAAGAAAAATCTCCATATATTCCGTATTTTTTCTCAAAAAGGGAGGAGCCCGCCTGGGGCTTGAACTGGTATCCTAAATAATGTAGAGTATCCGCCCATGATTGGATTTCTGACAAACAAATGTTACATAATTGGGATACATAATTTTTGTTGTCCCAATTTATGCAGTACATATCATTTATTGCACATATAAAGTATTAGTCGGCTTAATTAATACATACAGTTTAAAATCTAATTAATTAGGACACATAAATGCCAAGTACAATATATGTAAATCATATTTGTCGATCATCACAAAACTGGCTCTTGAAATTAAGCAAGAACTCTTAATTAATTAAACAAAAAGAATTAGATTGAGAATAGTTATGTCTTTTTATTTTGTTTTTTTCCCGATGGAGCTCATAAATCTTCAAGAACCAATATATGTTTATTAAAATTTCAAAATCATATATATATATATATGACAGCAAAAAATTGATAGTACATATGTCGGAATATACTAATTCATAGAAGCATTGATTATTGTTTTCTTTAATTTTAACCAGGAAGGATGACATGATAAATTTTGATTTTATTAAATGGTTGATTTCATATTTCATGCACTCATTTCTTAATATAATCAAATTTGATCTGACTTCTTTTGCAACTGTGTAAATTGATCAAATTTGATCAATTTATAATACAATATGGTCAAATTTACTCCAGAAATTTCTTTTATTGCATATTATTATCCAATGAGCACACAAAAGTGAATTCATACAAATCTAAAATACTTAAAAGTAATTTTGAAAAAGCGGCCATTACATATAGGGAAGTTATCAGTCATATATCCTTAAATGACACCCGTATCAAACGTGTGTGAATATTTTTCAAGTGTATCACTCGTATACTTGAAGTTGACAAAACACTTATACTGTCCACCAATCCGTTAACTTCCATTAAAAAGTTAACAGAATTGTGGCAAATTAACTATTTCACCCTTAAAACTCAAAAAGAGGTAAAAATATAAACTTATCCCAAAAATTAACGTCAATTTTCAATATACAAATTTTTTTTATTTTGTTATTAAGAATAGATTTTTTGATTAAAAAATGAATTATTAATGGTACATATTATTAATAATTATCCATAAAAAATATCCATATTATACAATAAAAAAATTTTAGTTGGAGCTTAGAGGACTAGATCTTCAAAAATTTAGGTTAAATTTTGAAAGAGTAGATTGGATTGTAAAGTAATTTTTTTTTAGCAATTATTAACAATTATCTAATAAATGGGATGACATGTCATTTTTATCAATATATATCATATGGCATGTCATTTTTTACTAGATAAATGTGATGAGATGTCGTTGTTATAAGTCAAAGTTTCGTCATTTTAAAAAATTAAATTATCCTTATGATATCAGTGCTTGCAAACGGTAGTTAACAGATTGGTGGACGGCAGAAGTCTTTTGTCAACTTAAGATATAAAAAATAATCACACATGTTTAATACGAATATCATTTAAGGTATGTACCAGAATAATTTCTGGTACATATATCACCAACTTTCTAAAAGTGCTGCTTTTGTCCCCGTTTATGTGACGGCTAGAATGCTGTCACATATGTTACCAACCACGTGACGGCGGAGAGCCATTTGATATACTATTATTTTAGAATTTTAAATTTGTTTCTAATTAGAAAACTAATCGCTGGAGGCGATATTTTGAAAACCAAAGTCCCAAATTCTCTCTCGTGCGTGCCTGGCCGGCATCGTAAACCTTACCGGTTGCTGGAGAATGGCGTAAAACGGCGGCGATCTTCTTCGTCATCTTATTCTCTCTCTCATCATTTCAGGTAAGCTTGGGATTATGAGTTTCTTCTCTTTCTTAGCTTGAATTATAGATTTTGATTTTTTTAATTTTTATTGTGGCCGTTAATGTCAGTTTTGTTCCCGCCGGCAATATTTTTTGTTCCTACAAGTTGAAGCCCTTCTGTTCTTGTTCCATTGGTGACTTTGCTCCCTCAAATTACTTTTGGTCTGCGGAATTTACAAAGTTCAAATGGATTCATTTGGATTACCATTGAATTTAGCTTTCATTTCAACATTCATTCTAATGTTTTACGATTATGTATTTAGATTTACTTTAATCTTATGTTTAAAGCTTCTACAATGAATAGCTGAGCTTGGGTCTTAGTTTCATTATCTAATTAACTTGTTTTAGTTTATCTTATATGCTCACCAAGTGATTGTTATATTGTCTGATGAGTTATATAACATTGCTGATTCTATATTAGTAATGTCATGTTCCATTTTCGGAAATTATAATACAAAGTTTTTACAATGGCTTGCATCTACAAACTGAATTGACTTGTAGAATAAGAGCTTGAATTAGTGTTATGTTCTTGAATAAATTATAGTTCATATTGTGTAAGAGCATGTAGATGTAAAGCATCATTTCCATTTCTACAAAGTGCTTTCATTCTGTTCAGATGCTCCTCTTGAACTTTGAAAGGTGCCTCATTCAAGTCCTAGCTATAACTACTAGCTCTGATTAATTAAGTTCCTGTGCTAGCTGAAACAGATTTATTTAATTAATTAATTGTGTATGTACTAATTATATTGAAAGTATATGAAAATTTTTTTTAACATGAATGACTTCTAAATGAATTAAAAACCTAAAGGATATGAAAAATAATGCTCATATCACTTGTACGAGCCTATTAATGCTTGCATGTCTACGATTGTCAATATTGCTTAAGTGTTTCAGTTAAGTGGTTTACCTAACAGGGAAAAAAATTTAATGGAAAACTTTAGAGTTCTAACAGAAATATGGTTGACTATGCAGATATAGTTGTTTTACAGTATACAAATCATGTTGTCCTATTCTCATTATCCTACAACCTATTTTATTTTATATAGTTATTCATTTTGCGATGGTTTTTTGTGTTTATGAGCAGTGGTGGATCTACACGTGGGCTAGCCTGGTCTAGTCCAGAAACAATTGTTTATACCGCTTATGTTTTCATCAATTTAGTATAACAATAGAGTTTTTATTTTATATTCAAATATGTCCTTAACGCAATTGCTCTTATGTTTCCATCAATTTTATATAATAATAGAGTTTTTATTTTATTTTCAAATACGTCCCTAATTCAATTATATTATTTTTAATTGAAATTAGTTACTTATTTTATAAAATAATTAAATTATATATTTACTGAATATATTGTAAACATTAGGGAGCTAAAACTTTAGTACAATTTGAATTTATTTTAAAAAACTTCTAATTGAAAAAAAAATTATGTCAATGTAATATAATTAACATTGTCACTATTATTTAAAATACTTACAAAAACAACATATAATAACAATTATCAACATTTTCATAAATTTTTTATGTGAATTTTCTAACTTTTTTTTTTAGTTACATTAACTTGGAGGACAAGTTAGAAAATAAAATTTGAATATTTTAAGGAGCTTATGATAGAAGGATCATCAACATCTAGTTCTTTAACGAGAGTTAGAGCGCCTGACAAAAAAACAACTGCACCTAAGTATCTTTTAACTGAATTGAGTTTAGTTTATTATTGAAACTTTTGACTAATAATACTTTTATAATTTGAATGGATGAATAAATTTTAATTGTTTAATTTGTCAAGCCTGGTAATTTTGATTTCAAACATAAAAGTTTTACTTACAATTTTTAATTGATTGTAATTACATATATTGATCTATTTTAGTTTAAAATTCTTAATTGATTTTTTAATCCTTATATAATTACATGATATTATGGGTTCCAATGTCAGATTCCATAATTGAAAATTAGTGTGTCGATATTTGAATTTTCTTTTGTTTTCTACTCTTTTTTTATAATTATTGTCCACAATACATATTTATAGGGTAGGGTTCTTGGCGTTCCCCATTATTTAATGTACTTCTTTTTACTTATAATTTTTTATGTTTGATTCAAAATATAAATTTTAAAATTTAACCCAGGATAATATTGAGTCCTGGGTCTGCCCATGTTTATGAGTATGGAAATATTAGGATTTGGTGTACCTTAGCATCTTCCAAAAATTCTATTTAAATGTGGCAAACAAAAATATACATATAATCAAGTTTCTTAATCGTGTATATTAGTTTTGGGTATGAATGATTTCCTAGCCTAGTTCTAGGCGAAGTTTCTTCATTTTGGTCTTCAGATTTCCAGTAGGTTAAGTTAATCAACCATCATAACTGGCTAGCTAGTTACATTGCATAGCATAAGGAATAGTGACTAGGTGATTATGAGTGATTCGTTGAGCTTTTTATTGACCAAACAAAACATATTCGCCTTTACCCACAACTTAGTTTGCTTAGTTATTAGACCATAAAGAGCCTTAATCTATGTATTGACTTTATTATTTTTATTTGATTTTTCTTTCAACAATATCATTGATTTCTTATTAAAATATTCATTGGTTTTTAAACACCTAATCATTGGCTATAATGAAGCTAATTAAAACTAAGGCTTTGGATCAATTTCTTCTAACAACATAAAAATGAGCATAACCTATCTCCGTAAATTTTTCTAATATCCTTGATTTGTTAGGATCTGGAGGCCTGAAATCCTCTACATTTTTTTAGCACTGTCAATGTTCTTTTTATTCTGAAAAGGAAAATGATTCACAAGCAGCCTTGCCACCCCTTCCCCCCCCCCCCCCCCACAAAAAAAAACACAAATAGGAAGACTTTGCAAGATTCACAACCAGGTTACATTTAATTTATTAATTGTGTGTACGTACTGGTTATATGTTGAAAGAATAGGAAGAAGTATTTTAACATGAATGACTTAAAACGTGTTGCTCAGTAAACATAATCTGCATCAGTGCTAGAAAATGTATTTATTGTTTGTATTTTTTATGGTTTTGCTTAAGAAATGAAATGTGAAATAATGCTACATTGTATTAGGAATATATTGAAGAGATTTATGATATTTATGTGTTATTTAAGTTTCAGATTCAATTTTAAACTTTTGATACATGCATTGAAAGCTTAAACTCCTTTAAGAAGTTATTAATAGACACATGTTTTATTAGTGTCATCTTTGGATGATAGTGAGGAATCTTATGTCTATTAATAATTCTTGAATTATCAGGCTTGGACAGTTGCTCCTCATGTTCTCTGGGTACACACTAGATGTATGGGTGTCATGTGTTGTTTTGGCATAACACATAAACACTCATATATCCATGTCATGTACTTGAAGAACTATAGGGAGATGCTTCCGAAATTTCTATAAACGTAGAAGAAAACTTCAGATACTCAAGATTGAAGAAACTTATGCATACTTGAGTGGGATATATAGGACCACTTACCTTTTGTAAATTTGAAGGGAATCTTGGATATATTGATGGGGGTGGAGGAGCTGAGTTGGATGAATGTAATCGGTTATGATTTTGCTGAGTTGACTTGGTTTCGAGCTTGTAATTTTGTTTATAAATGGATTACTATCTCCAATGTTGGTTTATAAATGTGTTTCAGCTGGCTGACCTAATTTTTTGTTTCTAGGTAACAGGCTTTATTTATCTGTAATTGATAGCCAAGTGAAGTTCTTAGCAGTGGGTGAGGATAGAAGGTATTGGAAACTGTTTTTTACATTAATTATTGTTGAATATGTACTTTAATTTTTCTCTGTTTCTTGTGGCTTTGCTTGCTTTCATGTATATAAATTCTAACGAAATTAACCATAAAATTGTATAATGATTTTTTTATTATATTGCGCACACACGAAAATATCTTTTTCGGTAGTAGAAATGAAGAACTTAAATGATTTATTTAACTCATTTTTGTAGTGCATTAAAAGAAGATAGTCATGGACAAGAGTTGGGTTGGTTTGCCAAATAGATATCCAAGTCATATACTGTTGGTGTTGAAACATTTATAGATTTTGCATTTGAGAATGTTGTTGGTGATACAAGAATTTATTGTCCTTGTGAGAAGTGTCGTAATCAATATTTCGTTATAAGGGAAGTGGCAAGAGATCATATCATTGTAAATGGTTTGGTTAAAGTATTAAAACTGGATATTGCATGATGAGCCATCTTCATCTTTGGAATCTAACCAAGAAACAGGTTAGTCATGACTTGGGTGCTGATGATGATATGGTTGGAATGATACACGATGCATCACGTGATCAAATGTTCAAGTTACACACAGCATTGTTATGGACTATCAGTGATGATATGGTGGAGTATTAAAGGTGAATAAGCATTTCTTGTTTGCGAACAAAACACTAGATCTAATTGGTTGATACATAGTAGAAAATTTTGTCACGTGTGTCACCGTCGATTTTTACCAACAAATCATAGGTTTCGAAAATATAGTGCCTTTTGATAAAACTAGAGATTGGGGACAAGCACCTTCTCGGTTGCCTGGAGCTGAAGTGAAAAAGCAGTTCAATCATGTACTTACTTAGCATAAGATTGAAGACTTGAAAAGCGAAGAATGAAAAAAATGAAAGAAATTATAAGATTACTTGGAAGAAGAAAAGCATTTTTTATGAACAACCGTATTGGGAGTTCAATTTCATTCATCATAATCTTGATGTCATGCACCGTTTTGATTTTTGTTATGAAATCAAAATTTCTTAAAAATACTGAAAACGACTTCTCCTAATAATATGGAAGATGGCTATAAAAGATAAGGGGAAAGGATTAAAATGAAAGTTACGCCTGTTCAAAAAAAAAAAAAAAAATTGGCGGCGTCAAGATTATAACAAAAATACAAACGGTGCGTTTGAGAGTGTATAAAATACATTTAGAGCAGGAGTTGTGTTGTTTCTTGAAGGCAGAATGTTTGTGAGATATTTGTCGACGAAGCCGCAACAAAAGATGAAGCCCATGGAGCTCAAAACTCCACCGGAGCAAACTCAGACAATTACGAGGGTTATATCTGACATAGTAAAGGAACAGGGTCCTCTCACTGTTGCCGAAACATGGGAACGCGTCATTAATCCAATCGATCCGACAGTGATCACTGATCATAATATTAGTAGTTGTTTTACATTTTCAGCAAGCCGGAGTGAGTGGATTGACGGGTAATCCAAACATGAAGATTGTGTTGAGATGGATGAGGGAGAGACTTCAGGCTCGTCTGCAATCATGTGGGCCCTCATAAGCAATTCCTGTACACAACTTGGTTCACCAAACCCAACAACTTGAAGCAGCCAAAATCAGGGAATGATCCTTCTCCTTCACAACCCTAGCTGCCTTAACCTTGTAGTGACACGGTGAAGATGAAGTAAAGCATAAGTAGAACAATGAAGATGGAAGCCCCTCAGCATGTAAACTTTTCAACAGTAGCACAGCTCTTTTTCCAGAAGCTGCACAGAAGAGCGACCTGAATCCTCTTCAAAACTTTCAAATTTTTATCAAGTAAAGCTTTCAAAATTTCTCTAACAAACTGATTATTTGGTGTGGTTGCCACATTTGTGCAACTGCTATTCGTCTTCAAGTGCAAATTCCTTGCCTTCTAAGTTAGGGAAGATAGATGTGAAGCAAACAGGGAAACAGAACAAACCGGGCAAAAATTAAAATAACAGAACAGCAATGATGGCAATTATTCAGCATCATATATATCCCTTGAATACCTAATATAATAAATTTCCCATCTAAAAAACTAGAAATTTCAAACAGTGCCAGCAATAGAATAATGACGACGACAACAATAACAGAAAATTACAAGATTGCTGATAAAATTTCATTTGCATGAATGTATGACAAAATTTCTGTGATTTAATGTGCGTTCATGCATGCAAGTCCTAACGTTCCTGTGATCACAAAATGAAACTGAAGATAAATCAGAAAAACTAACAAACCTTTGACTGAAAATTCAAAAGAATTTATATTCAAAATGTCAAAATAAACTGGAAATTTATTGCATATATTACAAGAAGCAGTACACACCAATGGTAAATTGGAACATCGTATTTGAACTTAATATAGTCAAATGAAAGAAACACAACGGAGAGTTAATGAAACACTGTCAAAGCTGCATTAGTGATACAGTAAAGTGAATAACCTCAGCATGTAAACTTAACTTTAAAGGACGGAGCACAAGTTTCACAGAAAAACAGCTCTTATTTCTGATGCTGCAAACACAGAGGAGTGACCTCAATCTTCTTCATAACTGGGGAATTCTGCAATTATAGAGCACGACATTAAACAGCTCTTATTCTTCAAATTGACAGCTCGCCAAGTACTAAAGGCTTATGAGATCAGTACTGCGACGAGTACGGAGACGACCCCTCCAACAACTGAAAATAAAGTTAGCATTCATCAATTTAAATTAAAATTACTATTATGAAATAAAAACTAATGATTAATGAATTTCCAAGGAATTTAATAAGATTCTCATATATAAATGTGAGAAAAAACTCACTCATCAATAGCAAATATTCTAACAGTTACCCGTACCTTTTCTTGATGTAATTGTTGTATGATTGTGTTAAGGTCATTATTAGACCAACGCAGTTTGTCATCACTCATTCCGTACCAGACGTTTAGTCTCAGAGGCGTGCTTAATTCTCCTTTGGTGAAAATCTTCATCTTGGGACAACCAATCACCCACAAACCTTGTAAAGATGGGAATTTGAAGGCGTAATTGCCAGAGGAGAAGCTAGCGAGACTGTCTAAATCAAACAGGGACAACGTACTCAATTTGCTGAAAACAATCTCTTCTTTAAAATTTGCTGTTTCATCTTCGTCACTTACTATGACCTCTGTCATTGCTGGGCATCCAAATACCCTCAATGATACAAGTCGGTCTAGACTTTTTGCTGTGGAGGATGTTAGTAAGTTCATCAATTTCTTGCAAGCAAAAGCTTCCAGGCGTGTGAGATTCCGAAAAGATACCGATGATGATGGCAAAAGACTTAACAGATTTTGGCAGTGAAATACTCTTAGAAATTGAAGATGTTGAAAAATGAAGTCCAGCTGTTTAGAGTCATGTTTCCATAGTTGCCGCAGACGATTAAGTCTGGTCAGCTTTAAACTTTTTATCAGTGCCAGCTTCCTCGCATATGTCTCCACGTATCCTTCATTTGAAAATACCACTTCGTACGAACAATCCGACAGGAGGAGAAGTTCCAGATTGTGAAACTTCTCAAGTAAACCAAGTGGAAAGCAAGCTAAGTCATCATCCACAATCCGTAGTTGTTTAAGACTGCCAAAGAGGTGTTGTGGGAAATCGTCTTGCAAAATCATCGTGATGTCTTTTCCACTTAATGCCAGTCCCTCCAAGTTGGGTAAGATCTGATCATCATCAAGCACAAATTATTATCTTAGCACATTGATCCCTAATTCCGGACTGGAAAAATTCATTGTGTAATCAAAGTTTCAATGATCTAACTAATATATATATATATAGGTATTTATTAAAATTTCTGGTCTCTGAGTAAGAAAGAACAAAGACAACTGATAAAAAATCTAAAAGTTGGTTTCATACCTTCTTGAACGAGAACAGGGGCTGTTGTGCCGGAACACCAAATTGATCATTCTCGCCATTCTGGGATAATGTTATTTTATCACAATTACACGCCACCAAATTTTTTAGTGCTGGCCATTCCGAAGTATGCATTCCAGGGTATAAACATCTAAGTTCTGGTAGACCGTCGAGTTTCAGAGTGGTCACCCGTGGAAAGACAAAATAAGCGGTCACTTGATCTGTTCTGTCTTCAGAAATGATTTCTTGTAAACTGTTACATAACCGCATCTCCAGGTGTTGGAGTTGCTCAAGGCTTTGGATCGTAGAAGCTGAAAATATGTATTTTAATTTGTCACAGCCCCACACTATCAATCGTGTCAAACTTTGAAAGCAAGGAACCATGGCCGGAAGTTGATTGTAATGCCAAATCTCGTCGACATTAATAGCATTCAGCTCCAAAGCCTCCAAATTTGACAACACTACCTAAAGATAATTTTGTCTTTAGATCCAATATCCATATAAGAAGTGCTTATTGAGAGCTTAATTAGTAAGTGTATGAGATTTTTTTTTTCATTTTCTTTTTCTAAATAATTTAATTTTTTTTGCACATATAGCATCGAATGCAAGTGCATGATAGAATAAAAAAAAAAAATGCAATATCCATATGAAAAGCACTTGTGTGGGCCAATTTGGTATTACGGTTGCTGATTAAATAAGTTGCTTTTGTTGTACGGATGCAATAAGTAGTTGATTAAAAAAGCAGCTAGGTGTTGGTGAACTATGTTGTTGCAATTGATATGAGTTTGAAAGTAGTGTACATGCGTTTGGTAAATTTTATTATAAACTTGTTATTTTATCGTATAATGACCAAAATAGACATAAGTTTAAATTACCTTTTATTTTTTTGAAGTATGTTTAATAATGTTTAGATATGTCATTTTCTTTTTAAAACGCGTAAATTATATTAAGTGAAAAAACTTAATAATTTGTTACATAAAATATGATAAAAATTTATACTAGTATATAATCCAAATAAAATAAAAAAGTAATATGTATTACTTTCAAATCAAACTTGTTGCAATAAACACCATGACTATAGAAAAAATATAAATAGATTGAATGTTAAAAGCTATGGTTGTGAAATTGATTTTTAAAGTTATGATTAATTTTCATGTATAGTTAAAAAAAAATTATATAATTATATGAAAGTCTTTTAAAATCTTATTAGAGAAAATGTAAGTATAATATAAAAAAATATGAACTTACTAGATCAAAACTTTGATATTAGACAGAATATATAGTAGTTGTGGTGGTAATATGTATCTAATGACTTATATATTAGAGTGTATGGAAATATATGACATAATTATCTTTGTTAAAATATTAATAAGGTTATAATAGAAACTTTAAAAAGATGTAGTTGCTTATTTAATAAGTTGCTTATGAAAAACAACCCTCTACCTGCTTTGAAAAACTACTATCAAAATAGAAAAAATTATAAAATAACTAATTTTTACAAAATTTACCAAATACTATTTTTGTCACAGATTATGAAATAGACAATTTATTGATTTTTAACCTCAATCCCAAACGGGGCCACAATATACACATGGAAGCACTTATTGAGAGCTTAATTTGTGATTGCATGAGAATTTTTTTTATTTTCTTTTCCTAAATGATTTAATTTTTTTGCACATATTTCATCAAATGCGAGTGCATGATAGAATAAAAGGAAAAAAGAAAAAAGAAAAAAGAATGCATTAGCCTACGCACCTTCTCGTTGAAAAGCAGAGTTGAAGTATCCGAACGGATCACGTTGGAACTAGCTGTCAATTCCTCTTGCGACTCTTGTCTGTTTGGTGATGCGGAAGGAGTCTTCACTTCACGGCAAAACCTTGTAACCTTTGGAAGCTTTCCCAGAGTCAAAGATCTTAATTGACCAAACTCTATCTTCTCATCCACATCAACATCAGCTTCTCCTCCAGTTGCAAAAATCTCTTCCATGCTGCTGCAATTGATAACTGCAATCCTCTCAAGTCTTGGAAGGCATTTTGTACTACTAGAGAGCCAGAAGATATTACTCAACTCATCACAATTTTCCACTTTTATGGTTTTGAGTTCATTGAAGGACTCTATTTTGAGTCGATCAATACATATCCTCTCCATATTGATCAAATTGTGAAGATTAAGAGACTCCAAAAGAGGAAAGGCGACACAAGGTTCTCTCTCCATTGAATCGACGATACACAGGATGTCTGGATTATTTTGAACATGGAGATGCTTCAATTGTGAAAAGCCCTCAGTGTCCAATTCTAAAACAACATTCTTGATTCCTCGCAACTTCTCCAAACATAAGTATTCAACGTTATTGATGCCCTGCAACTTCTTGAAGCAAATGGCCATAGAATCAAGCTTGAGCTTCAATGTTCTTAAACTCTCATGATTACTGATCATAAAGTGCGGCCGACTTTCAAACCAGTCGTTCCCAATAACCTTGGTAGAGTCGAATGATCCATCTCCTATTGATATATCAAACCTTTCCAGCTTTTTGGTAAAAAAGCCATCTGGTATAATGCTATCATTTTTAACATCTATTTCTAAGGTGGTCAGTCGCTGCAAATGCATCAATTCATCGAGGCTGGCGTTACTTCTTTCACTATTGGCTTTTCTCACTTCCCATTCAATAGAGCAGTTACCCATATACAGTTCTTCCAATCGATTGAAGCTTGATAAGATATTGGGCCCAATAAATTTCAGTTGCAAGCAATCTGTTAAATCTAGCATCCTTAACTTAGTCAGTTGACCTAGTTCGTCAGGCAACCGTACAATATCAGAATTTAAAAAGCTAAGGATTTCTAGATTCTTCAACTTTCCAATTATGGCTATGTCTCCCAACATGCTTTGATCAAGACACAGTGTTTGAAGATTTGCTAGAAGACCGATTGAAGATGGCAATGAAAATAATCGCACTCTTGTCAAATCTACGACTCGAAGCTTTTTCATCCCTTTGAAAAAGTTGTCAGGAATATTGACCTCGGCAAAAGTGATTTTGGGATCAATATGTAAAAATTCAAGCTGCGGACATTCAAATTCCTCGGAAACTTCATGAATGCTACTATTTAGTAAAGAGATTGCATTGCATTTTTTAAGCGCATCCTCATCTGGCCACTGCCACACAGCCTCATTTCTCACCAAGAAAACGTGTTGGTCTCGACATGCAATTGATATGGCAACATCGCAGACAACATCATGCATAGAAAAATGTTCATTACTATCACGCTCAAGCAACAAACAACAGTCTCTAAGTTCATGGAGCAATGCATATAATTTGTTTCGTGCACCTACCATCCTGTTGACTCCTTGAAATATGCCCAAACCCATAGAGTATTTAAACAAGTCACTGAACCAAAAACTGTTACCCATTAGACTACAGAGCAGAAAAATTTTCTTGAGTTGCTCACCTTTTAGATACTTGAAACTCAGCTCAATACTTGAATAAGTCTCTGCAGGCACACCTTCGAAGTTTACCATTGAAGGCGTTTGGAGTTCTCGCAAGGCATTCTTCCATTCATGCAGACTCTTGTTTCTCAGTGCCCTTGCCACTGTAGTCAAGGCAATGGGCAAACCTCCACATGCCTGGGCTACATTAATTGCTATAGACTTGAACTTCCAATTGTCAACATCATCACCATTCATTATCTTAAACAATCTCCAAGCTTCTTCTTCATTTAGATTGCCAATCAAGAAGTTATCTTTGGAGCCCATACTTAATAGTACATTATTATCTCTTGCTGTGAGCAATAGTCTACATCCTTTATGATCATTTCCAAAAGGAATTCCAATCGTCTCCAAATCAAGATGTTTCCAGATATTATCTAGAATCACAAGAATCTTATTCTCATTCTTCAATCGTTCATACAGCCTGCTGGCTCTTCTATATTCGGCTTCATCGGAAAACTCCAGACCTAACTTCTCTGCAATTTCCCCTTGAGTTTTCTTTATGTCTGGAGTTTGTGAAACCTCTGAAAAAACCACCCGATCAAAGAGCTTGTCTTCCCTGGCTTGCCTAGCAAACTCCTTCACCAGTGTCGTCTTTCCAATGCCGCCCATGCCGTATACCCCGATAATGCTGACATTCGCCTCAGTCAATGCATTTTTTATGGACTGCAAAGTAGAAAGTCTTGATTCGAAGGCCTCGTAACCATTCCTAGACTTAAGCCATATCTCCTCCGGAATGGTACGGTGGGAAACGATATCAAACTTCTTAACTTCTTCTCCAAGTTCAACGAGGGCCTTCACCTCTGTCTCTGCTTTCTTGCTAAGCTGATAGCGGGTCTTCAAATTAGGACACAAGCCCTTGAGACAGCGCTTATTCGTTGACTCCTCATCTTCAATGAATTTGGCTGCCCGGTCAATGATGCCGTTCGCACTTACCAGCCACTTCTCAACCTTCTCTTCAATCTCTTCCCCTTTTTCTTTCGCCTCTGAAACTCTGCGCTGAATGCTTGTACGTTCAACCTTCAACTTTTCCATTTCCGCCTTGATATTCTCAAAGTTGGCATTGTAGTTCCGCTTACGCAAATAAACAAGTTGGCGTTCAGTTGGAGGAGCCAAGCATTTTACAAGTTCCAAAACGAGAGTGACAATGATTTCCAGCATCTTGAATCCTGACAACAATGCAGAAGTCAAGAAGGCCAAAGGACAGTAAAAACAGAGAGAAAACCATACGACCAGCAGCTATGGAGCTAAAAATAAATAACAAACTAACAGAAGCAAAGTGTTTTTCGAATGAGAAGAAGGAAACAAGAAAAGGGTTTCTCTTTTAGATTAAGAATAAATGTAAAGAGCTAAAAAAGCTGATGGTTACAGAATAAGAAATGATTAAGAGAGTGGGGGAGCTAATAAGACTGTGGAGTGAGCAAACGTAAATAAATTTTTCTTAACCTTTTGTCACACGTGTATGCCAAATAATATAATTAATTTTATATTTTTATTCAATAACTATTAATTATACTTTTTTAAAATTATTAAAAAGAATAATTAAGTACTGAATCCAAATCCTATCCTAAATGGTTAGATAAAAATAAGGGAATTTAAAGAGTAATGGTAGATTAATGAGAAGTGATTGATTAATTTATGATGCCAGATCTGGTTTCCATGTTTGTAATTTAAGTGTATCAGTACGAGGTAAACCGACTCTTTGTCTGAGTCAGGCAAATAGAAAGAGAAATTACCAAAACAAGAACCAGCAACTTTTACACACACATGAGCTACTAATGTATTGAGATTACGCAAAGTAATATAAAACCTTAAAACTAGTATAATAAATTTATCATCCAGTTGCAGCCTTCTTATTCAACAATTACAGCATTATCTTGAGCTCTGTGTTTCTTTTTTTAAATTATTCAAAAAATCTGTCATTAGTTTTTCAATGATAAAAATTATATTTTTGTCTCATATAATATAAAATTTAAAAAAATCAAACATATATTAAAGGTCCGTTTGGAATTATTTTTAGAGGCTCAAAAATAATTTTAAAAAGTTAAATATTAATTTTGGTATTTAGTAAAAATTTTAGAAATCACCTTTGGTAATATCATCCATTCTACAGCAAAATTTTGAAAGCAAATAGTTTTTCAAAATTTGATTTTGATAATCAATTTTATACTTAATACAATTCCATATGCATCCTTATATATATTAATTATCCTTATTAATTAGAAAATAAAATTATTAACTTTAAAGATATTTTCAACAATTACATTGAGAAAACAAACTAAAAATAAAATTAATAATATAAAATATTTATTTTAGTAATCAATTATTATATATACAAGATAAAAAAATATTTTATATACATATTTATAAATGTGTAAATAAATTTTATTTAACATTATATTCAATTCAATCATTTAAATTGTCAATAAGACTTCTAAAAATAAAATTTCCTAAATGTTTAACTAATTCTCTTCATAGTGATTATTTCCAAACATAACTACGAAAAATTACTATAACAGATACAACATTACCAAAAAAATATTGAGGTAGATTTTAATTAGGTAATTGACTTAATTATGAATCAATTTATTATTTCCATATGTGCCATCATTATCAAAACCAGCTCGATAATGAGATCACTCTTTTTCTTAAATAAAAATATTCGTGCCAAACAATTGTTGCAAAATTTCAAATATAAATTACTAACAACAAAATTTTCTAAAATCATAACAATAATTTATGTTTTGAATACATGAAACTAAACCACATTGAAAGTTGTCGAACTGCAGTGACGGATTCGGTTTCATGTTTCACCCTCAATAACTTAATTTTCATATCTAAAAAATTATCCATATTATTAACAATATCATCACCAACCATAATCTACCTGAACATAAACCAAACATAACACGTGCATATAAGTATATACATACTGAATTAGGAAAACAATGAAGGCTACACGTATCCGGCTCTACAATTCCTTGTCGGTACCCTTGTGCTTCTAAAATAATCCACCAATTATAAAAATTAACTTAGGAGCAAGTTTAATTTTTTTTTTCTAAAAAAGGTGGAAAACTTAACTATAAATTAAGTATACAAGTCTCTAAATTAACTTCGTTCCCATGAAATTCAGCATAAATAGAGATAGAATTATAGAAATCTTACTACCTTTTATGAGAAATCCAACTTATATATTTGAGACCTCTCTCTCTAAACACGCGCTTCCTCTCTGTGTACACTTTCCACCTTTAAATTCTCCTTCGTTAGGTCTACCCAAAGGAAAATAAGTGCAAAGAGAAACCGACTTGATTACTTTTATGGCCAATTAATGTATGACAGATCTGGCCGGTTTCGATCTCCGTAAGCGTATCAAAACGAGGTGGGCAACTCCTTGTCGAGTCAGTCAAATATAAAAGACAAATTACTAAAGCAAGCAGAGCCAATAAAGTCTTTTCCAATTAAACAATCATCAAGGGATAACCTTCTTTTTCATTCAATTAAAATAAGGAGTGCAGAACAACTGTCAAGAGATCATCATTGTTTATGGAGCGAAAGATATTTTCGATTAAAATAGTTGAGCGTGAGCAATTGCCAGAATTCGTATAAATTGTTGGACCTGTCTATGTGCAGACTCTATAACAAATATCTCCCACCATCCCACCGTCCGATTTTCTATTGTTTAATTTCTCACTCCACATCTCCAACCACATCCAACGGCTGATGTTGCAGCCTGTAACTTACAGATTCTGTAAGCTAGCCAAGTCCTAAATTGTTGTAGGGTTATTATTATTTTACTACTTCAGAAATTGCTAAATATCAAATGACTATAAGAAATATTGTCTCTTATCGTTTTTTTATATCTTTTATAAAAATATCATTTTATTCTTTTCCGATTCTGATTGTTAGTTGACCATTAGTTGACCGTTAGTTGACTAACACAATACCAATTTTACCCTTCATGATTAAAAAAAATAATAAAATAAATTTATAATTCATATATCATAATTCTAACAAAAAAAATAATGTTGGTATTTTATATCTATTTTAATAAATATATTATAAATTTATTTTATAAATAACCTTTAAATATTTTTTTTAATCATAAAGGGTGAAATTGGTATTTTGTTAGTCAACTAACTGGTCAACTAACGGTCAACTAACAGTTGTAACGGAAAAATAGTAAAATGATATTTTTATAAAGATATAGTAGTAAAATCATAGGAGATAATATTTCTTGTAGTCATTTGATATTTGATAATTTCTGAAGTAGTAAAATAATAATAACTCATTGTTCTAAGGTTTATTATAATTAACAAGTGGAATGGCCAATGGATGAAGAACCACCGTAATTTCGTTTATGAATTCAAAATGCTAAAGAAACTGGACACCAATGCTAGACGTGAGTCTGCGGCCCTTGCCTCAGTGTCTTTCAGGCGTTACTCGGGGTAGTTGATATACTGCGGCCCCTTTATCAATTAATAATCGAAATATATTAAAATATGAATGGATGGGAATGGAATGCGTTGGGTTCAAAATATGGGATGACAATCAAACTAATTTATTTATGTAAATTGAAAAATTAGAATAAGAATAAATTATATTATTATTGATGTATTTATTTTATTTTAAAATTACGATGAGTTGTTACAAGTTACTAATATGCCTTTGATTTTTTATTATAATTATTATTATTTATTATGACACTTGTCATATAATAATTATAATAATAATTGTAACAATTAATATTGAAAAAATTTTATTGTTAATAATAAATAGACAATTATCCACCGACCATATGATTCTTTGGACGTTTTAAAAAATACATAAACTTTTTTCTTTGCAGAAATCCACCTGAAATTTACTAAGTGTTTCAATTGTTCACTGTCGTCTTAATTCTGTTAGAATTTTGTTAACGTCATAAGAATAAAATTATCATTTTACCTTAATATCCAAAGAGGATGTCTTTCAAACACAAAAAGAATAAAAAATTATCCGTCGACTATCTGATCTTTAAACCTTTATAAAAAATATTAAAAGAATCTACGAACATTTTTTTTTTAACAATCCATATGATTTTTTTTAACAATCCATATGATATTTATGAAGTGCATTAGTGCTCCACTACTATCATAACCCTTTGAAAATATCGCTTAAACACGAGAACCTATTGCCTAAAATTATTTTTCAAGCAAATGTAACAATAGATTTGGTTTTGATCTTCATGACTTTTAAGTGTACAAGAACAAGATGTACGACACTTTGTCGAGTTGAAGAATTAAGATAAATCAATTACAAATCCAGAACAAACTTACGGGTGACATTTTATTATTAAGCAAACTATAATTCCAGTAATAGGCTCATTTTCAATTAAATTAGAGAAAATATGGACATTCCAAATTTTTTATGTCAAATTTAATCCTAGATGACGTGTCACTAATTGAGTACTTGATAATTCTTTTAAGATCTAAGTGAATTAATATAATATCTCTCTAACTAATTGATCAATATCATATTATTTGAGATAATTTTTTTTATCTCAAATCCCAACAAAGAAAACAGGACAAACTAAAATATTTTTAGAAACGTAAAATAACCAAAAAAAAAACTTTTCTTTTTTCTCTTATTTTTCACTGTTAAGCTTCAAAATGAACAACTTTATTCTACCATCTCTCAAATAATAATAATAACAACAATGTCATCATCATGAATAATAATAATATATTAACTTTGTAGGATGGGGCTCTCACAAATCTACAAGACACAAAATGTGCTTGACCCCATTGTTGTTATTATAATTTCAAAATCATCTGTATTATATACTATTAGGGAATATGACATAGCAAAATTGATGGTACATATGTTGCAATATACTTGTTCATGTGGCGGCACATTGACGTAAAGCACAAGCAGAACAACAAACATGTAACGGGAGAGCTCTCATTATGTAGATTTTCAATAGAAGTAATGCAAATTTCACAAGGGCAATGGCCTTATTTCGAATGCTGCACCTGAGGAATGACTTGAATCTTCTATAGAACTCAGGCATTCTGTAATCATAGAGTATAGCATTTCAACAAAAATATTATATATGTCGTTCCTCTATATATTTTTTTGGGTACACATACATAAATATTAGTTTGGGCACATTTCTCACGATAAAGCCTGCCCAATCTAGCGTTTTCATAAGTAGGATTTTTCATTTACATGTTTTTTGCATTGGTTAATTATCATAAACCTCCACTGAGATTTAGCATATTCTTAGTTTGATAGATTGTATTCGCCTATTCTCAAATACCTTCCCAAACATTAGTTTATCGTTGCGTATAAAGTAAGTTGGTGAGGATAAAATCGTAAAAATACCCACTAATGATAAAAAAAATTTAAGTAAACTTGAAATTTTCAAGTTGTGTTATGAAATTGGTGTCAACTTTGTAAATGTCCATTGGGTAAAGAACTGAAGCAAGCTTTACTGTTAGAGTGCAATTTATGCACTAGTTTTGCATGGTTTACTTCCTTTAATATCGATGTTTTGCACTTAATAGTAGTGATTTACTTGTGTTTTATTTTTGTAGGTGTAATTCTATTGATTGGTGCTAAAATTGAGCTACAAGATGATGTTTGAAGATGATTGATTTCCTGGAGAAATTATTAGCGTCAGAAGAACTTTGTTGATAAGGCGTGGGCGCGTGCTGTCAACTAAAGACTTGCAGTTTTTATTTTAACGTGTTTTATCTTTTTGGTTATTTTTGTAATTTTGAAATTAATATTTATTTTTATTTTAGATATTAGTATTTTATTTTAAAGAGAACTCTAGATAGAAGAAGAGAAGCAGAGAAGACAATGAGAGAAAAAAAAACCCTAGATCTAAATTTTTTTCTTCTCTCTATGAAGAACTAAATCCATTATTATGGTTGAAGGTTAATAAAGCTTTGATTCATCATTACTGTGAGATCTTTCTTATGCTTTAATTGTTTTATTGCTTTTTGGGTATTTGTTTATTCTCTAAATTAATGTCATGATTATGTTTGTTAATTAGATAATTGGCTCCTATTTAATTATCAACTTAATCTATTGTCAATTAAAAGATTCATCGTGTGAAGATTTTAATGTTTGTGACAAATAGCATAGCAGTGCGTTGTGTTTTGAGAATAAACAATCTAATTTAAATGAATCATCGTTTGTGTTGATTAGGATTTGGGTCTCTCTGTTTCTTCAGGTTGTCAATTGATTAAATCCTATGATCGTATCTAGGGTTGTCTATTGATTAGGGAAATAACCAATGGTCGTACCTTGATTATCGACTAGTTAAGGAGAGATTGGCTATTAGAGGGTCTCAGTAGGTATAACCTGTCTATTCATAAGCAGTAATGATTTATATTTGGATCAATGATTAGTAGTCGAATCAAGCTGAGTTAATTCCTTCAACCAGAGCTTTTCCCAATTTGAATTACAATTTTAATTTGCATTCTTGTTATTTTAATTTGAGTTTTATTTATTGTCAACAATCCCCCCATTTTACATTTTACATTTTAAAAGGATTTAAATAATTACCGATCTCTGTGGACACGATCCTGTTCAATCACTATACACAATTTATTTAGAGTAGATTTTTATTTTTGCTGGCTTCGACAATCATCAAATTTTGGCACCGTTGCCGGGGATTGTAGTCTTTTATTTAATCCTTTTTTACGTTTTACTTGGTGTATGGTTCGTTCTTCTCGTACAGGTACACTTTCGTTTGATCCTGAAATTGAGAAGACAGCTCGCCAGCTGAGACAACAGACAAAGCGAGCTAAGCAATGATCCTCGTCGCCTTTACTTTCTGAAATGGATACGGTGCCTGATTTGGTTGAATCATCTAGCGATTCAGAAGAACAAGTGATGGATAGAGCTGCACTTGTAGAAAGAACTCTTAGAGAGTTAGCTGAACTAGATTTGAATCAGCAACCACTCTGCATTTAATATGTAGAGTTGGAGGTAAATTTTGAATTAAAGTCTGGTCTTATTCATTTATTACCCAAGTTTTATGGTTTTGCAAGTGAAGATCCTCATAAACATCTCAAGGAGTTTCATGTTGTGTTTTCAAGTATGAGGCCACAAGGCGTAACTGAAGAGCAGATTAAGCTGCGTGCTTTTCCTTTCTCGTTAGATGGGCTAGCTAAAGACTTGTTGTACTACTTGCCTCCTGGATCGATTACAACGTGAAATGGTTTGAAAAAGCAGTTTCTCAAGCAATACTTTCCTGCTTCAAGAGCTGCCAACATCAGAAAAGACATTTGTGGGATAAGACAACTTCCTGGGGAGACTTTGTACGAGTATTGGGAGCGATTCAAATAATTGTGTGCCAGTTGTCCTCAACATCAGATATCTGATCAACTTCTTATCCAATACTTTTACGAAGGACTACCATTGATGGATAGGAGTATTAGATGCTGCTAGTGGAGGTGTGTTGGTGAACAAGACCCGTACCCAAGCAAGGGAGTTGATCTCAAATATGGCTACCAATGCACAACAGTTTGGCCGTAGGCAAGATCTCACTTCAAGGAAGGTGAATGAGGTAAATATTTCTTCTATTGATCAGCGTTTAGATAAACTTACTTCTCTTGTAGAAAAGTTTGTTGTAGATAATCTGCAACAGGTGAAGACTTGTGGCATTTGTTCCAATATGGGTCATTCAACTAATATGTGTCCAACACTTCAAGAAAAACCCGTTGAACAAGCCAATGCAGTTGGAGGATTTCTAGGCATACCTCAAAGGAGGTATGATCCTTGTGCACAAACATATAATCCGGGATGGAAGGATCATCCCAACTTCAGCTATGGGGTTAGGCCGTCAGCATTCCCACAACAATACCCACCAAGACAACCAGCCCCTCCACAGTCAAACTCCAAGTCAGGTATATCTCTTGAAGAAATTGTTAAATCACTTGCAACTAACACTCAACAATTTCAACAGGCAACAACAACAAGCATTCAGAATTTGGAGAACCAAGTGAGTCAATTGGCGACTACAGTGAGCCGTCTGGAGTCTCAAGTATCGAGGAGATTGCCTTCACAATCTGAGGTGAATCCAAAGCAAAATGTTAGTGCTGTCATCCTTAGAAGTGGGAAAGAGTTGCAAGAGCCTAGTAGGAAGGTGACAAAGCATGTAGAAGATGAGCTTGAGAAGGATGAATTGATGCCTAAATCTCAAGATGCGCAACCCACCAGAGCGAAACCCCTACCTGTGGTGATACCTCCTCATTTTCCAAGCCGGTTTGCAAAATCCAAGAAGGAGGAACAAGAGAAAGACATCCTTGAGACATTTCGCAAGGTTGAGGTAAATATTCCTTTATTAGATTCTATAAAACAAATACCTCGATATGCTAAATTCCTTAAGGAACTGTGCACCTCCAAGAGAAAATTAAGAGGAGATGAAAAAGTTTACATGAGGGAGAATGTTTCAGCAGTTCTCTAAAAGAAACTACCTCCTAAGTGCAAGGATCCAGGTATGTTTACTATCCCTTGTAAAATTAGTAGTGTTAGAGTTGAGAATGCTATGTTAGATCCAGGAGCTTCTATTAATGTCATGTCACATTCCATTTATTCATCTTTGAATGTTGGTCCATTAAAAGAAACTGGTGAGATAATTCAACTAGCTGATAGGTCTAATGCATATCTTGATGGGATATTAGAAGATGTCTTAGTCCAAGTTAATGAGTTGGTTTTTCCTACTGATTTTTATGTACTTGATATAGAAGAGGATAACTCCTCTAATTCTGTCCCCATTTTGCTAGGAAGACCTTTTCTTAAGACTGCTAGGACTAAAATGGATGTATATAAAGGGACTCTCACTATGGAGTTTGATGGAGAGATTATAGAGTTCAATATGAATGATGCCATGAAATATCCTAATGAAGAACATTCGGTATTTTCTATGGATGTTATTAACCATATAGTGCAGGAAGTTTTTTATGTTGAAGATTCATTGGTAGCCTCTTTAAATAACAGTTTGGGCCTTAAAGGATTGCAAAAGGATGAACATGAGTTTGTTTTAAATCCTGTATTGCAAGAGTTGGAGGAGATTAGAAACGAATCGCATGAGAGTTCGAGATTTTACAAGGAAAAAACGAAGACATTTCATGACAGAATGATTTTAAGAAAAGAGTTTTTTGTCGGTCAAAAAGTTCTTCTTTTTCATTCTAAGCTTAAACTTTTTCCTAGTAAATTACGTTCTCATTGGGTAGGACCTTTTATTGTTACTAATGTTTTTCCTCATGGTGCAGTTTAGATTCGGAGTCCGACCTCTGACAAAGTTTTTAAGGTTAATGGTCATCGCTTAAAACCTTTTTATGAAGGTTTTTCGGTGAATATTATAGAGGATGTAGCTCTCGAGAGTCCCCTTTATGGAGATTGATGCATGAATATGTTTAGCCAAAGACATAAAACAAAGGCGCTTGTTGGGAGGCAACCCAAATAATTTATTTATTTTGACTTTTGTTATATCTTTCGTTTTTAATTTTGATTCAGATTGTTTAAATAATTTTTTCGCTTATTTTGGCCAGAAGAAAATTTTTGATTAGGCGTGCCCACGTTTTAACTAATAAATACTTTTTTGATTTTATAAAATGATTGTAAGACTTGCCCATATGCTTAATAAAAAAGTATTTTTGTAAATTTTTTTTTGTCTCAAGTGTCTCTTTTAGTTTTTAGTTTACAACAAAAAAATGAAAAAAAAGAATTTTTTTATTTAAAAAAACGAAAAAAAAGAATTTTTTTATTTTTTATTTTTATTTAAAAAAACGAAAAAAAAAGAATTTTTTTATTTTTTATTATTTATTTTATTTGAAAAAAAATCGAAAAAAAAAGTATTTTAATTTTACTTTTAATTTTTTTTTAAAAAAAACAAAACAAATTTGTTTTCACTGTTCCGTTGCATCCTCTCGCCAAAAAACCTAAAGCCGCGTTTTCCTCACAGCAGCCGTGTCTCTCTCACCAGCGTCTCCATCCCGTGTGTCTCCAGCAGCCATCTCCTCATCCCAGCTGCATCCTCTTAGCAACCCGCGCGCTGCATTTCGAATCTCCTCATCACAGCGTGCGTCACCAGCCCACCAAGCAGCCGCGCTTCTATCTTCCTCACTCCAGCGCGCCAGCTGCAATCGCGCGCAACCCGGGCGTCTGAATCATCAGTCCAGCCTCTCCCTCAACCAGCAAACAGCTGCAGCAACCAGCGTCTGCAGCACTCCAGCCGTACCAGACCAGCAACCAGCAACCGCGTCTCCTCATCACAGCTGCGCGACTCCAGGCCACCAGTCCAGCGATCACAGTTGCGTCTGCACCAGCCCAGCAAACAGTTTCCAGTGCACCAGTCCAGCGTGCGCGACCAGCAGCCGCGTTTCCCACATCTCCAGCACCAGCGTCACAAGCATTCTCTCACTGTCGCGAGTTTCCAGCGTCACAAGCATCCTCTCACGAGTAACCAACCCGCGTCTCCAATTGCAACGCAGCAACTAGCGTCTGTAGCAAACCAGCCCACCAGTCCAGCGCACGTGAACCAGCAGCAGTGCACTCGCAAATCACAATGCCAAAGAGGAAAGCATCAACTTCCAAACCATCAACGTCTAAAAAGAAACCCGTCGCAAAGAAATCCAAGACAGCCGCCCCACTACGGTTCCATGGAACACAGTTTCAAATTCACACCAAGCCGTGAGACAAAGATCGAAACATGGAAAAGGCATGAGTATTTGGCCACTTGCTGAATCCAATCTCGGAGGGTACCTCACATTCACAACTCAACAAGAGAAGGAAAGATACAAAGATATTTCCAAGTGAAAAATACTTCCAGCTAAGTATATTCATTACCCGACTCTTGAAAAATTGAATGTTAAGGATAATTTTAATTCTTTGATAGATAAGATTGGTTTGCGTCAATTTTTTGATGTTGATTGTTTAGGTTATGTTGAGTTGATTAGGGAGTTCTATGCCACTTTTTAATTTAATATACCGAATGATTTTACTTTACATACTCCGAATGTTATAAAGTTTAGGTTAATGGGACAAAATTTTTCACAATCTATCACAGATTTTAACTTAGCTTTAGGATTCATTGATGATGATTATTCTTCTAGTGATGCATATGTAGGGACAACTTGTGACTTTAGCGAAAATTTTGAGCCTTATGGTCTTTGGCGTAATTTATCTTCTGATCACCATGCCTATAACCCGAGTAAATCAAAGAGCTCTTTCTTACGTGATCCTGTTTTGAAATGTGTGCATCGGTTCTCAACATATAATTTTTTAGGAAAGAAGGATCACTCGGGAGTTTTCTCTAAAACTGAATTTTATTTTATCTGGTGCATGTTAAATGATGTGAGGCCTAATCTAGGTTTTTGGTTAGCAGATCAATTTTAGAGTGTGCTTAAACGGTATAGGACTTTATTTCTTGGTCCATAAATTACTCTGTTAGCTATAAACTTATGTGTGCTTGATCCTGACAATCATGATTTACATCCTGCTTGCAAAAAGGAACTTTTGGATATGCTTTGTTTGAAAGAACAGGTGTGGTTGAATTCAAGGAGGGGAGATTTCAGTTTACTGAACCAGGACCCACTCAACTTCAAAAGAAGCTTTATGCTAGGAGTGGTGCTACCTCTAATGACGAGTTTGACGACGAAACTGTTGCCCCACCAACTATTTCTTCTACATTTGCACCACCTTTGAGCATTCAGTTAGAGAAAATGGAGCACAAGCTGAACAAGATGGAACAGAATTTGGCAGCATACTTCGAGAGTGTGGGATTTATCCCACTATTTCCGCCAAGCCCATAGACGTTATGTGGATCAAAGCTCACAATTCAAGGAAGTTTTTCCTTTAATCTTTTATCCTTACCCTTTATTTCTTTATGTGAGCTTTGATTATCATACATTGGGGACAATGTAAGTTCTTGGTGTGGGGGAGGGATTGTTGCAATATTGATGTCTGGAAGTAATATTTTCACTCTTGGTATGTCTGGAAGTATTATTTTCACTCTGCTCATCCTTAAATGATTTTGGAGCTAGTATACTTCATATATTATTCTTAATTTTTTCAATTCTATTCTTTCTCACTACTCTTTTCCCATCTATCTCAAATTATTTACATATATTTTTATTTTATTACACTCTTTCATTTTTTTTCCACACTCACATTTTATCTTTCACTTTTTATATTACTACATACATCTTTCTCGCTTCTTATCCTTTTTTACCTCTCCTTTTATATATCACTCATACTTTCTTCTCATTCTACACCACTATTGATGGTTGATTCATTTGAAGAATGTACATGATTTGATGGCAAATTTACCAACTTTGTGAGGATTTGAACCTATGAGCAACCACTTTGCTCTAATTGTTTTTGTTGTGTGAATATCAATCTTAGTTTGTTTATTCTAGAACTTGCTTTGTTATGCATGTTGAAGCCGCATTACGGGATTTTATGCATTAAAATGATAAGGGCAAACCACTTTCCATTTTTCTATTTTCGTATTTTTCTTCTTTTTCTCCACCCGAAGACCTTTATTTGTTACCTTTGTTTGAGCCTTAACCATTATCTTCACTTGTTTTACCCATCTACTTACCCATTTTCCTTCTCTTTGAGCTTCAATTTAAGGAGATTTTGGACTCATTGTTTGGATATATTTTATATATATTCTGTTGCTTTTGCTGCCTTGAATTAAAGTTTCTCAATCAGATCAACAAGCATTATACTTGAATTAAATTGTGCAAGGTTCATTTCTTTTGTTTGATTCATCAAAAAAAAAAGAGATAAGAAAAGAAAAAAAAAGTTTTTTTCATTCTTGGCGACTTGAGTAGAAATAAGCATTTTGATATCATAAGGTTCATCCAATGGGTTCATTCTTCTCATTTTGACCTCTTTTTCTTTCATAGACCTATCTTTTTCATTTAACCCATTTAACCTCGTTACAACCTTTCTAAGACCCTTAGATTTTTGCATTCAATTCATGTTTTGTGGAATGAGATGTGATATATGAGCAAGCTTATGGTAATAGCATTCTTTGATTTGATTTGAGTGCATAAATGATACCCTAAACACTTTGAGTGCAAGGAGTGAAGTCAATGAGAGGGCTATTAAATCTTGTTACACTTGAATTTTGAATGGATTTTCTTGGTGGTTGAATGTTTTTATACTAGCTTATGAAATCCTATGCTTTAAAATCCTTGTCTCTCGAATGTTGATTGACTTAAATTCTTGAGGTATGCTTGCTTAAGATTGTTTTTGGATGAGTTGAGATGAGAATTGAGTGGAGATTTGGGATTAGTCTTGAGTTATATGCTTGAGGACAAGCATTATCTTGGTGTGGGGGAATTTGTTAGAGTACAATTTATGCACTAGTTTTGCATTGTTTACTTCCTTTAATATCGATGTTTTGCACTTAATAATAGTGATTTACTTGTGTTTTATTTTTGTAAGTGCAATTCTATTGATTGGTGCTAAAATTGAGCTACAAGATGATGTTTGAAGATGATTGATTTCCTGGAGAAATTATGAGCGTCAGAAGAACTTTGTTGATAAGGCGTGGGCGCGTGCTGTCAACTAAGGACTTGCAGTTTTTATTTTAACGTGTTTTATCTTTTTGGTTATTTTTGTAATTTTGAATTTAATATTTATTTTTATTTTAGATATTAGTATTTTATTTTAAAGAGAACTCTAGATAGAAGAAGAGAATGAGAGAAGACAAGGAGAGAAAAAAAGAAACCCTAGATCTAAATTTTTCTCTTCTCTCTATGAAGAACTAAATCCATTATTCTGGTTGAAGGTTAATAAAGTTTTGATTCATCATTACTGTGAGATCATTCTTATGCTTTAATTCTTTTATTGCTTTTTGGGTATTTGTTTATTCTCTAAATTAATGTCATGATTATGTTTGTTAATTAGATAATTGGCCCCTATTTAATTATCAACTTAATCTATTGTCAATTAAAAGATTAATCGTATAAAGATTTTAATGTTTGTGACAAATAGCATAGCAGTGCGTTGTGTTATGAGAATAAACAATCTAATTTAAATGAATCATCGTATGTGTTGATTAGGATTTGGGTCTCTCTGTTTCTTCAGGTTGTCAATTGATTAAATCTTATGATCGTATCTAGGGTTGTTTATTGATTAGGAAAATAACCAATGGTCATACCTTGATTATCGACTAGTTAAGGAGAGATTGGCTATTAGAGGGTCTCAGTAGGTATAACCTGTCTATTCATAAGCAGTAATGATTTATATTTGGATCAATGATCAGTAGTCGAATCAAGCTGAATTAATTCCTTCAACCAGAGCTTTTCCCAATTTGAATTACAATTTTAATTTGCATTCTTGTTATTTTAATTTGAGTTTTATTTATTGTCAACAATCCCCCCATTTTACATTTTACATTTTAAAAAGATTTAAATAATTACCGATCTCTGTGGACACGACCTTGCTCAATCATTATACACAATTTATTTAGAGTAGGCTTTTATTTTTGCTGGCTTCGACAATCATCATTTACCCAACACACATAAGCAAGCTTTACGCGGCACACATTAACACCGACATAAAAAGAAAAGGAAAAGTGGTCATCTCTTTCCTCTATTCGAATTGAAGCCATGAAACGCAACATCCCTTGCATCTTTTCTCTAATGCTTTGATTAAAAAACTTGCTTACGAATAGGAGACCATGACACTGAATCCGGAGACGGCAACACCAGAGAAGACTGATTCACGCCGGCGATGCGGAAGAATACTGACCAGTGACTTTCGCCGTCGACCCTCAAACAATCCCAGTGTTTTCGAGCCGCGAATGAGGTATGAATCAGATTATTTCTATGCATGTCAGTTTTGCTAGGAGATTTGGTTAAAAAAAAAAGAATAATGTGTCTCGAAAATTTTTTGAGAGTATTTCTGTTGCTTACATTTTTTTTCCATCGATTAATGTTAGTTGTAAGTGAATGATTGTTGCAAATGCATGTTCGCTTGTGATTGATAGAAAATGGCTCTGAAATTTTTTTATTTGTTTAAGGTACTGATTCTAATTATTAAACAGAGATTCATGCTAGTTTTTGTTAAATTAAAGATGAGATTATTTTTTAAGAGATCTACCAAACCTTCTCTACTATAGATTTGGCTTCTGACATACCTGGTTGGCTAGAGATAATTGTTTATATAGTCATTGCTGCCCGTATTAATCAGGAATATTGATTAGCAATGTACTGGATTAGAGATTGGTATAATTTTGGAAAATTAGTCGTAGATGCAACCTGATTATGGTCTCAAATTGTGTGATCTTTCAATTCCATTTGCTCTGGCCTAACAACCTTGAATCTTAGCTATGCCACTATACAAAGTCCTGACCTAATCAAGCTTGTTAGCAAATGTCCAAAATTGCAGTGTCTTTAGATAAGTCTCGTCTTACTTGTTTGAGTTATAAATGAAAATTGGAGTGTCATTGGATAGTCATGCTGAATGTTCAAGTTATTGACGAGCAGGGACCCCCAGATTCAAGGCCAGAGTTCTCTGTTGAGAAGCTTTACATATATAGGATTTTCACTGAGTGGAGGATCGATATGCTCGATTTTGTTTGGAATAGGGATGAAGATTTTGCATTGAGGTTTTCTTGATAGATCATTCTGCAAATCAAGCTCCATGTACCTATCTTCAGACTCTTGGATATGTATAAAGCAGGTGCATGCTCTATATGTTACTCATTGTATCACGATTATTTTTCTATTACTTAATATAATTGCAGTCGATGAAGTTGGAGACAACTTACGGAGGGTATACAGAGGCTCGAGAGCTCGATCGCCATTCATTTTACACTTGGCTGAGCTATAACATAACAACTAGTGATTAATAAAGAGAAGGTATGAAGGTCCTGTTGCTAGTGGTATTATCAATCAGAATTGTTATTTTACTTAGTTATAGTTACCATGTATACTATTCATAGACTTTTTGCATGTTTATGCATTCGCACCATCTTTTTGTTAAGCTAGAGATGGTTGATTTGGGTACTCATTTGTATCACTTGTAGTCCTTGAGGAATAAAATTTAAAATTCTGTTGCATCTCCTGTACTAAATACTAATTTTGTTGGCTTTATGTCTGGGAAATGGTTCATTATCTTATTTCTTTTATGTGTATAGTGTTACACTGTCTAAAGTTGAAAAGTATTTATATCACTTGTGTAAAAAACAAACTACTTTTTTTCACTCTTCTTATATTGAATAAAAGAGGGACGCCAAGATTGAACAAAATTTGATGCGCAAAGCATGGCAATTAGGCCAGTGCGAAACAGTTTCCTTCTGATTCTCTGATATTTGACCTGAATCTTTTGTTTGTTTCATTCATCAAAGTCATTTTGGAAAGTAGCAGGGGTGTTTGATATTTTCATTGTATTCACATCCCTTGGCACCAAAACAAACATGCTGGTACTAACCAACAATTTTTTATTTTTAGTATACAAATTATTTTTGTTAAGACAAATCTGCTGGTACTAACCAACAATATTTTATTTTCAGTATACAAATTATTATTTTTGCTAAATTAGGGGTATTAAGAAAAGGTATACTAGCACCGGGGGAAGTATTTGAGAATACACAAATACAATCTATCAAACTGAGAATACGCCAAACCGAGAGGTTTCTGATAAATCATTTTTTTCTTTTTCCTACATTCACTATGGGCTTGTTTGGTATGCAGGATTGGATTGGATTGCATTGAATCGAATTGGATAAGATAGGATTGGATTGGATAATATTGAATTATATATATGTTATGTTGTGTTTGGTGCAATATTGAATTGGACTATAATTAATCATGTGTTATATTATAATATTATAATTTACAAGTTATTATTATTATTATTATAAACTAAAATTTTGTATTATTAATTATACAAATCAACCTCAATGATATTAATGAAATATAAATCATAATTTAAATAATTTTTATTTTTATTTTGTTAAATATATTTATGATATTTTTATTATTTTTATTCAATAATCTAATATTTGATAAAAATTTATATTTTTGAATATTAATTTAATAATTAATTTATAATGTAAATTTGAAATTATAAAAATATTTAATAATTAAATAAATTAAAATAGAATTTTAATTTAATGTGAAATTAATAATGATTTTTAGTATAATTTATTATTTATATTATTAAAATCAAAATTTTATTACATTTATCACATGTTACAAAAATTTAATATTTATAAATTATTATGTTTAATTGAGTTACAATATAATCCAATACTAACTAATCCCATGGCCCCCCTTGGGATAATTTTTTTTACAAAATTATGATTATGTTGTGGGCCCAGGATAACTAAATCCTTATACTATAGACATCACCAAACATGAAACTAGAATAAAATTTAAAAAAGAGTCAAATTCTCACTTTTAATCCTCCAACCAAACCAAACATGAAACTATAATAAAATTTAAAAAAGAGTCAAATTCTCACTTTTAATCCTTCAACCAAACGAGCCCTATAGGTTCAATTTAGACTCTGTTAACCAAACAGAAGGTAAACGCACTAGTGTTAATGTCAACAACCCAACGGGCTTCTTGGTCCTCTGGGCCGAAATAGCGTAATTATTAATTCTCCTCCAGTGAAAATCTTCATCTTGGGACAAATAATTACAAATTGACATTATAGCTGTGGAAATTTGGAAGTGTAATAACCGGAAAAATAAAAATCTTAAGAGACTTTTTAAATAAAAAAGATAAAACACCTTCAATTTGCTAAAAGTAATGGTATCATTTCTTGTATGGATAATGGATGATTAGATTTTGTTTTTTGTTATTATCCGACGAAGGATATTCAGTTGTTCTTTATGTTTTCATAGGCAAGAGCATGAGCATATGCATGATTTGATATATGCTTCTTGCATTTTCTAATTAAGTACTCTCTTTCCTTGCCTTCTTAGTTTTGAGAGAAAGATGTGAAGCAAAGCAAACCGAGTGAAATATACAGAGAAACAGAACCATCAGAGGAAAAACTAAATAACAGAACTACAATTGAACCAAACAAAATCAAATAAACCCGAGGCAATAGATGCCCTGAATCAGGCATCGCTTTTTCTCGAAAGAAAATTTGTTTGCATGGGTGGGAACCTAGTAATTACTCAAGACTTGAGGAGTTGGAAAGATTTGGTATTCATATCTTCACAATTCATATGCTTTAATTCAGAATCGACAGCTTTATATTATTTTATTCAACCAAAAACGATAAAGTAGGAAAACCACAATAATCCACCAACTTTTGATACTTTTAGGAATTTTTTTTAGTCAATTAAGTTTCATGATAACACAAGTGGCTCCTCCACACTTGCACTTACTTGAATATTTGTGCCGACATTTTCATATGTGATGGTACTTCTTAGCCAGTAGATATGTTGAAGTACTACAAAGCAGAGTATTTGATGAAGTTTTGCTACTTTCGTATCCCATTTTCTTGCATAGCTAAATTCTTTATAAACACAAATTAGAAAGCTACAAATAATACAGTAGCTTGAATTTATATGTTTTTATGATTATTTGATAATCTAGTGCTGATCATATGTGATGATAAACTTGGCTAGTTTATTTTCGTAGCTTCCTTAGCGTTCACATTTTCATGAGTAAATTAAGGATTTCCAGATGAAGTACATAATTAGATGAATGTTAAGGAACTGAAGTTTGATTAATTGAAAACAAAAATAATAATGAAGGTAATTACGAAAATGAACAATGCAGAAGTAGTACCTATAGTATTCCTTAATATTTTTAAAAAATGACATGACGATCTTTGAGTTGACAAATCTTGGCCTGCTGCTTAGTACCCTTCCAACATATAAAGTACTAGATGTTTTACTGAGAAAATGACAAGATCATTTATCAAATTTCTTGCGCATATATACATATATATACAAGAAATGAGAATCAGAGTGATTATAAGACCTTGCAATGAGACAATAATACATCATCAAATCTAAAAATACACGAGAAATTTGTGACATATATATAACAAAGGACCTCTCATTGAGTCATACATATTGAGAATAAAATGTCAAAATGCATACGAAGAGTTTATACAGAATATGAATTTACACATATTTAGAATAAACTGTCTTTGAACTTCCGATGGTAAAAACATAGACTATCATAGATGTAGCGAGACGATGAAGTAAATCACATGAAGATGGAAACGGGAACAGACAAAATATTGTGCACAGAAGGGGAAAATTAGGCTTCAGTTCAAATGTTGCACAGAAGAAGAGTGACTTGAATCTCCATCAGTATCCAGAGACTCTGCAAACACAGTGCTGAGAATTTTAACAAGAATAACAGACAAAATATTGTGCTTCTATACTTTCACAAAACCAGACCAAATTAGTTCCCTCTTTGGTTTGTGAAACTTGATATTTTTGAAAATTCTATCCAATGCTTTCAAACAATATTTCCACAGTATAGTTGTTCATAGCTAACCTTTGATGGTTTAAGGATTTGTTGTAGGCATAATGGGCTAATTAGATTAATTTTTTTTTTATCCGATGAATGATATTCAGCTGTTCTTAATTATGTGTTCATAGGCAAGAGCATTTTCTTAAGTACTTTCGTTGCCTTCCAAGTATCCAATGAACAAACAGAGCACAAACAAATATAACGGAACAGCAATGATGACAATAAATAATAGGCAAAGAAAGAAAGAAAAAAATTTGCATGATTTCAAGGAATTATAAAATCTGAAGACTTTCAACATGCAAGTGTTGCCCCTTTTAATGAAATTTCATCATAAAATGCTTGTAAGGAATTATAAAATTTTAGAGAACAAGCGAACTCTCAAACAAAATACTCAAATTAAATTAAATTAGACCAAAAGACGCTCAATGACGCAAAATCTGCCCATAAAAGCCTGAACAAATCATGAAATGTGCATTCCATATTGACAGAAAACCAAGTGACCCATTCTAAATAATTGAGATGAAATTGTGAAACAGCCCACGAGATCAAATAAATAAAATAAGAATTAGTTACCAGCTGGGACTTTCTTCTTCAAATTCGCAACTCCAAGTCATAAGAAGCCAATGAAATTAGTCGTAATCCACAGAGTATGACGACGACCTCGCCAACAGCTGAAAATAAAATTCTTATTCATCAATTTAAACTAACTTTATAACAAATATCTTATCGATATTTTATTTTTTTTTTAAAAAAGCAAATTTTGTAAAAATTTTCCATGGGAGACAGAGAGAAACATGTATATCCGTACCTTTTCAGCATGTAATTGTTGTATGGTTGTGTTAAGATCATTATTTGCCCAACACCGTTGATCCTCTGTCTCGCCATACCAGACGTTTACTCTCGGAGGCGTGCTTGATTCTCCTGTAGTGAAAATCTTCAATTTGGGACAACCAATCACAGATAGATCTAGCAAAGATGGGAATTTGAAGGTGTAATTGGCAGAGCAGAAACTTGTGAGGCTATCTAAATCAAGCAGTTCCAACGTCTTCAATTTGTGGAAAACAATCTCTTCTTTTTCAACTCCTTCTTCGTCATTTATTACCACCTCTGTCATTGCTCTGCATCCGTATACTTGCACTGTTACGAGTCGCACCAGAGTTTTTGCTGTGGAGGATGTTACTAAGTGTATCAATCCCTTGCAACCGAAAACTACCAGTATTGTTAGGTTCCAAAAAGATACCGATGATGATGGCAATAGACTTAACAGATTTTGACAACGATATACTTTTAGACTTTCAAGAAGTTGAAAAATGGAGTCAAGTTTGGAGTTTTGTTTACACAGCTGCTTCAGATGATTAAGCCTGTACAGCTCTATAAGTTTTATCATTGCCAACTTCCCCACATGTGTCTCTAAGCATCCTTCCTTTGAAAATACCTCTTCGCATGAACAATGAGACAGTGAGAGCAATTCGAGATTGTGAAATCTCTCAAGTACTTTCCAGATTGGGAAACAAGCTGAGTCATCATCAAGAATATCTAGTTGTTTAAGACTGCCAAAAAGGTGTTGTGGGAAATCGGTCTGCAAAATCATCCTCACGTCTTTTCCGCTTAGTGATAGTTGCTCCAAGTTGGGAAAGATCTGGTCATCATCAATCACGTTATAACTAATTAGGTCAGTTGATATTCTCTCAAATAATTTTGAGTAATCCAATCATAGGCAGCGACTTTATAGTAGTTGTTTTATATTATTTTTTTTAAAAAAAAAAAAGGGAACGGAAAAATGAATTAGTGATAAAATTCATTCTAGGATTTTTTTATATGTTAATTTTAGAGATAGAGAGAAATTAGGAAAAAGAAGGATGATTTATATTGCCATGAAAATATTTTATTGCACAATAATAAATTATTAATTTATATTGTAAGTGGTTATATATGAGAAAACCAGGGATTCTTTTATAATGCTACACCTAAAATAATTCATCTAATTTAGTACATTGATCCCTTTGTCCAGACTAGCAAAAATCATTAATTTTGTAATAAAAGTTTTCAATTTATTGAATATTAATTTATCGATGTTTTGTTATATTTTACAAAGTCAAAAGTAAGCCAATGATCTAATTGATTAAAAGTCTAGAAAATGGCTTCATACCTTTTTGAACAAGAATAGGGGCCGTTGTGCGGGAATAACAAGTTGATCATCCTCATTATTCTGCGATGAATCTGCAGCGAATATCTTTAATTTGTCACAATGATACACCATTAAAAATTTTAGTGCAGGCCATTCCGAAGTATGCATTCCAGGGTATAAACATCTAAGTTCTGGTAGACTTTCGAGTCTCAGAGTGGTCATCTGTGGAAAGACAAAACAAGGGGTCACATGATCTGCTCTGTCTTCCGAAATGATCTCTTGCAGACTCCAACAATGCACTATCTCTAGGTCTTGGAGCTGCTCCAAGCTTTGGATCATAGGAGCTAAAAATATGTATTTTAATTTGCGACAGCGGTATACAATCAATCGTGTTAAACTTCGAAAGCGAGGAGGCATGACCGGAGGATGATTGTAGTGCCAAATCTTGTTGACATTCATTTCAGATATCTCCAAAGCCTCCAAGTTAGGCAACACTACCTAAAAAAGGATAAATTTCTCGTTAGATCCAATATCCATATGAGAAGCACTTATTGAAATTTTCTTCTTTGATTACAGATTAATAATGCAAGTCAAAATCAATTTCCAACCAACCGACAGCCGAGTACGCAATCTAATTTATATTTCTTGTTAAGGGCTCAGTTAGTGAGTACGTGAGATTATTTTTTTTTTCATTTTCTTTCAATTATTTAAATGAATAATTATTTTACGCGTATGACATCAAAAAGAGAATGCACGATATATATATATGTGTGTGTGTCTTTTGTGTGTTAGCCTACGCACCTTCTGGTTGAAAATTACTGTTAAAGTATCCAAATTGATTTCGTTGAAGCAAGAACTTGTCAATTCGTCTTGCGACACTTGTCTGTTTGGCGATGCTGAAGGAGTCTTCACTTCGCGGCAAAAACTTGTGACCTCTGGAAGGTATCCCAGACTCAAAGATCTTAATTGAACAAACTCTATCTTCTCAGTTGCATTGTTGTTGTCAACATCAGCTTCTCCCTCAATTGCAAAAATCTCTTTCATCTTCCTGCAATTAATAACTGCAATTCTCTCAAGTTTTGGAAGGCATTTTGCGGTAGAGAGCCGCAACATATTACTCAACTCATCACAATTTTCTACTCTTATGGTTTTGAGTTCATTGAAGGACTCTACTTTGAGCCGATCAATACATATCCTCTCCATGTTGATCAAATTGTGAAGGATGAGTGACTCCAAAAGAGGAAAGGCTTCACGAGCTACAATCTCCATTGAGTCCACGATACACAGGAAGTCAGGATTATTTTGAACATGGAGATGCTTCAATTGTGAAAAGCCTTCTGTATCCAAATCAAAAAGAACATTCTTGACACCTTGCAGCTTGTCCAACCATAGGTATTCAACGTTATTTATGCCCTGCAATTTCATGGAGCAAATGTCCATAAAATCAAGCTTGAGCTTCAATTCTCTTAAACTCTCACGATTACTGTTGATCAAAAAGTGCGGCCGGCTTCGAAACCAATCTTTTCTAACACTCCGGCGAGGCATGAATGATTCATTTCCAATAGATATTTTGAACCTTTCCAGCTTTTTGGTTAAAAAGGTTTCTGGTAAAACACTGTCATTTTTAACATCAATTTCTACAGTGGTTAGCCAAGGTAAATTCATCAATTCATCAAGGCTAGCATTACTCCTTTCACTATTGGCTCTTTCAACCTCCCATTCAATGGGGCAATTACCCATATACAATTCTTCTAATCGGATTAAGCTTGATATGACATTTGGGCCAATAACTTTTAAATGGAAACAGTCTGTTAAATCTAACAGCCTTAGCTTAGTCAGTTGACCTAGTGCTTTAGGCAACTCTACAATATCGGACCGCACAAAGCTAAGGATTTCTAGATTTTCCAACTTTCCAATAATGGCTATGTCTATGTCTCCCAAAATGCTTTGATCAAGACAAAGTGTCCGAAGATTTACTAGAAGATCAATTGAAGATGGCAATGACAATAACCGCATTCTAGTCAAATCCAAAACCCGAAGCTTTTTTGTCCTTTCGAAGAAGTTCTCAGGAACATTGGGCGCGACAAAAGAGTTCTTGGGAGACATGAATAAAAATTCAAGTTGTGGAGATTCCAACACTTCGGGAATGTCATTAATAATACTATCTTTTAAAAAAATTGCAGGATATTTTTTTAGTGCATCTGCATCTGGCCATTTCCACACATCCTCATTTCTCACCGCAAATGCAATTTTGTCACGACATGCAATTGAAATGGCAACATCGCGAACAACATCATGCATGGAAAAGAATTTACTGCTACCATCCTCAAGCAACAAACAAGAGTCTCTCAGTTGATAGACCCATGCATCTAATTTGTTATGTGCATCTTCTAGCTTATGGACACTTTCAAATGCACCCAAGCCCACGCTATATTTGAACAAGTCCATAATTGAAGTTGGTGTAATTAGACTACACAGTAAAAAAGTTTTCTTGAGTTGCTCACCTCTTAAATACTTGTAACTCAGCTCAATTGTTGAGTATGCCTCTACTGGTACTCCTTCATCGAAGCTTGCCTCTGAAGGCGTTTGGAGTTCTTGCAAGGCGTTCTTCCACACAGGCAGCTCTTTGTTTCTCAGTGCCTTTGCTACTGTGGTTAGGGCAATAGGCAAACCTCCACATGCCTTGGCTACACTTGTTGCTGTAGATTTTAACTCACGATTTTCAACATAATTACCAGCCATTATCTTGAACAATCTCCAAGCTTCTTGCTCATTTAGAATGCCAATCAAGAAGTTATTTTCAGATCCCATACTTAACAAGACATTACGATCCCTAGCTGTTAATAATAATTTGCATCCTCTATGATCATCGCCAAAAGGAATCCCAACAGTCTCTAAATCAAGATATTTCCAGATGTTGTCCAGAATCACAAGGATCTTCTTCTCATTCTTCAATCGTTCATAAAGTTTACTAGCTCTTCTAGATTCAGCCTCCTCGGACAACTCCAGACCTAATTTCTCTGCAATTTCCCCTTGAATCTTTTTTATGTTTGGAGTTTGGGAAACCTCCAAAAAAACCACCATATCATAAAGCTTGTCTTCAATGGCTCGCCTAGCAAACTCCTTCACCAGTGTCGTCTTTCCAATGCCGCCCATGCCGTACACCCCAATGATGCTGACATCAACATCAGTCAAAGCATTTTGCATTGCCTTCAAAGTAGAAAGTCTTGATTCAAAGGCTTCGTAGCCTTTGTTAGACTTTACCCATATCTCCTCCACAATAGGACGGTAGGAAATACTATCATCAAATTTCCCAGCTTCTTCTTTGAGTTCAACAAGGCCCTTCACCTCTGTTTCTGCTTTCTTGCTAAGCTGATAGCGGGTCTTCAAATTAGGACACAAGCCCATGAGACATCGTTTATTTGTTGTCTCCTCATCATCAATGAATTTGGCTGCCTGCTCAATGGTGTTGTTCGCACTAACCAGCCACTTCTCAACCTTCTCTTCAATCTTTTCCCCTTTTCTTTCAGCCTCAGAAACCCTGTGCTGAATGCTTCTCCTTTCATCCTTGAGCTTGTCTATTTCTGCCTTGAGATTCTCAACGTTAGCTTCATAGTTACGCAAATAACCAAGTCGGCGTTCTGTTGGAGGAGCCAAGCATTTCACAAATTCTAAAACAACAGTAACAATGCTTTCCACCATCCTGGATCCCTTTTCTTTTCTTTTTTTTTCTTTTTTTCAAAGTTCTGACAAGAAAATAAACAACGAGCGAAACACAGAGAGAGTGAAAAAAAAAAGCGAAACAACGAAGATGGACAGTTTATCCGGTTGTGGAAGCGGAGAAATGAAAAGACTAAAAATTGTTATGGATCTGGTGAGAAGATGGAAACAAGGAAAAGGTTTCTAGTTCGAGAACTGATTGAATTAATATAAGGAATGATTTAGATAATAGAGGCAAAGGGAACCAATCAAAATAACTGAAGTATTGATCAGAAGAAAGACGGAAAAGATATTGACTGGTAATAGAGATGGAAAAAATGAAGATATCTTGACACGGTAGAAGTACAAAAGGGTAGATATGGAACCAAACAGAGACAACAGCAGGCCACAACAAGATTGGGAATGGAGAGAAACTAATTAACAAAGACTGGAGATTACAACAAAACAGATGCCAAGAGAAAACTTGATCCAATGAAATTCAAGAGAGTTGACAGCAAAAGGGAGCAAAGATTAATAACAAAACAACAGTGACTACAATGAACAAAAGCATATGCGTTTCTTGATTGAGAATGAGTGCAAAGAATGACTTTTTAAGGAGGTTCTGAAGCTGAAGAATATATGATTTGCTAAAAGTTCAAGAATGATATAAATTCTGTAACTTTAACAAGTGAAGAATAAAATAATAATGGTTTGTCATCTTCACAATGAAGATCATCGACGAGATTAAAAGCTGAAAGTTACCCATTTGAAAAGCCAAAGTTCAAGTTCCTTTGCTACGTTCAGTAGTGAAGCAAAGAATAATAAATAAATAAAGATCAAGGGATGGGAATAAAGTCATCTTCAGAAAGTTGCAGAAAGATTTCTGCCGACATTGTCGGTAAACCTGATGTATTATTAGTATAAAACAGAGTAGGTGAAACACATACTTACTACTTAGACTGATTAGCATCTAAAATTTTATGATCATTATGTGTTGCATTTTACTTTTTACATTACTTAACACATTTAAATTTAGCCAATTTTGCAATAAATATTATTTATGTATTAAATTGCAACAAACAAAGCACAATTAGTGGTTTTAGACAATGAAAAAAATAATACAGAAGTAGAAAATGAATGGAACTATACCCATCTTCATCTTGGAAAATCAAGTCAAAACAAAAATCCACATGCTTTTATTAAAGTTAAAAGCGACATAAATAATATCACTGAAGCTTCTGTTAAAGTTGATGTGAATCACAGCTTTGACGCTTGTAATACAAGGAGCGCACAAACTTCAGTTTAGGTGTATATATTACTTGTCTTCCAAGCTTGAAATGATAAAAAAAATAAAAAAGCAAACAGATGGGTCATTCAGTTCACATAATTTAACAAAATAATTATTATTTTGAAATTTGAGTCATTCAGTCATTTTCATTTTCACTTTCACTTTGATTCAATTTAACCAGTTAATTTTGACAAAATAAAATGCTAATAAAAGGCTAAGGCTGCTATTTTGATGAACTAATTATCTCAGGAATAGAAGCATCTATAAGCATGCATGGATGGCCACATAATAATTACTCAAGAGCGAAAGAGTTAAATATTTCTTTGTAATGTAAGCTTTTCCAGGTCGTGAATATTCTGAAGCAAACCGTAAACAGTCGATCCATAAAAAATGGGATAATAAATTTCAATTTACCTTCCAAATAGAAGGACAACATCAATTTCTATACTTCCATTTTCGTTCAAAAGATTGTCTTCTTAGCAGTAAATGGATAAATTGATGTTTTTTCTAAATGTTATGAAGATCTTAATTCGAGTTTACAAATCTGGCCGTGCTGGCATACGATGGCAAATTTCTTTTTGCTTAATGTCAATTCCTCCAAGTTGGAATCTTTCTCTGTCGGGGACACTTCTAAGTAATAGTTTATCAAATTTCATTTGCATACAAGACCAATTTCACCTCAGACGAAAATCAGAATGATTACAAGACTTCCCAATGGGACAGTATTACATCTTCAAATCTTAAAATACACTAGAGTATTAATTCGCTACATATTGTAGATTTATTTTAGAGAACAATGTAGAAAACTTTGAAGGATATTTGAAAATGCAGAAAGGAAGACAAAATTTTATTCAACTCATCAAGTTATTCATTGCAATACACTTTTATACTGGGCTGGAAAACATAACAGAAAACAAAATATCTTCCTAATATCAAGCCACATCTAATCAATTATTCCTAAAGACTTGGTCTGTTGACCAATTATTCAGCAAATCTGTTAATGAAGCAACTAAGACACGTTTCCAACACTCCTCCTTGTCTTAGTAGCTGCAGAGGCCTAATTTGTTTTTTAACATTTCAAATCTAGCTTTTGGCAAAGCCTTGGTAAAGATGTCTACAACTTGTTCCTCGGTCTTGCAATAAAGCAATTTAATCTTTTTGTACTTCTCTCAAGTGATACAACTTGATCTTGAAGTGCTTAGTCTTGCCATGAAAAACAGGATCATTTGAGATTGCAATTGCAGCTTGGTTATCTACATGAATCTGCGTTGGCTCATTTTGCTCCATATGTAAATCTGCAAGTATTTTTCTAATCTATATTCCTTGATTTACCGTAGCATTTGCTGCTACATATTCTGCCTCTGTTGTACTTGGAGCTATTACATCTTGCTTCGTTGAAGACCATGAAAAAATTCCTAATCCAAAACTGAAACAAAATCCAGTTGTACTTCTTATATCATCAATAAAGCCTGCCCAAATAACTATCAGAAAAACCATGAAGCTTGAAATTCTGACAGTAACAATACTTAATGCCATGATCTGTTGTGCCCTTAATATATCTTACAATACTTTTGGCAGCTTGAAAATGCACTTCACTGCAGCAATGCATGAATCTTGAAAGCAAGCTTACTGCAAACATTATGTCTGGTCTGATGGCTGTAAGATACATCAAGCAACCAATCAAGCTTCTATATTTGCTTTCATCAACTTTTTCTGCACCATCATCTTTGCTAAATTTCTCCTTCTGATTCATTGGCGTGCTGATACTTTTGCAATCTTCCATGTGAAGTTTTTTGAGTATTTCCTTTGCATACTTCTTTTGGCTTATAAAGACTCCATCATGATCTTGCGTCACCTCCATTCCCAAGAAATAGGACATTAAGCCAAGGTCTGTCATTTCGAATACTTTGAGCATGTCAGCCTTAAACTCCTGTACTAGTCTCTCATTACTTCCTGTAACAAGGAGATCATCAACATAAACGGAAACTATAATTGAGTTAGCATCTGTTCCTCTTACATATAATGTAGCTTCGCTTGGACTTTTAATGAATCCAAAACTTTGAAAGTGTTCATCAATCCTGCTGTACCAAGCCCTGGGGGCCTGTTTAAGACCATATAGGGCCTTCTTCAATAAGTAAACCTTCTCCTCTTGTCCCTTGACTTGGAAACCTTCAGGCTGCTCTACATAAATCTCCTCTTGAAGATAACCATTTAAAAAGGCAGATTTTACATCTAACTGATAAATCTTCTTTCCTTTTTGTGCTGCTAAAGCAAGCAACATCCTGATTGTATCCAAATGTGCCACCGGAGCAAAAGTTTCTGAAAAATCTACTCCAAACACTTGACTATACCCTTTTACCACTAATCTGGCTTTGTATTTATTTACAGAACCATCTGCATTAAATTTGGTCCTGTAAACCCATTTGACTCCAATAATCTTTCTGTGTTGAGGCCTATTCACCAACTCCCAGGTGTCATTTTTTTCAATCATTCTAAGCTCTTCTTTCATTGCTTCAATCCACTTGCTGTCCTTCTCTGCTTCTTTAAATTCTGCAGGCTCAAAAATAGCAACATTGCTTCTTTCATAAACATCAGATAAAGGCCTTGTACCTCTGACTAGGACATCATCTATGTCATCATCAATATATTGTGGTGGCTCACAATCGCCTTCCAGTTCCATTGTCTATCCTCCATAAACTTGACATCTCTGCTTACAAGAATTTTTACATTTTGAGGTTGGAAAATTCTGTAAGCTTTTGAAGAATCGCTATATCCAATAAAAACTCTTGGTTCTGCCTTCTTATCAAGTTTGTCTCGCTTTACTTGTGGCACAAAAGAAAAACAAAGACAGCCAAAAGTTTTTAGATTCTGTAAATTCGGTTTGTAACCAAACCACGCTTCAAATGGAGTTTTCTTCTGCAAAACCCTTGGTGGCAGCTTATTCAGCAAAAAAACTGAAGTGTTTGCAGCCTCTGCCGACAGTTTCTTTGGCAACTCCTTCTCATACAGCATGCACCTTGTCATTTCCATAATAGTTCGATTTTTTCTCTCACTTACTCCATTTTGTTATGGTGAGTAAGGAGCTGTGGGTTGGTGTTCAATGCCAGCTTCTTCGCAAAACTTGTCAAAAGTGTCATTGATGTATTCTTTCCCATTGTCAGACCTTATCTTTTGTATCCTGCAACCACTTTGATTCTCCACCAAAGCTTTATATTTCCAAAATGTATTAGCAACCTCAGATTTGAATTTAAGAAAATAAATCCAGCAAAATCTGGTATAATCATCAATAAATATAATGTAATATTTACTACCATTTAAAGATGATGTTTTCTGAGGTCCTCCAACATCTGTGTGTACAAGTTGCAGCTTCTGTGTTGATTTCCATGTTGTATGACAGAAAGGTTTTCTTGCTTGCTTGCCATATTGACAAGCCACACAATCAGCTAGCTTGTCTTCCAGCAAAGGAACACCTTTCACCAGATTATGTTTCTGCATATATAGAAGTCCATCATCGTGGAAATGCCCGAGCCTTCTATGCCACAACTCTACATTGGTTACAGTGCTTGAAAATGCTATTTGCTCCTCCTCCAATAGATTTAAAGCAAAGCTTTTTGCTTTCATCTTCACCTTGAATACATCTCTACCTTCCATGTCTTTGATCAAGCACCATTTGTCTTCAAATATAACTTTGAAGCCTTTTTCAATAAGCTAGCCAACACTAAGCAGGTTCTGGTCAATATTAGGCACATATAGAACATTAGTAATATACTTCAAACCTGTTAAGCTTTCTAAAGCCACCGTTCCTTTCCCTTCGGCTGAAATAAATTCACCATTTCCAATTTTTACTTTGGAAATGATTGTTTTATCAAGCTCTTTGAAGAGCTCTTGGTCATTAGTCATGTGGTTTGTGCAGCCACTGTCAATTAACCAGGAATCGCTAGAGCTGTTGCTTGTCGCGAAGCACGTTGCGACAAAAAGTTGCTCCTCTTCATGTTGCTCCGAAGAGGTATTTGCCTCTTCAGGCTGTTGAGACTTGCAAATCCGCTCCATGTGTCAAATCTTACCACATTTTCTGCACTTGACATCAGGCCTCCACCAACACTTCCTTTGTGGATGATTTATCTTTTTACAGTGTAGGCATGCTGGATAGGTCTCATCCTTGTTCCTGTTGTTGTTGTTGCCAACCTTTTTCTTCTTTTTATTGTTCCTGTCTTTACCTGCTCCTGAATTTTCTGCCTTTGCTTGAAGAGCTCCCTCTATCGTTTCTTCTTTTCTCATCATTCTCCTTTGCTCTGGTGCCTGTAATGCATTTACCAATTCTGCCAAGGATATTATTGACAAATCCTTAGATTCTTCTAGTGAAGAAATTTTAGACTCATATATTTCAGGCACAGTAACAAGAATTTTTTGCACAATTCGTTCATCAGAGAAGTCCTTACCAAGCAATCTCACCTTATTTACTATACTCTGCAGCTTGTCAGAGTAGTCTTTGATGGTTTCTGTTTCCTTCATTTTCAGCATTTCAAACTCTCTGATCAAGTTGAGTGCCTGCATATTTTTAGTTCTTTCATTGCCTTGGTATTCCTTTTTGAGGTAGTCCCATATACTCTTCGCTGACTCCAAATTCATAATTCTTGTAAAGATGGTGCTTGAGACAGCAGAGAATAGGCAAGCTTTAGCTTTGGACTTCCTGGTCTTCCTCTCTTTGTGGGTCTTAAGTTGAGCCATTGTAGGATTTGCCAGCAGTGGTGGCACATCATAGTCTTCCTCTATAGCTTCCCAAAGATCAAATGCTTCAAGATAAACTGTCATTTTAACAGCCCAGGCTTGATAGTTATCACCATCAAAAAATGGTGGTGTAATATGGGAGAAATTGGTTTCAGTTTCCATTTTTGACAGTAATTATATTTGTTGGTTTTTGGGTTATTGTGTTTTTATTTTGTAACAGGTCCCTCAAGAAAAAAAGCTCTGATACCACTTTGTAGATTTATTTTAGAGAACAATGTAGAAAACTTTGAAGGATATTTGAAAATGCAGAAAGGAAGATAAAATTTTATTCAACTCATCAAGTTATTCATTGCAATACACTTTTATACTGGGCTGGAAAACATAACAGAAAACAAAATATCTTCCTAATATCAAGCCACATCTAATCAAATATTCCTAAAGACTTGGTCTGTTGACCAATTATTCAGCAAATCTGTTATTGAAGCAACTAAGACACGTTTCCAACACATATAATCAAGATATTAGTTAAGAACTGAGCTTATATTGTTTGATTGTTGAGAAAGTATGAGAAATAGAGAGAAAATGAAGAATGAGTTGTAACTGTATTATTATATGTATTCGTTGATTACACATATATATTCTCAGATCTAATGAATTCTAGAATGTTGTACACATACACTGTACACGTTAGTTGAATCTAGGCCTTTTACAAGAGATTCTTAACAAACTTAACTAACTTGCTGACTCAGCTTACACGCCAACACTGCTAATAAACTTAACTGGCTCACACGTGTAACAAGCTCAATTAGCTCACTATGTTAATAACCCTCCTCAAGCTCAAGGTCTAGGAACCACATTGAGCTTGAATCTAAGATACTTAAATTGATCAAGAGCTAATGATTTGGTGAGTATATCTACTACTTGATCACAACTTGGTACATGATGAATTTGAAGTTCTTTCTATGCTATGTGCTTTAAACAAAATAGAGATCAAGTTCAATGTTTTCGGTTTTGGAATGATATTTTGGATTGCTGGCTAATGCTTCTGTACTCTTGCTATCACAATTAAGCACTGGAGTTTGCAGCAATAGTATTTGTAATTCTTTAAGCAAGTAGGTTATCCAAAGCACTTCGGAGGTAGCCAAAGCCAAGGCTTTTGCAATTTTCAACCTGTCTTCATTGTTTTTGCACCTACTCTCATCATCTAAAATAAAGGCTGCAACATCGCCAAAGACTGGGTACTCCATAAGGATATTGTTTGTCAGATTGATGATGAGTTGACTATATGAGTCAAGTAAACTTTGAAGTAGAAGCTCCACACATTCAGTTTCTTCTATTTTGTGACCCAATGATGTAAATTGTGAAAATAGTGTTTTCAGAGTGTTGATTTGGTTGGTTACCGATGTGGTTTTAACCATTTGAAAAGTATATAGCCTCCTCTTCAAGATAATCTTGTTGTGCAATGACTTAGCCTCGTACAGTTTTATGAGAGTATCCCAAGTACCTTTTGTCGTCTTTTCTTCCACCACACTGGGTATCACCCCATCTGCAAGTTCTAATTGTAGATCAGCAATTGCATTACCGTCCATCTCATTCCACTTGTCATTAGTGATTCCTATAAGCCTTTCTCCGATTGCTTCTAAATAATTATTTTTCCTCAAAATTGCCCACATTTTCATTTTCCAAGGCGAGAAATTACTCCTGTTCAACTTTTCAATTTCGAACTTTGCTGTCATTTTGTTGATACGTACCGTACACAAGTTAGTGTACCACATTGAATAGCTGCAAGTGATCGTATATGTGAGAATGCACACCAGGAAAGACTGGAGAGATCACAATAGTCCCCACTTAAAATCCAACCTCCTTAGGCTCTTATTGCTTTTGTGACAAAACTTTTCTAGACATGTACAAAATCACACGGTTACTCCACTCACACCATTTTTGCTTGCTTTGCAACACAAAATTCTTGGATCGCATCCACCGTTTTACGTGAACAATAATTGTGTATGTGAATAATACTATATACGTGAATAATACTATATACGTGAATAGTGCCGTCTACGTGAACAATATCCAAACTCCAAAAAATACAACTAATGGCTCTAATACCACTATTAGAAAATTAATGGGTGAAGTAGACACACAACTAAAGTGAAATTGAGAAATATTAAGACAACAGAATCATACAAGGACACCAGAATTTACGTGATACGACTTTTGGTCTATTTTCATAGGAGAAGATAGAACGATAAAACTTTACTAGTAAATGTTAATATTTATGTTAACATAATGTTGATTTTGATGATAACAAATAAAATTAAGAATGATTAAGTTTTTGAAAGCTTAAATTGTTTTTCTTACATTTTAAATAAATCATTATTTTCACATTATAAAGATTTTATATCTAATGGAAAAATGATTTTATGAAATTGGTTGTTTTTCAAGTTTATGGTTTAATTGAAAGAATTTTAAAATATTTGAAATCAACAAGTATTGCTTGAAATTTTAGAGAAGGACTTATTTGAAATGTTTCATTGTATTTTGGGTCATATCATAATTTTATAAAGTTTTGGGATTCAAAATGTATTATTTAGAAGTTTTGAAATTGGACCTATTTGTAAAGTTTCATAACATTTTGGGCCATCATACAGTTATATAAAGTTTTGGGGTCAAACTGTCAATTTATAAACTGTCAATTCCTTGATGAAGCTTGTGAGGATAATCACTTAATCATGATCTAAGAGAAAAATGATGAGTAAGATGTTTTAATTGCTTTGGTAACAATTCTTGCCATGTTGAGTTTGTTGAATAAATCATGATGCATGGATAAATATATATGATGATAGCTTATCAACTCATCATGATGGATTTGTTGGATTTTGATGATTGTATGGTCTTTGATTTCATCTTCTTAATTATCTATCATCATTGTCCATCTCTTATGTATGTGTGAATTCATATGCCATTAATTGTGTTATATCATCATTTATTTATAAAATTCGTACACATGACTTATTGCACTTATGAATATGATCACTTATTCTTTTAGCTCATAATGATGGCTTATCTTAATAGCTATGTTGATTATGATGATCTATATATTGCCATTATATACTTATGCTTTGCTTAAAATTTGAGATAAAGAATATGCTTTGATAATTACATGTATTTGATGAAGTTTGATCTTATGCAATCTATAATTAGTGAATGGATGCATTTTTTTTGTACATTATCAATGTATTGTTGAATATGCATTACTTATTTTAAATGATATCGAAAAGGAAAAAATACATATTCTTCGAGAATTTTAAGTATATAAGATTTTTTAGGCTATATTGAAATGTCACATTAGATCTTTGATGAGTTTAGTTGTCTTGATTTCTAAAATGTGATTAGTAATTATGGAGCTTGGATAGTTGATAATATGCATGCTAATTTGGTAAACAAATCAAAACCTCTTTGCGAAGAGAAATTTTCAAAAATTTGGCATGAACTTGGGATGATTTGATTTCTTGATGATTTTGATGATTGATGATTATATGTGCGTTGTTTGAAGAATTAATAGAGTTGTTGGTTTGTAATAATTGTTTAAACTTATATGGAAGTGTTTGAACCATGTTGCGTATTTAAGGATTTGTTCATTTTTAAGGGGAGACTCTGCCGAAATTTTTGCTAGCACAAAATGGGTAATATCTTCATCGAATTATTTTTTGATGATCTTGTTTCGATTGTATCTATCTATCTTTTTTTTTATGTTGAATGGGGAGATAAATGTGATATGTTTTTCGATAAAATCGTTTTGGTTAATTTTTTAAATTGGCCATATATTTAGGGGGAGCATATAATATGATTTTGGATAATATGTATTTTGAACTTTTTTATTGTCCAAAGGGGGAGACAAAATAATATATCATTTCGATGTTGTCAAAAGGAGGAGAATAGTATGCATTTTGAGTATTGTTTTGATGATTGATATGCGATTATGTTGTTGATTTTGATGAATTTGAGATATGATGATGATTTGATTACATGGTTGTTTTATATGATGATTTTATGTTATAAGTTGCATAACTAGAATTTCATTTGGTAATTGATGGAACGATGATTCATGATCATTTTATAGTTGATAGATTATGTGATGATTTATGATAATTTGGGAGTAATAATGCTAAACTTGTATTTCAGGCGATGCTTGTTGTTAGGGGGAGATTCTATCAAAATTTCTACTCGGACAACATTGGTAACAAATTTGCTACTCTTATTCTTTTCCTTGAAGTTTTCTTTTTAATGATGAAGGGGGAGAAGAATACATATTTTTTTTATTTATAAAAATTTGCTACTCTTATTCTTTTCCTTTAAGTTTTCTTTTTAATGATGAAGGGGGAGAAGAATACATGTTTTTAAATTTACAAAAATTTTCTACTCTTTTTCTTTGCCAATTAAGTTTTTCTTTTTGATGATGAGGGGGAGAAGAATACATGTATTTAAATTTGTTAATTGACAAATTGTAAGAGAAGCTTACATTTAAGGGGAGCAATTTATGGAATCATTCTTTAAATACATGAAAAGTTTGTCATCATCAAAAAGAGGGAGATTATTAACATTTATGTTAACATAATGTTGATTTTGATGATAACAAATAAAATTAAGAATGATTAAGCTTTTTAAAGCTTAAATTATTTTTCTTACATTTTAAATAAATCATTATTTTCACATTATAAAGATTTTATATCTAATGGAAAAATGATTTTATGAAATTGGTTGTTTTTCAAGTTTATGGTTTAATTGAAAGAATTTTAAAATATTTAAAATCAACAAGTATTGCTTGAAATTTTAGAGAAGGACTTATTTGAAATGTTTCATTGTATTTTAGGTCATATCATAATTTTATAAAGTTTTGGGATTCAAAATGTATTATTTAGAAATTCTGAAATTGGACCTATTTGTAAAGTTTCGTAACGTTTTGGGCCATCATACAGTTATATAAAGTTTTGGGGTCAAACTGTTAATTTATAAAATAGTTCACTGTTACTGTTAATTTTGGGCCATCATTGAGCTAAATATTGAGCATACAACTTTCATTGAGCTTTAAATTCTTGTATTCATCTTATTCATTCACACATTGAGCTTTCATTTGTGATCAAACACATTGTGTGAGAGAAATTCATTTGTAATCCTTTTTGTAAAATCAAGTTCAGTAATTGTAAGTGTTGGGATACACTTGGGTTAAGAGATTGGGGATAATCTCTTGTTGTGAAGGTCCATTGACACCTTGGAAGTCAATTGTAAGCATTTGAAGCCTTGGAGGCTTGCTTAGTGAAATCCTGCCCCGGTGAGCTTGGAGGCGTGGACGTAGGCGGGGATTGCCGAACCACGTAAAAATCCTTGTGTTTGTTTTCTCATCCCTTATTCTTTTATTATTGCGATTTATTGAATTTATTGTTTTCGATTCCATTAAGGCATTAGATTGAATTGTTTTGTGGTTTGCTTAGCTTAAGTTTTAAAATCTCAATTCAGCCCCCCTCTTGGGTTGCACACTTGCATTTCAATAAAAAGAGGATTACAAGTATTGCAATATTTGGCATCACTACCCACAACCCAATACACCTAATCTTTTAGATTACTATAACAAGAGCTTAAAGCTCTGACACTCTCAACTCTCTACTCCTCTCTCTTTAAGAGAAGAAATAAGCTAAAGAAAATGGGATGCTGAGATAAGGAGGACCATCCTCCTTTTATATTATATTATGTTATATATTTTTTCAAATTATGCGGCTCTGAATTCGGTGCCGCTTTTATTAATCAAATTTGGTGGCTTTTGAGCCAACCAACTTTGACAAAAACTTATATAAACAAAAGCATATCAAATTCCACCTATCTAAGGCCCTATATGTTATTGAAATACTGTAACTTTTAACCTGCAACTGTTATTAAAAAAAAAAGCTGTAATTATGAAATAAAAGTTGATAATGTGTAGTAAATATAATTTTTTTAAATAATAATCTTAACAAAAATAGTAAATATATTGTAGGTTTTTCATCATATAAGTATGGGATCAAATCAACTTAGCTTTTAATTTATAGCAGCTAATGCTTAGCAAAACACTTTTATATCGTAAGTTAAAACCTACAGCTATCAAACCTCAATATCAAACAAGTCATAAGAGGCATAAGACTTTTTGCTGTTTAGGTTGTTATTAATTAGCTTATTAGTCTCGAACAACTACAACTACAACTTTCAAGGCTGTTAGATTTCAGAAAGATGCTGAGGATGGTACAAGATTTATAAAATTGTATTGACAAGTCAAGATTTGGAGAAATGAGTTTCCATAAATGCTCCATTATCCACCAAAGTTCATTTAGCATTTTATCTATATGAGCCTTTCAGCTCCTCAACTTTTCCACATGAAAATATTTCTTTCCAAGAAAACAAGCTTTTCCAGATTTTGAATATTCTGCAGCAAACAAACTTGGAAACAACTGATCCATCAAATAATAATAATAGCATGAAGAACTTTGATGTCTACAAAGCCGGCCCTGCTACCATGGATGTGATGCTGAAGTACTTTCCCCTTAATGTCAATTCCTTCAAGTGGGAATCTTTTTATTTTTCTAATGGATCATATGTGAAGCTCCCTCGTAAATTATAATACCATACAAGGGGGAGGCAATTATATAATGTGCTCATATATAAATTTGCAATAATATCTTGACACATTGCAGAAGTAATACTAGATTTTGTTCTAGTATACTTTTATGAAAACTTAATAAGAAGGGCTTTCACTAAGGAGAAAATATCACAATTAACAAAATACTGAATATTATTTAAGAGCAGCTTGTGTCTGTTAATAATAAACCTATATATACTAGTAACTCACTTAATCCTAATCCTTCTCAAATAAGAATAATCTAAAATCCTAGTTAGATTAGAATTAAAAATATTACTCAAATAAGCCTAATAAAGTAAGAATTAAATACTATCATATATGCTTCCTAAATCATTCTCCTACTCTTCAAAGAAAGCTCGTCTTCGAGTTTTCCTAAAAACAAAAGAGTATTATATGGTGGATGAAACTTAAAATAGAGTAGCAATGTATCTTGAAGCCCGAACTCGTAGTCTTTCATATCAATCTTCCTTGAAACTCGAAATGCTTTATCCTTTATCTTCTTCTTGATCTTATTAGTCACCTTATAAAATGGTAAAGTCTTATATGGACAAATAACTTTTAAATCATATCAACTTTATCTTGGTAGTTATATCTTCTTCAAGAATAACTTTCTTGTCTCCAATATGAATAGGCAAAATCATATCAATTATCTTTGGGTCTTCTTGAATAATTGGTTTGGCTTTAACTTTAAAATCAATTATCTCTAGGTCTTCAAGAACAATTTGCTTAGCATCACGAATAATTGGTAAAACCATATCAAGTTTGTCATCCTAAAAAACAATTGGTGTCTCTTCACCTTGAGCTTCTTGTGCAATTTTAACCATATCATTAGATATACAACTCAAATCAAGAATTAATTGTACCGCTTTATTGAAAACTTCAAGTGCATTTGAAATATCTTCAAAAAAAATATTTCGTGATATTCTCTTCTTCCAATGATGAAACCAATAAAGATTACTCTTCTATATTAACATCTTTAACTTCAGAATCTTGGGTAAACTCTTTGTTTTCACTTACTGCAATGGTTGAATCTTGAACAATCAATATATCTTTAGTAACTTTAGAGTCTTCAAGCACAATATCTTCTACCATTAGGGATTTTTTTTTTTATCTTTATTGGCGTAAGAAAATTGCTTTTCGATATTAGAATCATTCAGCAAGGAGAAGTCCTTGATATGATCTTACTTGGATAATGATCTCACATGCTGTAGTTTTGGCAAAATGAATATATTAAACTCTTGATCTTTTCTTCTTTGGCTCTCACACTGTTGTACTCCTTCAAATCTCTTCAATGCTTGCTTTTCCTTTCTCTTGATTTGCAATTCAACTTCTAAAGCAATTTTAACAACATCCCAAAATTCATAAGTGGCAACAATTTGTAACAAAACTCGTTGCTTAATATCAGCACGTAATTCTTTCGCGAATTTAGAAATTGTATCTTCATCTTCTTTAGAAAGATTCATATGACAATGATAATTTCGAAGTTAAGATTCATAAAATTGAACGGAATTTATACCTTATTAACACTTATCAAATTTACAATTGATCATTTGAAAATATTCAAGAGGAATAAAATAAGCTCTTATCTTCTTTTTCATGCTATGCCAAGTTCGAATCTTATCTCTTCCATGTTGATTCATGCTGGTTGTAAGTTTGTCTACTGTTGTGATGTATATTCCATTAATTTTGAGGACATGTACTCAACATGTTTATCCTTTGGAATATATTCATGAGTATCTTTAATTTTGAATATCTAATAAAAAATATCCTTAGGATTAGTAAATCAATCGTAATAGAAAAAATCATTGTCATCTACTCTATATCTCATTGTGCCACTTTTTTGTTATTCTTTCTCATTTTTTTCTTTTTTTGGGGTTTTTTTAAAGGAACAGAAAATTATAGGGAAATATTATAATTAAAAGAAATATTGGGCAAATATTATAAATAAATAAAAGTTTATGATGCCGGCGACGGTGATCGGAAAATTGGACAAGGATAGGTGGATCTAAAAGATATGAGGTTAATGAGTGTGATGGTGGTGGTGGTTTAACTCAAATCGTTGTAGGTTGACTGGAAAAATTGATTTGAAGTGGCTATTGGAGGTTAATTTCGGTTTCCGGTGAACGGGCAACGAGGCTGTGGGAGTTGGTCGAAGAGAAGCAGTAATGACGAGGAATAGTTTGGCAGTGGCCTGAGAAATCGCGGCGGAGGGCAGTGAATTGACTGGCGGTTGGTGCAGTGATTTAGCGGCTTTACGGTGGTGTTCGGGTGGCGGTTCAGTGGTGATATAGGTTGGGTTATGGTCGGCGGCTTATCTGGTTTTGATGAAGGAGGAGATTAATGGAAAAGATGAAGAACGGCAGTGGCAGCAGCCGTGTAAAATGGTTGTGAAGGTGGCTTCGGGCACTTGCTGGTTTATTTTTTTTTTTTTACTTGGTGGAATTAATGGATAGTGGAGGAAGGAAGGTGTATGAAGGGTTATTGATGGTCAGGAAAGCTTTATTATCTAAACTCTCTCCCTGTCTCAGCAGCCCCGATCGTAGAAATAGTTACACAGCCATGGTCTCTTTCTCCAGTTCGTTGTCAATCAGCCAGTTTGCTGTCAACCAACGCATCTTGATTGTCAGCCCATGTACAGTTAGCAAGTGCTTCGTCACTTCTCAACCAGTCTTCTGTGAAACATCCACACTGGCATCTCGTCATAGTCGATTTGTGCTTTGTTTCACCGTCCATTTGTCGTGTTATAGCGGTTGTCCCTCGTCATCTTCGGTCAGTCTCGCGTCCTCACGATTGTCACTCGTCAGCTAGTGGCCATCGTCACAATCGTCACGAACACGGTCATCAGCTACCCTTATTTTCAAATTTTAATATTCATTCGTAATAAAGGTATAAGATTAGAAAAATTATTTTAATTTATTTGATTTGTTTTCTAACATATTTGATTAAAATCGGCTACTTGGTTGAAATTTTTTCAATTTCTCTGCTAGATTTATTTAGATCTCTTAAATGACAATCATTTTATGAACAAAATGTAAACATCCCTTTTTCTTCTCCCTCAATGCCCCAAGAAAAACGATATATGCTGATATTGATGTACAATCATCTCAGTTTCCTGCCCAATTTGAATCAGAATAAGCTGTTAAGGTCAGTTGTCGATGACGGTAGAGGTAAAGACCATACGTAAGAGTGTGTTTGAGATATCGGAGTAGCCGTTTCACTACTGTCTAATGAGTTTGACGCGGAGAGTGCATGTACTGGGCTGACTTATTGATTGCATAGGAAACATCAGGACGTGTGAGAGATAAATATTGCATTCCTCTAATTAAGTTGCGATACCGAGAGGCATCAACTGGGGGAGAGCCATCATGAGGTGAGTAGTGGAGCTAAGAGAAGTGGCTGTTTCTTTGATACTTTCCATGTTGAATCGAGCAAGTAAGTCACGGATGTATTTCTGTTAAGAAAGAAATAATCCATTACTTGTGGGGATCACCTCTACACCCAAAAAGAAATTCAATGGCCCAAGGTCTTTGATTGAGAACTTGTGAGAGAGAGCGGTAATGACATGGTGAATAAGAGTCATAGAGTTGCCTGTGATTAACAAGTCGTCTACATAGACTAGAAAATAAACACGAATAGATTTATTAGTATAAACAAATAAAGAAGAGTTTGAGTGACAGTTCATAAAACCTTGAGAGAGAATGAAGTTCTTAAGCTCGGTGAACCAAGCACGAGGAGTCTGTTTTAAGTCGTAAAGAGACTTATACAAGTGACATACATGGTGAGGTCGTGAGGGGTCAATGAAACCAGGTGGGTGAGACATGAAAACTTCCTCGTCAAGGTACCTATGAAGAAAGGCATTATTGACATCTAGTTGATTAATTGGCCAACCAGATGAGATTGCAATAGATAGAACAACTCGAATAGCTGTAGGTTTTATCACTGGACTAAATGTCTCGGTATAATCTAAACCAGGACGTTGATTGAAGTCCTTGGCAACTAGACGAGCCTTATATCTAGCAACACTCCCATCAAGATTCTGTTTGATTCGAAAAACCCATTTACAGCCAACCACATTGTGATGAGATTCTCGAGGCACTAGGTCTCATGTTCCTTTTTTGGTAAGAGCATGCAGCTCTTCACGCATAGCATTTGTCCACTCTTTTTGTTTAAGAGCTTGGGAGACATAGGTGGGTTCTAGTGATAATGGTATAGGATGCTTTGTGGCAGTAAGGGTTAATATAGATTTTGGCCTGAAAATATTATTTTTTGAGCGTGTTTGCATCGGTGAGAAGGATATGGAGTATTGGTGTTTTCAGTTGGATGAGAAAATTTATTACCAGGGAGTGACTCATCAATAGAGGAGTTCGATAAAGTCTTCGGAGTGGTAGTCGGCTGAGATTGATCATCGACAAGCGGGATGTCACAAACTTGCATGGGTTCAGGAGTATTGGAATTTGGAGGGGATGGTTGTGTAGGGCTGGACGCAATTGATAAAGGTATATTTGGATTATGCATGGAGGTTGGTTTACGTGAATCATGGGATTGACTAAGAAAGGTGGTAGAATTTGGGCCATTTAGAGTATTCATGGAAAAAAGATCACGTGAATTGGGGGGATGAGTGTGAAAGGGACGAAATTTAGGAATAGGAAGATTGGGATCCTGGGTGATTGGCTGCCTGAAAGAATTTTCCAAATTAAAAGAATTTGAATTGGAAAATAAAGGACTTAATGGAGACGTATATTTGGAACACCATTTGGAAAGAGTATGGTTATTGATTTTATCATGATTTGTGCATGTAGACATAGATGGAAATATACTTTTTACGAATTGGACATGCCGAGAGTAATAGAATTTATGGTCAATGGGCTCAAAGCAAATATATGCATTGTGTAAATTAGAGTACCCAAGAAATAAACAAACTTTTGACCGTTGTTCAAGTTTGTGTGTATTATATGGACAAAGCCATGGATAACATAAACACCCAAAAATTTTTAATTTAGAATAATTAGGAGATAAATGGAATAAACACTCAAAGGGTGATTTGTTTTGCAGGATAGGTGTTGGAAGTTGATTTATTAGATAGACAGTAGTTTTGAAGGCAAATGACCAAAGAGATAAAGGCAATGATGCTCGATGAAGCATTGTAAGGCCAATTTCGACAATATGGCGATGACGGCGTTCGATGGAAGCAATGTGTTGAGGTGTATAAGGAGATGAAACCAAATGTTGGATTCCATGAGTTTCAAAAACTGTTTTCAAACCCTGATACTCTTTTCCCCCATCAGTATAAATTGTATTAATGGATGACTTAAAATATTTTTCAACCATGACCTTAAACTTTGGAAAAATAGAAAAGACATCTGATTTATATGTTAAAGGAAATAACCATGAATATTTGGTGAAATGGTCTACAAAGATAATATAATAAGAAAAAACATCCATTGATCTAATTGGAGAAGGACCCCATACATCGGTGTAAATAAGATCTAAAGGATAACGACTCTTTAAACTAGACCTGCCAAAGGGTAATTTATGGCTTTTATTACACTGACATGAATCACAAAATGACGACTTAGAAAAGGCTGGGAGATTGTTTTGGGAGATAACTTGGTGAAGAATTTTGGTTGATGGGTGACCAAGTCTATCATGCCAATGGTTACGAGAGGCTTTAATACTCATGCAAGCTTCCTTTATCATACCTGTAGAGGCATCTTCATCAGATCATTCATAGACATTATTCTTGCTCTGTCCCTCTGTGAGTAGTGCCCCCGTGGTTAGATCCTTCACACAAAAGGAAGAGGGATAAAATTCAATGGATGCATTATTTGTTTTACAAAATTGTGAGACAGATATTAAGTTTTGCTTTATAGATGGGACACACAAAACATTCGAAAGGGAAAATAAGTGAGATGGAGTGGAAAGAGTGGACTTGTCAACATGTGTAATATTTAGACCAGTGCCATCATCGATTACAATGTCATCGGGGCCTTTATATGGTTGATGAAGAGATAGGTTGCTAATGTCGGAAGTGACATGATGAGATGCTTCAGAATCCAACAACCAATTTGATGCCATGTTATTAGAAGTGGTGGTTGGATTTGCAGTAGGTGCTGAGGCTGTAAAAAATAATTTCTTTGCAGCATTACATTGACGTGCAGTGTGTCCCCGTTTCTCACAAAATTGACAAATCACAGTAGTATTCTTGCCCGAATTTGGATTTCCAAAATTATTCGAATTGAAATTATTACCTTGATTTCCAAGGGCGCTGCCTTGATTTCCAAAATTGGCATGTCGTTGGCTTTGGCTTCCTTTGTTGTTTTGGAAGTTTTTCTTGCCAAATTGATTACTATTTTTTGAGGAAGAGAAACGGGTAGCATTGACATTGATATTCCCAAGATTTCCAACAGATCGAAGTTCTTCTCGTTTGAGAAAAGATTCATATTCGACAAGTTTTTCATGAAGTTCATCGAATCTGATCATGGTATCTCTCGCCCGCACAGCAGCTGCAAGTTTCTTGAATTCGGGACCCACGCTGTTGAGAGTGTGAGTAATAAGGTATTGATTTGGAACAAGTGCTCCAATTAAAGCCAATTCATCTGCAATGTCGCGAATAGTAGCAAGATATTCAATTACTGGTTATGAGCCTCGACTAATGAGGGTGAGTTGTTCTGTTAACCTTATGGTTCTTAAGGATGAAGGATTGGCATAATTTTTTCCTAAACATGTCCAGGCTTCTACAGAAGTTTTGCATGACCGAACCACAGGGACAACTTTATGGCTAAGAGAGCCAATGATGCCGAGCAAAAGGAGTTTGTCTTGTTTTTTCTAAAGAATATACTCAGGATTTGAGACTTTATTGCCATCATTCTCAATATGTGAGGGAGGGCAAGGATTTGTTCTATCAATATACCCAATTAAATCATACCCATAGAGCAAGGCATCGAACTGTGATTTCCATGAGTAATAATTTGAAGGAGTCAACTTTAAAGGAAGTTGGTTGGCTACATTGATGGCTATAAGGTTGTTTGGGTTTAGGGAGATGTTGGTAGCTGTTTGATTTGAAGAAAAAGTTGTTAGAGTATTCATTGGTCATGATGGAAGTATAAAGAAGAGATTAAGACAAGGATAAATGACTCATGTGAGTAATAGCTTGCTTTGATGCCATATAAAGTCAGAGACAGAGATTGTGAAAAGGATATTTTATTACTGTAAAGCCAAGCAATTATATATACAAGTTCATGAAGCTGTACACAAGTTTACGAAGCTGAAAAAGGAAAGTTACAGAGGATTCCTTAGTCTAAGGAATTGCAGAGATTGCTCCTAAGGTCAAGCACAATCATGTGAATCATCTTTATTTAAGGAGGAGATTAATTATATCCTTTTAAAAGTGAAACCCCAGTTGAGTCCACGGTACTTGAGGCTCAAGTTGGTAAGATTGAGGGGTCTAATAAGGCTGGTGGAGGAGAGGATGTAATGGTGGAGGTTTTGAGTTCTCATGTTGTTGTTGATGGAGTTTACAGTAACAGTAATGGTGTTAGAGTTGGAGGGGAGGAGCATTTGAATGATGAACAGATTCGTGGTCTTGGTAATGGTGGGTCTGTTGAAGCTGGTGTCAAGAAAGATTTGAGAAGTGTGAGGTGTTCTAGGGATGTAGTTAGTGATTTAGGTACTAGGGAAAGTAGGATTTCTGGTGTTGAAGTGTCATTAAGTCATAAATTGGAAGCCAGGTTTGGAGGGCCTTTGGCAGAGGAGAGAGCTGCTGTGGAGAGTTTGGAGAGAAATAAGGAGGCACTTGAAAGTGATTATATATGTCAATTTCTCTGTTAGACTTTTTTCTTGATTACTAGTCTTAGATTTGTTCTGGATTCTAATTATTCTCACGTTATTCTTGCACTCTCTTTTTCTTTTCTTTTGTAATAAATTTCTTCAATTAATTGGGGCCCGTAAAAAAGGTTTATACTACACCCTTTGTTCTACCAAGTTATAATTTGCTATGACATATGGAGTGAAATATTTCTTGGAAAAAATTGTAAAGTGGATGGTTTGAGATGGATGCTCAGATGTAGGAATAGTTCTCTTGTTGATGAAGTATTATACTAAATATTAGATGTATTGTTGTAACATGTCCATTTAGGTCATAGATTAATAATGGAGGTTCGTAAGCAAGCCTCTTGCATGATGCTAACACGGCGTTACCACCTAGGTTAGATTACATGCTTGGTTTAGTTACTTTAATGCAATAAAAAAAATATATTTATCATTTAAGTTTATCTATGAAGCTTGGGAGTATTCATGCACATGTATGAAGTTTATGTATGTAGTCTCTATACTCCCCCCCCCCTAAAAAAGGTTTAAAATTTTAGTCTTAATACTTTTTTCTATTCTATAAATGTGTAGCAAAATTCTTGAGCAAACTGTGGGCGAAGTCAAAAGCAATCTGTCTTAGCTAGCACGTGTTGACTTTTACGAAACTTGCATTTGCTCATTCTCCCATGGGGAGGAGCTAAACTCGTTGAGGTAATGCTTAATTTAATCATTTCTTGATGTTTTATTAAAATATGTTTTATTGTCTTATATTTTGTGCCTATATTTTGGATTTGGAATTTCTGTTAAATGGACTTCACCTCTCTACCCATAAAATGAGAATGTAATTATGCTCTTGTAATTATTTTAAGCCACAAACATAAAGAATCTTCACCTTCGCAAAAATAAGCTTCATCCTTTTTAAATAATTGACATTGCACCGTGTTTAAGTGAATGATTGAGAGATCTCTATAATTGATCTAGTGATCATTCTTCAATCTTTTTTTGGTTTCTCTATCTCAATGACCTTAAGCCTTTCCTTGTTGCTTTACCTCAATAACTGAATATGTTTAGTTTTCCTTTTGCATAAGTGAAGTTTCTAGAAATGTGGTGTTATATTTTGGCTCTAGATTGTTATAAACTTATAATTGTGTCTTGAAGATTTGATAGGAAATTGAAAAGTACGCTACAGTTTGGTACTATAGTTTTTTTTTTCGCCCTTAAGGATACTTATTTAATTCATTAGTGGTAGCCTAAGAATACTTAAGATAAAAAGGATTAATATCAATTCTGAGCTTGTTTGGCATCTTTGGTCATTACTTTTAAGGGCGTTGGTACTGTTTATTTCTATGTACTTGCTTTTTGTAATTTCTAGAAAATGTGGAATGATTGGTTGCAAATTATTGCTTTAGTTTTGAAGTTTGCAATATATACTTGTTAGTAATTGGATTTGAAGTTGGATGTGATGAGTACACTATGGATGGTCTTTTGCAACTTCTTGATGAGTGGCCAGCATATATTGCCAAGTTATTTGTAGCATACAATAATCATGTAATGTATGAGTATATATTTGCTTGTAAATATCCAAGACTTAATTTGTGTAGCATACTAATTAATTCTATATGTTACACTTGTAGGTGGGAAAACAATGAAGTTCAAAGTGTAGAGGCTTTGAGGAGAATTTTGTTGCAAACTAAATATTTGTATTTTTTTTTTCAAACTAAAAATCTACTTGTGTGTCTTTCAAACTATATTTGAGATATTCTAAATTTGTATGTTTCTTTTAGTACTTGTTTAAATTTGTATTTGGTATAATTGTAATAATATACTAACAAGATTTAAATATGAAATGAAAGATTTTGTAATATAAATAGAGTTTTTTTTAATTTTGTAGTGCCTTTTAATTTTCTCAATAAATTAATTGGCAATGAGCCAATTTAAATTTTTATTTTTTAAAATAATTAAACAGTGATACCATGGTAATAATAATCATAGACACTAATATAACATTAACAATTACTAACACTATGATCTCATAATATTTGATATTATAGTCACAATAATTAGTGACACCAAATTCGTGAAACTACAAGCTAGTCTCAGTGGGTTCTAATTGCGAGATCAGTGACACAATTAATAAGTGTCACTGAAAGTATTTAGTGATACGATTTCTATGTCATTGAAGACCATTTTTCTTGTAGTGTAAGTAGAAAATATCTTAGTTAAGAAAATACTGAATATTATTCAACAGAAGCTTGTGTGTTTTAATAAATTATGAATAACAAGTTTATATGTACTAGTAGGCCACTTAATCATAATCCTTCTCAAATAAAAGAAATAATCTAAAATCCTAATTAGATTAAAATTACAAATATGACTTAAATAAACTTAATAAAATCAGATAAATCCTAATAAAGTATTAAATACTAAATTGAGTTAGAATATTGTAATTTCTAATATATTCAACCTTATATGCTTCCTATATTACATTTGGCCATATGTGTCCATTGCAATATATATGCTTGAATATTGCAAAAAAATGACCAAAAGTTCCCCAAAAATTATAGCTTTCCTATTGCAGTGGGTGTTAACTTTGTTATTTAATTGATTATTAACTTCGTATTTAACATTATGTCAACTAATTTTGGTCCATAATTTATAATTCATTATTAATTTAATTTAATCATTAAGGAAATATGTCAATTTACTTGATTTCATTTTCAAAATATTTATGGCTTCAAGGCTTGGGGTAGAAATGACATATAAAGTTAACACCATTATAATTGCATTGGGTTTGGACTTATTTTAAAAGATGAGAATGAGGATGGTTTTGCTCAATTTCTCCAAACGACAGGGGTAATCCTCATTTTTCCATTAATATAAAGGAATTTACAATTTACTCTCATCCTCAAAAGTAGATTTATTCAATTTACAGTGCTTGTTTCTTTGAGTTTTTATCCTTTTATTGAATTTTTTTTCCCCATCAACACCCACGAATGAAATTCAATAAATTTGTCAAATATTTGGATTTGAATAAAAGTTTATCATTTTTAAGGGTCCAACTATGTTACAACAGTGGTATCATACCACTTCTTTTGTCTTTTGTGAGAAAGTTTTGTATAACCCCTCCCACTCATTTTTATTTAACATTTGTTTTACAAGTATTAAGTTGATTTCTAACTACATCCAAAGGTATATTTCAGTCAGCACCTTACACTTATCATATTTACAAATTTTTTATTTAATTTTACACATGTATCACCATCCCCCCTTTTTATTATTTTTTTAATCAAATAATTTGTGTAGTATGGATTAACATTATATTAATAAAAATTATTATTATAATATATGAAGGACAAAAAATCCTTTAATAGTCTAGTAAAAAGTCCTTCAATAGTGCGATTTATAATTTAAATAAGCTAAAGGTTTGAATTATACCTGATCATTCTTTATAAGTGAAGTTCTTTCTTGTTCTTGATGTTTCTCCACAAATTTGACTCAAGCATGTACCCAACTGTTCTTGGCTATGTTTGACCTCTAGACTCGTGATTTTGTTAGTAATCACATGTCATTCACTGCTATATTTTCAGATAAGGTCAATAATATTTTCTAGGTTTTGTATAGCTTATCACGTAGTTCTTCATGTAATCATATACTTGTTTTTCTATGGTCTGGATCTGGAGTAATTTTATTTATTCTTGGATATATTTTGCAATAATTATGGACACATGGTGCATTGTAAGTTGCTACATATTTTAGCGCTTCCAGTATATATTTAGTAATATTATTTAAATTTATTAATAATAGAAATTTTAGTAATTAGTAGATATAATAATTATTATAGGAAAACAGTAATTATGATAATTTAATTTGATCATCAACTACCGTATCAATTTGATAGCTGTATTTATGCAAATGATGGGGCAAATCTTGGTGTCGGTGTTATTATTACTACTATTAATTACAATCCTATGTGAAGCTAGAAAATATAAATATAAATTAGCTTGTGTTTCTTCTTTCTTTGGATCGATAGTCTATTTCTACTTTATTCACTAGTATTATATCCGAAAAAAAGAAGAATTAAGAATTGCATATTCACAAGGGTTGGAATTACCATTGATTTTGTAATGAATTTTTATTATTAATTTGATTGTCTATATATAAAGCAATGGAATTGGTGTTAATTGGTTGAAATTGCAGTGTGTTATCTATTTTTATATATTGGAAGAGATTCTTATGTCACCACCGCCTACTTTTTCTCTTTTAATTAGCTATTGTAAATAAAAGTAATCATCTTTAAATGGGTGTTGAATTAATTTTATGCAGTGTGGATTGATATTATATTATTAAAATTTATTATTATTATATATGAAGGGTAAAAAATTTTACTAAATTATAGTTTAAAAGTAAAGTAAATTTATTAAGCTAAAAAAATACCCATCCTTTAGAGAAGAGCTTGCACCAAAGCCAGGTATCAAATCATCAGAACCAAACCAACTTCATTTTGCTTTGGAATTTTCGAATTCAAATCAGCTCCAGCACCAAAACCACCCAACAAATCATCAACTGAATCACTCTTCTGGTGGTGAAACAAACGACCCAGAGACGTCATCGCTTTTGGCCATCTTCAACCCAAAAAAATCATCGTCGTCATCATCATATGTATAAGTATTAGAACCCGACATCCCCGATACCATGAATGTAGAACTATAATTCAAAGATGAGCTATCACTGGAATTGTTCGCAAAAGTTTGAAATTGACGAAAAAGGTCATCGCATCTGCCTTCAAATTCCTTGTTACCAGCGTTCGATTGAAAGAGATTATCATGGGGAAAGCTCCCACTAAATGAATTTTGATTTTGGCTATATAATGAGGGTTTGAAGCTGGAATTCAAAGAGAAACTACGGGTTGTGCAATTTCAGGTGGGTTGTTTTGATGCGGCCATTGGAAATATGAAATAATGTAAGGTGCTAACTAAAATATACCTATGGATGCAGGTAAAAATGAGTTTAATACTTACGAAACAAATGTTAAATAAAATGAGAGGTTGTACGAAAATTTGTCACAAAAGATTAAAAAAATGGTATAAGACAATTGTTGTAACATAGCTGAACCCATTAATATAAAAGAATTTACAATTTACTCTCATCCTCAAAAGTAGATTTATTCAATTTACAGTGCTTGTTTCTTTGAATTTTTATCCTTTTATTGAATTTTTTTTCCCATCAACACCCAAGAATGAAATTCAATGAATTTGTCAAATATTTGGATTTGAATAAAAGTTTTATCATTTTCAATAGCCTAAAACACTTTTAATTTCGACAGTAATTCTTCCCTCTCCAACTTTAATTTATGTTAGGCAACGAATTCTCTCCCACTTAGCCTTTCTATATCAAAAAATAGAACTGACAAGTGGTTAAGAACTTGATTTTTGTTCCTGAGTATAATTGTTGTAGTTTTATTGTTAGTTGTTTCCTTAAATCTTATATGCATTTGGAATGATTTTTAACGAAATCAGTAAAACTTAATAAAAAAACTGCTGAAAAGAGACCAAAAACAAAAAAAAAAACTGAAGGACTTAGATATAAAACAACGATGAATAAAAGGCTAGAAATGATTAAGGGGGGGAAAAGTAGAGAGAGGTGAAGAAATGGAGGAAACAAACCATGAAAAGAAAAGGTACGAGAAGGGTATTTTAGGTATAAATGTGGGATCATAAAGTAAAACTATACAGTCTAAATTTTAATAATGTGTTTTTTGAGTAAATGAGTTTAATAAGTATTTTAGTAGATTCAAATAATTTCATCGTTTATAATTGTATAATTTATGTTAATTGACCAAATTGCGCTTGCATTATTCCCATATTAACTTGTTACCCTTGTATTACTCAAAATGAAATAAAATAAGGGGAAATTTCCCCATCTAGAATGATTATTTAATTTACTCTACATAGTACTACGAAATTGGTCAACAATAATGATTTTAAATGATATGAGATGACTGTTTTAAAACCAACATTTTAGATAGTTAAAAAAAAGGGTATACTTTTTATAATGGTCCATTAACCATCATTTAATGTGCATTTATGATAATAGTTATTTTACTAACTAGTGGTTACTTGCAGTATCTACATTAGTTTTAATGATTATTTTTTTAATAAAATTGTCATTAAAATAATACATTTAATTGACAGTTATTTAAATAACCATCATGTATTATACTTCCTCAATATTTTTTATGACGGTTTCAATTCATAATCGTCATTAAAAAGTACATTAAATGATAGTTATTTAAATAATTGTTATGTATTACACTTTTTCATTAATTTTTATGACGGTTTTAATTCATAACCATCATTAAAAAAATACATTTAATAATAATTATTTAAATCACTGTAAAAAAATAGTAATAGGTGACAGGAAATAATTGTTATAAAAGGGAGTGCATGACAGACAGTTTATCTGTAATCTATGTTACTGTCATTAATATATGATATAATATTTTCTGTCATGAATTCATAATGGTAATTCACAATCATATATCCGTCACATAACATTTTAATATAAAAAATAATTAAATTAAAATTAAAATTTATTTAAATTTTCACACCATTTTTTTAAATTTTTTACAAGAAATTCAATTATCATTTGTAAATTTATTATTTAATTTTGGTGGAAAATTTTTTATGACAGTTTCTATAATGGGTATTTCTCTTCATAAAGTTATATATTTTTTTAAAAATAATTATATTGTAATTATAATTTATTGCTGAATCCCAGTTTACAAATTTAATTAATTAATAAAATGAATATCATTAAAAAACTAAAAACAACTAATATTAATTAACATCCATTCAATCTAACAAATTAATTTAAAACAATACATTTAGTATCTAATGTGATCACCATCAATACATAATAAAATATGCCAAATTAAAAAAAAATACTATCCAAAAATATAAAAACAACAGTTAAATTCATATTAAACTCCAAGAAAAGGAATTAAAATTCTAGCCACCAAGGCAAGTTAACCAACAAACTTCCAAAGACTAATAGAAAAATTCCAACAGCAAGACTTTCAGCAGCAATACCATCTTCCAGCGGCAATACTCTAACAGTCGCACACCCAGCAACACTCCAGCCCATACCCAGCAACCCAGCATCTTCCAACAGCACTCTAATTCCAGCCATATACCCAGCAATATTCCTACCCAAACCCAGCCAACCAATCTATGCAGAATCAATCAAAATACCTTATGTTATCAAATGAATAACATCTACATTACAATCCTTAATAGCGACCATTATAATTTGACATTACGATTTTAAATTTCAGCAAATTGTAATATCTATAGTTTTATACTCATACTAACTATTTTGCTGACATGTCAAGTATGTCGGAAAATGGTTAGTCTACTCCAAACGAACCTCATCTAATTCATCCTGAGTATATGTTTTCTTTCCGTTAAACTGTTAATCACAAGATTCATATTGTCAAACTGCAAAAATAACGTCACATATATGGAATAAAAGAAAATTAAGATCTCTCATCATTAACTCAAATTGTTCATTAACAAGCTAACATCTGCTATTATTTCCTTCATGTACCTTAACACATAATAGTCAGACTCCAATTTTGCAATCTTTTGTTTAAGAGCCTGTTCACAAAAAAAAAAATTGCTCACAAAACCCATATGTTTTAGTTACGATAATCGATTGGCACATATAGTTTCTGTAGGGTTACTTTTTTTTACCTTCACAAATCTCATATTAGTACTATAATTCCATTTTTCCTTACCATCCTCATTTTACTTATCAATATTCCAGCAAAAAATACCACCTTCCAACAACCTGTTATATTACAGTGAGGAATGATGACAGAATATCTTTCAAGTTCACTTATCATTCTCTGTAACTAAATGTGCAAGTAGAACCTCATAATGGCATGATAATTGCAATAAGAATGCATTAGTCATTAAATAGAATTATGAACCTGAGAAGTGGTTATCGTAAAAGCTGGGGAGTGGTTATCGTAAGAGCTTGTCACGACAAGCTCTATTTGGCTTCCAGGAAATGTACAGGAAATAGAAAGATTATTAACATTGATTAAGGCTCCATGATTCTGGGCTCAATAATCATATAAAATATAATGACATAGAAGAATGATTCATGATTCTGGGCTATTGCCTTCTTGGCAAAAGTTGCAATGCTGAAGGATTAAGGACAAAGAAGATTGTTAAAAATCTTAACAAATTCACTTGCACTTGTTCAGCAAGAAGTAAATAAATTTAAATAAAAAATATCAACAATACTAATTTATCATGTCTGCGAATCCAACCAAAATGGAAATAAAAACAACAATGGGGTTCAAATGGTTCGATTATATGCTAGCATTGTTGCAACAAGAAGAAAAATGTATGTATATAACAAGTATACGCATACCTATCATCCTAAAGTTGCGTTAAAGTAATAATGTTCAATTTTATCGTGTAGCAACTAAAACATTTGTGCTTCTTGTAATTCAAAACATTATTAAAAAAACACATAATAAGTTGTTTTTGTTAAAGAAAAAAAAGGAGGAAATACCTTAATAGAGCTTAATGTCAATAACTGGTTTCTTTCATCTAACTCTTTAAGCTTCTATAGTTGTTTTGCTCTATGTTTCAAGCACTTTCAATGGCTCTAACTATGTTACCTGACCATTAAAAAAAGCAACATCTTAGACTAAAAGTAAGGAAAGTATCCACTCAGCCAAAGCATTCTTAATTGAACATGTAAACCTATTAGTGGTCTTTGAAACTTTTAAGAAGAAAAAAGAGAGTTATTTCATGATTATAAAAGGTGTTAATTGCTAATGGATAAAATAAAAATACCAGCTGATTGTAATTTTAATTTGTAGTCTTGCCGGACAACAATCAAATGATTATCTAGTACTTCTTGGAAGTGATTTTTACAAGGGAGAAAAATGAATTAAAATAAAGCTCAATTTCTAGGATTTTAAGTGATCTTGAATTATAAGGAATTACCCAGAGAATAACACATACAAGATACTCTCAAGGCATATAGACATTAAATCCTATCTATATTAAAACAAACCACAGAGCAACAGTTTAACGAAACTCAACAAATTAAATTCTTAAAAGCAGGAATATAGATACATTTGTATTTCAAAGTAAAAATTAAATATGAAATTAAACGTGCAAAATTGATTCAATCAACAGAAATTAATTTTTTCTGTATATGTAAAAGAAGCAAACTCAAAACTACCAACATAAATATAATAAAGAGGGCAGCAATCTATTTGCTAGAGAATTAATTTCATTGTGGCTTGTTGTTGGAAACCAGACTTGTGAAAAAGATGGCAGCGAAAAGTTCAAGCCTAAAACAAAAACACAGGATCAACAATTAAGCTTGCACCTAGCTAATACACAAAAGTGCTCGTCTCTTTCAACAAATTAAATTAAAATTGGCACCAAGAGGAAAAGCAACTTGAGATTTTATAGGCTGGAATTCGTAGTTGCTGGGTCTTGAAATCGAAAGGATATTGGTTGTTGTTAACGAAAGGGGAAAAACGGAAAAGCAAGTTTTCTAAAACAAAAGTTAAAGCAGTAAAGAAAATCATTAACACACGAACTTGGGGATTAAGAATTCTTCCTCGGAGAAAATCCTGTCTTTGAGTAAGTTTTAATTCAGCAACAAAAATTCACAAGTATTAAGAATTGTAAAGATTTTCAAAGACATGTTACTATTTTCTAATTCTCTCACCAAACTATACATATTACAATAAACTTCTACTAATAATACCCCAGAAATGGAAAAAAATATTAAATGAATCATATAAACTTTCAGTCTTTTAATAGCATGTTTATCTCCTGTTCTCACCTTATTTGGGTCCTAAAAAATTTACTTCTAGATCTTTATCTTTAAAAGTCTCTATACCGAACCAAAATGATTCTTAGGTAAAACAAACAAATATTAGATTAAAAAAAAAAAGAGAAGTTCTTTAGGCTAGGCAGTAAAGAGAAAACAAAATAGACAAATCCACAAGATCAAGGAAAAAAAAACAAGTAAATCAAACAGCCGCTGAGTTATATGAACTAATCTTCCTTTAAATTACGAGCCAACAATCATCTCCATTATTGCGCCTTGCCACCTCTTGAAAATCATGAACTTTGGCCGCTCTTTTCTGGCTATGGAGCTGGTGCGCACACAGAACAAATTTATTTGAGAAAAAAAAGTTAACATATGAATTTGCTTTCAAACAAGTAATTACCAAAGTGCAAAATCTTTACAAAAAAAAAATTATCATTCCTAACACATCCTTCACTAGATTTCTAATTTTTAAAAAAAAACTCAAAATTCTGATTAACAATCCATATTTGACCAAAGATCAACTTTTGGTTCCACCGTGGAATTGCAATTTCCCATTAACGATCTCTAAAAAAGATCATGTATTTGATTTTATCAATTAATCAACAACCAATTTAAAAGAAAATTCCCAAAAATTAGTCAAGAAAACCCTAGATACAAACCAAGATCCCTAATCACAAATTAAAATGAAATAATTGATAATTAAGAAAAGAGAAAAAGACCAACTGACAACATGAGATTAAAGAGAGCGGCCTAATTGACTTAGACGAAATTAGCATCCCAAGCCTTGAGATAATCATCGATGCCAGTAGTGGCGAGACTGTCGGACTTAGATGCATTGTCATGCTTATTATAGTACTCGATGGCCTTAGAGAGGGCCTTACTTGTGACATTGGGAAAAGGGATATCGTCATCGGCACAATCGTCCTCGAGCATGTGCTTGACAACGGTTAATTAGGGTTTAAATACGAAAATTTGAAAGGAAGTGAAACAGACAAACAGTAATGGGGGACAAAATAAAACTAAGGATATTGAAGGCTTAATAGGAAGGAGAGTGATAGCTGAACAAGAAGAATAAATCAAGCATAACGGCAACGGCAATGTGTGAATGGTAGAAGAACAGCAAGAATGAGGGGTTTAGACAAAGTGTATGTTAACGGCAAGAACGATAGAACCAGCATTTAGGGATTTTGATTTCTAAGTGTGTGTGTGTGTGTGTTTAGCACTTGGAAAAAGAAAAAAGGAATGTTAAAACTTAAAAGCAACCAAAACGGAGCGTTTTGCTAGCATTTTCTTTTCTTCTTTTTCAATTATTAAAACGTAACTTTTTAAAAAAAAAATAATACATTAAAATTTGGGTCAACCATGGTCAAAAATCACTTTTCTATCACAATTTTTTGACAGATCAAATTTCTATAACGATTCTATCATAAATTTTTGATATACAATAATTTTATCACAAAACCATCATAAATTCGTGATAAAAAATATTTTTATTACAAAATCATCATTAATTTATGATAGATTGAAAATTTTACGACGAGTCCATCGTATTATTATGATATAAGTCATTTTACCTAGAATTCGTTATAAACTATCTGTCATCTATTGTCTGTTTTCTTGTAGTGAATAACTGTATGTGTTACACTTTTTTGTTAAATTTTTATGATGGTTTTAATTTATAACCATTATTAAATGTACTTTTTAATGATGGTTGTCCAATGAAATCATTATGTTATATTATATTTTGCTACTTTTTATGACGGTTTTTGTTAATATTCATCATTAAACAAACATTTCCAATCACGATTTTGCATAAAACAATCATCTTATGTGACAGTTTTATATTACTTGTTATGATGGTTTCTTAAATAATCAATCGTGGTATAGGAATTTAAAATGATCATTAAAATAGTCTAATTGTTCATCGTGCAACCATTTTTCTTTCTTAAGACTTTATGGGGTGCATCTTCTTCAAGTATTCAAAGTGCTCACTAATACAATTGTCCAACGTGTTACCTAATTTTAGAGAAATTAAATTAAAATGGTCATTAAAATTGCGGACATATAATGACCTTTGTATGTAAAAAAAAGTTATTCACGTTAAGACTATTTTTAACTAGACATATGATGACCGTTGTATGTAAAACCAATCATTAAAAAATTTTACTTTCAATGATGGTTTTTAAGAACAGTCGCTAACATTAAGACTATTTTTTAACTAGACATATAATTAGGGATGTTCGTAGATCGGATTTTGCGAATTAGAAATCAATCCATATTCGATCCATGATTTTACAGATTATAAATTTTTAATTCAATCCAATCCACGGATTAGTGAAATTCAATCTAAATCCAATCTATATATTTACAAATTAGATGTGGATTTGACCAATCCATATCCAATTCACCATTTTACGGATTGGTTTGTGGGCTAAAAATTTTTAATCATGTCTTATCCACGAACTAACTAAATAAAAAAATAATGTAAAAATGATTTTACTATGGATCAAATTCAAAATTAAATAAGATTTAAATAAATTAATTGTTTAAATAAGCTAGAAAATACGTTCAAAGTTTCAAAATATACCACACCAAAAAGAAAAAAATCTTATTTGTTTAGATTAATACATGAAAATTAATTGCTTGGGAAGCTATATATTTTTATTTAATTACTTTTATTTATATTATTATTGGATAAGACATAATATGATGTTAATGTAATTATATTTTAACTTATTTATTTATTAGTAAGTATAATGTCATATTTACAAGTTTAATTTTTTATTAAATAAATATTTTTTTTATTTTTTTGAGAATTCGCGGATTTTTACGGATTCACAGAAGTAAATCCATATCCAATCTACTGACTGCGGATTTTTAAATTTTCAATCGAATCGAATCCACCAATCCACAGATTAGATTTTTACGGATCAGACGAATTGAGCGGATTATATTGGATTTTGAACACCCCTACATATAATGACTAATATGCTTAAAAACAATTATTTTTTTTTTTTCAATGATGGTTGCAATAAACAAACTGTCATTAAAATTAAGAGTATATTTTACTTTATAGTTAATGATTGTTCTTTTACATAACAGTCATCATAAGTGTTACATATTGGACTGTACATAATAACGGCTATTAAATATCTTTAATAAAGGTTATTAAGAAGAACCGTCGTTACATATCGATCATTGTTTTACATTTTTGTAGTAGTTAAAGTTCTAAAAAAAATACACACATTTTTCATTAAAAAGACAAAATAATAGCATCCCTATTCGCTCTCATCTTTGGAATGAAAATAGGGTAAATTAATATTTTCAAAAGATTACGGAAAAATTAAGATTGTTATCTTGAACAGGGTGAATGGTATTTATCCTAAAATAAAACGTTAAATTTGAATCTAGAGATGGCCAACAAGCTGGGCAGAACAGCTCATCAAAGGTAAGCTCGTGAGGGCCCATGGGTTGGCATAGCACGATCCACCATGTGAATGGCCCATGCTTGTCTAATTGTTTTTTCTCAAGTCCAACATGGCACACTGCACAAGCCCGCACATGTCGTCCTAGGCGGTATTGTGGGCCATGCTCAAGACAAAGCAAGGCAAGCATTTTTCTTTTTCTTTTCTTTAATTTTTTAAGAGTTTTTCAAGCCCATATACCTTTTTTAGGCTATGTGTCTTTAGTTAAATTCTACATAAATGAAAGTTCAAAACTCAAGTCAATATTCAATAATAATAAACTAATAATAGTAAGGGAATGAATTACTAACTATTAGGTTAGAGCCTATGGCATTAGAATTCATTTTTCTTAATAACAACAACAACAATAATAGTAGTAGTAGTAACAGTAGTAATAAAATAATAATTAATTAATCTTTCTTAAGGGTTAATATTTAATTGTTAACTTGAACTTACATAGAATAATAGATCATAGTTGATAATAACATTAATGCTTATAAGTTTTAAATTAAAATATAACAATTAACAATTAACTTTTGATTTATACTAAAACAAATTTGTTGTTGTGTGTAAATGGTGAAAAATAATTTATTCATAAATGAAATATATTTCATTTGACTACTTTTTGATTTTATAAATGAAATATTAAAATCGTAAAAGTTTAGATTTATCATTTTTAAAATTGTAATATTTATAATTTTATTTATTAAAATCATGATATTATTGATTAGTGTTAAAAATTATATGTTTACTAAGGGGTAAAAATGTTATTTTGTGCTTATAATATAATTTACATATGTAATTATGTAACATATTATGAATTTCTAATTATTTTTCTAAATATTTGATTTTGTGTATTTTTGTGTGTTTATTATGTAAAAATAATAATTTCACACAATTTGAGACTCCAAACAAATATACAAATGTCATATTTGGATTCCAGAAGTCCTAAAAATTAAGTCATTGTCGAGGAGGATCCACTACTTTTGTTGTAAATTTATAAGTTTTTACTACGTTAAATGTGGTAATTGTGAAATTATAAGTTTTTACCATATTAAGTATTGTAATTATTAGTGGAATGTGTTGGATGTGCTTGAGTGGATTAAGTTACGTTTATATTTTTTTAGTGGGACAACTGTATGGCTAAGATGTAATTAGCTTTATTTATTTATGTGGTGTTGAGTAATCATGTATTAGTATAAATAGAGACGGGGAACACACCACACCTTTTCTTGTCTTCTTTCCCCTCAAGTTCTTTTTTAATTTTAATAATTCTCTTTATTTCAATTATGTTTAGTTAAATATTAATAGGTAGGGGAAGGTGAAACTCTTAGTAAAAAAATATGATTTAATCAAATTATATTTTTAATTATATAAATTAAATTATTTTCTATTTAATTTTATCCATATTTTATACTTTGAAATTTAGATTTATTGTAGACAAATATGGGAGTTTGACACAATGAATTCTTAATATCTTAGTATAAAATATGGTAAAATGATATTTTGACTTATTGTAAACAAGTTAAGTTTTGACACATTAAGTACTTAATCCATAATAAAATTAATGGAAAAATAATTGTAATTTATACAATTAATCTTTTGGGCAATAAAATAAAAATAAAAACAATTTATTAAATTGTATTTATTACTAATAGTGGATCCATAACCCTAACTGATTTAATTTCATAGTTTTTCTCAAATTAATTACATATATTTAAATTTTATTTTCATTTTTTAGATAAACTTAAATTCTTTATCTGTGGATCTATCTCAGATTCACTGAGATATACTATAACTAGGTACTCTTATATTTGGAAGTAAATTAAACACTTTTAAGCCGCATCAATCATCTATTCGTTTAATAAATTATAGACATAAAACAATTATAGTATTTTTTTAAACTAATATTTCAATGAATTTAAAAAACCTATAGTAATAAAATACATTACAAGATTCAATTTTAAGTTATTTGTAAAATCATAAAATTTTAACTTCACTTTTTACAAAAAATTTTACTTTAATATAATTTACCTGCGTGCTAACCCATTAGTAAAGTGTGCTTATTACTATTTTTTCACGTGTTATTTTTAACTCATAGCTAATTATACTAATTATACTGCACATTTAAAATTCATGTACCTAAAATTCTCAATCTAATCCAGCTTATATGTGTGCCATGCCGTGCCACATGTTCTTTCAGAACGTGCTCCTACTGGGTCATGTTGTACGAACACGTCCGTTGGGCATATGTACTTGGATCATTCAAATTCCGATCGGAATTAAGGGACCCATTCGATAAACAAAACGAATATATTTTATTAATGAGAAATTGAAACACAAAAGGGAGCCGAATGTTATTACCTCAGTGTGTTGCTCCGTGGGTGAAATTAGAATTTCAGAAAAGATTGTCGATGCCTGTGTAATATAATATAATTAGAACGAAAGGAATATCGCGGAGTGGTGGTACCCAGAGGACCAGTCATTCATGTTTCCAATACGATCATGAAATTCTGCCGAAGAAGATAAACAAGACGTCGATTTGAGCCTCCTTTTCACTGATTCACTAGGGCTTTTATTCTCAGGTACATCCTATTACTCCTCACAGGAGATCATTTGCTGAAAATTTATTTTTTTTCATTTTTTTATTCATCAAGTTCTTATAAGTATGTTAGTAATGAAATTTGAGCTGAGACTGATGAATTTATTATCTGTAATATGCAAAATTTCTCTCAGTCGAATAAAGCCGAGCTCTCCATATAAAAGATTTTTCGTTTTAACGTTTCCAATTTGATGGTTGTGAACCCTTATCATTAAGCATTTTTCATAGATTTGATGAGATATTCGAATCTTCAATTATATGTCTTGCTTGTTGAAGCAGGGTTGAGCCCGATATGAGATGAATGCAGGTCTTTTGTTTTAGCTAAGCTTATTTTGCCAAATTGTGCTTCACTCATGCATCTGGATCTCTTTAGATTCGAGCTTTAAGTTGGATTTGAACTTCAAGAATATGAATAACTCATTGCTATTGTCGTTTGCAATTAGTAATTTTCTGAATCCATCTTTTGTATGCCCATTCGCCCATCTAGTAAAATTTATTACATCTTTTTTTTTTAAAACATAACCAATTATGATTGTGATGATAATGAGAGAGAAATTTTAGAAATGTGGCTTGATTTCTTAGATGGTACATTCATATCTTGCATTTTCTTTCGAATTGAGGATGTCGACTTGTTTTTACAAAGTTAATGACAAATAATTTTTTTAAGATGGTTTTGATTGTTGTTTTGATTCAGGAATTGGTCAAGATGACACCGGTTTGTCCTTTTGCCAAAGCACGTCCAGATGATGCTTCTCCTAGAAAACCTGGTGAAAACTCGAATAAATACCCGGCAGAGTGTCCTTTTTCCAAAGCACGTCCAGATGATGCCGCTTCAAGAAAAGCAGTTGAAAACTCAGCTAAACCCCAGGCAGAGCGTGATGGTGACAAGGCAAAGAGTGATTCTATGGACTCTGCCAGCATTCCTCCAAAATGTCCATTTGGCTATGATGCTCAATCGTTTAAGATTGGTCCCCTGAGTTGCATGATTTGCCAAGCACTTCTCTTTGAATGTAGCAAATGCACACCTTGTTCACATTTATATTGCAAGTAAGCAAATAAGGATACACTTGTTTTATTTTCTCTATCTCCCGTTTATCCTGAAATGTTGATTTTTTTTTTCTTTCTTCATTTTACTTCTGTGGGATATGTTCATTTACTTTATTAAATTGAAATCAGAGCATGTATATCACGCTTCAAAGACTGCCCATTGTGTGGGGCTGACATTGAGAAGATTGAAGCAGATACAACTCTTCAGGATGTTGTCGATCGCTTCATTGAAGGTCATGCTAGAATCAAGCGATGTCACACTAATTCCAACAAAGAGGAAGATGAAGCAGGTGAAAACAAAAAAGTCATATATGAGGATGTTTCTATGGAGAGAGGTGCTTTCTTGGTTCAACAAGCTATGAGGGTGAGTTCAGCTAGTTTCTTTGCCATTGTTTATGGTCTAAGAATTTGTGAGTTGGAAATTATGTGAGTATTGATGTTGCGTTATTTAGTCTTAAATTCATAATTATATTATTAGTCTAACACCAACGGAAGTGATCCTTCTCTTCTCGAAACCCCTCCCACAAAAAAAAATAAAACCTCTCGTGAACCATTCGTTGATTGTAATCGAATTATTTTAAAAGTTTCTGAGTTGGAAGTATTAAATGCCACAAAAATTTAAGCTATGTGATTGTTTGTGTGTGTGTGTGAAGTGGAGTTGCAAGATTATCTTGGAGTCTGTCAATTGCAACTTGCAAGTAGTTCATACTCTCCAATTCACCTGGTGCAATGTGCTCCATAAGCTGGGCTACATCACACACTAGATCATTCTCTACCTGTGTATGTATGTCATACACTGGAAGCGTTTCTTAAATGCCTTTTCCAAATAGCTTTTGTTTCTCTAGCTGAATTGATTTTTCAAAATTTTAAAACTACCAGATGATGACCCATTAGTTAAGAAGTCATTTTCCTGATTCATTGCATCTGCTTAGCTGATTGCTTTTCATGTGTAGGCTTTCCGTGCTCAGAATGTAGAAAGTGCAAAATCAAGACTCAGTCTCTGTGCAGAAGATATCAGAGGTCAGATAGAAAGAATGGGCAATACATCAGAGTTGTGTTCACAGCTAGGAGCTGTTCTGGGTATGCTTGGTGACTGCTGGTCTGTCCCCTCTCTCCCATCACTTCCTTTGCATTTTTGTTTTTTCTTTTCTTTGCGTTCTCCCTTTTGAACTCATTACAGTTTATTAGTTTAGAACCATTTTCCTTGTTATGCTTTTGCATTATAAATGTTTCTGGTGTTCGAGGGGTACCCATTTTTGCATATGAGAAATTGATTTATGTCGGAATGAGCCTCAGTAATGCTTTAAGGACAATGAAGATGGTGTATTCAAAAGTAGATCTAGCTAAGAAATTAATATGATTGTTGTTACCTAGTAGCTCAAAAATTTACTGAGTTATGACAAAATCCTGATTAAACATAATAGAGACCTCTCATATAACAGCAGAAGAATTCAATCCATACCAATGCCACTCCAACACAGGATTCTAGGAAAAGGATATGCTTGATGTACTGGGATGGGGATAGTCTTGAAGAATTTCCTTGTTAGACTAAGAATTTCAAATTTTGAAGGATTGATTGTGGTAGCTAAATTAATGTATGACCATTTTCGCTGATACTTCTTAGAGACTTTAACTAGATCCATCTTCTTGTTTATGTTCCTGCATTTCTTTGAACGCGTTAACCTATGCTCAGGCTTCATTTCAGGCTCCCATTAAGCCATTAAATTTCTATCATGTGAACCTAGTATTTTCCCCATCATACTGACTTGAAGTGGGTTATCCTATCCAAAATATAATAAACTAGAAAAATCAAGAGGGGAAGAGCTGAGATGAACTGATGAGAGCTTTATTTGCAATTTTCCAATATGATGCATGATAAATAAGCTTTGATTGTCATCTTGAACTTAGAAATTGGTAGATCTTGAGTCTATACATCCATTTTTATATTTTTACACTTCTTTTTGAAAAATTATTTCTGTCTTGATTATCATGTCGAAAATATGAGATTCTTACTTTTGGTATTGTTTGCGTAAAACCTAATCCCTTACTTTTTTATGCAGTCGAGCTATGGGAGATGCTGATGCTGCAGTGGCTTATTTCGAAGAGAGTGTTGAATTCCTCATGAAATTGCCGATGGATGATCTGGAGGTTATAGCATGACAGCTGTTTCTACTTAATTTTGGCACTTTATGCATGGTTTTCACCTAATTATTTTTGACTTTTTGCTCTACAGATAATTCATACACTCTCTGTTTCACTAAACAAAATTGGAGATCTGAAATATTATGGTGGAGACCTGCAAGCGGCAAGATCTTACTATGTTCGTTCTCTAAATGTCCGCCGTGATGCCGTCAAACGTCATTCAAATGTTCCATCACAGGTAATCCACCTTGTCTCAGGACATTTTTTATTTTCTTTTATGTTTCTTTCTACTTCAACATTCTGCACTTCTGATGTTGTTTCCTCGTACAATCATATTATTGCTAAATTTCAGTCTTTTAGTTCGTTCTGTCAGTAATCTGTTCATCCTTTTTTTCATTAGTCAATGAGAGACATATTTTCAATATCAATGTACTTATTTGTTCTTCGTATTCTCCTTTTTCTTTCTTTTTATTGACTGTCATACATTTTTTTATCCTAGTCTATTATGACTCTTTCCTTTCTGCCATTGTTCTTTTTGTATTCTACAACAAACTATATGATGCATATTGGGGGGTGGAATCAAGAATTTTTATTATTCAGGATTTTACAAATTTAAGATTAATATTGATTTAAAGTCAAGGCTTTCTTAGGTGTTTAAGTCAACAGAGGTGCTATATATTCTTTATCTGCCGAATGTTGCATATGTAATAAAAAGAAAGGGTAGTCCATATCCCGTTTATTTTTGGATTTTAATAGCGTATATAGTTATGCTTAGCAGAGGATGTTTGGGTTTTGCCTCAATCAAATCATCCTACTCCTAGCATAGATTCATGAAGTTTTAGGGGGAAAGATATGATTGGTAAAGTTTTGTGGATATGAGTGAAATCATTTCTATGGTCAATTTGAGTGAAAGCAAGAGTAAACATTTAAAGAGCAGTATAACAAATTCAAAATATTTTTACTTCTTTATGGGCTTTGGTTTCAACTGTTTTGGAGGGATTTCTCGCTGCTTGCATTTTAGGGATCAGATGAGTGTTTCTTTAGGATTTTTCTTCTTTCCTTGTTATGTTGTAGGATTTTCTTCTTTTGTTGGTTATAATTATGTTAGCATTGGGCGGCTACTGGTTCCAATATATAATTTTTGTTATTAAAATGGTAATGGTGAGATGAGGTAACATCTGGAAAAAAAAAATGGATTGCTGGGAATACAGAGATTTTATATTTGGTTTCGCAAACTTATATGGGAAAATAAAAGATTTTGTTGCCAGACAAACCTTTTCTGCATTGATGTTGCTTTTCATGTGTTGTGTAAAATCTCGTTGATTTGGGATTTTCTTCATCTCTCTTGACCAAAACGGAGAATGATAAATTAATTGGTTTCCCTTGTTCCTCGTAAATTGAAATGTCTTTCTGTGGATGTTTGTTTTGTTCATATCAGAGTTCCACCTTTAAAATACATTGCAATGTTGGAAAATTGATATGATGTTAGATAAATTCCAGTTGGAGAAAAAAAGTGTTGAGCTGCTGAGTTTTAACTTGTTTCTGTGATTTCAGGTTTTGGATGTAGCCGTTTCTCTCGCAAAAGTTGCGGATGTAGATAGGAGTATTGGTAATGAGGATGTGGCAGTTGATGGATTTCAGGAAGCCATTAAGCAGCTAGGATCTTTAACGTTGAAACCTGAAGAAGCTGGTTTGGAGCAACGGGTTAGATTCCTCTTCCAACTTCTTGTTGTAAGTAGTTTAGATTATAAAAATCTTGATCTGACACTTTTTTGACATACAGCGCCTTTCAGTGCTGGAATTCCTCAACAACCAACTTTCAGAAAAACCACCTGAATCAACTCCCAAAGTTTAGGTCTGCTTGAAAAATGCAAAACTATCTGGTGAAATAAAATAGCCTTCTGTATATGTATATACGCAAGCAATAAAGCTCAGGCAAGCCAAGTCAGTCTCTACATCAAGCGCTTTCGAGAATAGCAAAAACTTGATCCTGTCCAGAAGTGCAAGCGATGGCTGCAGCTGGATTCACACCACAGCTTCTTGCCTGGTGCGACTATAATTTGGAAGAGCAAACAAGTATGTAGCTGCGGATCAACAACATATTTCCTTGTTCTTTCAAGTAATGGCGTGTAACTTTTTGTTTTCTGTGAATAAACATCATGCCACTGGGATTTTCGTATAATGTTGTAATAGGCACAAAACTTATTAACATTTCATTATGCAGTTCTATGGAGCAACTTAAATTAGGACGATGTATTGTCATGTTATGAATTGGAAAAGAATAAGCTGTCTTCTATTGGCGATGAATATATATTATCAATACATACTACATAGTCCTCATTTCAATACCGCATGATTCATATGTTGAATTTTGGGATGCTAGAGCCCCCATAGGATTATTTAAGTTTGTTTATTATATTTAGAATAGCCTCTAGGAAAGAATCAGTGAGAACCAATTACTGCATATTTGATGCACTTTCTATTATTACTGGCACATCTTAGGTTTGTTTACTAATTGACTAAATGTAAATACCCCAAAAATTCAGGCATAAAGAATTGCTTGATTACATTTACGTTTTTTTCTTAAATAAAATTTTCTTAAAGGTCTTCTAAATGTCAAATGCATCTAGCTTACTAGCCTGTAGCAAGAGGAATAGGAAATGTGTCATTGAAGTTGGTTATGGAAAAGCAATACTCAGCTTAACGAAAAGCAAGCCCTAAAAAGGCCTCCAAGGATAAAGAATTGCATGAAACTAGAAGTAAAGGAGGATAAAATAACTTGAAGGGGAGAGAATAATTAAAGCAAATAAGGAAAATAAATTTACACATGCCTATGCACCTTCCTCTTTTGCTGAAAGTTAAAGAGAATTGCTTGCATCTCAAGTCAATTATTCGGTTTGTTCATACTTGAAATAAACTGGAGAGTATTTTATTTATTTTGTTTTCCAAAGAATTATAATGTTTGAAAATCCCAAATGCCCATCCAATAAAATCACGATTTTCTCTTATTAATCTTAACTATTTGCTAAAATTAATATAAACGACGATCAAATAAGATTTATTAGGTGAATATACAAGTGATGTTATGCAAGTCGTTTGTATTATAAAGATATTTCATCATTAGGAGGAATCAAGACCAAGGGTAGTAATAAAGATATATTCTGTCAACTTTTAAACCAAAAAAAAAAAAAATGAGGAAAGGGAAAGGAGCATACATGAATTGGTTTTTCGAGTTAGTCAAATCAAACAGAGTTTCAATGATTATCCTCTTTACACACGATGACAATAAGAAAATTGAAAAATGTGAAAAAATTATGCTAACCCTAATTTTTTATCAACTAAACCAGCTAGGATTATGCATCAAATGTTGATTTACATGATTAGATGCCAAATTTATACGGCTGAAAAGAACCAATGGGTGTTTGAGATGGCGATTATCATATGGTAATATTAAATAACTGAAAGCCATTCCAATCATGCATTGGGATTTGCATTATATTATCTTTTCAACAAACTAAAGTGATTATCAAGTGTAGATATTAAAATTTTGGGCTTGTTCACTTTCTGCTTTTCTGCTCAGTGAGATGATTGTGATGAAACCGACAACACAAAAGCATCAAATGAAAAATGGCCTACCTAAGGCGAACCGCCAGCCCAAACCTATTAAGAAGATAAAGTGTTGTTTGCAATATTGGCCATAAATTATTTATATTTTAAAAATTAATTAATAAAATAATATATTAAGAAAACCCATTAAATATTATCTTAAATTTCTTGTAAAATTCAGCACGCCTATTTTTTGGAGGAGGCTTTCACTTAATCTCTGAACCTAAAAATTTATTTTCAATCAATATCGACCCTCAAAGAAAGTGAATAAAATGGATAACACAATATTTAAATTGTGATAATAAGCAAGCAAACAAAGATAGTTTTATTCCAAACTTTTATCTAAATTTTTATAATATAACTGCAAAAAAAAAAAAAAATAGTTGAAAGTGTAGTAATACTCAAGAAACTGAAAAAGCTCTCACACTTCTTTAAATTGATGAGTGATGCTGCTTATATAAGATTAGCAAGTTCTTACATATGTCTCTATATATTTCACAAACATGTACAATCAGCACTTCCAAAATTCCATGGCTTTCTTATTGCTATTTCCTTTTCTCTCCCTCCATTGCCTTGCTGTCATTGCTTCTTCTTCTTCTTCTTCTTCTTCATCATCATCATCATATCAAATTCCCAAGGTGCTTATTGTTTTGTTTTTTCCCTTCATTGGTTTTGTTTTCTGAGACCAAAAGAGTTAAACTATTCATTATATTCACTATTCTTTTAATTTAATTTGTTTTTCTTGGCTTGGCAGCCTTATGTTGTTTATATGGGAAGTTCATCTAATGTTGAAGTTGCAGAATTGGCTCATTTACAACTTTTATCTTCCATTATTCCAAGGTTATTAATTACTTCTTGTTATCATCAATGTTCGTTATTAAATAATCATCAACTTAGTATTTTTTTTTTCTAATGGGTTTTAGTTAATTTCTGCAGCGAAGAGAGTGACAGAATATCTCTAATCCACCACTATAAACATTCTTTCAAAGGATTCTCTGCCATGCTCACTGAGAAAGAAGCTTCTGTACTCTCTGGTAAGTAATTCCTATTACTTTACATTAGCAAGAAGTTAATATGAAGAATATATTATTCTTTAGATTAAAAAATTCCAAATTTTTATGGCTTACTTCAAACATACTCTTAGTATAATTATTGAATAGGGATGTTCACCATTCTCGTAGGAATTAGCTTTAAAAAACTATTGGAATTGATAAACAGAAAAGCAATTTGAGATCTACAATAAATTTTAGCTCATAAGTTATATTACATGTAACTTATAGCAAGTAGTTATCCATGAACTCCCACTTCCTTCACATGCTATCATTTTTTAATTTTGGGTCTAAAATGATCTAATGGGTTTGTACATTCATGTTATGGTAAATTAATGATATTCTATGTGAAATAATTGTGTGGTTAATAGAATCAGTAAATTATCTCATGTTATTTTATTCAACCCGGGCTAAACTAAATTAATATTTCGATAAATATTATTCATTGCGATTAATATGATTTTTTTAAAGGACTAAGATGAACTTTAACAATAAATAATTTTGTTAAGTTTATAAAAAATTGTGTTAAGCACCAATAATATATTACATTAATTATTTTATTACGGTAGCATTTATTTAAAATTAACGGGTCTCAAGGATATTTTTCAAGATCTAGATTCTAGTCTGGACTCCCTCACTTTACTTCGCCTCTTAATAGAATCGTGTCACGTGTCCATTTGTGCTCCATAAGATAGATGAGCTATTTATTAGATTATTGATGAATATTTATGAATACATACATACGATAATATGAATATATTATAATATGAATCAATTCATGGTTTGATACATCAGATGGTAAAATGATTTGATCTTATTTAATATTTGTTACACAGTATTTTTCGTCTTTTTCTAAACATTTTTCTTGATTGATGTGAAGTAATTTGTTAAATGGATCGATTGGTGATTTGCTGAAGCAGGGCATGAGAAGATAGTATCAGTGTTCCCGGATCCAATTCTTAAACTTCACACGACACGTTCTTGGGATTTCTTAGAAGCAGAAGCTGAAGCAAAAGCACCCACAAGCACTTGGTCCGGCCATAAATATCATAATGTATCAAGTGATGTCATTATTGGCATTATAGACACAGGTATATTAATTTTAAGGAAGAAATTGTACTTTATAATTATTTCTAGCTTAAATTTTTATTTTATGCTGGTCCTTGAGGACAGAACATTACATTTAAAGAATTTAAAAATTAAAAATTAAAAATCATAGAATTAGATGGTATTGGTTTGGTGGATCCCAAAGTTATTGAGCAATAGATACCTAACTTAACGGTTCCATCTATGGAATTTGTAAAAGAGACACAAGACAAAATTAAATCACATGAATTGTAGCCCCCCAAGAGAAACGCCATGTGCATTAGATATATATAGAGTGATCCCCATATATCATATATCCTCAATATCTTGTCTGTTTATAATTTGTGGATCTTGTTAGCTAGCAACTAGTTCTTTTATATTTATTTATCCACTAGTAAAATTCAGTAAGACTTCATTCTACATCACATTAAGGTAATGCTTTTATGCTCCCCATAAATAATTGTATATATTTACTAGTATTATGTTGGCATCGCCTCTATTTAACGTAAACATGAAAACTTTTGTCTTCAATTTTCAAGAATTTCAGTTAATTATTTTTTTTAATCTTTGTCCGCAAATAAAAATTCATAGGTAAATTAATTTAGTATGATTTGATGTAGAATATGGATTCTTAATGACTTAATGACTTGGCTGTTTTGGTAAATTACAGGGATATGGCCTGAGTCTCCAAGTTTCAAGGACCGGGGAATGAGTGATATACCTTCTAAGTGGAAAGGAGTTTGCATGGACTCACATGACTTCAAGAAATCCAACTGTAATAGGTGAACCATTTTTCCCACTAAGAATTTAATATTTTTCTCATATTAATTTAATTAGGATAAAAAATGTTAAATTTTCAAAATGATTAATAAAATGAAGAATAAAGTCAAATTTTACAAATAGAAATGTTCCTTTTAAAAATCGAATAATAATGTAGTCAAAATAAATTTACTAAAATTCTTATAATATTACTGATCATTATCCAGTGCCGACATTTGTACACAAACTTGTAGATATTGAACACAACTATTGATGGCAAAACAATTAGAGCCGCAGCCAGCTTGGACTTGAAGGCCTTTTGACTCTTAAAGTTAAGTACTTAAATTATAAAATTATAATGTTTAATTATTGAGCAGGCCTTTGGACTCTTAAAATTCTTCATAAAGTCCCCTTTTAAATGAAATTTACTTAAATAATTAAAGACAAATCAATTTATTTTTATTTTGAATAAAAATTAAATTAAACACTTAAGCATGTTATTCTTTTAACAAACTTTTTATGCTCACACCATTGTATAATTTATATTTATATTTGAAATTTTAATAATTTTTTAGAAAATTTCAAGAGTTTAATATTTTAGAAATAGAAACTATGTAATAAAAAATAATTTAAGGTTTTGCGATCTTTATGATTTTATAAACAAAATAATTGAAAGATACCTTTTGTAGGGTGAAATTTTGGTGGGAAGATGATTAAATTTAATAGTGGGCGAGGCTATTAATTCATCTCACGCCCTTTTTGAAAAAATAAATTTATTATTAAAATTTAAAGTCTCAAAATCTTGAAATTATCCTTTAGTAATTTCTTTCTCTCTACCTTGATTGCATAGTCTCTCCATACTTTCATATTTTGCAAACTAAACTCTCAATTTTATTCTCTTTTAGATTCTTTTTGTATTTCTTAATAAATCATAATCTTTATTTCATGTTTTCTATATGATTTTTTTTTTGTTTTTGACATTCACTAAGTTTTGTGGTTGGTAAAAATTAATTTCTTGATATTCATTAAAAAAATTTAGCGATTTTCATTTTTGAGTGATGGATTTTGATCCGTAGTTTATAATAGCCTATAACGAAACTAATTATTTGTATTTTGCAGTCAAACGAAAACATATGAAGAAATTGATGAGAATTGAGAAATTGAGAATGAAAAGAAAAGAAATGGTTAACTAAGTAATTTTATTAAAAATTATTTTAATAAAAAAATTTTAATTAAAAAAAAAATAGAGAAAAATTAGTGGGTTCAAGTTGCCTCACCCTTTTAATATATGAATTTATAATTTATATATCAAACTAGTGTATTTTATAAAATAAAATTTAGAGAATAGTACTCCAGGGTGTTAAAAGCTCCACTCTTAAGTGCACAAAGTATTTACACTCAAAAGTGCACAAAGTAATTTTATGTGGGCCATTATGAGGTTTTGTGGACCGAGTTCAACAAAGTACCTTGGGCTCCCAAGCCAGGTTAATCAATAGCCAGAATTGAGATTTGATTACAATATAACCTTTTGTGTTACTTGCCAAAAAGGAAAAAAAGATACGAAAAGAAGTCACCCACAATTCAATCTGACTTCACTTAAAAATTTAAATCTTTTCAACCCTAATTTTATTATGCCAAAATGATAATATATATAATATGAATTTAATCAAGTTTTCATTTTAGAAACCATAAAAAACCGGGCATCAGAAAACAGCCCCGGGTTAGGCCCAAGCTTAGCTAATGCAAGCTTGGCTCGCCCCTCCTAATTGCAGTTAGGCGCAGAATTATTACGATTAAGGGCTTATTTGGAGTTGTTTTTGAGTCTTGAGAGATTTAAAAATAATTTTGAAAAGTTAAAAATTAATTTTAATATTTGGTAAATTTTTTTAGAAACATTTTTGATAAAATTACCTTACCTTGTAGCAAAATTCCAAAATAAAGAAACAAATAATTTTTCAAAATTTGATTTGGAAAATCAATATTATACTTAAAATAATTCCGTATATATCCTCCCATGTATTGTACAAATTTAAGATTATCTTTATTCACTTGAAAATAAAATTATTCAATTTAAAGAAATTATTATTATTGTCAATTAGATTGAGATAAAAAATAAAAAATAGAGTTAAAATATTAAAATATTTATTTTAGTTATCAATTATTTTGTATATATGTTTATAAATGTGTAAACACTTATACCTTCCTTAAAAACTCATAGAACTTTTAAAATAAATTTTACTAAAAATTTAACTGATTCTCTTCACAACTGATTATGTCTACAACAATTATTTGAAAAACTACAAAATTATCAAACTGATCCACATAAATTGAAGAAAGTGATCAAAATTCTCTTTTATTGTTAAAATTAATTATTTTCCTCTCATATTTCATTACCGTTCTCATTAAAATGAATTCTAGCTTGTAACTTTGAACATTTTCCTATTGTTAACTATTTCACTATTGTACAAGTCCAATTTTTGGGATAAAATAATAAAATTTTGAAAAAGGAGTTGAATGTATATAAAATATTTTTAATCAAGCTACAGAAAATGGTTAATTTACTGAGACACCATAGTGGTTTTAATCATTTTCCTAAATAAATTGTCACAAGGCTGTTGGCACATAAAGTAAAATACAATTAAAATTTAAATTTCCAAATTGCTTAGGATCAAAATCCTCTGATGTTATTTGGAAATTTTAGCATTATTAAAATATTTATGGGTATAACAATACAACATTCTGCAGGAAACTAATAGGAGCAAGATTCTACAGCTTTCCTCTAACATCAAACAACCACAACGCAATGAGAACAACTCCAGCTGGGTCTCCAAGGGACTCCGTTGGGCATGGAACACACACGGCATCAACAGCAGCCGGTGCCCACGTGGTCAACGCCAGCTACTTCGGCTTAGCCCGTGGCACAGCCATGGGGGGCTCTCCATCTTCCAGGATTGCAAGCTACAAAGCCTGCTCCGAAGACGGCTGCTCAGGCTCAGCCATATTACAGGCAATGGATGATGCTATTGCGGATGGAGTTGATATCATCTCAATTTCTATTGGAATAAGCTCCCTGTTTCAGTCTGATTACTTGAATGATCCGATTGCAATCGGCGCTTTTCATGCTGAACAAATGGGAGTGATGGTGGTCTGTTCTGCTGGCAATGATGGTCCTGACCCTTCCACTGTTGTTAATACGGCTCCTTGGATTTTTACTGTTGGTGCTTCGAGTATTGATAGAGATTTTCAGTCTACTGTGCTTCTTGGAAATGGGAAAACTATCAAAGTAAGTTTTAATTTCATTCAAGAATTTTTTGTTTTTTAGGTTTTAAAAATTATGCTTCTGAAAACTAATTTCAGAACGTAATTAAGATCATAACGGAATGTACGCTTAGAAATATATTTATTGATAAAATTTTTGCTTTGTACCGTTGCGTTTCTCTAACAAAGATTTTCTTGTTAATTATTTTTTTGAAAGGAAAAATGCTAAAGCAACTATATTGTTGACAGAAATTAGATAAAATTGGTGTTAGTTTATCTTACTTTCAATTGAGTAAACTAGGTGGCACTAGTTTCATTATCTTACTGTTATCCGCGTTCTGTTAAATTGTTCTGCGCGAGTATTATTAACTTTCAAAAGTTAAACAAACAATCACTTAGATTGCATTTGTATTGTTTTTTAAATGTTGTTTTTGAATATAGAGATTATTTTTATTTTTTTTTGCTTTGAAACTGGCATCTATTTCTCTTACTTTTAAAATGCCATCAAACACGTTTACTATTCTTAATTTTAAAAAAAAAATAGACGAACAATATTAAATAATTTTTTCAATTTTAAGAAAATTATCATTTTTAAATAAAAAATTTTCTCTTACTAGTTTGTAAAATCTAATAAGAATAATTTTGCTGGTAGGGATCTGCCATTAGTTTATCAAACCTCTCAAGCTCAATGACCTATCCCATTGCATTTGGAAAGGACATTGCTGCTAAATTTACTCCTGTATCCGAAGCAAGGTATTTAATTGTGTGGCTGATTTTTCAATAATTAAATTTCTTTTCCATATTGACAGTTAATTAAGTTGATTGATTTAAATTACTGACACGGATTAATGAATTATTGAAATGTGCAGGACTTGCCGTCCAGGATCATTAGATCCTAAGAAAGTTGCAGGCAAAATCATTGTTTGTGTTGATGATGACCCAACAGTCCCAAGAAAAATTAAGAAATTAGTTGCGGAAGATGCAGATGCCAAAGGCTTAATTTTGATTTATGAGGATTACGAGAAACATGTGCCTTTTGATTCTGGCATTTTTCCATTTTCAGAAGTTGGCAGCGTTGCAGGATTTCAAATCATTCACTACATCAATTCTACCAAGTAACCCTTGTCATTATTATTAGCTTATTCTATGATGATTAATTATTTAATCATATAACTACTAGAAGTAATTATAATTATTTAAAAAAACCTTCTATAATATCTTGTGTTTTAGTATGAGCTGGACTCATGATTTCTATATATAATAGCTGCCTACCTGAACAAAAATTTTAGCGGTTTTAAAACTTTCATGCACTTTAAAAATTCGGACTGGAACATATATATATATATATATAAAAGGTGCGGGCACTTTTATTTTTTTTCATGCGGACACACTTTAAAACTGCGGGATTTAAGAGAGTTAGTATTAATATATCTATATATGTGTGTGTGTGTGTAATGTCTGGTCAATTTGTCCAACCAGCATGGTATCATAGCAAACACAGAATTGGTTAATGAGTGCATGTGTCTATTTGTAAATTAATGTATTGGATTAATTAAATAGGAATCCGACTGCAACAATTCTCCCAACAGCTGATGTTCGAGGATACAAGCCCGCACCAGTTGTTGCATATTTCTCATCCAGAGGTCCAGGAGAGCTTACAGAAAACATTCTCAAGGTTATATTTATTAATTATTTAATTAACCAAAAGCATATAATGAATTAATTGTTTAATGATAAATAATTTTTCTGTTGACATCTGCAGCCTGATGTAACAGCTCCTGGAGTTGCCATTTTAGCTGCAATTGTTCCGAAAGCCAATGCAGGGAGTTTTCCGATAGGAAAGAAGCCGGCCGGATATGCAATAAAATCGGGAACATCGATGGCTTGCCCACATGTTACTGGAGCTGCTGCATTCATTAGATCAGTGCACCGAAGATGGAGTTCTTCGATTATCAAATCAGCTCTTATGACAACAGGTGCACTAATTTTTAAAAAATTTAACAATTAATTAGATGGCCTCATTTTGCATACATATACTAGGGCACTAGCGCAACCATTCATATTTTACAAAATGTGAATTTAAATCTATTGCTTAGCCATATTGTTGAATTATATTTTTTATTTTTTCCAGATCTGTACATAATTTTTATCACATACAGTCAATCATGTGTATTGAAAAAATACAGGCTTGAACTATAAATATCTGCAGCACTAGTTGCTGCAAAGTGAGATTGTTTTAGAATGAGGGCCAGAGGGTGGTAAGTAGCTATATTTTTTAGGGAGAATTAACATTGAGGTCTGAACATTTTTCACTTTTACTACTTTAGTCTCTAATTTTTTTTTCTTTTTCTTTTTTAATCTTTTGGTTAAAAGTACTATAGAATGTTGAATGTAATTTTTTAACATACAAAAGCTCCCTATCTTTTTATAGACATATCACATAATTTAGATTGATAGCAGCATGGATATAATAGTAAAAGAAATCAAAGAAATTATATTCTTTCTGCAACTATTTTATGGCCAGGTTTCCCAGTATTCAATAAATTATAAATATTCTAGCTTAGATCCGCTTTTTGAAATGGATATCCTATACCCTAGCTTGTTTAATTGTTAGAAAAATTATTCTTCCATTATTCGCACCTTCTAATGCGGTTATGTGCTATAAAACTAAACGTATAAAATGGAACTTACAAATATTTTATGTATGCAGCAACCGTTTATGATAACACGGGAAAGCCCTTGAAAAACAACGCAGGCAGCATTGCAAGTCCACATGAAGCTGGAGTTGGAGAAATCAGCCCACTCGAAGCTTTAAATCCAGGATTAGTATTCGAAACTACAACGAAAGACTACCTTCGATTCCTTTGTTATCTTGGATATTCAGAGAAAAATATTCGATCAATGTCAAAGTACACAAACTTCAACTGCCCAAGAAACTCCACTGGCAATCTCATCTCAAACATTAACTACCCATCAATCTCCATAAGCAAGCTTGATCGCCATAGAGCTGCTGAAACTGTTAAACGAACCGTGACAAATGTTGGATTGCAAAATGTCACATACATTTCCAGGGTGAATGCTCCTTCAGGCTTAATAGTCAAGGTACTTCCTCAAAAGCTTGTTTTTGTTGAAGGTGTAAAAAGAATGTCTTTTAGCGTTTCCTTCTACGGCAAGGAAGCTGCTGGTGGATACAATTTCGGATCGGTAACGTGGTCGGATAATCGACACTCTGTCCAAATGATGTTTGCTGTGAATGTTCAATAAATATAATATATAATTATGCACACACATGAAAATTTGAGATATATAATTCGGTGAATAATGTTCGCATGTATAGACATTGATTTTTGTTTAATATTCATGTCCTAATTTTATCGTTAGCATGAATAAAACTAGCTAATGCTTTTTGAATTTGTTGAAATATACGTGAAAAGCAAATCCGTACCCTCAACTCATTCATCTTCATCTACCAATAAGTAGCCAACCAACAGTTGTAGCAACCATCGCCAACAGTTGTAGCAACCTTGACAAATTTATTTTCGGTGACCTTCTCGATGATGTCGTTTTGGTAGTTGGATGGTGTCAGAGGCAGTTGTCTCGACTTCGATAGTGATGAATGAATGTTCTGATGGCCAGATGGCGGTTTTCATATAGGCTCTTCGGTTGAAATTTTTTCGTATGCACGGATTTTATTTTTCAGTGTTTTTATTTTAAGGTTCTGAGTTTTCTGTGTTTTTGTTGTTGAATACAATCATCGAAATAAATTTGAGATTATTTTCATTCCGATTTTAAGCTAAAAAGAAAATTCTAAAATACATCAGAAATACCATATCTACTATAACAAGTAAATGATATTATGGCTTGTGTATCTATCATTTACATGATAGTTATGTTAAATTTAATTATATATGTCATGTATGTATTAATTAGTTGTATTATCTTGATATATTCTAGAATATCTCTAAGGCTACAATGACTGTTATTGCATTGTTACATCCATTATTGAGAATTGCTTTGGGAGATTGAATATTTTTTTATATATGAATATTTTTTTATTTTTGTTCAAAAATTTTTGTTTTATCAATTACAATTTGGTTAATAAATTTTTATTTTATTTTTACCTAATATAAATAAGTTATAACTAAAAGAAAACCCTATATTATAATATTTATTTAACCTTAAAACATTGTTATGTTTTATTTTCTCTCTTAAGGTAATGCTCTCTTGAATTTTTTTGTTTTGTTTTGATATCATTTCTAGGTATTATTTCAACCCCTTAGAAAATTTTTAAAATAATTTAAATACTTTATAATATGAAAATGATTTTATTTAAGTCTCTAATTTTTAATTTACTGAAATTATTTATTTATATCTACTATAAAATAAGTAAATAAAGATTGGTGTGAGGACGGGAAAATCATTCCCAACTGTTGAGTAGCTGAATTCAAACACTTATGGAAAGAAAACTGGCAGCGTTTTGTAAATGTTTGAGTTGTTTTGAAATCACATGAATGAAGCATGATTACTTAAACTTGAATTGGCAACTGAAGTGGTCGTTTTGGCTATAACAGTTTTTCATTTGCCACGTGACTTGTCACTCGAATGCTTAAGTGACCTCAAGGTCGTTATAACAACTTGTACATGTGGCCAAATCCTGTACATTCTGGGTTTACAAATTGTTAAGCAACTGTTGTATAAAATGGGGTTATCAAGCTTATTCAACAATCTTCCTTCTCCTTCTCCCTTCTTTTGAACTTTTTGAAATCTTTTATCTTAATTTTATGCAATTATTTTATTTTGTTATGTTTGGCACTAGTGCAGAAAATTTTAGTGGCGCTTTAGAACTCTTCTGCTTATAGATTTGACACCTTCAAAAATAAATTAATAGCTTATAGTTATGTGATAAAAAATCCCGTTTGTTCGAGATTCTCCCATATATAGTAATATTACCCATTAATTGGTGTAGGATATTATTTTAGGATTCTAAACTTAGTTACTTTAGGTATTTTGATATTTTCTATTTTAATTAAAGTCAGTCTCTTAGTTTTTTATTTTTATTACAGTTATGATTTACTAGGGAGGGTAATATTCTCCAGGGGTTTGGAGCCCAATGGGGCCCACCTGAAATGAGGTGAGTTTTGAATAACTTTTGAAAAATAAAGGAAAAATAATTCTCAAATTCTTAATGAGGTGGGATTTGATTTTGCACTCCCACCCTATTCCCCATTATATATGAATTTTTTTAATTTTTCTTCAATAATTTTTGTTTTATCAATTACAATATTGGTTAATAAATTTTTATTTTACTTTTATCTAGTATAAATAAGTTATAACTAAAAGAAAATCCTATGTTATAATACTTATTTAACCCTAAAATATTGTTATGTTTTCTTTTCTCTCTTAAGGTGCTGCTCTCTTCAAACTTTTTTAGTTTTGATATAATTTCAAGATATTATTTCAACCTCTTGGAGATTGTTTTAAAATAATTTAAATACTTTAAAATATAGAAATAATTTTATTTAAGTCCCAATTTTTAAATTACTGAAATAATTTATCTATATCTACTATTAAATAAGTTAATGGTAAGTGCAGTAGGCATGGGAAAATCATTCTCTACTGTTGAGCAGTTGAATTCAAGCGCTTATGGAAAAGAAACCAGCAGCGTTTTGTAAATGTTTGAGCTGTTTTGAAATCATTTGAATAAAGCATGATTACTTAAACTTGAAACAACAACTAAAGTAGTCGTTTTGGTTATAACAGTTTTTTATTTGTCATGTAACTTGTGACTTGAATGCTTAAGTGACCTCAAGGTTGTTGCAACAACTTGTACACGCGGCCAAATCTTGTACATTCTGGGTTTACAGATTGTTAAGCAGCTATTGTATAAAATAGGGTTATCAAGCTTATTCAGTGATGGTTCTAGAGAGTTCCTATGAGAGATTAGCGAGTGTGAAAGCTTTTTCTTGAGCTCTGTAATCTTCACTTGAGTTCTTGTAATCTTTGTCTTTGAATCAATCAATAAAGTCAGCTCTGATATTTTACCCGCGGAAGTAGCTCACTCAAAGACTGAACCATGTAATCTTGGTTCTTGTTGAGCTTTTGATTTGTGCTCTGTGTTTCATTTAGATTCATTTTGTGTTCTTGATTGTATTGATTTGTTTAGATTGATTTTTTTTTTATCTAATTTGATTAGTCTTCAAGTCTTGAATGCAACTCGTATTGATCTTGGATTGAGATCTTGGTCAGAGCTTTGCTTTAGTTGACGTTTATACTGAGCAAACTCTACAATTGGTATTAGAGTAGGGTTCTTAATCAAAATCCAAGTATGGCTACTTAGAAGGTTGATCTAGAAAAGTTTAATGGAAAAAAAAATTTCAACATGTATAAAGTTAAAATGGAAGCTCTTCTTATCGCCCAAGGCTTGGGGGATGCACTTGAATCTTCAGTAAAGAAAGAAGGCAAGGAGGTATCATCATCCAAGACTCCAGAACAGATGGCTGACACAGACTAGAAGGCAATAAGCACTATAATTCTAAGCCTTGCAGATTCTATGATCAGGGAAGTGGCTAAGGAAACATCTATTATAGCCTTGATGGAGAAGTTTAAGAGTTTGTACATGAAAATGTCACTGGTCAATAGGCTTTACCTCAAGAAGAGGATGTTCACCCTTAAGATTACTGCAGGCTCATCATTAGACAAGCACATTGATGAATTTAATCAAGTATGTGATACACTAGCTACCATTGATGAGGCTTTAAATGATGAAGGTAAAGTCTTATTCTTGATCAGCTCACTACCAAAATCATACAAAATCTTTGTTGATGCACTGATGTATGAGAGACAAACACTTTCACTTGATGAAGTTAAATTAGCTCTCAATACTAAGGAGTTGCAAGAAAAGTAAGGTAATCTTGAAAATAGAGCTGATGAGGGGCTATTTGTAAAGGAGAAGTTTGACCGGAAAGATAAAAAGAAAAAGAAGCCACGCAAATCCAAGAATAATGCTTTCAATGTCACTAAGAAGGGCATTTTAAGAAAGATTATCTAGAAAGAAAATCCAAACAGAAGGGTCAAAATGGTAATTCAACAATGGTTGAAGAAAATGGATATGAGTCAACTGATGTTCTCATTGCCTCAGAAGTAAATGAAAGAGGTAAATGAGTTTTGGACTATGGATGCTCATTTCATATGTGTCCATTTATAAATCAGTTTACTAAATATCTTGAATGTGATGGTGGCAAGGTGATGATGGGTAATAATGCAATGTGTAGAGTTATTGCATGATGGGTCTATCTATGAATTAAAACAAGTTAGACATGTTCCTAATCTTAAAAGGAACTTGATTTCACTTGGTATGATGGACCAAATAGGGTGCTGAGTGTTGTCAACAGGTCTCAAGTCCAGTTGAAGGGAATTTGAAGAATGAGGTTTATGTTCTTGATGGTACCACAGAATCAGGAGAGGTATCAGTGTCATCCAGCTCTAGTGTCGATAAAGCTAGGCTATGGCGCTTAAGACTTGACATATGAGCCTCAAAGTGCTCAAAAAATTGTCTAAACAAGAGCTGTTAAATAGAGATAGGATAAAAGATCTAGTGTTCTATAAAGATTGTGTCCTAGGTAAACTACAAGGGCTAGCTGCAAACCTTTAGTGCATACCTCGAGGGGCTTGTAACGTACATACATTCCGACTTATAGGGACCTGCTCAGGAGGTTTTGCTAGTTAAAGCCAACTATTTCTTGTAGATTATTGATGATTATTCAATTAAGCAGTTGGACTGATAAATTGTAAATGGATGAGATTTTTGTGTGCTTTGAAAAAAATTGAACTTGAATTTGACACATTTGATTAATCTAAGAAGGGCAAATTTGTAGGACAAATTTATAATTTCAAGTAACTAAATAAAACATGTGATCTAGATATTTCAGAGCGAGAAAGGACAGTTACCGCTGCTTGTCCCTTAGTGGACTCATGGAATCATCACGGAAACATTTTGATATCTGTGTTACCAAGAAAAAAAAAAAACATGAGGCCAAATATAACTTCCAAATACAACTTTTAAAATCCTTAACTCTCCAGGTCAGATGTCTAGCTTAACAAAAATGTTGAAAGGCACTTAGCCGAGCCTTTGGGCCAAGGTCGGAGCTTCCCATGCTTCTGTGAACTTAACAAATATACATTTTGAATTGAAGTTGTTATTCCTTATACTGAATTCAGTATTAAATTGCCCCCAGTTAACGAAATTTTTGACTTCGTCTCTGTCTTGGGCTCGATGATTATTGAATAAACTCGGATTTCAGGCAAAAAGTTATAAATATTAAGATGATGGTTACCATTATTATTATCATTATCATCCTTATTTGAAGATAAAATTTCTTATATATTTTGGTAAGGTGCTATGATAGAAGGAAAAGGAAACCTATATAATTGTAGGTGAATTGGTAAACCAAAGAAATTCGTTTTTGAACGGTATAATACCACTATATAAAAATATTTTTTAGGAGATAATTAAAGTGATAAACCAAACATTTGTTGATTCTTATCTGGTTTGTTGTATTTATGCTCCTAGTAGTACTACTTTATTTTCGCTGATTTACGATAGAATTTTATTCTTTCACCACTTTCCTGCTAACTTCTTTCAGATTCAACTTTCTGAGGAAACAGTCACACAGAGGTTATAATTATTCCGATACACTTAAAATCTTTATTTCTTTTTCACGTAAAATTATTTTTATAATTTCTTTTACTGGAATTAATTTTTAAAAATACGGTTCATATAATTTGTTCGATAGCGACAGCAATCATGAGGGCCGAAAGATGTTATAGAGATGACTCTTCCGAATCGGATTCTAGTTCTTCCGGATCTTATTCTACCTCTTCCGAATCGGTAAGATTTGAATTACAATATGCATACCTTTAAAATTCAATTTCTTTTATTATTTTTAATTTCAGGGTTTGATTTTTTTAGGATAATGATGATCGGCGTACCGTCAATATTTATTACAATAATAATTCGATAAATAATACGAATATCATGTACGTTAATTCGAACAATAATCATCAATCACCACAACCGCCGCCACAACCGCCGCCGCCGCCGCGGGTGATTGCTAATTTAGCTCCAAGTTATTACTGCCCGCCTTTTCCTCCGGTTGGATATTTTTCGCCGCGACCGCCACCACCGGCTATGCCAGCTTTTTTTCCATATGGATTTCATTTTCATCCTCCGCCTCCACCAGCAGCAGCGGCGGCTGCGCCAGCTGTTTTCCCATATGGATTTCTTCCGCCAGCGCCGCATCCGACGCCGCAAGCAGCGGTTTTTCCATATGGGTTTCTTCCACCCCCTCCTTCAAATTAATCACCCTGTTGAAGGAGACAGAGATTCCGTTGTGTGAGAGCAGTTATGATGTTATTTATTCGTTTATTTCTTTTTCTTTTTTTTTTTTTTTTGCTCGGCGATTTTCGTTTAATCTATTTATTTTTTTCCTTTTAGAATTTAAATATATTTGGAGGGCTAAATTTATTTTAGTATTATTATTTCATTATTGTGATTTAAGTTATTTATTCAATCAACGCTTTTGCAATTCCGATTCCATTCTTGTTTGAGTGAATGCAATCCTGTTGAGCTACGCTATGTACACGACACAAATTCGAAACATAGATTCTTGCAACTTGTTTAGTTATTATAATGCAATGTGAACAAAATAATCTCGACTATCTTATATCTTTAGCTTTTTTCTTTGGCTTGTATTTTTGATAGAATATACTTGAACGACAATCACTGCATAATGTAACTTGTATCCAAATTTTAACTATTAAAAAGTCACAATTCAGGATAAATGCATTCACTAGCCAAACAAGAATGCAGCAACGATCCTGTATCAAGAATAAATTTCTAATCATGTAAGAAATAAAAGCCAACAAGATATTTCTGATTTAAGCTCCTATATCAGCTTTTTTTTCCTTTTCAACCTATCCTTCTCATCTGTGGGATTATTCTCTATTAGGATTTCAATCTACTCCCAGCTGTTAGAAAATTGATGGGTGGAGTGAACACACAATCAAAGTGAAATTTAAAAATAATAATCACACTAGAATTTACGTGGTTTATCTCACTACCTAGAACCCAATAAATTCAATTTCTCAAATCAGTAAACTCTCATATCTTTACAATTTAAGCTCTAAAAACTCTCGGCTTCTCACTTTTGAAAGAAGAAACTAATTGAGGAAACAAAGAAAAGAGGATGTTGAAGAGGGGAAACAAAGCCTCTATTTATAGGCTTTAGTTTCCCCCTTTCTCTAATTTATTATTATTATACAAGAGTTAGTGGCACTGAAAGTAAGTTAGTGGGCATCATATCTCCCCCTCATGTCTCCCGCTTTCTCAACAAATCTCCCACTTGGAGACTTGATTGAGAACCAATCATGTCTCCACTCTACATTCTTCTTCGTCATTGTCATGATGCTTATGTTTTTGCTAGGCTATATGAGGATCTATTTCATAAACACTTATCAGTACTAATTGACTTGGTCAAAACATTTGCTAGGTTTGTTCTCGGTATGGATTTTCAGCAAATCCATAATTCTATCTTCCACTAATTCTCGAACGAAATGGTATTGTATCCCTAAGTTCTTTGTCCTGGAATGAAAGACTGGATTTCTTACAATGTGCAAAGCACTTTGACTATCACAAAACATTAAAATTTTCTCTTATTTGTGCCCAAGTTCCTCCAAAAACCTTTATATCCAAATAGCTTCCTTGCAGGCTTGTGTAGCAACCATGTACTTTATTTCTGTCGTATATAAAGCCATAATAGTTTGTAGTTTTGAAACCTAGCTTATAACTCGTCCCACAAGTGTAAACATATAGTCAGTAGTGGATTTCTTTTTATTAAGGGCCTTACAAAATTTGAATTCATGTAACCCTTGATAGTAAATTCTAGTCCTCCATAATATAATGTAACATTTGAGGCTTCTCTAATGTATCTCAGAATCCTCTTCACAATTTTCCAAGACTCTACACCAAGATTCGCCATACATTTATTGATCACTCCCAATGCTTGTGCAATGTCTGGTCTTATGCAAACTATAGTGAACATTAAACTGACATCTCTATTCTATTTGCTTCATTGGTAGAATACATATTTGAGGATAATTTGAAATTAACAAGAAGTGGGGTAGAAATTGGCTTACAATCTTGCATGTTGAAGTGCTGTAAGATTTTCTTTAAGGAATTCTTTTTTAAGAAAGCCAAATCTTCTTGTTATTTCTATCTTGATCAATTTACATCTCTAGAATCTTATTTATCAATCCCACCTCCTTCATTTCAAACACCTTAGCTAATTACACCTTTAATTCTTGGACTCGATCTTTCTTAGGGCTTGTTACCAACTTGTTATCCACATACAACAACAAAATGATGAAATTATTATTTACAAACATTTTGAATGTGTGCACAATAGTCTAAACTAAGTTTATTATATTCAAGGTTCATGATTAAGGAGTCAAATCTTTTATACCAACACCTTAGCACTTGTTTAAGACCATATACAGATTTGTTCAATCTATATGACTCAGCCAGATGGATTCAAGGTTGCTGGAAAAGAAAATTGGGTTTACAAATTGACAAAGTCGCTTTATGGATTGAAATAATCTCCAACGCAGTGGTACAAGCGATTTGATCGGTTTATGAAAAGGCAAAGGTACACAAGAAAAAAATGTAATCATTGTGTGTGTTTTCACAAGCTATAAAAGGGATCATTCATATATTTGCTCTTGTATGTTGATGATATACTAATAGCATCCAAGAGCAAATATGAGATTGAGAAGTTAAAGACTCAACCCAATCAAGAATTTGAGATGAAAGATCTAGGTGAAGCGAAGAAGATTCTTGGTATGGAGATATATAGAGATAGAGCTCGTGGCAAAGTCAGCTTGTCTCAGAAGCAATACTTGAAGAAGATACTACAGTAATTTGGCATGATTGAGCAGACAAAATCTGTGAGTACTTTGTTGGCTTCTCATTTCAAGCTTTCTGTACAACTATCTCCTTCGACAGATGCGGAACAAGAATACATGTTATTCGTATTCAAATGCAGTAGATAGCTTGATGTGTGCAATGGTGTGTACAAGGCCTGACATTTCATATGCAGCTGGTATAGTGAGCAGGTGTATACATAATGCTGGTAAAGAACATTGGCAAGCTGTGAAATGGATTCTACAGTATATTTAGAAGATTGTGGATGTTGGTTTATGATACACTAGGTTAAGGTGTGATCTGATACGTCGATTCTGATTATGCTAGTGATTTGGACAAACGAAGATCAACCACATGATATGTATTTACTTTTGCTAGAGGGCCAATCAGTTGAAAGTCTACACTATAGTCTATAATTACGCTGTCAACCACAGAGGCTATGGTAATTACAAAGGTTGTTAAAGAGGCTATATGGTTACAAGGCTTGCTTGAAAACTTGGGATTGGTACAGGAGCACATCAATGTGTTTTGCGACAGCCAAAGTACTATTCACTTTTAAAAAAACCAAGTTTATCATGCACGTACGAAACATATCGACGTACGATTTCATTTTGTGCGGGAAATTATAGATGAGAGGAAGATTCTTCTACAAAAAATAAGACTGCAAAGAATCCCGTAGATATGTTAGTTAACCAAAGTGGTGACATCGATCAAGTTTAAGCATTGTCTAAACTTAATCAATATCCTACAAGTTTAAAATAGTGAGGAAGGCAGAGATTGGAGGATGATTTGATGCATTGGGAGTTCAATAGTACTCAAGTCAAGGTGGAGAATTGTTGAAATTTTGACTGGAATATAGGAAAGTATAAAAGACAAAAATTAAGTCTTGATAGCATGACAAAGAAATAGTAAAAGTTTTGAAAATTTTGTTCATGCAATTCGATGATGTTGAAAATTGAGGAGATAACAAATTGCATATGCAATTGTTTGTCAAATATGCATGACTTTAATGCATGCAATGCAGGTTCCAGCTCCACATGACGACATCTTGAAGAAGGATGGCAATTCATGCTCCTTTAGTCAAGAATGGTGGCTTGTCTCAATGAATTTCAGGCTGAAGTTGTTAAAGATCAAGGCCCCTCATACACTATAAATAGAGAGGAGAGAAAGAGCTGCAAATTCATCCCAAAGAGTTTATAAGATTTGAGAGCAATTGCAAGTGAAGCAATTTAAGAGAGCTTCTACTTGAGTGTTCTAGTGAGATTCTATTTAGGTGTATTGTGGGTTTTTTGGGTGTTGAGAGTTTTTTTTCCCAATTTTATAAATTTTCATTTGTTAGTAAAGTTATCTTCTAGTCTTTCCCCATGGACATAGGCATTACGCCGAATCATATAAATTATTGTATCTTATTTTCTTTGTATTTTTTTATCACTACATTTATATTTCTCTAAAAGTCGCAGTCACCATAATATTGATAATTGCTCAACCTCATGCTTCCACAACACAACCAAGAAAGCTAGGTTTAAGGCTCAAGATGAAGACGCCATTAATACAGAGACTACCTCTTTTAGGGATAAATTATTGGAGCCTCATAAGCTGTTGGAAGATGAATTAATTAGTGGCGAGGATGAGTTGGAGTTTGACCCAGAGGACGTGGTGATAGACAACGGAGCTAGTATACCCTCTATCTCTTTCTCCCAAAAAATCCATGCACAATTGATTAAGCCATGGCAGCACAGAGTAGTAGTGAAACTGCTAGGGAGAAATATTGGTTATAGAGCCCTATATAATCAATTGGAATCTCTATGGAATGCAACCCTAGGTTTCTCCGTTATTGACCAGAGAATGACTATTTTTTAGTTTGTTTCGAATCGGAAAGAGCCATGGATAATTATAGGGCACTATATTATTGTTCAACTATAGACTCCTCATTTTGATAGCTCGAAAGAGGAGATTGAATCTGTTATAGCATGGATCCATCTACCGGGCATGGCACTTCACTATTACCACAAAAAGATCCTTCGGATGCTTGGACAAATCATTAGGAGGGTTATTAAGATAGACTATAATACGGAGTCCGCTAGACTGGGCAAGTTTGCACAAATTGCAGTTAAAGTAGCTCTTATAAAACCTCTGATTTCACTGTTTTTTCTTGATGGTAAGGTCCAGAAAGTCGAATATGAGGGTCTGCCTACAATTTGTTTTGCTTGTGGCAAGTATGGGCACAACCATGAAGCCTGCCCGGATCGTGTTGCTAAAAATGTCTCTGGTGTGAAAGGGGGAGAAATTAATCAAATGAACACTGATTCGTCGGTGTCGGAGGGGTCAAGCGAGGCTGCTCAGAACATTCCCAAGTTCGGACTATGGATGGTTGTCTCTCGAAAAGGAAAACCTAGAGCAAATAAAGAAAAGGAGATTCTACGTAATTTAAGGCGTGAACTAGCTGGAAATTTGGTAATAAATCGCGTTATGAGATTCTTGCCAATGTTGTTGAAGGGGAATATAATCAGGATTATAATAAGGAATTTTCCGTAACTACCTTTCGCAATCACGTGGCTACCAATAACTCAACCAAACAATCCGAAAAATCGAAACAGCTCTTACCAAAGAAGAAAAACGTGAAACTTACTTCATCCACTGATCACACATCAATTGACACACGAGATAAAAAAAAAAACCATACTTTCTACCCCCACTAAAGAAAGCACTGAGCCCACACCCATGCAAAATGTTAGCACCTTACGCAAATCCAACAAGAGCCACGCAACACAGACACATAACCCCACCCCAACTTTCGTCCAAACCAGCTTAAACCCCCTTTACCACATAGCCATCTCCTTCGACCGACCCTTGGAAAGTAACCAACTATCAATTTCTTCTTCACCAACAGCTTCCCAATCTCATTTGAACATAGTAGATGCTCACACCCAGTTTCTAAGGCCTATAGGGGAACCTCCGGATTATGGTAATCTAGCTTCGAAGAAGGACTTGGATGATGACATTGAAAATAGTGATTACATAAAGGACTGTGGGGAGGATGGTTCTGAATCTTCAGATGATGTTACATCCCTTGAGGATGAGAATGATATAGACCTTGAACATGAGGCCTGAGGGCCATAGACTAATGACGTACGGTCTCTCACAAACTTTTTTTTTTAATTTTATGAATTCTCGATTTTGTTTTGGAACGTTTAATGTGCGACATCTAAGAAATTTCGCCGTACTTTCTATGCCATGTCGAGCAACTATAAACCCACCATGGTAGTTATCTTTGAACCTCGTATTAGTGGGCACAAAGCCAATGACTTTATTAAGCACAACGGTTTTGACAAGCCTCATCAAATTGAGACTAATGGTTTCTCAGGAGGTATCTGGATTCTAAGGAAAGACAAAATTGATGTGGAAGTCTTTCTGAACCATAAGCAATTTGTGCTCTTTAGGATCTCAGAGAAGAATGTTTTACTTTCTTGGGTTACTGCTGTGTATGGCAGTCCAAACCCATCAATTCGTAAGCACCTTTGGGTACAGCTTGGTGAAATTGCTAAGACAATGTAAGAACTGTGGCTCATCGGAGGGGATTTAATACCATCCTATAAGCGTCAGAGCAAAAAGGGGGTTCGTTTAACAAGACTGGTGTTTGTGGTTTATTTCGTTAGTGGTTTCACTCACACAAGTTGCATAATCTTCCTTTCAAGGGGTCACGGTTTAGCTGGACAAAAGGCTTCCTATTTAAATGCTTGGACAGAGCTATTTGTAATTATGTGTGGTTCCAGATGTTCCAAGAAAGCTCAACGTTGCATCTCTCGAGAGTCGATTCGGATTACAATTAGAGTTTGGTCCGTTTCGATAGTTTCGAAGGGCGAAGTCAGAGTAATAGACCATTTGGTTCTTTGCTGCATGGTTAACCCATAAAAATTTTGCTGAATCTGTTGCTTCAGCTTGGAATCCTGACATCCCATACTTAGAGGCCATTCGTTGCTTCACATACAAGGTAAGAAAGTCGAATAAAGAAATTTTTGGTAATATTTTTCAAATGAAACGACGTCTATTATTAGCAAGGCTTGGCGGTATTCAAAAGACTCTAGAGTTACGGGACTCCAAGAGTCTTATTCAGTTGGAATGGAAGTTACGAAAGGAGTTGCAAGACTCGAAAAGAACGGATTAGTCATGGTGATCGCAATACATCTTTTTTCCATCAAAAAACCATAATCAGAAGAAAAATAATTAGATTACTGCTATTAAAAATGACCAGGTTAATGGTTTTATGACAATGATGATATTAAAGCTCATGTTATTAATTTTTTCTCTGCCCTGTACACTGCAGAAACAGATAGGTGCCATCATTACCTTCTCACGGGATGTTTTCTAGGTCCGGATACTTCAATGCTCCACCCGAAGCTCCCATTAAAGATTCAAAAATTAAGAATACTGTCTTCAGGATGAAACCCTTGAAAGCACCTGGAGTGGATGGTCTGCATGCGATCTTTTATCAGTCTCAATAGTCCATTGTTGGTGATTCCTTTTGTAGATTCATCAAGAATATTTTTGCCAAGAAGCACATCCCGACAGAGATTAACAGAACCCTGTTAGTGCTTATCCCAAAGAATGGCAGCCCGATCAATTTAAGAATGTATCGGCCCATAAGCCTTTGCACGATTGTTTATGAAACTGTGACCAAAATTGTGGCGAACAGATTGCAAAATATTTTGCCACATCTTATTGGCCCTCATCAGACGTGTTTTGTACCTGGACGTCACATCATTGAGAATATTGTTGTAGCTCAGGACGTGATCCACTCAATGAGGAGGAAGACGGATCGGTTAGGATATATGGCAATTAAAGTGGACATTGAGAAAGCCTGTGATCGACTTAGCTAGAGTTTTATCCACGAAACTCTATTGGAGGTGGGGCTCCCTATGGATTTCATTCAACTCATAATGAATGTGTTGTGCAATGGTGAGGTCACTTATGATTTTGCACCTACTAGAGGTATAAGGCAGGATTATCCAATTTCTCCCTATATATTTGTGTTATGCATTAAAAGGCTTAGCCATGGCATCCGTAAAGCAATTAATGATGGAGATTGGGATTGGAAGCCTGTGCGACTATCCCGGAATGGCACTCCCCTTACTTGCCTCTTTTTTGCGGATGATCTTTTATTATTGGCTGAAGCATTGGCTATCCAAGCTAAGGTTCTTACTTCAATCCTTGATTCCTTTTGTTATAGCTGCAGTGGCAAGGTGAATAATACAAAGACGCAAGTTTTCTTCTCAAAAAATGCCAGCCATAAAAATGTTAGCCTAAAGAGCTACACATAATATAATTTTAATGATAACAAACATGTGTCTTAAGAGATTTGATAAATATTTTATTTTAAATTTTCACTAGTTCTTGAAGGATAATATTTATGCAAGTGAATCAAGTTCAAAACACTTAACAGACAACGGCTCGATCAAGAATAAAGTTTAGAGCCCAACGGAGTCATTATTACGACAATTCTTGTAAAGCCATTAAGGTTTAATATATGCATGGCTTAGCATTTGAGAAGCTCAAGATTTTGTTTAATAAATCATCATTTTTCATAAACCAAAGGTTTAGCAATTATAAACCAAGTATTTTATGCAATTAATTATTTTTCAAGATGTGGACTAAAATGAAAAAGTTTTACAATCTGTGATTTTAAAAAATATTGTTTTGAGTTCTGGATTTAGACTTATTTGTAAATATTTATTTTAGGCCATACCATAATTTCTAAAAGTTTTGGTGTTAAAATATAAATACTAAAAATAAACAGAGATTTAGCGGCTAACCGCATAAGGAAAATTTTATATTTTTAAATTTTGGACTAAATTGAAAAGGTTTTAAAAACTTTAAAATTTATAAGTATTTTGTTAAATTTTGAAAAAGACTTCCTTAAAAAATGTTATTATGTTTTGGGTTATATCATTTTTTAGAATGACAAGCTTTATTTAGAAATTCTGAAGTCAGACCTGTTTGTAAAGTTCTATGACGTTTTGGGCCATAGTATAATTACATAAAGGTTTAGGTAGAAATGCAATTTTATGAATAGTATTACTGTAGCAAAATTTTTAACGGTAACTTCACTATTCTAAAGCGAGGGGCCGGCTAATTAAGCGACTAGACTGGAATTTACCTATAACGGCTAGTTTTTTGTCTAAATCTATATAAATTCAAATCCAACTTCAATTTTGAGACTTTTGCAAGCATAAATAAGTGTAAACAACATATTTTGAGCTTCCATTTTGCAAATCATCATAGATTAAATCTTCATTATACTATAATTTTGCATATCCACTCTAAAAGAGAGCTTTTTTTGTAACCTTTATTTTATTATCAAATTTGTGAGTGTATAAGTGTGAGAAACACTTAAGTGAAGAGATTGAGAGATATAATCTCTTGATTGAAAAGGTTTATTGACACCTTGTAAGTCAATTGTAAAGAACTTGAAGCCTTGAGAGGATTAAATAGTGAAATCTCAAACTTGGTTGGCTTGGAGGCGTGGACGTAGACAAAAATTGTCTAATCACATAAAAATTATTGTGTTTGCTCTCTCTTCCCTTATCTTTTATTATTGTGCTTTATTAAATTTATTTATTTTATTTCATTAAGACAATAGATTGAAATTTTGTGTGATTTGTTTTGCTTAAGTTTTAAAATCTCACTTCACCCCTTCTCTTAAGTTGCATAACTAGCATTTCAAAAGAAGCAAACAACATTGGTAAATTGCTCGGGTATACTACATCTAAAGATCTTGGCAAGTACCTAGGCATGCCCCTCCTCTATTCACGAGTCACAAAGAAGACTTATCATGATATTATTGAGAAGGTAGACAAGAGGCTGCCGGGCTGGAATGCGCGTCATCTTTCCCTTGCAAGTAGAATAACCCTGGCCCATTCTGTGATCCAAGTTGTTCCTATATATGCCATGAAAACTTAAAACTTACCTTCGAGAGTAAAAAACAAAATTGACCAAGCTTGCAAAAGTTTTATTTGGAGTGGTTCTACCAACCAACGTAAGCTGAGTCTTGTCAGTTGGGAGAAGATTTTTCAACCAAATGTTTGTGGTGGCCTAGGCTTAAAAAATTTAGATGTGATGAATAAAGCCCTATTAATGAAACTTGCATAGGGGCTGATTTCTTCACCTGATAGCCTTTGGGCTCAAGTCCTTTGCACTAAATATGGAGTGGATGTTTTGAATATTCCTTTGATCTTGCCCACGTGTTATGGCTCACATTTGTGGAGGTCGATTGGAAGCATCTGGCGAGACACCTTACAGGGGATACGTTGGTGTATTGGCAATGGTAGGAAAGTTAAGTTTTGGTGGGATTGTTGGGCTACGAAAAATAAACCTTTGTTGTGCTTTGCGACAGCACCCATTCCAGATGACATACCATCTAAGTCTGTTGTGACTTTACGGAGGACAATGGCAACTGGAAGTGGGACGCTTTTGGTAATCTCCTTCCTAATCACATCATTCTAAAAATTGCAGCAATTCAGCCACCGGCAGAGAATAAAGGTGATGATCAAATTTTTTAGGCTGCGTCAAGAAAAGGATTGTTTTCTGTTAAGTACGCATATGAGGACCTTTATGCAAGCCAACACGATATCGAGGATTCAGCTTGGAAGTTAATTTGGAAATGGCGCGGCCCTCAAGCTATTCGTACTTTTCTAGGACTGGTTATGCATGACAGACTTAAAACAAAGTCAGAGATTGCGAAGCGTCGCATTCCAATGGAGTGCAATTGTAGCATATGTGGAGCTGATGTAGAAACAACTATGCATGTGCTGCATGACTGCTTTATTGCTAAATGATTATGGAATCTATTCATCCCAGTTGCCTATCATCAACAATTTTATTCCTTAAGCCTTCAAGAATGGATTGTCCAGAATTTGAAAAGTACTTGGAATTTAGAGAGGGGTCTGGAGTGGCCTTGTGTCTTTGGGGTGGTGATTTGGAGACTGTGGTATTGGCGCAACCAGTTCCAATTTAATCATTTCTCAACTCCTAATGATATCATGTATCAGGATATCTTGATAGCAGCTGAAGAGATACAACGGATTAACACTTTGGGAATGTCCACTAAATAGCACAAGGTGGAAAAATTAATTGGTTGGCATCCCCTAGTTTGGCCATGGTGCAAATTGAATACGAATGGCGCTTGTAAATGCAATGGAGATGCCGGTGCTGGTGGGATTATTCGTGACTGCAACGGAAAATGGGTTGGTGGATTCTCGATGAATATTGGCAAATGCTCAGTTACATCAGCGGAACTTTGGGGTTTATATCAAGGTTTAACCATGGCTTGGCAGAGTGGGATTCGATGGCTATAGGTTGAAGTTGACAGCTTGTGTGTTGTTCAACTGATTAAAAATCAGTTGGTTCAAAATGATGAGCACAGACCGTTGGTTGAATCGATTAAAGAGCTCATGGGAAGGAATTGGCACATTTCTATTAGTCACATCTACCGAGAGGCAAATTCAATGGCAGACTTCTTGGCCAATTTTGCATTTTCTCCACCTCTGGGAATGCACTGTTTTAATAATCCTCCTGCAGGCTCTGCTTCATTTCTTATCCAGGATATGCATGGGGTTGCTTTTTCCGCCTTATTTTGTTTTAGCTCTTTGTTGTAAAGAGTCCCATTGTACCCAAAAAAAAAAAAAGGGGAACGATTTTGTGAAGAGAGAGAATGAAGTTTATCCAAATTTGAAGTCCAAAACGACACCGTAACAATAAATGAAATTATAAATTTAAAAATAAAATAAAATATAAAATCTTAGTATGAGTGAAGGTTTATGATCCTATAATATCAATAACTATTGATACTGGTATGTTAAAAGTGTTCAAAACTACTTAAGTCATCAAATTATGATACTCGCTTTTTTAATATTAAACCTAATATCAGCAAATGAAGAAATCAGAGGTAATGAAAACAATCGATGTATGCATGAAATGTGTAATTGAATTTAATGTAATCACCATTTGCATAATCATCTTGCACAATAAATACACAATTGTCACATTATCATTTGCTTCTTATATGACTAATATAATATTTCTATGTTGTGTTTACTTGTTAGTAATCAGAATGAGCTAAAATCGAAATGGGCTGAAATCGGAATGAGTTTTAATGGAAATAGGAAATTGGAATTAGAATAAGTTGTTTATTTGACTTACAGGAATCGGAATCATAATGGGCTGGAATCCCATTAATGTGTTTATTTTTTCTTGGAACCAGAATCGGGATAAGTTACATTATTGTAACAAATGACTAAAAAATACTTAATGAATTATTATCATAATTATTATTTTATATTTTAATTATAGTGATTATTTATTCAAAAATATTATTATTATTAATTATTGTCAATAATATATTAATATATTAATTAATTGTAAATTTTTTAAATTAATTAATTATAATAATATACTAATTAATTATAATAATTATATTAATTATTATGATAAAATTATATTAATTATTGTGATTATTTATTCAAAAACTATCATTATTAATACATTATTGTTAATAATATATTAATTAATGGTAATAATTATATTAATAATTATTATAATAGTATATTAACTAATTAATTATAATAATATATGAATTAATTATAATAATTATATTAGTAATTATTATAATAGTATGTTAATTAATTATAGTAAAAGTATATTAATTATTGTGATTATTTATCAAAAATTATAATTAATAATAATTATTGTTAATAATATATTAATTAATAGTAACAATTATATTAATTAATTAATTAATAATGATATTTAAACTAATTATAATAATTATATTAATAACTATTATACTGGTATATTAATTAAAAAATAACAATAATAATCACAATATATTAATTCATTGTGATTATTTATCAAAAATTATAATTATTAATTAATAGTAAAAATTATATTAATTAATTAATTATAATTGTAATATAATTATTATAGTAGTATATTAATTAATTAATTGTAATAATAATATATTAATTATTGTGATTATTTATTAAAAATTATCATTATTAATAATTATTGTGAATAATATGTTAATTATATTAATTAATTAATAATAATAATATATGAATTAATTATAATCATAATTATTAATTATTGTTATTATTTATTCAAAAACTATAATTATTAATCATTATTGTTAATAACATATTAATTTATTAATTAATTATCATATATTAATTAATTAATTTTTTAATATATTAATTAATTATAAATGAGGACAATATTGGCATTATTAATTTCGGGGGAGGACAAAATAGTCATTCCGAGAATAAGAGACTCATTCTCACATCCTCTTGGAAATGAGTCTCCCATTCCTCATTCTTAAATTGTGGTGGGTCCTACGATTTTTATTTTTATTTTGATTCTGATTAGTGAATTTATTTTGCAAAGTAAACTCTATCAATGATTTCGATTCCGAATTTTGAATTTCGATTCTCTAATTCAGAAGTAAACACAACACGAATGTATTGTAGAATTTCTCCAACAAATGTCATTTTTCTTCTACCAGTAATGTATACTTAATATTAATACTTTCGTTCAATTCTATAAGATTGCCCTTTATGGTAACTTTAATTACATTGACTGATTCAAATTCAGTAGATGTTTCCATTAGATATTTTTTTCACTGCATTGCATAAATCGATGAAGGCCCGTGTTGGGCTTACATATAGTTTCCATTGGGCTGGACTATATCTGAACAGAATGCGGCCTATACAGCATAAATCAAACCCGCTGCCCGCTTGTTTTTGGACAGGTTTGCACTAAATTTATTTGATTATAATAATAATAATTTAAAAACATTTGTTAATACTTTTCAAATATTGTATTGATCCGCGTATCTTTGCTCGCTCCTTAACTAAACTTTTTTTACAATTGATCTTTTGCATGCGGTCGTTAAATTCATTTCACAGCAAATTTGGTACCACTTGAATTTTCCTCTTTCGAGTTACGTAGTGGTACAAGAATCATAATTTTTAGTTTACTATAAATTTACCATCAAAGTTTTAAAATCGACATAAAGAGTTTATTCTTCCCATTGAGAATAGGCTTGGTCTTTCAGATTTTCTATTAAATATAAGTGTTGACCATTTTGACCCAAAAAAATTATAAGTTTATCCTTTAATTATAACGAATAATTAATGCAAAGTGACTTCAATGTCCATAAGCTTTATTTTAATTTTCTTTTCTTCCCCTTTCTAATAAATGTTGTCCAGTTAAAAAATTTCAAAAGACTTCATTTTTAATCGATTATATATTATCACAGTCAATTTTTTCTTTTTTTGGTCTAGTGAATCGGTTGGTTCGACAGAGAATGCTTTCAACACACAAACCATTTAAAGAAGCTTTGGACCATTAAGATTAGGCATTACTTGAACATTGGGTCGTTATAACTTGAAGGTACGTGATTCATAAATGTATAACAGAGGTTTTCTAAGGTCGATAATTCAGTACTAAATTTATTTATTAACACTTTAGCAACAACAAAGGCATCAATTTTTATTTTTTTCTACCTGAAGTAACAAAAAACAAGGATCTAACAAAAGGGTACAATTTCCAGCCAAAACAATCACGGGTTGAGCGATTAATTTTTTGTGGCTTTTCAATTACTCGAGGCACCAAATCAAAAAGTGAAAAAAAAAAAATACTTAAGGCACAATTCTGTGACTTTTCAACCTATCAATCCATGTGATAAACGAATTCTTAGAATTCCTAAAACCCAAGAACCCGTGCTCCTTACTCTTGTTCATGCTAACAAAATTACCAGCACCAATATTCAGCACCACATCTGCATATGACCAAACAGCAACCTCATTCAATTTTGTTCGCTGCAGCTGATTCTCTCTCACAATCTCCTCCCACACACTTTCTTTACCTTTCATAACTTCCTCTAATCTCACCCTCTCGCAACCCATTTCTTCCCCAAACCCATAATTCTCAACCTCAAACTGCTCAGCCAAAACTTTCCATAAATGGTTCCACTTAAAAACATCTCCATTGGTGCAATTGAAAGCTTCGTTTCTTGCATTAGGATCCACTGCCGCCCAAATTTCCTGCTCCGCAACCAACTCTGCGTCCGAAAATTCTTGGAAACCTTCCCAAGTATCTCTGGTCCCATGAAATACTAGAGGAGCACCTTCGTGTTTACAAATAGCTGCGTACACGCAGAGAGTGGCTATAATATTCATCAAACTATAAGGTGAAAACCCAAATATTGCGGAAGGCCGGTGTATGGACCAAGTTAAGCCCTCTCTTTTGTCAACTTCTTCAAACAATATATCTTCCTGGTTATAGTAAAAAAGTGGTACGTTTAGCCTTGGCAAATCCTCAGTAAAAGGCGGATCGTGAGACGGTATCTTGCCAATACACTCGAATGGCCCTACGTAATGTTTGCCTCCCGTTTGGAGACAGATGTGGCGGAGATTAGGCGCATTCGGGATTACAGAACAGAGCACGTTACGCAACATGGCCATGTTGATCTGGCAATTCTCGGCTTCAGTGGGACGGCTGGCCCACGTCACATAGAAGATGTGGGTGACGTCAGTGAGTTTTGAGAGCTTGGCTCGCGTATCGTCCGGGTCAGAAACGTCACATTGGATGTAATCAATAAGGTAATTGGCGTTCCAGTTAGGCCTGGGGCGTCGCGCCACCCCGTAGACCTTCCACGGGCCACCGGGGGTATCTGATCGGGGCAATATCTCAGCTAGGCTGTTGCCTACAATTCCTGTCACGCCTACTACAAGTCCCACGTTCTGGTTGTCTTGCGGTCGCGCATCTTCTTCCAATGGCTTCTGTAGCATAACTTAAAAACCAACATTTAACTCGCCAGTACACCTAAATTACTCTAGAATTCAAATTTGTAACTAATTAAACATTATAAAATATAGAAAATAATTCTAAAAGCAAAATTATGTCGACAATCAAATCAAAATCAATACCTCTAATTCGATGCCAAAAGTCTCAGCCATGGGTCGCATGATAGAGTGAACGCGCTTGCTAATTGTTGTACCTCTCTTTACAGGCTTGAATATCCTCTCCAGTAACTATTCTTTTGCTCAAGTCAATGTGACGTTTTAGCTTGTCACACCAACCACGACGGCTCGATGCGGCTGACTTTAATGATGCTAAGAATACGACTCTATAAGATCTCCAACAAAAGGATAAATCCTTTTGAATTTGTTGTGCTTGAGAAGGCGGGCATTTAGGGTTAGACTTTGACGAATTCGAAAGAAAAAACTACAAAAATTGAGAAATAAAGAGTGTGTTTTGACCTAGAGCTTCGATCTTGAAATCAACTATTTTCCTTCTGGTTCGATCTATCATTAAGAGGCTAGAGAGGTTGAGCTGCTTGATCTGTTTTTGCTTTTGGCTTTGGCCTTTGTTTTGTTTTGCTATTTTGTTTTGTCGAGATACAGGGTCGAGAAAGAGAGGGACCCGATTTTGTGAGACGCAGAAGATGAAGAGTTAACAATTTATGTCCAAAACGACATCGTTAATAATAAATGAAATAATAAATTTAAAATAAAATAAAACACAAAATCTTAGTATGAGTGAAGGTTTATGATCCTATATTACCAATGACCGTTGATTCTGGTATGTTAAAATTGCTAAAAACTACTTAAGTCATCAAATACTGATATTCTTTTATTTAATATTAAATCTAATATTAGTAAATAGAGAAATTATATGATACATTAGAAATAATATAACCAATCGATACCACAACCAATCGATACATGTATGACATGTATAATTAAATTTAATGTACCTATTATTTACGTAATGATCTTTCATAATATATACACAAATGTCACACTATCATTTATTTGTTATATAAATAATATAATACCTTAATGTATTAGAGAATTTCTTCAACAAATGTCATTTTTCTTCTACCAATAATATATATTTAATATTAGGAGCTAGCTACGTTACAGAAACTGTACGTAACAACAACTGAAATGACAAGTGAATAAATTAGATGCTGCCACGTGTAGGGACGCTTGACATATTGACTGGTAATTAACTGGTTAAAAGAAAACCAACAAACTTCTAATGCCTAAGTAAGGATTAATTCCATAGTTACCCCATTATTATTATTAATCATTAGTACACACTAACTTTGATGTAAGCCATCAACCTCACCCCCAACTGGTCAAATTGTTGTCCTACGTAGTTAAGTTCAATTACTGGCCATTTCTAACTAGCACAAAGACATTATTGCCCTTAATTAAACATTAGGTCATTGTAAAAAATAAACATAAATTTATTTTTAATTCATTTTTATAAAAACTAAGATTTATGCAAATAGTTAGAAATTTATTTGTTTAAAAACTAAAATTTAGACAAATTAGTAGTGTAATTAATGAATAAAATTATATTTTATGTCATATGAATATAGGGGTAAATTTTATTGCATGTTCAAATATACCAATTACTGTTAATCAACTCTTGGTAAAGTATCTTTTTATTTTCATTCCTCTCTTTATGCTTATTTTTTTTTAGTTTTCTTCTTCAACTCCTTAAGACTTTTTTCTAATGAATCTCTTGAAAAACCACTTTGGTGTTCAAATTAGAAGGATACATTCATATCAGAGATTTTTTTTTTCTCAACTCTATTAGTGGTGGGTAGAGGTTTCCATAGCCTATAGTGGTGGGAAAAGTTTTGTAGGGCGACTAGTTATTGGGAAAATTTTTTTCTTGTCTACTTGTTTTTATTTTTTATTTTTTTGTTGTTTTTATGATAGCTACGGGCATTAATAAGGGGAATTATTTGAATGATATTGATTTTGGTGAAGAAGTCCTATTGTGTTTTGGCTTATAGCTTGCTAGTAAAATTGATTTATCACCTTTGATTGTTAAGTCAGATTCGTTATTTGTGGTGTGTCAAAATAGGATTTTTAGGTTCATTGCATCTCAAGGATTTAATAATGTACTTTGAGTTGTTCAAATTCTTTTGTAAGGATGGAAAATTTTTCATTCGATTTGTAATCTTTAAGTTTTTTAATGATATGAATTGTAATAATTTCCATTTAAAAAAAATCTTGGTAATTCAAACAATCGTAACAACTTCATGCAATTAGTTTTTCAGTTAGCTTGAATGGTCGATAACATTCGATTGATGATTGTATATATTTGCCATCAATATTATTAAATGTCAGTAAAAAGACAAATACCCTTTGGTGATTTTTTTTTTAATTGGATAGATTTTGCATAGGAAGATTAGAAGAACATATTCTTATACCTAATTAATATATTTCAAATTCACTGAATAATTAAAGAAAGGACGAGGTTCTTTAAACCCCTCAAATTTCTTTCAAAACCCCATTTTTTAAATAAACCCATAAATAACCTTTAAAAATATTAATTTAATCTCTATTCTTTTGAGAATTTCAAAAATAACCCTTAGTAGAATTTCTATACATTAATATTTTTCTAATTGTTCTTGATTTGAATTAACAAAGAGACTTGACTTTGTCAATTTAAAAAACGTTTGACATCATGCAAAGATAAATTTCAATTAATCATCTTCAATCAAACTTTGTGTGAATTATAAAATCAATTTTCTAGGTTGGTATTTGCACTGATCATTCTTTTTAAAGGGGAGAGAAACTTATGCGTTCTCAAATATTCCTTCAAGAAGTCACAAACCAAACGATTTACTAGTGTTTATTGTTTTATATAAACTCCAGGAAATGAAAAATCAAGAGATAGTTTCATCTTGTGACACAATTTTTTTTCATCTTGTGACACAATTTTTTTTAAACCCACAAAAAATATTTTTGATATACCATGTATACAATTACAAGAAATTATTTTATCTGTAAATTTGAATTAGATTTCTCTCATCAACTATCATATTTTCAATATCAAACTAAAAAAATTCACACTAGTTAAAAATAGAAGCATGCTGAAATATGAAGTAATTTTGATACTGACATGTTTGTATAAGTAATTCTATCAAATGATAGTTTAGAGGAAAAAACATGTTGACTAAGATAAACTCTAGGTGGTTAGTAAACAAGTTCATTTTTTTAAATAGTAAACGAGTTAAATTTGATTTTAGAACTTTTTTATTAAAAAAATCTTACAACTAAATAAAAATAAATTTGATTTCACACTAAATAAAAAAAATTGATTTCTGAATAAAAAATAAATTTGATTTTACTAAATATTTGTATATTTTACCAAAAATATTGACAATGTATAAGAGATATTTTACCCAATCAATTTAATTCAATTGAGGCATGATAGTTTTTTAATTCAATATTAGAAAAGTTAATGGGTCGGGTATGTGGTTTTACGTAAAAAGTTAATGGGTGCATATTGATATTTGTCAAAATATTTGGGTGTGCATAGAAATGAACCGTTCTAAATGTTAAAAACGGTTGCCCGTGATTACTTTCTATCCTGGCCTTTAATCCCAACCATCCAATTTCAGTCTCTTGATCCAACGAATAAAAAATGCATGGCTGTTACGTACAGTTTCTGTAACGTAGCAAGCTCCTTAATATTAATATGTTCGTTCAATTCTATAAGGTTGCCTTTATGGTAACTTTAATTACGGTGACTGATTCAAATTCAGAAGATGTTTCCATTAGATATGCTTTTTACCGCATTGCACAAATCGACGAAGACCCGTGTTGGGCTCACATATAGTTTCTATTGGGCTAGACTATAACTGAACAGAATGCGGCGTATATGGCATAAATCAAACCCGGCTCCCGCCTGTTTGTAGACCGGTTTGCACTATATTTATTTAACGAAAGGGTACAATTTCCAGCCAAAACATTCAGAGGTTGAACTACTAATTTTTTGTGGCTTTTCAATTACCCGAGGCACCAAATCAAAAAGTGAAAAAAAAAAATTACTTAAGGCACAATCCTGTGATTTTTTACCCTACCAATCCAAGTAACGAAGGAATTCTTAGAATTCCTAAAACCTAAGAACCCATGCTCCTTACTCTTGTTCATGCTAACTGAATAACTTGCACCAACATTCATCATCATATCTGCATACGACCAAACAGCGACCGCATTCAATTTTGTTGGCTGCAACTGATTCTCTCTCACAATCTCCTCCCACACACTTTCTTTACCTTTAATAATTTCCTCCAATCTCACCCTCTCACTACCCTTTCCATCTCCAAACCCGTAATTCTCAATCTCAAACTGCTCAGCCAACACTTTCCATAAATGCTTCCACTTAAAAACATCTCCATTGGTGCAATTGAAAGCTTCGTTTCTTGCATTAGGATCCACTGCCGCCCAAATTTGCTGCTCCGCAATCAAATCTGCGTCCGAATATTCTGAGAAGCCTTCCCAAGTTTCTTTCGTCCCAGGAAATAGTAAAGGAAAACCTTCATGTTTGCAAATAGCAGCGTACACGCAGAGAGTGCCTACAATATTCATCAAACTATAAGGTGAGAACCCAAATATTCCGAAGGGTCGATGTATGGACCAAGTCAAGCCTTCTCTTTTTTCAACTTCTTCAAACAATATGTCTTCTTGAGTATAGTAAAAAAGTGGTACGTTTAACCTCGGCAAATCCTCTGTAAAAGGAGGTTCGTGAGACGGTACCTTGCCAATACACTCGAATGGACTCACGTAATGTTTGCCTCCCGTTTGGAGACAGATGTGGCGGAGATTAGGCGCATAGGGGATTACAGAACGGAGCACGATACAAAACATAGCGCCATTGATCTGGCGATTCTTGCTTCAGTGGGACGGCTGGCCCACGTCACATAGAAGATGTGGGTCACATCAGATAGTTTTGAGAGCTTGGCCTAGGTATCATCTGTTGGGAAAATATACTCTTCAAAAGTTTATGTGTTTATTTAATTGTAATAAATAAATTTTCTAATTAATAAAATAAATGAGATATTTTATTCAAGTATCTTAATTGTATTAATATTTTGAGTAAAATTCATTTAATCATATTATATGTATTTATGTGATCACCATGTAGATTCATAGAAGACATTAATATAAGTTATCTTATGATTAAATAAATTAAGTTCCTAGTTGATAAATAAAGTTGGACACTTTATTTAGGTAAAGAACTGTAATAAATTCATTGAATGATTTGTCTTGATCATGTATTAATTTATTGATGTAGTACGACTACATTGAACAAGATCACATACGAGATTTAGTTAACTTTCTAATAACTGTCAAACTTATTAAATCTCATAGATATTGATTTTATTGTAATCTTAATCTTGAGTTAGTTATGATTTCATGATTGTAATTGTTGTTCCATTTGAGTTACCAATGGACACGACACACACTTGTAGTCAAGATTACTCGGTATCTTAGTGGAAGCAATTATGAGTATTGGAGTTATAGATTAACAATATAAAATTTGTACAACACATCTCTTGATGGGTTTTCGGCACTTGATCATAGAATTCTCTGCCCAGAGTGCGTCGATATATTTGATATGTTAAAAATGATCGTTAGAGAAAAGCAATAAGTATCAAGGAACATGATGTAATTAAATTGATTGGACATTTGAGATATCAATTAAATTAACTATGTGGTACAAAGGATTGTGCAGTAAAGAAATCAATGTGACACGAGTAGAGTTGTTATTTGAGAGCACTATCCTATATAGCTTACAATTATGGGGGTCAATTTTAATCTTTTAGTTGAGTAGATTTGGAATTAAATAATTGGGCTAGTTTAATTACATGCCTAATTATTGTAGCCACTATTATATGTACCCATATGTTCCCTCAGTTAGCTCATTTAATTGGCTGCACCAGTACTGGATTAATAAGCAAGAAAGCTAGCTATTTGGGTCAAAAGCCTAAATATATCATTTAGTGGGAGGCTCCATTTAATATGCTTATGTGTAAGGGATCTTATGTCTTTTCCAAGGTAGGCCCCTTATAGAAAAAGTAAGCAACGTGACTTTTGTTTTTTATTATTTAGAGCCTAGAGTTTTCACTAAAAGGAGATATAAAAATGCTTCTTTTCTTTAAAGAAAAAAAAAAAAGAGCCGCAATACACATATCAGAGATAAAGAATTTTTCTCTCTAAAATTGAGATGAAATTTTCTCTTGCTAGTTTCTTTAGTAGTGATAAATGCGCCTACACGTTAAGTGCAGATCAAACTTGAGTCATAACCTGAAAGATCATTGGTGACGGATCGTGATCTAATACGCGTGGTGGTGACGGATCGTGATCTAACAGTAGTGATGGTGACAGATCATGATCTGAGAGCCTAAATCACTTCAGCGGAAAAAGTAAAGATTGTTCATCTTCTCAGATTTTCAAAGTACGATTTCTAGATTACATATTCCTATATATTGTATGAGATCGGTTATAAAAATTAAAAAAATTGATTTTCCTCCAACATCATCCGAGTTGGAAATGTCACATTGGATGTAATCAATAGGGTACTTGGTGTTCCAATTAGGCCTAGGGCGTCAGGCCACCCCGTAGACCTTCCATGGGCCACCGGAGGTATCTGGTTGGGGTAAAATCTCAGCTAGGCTGTTGCCTACAATTCCGGTCACGCCTACCACAAGTCCCACGTTCTGGTAGTCTTGAGGTCGCGCAACTTCTTCCAATTTGTTCTGTACATCAAAAAATAAACAAATATTATTTTAAGTATCAGCATGTTACTTTTCAAGTGAAGAGACTTAATTAGAGGGTCGATCTTTACCTTAGCAGCGCCAACACTACCGGCCCACCGCCAGGTCATTTTTGGTGAATCTGGAAAATTGATGATAAGTTTGGAGACTGCTTATACATAAACAGTTATACGAGCACTTTCTTGAAGGAAATTTTCCGTTGAAGTTAGATAATGTGAATATGTGATCAATAATGAAAGATCTAATATCATAATGTGTGGTGAAATGTGGTTCCGGCTAAAGGCCAAGCTTCGTACTGTCATTGTCAGTCATTTTGCTTTCCCGCAGTTTTCAAGCGTGCCAACTCAAATAAATAAGTAGGCCGGTGTCGGTGACCATTGCAATAAAATCGCCCTATGTTTATTACGGAAGTTTCAGTACGTGGACCCCGAGTTTTAAGCCTAAAATCAAATATATGTCTCTTCACTTTTGTCATTTGCTTAAGGGACACCAGTCAGTCAGTTTTGGGACAAAAAGAGTCCTTCAATTTGTATTTTCATGGAAATAATCAAAACATTTTATATTAAGGTATTGTAACTTTGATGTTATAGCTACAATAAAAAAAAATTATAACTATGAATTAAAAATTAACAAATTCTAGTAAATATGACTATTAAATAATAATTTTAATAAAAAATAATAAATTTATTATAGTTTATTCATCAGATTAAAATAACTTAATTTCTAAATCACAACAACTAGTATTTACTAAATAGTTGTAGCTTTTAAGCTATAACTACCTAATCTCAATATCAAATAAGGCCTTAGACCACGTTTGGAATTACTTTTGAGAGTTCTCAAAAGTAATTTTGAAAAACTAAATGTCAATTTTGGTGTTTGGCAAAATTTTTTAAAAATTACTTTAACAAAATCACCCCATCCTATGGCAGGTTTTGAAAAACAAGGATGCAGTATCATTTCAGTATCAAATTTTAAAAATCAATTTTATATTTAATACAATTCCATATATATCTTCAAATATATTATAAAAATCTAAAATTATCCTTATTAATTAGGAAATAAAATCATTAATTTTAAAGCGATTATTATCACCAATTATATTAAGATAACCAAATAAAAAATAGAATCAATAATTTAAAATATTTATTTTAGTTATCAATTATTATATATACATAATAAAAAATATTTTTTCATACATGTTTATAAATGCGTAAATAATTTTATTCAACATTGTGTCCAATTGATTTATTTATATTCTTACAGCAGTTTAATAGTAAAATTTATTAAACACATACGACTACTTTTAAAATTCGCAGCAATTTTGAAAGTAAATTTTATCAAATATTTAATTGATTCTCTTCACAGCTAATTATTTCTACAGCACTGCTAACATTAATTATTTTAAAAACAATAACACTACTAAACTGGTTTTTAATTTGTTTCGCTTCTTAAAAGGTCTAATATGGAGACAATTGACCATTTATATGGCAATAATTGACATGATTCTAGAAGGCAAAAAATCAATTTTTTTGGTTATCAAATGGTGTAAAAAGTCAAATGAACACAACATGCATTTGAAGTCTATTGACATATCAAAATTTTCCTCAAATTGTAAATCTCAGCCATTTGTACGAGTGATTGTGAAACTCGATATATGAATAAATGAAGACTTCTTTTTTTTCTCCTAAATTTTAGGAAATAGTTAAATTAAGATGTTCATATGAATGAATGGAAGATTTTTTTTTTCTTTCTCATCTCATTAATTCATGTGAATATTCATGACTTTTATTTGAATGAACTTTTTTTTCTCAATAAATCTGCCATCATGAAAAAAGTTTTGGCTCTTGTGTATAATTTGAAAATCATAGAAAAAATATATCAATAAAATAATTCTACATAATTTATGCTCATCAATTACTAGGAAGAGTAAATGCTCATTTAATCCCTACATTTTGACATAAGTAACTTTTCAGCCATATTATTTTTTGACAAAAAGAATCCTTTGATTTGTAATTTTTAGCTAGTTATACAAATTTTGCAAGTTTCTAAATCTCAGCTCCACTAGGCAAACTTACACAAAAATCAAAAGAGAGACGTCGCATTTAATTTAGAAGTTGTTTCTCGCTTAGGCCCTATTTGATATTGAAATGCTATAGCATAGTAAGAAAAAAAAAATGCAACTATTAAATAAAAGTTGATAATGTATAATAAAATAATTATTAAATAATAATTTGACAAAAATAATAAAGACACTATAAGTTTTGTCATATAAGTGTGGGATCAAATCAACTTAATTTTTAAGCCAAAATAGCTAGTGTTTACTAAACACTTTGGTACTGTAACTTTTAAGTTACAGCTCCCAACCTTATTACCAAAGAAGGGTTTAAATCGTTTCACTTATTGAGGTGTGAAATTATTGAGACATTTGACTTGTTTATAAGGTAATAATAGACATGACTCTAGAAGCTAAAACATCAATTGTTTTCCTTTATTAATTATCAGATAGTGTAAAACATCAAACGGAAACAGCTAAATATGTGATCCTTTTATTGTGAATATATCAAAATTTTCCTCAAATTATCAATCTCTGCCATTTACAAATAAGAACTTAGTACAAGTGAATGTGAAAGTTGATATGCGAATAAATGAATAATTCTTTTTTATTTTAATTTTAAGAAATAGCTAACTTGTTCATATGAATGAATTGAAGTTTTTTTTTTTGAGTTTTCTCATCTCATTAATTCGTGTGAACATTCATGAGGGTTAATTGAATGAACAAATTTTTATTTTCTCAATAAATCTGCTATCATAAAAAAAGCTTTGGCTCCTGTGTAAAATTTGAAAATCGTAGTAAAAAGTATATCAATAAAATAATTCTACATAATTTATACTCACCAATTAATCAAGAAAATATATTAGACATAACTTTGATGGAATCAACAAGGCGAGATAGAAAGAAGAAAACTTCAATTTTGTTAGGTTTTCATGAATGTCTCACCATGTTAGGAAATCAATCGTGTGTGTGTGTGTATAAAATGATGAGATTGAGAAAAACGAAATTAAGGTTTATGGTATGGATGTGATAAATGGGTTTGTTTAATTAATATTAACATTTTCCTTCGATTGTATAAGGTTTTCCTTCATAGTAACTTCAATTTTGGTAGGAACAAATTGTCATTAAAAAATTTACGTTCAAAGTTGTTTCTAGAGTGAAAATTTTATAACCTTATAATTTTTTGTGTTATGGCTCCTCAAGTGTGTTGTATGACAAGTGAGGATTCAAATTCAAATAGATATTTCCATTGGATGTGTTTTTCCACAGTAGGTGGGACTATATTGCACAAATGGATGGAGGGTGCAGACCTATATTCGGCTTACATTAAATTTTTATTGGGCTGGATTATATCCGAACATGATGCAAACGACACAACATAAATCAAACGCGGATCCCCCTTAGGGATGGCAATAGGCACCGCCCGCAGCGGGTTTGCCATTACCAAACCCAAACCCGTATAAAATTTAAATTACCAAACCCACCTGCAACCTGCAGCGGGTTTTAATTTTTTTAAGAAAACCCACCCGCAGCGGGTTTTGACAATTACCAAACCCGCAATTGTATCCGGCGGATTTTTTGCAGGTTTCCGTATTTAAAATCACAAATGTTTAATATATAAATTTATAATAATAACCTCAAATTCCATATAACATACTCAATTTTATATTTAAACAATGTAAATGAAAAATTAAAATTTCAACATCAATCCAACACAAATTCTCAAATTTAATAAATTACACAAATCCATTTAAAAAACACAAACTAGTATCTAAAAATAATAATTACATTCCATGTTATCATTTAAAATAAGCTCCAAGAGAAGATATTCATTTCATTCATCACCATAAGCACCAATCCAACACGACACCTACAATAATAATTAAGATTAATATTTTCAAATACTAATTCGAAGAAAAAAATTATAATAATAAAATAAGTCATGTATTAAGTTAAAGAAAAATAATACATACAAAATTATAATAGATATATAATAATCCATGAATTACATTATTTTCTTTATACATTTTTATATTAAAATTTTTAGATTATTTTCTTTATACAAATTATTTTCTTTATACATTTTTAGAATAAAATTAAATTAAAAATATTTGAAAAAAATATTACGGGTTTGGTGGATATCCATGCGGGTATCCACCGGGTAAAAGATAAATACCAAACCCACCTGCATCCATGTGCGGGTTTTAGTATATAATACTAAACCAACCCGCAATGGGTAAAATTACCCACAACAGGCGGGTTTTGGCGGGCAGGTTTGGGCGGATTTGCGGGTATAATTGCTATCTCTACTCCCCCTTGAGGTTAGTCAGCTTTGCATTATATTTAGTTTATATAATAATAACAATTTAAATGCATTTATCAATTTTTTTAATATTGAAATAAACTTTATTTTAATTTTCTTTTCTTACCCTTTTCTTTCTCTCTCCTCTCTCTAAGTCTCTCCGGTTGAAAATTTTTGGATGATTCAATTTCAATCGGTTCTATTTTCCCAATCAACTTTTTCTTTTTCTTTTCTTTCTCTGGTCCTATGAATCGGTTAGTTCAAAAGAAAGTGGTTTGGAAGAGGAACCAATTAGAAAGCTTTGGTCTTAGATTAGGCTTCAATTGAAAATTGGGTTTAGCTATAACTTGAAGGCATGTAATCAGAAATGTATTATGAATGTTTTTTCTCTAGCTAGGTCGACAATTTAGCTGAGTATATTTATTGAACTCATCAACAATAACAATAACATAGCAATTTTTTTTTTTCCTACCTGAAATGAAACTTTTCGTTGATTAACAAACAAAAGTTACATTTCTTCAGCAGAACAATCACAGCTTGAACTAGTAATTGAAAATGTTGCTAAATCGTGACTTTTCAATAGCTAAGGCACCATATCCCAAAAAAAATATAATAATTATAAGGAAATTACTTAAGTCACAGTCCTGTGACTTGTTTTTTTTAATTTTAACTCATTAACAATAACAAAGTAGCAAAATTTATTTTCCACCTAAAATGAAACTTTTCGTTGATTGGAAAGCAAAGAACAAAGAAAAGCTGTATTTCTTGCAGCCAAACAATCACAGCTTGAACTATCAATAAAACGGTTAGGTAAGGCACCAAAATCAAAAAAGAAAATTACTTAAGGCACAATCCTGTGACTTTTTAGCCTGCCAATCCAAGTAACGAAGGAATTCTTAGAATTCCTGAAACCCAAAAACCCGTGCTCCTTACTCTTGTTCATGCTAACTGAATAACCCGCACCAACATTCATCACCGTATCTGCATATGACCAAACAGCGACCTCATTCAATTTTGTTGGCTACAACTGATTCTCTCTCACAATCTTCCTCCCACACATTTTCTTTACCCTTCATAATTTCCTCCAATCCCACCCTCTCACTACCCTTTCCATCTCCAAACCCATAATTCTCAATCTCAAACTGCTCAGCCAACACATTCCATAAATGCTTCCACTGAAAAACATCTCCATTGGTGCAGTTGAAAGCTTCGTTTCTTGCATTAGGATCCACTGCCGCCCAAATTTGCTTCTCCGCAATCGAATCTGCATCCGAATATTCTGAGAAGCCTTCCCAAGTTTCTTTCGTCCCAGGAAATAGTAAAGGAAAACCTTCATGTTTGCAAATAGCAGCGTAAATGCAGAGACTGCCTGCAATATTCATCAAACTATAAGTTAAAAACCCAAATATTCCGAAAGGTCTATGTATGGACCAAGTCAAGCCTTCTCTTTTTTCAACTTCTTCAAACAATATGTCTTCTTGAGAATAGTTTATTACGGAAGTTTCCGTGCGGGGACCAGGCTTAAACCTAAAATCAAATACGTCTCTCAATTTTTAAATTGCTTATGGCACAGTAGTCCTATAATTTTTCAGCTTTCAATATCAATTTTGGAAAAAAAAAGGGGGATTTAAATTTAGTGTCGAGTTGCTATTTTTACTAATCTTTTAGAAGCATATGGTTGATAGTTATTGGATACAAATATAAAACTAATTGAATCTTAACTATAAATTGTTATACATGTACATGTGGTAGAAGATTATGAATAGCTAAGCATAGATAAGCTTAGTACTAAATCCAAATTCCATAAACAGTCCTTTAATTACTTGGAGTTTCTAATCTCATCCTCTCCTGGCAAACTTTATTTTAAAAACAAAACAAAAGAGAGACATCCCATTTAATTTAGAAGATGTTTCTCATTTAAGGCCAGTTTGATATTGAGATGCAGTAACTTTTAATTTACAGCGACGACAAAAAGAAAAAAGCTATAATTATGAAATAATTTTTAAAAAATAAAGAGACTATTAATCGACTAGTACTTACTAATAAGTATTTTACTATTGTAGGTTTTAAGCCATGGATGTCTAACCTTAATACAAAATAGGAACTTAATTTATTTCGCTTCTTTGAGGGTTTGATGAAGAGATGTTTGACCTGTTTATAAGACAATAATTGACAAGACTCTAAAAATCAAAACATCAAATTTTTTCGTTATCAGATGGTGTAACACATAAAATGAACACAATCCACATATATGGTTGGTGGAAATATCAAAATTATACTCAAATTGAAAATCTCAGACATTTGCACGCGAACTTGGACAATTGATTGTGAAACTTGATATACGAATAAATGACCTTTTTTTCTTAATTTCAGGAAATGGCTAAAGTTGTTCACAAGAATGAATGGAAGTTTTTTTTTTCTTTCTCATCTTATTAATCCATCTTAACAACAAATTTTATTTCCTCTATAAATCTGCCATCATGAAAAAAAAAAAATTGGCTGTTGTGTAAAATTTGAAAATCATAGAAAAAGTATATCAATAAAACAATTTACGTAATTTATACTCACCAATTAATTAGGAAAATATAGTAGGTATAACTTTCACGGTGTCAACAAGTTGAGATAGAAAGAAAAAAAAAAGGTGTCTAAAGCTTCAATTTTATTAGGCTTTGATGAATGTCTCACTATGTCCGGAAATTAACTGAGACAACAATAATAAAATGATGAGATTGAGAGACGTGAAATTAAGGTTCATGGTATGTGATAAACGGGTATGTTGAATTAATATTAACATTTTCGATTAATTGTATAAAGTTGACTTCAGTTATGGGCAATATATATATTTTTTTATTGATAAGGGAAACGAGCCTAGCAAAAATAGCTAAGGAGACTTAACAGTAAGAGGGAACGTAGTCCCTGAGCTATCGCTACGCAGCCAGAATTCAACACCAGGAGAGGGAGACAGAAGACTATGGAGCCCAAGAGGTAACGAGAGAGCAAAAGTAGCAAGAAAATCAGCTGCAAAGTTTGCCTCACGGTAGATATGGTGCACAAAAACCTACCAATTTTGAGCGAGAAGAGCCTTGATACCAAGGGCGGAACTATGTGGGTGCCCGGCGTGGCCCGGGAAACCCCAACAAATTCAAAAAAAAAATTTACATACTTCAAAATTTTAAAATTATAAATAATTAAAAAAGAAAACACACGGGCCACCCATGTTTTTTTTACTTTTATTTCTTCTTTATAATTTGAAGCAAATAAAGAAACTTTTTTGACTTTTAACAACTACTCTCCTGGCCTTACGAATTAGTCGCTAGCTAAAATTTGAACTTGTGACATATTTCGGCAACCCATGAACTAGAAGTCTGGTTCCGCCCCTGCTTGATACTCTTGACGAGGGGAGACGAAGCTAAATCACGCATAAGCTATTAAGCGTATCATTTTGAGCCTCCAAAAGCTGAATCACGCATAAGCTATCAGCCTCAAGAATCATCGATCTGATACCCCCGTTCCATGCCATGAGGAGACCCTGATAAAGGCCCCACAGCTCAGCAATTGTGATTGAACACAGCCCAATGTTCCTGTTGATGCCGCAATCCGGATGGGTTGGTTAGTGACTCGATCTCAGATTCCTACATCAGCATTAGATTTTGTTTGGTGGGAAGCTGCTGGTTATTCTCCATGAGCAGATAACCCATGAGCAGACGATCCGCGAGCAGATAACCTGTGAACCTGTGAGTACAAATAACAGTCAGGAGGCGCCGGAAGTTTTTCCGACGTAAACCCTCTGACGCTCAAGTCAGTGATTTTGGTCTACTTGGGAAAAACCCATACCACAATTCATGTGGCTTAACTATGAATGCTTTAAACAAAAAGCTTTAAGTAAATTTTTTAAAAAAGAATCCAAAATAATCCATCTTAAAGGGAAAGAAACCATGAGAGAAGTTCTCCAGTCGGTAGAGAGAGAAAGAGATCCCTCTAGAGAGAGAAGAAAAAGAAGACCCCCCTGCGTGATGTTCTTGAGGTTTTTATAAACACCCCACACCCACGACCTTAGATCATGGTCATAACCATTAACTGATCACATTCGTGCCCTGATTTTCGGAGGAGGTTCGTGGTGGTTTTATTTGACTGAGTCTTGTTTCTTGGTCATCACCTGGTCAAGGTGGTCTGCTCGAGGTCATCAAGATTACCACCTGGTCGAAGTAGTCTGCTCACCAGGTTGTCTGCTCATCAGGTAGTCTGTTCATTAAGTGGTCTGCTCACCAGGTGGCCTGCTCACCAGGCGGTTTGCTCATCAGGAGGTCTGCTCACTTGGTCTAGGTGTTGCTTATTTTTTACTTAGAGGAGAGCACGATAATGTATGAGCAAACACCTCATCTTGGTCACCTCATTTTATTCCCCAAACACCAGTCCCCCAATTTCTAGTGTTGAGAGTGAAATGAATCAATACTAAAAACTATAAAGTCTATAGTTTTTATGAACTTAAAACCCTAAGAACCTCATTTGCTTCCTTTGCTGACCACACCATAGGTGAGCAAGTATTGTATGTCTAATGACTTATCTATGATAAGTTTCAAAGCTGTTAACCTTTTACTGACTTAAGCAATTTCACCTAATCTTGGTCGGGCAAGAGTAGACAAACTTTGACTACGTCTTACTATGAGGAGGTTTGGAGACTTTAAGTCTTTTACTTGCCTTAGAAACTTTTTGAAATTTTGTGGTCTGCTCACCTTCACATGGTCGAGCAGGTTCTAGCGAGCTTGGCTTCTTGTCTCGCCATAAAACAGGCTTTGAGACTTTGGAGCCTTTGCTTGCATCTGCTCACCTTCACATGGTCGAGCAGGTTCTGGCGAGCTTGGCTTCCTGTCTCGCCATCGAGGAGGCTTTGAGACTTTGGAGCCTTTGCTTGCATTAGAAAGTTTTTTGGAATTTTGTGGTCTGCTCACCTCCACATGGTCGAGCAGGTTCTGGCGAGCTTGGTTTCTTGTCTCGCCATAAAACAGGCTTTGAGACTTTGGAGCCTTTGCTTGCGTCTGCTCACCTTCACATGGTCGAGCAGGTTCTGGCGAGCTTGGCTTCCTGTCTCGCCATAAAACAAGCTTTGAGGCTTTGGAGCCTTTGCTTGCGTCTGCTCACCTTCACATGGTCGAGCAGGTTCTGGCGAGCTTGGCTTCCTGTCTCGCCATCGAGGAGGCTTTGAGACTTTGGAGCCTTTGCTTGCCTTAGAAAGTTTTTTGGAATTTTGTGGTCTGCTCACCTCCACATGGTCGAGCAGGTTCTGGCGAGCTTGGCTTCCTGTCTTGCCATAAAACAAGCTTTGAGGCTTTGGAGCCTTTGCTTGCGTCTGCTCACCTTCACATGGTCGAGCAGGTTCTGGCGAGCTTGGCTTCCTGTCTCGCCATCGAGGAGGCTTTGAGACTTTGGAGCCTTTGCATGCCTTAAAAAATATTAATAAACTTCATTTATAAACTTTGTTTAGCCTCTTAGTGCTAGCCTATAGCTCTCCTTTTATAAATTATTCTCATATTGAGCAAGTTTCAAGAAATCAAGCTGATTTAGTTATACCGTCAGCCCTAATATGAGCACAATCAATTTAATGAATATAAGGTATCCTCATCTCACACAACAGGACTTAGAGAAATAATTAAATTTTCACAGAAAAAACTGCTTGTACATATAACTTCTGACATGTGTGCTTTTAATGCTCTTATTTGAGGTTTTTGCTTTAAATCCTTAAATATGGATTTGCTCTGTAAACAGATCAGTTGTAATAGACCATCAAAAATTTAATTTCTGACCTGTAACTTATAACTTGTCCAGAAGATAGCTTAATATTTACAACTTGTGCTTTAGCTATTTATATATGTTTGGGCTTTGATGGATAAACATCCTTAGTGTTTTATTATCATCTATAATATTTGGTTAGCAATATTATTAAAGACCTTTGTTAAAGGTGCAGAGCACCATTTACTAACACAATAGATATTGAAATTTATATATAAAATAAATCATATTATGTAAAATATGTAATCTTAACTATTTTCTATTAACGACTTAATAAGTCAAAAGCCCATTCATCAAATTTTTGAAGTCAGGTAGTGGATTTAAAGGATAAATATAAAACTGAGGTTTTGGAACAAGTGCACCTGAGATTGTGCTTTGCATTATTTCATTGGTACTTCATGAAACAAATCCCGAGCTTGACTCTGTTTTGCTCCCTTTTTTAGAATTATTCTTGCAATATTGTAACACGGGCACAAAACGAATAAAATATGAAGGAAACAAAAATCCAACTTCATCAATTCTTTGAAGCTTGAAGACATGCCTATCAATTCTCATCATCAATAAACATTTGTTTTGTTTTAAAACCATTATTAAAGTTAGCCAAAATACCAATACTCGGCCTCATCCAGATTATGCTAATTATACTTCCTCCATCACTCATTAACGATTATCAGAATTTGTGTAATGTGGATGACAGCCATTATTTACAGGCAGCCATATATGCGTAATTCCTAATGTTCTCTCATGCAAAGGTATAATAGAGCTATGATTAAGAATAATTCATGCTCTCAATTAGTTTGATGAGTAGATTGAATGAACTAAATCATAACCTGGGTTTTAGTCCTTGGCTCCTAGACAGTGTTCTTTTGAGCGTCACTCCCTTCAATTTCAGTTGCTGCCTTTGCTTTCCAATCCAATTAATCTCACCATCGTGAGTGTTCTTCTGTAGATTCCTGAGCTTGTTCTTTATTAGTTGAGGCGATGCGATTCTTTTCAATTCTATCAGTTATTTCGTCGAACATTTGTTGTGTGTGATCTCGAATCACCATTTTTAACAAATATCCTCTGACACCTGTTTCCAAAATCGTAAAACACCATATCTCTGCACCAAATTAGTAGTCAAATCTTTATTTTAAAAGAATTAATCTATAGCAAATATGCTAAAATCGTGGCACAATCCAATTGTGAGTCTTGCATTCATAAAGTTATTAAATCATGTGCATGTGCCATCATGTTTAAAGTGACTAAGATCTTAATTTGTCTAAGCTTGAAATATGTGCAGAATTTTATGGCAAGCACATGATCTGGAGGGAAGTTTGACTATAAAGCAACTAGCATTGGAATTCACATTTCTCAAGTTCGTGCTTCCCAACCAATTTCTAATTATTATGAAAGTTAAATTTCTCAAGTCGGTGTCATGTGAATACGCAAGTTTACCAATACGGAAACAATTTCAAACTGTACCGAGGCTGTGGCCTGTGTAGTTGATCATTAAGACGCAATATATCACACAAAGAGATGAGTAAACTTAAAGTAATTGAAGGACAACATTTGTCCATGAGGTTCCTGAAAACGCAACTTTTGCGCAGTAAAATTAAAACGGATGGCGGAAGCTCTAGAAACCTCGGATCGGCTTCATTCAAAAACGAAAATCAAGAGGAAAGATTGAAGTTTGTTTACCTCACTTGTAGTTTCAGAAACGACTTCGTGAGGTAGGAGAAAATGACTGAAAACAGCAAGCTACGAACACTGTCCAGGAAATAGACCACTGCACGAACAGCTTCTGTTTTGCCACGATTTGAGATCCTTAAAGCACCCCAATTGTGATGCCTCTAATCAGTCCACACTTAGAAATGTTCTAGGAGTTCATAGGATTTGGAATCACCAATTTTCGTTGAGAAATGAGAGAGATAATGAAGAAACATGAATGCTAGTTCATGATGATTCATTCCACCAAATAAAGCTACCATTATCTTTTCAATAATGGCACCAAACATTATCATGTGATACACCAACCCACTAAGCCATTTTTTATTGAAAGTGATCTCATCATTTCAATAATATATTCAATCAAATTATTATGAATAAATTAATAGCTAAATTAATTAATTTTATCTTTAATTAATTAATTCTATTTGATCACATCAAATGGTTAAATGTGGGCTTCTTTTGTGACATGTTCTTATGCCTTTTCCTAATCCATATTAGGTCCAACAAAAGCCCAAAATTCTAAACCCAAAATTGATCTAGAAGTCCATAATCATTTATGAACCGGAACATGTCCAAAACGGTCATTTAACGTCTTTCGATAATGTTTGAGGATTTATGAAATTTATTTTGTTCCTTAAACTATTTATGGAACATCTAAATTTCTATCTTAAATCATATTTAAGATATATATATATATATATTCATTCTCAATGAATTATTATATAAATACCGATTTTCCTAAAATTAGGAAATTTAACTCTCATTTTCTAAGTAACTCCTTTTTCATTTCTATTAGGTGTGTGACCTTTTAGGTTCTTTGTTATAAGGTAGTAGAACTATTTTAATGATAACTCTTTATTCATTAAATGATGCTAAACTCTTTAGTCATCAATTAGAACTTTTCTAATGACCTTAAGTTACATTGGTAATACGCTTTACCAATAATGATCTTAAGGTTTCTACAAGTCATGAGTGACACCTAGCTGTGATTTCACAACCACCCAAATAACAAGAATTGTTGGATCTATAGAACCTATTCCATTGTATCTCTATGTCTTGGTCTCTTCATCATCTATGTCCAGAGAAAAGCACGGCTTATGGTTTAATATGTTAAGCATTTATGCTTTATCTCAAAATAAATTTAAATGAACTTGGCATGATAATATAATTTGAACTCCTTCAAATATATTTCACCTTGGCCAAGGATTTCTCATGCCAATTCATATTATCTCACAGGGACATCCTTTTTGTATATTACAAAGTGATGAATTCCATATTGGCCATACACTTGTCTCCATACACACCAACCGTGACAGCTATTGCTAGATCTCTTCCTTGATTAGGAATTAATCATTATGCTTTCACATATCGAGTAGATGTCTACGTACAAGACATCTGTGATGCCTCAGGTCTAAAGACCATTACTAAACATAGTGTCTATCACAATGTATAATAAGCCATTAACACTCAAAACCATACGGCTCATTATATTTGGTCAAGTTCAAGTAAACTTGTTCTTGCAACAAGTACTTATGTGTTTGACTTGACATCTCATGTCAATGATATGAAACTCACCATCCATTTTAGTATCACATACCATAAGGAATCATAACACATACTAGTGTTTATAGGAATTTATAATGTCCAATCATAAATCCTCCACTAGGAACTATTTTAGAAGTATAGTACAAAGGATACACGTTTCATATTCTCGACATACTCGAGAATGTGTTCTTTAACTATTTTACTTCTTGGACTATATTCATTAAATTAATTTATGAATGTTAAACACTTTGCCATTTTATAAATATCAAAATGCTAATCAAATACAATAATTCCTAAAAGCAAACATCATTTGATTGGCCTTTGGGCATATTACTAACAATCTCCCACTTGCACTAAAGCCAATCGCTATGGTATCTCATACCCATCTTCTCAAGATGACGATCTAACCGTTGTTGAGTCGGTGCTTTAGTCGAGGATCCGCAATGTTATCGGCGGAGGCTACTTTCGCATGGTGACATCACCCTTTCCAATGATTTCTCCGATAATGTGATATCTTCTTTCAATGTGTTTGGACTTCTGGTGAGACCTTGGTTCCTTAGCTTGTGCTATAGCTCCATTGTTGTCACAATATAATGAGATTGGCAACGCAATGGTTGGAACCACTTCAAGTTGTTGAATAAACTTCCTTATCCAAACTTTTTTTTTGCATCTCGATGCTATATATATTCCGCTTCAGTGGTGGAATCTGCAGTAGTTGCTTGCTTAGAACTTTTCCAGCTTACTGCTCCACCATTGATAGTGAATAAAAATCCTGATGTAGATTTTCTGTCATCTACATCTGATCGAAATCAATCATGAAACCTTCTATTTTTAGCTCACTTTCTCCATATGTTAAGAATAAATCTTTAGTCCTTCTTAAGTACTTAAAGATATTCTTAACTGCGGTCCAATGTTCCTCACCCGGATTACTCTGGTATCTGCTAGTGACACTCACTGCATGAGCTATATCCGGTCTAGTACATAGCATAGCATACATAAGACTTCCTATTGCAGAAGCATATGGAATCTTATTCATTCGCTCTCTCTCATCATAAGTTTTAGGACTCATGCTCTCTAGAGAGATGAATTCCATGTCCAAGGGTAAAAAACCTCTTTTGGAATCCCACATATTAAATCTCTTTAATATCTTTTCTATGTACTTATCTTGACATAGACCTATCATTCTTCTGGATCTATCTCTATAAATCATGATTCCCAAGATATACATTGCATCTCCTAGGTCTTTCATGGAGAAGTTTTGAGAAAGCCAAATTTTGACAAGACATTTGTCCAGCGTCATTTCTTATAAGCAATATGTCATCTACATATAGCACAAGGAAAGTTATTGCACTCGCACTGACCCTTTTATAAACACATGGTTCATCCTTATTGTTGATGAAACCAAACGATTTGATTGCATCATTGAATCGGATGTTCCAGCTCCTGGAGGCTTGTTTTAGCCCATAAATGAACCTTTTTAGCTTGCATACTTTATGAGGACCTATCTTTGATTCAAAACCATGAGGTTGTATCATATAGATATCTTCCTCAATGTGCCCATTAAGAAATGCAGTTTTGACATCCATTTGCCAAATCTCATAATCATAATATGCTGCTATAGCTAATAAGATTCTGATGGACTTCAGCATGGCTACTGGTGAAAAGGTTTCCTCATAGTCTATACCTTGTATTTGACGATAACCTTTAGCTACCAACCTTGCTTTATAGGTCTCTACCTTTCCATCTAAGCCTATCTTCCTCTTGAAGATCCACTTGTATCTGATAGGTATAATACCTTCGGGTGGATCGACTAGAGTCCAAACTTGGTTGGTTCTCATAGAGTCCATCTCTAAATCCATGGCTTCAAGCCATTTCTTAGAGTCAATATCTGATATTGCCTCTTCGAAACTAGTAGGATCATCTCTATGATCTGTATCACCCAATAAAAATATATCGTTCATCTCATGAACTAAACTATATCTTTTGGTGGGTGAATTACCCTACTAGATCTACTGAGTCATGCTGTGTTCCTTGTTTGTACTTGAACAGCTCTTCATCGATTGTTTCTCTTTAGAATTCTCAATAAATTCTAATTTTCTTCCTTGTCCACCTTCTTGAATAAACTCTTTTTCAAGAAATATGGCATTTCTACTAACCAATACCCTATGGTCAGATTGGATGTAGAAGTAATAACCCAAAGTTTCCTTTGGGTATTCAATGAACCTCCCACTATCCGCTTTAGCTTCAAGCTTCTCACTCTTGAGTCTCTTGATAAAAGCAGGACATCCCCAAATCCTAAGATGATTTAGGCTTGGTTGTTTACCATGCCATATCTCATATGGTATTTTAGGTACAGACTTGGAAGGTACTCTGTTTAGTACATATGTTGCAGTAAGGAGAGCATATCCCCAAAGAGAAATTGGTAAGTCTCAGTATAACTCACCATTGATCGCACCATGTCTAACAAAGGTACGATTTCTCCTTTCAGATACTCCGTTAAGCTCTGGTGTACCTGGAGGTGTCCATTGTGAAACAATACCATTTTCTTTAAGGTAAGACTGGAATTCTCCACTGAGATATTCACCACCTCGATCTGATCGTAGGATTTTAATAACTTTTCGGTCTGCTTTCTACTTCATTTCGGTATTCTTTGAACTTTTCAAAAGCTTCAGATTTATACTTCATTAAGTACACTGAACTATACCTTGAGTGATCGTCGATAAAAGTTATGAAGTAGTAATATCCACCCCTTGCCATTTCATTAAATGGCCCACATACATCACTATGTATGAGTTCAAGTAAATCGCTGGCTCTTGTACTTCGTCCAACGAAGGGTGCCCTAGTCATTTTTCCTGAAGACAGGATTCACAAGTTGGATAAGGTTCTAAACCAAATGGACCTATTAGTCCATCTTTAGCCAATTTTGTGACTCTATCTTCTCCAATATGACCTAGCCTTAAATGCCACTTATATTTGGGGCTTATTTCTTCTCTTTCACGTTTATGTGTTATGGTATTTACATTCACAACATGCTCATTATTTTCTTTCATGTTTAGTACATAAAGATCATTATCTAAAGTACCATGTGCAACATATTTATTTTTATGATAAATTTCACAAATTTTATTTCGAAATAAAATTCATAATTGTCTTTGCATAAACATGAAATTGAAACTATGTTCCTTACAAACAGAAGGAACAAATAAACAATCATTCAAACTTATTACATGCCCAGATGGCATTTTTAAGAAAAATGTCCCTATAGCCGAGGCAAAGAACCATTGCTCCATTTCCCACTCTAAGAGACACCTCTCCTTGTTTAAGTCTTCTACTTCTTTTCAGATCCCGCATTGACATACAAATATGTGTGGTTGCAGCAGAATCTAAAATCCAAGAAGTAGAATGAATAATTGAAATATTAGTTTCAATAATGAGCATACCTTCGTAAGGATTCTCTTTAGGCTTGACTTTCAAGTTTGTTGAGGTAAGCTTTACAGTTCCTCTTCCAATGCCCATCCTTACCACAATGGAAACATTTTCCCTTGTCATTGGGCTTATTAGCCTTCCCTTCTTAATCCCACCTTTAGCCTGGGTTGAAACTTTTCTTTTTACCCTTTTAACCGAGGGACCTTCTATAGCCATAACATCATTTGGCTTCTTTATGCAAGTTTCAAAGAAAAGATAAGCATCTTTAGCTTGATTCAAGAAGGCTACACTCAATTTTATTCATATTAAAATTCATGATAAATTGAGAGAATGAGTCTGGCAAGGACTGTAGGATAAGGTCGATAGCTAATTCCCCATCCATTGAGAAATTAAGAGCTTCCAGTTGCTCTATGTAGTCAATCATTTTGAGTACATGCTCATTGACCGATCCTTCAGTCATTCTCATTCTGAACAGTTTCTTAGATATCTCATATCTAACTGTCCTGCTTTGTTCACCATACAACTCTTGTAGATGAAGTATCATGGAACTTGCATCAGGCATATTTTCATGTTGCCTTTGTAGCTCATTGGTCATCGATGCCAATATATAGCTCTTAGCCGTAAGGTCATCATCTTGCCACTTCTTATAAGTGACACGTTCTTCCTCACTTGCTCCCTCAGGTATTATATTTGGCTTAGGTGTATCAAGAACATAGCTAATTTTCTCATAATTAAGAACAATTCTTAGATTTCTGAACCAATCAACGTAATTGGGTCCAGTCAAACGGTTGTTATCCGAATTCGTGCCAACGGATTATTCATTGTTAAATATTTTCAGAAAATATAAATTAAATTATTAGCATTTTATTTAATTATAAACTATTTGATTTTGGCCTTTAAACCAAATAGCATATCCCACTATTTTTCATTTCATTACACTCCCATATGTAAGAAACGGAAACTCTCATTGGTAAAAGTTTTTAGTAGGAATCGGATTCTCATTAGCTTAAGTTTACCTCACCTAACAGTTCTTGGCTTACTTATTATAATGAGTAGGTAACTCTTACCAAATGCATCTCATGCATGTACCGATTATCTTTCGGCCTCTAAATCATTAATACCTCACCTAACAGTTCTTAGTAAAAATGATTTAGTTAAGTTTACCCTAATACCCTTGCATATTTCAAAAACATCTTACTAACCTCACCCGACAGTTCTTGGTAGCTTAATGTATGAATTATGCATCATCATATGATATATAGTTTGTTTTCAACATTTTAATGAAAGAGTAGCCCATGTATCCATGACAACTAACCCAAGCATAAAATATTTTAAACATTCCATTGGTATTAGTAGGCCATGATAGATATTCTTAATATCCATCATTACAACTTAACAATAATTATGTTTATTTTAATAGGGAGTATTTGGTCATTATTATGGTCTCACTTTTTAGCATGTTATTCCATTTTCAATAATAAAATATGTCTAAGCACCCTAATATACATCTCATGCATATTATAGACAAACAAATCAAGGATGATCATGGAATTTTCTAATAAAACCAATTTGAGCCAAAATTGGTTTTAAGGTCCACCTAGGTATCAAGCAAGCAATAATGATTATGAGACATCTTATGCCTCAAATTATTACAATTATTAATTTCTATTTGAGAGGCCAAAACATTATTGGAAGTGCTGCAACGATCCATAAAGTCTTCTTTCTCCAAGGCATCGAAATCCGTCGTCCCTCCTCACTTGTAGAAATTACAAATTTTGAAGAATCGGGTACAAATTTTGGGGTAAGGGGATACAATCAGATCTTAATAGAGGGAGGGACATGCAAGTCCCTATTTAAAAATATTACAACCATTTAAGCCTTTACAAATCGCCAAATCAATAAATAAATCAATAACTCATTCAATCACACATATATTCAATCATCACATGACATAAATATATCATAAAATATCTAGGTCTTTCCATGATCATCCTTCATGCTATTATAAATGGAAATAACATAAATCATGCTTCAAAAATTCAAAATTGAATGAAGATGGCTCTGATACCACTTGAAGGACAACATTTGTCCATGAGGTTCCTGAAAACGCAACTTTTGCGCAGTAAAATTAAAACGGATGGCGGAAGCTCTAGAAACCTCGGATCGGCTTCATTCAAAAACGAAAATCAAGAGGAAAGATTGAAGTTTGTTTACCTCACTTGTAGTTTCAGAAACGACTTCGTGAGGTAGGAGAAAATGACTGAAAACAGCAAGCTACGAACACTGTCCAGGAAATAGACCACTGCACGAACAGCTTCTGTTTTGCCACGATTTGAGATCCTTAAAGCACCCCAATTGTGATGCCTCTAATCAGTCCACACTTAGAAATGTTCTAGGAGTTCATAGGATTTGGAATCACCAATTTTCGTTGAGAAATGAGAGAGATAATGAAGAAACATGAATGCTAGTTCATGATGATTCATTCCACCAAATAAAGCTACCATTATCTTTTCAATAATGGCACCAAACATTATCATGTGATACACCAACCCACTAAGCCATTTTTTATTGAAAGTGATCTCATCATTTCAATAATATATTCAATCAAATTATTATGAATAAATTAATAGCTAAATTAATTAATTTTATCTTTAATTAATTAATTCTATTTGATCACATCAAATGGTTAAATGTGGGCTTCTTTTGTGACATGTTCTTATGCCTTTTCCTAATCCATATTAGGTCCAACAAAAGCCCAAAATTCTAAACCCAAAATTGATCTAGAAGTCCATAATCATTTATGAACCGAACATGTCCAAAACGGTCATTTAACGACTCGATAATGTTTGAGGATTTATGAAATTTATTTTGTTCCTTAAACTATTTATGGAACATCTAAATTTCTATCTTAAATCATATTTAAGATATATATATATATATATTCATTCTCAATGAATTATTATATAAATATCGATTTTCCTAAAATTAGGAAATTTAACTTCTCATTTTCTAGTAACTCCTTTTTCATTTCTATTAGGTGTGTGACCTTTTAGGTTCTTTGTTATAAGGTAGTAGAACTATTTTAATGATAACTCTTTATTCATTAAATGATGCTAAACTCTTTAGTCATCAATTAGAACTTTTCTAATGACCTTAAGTTACATTGGTAATACGCTTTACCAATAATGATCTTAAGGTTTCTACAAGTCATGAGTGACACCTAGAAAAGATTTCACAACCACCCAAATAACAAGAATTGTTGGATCTATAGAACCTATTCCATTGTATCTCTATGTCTGGTCTCTTCATCATCTATGTCCAGAGAAAAGCACGGCTTATGGTTTAATATGTTAAGCATTTATGCTTTATCTCAAAATAAATTTAAATGAACTTGGCATGATAATATAATTTGAACTCCTTCAAATATATTTCACCTTGGCCAAGGATTTCTCATGCCAATTCATATTATCTCACAGGGACATCCTTTTTGTATATTACAAAGTGATGAATTCCATATTGGCCATACACTTGTCTCCATACACAGCCAACCAACCGTGACAGCTATTGCTAGATCTCTTCCTTGATTAGGAATTAATCATTATGCTTTCACATATCAGAGATGTCACGTACAAGACATCTGTGATGCCTCAGGTCTAAAGACCATTACTAAACATAGTGTCTATCACAATGTATAATAAGCCATTAACACTCAAAACCATACGGCTCATTATATTTGGTCAAGTTGAGTAAACTTGTTCTTGCAACAAGTACTTATGTGTTTGACTTGACATCTCATGTCAATGATATGAAACTCACCATCCATTTTAGTATCACATACCATAAGGAATCATAACACATACTAGTGTTTATAGGAATTTATAATGTCCAATCATAAATCCTCCACTAGGAACTATTTTAGAAGTATAGTACAAAGGATACACGTTTCATATTCTCGACATACTCGAGAATGTGTTCCTTAACTATTTTACTTCTTGGACTATATTCATTAAATTAATTTATGAATGTTAAACACTTTGCCATTTTATAAATATCAAAATGCTAATCAAATACAATAATTCCCTAAAAGCAAACATCATTTGATTGGCCTTTAGGGCATATTACTAACAGTAATCACATCAATTTAATAGAAAATACAAGCAGAAATGAAAATTGTAAGACAGATTTTACCGACCTCAAGCTCATGAATGTCAACATTAGTTTAATTTTTACCGATACGATTCATTTCTTTTTCACGTGAATCCAGAAATAAAAGAGAGCTTGCTGCGATTCGTGCATGATTAGAGACAAAAGGTTGGCTTTTTGTATCAGTCTCCACAGACGGCGCCAAATGTTGATGCCGAAATCCGAATGGGTTGGTTAGTGACTCGATCTCAGATTCCTACATCAGCATTAGATTTTGTTTGGTGGGAAGCTGCTGGTTATTCTCCATGAGCAGAGTTTCTATGAGCAGATAACCCATGAGCAGACGATCCGCGAGCAGATAACCTGTGAACCTGTGAGCACAAATAACAGTCAGGAGGCGCCGGAAGTTTTTCCGGAATAAACCCTCCGACGCTCAAGTCAGTGATTTTGGTCTACTTGGGAAAAACCCATACCACAATTCATGTGGCTTAACTATGAATGCTTTAAACAAAAAACTTTAAGTAAATTTTTCAAAAAAGAATCCAAAATAATCCATCTTAAAGGGAAAGAAACCATGAGAGAAGCTCTCCAGTCAGTAGAGAGAGAAAGAGATCCCTCTAGAGAGAGAGGAAAAAGAAGACCCCCCTGCGTGATGTTCTTGGGGTTTTTATAAACACCCCACACCCACGACCTTAGATCGTGGCCATAACCATTAACTGATCACATTCGTGCCCTGATTTTCGGAGGAGGTTCGTGGTGGTTTTATTTGACTGAGTCTTGTTTCCTGGTCATCAGTTGGTCAAGGTGGTCCGCTCGAGGTCATCAAGATTACCACCTGGTCGAGGTAGTCTACTCATCAGGTGGTCTGCTCACCAGGTTGTCTGCTCACCAGGTAGTCTGTTCATTAAGTGGTCTGCTCACCAGGTGGCCTGCTCACCAGGCGGTTTGCTCATCAGGAGGTCTGCTCACTTGGTCTAGGTGTTGCTTATTTTTTACTTAGAGGAGAACACGATAATGTATGAGCAAACACCTCATCTTGGTCACCTCATTTTATTCCCCAAACAGTTCCTTCAAAATCCTTCAACACATTCTCCACAGTTGTTTCTGGTTAAGCCACCAGCAGAAGCCAAATCTGAGGCCTTACAAGCTCCATCCGTGTTCAACTTGAAGAAAGGCCACACAGGAGGCACCAAGCCAAAGTAAATCTCTACTCTCGTGTGCTTGTCCGTTATGGCAATTTAAGAATACATATTGTCACTAAAAAGTAGTGCTCTGATATTAGTGTTAAAAATTGTATGTTTATTAAGGGGTAAAAATGTTATTTTATTCTTATAATATAATTTACATTTGTAAATATGTAACATATTATGAATTTCTAATTTTTTTTCTAAAAATTTGATTTTGTATATTTTTTGTGTGTTTATTAGATAAAAATAATAATTTCACGCAATTTGAAACTCCAAACAAATGTACGAATGTCAAATTTAGATTCTGGAAGCCTGAGAAATGAGGTTATTGTCGAAGAGGATTTGTGACTTTTGTTGTAAATTTATAAGTTGTTACCACAGTAAATGTAGTAATTATGAAATTATAAGCTTTTACTATGTTAGGTGTCGTAATTGTTAGTAGCATGTGTTGGATGTGCTTGAGAGGATTAAGTTAGGTTTATATTTTATTAGTAGAACAAATATGTGGTTAAGATGTAATTAGCTTTATTTATTTTTGTGGTGTAGATTAATCATGTATTAGTATAAATAGAGAGGGGGGGAACACACCTCTTCACACTTCTCCTTCTCTTCTTTCCCCTCAAATTCTTCTTCTCATCTCTCTTTGTAATATATTTTCAATAAATAAAATTAGTTTTATTTTCAATTTCAAACACTTTTTTTCTAATTATTTTTTTAAAATTTTAATAGTTCCTTTTATTGCAAATATGTTTAGCTAAATACTAATAGTTAGGGGAAGGTGAAACTCTTAGAAAAACAAATATGATTTAAACAAATTCTATTTTTAATTATAGAAATTAAATTATTTTCCATCTAATTTTATCCATATTTTATATTTTGAAATTTTAATTTATTGTAGACAAACATGGGGTTTGGCGCAATGAATTATTAATATCTTAGTATAAAGTATGGTAAAATGATATTTTGACTTATTGTAGACAAATTAAATTTTGGCACACTAAATACTTAGTCCATAATAAAATTATTGGCAAAATAATTGTAATTTATACAATTAATCATTTGGGCAATAAACTAAAAATAAAAAGAATTTATTAAATTGTATTTGTTACTAAGAATGGGTCCATAACCTAACTAATTTAATTTTATAGTTTTGATCAAATTAAATTGCACATATTTAAATTTTATTTTTATTTTTTAAAATAAAGAAATTAAATATTTTCTTTGTGGATCGACCTCAGACTTACGGAGCTATAGTATAACTAGGCACTCTCATACTTGGGAGTAAATTAAACACTTTTAAGCCATGTCACTCAGATTAGTTTTTGCTTGCGACTATTTAAACCCACTAATTTCTTCTCTATAACTATTTTAAAAAATAACTTTATCATTAAAGTTTTAAAATTTAAAAATCTCAAAATTACCCCTTGCCAATTACTTTCTTTCTCTACTTTGCAATTACATGCTCTCCCATTATTCTCATATATACTCTACAAACAAAACACTCAATTTCACTTTCTTTTGAGTTTTGTTTTAACCTTTCTTAGTATATTATGATCTATATTTCATGCTTTTCGTATACAAGGAATTTTTTTCCTTAATATTCATTAGCTTTTGTGATTAGTAAAAATTAATTTCTTGATATTCATTAATTTTCATGGCTAATAAAAAATTTTTGATATTCATTTTTAAATGATGGATTTTGTTCTTCTTACTTAGTAATACTAATTATTTATAGGTAAAAGAATATATCTGAATGGATTGATGACAATTTGTAAAATTAAGAAGAGAAAGAGAAGAGAGGATTAATTAAGTAATTTTTAAAAAATTATTTAGATAATAAAATTCTTAATTAAAATGAGGGTTTAGAGAGGAAATTCATATAGCTCTTCCTTAGTTTTTAGAGTGCAAATTTTAATACCCTTATAGTTTTGTGCGTTATGGCTCCCCAAGTATGTTGTATTACAAGAAGTAAGTGATCCAAATTCAAATTGATATTTGTCTTTCTACATTTGGGTGGGGTTGTACTGCATATTCGATGCAAAGGGCTCACTCATGTTTGGCTTACATATAACTCCTAATGAGCAACATTCTATCTAAACCTAATGTTGAGGAATTTTAATTCCACCCAAGATCTTGAAAACAAAAATATCAATCAAATAATTAATAAAACATATAGATGAAGAATAAAACCAATCAAACAATACAAAAATTTATGTAAAAAACTCTTGTACAAAAGAAAATCATGCAGCTAAGGACGACGAGGGAAAAATTTACTACGTGGAAAATTATTGCAATTACTTGAGTATTTTCCTCAAACCCCAAATCCTAATAACACTCATTCTCTCAATAGTTCTATTATTTCTCTTACATTAGAAATTGTCTACTTGCTTATTTTTATGTGAACAAGCAAACCAAACATCCTCATATACAGTGATTATTTCTTATAAGAGAAGTTTTTATTTCCTTATATAAATTATATTCCTCTTTGAATAAGTTATGTCCCAAACGAGGAATTTCTTATTCCCCAAATATGAATTCTCCAAAATAAGAAAATAACCTAGAAAACCCTTATATTGGAAAAAGGAGACATCTTTCCTAACAATCTCCACCTTAACAAGTTTTTTGATTAAGTGAAAAAAAAAGTATAATCCACAAAAGCATGTTGTCTCCATCTTCTTTGCTCCACCAAAATCACATTCATATAGGGCTTATGAAAATCACTCTATCATGGGTAAAATCTTGTCACCGCTATAATTCTCCACATTGAAAATCATCATACTCCACTTTATATAGAGGACACATATTCAACACATCTCGATCACTTTGCTGAAAAATCTACTCTCATGTTTGGTTTCCTTAAGAGTCCTCAACCATTAACATAAATGTCAAACTATACCTGGTGTGCAAATTTATGGACTTGCTAGCAGTAACACATACTCTTTCATGACACGCCAAAAAGGATAAATCAGTCTCTCGTGAAGAAAAGAGACACATCACTAGATGAGATTATCAGTATTTTCATCTATTAATTTAAAGCTACTTGCCAAACCTGCCTCACTCCACAATCTTTATTAAGATGTCTTGATTGTCTACACACCCCTAGGAGTTTCCATCAGTGGGAACATGGTTTACATCGTCTTTACTTTTATTGTGTAACATAGATTGGATAAACATATATATTTGACTTCAATTTGTCCCAAGCCAAAACTTTTTCTTCCATCAAACTTTTCTATTTTACCTTCACAAGTTTTGAAAACCTCTTTACTGATATATTTGCTGCATTGCAACCTTAACTTTAATGCCACTTGTTACAAAATTTTAATTCCATCCAAAATCTTGTAAGTAAAAATATCAAACAAATAATAAATAGCAAATAAAAATGAAGAATAAAACTAATTATACAACATAAGAATTTTACATGAAAACTCTAATACCGAAGAAAAACCATGTTGTAAAAAAAGACAGAAAAATTTATTATGTGAAAAATTATTACAACTACTCTGCCATTTTTCTCATAGTCAAAACTCCAATAACACTAAATCTCTCAATAGACCTACCGTTTCTCTCACATTCAAAATTGTCTACATGCTGATTTTTATAAAACAAGTGAACCCAACCTCCTTATATATATATATATATATATATATATAGTGATTATTTCCTGTAGGAAAAGTGTTCATTTTCCTTATACAAGTTGTATTCCTCTTCAAATAAGTTAAGTCTTAAAGGGAAAGTTACTTATTCCTTAAATAGGAGTCCTCCAAAATAAGAAAATAATATAGATAAGAAATTCTTATTAAAAAAAGAAACATATTACTTAACACCTATGCAGTGCTAAAGAATCAACCGCAACAATATTTTTGTTTACCTTATATCTACCATCAAACCTTCGGTAGGATTAAATATAAAGGTAAATTTTTCTGCACACTCATTAAAATCGACATAAACAATTTGTTTACCTTATATCTACCATCAAATCTTCGGTAGGATTAAATATAAAGGTAAATTTTTCTGCACACGCATTAAAATCGACATAAACAATTTACTACTCTTCCCCAAGAATTATGAGAATAGGCTACGAACAATCTTTTAGAATTTCTAAATATTGACAGCTCTGACTCAATAAAATTACAATTATACTCCCTAACCGGAATAATTATGAAAAGATGACATAAATGCCGAAAACTTTATTTTAATTTCATTTCTCACCCATTTTCTTTCTCTCTCCTCTCTCTAAAGAGTGCTCTCCAGTTATAAAATTATGGATGATTTCATTCTAATGGATTATATTTTCACGATTTATTTTTATCTTCCATTTTCCTTTTCATGCCCTTTGAATCAGTTAGTTACGACGGACGAACAAATTAAAGAAGCATTGGACTGGGATTAGGCTTGGAACGTCGAGTGGTCATAACTTGAAGGCATGTAATCAGAAATGTAAAATGAATGCTTTTAAGCTCGAAATTCAGTACAGTTTTTATTTGACTCATTAACAATAACAAAGGCAGCAGTTTTTCTTTTTTCTTTTTTTAATCTTTTTTCCGCCAGAAACGACACTTTTCATTGATTGGAAAGCAAAGAACAAACAAAAGCTGCATTTCTTCCAGCCAAACAATCTCAATTTGAACTATTAATTAGAAGTTTTAACTAAGGGACCAATTTAAAATAAATAAATAAAATTACTTAAGGCACAATCCTGTGACTTTTTACCCTACCAATCCAAGTGACAAAGGAATTCTTAGAATTCCTGAAACCCAAGAACCCGTGCTCCTTACTCTTGTTCATGCTAACTAAGTAACCCGCACCAATACTCAACCCCATATCTGCATATGACCAAACAGCAACCTCATTCAATTTCGTTGGCTGAAGCTGATTCTCTCTCACAATCTCCTCCCACACACTTTCTTTACCTTTCATAATTTCCTCCAATCTCACCCTCTCACTACCCTTTTCATCTCCAAACCCATAATTCTCAATCTCAAACTGCTCAGCCAACACTTTCCATAAATGCTTCCACTTAAAAACATCTCCATTGGTGCAATTGAAAGCTTCGTTTCTTGCATTAGGATCCACTGCCGCCCAAATTTGCTGCTCCGCAATCAAATCTGCATCCGAATATTCTGAGAAGCCTTCCCAAGTTTCTTTCGTCCCAGGAAATAGTAAAGGAAAACCTTCATGTTTGCAAATAGCAGCGTACACGCAGAGAGTGCCTACAATATTCATCAAACTATAAGGTGAAAACCCAAATATTCCGAAAGGTCGATGTATGGACCAAGTCAAGCCTTCTCTTTTTTCAACTTCTTCAAACAATATGTCTTCTTGAGTATAGTAAAAAAGTGGTACTTTTAACCTCGGCAAATCCTCTGTAAAAGGAGGTTCGTGAGACGGTATCTTGCCAATACACTCGAATGGACCCAAGTAATGTTTACCTCCCGTTTGGAGACAGATGTGGCGGAGATTAGGCGCATTGGGGATTACAGAACGGAGCACGTTACGAAACATAGCGCCGTTGATATGGCAATTCTCCGCTTCAGTGGGACGGCTGGCCCACGTCACATAGAAGATGTGGGTCACATCAGTGAGTTTGGAGAGCTTGGCCTGGGTATCATTCGGGTCGGAAATGTCGCATTGGATGTAATCAATAGGGTGCTTGGCGTTCCAATTAGGCCTGGGGCGTCGGGCCAGCCCGTAGACCTTCCACGGGCCACCGGGGGTATCTGGTCGGGGCAAAATCTCAGCTAGGCTGTTGCCTACAATTCCTGTCACGCCTACCACAAGTCCCACGTTCTGGTAGTCTTCAGGTCGCGCATCTTCTTCCAATTTGTTCTGTACAGCGAAAATTAAACAAACATTATTTTAAATATCAGCATGTTACGTGTATGTATAAGATTTTCAAGTGAAGAGACTTAATTAGAGGGTTGATCTTTACCTTAGCAGCGCCAATACTACCTGCCCACCGCCAGCTCATATTTTGGTGAACTGGAAAATTGATGATAAGTTTGGAGACTGCTTATATATAAACAACCATACGAGCCCTTTCTAGAAGGTGAGTTTCCGTTGAGGTTAGATAATGTGAATATGTGATCAATATTGAAAGATCTAACATCATAATGTGTGGTGAAATGTGGTTCCGGCTAAAGGCCAAGCTTCCTACTGTCATTGTCCGTCGGTTTGCTTTCCCGCAGTTTTCAAGCTCGGTGCCAACTCAAATAAATAAGTAGGCCAGTGTCGGTGACCATTGCAATAAAATCTCCCTATCCTTATTACGTACGGAAGTTTCAGTTTGTGGACCCTGAGTTTTAAACCTAAATTCAAATATATGTCTCTTCACTTTTATAATTTGCTTGAGGCACACCGGTCCTGTAACTTTTCAGCTTTCAATATCAGTTTTGGGACAAAAAAGTCCTTCAATTTGTATTTTCATAGAAATAATCAAAACATTTGATATTAAGGTACTGTAACTTTGAAGTTATAGCTATAATAATAAAAAAAATTGTAACTATAAATTAAAAATTAATAATGTCTAGTAAATATGACTATTAAATGATAATTTTGATAAAAATAATAAATATATTATAAGTTATTCGTCATACAAGTATGAGATCAAATTAAGTTAATTTCTAAATCAAAGCAACTAGTAGATACTAAATAGTTATAGTTTTTAAGTTATAAGTATCCAACCTTAATATTAAATAAGGTTTTAGAGCCCATTTGAAATTGCTTTTGGGAGTTCCCAAAAGTAATTTTGAAAAACTAAATGTCAATTTTGGTGTTTGGCAAATTTTTTTAAAAATTACTTTTAACAAAATCACCCCATCTTATAGCAGATTTTGAAAAGTAGGTAAGGAGTATCTTTTCAGAATCGAATTTTGAAAATCAGTTTTATATTTAATACAATTCCACATATATCTTCAAATATATTATAAAAATCTAAAATTATCCTTATTAATTAGGAAATAAAATCATTAATTTAAAGAGATTATTATTACCAATTATATTAAGATAACCAAATAAAAAATAAAATCAATAATTTAAAATATTTATTTTAGTTATCAATTGTTATATATACACAATAAAAAAATATTTTTCATACATGTTTATAAATGCGTAAATAAATTTTTTTCAACATTGTGTCCAATTGATTTATTTATATTCTTACAACAGTTTAATAGTAAAATTTATTAAATACATATGATTACTTTTAAAATTCACAGTAATTTTAAAAATAAATTTTATCAAATATTTAACTGATTAACTTCATAGCTTCCAATTTGTTCAGGTCGCGCATCTCCTTCCAATTTGTTCTGTACAGTGAAAATTAAACAAACATTATTTTAAATATCAGCATGTTACATGTCCACTAACTTAACTACAGAGTTGATGTTTACCTTAGCAGCGCCAATTTCACCTGCCCACCACCAGCTCATCTTTTGGTGAATTTGAAAATTGATGATAGGTTTGGTTTCTGCTTCTAGTTTTATTTATAGAGAGGAGTTGCTGTTATGTCCGGAAACACGAGTTGACAACTGTGTAAATAGACTTTCACAATATTTTGAAATAGTTTACATTTTTTTAAACATCTAAGTCTCTTCACACATAAAGACGAGACTGCCATCTTGAAAGATCTAATTCAGTAATGTGTGGTGAAATGAGGTTCCTGCTGAAGGCCAAACTTCGTACTATCATTGTCAGTCAATTTGCGTGCTCACAGTTCTTCAAGCTCGGTGCCAACTTAAATAAATTAGTAGGCCAGTGTCGGTGATCATTGCACTAAAATCGCCCTAAGTTTATTACGGAAGTTTCCGTAGGGGGACCAGGTTTAAACCTAAAACCAATTACATGTCTCTTAATTTTTAAAATTGCTTATGGCACAGTAGTCCTATAACTTTTCAGCTTCCAATATCAATTTTGGAAAAAAAAGAGGGATTTGAATTTAGTGTCAGAGCCAATATTTTTGCTAATCATATGATTGATAGTTATTAGATAATAATATAAAACTAATTGAATTTTATCTGTATATTATTATACATGCACATATGGTAGAATATTATGAATAGCTAAGCACAGATCAGCTCAGTATTAAATTCAAATGTCATTAAGAGTCCTTTAATTTGTAATTTGTAGCAAGTAATACAAATTACTTGGATTTTCTAATCTCATCCTCTCCAGACAAACTTTATTAAAAAATAAAATCCAATCAAAAGAGAGACATCTCATTAAATTTAGAAGTTGTTTCTCATTTAGGAACTGTTTTATATTGAAATGTTGTAACTTTTAATTTACAACTGCGACAAAAAAAAAAGCTAAAATTATGAAATAATTTTAAAAAATAAAGAGATTATTGATCGACTAGTACTTACTAAGTATTTTAATGTTGTAGGTGTTAAGCCACCGATGCCCAACCTCAATACGAAATAGGACCTTAATTTATTTCGCTTCTTTGAGGGTTTGATATAGAGATAATTGACCTGTTTATAAGGCAATAATTGACGAGACCCTAAAAGCCGAAACATCAAATTTTGTCGTTATCAAATGGTGTAAAACATAAAATGAACACAACAAGCATTTGTGGTCCGCGGAAGTATCAAAATTATACTCAAATTGAAAATCTCAGCCATTTACACACGAAATTGGTACAATTGATTGTGAAACTTGATATACGAATAAATGACCAATTTTTATTTTTTTATTTCAAGAAATGGCTAAAGTTGTTCACATGAATGAATAGAAGATTTTTTTCTTTCTCATCTTATTAATCCATGTGAACTAAACAAAAAAAAAAAAAATTGGCTGTTGTGTAAAGTTTGAAAATCATAAAAAAAAGTAGTATATTAATAAAACAGTTTACGTAATTTATATATCAATAAAACAGTTTACGTAATTTATAGTCACCAATTAATTAGGAAAATATAGTAGGTGTAACTTTCACGGAATCAACAAGTTGAGATAGAAAGAAGAAAAAGTGTCGAAAGCTTCAATTTTATTAGGCTTTGATGAATGACTCACTATGTTCGGAAATTAACTGAGAAAACAATAATAAAACGATGAGATTGAGAGACGCGAAATTAAGGTTCATGGTATGGATGTGATAAATGGGTATGTTGAAATAATATTAACATTTTCAATTAATTGTATAAAGTTGACTTCAGTTATGGGCTATATATATATGAGTAGTTATTTGGTACAGAATTTAAAGTTTTCTTGGATTTTCCCGCACTTTAAAATCTTAGATTATAACATTTATATATATACATATATATATATATATACATATATATATATTGATAAGGGAAACGAGCCGAGCAAAAGCAGCTAATGCTTAACAGTAAGAGAGAACGCAGTTTGCCTCACTACGCAGCCAGAATTCAACACCAAGAGGGGGAGACAGAAGACTGTGGAGCCCAAGAGGTACCGAGAGAGCAAAAGTAGCAAGAAAACAGCTGCAAAGTTTGCCTCACGGTAGATATGGTGCATAGAAACCTGCCAATTTTGATCGAGGGGAGCCTTGATACTCTTGACGAGGGGAGATGAAGCATTGAGCGTATCATTTTGAGCCTCCAAAAGCTGAATCACGCATGAGCTATCAGCCTCAACTAGTGATGGCAGTGAGGCGGGTTCGGGCCGGGGATCATGATCCTTGGACAACCTGTCATGTAATATCTAAAAATTAAGTAATTATTAGGATTATTTTGATTGCATTATTGTGATTTTTGATTTATTTTTGTATTTGATTGTTACATTTTTTTTATTATGTTATTATTATTGTTATTGTTTGTTTTCATTTTTACTATTAATATTAGTGTTACTATTAACATTATAGTGGCGCTTGGACTTATTTGTTATTGGGCCTTGTTTAAGCCGAGCTCATTTTAGTCATTTTATCCAAGTCCATTAGTTGAAACCGTAGGTATAAATAGAGAAACTAAAGAGCGAAAATGGGAGCTGGCTTCATCTTCACTTCGTCGGCTGGGAAAGGTTCTTTGAGAAAGAGGCCAAAGCTTTTCTTGGTTTTTATCTTTTAACTATAAGAATTGTTGGGAAATTGTGGAGGTGCTTAAGGCGTGAATATGTATGACATTTGAGTACTTTGTTTTTCGTGTAAACTTAGAATTATTGTATTTGATCTCCATGATTTAGATCTCGGTGCTTTGATTCCTGAGGTTAAATCATAGGTATCATTTGTTAGAGAATTATTGATCAAATGAAAGCCACGTGAATTTAAGATAATGTGATGGCCTTTTATGACAGTCACTCACTCCAAAAATTATTTAAAATTTTGCGCTTTGAGTCACCAAAATTTGTTTATATGCACTAAAACTAGTAATCTTGAGGGTTATATAGAATTTTGTTTCATCCAAAAAGTCGTGTATTCTATTTTTAACAAATGGTTGAGTGATGCCCTGTGATTCTACAAAATTGACATTTTTGCAGTACTATAAGATGGCAACTGCAAAAATGTTTAGATCAACCAAACCTTCTCAAAAAGATATGAAACTTTCTACATCTACTCCTCTATACGTCTAGTCTATCATATCCAAAATTAGATCCAAAGCCCTTGTATTTTAATTGTTGTGAATTGATGAGTAAAGAGTCCTTAATTCTGGTTTGTGGATTTCAGGACATAAAAATCTTAAAATAAAATTTATTTGCACTAGATTCTGAATGAATTTGGCTTTGAAATTTTTACTACCTATATATTAGTGTGTCTATTTAAGTCCTGCTGAATTCCATGACTTCTGCACCTTGAGAATGGAACGTTTTGGTTCATGAAGTTATGGGAAATAGTTCCTTGAAGAGAATAGATTATAACTACCTTCTTATACAAGTATGATGTTCGTGGGAGCACCATATTTAATGTTAGATTTTGGTAGTTAGATTACAATTGAGGTTAAGCTTATCATTGTGATCACCGAGAGGTAAATAAACTAGACATTAAATTGGAATCATAATGAACATATATATTTGTGTGGATTTGGGAAAGATTATTCTGATATGAGCATATGGATGTTTTTGGCAAGTGTTTTTGACAACGTGCTTGATATATGCTTTTCGCATAAGCACGAACATGCAATGCTCTTACAAATGTTTATATACAAATAATTATGTTTGTCAATGGTATTTGCAACTTTATGATTTATATATTAAATTTGCTATTATAGTAAGTTTTAAGAGAGTTTACATTACGGGCCACCTCTTGAGACTATGCAAGGGCCATCTCTCGAGGGCCAATGTGCCACGAAGTGTCATATGTAGTGCAAAATTATACGTAGTGCTATGTAGAACGTGCTATGCGAAACCTATGAATGAATGTAAGTTGTACTCGTGTTATATCATGCATGTGCATCGTATAAAATTATGTACGTAGTTCATTATATGAAAAACTACATTGTGTGCTAAGTTTTTATACTCGTTATAGTTTATTTTGATTCCTAAATGACTGATGGATCTAGCTTGTGATGGATTTTGCAAAGCTGCTCACATTCATAAGTTCTTGTAGTCTTAGAAGATTTTTTGGCATGTGAATTTAAATTTTGGTACTTTTTGGGATCTATTAAGTGTAATATGCCTTTTATTTTTGGGAGTTCTTCTGTTGAGTTTTTATTTTTGAGAGTTCTTCTGTTGAACTCTAATTTTAACACTTCACAAATGTTTAAGCGGTCTCATTATGAATATGTTTTCCACACTTTTGAGATATTGATTGATAGAAAAATCACTCTAAGACCTTTTTCAGGTTTGGAACGCGACATGACAAGTGTGTAACTGAAGTTCTATAATGAGCTAACAAACTCAGTAATTATTTACAACTATCGAATGAAGCATAACACTCCAATCTTATCATTAACCAATTGTCACTAATGTTAGAGTATATAAATGTGGAAGCATATATAAGTAATAAACTTCTGTTTCTTTTCTTTTTGTTTTCATCATCTTTGGCGTCATTCAATTTGTCGCTCAAACAATGAATGATGTCGCTAAAACAATTAGAAGCTATAGAACTTAAACGAGACGCGAGCTTAAAATGGAATCAATAAACTAGAAACATATTACAATAAATATTCGAATAGAAGAAGAAGAAGAAGAATCTATTAACATGAATTTGAACAAAGGTTACGAAACAATAGCATTGGCAGGACCTAGCTGGCATTACAATTGAAAAACTGCTGGCATAAAATAATTTTTGGTGAGTGGAAGATTGTCTATGCTTTCAGTAAAAACTAATGATTAAATAAATATTGGATTGACAATTATAAATATCTTGAAAAAAAAGAATAGAACACAGAAGAAAAGCAAAAGCACCATCTGCATAAAGAACCAAGAATAACAACTGAATCTCTCTACTTTTATTAATTAATAACAACCACGTCTAGTTAGGGGGGGAAAAAAAAAAAAGACAGCAATTTTTCTGAATGATAAAAAGTAAACCCGAATGAGGCAATTCATCAAGCACTGAGCCTGCATTCGAAACACAAACAAATAACACTTAAGAAAAAGCGGATTTCACCAACGGAGCTACGAATTTGGTAGAAAACATTAGACATTAACATTATTATCAAATTCATTCAAATCCAAAAGTAAATACATAAAACCATCATTTAATTCGCCAGTACACCTAAAACTAATCTAGAAATTCAAATTTATAGCTAATTAAACATTACAAAATATATTAAAAATAAATCTAAAAACAAAAATATGTCGACAATCAAATCAAAATCAATGCCTCTAATTCGATTCCAAAAGTCTCAGGCACGGGTCGCACGATAGAGTGAACGAGCTTGCTAATTGTTGTGCCTCTCTTTACAAGCTTGAATATCCTCTCCAGTAACTATTCTTTTGCTCAAGTCAATGTGAGCTTTCAGCTTGTCACACCGACCATGACCGCTCGATGCGGCTGACTTTGATGATGCTAAGAATACGACTCTATAAGATCTCCAACAAAAGGATAAATCCTTTTGAAGTTGTTGTGCTTGAGAAGGCGAGCATTTTGGATTTAGACTTTGATGAAATCGAAAGAAAAAAACTACAAAAATTGAGAAAGAGAGAGTGTGTTTTGACCTAGAGCTCCGATCTTCAAATCAACTGTTTTGCTTCTGGTTCGATCTATCATTAAGAGGCTAGAGAGGTTGAGCTGCTTGATCTGTTTTTGCTTTTGGTTTTGGCCTTTGTTTTATTTTGGTATCTTGTTTTGTCGAGATACTGTGTCGAGAAAGAGAGGGAAACGATTTTGTGACGAGAGAGAAGATGAAGGCTTAACAATTTACCCAAATTTTAAGTCCAAAACGACATCGTTAATTATAAATGAAATAATAAATTTAAAATAAAATAAAATATAAAATCTCAGTATGAGTGATGAGTGAAGGTTTATGATCCTATAATGCCAATGACCGTTGATTCTGGCATGTTAAAATTGTTAAAAATTACTTAAGTAATTAAATATTTACACTCTTTTATTACAATTAAATTTAATTTCAGTGAATGAAGAAATTTTACAATACATTATAGATAATACAACTAATTAATACATGCATGACATATGTAATTGAATTTAATGTAATCACCATTTGCATAATGATCTTTCAAAATAAATATATATATTATAGTATTATTTATTTATTATATGATTGAAATGATACCTCTAATATATTATTAAATTTCTTTAGCAAATGTCATTTTTCTTCTACCAGTGATGTATATTTAATATTAATATTTTCGTTCAATTCTATAAGGTTGCTCTTTATGGTAACTTTAATTACTGCATTGCATAAATCGATGAAGGCCCGTGTTGGGCTTACATACAGATTCCATTGGGCTGGACTATATCTGAACAGAATGCAGCATAAATCAAACCCGCCTCCCGCCTGTTTTTGGACATGTTTGCACTAAATTTATTTGATTATAATAATAATTTAAAAACATTTGTTAATACTTTTCAAATATTGTATTGATCCGCGCATCTTTGCTCGCTCCTCAACTAAACTTTTCTTACAATTGATCTTTTGCATGCGGTCGTTAAATTCATTTCACAGCAAATTTGGTACCACTTGAATTTTCCTCTTTCGAGTTACGTAGTGGTACAAGAATCTTCCGTAATAATTTTTAGTTTACTATAAATTTACCATCAAAGTTTTAAAATCGACATAAAGAGTTTATTCTTCCCATTGAGAATAGGCTTGGTCTTTCAGATTTTCTATTAATATATAAGTGTTGACCACTTTGACCAAAAAAATTATAATTTTATCCTTTAATTATAACGAATAATTAATGCAAAATGACTTCAATGTCCATAAGCTTTATTTTAATTTTCTTTTCTTCCACTTTTCTTTCTCTCTCCTCTATGTAATAAATGCTGTCCAGTTAAAAAATTTCAAAAGACTTCATTTTTAATCGATTATATATTTTCACAGTCAATCTTTTCTTTTTCTGGTCTAGTGAATCGGTTGGTTCGACAGAGAGTGCTTTCAACACACAAACCATTTAAAGAAGCTTTGGACTACTAGGATTAGGCATTACTTGAACATTGGGTCGTTATAACTTGAAGGTACGTGATTCATAAATGTATAATGGAGGTTTTCTAAGGTCGATAATTCAGTACTGTATTTATTTATTAACACTTTAGCAACAACAAAGGCATCAATTTTTATTTTTTTCTACTTGAAGTAACAAAACAAGGATCTAACAAAAGGGTACAATTTCCAGCCAAAACAATCACGGGTTGAGCGATTAATTTTTTGTGGCTTTTCAATTACTCGAGGCACCAAATCAAAAAGTGAAAAAAAAAAAAATACTTAAGGCACAATCCTGTGACTTTTCAACCTATCAATCCATGTGATAAACGAATTCTTAGAATTCCTGAAACCCAAGAACCCGTGCTCCTTACTCTTGTTCATGCTAACAAAATTACCAGCACCAATATTCAGCACCACATCTGCATATGACCAAACAGCAACCTCATTCAATTTTGTTGGCTGCAGCTGATTCTCTCTCACAATCTCCTCCCACACACTTTCTTTACCTTTCATAACTTCCTCTAATCTCGCCCTCTCACAACCCATTTCTTCCCCAAACCCATAATTCTCAACCTCAAACTGCTCAGCCAACACTTGCCATAAATGCTTCCACTTAAAAACATCCCCATTGGTGCAATTGAAAGCTTCGTTTCTTGCATTAGGATCCACTGCCGCCCAAATTTCCTGCTCCGCAATCAAATCTGCATCCGAATATTCTGAGAAGCCTTCCCAAGTTTCTTTCGTCCCAGGAAATAGTAAAGGAAAACCCTCATGTTTGCAAATAGCAGCGTACACGCAGAGAGTGCCTACAATATTCATCAAACTATAAGGTGAAAACCCAAATATTCCGAAAGGTCGATGTATGGACCAAGTCAAGCCTTCTCTTTTTTCAACTTCTTCAAACAATATGTCTTCTTGAGTATAGTAAAAAAGTGGTACGTTTAACCTCGGCAAATCCTCTGTAAAAGGAGGTTCGTGAGACAGTATCTTGCCAATACACTCGAATGGACCCAAGTAATGTTTACCTCCCGTTTGGAGACAGATGTGGCGGAGATTAGGCGCATAGGGGATTACAGAACGGAGCACGTTACGAAACATAGCGCCGTTGATCTGGCAGTTCTCCGCTTCAGTGGGACGGCTGGCCCACGTCACATAGAAGATGTGGGTCACATCAGTGAGTTTTGAGAGCTTGGCCTGGGTATCATTCGGGTCGGAAATGTCGCATTGGATGTAATCAATAGGGTGCTTGGCGTTCCAATTAGGCCTGGGGCGTCGGGCCAGCCCGTAGACCTTCCACGGGCCACCGGGGGTATCTGGTCGGGGCAAAATCTCAGCTAGGCTGTTGCCTACAATTCCTGTCACGCCTACCACAAGTCCCACGTTCTGGTAGTCTTCAGGTCGCGCATCTTCTTCCAATTTGTTCTGTACAGCGAAAATTAAACAAACATTATTTTAAATATCAGCATGTTACGTGTATGTATAAGATTTTCAAGTGAAGAGACTTAATTGGAGGGTTGATCTTTACCTTAGCAGCGCCAATACTACCTGCCCACCGCCAACTCATTTTTTGGTGAATCTGGAAAATTGATGATAAGTTTGGAGACTGCTTATATATAAACAACTATACGAGCCCTTTGTAGAAGGCAAGTTTCCGTTGAAGTTGGATAATGTGAATATGTGATCAATATTGAAAGATCTAACATCATAATGTGTGGTGAAATGTGGTTCCGGCTAAAGGCCAAGCTTCCTACTGTCATTGTCCGTCGGTTTGCTTTCCCGCAGTTTTCAAGCTCGGTGCCAACTCAAATAAATAAGTAGGCCAGTGTCGGTGACCATTGCAATAAAATCTCCCTATCCTTATTACGTACGGAAGTTTCAGTATGTGGACCCTGAGTTTTAAACCTAAATTCAAATATATGCCTCTTCACTTTTATAATTTGTTGGAGGCACACCGGTCCTGTAACTTTTCAGCTTTCAATATCAGTTTTGGGACAAAAAAGTCCTTCAATTTGTATTTGCATAGAAATAATCAAAACATTTGATATTGAGATACTGTAACTTTGACGTTATAGCTATAAGAAAAAAAAAGTTGTAACCATAAATTAAAAATTAATAATTTCTAGTAAATATGACTATTAAATGATAATTTTAATAAAAATAATAAATATATTATAGGTTATTCGTCATACAAGTATGAGATCAAATCAAGTTAATTTCTAAATCACAACAACTAGTAGATACTAAATAATTATAGCTTTTAAGTTATAAGTGTCCAACTTCAATATTAAATAAGGCTTTAGAGCCCATTTGGAATTGCTTTTAGGAGTTCCCAAAAGTAATTTTGAAAAACTAAACGTCAATTTTGGTATTTGGTAATTTTTTTAAAAAATTACTTTTAGGAAACTCACCCCATCATATTTTGAAAAGTAGGGAAGGAGTATCTTTTCAGAATCGGATTTTGAAAATCAGTTTTATATTTAATACAATTCCATATATATCTTTAAATATATTATAAAAATCTAAAATTATCCTTATTAATTAGGAAATAAATCATTAATTTAAAGAGATTATTATTACCAATTATATTAAGAAAACCATATAAAAAAACAAAATCAATAATTTAAAGTATTTATTTTAGTTATCAATTATTATATATACATAATAAAAAATATTTTTCATACATGTTTATAAATGCGTAAATAGATTTTATTTAACATTGTGTCCAATTGATTATTTATATTCTTACAGCAGTTTAAATGTAAAATTTACTAAACACATACGATTACTTTTAAAATTCGCAGCAATTTTAAAAATAAATTTTATCAAATATTTAACTGATTCTCTTCACAGCTGATTATTTTTATAGCACTGCTAACAGTAATTATTTTAAAAATTATAGCACTACTAAACGTATTTTTAATTTGTTTGGCTTCTTAAAAGGTCTAATATTGAGACAATTGACCTATTTATATGGCAATAATTGACATGATTCTAGAAGCCAAAACATCAATTTTTTTCGTTATCAAGTAGTGTAAAAAGTCAAATGAACACAACATGCATTTGTAGTCTATTGAAATATCAAAATTGTCCTCAAATTGTAAATCTCAGCCATTTACGCACAGGAACCTAGTACAAGTATTGTGAAACTCGATATATGAATAAATGAAGAATTCTTCTTTTTTTTTCCTCCTAAATTTTAGGAAATAGTTAAAGATTTTCATATGAATGAATGGAAGATTTTTTTTTCTTTCTCATCTCATTAATTCATGTGAATATTCATGAGGTTTATTCGAATGAACAATTTTTTTCTCCATAAATCTGCCATCATGAAAAAGTTTCGGCTCGTGTATAATTTGAAAATCATAGAAAAAATATCAATAAAATAATTCTACATAATTTATGCTCACCAATTACTAGGAAGGGTAAATACTCATTTAATTCTTATATTTTGACATAAATAACTTTTCAGCCATATTATTTTTGGACAAAAAGAGTCCTTTGATTTGTAATTTTTAGCTAGTTATACAAATTTTGCAAGTTTCTAAATCTCACCTCCACTAGGCAAACTTATGCAAATAATCAAAAGAGAGACGTCGCATTTAATTTAGAAGTTGTTTCTCGTTTAGGCCCTATTTGATATTGAAATGCTATAGTATAGTAAGAAAAAAGAAAAAAAAGTTGCAACTATTAAATAAAAGTTGATAATATATAATAAAATAATTATTAAATAATAATTTGACAAAAATAATATAGACACTATAAGTTTTGTCATACAAGTGTGGGATCAAATCAACTTAATTTTTAAGCCGCAATAGTTAGTGTTTACTAAACACATTGGTACTGTAATTTTTAAGTTATGACTGCCCAACCTTAATACAAAAGAAGGGTTTACATTGTTTCACTTATTGAGGTGTCAAATTATTGAGACATTTGACTTGTTTATAAGGTAATAATAGACATGACTCTAGAAGCTAAATAAATTGTAATTTAGGAATAATAAATTGTTATTAAAATATTTATGTTCAAAATTGTTTCTAGAGTGAAAAATCTATACCCTTATAATTTTGTGTGTTATGGCTCCTCAAGTGTGTTGTATTACAAGTGAGTGATTCAAATTCAAATCGATATTTCCATTGGATGTGTTTTTCCACAGCAGGGTGGGACTATATTGCGCAAATGGATGGAGGGTGCAGACCCATATTCGGCTTACACATAATTTTTATTGGGCTGGATTATATCCAAACATGATGCGAACGACACAACATAAATCAAACGCGGCCGGCTCCCCCTTGAGGTTAGTCAGCTTTGCATTATATTTATTTTATATAATAATAACAATTTAAATGCATTTATCAATTTTTTAAATATTGAAATAAACTTTATTTTAATTTTCTTTTCTTACCCTTTTCTTTCTCTCTCCTCACTCTAAGTAATGCCCTCTGGTTGAAAAATTTTGGATTATTCAATTTCAATCAGTTATATTTTCACAATCAACTATTTCTTTTTCTTTTTCTTTTTCTTTTTCTTTTTCTGGTCCTGTGAATCGGTTAGTTCGAAAGGAAGTGGTTTGGAAGAGGAACCACTTAGAAAAGCTTTGGTCTTGGATTAGGCTTCAATTGAAAATTGGGTTTAGTTATAACTTGAAGGCATGTAATCAGAGATGTATTATGAATGTTTTAGCTGGGTACATTTATTGAACTCATCAACAAATAACAATAACACAGCAATTTTTTTTTTCTACCTGAAACGAAACTTTTCATTGATTAACAAACAAAAGTTGCGTTTCTTTAGCAGAACAATCACAGCTTGAACTAGTAATTGAAAATGTTGCTAAATCGTGACTTTTCAATAGCTAAGGCACCATATCCCAAAAAAAAAATAATAATAAGGAAATTACTTAAGTCTTTTTTTTTTTAAATTTAACTCATTAACAACAACAAAGTAGCAAATTTTATTTTCCACCTAAAATGAAACTTTTCGTTGATTGGAAAGCAAAGACCAAAGAAAAGCTGTATTTCTTGCAGCCAAACAATCACAGCCTGAACTATCAATAAAACGTTTAGGTAAGGTACCAAATTCAAAAAAGAAAATTACTTAAGGCACAATCCTGTGACTTTTTAGCCTACCAATCCAAGTAACGAAGGAATTCTTAGAATTCCTGAAACCCAAGAACCCGTGCTCCTTACTCTTGTTCATGCTAACTAAATAACCCGCACCAACATTCATCACCGTATCTGCATATGACCAAACAGCGACCTCATTCAATTTTGTTGGCTGCAACTGATTCTCTCTCACAATCTCCTCCCACACATTTTCTTTACCCTTCATAATTTCCTCCAATCCCACCCTCTCACTACCCTTTTCATCTCCAAACCCATAATTCTCAATCTCAAACTGCTCAGCCAACACTTTCCATAACTGCTTCCACTTAAAAACATCTCCATTGGTGCAATTGAAAGCTTCGTTTCTTGCATTAGGATCCACTGCCGCCCAAATTTCCTGCTCCGCAATCAAATCTGCATCCGAATATTCTGAGAAGCCTTCCCAAGTTTCTTTCGTCCCAGGAAATAGTAAAGGAAAACCTTCATGTTTGCAAATAGCAGCGTACACGCAGAGAGTGCCTACAATATTCATCAAACTATAAGGTGAAAATCCAAATATTCCGAAAGGTCGATGTATGGACCAAGTCAAGCCTTCTCTTTTTTCAACTTCTTCAAACAATATGTCTTCTTGAGTATAGTAAAAAAGTGGTACGTTTAACCTCGGCAAATCCTCTGTAAAAGGAGGTTCGTGAGACGGTATCTTGCCAATACCCTCGAATGGACCCACGTAATGTTTACCTCCCGTTTGGAGACAGATGTGGCGGAGATTCGGTGCGTTCGGGATTACAGAACGGAGAACGTTACGAAACATTGCACCGTTGATCTGGCAATTCTCGGCTTCAGTGAGACGGCTGGCCCACGTCACGTAGAAGATGTGGGTGACGTCAGTGAGTTTAGAGAGCTTGGCTTGTGTCTCTTCCTGGTCAGAAATGTCGCATTGGATGTACTCAATTGGGTGATTGTCACTCCAGTCGGGCCTTGGACGTCGGGCAACTCCGTAGACCTTCCATGGGCCACCAGGAGTATCCAATCGGGGCAGTATCTCTGCTAGGCTGTTGCCTACAATTCCTGTCACGCCTAATATAAGTCCCACATTCTGGTAATCTCGAGGTCGCTTATCTTCTTCCAATTTCTTCTGCGCAAATGAAAATAAAACAAACATTATTTTAAATATCAGCATGTTACATGTCCACTAAGTTAACTACAGAGTTGATGTTTACCTTAGCAGCGCCAATATCACCTGCCCACCACCAGCTCATCTTTTGGTGAATTTGAAAATTGATGAGAGGTTTGGTTTCTACTTCTAGTTTTATTTATAGAGAGGAGTTGCTTTCATGTCCGGAAATACGAGTTGCAACTGTGTAAATAGACTTTCACAATATTTTGAAATAGTTTACATTTTTATAAACATCTAAGTCTGTTCACACATAAAGACGAGACTGCCATTGTTTATTTTCTAGAAGGAAATTACGTATTCAACTGAAGCTAGATAATGTGAACCATATTGAAAGATCTAATGCAGTAATGTGTGGTGAAATGAGGTTCCTGCTGAAGGCCGAACTTCGTACTATCATTGTCAGTCAATTTGCGTGCCCACAGTTCTTCAAGCTCGGTGCCAACTCAAATAAATTAGTAGGCCAGTGTCGGTGATCATTGCACTAAAATCACCATACGTTTATTACGGAAGGTTCCGTAGGGGGACCAGGTTTAAACCTAAAACCAATTACATGTCTCTTAATTTTTAAAATTGCTTATGGCACAGTAGTCCTAGAACTTAGCAGCTTTCAATATCAATTTTGGGAAAAAAGAGGGATTTGAATTTGGTGTCAGAGTTGATATTTTTACTAATCTTAGAAGTATATGATTGATAGTTATTGGATAAGAATATAAAACTAATTGAATCTTAACTATATATTATTATACATGCACATGTGGTAGAAGATTGTGAATAGCTAAGCACATATCAACTCAATATTAAATCCAAATCCCATAAAGAGTCCTTTAATTTGTAATTTGTATTAAGTTATACAAATTACTTGGAGTTTTTAATCTCATCTCTCCAGGCAAACTTTTTTTTAAAAAAAAAAAATCGAAAGAGAGATATCCCATTTAATTTAGAAGTTGTTTCTCATTTAGGACATGTTTCATATTGAGATGCTATAACTTTTAATTTACAACTGCGGCAAAAAGAAAAAAAGCTATAATTATGAAATAATTTTAAAAAATAAAGAGCCTATTGATCGACTAGTACTTACTAAGTATTTTAGTGTTGTGGGTGTTAAGCCATCGATGCCCAACCTCAATATGAAATAGGATCTTAATTTATTTCGCTTCTGTGAGAGTTTGATATAGAGATATTTGACCTGTTTATAAGGCAATAATTGACAAGACTCTAAAAGCCAAAACATCAAATTTTTTCGTTATCAGATGGTGTAAAACATTAAATGAACACAACATGCATATGTGGTCCGTGGAAATATCAAAATTATACTCAAATTGAAAATCTCAGCCATTTACAGACGAACTTGGTACAATTGATTGTGAAACTTGAAATACGAATAAATGATTTTTTTTTTAATTCCATGAAATGGCTAAAGTTGTTCACATGAATGAATGTAAGATTTTTTCTTTCTCATCTTTTTAATCCCCATGTAAACAAAAAAAAATGGTCAATAAATCTGCCATCATGAAAATTTTTTTGGCTGTTGTGTAAAATTTGAAAATCATAAAAAAAAAAGTATATCAATAAAGCAGTTTATGTAATTTATACTCACCAATTAATTAGGAAAATATAGTAGGTGTAACTTTCACGGAATCAACAAGTTGAGATAGAAAGAAAAAAAAGTGTCTAAAGTTTCAATTTTATTAGGCTTTGATTAATTATGTCTCACTATGTTCGGAAATTAACTGAGTAAACAATAATAAAGCGATAAGATTGAGAGACGTCAAATTAAGGTTCATGGTATGGATGTGATAAATGGGGATGTTGAAAGAAATAATATTAACATTTTCAATTAATTGTATAAAGTTGACTTCAGTTGTGGCAATATTTATTTATTTATTTATTTTTTGATAAGAGAAACGAGCCTAGCAAAAGCAGCTAAGGCTTAACAGTAAGAGAGAACGCAGTCCCTAAGCTATCACTACGCAGCCAGAATTCAATACCAAGAGGGGGAGACAGAAGACTGCGGAGCCCAAGATGTAACGAGAGAGAAAAAGTAGCAAGAAAACAGCTGCAAAGTTTGCCTCACGGTAGATATGGTGCATAGAAACCTGCCAATTTTGAGCGAGGAAAGCCTTGATACTCCTGCCAAGGGGAGACAAAGCATTGAGCGTATCATTTTGAGCCTCCAAAAGCTGAATCACGCATGAGCTATCAGCCTCAACTAGTGATGGCAATGGGGTGGGTTCCAGGTGGTGATCATGATCCCCAAACCGATTTAGAAGCAATCCCCGAATCCACCCCATACCCAAAAAAATTGCAATCGGGGATAATTCGGGTATGTCCCCGAAAATCTCCGAATTGAGTGGGCATTAAAATAGGGGCCTGATTCCCATTTAATTTTTTTGCCAAAAACTCAAATTTTATTTTAGTGTTGTGGGTGTTAAGCCATCGATGCCCAACCTCAATATGAAATAGGATCTTAATTTATTTCGTTTTTTTGAGGGTTTGATATAGAGATATTTGACCTGTTTATAAGGCAATAATTGACAAGACTCTAAAAGGCAAAACATCAATTTTTTTGGTTATCAGATGGTGTAAAACATAAAATGAACACAACATGCATATGTGGTCCGTGGAAATATCAAATTTATACTCAAATTGAAAATCTCAGCCATTTACACAGGAACTTGGTACAATTGATTGTGAAACTTGATATACGAACAAATGACCAATTTTTTTTTTTTTAATTTCAAGAAATGGCTAAAGTTGTTCACATGAACGAATGGAAGATTTTTCTTTCTCATCTTATTAATCCATGTGAACAAAAAAAAAAATCGTCAATAAATCTGCCATCATGAAAAAAATTTTGGCTGTTATGTAAAATTTGAAAATCATCAAAAAAAAAGTATATAAATAAAACAGTTTACGTAATTTCTATGTCAATAAAACAGTTTACGTAATTTATACTCACCAACTAATTAGGAAAATATAGTAGGTGTAACTTCCACGGAATCAACAAGTTGAGATAGAAAGAAGAAAAAGTGTCTAAACATTCAATTTTATTAGGCATTGACGAATGGCTCGCTATGTTCGGAAATTAACTGAGAAAACAATAATAAAACGATGAGATAGAGAGACACGAAATTAAGGTTCATGGTATGGATGTGATAAATGGGTATGTTGAAATAATATTAACATTTTCTATTAATTGTATAAAGTTGACTTCGGTTATGGGCAATTTTTTTCTTTCTTTTTTATAAGGGAAACAAGCCTGGCAAAAGCATCTAAGGCTTAATAGTAAGAGTGATGATACAACTATAAACTCTTATACAAATTTATCTTGTATAAATTGACGTGACATTAATTCATTGGTTGAATGAAAATATAAAATAATAAAAATAAATTATGTAGGCCAAGTGATATTTAATTCAACCAATCTTATCATGCCATGTCAGTTTGTACAAAATAGGTTTGTACAAGAGTTTGTGGCTATATCATTACTCTAATAGTAATGCTGTGTTTACTTGTCAATAATTAGAATGAGCTGTAATGAGAATGCAGAATGAGAATTAGAATAAGTTGTTTACTTGACCTATAGAAATTGGAAATGGAATAGGCTTGAATTTCATTGATGTGTTTATTTTATCTTAGAATCGGAATCGGAATGAGTTAAATTGTAACAAATCACTAAAAAATACTTAATGAATTATTGTCATAATTTTTATTTTATATTTTAATTATAGTGATTATTTATTAAAAAATTGTTATTATTAATAATTATTGTCAATAATATATTAGCATATTAATCAATTGTAAAAATTTTTAATTAATTAATTATAATATTTATATTAATTATTATAAAAATATATTAATTATTGTTAATAATATATTAGTATGTTAATGAATAGTAATAACTATATTAATAATTATTATAATAGTATATTAACTAATTAATTATAATAATTTATGAATTAATTAAAATAATTATGTAAATAATTATTAAAATTACAATTAATTAAAATATTGTTAATAATATATCAATTTACTAATTATAATAATATATTAATTAATTATAAATGAGGACAATATGAGCATTTTTAATTTTGGAGGAGGCCAAAATAGTCATTCTTGAGAATGAGTCCTTGGGAATGAGTCTATCATTCCTCATTCCCAAATTCTGGTGGGCCTTACAATTCTAATTCCAATTCCCAACTCTATTTTGCAAAGCAAACGTTGTCAAAGATTCTGATTTCCTAATTCGGTAAGTAAACACAACATAAGAGAGAGATATACTCTTGACAGGGGGAGACAAAGCATTGAGCGTATCATTTTGCTCTACAATACTCAAAGGGTAGTCATGCATGACAATAGCGAGTGCCATTTTTCTCCTTGTAACATCAGGATCAAAATGAGTTTCGACAACTGCCATCCCATTTTCACTGGTAGCTTTCTTTGAGGTGGGAATTCTGTGGCCTCTATTTCCCTTTTCACTTGACATGTCTTTAAATGATTATGCAAGTGCTTTGTTGCATCCATCTACCAATGCATTATTGTAATAATTGCACACAGCCTTATTAATCACATTAATTTCTTTCTTCTCAAAATGCTGCCACACAATTGACCTCAACTTTCCTCTACGTCGGTGCCCACTATGAGTAACACTAGCAGTTGAATCTCCTTGAACGGGATTTGAATAAAAAATCTCTTTGTTTCAACAAAAGATATATATTTGCGTTCCTTGAATATAGAATGCATGGTCGTTAGGCGCGTGCTAAACTTTTCAGTACAGTAATAAGTTAATGAATGTTTTTTGAGGTCAACAATTTGCACTTTTTATTTAACTCATTTCCTTTTAATTTAAAGGGAGGTATTATGTTTATCTTCCTCTATTTCTTTCTTTCTTCCTTTTTTTATTTTTATGTTTTCCCCGAAATGACACTTCATCGGTTAATGAAGCAAAAGATGAAACATAAGCTGGAATTTCTTCCCGTCAACAATCACAGCTCGAACTGCTACTGAAGATTTGGCCAATTTGTGAGCTCCACTGTTACATAATATTGGAATTGACTTTAAACCTTTGTTTATCTCCTTGGGAAGTAATTACAATATAAATTAGTAATACGTTATTAGGGACACATGAAGATTTACAGATGACATAACATCACCACTGATTAATGCAGAGTAAGGCACGGTAGTCCTGTAACTTTTCAGCTTTCAATATCAGCTTTGGGATTAAAGGAGTCCTTTAATCATATAATTGTACTTTGTAGCAAGTTATAAAATTTTTTGGAGTTGCCGAATCTCACTCTTACGAGGCAAAACTTTGTGGAAATAATTGAAAGGGAGACGTCGCAATTAATTTTGTGGAAATTTTTTTTGTTATCGGATGGTTTAAACATCAAATGAGCATAGGCGGCTCTTGGAAATATCAAAATTATCCTCAAATAGTAAATCTCAGCCACCTACACACAAAAACTTGGTACAAGTGATTGTTATTGTAGAATTCATTTTTTTATTTTAAATTTCGGGAAATAGCTAAAGTTGTTCACTGAATGAATGGAAGATTTTTTTTCTCAACTCATTAATCCATGTGAACAATTTTTTTTTTTACTCAATAAATCTGCTATCATGAAAAACGTTTCGGCTATTGTTTAAAATTTGAAAATCATAGAAAAAAATATATCAATAAAATAATTCTACATAATTTATACTCACGATTAATTAGGAAAATATAGTAGGTATAACTTTCGTGGAAGCAACAAGTTGAGATAGAAAGAATAAAAAGCGTCTAAAGCTTCCATTTTATTAGGCTTTGATGAATGTCTCACCCTGTTAGGAAATCAATTGGTAAAACTAACAATAAAACGATAAGATTGAGAAAATTGAAATTATGATTTATGAAATGGATGTGATAAATGGATATATTGAATTAAAATTACATTTTTGTAAAATTGCACAAGGTCGACTTCTATTATGGGCAATTTCGGAATATAAATAGTTATTAAAAGATTAATGCTCAAGAGTAGTTTCTAGTGTGTAAATATTCTTACATTATGATTTTGCGCGTTATGCCTCCTTAAGTATGTTGTATTATAATTGAGTCGTTCAAATTCAAATTGATATCTGTTTTTCATATGAGGGTGGGACTATATAGCATAAATCGATGCAAAGGGCAGACCCATGCTTGGCTTAGATATAACTCCTATTGAGCTGGATTATATCTAAACCTAATGTTAGGAAACCCTAATCCCACCCAAGATCTTGCAAGTAAAAAGATCAAACAATTAATATATAGAAAATATAGATAAATAATAATTACAATATATTAATTAATTGTGATTATTTATCAAAAATTATAATTATTAATTAATAGTAAAAATTATATTAATTAATTAATTATAATTGTAATAATAATATATTAATTATTGTGATTATTTATTAAAAATTATCATTATTAATAATTATTGTGAATAATACGTTAATTATATTAATTAATTAGTTAATAATATATGAATTAATTATAATCATAATATATTAATTATTGCGATTATTTATTCAAAAACTATAATTATTAATCGTTATTGTTAATAATATATTAATTTATTAATTAATTATCATATATTAATTTATTAATTAATTATCATATATTAATTAATTAATTTTTGTAATATATTAATTAATTATAAATGAGGACAATATGGGCATTATTAATTTCGGGGGAGGGCAAAATAGTCATTCTGAGAATGAGAGACTCATTCCCACCTCCCTCTTGGAAATGAGTCTCCTATTCCTTATTCTCAAATGTGGTGGGCCTCACGATTTTGATTTTGATCTTAATTCGATTGTGACTTTATTTTGTAAAGAACGTTGTCAATTATTTCGATTAAATTTTGAATTCGATTCTGATTGATAAAACGCAACACGAATTTATTGTAAAATTTCTCCGACAAATGTCATTTTTCTTCTACCAGTAATGTATACTTAATATTAATATTTTCGTTCAATTCTATAAGATTGCCCTTTATGGTAACTTTAATTACATTGACTGATTCAAATTCAGTAGATGTTTCCATTAGATTTTTTTTTCACTGCATTGCATTGGATGAAGGCCCGTGTTGGGCTTACATATAGTTTCCATTGGGCTGGACTATATCTGAACAGAATGCGGCCTAAAAAGCATAAATCAAACCCGCTGTCCGCCAGTTTTTGGACAGGTTTGCACTAAATTTATTTGATTATAATAATAATTTAAAAACATTTGTTAATACTTTTCAAATATTGTATTGATCCGCGCATCTTTGCTCGCTCCTCAACTAAACTTTTCTTACAATTGATCTTTTGCATGCGGTCGTTAAATTCACTTCACAGCAAATTTGGTACCACTTGAATTTTCCTCTTTCGAGTTACGTAGTGATACAAGAATCTTCCGTAATAATTTTTAATTTACTATAAATTTACCATCAAAGTTTTAAAATTGGGATCCGCCTATGTTACCACCGTTACACCTTACAACAGCTTTTGTCTTTTTTACTCAGTTACTGTAAAATTTCATTGCGCCCCCTGTACTCGATATTATTTACTACCTATTTATAAGTATTATAAAATTTTCTACTTACTTATAATATAAAATTTAATTTATATCCTTACACTGTTATTTATTTACTATTATTTTAGAAGTATCAAAAGAATTTCTATTTACAACCACAATAAAATCACGAAAATGGAATTGGGCAGCATCCAAAATCAATCCGGCGGCACCCAAACCAAAATCGAACCGCTGACAGTCGGCCATGGACCTCGCATCGAGCAGCAGCACCTATCGTCATGACCGCACAATGGCTCCTTTAATCGCAGCCACAACCCCATGCCGTCGTTAGTGCACTGAAACGGCCTCTACAAATTACAAGAACAACACTGGCGTCGCATCGGAAAAAAGATCGACGCGTCACCAATCGATTTCGGACGAAAGCAACAGCGGATGATAATTGTTCCTTCATTTATTTATTTATTCATTTTTATGTTTATTCTTTCCTTAAAGCATAGGAAAGGTTGCATTTGATCTGATAAATGACTGCTTCTTTCAATTTTTACTCCATTCCAGGTTTTCCAACCTTTGTTGGATCCTATGGTCACTCCAGAAACACTTCCGATGCATCCTGTGCCAGCAACATGCAGAAGGCTTGGAATATAAAGCCAGTCGAAGTGGTAATTTGGCTACTGTTGAAGTCTATATTGATGGTGTCCAGGTTGGAGTTGCTCGAGAATCCACAAAAGAAAATGGCACGAAACTAGCTGCTAGGAATGCACTTGTTGTTTTGAAAAGAAGGAAGGAAGCAGTGAAGCCAAGGAGAAAGGTGACGAGAATGGGAAGAAGAAGAAGAAAAAATTATTATTGAAATAAAGTTATTATTATTGTTATTGTTATTAGCAATAATTTTTTTAAATAATAATAATATAACAAATAATAATGATATTATTATTATTATTGTTTTTAATAATATGAAAAATATTATAATTATCATCATCATCATTATTATAATATTAATAATATTAATATTATTTATTATAACAATATTAATTTTAATAATAATAATTGTTATTATTATTATTATAATTAACTAAGAATATTTTAGTAACTTGATACAGCTAAACTTATTTTCATTCCGATTTGAAGATAAAGTCATCAATGGGATTTCAGTCCATTCCGATTCTGATTCCTACAGCTCAAGTAAACAACTTATTTTAATTTCCATTTCCCATTCTAATTCCAGCTCATTCCGATTACTGATAAGTAAACGCACTATAATATTAATAAAAAGACAAAGACATCCTTAAATTAAAACCAAAAAAAGGTTTTCCTCTTTTGAGGAATTACGGTATCTCATCTTTCACCACTCATTACCAACAAAATTTTTAACGATATAACCATTTATCTTCTTTATAATATCATCTCATAATAATTAATACTTTCATGACAAAATAATTAATAGAAAAAATTCTCTTTAAATTCATCTCTCTCCACCATTAATTTCTCTTCATCAGCAGCTTTTATCAGTAATTAAAACCACCATTAGACTCATCATAGAGAGAGGATGAGAGAGAGAAAGAATAAATGAGAAAAAAATATATGAAACTCATCATATAATTTTATAGTGCGTTCACTAAATGAGAATTGAAATGAAGAGAAATTAGAATAAGGTGAAATTAAAATGAGAAATTAAAATTATAATAAATTATTTACTTGAACTACATGAATCATAATTGAAATGAGTCGTATTGTCATTGATGTGTTTATCTTGTCTTAGAATCAAAATTAGAATGAGTTAAATTACAATAAATTACAATAAAATCTTAATTTTTTTTATCATAATTATCATTTTATATTTTAATTATTGTGATTATTATTAAAAAAAATCATTATTATTAATATTATTGTTAATTGTTATTAACAATTAAACTAAAAAATTATTATTAATTATTGTGAATATATTAATTAATTATAATACTTTTTTTAATAATAATAATAATAATTTTTGAGTTAATTATATGGAGGGTATTTTGAGAATTTAAAAACTATGAGGGGCAAATTTGATACTCTAAGGGTTTATATATTAAGTTATGATAATTAATTTATTGTGGTTGTAAATGAAAACTCTTTTGATACTTTTAAAATAATAGTAAATAAATAACAGTGTAAGGACATAAATTAAAATTTTATATTATAAGTAAGTAGAAAGTTTTATAATACTTATAAATAAGTAGTAAATAATATCGAGTACAGGAGGTGCAATGAAATTTTACAGCAACTGAGTGAGAAAAGACAAATGCTGTTGTGAGGTGCAACAACATAGGCGGACCCCTAAAATCGACATAAAGAGTTTATTCTTCCCATTGAGAATAGGCTTGGTCTTTCAGATTTTCTATTAATATATAAGTGTTGACCACTTTGACCAAAAAATTTATAATTTTATCCTTTAATTATAACGAATAATTAATGTAAAATGACTTCAATGTCCATAAGTTTTATTTTAATTTTCTTTTCTTCCCCTTTTCTTTCTCTCTCCCCTTTATAATAAATGTTGTCCAGTTAAAAAATTTCAAAAGACTTCATTTTTAATCGATTATATATTTTTACAGTCAATCTTTTCTTTTTTTGGTCTAGTGAATCGGTTGGTTCGACAGAGAGTGCTTTCAACACACAAACCATTTAAAGAAGCTTTGGACTACTAGGATTAGGCATTACTTGAACATTGGGTCGTTATAACTTGAAGGTACGTGATTCATAAATGTATAATGGAGGTTTTCTAAGGTCGATAATTCAGTACTGTATTTATTTATTAACACTTTAGCAACAACAAAGGCATCAATTTTTATTTTTTTCTACTTGAAGTAACAAAACAAGGATCTAACAAAAGGGTACAATTTCCAGCCAAAACAATCACGGGTTGAGCGATTAATTTTTTGTGGCTTTTCAATTACTCGAGGCACCAAATCAAAAAGTGAAAAAAAAAAAAATACTTAAGGCACAATCCTGTGACTTTTCAACCTATCAATCCATGTGATAAACGAATTCTTAGAATTCCTGAAACCCAAGAACCCGTGCTCCTTACTCTTGTTCATGCTAACAAAATTACCAGCACCAATATTCAGCACCACATCTGCATATGACCAAACAGCAACCTCATTCAATTTTGTTGGCTGCAGCTGATTCTCTCTCACAATCTCCTCCCACACACTTTCTTTACCTTTCATAACTTCCTCTAATCTCACCCTCTCACAACCCATTTCTTCCCCAAACCCATAATTCTCAACCTCAAACTGCTCAGCCAACACTTTCCATAAATGCTTCCACTTAAAAAAATCTCCATTGGTGCAATTGAAAGCTTCGTTTCTTGCATTAGGATCCACTGCCGCCCAAATTTCCTGCTCCGCAACCAACTCTGCGTCCGAAAATTCTTGGAAACCTTCCCAAGTATCTCTGGTCCCATGAAATACTAGAGGAGCACCTTCGTGTTTACAAATAGCTGCGTACACGCAGAGAGTGGCTATAATATTCATCAAACTATAAGGTTCAGCAAATACAGATGAAGAATAAAACTAATTATACAACATAAGAATTTTACATGAAAACTCCAATACCGAAGAAAAACCATGCTGTAAAAAAAAGACAGAAAAATTTATTATGTGAAAAATTATTACAACCACTCTGGCATTTTTCTCACAGCCAAAACTCCAATAACACTAAATCTCTCAATAGACCTACCGTTTCTCTCACATTCAAAATTGTCTATATGTTGATTTTTATATAACAAGTGAACCCAATCTCCTTTTATATATATATATATATATATATATATATATATATATATATATATATATATATATATATATATATATAGTGATTATTTCTTGTAGGAAAAGTGTTCATTTTCCTTATACAAGTTGTATTCCTCTTCAAATAAGTTAAGTCTTAAAGGGAAAGTTACTTATTCCTTAAATAGGAGTCCTCCAAAATAAGAAAATAATATAGATAAGAAATTCTTATTAAAAAAAGAAACATATTACTTAACACCTATGCAGTGCTAAAGAATCAACCGCAACAATATTTTTGTTTACCTTATATCTACCATCAAACCTTCGGTAGGATTAAATATAAAGGTAAATTTTTCTGCACACGCATTAAAATCGACATAAACAATTTACTACTCTTCCCCAAGAATTATGAGAATAGGTTATGAACAATCTTTTAGAATTTCTAAATATTGACAGCTCTGAGTCAATAAAATTACAATTATACTCCCTAACCGGAATAATTATGAAAAGATGACATAAATGCCGAAAACTTTAGTTTAATTTCATTTCTCACCCATTTTCTTGCTCTCTCCTCTCTCTAAAGAATGCTCTCCAGTTATAAAATTATGGATGATTTCATTCTAATGGATTATATTTTCACGATTTATTTTTATCTCCCATTTTCCTTTTCATGCCCTTTGAATCAGTTAGTTACGACGGACGAACAAATTAAAGAAGCATTGGACTGGGATTAGGCTTCGAACGTCGAGTGGTCATAACTTGAAGGCATGTAATCAGAAATGTAAAATGAATGCTTTTAAGCTCGAAATTCAGTACAGTTTTTATTTAACTCATTAACAATAACAAAGGCAGCAGTTTTTCTTTTTTCATTTTTAATCTTTTTTCCGCCAGAAACGACACTTTTCATTGATTGGAAAGCAAAGAACAAACGAAAGCTGCATTTCTTCCATCCAAACAATCTCAATTTGAACTATTAATTGGAAGTTTTAACTAAGGGACCAATTTAAAATAAATAAATAAAATTACTCAAGGCACAATCCTGTGACTTTTTACCCTACCAATCCAAGTGACGAAGGAATTCTTAGAATTCCTGAAACCCAAGAACCCGTGCTCCTTACACTTGTTCATGCTAACTAAGTAACCCGCACCAATATTCAACCCCATATCTGCATATGACCAAACAGCAACCTCATTCAATTTCGTTGGCTGAAGCTGATTCTCTCTCACAATCTCCTCCCACACACTTTCTTTACCTTCCATAATTTCCTCCAACCTCACCCTCGCACTACCCTTTTCATCTCCAAACCCATAATTCTCAATCTCAAACTGCTCAGCCAACACTTTCCATAAATGCTTCCACTTAAAAACATCTCCATTGGTGCAATTGAATGCTTCGTTTCTTGCATTAGGATCCACTGCCGCCCAAATTTGCTGCTCCGCAATCAAATCTGCATCCGAACATTCTGAGAAGCCTTCCCAAGTTTCTTTCGTCCCAGGAAATAGTAAAGGCAAACCTTCATGTTTGCAAATAGCAGCGTACACGCAGAGAGTGCCTACAATATTCATCAAACTATAAGGTGAAAACCCAAATATTCCGAAAGGTCGATGTATGGACCAAGTCAAGCCTTCTCTTTTTTCAACTTCTTCAAACAATATGTCTTCTTGAGTATAGTAAAAAAGTGGTACGTTTAACCTCGGCAAATCCTCTGTAAAAGGAGGTTCGTGAGACGGTATCTTGCCAATACACTCGAATGGACCCAAGTAATGTTTACCTCCCGTTTGGAGACAGATGTGGCGGAGATTAGGCGCATAGGGGATTACAGAACGGAGCACGTTACGAAACATAGCGCCGTTGATCTGGCAATTCTCCGCTTCAGTGGGACGGCTGGCCCACGTCACATAGAAGATGTGGGTCACATCAGTGAGTTTTGAGAGCTTGACCTGGGTATCATTCGGGTCGGAAATGTCGCATTGGATGTAATCAATAGGGTGCTTGGCGTTCCAATTAGGCCTGGGGCGTCGGGCCAGCCCGTAGACCTTCCACGGGCCACCGGGGGTATCTGGTCGGGGCAAAATCTCAGCTAGGCTGTTGCCTACAATTCCTGTCACGCCTACCACAAGTCCCACGTTCTGGTATTCTTCAGGTCGCGCATGAAAAAAAAATCGTCAATAAATCTGCCATCATGAAAAATTTTTTGGCTGTTATGTAAAATTTGAAAATCATCAAAAAAAAAGTATATAAATAAAACAGTTTACGTAATTTCTATGTCAATAAAACAGTTTACGTAATTTATACTCACCAACTAATTAGGAAAATATAGTAGGTGTAACTTCCACGGAATCAACAAGTTGAGATAGAAAGAAGAAAAAGTGTCTAAACATTCAATTTTATTAGGCCTTGACGAATGGCTCGCTATGTTCGGAAATTAACTGAGAAAACAATAATAAAACGATGAGATAGAGAGACACGAAATTAAGGTTCATGGTATGGATGTGATAAATGGGTATGTTGAAATAATATTAACATTTTCTATTAATTGTATAAAGTTGACTTCAGTTATGGGCAATTTTTTTCTTTCTTTTTTATAAGGGAAACAAGCCTGGCAAAAGCATATAAGGCTTAATAGTAAGAGTGATGATATAGCCACAAACTCTTATATAAATTCATCTTGTATAAACTGACGTGACATTAATTCATTGGTTGAATGAAAATATAAAATAATAAAAATAAATTATGTGGGCCAAGTGATATTTAATTCAACTAATCTTATCATGCCACGTCAGTTTGTACAAAATAAATTTGTACAAGAGTTTGTGGCTATATCATTACTCTAATAGTAATGCTGTGTTTACTTGTCAATAATTGGAATGAGCTGGAATGAGAATGGAGATGAGAATTAGAATAAGTTGTTTACTTAACCTACATAAATTGGAAATGAAATAGGCTTGAATTTCATTGATGTGTTTAATTTATCTTCGAATTGGAATCGGAATGAGTTAAATTGTAACAAATCACTAAAAAATACTTAATGAATTATTGTCATAATTTTTATTTTATATTTTAATTATAGTGATTATTTATTAAAAAATTGTTATTATTAATAATTATTGTCAATAATATATTAGTATATTAATCAATTGTAAAAATTTTTAATTAATTAATTATAATAATTATATTAATTATTATAAAAATATATTAATTATTGTTAATAATATATTAATATATTAATTAATAGTAATAACTATATTAATAATTATTATAATAGTATATTAACTAATTAATTATAATAATATATGAATTAATTAAAATAATTATGTAAATAATTATTAAAATTATAATTAATTAAAATATTGTTAATAATATATCAATTTATTAATTAATTATAATTTATTAATTATAATAATATATTAATTAATTATAAATGAGGACAATATGAGCATTTTTAATTTTGGAGGAGGCCAAAATAGTCATTCTTGAGAATGAGTCCTTGGGAATGAGTCTTTCATTCCTCATTTCCAAATTCTGGTGGGCCCTACAATTCTAATTCCGATTCCCAACTGTATTTTGTAAAGCACACGTTGTTAAAGATTCCGATTTCCTAATTCGGTAAGTAAACGCAACATAAGAAAGATATATACTCTTGACAAGGGGAGACAAAGCATTGAGCGTATCATTTTGCTCTACAATACTCAAAGGGTAGTCATGCATGACAATAGCGAGTGCCATTTTTCTCCTTGTAACATCAGGATCAAAATGAGTTTCGACAACTGCCATCCCATTTTCACTGGTAGCTTTCTTTGAGGTGGGAATTCTGTGGCCTCTATTTCCCTTTTCACTTGACATGTCTTTAAATGATTATGCAAGTGCTTTGTTGCATCCATCTACCAATGCATTATTGTAATAATTGCACACAACCTTATTAATCACATTAATTTCTTTCTTCTCAAAATGCTGCCACACAATTGACCTCAACTTTCCTCTACGTCGGTGCCCACTATGAGTAACACTAGCAGTTGAATCTCCTTGAACGGGATTTGAATAAAAAATCTCTTTGTTTCAACAAAAGATATATATTTGCGTTCCTTGAATATAGAATGCATGGTCGTTAGGCGCGTGCTAAACTTTTCAGTACAGTAATAAGTTAATGAATGTTTTTTGAGGTCAACAATTTGCACTTTTTATTTAACTCATTTCCTTTTAATTTAAAGGGAGGTATTATGTTTATCTTCCTCTATTTCTTTCTTTCTTCCTTTTTTTATTTTTATGTTTTCCCCGAAATGACACTTCATCGGTTAATGAAGCAAAAGATGAAACATAAGCTGGAATTTCTTCCCGTCAACAATCACAGCTCGAACTGCTACTGAAGATTTGGCCAATTTGTGAGCTCCACTGTTACATAATATTGGAATTGACTTTAAACCTTTGTTTATCTCCTTGGGAAGTAATTACAATATAAATTAGTAATACGTTATTAGGGACACATGAAGATTTACAGATGACATAACATCACCACTGATTAATGCAGAGTAAGGCACGGTAGTCCTGTAACTTTTCAGCTTTCAATATCAGCTTTGGGATTAAAGGAGTCCTTTAATCATATAATTGTACTTTGTAGCAAGTTATAAAATTTTTTGGAGTTGCCGAATCTCACTCTTACGAGGCAAAACTTTGTGGAAATAATTGAAAGGGAGACGTCGCAATTAATTTTGTGGAAATTTTTTTTGTTATCGGATGGTTTAAACATCAAATGAGCATAGGCGGCTCTTGGAAATATCAAAATTATCCTCAAATAGTAAATCTCAGCCACCTACACACAAAAACTTGGTACAAGTGATTGTTATTGTAGAATTCATTTTTATTTTAAATTTCGGGAAATAGCTAAAGTTGTTCACTGAATGAATGGAAGATTTTTTTTCTCAACTCATTAATCCATGTGAACAATTTTTTTTTTTACTCAATAAATCTGCTATCATGAAAAACGTTTCGGCTATTGTTTAAAATTTGAAAATCATAGAAAAAAATATATCAATAAAATAATTCTACATAATTTATACTCACGATTAATTAGGAAAATATAGTAGGTATAACTTTCGTGGAAGCAACAAGTTGAGATAGAAAGAATAAAAAGCGTCTAAAGCTTCCATTTTATTAGGCTTTGATGAATGTCTCACCCTGTTAGGAAATCAATTGGTAAAACTAACAATAAAACGATAAGATTGAGAAAATTGAAATTATGATTTATGAAATGGATGTGATAAATGGATATATTGAATTAAAATTACATTTTTGTAAAATTGCACAAGGTCGACTTCTATTATGGGCAATTTCGGAATATAAATAGTTATTAAAAGATTAATGCTCAAGAGTAGTTTCTAGTGTGTAAATATTCTTACATTATGATTTTGCGCGTTATGCCTCCTTAAGTATGTTGTATTATAATTGAGTCGTTCAAATTCAAATTGATATCTGTTTTTTCATATGAGGGTGGGACTATATAGCATAAATCGATGCAAAGGGCAGACCCATGCTTGGCTTAGATATAACTCCTATTGAGCTGGATTATATCTAAACCTAATGTTAGGAAACCCTAATCCCACCCAAGATCTTGCAAGTAAAAAGATCAAACAATTAATATATAGAAAATATAGATAAATAATAATTACAATATATTAATTAATTGTGATTATTTATCAAAAATTATAATTATTAATTAATAGTAAAAATTATATTAATTAATTAATTATAATTGTAATAATAATATATTAATTATTGTGATTATTTATTAAAAATTATCATTATTAATAATTATTGTGAATAATACGTTAATTATATTAATTAATTAGTTAATAATATATGAATTAATTATAATCATAATATATTAATTATTGCGATTATTTATTCAAAAACTATAATTATTAATCGTTATTGTTAATAATATATTAATTTATTAATTAATTATCATATATTAATTTATTAATTAATTATCATATATTAATTAATTAATTTTTGTAATATATTAATTAATTATAAATGAGGACAATATGGGCATTATTAATTTCGGGGGAGGGCAAAATAGTCATTCTGAGAATGAGAGACTCATTCCCACCTCCTCTTGGAAATGAGTCTCCTATTCCTTATTCTCAAATTGTGGTGGGCCTCACGATTTTGATTTTGATGCTAATTCTGATTAGTGACTTTATTTTGTAAAGTAAACGTTGTCAATTATTTCGATTCCGAATTTTGAATTCTGATTCCCTGATTCAGAAGTAAACGCAACACGAATTTATTGTAAAATTTCTCCGACAAATGTCATTTTTCTTCTACCAGTAATGTATACTTAATATTAATATTTTCGTTCAATTCTATAAGATTGCCCTTTATGGTAACTTTAATTACATTGACTGATTCAAATTCAGTAGATGCTTCCATTAGATTTTTTTTTCACCGCATTGCATTGGATGAAGGCCCGTGTTGGGCTTACATATAGTTTCCATTGGGCTGGACTATATCTGAACAGAATGCGGCCTAAAAAGCATAAATCAAACCCGCTGTCCGCCAGTTTTTGGACAGGTTTGCACTAAATTTATTTGATTATAATAATAATTTAAAAACATTTGTTAATACTTTTCAAATATTGTATTGATCCGCGCATCTTTGCTCGCTCCTCAACTAAACTTTTCTTACAATTGATCTTTTGCATGCGGTCGTTAAATTCACTTCACAGCAAATTTGGTACCACTTGAATTTTCCTCTTTCGAGTTACGTAGTGATACAAGAATCTTCCGTAATAATTTTTAATTTACTATAAATTTACCATCAAAGTTTTAAAATTGGGATCCGCCTATGTTACCACCGTTACACCTTACAACAGCTTTTGTCTTTTTTACTCAGTTACTGTAAAATTTCATTGCGCCCCCTGTACTCGATATTATTTACTACCTATTTATAAGTATTATAAAATTTTCTACTTACTTATAATATAAAATTTAATTTATATCCTTACACTGTTATTTATTTACTATTATTTTAGAAGTATCAAAAGAATTTCTATTTACAACCACAATAAAATCACGAAAATGGAATTGGGCAGCATCCAAAATCAATCCGGCGGCACCCAAACCAAAACCGAACCGCTGACAGTCGGCCATGGACCTCGCATCGAGCAGCAGCACCTATCGTCATGACCGCACAATGGCTCCTTTAATCGCAGCCACAACCCCATGCCGTCGTTAGTGCACTGAAACGGCCTCTACAAATTACAGCAGCAACACCTGACGTCATCGGAAATAACAGTCGCTGACGCGTCACCAATCGATCTCGGACGAAAGCAACAGCGGATGATAATTGTTCCTTCATTTATTTATTTATTCATTTTTATGTTTATTCTTTCCTTAAAGCATAGGAAAGGTTGCATTTGATCTGATAAATGACTGCTTCTTTCAATTTTTACTCCATTCCAGGTTTTCCAACCTTTGTTGGATCCTATGGTCACTCCAGAAACACTTCCGATGCATCCTGTGCCAGCAACATGCAGAAGGCTTGGAATATAAAGCCAGTCGAAGTGGTAATTTGGCTACTGTTGAAGTCTATATTGATGGTGTCCAGGTTGGAGTTGCTCAGAATCCACAAAAGAAAATGGCACAGAAACTAGCTGCTAGGAATGCACTTGCTGTTTTGAAAGAGAAGGAAACAGCTGAAGCCAAGGAGAAAGGTGACGAGAATGGGAAGAAGAAGAAGAAAAAATTATTATTGAAATAAAGTTATTATTATTGTTATTGTTATTAGCAATAATTTTTTTAAATAATAATAATATAACAAATAATAATGATATTATTATTATTATTGTTTTTAATAATATGAAAAATATTATAATTATCATCATCATCATTATTATAATATTAATAATATTAATATTATTTATTATAACAATATTAATTTTAATAATAATAATTGTTATTATTATTATTATAATTAACTAAGGATATTTTAGTAACTTGATACAGCTAAACTTATTTTCATTCCGATTTGAAGATAAAGTCATCAATGGGATTTCACCATTCCGATTCTGATTCCTACAGCTCAAGTAAACAACTTATTTTAATTTCCATTTCCCATTCTAATTCCAAAATTTCATTCCGATTCATCGATAAGAACGCACTATAATATTAATAAAAAGACAAAGACATCCTTAAATTAAAACCAAAAAAAGGTTTTCCTCTTTTGAGGAATTACGGTATCTCATCTTTCACCACTCATTACCAACAAAATTTTTAACGATATAACCATTTATCTTCTTTATAATATCATCTCATAATAATTAATACTTTCATGACAAAATAATTAATAGAAAAAATTCTCTTTAAATTCATCTCTCTCCACCATTAATTTCTCTTCATCAGCAGCTTTTATCAGTAATTAAAACCACCATTAGACTCATCATAGAGAGAGGATGAGAGAGAGAAAGAATAAATGAGAAAAAAATATATGAAACTCATCATATAATTTTATAGTGCGTTCACTAAATGAGAATTGAAATGAAGAGAAATTAGAATAAGGTGAAATTAAAATGAGAAATTAAAATTATAATAAATTATTTACTTGAACTACATGAATCATAATTGAAATGAGTCGTGTTGTCATTGATGTGTTTATCTTGTCTTAGAATCAAAATTAGAATGAGTTAAATTACAATAAATTACAATAAAATCTTAATTTTTTTTATCATAATTATCATTTTATATTTTAATTATTGTGATTATTATTAAAAAAAATCATTATTATTAATATTATTGTTAATTGTTATTAACAATTAAACTAAAAAATTATTATTAATTATTGTGAATATATTAATTAATTATAATACTTTTTTTTAATAATAATAATAATAATTTTTGAGTTAATTATATGGAGGGTATTTTGAGAATTTAAAAACTATGAGGGGCAAATTTGATACTCTAAGGGTTTATATATTAAGTTATGATAATTAATTTATTGTGGTTGTAAATGAAAACTCTTTTGATACTTCTAAAATAATAGCAAATAAATAACAGTGTAAGGACATAAATTAAAATTTTATATTATAAGTAAGTAGAAAGTTTTATAATACTTATAAATAAGTAGTAAATAATATCGAGTACAGGAGGTGCAATGAAATTTTACAGCAACTGAGTGAGAAAAGACAAATGCTGTTGTGAGGTGCAACAATATAGGCGGACCCCTAAAATCGACATAAAGAGTTTATTCTTCCCATTGAGAATAGGCTTGGTCTTTCAGATTTTCTATTAATATATAAGTGTTGACCACTTTGACCAAAAAAATTATAATTTTATCCTTTAATTATAACGAATAATTAATGCAAAATGACTTCAATGTCCATAAGTTTTATTTTAATTTTCTTTTCTTCCCCTTTTCTTTCTCTCTCTCCTTTGTAATAAATGCTGTCCAGTTAAAAAAATTCGAAAGACTTCATTTTTAATTGATTATATATTTTCACAGTCAATTTTTCTTTTTCTGGTCTAGTGAATTTGTTAGTTCGAAAGAGAGTGCTTTCGATACATGATCCATTTAAAGAAGCTTTGGACTACTAGGATTAGGCATAGATTGAACATTGGGTCGTTCTAACTTGAAGGTATGTGATTCAAAAATGTATAATGGAGGTTTCTAAGGTTAATAATTCAGTACTATATTTATTTATTAACTCTTTAGTAACAACAAAGGCATCAATGTTTATTTTTTTCTACTTGAAGTAACAAAACAAGGATCTAACAAAAGGGTACAATTTCCAGCCAAAACAATCACGGGTTGAGCGATTAATTTTTTGTGGCTTTTCAATTACTCGAGGCACCAAATCAAAAAGTGAAAAAAAAAAAAAAATACTTAAGGCACAATCCTGTGACTTTTCAACCTATCAATCCATGTGATAAACGAATTCTTAGAATTCCTGAAACCCAAGAACCCGTGCTCCTTACTCTTGTTCATGCTAACAAAATTACCAGCACCAATATTCAGCACCACATCTGCATATGACCAAACAGCAACCTCATTCAATTTTGTTGGCTGCAGCTGATTCTCTCTCACAATCTCCTCCCACACACTTTCTTTACCTTTCATAACTTCCTCTAATCTCACCCTCTCACAACCCATTTCTTCCCCAAACCCATAATTCTCAACCTCAAACTGCTCAGCCAACACTTTCCATAAATGCTTCCACTTAAAAAAATCTCCATTGGTGCAATTGAAAGCTTCGTTTCTTGCATTAGGATCCACTGCCGCCCAAATTTCCTGCTCCGCAACCAACTCTGCGTCCGAAAATTCTTGGAAACCTTCCCAAGTATCTCTGGTCCCATGAAATACTAGAGGAGCACCTTCGTGTTTACAAATAGCTGCGTACACGCAGAGAGTGGCTATAATATTCATCAAACTATAAGGTGAAAACCCAAATATTGCGGAAGGCCGGTGTATGGACCAAGTTAAGCCCTCTCTTTTGTCAACTTCTTCAAACAATATATCTTCCTGATTATAGTAAAAAAGTGGTACGTTTAGTCTTGGCAAATCCTCAGTAAAAGGCGGATCGTGAGACGGTATCTTGCCAATACACTCGAATGGCCCTACGTAATGTTTGCCTCCCGTTTGGAGACAGATGTGGCGGAGATTAGGCGCATTCGGGATTACAGAACGGAGCACGTTACGCAACATGGCGCCATTGATCTGGCAATTCTCGGCTTCAGTGGGACGGCTGGCCCACGTCACATAGAAGATGTGGGTGACGTCAGTGAATTTTGAGAGCTTGGCTCGCGTATCGTCTGGGTCGGAAACGTCGCATTGGATGTAATCAACAGGGTACTTGGGGTTCCAGTAAGGCCTGGGGCGTCGCGCCACCCCGTAGACCTTCCACGGGCCACCGGGGGTATCTGATCGGGGCAATATCTCAGCTAGGCTGTTGCCTACAATTCCTGTCACCCCTACTACAAGTCCCACGTTCTGGTTGTCTTGCGGTCGCGCATCTTCTTCCAATGTCTTCTGTAGCATAACTTGAAACCAACATTTAACTCGCCAGTACACCTAAATTACTCTAGAATTCAAATTTGTAACTAATTAAACATTATAAAATATAGAAAATAATTCCAAAAGCAAAATTATGTCGACAATCAAATCAAAATCAATACCTCTAATTCGATGCCTAAAGTCTCAGCCATGGGTCGCATGATAGAGTGAACCAGCTTGATAATTGTTGTACCTCTCTTTACAGGCTTGCATATCCTCTCCAGTAACTACTCTTTTGCTCAAGTCAATGTGACCTTTTAGCTTGTCACACCAACCACGACAGCACGATGCGGCTGACTTTAATGATGCTAAGAATACGACTCTATAAGATCTCCAACAAAAGGATAAATCCTTTTGAATTTGTTGTGCTTGAGAAGGCGGGCATTTAGGGTTAGACTTTGACGAAATCGAACGAAAAAACTACAAAAATTGAGAAATAGAGAGTGTGTTTTGACCTAGAGCTTCGATCTTGAAATCAACTGTTTTGCTTCTGGTTCGATCTATCATTAAGAGGCTAGAGAGGTTGAGCTGCTTGTGCTTGATCTGTTTTTGCTTTTGGCTTTGGCCTTTGTTTTGTCTTGCTATTTTGTTTTGTCGAGATACAGGGTCGAGAAAGAGAGGGACACGATTTTGTGAAGAGAGAAGATGAAGAGTTAACAATTTATGTCCAAAACGACATCGTTAAGAATAAATGAAAAAATAAATTTAAAATAAAATAAAATATAAAATCTTAGTATGAGTGAAGGTTTATGATCCTATAATACCAATGACCGTTGATTCTGGTATGTTAAAATTGTTAAAAACTACTCGAGTCATCAAATACTGATTTTTTTTATTTAATATTAAATCTAATATTAATAAATAGAGAAAGTATACAATACATTAGAGATAATGCAACTAATCAATGCATGTATGATATGTATAATAAAATTTAATGTAACTACTATTTACATAATGATCTTTCATAATATATACACAAATGTCACACTATTATTTATTTGTTATATAACTAATATAATAACTTAATGTATTGGAGAATTTCTTCAACAAATGTCATTTTTCTTCTACCAGTAATATATATTTAATATTAATATGTTCGTTCAATTCTATAAGGTTGCCCTTTATAGTAACTTTAATTACGGTGACTGATTCAAATTCAGAAGATGTTTCCATTAGATATGCTTTTTACTGCATTGCACAAATCGACGAAGACCCGTGTTGGGCTTACACATAGTTTCGATTGGGCTGGACTATATCTGAACAGAATGCAGCCTATATGGCATAAATCAAACCCGGCTCCCGCCTGTTTGTAGACCGGTTTGCACTATATTTATTTGACGACGAAGATGATGATGATGATAATAATTTAAAAATATTTGTTTATATTTTTCAAATATTGCATTGGTCAGCGTATCTTTGCTCGCTCCTCAACTAAACTATTCTTACAATTGATCGTTTGCATGCGGTCGTTAAACTCATTTCATAGCAAATTTAGTACCATTTCAATCTTCCTCTTTCGAGTTATATAGAGGTACAAGAATCTCCCGCAACAATTTTTAGTTTACAATAGATCTAGCATCAAAGTTTTAAAATCAACATAAATAGTTTATTCTTCCCCAAGAATGATTGAGAATAGCTTGGTCTTTTAGATTTTCTATTAAATGAAAGTGTTGACCACTTTGACCAAATAAAATTATAATTTTATCCTTTAATTATAACGAATAATTAATGCAAAATGACATAAATGTCCATAAAGTCTATTTTAATTTTCTTTTCTTACCATTTTCTTTCCCTCTTCCCTTTCTAATAAATGCTGTCCGGTTAAAAAAATTCGAAAGACTTCATTTTTAATGGATTATATATTTTTACAGTCAGTCTTTTCTTTTTTTGTCTAGTGAATCTTTTAGTTCGAAAGAGAGTACTTTCGATGCATGATCCATTTAAAGAAGTTTTGGACTACTAGGATTAGACATAGATTAAACATTGGGTTGTTATAACTTGAAGGTATGTGATTCAAAAATATATAATGGAGTTATACGAGCGCTTTCTTGAAGGAAATTTTCCGTTGAAGTTAGATAATGTGAATATGTGATCAATAATGAAAGATCTAATATCATAAGGTGTGGTGAAATGTGGTTCCGGCTAGAGGCCAAGCTTCGTACTGTCATTGTCAGTCATTTTGCTTTCCCGCAGTTTTCAAGCCCGGTGCCAACTCAAATAAATAAGTAGGCCAGTGTCGGTGACCATTGCAATAAAATCGCCCTATGTTTTAAGCCTAAAATCAAATATGTCTCTTCACTTTTATCATTTGCTTAAGGCACACCAGTCAGTCAGTTTTGGGACAAAAAGAGTCCTTCAATTTGTATTTTCATGGAAATGATCAAAACATTTGATATTAAGGTATTGTAACTTTGATGCTATAGCTACAGTAAAAAAATTATAACTATGAATTAAAAATTAACAATTTCTAGTAAATATGACCATTAAATAATAATTTTGATAAAAATAATAAATATATTACAGTTTATTCATCAGATTAAATTAACTTAATTTCTAAATCACAGCAACTAGTATATACTAAATATTTGTATCTTTTAAGCTTTAACTACCTAACCTCAATATCAAATAAGGCCTTAGACCCCGTTTGGAATTACTTTTGGGAGTTCTCAAAAGTAATTTTGAAAAACTAAATGTCAATTTTGGTGTTTGACAAAATTTTTTAAAAATTACTTTAACAAAATCACCCCATCCTATGGCAGGTTTTGAAAAACAAGGATGCAGTGTGATTTCAGTATCAAATTTTAAAAATCAATTTTATATTTAATATAATTCCATATATATCTTCAAATATATTATAAAAATCTAAAATTATCCTTATTAATTAGGAAATAAAATTATTAATTTTAAAGCAATTATTATCACCAATTATATTACGATAACCAAATAAAAAAATAAAATTAATAATTTCAAATATTTATTTTAGTTATCAATTATTATATATACACAATAAAAAATATTTTTTCATACATGTTTATAAATGCGTAAATAATTTTTATTCAACATTGTGTCCAATTGATTTATTTATATTCTTACAGCAGTTTAATAGTAAAATTTACTAAACACATACGACTACTTTTAAAATTCGCAGTAATTTTGAAAGTAAATTTTATCAAATATTTAATTGATTCTCTTCACAGCTAATTATTTCTACAGCACTGCTAACAGTAATTATTTTAAAAACAATAACACTACTAAACTGGTTTTTAATTTGTTTCGCTTCTTAAAAGGTCTAATACGGAGACAATTGACGTATTTATATGACAATAATTGACATGATTCTAGAAGGCAAGACATCAATTTTTTTGGTTATCAAATGGTGTAAAAAGTCAAATGAACACAACATGCATTTGTAGTCTATTGACATATCAAAATTTTCCTCAAATTGTAAATCTCAGCCATTTGTACAAGTGATTGTGAAACTTGACATATGAATAAATGAAGACTTCTTTTTTTTCTCCTAAATTTTAGGAAATAGTTAAATTAAGATGTTCATATGAATGAATGGAAGATTTTTTTTTTCTCATCTCATTAATTCATGTGAATATTCATGACTTTTATTTGAATGACCTATTTTTTTCTCAATAAATCTGCCATCATGAAAAAAGTTTTGGCTCTTGTGTAAAATTTGAAAATCATAGAAAAAATATATCAATAAAATAATTACACATAATTTATGCTCATCAATTACTAGGAAGAGTAAATACTCAGTTAATCCCTACATTTTGACATATGTAACTTTTCAGCCATATTATTTTTTGACAAAAAGAGTCCTTTGATTTGTAATTTTTAGCTAGTTATACAAATTTTGCAAGTTTCTAAATCTCACCTCCACTAGGCAAACTTACACAAAATAAAAAGAGAGACGTCACATTTAATTTAGAAGTTGTTTCTCGTTTAGGCCCTATTTGATATTGAAATGCTATAGCATAGTAAGAAAAAAGAAAAAAAATGCAACTATTAAATAAAAGTTGATAATGTATAATAAAATAATTATTAAATAATAGTTTGACAAAAATAATAAAGACACTATAAGTTTTGTCATACAAGTGTGGGATCAAATCAACTTAATTTTTAAACCGCAATAGCTAGTGTTTACTAAACACTTCGGTACTGTAACTTTTAAGTTACAGCTCCCAACCTTAATATCAAAGAAGGGTTTAAATCGTTTCACTTATTGAGGTGTGAAATTATTGAGACATTTGACTTGTTTATAAGGTAATAATAGACATGACTCTAGAAGCTAAAACATCAATTGTTTTCCTTTATTAATTATCAGATAGTGTAAAACATCAAACGGAAACAGCTAAATATGTGATCCTTTTATTGTGAATATATCAAAATTTTCCTCAAATTACCAATCCTGCCATTTACAAATAAGAACTTAGTACAAGTGAATGTGAAAGTTGATATGCGAATAAATGAATAATTCTTTTTATTTTAATTTCAAGAAATAGCGAACTTGTTCATATGAATGAATTGAAGTTTTTTTTTTTGGGGTTTTCTCATCTCATTAATTCGTGTGAACATTCATGAGGGTTAATTGAATGAACAAATTTTTATTTTCTCAATAAATCTGCTATCATAAAAAAAAGTTTTGGCTCCTGTGTAAAATTTGAAAATCGTAGTAAAAAGTATATCAATAAAATAATTCTACATAATTTATACTCACCAATTAATCAGGAAAATATATTAAACATAACTTTGATGGAATCAACAAGGTGAGATAGAAAGAAGAAAACTTCAATTTTGTTAGGTTTTCATGAATGTCTCACCATGTTAGGAAATCAATCGTGTGTGTGTGTGTATAAAATGATGAGATTGAGAAAAAAGAAATTAAGGTTTATGGTATGGATGTGATAAATGGGTTTGTTTAATTAATATTAACATTTCCCTTCGATTGTATAAGGTTTTCCTTCATAGTAACTTCAATTTTGGTAGGAACAAATTGTTATTAAAAAATTTATGTTCAAAGTTGTTTCTAGAGTGAAAATTTTATAACCTTATAATTTTGTGTGTTATGGCTCCTCAAGTGTGTTGTATGACAAGTGAGGATTCAAATTCAAATAAATATTTCCATTGGATGTGTTTTTCCACAGTAGGTGGGACTATATTGCACAAATGGATGGAGGGTGCAGACCCATATTCGGCTTACATATAATTTTTATTGGGCTGGATTATATCCAAACATGATGCGAACGACACAACATAAATCAAACGCGGCTCCTCCTTAGGGATGGCAATAGGCATCGCCTGCAGAGGGTTTGCCATTACCAAATCCAAACCCACACAAAATTTAAATTACTAAACCCACCCGCAGCGGATTTTGACAATTACCAAACCCACAATGGTACCCGACCGATTTTTTGCGGTTTCCGTATTTAAAATCACAAATGTTTAATATATAAATTTATAATAATAACCTCAAATTCCATATAACATACTCAATTTTATATTTAAACAATGTAAATGAAAAATTAAAATTTCAACATCAATCCAACACAAATTCTCAAATTTAAGTATAAATTACACAAATCCATTTAAAAAACACAAACTAGTATCTAAAAATAATAATTACATTTCATATTATCATTTAAAATAAGCTTCAAGAGAAGATATTAATTTCATTCATCACCATAAGCACCAATCCAACACGATGCCTACAATAATAATTAAGATTAATATTTTCAAATACTAATTCGAAGAAAAAAATTATAATTATAAAATAAGTCATGTATTAAGTTAAAGAAATATAATACATACAAAATTATAATAGATATATAATAATTCATAAATTACATTATTTTCTTTATACTTTTTTTAGATTAAAATTTTTAGATTATTTTCTTTATACACATTATTTTCTTTATACATTTTTAGATTAAAATTAAATTAAAAATATTTAGAAAAAATATTGCGGGTTTGGTGGATATCCATGCGGGTATCCACCGGGTATAAGATAAATACTAAACCCACCTGCATTCATGTGCGGGTTTTAGTTTATAATACTAAACCAACCCGCAACGGATAAAATTACCCATAACAGGCGGGTTTTGGCGGGCAGATTTGGGCGGATTTGCGGGTTTGCGGGTATAATTGCCATCCCTACTCCCCCTTGAGGTTTATTAGCTTTGCATTATATTTAGTTTATATAATAATAACAATTTAAACGCATTTATCAATTTTTTTAATATTGAAATAAACTTTATTTTAATTTTCTTTTCTTACCCTTTTCTTTCTCTCTCCTCTCTCTAAGTCTCTCCGGTTGAAAAATTTTGGATTATTCAATTTCAATCAGTTATATTTTCCCAATCAACTTTTTCTTTTTCTTTTCTTTTTCTGGTCCTATGAATCGGTTAGTTCAAAAGAAAGTGGTTTGGAAGAGGAACCACTTAGAAAGCTTTGGTCTTGGATTAGGCTTCAATTGAAAATTGGTTTTAGTTATAACTTGAAGGCATGTAATCAGAAATGTATTATGAATGTTTTTTCTCTAGCTAGGTCGACAATTTAGCTGAGTATATTTATTGAACTCATCAACAATAACAATAACACAGCAATTTTTTTTTCCTACGTGAAATGAAACTTTTCATTGATTAACAAACAAAAGTTACATTTCTTCAGCAGAACAATCACAGCTTGAACTAGTAATTGAAAATGTTGGTAAATCGTGACTTTTCAATAGCTAAGGCACCATATCCCAAAAAAAATAATAATTATAAGGAAATTACTTAAGTCACAGTCCTGTGACTTATTTTTTTTAATTTTAACTCATTAACAATAACAAAGTAGCAAATTTTATTTTCCACCTAAAATGAAACTTTTTGTTGATTGGAAAGCAAAGAACAAAGAAAAGCTGTATTTCTTGCAGCCAAACAATCACAGCTTGAACTATCAATAAAACGGTTAGGTAAGGCACCAAAATCAAAAAAGAAAATTACTTAAGGCACAATCCTGTGACTTTTTAGCCTACCAACCCAAGTAACGAAGGAATTCTTAGAATTCCTGAAACCCAAGAACCCGTGCTCCTTACTCTTGTTCATGCTAACTGAATAACCGGCACCAACATTCATCACCGTATCTGCATATGACCAAACAGCGACCTCATTCAATTTTGTTGGCTGCAACTGATTCTCTCTCACAATCTTCCTCCCACACATTTTCTTTACCCTTCATAATTTCCCCCAATCCCACCCTCTCACTATCCTTTCCATCTCCAAACCCATAATTCTCAATCTCAAACTGCTCAGCCAACACTTTCCATAAATGCGTCCACTTAAAAACATCTCCATTGGTGCAATCGAAAGCTTCGTTTCTTGCATTAGGATCCACTGCCGCCCAAATTTGCTGCTCCGCAATCAAATCTGCATCCGAATATTCTGAGAAGCCTTCCCAAGTTTCTTTCGTCCCAGGAAATAGTAAAGGAAAACCTTCATGTTTGCAAATAGCAGCGTACACGCAGAGAGTGCCTACAATATTCATCAAACTATAAGTTAAAATCCCAAATATTCCGAAAGGTCGATGTATGGACCAAGTCAAGCCTTCTCTTTTTTCAACTTCTTCAAACAATATGTCTTCTTGAGTATAGTTTATTACGGAAGTTTCCGTGCGGGGACCAGGCTTAAACCTAAAATCAAATACGTCTCTCAATTTTTAAATTGCTTATGGCACAGTAGTCCTATAACTTTTCAGCTTTCAATATCAATTTTGGAAAAAAAAAGAGGGATTTAAATTTAGTGTCGAGTTGCTATTTTTACTAATCTTTTAGAAGCATATGGTTGATAGTTATTGGATACAAATATAAAACTAATTGAATCTTAACTATAAATTGTTATATATGTACATGTGGTAGAAGATTATGAATAGCTAAGCACAGATAAGCTTAGTATTAAATCCAAATTCCATAAACAGTCCTTTAATTACTTGGAGTTTCTAATCTCATCCTCTCCTGGCAAACTTTATTAAAAAAAAAAACAAAAGAGAGACATCCCATTTAATTTAGAAGTTGTTTCTCATTTAAGGCCTATTTGATATTGAGATGCAGTAACTTTTAATTTACAGCAACGACAAAAAGAAAAAAGCTATAATTATGAAATAATTTTAAAAAAATAAAGAGACTATTAATCGACTAGTACTTACTAAGTATTTTACTGTTGTGGGTTTTAAGCCATTGATGTCTAACCTTAATACAATATAGGAACTTAATTTATTTCGCTTCTTTGAGGGTTTGATGAAGAGATATTTGACATGTTTATAAGACAATAATTGACAAGACTCTAAAAGCCAAAACATCAAATTTTTTCGTTATCAGATGGTGTAACACATAAAATGAACACAATACACATATATGGTTGGTGGAAATATCAAAATTATACTCAAATTGAAAATCTCAGCCATTTGCACGCGAACTTGGACAATTGATTGTGAAACTTGATATACGAATAAATGACCTTTTTTTTTTAATTTCAGGAAATGGCTAAAGTTGTTCACAAGAATGAATGGAAGATTTTTTTTTCTTTCTCATCTTATTAATCCATCTTAACAACAAATTTTATTTCCTCTATAAATCTGCCATCATGAAAAAAAAAATTGGCTGTTGTGTAAAATTTGAAAATCATAGAAAAAGTATATCAATAAAACAGTTTACGTAATTTATACTCACCAATTAATTAGGAAAATATAGTAGGTATAACTTTCACAGTGTCAACAAGTTGAGATAGAAAGAAAAAAAAAGGTGTCTAAAGCTTCAATTTTATTAGGCTTTGATGAATGTCTCACTATGTCCGGATATTAACTGAGACAACAATAATAAAACGATGAGATTGAGAGACGTGAAATTAAGGTTCATGGTATGTGATAAATGGGTATGTTGAATTAGTATTAACATTTTCGATTAATTGTATAAAGTTGACTTCAGTTATGGGCAATATATATATATTTTTATTGATAAGGGAAACGAGCCTAGCAAAAGTAGCTAAAGACACTTAACAGTAAGAGGGAACGCAGTCCCTGAGCTATCGCTACGCAGCCAGAATTCAACACCAGGAGGGGGAGACAGAAGACTATGGAGCCCAAGAGGTAACGAGAGAGCAAAAGTAGCAAGAAAATCAGCTGCAAAGTTTGCCTCACGTTAGATATGGTGCACAGAAACCTACCAATTTTGAGCGAGAAGAGCCTTGATACCAAGGGCGGAACTATGTGGGTGCCCGGGGTGGCCCGGGAAACCCCAACAAATTCAAAAAAAAAAAAATTTACATACTTCAAAATTTTAAAATTATAAATAATTAAAAAAGAAAACACACGGGCCACCCATGTTTTTTTACTTTTATTTCTTCTTTATAATTTGAAGCAAATAAAGAAAACTTTTTTGACTTTTAACAACTACTCTCCTGGCCTTACGAATTAGTCGCTTGCTAAAATTTGAACTTGTGACATATTTCGGCCTCCAAAAGCTGAATCACACATAAGCTATCAGCCTCAACAATCATCGATCTGATACCCCCGTTCCATGCCATGAGGAGACCCTGATAAAGGCCCCACAGCTCAGCAATTGTGATTGAACACAGCCCAATGTTCGTTCAAAATCCTTCAACACATTCTCCACAATTGTTTCTGATTAAGCCACCAGCAGAAGCCAAATCTGAGGCCTTACAAGCTCCATCCGTGTTCAACTTGAAGAAAGGCCACACAGGAGGCACCAAGCCAAAGTAAATCTCTACTCTCGTGTGCTTGTCCGTTATGGCAATTTAAGAATACATATTGTTATTAAAAAGTAGTGCTCTTATATTAGTGTTAAAAATTGTACGTTTATTAAGGGGTAAAAATGTTATTTTGTTCATATAATATAATTTATATTTGTAAATATGTAACATATTATGAATTTCTAATGATTTTTCTAAAAATTTGATTTTGTATATTTTTTGTGTGTTTATTAGGTAAAAACAATAATTTCACGCAATTTGAGACTCCAAACAAATGTATGGATGTCAAATTTGGATTCTGGAAGCCTGAGAAATGAGGTTATTGTCGAGGAGGATCCGTGACTTTTGTTGTAAATTTATAAGCTATTATCACGGTAAATGTGGTAATTATGAAATTATAAGCTTTTACTATGTTAGGTGTAGTGATTGTTAATGGCATGTGTTGGATGTGCTTGAGTAGTTTAAGTTAGGTTTATGTTTTATTAGTGGAACAAATATAAGGTTAAGATGTAATTAGCTTTATTTATTTTTGTGGTGTGGATTAATCATGTATTAGTATAAATAGAGAGGGGGAGGGAGGGGGGGGGAGGGGGAACACACCTCTTCACACCTCTCCTTCTCTTCTTTCCCCTCAAATTCTTCTTCTCATCTCTCTTTGTAATATATATTTTCAATAAATAAAATTAGTTTTATTTTCAATTTTCAAATACTTTTTTCTAATTATGTTTTTTTTAATTTTAATAGTTCCTTTTATTTCAAATATGTTTAGCTAAATACTAATAGTTAGGGGAAGGTGAAACTCTTAGAAAAACAAATATGATTTAAAAAAATTCTATTTTTAATTATAGAAATTAAATTATTTTCCATCTAATTTTATTCATATTTTATATTTTGAAATTTTGATTTATTGTAGACAAACATGGAGTTTGGCGCAATGAATTATTAATATCTTAGTATAAAGTATGGTAAAATTATATTTTGACTTATTGTAGACAAATTAAATTTTGGCACACTAAATACTTAGTCCATAATAAAATTATTGGCAAAATAATTGTAATTTATACAATTAATCATTTAGGCAATAAACTAAAAATAAAAAGAATTTATTAAATTGTATTTGTTACTAAGAATTGATCCATAACCTAACTAATTTAATTTTATAGTTTTGAACAAATTAAATTGCACATGTTTAAATTATATTTTTATTTTTTAAAATAAAGAAATTAATCTTTTCTTTGTGGATCGACCTCAGATTTACCGAGCTATAGTATAACTAGACACTCTTATACTTGGGAGTAAATTAAACACTTTTAAGCCGTGTCACTCAGGTTAGTTTTTGCTTGCGACTATTTAAACCCACTAATTTCTTCTCTATAACTATTTTAAAAAATAACTTTATCATTAAAGTTTTAAAATTTAAAAATCTCAAAATTACCCCTCACCAATTACTTTCTTTCTCTACTTTGCAATTACATGCTCTCCCATTATTCTCATATATACTCTACAAACAAACACTCAATTTCACTTTCTTTTGAATTTTGTTTTAACCTTTCTTAGTATATTATGACCTATATTTCATGCTTTTCGTATATAAGGAATTTTTTTCCTTAATATTCATTAGCTTTTGTGATTAGTAAAAATTAATTTCTTGATATTCATTAATTTTCATGGCTAATAAAAAATTTTTGATATTCATTTTTAAATAATGGATTTTGTTCTTCTTAGTTAGTAATAATAATTATTTATAGGTAAAAGAATATATCTGAATGGATTGATGAGAATTTGTAAAATTAAGAAGAGAAAGAGAAGAGAGGATTAATTAAGTAATTTTTTAAAAATTATTTAGATAATAAAATTCTTAATTAAAATGAGGGTTTAGAGAGGAAATCGGTAAGTTCATATAGCTCTTCCTTAGTTTTTAGAGTGCAAATTTTAATACCCTTATAGTTTTGTGCATTATGGCTCCCCAAGTATGTTGTATTACAAGAAGTAAGTGATCCAAATTCAAATTGATATTTGTCTTTCTACATTTGGGTGGGGTTGTACTGCATATTCAATGCAAAGGGCTCACTCATGTTTGGCTTACGTATAACTCCTAATGAGCTACATTCTATCTAAAGCTAATGTTGAGGAATTTTAATTCCACCCAAGATCTTGAAAACAAAAATATCAATCAAATAATTAATAAAACATACAGATGAAGAAAAAAACCAATCAAACAATACAAAAATTTATGTAAAAAACTCTTGTACCAAAGAAAATCATGCAGCTAAGGACAACGAGGGAAAAATTTATTACGTGGAAAATTATTGCAATTACTTGAGTATTTTCCTCAAACCCCAAATCCTAATAACACTAATTCTCTCAATAGTTCTATTATTTCTCTTACATTAGAAATTGTCTACTTGCTTATTTTTATGTGAACAAGCAAACCAAACATCCTCATATACAGTGATTATTTCTTATAAGAGAAGTTTTTATTTCTTTATATAAATTATATTCCTCTTTGAATAAGTTATGTCCCAAACGAGGAATTTCTTATTCCTCAACTATGAATTCTCCAAAATAAGAAAATAACCTAGAAAACCCTTATATTGGAAAAAGGAGACATCTTTCCTAACAATCTCCACCTTAACAAGTTTTTTGATTAAGTGAAAAAAAAGGGTAATCCACAGTGTATCCACATAAGCATGTTGTCTCCATCTTCTTGCTCCACCAAAATCACATTCATATAGGGCTTATGAAAATCACTCTATCATGGGTAAAATCTTGTCACGGCTATAATTCTCCACATTGAAAATCATCATACTCCACTTTATATAGGGTACACATATTCAACACATGTTGATCACTTTGCTGAAAATTCTACTCTCATGTTTGGTTTCCTTAAGAGTCCTCAACCATTAACATAAATGTCAAACTATACCTGGTGTGCAAATTTATGGACCTGCTAGCAGTAACACATACTCTTTCATGATACGCCAAAAAGGATAAATCAGTCTCTCGTGAAGAAAAGAGACATGTCACTAGATGAGATTATCAGTATTTCCATCTATTAATTTAAAGCTACCTGCCAAACCTGCCTCACATCACAATCTTTATTAAGATGCCTTGATTGTCTACACACCTCTATGAGTTTTCATCAGTGGGAACATGGTTTACATCGTCTTTACTTTCATTGTGCAACATAGATTGGATAAACATATATCTTTGACTTCAATTTGTCCCAAGCCAAAACTTTTTCTCCCATCAAACTTTTCTATTTTACCTTCACAAGTTTTGAAAACCTCTTTACTGATATATTTGCTACATTGCAACCTTAACTTTAATACCACTTGTTACAAAATTTTAATTCCATCCAAAATCTTGTAAGTAAAAATATCAAACAAATAATAAATAGCAAATACAGATGAAGAATAAAACTAATTATACAACATAAGAGTTTTACATGAAAACTCCAATACCGAAGAAAAACCATGCTGTAAAAAAAAGACAGAAAAATTTATTATGTGAAAAATTATTACAACCACTCTGGCATTTTTCTCACAGCCAAAACTCCAATAACACTAAATCTCTCAATAGACCTACCGTTTCTCTCACATTCAAAATTGTCTATATGTTGATTTTTATATAACAAGTGAACCCAATCTCCTTATATATATATATATATATATATATATATATATATATATATATATATAGTGGCGCCTCCACTAACAGCTTAAGCTTTTGGTGTGATGGTAAGCGCCTTATAAATTTATTTTGTTTGTTTAAAGTCTGTGTTATTTTTCCTTTTTAATTGTTCCTGAATCCACTATCGTCTTAGATCCTTTTCCTATTGGTATCAGAGCCAAGGGGAAGATAGTGTAATATAGTTGTAAAGAAACTGTGTTGTCTGATTTCCAAAATTGTTTTCTTTGTGTGTTGAATTTTTACTGGTAGTAAGTCCCGCTTTAGGACAGGGATCCGTTTAGGGCAGTAAAACCATACCTGTAGACATCCACATAGGAATCGATTAAAGATTTTTAACAACATGGACTCTTTACTTAATAGAACATCATCTTTCTCTAGCTCTTCTTCCGAGAAGACTAGCGTATCAAAGAACATAGTAAATTCAGAAGAATTTATTATTGAAGATTTTAATAAAGCAATTGATAATTGGGATTTACCGAAAGTTTCTAAAGATAAAATTTATAAAATGAAAAAACTTGATTTTTTAAAAACTGATTGTGTAATAAAGACAGAAGAAAGAGATATCACCCTTTCAAAGCCATTTGAAACAATTCATCTATTTACTGAAAAATCATTAAAAAAGCTAAAAGAAAAGAATTTTAATTATATCCACATAGGATTAATCCAAGTAGGCATAAAACCCTTAACTAAAGAAGGATTAAATACTTGATTCTTCTTTGTCCTCAGGGATGGGAGGTTCATCTCCTTTGATGATTCCTTACTCAGTAGTATTGAATCTAGTCTCTGTAAAGGACCAATTTCTTTTGACTGTTATCCAAACATAACGGTTTCATTAAAGGACAAAAATATTTTGAAAAGCATGATTCTACAGATCAAAACTCATAACTATCACAGGTTAGAAGGATCTGTTCCAGTTGCATTAATTTTCAAAATATCTTACAAAGCCATGATCTCAGCGTTTAATACGCAACATAAATTCCAGTCAAAAAGAGATGAGACTCTTCTCTTGCAGACTGACCTTTCCAAAGCAAACACTGTTATTCCAAAACCCATTCAATGGAAAGATGTCAACCTTCCCGATGAATGGATTCTTGAAGGAGCCACTGCTCCGACAATACCAAAACATCTTGAGCCTAATACAGAGTTACAAAATGTGACTCAGTATTCAGATGGTAAAGTTAAACTTTCATTCAGGAGATCTACATCTTCTAGATTCTCTGATAAAGACTCTAATGCTAGTGTTTCCTCACTAGAAAGAAAATTTACAAAAGTCCCTTCAGTAATAAATCTTCCTTTCCAACCTATAAAGAGTCAGCCTAGGTTTTCCACTTCAGATATACCTAGTTCTTCCATACATTCTGTTGACTATACCACTAGTGTACCTCACCCAATTTACACTAGTCACCAACAGGAACAAAGACAGGAAGAGAAGGAACCTTCTCCTCCAACTTCTCCCACATTTTCTGCAGTTACAGAAAACGTAATAAATGTCCTTGAAAAAGAATTTGAATTAGATAAAACCCTTTTGCATAAAGATTTTTACTCAGATAATAATAAAGAAAAAAGACTTTGGTTTTTCAAACATTTCCTAAACCAAAGAAGAAAAATACAAGAAGATTATTATGAATTCGTAAATCTACATAAAGTCCATATTTTATTTTTTGATTGGTTTGAAATGTATGCTTTTAAAAAAAACAACATTTCTTATCCCTTTAAAGATACAAACCCTATTACTGTTAGAAAGAAAATTCCTGAATGGAACCTTTTCGACAGTAGTAAAACCATAGAGTCTGAACATCCACCTCTTAGGAGTATATCCATTGACCATGGTGAACCACCTATTAGGATTAAAGCCTCACCTTACAAAATTCATAAAGACCCAGAAACGGATTTAGATAGCATTATCCAACAGAATAATTTCTGTAATGCCAACCTAAACACGATAGGAAAACAAGCTTGATTGATTAGGATAGAAGACCAAATCCAGAAGTCAACCATAACTGTTTCTCCTGTTTTATCAAAGCATATTCCAACAAAATCGGATTCTGATAAAAAGCTTAAAGAACCTATTTTCAAACCTTTTCAGGTTTCGAAACATAGTCAGAAGCTTGTTCAAGAATCAAAGTCAGATTTTGCTAAAGCTATTAAAGAACAACTTGATAGAATAGAAGCATCCTCTCCTACCCAATTTTCTAAAGATGCATCCTCTTCTACTCCTATTTCCAAAGTCCAGATTGCACCCGATAGTGCTCAATCAAGCAGGATTGCAGTACTAGATCAGGATCAATCCTCTATAGCCTCTTCAGATATAGACGCCTTTAAAGAAGAACCTATTTCAAAGGTCAATAAAATTCATTGGGAATTAGCACTCCCAACCACTAAAAGTCCACCAGATCTAACCATAGATAATAGACCAAGTGCATTAAATCAATCCCGATATAATGCATCTTCCGTCTATGAGTGGAATTTAGATGGAATGTCTGAATATAACATTTTAGGATTATTACAACAAATGACCATGGCAGCCAATGCTTATAAAACCCAATCAGGAACTTCTGACAAAGCCATTGCAGAAATCCTTATTGCCGGTTTTACAGGTCAACTTAAAGGTTGGTGGGATCATCTTCTTACCAATCAACAGCAATTAGATATTTTAAACTCCATTCAAACAGATGAGGATGGAATCCCCATTCTGGATGAATTCAATAGTCCAATTCAAGACACATTACATCACACGAGCTTGGCCTTGATGGGAGCTAAGGGTTCAAACCGTGCACACGTGGTCTGGGGATGGTGCTTATAAGATTAAAGTAGCGCCTCCACTAACAGCTTAAGCTTTTGGTGTGATGGTAAGCGCCTTATGGTATCGAGCGGAGTCGCGGGTTCGAGTCCTTGGTAAGGTCAGACGCGCCGCAAGATTTCCAAAGAAAAAGATCGCAGTGCGTGGGCCCAGTGCGTGGGTCCCACCGGCTGGGTGGTCCCCGTTAACCCGGTTTGGGGGGGGAAGGGAGCTAAGGGTTCAAACCGTGCACACGTGGTCTGGGGATGGTGCTTATAAGATTAAAGTAGCGCCTCCACTAACAGCTTAAGCTTTTGGTGTGATGGTAAGCGCCTTATGTTACAGAATCAGAGTCAACTAACTCGTCAATCTGTAAGGATTCATTATCTCCTGACATGGAAGATTCAGAATCAGAAGACTCTATCATTAATGAGGCTATTTTTGAAAATGTTTCTTCATCAAGGCCAAGCTCGTGGAGTTTTTTATTCATTCTACAGAACTTTCTTCGTGTGGCTTTTTTTTATATGCGCTTACCATCACACCAAAAGCTTTAAGTTGTTAGTGGAGGCGCTACTTTAATCTTATAAGCACCATCTCCAGACCACGTGTGCACGATTTGAACCCTTAGCTCCCTTCCCCCCCCAAACCGGTTAACTGGGACCTTAGCTGGTGGGACCCACGCACTGGGCCCACAAGACTGGCCGATCTTTTTTTTGGAAATCGCAGCGCCCTGGACCTTACCAAGGACTCGAACCCGCGACCTGGCTCTGATACCATAAGGCGCTTACCATCACACCAAAAGCTTAAGCTGTTAGTGGAGGCGCTACTTTAATCTTATAAGCACCATCCCCAGACCACGTGTGCACGGTTTGAACCCTTAGCTCCCCATTAAATCAATCCCGATATAATGCATCTTCCGTCTATGAGTGGAATTTAGATGGAATGTCTGAATATAACATTTTAGGATTATTACAACAAATGACCATGGCAGCCAATGCTTATAAAACCCAATCAGGAACTTCTGACAAAGCCATTGCAGAAATCCTTATTGCCGGTTTTACAGGTCAACTTAAAGGTTGGTGGGATCATCTTCTTACCAATCAACAGCAATTAGATATTTTAAACTCCATTCAAACAGATGAGGATGGAATCCCCATTCTGGATGAATTCAATAGTCCAATTCAAGATGCGATTTTACCTTGATTTTGACTATATCCCTTCATTTCATAAGGTGACCACTCTCACCTCAGAGATAAAAATGCTGAGCTTCTACATAACCTAAGATGTAGAAAACTTAGTGAATTCCAAAGCTACAAAACTACATTCTTTACCAGACTTTTCCTTAGGGATGATGCAAATCATATAACTTGGAAGGAGAAATTCCTTGCAGGTTTACCAACCCTATTAGGAGAAAAAGTTAGAAATTCCATTAAAGCCTTATATGACAACCGTATTCCTTATGATGAGCTCACCTATGGTGAACTTGTCAGTTTTGTCAATAAAGAAGGTTTAAAGATATGTCAAGACTTAAAGTTACAGAAACGACTTAAATGGGAGCTTAGAAAGTCTAAGCAAGAATTAGGTAGTTTCTGTAAACAGTTCAACTATGACCCCTTTAAAACTTCTACTTCCAAAGATTGTAATGGTAAGTGTTCTACGAAACCTTACAAGAAACATTACAAGTCTAAAGGCCATAGAAAATCTTTCCAAAAGTTTAGAGAACCCTTCTATAGAAAGCCTTCGAAGCCTTATAAAAAACAATTCTCTAAAAAGAAAGATTTCAAACCCAAACAAAAAGCCCATTTCAATTACAAAGAAGCCACATGTTTTAAATGTGGAATGAAAGGCCACACGGCAAAGTTCTGTAGAATGAATAAAAAACTCCACGAGCTTGGCCTTGATGAAGAAACATTTTCAAAAATAGCCTCATTAATGATAGAGTCTTCTGATTCTGAATCTTCCATGTCAGGAGATAATGAATCCTTACAGATTGACGAGTTAGTTGACTCTGATTCTGTAACTAATTCCAGTAATGATTCTGACTCAAGCCAATCGGAATCTTACTTAAAGAAAATCAATGTTTTAACTAAAGATCAAGAAACTTTTCTTGAATTGGTTAAACACATTTCTGATCCTACTTTACAAAAAGAATATCTTGATAAACTCTTAAAAACTTTAGAGATAGGAGATAAAGCAGAAACATCAAAAATTCCAATAATAAAGAAAAACACTTATGATTTGACTCAAATTTTGGATAAAAAGAAAACGAAAAAGAAAACAGTTCCTAACATTCAAGACCTTCAAAAAGAGATTAAAGAAATTAAACTCGAAATTAAAGAATTAAAAGAAAAACAAAAGAATGATTCAGAAACTATTCAACTTCTATTGCAAAAACAATTAGAAGACAATTCTGATAAAGAATCAGATTCAGATGGTGGAAAAGAAATTGATTTACAACTTGAAAACATTGAATCAGTACCCAATGATTTTCTTTTTGTTTTAAATCAAATTACCACAAGAAAATATTTAATAAAAATTACCTTAGTCTTTTCCAAAGAACTTGAAATTGATACCATTGCCTTATTTGACACTGGTGCCGATTTAAATTGTATTAAAGAAATTTTTGTTCCAGATAAATATAAAGAAAGAACAAAAGAAAAGCACGCCAATAATTCAAAATTGAACATCCATTCTAAAGTAGAAGCATCTGTTATTAACAGTGGTTTCGAATTTAAAACTACTTTTTTCCTAACAAATGACATTCATCATGTTGTTATATTGGGAACACCTTTTATAAATCTTATAACTCCTTATACTGTGAATTATAATGGTATATCTTTTAAAGCAGGAAAAACCAAATTAAAATTTCCTTTTATAGAAAAGCCTAAAACAAGAAACTTAAATATTATAAAGGCCAATTCTGTTCATCAGAACCAAATAAATGTCTTGCTTAAATCAAAACAGGCTAACCTAACCTGTTTACAAAAAGATCTAAACCTACAAAGAATAGGAAATCAATTAAAAAATGATTTTATACAAAGAAAAATTTCTGAATTTAAAGCCCTAATTGAAAAAGAAATATGTGCTGATCTACCAACTGCTTTTTGGAACAGAAAACAACATTTGGTTGATTTGCCATACGAAAATTCTTTTGATGAAAAACAAATACCCACAAAAGCCCGTCCTATTCAAATGAATATGGAATTAGAGAAACATTGCAAAGAAGAAATCAAAGAATTAGAATCTAAAGGTCTAATTACCAAATCAAGATCAGTTTTAGAGCTCTCTCCCTCTCTTCTTCTTCTTCTCTCCCTTCTCTCTATTCTCTCCTCTCTCTCTCTGGGAATCTGGAATCACAAAAACATTAACGGAATACTATCCCAAGATCTTTGATCAAGGAAGTATCTCGTTAAGAGTTTTAAGATTAATTTCCCATTTCTTCTTTTAAAATCTCAAGATCTAAAGCAAATAATGTAAGCAGCTGATCTTTTAAAGATTTGTAATTTATTCAAAGCCTGTAATAAATTTTATTTCCGCAATTTAATTTCTGCACTTTAAATTTTCCGCAATTTAATTTAAAGCAATTTAAATTTTCCGCAATTTAATTTAAAGCAATTTAAATTTCTGCACTTTATTTTTTCGCATTTTAATTTAAAGCATTCTGCAGACTGGTTCTTATCAGATTGCCATAAAAATTCTACATTCCTCAGAAGCAAAGAGACCGGATCTCTGTCTTCTGTTGTACTTCTCTTCTCCCCCTCCAATCAGAATACTATTTCTGGGATCCAGATCTAGTATTATCTTTGAGCCTTTGTTGTAAAGAAGATTGCAAAAATTAAAATTTTGTTTAAAGGTATATAGGCGGGAATCCCTCGACGTAAGTTCCAGAGATGATCCCGAATGGGCATTAGTCTGGTCCGCACAGGGGGTAAACAAGCCACGTACCATTAAACGACTTTAAAATCAAATAGACTTAGTTTAAAGACTGAGATAGACTTAGGTTAAAACTTGATTTAAAATTTGGTTTATTAAAGATCCTTAATAATTGGATAATCTACATTCGGTTAAATTTATTTTGTTTGTTTAAAGTCTGTGTTATTTTTCCTTTTTAATTGTTCCTGAATCCACTATCGTCTTAGATCCTTTTCCTATTGGTATCAGAGCCAAGGGGAAGATAGTGTAATATAGTTGTAAAGAAACTGTGTTGTCTGATTTCCAAAATTGTTTTCTTTGTGTGTGTTGAATTTTTACTGGTAGTAAGTCCCGCTTTAGGACAGGGATCCGTTTAGGGCAGTAAAACCATACCTGTAGACATCCACATAGGAATCGATTAAAGATTTCTAACAACATGGACTCTTTACTTAATAGAAAGTGTTTGCTTTGGAAAGGTCAGTCTGCAAGAGAAGAGTCTCCACTAACAGCTTAAGCTTTTGGTGTGATGGTAAGCGCCTTATAAATTTATTTTGTTTGTTTAAAGTCTGTGTTATTTTTCCTTTTTAATTGTTCCTGAATCCACTATCGTCTTAGATCCTTTTCCTATTGGTATCAGAGCCAATTCAAAATGGGGATTCCATCCTTAGGTTATGTAGAAGCTCAGCATTTTTATCTCTGAGGTGAGAGGGGTCACCTATGAAATGAAGGGATATAGTCAAAATCAAGGTAGCAACTGCATCTTGAATTGGACTATTGAATTCATCCAGAATGGGGATAGGCGTCTGGACCTTACCAAGGACTCGAACCCGCGACCTGGCTCTGATACCATAAGGCGCTTACCATCACACCAAAAGCTTAAGCTGTTAGTGGAGGCGCTACTAGGTAAACAATTCCTTTTTAATTTTACAAAGAGCATTGGAATGAATAAACATGTTTTGCAGCTTTGCAATCAATTCTAAGCAAAAATTTTTGATTTAACAAGTCACTTTGAAATTTAGATATGCATAAGACAATAGATAAAATTTCTTTTTTAATAGTAGAATAATTTTTCTGACATTCATTCCAATGTGCAGAAACATATTGTACTACTTGTTCTTTATTATTATGAATGACATTTATAATCCTTTTTCTGATTTTTGTATTGTTTATAAATAGGGGTGATAGTTCCTTTTGAAATATAATGGCCAAGAAATCGGATTTTAGTTTGAAATAAGGAAATTTTTGAACTAGAGATAGCTAGGCCTGCTTTCCTAGTTGCAAAATAAAAAGTCTTTAGATGTTTAAAATGTTGATCTATTGATTGTGAAAAATCAATACGTCATCAATATAAACAATACAAAAATCAGAAAAAGGATTATAAATGTCATTCATAATTCTTTGACTTTGAAATATTCTTCTTCAGTCTTTGCACCTGCAAGAAGAGATTGGGCTCTGGATTTTTGGGTAAGAAAGGTTCCTTGGGCTTTAATGTCTTCGATGGTTGGGGCAAGGAAACCTTTGGCAGAAAGCCAATCATGAATTGTCTGGGAGGTTAATTTTGACTGTTCATCAAATTTTGACCACCATTTGACTTTGAATGTTCTTTGTAAAATTAATTGGGTATCCTGAGTGTGGTAACGGAGATTCCACATCCATACCCATGGTAGGAAGAAGTTTGTACAGAAACAGAGGAAAGGAGAGAACCTTCTTTCTGATTCTGTGGGTTTGTAATGGGCTTTGAAAAGATTTAGACACTCGGTGGCATTCTGGGTGAGGATTTCAGGAGATGGGCCAAAATAGTTCCACCACTGTTGAAACCAGTTTGGAAGGCTTTGAACGGTTATTTTTGAATTGAAGAAAAATAACCATGAGTGGGATTTTTTAGGGTTTTGTAGGAAAAAGGTGTTAAACCACGCTTGTTGATAATCCCAGTATGAGAAAGTCAAACAATGTGGTAGACGCATTTGAATCTTTGTGGTAAAGGTTTTTTGTTTATGGAGTTGGTCACCCCATTGTTTTGGGCTTAGGACTTTGAGAATGGTTGCCGTTGAATAGGCGGGCTCTGTATGGGAATCACTGAGGAAGAAGTGTTTGAATTTAACTGACTCAGTGGACTCTAGAATGCTTTGGTAATAGGACTGGGGTTTTGTTAAATCCCAAGGTTTAAAAAACCAGCCTATTGGAAAAATCTTTGAAAAAGCTTGAAATGGATCAGAATTATAAAATCCATCCTCCATAGATAAAATGTTTTGGAAATGGGTTTTATTAAACCAATCCGAAGTTTTCTTTGAAAGCTTTGTTTGTGAAAGTACAATCTGGGAAGATGTGCTTTCACCAGAAACAATTACATTTTGAGAAGAAGGTTTTGTAATTTCTTGGCTCAAACTTTGAAAAGGGATTTCTTTAAGAGATCTTTTAGGTATTTCTTCAGAAATAGAATTTTCTTCTTTAGGAGAAATTTTGCTTTGAGAAAAACTTTGTAGGGCGAGCATGAGCTCAGGGGATTTGGACATGGATTTTATCCACTCATTTACCTGTTCCTGCGAGGCAATGGCTTTAGATTTTGCTTCTTCATCCTCGACTGTGTCAATCCAGGATTTGATGGGCATGGCTGATGAGAGTAATTTTTCTTTAGGAGGGGAAGAGGCTTTGGATGGTGTTTGGGATACAGGGTCCTTGAGAATCTCTTTCCCTTTGTCTTTGGTCTTTTTTGGCGGCATTTATCTGTTTTGAAGAAACTCTCTGGTTAGAAAATCAGGGAGAGAATTTGTATCACCTTTAATAAACTCAATGTCAAAATCAAAAACACTCAAAATAGCTTGCCATCGTGCAAAAATCTGTTTTGATGCAATGTTTTGAACATCCTTTTCTAAAACATGTTTTGCAGCTTTGCAATCAATTCTAAGCAAAAATTTTTGATTTAACAAGTCACTTTGAAATTTACTATGTTCTTTGATACGCTAGTCTTCTCGGAAGAAGAGCTAGAGAAAGATGATGTTCTATTAAGTAAAGAGTCCATGTTGTTAAAAATCTTTAATCGATTCCTATGTGGATGTCTACAGGTATGGTTTTACTGCCCTAAACGGATCCCTGTCCTAAAGCGGGACTTACTACCAGTAAAAATTCAACACACACAAAGAAAACAATTTTGGAAATCAGACAACACAGTTTCTTTACAACTATATTACACTATCTTCCCCTTGGCTCTGATACCAATAGGAAAAGGGAGCTAAGACGATAGTGGATTCAGGAACAATTAAAAAGGAAAAATAACACAGACTTTAAACAAACAAAATAAATTTAACCGAATGTAGATTATCCAATTATTAAGGATCTTTAATAAACCAAATTTTAAATCAAGTTTTAACCTAAGTCTATCTCAGTCTTTAAACTAAGTCTATTTGATTTTAAAGTCGTTTAATGGTACGTGGCTTGTTTACCCCCAGTGCGGACCAGACTAATGCCCATTCGGGATCATCTCTGGAACTTACGTCGAGGGATTCCCGCCTATATACCTTTAAACAAAATTTTAATTTTTGCAATCTTCTTTACAACAAAGGCTCAAAGATAATACTAGATCTGGATCCCAGAAATAGTATTCTGATTGGAGGGGGAGAAGAGAAGTACAACAGAAGACAGAGATCCGGTCTCTTTGCTTCTGAGGAATGTAGAATTTTTATGGCAGATCTGATAAGAACCAGTCTGCAGAATGCTTTAAATTAAAATGCGAAAAAATAAAGTGCAGAAATTTAAATTGCTTTAAATTAAATTGCGGAAAATTTAAATTGCTTTAAATTAAATTGCGGAAAATTTAAAGTGCAGGAATTTAAATTGCGGAAATAAAATTTATTACAGGCTTTGAATAAATTACAAATCTTTAAAAGATCAGCTGCTTACATTATTTGCTTTAGATCTTGAGATTTTAAAAGAAGAAATGGGAAATTAATCTTAAAACTCTTAACGAGATACTTCCTTGATCAAAGATCTTGGGATAGTATTCCGTTAATGTTTTTGTGATTCCAGATTCCCAGAGAGAGAGAGGAGAGAATAGAGAGAAGGGAGAGAAGAAGAAGAAGAGAGGGAGAGAGCTCTAAAACTGATCTTGATTTGGTAATTAGACCTTTAGATTCTAATTCTTTGATTTCTTCTTTGCAATGTTTCTCTAATTCCATATTCATTTGAATAGGACGGGCTTTTGTGGGTATTTGTTTTTCATCAAAAGAATTTTCGTATGGCAAATCAACCAAATGTTGTTTTCATTCCAAAAAGCAGTTGGTAGATCAGCACATATTTCTTTTTCAATTAGGGCTTTAAATTCAGAAATTTTTCTTTGTATAAAATCATTTTTTAATTGATTTCCTATTCTTTGTAGGTTTAGATCTTTTTGTAAACAGGTTAGGTTGCTTTGTTTTGATTTAAGCAAGACATTTATTTGGTTCTGATGAACAGAATTGGCCTTTATAATATTTAAGTTTCTTGTTTTAGGCTTTTCTATAAAAGGAAATTTTAATTTGGTTTTTCCTGCTTTAAAAGATATACCATTATAATTCACAGTATAAGGAGTTATAAGATTTATAAAAGGTGTTCCCAATATAACAACATGATGAATGTCATTTGTTAGGAAAAAAGTAGTTTTAAATTCGAAACCACTGTTAATAACAGATGCTTCTACTTTAGAATGGATGTTCAATTTTGAATTATTGGCGGCAGAAAGCTTTTCTTTTGTTCTTTCTTTATATTTATCTGGAACAAAAATTTCTTTAATACAATTTAAATCGGCACCAGTGTCAAATAAGGCAATGGTATCAATTTCAAGTTCTTTGGAAAAGACTAAGGTAATTTTTATTAAATATTTTCTTGTGGTAATTTGATTTAAAACAAAAAGAAAATCATTGGGTCGATTCAATGTTTTCAAGTTGTAAATCAATTTCTTTTCCACCATCGAATCGATTCTTTATCGCAATTGTCTTTAATTGTTTTTGCAATAGAAGTTGAATAGTTTGAATCATTCTTTTGTTTTTCTTTTAATTCTTTAATTTCGAGTTTAATTTCTTTAATCTCTTTTTGAAGGTCTTGAATGTTAGGAACTGTTTTCTTTTCGTTTTCTTTTTATCCAAAATTTGAGTCAAATCATAAGTGTTTTTCTTTATTATTGGAATTTTTGATGTTTTTCGCTTTATCTCCTATCTCTAAAGTTTTTAAGAGTTTATCAAGATATTCTTTTTGTAAGGTAGGATCAGAAATGTGTTTAACCAATTCAAGAAAAGTTTCTTGATCTTTAGTTAAAACATTGATTTTCTTTAAGTAAGATTCCGATTGGCTTGAGAGAATCATTATGGAATTAGTTCTGTAATCGAGTCAACTAACTCGTCAATCTGTAAGGATTCATTATCTCCTGACATGGAAGATTCAGAATCAGAAGACTCTATCATTAATGAGGCTATTTTTGAAAATGTTTCTTCATCAAGGCCAAGCTCGTGGAGTTTTTTATTCATTCTACGAACTTTGCGTGTGTGGTTTTCATTCCACATTTAAAACATGTGGCTTCTTTGTAATTGAAATGGGCTTTTTGTTTGGGTTTGAAATCTTTCTTTTTAGAGAATTGTTTTTTATAAGGCTTCGAAGGCTTTCTATAGAAGGGTTCTCTAAACTTTTGGAAAGATTTTCTATGGCCTTTAGACTTGTAATGTTTCTTGTAAGGTTTCGTAGAACACTTACCATTACAATCTTTGAAAGTAGAAGTTTTAAAGGGGTCATAGTTGAACTGTTTACAGAAACTACCTAATTCTTGCTTAGACTTTCTAAGCTCCCATTTAAGTCGTTTCTGTAACTTTAAGTCTTGACATATCTTTAAACCTTCTTTATTGACAAAACTGACAAGTTCACCATAGGTGAGCTCATCATAAGGAATACGGTTGTCATATAAGGCTTTAATGGAATTTCTAACTTTTTCTCCTAATAGGGTTGGTAAACCTGCAAGGAATTTCTCCTTCCAAGTTATATGATTTGCATCATCCCTAAGGAAAAGTCTGGTAAAGAATGTAGTTTTGTAGCTTTGGAATTCACTAAGTTTTCTACATCTTAGGTTATGTAGAAGCTCAGCATTTTTATCTCTGAGGTGAGAGGGGTCACCTATGAAATGAAGGGATATAGTCAAAATCAAGGTAGCAACTGCATCTTGAATTGGACTATTGAATTCATCCAGAATGGGGATTCCATCCTCATCTGTTTGAATGGAGTTTAAAATATCTAATTGCTGTTGATTGGTAAGAAGATGATCCCACCAACATTTAAGTTGACCTGTAAAACCGGCAATAAGGATTTCTGCAATGGCTTTGTCAGAAGTTCCTGATTGGGTTTTATAAGCATTGGCTGCCATGGTCATTTGTTGTAATAATCCTAAAATGTTATATTCAGACATTCCATCTAAATTCCACTCATAGACGGAAGATGCATTATATCGGGATTGATTTAATGCACTTGGTCTATTATCTATGGTTAGATCTGGTGGACTTTTAGTGGTTGGGAGTGTTAATTCCCAATGAATTTTATTGACCTTTGAAATAGGTTCTTCTTTAAAGGCGTCTATATCTGAAGAGGCTATAGAGGATTGATCCTGATCTAGTACTGCAATCCTGCTTGATTGAGCACTATCGGGTGCAATCTGGACTTTGGAAATAGGAGTAGAAGAGGATGCATCTTTAGAAAATTGGGTAGGAGAGGATGCTTCTATTCTATCAAGTTGTTCTTTAATAGCTTTAGCAAAATCTGACTTTGATTCTTGAACAAGCTTCTGACTATGTTTCGAAACCTGAAAAGGTTTGAAAATAGGTTCTTTAAGCTTTTTATCAGAATCCGATTTTGTTGGAATATGCTTTGATAAAACAGGAGAAACAGTTATGGTTGACTTCTGGATTTGGTCTTCTATCCTAATCAACTGTTTTCCTATCGTGTTTAGGTTGGCATTACAGAAATTATTCTGTTGGATAATGCTATCTAAATCCGTTTCTGGGTCTTTATGAATTTTGTAAGGTGAGGCTTTAATCCTAATAGGTGGTTCACCATGGTCAATGGATATACTCCTAAGAGGTGGATGTTCAGACTCTATGGTTTTTTACTCTTTGTCGAAAAGGTTCCATTCAGGAATTTTCTTTCTAACAGTAATAGGGTTTGTATCTTTAAAGGGATAAGAAATGTTGTTTTTTTTAAAAGCATACATTTCAAACCAATCAAAAAATAAAATATGGACTTTATGTAGATTTACGAATTCATAATAATCTTCTTGTATTTTTCTTCTTTGGTTTAGGAAATGTTTGAAAAACCAAAGTCTTTTTTCTTTATTATTATCTGAGTAAAAATCTTTATGCAAAAGGGTTTTATCTAATTCAAATTCTTTTTCAAGGACATTTATTACGTTTTCTGTAACTGCAGAAAATGTGGGAGAAGTTGGAGGAGAAGGTTCCTTCTCTTCCTGTCTTTGTTCCTGTTGGTGACTAGTGTAAATTGGGTGAGGTACACTAGTGGTATAGTCAACAGAATGTATGGAAGAACTAGGTATATCTGAAGTGGAAAACCTAGGCTGACTCTTTATAGGTTGGAAAGGAAGATTTATTACTGAAGGGACTTTTGTAAATTTTCTTTCTAGTGAGGAAACACTAGCATTAGAGTCTTTATCAGAGAATCTAGAAGATGTAGATCTCCTGAATGAAAGTTTAACTTTACCATCTGAATACTGAGTCACATTTTGTAACTCTGTATTAGGCTCAAGATGTTTTGGTATTGTCGGAGAGCGGTGGCTCTTCAAGAATCCATTCATCGGGAAGGTTGACATCTTTCCATTGAATGGGTTTTGGAATAATGTGTTTGCTTTGGAAAGGTCAGTCTGCAAGAGAAGAGTCTCATCTCTTTTTGACTGGAATTTATGTTGCGTATTAAACGCTGAGATCATGGCTTTGTAAGATATCTTGAAAATTAATGCAACCGAATGCAGATCCTTCTAACCTGTGATAGTTATGAGTTTTGATCTGTAGAATCATGCTTTTCAAAATATTTTTGTCCTTTAATGAAACCGTTATGTTTGGATAATGATCAAAAGAAATTGGTCCTTTACAGAGACTAGATTCAATACTACCGAGTAAGGAATCATCAAAGGAGATGAACCTCCCATCCCGAGGACAAAGAAGAATGAAGTATTTAATCCTTCTTTAGTTAAGGGTTTTATGCCTACTTGGATTAATCCTATGTGGATATAATTAAAATTTTTTTCTTTTAGCTTTTTTAATGATTTTTCAGTAAATAGATGAATTGTTTCAAATGGCTTTGAAAGGGTGATATCTCTTTCTTCTGTCTTTATTACACAATCAGTTTTTAAAAAATCAAGTTTTTTCATTTTATAAATTTTATCTTTAGAAACTTTCGGTAAATCCCAATTATCAATTGCTTTATTAAAATCTTCAATAATAAATTCTTCTGAATTTACTATGTTCTTTGATACGCTAGTCTTCTCGGAAGAAGAGCTAGAGAAAGATGATGTTCTATTAAGTAAAGAGTCCATGTTGTTAAAAATCTTTAATCGATTCCTATGTGGATGTCTACAGGTATGGTTTTCTTTCGCCTAAACGGATCCTCGTCCTAAAGCGGGACTTACTACCAGTAAAAATTCAACACACACAAAGAAAACAATTTTGGAAATCAGACAACACAGTTTCTTTACAACTATATTACACTATCTTCCCCTTGGCTCTGATACCAATAGGAAAAGGGAGCTAAGACGATAGTGGATTCAGGAACAATTAAAAAGGAAAAATAACACAGACTTTAAACAAACAAAATAAATTTAACCGAATGTAGATTATCCAATTATTAAGGATCTTTAATAAACCAAATTTTAAATCAAGTTTTAACCTAAGTCTATCTCAGTCTTTAAACTAAGTCTATTTGATTTTAAAGTCGTTTAATGGTACGTGGCTTGTTTACCCCCAGTGCGGACCAGACTAATGCCCATTCGGGATCATCTCTGGAACTTACGTCGAGGATTCCCGCTTTATATACCTTTAAACAAAATTTTAATTTTTGCAATCTTCTTTACAACAAAGGCTCAAAGATAATACTAGATCTGGATCCCAGAAATAGTATTCTGATTGGAGGGGGAGAAGAGAAGTACAACAGAAGACAGAGATCCGGTCTCTTTGCTTCTGAGGAATGTAGAATTTTTATGGCAGATCTGATAAGAACCACCGAGAATGCTTTAAATTAAAATGCGAAAAAATAAAGTGCAGAAATTTAAATTGCTTTAAATTAAATTGCGGAAAATTTAAATTGCTTTAAATTAAATTGCGGAAAATTTAAAGTGCAGAAATTAAATTGCGGAAATAAAATTTATTACAGGCTTTGAATAAATTACAAATCTTTAAAAGATCAGCTGCTTACATTATTTGCTTTAGATCTTGAGATTTTAAAAGAAGAAATGGGAAATTAATCTTAAAACTCTTAACGAGATACTTCCTTGATCAAAGATCTTGGGATAGTATTCCGTTAATGTTTTTGTGATTCCGCATTCCCGAGAGAGAGAGAGAGAGAATAGAGAGAAGGGAGAAGAAGAAGAAGAAGAGAGAGGGAGAGAGCTCTAAAATCGATCTTGATTTGGTAATTAGACCTTTAGATTCTAATTCTTTGATTTCTTCTTTGCAATGTTTCTCTAATTCCATATTCATTTGAATAGGACGGGCTTTTGTGGGTATTTGTTTTTCATCAAAAGAATTTTCGTATGGCAAATCAACCAAATGTTGTTTTGTTCCAAAAAGCAGTTGGTAGATCAAAGACATATTTCTTTTTCAATTAGGGCTTTAAATTCAGAAATTTTTCTTTGTATAAAATCATTTTTTAATTGATTTCCTATTCTTTGTAGGTTTAGATCTTTTTGTAAACAGGTTAGGTTAGCCTGTTTTGATTTAAGCAAGACATTTATTTGGTTCTGATGAACAGAATTGGCCTTTATAATATTTAAGTTTCTTGTTTTAGGCTTTTCTATAAAAGGAAATTTTAATTTGGTTTTTCCGCTTTTAAAAGATATACCATTATAATTCACAGTATAAGGAGTTATAAGATTTATAAAAGGTGTTCCCAATATAACAACATGATGAATGTCATTTGTTAGGAAAAAAGTAGTTTTAAATTCGAAACCACTGTTAATAACAGATGCTTCTACTTTAGAATGGATGTTCAATTTTGAATTATTGGCGTGAAACTTTTCTTTTGTTCTTTCTTTATATTTATCTGGAACAAAAATTTCTTTAATACAATTTAAATCGGCACCAGTGTCAAATAAGGCAATGGTATCAATTTCAAGTTCTTTGGAAAAGACTAAGGTAATTTTTATTAAATATTTTCTTGTGGTAATTTGATTTAAAACAAAAAGAAAATCATTGGGTACTGATTCAATGTTTCCAAGTTGTAAATCAATTTCTTTTTCACCATCTGAATCTGATTCTTTATCAGAATTGTCTTCTAATTGTTTTTGCAATAGAAGTTGAATAGTTTCTGAATCATTCTTTTGTTTTTCTTTTAATTCTTTAATTTCGAGTTTAATTTCTTTAATCTCTTTTTGAAGGTCTTGAATGTTAGGAACTGTTTTCTTTTTTGTTTTCTTTTTATCCAAAATTTGAGTCAAATCATAAGTGTTTTTCTTTATTATTGGAATTTTTGATGTTTCTGCTTTATCTCCTATCTCTAAAGTTTTTAAGAGTTTATCAAGATATTCTTTTTGTAAAGTAGGATCAGAAATGTGTTTAACCAATTCAAGAAAAGTTTCTTGATCTTTAGTTAAAACATTGATTTTCTTTAAGTAAGATTCCGATTGGCTTGAGTCAGAATCATTACTGGAATTAGTTACAGAATCAGAGTCAACTAACTCGTCAATCTGTAAGGATTCATTATCTCCTGACATGGAAGATTCAGAATCAGAAGACTCTATCATTAATGAGGCTATTTTTGAAAATGTTTCTTCATCAAGGCCAAGCTCGTGGAGTTTTTTATTCATTCTACAGAACTTTGCCGTGTGGCCTTTCATTCCACATTTAAAACATGTGGCTTCTTTGTAATTGAAATGGGCTTTTTGTTTGGGTTTGAAATCTTTCTTTTTAGAGAATTGCTTTTTATAAGGCTTCGAAGGCTTTCTATAGAAGGGTTCTCTAAACCTTTGGAAAGATTTTCTATGGCCTTTAGACTTGTAATGTTTCTTGTAAGGTTTCGTAGAACAATTACCATTACAATCTTTGGAAGTAGAAGTTTTAAAGGGGTCATAGTTGAATCATTTTACGTAAACTACCTAATTCTTGCTTAGACTTTCTAAGCTCCCATTTAAGTCGTTTCTGTAACTTTAAGTCTTGACATATCTTTAAACCTTCTTTATTGACAAAACTGACAAGTTCACCATAGGTGAGCTCATCATAAGGAATACGGTTGTCATATAAGGCTTTAATGGAATTTCTAACTTTTTCTCCTAATAGGGTTGGTAAACCTGCAAGGAATTTTTCCTTCCAAGTTATATGGTTTGCATCATCCCTAAGGAAAAGTCTGGTAAAGAATGTAGTTTTGTAGTTTTGGAATTCACTAAGTTTTCTACATCTTAGGTTATGTAGAAGCTCAGCATTTTTATCTCTGAGGTGAGAGGGGTCACCTATGAAATGAAGAGATATAGTCAAAATCAAGGTAGCGACTGCATCTTGAATTGGACTATTGAATTCATCTAGAATGGGGATTCCATCCTCATCTGTTTGAATGGAATTTAAAATATCTAATTGTTGTTGATTGGTAAGAAGATGATCCCACCAACCTTTAAGTTGACCAGTAAAAACCGTGATAAGGATTTTCGCAATGGCTTTGTCAGAAGTTCCTGATTGGGTTTTATAAGCATTGGCTGCCATGGTCATTTGTTGTAATAATCCTAAAATGTTATATTCAGACATTCCATCTAAATTCCACTCATAGACGGAAGATGCATTATATCGGGATTGATTTAATGCACTTGGTCTATTATCTATGGTTAGATCGGTGGACTTTTAGTGGTTGGGAGTGTTAATTCCCAATGAATTTTATTGACCTTTGAAATAGGTTCTTCTTTAAAGGCGTCTATATCTGAAGAGGCTATAGAGGATTGATCCTGATCTAGAACTGCAATCCTGCTTGATTGAGCACTATCGGGTGCAACTGGACTTTGGAAATAGGAGTAGAAGAGGATGCATCTTTAGAAAATGGGTAGGAGAGGATGCTTCTATTCTATCAAGTTGTTCTTTAATAGCTTTAGCAAAAATCGACTTTGATTCTTGAACAAGCTTCGACTATGTTTCAAACCAAAAGGTTTGAAAATAGGTTCTTTAAGCTTTTTATCAGAATCCGATTTTGTTGGAATATGCTTTGATAAAACAGGAGAAACAGTTATGGTTGACTTCTGGATTTGGTCTTCTATCCTAATCAACTGTTTTCCTATCGTGTTTAGATTGGCATTACAGAAATTATTCTGTTGGATAATGCTATCTAAACCGCTTTAGGTCTTTATGAATTTTGTAAGGTGAGGCTTTAATCCTAATAGGTGGTTCACCATGGTCAATGGATATACTCCTAAGAGGTGGATGTTCAGACTCTATGGTTTTACTACTGTCGAAAAGGTTCCATTCAGGAATTTTCTTTCTAACAGTAATAGGGTTTGTATCTTTAAAGGGATAAGAAATGTTGTTTTTTTTAAAAGCATACATTTCAAACCAATCAAAAAATAAAATATGGACTTTATGTAGATTTACGAATTCATAATAATCTTCTTGTATTTTTCTTCTTTGGTTTAGGAAATGTTTGAAAAACCAAAGTCTTTTTTCTTTATTATTATCTGAGTAAAAATCTTTATGCAAAAGGGTTTTATCTAATTCAAATTCTTTTTCAAGGACATTTATTACGTTTTCTGTAACTGCAGAAAATGTGGGAGAAGTTGGAGGAGAAGGTTCCTTCTCTTCCTGTCTTTGTTCTCATTGGTGACTAGTGTAAATTGGGTGAGGTACACTAGTGGTATAGTCAACAGAATGTATGGAAGAACTAGGTATATCAAGTGGAAAACCTAGGCTGACTCTTTATAGGTTGGAAAGGAAGATTTATTACTGAAGGGACTTTTGTAAATTTTCTTTCTAGTGAGGAAACACTAGCATTAGAGTCTTTATCAGAGAATCTAGAAGATGTAGATCTCCTGAATGAAAGTTTAACTTACCATTCGAATACCGAGTCACATTTTGTAACTCAGACAGCTCAAGATGTTTTGGTATTGTCGGAGCAGTGGCTCCTTCAAGAATCCATTCATCGGGAAGGTTGACATCTTTCCATTGAATGGGTTTTGGAATAACAGTGTTTGCTTTGGAAAGGTCAGTCAAAGAGAAGAGTCTCATCTCTTTTTGACTGGAATTTATGTTGCGTATTAAACGCTGAGATCATGGCTTTGTAAGATATCTTGAAAATTAATGCAACTGGAACAGATCCTTCTAACATGTGATAGTTATGAGTTTTGATCTGTAGAATCATGCTTTTCAAAATATTTTTGTCCTTTAATGAAACCGTTATGTTTGGATAACAGTCAAAAGAAATTGGTCCTTTACAGAGACTAGATTCAATACTACTGAGTAAGGAATCATCAAAGGAGATGAACCTCCCATCCCTGAGGACAGCAAGAATTGAAGTATTTAATCCTTCTTTAGTTAAGGGTTTTATGCCTACTTGGATTAATCCTATGTGGATATAATTAAAATTTTTTTCTTTTAGCTTTTTTAATGATTTTTCAGTAAATAGATGAATTGTTTCAAATGGCTTTGAAAGGGTGATATCTCTTTCTTCTGTCTTTATTACACAATCAGTTTTTAAAAAATCAAGTTTTTTCATTTTATAAATTTTATCTTTAGAAACTTTCGGTAAATCCCAATTATCAATTGCTTTATTAAAATCTTCAATAATAAATTTTTCAATTTACTATGTTCTTTGATACGCTAGTCTTTCGGAAGAAAGAGCTAGAGAAAGATGATGTTCTATTAAGTAAAGAGTCCATGTTGTTAAAAATCTTTAATCGATTCCTATGTGGATGTCTACAGGTATGGTTTCATCGCCTAAACGGATCCCCCTTGTCCTAAAGCGGGACTTACTACCAAGAAAATTCAACACACACAAAGAAAACAATTTTGGAAATCGACAACACAGCTGGCGGTTCTTTACAACTATATTACACTATCTTCCCCTTGGCTCTGATACCAATAGGAAAAGGATCTAAGACGATAGTGGATTCAGGAACAGCTTAAAGTCCAATTCAAGATGCAGTTGCTACCTTGATTTTGACTATATCACTATATATATATATATATAGTGATTATTTCTTGTAGGAAAAGTGTTCATTTTCCTTATACAAGTTGTATTCCTCTTCAAATAAGTTAAGTCTTAAAGGGAAAGTTACTTATTCCTTAAATAGGAGTCCTCCAAAATAAGAAAATAATATAGATAAGAAATTCTTATTAAAAAAAGAAACATATTACTTAACACCTATGCAGTGCTAAAGAATCAACCGCAACAATATTTTTGTTTACCTTATATCTACCATCAAACCTTCGGTAGGATTAAATATAAAGGTAAATTTTTCTGCACACGCATTAAAATCGACATAAACAATTTACTACTCTTCCCCAAGAATTATGAGAATAGGTTATGAACAATCTTTTAGAATTTCTAAATATTGACAGCTCTGAGTCAATAAAATTACAATTATACTCCCTAACCGGAATAATTATGAAAAGATGACATAAATGCCGAAAACTTTAGTTTAATTTCATTTCTCACCCATTTTCTTGCTCTCTCCTCTCTCTAAAGAATGCTCTCCAGTTATAAAATTATGGATGATTTCATTCTAATGGATTATATTTTCACGATTTATTTTTATCTCCCATTTTCCTTTTCATGCCCTTTGAATCAGTTAGTTACGACGGACGAACAAATTAAAGAAGCATTGGACTGGGATTAGGCTTCGAACGTCGAGTGGTCATAACTTGAAGGCATGTAATCAGAAATGTAAAATGAATGCTTTTAAGCTCGAAATTCAGTACAGTTTTTATTTAACTCATAACAATAACAAAGGCAGCAGTTTTTCTTTTTTCATTTTTAATCTTTTTTCCGCCAGAAACGACACTTTTCATTGATTGGAAAGCAAAGAACAAACGAAAGCTGCATTTCTTCCATCCAAACAATCTCAATTTGAACTATTAATTGGAAGTTTTAACTAAGGGACCAATTTAAAATAAATAAATAAAATTACTTAAGGCACAATCCTGTGACTTTTTACCCTACCAATCCAAGTGACGAAGGAATTCTTAGAATTCCTGAAACCCAAGAACCCGTGCTCCTTACACTTGTTCATGCTAACTAAGTAACCCGCACCAATATTCAACCCCATATCTGCATATGACCAAACAGCAACCTCATTCAATTTCGTTGGCTGAAGCTGATTCTCTCTCACAATCTCCTCCCACACACTTTCTTTACCTTCCATAATTTCCTCCAACCTCACCCTCGCACTACCCTTTTCATCTCCAAACCCATAATTCTCAATCTCAAACTGCTCAGCCAACACTTTCCATAAATGCTTCCACTTAAAAACATCTCCATTGGTGCAATTGAATGCTTCGTTTCTTGCATTAGGATCCACTGCCGCCCAAATTTGCTGCTCCGCAATCAAATCTGCATCCGAACATTCTGAGAAGCCTTCCCAAGTTTCTTTCGTCCCAGGAAATAGTAAAGGCAAACCTTCATGTTTGCAAATAGCAGCGTACACGCAGAGAGTGCCTACAATATTCATCAAACTATAAGGTGAAAACCCAAATATTCCGAAAGGTCGATGTATGGACCAAGTCAAGCCTTCTCTTTTTCAACTTCTTCAAACAATATGTCTTCTTGAGTATAGTAAAAAAGTGGTACGTTTAACCTCGGCAAATCCTCTGTAAAAGGAGGTTCGTGAGACGGTATCTTGCCAATACACTCGAATGGACCCAAGTAATGTTTACCTCCCGTTTGGAGACAGATGTGGCGGAGATTAGGCGCATAGGGGATTACAGAACGGAGCACGTTACGAAACATAGCGCCGTTGATCTGGCAATTCTCCGCTTCAGTGGGACGGCTGGCCCACGTCACATAGAAGATGTGGGTCACATCAGTGAGTTTTGAGAGCTTGACCTGGGTATCATTCGGGTCGGAAATGTCGCATTGGATGTAATCAATAGGGTGCTTGGCGTTCCAATTAGGCCTGGGGCGTCGGGCCAGCCCGTAGACCTTCCACGGGCCACCGGGGGTATCTGGTCGGGGCAAAATCTCAGCTAGGCTGTTGCCTACAATTCCTGTCACGCCTACCACAAGTCCCACGTTCTGGTATTCTTCAGGTCGCGCATCTTCTTCCAATTTGTTCTATACAGCGAAAATTAAACAAACATTATTTTAAATATCAGCATGTTACGTGTATGTATAAGATTTTCAAGTGAAGAGACTTAATTGGAGGGTTGAACTTTACCTTAGCAGCGCCAATACTACCTGCCCACCGCCAACTCATTTTTTTGTGAATCTGGAAAAGTGATGATAAGTTTGGAGACTGCTTATATATAAACAACTATACGAGGCCTTTCTAGAAGGTAAGTTTCCGTTGAAGTTAGATAATGTGAATATGTGATCAATATTGAAAGATCTAACATCATAATGTGTGGTGAAATGTGGTTCCGGCTAAAGGCCAAGCTTCCTACTGTCATTGTCCGTCGGTTTGCTTTCCCGCAAATTTTCAAGCTCGGTGCCAACCCAAATAAATAAGTAGGCCATTGCAATAAAATCTCCCTATCCTTATCACGTACGGAAGTTTCAGTATGTGGACCCTGAGTTTTAAACCTAAATTCAAATATATGTCTCTTCACTTTTATAATTTGCTTGAGGCACACAAGTCCTGTAACTTTTCAGCTTTCAATATCAGTTTTGGGACAAAAAAGTCCTTCAATTTGTATTTTCATAGAAATAATCAAAACATTTGATATTAAGGTACTGTAACTTTGAAGTTATAGCTATAATAATAAAAAAAAATTGTAACTATAAATTAAAAATTAATATTGTCTAGTAAATATGACTATTAAAAGATAATTTTGATAAAAATAATAAATATATTATAAGTTATTCGTCATACAAGTATGAGATCAAATTAAGTTAATTTCTAAATTAAAGCAACTAGTAGATACTAAATAGTTATAATTTTTAAGTTATAAGTGTCCAACCTCAATATTAAATAAGGCTTTAGAGCCCATTTGAAATTGCTTTTGGGAGTTCCTAAAAGTAATTTTGAAAAACTAAATGTCAATTTTGGTGTTTGGCAAATTTTTTTAAAAATTACTTTTAGCCAAATCACCTCATCTTATAGCAGATTTTAAAAAGTAGGTAAGGAGTATCTTTTCAAAATCGGATTTTGAAAATCAGTTTTATATTTAATACAATTCCATCTATATCTTCAAATATATTATAAAAATCTAAAATTATCCTTATTAATTAGAAAATAAAATCATTAATTTAAAGAGATTATTATTACCAATTATATTAAGATAACCAAATAAAAAACAAAATCAATAATTTAAAATATTTATTTTAGTTATCAATTGTTATATATACACAATAAAAAAATATTTTTCATACATGTTTATAAATGCGTAAATAAATTTTTTTCAACATTATGTCCAATTGATTTATTTATATTCTTACAACAGTTTAATAGTAAAATTTATTAAATACATACGATTACTTTTAAAATTCACAGCAATTTTAAAAATAAATTTTATCAAATATTTAACTGATTCACTTCACAGCTTCCAATTTGTTCAGGTCGCGCATCTTCTTCCAATTTGTTCTGTACAGCGAAAATTAAACAAACATTATTTTAAATATCAGCATGTTACATGTCCACTAACTTAACTACAGAGTTGATGTTTACCTTAGCAGCGCCAATTTGACCTGCCCACCACCAGCTCATCTTTTCGTGAATTTGAAAATTGATGATAGGGTTGGTTTCTGCTTCTAGTTTTATTTATAGAGAGGAGTTGCTTTCATGTCCGGAAACACGAGTTGACAACTGTATAAATAGACTTTCACAATATTTTGAAATAGTTTACATTTTTATAAACATCTAAGTCTGTTCACACATAAAGAGGAGACTGCCATTATATGAACAATTATAACAGTACTTTCTAGAAGGAAATTACGTATTCAACTGGAGCTAGATAATGTGAACCATCTTGAAAGATCTAATTCAGTAATGTGTGGTGAAATGAGGTTCCTGCTGAAGGCCAAACTTCGTACTATCATTGTCAGTCAATTTGCGTGCTCACAGTTCTTCAAGCTCGGTGCCAACTCAAATAAATTAGTAGGCCAGTGTCGGTGATCATTGCACTAAAATCACCATACGTTTATTACGGAAGTTTCCGTAGGGGGACCAAGTTTAAACCTAAAACCAATTACATGTCTCTTAATTTTTAAAATTGCTTATGGCACAGTAGTCCTATAACTTTTCAGCTTTCAATATCAATTTTGGAAAAAAAGAGGGATTTGAATTTAGTGTTGGAGTCAATATTTTTGCTAATCATATGATTGATAGTTATCAGATAATAATATAAAACTAATTGAATCTTAACTGTATATTATTATACATGCACATATGGTAGAATATTATGAATAGCTAAGCACAGATCAGCTCAGTATTAAATTCAAATGTCATTAAGAGTCCTTTAATTTGTAATTTGTAGCAAGTAATACAAATTACTTGGAGTTTCTAATCTCATCCTCTCCAGGCAAACTTTATTAAAAAATAAAATCAAATCAAAACAGAGACATCTCATTAAATTTAGAAGTTGTTTCTCATTTAGGACCTGTTTCATATTGAAATGCTGTAACTTTTAATTTACAACTGTGGCAAAAAAAAAAACTATAATTATGAAATAATTTTAAAAAATAAAGAGACTATTGATCGACTAGTACTTACTAAGTATTTTAGTGTTGTAGGTGTTAAGCCACCGATGCCCAACCTCAATACGAAATAGGACCTTAATTTATTTCGCTTCTTTGAGGGTTTGATATAGAGATATTTGACCTGTTTATAAGGCAATAATTGACGAGACCCTAAAAGCCAAAACATCAAATTTTGTCGTTATCAAATGGTGTAAAACATAAAATGAACACAACAAGCATTTGTGGTCCGCGGAAGTATCAAAATTATACTCAAATTGAAAATCTCAGCCATTTACACACGAAATTGGTACAATTGATTGTGAAACTTGATATACGAATAAATGACCAATTTTTATTTTTTTTATTTCAAGAAATGGCTAAAGTTGTTCACATAAATGAATAGAAGATTTTTTCTTTCTCATCTTATTAATCCATGTGAACCAAAAAAAAAAAATGGCTGTTGTGTAAAGTTTGAAAATCATAAAAAAAAGTAGTATATTAATAAAACAGTTTACGTAATTTATATATCAATGAAACAGTTTACGTAATTTATAGTCACCAATTAATTAGGAAAATATAGTATGTGTAACTTTCACGGAATCAACAAGTTGAGATAGAAAGAAGAAAAAGTGCCGAAAGCTTCAATTTTATTAGGCTTTGATGAATGTCTAACTCTGTTCGGATATTAACTGAGAAAACAATAATAAAACGATGAGATTGAGAGACGCAAAATTAAGGTTCATGGTATGGATGTGATAAATGGGTATGTTGAAATAATATTAACATTTTCAATTAATTGCATAAAGTTGACTTTAGTTATGGGCTATATATAAATGAGTAGTTATTTGGTACAAAATATAAAGTTTTCTTGGATTTTCCCGCACTTTAAAATCTTAGATTATAACATTTATATATATATATATATATATATATTAAAATTACTATATATATATTAAAGTCCATTGCCTATTAAAGTCAACCAATCTTAAAATTTTCCTGAAACCACTATCGACCTAGATCCCTTAATCTGCCTTTAATTTCGGTAAATCCCAATTAATAGGCAATGGAAAATGGAAAATAAAACAGACTTTAAACAAACAAAATAAATTTTACCGAGTGGAGGTACGTGGCGTTGTCCATCCAGATCGATGCAGAACTTAATCTGCCTTTGAGGTAATTTCGGAGCGTTAATCGACTTAAACATTTGCCCTTACCTCGCACGTTCTGGTTTCCAGCCTATATACCTTTCTTTAATTATTTTCAATCAATAATTTTATTAGGGCTTTGGCAATCTTTTTTATCACAAGGCTCAAACAATAATATTAGATCTGGATCCCAGAACTAATATTTAGATTGAATGGGGAGAGAAGAGAAGATACAACAGAAGACAGAGATCCGGTCTCTTTGCTTCTGAGGAACGTACAATTTTTATGAGCAGATCTGATATAGAAGATCAGATTGCCGAACATGCATAAGGCTTTAAAATAAATTGCATAAAATAAATTGTGGAAATTTAAAGTGCATAAACTTAAATTGCAGAAATTTAAATTGCTTTAAAGTAAATTACGGAAAATTAAAATTAATTACAGACTTTAATTGCTTTAAAAAATTTACAAATTAAATGCTTACATTTAATTGAAAGCTTTAGAGAGAAATTTCAGAAAAGGAAAATTAGAAAGACAGGTTTTTGAAGTTAATCCTTAGTCCGAAGACTATTAGATATCCTTCAAGTCTTTCTCCAGATTTCCTTGAGAGAGAGAGAGAGTTTTTTGAGAGAAGAGAGAGAGAGAAGTGAAGAGAGAGAGAAGGAAAGGAAAGAATGCCGAGTCTAAGTCTTCGGTCATCCTTATATACAAAATTTTGAAACTGTAGCTTTAAACTGTAGCGGGTTTGTAGATTTTAAACTGTTCACTGTAGCGGAGTTTTAAGTGCACAGTAAACTCTGGAAATTGGTGCTGTTGCTTTAGACGTCGTCTTTACTGTAGCCTTTTACGGAAGAAATAAAATACAAAATACAAAGTCGGGTGAAGAGACATGTGCGCTCTCACTTGTGTCCAGAGGACCACCCGAAATACAAACATAAAGAAATTAACTCTTTTTTTTTTTTTAAGTAAATAACTTATTTACATTGCTTTATAGGAGACAATAATCCGAAGCAGTCATCTTCATTGTCGTCACCAAGGGAGATGATCGGTTCAGATTCTTCATCATCAGTTGAGCTTTGAATAGATGGTTCGGACCGGGAGGCAAGAAGCTGCTCCATGACTTTGAAATACTCTTCTTCTGTTTTGGCACCTGCAAGAAGAGATTGGGCTTTGGATTTTTGGGTGAGGAAGGTTCCTTGGGCTCTAACATCTTTAATAGTTGGGGCAAGAAGACCTTTGGCAGAGAGCCAATTTTGGATTAGGTTTGTGGTCAATTTAGTCTGCTCATCAAATTTGTTCCACCATTTAACTTTAAAAGTTCTTTGAAGGATTAATTGGGAATCATGAGTGTGGTATCTGAGGTTCCACATCCATACCCAAGGTAGGAAGAAATTTGTACAAAAACAGAGAAAAGGGGGAAATCTTTTCTCAGACTCAGAAGGTTTGTAATGGGCTTTAAAAAGGTTTAAACATTGGATGGCATTTGGAGTTAGGATATCTGGTATTGGGCCAAAATAGTTCCACCACTGTTGGAACCAATTTGGAAGGCTTTGCACGGTTATTTTGGAATTAAAGAAAAATAACCATGAGTGAGATTTCTTTGGATTTTGGATAAAGAATGTGTTAAACCAGGCTTGTTGATAATCCCAATAAGAATAGGTCAAACAATGTGGCAGACACATTTGAAAATTGGCGGGGAATCTTTTTTGATTGTGGAGATGGTCATTCCACTGCTTTGGGCTCAAGACATTTAAAATAGTAGCAGTAGAATAAGCAGGTTCTTTATGGGTTTCATTGAGAAAGAAATGTTTAAATTTGACTGACTCAGTGGCTTCAAGAATGGATTCATAGAAGGCTTGAGGCTTTGTTAAATCCCATGGTTTAAAAAACCATCCAGGGGGAAAAAACTTTGAAATTGTTTGAAATGGGTCAGAATGGTAAAATCCACTTCCACAGTTAAAATGTTTTGGAAGTAGGTTTTATCAAACCAATCCGAGGTTTTCTTTGAAAGCTTTGATTGTGAAAGAACAATCTGGGAGGATGAACTTTCACCAGAAAGAACAACTTTTTGAGAAGAGGGTTTTGTAGTAATTTCTTTAGAAACAGGTTTTTCTTTTGGAGAAATTTGGCTTTGTGAAAAACTTTGTAGAGCGAGTAAAAATCGGGGAATTAGAAATGGATTTTACCCATTCATTTACCTGATCCTGAGAGGCAAGGGCTTTAACTCTTGATTCATCATCTTCAATTGTGTCGATCCAAGATCTGATCGGCATGGCTGATGATAATAATTTTTCTTTAGGGGGAGAAGAGGCTTTAGAAGGTGTCTGGGACACAGGGTCTTTGAGGATCCCTTTCCCTTTGTCTTTTGTCTTTTTGGGAGGCATTATCATTTTGGAGCTCTCTGGTTAGAAAATCAGGGAGTGAATTTGTATCACCTTTAATAAATTCAATATCAAAATCAAAAATACTCAAAATAGCTTGCCATCTAGCAAAAATTTGTTTTGAAGCAATATTTTGAACATCTTTTTCCAATACATGTTTTGCTGCTTTACAATCAATTCTAAGTAAAAATTTTTGATTTAGTAAATCACTTTGAAATTTTGAAATGCATAAAACAATGGATAAAATCTCTTTTTTAATAGTAGAATAGTTTTTCTGACATTCGTTCCAATGAGCAGAAACATATTGTACTACTTGTTCTTTATTGTTATCTACTTGCTTTAGTATGCCACCGTAACCTAAATCTGATGCATCGGTTTCAACAATTTTAGGTAATGTGGGATTAGCAAGAAATAGACATGGAATATCCTTAACTATGGTTTTTATTTGTTTTACAACTTTAGTATGATCTTCTGACCATGCAACAGGATTCTTCTTTAATCTATCATGCAATGGTTTTGTATTCGTTGATGTTAGGGCAGAAGTCAAGAACATAATTTAAACTTCCTAAAAATCTTTGCAATTGAGTTTTGTCAAGAATTTTATCAGGAAATTTATTCGTGAAAGCAAAGGATCTTTCAATTGGAGTGATAGTTCCCTTTGAGATGTAGTGGCCAAGAAATCGGATTTTAGTTTGGAATAGGGAAATTTTTGAACTAGAGATGGCTAGGCCTGCTCTTCTAGTTGCAAAATAAAAAGTCTTTAGATGTTTAAAATGTTGATCTATTGATTGGGAAAAAATCAATACATCATCTATATAAACAATACAAAAATCAGTAAAAGGATTATAGATGTCATTCATAATTCTTTGGAATTCTGAAGGTGCATTTTTCAAACCGAAGGGCATTACTGTCCATTCATATTGGCCGAATGGAACAGTGAAAGCAGTTTTGTAACGATCTTTAGGGTGGATTTGAATTTGCCAGAATCCTGACTTCATGTCAAATTTTGAAAATATGAATGCAGAATGAAGTTTTTGGAGTAAATCTTTTTTATTAAGTATGGGATACCTAATCCATTTTAATGCTTTATTGAGGGGTTTGTAATTTATTACTAGTCTTGGTGTTCCTCTTTCTATTTCAGAATTTTTATTGACATAGAAAGCGGCACAAGACCATGGGAATCTTGATTTAACAATAAGTCCCTTGTTCTCCAAATCTTTAATTTCTTCTTTACAATGTTTTTCTAATTCCATATTCATTTGAATAGGGCGAGCTTTAGTGGGTATTTGTTTTTCATCAAAAGAATTTTCATATGGCAAATCTACCAAATGTTGTTTTCTGTTCCAAAAAGCAGTTGGTAAATCAGCACATATTTCCTTTTCAATTAATGCTTTAAATTCAGAAATTTTTCTTTGTATAAAATCATTTTTTAATTGATTTTCTATTCTTTGTAGGTTTAAATCTTTTTGTAAACAGGTTAGATTAGCCTGTTTTGATTTTAGTAGGACATTTATTTGGTTTTGATGAACAGAATTTGCTTTTATAATATTTAAATTTCTTGTTTTAGGCTTTTCTATGAAAGGAAATTTTAATTTGGTTTTTCCTGCTTTAAAAGATATACCATTATAATTTACAGTATAGGGAGTTATAAGATTTATAAAAGGTGTTCCCAATATAACAACATGATGGATGTCATTTGTTAGGAAAAAAGTAGTTTTAAATTCGAAACCACTGTTAATAACAGATGCTTCTACTTTAGAATGAATGTTCAATTTTGAATTATTAGCGGCAGAAAGTTTTTCTTTTGTTCTTTCTTTATATTTATCTGGAACAAAAATTTCTTTAATACAATTTAAATCGGCACCAGTGTCAAATAAGGCAATGGTATCAATTTCAAGTTCTTTGGAAAAAACTAAGGTAATCTTTATTAAATATTTTCTTGTGGTAATTTGATTTAAAACAAAAAGAAAATCATTGGGCACTGATTCAATGTTTTCAAGTTGTAAATCAATTTCCTTTTCACCATCTGAACTTGATTCTTTATCAGAATTATCTTCTAATTGTTTTTGCAATAGAAGTTGAATAGTTTCTGAATCACTCTTTTGTTTTTCTTTTAATGCTTTAATTTCGAGTTTAATTTCTTTAATCTCTTTTTGAAGATCTTGAATATTAGGAACTGTTTTCTTTTTTGTTTTCTTTTTATCCAAGATTTGAGTCAAATCATAAGTGTTTTTCTTTATTATTGGAATTTTTGAAGTTTCTGGTTTGTCTCCTACCTCTAAGGTCTTTAAAAGTTTGTCAAGATATTCTTTTTGTAAGGCAGGATCAGAAATGTGTTTAACTAACTCAAGAAAAGTTTCTTGATCTTTGGTCAAAACATTGATTTTCTTTAAGTAAGATTCTGATTGGCTTGAGTCAGAATCATTACTGGAATCAGTTACAGAATCAGAGTCAACTACCTCGTCAATCTGTAAGGATTCATCATCTCCGGACATGGAAGACTCAGAATCTGAAGACTCTATCATTAAAGAGGCTATTTTTGAAAATGTTTCTTCATCAAGGCCTAGCTCGTGAAGCTTTCTGTTCATTTTACAAAACTTTGCAGTGTGGCCTTTCATTCCACATTTAAAACATGTGGCTTCTTTGTAATTAAAATGGGCTTTTTGTTTGGGCTTGAAACCTTTCTTTTTAGAGAAATGTTTTTTATAAGGCTTCGAAGGTTTCTTATAAAAGGATTCTCTAGATTCCTGGAAAGGTTTTCTATATTTTTTAGGCTTGTAATGTTTTTTGTAAGGTTTTGTAGAACACTTACCATTACAATCTTTGGAAGTAGAAGTTTTAAAGGGGTCATAGTTGAATTGTTTACAGAAATTTCCTAATTCTTGCTTAGACTTTCTAAGCTCCCATTTAAGTCGTTTCTGTAATTTCAAGTCTTGACATATCTTTAAACCTTCTTTATTAACAAAACTGACAAGTTTACCATAGGTGAGCTCATCATATGGAATACGGTTATCATATAAGGCTTTAATGGAATTTCTAACCTTTTCTCCTAATAGGGTTGGTAAATCTGCAAGGAATTTTTCCTTCCAAGTTATATGATTTGCGTCATCCCTAAGGAAAAGTCTGGTAAAAAATGTAGTTTTGTAGTTTTGGAATTCACTAAGTTTTCTACATCTTAGGTTATGTAGAAGCTCAGCATTTTTATCTCTGAGGTGAGAGGGGTCACCTATAAAATGGAGTGATATAGTCAAAATCAAGGTAGCAACAGCATCTTGAATTGGACTATTGGTTTCATCCAGAATGGGGATTCCATCCTCATATGTTTGAATAGAATTTAGGATATCTAATTGTTGCTGATTAGTGAAGATGATCCCACCAACCTTTTAGTTGACCAGTAAAACCGGCAATAAGGATTTCTGCAATGGCTTTGTCAGAAGTTCCTGATTGGGTTTTATAGGCATTGGCTGTCATGGTCATCTGTTGCAATAATCCTAAGATATTGTATTCAGACATTCCATCTAAATTCCACTCATAGACGGAAGATGCATTATACCGGGATTGATTTAATGCACTTGGTCTATTATCTATGGTTAGATCTGGTGGACTTTTAGTGGTTGGGAGTGTCAATTCCCAATGAATTTTATTGACTTTTGAAGTTGGTTCTTCTTTAAAGGCTTCTATATCCGACGAGGCTATAGAGGATTGATCCTGATCTAGTACTGCAATCCTGCTTGATTGAGCACTATCAGGTGCAATCTGGACTTTAGAAATAGGAGTAGAAGAGGATGCATCTTTTGAGAATTGAGTAGGAGAGGATGCTTCTATTCTATCAAGTTGTTCTTTAATAGCTCTAACAAAATCTGATTTTGATTCTTGAACAAGCTTCTGACTATGTTTCGAAACCTGAAAAGGTTTGAAAATAGGTTCTTTGAGCTTTTTATCAGAATCCGATTTTGTTGGAATATGTTTTGATAAAACAGGAGAAACAGTTATGGTTGACTTTTGGATTTGGTCTTCTATCCTAATTAACTGTTTTCCTATCGTATTTAGATTAGCATTACAGAAGTTATTCTGTTGGATAATGCTATCTAAATCCGTTTCTGGGTCTTTATGAATTTTGTAAGGTGAGGCTTTAATCCTAATAGGTGGTTCACCATGGTCAATGGATATACTCCTAAGAGGTGGATGCTCAGACTCTATGGTTTTATTACTGTCGAAAAGGTTCCATTCAGGAATTTTCTTTCTAACAGTAATAGGGTTTGAATCTTTAAAGGGATAAGAAATGTTGTTTTTAAAAGTATACATTTCGAACCAATCAAAAAATAAAATGTGGACTTTATGTAAATTTACAAATTCATAATAATCTTCTTGTATTTTTCTTCTTTGGTCTAAGAAATGTTTAAAAAACCAAAGTCTTTTTTCTTTATTATTATCTGAATAAAAGTCTTTATGCAAAAGGGTTTTATCTAGTTCAAATTCTTTTTCAAGAACATTTATTACATTTTCTGTAACTGCAGAAAATGTAGGAGAAGTTGGAGGAGAAGGTTCTTTCTCTTCCTGTGTTTGTTCCTGTTGACAACTAGTATAAATTGGGTGAGGTACACTAGTGGTATAGTCAACAGAATGTATAGAAGAACTAGGTATGTCCGAAGTGGAAAACCTAGGCTGACTCTTTATAGGTTGGAAAGGAAGATTTATAACTGAAGGAATTTTTGTAAATTTTCTTTCTAATGAGGAAATACTAGCATTAGAATCTTTATCGGAGAATCTAGAAAATGTAGATCTCTTGAATGAAAGTTTGACTTGACCATCTGAATACTGAGTCACATTTTGTAACTCTGTATTTGGCTTAAGATGTTTTGGTATTGTCGGAGCAGTGGCTCCTTCAAGAATCCATTCATCGGGAAGGTTGACATCTTTCCATTGAATGGGTTTTGGAATCACAGTATTTGCTTTGGAAAGGTCAGTCTGTAAGAGAAGAGTCTCATCTCTTTTTGACTGGAATTTATGTTGCGTATTAAACGCTGAGATCATGGCTTTGTATGATATTTTGAAAATTAATGCAACTGGAACAGATCCCTCTAACATGTGATAGTTATGAGTTTTAATCTGTAAAATCATGCTTTTCAAAATATTTTTATCTTTTAATGAAACCGTTATGTTTGGATAATGATCAAAAGAAATTGGTCCTTTTCAGAGACTAGATTCAATACTACCGAGTAAGGAATCATCAAAGGAGATGAACCTCCCATCCCGAGGACAAAGCAAGAATGAAGTATTTAATCCTTCTTTAGTTAAGGGTTTTATGCCTACTTGGATTAAACCTATGTGGACATAATTAAAATTCTTTTCTTTTAGCTTTTTTAATGACTTTTCAGTAAACAGATGAATTGTTTCAAATGGCATTGAAAGAGTGATATCTCTTTCTTCTGTCTTTATTACACAATCAGTCTTTAAAAAATCAAGTTTTTTCATTTTATAAATTTTGTCTTTAGAGACTTTCGGTAAATCCCAATTATCAATTGCTTTATTAAAATCTTCAATAATAAATTCTTCTGAATTCACTATGTTCTTTGATACACTAGTCTTTTCGGAAGAAGAGCTAGAGAAAGATGATGTTCTATGGAGTAGAGAGTCCATGTTGTTAAAAATCTTTAATCGAATCCTATGTGGATGTCTACAGGTATGTTTTTACTGCCCTAAACGGATCCCTGTCCTAAAGCGGGACTTACTACCAGTAAAAATTCAACACACACAAAGAAAATAATTTTGGAAATCAGACAACACAGATTCTTTACAACTATATTACACTATCTTCCCCTTGGCTCTGATACCAATAGGAAAAGGGATCTAGGTCGATAGTGGTTTCAGGAAAATTTTAAGATTGGTTGACTTTAATAGGCAATGGAAAATGGAAAATAAAACAGACTTTAAACAAACAAAATAAATTTTACCGAGTGGAGGTACGTGGCGTTGTCCATCCAGATCGATGCAGAACTTAATCTGCCTTTGAGGTAATTTCTCAGAGCGTTAATCTGACTTAGAACAGATTTGCCCTTACCTCGCACGTTCTGGTTTCCAGCCTATATACATTTCTTTAATTATTTTCAATCAATAATTTTATTAGGGCTTTGGCAATCTTTTTTACCACAAGGCTCAAACAATAATATTAGATCTGGATCCCATAACTAATATTTAGATTGAATGGGGAGAGAAGAGAAGATACAACAGAAGACAGAGATCCGGTCTCTTTGCTTCTGAGGAACGTACAATTTTTATGAGCAGATCTGATATAAAAGATCAGATTGCCGAACATGCATAAGGCTTTAAAATAAATTGCATAAAATAAATTGCGGAAATTTAAAGTGCTTTAAAGTAAATTGCGGAAAATTAAAATTACTATATATATATTAATATATATATATAAATGATTATAACATTTATATATATATAAATGTTAACAACACAACTTTCCAAAACGGGAATCGTTTTGGAATTAACATCTTTCCAAACAATTTTGTAAGATTAACAACACAACTATATTACAGCTACTTTCCCTTGGCTCTTATTGGTATCAGAGCTAAGGGAAAGTAGGTGTAATATAGTTGTAAAGAATCTGTGTTGTTTTTATTCCAAAATTATTTTCTGTGTGCGTGCTGAATTTTTTTTTACTGGTAGTAAGTCCCGTTTTAGGAAAAGGATTCCGTTCAGGGCAGTAAAACCATACCTGTAGGCATTCATATAGACCTTAATTGAAGAATAGGACATCATGGAATCTCTACTCTGTAGAGCATCATCTTTTTCTAGCTCCTTTTCCGAGAAGACTAGTGTTTCAAAGAACGTGGTGAATTCAGAAGAATTCATAATTGAAGATTTTAATAAAGCAATTGATAATTGGGGTTTACCAAAAGTTTCTAAAGACAAAATTTATAAAATGAAGAAACTTGATTTTTTAAAGACTGATTGTGTAATAAAGACAGAAGAAAGAGATATCACCCTTTCAAAGCCATTTCAAACAATTCATCTGTTCTCTGAACATTCTTTAAAAAAGTTAAAAGAAAAGAATTTTAATTATGTCCATATCGGTTTAATCCAAGTAGGCATAAAACCCCTAACTAAAGAAGGATTAAATACTTCTATTCTTACTGTCCTCAGGGATGGGAGGTTCATCTCCTTTGATGATTGATGATTCCTTACTCAGTAGTATTGAATCTAGTCTCTGTAAAGGACCTATTTCTTTTGACTGTTATTCAAACATAACGGTTTCGTTAAAAGATAAAAATATTTTGAAAAGCATGATTTTATAGATCAAAACTCATAATTATCACATATTAGAAGGATCTGTTCCAGTTGCATTAATTTTCAAAATATCATACAAAGCCATGATTTCAGCGTTTAATACGCAACATAAATTCTAGTAAAAAAGAAATGAAACTCTTCTCTTGCAGACTGATCTATCCAAAGCAAACACTGTAATTCCTAAACCCATCCAATGGAAAGATGTTAATCTTCCAGAGGAATGGATTCTTGAAGGAGCCACTGAACCAATAATTCCAAAACAACTTAAACGCAATACAGAGTTACAAAATGTAACTCAGTATTCTGATGGTAGAGTCAAATTGTCTTTTAAAAGGTCAACATCACAAAGACTCTCCACATCCTCTAGATTTTCTGATAAAGACTCAAATGTCAGTGTTCCAATAATTGAAAGAAAATTTTCAAAAGTCCCTTCAGTCATAAACTTACCTTTCCAAAGCCAACCTAGGTTCTCCACTTCAGATGTACCTAGTTCATCCATACATTCTGTGGATTATACAACTAGTGTTCCCCATCCAATTTACACTAGTAAACCACAGGAACAAAGCCAAAATGAAAAAGAACTTTCTCCTCCAACTTCCCCTACATTTTCTGCTGTTACAGAAAATGTAATAAATGTTCTTGAAAAAGACTTGAGCTCAATAAAACTCTTCTGCATAAAGATTTTTATTCTGAGAATAACAAAGAAAAAAGACTTTGGTTCTTTAAACATTTCTTAAACCAAAGAAAAGAAATCCAAGAAGTTTATTATGAATTTGTAAATTCTCATAAAGTCCATAACATGTTTTTTGATTGGTTTGAAATTTATGCTTCCTAAAATAACATTTCTTACCCTTTTAAAGAATCTAATCCAATCACAATTCGTAAAAAAATCACTGAATGGAATCTATCAGATACTGATAGAACTATTGAATCTGAGCACCCTCCTCTCAGGAATATCACCATTACCCATGGTGAACCACCTGTTCAAATCAAAGCCTCTCCTTACAAAATTCAAAGACCTAATGATATTGAGAAAAATTTAGATAGCATTATCCAACAGAAATAATTTTTGTAATGCTAATCTAAATACAATAGGAAAACAGTTAATTAGAATAGAAGATCAATTCCAAAAGTCTACCATAACTATTTTTCCTATTACTTCTAAGCATGTTACATTAAAATTGGATTCTGATAAAAAACTTAAAGAACCTATTTTCAAACTTTTTCAGGTTTCGAAATATAGTCAAAAGCTTGTTCAAGAGTCAAAATCAGATTTTGCTAAAGCCATTAGAAAACAACTTGATAGAATAGAAGCATCCTCTTCTACTCCGATTTCTAAAGTTGCATCCTCTTCTACTCCCCTATCTAAGGTCCAGATTGCTCCTGATAGTGCTCAATCTAGCAAGATTCCAGTATTAGAATAAGATCAATCCTCTATAGCCTCTTCGGATATAGAAGCCTTTACAGAAGAACCTATTTCAAAAGTCAATAAAATTCATTGGGAATTAACACTCCCAACCACTAAAAGTCCACCAGATCTAGCTATAGATAATAGACCAAGTGCATTAAATCAATCCCATTTTGATGCATCCTCCGTCTATGATTGGAATTTAGATGGAATGTCTGAGTATAATATCTTAGGATTGTTGCAACAGATGACCATGACAGCTAATGCTTATAAAACTCAATTAGGAACTTCTGACAAAGCCATTGCAGAAATTCTAATTGCAGGTTTTACTGGTCAACTAAAAGGTTGGTGGGATCATCTTCTTACTAACCAGCAACAATTATAAATTTTAAATTCTATTCAAACAGACGAAGACCAAACACCAATCCTTGATGAATTCAATAGCCCAATTCAGGATGCAGTTGCTACCCTGATAATGACTATATCCCTTCATTTCATAGGTGATCCTTCTCATCTTAGAGACAAAAATGCTGAGTTACTACACAATTTAAGATGTAGAAAACTTAGTGAATTCCAAAGTTACAAAACTACCTTCTTCACTAGGTTATTCTTAAGAAATGATGCAAACTATATAACTTGGAAAGAAAAATTCCTTGCTGGTTTACCTACTCTCTTAGGAGAAAAAATTAGAAATTCCATTAAATCTCTTTATGACAATTGCATTCCTTATGATGAACTCACCTATGGTGAATTAGTCAGTTTTGTCAATAAAGAAGGTTTAAAAATATGTCAAGATTTGAAATTACAGAAGCGTCTCAAATGGGAGCTTAGAAAGTCTAAGAAAGAATTAGGAAGTTTCTGTAAACAATTCAATTATGACCCCTTTAAAACTCCTACATCTAAAGATTGTAATGGTAAGTGCTCTTCAAGACCTTACAAAAAATATTACAAGTCCAAAAGATATAGAAAACCTTTCCAGGAATCTAGAGAAACGTTTTATAAGAAACCTTCGAAGCCTTATAAAAAACAATTCTCTAAAAGAAAAAATTTTAAATCCAAACAAAAAACCCCCTTCAATTACAAAGAAGCTATATGTCATAATTGTGGAAAGAAAGGTCATACTGCAAAATATTACAGAATGAATAAAAAACTTCAAGAACTAAATCTCGATGAAGAAACCTTTTCAAAAATCTCTCCTCTACTCATTGAGTCTTCTGACTCAGACTCAGATTTCTCCCTTTCAGGAGACAGTGATCCATTACAAATTGATGAATTAATTGACTCCGAGATATCTGCTACAAGCAATGATGACTCTGATTCAGAAATACATAAAATCAATGTTTTAACAAAAGAACTAGAAACTTTTCTTAAGCTTGTTAAACATATCTCTGATCCAACCCTTCAAAAAGAATATCTTGATAAACTTTTAAAGACCTTGGATAAAGCAGAAACCTCTAAAACCCCAATCATTAAAAAGAATACATATGACCTTACAGAAATTTTGGGAAAGAAGAAAACAAAGAAAACCACTCCAAGTATTCAAGATCTTTAAAAGGAAATCAAAGATATTAAACTTGAGATTAAAGAATTAAAAGAAAAACAAAAAAATGACTCAGATACTATCCAACTTCTATTGCAAAAACAATTAGAAGATAATACTAAAAAAGAATCTGAATCAGAATCTGATGAAGATAATAATGATCAAAGCCTTGAAAACATTGAGTCAATACCCAATGATTTTCTTTTTGTTTTAAATCAAATCACTATAAGAAAATATTTAATAAAAGTTACTTTAGTTTTTTCCAAAGAATTTATAATTGACACCATTGTTTTATTTGATACTGATGCCGATTTAAATTGTATTAAAGAAATTATTGTTCCAGATAAATTCAAAGAAAAAACCAAAGAAAAGCTTTCTGCCGCCAATAATTTAAAATTACAAATCCATTCTAAAGTTGAAGCATCTGTACAGAACAATGGTTTTGAATTTAAAACTACTTTCTTTTTAACAAATGATATTCATCATGTCGTTATTTTAGGAACACCTTTCATAAATCTCATTACCCCCTATGCTGTTAATTATGACAGCATATCCTTTAAAGCAGAAAAAACAAAATTAAAATTTCCTTTTTTAGAAAAACCTAAGACCAGAAATTTAAATATTATAAAAGCCAATTCTGTTCACCAAAATCAAATAAACGTTTTGCTAAAATCAAAACAAGTCAATTTAGCCTATTTACAAAAAGATTTAAACTTACAAAGAATAGAAAACCAATTGAGAGATAATTTCATACAAAGAAAAATTTCCGGATTCAAAACTTTAATTGAAAAAAAAATATGTGCTAATTTACCAACTGCTTTTTGGAACAGAAAACAACATTTGGTTGATCTGCCATATGAAAATTCTTTTGATGAAAAACAAATACCCACTAAAGCCCGTCCTATTCAAATGAATATGGATTTAGAAAAACACTGTAAAAAAGAGATTGAAGATTTGGAATCTAAAGGACTTATTACTAAATCTAGATCCCCATGGTCTTGTGTCGCCTTCTATATCAATAAGAATTCTAAGATAGAAAGAGGTACACCTAGATTGGTAATAATTATAAACCTCTTAACAAAGCTTTAAAATAGATTAGGTATCCCATACCTAATAAAAAAGATTTGCTTCAAAAACTTCACTCTGCATTCATATTTTCAAAATTTGACATGAAGTCAGGATTTTGGCAAATTCAAATTCACCCTAAAGACCGTTATAAAACTGCTTTCACTGTTCCATTTGGCCATTATGAATGGACAGTAATGCCCTTTGGTTTAAAAAATGCGCCTTCGAAATTTCAAAGAATCATGAATGACATTTATAACCCTTTTTCTGAATTTTGCATTGTTTACATAGACGATGTATTGATTTTTTCCCAATCAATAGATCAACACTTCAAACATTTAAAAACTTTCTATTTTGCAACTAGGAAAGCTGGTCTAGCCATTTCTAGTTCAAAATTTTCTTTATTCCAGACTAAAGTCAGGTTTCTTGGTCATTATATTTCAAAGGGAACTATCACTCCCATTGAAAGATCCCTTGCCTTTACTGACAAGTTTCCTGATAAAATCCTTGATAAAACTCAATTACAAAGATTCCTAAGAAGTTTAAACTATGTTCTTGATTTCTGTCCTAACATCAATATGATAGAAAAACCATTGCATGATAGATTGAAAAAGAGCCCCGTTGCATGGTCAGAGCATCATACTAAAGTTGTTAAACAAATAAAAGATATTGTTAAAGAAACTGATGCATCAGATTTAGGTTATGGAGGTATATTAAAGCAAGTTGAGAATAATAAAGAACAGATATTACAATATGCTTCTGCGCATTGGAATGAATGTCAAAGAAATTATTCTACTATTAAAAAAGAAATCCTATCTATTGTTTTATGCATATCTAAATTCCAAAGTGATTTATTAAATCAGAAATTTTTACTCATGATAGATTGCAAAGCTGTAAAACATGTTTTAGAAAAAGATGTTCAAAATATTGCATCTAAACAAATATTTGCACGATGGCAAGCTATTTTGAGTGTTTTTTATTTTGAAATTGAATTTATTAAAGGAGATAAAAATTCTGTTCCTGATTTTCTGACGAGAGAATTTCTTCAAAACAGATAATGCCTCCTAAAAAGACCAAAGATAGAGGGAAATGGATCCTCAAAGACCCTGTGTCCCAGACACCCTCTAAAGCCTCCTCTCCACCTAAAGAAAAACTACTTTCATCAGCCATGCCAATCAGATCTTGGATTGACATGGTCGAAGAAGAAGATTCAAAGTCTAAAGCCCTTACCTCTCAAGAACAGGTAAAAGAATGGATGAACTCCATTACAAAGTCCCCTGAACTTTTATTAGCTTTAAAGAATGTTACACAAAATGTTTTTTCTGAGCATCATATTTCTCATGATTCTGAGAAAGAAAAATCCATTTCTAAAGAAATTATAAAACCCTCTTCCTCTAAAGAAATTATTTCTTGTGAAAGTTCTTCCTCCCAGGTTGTAGTTTCACAATCAAAGCTTTCTCAAAAGACTTCGGATTGGTATAATAAGACCCATTTCCAAAATATTTTGTCTATGGAAGATGGATTTTATCATTCTTATCCATTTCAAGCAATTACAAAGTTTTTCTCCAAAGGCTGATTTTTTAAACCTTGGGATTTAACAAAACCCCAGCCTTATTATCAAGTCATTCTTGAGGCTACTAAGTTTGTCAAGTTTAAACATTTTTTTCTTAGTGAAGTCCATTCTGAGCCGACCTATTCTACGGCCACTATTCTAAAAGTTTTGAGCCCAAAACAATGGGGTGAATAACTCCATAGTCAAAAGTCTTTTCCCGCCAATTTCTTAATGCATCTACCACACTGTTTGACTTTCTCATACTGGTATTATCAACAAGCGTGGTTTAATACATTTTTTATACAAAACCCTAAAAAATCCCACTCTTGGTTATTCTTCTTCAATTCGAAGATAACTATTCAAAGCCTTCCAAATTGGTTTCAACAATGGTGGAACTATTTTGGGCCAACTCCTCAAATCTTAACCCCGAATGCTCTAAACTGTTTAAACCTTTTCAAAGCCCATTATACTCCTTCAGAGTCTGAGAAAAAATTCCCTCATTTTCTCTGTTTCTATACAAATACCCAATTAATCCTTCAAAGAACCTTTAAAGTCAAATGGTGGTCTAAATTTGATGAAAAGTTAAAACTGTCTAAAGCCACGGTTCAAACCTGGCTTAAATCAAAAGGCCTCCTAACCCCTACAATTGAAGAAACTAAAGCCCAAAGTACATTCCTAACACAAAAATCTAAAGCCCAGTCTCTTTTGGCCAGCGCCAAAACTGAAGAAGAATATTTCAAAGTCATGCAGCAGCTCCTTACTTCAAGATCTGAGACGTCTGTTGCCAGCTCATCAGATGATGAAGAAGAGCCGTTCATTTCCCTTGGAGACGACAATGAAGATGACTGCTTCGGAATATTATCTCTAATAAAGCATTGTAAATAGTTTATTTACTTAAAAAAAAAATCTGTATTTTCGGGTGGTCCTCTGAACACAAGTGAGAGCGCACATGTCTCTTCACCCGATTTTGTATTCTATATTTTTGTATTTTGTAATAGTATTTTGTATTTCTTCCGTATAAAGACACAGTGAAGACGTATAAAGCCTCGGTTCCAAGCTACAATTTAAAAGCTACAGCCCCGCCACAGTGAACAGTTTAAAAGCTACAGAAGCGCTACAGTTTAAAGCTACAGTTTCAAAAATTTTTGTATATAAGAATGACCGAAGACTTAGACTCGGCATTCTTTTTCAATCTTTCCATTCTGTCTCTCTCTCCTCACTTCTCCCTCTTTTTATCTCTCTCTCATTTCTTCTTCTTCTCATCTTCTCATCTCAAAGGAAATCTGGTGAAAGACTTGAAGGAGATCTAATCTAGTCTTCGGACTAAGGATCATACCCTTCTAAACCTGTCTTTCTAATTTTCCTTTCTAAATTTCTTTTCAAAGCTTTCAATTTAAAAGTAAGCATTTAAATTTGTAATTTATTTAAAGCAATTTAAAGTTTGTAATTCAGTTAATGTTTAAAGTTCCGCACTTTAATTTTCTGCAATTTACTTTAAAGCAATTTAATTTTATGCACTTTACTTTTCTGCAATTTAATTAAAGTCTTTTTAAAGTTTATGCATGATCGGCAGTCTGATCTTCTATATCAGATCTGCTCATAAAAATTGTACGTTTACCTATATATATATTGATAAGGGAAACCAGCCGAGCAAAAGCAGCTAATGCTTAACAGTAAGAGAGAACGCAGTTTGCCTCACTATGCAGCCAGAATTGAACACCAAAAGGGGGAGACAGAAAACTGTGGAGCCCAAGAGGTACCGAGAGAGCAAAAGTAGCAAGAAAACAGCTGTAAAGTTTGCCTCACGGTAGATATGGTGCATAGAAGCCTGCCAATTTTGATCGACGGGAGCCTTGATACTCTTGACAAGGGGAGATGAAGCATTGAGCGTATCATTTTGAGCCTCCAAAAGCTGAATCACGCATGAGCTATCAGCCTCAACTAGCGATGGCAATGGGGCGGGTTCGGGGTGGGGATCATGATCCTTGGACAACCTGTCATGTAATATCTAAAAATTAAGTAATTATTAGGATTATTTTGATTGCATTATTGTGATTATTGATTTATTTTTCTATTTGATTGTTATATTTTTTTATTATGTTATTATTATTGTTATTGTTTTTTTTTTTACTATTAACGTTACTATTAACATTATATTGGCGCTTGGACTTATTTGTTATTTGGCCTTGTTTAAGCCGAGCTCATTTTAGTCATTTTATCCAAGTCCATTAGTTGAAACCCTAGGTATAAATAGATAAACTAAAGAGAAAAAATGGGAGCTGGCTTATTCTTCACTTGGTCGGCTGGGAAAGGTTCTTTGAGAAAGAGGCCAAAGCTTTTCTTGGTTTTTATCTTTTAACTATAAGAATTGTTGGGAAATTGTGGAGGTGCTTAAGGCGTGAATATCTATGACATTTGAGTACTTTGTTTTTCGTGTAAACTTAGAATTATTGTATTTGATCTCCATGATTTAGATCTCGGTGCTTTGATTCCTGAGGTTAAATCATAGGTATCATTTGTTAGAGAATTATTGATCAAATGACAGCCACGTGAATTTAAGATAATGTGATGGCCTTTTATGACAGTCACTCACTCCAAAAATTATTTAAAATTTTGCGCTTGGAGTCACCAAAATTTGTTTATATGCACTAAAACTAGTAATCTTTAGGGTTATATAGAATTTTGTTTCATCCAAAAAGTCGTGTATTCTATTTTTAACAAATGTTTGAGTGATGCTCTGTGATTCTACAAAATTGACATTTTTGCAGTACTATAAGATGGCAAAAATGTTTAGATCAACCAAACCTTCTCAAAAAGATATGAAACTTTCTAGATCTACTCCTCTATACGTCTAGTCTATCATATCCAAAAGGGTAAAAGCCTATTTAGTCCCTATATTTTAAGATTAGTGTCCATTTAGTCCCTGTATTTTTAAAAATACCTCAAAATATCCCTGCCGTTAAAGTATTGATACCCCTACCGTTACTTTTTATTTCTTTTGACTTACTTTTACAATATTACCCTTTTATAATAATTTTTTTATTTAGAAATTAATAAAAAGAAAATAATTAAATTACTAATTTAACCCTAAAAAGTAAAAAAAATTATATTAATTTTTTTGCAAGCACCATTTGCACACTTGGTAGTTGCATACATTTTTTTATAATTTAATTTTTGACAATTAAAAATTAATATTTTTTTAGGGTTATATTGGTAATTTAATTATTTTCTTTTTATTAATGTCCAAACCAAAAAAATTATTATAAAAGGGTGCTTGCAAAAAAATTAATATAATTATTTTATTTTTATTTTTAGGGTTAAATTGGTAATTTAATTATTTTCTTTTTATTAATGTCCAAACAAAATTATTATAAAAAGGGTAATATTGTAAAAGTAACTCAAAAGAAATAAAAAGTAACGGTATGGGTATCAATACTTTAACGGCAGGGATGTTTCGAGGTATTTTTAAAAATATAAGGACTAAATGGACACTAATCTTAAAATACAGGGACTAAATGGGCTTTTACCCTATCCAAAATTAGATCCAAAGCCCTTGTATTTTAATTGTTGTGAATTGATGAGTAAAGAGTCCTTAATTCTGGTTTGTGGATTTCAGGACATAATAATCTTAAAATAAAATTCATTTGCACTAGATTCTGAATGAATTTGGCTTTGAAATTTTTACTACCTATATATTAGTGTGTCTATTTAAGTCCTGCTGAATTCCATGACTTCTGCACCTTGAGAATGGAACGTTTTGGTTCATGAAGTTATAGGAAATAGTTCCTTGAAAAGAATAGATTATAACGACCTTCTTATATAAGTATGATGTTCATGGGAGCACAATATTTAATGTTAGGTTTTGGTAGTTAGATTACAATTGAGGTTAAGCTTATCATTATGATCACTGAGAGGTAAGTAAACTAGACATTAAATTGGAATCATAATGAACATATATATTTGTGTGGATTTAGGAAAGATTATTTTGATATGAGCATATGGATGTTTTTGGCAAGTGTTTTTGACAACATGCTTGATATATGCTTTTGGCATAAGCACGAACATGCAATGCTCTTACAAATGTTTATATACAAATAATTATGTTTGTCAATGGTATTTGCAACTTTATGATTTATATATAAAATTTGCTATTATAGTAAGTTTTAAGAGAGTTTACTTTAGGGGCCACCTCTCGAGACTATGCATGGGCCATCTCTCAAGGGCCAATGTGCCATGAAGTGTCATGTGTAGTGCAAAGTGTTATACGTAGCGCTATGTAGAACGTGCACGATACATATTTTTGAAAGTGACAAGTTGTGATGAGTTGTTACTTGCATAGTAGGCATTTATATATGCTTATGTGGAGCATTTTGATATGTGTGGCCTTTCCTTTGGGATTGGTATATGTGATATGTATCATAAGTTCGCCAACAGATGACTCAGGCTCATTATCTGATATGCAATATGTAAAGTCCTACTAAGTGGTAACGATGTGCGAATATTCCTAAAATAAGAGTGAGTTTATGTTAGTGATTTGTGAAATGCGAAACCTATGAATGAATGTAAGTTGTACTCGTGTTATATCATGCATGTGCATCGTATAAAATTATGTACTTAGTTCATTATATGAAAAACTACATTGTGTGCTAAGTTTTTATACTCGTTATAGTTTATTTTGATTCCTAAATGACTGATGAATCTAGCGTGTGATGGATTTTGCAAAGCTGCTCACATTCGTAAGTTCTTGTAGTCTTAGAAGATTTTTTGGCATGTGAATTTAAATTTTGGTACTTTTTGGGATCTATTAAGTGTAATATGCCTTTTATTTTTGGGAGTTCTTCTGTTGAGCTTTTATTTTTGAGAGTTCTTCTGTTGAACTCTAATTTTAACACTTCACAAATGTTTAAGCGGCCTCATTATGAATATGTTTTCCACACTTTTGAGATATTGATTGATAGAAAAATCACTCTAAGACCTTTTTCAGGTTTGGAACGCGACATGACAAGTGTGTAACTGAAGTTCTATAATGAGCTAACAAACTCAGTAATTATTTACAACTATCGAATGAAGCATACACTCCAATCTTATTATTAACCAATTGTCACTAATGTTAGAGTATATAAATGTGGAAGCATATATAAGTAATAAACTTCTGTTTCTTTTCTTTTTGTTTTCATCATCTTTGGCGTTATTCAATTTGTCGCTCAAACAATGAATGATGTCGCTAAAACAATTAGAAGCTATAGAACTTAAACGAGACGCGAGCTTAAAATGGAATCAATAAACTAGAAACATATTAGAATAAATATTCGAATAGAAGAAGAAGAAGAAGCTATTAACATGAATTTGAACAAAGGTTACGAAACAATAGCATTGGCAGGACCTAGCTGGCATTACAATTGAAAAACTGCTGGCATAAAATAATTTTTGGTGAGTGGAAGATTATCTATGCTTTCAGTAAAAACTAATGAATAAATAAATATTGGATTGACAATTATAAATATCTTGAAAAAAAAGAATAGAACATAGAAGAAAAGCAAAAGCACCATCTGCATAAAGAACCAAGAATAACAACTGAATCTCTCTACTTTTATTAATTAATAACAACCAAGTCTAGTTAGGGAAAAAAAAAAGACAGCAATTTTTCTGAATCATAAAAAGTAAACCCGAATGAGGCAATTCATCAAGCACGGAGCCTGCATTCGAAACACAAAGAAATAACACTTAAGAAAAAGCGGATTTCACCAACGGAGCTACGAATTTGGTAGAAAACATTAAACATTAGCATTATTATCAAATTCATTCAAATCCAAAAGTAAATACATAAAAACATCATTTAATTCGCCAGTACACCTAAAATTAATCTAGAAATTCAAATTTATAGCTAATTAAACATTACAAAATATATAAAAAATAAATCTAAAAACAAAAATATGTCGACAATCAAATCAAAATCAATGCCTCTACTTCGATTCCAAAAGTCTCAGGCACGGGTCGCACGATAGAGTGAACGAGCTTGCTAATCGTTGTGCCTCTCTTTACAAGCTTGAATATCCTCTCCAGTAACTATTCTTTTGCTCAAGTCACTGTGAGCTTTCAGCTTGTCACACCGACCATGACCGCTCGATGCGGCTGACTTTGATGATGCTAAGAATACGACTCTATAAGATCTCCAATAAAAGGATAAATCCTTTTGAAGTTGTTGTGCTTGAGAAGGCGAGCATTTTGGATTTAGACTTTGATGAAATCGAAAGAAAAAAACTACAAAAATTGAGAAAGACAGAGTGTGTTTTGACCTAGAGCTCCGATCTTTAAATCAACTGTTTTGTTTCTAGTTCGATCTATCATTAAGAGGCTAGAGAGGTTGAGCTGCTTGATCTGTTTTTGCCTTTGGTTTTGGCCTTTGTTTTATTTTGGTATCTTGTTTTGTCGAGATACTGTGTCGAGAAAGAGAGGGAAACGATTTTGCGACGACTGACGAGAGAGAAGATGAAGAGTTAACCTTATCAAAAAAAAAAAAGATGAAGAGTTAACAATTTACCCAAATTTTAAGTCCAAAACGACATCGTTAAGAATAAATGAAAAAATAAATTTAAAATAAAATAAAATAAAATAAAATATAAAATCTTAGTACGAGTGAAGGTTGATGACCCTATAATATCAATTATTGTGGGGCATCCCGAGATCGACCAGTCATTCCCTGGACGAAGAGCCAGCTCGTTTAGAGAACAGCCAGCCATCCCCTGGACAAGGAGCCAGCTCGCTCGGAAGCGAGCAGACAAGTGAAGCCTGGTAGCAGGTGAAACCTGCTAGCAGGGACCTGCGAGTAGGTACCTTCTGCTTATTTGCGAGGACGACCTCCTCGAGGCTATCGTGCGAAGTGGTCTCCTTCTAGGGGTCAAGAGCCTTTCCTGCTAGAGATTAGGGGCTGGCAGACCCAATCAAACAACGGTTAGCAAAAAGCGCGCCCTCATCCGAGAATCTAGGCGTGACACCCACTCAACCGACAACCACGATGTCCAACCACCCACTCCACGAACGGGGAAAAAATGGTGAACGGGGATCGTGGATCATGGGGACCCGAGTTCAGAAGACAGGTATAAAAAGGTAATCAACGAAGGTAAAGGGGTTAGACTTTTTAAAATTAGAACCTTAAGGGAGATTTTTCATTTGAGAGCCAAGGGTTAAGTGGCAGTGTTTTTCCACAGAAAAAAGGTGGTAAAACCCAAATTACTGACTTGAACGTCAGAGGATTTACGCAGGGAAAGCACCTGGCGCACTCTGACCTGTTTTTTGTGTACACAGGGAACTACGGGAACGAAGGTCGTATGGGACATCGTTCTGCTCATCTAAAAAAAGACGCGAGGAGAATTCGTTGCGAGCAGCAAGTTAGACTGTTGAGGAGATATCCTGGTCGTAGTAGAGCAAAGGCCAGAATCTTGCATCAACATCAATAACTGTTGATATTGGCATGTTAAAACCTACTTGAGTAATTAAATGTTTACTCTTTTATTACAATTAAATTTAATTTCAGCGAAGGAAGAAACTTTACAATATATTACAGGTAATACAACTAATTAAGACATGTATGACATATGTAATTGAATTTAATGTAATCACCATTTACATGATGATCTTTTAAAATAAATACATATATTATAGTATTATTTACTTATTATATAAGTGAAATGATACCTCTAATATATTATTAAATTTCTTTAGCAAATGTCATTTTTCTTCTACCAGTAATGTATATTTAATATTAATATTTTCGTTCAATTCTATAAGGTTGCTCTTTATGGTAACTTTAATTACAGTGACTGATTCAAATTTAGTAGATGTTTCCATTGGATATGTTTCTCACTGCATTGCATAAATCGATGAAGGCCTGTGTTGGGCTTACATACAGATTCCATTGGGCTGGACTATATCTGAACAGAATGTAGCATAAATCAAAAGTGGGACTATTGGCACCCCTTTAAAGTTCTAATGAAACTCCTCTTCTAAAAATGCCCTATTAATTAATTAGAAGAATTCATTATTTATAAGGATATCTTTGTTCTTCCAAAGTTATCCCTGATTCAATTTTTTTTTTCAGCTTCTTTCTTTGGGAAACATGTCTCCTGAAAAAAGGAAAAAATTAATGCTGCATTAACAAAAAACATTACGAGAGAGAATTTCAATTTGTAGAAGCTCATCCCCCAGCCAAATATATGACTAGACATCATTTTAAATATCCAAATTTGTTATCAACCTTTTCCTTACAAAAGCAATGAGATTAAGCATGTCTCTTGAAGTTGAGTCACCGACATTTACCAAGAAGTTGTTACAAACATCTGAAATCTCCTCTAAAGTCTTGATAAAATTGAGTATACGTTGAAATGATGACTCTCTAATTGGCTGGATGATCTGTTGGAAATTTTAGTTTTCATATAATGTTTTTTTTATAAAGTATTAATTCAAAAAAATGAATTTATTCACAAAGTGAAAGAAGCGATCTATTGAAATTGATTTAGGAGTAATTTTGGACAAATACTGATTTTTTCCATTAGTAATGGGGTTCTTTTAGAAAAGGGATTTTATCAGGACATTAAAGGGGTGCCAATAGTTCTATTCTAAATCAAACCCGCCTCCCGCCTGTTTTTGGACATGTTTGCACTAAATTTATTTGATTATAATAATAATTTAAAAACATTTGTTAATACTTTTCAAATATTGTATTGATCAACGGATCTTTGCTCGCTCCTCACCTTAACTTTTCTTACAATTGATCGTTGGCATGCGGTCCTTGAACTCATTTCATAGCAAATTTAGTACCACTTCAATCTTCCTCTTACGAGCTCCTCCTTAGTGGTACAAGAATCTCTCATAACAATTTTTAGTTTACTATAGATCTACCATCAAAGTTTTAAAATCGAAATAAATAATTTACTCTTCCCCAAGAATGATTTAGATTAGGCTTGGTCATTCAGATTTTCTATTAAATGTAAGTGTTGACCACTTTGACCAAATAAAATTATAATTTTATCCTTTAACTATAACGAATAATTAATGCAAAATGACATAAATCTCCATGAACTTTATTTTTATTTTCTTTTCTCACCCTTTTCTTTCTCTCTCCCCTTTCTAATAATTGTTGTCCAGTTAAAAAATTTCAAAAGACTTCATTTTTAATCGAATATATATTTTCACAGTCAATCTTTTCTTTTTTTGGTCTAGTAAATCGGTTGGTTTGAAAGAAAGTACTTTCGACACATTTAGAGAAGTTTTGGACTACTAGGATTAGGCATTAATTGAACATTGGGTCGTTATAACTTAAAGGTACGTGATTCAGAAATGTATAATGGAGGTTTTCTAAGGTCGATAATTCAGTACTGCATTTATTTATTAACTCTTTAGCAACAACAAAGGCATCAATTTTTATTTTTTTCTACCTGAAGTAAAATTATTTGATTAACAAAACCAAGATCTAACAAAAGGGTACAATTTCATGCCAAAACAATCACGGATTGAACTATTAATTTTTTGTGGCTTTTCAATTACTCGAGGCACCAAATCAAAAAGTGGAAAAAAAAATTACTTAGGGTGTGTTTAGTTATAATATTAACGGAGTATTAAATTAATGTTCACATTAAGTTAATACTAATATCATATTTGGAAGAAAATGGCATGGGTTAATGGTACTGTAGCTAATTAGCTTGCTTTTTTTTTTCCTCTCTTTTCTTTTTTAACGTTTGCAGCTTGTGTTTTTTTTTTCTTTTCCTTCTTTTGCGTTTGCTTTTACTTTTGCTTTTACTTATAATAATAATAAAAAATAAATATAAATTTTTAATATAATATAATATTATAAAATATTTTTATTTTTATATTATAATTTAATATAAATTAATAAATACATAATTTATTATTCAATAATATTATGTTATATTCTTATTTTTTTATTATAATTTAATAATAAATTTATAATATAATATAACTAATAATAAATATTTAAATATTAATAAATTTGAATAATATTAATTTAAAATTAATAAAAATATAAATAATAATATAAAATATAAAAATAATAAAGTATATCAATTAAATTAATTATAAAAAAATTAATACAATACACTATCATTAAAACAATACAATATAACATAATATAATATAATATGCTAAACGTACCCTTAAGGTACAATCCTGTGACTTTTCAACCTATCAATCCATGTGATAAACGAATTCTTAGAATTCCTGAAACCCAAGAACCCGTGCTCCTTGCTCTTGTTCATGCTAACAAAATTACCCGCACCAATATTCAACACCACATCTGCATATGACCAAACAGCAACCTCATTCAATTTCGTTGGCTGCAGCTGATTCTCTCTCACAATCTCCTCCCACACACTTTCTTTACCTTTCATAACTTCCTCCAATCTCACCCTCTCACTACCCATTTGTTCTCCAAACCCATAATTCTCAACCTCAAACTGCTCAGCCAACACTTTCCATAAATGCTTCCACTTAAAAACATCTCCATTGGTGCAATTGAAAGCTTCGTTTCTTGCATTAGGATCCACTGCCGCCCAAATTTCCTGCTCCGCAACCAACTCTGCGTCCGAAAATTCTTGGAAACCTTCCCAGGTATCTCTGGTCCCATGAAATACTAGAGGAGCACCTTCGTGTTTACAAAGAGCTGCGTACACGCAGAGAGTGGCTATAATATTCATCAAACTATAAGGTGAAAACCCAAATATTGCGGAAGGCCGGTGTATGGACCAAGTTAAGCCCTCTCTTTTGTCAACTTCTTCAAACAATATATCCTCCTGATTATAGTAAAAAAGTGGTACGTTTAGTCTTGGCAAATCCTCAGTAAAAGGTGGATCGTGAGACGGTATCTTGCCAATACACTCGAATGGACCGACGTAATGTTTGCCTCCCGTTTGGAGACAGATGTGGCGGAGATTAGGCGCATTCGGGATTACAGAACGGAGCACGTTACGCAACATGGCCACGTTGATCTGGCAATTCTCGGCTTCAGTGGGACGGCTGGCCCACGTCACATAGAAGATGTGGGTGACGTCAGTGAGTTTTGAGAGCTTGGCTCGCGTATCGTCCGGGTCGGAAACGTCGCATTGGATGTAATCAATAGGGTACTTGGCGTTCCAGTTAGGCCTGGGGCGTCGCGCCACCCCGTAGACCTTCCACGGGCCACCGTGGGTATCAGGTCGGGGCAATATCTCAGCTAGGCTGTTGCCTACAATTCCTGTCACACCTACTACAAGTCCCACGTTCTGGTTGTCTTGCGGTCGCGCATCTTCTGCCAATGTCCTCTGTAGCATAACTTAAAACCAACATTTAATTCGCCAGTCCACCTAAATTACTCCAGAATTCAAATTGCTAACTAATTTAAACATTATAAAACATAGAAAATAAATCTAAAAACAAAAATATGTCGACAATCAAATCAAAATCAATACCTCTAATTCGATGCCAAAAGTCTCAGCCACGGGCCGCATGATACAGTGAACGAGCTTGCTAATTGTTGTTCCTCTCTTTACAAAGCTTGAATGTCCTTTCCAGTAACTATTCTTTTGCTCAAGTCAATGTGACCTTTTAGCTTGTCACACCAACCACGACGGCTCGATGCGGCTGACTTTACTGATGCTAAGAATACGACTCTATAAGATCTCCAACAAAAGGATAAATCCTTTTGAATTTGTTGTGCTTGAGAAGGCGGGCATTTAGGGTTAGACTTTGACGAAATCGAAAGAAAAAACTACAAAAATTGAGAAACAGAGAGTGTGTTTTGACCTGGAGCTTCGATCTTGAAATCAACTGTTTTGCTTCTGGTTCGATCTATCATTAAGAGGCTAGAGAGGTTGTGCTGCTTGATCTGATTTTGCTTTTGGTTTTGGCCTTTGTTTTATTTTGGTATTTTGTTTTGTCAGACACGGTGTCGAGAAAGAGAGGGACACGATTTTGTGAAGAAAGAGAAGATGAAGAGTTGACAATTTACCCAAATTTAAGTCCAAAACGACATCGTTAAGAATAATTGAAATAATAAATTTAAAATAAAATAAAATAAAATAAAATAAAATAAAATATAAAATCTTAGTATGAGTGAAAGTTTATGATCCTATAATATCAATGACCATTGATTCTGGTATGTTAAAATTGTTAAAAACTACTTAAGTCACCAAATATTAATATTTTTTTATTTAATATTGAATCTAATATCAGAACAAAAAGAAATTATACAATATATTAAAGATAATACAACCAATCGATGAATATATGATATGTATAATTGAATTTAATGTAACTACTATTTACATAATGAACTTTCATAATATATACACAAATATCACACCGTCATTTGCTTGTTATATAACTAATATAATACCTTAATGTATTGGAAAATTTCTTCAACAAATGTCATTTTTCTTCTACCAGTAATATATATTTAATATTAGGGTCCAGCTATGGTGCAACTGTGGTACCATACCACAGCTGCACCTAGCCATTAGATCAAACTACTTAATCATTGGACACCTCTAAGTAATTTGATCCAATGGCTAGGTGCAGCTGTGGTATGGTACCACAGTTGCACCATAGCTCCATCCTTAATATTAATATGTTCGTTCAATTCTATAAGGTTGCCCTTTATGGTAACTTTAATTACGGTGACTGATTCAAATTCAGAAGATGTTTCCATTAGATATGCTTTTTACTGCATTGCACAAATCGATGAAGACCCGTGTTGGGCTTACATATAGTTTCTATTGGGCTGGACTATATCTGAACAGAATGTGGCCTATTTGGCATAAATCAAACCCGGCTCCCCCCTGTTTGTAGACCGGTTTGCACTATATTTATTTAACGAAAGGGTACAATTTCCAGCCAAAACATTCAGAGGTTGAGCTATAAATTTTTTGTGGGTTTTCAATTACCCGAGGCACCAAATCAAAAAGTGAAAAAAAAAAAATTACTTAAGGCACAATCCTGTGACTTTTTACCCTACCAATCCAAGTAACGAAGGAATTCTTAGAATTCCTGAAACCCAAGAACCCGTGCTCCTTACTCTTGTTCATGCTAACTGAATAACCCGCACCAATATTCATCACCATATCTGCAAACGACCAGACAGCGACCTCATTCAATTTTGTTGGCTGCAACTGATTCTCTCTCACAATCTCCTCCCACACACTTTCTTTACCTTTCATAATTTCCTCCAATCTCACCCTCTCACTACCCTTTCCATCTTCAAACCCGTAATTCTCAATCTCAAACTGCTCAGCCAACACTTTCCATAAATGCTTCCACTTAAAAACATCTCCATTGGTGCAATTGAAAGCTTCGTTTCTTGCATTAGGATCCACTGCCGCCCAAATTTGCTGCTCCGCAATCAAATCTGCGTCCGAATATTCTGAGAAGCCTTCCCAAGTTTCTTTCGTCCCAGGAAATAGTAAAGGAAAACCTTCATGTTTGCAAATAGCAGCGTACACGCAGAGAGTGCCTACAATATTCATCAAACTATAAGGTGAAAACCCAAATATTCCGAAGGGTCGATGTATGGACCAAGTCAAGCCTTCTCTTTTTTCAACTTCTTCAAACAATATGTCTTCTTGAGTATAGTAAAAAAGTGGTACGTTTAACCTCGGCAAATCCTCTGTAAAAGGAGGTTCGTGAGACGGTATCTTGCCAATACACTCGAATGGACCCACGTAATGTTTACCTCCCGTTTGGAGACAGATGTGGCGGAGATTCGGTGCGTTCGGGATTACAGAACGGAGCACGTTACGAAACATTGCACCGTTGATCTGGCAATTCTCGGCTTCAGTGAGACGGCTGGCCCACGTCACGTAGAAGATGTGGGTGAGGTCAGTGAGTTTGGAGAGCTTGGCTTGTGTCTCTTCCTGGTCAGAAATGTCGCATTGGATGTACTCAATTGGGTGATTGTCACTCCAGTCGGGCCTTGGACGTCGGGCAACTCCGTAGACCTTCCATGGGCCACCAGGAGTATCCAATCGGGGCAGTATCTCTGCTAGGCTGTTGCCTACAATTCCTGTCACGCCTAATATAAGTCCCACATTCTGGTAATCTCGAGGTCGCTTATCTTCTTCCAATTTCTTCTGCGCAAATGAAAATAAAACAAACATTATTTTAAATATCAGCATGTTACATGTCCACTAAGTTAACTACAGAGTTGATGTTTACCTTAGCAGCGCCAACATCACCTGCCCACCACCAGCTCATCTTTTGGTGAATTTGAAAATTGATGATAGGTTTGGTTTCTACTTCTAGTTTTATTTATAGAGAGGAGTTGCTTTCATGTCCGGAAATACGAGTTGACAACTGTGTAAATAGACTTTCACAATATTTTGAAATAGTTTACATTTTTATAAACATCTAAGTCTGTTCACACATAAAGCCGAGACTGCCATTGTTTATTTAATAGAAGGAAATTGCGTATTCAACTGAAGCTAGATAATGTGAACCATATTGAAAGATCTAATGCAGTAATGTGTGGTGAAATGAGGTTCCTGCTGAAGGCCAAACTTCGTACTATCATTGTCAGTCAATTTGCGTGCCCACAGTTCTTCAAGGTCGGTGCCAACTCAAATAACTTAGTAGGCCAGTGTCGGTGATCATTGCACTAAAATCACCATACGTTTATTACGGAAGGTTCCGTAGGGGGACCAGGTTTAAACCTAAAACCAATTACATGTCTCTTAATTTTTAAAATTGCTTATGGCACAGTAGTCCTAGAACTTAGCAGCTTTCAATATCAATTTTGGGAGAAAAGAGGGATTTGAATTTGGTGTCAGATTTGATATTTTTACTAATCTTAGAAGTATATGATTGACAGTTATTGGATAAGAATATAAAACTAATTGAATCTTAACTATATATTATTATACATGTACATGTGGTAGAAGATTGTGAATAGCTAAGCACATATCAACTCAATATTAAATCCAAATCCCATAAAGAGTCCTTTAATTTGTAATTTGTAGTAAGTTATACAAATTACTTGGACTTTTTAATCTCATCTCTCCAGGCAAACTTTTAAAAAAAAAAAATCATAAGAGAGGCATCCCATTTAATTTAGAAGTTGTTTCTCATTTAGGACATGTTTCATATTGAGATGCTGTAACTTTTAATTTACAACTGCGGTAAAAAGAAAAAAAGCTATAATTATGAAATAATTTTAAAAAAATAAAGAGCCTACTGATCGACTAATATTTACTAAGTATTTTATTGTTGTGGGTGTTAAGCCATCGATGCCCAACCTCAATATGAAATAGGATCTTAATTTATTTCGCTTCTTTGAGGGTTTGATATAGAGATATTTGACCTGTTTATAAGGCAATAATTGACAAGACTCTAAAAGGCAAAACATCAATTTTTTTCAGATGGTGTAAAACATAAAATGAACACAACATGCATATGTGGACCGTGGAAATATCAAAGTTATACTCAAATTGAAAATCTCAGCCATTTACACAGGAACTTGGTACAATTGATTGTGAAACTTGATATACGAACAAATGACCAATTTTTTTTTTTTTTAATTTCAAGAAATGGCTAAAGTTGTTCACATGAACGAATGGAAGATTTTTCTTTCTCATCTTATTAATCCATGTGAACAAAAAAAAAATCGTCAATAAATCTGCCATCATGAAAAACATTTTGGCTGTTATGTAAAATTTGAAAATCATTAAAAAAAAAAGTATATCAATAAAACAGTTTACGTAATTTCTATGTCAATAAAACAGTTTACGTAATTTATACTCACCAACTAATTAGGAAAATATAGTAGGTGTAACTTCCACGGAATCAACAAGTTGAGATAGAAAGAAGAAAAAGTGTCTAAACATTCAATTTTATTAGGCTTTGACGAATGGCTCGCTATGTTCGGAAATTAACTGAGAAAACAATAATAAAACGATGAGATAGAGAGACACGAAATTAAGGTTCATGGTATGGATGTGATAAATGGGTATGTTGAAATAATATTAACATTTTCTATTAATTGTATAAAGTTGACTTCGGTTATGGACAATTTTTTTCTTTCTTTTTTATAAGGGAAACAAGCCTGGCAAAAGCATCTAAGGCTTAACAGTAAGAGTGATGATACAGCTACAAACTCTTGTACAAATTTATCTTGTATAAACTGACGTGACATTAATTCATTGGTTGAATGAAAATATAAAATAATAAAAACAAATTATGTGGGCCAAGTGATATTTAATTCAACAAATCTTATCATGCCACGTCAGTTTGTACAAAATTTGTTTGTACAAGAGTTTGTGGCTATATCATTACTCTAATAGTAATGCTGTGTTTACTTGTCAATAATTAGAATGAGCTAGAATGAGAATGAAGAATGAAAATTAAAATAAGTTGTTTACTTGACCTACAGAAATTGGAAATGGAATAGGCTTGAATTTCATTGATGTGTTTATTTTATCTTAGAATCAGAATCGAAATGAGTTAAATTGTAACAAATCACTAAAAAATACTTAATGAATTATTGGCATAATTTTTATTTTATATTTTAATTATAGTGATTATTTATTAAAAAATTGTTATTATTAATAATTATTGTCAATAATATATTAGCATATTAATCAATTGTAAAATTTTTTAATTAATTAATTATAATATTTATATTAATTATTATAAAAATATATTAATTATTGTTAATAATATATTAGTATATTAATTAATAGTAATAACTATATTAATAATTATTATAATAGTATATTAACTAATTAATTATAATAATATATGAATTAATTAAAATAATTATGTAAATAATTATTAAAATTATAATTAATTAAAATATTTTTAATAATATATCAATTTATTAATTATAATAATATATTAATTAATTATAAATGAGGACAATATGAGCATTTTTAATTTTGGAGGAGGCCAAAATAGTCATTTTTGAGAATGAGTCCTTGGGAATGAGTCTATCATTTCTTATTCCCAAATTCTGGTGGGCCTTACAATTCTAATTCCAATTCCCAACTCTATTTTGCAAAGCAAACGTTGTCAAAGATTCTGATTTCCTAATTCGGTAAGTAAACGCAACATAAGAGAGATATATACTCTTAACAAGGGGAGACAAAGCATTGAGCGTATCATTTTGCTCTACAATACTCAAAGGGTAGTCATGCATGACAATAGCGAGTGCCATTTTTCTCCTCGTAACATTAGGATCAAAATGAGTTTCGACAACTGCCATCCCATTTTCACTGGTAGCTTTCTTTGAGGTGGGAATTCTGTGGCCTCTATTTCCCTTTTCACTTGACATGTCTTTAAATGATTAGCAAGTGCTTTGTTGCATCCATCTACCAATGCATTATTGTAATAATTGCACACAGCCTTATTAATCACATTAATTTCTTTCTTCTCAAAATGCTGCCACACAATTGACCTCAACTTACGTCGGTGCCCACCATGAGTAACACTAGCAGTTGAATCTCCTTGAACGGGATTTGAATAAAAAATCTCTTTGTTTCAACAAAAGATATATATTTGCGTTCCTTGAATATAGAATGCATGGTCGTTAGGCGCGTGCTAAACTTTTCAGTACAGTAATAAGTTAATGAATGTTTTTTGAGGTCAACAATTTGCACTTTTTATTTAACTCATTTCCTTTTAATTTAAAGGGAGGTATTATGTTTATCTTCCTCTATTTCTTTCTTTCTTCCTTTTTTTATTTTTATGTTTTCCCCGAAATGACACTTCATCGGTTAATGAAGCAAAGATGAAACATAAGCTGGAATTTCTTCCCGTCAACAATCACAGCTCGAACTACTACTGAAGATTTGGCCAATTTGTGAGCTTCACTGTTACATAATATTGGAATTGACTTTAAACCTTTGTTTATCTCCTTGGGAAGTAATTACAATATAAATTAGTAATACGTTATTAGGGACACATGAAGATTTACAGATGACATAACATCACCACTGATTAATGCAGAGTAAGGCACGGTAGTCCTGTAACTTTTCAGCTTTCAATATCAGCTTTGGGATTAAAGGAGTCCTTTAATCATATAATTGTACTTTGTAGCAAGTTATAAAATTTTTTGGAGTTGCCGAATCTCACTCTTACGAGGCAAAACTTTGTGGAAATAATTGAAAGGGAGACGTCGCAATTAATTTTATTAAAATTTTTTGTATAACTTTCGTGGAAGCAACAAGTTGAGATAGAAAGAATAAAAAGCGTCTAAAGCTTCCATTTTATTAGGCTTTGATGAATGTCTCACCCTGTTAGGAAATCAGTTGGTAAAAATAACAATAAAACGATAAGATTGAGAAAATTGAAATTATGATTTATGAAATGGATGTGATAAATGGATATATTGAATTAAAATTAAATTTTTGTAAAATTGCACAAGGTCGACTTCAATTTTGGGCAATTTCGGAATATAAATAGTTATTAAAAGATTAATGCTCAAGAGTAGTTTCTAGTGTGTAAATATTCTTACATTATGATTTTGCGCGTTATGCCTCCTTAAGTATGTTGTATTATAATTCAGTCGTTCAAATTCAAATTGGTATCTGTTTTTTCATATGAGGGTGGGACTATATAGCATAAATCGATGCAAAGGGCAGACCCATGTTTGGCTTAGATATAACTCCTATTGAGCTGGATTATATCTAAACCTAATGTTAGGAAACCCTAATCCCACCCAAGATCTTGCAAGTAAAAAGATCAAACAATTAATATATAGAAAATATAGATAAATAATAAAACCAATCACACAAAGCATGAATTTACTTGGAAACTTCTATACCGGAGAAAAACCATGCCACAAAGGATGACGGAAATAAAAACTCTCTATGTGAAAAATTATTACAATAACTCTAGTATTTTCCTCACATTCAAAACCCCAACAACACTCAATCTCTCATTAAACCTACAATTTTTCTCATATTAGAAATTGTCTACTTCCTGATTGTTATATAAACAAGTGAACCCAACATTCTTATATATTGTAATTATTTCTTGTAGAAGTATTCATTTGGGGACATATTTCCTAACAATCTCCTCCTCGGCGAGTTTTTCAATAAGATACAAAAACATGGTCTATTGTGTATCCACACAAGCATGTTGTCTCCACCTTCTTTACCAAAATCACACTCACATAGGGCTTATGAGAAATTAAGAATAATCTCACTATTGGTAAAATCTTGTTCTCTATCCAGCATCCATAATTTTCTATATTGAGAATTATCATACTCCACTTCATTCAGAGTACACATATTCAACACATGTCATTCAGCTTGCTGAAAATACCCACCTTATGCTTGGCTTTCTTGAGAGTCCTCAACCATCAATATAAAAATTCCACCACACCCTATATAAATGCCAATCCATGCCTTGTGTGTAAATCTTATGGACCCGCTAGTAGTAACACATCCTCCTCTATAACACCTAAAAAGGATAAACCAATCTCTCATGAAGAAAAGTGAAAAACCACTAGTTGAAATTATTAGTATTTTCATCTACTAATTTAAAGCTACTTTCTAAACCTACTCCATTATAATAATAATTTTAAGGTGCTTTGATTGTCTACACACCTCCAGGAGTTTATATTAGTAGGAACATGGTTTACATTGCCTTTGCTTTCATTGTGTAATATAGATTGAATCAACATATATCCTTGTGTAATCTGTCCCAAGCCAAAATTAATTTTTCTATTAATTTTTTATGTTTCTAACTTCACAACTTTTCAATGTGATGTAAACAAATGCAAAGAAAATGACACAATATGCCTTCGTCTATAGACAAAGATTGGAAGATAATTTTACTAATAATGAGACTTTACAGGAGTGAAAAAAAACTCTCAATACCCACAACTCCAATACACCCAATTGAATTCTCCTAGCACTCAAGTAGAAGCTCTCTTAAACTCTCAAATTGCTTCACTTGCAATTGCTCTCAACATTGTGATTATTCAAGCTCTAACCCTCTCCTCTCTATTTATAGCCAAACGTAGAGCACTGTTCAAACTACGTTACTGTTCAAATCGTGTTACTATTCACCATGTGCAAACCGTGTTACTGTTCATCGTATTTTTTTTAAACAATTCTCCACCTCGGCGAAAATTTTTAAATCTGAGCAGACTAACAACAAAGCATCCTCCATTCATTGCTTTCTCCGACTACTTTCAACCTTGTAGGATATTGATCAAGTTTAGACAATGCTCAAACTTGATCGTTGTCACTGCCTTGGTCAACATGTCTGCGGGATTATCTACAGTCTTAATTTTCTGAAGAAGAATCTTTCCTTCATCAATAATTTCGCGCACAAAGTGAAATCGTACTTCAATATGCTTCGTGCGTGCATGATAAATTTGGTTCTTTGTTAAATAAATAGTACTTTGACTGTCTCAATACAAATTAATATGCTCCTATGCCAATCCCAAGTTTTCAAGCAAGCTTTGTAACCAAATAGCCTTTTTATCATCTTCTGTAATTGCCATGTACTCAGCCTCTGTGGTCGATAGTGCAACTGCAGACTATAGTGTAGACTTCCAACTGATTGGTCTTCTAGCAAAAGTAAATACATATCTGGTGGTTGACCCTGATTTGTCCAAATCACCAGCATAATCAGAATCGAGGTACCCGATCATACTTTGACTAAGTGTATCATCTCACTCAAATAGTAAACCAACATCCATGGTCTTCTGAATGTACAGCTTGCCAATGTCCTTTACCAGGATTATGCATATACCTACTCACTATACCAACTGCATCTGAAATATGAGGCATTGTACACACCATTGCATACATCAAGCTACCCACTACATTTGAATACGAAACTTGTAATATGTATTCTCATTCCTCATTTGTTGAAGGAGATAGTTGTGTAGAAAGCTTGAAATAAGAAGCCAATAGAGTACTCACAGGTTTTGTCTGCTCTGTCATGCCAAACTATTGTAGTACCTTCTTCAAATATTGCTTCTGAGATAAACAAACTTTGCCACGAGCTTTATCTCTACATATCTCCATGCCAAAAATCTTTTTAGCTTCACCCAGATCTTTCATCTCAAATGCTTGATTGAGTTGAGTCTTCGATTTCTCAATCTCATCTTTGTTCTTGGATGCTATTAGTATATCATCAACACACAAGAGCAAATATATAAAGGATCCCTCTTGTAGCTTTTGAAAATAAACAAAATGATTAAATTTATTTCTTGAGTAATTTGCCCTTTCATAAACCAATCAAATTGCTTGTACCACTGCCTTAGAGATTGTTTCAATCCATAAAGCGACTTTGTCAAATTACAAACTCAATTTTCTTTTCCAACAACCTTGAATCCATCTGGTTGAGTCATGTAGATATCCTCTTCCAAATCACTGTGTAAAAATGCAGTTTTTACATCAAGCTGAACTAGTTCAAGATCAAATTGCGCAACCATGGCTAGCAAATTTTAAATAGATGAGTGTTTTACAACTGGAGAAAATACCTCATTGTAGTCTATTTCTTCCTTTTGAGTGCAAACTTCGCTACCAATCGAGCCTTGTATCGAATTTCATTTTTATGAAGAAATCCTTTCTTCTTTGCATATACCCATTTGCACCCAATTGCCTTTTTTTCCTTAGGCAGTGTAACTAACTTCCAATTTCTATTTTTATGAAGAGACTGCATTTCTTCATCCATTGCTAGCTTCCACTATGAAATACTATCTAGGCAACCAAGAGGGGGGGTGAATTGGGTTTTTTTTTTTAAAAAATTAAACTAAGCAAACCACACAACAATTTAAACTAATGCCTTAACAAATATGAAAACAATAAGTTCAATAAAGCACAATAATAAATGAGTAAGGGAAGAGAAAGCAAACTCAATGATTTTTACGTGGTTCGGCTATCCCCACCTACATCCACGCCTCCAAGCAACCCAAGCTTGAGGATTTCACTATCCAAGCCTTCCAAGGCTTCAAATGTTTACAATTGACTTCCAAGGTGTCAATGGACCTTTACAATCAAGAGATTATCTCCCCAATCTCTTCACCCCAAGTGTTTCTCACACTTGTACACTCACAATTTGATGAGAAATGAAAAATACAACAAACAACTCTCTTTTAGAGTGGATATACAAATGATAGCTCAATGAAGATTTAATCTATAATGATTTGTGAATTTGAAGCTCAATATATGTTGTGTGCACTTGTTTATGCTTGCCAAGATTACCAAAAATGATTTGGATTTGAGTTTATATAGATGGAGCTAAAAAACTAGCCGTTATGCACTTTTTGCTCATAACCGGATTACCGTTTATGGTTTCCGGAATTCCGCTTGCATGTTACCGTTAAGGCAAAAATTTGAATTTTTGAGTATCCGGAATGCCGCTTGTGATATCCGGATTGCCGTTTATGCTCCAGAACCTTTCTGCCGAATGAAGGATTCAGTTTGAAGACAACCGGATTGCCGTTTATGCTCAGAAGCTTTCGCCCCATGGACTTAGGACTTCCGTTTAGCACAACCGGATTGCCGTTTATGCTCCAGAAGCTTTCTGCCCAATAACCGGATTACGCTACGAAACCGGACGGATTGCCGCTTTTCATCCGGAGAGTTTCGCCCCATGCTTAGGATTGCCGTTTAGCATAGGATTGCCGCTTTCCATTCGGATGAATTCTGCCCGTAACGGAATTCCGTTTATCATATCCGAATGCCGCTTACTAAGATAACGGTACAGTTCACTGTTTGCCAAAATTACATTTTGACCCCAAAAGTTTATGAAACTATAGTATGGCCCAAAATGTTATACAAATTTGCAGTTAAGTCCAATTTCAGAATTTCTTAATAATAATTTGTGAATCCCAAAACTTTCTGAAATTATGATATCGCCCAAATGTTATGAAATGTTTCAAATAAATCCTTCTCTAAAATTTCAAGCAATACTTGTTGATTTCAAAGTTTTCAAAATTCTTTCAATTAAACCATAAACTTGAAAAACAACCAATTTCATAAAATCATTTTTCCATTAGATATAAAACCTTTATAATGTGAAAATAATGATTTATTAAAATGTATGAAAAATAATTTAAGCTTTCAAAAACTTAATCATTCTTAATTTTGTTTGTTATCATCAAAATCAACATTATGTTAACATAAATGTTAACAATCTCCCCCTTTTGATGATGACAAACCTTTCATGTATTTAAAAAATGATTCCATAAATGTTATCCTTAAATGTAAGCTTCTTTTACAATTTGCCAATTAACAAATTTAAATACATGTATTCTTCTCCCCTTCATCATCAAAAAGAAAAACTTAATTGGCAAAAAAAAAGAGTAGAAAATTTTTATAAATTTAAAAACATGTATTCTTCTCCCCCTTCATCATTAAAAAGAAAACTTAAAGGAAAAGAATAAGAGTAGCAAATTTTTATAAATAAAAAGAATGTATTCTTCTCCCCCTTCTCATCAACCATCACCTCAAATACAAGTTTAACAATATTACTCCCAAATTATCATAAATCATCATACAAATAAACTCTATACATAAATCATCACATAATCCATCAACCATAAAATGATCATGAACCATCATTCCATCAATTACCAAGTCAATAACTCATAACACAAAATTATCATATAAAACAACCATGTAATCAAATTATCATCATATCTTTAAAATTCATCAAAATCAACATCATAATCACATCTCAAAACAATACTCAAAATGCATATTATTCTCCTCCTTTTGAAAACATCAAAAATGAAATATTATTTTGTCTCCCCCTTTGGACAACAAAAAAGTTCAAAATGCATATTAACAAAAATCATATTGTATGCTCCCCCTAAATATATGGCCAATTTAAAATTTTAACCAAAATGATTTTATCCAAAAAAAATCATATTTATCTCCTCCTTTATCATAAAAAATAAATAGATGTAATCGAAACAAAATAATTCGATGAAGATATTACCCATTTTGTGCGAGCAAAAATTTCGGCAAAGTCTCTCCTAAAAAATGAACAAATCCTCGAATACGCAACATGGTTAAAAACACTTCCAAATAAGCTTAAACAATTATAACAAACCAACAACTCCATCAATTTATCAAGTAATACATATATAACCATCAATTATCAAAATTACTATAAATCCATGCTTACACCAAAAAAAAAGAACATCTCAATGATTAATCAAGAAACAAAAACAATAAGCATGCAATTAACTAAAAAGTTATAACATAACAATTATCATCCTCAAAAACAACAATGCATATGAAAATGTAGGTGCACAATTTAATAAAGAACCAAGGTAAAATCTATAAGGTGAGCACACATGGAAGAGGTACTTTAAAATACCCGAAATACACAAATTCGGTTTTGTAAAATAATGAGTGAAATGGATAAATTTAAACTGATTGTATTGATCCAAGAAATGATTTAAGGTAAGATATAATATGATTGAATCAAAAATTGGTGAAAGAAAGCTTAGATTTGAAGAGAGAGAAACGGAGAGGTACTGTTCACGCATGAGAGATGATGATGAAATGATGAAGAACAAGTGAAGAAATAATGATTGGAAAGTGCTTAATGAAGGTTAAATGCATGGGTAATGGTTTGAGAGATTGATCTTGGCATGAAATGAAGTGAGAAATAAAGGAAAATTGAATGAAAATAGAGGAGAGCCACTCACGGTTTGGAGAGAGAGAGAACATGTGAAAAATGAAGAAGAAAAGATGAATAGCTTACAAACAAACGAATCCGGCTATCCGGATGTGCTTAACCGGTTATCCGGTTATGTCCAACAAATGAAGATTGCGAATCCGTATATCTAGGTTTGAAATAACGGTTGTCCGAATGTGTTCAAGAAGCACCAAACCAAACCGGTTTGCGGATTTAATAACCGTTGACCGGTTTTTGTCGTAAATAAAACTCTCTCAAACGGCTTACCGATTTTTGCCAATCCGGTTATCCGAAATTTAATCCGAGAGCAACCAAAGCCAATCCGGCTTTCCGTTTGCTGAATCCGGTTATCGGATTTAATCTAGAGAATAATCAATAAGAGAAACGGTTTTTCGGTTGATAGGAAGCGGTATACCGGTTAATACTTGGAAATAATTTTAACTCTTATTGAATTTTGGTAAGCTCTTAGACATGTATTATACACACCAATTTATTTTTGGCTTAAAAATTGATTGATTTTAAATCATTTTGTGATTTAAAACAATTCAATAAGCCTTTTAATGCATGAAATATAAATGCAAACATATAACTCATCTATCATGCATACACATCATACAATCATCAAAATCAAACACACCACTTATCTATCATGCTTAAACACTTCAAAAACATTAATATCAAACAAATCCATCATAATGAGTTGATAAGCTATGATCATATATATATATAACCATACATCATAATAAAGCACTCAATGTTATACATAATGATAATTCCATCATGTAAGCATACAAGCATACTTTCACAAATTCAAGCTATTATCTATTTATCATGATCCATTCAACAAAATCAATATGGCAAGAATTGTTACCAAAACAATTAAATCATCTTGCCTCATCATTTTCTCCTAGTTCATGATCAAGTGATTACACTCACTAGCTTTCATCAAGGAACTCTCCACCATTCCTTGATTGTGGTACCTACAAAGAAAATATTCAAGTTGTGCCTTTTGGTACCCAAATACTCTTGGGTCCTTGAATGTTAGCAATGGTTCCTTTTGGAACCCAAACACATTTTACTCCATAATATACTTTTCTTTTAATAGGACAACCACGCTTCATGTGACCGTTTTGATTACAATAATGACAAACAATTTTATGATCGCTTGTGGAGGTAGCCTTAACAAAATAATTCTTATAATATTTTTGTTTCAAGTTAGGCTTATATCCAAGTCCTCCTTTATCAAATACACATTTTTGAGAGTTGAGCAATTTATCTAAGTTCTGTTGACCATTTGTGAATTTTAACACAATTTCATTAAGCTCATTGCTCCTCTTCTTAAGCACTTCATTTTCTTTCATTAATTCATCAACATGTGATTTCTCATGCTCATATGAAGTACTTTGTTTACATGTAAATGATGCAATCCTATCATGTAGCATTTCATTATCTAATTCCAATTCTTTGATCTTTTCATTTAATGAAGCATTAGATTTTTGCAAGGCATCTTTTTCATCTTTCAAGTCATTTACATGTGATTCTAGATGCTTGTGTGAAGTGCTGGGTTTCTCATTTGATAATGCAATTCTATCATGCAATGTTTTATTTTCTAGTTCTAATTCATTTATCTTCTCATTCAATGAATCAATGCATTTTTTCATGGCATCATTTTCATTTGTAAGTTCTAGCATTTTCTTCTTAAGGCAAACATTCTTTTTACCCATTTTCATCAATTCATCATGCAATTCTTTAAAGGCATCATGTAATTCATCATATGTAGGAAGATCACTTACCTCATCAAATTCATCATCCGATTCATCTCCAATTGCCATAAGTGCCAAATTCGACACTTTATGAATTTCTTCCTCATTTGTAGTCTCCTCATACACAACTTCAAGTTTCTTCCAAATTTCGTAAGCATTAGAACAATTTGAAACTCTATCAAATTCCTTTTTATCTAAGGCACAAAATAAAGCATTCATAGCCTTAGAATTTAAAGACATATTTTTCCTATCCAACTCACTTAAAGCATTTTTCCTAGGAATGAATGAATCATTACAAACAACTTCCCAAATTTCATAATCTAAAGCTTGTAAATAAATTCTCATCCTAGTTTTCCAATAAGGATAGTCATTACCGTCAAAGAACGGTGGTCTAATTGTGGATTGTCCTTCCCTAAAGGTTGAGTCATTATGGGTTGCCATGGATCTTTAACTCTAAACGGTTAAGTCTACACAAGAGCACCTTGCTCGATACCAAATGAAATACTATCTGGGCAACCAAGAGGGGGGGTGAATTGGGTTTTTTTTTTTTAAAAATTAAACTAAGCAAACCACACAACAATTTAAACTAATGCCTTAACAAATATGAAAACAATAAGTTCAATAAAGCACAATAATAAATGAGTAAGGGAAGAGAAAGCAAACTCAATGATTTTACGTGGTTCGGCTATCCCCACCTACATCCACGCTCCAAGCAACCCAAGCTTGAGGATTTCACTATCCAAGCCTTCCAAGGCTTCAAATGTTTACAATTGACTTCCAAGGTGTCAATGGACCTTTACAATCAAGAGATTATCTCCCAATCTCTTCACCCCAAGTGTTTCTCACACTTGTACACTCACAATTTGATGAGAAATGAAAAATACAACAAACAACTCTCTTTTAGAGTGGATATACAAATGATAGCTCAATGAAGATTTAATCTATAATGATTTTCGAATTTGAAGCTCAATATATGTTGTGTGCACTTGTTTATGCTTGCCAAGATTACCAAAAATGATTTGGATTTGAGTTTATATAGATGGAGCTAAAAAACTAGCCGTTATGCACTTTTTTTGCTCATAACCGGATTCCGTTTATGGTTTCCGAATTCCGCTTGCATGTTACCGTTAAGGCAAAAATTTGAATTTTTGAGTATCCGAATGCCGCTTGTGATATCCGGATTGCCGTTTATGCTCCGTAACCTTTCGCCTCGAATAGGATTACCGTTTGAAGACAATAGGATTGCCGTTTATGCTCCGAAGCTTTCGCCCCATAACTTAGGACTTCCGTTTAGCACAACCGGATTGCCGTTTATGCTCGAAGCATTCTGCCCAATAACTTAGGATTACCGCTTAAATCGGATTGCCGCTTTTCATCCGGAGAGAGTTTACGCCCATAACCGGCCGTTTAGCAAGATAAGGATTGCCGCTTTCCATTCGGATGAATTCTGCCCGAATCGAATTCCGTTTATCATATCCGAATGCCGCTTGCTACAGATAACGGTACAGTTCACTGTTTGCCAAAATTACATTTTGACCCCAAAAGTTTATGAAACTATAGTATGGCCCAAAATGTTATACAAATTTGCGATTAAGTCCAATTTCAGAATTTCTTAATAATAATTTGTGAATCCCAAAACTTTCTGAAATTATGATATCGCCCAAATGTTATGAAATGTTTCAAATAAATCCTTCTCTAAAATTTCAAGCAATACTTGTTGATTTCAAAGTTTTCAAAATTCTTTCAATTAAACCATAAACTTGAAAAACAACCAATTTCATAAAATCATTTTTCCATTAGATATAAAACCTTTATAATGTGAAAATAATGATTTATTAAAATGTATGAAAAATAATTTAAGCTTTCAAAAACTTAATCATTCTTAATTTTGTTTGTTATCATCAAAATCAACATTATGTTAACATAAATGTTAACACACTATACACTTTCAGGGCTACTTATTGCTTCTTTTTAAGTGGAAGGAACATCATCATCTACAATTAGAAGTGCATAGGCCACCATATCACCAAAGCGAGCAGGCTTACGAATTTCTCTTCATGGCCTTTTATATGCAATTGAATCTTGTTGCTGTGAAGGTTCCTAGGTCAAAATCTCGGTTAGCCTATATAGCTATAAATATTGATTTTGATGATAACAAAAACACATTTGTTGGTTAAAGAAAATTAAGAGTAGTTAAAATAAAGATTTATATATTGTGCTTTTAAAATAAGAAAATGATTTTATGGAGTTAAGTTATTTTTCAAAATTGTGAGCCAAAATGAAAGAATTTTACAATCTTTGATTTTAATAAATATTGTTTTGAATTTCGGATTTAGACTTATTTGGAAATATTTAAATATTTTGGGTCATTCTATAATTTTACATAGTTTGGCGATATCATAATTTCAGAAAGTTTTGGGATTCACAAAGTATTATTAAGAAATTCTGAAATTGGACTTAATTAAAAAATTTACAACATTTTGGACCATAATACAGTTATATAAAGTTTTAGGGTCAAACTATAATTTTAAAAAATAGTTCACTGCACCGTTACTGTAGCAATTGTACTAAGCGGCTAACCGGATATGACAAATGACTAGCCAAATATTGGGCAGAAACTCTCCGGATGAAAAGCGGCTATCCGAATTTCGTAAGCGGTATTCCAATTGTTGGGCAGCAAGCTTTTGGAGCATAAACTGCTATCTGGATATCGTAAGCAGCATGCTGGATGTTCTAAAATTTAAATTTTTACCTTAACGGTAACATGCAAGCGGCTAACCGAATACCATAAATGGTAGGCCGGTTATGAGTAAAAAGTGAATAACGACTAGTTTTTGAGCTCAAATTATGTAAACTCAAATCCAATTCATTTTTACTCTCTCCAGCATGCATAAACAAAAAGCACACAACATATCTTGAGCTCTCAATTCGCAAATCATTATTCTTTGAATCATCTTTGTTCTTTAACTTGTTCATATACTCTTTAAGAGAGTTTTTGTTGTAATTTTCATTTCCTCATCTCAATTGTGAGTGTTTGAGTGTGTGAGACATTTGAGTGAAGAGTGAATAACGGCTAGTTTTTTAGCTCAAATTATGTAAACTCAAATCCAATTCATTTTTACTCTCTCCAGCATGCATAAACAAAAAGCACACAACATATCTTGAGCTCTCAATTCGCAAATCATTATTCTTTGAATCATCTTTGTTCTTTAACTTGTTCATATACTCTTTAAGAAAGTTTTTGTTGTAATTTTCATTTCCTCATCTCAATTGTGAGTGTTTGAGTGTGTGAGACATTTGAGTGAAGAGATTGAGAGATAATCTCTTTTTTGTAAAGGTTCATTCACACCTTGAAGTCAATTGTAAGCATTTTAAGCCTTGGAAGGCTTGGATAGTGAAAACCTCAAGCTTGGATCGCTTGGAGGCGTGGACGTAGGCGGGGATTGCCGAACCACGTAAAATTTCATGTGTTTGTTTCTCTTCTCTCTTACTCATTTATTATTGTGTTTTTATTGAACTTATTGCTTTCGAATTTATTAAGGCATTAGATTGAATTGTTGTGTGTTTTGTTAGGATAATTTTTAAAATATCAATTCACCCACCCTCTTGGGTTACACACTTGTATTCCAACCTCTTCTTCATCTTCAGTCGATGGAGAATCATTATCCATCACATCGACACGAGTTGGATCATTTTTAACATTTCCAAACTCCACCTGCTGCAAAGTGCTATTGGTCTTGTCATCCTCTTGAAATGCCTTATCTTCATATTCAAATTTCTCATTCCAATTTAGCAAATTTGCTAATATCTTGTTGAATGAGTTCACATGGTCATTCATCGACATGTCAAGTGCATACGTGAATAGATAGAGTTTTTGCTTTATATAAAGCCTATTTTCAAGGCTTTTCTTCATGTACTTTTCTTCCAGTGCCTCCCACAATTTCTTTGCTGATGTCTCTCTCATGATAGAATATTTCTGATATTTAACCAGACATAGGCAAATAGTACAACATGTCTGTCTATTGATTTTTATCCACTCCTTGTCATCTATTTTGCTAAGTTTTTCTTTAAGAGCATCATCTAACTCTTACTGACATGAGACATCCAACAACTCACATTGCCACATACTAAAATTATTGGTACCATCAAATTTCTCTACTTCAAACTTTGCATTAGTCACAGTAGTCCTCGCTGATGAAGATGACGCTGACGCCTCTGCCTTCCTTTTTAATTCAACTGATCAATGCCTTCAACAACTATTTACATTTGAAAAATAGCCTCTATGATTTTTTTTCACGTGAATAAATGCATCAGGAAAGTTCCCAGGAGAATGGAGGGGTCACAGTCCTACTCAAAACCCAGACTCCTTAGGCTCTTATCGCCTTGTTAACACAAAGCTTTCCTAGTCATGCAAAAATACATACTGCTTCCAATCGACTGTCTCCCAAGTATAAATGGCCGTCTCCACTGTATTAATGAACAATACTGTATCTGTGAACAGTTCCATATATGTGAACAGTGCCTATGCCCTAAGCACGAACTTCCGGCTCTGATACCAATTGTTGCAGAAGCGCGGGGTTGAGCAATTACTAATATTACGGTGATTACAATTTCTAGAGAAATATAAATGTGATGTAAAAAAATGCAAAGAAAATCACACAATAATTTACGTGGTTTGGCGTAATGCCTACGTCCATAAATAAAGACTGGAAGATAATTTTACTAATAATGGGACTTTACAAGAGTAAGAAAAAACTCTCAATACCCACAACCCCAATACATCCAATTGAATCCTCCTAACACTCAAGTAGAAGCTCTCTCAAAACTCTCAAATTACTTGACTTGCAATTGCTCTCAACATTGGGATGATTCAAGCTCTAACCTCTCCTCCCTATTTATAGCCAAACGTGTAGCACTGTTCAAATTGCTTTACTGTTCAAACCGCGTTACTCTTCACCATGTGCAAACCGTGTTACTGTTTACCTTTTTTTTTTAACAATTGGGCCACTCTGTAGACTTTCCACGGACCACCTGGAGTATCCGATCGAGGCAATATCTAAGCTAGGCTATTGCCTACAATTCTTGTCACTCCTAATATAAGTCCCACATTCTAGTAATCTCGAGGACTTTTATCTTCTTCCATTGTCTTCTGTACAAGTGAAAATTGAACAAACATTACTTTAAATATTGACATGTTACATGTCCATAAACTTAACTAGAGAGTTAATTTTTACCTTAGTGGTGCCAATATCGTCTGCCCACCACCAGCTCATTTTTTAGTGAATTTGGAAAATTGATGATAGGTTTGGTTTCTACTTGTAGTTTTATTTATCAGGGGCGGACTTAGAGCTTTATATTACCTGGGCTAAACTAAAAATTTTATATTTTGAAGTAAGCATAAATATTCATAAGTAGAAAAAAAAATCAAATAAGGGGGACATGAAAAATCCTATAAATATGTACTCTAAACAAAAATAATTATACAAAAAGAGTTCAAAACAAAAGACAATTCAAATATAAAAATACTATTTTTCTGTTATGGAATCTGGCATTAAAACCTATAATAACGTGTAATTATATAAGAATTAATAAATTAATTAAGAATTTCAAGCTAGAATAAATATGTAATTATAATCAATTAAAAATTGCAAGTAGAACTTTTATGTTTGAAAAGTACTTAATTATTAGGCTTAAATAAATTAAATAATTAAAATTTATTCATCTTCTTAAATTGTAAAAATATTATTAGTCAAAAGTTTCAATAATAAACTAACATCAACCCAACAAAAAGGTATTTGCGCACCATTATTTTTTTGCTAGACACTGCTGATAATTCTTCTTTCAAAATCTCCTCAAAATACTCAAATTTTACTTTCTAACTTACCCTATTAGTTAATGTAACTAATAAATAAAATCTCAATATTCAGTATTCGCATAAAAAATTTGTGAAATTGTTACTATATATTTTTTTAGTACTTTTAATACACATGACGATGTTATATTACATTTACATAAATTTTTCAATTAAAATTTTTATAATCAAATTAAAGCAGTAATAACATTTAGATGCCTAATGTTTTCAATCTATTCAATGAATATATAATCTAATCATTTTGTAAAATAAGTCATTAATTTCAAATGGAAAAAAATTTAATTAAATTAGGGACATATTTAAAAATAAAATAAAAACTCTTTTGTTGAATGAAATTACTGAAAACATAAGGGTAACTGAATTAGGAACATATATGAAAACAAAATAAAAATCCTATCCTTATATAAAAATTAATCAAAATATAAGAGGTTTAAAGGATATTTTCTGCACCAGACAGGGCTACAGCCCGGGGTAGCCCAATTGTAGGTCAGCCACTATTATTTATAGAGGGGAGGAGTTGTTTCCATGTTCGGAAATACGGGTTGACACTAAGTGAATGGACTTCTACAATATTTTCAAGTAGTTTTTATTATAAACAACTAAGTCTGTTCACACGGTTGTCAACTCTTCGGCCAATTTTAATCCAGAATTTTAATTTCAAATTAGAAATGAGGAGACCGCTTATATATAAACAATTATAAAAGTACTTTCTAGAAAGAAATTATGTATTCAACTGAAGTTAGATTATGTGAACCTTATTGAAAGATGTAATATCATAATGTGTGGTGGAATGAGGTTCCGGCTGAAGGCCAAAGTTCGTACCATCATTGTCTGTCAATTTGCATGCCCGCAGTTCTTCAAGCTCGGTACCGACTCAAATAAATAAGTAGGCCAGTGTCGGTGACTATTGCAATAAAGTCGCCCTATGTTTATTATGGAAGTTTCCGTACGTGGACCAGGTTTAAACCTAAAATCAAAACGTCTCTTAATTTTTGAAATTGCTTATGGCACAGTGGTCCTTTAACTTGTAATTTGTATCTCTTAATTTTTAAAATTGCTTACGGCACGGTGGTCCTTTAACTTGTAATTTGTAGCAAGTTATACAAATTACTTGGAGTTGCTAATCTCACCACATCCAGGCAAACTTTATAAAAAATAATCAAAAGAGACATCGCATTAAATTTAGAAGTTGTTCTTATTTAGAACCTATTTCATATTGAGGTGTTGTAACTTTTAATCTACAACTGTGGTAAAAAAAAAATCAATTATGAAATAATTTAGCATTGTAGTTTTTAAGCCACCGATGCCCAACTCCAATACTAAATAGGACCTTATTTTATTTCGCTTCTTTAAGGGTCTAATATAGAGATATTTGACCTGTTTATAAGGCGATAATTGATAAGACCCAAACTTCAATTATCCGAGGGTGTAAAACATAAAATGAACACAACATGCATATGATCATACTCAAATTGAAAATCTTAGCCATTTACACACGAATTTGGTACAATTGGCTTTGAAACTTGATATACGAATAAATGAAGATTTTTTTTTTAATTTCCAGAAATGGCTAAAGTTGTTCACATGAATGAACAGAAGATTTTTTTCTTTCTCATTTCATTAATCCATGAGAACAAAAAAAAAATCTCGATAAATCAGCCAGCATGAAAAAATTTTTGCCTGTTGTGCAAAATTTGAAAATCATAGAAAAAGTATATCAATAAATCAATTTTACGGAATTTATACTCATGAATTTCAATTTTATTAGGCTTTGATGAATGTCTCACTCTGTTAGGAAATTAATTGAGAAAGTATAATAAAACGATGAGATTGAGAGAAGTGAAATTAAGGTTCGTGATATGGATATGATAAATGGGCATGTTTAATTAATATTAACATTTTCACTTAATTGTATATGGTTGACTTTAGTTATGGGCAACTTAAGAATACATATTGTTATTAAAAAATTAGCGCTCAACTTAGTTGTTGAGTGCGGCTATTTAAACCCACCAATTTCCTCTCTATACCCATTTTAAAAAATTATCATTAAAGTTTTAAAAATTAAAAAAATCTCAAAATTGCTCCTCATTAATTACTTTCTTTTTCTTTTTTTTGAAAAAAATTACTTTCTTTTTCTACTTTAGAATTATATACTCTTCCTTTACTCTCACATTCTGCAAATTAAACACTCAATTTCACACTCGATTTTTTTTTTAACCTTTCTTAGTACATCATGATAGATATTTCATACTTTCTATATATAAGAAATTTTTTTCTTAATATTTATTAGCTTTAATGTTTGGTAAAAATTAATTTCTTCATATTCATTCATTTTCATGGCTGATAAAAATTTGTTGATGTTCATTTTTAAATGATAGGCTTTGTTCCTCTTAGTTAGTAATACTAATTATTTACAATTAAAAGAACATATTTGAATGAATTGCTGAGAATTTATAAAATTGAGAAGAGAAACAGGAGAGATGATTAATTAAGTAATTTTAAAAAAATTATTTAGATTAAAAATTTTAACTGAATGAGGTTTTAGAGAGATATTAGTGAGTTCATATTGCCTCGTCCTTAGTTTTTGGAGTGCAAATATTATTACCCTCATAATTTTGTGCGTTATGTCTTCTAAGTATGTTGAATTACAAGTGAGTGATCCAAATTCAAATTGATATTTGTTCTTCCACATTTTGGTGGGATTGTACTTCATAATCGATGCAAAAGGGCACACTCATGTTTAGCTTACATATATTTCCTAATGAGCTAGATTATATCAAAACCTAATTTTGGGGAATTTTAATTCCGCTCAAAATCTTGAAAATAAAAACATCAAAAAAATAATTAATAGAATATATAGATGAATAATAAACCAATCATGCAGTACAAAAATTTATGTTAAAAACTCCAATACCTGAGTAATTATTATAATTACTTTAGTATTTTCTTCAAACACCAAATCCTAATAACACTCATTTTCTCAATAGTCCTAATGTTTTCTTGCATTAGAAATTGTCTGTGAAATACTAGCTATTTAACCCGAGAAGGGGGTGATTAGGTTTCAAAAACTTAAGCAAATAAATTCACACAATAATTTAAACCAATGCCCTAATAACAACAATAATAAACAAAATTAAAGAGATAAGGGAAGAGAGAGGGCAAACACGATATTTTTACGTGGCTCGGCCCTACGTCTACGCCTCCAAGTTCACTGAGCTTGAGGATTCTGCTATCCAAGCTTTTACTACCCAAGGGTTTAAAATTTACAATCTCAATTGACTTCCAATGTGTCAATCAACCTTTACAAATTGATGTAATCCCAAATCTCTTATCTCAAGTGTTTCTCACACTTACAATCACTCAATTATGATATTGAAACTAAGTTGACAAAGAAATTTCCCTCACACAATGTATGTGTTTAGAAATGAAAGCCCAAAGTGTGATTTGATAAAAGAATACAAGGTTTGAGCACAAGAAAGGTTGAATACTCGATAGTAGCCTCAATAATAATTATTGAATCCCATTGAATTTGAATATGATTGACCCTTTTATATTTAGAGAAGAAAACTAGGCATTGTTGACTTTTTGTGGATCATCGTTAACCACAAGTCGGATTACCATTTTGACTTGAGCAAGTTACTGTTAGGTCACAATTCAAATTGTTGATCACTATTTTCAAAAAGTCAGATTGCCGTTATCGTCCAGAGACTTTCTGTCCATTATCGGTTAGCCGTTGTCTCATAAACGATTCACTATTATTTTCCAGAATAAAAAATTCATCTCTGGAAGATATCGATTAGCCATTTTCTGAGTTAATGGGAATTCGTTTATTTCTAAAAAGTTTATTCTTTGCTCAATTTGTTATATAGTCTAAGTATTTTGATTAAAGACTTCATCAATCTTAATCGTTTTAATATTTGTTTGTTATAATCAAAATCTTCATTATGGAATCATATATGTTAACATTCCCCCCCCCCCGGATAATTACAAACCTTACAAGCATTATAAAATTAATTACACAATTTCCTCCCTCTAAATATAAGCTTCCCCTAAGTTAATCAATTTAATCAAAATCACAACTTCTCATATAAATATATCCCCCTTCATCATCAAAAAGAAAAGAACTGAATGGAAGAAAGAGATAAGTGCAAATAGTACCCATGTTGTTTGAGTGAAAATTTCGACAAAACCTCCCATTCACAACAAGCAATTCCTCAAATACAAAAATTGTTAATGACACTTCCAAAATATCACAAATCATCTCAACTCCAAATCAACTCAAATTCACCATTATATAATACATCAAGTATCAAATCATCAAATTTGAAAACAATCATAACCAACCATGCAATCCAATCATCATCATAAAATTGAAAAAGTAAAAATAACTTAAATATGATATCAAATCATAAAATGAGTGCATAAATGTTTGTGCCAAAGACATTAGGACAGAAATAAAAGCCACTAAGGTGGCTGAGATGATGACTTGGATGGAGGAAAACCAAGTGTAGAGAGAATACGTCGCTAACATGCTAGGGTCTGCTGCTGTTGAATCTAAAATGCCTTGAATTAAGACTGGAGATGTTGCTACTTCTAAGTAACTACTGCACCAAGCCCTCAGAAACTAGAGGCTCCTAAGGAACAGAGGGCTCATCAGGCTCCTCTGGCTCTTTAGCCTAGGACTGTGCTGCGGTAACTCTGCGAGGTGCTGGAGGTCTAGTTCCTAGTCTAAAGTCTGGCAACTGATCCTCAGGATAGACGTCATTGAGAACTCAATCATCTTCATGAGCTACTAGAGTATCCTCATTCCTAGAAGATAGAGTCTTAACCCACTCCTCATGTCTCTTATGGGATCCAATCGCATAAATAATCTCTCTACCCAGCTTTCTGGTCTCGGTCTTAACAGGCTCAATCAGGGGTATATGGAAATATCTCAGTGTCTTAATAATAATGCTGCTATAAGGAAGGGATCGATTGGTCATTGCAGGTGCGAATAACATATAACGTAGGATAGTGTATGCTAGATTCACTCGTCTCCTCCAAATAAGAGAGTCAAGTGAACCTATATCTAGCCTAGTCACCTCGTCACTATAACCCTATCTAGGTGTAACCCCATATCGAAGTATATTATAGAGAATGCGGACCTGAAAGAGTAAAACCTGAGATTGAAAGGACAATAAGCAGATGTCGTTAGAAAGGTCACGACATCTACAACTATTCCTCACGGTATCCACGTGAAGGAAATAATTAAAGTCTAGTTCTTTTCTAGCCGTAATGTTTAACACTTCATAAGATGTCTCAATGATACGAATGAGTTTAGCATCATCAAACTGTATATGCACTCTGCTTACATATGTTGTTATCTTATCTTTTCGGGCTGCAGAAAGCTCCATGTTCAAATAGATACTCTAACTAAATTATCATAAATCCTCTCTTCTATACTTAAAGCTACTTCCTATTAACTGAAAATGTCTCTACTGGTATTCCCACATACAGTTATACTAGCAAAATCATCAATATCAGTATAATAGGAGGGAGTTACAAATTTTCACATAAAGCCCGTATGAAATCTTTGAGTCATGTGAGGGGAAGGGAAGTGGAGACTATCGAAGTCTTGAGTAGTAATTCTAGACGTATCAGTGGTCTTTGACTGGTAAATCTGACTTTTCTAGCCCTCTTTGGTGACTTACTACTAGCCATTGTGCTTAAATTTGGGGATTTTAAAAATAAATGTGTTTAGACAAAATTGAACCAATTAGAAAGAAGATTGGAGGTAGAGGAAGGAGTTTATGAGCTCAAATTGACCAAAAATGGAAGAAAATCCAGCTAAATTTGACAAAAAAAGGTCGGTTAAAACTAGGTTTTCAATTTGGGATTTTTAGGATTTTAGGTTTAAAATTGGGGTTTAAGTGTGAAGAAATGAAGTTTAAGAAGTTTAAAATGATTTTATAGCTCAATTTTACAAGAAAAACAAAGAAAGATGGTCAATTTTAGAGAGAGGGAATGCTGCTGTCGTCGGGTAAGAAAAGTGGATCAATTTTAGCAACCATAATATATACCAAAACTGTTTTCAAAGAAACAACGAGCCTTTATCCCATTATTAGTGAACCGTTAACGACCAGAATGCATACCTTAGGTTTCTATCTTAAAAACAGTTATCTATTTAATGAGTAAACGACTATCCATTTTCTTAACTATGATTTCACACATCTATTTTGATTTTTGGCCAAAAATTGATTCATTTCAAGATCATTTCTTGAATCCAAAATGTTTCAAAGGTCATTTAATGCATGATTTATGAGGGTATACATAAGCAAACCCATTAAACATATTAATTAGCAATAGCACACAATTGAAGAAATAATGTAGTCTTAATATCATGCTAAGGTGCAAAATTCATCATTCCAAGCTCATGCCTAATTTTTATGAATTGATCTTGACTAAAGGGTTTTGTGAAGATATCTGCAAGTTGATTTTCAATTGAAACAAACTCTAAATATTTGGCTTGATTGATAAAGATTCCTTTTTCATTTTGTTTTATTTGTAGTTTAAGGAAGTACTTCAACTCTCCTATCATACTCATCTCAAATTATTTGCTCATACAAGATGAAAATTTCTTACACAAAAACTCATTAGTAGAACTAAAAATAATATCATCAATATAAATTTGAACAATAAGTATATCTTGGTTCTTATGCTTAACAAAGAGAGTAGTATCTGCTTTTTCCATTGAAAAACCATTATTCAATAAGAAATTTCTAAGCCTATCATACCATGCTTTAGATGCTTGTTTTAAAACATATAATGCTTTTGACAATTTATAAACATGATTTGGAAATTTTTCATTTTCAAAACCAGGAGGTTGCTTTACATAAGCTTCCTTCATAATATAACTATTTAGAAATGCATTTTTGACATCCATTTGATATAAAATGAAATCATTATGACATGAAAATGCTAAAAGAATCCTTATAGATTCTAATCTAGCTATTGGTTCAAAAGTTTCATCAAAATCAATTCCTTCTTCTTGGTTGTATCCTTGAGCTACTAATCTTGTTTTATTCCTTACAACCACACCAGATTCATCCATTTTATTTCTAAATACTCATTTAGTGCCAATGATGGATTAATGTTCTGGTTTATCAACTAATTTCCACACATTATTTCTCTCAAATTGATTTAACTCCTTGCATTGTCATAATCTAGGATTCATCGTTTTCCACATCCGAAAAGGATTTTGGTGCAATTTTGAGATATAAATACAACTTATTGATATGTATTTTTAAGTGATGATCTAGTGGTTACACTTTGCGAAAGATTGCCTAAAATTAATTCTTTGGGGTGAGAAGAAACATATGTCCACTTCTTAGGGAGTGTTTGTGAATTACCCTAATTTTGCTCCATATTTGTTTGTTCTTCTTGTTGCTCCTCTTGATTTTCATATGGTGAATTATCTTGTTTGACATTTGAAGGCTCTTCTTCTTATAATTCTTTATTTGCATCATCATTAACAACAACTTTCGCTGTATAGGAAAGGTTAGGCTCATCAAATGTAACATGCATGGATTCTTCAACAGCCAGTGTTCTTTTATTATATACTTTATAAGCTTTGCTGCTGTTTGAATATCTAAAAAAGATGCCAACATTAGATTTTGGTTCAAACTTACCGAGATTATCTTTTGTATTTAATATAAAATATTTGCATCCAAAAACTTTGAAATAGTTAATCAAGGATTTTTTGTCTTTCCAAATCTCATAGGGAGTTTTATTGAGATAGGTTCTAATCAAAATACGATTCAAGACATAGCATGGTATTAACAGTTTCAGGTCAAAAATATTTTGGTAATGCATTTTCATTCAATATGGTCTTAGCCATTTCTTAAATCGGACTATTTTTTCATTCAACTACTCCATTTTGTTATGAAAACTTTCAAATGCATGATTTTCAAATTATCCACCATGATTACTTCTAATACAAGAAATTGCATAACCTTTTTTTTTCTTTTTGAACCTTTTTACAAAAGATTTTACAAGCATCAAGGGCATCATCCTTATTGGCCAAGAACAATACTCATATATATCTAGAATAATAATCTACAATCACAAAAGCATAATATTTACTACTTAAACTCACATATTTAGAAGGTCGAAACAAATCTAAGTGAAGAAGTTAAAGTGGTTTTGAAGTAGAAACATGATTTTGTTTTTAAAAAAAGTTTTTATTTTTTTTTCTACATTGATAAGCTTCATAGATTCTATCTTTTTGAAAATTAATTTTTGGAATACTTTTAAATAAATCATTTTTGGAAAATTTTTAAATTAAATCCATGCTTGCAGGTCCAAGTCTTCTATACCACAACCAGCTATCATCATGCAATGAGGAAAAAACACTTATCATGAGACAATGCACATTTTTTTTAATTAAAGCTAGCATGTGCTAAGTGGCTACGGATATGAGAGACCTAATCAAACGATGCAGAGCAATCACTATATCTGGAGAGGGAGAAGGCAGAGTATCCTTACGGAGCAAAATGAAAGAAAAATGAGAAAAAAATTGTGGCAAGATGCTTAATCGGGAAAATGTTAACAAATAAGAATGTGAATAAGGAGGGGTTAAAACTAGCTTTGCAACAAGCGTGGCAAAGCATTATGGCAGTTAAAGTAGAAATTTTAGGAGATAATATTTTTATGTTCAAGTTTGGAACAGAGATGGATAAAAGGCATGTGTTAACAGGGGGTCCATGGCATTTTAATAATGCTCTCATTGTGTTCACAGAGTCTAGAGGTATTGGGGATAGGTCCAAACAATCATTCATATACACATCATTCTGGGTGCAACTACAAAACACACCCATTATGTGTATGGACAAGGAAATATTAATAGAGATTGGTGGAGTAATTGGGAAAGTTGAGGAAGTGGAAACAGATGTTGGTAGTGATGTTATGGTGCAGATTATCAGGATTAGGTTGTTAGTTAATGTCACCAAACCATTAACAAAAGTTATAATGTTGCAGAAAAAAGAGAAATAGGAAGATGCCCAAGCAGAGGGGCTAACCAATACGCAGGGAGATAGTCATAAAGAATGCCAAGAAGAAGAAAATTAGATTCCAATAACAGTTCAATATAAAAAGCTACCATAATTTTGCTATTGTTATGGATATATTGGGCATCAATACAAAGAATGTGCAGCATATAAAAATCAGTTCAAGGAAGATATGCTATATGGTTCGTGGACTAAAGTCCAAACCACTACAGAAAGATTGCGGCAGCGAAGAGAGAGTGGCAGAAGTAATGCTGGATCAGAAAACACAAGAAATGAATCACAAAATCCACGAGGTGAATCCTATTCCAAATCCATAAAATCACAGTCCTCAAAATGGATAGAGAATTTTGGCCCAAAAGGAGAGGTAACCCAGACTGAGAAAATTCAAATACAAAGAAGCATCAATTACAAGAATGGGAGGAGATGGGATCTGAAAGTGATAGCTATCAGAGGCTGAAAATGACAGCTAGTGAAGTTAATGTCAACAAAGGGAAAGAGCCAGAACAAGCAAGTGCAACCAGTGCAGTGGAGGAAGGACCAGAGCACGAGACTCAAAAATAGAAAGCATAGACAACCTTGAAGACAAAAAAAAAGATGGTGGGAAAGTAGAGCAGGGATTTGATAGTAAAAGTCCAGCTAAAAAAGAAAGTAGAAATGAGAGAGAGGCAAATGGGCCGGATACGGCCATGATAAAGCCCAAAAGAAAAAAGTGGAAAGTCCAAGGTCGAGGTGAAGACAAAAATGAACGAAACAAGTTTGAAAAGCAATATGGGCCTAAGACAGTGAAAAGGCTGGCGAGCGAAGCTGGTGGAGCAAGCTGGGCAAGCCTGAAAGTTAAAAAGAAAAAGATAAGTGGCCAAATGGAAGTAATAATTCTAAGCTCTCCAAGAGCAAAGTAGAAGCTAAAGATGGAAGCAAAGGAACGAGAAGACAATGAAACAGGGGAGGTGAAGATGGAAGATTTAATGTTGATGTCAGTGAAGGCTAGACACCAGCCCCGCCGAGGGCCATGAATATTATAAGCTGGAACGTTCAGGGATTGGAGGGCGACCCAACGTTTTGAAAAGCTCAAAACTTGCTCCAAAAGCACAGGCCTAAGCTGGTGTTCTTCTGCAAACCCAAACTAACAGCTAGGCAAGTGCAAGAGAAAGTAAAAAGTTGATGTTTGATAATTGTTTTAAAGTAAACAAAACAAGCAAATGGGGCGATTAGCATTGATGTGGAGCTTGGAATTATTAGTAGATATCAAGTCCTGGAGCAAGCATCATATTGATGTCGTGGTTTGTGCCAAGAATGATAGCTATTGAAGGTGTATAAGGATTTACGGACATCCAGAGATGAACTAGAAACGCCATACGTAGATACTGTTGAAAAGGTTAGCTTGCTTATCTTCTTTGCCTTGGCTGTGTTTCGGTGATTTCAATGAAATTATACGGCTCTTTAAGAAAATATGAGGAAATAATAGAGAAATTGCATAATGCATTAATTTAGAGAAGCTATTAGAGAATGTAACATGATGGATTTGGGATGTAAAGGGCGTCCTATTACATGGTCTAACAAAAGATAAAGGCACTGCTTGAACGAGGAAAGATTAGATCATTTCTTAGGGAATAAAGAATAGGGTAACATGTTTCCTGAGTCAGCTGTCGAAACTTTAGAGACGTGGACTTCATATCATAACCCCATTTTGATGGATGTGGTGTTGAAAGGCAGGGTTGTAAGATATAATAAAAGAGCCTTTTCTCAGGTACACTATGAGGATCTATGGAGCCACTATGACAAATGTAAGGAAATTGCTAAGCAGATGTGGAGTGAAAAAAAAAAAGATGGAATAGTGAAGAAACAGTGGCATGCTTTAAAAAAGCAACAAAATATTCAATGGCTCAACTTCAATGATGGAGTATAGAAGAGTTGGGAGCTAAAGGCTAGAAGCTAGAAAAGTTAATAAAGGAGCTAAAAGAGGTAAAAAAAACAAAATAGCACTACGAAGATGGGAATTATGTTAAAAGGCTGAAGAAACAGATTGATAGTCTTCTTTTGGATGAAAAGATATATTGGAAACAAAGATCTAGAGCCAATTGGTTACGAGAGGGAGACAAAAACACAAAATTCTATCACGCCAAGGCATCATCAAGAAAAAGGTAAAATAAAATTTAGGGAACTCTAGATGAAGATGAAAGCTTCACAGAAGAAGCTGATGATGTAAAAAGAATATTTTGCAACTACTTTGCACAGTTGTTCACCACAAAAAATCATTCCCAGTTTCAAATGGAAGATGTCTTACAGGACATGCCTACTAGAGTAACAAGAGAAATGAATAAGGAGCTGGACAGACCTTTTACTGAAGCGAAGATAACAATAGCCTTATCCCAAATGTGTCCAACTAAAGCACCTAGACCAGATGGCTTCCCAGCAGCTTTCTTTTAAAAGCATTAGGAATCGGTGAGTAAAGGAGTCTTGAAAACTTGCCTTCATATCCTCAATGAATGAGGTAATATCGTTCCCCTCGATCATACATACATTGCCTTAATCCCAAATGTGAAGAAACTTAGAAAAATGACAGATTTCAAGCCTATTAGTTAATATAATGTGATTTATAGAATTATAACAAAAACCATAGCTAATAAACTAAAGCATATGCTGCATAGCATAATTTCTCCAACACAAAGTGCTTTCATCCCTAATAGAGTCATTACCAATAACGTAGTCATAGGCTATGAATGCTTGCATAAGATAAGATTGTATAAGGGGAGGAAAAACAGTTTAGTAGCCTTAAAACTTGATATTAGTAAGGCATACGACAAATTGGAGTGGGCTTTTTTGGAAAATGTCATGAAGAAACTAGGTTTTTCACCTAAATGGATTAAGTTGGTGATGAGATGTATCTCAACAGCATCATTTTCAGTTTTTATCAATGGGACAGCAAAAGGAATGATTCACTTACAAAGGGGATTAAGACAAGGTTGTCCCTTGTCTCTCTACCTTTTTATTCTCTGAGGAGAAGGTTTTTCAAAAATGTTGTAGCAAGCAGAAGCTAAGAGGTTGATTCAGGGAGTGCAACTCAACAACAATTTGGCAACAACTCACTTACTTTTAGCGGATGACAACCTCATTTTTACAAGGGCCAAGGCTGAAGATTGTACAAGATTAAAGCAAATGTTTGATAACTATACAGCTGCCTCAAGTCAAATATTCAACTATGAGAAATCCTCAATGTTTTTTAGTGGAAGCACCTAAACCAAGCAAATTGATAAAATCAAAAGCATTTTCCAGCTTATTATTGTTTCAAGACATGAGAAGTACTTGGGGTTGCTGTCTATGGTGGAAAGGAAAACAGTTGGCTTCTTCAATGACATCAAGTTGAGAGTACTGAATAAAATCTCTAATTGGCAGAGCAAACTATTTTGGAGTGGAGGGAAAGAAGTTCTAATCAAAGCAATTGCTCAAGCAATCCCTATTTATGCTATGAGTGTGTTTAGGATTCCATTGAGCCTATGTGCTGACATTAAAAAAGAAGTAGCTCGATTTTGGTGAAACTCAAAAGAAAATCACAGAAGCATTCACTAGGCTAGATGGGAGAGGATGTGTAAATCTAAAGGAAATAGAGGAATGGGATTCAGGGACTTATCTAGCTTCAACCAAGCCTTAGTAGCCAAACAAAGGTGGAGACTACTTCAATCCCCTGACTCTTTGATGGCAAAGGTCCTGTAAGCTCAATACTTTAGAAGAACAAATTTCTTGAATGCAAAGCTAGGCTACAAGCCATCATTTATTTGGAGGAGCTTACTCCGGGGTAGGCAAGTCATTCAGAAGGGCTTGAGATGGAGAGTTGAAAGTGGAGAGCAAGTCGAAATATACAACAGCAATTGGGTTCCTAGACCCTCAACCTTTAAGATTCTATCAGCACCAACTTTGCCTATAGATAGCACAATTTCCTTACTTATTAAAGTGGAGCACAAATGGAATGAAGATGTAATTAGGAAGAATTTTACACCTGAGGATGCAGACCAAATTTTGAAGATAATGCTACCAAGCAGTCCAAGACAAGATCAACCGTTGTGGGCCTAAGATAAACATGAAAATTACTCAGTAAAGAGTGGCTATCCAGTCGCTCTAAAACTTCAATTTTCAGATTGGCCAAGTACATCAAAAAATAGTCCATCAGAGTGGCATGCAATATGGAAACTTGACTTACCAGAGATGCTTAAGATATTTATGTGGAGGGCAGCAAAAAATCTGCTTCCAATAGCGGAGAACCTCTGGTAGAAAAAGATTTTGCAGCAACCCTGGTATCAAAGATGTGGCAAAAGAGGAGAGAATACTGCTCATGCTATTCTGAAGTGTAAGGCAGCTCAAAAGACATGGAAGAACACAGCCTTTGCAGGGGATATGAAATTCTTCACCAGCCAAGACATTCTGAGTATCTTGCAAGTTCTGGCAGCAAGGAAAAGTAATAAAGCCGAGATGGAGTTGTTTGTTGCTCTTTGTTGGGCAAATTGGCATTCTAGGAATCTTTTTATCTTTGAAGGAAAGAGAGAAGATTCTCAAGTATCAGTGGCTAAAGCAGAATCAATTGTGGAATCATACAGGAAAGTTAAACATCCACTACTGCCATCCTCTTCAAAACAGAGGAACTCAGGGAAACAGGCTTGGAAACCTCCTCCAGAAGGATGGTTTAAAGTTAATGTAGATGCTGCAACAAAGGTGGAAAAACAAGTGGCTGGACTAGGAGCAGTAATTAGAGATTCGGGAGAAAAGTTTATGGCAGCAGCTCAAAAACAAGATAGGTTCTATGGGGATGTGCTTGCTGCAGAAGCAAAAGCAATTCAGCTGGGAATTGAAATGGTAGAATCGGCTGGTTTTAAGCCACTGATAATTGAATCAGACTGTCAAGAAGATGTGGATTTGGTTTTGGGAAAGAAGGAAAGCAAAACGGAAATCGGCTGGATTATCTCAGACATCCAAGAAGGCATAAAGAAGGCTGAACAACATCACTCTGCAGCATATTTCTAGGCTTTGTAATGATACTGCCCATTCCATTGCTAAAATGGCCGTAACAATTCAGCAACTGTAATGTGGACAATTGCTTGTCCATCTGATTTGTTGTACCTCTTTCAATCTTGATTCTATGAAAGCTAAGGTTTTCCATCCAAAAAAAAAAATAATAATGATATTTAAATTGTTCATTTTCACATTTAAAAGTGGTACATAAACTTATCAAGTACAGACTTAGAGAGAGTTAATCTTATTCTTATCTTAGGAGCGTCAGTAGCACCTGCCCACTACCGCCAGCTCATTTTAAAGAAGATGGAAAATGAATTTGGTTTGTGCTTGTGATTGTGATTGTGATTGTGATTGTATTTTTTTAAAAGGATGTTTGATTTTAATTTGTGAAGATAAATTTAGATTTATACAAATAGTTTTATGAGGCTTTATTTTATTTCATTGTTGGCAGTTGAGCTCCTAGCCACTGGCACCAAAGGACTAAATTTGGTTGCACTAGTTTCAGTCCAACCTTAAGCTTGGATTCAATTCCTTCTTTACACAATAATAAAATAGAAATAATCCTCATAAAACTTAGATTATTGGTGTTTTGTGATCTATTTGATAATGAAGATAAAAATTTGTGTGAGATCGGCTCGGTCATTATTGTCCTACCATTTAATGAAGTAATCGACTTTAACCTTGCTAAGATGGTAGGTCAATCTGACAAAAGTACTTATTTATTCTTTTAATTAATTAAATTAATAGTAATTCAATTCCCTTCCGACCCATATAAAGAGGGATTTGAATCTAAAATCTCTTTGCTTCAACACAAGATAATTTGCTTTCCTTACAATATAGAATGCATGGTTGTCAGGCGTGTGCTAAATATAGATTTAGATTATTTAACTCATTTCTTTTTAATTAACTTTTGTTAGTACAGTAATCAGTTAATGAATGTTGTTTCAGGTCAACAATTCACACTTTCTATTTAACTCATGTCTTTTCAATTTAACTCGTTAAATAAAGGGCGGTAGCATCTTTGTCTTCCTTTCTTTCTTTCTTTCTTTCTTCTCCCCCAACAACCTCCACCCCCTAGGGCCCCGGGGTGGGGGGCGATTTGACTTTAAACCTTTGCTTATCTCCTTGCCTTGGAAGTAATTACGGTATAAATTGGTAATTCGTTATTAGGAACACACATGAAGATTCACAGACGACGTAACATCATCACTAAAGCACAGTAGTCCTGTAACTTTTCAGCTTTCAATATCAGTTTTTTGGATAAAAAGAGTCCTTTATAGCGAGTTATAAAAATTTTTGGAGTTGCTGAATCTCACTCTGCCAGGCAAAAGTTTCTGGAAATAATTGAAAGAGAGACGTGGCAATTAATTTCGAAGTTGTTTCTCAGTTGATTGTTTTGCTTCTTCAAGGGTCTGTGATCATAACTTGGTGGGCTAAAGGAGTGTATAATGTACTCTAATTATTGAGGCATTTGACTTGTTCTAGAACGCAATAATTGACATGACTCTAGAAGCCAAAACATGGATAGTATTTGTATTGTCGTTATCAGATGTAAACAAACAAACGATTGAACGCGACATGCATATATATGTTGATAGGGTTTAGCAAACAGTTTAACATGCTAATACATCCTCACATAATTGATGGAAAAATCTCGAGATACATACTATTATATTTAATTGATTAGTAGTATCTATTAAATTTAATTGATTAGTAGTATCTATTAATGAGTGACACGTTAATTTATATAAAAATCATATTTTTTCATAACACTATTATGAGTTAATTTCTTTTGTCGTCATAATCCCCTTGCATATTTGGATTCTCTCCTAATGTAATGTTTTTTAATATTTGTAAGAGCTTTTGACATGGTAATTAAATAATTTTTATGAAGAGGCTCATAACTTTTGTTATTGAACACAAAAACGGGTAGGACTATTTACACTTTACAAATTATTGTGAACACTCTATTTTTAATCAAAAAAATTTATTACAAAAATACCTATCATATGAATTTTTTTTATTTTTTATTTTTATTTATTTATTTTTTTCACTAGAGGAACAAAACATATATTAAGATAAACTTCGATATCATGAAGTATTTCCACTTTATGCACTTACATGCCATTATCTTTGACAAAATCTCCAAAACAAACAAGTCGCGTTCATCAATTGCATGGCTGGAAAGCATCACCAATTAGGCAGGACACTGGAATCCAGGCGGCGGATGCTTGCCGCAGTCACTAAGCACTTCAAGGGCGATCTGTATAATAAGATTGATATTCAAAAGCTTAAGTTTAATGGTTGTGCAAAGACATAATGCAGCATGTGAATTACTATTAAAGATAATTTATTATAAGTTAATATTATTTAATTACTTTAAGCACTCGTATAGTTCAATTTATAATTCTCATTCCTTATTCAAAACTTGAGTGTGTTTATAAAACTGCAATTATTTTTTCATCTTTTAACCCATGTTCTCCTTCTTGGACTTCGTATTCTTGTCCTTTCTATTTTATTTTTTTTGGTAGAATTTATAGAATACTTTTAATTATTATGTTTTTGTTAAAAGTTATTTTGTGTGCAAAATTAATCTTATATCGAACATAAATAGACAAAAAATTAATAAATAAAACTCTGTTAAATATTTTATTCAAAACTTGTTTGAGTTTATTATTGTAAGTACATACTAAATTTCTTAAAATTGAGTGTGCTAATTAATTTTATTGTTCTTCTAAGTAAATAAAGTTATTTTTTTTTTTTAAATTTTAAAAAGTGTACAAAGTCAAGTGAGGCGCCAAATTCAAACAAGAAAATTTATTAAGGCACAATCCTGTGACTTTTTAGCCTGCCAATCCAAGTGACGAAGGAATTCTTAGAATTCCTGAAACCCAAGAACCCGTGCTCCTTACTCTTGTTCATGCTAACTGAATAACCCGCACCAACATTCATCAACACATCTGCATACGACCAAACAGCGACCTCATTCAATTTTGTTGGCTGCAACTGATTCTCTCTCACAATCTCCTCCCACACACTTTCTTTACCTTTCATAATTTCCTCCAATCTCACCCTCTCGCCACCCTTTTCATCTCCAAACCCATAATTCTCAATCTCAAACTGCTCAGCCAACACTTTCCATAAATGCTTCCACTTAAAAACATCTCCATTGGTGCAATTGAAAGCTTCGTTTCTTGCATTAGGATACACTGCCGCCCAAATTTGCTGCTCCGCAATCAAATCTGCATCCGAATATTCTGAGAAGCCTTCCCAAGTTTCTTTCGTCCCAGGAAATAGTAAAGGAAAACCTTCATGTTTGCAAATAGCAGCGTACACGCAGAGCGTGCATACAATATTCATCAAACTATAAGGTGAAAACCCAAATATTCCGAAAGGTCGATGTATGGACCAAGTCAAGCCTTCTCTTTTTTCAACTTCTTCAAACAATATGTCTTCTTGAGTATAGTAAAAAAGTGGTACGTTTAACCTCGGCAAATCCTCTGTAAAAGGAGGTTCGTGAGACGGTATCTTGCCAATACACTCGAATGGACCCACGTAATGTTTGCCTCCCGTTTGGAGACAGATGTGGCGGAGATTAGGCGCGTTCGGGATTATAGAACGGAGCACGTTACGGAACATGACGCCGTTTATCTGGCAATTCTCTACTTCAGTGGGACGGCTGGCCCACGTCACGTAGAAGATGTGGGTGACGTCAGTGAGTTTTGAGAGCTTGGCTTGTGTCTCTTCCTGGTCGGAAATGTCGCATTGGATGTACTCAATCGGGTGATTGGCATTCCAGTCTGGCCTGGGGCGTCGGGCCACTCCGTAGACTTTCCAAGGGCCACCAGGAGTATCCGATCGGGGCAATATCTCTGCTAGGCTGTTGCCTACAATTCCTGTCACTCCCAATATAAGTCCCACATGCTGGTAGTCTCGAGGTCTCTTATCTTCATCCAATTTCTTCTTCACGAATAAAAAATATTGAGTACTTGAAAAATGATGATATTTAAACAGAAAAACCGAAGTTCATTTTTAACATATAAAATATGAACATGTATGTAGATTAATTTATCAAGTACAGACTTAGAGAGAGAGTTAATCCTATTCTTTACCTTAAGAGCGTCGACAGCGCTTGCCCACCACCACCAGCTCATTCTGAGAAAAAAAAAAAAAATTGGATGATGAGTTTGGTTTTTGCTTCTGCTTTTATAGGAACCATGGCGACAAAGGTGAGAGTTGAATGATCGGGAGCGGTAAGTGACATGCGTGGCAGAATCTGGATCACTCACTGATGTTGTATTATTGAAAGATCAAAGATATAATATCTGTGCTGAAAAGTGAAGTCAGATCTCGGTGGGACCTGCTGCAACAACTACGCAATCCTTATCGTACAGGGACTTGACTTTTTGCTAGGTCACTCGTATTTTTTTTTGAGTGGATCCTAATAATGGTAGGTATTTTTAATCTCGTACTATAATTTAAATTAATTTCCGCTCACACTGGATCAGTCTATAAAATATAAAGTACTGATTAAAGTGGTAACTTCATACGAGAGTAGGACTTGAACCTCTGACTTCTCTTAAGAAGTGAAACTACCAAATTACTCACACTAAAAGTGGAGGTTTGGGATGCGCGGTGATAAAATGTTGCAACATGACAAGATGTAGATGAAATAAGATACTGATTAAAAAAGTAACTTGATGTTTGATAAACTGTGTTTGGTAAACTGTACTGTTTGGTAAATTTTTAATTGTGGTAATTAGGTTAGAATTGTCCGTATGTTTTTTATGGGAGAATTAGAGAAGAGGAGAATGCTTTCCAGAGAGCATTGTCTAATTTCTTTGTAACAGGTGCAGGACAATAGAAGCAAGATGATATTTGGAAATTGGAGAAGAAATTGAAGAAGTAGCATGCGTTTAGATTTCAGTAAACTTGTACATTTCCTTCTCTAAGAAATTTCTCGCATCTTCCTCTTTCAATCCACTGCTGCTTGCAATATAATTAAACATTGATGATTTGTTGCCTATATCACCTCATCGCACTCTTATCAATAAACATAACCGTCTTTAGTTTCATCAAATTACGAGTAGCAACTCTTTCAACCACAAGTAACCATTATTTTTTTCCACGAATTACCTTCTTCATCTGGTTCGTATTGCACATAGTAAATCAAACAGACGCGCTATTCCCTCTACTTTCGGCTATGGGGAATTCCTATACTTTCAAAGATCGCAGCTTGGTGGGTAGCGATTATTGCTACATTTACAAAAGCGCCATCCGATTCGTTCCCACGACAGCCCGTGTTCTTAAACAAATCATCGGAATCAACTGTTCCAACGAATTTGCGATCGTCTTCTCCTCTGTTCGATGTATCCTAATTATTTGTCTAATTAAATCACCTATACCCTCTGCTTTCTTTGCCTCTTGCCACCCAAATCGTTCTGTTGACAACCCAAGTACCATCTTTTGTAATCCTCCAAATATTTTCCCCCAGGAATGTGCGATCCTCTTGTTTAGGTGACAACACTTTATTTATCTTTTGTCGTGAGTAAATCTTTCCTCTTCTTCTTTTGGGTTCCAATTATTTCAAACCAAGGCTCCATCAATAAGCATTACTTAAGTAAATAACCGGCTTCAACGGTTGCCACTACACCCATTTTTTTACAACTGACTAAACTGAACCATTGGATGGAAGCGCTTCAAATCCTATGACCATTGCGCATGCGGACAAAAAGTGTGGTACGTTACAACTGTTGCAACGTAAGAGCACCCTAATATTTATATGTTATCATTTTACCACTAAAATGTTAACACGGATAAAAACTAACTAACGTCATAACCGAAACGTCGCATTGGATGTTCTCAATGAGGGTGACAAGCATTCCAATCGGGCCTCGGGCGTCGGGCCACTCTGTAAACCTTTCAAGGGCCACTAGGAGTATCCGACCGGGGCAATATTCAGCTAGGTTGTTGCCTACAATTCCTGTCACCCTAATATAAGTCCCACATTCTGCAAATCTGGAGGTGGTTTGTCTTCTTCCAATTTCTTCTGTACTAGTGAAAATTAAACAAACATTATTAAAATATGAGCATGTTACATGTCCATAAACTTAACTAGAGAGCTGGTGTTTAACTTAGCATCGCCAATATCACTTGCCCAGCTCCAGCTCATTTTTTGGTGATTTTGGAAAATTGATGATAGGTTTGGTTTCTGCTTCTACTTTTATATATAGAGATATCCGGAAATACGAGTTGACAACTATGTGAATAGCCTTTTATAGTATTTTCAAATAGTTTACGTTATTATAAATTTCTATTCACACCGTTGTCAACTCACAATTGTGAGGTCTTGGGTTCGAACCCCCACAATGTATTGTTGAGATTATTTTCCTTCCTCAATTTGAGTGAAGGCAGTCTTCTTTCTTTCGAAATGTGAGTAGAGTGGACATCCCTCGAATATTAGAGAGGGTTAAAATCTGGGCTATAATATATAAGATTTATAAATTAGTCCCAGTAATTGTCTGATTGCAAATATCAGTTTACTAATCTTATTAAATATGAGTTGTAATCTGAGCATTAACCCCATGTAATTCAAAAAAAAAATCATGAATTTTTAGTTCAAATTAGAAAATTTGCCTAGAGAAGAGGCTGCTTATATATAAACAATTATACAAGTACTTTCAAGAAGGTAATTAAGTATTCGCTCGTAGTTAGATTATGTGATCGATATTGAATAATCCAATATCATAATGTGTGGTGAAATGAGGTTCTGGCTAAAGGCCAAGCTTCGTACTATCACTCCCAGTCAATTTTGCATGCTAGCAGTTTTCAAGCTCGGTGCCAACTCAAATAATATGTTGGCCTGTGTCGGTGACCATTGTAATAAAATCGCCCCATGTTCATTACGGAAGTGTCCGTACGTGGACCAATTTTAAACATGAAATCAAGGGAGCTGCTAAGTTACAGCTGCTGTAACTTACAACGCCTTAAAAAATTATGCGGATCCCACCACTTATTACCACTGTTCATATGATTTTGAAGGGACTGTAAGTTATAGCAACTGTAATTTAACAAAATCCTAAAATCAAATACATGTCTCTAATTTTTAAAATTGCTTATGGCACAGCAATCGTATAACTTTTCAGCCTTTAATATCAGTTTTAGAACAAAAAGAGAGACTTAGATTCAGTATCAAATTGATGTTTTTACTAATCTTTTAAAAGTATATGATTCAATAGTTATTGGATAAGAATATAAAACTAAGTGAGTCTTAACCATGAATTGTCTTTCATGAACATGTGGTAGTAGATTATGAATAGTTAAGCACAAATCAACTCAGTACTAAATCCAAAACCCATAGAAAGTTTTAATTTGTAATTTGTAGCAAGTTATACAAATTACTTGGGGTTGCTAACCTCACCCCCTCCTGACAAACTTGATAAAAAAATAATCAAAATAGAGACATCGCATTTATGTTGCATTTACTTATCAGATTAAAGAATTGGAATTCAGAATCGGAATGATTGACAACGTTTACTTCACAAAATAGAGTCATGAATCAGAATCGGAATCGTGGTGCCCACCATATTTTGGGAATGAGGAATGGGATACTCATTCCCAAGAGGAGGGTTAGGAATGAGTCTCCCATTCCCATGATTAACCATTTTGCCCTCCCCCAAAATTTAAAATACCCATTTTGTCCTCATTTATAATTAATTAATATATTATTATCAATAATTATTAATAATTATAGTTTTTGAATAAATTATCACAATAATTAATATATTTTTACAATAATTATTAGTAAGTATAGCTTTTGAATAAATGATCACAATAATTAATATATTATTATTAACTAATTAATATAATATATTACTATTAATTAAATTAAAGTTCTTGAGTATAAATTGAAAAAAAACTGAAAATTTATTATTATTATGGAATTCAGTTATTGTTGTTGTTGTTTTTGTTGTTATTATTATTTATTATTTTTATTATTATTAATATTTATATTATAAATTTTATTATTATTGTTGTTGTTGTTATTGTTATTAATTTATTAATTATTACTATTATTTATTTATTATTTTAATTATCATCATCATCACCAAATGGCGATAATTAACAAAGGGTATTTTAATAAATTGTTAATGATATTATTTTTAATATTATTATATTAATCATTTTTATAATAATAAAAATCACAAATAATGATGATGATGATGATAGTAATAGTAGTAGTAGTAGTTATTATTATTATAATTAACTAAGAGCATTTTAGTAACTTAAAATAATTCAACTTATTTCGATTCCGATTCCGAGATAAAATAAACATGTCAATGGGATTTCAGCCCATTCTTATTTCGATTATTGCAGTTCAAACAAACAACTATTCTGATTTCTATTCCTCATTCTCATTCCATCTCATTCTCATTTCAGCCTATTCTGATTTCAGTCTATTCCAATTACTGACAAGTAAACGCAGCATTAATTTAGAAGTTGTTTCTCATTTAGGACCTATTTTATATTGAGATATTGTAATTTTTAAGTTACAGCAGTAAAAAGAAAAAAAATTATAATTATGAAATACTTTGAAAAAAATAATAGAGAGGCTATGGATCAACTAATGTTTACTGAATATTTTAATATTGTAGTTTTTAAACCACAAATATCCTACCTCAATACTAAATAGAACCTTAACTTATTTCACCTCTTCAAGGGTATAATATAGAGATATTTGACCTGTTTATAAGGCAATATTTGACCACACTCTAAAAGCCAAAACGTCAAATTTTTTAGTTGTCGGATGGGTGAAACATAAAATGAGCATAACATGTATATGTGGTCAGTGGAAATATCGCAATTATCCTCAAATTGTAAATCTCAGCCATTTACACACGAACTTAGTACAACTGATTGTGAAACTTGATATACGAATAAATGAGAAAACTTTTTTTTTAATTTCAAGAAATTACTGAAGTTGTTCATATGGATGAATGGAAGTTTTTTTCTTTCTCATCTCACTAATCCATGAGAGCAAAAAAAAATTTTCTCAATAAATCTGCCATCATGAAAAAAGTCTTAGCTCTTGTATATAAATAAAATAATTTTACATAATTTATGCTCACCAATTAATTAGGAACATTACCGTTGTATAACTTTCACCAATTAATTAGGAACATATAGTGATATAACTTTCACGAAATCAACAAGCTGAGATAGGAAGAAGAGTAAGTGTCTAAAGCTTCAATTTTATTATGCTTTGATTAATGTCTCACTACGTTAGGAAATTAATTGAGAAAATAATAATAAACGAAGAGATTGAGAGAAGTGAAATTAAGGTTCATGGTATGGAAGAGCGAAAATAAGTCCCAGAAAATGCTCCCCCCCCCCCCCCCCCCCCCCAAAAAAAGCCTTAAACGGCCTTAATGGCCTCTCCAGCCGCCGGTGATGGCAACCAGTCATCACCGATCAACACCCTCTCTGCCGAAGAACGAATTATTAGGAGTTTGAACCCTCCTAAGAAATCGTTTAGACGACCCTCGAAATTCACCAATGACCCACCGCCTGATGTCCAGCTGCCATCACCGCGAATCAAACCGTTCCAGCGGCAAATTGTCCCCAATCCATCCACACAACCAACTCATATCTCTACAAACCATTCCCATGAAGACCCTCCATCTCCAATCCACCACCATGCTGACCATCCACCAACAACCACTGCCTCCATCCTTTCGAAACTTCGGCAACCCTCCATCCCTCTTGCCGTAAGTGAACAAAAAGAAATGCCCCATCCACCCCTTCGTGAGGAAGGGGAAGAAAGTCGTGCTCGAGATGAGCCGGATCTCATGAACTCAAACCGCTCCAGCGGCAAATTGTCCCCAATCCATCCACACAACCAACTCATATCTCTACAAACCATTCCCATGAAGACCCTCCATCTCCAATCCACCACCATGCTGACCATCCACCAACAACCACTGCCTCCATCCTTTCGAAACTTCGGCAACCCTCCATCCCTCTTGCCGTAAGTGAACAAAAAGAAATGCCCCATCCACCCCTTCGTGAGGAAGGGGAAGAAAGTCGTGCTCGAGATGAGCCGGATCTCATGAACTCATCGGCTGATGGGAAGGGCAGCCAGCCACCTCCGGCTCCTCCCCCCAATTCTAGAAATGAACCTCCCTTTCTTAGGAGATCTCAAAGACAAACTCGCTCAAAATATAAAAGCCAATCGCCAGCCGTCCAACCTCAACAACCACCAACTTCCGCAAACACAGCCAATCAACCTCCATTGTTATCCCTTCAACAACCAACTTCAATCTTAACTAGCCATGATCTACTTCTAAACATCGAGCCATCATCACCTTCAAATCGAACCAAGCATTCACTCAAACCAGCTACCAGCGTGCTCGCAGCCAACACAAGCCACAAAAGACCACTCGGGAGATGCTCATCCAGCCGTGACAGCCACCATGCAATCTCAAAACCAGCCTGTGCTCCATGGCAATTTAAATCAAGAACCGTTACAAGCTGCAACCACCGTGGCTAATTCCAGTCAGCCACAATCGCCACCCACACAAACAAGCCCCAAGTGCCAAAAAATCTCTCACGCATGCACTCGGGACAGCTCTCACCGCCAGCTGCAGCTGTTGAACTCCGATTGTCAGCTTCCCATGCAGGCAACCACCACCAAATCCAGTCAAAGTCAGCAAACATCCCAGCCCAAAAGTCTTCACGCGTGTGACAGCCATGATGTTGCTCCACATGAAATTGAGCCACTTTCGGCAACACATGACTTTTGTCCCCCATGTGTGTCCCCCACTAGCCTTTCCCATGTCCCACTAGCCCCTTCCACTGATCAAAATCAAGACCAATCCATTCCCGAAATAAATCCCACGCAACCTTCCCGAATGCCCTCTACTCTTGTCTCTAATGACTTTCAATATGACCCATTGCCCAAAATACTACACAAACCACGCCCGCACCCTTTTATGCCTCGGTTTTGAATTCCGTGCCCAATTCAAATCAAAATAGACCCATCAAAAAATCTTTGGTGGATATTATGAACGGCCCAACTAATTCGATGATTCCGATCAAGAATGTTACTTCATTCGAGGGAGAGCCTAACCTGCAATTTTTCACTGCAGAAATTCAAGCGGTGGCCATTCCCTTCAAGCTAATATTGGTCGGTAAATTTTTTTATAACAGACCTAGTATAGAATTAATTCATAAATTTTTTATTTTTTTGAAATTGAAGGGAACTTCCAAGGTATTCTTATTAGATAATCGACATGTGTTAATTCAATTGGACGTTGAGGAGGACTACTCCCGCCTATAGATTAGGCAGATATGGTACATTAATAGGAGTGCCATGAGAATTTTTAAATGGACCACCAATTTTTAGTGCTCTGAGGAGTCCCCCATAGTCCCAGTATGGATATCATTTCCTTGCTTGCTTGTCCACTTCATGCACTGTAAGGAAGCATTATTTTCAATTGCATCAGCTATTGGCAAGCCATAGCGAATTGACCAAGCTACTGCCTCTTTAACTCGCCCTTCTATTGCTAGGGTATTAGTGGAATATGATGTTACTCAACCTCTATTGTCACGGATAGGAATCGGTGTAGGAGATTCTGGATTTTGGCATAGTGTAATTTTTGAAAAAATTCCACTCTACTGTGCATCCTGCAAGCACCTTGGCCATTCCATTGAGACATGTTACATGGCCAATCCAGGGCTCCGTCCCCAGCGGCCCAATGGGAATAGGCAGACCATAGTAGAAAATGGTAAGAAGTCAGAAATTCCACTATTAGATACTCCACAACCCTCAGATACTCCACGACCTGAGCCTTCCATCACTAAGCAGATTACGGATGCGGGGTCCCCAATTACCAAACCTATGGAGAACCAAGCTAACATTACAAATTCTACATCCATTCAGGAACCGATTGCCCAGGATGCCACGACTTATGACTATAAGTTCCGAGAACCTCGTGATCAAAGCCTTTCTCCCCTGCGAAGCATTGGTGAGTATAATCCACATCTTCATCAAGCATGAAACACAGATTTTAGGCATTACAATTCCCATACTAATAATGATGATAGTTCTGACGAGCACCTGGCGAATAATAAACATTTTTTGTTTGCTCCTGAGAATTCTAAGAGAATTGACTTCAGCCCTGATTTTAGCATGGCCGGTCAATCGAAAAAGGGCTTTAAATTACTTACCGAGCGCAAGTATCGTAAGACATATTATCACCGTCTACACTAGTCTTTTTTTTATTATTATTATGATTCTCATGTTAGGCTATGCCTTATTTTTTTTCTTTTACTGTTATATTTCTTTCTCTTGATTGGAGGTTTTGGTTTTTGTCCCCCTCCTTGTATCTTTCATTATCTATTCTAAATATCAGGTAGAAGTCCCACCTAACCCCTCACCTCAGAGTGATATGCTTATTGAAAAAAAAAGGTTCATGGTATGGATGTGATAAATGGGTAAGTTGACTTAATATTAACATTTTCGTTTAATTGTATAACAATGACTTCAATTATGGGCAATTTAAGAATACATATTGTTATTAAAAAATCAATGCTCGAATTAGTTTTTGAGTGTGGGTATTTGAACCCACTAACTTCCTTTCTACACTCACCTTAAAAAATAAATTTATAATTAAAGTTTTAACATTTAAAATCTTAAATTTACTCCTCACTAGTCACTTTTTTTTCTCTACTTTACAGTTACACTCTCCCTTTACTCTCACATTCTGCAAACTAAATACTTAATTTCACTATCTTTTGAATTTTTTCTTTATTCACCTTTCTTAAGATATCATGATCTAAATTTGATGCTTTCTATACATAAGAAATTTTTTCTTAATATTTACTAGCTTTGTTTGGTAAAAATTAATTTCTTGATATTCATTAATTTTGATGGCTGATAAAAATTTGTTGATGTTTATTTTTAAATGATGGGTTTTGTTCTTCTTAGTTACCAATACTAATTATTTACAAGTAGAAGAATATATGTGAATGAATTGATGAGAATTTGTAAAATTGAGAATAGAAAGAGAAGAGAGGACTATTTAAGTAATTTAAAAAAATTATTTAGATAATAAAATAATTAAAATGAGGGTTTGGAGAGGAATTGGTAAGTTCATATAGCCTCATCCTTAGTTTTTAGAGTTCAAATATTAATACCCTTATAATTTTGTTCGTTATGGCTCCCTAAGTATTTTGTATTACAAGTGAGTGAGTGATCCAAATTCAAATTGATTTTTTTTTTCCACATTAGGGTGGGACTATACTGCATAATCGATGCAAATGGCAAACACATGTTTGGCTTACAAATAACTCCTAATTTAATAATGGGGATGTTAATTCCACCCAAGATCTTGAAAGCAAGAATATCAAATAATTAATTGATAGAACATATAGATGAAAAATAAATCAATCATACAATACAAAAATTTATGTGACAGACTCCTATACCAGAGAAAATCATGTAGCTAAGGACGACGAGGGAAAAATATATTATGTAAAAAATTATTACAATTACTTTAATATTTTCCTCAAACCTAAAACGCCAATAATGCTCATTCTCTCAATAATCCTATTGTTTCTCTCATATTAGAAATTGTCTACTTGCTCATTTTTATATGAACAAGCAAACCAAACATCCTTACATACAGTGATTGTTTTTTTTACAGGAGAAGCATGCATTTCCTCATACAAATAGTATTCCTCCTTCAATAAGTTAAGTCTCAAAAGAGAAATTCTTTAAATATGAATTCTCCAAAATAAGAAAATAACCAGAAAATCTTTATATTGGAAAAAGAAGACATGTTTCCTAACAATCTCTGCCTTTGCAACATAATCCACCGTGTATCCACACAAGCATGTTGTCTCCATGTTATTTATTCTACCAAAATCACATTCACATAGGGCTTATGAGAAACACTCTACCATTGGTAAAATATTGTCCTCTATTCAGCAACCATAATTTTCCACACTGAGAATCATCATACTCTACTTTATTTAGAGTACACATATTCAATACATCTCGATCACCTTGCTGAAAATCTCACTCTCAATGTTTGGTTTCTTTCAGAGTCCTCAACCATGAATATAAAAATTCCACCACACACCTTGTATAAATGTCAAACTATGCCTTGCATGCAAATCTTATGGACCTAATAGGCCTAACACATCCTCTTTCATGGCACGCCAAAAGGACAAACCAATCTCTTATGGAGAGAAAAGACACACTACCCGTTAATGTTATCAGTATTTCCAATAAAATTACAATTATACCCTCTACCAGTAGGCAATAATTATGAGAAGGTGACATAAATGCCAATAAACATTATTTTAATTTCATTTTCTCAACCATTTTTTTCTCTCTTCTCTCTCTAAATAATGCTTTCCAGTTAAAAAATATTGGATGATTTCATTTTAATAGGTTATATTGTGGCATCAACTTTTCTTTCCCTTTTTTCCTTTTCTTGTCTTTTGAATCAGTCGGTTTCGACGGACGAACAAATTAAAGAAGCATTGGACTGTGATTAGGCTTTGAACATCGAGTGGTGATAAGTTGAAGGCAAGTAATTTAGAAATGTAAAATGAATGCTTTTTCAGCTCGAAATTAAGTACGGTATTTATTTAACTCATTAACGATAACAAAGGCAGCAGTTTATTTTTTTAAAATCTTTTTTTTTTCTGCCTGAAACGAAACTTTTCATTGATAGGAAAGCAAAGAATAAACAAAAGCTGCGTTTCTTCCAGCCAAACAATCACAATTTGAACAATTAATTGAAAGCTTTAACTAAGGCACAAATTAAAAAAAAAATTACTTAAGGCACAATCATGTGACTTTTTAGCCTACCAATCCAAGTAACGAAGGAATTCTTAGAATTCCTGAAACCCAAGAACCCGTGCTCCTTACTCTTATTCATGCTAACTAAATAACCCGCACCAATATTCAACCCCATAGCTGCATATGACCAAACAGCAACCTCATTCATTTTCGTTGGCAGAAGCTGATTCTCTCTCACAATCTCCTCCCACACACTTTCTTTACCTTTCATAATTTCCTCCAATCTCACTCTCTCACTACCCTTTCTATCTTCAAGCCCATAATTCTCAATCTCAAACTGCTCGGCCAACACTTTCCATAAATGCTTTCACTTAAAAACATCTCCATTGATGCAATTAAAAGCTTCGTTCCTTGCATTTCACTACTACAAAAATAACATTTACGGACACTATAATCATTGACACTTTGTAAAAAGTGTCAATAAATACTTACATTTGCACTATTTACCTTATTTAACAAAAAAGTATCATAAATTAATGATAATAGAGTGTCAGTAAAATGAACATCAGAAATCACTGACACTATAGTATCAGAGATTTTAAAAAAATTATTAGAACTTGTAAATCTTCGAACTCAAACCTATGACTTCTAAAATTGAAAATGCTTAAATTTGGTTCGCAAGCCACTAAGACACAAATATTATGTTAACAATTAAAAAACAAAGACATAAATACTATCTCACATCTCTTTCCCTTCATTCATAATATTGTGAATTAAAACATAGCAAACATAAATTACAAAATCCCTAGATCTACCACACTGCAGACACTTCAAAACCTCTCCCATCACTGCTGTCACTACTTTCGACTAGCCACTATCATTATCTCCGTTCACCAAGATCTAGACTCTTTTACTGTCATCTCCACTTTCAACTAGCCACTATCATCATCTCCCTTCACCAAGATCTGAACTTTTTTGCTCACATATCTCTCCCTACATTCATAATACTGTGAATTAAAACATAGCAAACATAACTTAAAAAATTCCTAGATCCACCACACTATCGACACTCCCAAAACCTCTCCCATCACTGCTGTCACTACTTTCGACTAGCCACTATCGTCATCTCCCTTCACCAAGATTTGGAATTTTTTGTTCACATCGCTTTCCCTTCAAACGGTAATGGCCCCTCCTGTCTTTTAATTGTCTTCCATAATATATTTCTTGTGTTTAATTTTTTAATCTTTCATTGCAACTTTTACCATGGTTTCTATAATCTATTTATTGTGTTGAATTTTTTATTCTTTCGTTGCAACTTTTATTATTGTTTTTCAATTGTGCTGACCTCACCTAAAACAAAAGTGGATTATCATTTTTTTTCATTTTATGTGGTTTGATTATTAGGATTTGTAAAAGATGTCAACAAATTCTCACATGTAGCAATCATCTAGGGAATTAAAAAATTATAGATTTTGATCAAACAATCTTTTGCCTGTGATGATGTTAGAGTTTGAGAGAGAGAAAAAAAACAATAACCACATATCCCAAAATGATAAGCTTTAGCAATTAACCAAATGTAGTATTAATTAATTAATTAACTAATTATTAATGTAGTGTTAATTAATTAATTAACTAATTATTCTCCTGCATAGGAATATGATATGTAGTGTTAATTCATCAATTAACTAATTATTAATGCAGTGCTAACTAATTAACTAAAAAATTATTCTCCTGCATAGGAATATGATATGTACAATTGATTTAGTATTTCCAATTTTTTTGTAATTTAAAAAAAAAAACTTAAGAACATTCATGCTTATTAGTTTTATGTAGTTGTCCGTTATTGTTTTTCAATTGTGGTGACCTCACCTAAAACAAAAGCCGAGCTATCTTTTTTTTTTTTCCATTTTATGTGGTTGGATTATTGGGATTTGCAAATGATGACAACAAAGTCTCAGATGTAGCAATCATCTAAGGAACTAAAAATTATAGATTTTGATACAAACAATCTTTTGCCAGTGATGATGTTAGAGTGTGGGAGAGAAAAAAAAACAATAACCCACATATCCCAAGATGATAAGCTTTAGTAATTAACCCAATGTAGTGTTAATTAATTAATAAACTAATTATTAATGTAGTGTTAATTAATTAATTAACCAATTATTCTCCCGCATAGGAATATGATATGTAGTGTTAATTAATTAATTAACTAATTATTAATGTAGTGTTAATTAATTAATTAACCAATTATTCTCCTGCATAGGAATATGATATGTAAAATTGATTTAGTATTTCCAATTTTTTTGTAATTCTTTTAAAAAAACTTTGAAGAACATTCAAGCTTATTAGTTTTATGTAGTTGTCTATTATTGTTTTTCAATTGTGCTGACCTCACCAAAAACAAAAGCTGGACTATCTTTGTTTTTTTTTTCCACTTTATGTGGTTTGATTATTGGGACTTGTAAATTATGACCATAAAGTCTCACATGTAGCAATCATCTAAGGAATTAAAAATTATAGATTTTGATACAATCAATCTTTTGACTGTGATGATGTTAGAGTGTGGGAGAGAAAAAAAACAATAGCCCACATATCCCACAATGATAAGCTTTAGTAATTAACCTAAAGTAGTGTTAATTAATTAATTAACTAATTGTTAATGTAGTGTTAATTAATTAATTAACCAATTATTCTCCTGCATAGGAATATGATATGTAGTGTTAATTAATTAATTAACTAATTATTAATGTAGTGTTAATTAATTAATTAACCAATTATTCTCCTGCATAGGAATATGATTTGTAAAATTGATTTACTATTTCCAATTTTTTGTAATTTTTTTAAAAAAACTTAAGAACATTCATGCGTATTAGTTTTATGTAGTTGTCCTTTATTGTTTTTCAATTGTGCTAACCTCACCTAAAATAAAAGCTGGACTACCTTTGTTTTTTTTCTTCATTTTATGTGGTTTGATTATTGGGATTTGTAGATGATGACCATAAAGTCTCACATGTAGCAATCATCTAAGGAATTAAAAATTATAGATTTTGATACAAACAATCTTTTGCCTGTGATGATGTTCGAGTGTGGGAGAGAAAAAAAACAATAACCCACATATCCCAAAATGATAAGTTTTAGTAATTAACCTAATGTAGCGTTAATTAATTAATTAATTAAGTATTAATGTAGTGTTAATTAATTAATTAACCAATTATTCTCCTGTATAGGATTATGATATGCAGTGTTAATTAATTAATTAACTAATTATTAATGTAGTGTTAATTAATTACTTAACCAATTATTCTCCTGCATAGGAATATGATATGTAAAATTGATTTACTATTTCCAATTTTTTTGTAATTCTTTTAAAAAAAACTTTGAAGAACATTCAAGCTTATTAGTTTTATGTAGTTGTCCGTTATTGTTTTTCAATTGTGCTGACCTCACCAAAAACAAAAGCTAGACTATCTTTGTTTTTTTTTTCCATTTTATGTGGTCTGATTATTGGGACTTGTAAATTATGACCATAAAGTCTCACGTGTAGCAATCATCTAAGGAATTAAAAATTATAGATTTTGATACAATCAATCTTTTGACTGTGATGATGTTAGAGTGTGGGAGAGAAAAAAAACAATGGCCCACATATCCCAAAATGATAAGCTTTAGTAATTAACCTAAAGTAGTGTTAATTAATTAATTAATTAAGTATTAATGTAGTGTTAATTAATTAATTAACCAATTATTCTCCTGTATAGGATTATGATATGCAGTGTTAATTAATTAATTAACTAATTATTAATGTAATGTTAATTAATTAATTAACCAATTATTCTCCTGCATAAGAATCTGATTTGTAAAATTGATTTACTATCTCCAATTTTTTGAAAATTTTTTAAAAAAACTTAAGAACATTCATGCTCATTAGTTTTATGTAGTTGTCCTTTATTGTTTTTCAATTGTGCTGACCTCACCGAAAACAAAAGCTAGACTATCTTTGTTTTTCTTTCATTTTATGTGGTTTGATTATTGGGATTTGTAGATGATGACCATAAAGTCTCACATGTAGCAATCATCTAAGGAATTAAAAATTATAGATTTTGATAGAAATAATCTTTTGCCTGTGATGATGTTCGAGTGTGGGAGAGAAAAAAACAATAACCCACATATCCCAAAATGATAAGATTTAGTAATTAACCTAATATAGTGTTAATTAATTAATTAACTAATTAATTAATTAATATTTCCAATTTTTTAGTATTTCCAATTTTTTTGTAATTCTTTTAAAAAAACTTTGACGAACATTCAAGCTTATTAGTTTTATGTAGTTGTCCGTTATTGTTTTTCAATTGTGCTGACCTCACCAAAAACAAAAGCTGGACTATCTTTGTTTTTTTTTTTTCCATTTTATGTGGTTTGATTATTAGGACTTGTAAATGATGACCATAAAGTCTCACGTGTAGCAATCATCTAAGGAATTAAAAATTACAGATTTTGATACAATCAATCTTTTGACTGTGATGATGTTAGAGTGTGGGAGAGAAAAAAAACAATGGCCCACATATCCCAAAATGATAAGCTTTAGTAATTAACCTAAAGTAGTGTTAATTAATTAATTAACTAATTGTTAATGTAGTGTTAATTAATTAATTAACCAATTATTCTCCTGCATAGGAATATGATATGTAGTATTAGTTAATTAATTAACTAATTATTAATGTAATGTTAATTAATTAATTAACCAATTATTCTCCTGCATAAGAATCTAATTTGTAAAACTGATTTACTATCTCCAATTTTTTGAAAATTTTTTAAAAAAACTTAAGAACATTCATGCTCATTAGTTTTATGTAGTTGTCCTTTATTGTTTTTCAATTGTGCTGACCTCACCGAAAACAAAAGCTGGACTATCTTTGTTTTTCTTTCATTTTATGTGGTTTGATTATTGGGATTTGTAGATGAAGATCATAAAGTCTCACATGTAGCAATCATCTAAGGAATTAAAAATTATAGATTTTGATACAAACAATCTTTTGCCTGTGATGATGTTCGAGTGTGGGAGAGAAAAAAAACAATAACCCACATTTCCCAAAATGATTAGCTTTAGTAATTAACCTAATGTAGTGTTAATTAATTAATTAACTAATTATTCTCCTGCATAAGATTATGATATGTAGTGTTAATTAATTAATTAACTAATTATTAATCTAGTGTTAATTAATTAATTAACCAATTATTCTCCTGCATAGGAATATGATATGTAAAATTAATTTAGTATTTCCAATTTTTTTGTAATTTTTTTAAAAAAACACTTAAGAACATTCATGCTTATTAGTTTTATGTAGTTGCTCGTTATTATTTTTCAATTGTGCTGACTTCACCTAAAACAAAAGTTGGACTATCTTTGTTTTTTTTTTCATTTTATGTGGTTTGATTATTGGGATTTGTAAATGATGACCATAAAGTCTCACATGTAGTAATCATCTAAGGAATTAAAAATTATAGATTTGGATACAATCAATCTTTTGCCTGTGATGATGTTAGAGTGTGGGAGAGAAAAAAAACAATAGCCCACATATCCCAAAATGATAAGCTTTAGTAATTAACCTAATGTAGTGTTAATTAATTAATTAACTAATTATTAATGTAGTGTTAATTAATTAACTAACCAATTATTCTCCTGCATAGGAATATGATTTGTAAAATTGATTTACTATTTCCAATTTTTTGTACATTTTTAAAAAAAAAACTTAAGAACATTCATGCTTATTAGTTTTATGTAGTTGTCCTTTATTGTTTTTCAATTGTTCTGACCTCACCTAAAACAAAAGCTAGACTATCTTTGTTTTACTTTCATTTTATGTGGTTTGATTATTGGGATTTGTAGGTGATGACCATAAAGTCTCACATGTAGCAATCATCTAAGGAATTAAAAATTATCGATTTTGATACAAACAATCTTTTGCTTGTGATGATGTTTGAGTGTGGGAGAGAAAAAAACAATAACCCACATATCCCAAAATGATAAGCTTTAGTAATTAACCTAATGTAGTGTTAATTAATTAATTAACTAAGTATTAATGTAGTGTTAATTAATTAATTAACCAATTATTCTCCTGCATAGGAATATGATATGCAATGTTAATTAATTAATTAACTAATTATTAATGTAGTGTTAATTAATTAGTTAACCAAATATTCTCCTGAATAGGAATATGATATGTAAAAATGATTTAGTATTTCTAATTTTTTTGTAATTTTTTTAAAAAAAACACTTAAGAGCATTCATGCTTATTAGTTTTATGTAGTTGTTCCAAGAATGTGATCATATAATTTTCCTACAAATTGGAAAATAATTTTTTAATTCTTATATAAGATTTTGATTGGACTTTTGTTGTCAGACTTGTTATAGTGTGCAAAAAATGTGTATCAACTGTGCATATAAAGATTTGTGTTGTGGCCCTACAACCCCATCAATGCAGATAATATCAACCCTCTTCCTATGTAGGCATTGACATTATAATTATCATACCAATTGCGAAATATTAATTATTTATTAGAAGCTATTCCGGCTTTAGAAATTGTATCTAATGGGTGTTAATTTGTTGTAGCTTTCAAGATATGTATTGTAATATTATCTTTCTTTAAGAGATGACTAATTCCTAGATGGTAGGTGAGACAAGAATTTTTTTAACTTTTAATAAATTTTAATTAAGTGGATTGGCCATATGCAATCTAGAAAGAGTGATATTGAAAGAATTTTATTTATCTTGTTAATTCGTTATCCAATTTAAATTTTGAGAGAATTAGGACTTGAAAATAGGTACACACACACACACACATACATACATGTGTTCGCATATGACCCTGGGTATAATTTTTTTTATTTGCTAACCATATTCTCTATTTAGTAAATTAATTATGTAAAAATTTTACTTGTAATCCATGTTTTCAAACAATTTTTATTTTGTAGCTTCCATTGGGTGTTATTCACAATTGATATGGTGAGATGTACAGTCTATTATCTTGATCCCTTACAGAGTAATCTTAATAAAGAGATGATGCATATTATGAATCAGTTAAGTTTCTTATTTGTATCTTTGATCATATCCTTTAATTTTTCTTTTTTAAGTTAACATTCGTTATGTCTTCCTTGTCTTTAAAGGCTGGTACAAAGGCTAATATTCAATGGATCTCCGTCAAGGTAAAAATGAAGCAAACCTAAATAATTATAATTTATTTCAAAAAAAATAAATTATGTAATTTTTATTTTATAGTGTCCGAGGCAACCTAGCAGCTTTGAATGTGGTTACTACGTGATGAAATACATTTAAGATATCGTTACAAATGTGAACATTCTTAAAAATAATGTAAGTATCGAAAATAATTTTTAGAATACTATATCATATTGTTTTAATGCATTATAAATAAATCACCTGAAAAGAACGTTGAACCTTAGACCTAATGTGTGCTTCTTGATTGTTATGTATTTACCATATATTGTATGTATTTTATATGTTGTAAGTAAAGGTACTTATAATAATGGGTATATGGCATTTGTTGGCATTTTGTTGGAAAGATTAGGTGAATGGCTATAGTTTATAATTTAATTTTTCGTGAATAACTTGTTGTTTTGAAATTAAAGTTTAAAGGAATTGATGAGTACACCATGGAAGAGCTCTTGCGACTACGTGATTAATGGGCCACATATGTTGCCAAGTTAATTACAGCCTACAATTATGAGGTAATATATGAATAATTTATGTTTATTTTTTTCAAATTATCCAAGACTTATTTTTTATGGTGTACTAATTGATTTTATATACTTGTAGGTAGGAAACAATTAAAGCCATGTATGGATATTCAATGACATTCTTGTGCATATTATTGTTGGTTAATGTTTGTTGAAACTTAATTTAATACTTTGTTGTTGTTTAGAACTTGTGGAAAACTTAATTTCATACTTTTTTTTTTCAAACAATGGTGTAGTTGAATCATGTTAATTTAAGTGATGTATTTGGAAATTTTTATTATGTGAATTGTGCTGTGAGATTTGATATATTTAATATATTTTGAGTTTTTATTTAATTGTAAAACAAATAGGAAAAATATAATTAAAATAAAAATATACTATTAATCAAAAGCAACATAACATCACTAAATATTTAAAATTATATAAATAACTAATATGTAAATAGTATCATTCAATACTAATATTATTGTGTCATTATTTTTGTGATTCTATAGTAACGCAAATTACTAACACAAAAATAGTATTATCAAATACTAACATTATAGTATCATTATTGTGGTGATACTATAGTGACACGAATTACTAACACAAAAATCACTTACACTAATTTTTATTGTCAGTGTGTTCTGACTTGAGCATTACTTACACGATTAATAAGTGTCAGTAAAAGTAATTACTGATACTAAACTTATTTTTCTAGTAGTGTTTGGATCTAGTGCAGCCCAAATTTGCTCCCCGCAATTAACTCTGCGTCTGAAACTTCGTGTAAGCCTTCTCAAGTATCTCTATTGCCATGAAATAGTAAAGGAATTCCTTCATGTTTACGAATAGCAGCATACATGCAGAGAGTGGCTATAATATTCATCAAACTATAAGGTGAAAACCCAAATATTCCGAAAGGTCGATGTATAGACCAAGTCAAACCCTCTCTTTTTTCAACTTCTTCAAACAATATGTCTTCTTAAGTATAGTAAAAAAGTGGTACATTTAACCTCGGCAAACCCTCCGTAAAAGGAGGATCATGAGACGGTATCTTGCCAACACACTCGAATAGTCCCAGGTAATGTTTGCCTCCTGTTTGAAGACAGATGTGGCGGAGATTTAGTGCGTTTGGGATTACAGAACGGAGCACGCTATGAAACATTACACCGTTGATCTGGCAGTTCTCAGCTTCAGTGGAACGGCTAGCCCATGTCACATAGAAGATGTGGGTGACGTCAGTGAGTTTTGAGAGCTTGGCTTGTGTATCGTCCGGATCAGAGACGTCGCATTAGATGTACTCAATCGAATTATTGGCATTCAAGTCGGCCTAGGGCGTACTGGCATTCCAGTCGGGCCTGGGGCGTCGCGCCACCCCGTAGGCCTTCCAGGGGCCACCAAGAGTATCCGATCGGGGCCATATCTCAGCCAAGTTGTTGCCTACAATTCTTGTCACGTCTAATATAAGTCCCATATTTTGGTAGTTTCCAAGTTTCTTATATTCTTCCAATTTATTCTTCAAAAATAAAAACAATGAGTATTTAAAAAATAATGATGTTTAAATTAGAAAAAAAAACCTAGTAAATTAACATTATTTCTATCATTGTTCATTTTTCATATTTAAAACTGTTACATAAACTTATCAAGTACAGACTGAGAGAGAGTTAGTCTTATTCTTACCTTAAGAGCGTCAACAGCACCTGCCCACCACCGTAAGCTCATTTTAAAGAAGATGGATAATGAATTTGGTTTTTGCTTCTACTTATGTAGGAACCATACCTAACAAAAGAGCGAATTGAATGACCGTGAGTAGTTAGTGAAATGTGTGGCAGAATCTGGATCACTCACTGACGTAAATTACCGAAAGATCAAATACACAATATGTGGTGAAAAGTGAAGGCCAGTCTCGGTGGGCCTGTTGCAACAACTACACGACCTTTATCTTATAGGGATTTGACTTTTGCTAGGCCCCCGCTGCTTCTATGGGCAATGATGTTGATTAGGATGTTAATATTCTTATCATACATAAGCTGTTCAGTTGAATTTGCTAAATGTTGGATTTTTAACCAAATGTTGTTGTATCATTAATCCAACATTGGGTTTATATGTGAATAATTATGTGTTACTGTCATATAAGGTTAAGCCAATTAAAAGTGATCTATTAAGATTTTCGGTATTAAGATACAACTAGAGACTTTGTCTTTGAAGATGAATATGTTAATATTCCCATAGGTGTTATTGGCATTGATCAGGGTCTCATTCCTGACTTTATTCGAGACACAACAGATCAAGACAATGTTGCAGAACCCCTCATACAAGAATTGTTCCAGAATAACAAACTCTACCACCTCAAGAACCTATGCCATTAAGGAGATCCACTAGAGAAAGGAGAAGTGCATTTCCAGATGACTACATTGTATTTCTCCAAAAACATGAGACAGATATTAGAGTGATGGAAAATGATCCAATCATTTTTCGTCAAGCCATGGAAAGTCCTAACTCTCAAAAGTGGATTGATGCCATGAATAAGGAGATGAAGTCCATGACAGACAATGACATATGGGATCTTGCCCTATTGCCAGAAAGTGCGAAACCTATTGGATCCAAATGGATATTTAAGACTAAGAGGAATTCGAAAGGCAATGTAGAGAGATACAAGGTACGTCTTGTAACAAAGAGCTTTACGCAGAAAGAAGGCATCAACTATAAAGAGACTTTCTCTCCGGTTTCTTTGAAATACTCTTTTAGGATTATAATGGCATTAATGGCGCATTTCAATTTTAAGTTACGTCGGATGGATGTAAAGACGTTGTTTCTCAATAGCGACATTGATGAGACGATCTATATGATGCAGCTAGAAAACTTTGTGTCCGGATACCCAAAGAATATGGTTTGCAAACTTAAGAAATCCATCTATGGGCTCAAACAAGCATCTCGACAATGGTATTTTAAGTTTCATCAAGTGATCATCTCAATCAATTTCGAAATGAATTTAGTCGAAGATTGCATATACCATAAGTTCTGCGGGAGCAAATATATTTTTCTGATTTTATATGTCGATGACATTTTGCTTGCCAACAGTGATATAGGCTTATCACATGACACCAAGAGATTTCTAGCTAAGAATTTTGATATGAAAGATCTTGGTGATGTTGCTTTTGTATTATACATACAGATACACCAGGATCGCTCCAAAGGTATTCTGGGATTATCACAAAAGAGGTATATCGAAGCAATTTTCAAGAGATCTGGCATACAAGATTGCAAACCAAGTAATACCCCTATTGCTAAGGGAGACAAGTTTAGTCTCAATCAGTGCCCTAAGAATGATTTTGAGGAAAAAGAAATGCAGAAGATACCTTATGCGTTAGCAGTAGGAAATCTGATGTATGCTCAAGTTTGTACGTGACCAGATAATACGTACGTTACTGGGATGTGGGGCAGATATTTAAGTAATCCAGGAGTAGACCATTGGAAAGTACCCAAATGAGTCTTGCGATACTTACAGAGAACAAAAGACTACATGCTTACATATAGGAGGTCGGATAAGCTTGAGATTATTAAGTATACTGACTCCGATTTTGCTGGATGCTAAGATAGTATGAAATCCACTTCGGGTTATATCTATTTACTAGCTGGGGTGCTATATCCTAGAAAAGTGCTAAACAGTCTCTTATAGTCTCTTCTATGATGGCAACAAAGTTCATAGCATGTTATGAGGCATCCAATCACCAGCTGCGGAATTTTGTCACGGGGCTGCATATAGTAGATAGTGTTGATAGACCACTCAAGTTATTTTGTGACAATAAGTCAAAGTGCTGCATTTCAACAATAGAAGTTCAACTAAGTCGAAGTATATAAACATCAAGTTCTTAGTTTTTAAAGAAAGAGTTTAGAGTGGACAGTTGTCTATTGAGCACATTGGCACAGACTCCTTGATTGCGGATCTGCTTACTAAGGAATTGCCACCCAAGATGTTTTAATGAGCATATTGCTTGTATGGGTGTCATGCATTGAAAGATATTTAGTTTTAGTGGGAGTTTATGATTTTAGGTGCTCTTGTAATATAGACATTTTTCAGTTATTTTGGTTTATGGGTATTTAGGTTATTTTCTACAGAAATAAAGTTTTTGATTCATTCACACTCTGATTTTGTATAGTTTGATCTCATTAAAGTTTAGGTGGACCAATTGGAAATAAGCATGTTAAGATCACATTGTATGAAATTTCCATGCTACACATTCACATTATGATCCATGTCATTTGCTTGTTTTGACACAATGACTGTTGATGGGTCGAGTTACGATAACTGTAACGAAGGCCACTTTGATCCTATGTTAGTATGATTGATGGACCGGATTGGTTGTAGATACATTTCAGTAATGACAGTAAGGTTGACCTCATATGGTTATTTTTGTAAAGCATAATTATAAGGCTACACATATAGCCCAAATAGGAGATTGTTGGATTTTTAATCCAATATTGTTGATCCTTAATCCAACATTGGGCTTATATGTGAATAATTATGTGTTGCGGACTATCATATAAGGTTAAGCCTAATTAAAAGTAATCTATTTAGGTTTTTGGTATTATGGGCTTTAATGCATTCAATAGAGTTTGAGCCTTTAATGTGTAAAGATCCAATAGTATTTTAATTCTATGATGGGCAAAATTAGGAATACCTAGTGATAACAAGAAAAGATTGTCTCTACAAGTGGTTATGGTCCCCAAATCACACGTATCTTTCTATTCTCTACTGACATCCCATCATCAGAGAAAGAGCAGTGAGAAACTTAAAGGATTCTCTATGATAACGTGTAGATCTCAAAGGCCAATCACACAACCCTATAGAGCAATTTAGTGTTCTGAATTCAAGTACGTTTCCAGATAATTTTGTTATTAATTCTTAGTGATACAATATGAATGTTTCTGGATTATAGGTGATGGTTTTCATTGAAGATTTTCTTGTCCCAATACTAAAAATGTTGATTCCGTACTGAGTTGTCTTAAGCTCAATTTTTCATGAACTTATATATATATATATATATTCACTATCGACTAATTGTACTTTTTTAAAAAGATGTTTGATTTCAATTTATGAAGATAATTTTATATTATACTAATAGTTTTATGAGGCATTATTGAATTAGATTGTTGGCAGCTGGGCTTCTAGCCACTGGCACCAATGGACTAACTAATGGGTGCACCAGTTTGAGTCCAACCTTGAGCTCGGATTCAATTCCTCCTCTACACAGTAATAAAATGGATATAATCCTGCAAAATTAGAGAGCCAGTTTCTAATTGTAACATATAAATGTTTTTAAAAAAAAATTAATTAGATCATTAGTGTTTTATCATCTATTTGGTAACGAAGAGAAATTTTGTGTGAGATCGGTTGGGCCATTATTGTCCTTCCATTCGATGGAGTAATGGACTTTAACCGTGCTAAGATGGTAGGTCAATCTCACACAAGTATTTTTTTTTAAATTAATTAACTTAATGGTAATTCAATTCCCTTGTGACCCATATTAAAGGGATTTGAATCCAAAATCTCTTTTTTGAAACGGATGATATTTTGCTTTCCTTAAAATATAGAATGCATGGTTGTCAGGCGTTATTTAGAATATAATCAACTTGTGTCAGTACAATAATAAGTTAATGAATGTTGTTTCAGGTCAACAAATCACACTTTTTATTTAACTCATTTCTTTTTAATTAAACTCATTAAATAAAGGGAGGTAGCATCTTTATCTTCCTTTTATTTCTTTTTATCTTTTTTTTTTTTTTTGGCCATTTCCCCCTCCAATGAAATTTCATATTGCAGCTCGAATTGCTAACTGAAGATTTGCAATTGACTTTAAACCTTTGTTTATCTCCTTGCCTTTGGAAGTAATTACAGTATGAATTGGTAATACGTTATTAGGGACACACGAAGATTCACGGATGGCATAACATCACTACCAAGGCAAGTAAGGCACGGTAGTCCTGTAACTTTTCAGCTTTCAGTGTCAGTTTTGAGATAAGATAAGAAAAAGAAGTCCTTTAATCATATAATTGTAATTTTTAGCAAATATATAATTTTTTTGGAAGTGCTAAATCTCACTCTACCAGGCAAAACTTTATGGAAATAATTGAAAGAGAGACGTGGAAATTAATTTTGAGGTTTTTTCTCAGTTGATTGTTTGGCTTCTTGAAGGGTGATCATAACTTAGTGGGCAAAAGGAGTATATAATGTACTCTAATTATTGACGCATTTGACTTGTTTTAGAACGCAATAATTCACATGACTCTAGAAGCCAAAACATCGATAGTATTTGTATTGTCGTTACCAGGTGTAAACAAACAAACGATTGAACGCGACATGCATATATATATGTTGATAGGGTTAAGCAAATAGTTGAATATGCTAATTCATCCTCACATCGTTGATGGCAAAATCTCGAGATACATAGTATTATATCTAATTGATTACAGAGTTGTGGTCCTCTTCGTACCATCCTCAAGGCTGTTATTGGTATCTATTAATGAGTGACGCGTTAATTTATATAAAAATCATATTTTTTTTCCATAATACTTTTAGAGTAATTTCTTTTGTCATCATAATCCTCTTGCATATTTGAATCCCCTCCTAATATAATCTTTTCTAATATTTGTAAGAGATTTTATGAAGAGGCTCATGATTTTCCTTACTAAAGACAAAAACAGGACGGACTATTTGCACTTTAAAAATTATTTTTAACACTATTTTTAATAAAAATTTTACCTATCATGTGAATTACTATTAAAGATAATTTGTTATAAGTTAATATTACCTAATTACTTTGAACATTCATATAGCACACGTATTATTCAATTTATAGTTCTCATGCCTTAAACTCTAAGATTTTTATTTCCAAAATCTTAATCAATACTTAAATGAGCAATGAGTAAATCAATATTTGAGAAAATTTTAGACTACAAAGTATATATGATACTTTTATTTTTAAAAAAATAAAATAAATAAAGCACTATGCAAGTGCCATTATTATTTTATCTTTTAACCTTTCTTCTCCTTGGTGTTCTTCTGCTTCTCCTCCTTCCTTTTCATTTTTTCTTTTTGTAGTATTTATAGAATACATTTTATTATTATGTTCTCATCGCGAGTTATTTTGGGTACAAAATTAATCTTATATTAAATAAAAAAATTAATAACTAAAAACGTGTAAAATATTTTATTCACAAATTTTTTGATTTTATTATTATAAATACATATTAGATCTCATAAAAATGAGTGTGCTAAATAATTTTATTGTCTTTCAAGTAAATAAAGTTAATTAACTTAAATAATTTGAATGAGGATTTTTTTTTAATTTTAAGAATGTACAAAGTAGAAGCTGATTTTTTAAAATTATTACATAAATGTAAAAACTAATAAAGTACTCAAAATAATTTTAAAGTACAAATAACCCAACCCCACAAAAACTCTACGTTTTGGGCTTACAAATTTCTAAAACTAACAAACAAACCCACATTATCTCTTTTTTTTTTTCATTTGCTTACATAAATCAACCACCATAGATGAGGTGATTGCTCCAACCTACGTCCTAACCTCCACCATCATGCTTATAGGATTGAAGAATATTTTTCCCCTCCGCCAAAATTTCTTCTTTGTTTGTAGGATACAATCTTCAGTTCATTATATCGTTTTCGGTCTCAATCACCCAAGCATGCACTCTGAAGCTCTATGTATTTTCCTAAAGCACAAATATATATATTTTAAAAAAATCAATTGAAGATCAAATATATATTCAAGTAAAACCAATATATACAATATTACCATAAAACTTTTGTTAGGGAATATGTCTTATTTTTCAATAAGGATTTCCTAGGATATTTTCGTCTTTAGTAGAATTTCTATTTAAGGAATAAGTAATTTTCTCTTTAGGACTTGACTTATTCAAGGAGGAATAATACTAGTACAAGAAAAGGAATACTTCTCCTACAAGAAATAATCACTATATATAGGGAGGTTGGGTTCACTATATTTATATAAGACAAAAATCAATTCTCTACAAATAGACAGTTTTTAGTGTGAGAAAGACAGTGAGACTATTGAGAGATTAGGTGTTATTGGAGTTTTGGGTGTGTGGAAAAATACTAGAGTGATTGTAATAATTTTTTCACATGGTGGATTTTTCTCTCGTCGTCATTGGCAGCCGTGGTTTTTCTCCAGTATAGGAGTTTTCCACGAAAATTCTTGTGTTGTGTGATTGTTTTTCTTCTCTATCTATTTTTCTTTTTATTATTTATTTGATATTTTTACTTACAAGATCTTGGGCAGAATTAAAATTCCCTAACAAGTGTTATTAGAGCTAAAGATTGTTTTGCAAAGCAATTATGTCAACAAATAAATTTTCAAATCCTGTGAGGATTGAGGATGAAAAGTTTGATGGAAGAATAAATTTTGGCTTGTGGAAAATTCATATCAAGAATGTATTGATTCAATCTGGGCTACAAAAGGCTTTAAAGGTCAAACCATACCCTACGTCTAGCAGTGACTCTAGGAAATTTGTTATGAGCGATGAATATTAGGAAGAATTGGATGAAAGAGATGCTGTAAGTGCGATACAATTATGTCTAGCAAAGAATGTTCTTATTAATGTTGGAAAGATTCCTTCGACAAAAGAACTTTTAGAGAGGCTAGAAAATTTGTATCAGAAAAAGAGCATCTCTACTCGCTTGTACCTTAAGGATCGGTTTCACACGCTGAGAATGATTGAAGGTACCAAAAAAATTTATCATCTTAGTGTTCTCAATGGTATCGTGACAGGACTGGAAGCAATTGGAGTTAAAATTGAAGACAAAGACAAGGCGCTTAGGCTATTGTGGTCTCTTCCAACTTTCTATAAGCATTTGTTGCCTACTTTAATGTATGGGAAGGAGACTGTGGATCTTGAAGAAGTTACTAGTACTACACTTTTAGAAGAAAAAAGGCTGAGTGGTGGAAGTAATGAAGCTTCTAATGATTCGGCATTGACAATTGGTAATTGGAAGAAAAATGACTCCATAAAGGAGTCTACTGGGTGTGTGGACAATTAGGGCACCTTTAAATGGATTGTCAGAAAGTAAATGGAGCAAGCTCGGCAAGTGGCTCTAATTCAGTATTTTAAGATACTAATAGTATCGCTAGCAGAAAGTTTCTCATCATTATGGGAGACAATGGTCTGCTGCAATAGATGATAAAGATATCCTCATGGCAAGCCGCTAGTGCCATGAAAGTGGATGTTTACTGCTAGAAGGTTCACAAGATTTGCACACAAGGCATGGTTTGGAATTTTATGTAAGGTGTTAGGTGGATTTTTTTTTTTTTTTGTCGATGGCTGAGGACCTTCAAGGAAGCCAAACATAAGAGTGGGTATTTTCAGCAAGGTGATGGACATGTGCCGAATAAATTTACCCTGGATAAAGTGAAGTATGATGATTCTTAGTGTAGAGAATTATGGCTGCTGGATAGAGGACAAGATTTTACCTATGATGGAGTGATTCTCATAAGCCCTATATGAGTGTAGTTTTGGTGGAGTAAAGAAAGTGGGGATGACATGGTTGTGTGGATATACGATGGATCATGTTTTATCACCTAATTGAAAAACTCGCCAAGGTGGAGATTGTTAGGGAATATGTCTTATTTTTCAATAAGAATTTCCTATGATATTTTCCTCTTTAGTAGGATTTCTATTTAAGGAATAAGTAATTTTCCCATTGGGAATTGACTTTTTCAAAGAGGAATACCACTAGTATAAAAAAAAATACTTCTCCTACAAATAATCACTATATATAGGGCGGTTCGGTTTACTTATTTGTATAACATAGCAATCAATTCTTTACAAGTAGATAGTTTCTAATGTCGGAGAGATAGTAGGTCTATTGAAAGATTTGGTGTTATTGGAGTTTTGGGTACGAAGAAATATACTAGAGTGATTATAATAATTTTTCATATAGTGGATTTTTCTCTCATCATCCTTGGCGGCCATGGTTTCTCTCTAGTATAAGAGTTTTCCATGTAAATTCTTGTGTTGTATGATTGATTTATTCTCCATCTATTTTTTTATTTATTATTTGTTTGATATTTTTACGTGCAAAATCTTGGGCGGGATTAAAATTCCTTAACAACTTTCAAGAAAAAAGGATTTAACCGCATTTCATTGCAACATAGAACGCAATACTGCCATCACTATTTTACATGTCCCCTGTCAATAATAAATATACAAATTACTGAGGCTGAAACTGAAAAAAAAAAATAAAAATAAAAATCCAACTTGAAATACAACTAAAAGCATCATTCACGAATCACGATCTCACTTCTAAAAGTTCACTAACTTTACCCATTTTTCTTTTCCTCATAATGTTAAAGTCTTGTCCTGCAGTTGCTGGCTGTGCTAGGGAGTAGGAGGGCTATCAAGATGAGCAAAAAGAAAACAGATCTTTTGCGTTAGCTAGTTTTAGAATCTTAGCTAGCCCAAAAGTTCAAAACGATAAGTTTTTAGTTTAATAAGAAATATTAAGAGTAGATTTACCATGATTATGTCATGTGTCAAAATCTCCTGTAAGCATTAGAAAAAATTAAATCAGAAGAGGATTCAAATCCAACGTGATGATGACATTTTTTAAACGTTTTGATTAAATAAGTATACATAGAACACAATACTGCCATCACTATTTTACATGTCCCCTGTCAATAATGAACATACAAATTACCCAAGGATGAAACTATTAAAAAAAAATCCAAATTGAAGTAGAATTGAAAATATCATTCACAATCTCACTTCTAAAAGCTCACTAACTTTATCCAAAATTTTTTTTTTTACAATGTTGAAGCCTTGTCCTGCAGTTGCCAGTAGAGCTGGCAAAATCCAAATCCGGATCCGGATGTTCCGCATTTACATTTCTATATCCAGATCTGCATCCGGATCCCAAAAAAATATGCGGATTCGGATGTCGGTAATACCCACAACGGATGCGAGCGGATATTCTAAATTTCTGAATCTGCAAAAATGAAAATTTAATAATTTAGTATACAATTTAAAAATTCAATAATTTACTTAATAATATCAAATAAAATTCAATTATAATTAACAATTAATAATTTAACATGAATAACATACAACAACATCATAAATCCACAAATAGAATTTAATTTTTATTTTTTAATTTAATTTTAATATATATTTTTAATTTAATTTTTAATTTAAAATAAAATTCAATAATTTACCTAATAATATTAAATAAAATTCAATCACAATTCAAAAATTATTAATTCAATATGAATAACATACAACATCATAAATCCACAAATAAAATTTAATTTTTAATTTAATTTTTTATATTTATTTTTAATTTAATTTTTAATTTAAAATAATATTTAACCAAATCTGGATATCCGATTTTTCAAATGCACTTGCATCCAGATCCATATGCGAATCCTTACAAATCTCAAGTTTCTACATCTAGATCCACCTTTTTTAATAGGTGGATCTAGATCTTTTAGTTCCTTGTGGATGCGGGCCAGATTTGGATTTTATTGTCATCCCTAGTTGCCAGTATCTTTTAGATTTGTCCTTGCAGGGAAGTGGATTTAAAATTAATGAAGCAAAGAAGGGCTATGAAGATTAGTAGAAAGAAAACAGTTGTTTTGCATTATTTAGTTTTAGGCCCAAAAGTTCAAAACCATCCGTTTTTATGTTTGATAAGAAATATTAAGAGTAGATTTAATCTTGTCAATAGAACTATTTAATTATCGTATGTCAAAATCTCCTCTAAGCATTATGAAAAATTAGAATATAAGAGAAACCAAATTCATTTTGATGATGACATTTTTTAAACTTTTTTCTTATAATAAATGTATATTTTATATTGTCTTATTAAATTATCAAACAAGTGACTCGTTTATCTCTCTTTTCATTTAAATTTTGTGTCAGAGGGATTTTTGATTATTATGAAAACGTTAAAGAAATAACTAATTGATTTCAATAGGAGAAAATTGACAATGTCCTGAAAAAATAAGAAAAAAAGGTTTCAAATATCCTATTAATGGTGGTGTTTCATAGGAATGAAATATGACAGTGACTTATTATTTTTAATGTTTTAAGTTTTAATCCAATAATTAATTGAATACTCATTCATGGAATCTTCTTTACTCATTTAAAACCTCATGTCATTTTAATTCTTATGCCATGAGAGCCAATCACGTAAAAGTAAAGGTGAGCAAATCAGATTTCGGTTCGGGTTATTCGGGTTTTAGTTTGGGTTTCAACCCATTCGGTTTGGAAAACTCAACCCAATCAAGTTGAAACTATAAACTTGAACCAAACCGACCAAATTAAATTTGGTTCGGTTTGTTTAGGTTATAAATTCAGGTTTGTTTATATTAAAAATTGTAATTTTTTTTCCATCCAAAAAAGAATAATTAACTAAATATCAATCAAATTTCTCATAATCTTATTCACAAATTAACTAATTAACATAAATAATTCTATATTTAACAATTAACAAAAAAATTAACAACAATTAACAAAAGAAAATTAAGAAATCAACTAACAATTAAAAAAATAAACTACTAAACGATTAATTAATGGGAGATAAGAAAAAGAAGAAAACACATTTGGTGGTGGAGGAAGAAAAAAAGAAGATGTTTGGCAGCAGCGGAAGTGTTAGTATTGGAGAATGTATATTTATACAGGGTAAAATTGTCATTTTATACTCCAAGTCTCGCTAACATTTTCACTTTTACTATTTAAATCCTCTAAGCTTTTATTATGTGTATTTTATTGTAATTTAAGTATTTTATGTATATTTTGGCCATTTCATGACTAAAGAGAAGTCAGATAGCGAAACGGATGGTATTTTTGAACTCGAAATGGTCGAAAACCTTAGAAGGAGCATAAAAGGGTATTCGGTACTGTTCACATTTACGGTACCATTCACAAATACGATACTATTCACATATACAGTACGATGATGTGACACTAACCGATTATGTGGCATTAACTGATGGTGTGGTGTTGACTGATGATGTGATAGGATGTTATTAGACCAAAATACTGATGTGGTGTCAATCGATGACATGGCAGCATCTTATTGGATCGAAATGTTGATGTGGTGTTGACTGACAATGTATCCCAACCAATCAAAGTTTTCCATGTGGCACAATCCTGAGCATCCAAATTGTTTTTATCCAATAGTCATGATTTATCCATTATATCTATAAATAAAGGGCTCTCCCCTAATTTGACACTTCTAAATCCATTTTTGAGCTCCATTTTCCATAATTCTCTCTCCATCTTGTATTTTTTACGTATTTTAATAAAATTACCATTTTACCCCAATTTTAATTATGAGTAACTAGTTTAGTTTCAAGCTTAGGTTGAAGTTGAAATCCCAACATGATCCATGGGTTTAATTACGTAAATTTATTTTTTTTCTCTCAAATTTATGTGGTTGTTTTAACTCATTATCAACAAACAATTTATCATGTCTAGATTTTGCACGGTATACTCTCCCTAATAAAAGATTGTTACTATCTGGTATAATGAGTACTTAGCACTATATTAATTAAAGAGAAAATTCCCCTCTAGTATTTTGTGGGTCGTCTTGGCTCAGTGTCGACAGAGAGTGTATCTAAACTATTTAGTGGATGGTCTTACCATGTTGCTGACAGAAGGATTATTATCATCTGGCACAACGTGTTCTTGACACCACATTTAATAGAAGATCATTACCTCTGGCACACTGAGCGCTTGAAACTATATTTATTAGAGTGAGAATTATGAGGAGTGGAAATACCCACTCATGGATTAATTGGAACTAAAAAGGAAATATGAAGTCCATGGTGAATGTTGAGTGTGAATCCAGAGACTCAAGTGTTTCATTTGTATTTTTTTCATCTTTAATTCATTCTCACCCTTTTATTTTAAATCTTTCACTTCCAACTTACTCACATATACACCTAGAAAATTAACCCTACGCATAATTAAATCTACCTCCTCGTGGGATCAACATTCATCACCACAAAATCAATTTTACAATAGATTCGTGTGCTCGCAAGTATAATAAAATTTACGCATCAGGAAGGAAAGAAGAAGAAGAAAGAGGAAGACTTGTAGAAGAAGAATAAGAGAGGAAGACTTGAAGAAGAAGTTGTTCGACAGCGACAGAAGGAAGAAGATGAAGAAAAAGAAAAAGAAAAGAAGAAGATGATATTTGTTAGTGGCAGAAGAAACGAAGGAGAATGAGAAGAAAGAGAAAAAAGAAAAAGAAAAAGAAAAAGAAGAAGAAGAAGAAGAAAAATAAAAAGAAGTGGAGGAGTATGGTAGCTGAGAAGTGAATGTTTGGGAATTGGGAGTTGTGATGTGTTAAGATTAGGAATCTGTTTTTAAGTTATTTGTTTTTTCTTTTTTTTTTATTTTCATGGTTAACCCAATCGGGTTGACCATTCAGTTCGGGTTAACTCAAATAGGTTGTAAACTTCAATCAAAATCGAACCAAACCCAAAATAAATTTCGGGTTCGGTTCGGGTCAACCTAATCCAAACGCCCACCTCTACTTAAAAGATCTATATATGGACAAGACAACCAGTGGCTCCATTGTTATGAGAATATCGAAAATTCATCCATCTATTACGAAGACACCAACTCTCTATCTTGTATTAAAATTAGGTGATTATAGCCTAAAAATTATAGTATTAAAGTATTTGATAAACATTAATTATTGTCCCTTGAAATTTAAGTTGATTTGATTCCAAATTAATGATGAAAAACCTATAATATATTTATTATTTTTATTAAATTATTATTTGAAGGTTATAATTATTACACATTATTAATTTCTATTTTATAGTAAAGTCTCTTTTTTTCAAAGTAGTTATACCTTAAAATTTACAATACCTCAATACTAAACTGAACCCAAGTCTAATCCATAAAACCCTTTAAAAAGAAGTGAACAACTAGCATAGAATCACACATCTGACAAGAGCTTATCCCACCCTTTATCATAAGGAAAAATCAATAATGGTAAAGGTTGCCATTAATTCAGCATAATGTATTCTATTATGAGCCTGTTTGGGATTTTTATGGTTGATAAAATAAGTTGTTTTTATTATACAAATAAAATAAGATACTGATTGAAAAAGTATTTTGGTGTTTAGTAACTTATGTTGTTGTAATTTTTATGAGTTTGAAAAGTAAAATACATGCATTTGGTAATTTTAAGATTGTTATTTTATTTTATAATGATCAAAATAAACATAAGTTTAAATTATTTTATTTATTTATTATGATTGTGAAAAATAAAATATAATTATCTTTTTGTTAAAATAGTAATGTTATAATATGAATTATAAAAAAGTATAGTGATTTATTCAATAAGTTGCTTACAAGTATCCATGGCCGATGGGCCGTGCCGGCATGCGGCCCAATTGGTGGACCGTGCCGTGCCAGCCCACTTTTTTCAACTGGGCCCGGCACGGCCCACGGCAGGAGCACGTTTCGTTTCGTGCCGTGCTCAAAAAAAGCCCACCAATTTTTTTTTGTCCCACATGTCCAGCGTGCTTTAAAAAGCCCACGTGCCCAGCTTACTTTTTTAAGCCCATCAGCCTGCTAAAATAATAATAATAATAATAAATTCATAATCATAATCATATTAATTTTTATTAAGAGAGCAATTAACATTTTATTATCAGTTTATCACAATTTCACAACTATATATTTAATTTCAAAATAACCAATAATTCATAACACAACAATACATGATTTTTTATTTATCATTTATAAATTTATGATGTTTATAATTTTATTTATTAAAATCATGACATTTACTTATTCATTTAATAAATTATAAACATAAAAAATTAATTAATTAAATATCATAAATAAAATTATTCATTTAATAAATATCATAAATAAAATTATGATATTTATAATTTTATTTATTAAAATCATGATATTTTCTTATTCATTTAATAAATTATAAACATAAAAAATTAGAATATTTATTTAAACTAAGATTCAAATTAATTTTTAAAAGTCTATGCTAAAAAATATATTAAAAATTTAATTTGAAGATATTTTACTTTAATTTCAAAACATTTTATATTTACTTTTTATTAAAAAAATTTACTTTGGTATATTTTGGCTCACGTGCTATTGATGGCCCACGGACCGTGTGCTAACCCACCAATGAAGCGTGCTTATTACGTACTTTTTCGCATACCGTGCTTTGACTCATCTCTAATCGTGCCGTACTTTTAAAGCCCGTGTGCCTAAATTCTAGGCCTGGCACAGTCCACGTGCGTGCCGTGCCGTGCCGCACCGCGTGCCTCGCCGAAACGTGCTCATGCAATGCCATGCCGTGCCTTTGCCGTTGGCCGGGCTCTACTTACAAGAAGCCCACATCTTATCTGCTTTTTCAAAATTGTTGTCAGATTAAAGAAACTTATAAAATAAGTAGTTTTCAAGAAAATTCACCAAACACCATATTCGTCAAAATTTATGGAAACAAATTGCCTATACCATTTCAACCTTAATCTAAAATGGGACATGAAACCCAAGGCTCAGCCGAAACTTCCTAAATTTCCAATCAAACAATTATGAAAAAATAACATCATGACAAGCTAAAGGACAGTGATTATCTTTAGAAAAAACCAACGGCTATGAATTAGCTTTGATCCAACTTAAGAGGATGCCCAGCTGATTAAAAAATGTCCTTGTTTACCCATAAACAACAAAGTCAGGACTCGTTGAAGCAAAAAGATGCATCTTATAAAATGTCCAATAAAAAGTAATGAGTACCAAACTATTGAACTTCTTGAATTAACGATTTTCAAAACATCTGCAATTATCTTCAACTTGCTTTATGTTTTAAAAAAGTTGTATGCTATAATCATTTGTTTGTCAGTTTAATCAACGATTTGAAGTATGAATGACAAATCGTTACTGTTTCCAAATAATGATTTAAATTGATAAAATTATTTGAGATAAATGATTAGTATTAAAAATTGTTTAATTATCAAGTAATAATAATGTTATTTTGAGCTTATATTATAATTTATATTTGTGTTTATGTAATTTATTAGAAATTATTAATTATGTATTAAATATATCTAATTTTATGAACTTTTGTTTGTTTATTTGGTAAAACATTAATTTCACGCAATTCACAAATAAACGGATGTCAAATTTAGATTTCGAAAGTCCAAAAACCTTAATATGAGTCAAGATCGGCTTAAAATTGAGCTTGTGTACAAAAAATTGACTTTTTCTATTGACCGAGCACTGATTAAGTGATAAAATGAGTTTACAATAGGTATGATGCATGGGATAACTGATAATTTTGATTAAATCTCAACCGTTCATGATTTAATGGCCACGATTGTGCCACGTGGTAATAGTTGGTGAAGCAAATTGTAGGATCTAAATCTTTGTATTCGGGTCGACCCAATCCACTCATTAACCCGTCAAATCTCAACCGTTCTTTGGCCAAATCAGATGCGTCAAATGATGCCACGTGTAATGTTGACTTTTGAAGTTTGACCAGCCATTGGATCTTGATCTAATGGTTGTGAGGAGCTCATACATGAAGCTTATGATGACCGCAAAACACTGGATGATAAATTTATTTTTCTATAAATGAGCCTCATTTTTATGTTTTTGATCATCTCTCTTAGGAAATAAATATGATTTAATCAAATTCTATTTTTATTCATAAAAATTAAATTATTTTATATTTAATTTTGTACATATTTTATATTTTGAAATTTTGATTTATTGTAGGCAAACAAGGGAGTTTGGCATAATAAATTCTTAATATCTTAATATAAGGTATGGTAAAATGGTATTTTGACTTATTATAGACAAATTAAATTTTGACATAATAAACACTTAATCCATAATAAAATTAATGGGAAAATAATAATAATTTATATAATTAATCTCTTGGGCAATAAATCTAAAAAAATGACAAAAAAAAAATTAGTAAATTTTATTTACTACTAAGAGTAGATCCATAACCCTAACTAATTCAATTTCATAGTTTCATTTAAATTAAGTTGTTTAGATTCAAGTTTTATTTTTATTTTTAGATAAAATAAAATAAACAAATTAAATATTTTTTATGTGGATTGACCTCGGACTCACAGAGTTATAATACAATAAGACACTCTTATACTTAGGAGTTAGAAATTACTTTTAAGTTGTGTCAATAAACATAAAAAAATTTATCGCAAATAGAGAAGAAATCATGTGGATTAAGTAACTTTAGCTAAACTTAAGATATTTGATTCATATGAGAAAAACTTTAATAGTTTCTTTAATTTATTTTTTATTTTTTTATCTGAACATGAGAAAGAAATCAAATTTATTTTGGAAAGGGTGCTGAAATCCGTTGTCTAAGCAAGAAGCTAGAAAAGTGACTTTAGGCTTGATATGTTTGAAAATAAAATTATAATGTGGAAAATTCTATCAATGGTTAAATCGCTACTTGGGCCGACTTTCAAAAGTCCAGAATACATATAACAAACTAGAAAATGGGCCAACCATGTTACACATTCAAAAAGAGTGTGAATGTTGACAACTCTCCGAATACCTCATAAAACCCCATTAGCTATTTTAAACTTTATTGAAATTACAAACAAGATAATTTTCTAATTAAACCCCTGTATCATATGAAATAAAGTTTGTCAACAAAGGGAAGTATGTCTGGGCAATAGAAGTTCAGGCCCAATTTTTTTGTAACCATTTCCCTCATCATCCAATTTATCTTCTTCATCTAGTTGATATTTATTTAGCCCAAGAGGTAGTAGCATTGGTTCAGGATACAAAATTAAAAATTAATTTTCATAGTTACAACATCAAACTCAAACAAATCCATACCATAATTAATACTTTTGATTAAAGATTCAAGAAAGCAAGAGAATAGTACCTAAAATAAAAATCCAACATAATTGCAAGAATAAAAAAGTTTATTTTTCTTTGATCTTTTTAACTAAAAGTGAGAGTTAAAAAAAATTGTGAATAAAAGGAAACAAAAAACCCCCCCTCTGAAGAGGTTTTTAACAATTAATCTTGAAAGAATAAAATTGAACAATGAGGTTTATCAGAATAAGTTTCAATTAAGGTTATATTTGTCATCAGTGGAGGTGTTAAAAGCATTTTATAATATTTTATCAAGGTTAATGAAGAAAATGAGTTTGAAGAGTTATTTAGAGGGTGCCAATAGTTCCAGGCTATTTGAAAGCAAAATTTCGAAGCCGAAGGGGCTTCAAATATTTGAAGATGGCATTGATAACTTATTCAACAGATTTTAGATCTTAGAAGTGGCTGAAGCTCCTCCTAGCCCCCAGGCCCATGATGGGTCTGCCCATGGGTTTACTCAATTTGTAGACAATATAACCTCACTTCAAATTACACATTATTTTTATCAACATTTAGTTTACTTAGTAATTTTCTTTGCATTAATTTGGTCGTGGTCTCAAATTGGGTTGAACACGGATATGAGAATTGCTGTCACAGACTAGTAGTCTCATTGAGGTCTTTTTATTTCAAATAAAATAAAGGAAAAATATCCACTATTTAATGTTTTATATTTTATTAAAAAATACCAAAATTCTTTTTTTTTTTTAGCTTTACACCTAGAATGTACAAAGCATATCACTTCTCCACTTTTTCATTAATACTGTTAAAGGATTTAACAAAGTATTTATAAAACAACTATTTTATCCCTAAATGTAAAAAGATTATTTATTGATTATTATTTTGAGTACTTTAAGAATGTGTTGTTATATTGAATTAATGGGAGCAAATTGTAAACTCTAAGTTCCCTATAGCTGGTTTCATATTATTATTTTTTATTGATAGGAACAAACATGATGTTCAAAATTTTCCATATCTAGTTTTATGATTATCTTTAATGCATTTTGGATAGGTATGACTATTCTTGTCGGTGATTTTTTGTTGTTGAAGATTTCTTATTGTTGTCAAAGGAATGTTTTTTGGTGATGGATTATATGAGCAAAGATTCTTGATTTGTGTTGTAAATGAACTATAAATTATCTACAGTGTCTATTTTGTTTATTTTATATCTTTAAATTAACAGGTTTTCATGAATTTATATAACTAATTTTGTAGTTGTTATTGTTCCCAATAGCTACTAAATAAAATCTATATTTTTATTTAGTTAGGATTATGTAATCTTTTTACATTATGGACAAAATAAGTAAACTTCAAGTGAAAAGTTAAAAAAAATGATATATTTTTGACAAAGTATAAAGCATTTGGCAGTCGTCCTAAAATAAAACATGGTAACAGTAGTAATAGTCATACTACATGTATGAGTATTGAGTAGGGGACTTTCATGATAATTCATCTTGTTCCTAGGGATCGCAAAAAAGTTTAAGTCAACCCAAGCCTATTCCCTCGGGCTTTGGCCTGGACCTCCACATGAAGGGTTTGGACAAAAGCTTAAGGGAAAAAAACCTAGGCTAGGGTTTGCAAAAAAGCCTGAGGCGAGTCAGCCTAGACTCGCGGGCCTGAAGCCCAGTTCACATAGGTTGGCCTTGAATATGGGCTGAAAAATATAAAATTCAGATTGACGCAGTTAAGGTGCTCGAAAAAAAAGAGCTTTTTAATTCGTAAATTAAAAAAAATTCAAATATTAGAAAGAAAAGAGTCAAAATATTAAATTAATATGTTCTTATATTAATATTCATGATTTATTATGTTGTGTTATAAATATTTTGTGTATTGGACGGTTATTCTATGATATATTGAATAATTATCTTTAATTTTACCATTTTGTTACTTTATTAAAAATTTATTTCATAATTAATGGAAAGCCCAGGCCCAACTCAAGTTGTTGGAACATGCATTTGAAGAGCCTAGACTTGTTAATAATAATATGGGCTTGGGCTTGGGAAAACTTGACCCAAGCCTACAATTTGTCAACCCTAGCCTGGGCCAAGCCCAACCTCTCTATTTAAAAAAATAAATTATAAATTAAAATTTAAAAATAATGGAAAAATAAAAAAATTGAATCCCTAATTTATATCAATAATGAAATAAAAAATCTAAAATTATATATTAAATTTTTTTTAAGCGTTAATTAATTAATAGAGTGCTTAAATTAGAGAATTCGGCATTAAAAAATTAAATTTTTAAATTTTTATTTACTTTATTTACTTTATTTTTTTATTTATTATTTTATTTTAAATTTTTTTAATTCATCATTTATTATAAAAATTTGTTTATTATTAATTTATTTTCAGTTTATAATAATTTTTAAAAAAAGTGAAAGTGCAAACCCAACCTAAGCCTGACCCAGGGCCGCAATGAGTCTAGCCCAAACTTGCCACTTATACTTCTCCTCTAATGGGTTTGCCCTTGGACTTTTGCCAACCCTGCCTATTCCCTATCCATTTATTTTAGGGTGGGATGTTCCCCTTATTTGTTTTGTAATAGCAACCCACCTGAAATTACACTCCCACAAAAATACTTAACATCATATTATTTTATGAATAAATCTCTCTTATTACCAATTAACCCTTACAATAATTAGTTTTCTTCATTCCTTTTCGTCTCCACAAACATGAGCTTGCTTTCACGTTTTAAAAGGAAGTCAAGCAGACAAGAATACTAGTACTAAAATAACTATTTTACCCCTAAATGTAAAAAAATTATTTATTGACTATTATTTTGAATACTTTAAGAATGTATTGTTATATTGAATTAATGGAAATAAATTGTAAACTCCAAATGCACTATAACTAGTTTTATATTATTCCTTTTTATTGATGGCAACAAACTATAATGTTCAAAGTTTTTCCATAACTAGTTTTATGGTTATTTTGAATGCATTTTGGATAAGTATGACTATTTTTGTTGTCATTTTTTATTGTTAAAGAGTTGCTATGATTGTCGAAGGTATGTTAGTGGGGATGGATTATATGATCAGAGATTTTTGATTTATGTTGTCAATGAACTATAAATTAGCTAGCGTATTTATTTTGTTGATTTTATATCTTTAAATTAACATGTTTTGATGAATTTATATAAGTAATTTTTTAGTTGTTATCGATCCCAACAGCTACAAAATAAAATCTATATTCTTCATTTAGTTAGGATTATGTAATCTTTTTACATTTAGGGTAAAATAATTATTTTTAATATTTTATTAAATCCTCTGATACTGTTAGTGAAAAAGTGATCAAATGGAAAAGTGATATACTATATGAACTTCAGGCAGAAAGTTAAAAAACAAATGATATATTTTTGACGAAGTACAAAGCATCTAGTAGTCAACCGATACTTGTCCTAAAATCAAATCTAGTAATACTATATGTATTTTTCCAACAATTAGGGGGTTCCGTGATAATTCACCCTATTCTCTATCCATTTATTTTAGGCTGGAATATTCTCCCTATTTGTTTTGTATTAACAACCCATTTGTAATTACCCCCACAAAATTACTAATCATGTTATTATTTTATGAATAACCCCCGCTTATTACCAATTTACCCTTGCAATAATTAGTTTTGTTTTCCACAACCATGAGCTTGCTTTCAAGTTCTAAAAGGAAGTCGAGCACACAAGAGAACTACAATGCAAGCAACTGACCTGCCATGATTAATTCATCATGAAAAAAGTATACGACTAGCACTAAAATACCGACTCACAAATATGCAACTCATATTAAAATACTGGCTCACAGATAAATTTAAATTGTTCAGTTTTGCTTTTCACTATAATTTTATAATTTAATCTGCTGCCGTACCACTCATTTTTAAGGTTTTATCACTGAATACCAGTAGAAAATGCTTTAGTTTGTTTCTCTTTTATAGCCTATTTTTTATTGTGCGGTTGGAATTTTTTTTTTTTAACACCCTTTTTTCTTTTGTGCCGTTGATTAGAAAAATAAAGGGTCTACAAAAAGGAAAAAGTCTGAAAAACAAAATTAAAATACATAAAGAAAACAAAGCATGTTATCGGAAGGGTATAATCGTAATTACAGAAAATTAAAAAATGTCAGGGGCGAGGGTGTCAAAATTATAGTCGGTGTTTGGTTGCAAGAATAGAGCTCTTTCCCTCCTTTCGTAAGCGTAATCCAAGCACAAGCGCCAAAAAAAACGTCCATCCGATACGCGAATGCCACGTGGGGAGTGCAGCCAGCAGAAGCATTCATTTACCCAGGGGTTAAATAAAAACATATGCTGAGGTGGATCTTACTGGTACACGTGTCACGAAATCACCCGGACACAACTGACGCCGTAAAGTAACAGTGACCGTTGGATCCCGCTCCATTGACGTCCACTTTCTCCTTCCTCTGAAATATAAAAGTTGAATCCAGCGATCAAAGTTCTAAATCCGCTCGTACCGACCTTTCTCCCTCTTCTGTCTCGTCACTAACATTGAGATTGAGATAGAGAGAGAGAAGGTCTCTCAGCTGAAGCTATCCGTAAGGTACAGGTATCTCAATATTCTTTTTGCGAATTCTTTATTTTTAATTTACGAGCTAATTTTAATTTTTGATTGAAGTTACGGTGATTTGATATTAATTACACATCTTATTGCAAGAATCTGTCTTTTATTGAATACGCTGTCGTATCGAATTCAGTGTAGTCTCGGTTACTACTGTTCTTAACTATTTAGACAAATAAGTCTTTTTAATACCTGAATTGTGACCAAATTTATGCATTTGGGTAAAGCTTTCGAGTCAAAATCTAAGTAGGATTTCAGATCTTTAAGATTGCATTTTTTTTGGGTGAATTTTTGGGACTGTTAATATGTGATTAAAAAAAAAAAAAACTCATATTGTGGACTTAATGTAATATATATAATAGATGTTTTGTTAGTTTTGCATGTTTAATTTTTATTTCTTTTTCTCTAAGAAAAGCTGAAGAAAGAAATAAAAACTGAAGAAAAATTCTGCTGTCTATGATACCTTTGCTTGATGCTAGGTTCCAGCATATGCATACGTGGTCTTTGATAATAATAGAAATTTGAAATCTCAGTCTACTGTTGGACTATTGTTAGACTTTGAAAAGGGATAGAGATTTAAGATTCAATTGTTTGGTATACCAGGGATTTTTTTTTTTTTTTTTGCCGTACATGTTTAGAGTTTCCTCCTTATCATGCTGAACCATCAATAGTAGTTACTTCCCTATGTAAAAATTTATTTAAGAATGCATAAGTAACTTATTCTTTTTTTTAATTTGTGTCTTGTGAATATTAAAATAAATTTCAACTCATGTGCTTTATTCCTGTGATTTGGATCCAAACAGGGATTGTGTTTGGCATTTTATTTTAAACTATATTTGAAGTATTCTTCGAACGTCACAGATCCAATGCCAGCCCTTAAAATGAAAGCTAAAGCAAGTGCAACTTGCATTAAGGATGTAAGTTGGCTGCATGTTACTCAGAAGTCAAGGAAGATATCGAAGGATTCATGTTCCCTTGTGCGGTTGTGTTGTGAAACAGCAGAATTGGATACATCAGTTCAGAATTGTAATAATGGTAAGCTTAAAGATCTGATATGTGTCACTGCATTAGCTAGAATAAGATAAGAATCATATTGCAACCTCATTGAGGTTAGGCCATAGTAGTTTCAACTGAATTTCTGACTATTTCATTTAACTTGCATATTACAGACTCTAGCAAAGCTGCATTGTCTGCAACAGAAAACGGACGTAATGAAGCCAGTCATTGTAAAACATGGCATGATGGAGAATATCCTGCATTTCAAAAATGGTTTTCACCTGCTGAAGATCCTGTACTTGTTAGAAAAGTGGTAAGGACCGTATTGTTATACACCTGTATGTTGCACTCGCCCCTACTACAAAATTTTGATAATTGTTGCCTTTCATTCTCACTTTCATCCCTCTATTTCATGCTCTTTTTCAATCAAACAATATCTGTAGCTGATTAAATCGTAAACAGGCAAGTATAGGATTCAACCGATGCATGATGAAAGCATAGTAGAGTTATTATTACTGATTTAAACAAACCAGCTCAAACATTTATGTTTCCTTCTAGAAAAAGTTCTAAACTTGCAATGAAATATTGTTTGGGTGAAAAGTAAAGTTGCCTAAACATACAGATTTAATATACCTTGAAGATTCCCGACAATGATAAATTTCCAGTTTGAATGTGTTTTGTCTTCGAATCCTGTAATAAAGATTTTATAGACTGTCAAAGATGTGACAGTTGCGGAACTTTAAGAGGAGGACACCAGATTGAATTACATCTACATTCTATTCTGATCAAGTAATATTCTCCTTTCTTTGTTGGTTGTGCTAGTGGAAGGATCATAAAATGTGAAAAAATGAATTCTTTTCAACTAATGTTGATAATTGGCTCCATTGATTCCATCGCTGACCTACCAAAGTAAAATTTACATGGATGATCATGACCAGTAGTGTTAACCTTTAGCCCAATGGATGATGACTCTTTCAAATCTGATGAGCAATGAGATTTAGGTTTTCAGTGAAATTTATGGCATCATATTCTTAATTCTTCTTTTTTATTTTAATTTTTCTCTTTTTCTTTGAGTTGAAATCCTATCCATAAATTAGTTTGTTCATGGATCCATTTTATTGATCTAGTTAGTTGAAGCATTTGCAACTATAGTCCTTCAGCTATTTAATTCTGGTTAAATGATTTATTCTGCAGGATTCTCCACCTCCTGCATGTCCCACAAATTTTGAAGCAATAACTTCTCATGTCACAGATGACAATGGCATTCATTTCGAATCAATTGCTCGAGATGATGGAGGTACCATTTAGAATTATATTAAGCAAATGCCATAGTCTTTTCATGGCTTTTATTTATGATAGTGGCGGTTTCATCTGATTTAGAGAGTTTCTGAACTTCATTTTATCCAGCATTCTTAATCCGAAAAACAATCGTTTACTGTTCAAGTTTGCTATTATTACTATGGCTGAAAAAAGTTTTATTATAGTTATACTATAACTGCTGAAATGAGTTAATCTGATGAAATGTTAAGTGGCTTACCATTGAGTAGTTTTAAATTTGAAACCCATTTTGTGGTCTCATCATAAATATCAGGGAACAGTATGCATTTTTCATAGATCTTTTCTTTGGTCTTTCCATTTTGGTTTTTGACGCATAAAGTAGTTCATGACATTGTGCTTTTTCCCTAATGTTACTTTTGGTTTCTTTTATCTCATATTGTGTTAGGATATGAGGGTGGTCCTGCTGTTCCAGATATGAAAGCTGATGACTGTGATAATTGGATCAGTGAGTCATCTGGTTGTCACACCTCTGATGTTCTGGATTACTATATCTCGGACATGAATGTCTCTGTACTCAATGGGATTAGTGGACTTGATGATATTCTGAATGACAATCTTTTCATTAACTCAGGTTATTTTGGGCAAAGTCTGATGATTGATATGACTGAGGAATCTATGAAGTTGCCTGCCCTTAAGGAAAAAGCAGAGATGGTGGATATGAATTCTGCTGGATCATGTCAAGAGCTTGCCATAAATTCTGATTATTCACAGTCTTTTATAGTGAGCCACTATGATCAGGAAGTTGATGTTAACTCTGGCAATGTTGATTTAGATGAAGTAGATTTTGATCCACAGTTGTTCATTAGAAATTTTTTGGACCTATCCGACATGGATCCCAATCTGTTGCCGGCATTAGTGCCCAAGGAAACTGAAAGGAAGCGTGTCACCTTAGTTCTTGATCTGGATGGTAAGAAGAGGATTGCTTGTTTGTTATTTCATCCAAGATTTAAGGGCATATTGATTTTCGCTTATGTTATTTTAATAGGATTATTTGCTTCACAGTGTTGGAGTTTGTTGATAATCTCTCAGTGCCATGATAATGAATTCTGCTGATACCCTTTTCTATTATGTTAAATCAATCAAACCACTTGAGTGAATCTAATTGTGAGACCTCACAATGAGTAAAATGGCCTTATGGCTTGATGATCTTGTGATTAAGTGTCTTATCATATCATTAAAGGCAGTTGATTGCTTATTCTTAAGGTTTTTAGCAACCAAGTAATTTGTAACTTCACTTCGGTTGCCTAACTAAAATGTTGCAATAAGTAATTTAAATTTTCCTTCTATGTTTTGGCAGCTTTCCCAAAATAATCTCTGTTAGTTAACGATGAACATTTGTGTGAAAGAATCCTAAAGCCAATTAGGTTGGATTGAAGCCTTATTATTTGGATGTCAGTTCAATCTTACTGAATATTGGTTCCAATGTGAGATGCTTGATATATTTATTATTATTATTATTTTTTTTTTTTGTAAGCATGTAGCAAAAGTGTGTTCATTATAGATCCTTGCGAAGTTGTTTATACCTGGCTGCAATTTTTGCAGAAACACTTGTCCATTCAAGTACGGAACCCTGTGATAATGCGGACTTTACCTTCCAAGTTTTCTTCAACATGAAAGACCATACCGTATATGTAAGGCAAAGACCATTTCTTCGGACATTTTTGGAGAGAGTGGCAGAGATGTTTGAAATCATTGTTTTTACGGCCAGTGAAAGCATTTATGCAGAAAAGCTGCTGGATATTCTGGATCCTGATAGAACGCTTATTGGTCGACGTGCATACCGGGAATCATGCATATTTTCTGATGGTAGCTACGCCAAGGATCTGACTATTTTGGGAGTTGACCTGGCAAGAATAGTTATAATTGACAATTCCCCACAGGTATCTGTCTACTTTTTTTTCTTTTTTTTTTTTTGGGTTGGTTTTTTTGGTTTTTCCATGTTCTATTTCAAAGTTTTGCACTCTGTCGTTTACTTTCAAGAACGACCTAGGATTGATATTTGTAGATTATCTGTAAAAAATCAGATCGAACGAATCTTTATTTGAAATGACTGTATTGTCAGCCATTGTTGTCATTTTAGGTCACTCCCAAACTCTAATTTTTCCTGAATGTTTTAGGGAGTTATGTTCAGGATAAGTTCTATCTTTACATTTTGCGTGAATTAATCAACCTCAAGACAAACAAGGACGTTGGAGAAGTTTTCCATAGTTTGCCATTGATGACATATTTGGTTTTTATTTTGGACTTATTGTTTTCATTTTTCACATGGTGGATTTGGCCTTTCACTTCCAGAAATCTGTTGTATGTTTGGTTTGGGGGAGGGGGAACTCAATCGGCAGTACTATTTGGGACTCGGTCATCATAACAACTGTGATAAAATATATATTAAATTTGATAAACTGCTGATGATACTGAAGTATTAGTCACCTTTAGTTATTTGTTTATTTTTTTTAATTTCCAGGTGTTTCGGTTGCAAGTGGATAATGGTATTCCTATCGAGAGTTGGTTTGATGATCCATCAGACCGTGCTCTAATCTCATTACTTCCCTTTTTAGAGACTTTGGCTGCTGCCGATGATGTACGTCCCATCATTGCTGAAAAATTCAGTATCAAGGTATAATTCCTTCCATCATGTCCCACCATTCAAATCATTGGTCAGTTCTCCCTTTCAAGAAAAAGGCACAAGGTTCAACTTTCCATTCACATTAAAGATCTTGCCTTTCCCAAGAAGTCCCCAACTCATTAATTATACTAAATGTACAGCTAGTGATTGTTGATTCAGATAAAATAGTACTTACAGATCCTAGTTATCTCACATAGTAGTCGTTACGAATAACTAAATTTTCTTGTGTCCAATAGTATTGTCTTTGAGTGTAATCAATTTTGAAGGGTGTTCTATTTGCGGTCAAATCTTAGATCTTTGTATATAAGCAATTTTATAGTGAAAGGAAATTGTTAGTTCAGGTTTCATTAGTTGCTATAGCTTGTGTAATTCATTGTTGTATCGCCTGGAAATTATTTCTTGTTCCTTGTATGATTTAGATGGAAAATATAAATTAGTTTAATTGATGAAATGAAAATGATATTCAATATGAATGTAAAATTTATATGAATGTTATTGATCAAGTTATTTACATGCAACATAGTTTTGGCACATTTAGTTGGTCAGAAAGTCGATCAAACCGGAACACCTTAAAACTATCCTGGTTGTAGGATATGGTACCCTTTAACATATTGTAATCGGACACTGCATGATAAAGTATTTTTGTTATTGTAACAAAAATTATGTGCAGATTAAACATTATCAAGGAGTTAAAAAATGCAGATTACCATGATGCAACGATGCAGATTTGACCTTTATTTTTTATTTTTCAACTGCATTCTTATTCTTGTACTTAGATAATGTAAAATGTTCAACCTGTGCTGAATTTTTGAACATGTGAAAACACAACATGAAAATGAAAGGATGATTGATTTTCTTCACTTTTTAAATGTTCCCAAAAAAAGTTTATTTTAAGTTAATTTAGAAATGTCTCCTTCTGATAATCATAAATGAAAAGCAGGTGGATGGTAAGTAAATTGAGATAGCTTTCTACTTTTTTGAAATGATGAATTGAGATGGTTGATCATAAAGCTGCAGGGTTAATGTATGTTTTGAATAACTGATAAATTACAATCAGAATTTTATTGATATTTATAACAAAAAATTAATCAGGACTCTCCGTGATAATTCTACTATAGCAGTCAGAAGTTCTACCCTGATATAATACTAAAGGATATTTATTCTATCTCAAATTATGGAAAGACAATTTTATCGTTACTTGATTTTATTGGGAGAGAAAACTTGAACCTATGCACTCAAACTTTGAATGTGTGGTGTATATTGGAGATAATAAAAATTATAATAATTAACTGCTCATAGATTAAGACAAATAGATCCAAAACAAACATTAAGAGATGTTGAGAAAGTTTTAACATTTTTTTTTTAAACATACAAATATAAGAGTGAATAGTAATGAAATCTCATACCATTAACTTGAGTTAGATTCGAATCCAAAATGTTTGTATCACAATGGTAAAGTTTATGAATAGAATCGACTAGCACTCATGAATAATGAAAATATTGTTAGATTTAAATATTATAAGTTCGCTGAAGATTATCCTAATATTATTTATACAATTTATTTATATTATGTTAATTTATATTATTTGTTTATATTATGTTATTCATATTATTAAATTACAGAAAGTAATGTACAAAAAGGCCTTTGTTTTTTTTTTTTTAATGTATTGAACTTTAAACTCCTGTCTCATGGATCATCTTGTCGAATCAACTTAGTTGACCTTATGTAGCGATCTTATTGAATTAAAGTAGACGACTTTACTTAATGAGCACCGCTTGTCTCTAATATTTGTTACTTCCTTAAAATCCATTCAACACAACAACCTACCTTTTAATCTCAGCAAGATCAATCATCAAATAATTTCTAAGAATAGACTAAGATTTCACCCCAGCAAACAACCTCTTAATCCTGACGAGATCAATCATCAAATAATGTCTAAGAATACAGACTAAGATGAGAATACTTCTAGGGCTAGGGTTTCCGAATTCTACTGCTTCTATGATTCCTTCTATAAAGAGTCCGAGATTCCATAATGACTTGGTTTTACTCGCTATGAAGTAATCACCTTAAATTAGAACCTTTGATACTTCGTCAGTCACGCAGGCTAGCTAAAACAAAAACATCTCAAATAAATTTTTCATGATGATTAATTCACCATAATACAGCAATAAACTCCTAACAAAAATCAAAGAGTTGAAATGATAAATAATTATAACGCCAGGACCGTGCACTCACAACTGTGAGAGTAGTGGTTTGATCCCCCACGACGTATGTAGTTGTTTATTTCATTCCTTAATTATGGTATATAATTAAGTGAAGGCAGTCTTCTCCCTTTCGAAATGTGAGTAGAGTAGATATCTCTCGAATATTTGAGAGAGTAAAATCAGAGCAGTACTAAATAAGAATTAATGCAACTAGTCCTAACAATTATCTGATTGTAAATATCAATTGCAAATCTAATATAATATGAGTTATAATTTAAGTATTAGTTTCATATAATTAAAAAATAATAATTATAACATTGATGTTACATTGATATGCAATAGCACGTAATTGCTCTATGTCCCTAACAAAGAGATTCATTAAGCTGTTGTATCAGTAGTCACGAATGTCAAGGTTATATTTATATGTTTTGAGTTAAAATCTCATAATAACAACAGTAAAATAAAAAAAAATTTAACAGTCTTATTTTACAGTAACAGAAGGGGTTCAGTTCATAAGATAAAGCTGACACAAAACAAAACGAAACCAATCAAAAGCAAAAGCTGTGACCTCTCTGAATTCTGAAACGATGCAGATGCATAGGCGTAGCTGAAAAGCCGCTGCAGATTCAGTGCACGACTTGTCGTAGGTTTTTGCAATTTTCGGCTATCTCGCTTGGTTCGAGCATCCGACAACGACCACTAACAGCATTTGGAATTCCTTTTCTCAGCTCCTAGCACCTATCCTTTCCTTGTGTCCATTTCTGGCTTTACTTTATTAAATATAATTTTTCTTTTTTTAGCTGCCAACTAAATAGCTCTATTCTCTTTTTAGCTGCCAACTCAATAGCTCTAGTGATGATGGTAATCCCCAATTTTATAATTAAGGATGGTTGAATTTGGAACCTTTGTTATATTTTATTTTTAAAAAAAAAAAATTCAAAGTCCAAATTGATTTTTTTTTCTTTTTTTAAGTTCTCCACCATGTTCGAGATGCAAATACAAATGATCAATTGAAGAAAACTATTTGAAGATAACTCGAGTAAGTGTAAATGTGGAGGAACTTATCTTTCATGAAAAAAAGAAATTGAGGAAAAAGAAAAGAAAAGCTATCTTTGTTGTAATTGTCTGTTGCTTGCCTTTCACTATATGGGAAAATTGTGTTATTAGCTTATTGCATCCCTTTGATTTTAACCCCTTTCAAACTGAAAAAATCCCACTAATTTTACTCATATTTCAAAGAGTAAAATTGGAGATTAAATGGAAAGAAAGCGACCGCACAGCCTTTCCGAACTTGGAGTTAACAGTAGTCAATATGGTTTCAAAAAATTGTCCCAAAGTAGCAAATATGCTTTCCATTTTTCCTCACTTTGTTCTTTTCACATTTCGCTTTCATGGACTTGGCCTACATTGAACAAACCCATATTTTGAATGGCCTATTGAGTTCAATATTATGATCGGAATTTTTTTTTTTTTTTGGCCCCTCTGGATTAAAGATGGGAAATTTTTACATTGCAAACAAGTGAAATTTATAATTCACAATTTTAATGTTATATAGAGTGTTAGAAAAACATTTTTTGAATCGACAATGTCAAGTGTTCATTTCTTACTTTAACTAACTCAATTTGTGAATTGTTCATTGACGTGGAAGGAGAGAATAGAATTTTTGCTTCCTATAAAGTCGAAATTTTGGTTTGCACCATCTTCATCCTTGTATAAATATGTTGGTATTACAATAAACAAAGTATTCATAAATAATTTTTTCTTTTTTTTTTCCTAGTAAACCATGTATCATGATGTCACTCAAAAACTACTTTTGTTTAGTATTATATTACCAAATAAATTAAAAATTGATTTTGATAAATGCATCATAAATTTGTTAGGATTTGTGTCAATGTATTATGTTACGTCCATTATTTATAGAGTTTGCATCTTATGGCAAGTCTACTTAAATTGAATTATTATTTATTGCATATCTTGTAATAGGGATTAATTTATTAATTTTCTAATTTAGTGATATTTCAATTTATTGGAATATTTGTTTCCTAATTTAATTAGATATCTAATTTAGCAAGTTAATTAATGATGAGATTCTATAATTTGCTCATGAGATCTATTTAGAGTAAAAAGTTAGTTCAAACAGAAAGTTTATTAAATGCTCTATATATTTCTTGGGAGACAAGTAAGGCAAGAAGATCAGATTTATTACTATTCAGATTCATAGAAATTATAAGAGAAAAGAAACTCTTATTTGGAAAGAATCCAAATCTTTTAAAACTTACTATTTTTATGAAACCCTAGTGCCTATATAAAGAGAGGTATTTCACAACTGAATGTGCACAACACAGAGCATAAAGCAGACAAGCAAAATTCGGCCTCCTCCCTAGAGAATCTGGATTTGGCGCATAATATTGTGTTGATTTATTTATTTATCTTCTTTTAATCTCTGTGGAAAATCTACGTGGATCTTGAATCATTAGACATTGAAGAATTGAAAAATTGTTATTGATCACTTTGCGAAGTGTCTTGAGGATCGTGGATCAAAAAGGATAGCAATCATTCAAGAGAAGCAGATTCAGTCTAAGATTGAGAAAATTGTATAGTGATAAATTGTGAGTGAAAGTATTAAGTTTAGTAAATCCATAAGTTATAACATCTCAACTTAACGAATTGCTTTTCATTTGGGCATGACCTCGTGGATGTAGGATTGATTAATCTGAACCACATAAAAATCTCCATGTTATTTAATTTCTGCAATTAATTATGTTTTTGGAAATTAATATTTTTTATGTGGATGAACAGTAACTGTAAATAATAATCGTAAATAGTAACTTTGAACAATACGACAAACAGTAACGGTGAATAAAATTTTTGAAAATTAATTAAGCTATTAATTTTAAGGTTTTAATTGCCTATATCTATTTTCAATAGATCTAAATTCCTTTCATATCATATTTGAAGCCTAGTCTAAAAATCCAACCCAAGATAGCTCCCAAAGTGAGGGAAGAAAAAACTCTCACGCTCCTAACATACGGGTAGACTTGCACTCTCAATCTCAATAATAAGGCGAGAATATACACAGCACTTAAAGCAAAGAGTTAATTAACTATACAAAGTGTAAACTCTTAAAGAATATAAAGAATATGACAAAAAATGACATAGATTTAATCAAAGCAAAAAACAAAAAACTAGAAGTGTCTAATATTACCAACTCAAGATCTCCGAACTCTTAAGAATATCCTATCTATATTTATAGATTTGAATCCTTATTAGAACATTTCAATATAAATGTGTGTGTGTGTGTGTGTAGTTCTTCTTTAGTGAGGTGTCAACAATTTTTAAATTTCAAATGTCTGCGATCTAAAAAATGTGGATTTGGATTTCACAAATTGTAAACTGATTTTTTCAATAATTTTTAATATATTAAAAGCATTTGATAATGTTGTAAAACCAAAAATCAATATTTTAAAAAGTGCAAGCACTCGCGTCTGACTAGAGGTGGCTTTAAGTATAGCGAACTAGGTAGTTACCTAAGACCCTATATGTTAAGAAGGCCCCATTGTGATCACCTAGACCCCATAAATTAAGAAGACTCTATTTTTAGTTCATTAGCATACTCAAATTAATAGATTTTTTAAGTTACTTATAAGATGAAAGCCTATTTCTAGACTCTTTTTAATTGATAATTATCTTATAATAAAGAATTTTTATAGAAATTCTATATTTAATAATTTTAATGTTAATTGTCTAAACATTAATTTATTATTAATTTTTCTAAGTAAATGATTAAATTATTATTTTTTTAAAAAATTTAGTTTTTTAATATTATAAAAATCCTTGCGCTCTTCTCTATAAAGAAAATTATTATATTTATTGGTTCACTTTTGAAGTAAAAAAAATAATTTCTTGAAATAATAGTTCGAAAAGTAGTAAAAAAGAGATCTTATTGATTACTTTTATTTTTTAAAATTTCTTATATCTTATTGATAGTTGATATTTAAAATATAGTTAAAAATTGATTAAATTTTGAGTTCTTTTCTATTTCTTTGAGTGTTGAGGCCAGTGAAAATAAGATCTCATAAAAAAAAAATACCTAAGGCCCTAGTATTTTATAACCAGCTTTGCGCCTGACAGCGATTATATATATATACACACACACTCAATTTCATAAAACCTAGAAAGAAATCATATCTAAATTAAGTGCAACATGATAACCCACGTTATTGAACACGAAATAATAAAACCAACAACAAGAATCCTACTTGTTAAGTGGGTTAATAATTATGTATTAGTTAGTTAACAAGTAGGTAGTAAAATTTAATTTGTATTAGTAGTAATGAGAGTATTTTATGACAATTATTAAATACATGAATATGACGCACAAAGCGAAAACAAAAGGAGACAAAATCGGGATTAGCGTAAAAAGTGCAAATAATGGGAAATTGAAGGGACGAAATCATAAATAATAAAATCCTACTAATTCCGTACGTTTGCTTGCAATTGCATTACTAAAATTAGAAGAAGAGAAGGGTCAGAGTCGTCGTCTCCACTCGTCTCTCTTTAGGCTTTAGCTTTTGCTTTCCTCTTGGTTGCTCTCTCTCTCTTCAAGAAGAAAAGAAAAGAAAGAACAAGAAAAAGGAAAAAAAAAAACTTTGGTTTTGATCTGACCTAAAAATCTTAAGGGTATATTTGTTCGTTCGCTTGCATTCTCTTTTTCTATTTTCTTTTGTCTTTTTTTTTTTTGGTTCTGTTAGTGAGTAGTGACAATGTGGGTTTTGTTTCTCTGTTTTTTGAGAGTTTGGTGCTGCTTTCTCATGTTAGTTTGTACGCTTGAGTGTTTTCTTCCCTTCTCTTTCATGAGCTTGATGTTGTTTTCACATGTTTTTTTTTCCAAACTTTCTTTCTGTTTTATCTGTTGCCAGTGTTTTCGTAAAGCGTTTTCAGAGTATTCACTGTTACCAGCGTTTTCCTGCTTTTTCTTTTCAGGGGTTTTATTTCTATTTTGGATTTTGATTGTTGGTTTTTTTTTCCTTTCTTTTCCAAAGTGTTTACCGAAAGCGTTGCATGTGTTTTCCTCTGTTTTTGACTGTTGTTGAGTGTTTTCTACATGTGATTTTGTTTTTGTTTTCGGTTTCGTCTCTGTGTGTGTTTTTTTTTTCGCCTGCTTGCTCGTTGTGTTCTGATAGTCTCTCTCACTCTCAGTGGTTCCAGGAAACTTGTTTTAAGTAAAAGCTCCATGGTGGCAGTACGCGTTTTCTTTTAAGTGCTTATTAGAATGGTTGCCATTGTTTCCTCTGTTTTCGTTCATGTCTTTTTGAGCTTTTCCAAAAAAGTGCTGCCAGTTTGTAAAAGAAAACATTGCATGTGTTTTCCTCTGTTTTCGCTTGTTTTTGGAAATTGCTGCTATTGTTTTGTTCATGTGTTGCTGAGTCTTTAGATTTTTTTTTTTTTTTAACTTTTCATGTCTCGTTGTGATATTTTGATCTGTTTTTCTGGTTCTTGTGATTTTTCAAAGCATTTTTTTTCATTTTTTTTACGTCCAAGTATTTTCTGAAAACAAGTATTTGTATTCAGTGTTTCAGGTTTTCTACTAGAGTTTTCAAAATTCTTGTTTTCCTCGTTTTGTATTCTGTTTTTTTAGCTAAAGTAGTATCCTTTATTCGAAAAGAGTTTTTAGTCAATTCCATTGAGTGTATCTCAAGTTCTTTGGTTCTTTGTGCTTTTTGTTCTTTGTCAAAGAGATAATAAACTTCCATGACCAATTGTGTTTTTCAATTCTGTGATGTCCGCACAGGTTTTTTGAAAATGGGATCTCCAAGTCGTAAGGGATCCGAATACTTGCCGCCGCCGCCACCCATTATCCCTCCGAATGTCGTGCCTCTTCAGTCCGGAAAGGTGGCAGCTCCGGCCCCGAAACGCCTTCCAATGGCAAGGCGAAATCATGGGACTAAAGGGACGCCTATGACTCTTCTCACGAATCATTTCGAAGTCAAAATGCGCCAGACAGAGGGTTACTTCTGCCATTACAGTGTAACCTCTTTGTGCTCATTATCAAGATTTAGTCATTGGTTTTTACCATCCGCTTCTGTTGCCAATAGAATGATCTTGTACATGGTTTTGTTATTGATTTATTGTTACAGGTTGCTCTATTTTACGAAGATGGTCATCCTGTTGATGGGAAGGGTATTGGGAGAAAAATTCTTGACAAAGTTCAGGAGACCTATAGTCATGAGCTTGAAGGTAAACACTTCGCTTATGATGGGGAGAAGAGCTTGTTCACTCTTGGCTCTTTTCAACGTAAGAAGCTTGAGTTCACGATTGTTGTGGAAGACCTCTCTTCGAATAGGTATATATGCGTGCATTGATCTGCTTGAGACTCATTCAATTACCAGTTAGTGACTCGGAGGTTTGTTATATGCAGAACTGCACGGAATGACAGCCCAGGAGGTGATGGCAGCCCTGGTGAGGGTGATAGGAAGAGGATGAAGCGTCCATCCAGGTCGAAAGTAATCAGGGTTGAAATTAGTTATGCTGCAAAAATACCCATGCAGGCAATTGCAAATGCACTGCGGGGTCAGGAAACAGAGCATTTTCAAGAGGCTATGAGAGTTTTGGACATCATACTTAGGCAGAATGCAGCGAACCAGTGAGTGATTATTTTGGTGTTGTGAATTGCCTAGGCTTAAGAAACAATGTTGCTCAACTCAACACAGGATTATGTTGTTGTTTTCTTCTCATGTTCAGGGGTTGTCTCCTTGTTCGGCAGTCTTTTTTCCACAATAATCCGAGAAATTTCACAGACCTAGGAGGTGGGGTAATGGGATGTAGGGGTTTCCATTCAAGCTTCCGCGCAACACAGAATGGTCTATCTTTAAACATGGGTTAGTTGCTTTTGCAATCCGCTTATGTTATTTACCTGTGGTTTAATTAATCAATTGTCTTTGTGTTGATAATTGTCTTTGTTGTATGCAGATGTATCCACTACAATGATAGTTAAACCTGGCCCAGTGGTGAACTTCCTTCTTGTAAATCAAAATGTTAGAGAGCCTCGTCAGATTGATTGGAACAAGGTATAGTTGATAGTTCAGTATCCATGTTTATATATATTTCAAGAAAAGTTGTCTTCATTTAGACCCTTGCTTGAATTTGACACCAGGCTAAGAGGATGCTGAAAAATCTGAGGATAAAGACTAATCACTCTAACACTGAATACAAAATCACTGGACTCAGTGACTTACCTTGCAATCAGCAAACGTTAGTTCTCTTTTCTGTTCTGTATCTTGTCTTTCACTCCATGGTTTGTTGCATTACACAAGAAATCACTCTGTTATTCGCCAAATGAAAATGTGACTTCTAATCTCTCAGGTTTTCTTTGAAACAAAAGAGTGGACATAATGGGGATAGCGATGCTATTGAAATAACTGTCTATGAATACTTTGTTAATAATCGCCATATAAAGTTGGAGTATTCAGCTGATTTCCCATGCATCAATGTTGGGAAACCAAAACGTCCATCTTACATACCTCTTGAGGTGATAATTTAGATCTTAAAGGTTCTTTTTGTTTATGAGGCCGTGACTGTATCATATTTTTATACTCTGTTTCTGCCATGTAGCTTTGCACATTGGTATCACTGCAACGCTATACAAAGGCATTGTCCAACCACCAGAGGGCTTCACTTGTGGAGAAATCAAGGCAAAAGCCCCAAGAAAGGATGGGGGTTTTGACTGAAGTAGGTTTCATTCCTATATATTGATATAATTCATGCATTTCTGCTATTTTCTCTGATTTTAACATGTTTCTTCTGACAGGCCATGAGGAGAAACAATTATGGTGCTGACCAAATGCTTCGTTCTTTCGGTATTTCAATTAATAGTCAATTTACACAGGTTGAAGGTCGAACTTTACCAGCCCCTAGAGTAAGTACAAAGTCCTTTTTTTCACATGTCTTTTACCTCTGTCATCATTATCAACGTCTGAAATCAATTACTGTAAAGATTATGTTGTTCCTAATATGCCTGTTTGTTGATGTTATGCTGCAGTTGAAAGTGGGAAACGGAGAAGACTTCTTTCCTCGTGGTGGAAGATGGAATTTCAACAACAAGGTATTGATTTTTCTATGTTCTTCTGACTGTATTTGGTACTGATGACAAAAGCCTTTTCTAATGCCAATTTAACATATTTCTACAGAAATTAGTGGAACCGGTGCAGATCGAACGGTGGGCTATTGTAAACTTCTCTGCTCGTTGTGATATACGCTCTTTGTGTAATAATCTGATCAGATGCGGAGAAATGAAAGGAATGGTGAGTGTTTTGACAAACTATGTTGTGAAATCCTGTCAACACTCACCTGATGCTTATTTCTTAACTCTTTGGCTTGTAGTACATAAGTAATCCACATGAAGTTTTTGAGGAGAGTAATCAACATAGACGTGAGGCAGCACCAATTAGAGTTGAGAAAATGTTTGAAATTATCAAGAAAAAGCTACCAGGGCGACCTCATTTGCTATTGTGTATTCTTCCTGAGAGGAAGAACTCTGACATTTATGGTTGGCTACTTGGGTTCCTTCTTCTTGTTTAAGTTTCTTCTCTGCTATTCTGGTAGTCCTCATATCTTAATTTGTGATAACTTGTTCAAATTTAAGGTCCATGGAAAAGGAAAAATCTTTCAGAGGCTGGCATTGTAACACAATGCATTGCACCCACAAAAGTGAATGACCAATACATAACAAATGTCCTCCTGAAGATAAACGCCAAGGTGAACTCCTCTAAATTTTGTGAACACTTCTAGTTTTCTTCCTCCATATTTGTTTTTTCATGCCTTGAACTTACCATTGGTTGAATTTTTTCCCCGTTTCTACAGCTTGGAGGAATGAATTCCTTGTTGACAGTTGAGCATTCTCGTTCAATTCCCTTAGTCTCTAAGCCAGTAACCATGATTCTAGGGATGGATGTCTCACATGGCTCTCCTGGTCGTTCGGACTTGCCATCTATTGCCGCAGTAAATCTATTTTCTTTGAGCATTGTTTATTTTGGTTCGGTTTCAAATGACGGGTTTCCTTTCTGAAAGCTTAACTATCTTTGGGTAGAGACTAATCCACAATTGTAGATTTCTATCTGATGTTTTATTTCTTTTTTTTAACATTTGAAATTTTCAAGGTGGTTAGTTCCAGGCAGTGGCCATCAATTTCTCGTTACAGAGCTTCAGTACGGACTCAATCACCAAAAGTTGAAATGATCGCTAATCTCTTTAAGCCTGGATCTGAAACTGAGGACCATGGCATCATCAGGTGAAGAAAAAAACTTAACATGCTGATTTACATCTTTGCACGTGCACCTGCTTTCAAGTTTATTCGAATTCCTGTGTCTTCTCGTAGATCATGAGTATAATAATTCCATTCTGTTTCACAACTTATCCAGAATACATTTTTGCGTTTTCTGATTGCAGGGAGTTATTTGTTGACTTTTATTCAACTTCGGGGAAAAGGAAGCCTGAAAATATCATCATTTTCCGGTAGCTTTCCAATACTTCTGTTGCTTAGATATGGTTTCCTTTGACTAATGATTGGATTATTAGGGTGGTAGAATCATTATATTAAATAAGAGAATTTCATTCGTGTAGATTGAACATATTAAGCTGTACCTTTTTACAAATTGAAGTTTTTTCAAGTCTTAGTGATGAAGATAATTACGTGATTTTGCGAGTTTGAAGTTCTCGATATGTTGTTTTGATCGCCACATAGCAGCAGCTGATTCCTAATCTCTATTTGCATACCTTTTGCAGTTAAGAAACTTGCTTAAATTAATGTCATAAAATTCATTGAATACAGTAATTGACTGAAAACATAGAGATATAAAGTACATGTCATCTTACAACAACACTCTAACCTTGAGCATGTTCACGTACTTCATCGCTTATTGGTTGAGTCTATTTATTTCAGTGATGGAGTAAGTGAGTCCCAATTTAACCAGGTCTTGAACATAGAATTGGACCAAATCATTCAGGTAATCACAAAAACTCATTGCTTTAATTTCTAAGAGATACTTGCTATATGTGATCATGAGAGTTTTAATGAGTTCAGGCCTCCAAATTCCTTGATGAGAAATGGTCTCCTAAGTTCACTGTGATTGTTGCTCAAAAGAATCATCACACTAAGTTCTTCCAGAGCGGACGTCCTGAAAATGTTCCACCTGGTAAATTTCTTTGCCGACTCTAGAAAAGAAACTTGTTTGTTAAATATCCTCTCAATGATTTACTGAACGTAAGGCATTTCTCCTTTTTGTTATTTTTGTGCAGGTACTGTTATTGACAAAGGAGTCTGTCATCCAAGGAACAATGACTTCTACTTGTGTGCTCATGCGGGGATGATTGTGAGTATTGCATTCTCTCAACCTTTGCTATGATTTAAACAATAAATGGTTAGAAAAATGGAAAACTAATATTATAAGGAGGATCCAAGATTTTCAGAACTATCTGGAAGGCTATAGGCTTACTTCTTGCTGCTGTGACCAGATGATGTACTCGTAGGACAAAATAATGTAGATATTTTCAGTTGGCTTTTACAATTAACGCTTCTATTGTTTGCAATTAGGGCACATCGCGGCCTACACACTATCATGTTCTACACGATGAGATTGGTTTTTCAGCAGATGATTTGCAGGAGCTTGTTCATTCCTTATCTTATGTGTAAGTGTATAGTTCTTTTCTTTTGCTTCATCAATGCCATAAAGGGTGCATTTTTTGCCACCTCCTGTGTTTTTCTGTTCAATAATAATTTTTGGTGACTAAATTATGCAGGTACCAAAGAAGCACCACAGCCGTATCTGTAGGTAATATATTTACTTTCTTTCATTTGTTTTAGTTCTGAGGAAGTGGCAGCAATATTGCTGCAAGCTCATGATCTTGCAGCAGTAGAACGCTGGATAAGAAGCACGATGCTTGCTTATGAAGTGCCCTAAAAGCACTGCACATGTATTATGGTGTTTGGCATACAGTAGGCTGGCAATCTCCTTTTGCAAATTGGGTGTTCTGATCTATCTTATTTTTCTATTCTTTTTTATTCTTTCTAATAATGATAGGAAAGAGAAAACGATAGATACTATTTCTTACTAGAGTTCTTTTCTTAAAAGTTATTGTTGTAATTCGATGCCTGTAATTTTCGTTCTTCTTTTGGTTGTTTTGCTTTCGTTTCATGCATTTCAATTTTATTAAAGTCTTACTGTCTAGGCTTTAATGACTTGAATTTTACCAAGTTCCTTAAAATTTAGTTGGTAGTTGCTTGATTCGTTAACATGAATCTATAATTAAGTTGTTTTTGTGATCATTCTTGTGCGGTTAATGTGTAATTAATTTAGGATTAACGTATGTACTAAGCAAGGGTTTGGCATTCAGATTAAAGTCTTTAAGTTTTACAAAGAGCTTTTTCTCAATCAGCCTAATATAATAGCATCAGCATGCATTTTTTCCAATTTAGGAGCACAGAGTGCTCAACCATTGCTTGTTTGGTTAATTGACTGTTCACTCATTTGCTTTATTTGATTAAAACATCTTAATAAGGTTGAAAAACATTATTTTAGAAAGTCAAGCTTCATTATGTATTTTGAGGATGATATTTAGGAACATTAAATTTATTTCTCTTGATTTTCCTAAAACTCCTGAATGTTTTATTTTGTGTGATCTTGTAGTTGCACCAATCTGCTACGCCCACCTGGCTGCCTCTCAGATGTCACAATTCATCAAGTTTGATGAAATGTCGGACACATCTTCCAGTCACAATGCAATGACATCTGCTGGTAGCATCCCTGTTCCAGAACTGCCTGTACTGCATGAAAGAGTGTGCAATTCTATGTTCTTCTGCTAAAGGCATGGCTTTAAAATCTGTAGCGAGAAAGATATAGAGATAGACGTCACAGAAATACCGTTAAGACATAGATAGAAATATCCTAAACTTGAAAAAATACCTGACCCTGGTCTTTTGGCTTATTGGTCTTTTATGTTCTTCTCATAAGCACTTCAGAGTAGTGTCTTAAGTTAAAATTTTGAACAGCAAAGATTTTAGCTGCTGTTGCACTGGACTGATTTGAACATTGTGCTAATGGAATGACTCTTGCGGTCCCTTTTGCTTAATGAATGAACTTTGATGTTTTAATGTGATTATGTCTATTTCCTTGTTTATAATAGACAAATTATCAGGGACCTACAAATCTGGATGGATTTGGATTACTCATTAAGAGTAGATTTGTAACTTCCAAGAAATCTTTCTTGTTTATTCTGCAAGAAATTGTTCAAAATGCAGAAAGTACTAAGACTTGAATCTTAGAAAATTGGACATCAAAGAAGCCTGTATCATTGAACTTGAAATATTGGTGATTACGATAGAAAGAAACTATATACTGAACATTTTGTAAGAACTCAACTACACAGTTTTTTCGGCAAATCTTAGGAGACAATGGTGACAAGTGCCATGAAAGTTCTAGTGCAACTGATATCACAGAGAAGTAATCACAGGAACAAGAAGCAGTCTATTAGCAGCAGACGCAATAGACAGCTGCTTCTAAAAGATCCATTCATATAGGACATGTTTAACTTTCACCCTCAAAGTAAACTAAGGAAACATCGTCATATCTACAAAACTTTCAGATAGAGACAGTGTCAGAATGGGGATGATGATGTTCTCCGAAGCTGATACTTTGGCTGAGGTGGTGGAGCACTGAACATCTTCTCCAGCTCCTGCAAGTCAGACAAGAATCAAAAGTTAAAAATATATCATTCAATACTGAATAATCAAAAGGGGAAAGGATCTACAAATTTAGGTGTATCAAACACTTCAATTTTCTACTCTTGATTGCCAAAATCAAGACATATCTCAAGCCATGATATAGCTTTCGATTTATAGAGTCCATAAAATACTAAATAATATCAATCAATTTAGTCATGGCAATGTCATAACATGGTTGACTATGTAAGAGAGTATCAAATCATCGAATGAAATTATTAAGCACACAAAATTTCTTACATTTATAAAGGGAGGAAATTCAAAGGGGCATTAACATTAGCATGAAGAGCAGCTGACTATAAATCCGGCTTGCAGATTACGTTATGTTAATAATGGCTATTTTATTCATATGAACAAGAGCAAAATTCTGTCAAAAGGGAAAAGAGAAGCACAAAAGAATGAAATGATAAAAATTGCACCAAATCTCTCAAGCCTGACGGAACTGAAGGCACCCTAAATTTATAAATTTAGTAAATGGTATTACCATGACAAACACTGATTCAAATCCAAATGTCAGACCAGGCTAACAACAAACAGCATATTTATGTCCGGTTACAAGCCAAAGCCGTGAAATTAAACACACTATATCATACATTACACAGTCCATACTGAAGATTTATAAGAAAAATGAGTGATGTTACCATGAGTTAGAGATGCAAAGCACAAGACAATTCTGAAATCTGAACTAGCAGAACAGACTTCATAAAGGAATTTCCCCTTTACAAAACACAATGAGTCCGTAAAGCCAGTGGAAATGATTTTTGAATCGATGAGTGTGGATCGCACTATAGAGTGTAAATGCACTAAAAACAGAGTCACAGACTGCTCCGATGGGTCACAGATGGTGCAAGAGTCAGTTATTACGGGAAGTACAGATGTAGGACGATAACAGGTCTTGCCTAAAGTCCAGGTATATTGGGGGTTTTACAATAAACCTAGGAGGAAAGCAGGTTTCACTCAATGTATGGCGAACTTGTTGAGAGTAATAAAAAGTTGGTGTAGTTACCCAAACTAATTATGTACGCCAGCAAGACTATTTTGTAGAAATAGAAAATTTAATCAAATGGATCATTATTCAAAGAATTTGTGCAAGTAATTGTTAAATCAAAAAGACAAGCTAAAGCTACCTAGGTAGAAGTGCTAAAAAGGAAAAAAGAGTATTAGACTTTAATCCTCTGAAGAAACCAGCTTTGGTGTACAAAGTAGGTCGAACCCAACTAACAATGGAGAAGATCGGTAAACCATAGATGGGTTAACGGACTGTAAATTAGTGTTCTATAATCATAAAGAAGATTACAGAAATGGAAATGGATTACGGAGAAAACAAATTGAAACACAGTTTTGAGGCACTTCTAGAGAATGCATTTTGACGAAGAAATGGGATACTCTTATTTCAACATTAACAAACTTTGGGGTAGATTTATAAGGCATCTGAAAGATAGCAAATCAAGGAAAGCCACAACGGGACTCAATGGAAATTCTTTAGAAGACCTTTTTTTTTTTTTTTTGATAGACAGCAGAGAAACTTTTATAGAAAATTAAAAAGGAATAAATATTACAAAAGTGAACCAGAGGTCCACAAACTCTTTTTGGAGGGCAATATTTTTTACTTCCATAGCAAGACGTTGCATCAATCACCAATAAGCAAGGTATTAAAGACTAAGTTTGTCAAAGTTAAACTCACTGGCTGTGGCTCTCTCTCTCCCTCCATTCTACAAACTTCTTTTTCCACACTTTACCTGATTCCAATAAGATATTTGATAATACCAGTTTGTTTTGTTAGCTTCCATTTACAACGATCATTATACTTAATAAGTTGCTGGTGGTAGCATGTTTAATTTTAATACAGTGGAAATACTACTTAGAGACATACTACACTTCAAAAGAACTTCGTCGCACATAAATCATAAGACACCATAGGCATTATTTCTGGTGGCTATAAAAACACAAGTTTCCAAAACCAAGGCTTGTGCAGACGTAACAAACACTATACAAAGAAGCATGAAAAGATAACTAATTCAATGCAATTTTTATTCAATTTGGTCCACTTCTCACATGATGCCACACTCAACCAATTTTTTATTTTGTTATTCAAGCTTTCCACAGCCACCAGCTCCAAATACAGACACAGAATCTTAATTCCACCCCCAACCCCCCAATGTGCCCCATTGCATAGACCTCATAATGGCCACCTCCTTAGGGACATAAAATGAGAGTGTAAGAACCAAGAATGTGTGATGCCAATGGCCATGCGACACATCTCAATTGCTATCATCTATTTTTTATTTATTCTGAGCCTAACCCTGAATTTCCTACTGCGTTGACTTTCTTTGCTCAGTCTGGTTTTCATCTTTTTGTACAACAAGAAGTATCCAGGAAAATCAGAATCCTGCTTAGATAAAAGGAAGGATCAAGGTACAAAAGGAGAGCAGGTTTGGGACGAAAATACAAGGTTGAGGTCATAATACAGCTGTTACAATAGCGAAAACAATAATCTTTTCTAGCACTGACTCTTAGAAGAAAAGGAGAATAGACCTAGCCCTGCAAAATTAAAGCCGAATGGCTGCTCAATACTTATCTCCAACAATACTGATTTACAAAGATAAACATCAAATGAAATAAATTAAACAACCACCAAAGCAACGTAGCATCAAATGGAAGTGATTATCTTTTTATGCAGGAAGCTGTTAGTCACTTACCCACGTGAGATATGTTGAGTAGGATTAGAAAGGTGAGCCAGCTACTGAGGTTAGCAAAATTGAAGGATGACCTAAATCATTTTTATATGACACTTGAACTTATTGATTTAATCATGAGAAACCAAAGAAATTAAAAAAAATTATCATGCTACAAAATACATATACCTAAATTCTGACAGAAAATTCATGCCAAATTCAATTTACAATAGTCATTATCAAACAAATTGCAGATTTCAAGAAACAATGAATGTCCACTTTTTTCATGTACAATGATAACTTTAAGAAATTTCAATTGAGAATCACGAAAATAAATTATGCAAAGTAGCAGTTTTGACAGCACACATATACATCGATACAAATTTAATTTTGTATCAAAGTCAGGAGTGTAACAATATGAAAACTATGAAAATGAACATAATAAGTTCTTTCACAAGAATCATCTCACAAGGGCACAGTGACTTTCTGTTTATTTTAGAGAGGTGGGAGAAATTGAAGGGCATAGAAAAGAAACATTAAAAAAATTAAGACTAAGGTAAGAGAAAATAAATACCAATTTTCTCTATCGGTGAAAGTATAATAGAGTAACAGGCCATGGAAGCTATTATAATGAAAGATCAAAAAACAACAGGCAATCACTCCCAGTCTACACAATCCCTCCTAAACAGAGAGAACATGCCTTTTAAATTTGTGTAAAAAAAATATCTTCAGCTTCATTCATATTATAATTCTCTAGCTACCAAACAAACGATATAGACAATCTTCAGAATCATACTACCCTCATCACATGGGTTTTGATACTTGATACAATCATACAAATTAAACAGATCAATGAGACATTTATTGCACAGGCGATAATCACAGCTCTCGCTTTTACTTAAATAATAAAACCACCAGATCTGCGACAGCAATGCAAAACAACATGAAGAGGATGAGAAATCCTACCTTCTGCTTCCTTAGCCTTTCATTTTCCTCTTCCAGACGAGAAACTTTGTTCTCTAGTTCATTTGTGTAAGCCTGATCAAAGTACCCTTTGAGGTTAGAAGAGAATGAGAAAACATGAATGAACCAACAGCTAAAAGTAAAACAAAATGTCATAGTGTATCTTAACAACTAAAATAACTCAAAGCCAACCTGCTTCCTTGCTCGTGAACGAGCAGCAGATTCCCGGTTCTTTATCATCCTCTTCTGCCTCCTCTCAACAGTCTTCTCAATCATATCTTCTGAGGCACCTCTTTTCCTTCCAAGTGATTGCGGATCTGATAGTGTTCCCATTGAGGGTGAAGTTAAGGCCACCTGATTCTCCGGGAATGAAACATCCATTACAGCACCAGTCACCATGTTTATTGGCTGTGGTATTGGCTGGCCTGGCATATAAACTCCCATCATACTTTGTTGTGAATGCTGATATTGTGGATGTGGGTACGGCATCCACGGACCTTGTTGCGGAAACTGTGGTACAACATTTTGATCGACACCAACAACAGGACCATCACTTGTTTTATCAGAAGATGCCTCAGCCACAACCCCTGCTTTCACCAAGAAATCCTCCAAAGTCATCTCTCCAAGTGTAGGTTGCCGATCCCGGGGCTTCTTTTCCCCACTATTCTTGCTTTGCTGAATATCTCTCCAAACTTCGTCAACTGTCTTCTTGCTCAGGGCACCAGTTAACGACAGGCTAGCTTGACGTTGCAAGGAAGTTTGATCAGCCAATGTTGTGCCCTCCATTTCCACCTCTGCCGTCCAAACATTCTTTAAAAGCTCATCAAGGTTCATGCTGCTAAGTGGTTTCCCCAAGTCACCCAGCTGATTTTGAACCTCATCGAGTGTGAGACTATACATAGAATTTTGCCGTGCCAATGGCTGAAACTGAGACTGTTTACCGTTACTACTACCATCACCTTGAGACCCCATCATCTGCATCACCTTCATCAACATTCATCTAAAGCGCTCATTACAAAATTTCAAACTCCAACCCCTAGAATGACATCTATAGGACCAAATTTGGCCCTAAATTCACTAAACCAAATCTTCAAACTCAGCCCCAAATTCAGAACCTGGAATAACCATCTCAAAATCAGGCCATCAGAAACATGCAGTTCATAATATCAGATATTAAATTTCATCAAAATGTAAACACAGAACTCAAAACAAAATTAAAAAGAAATTAAACAAAAATTTTAAAACAAGAACTCGAAACAACCTCGTCAAAGTACACAGCTTAAAATACATTCTTTCAATGTGAATTAATATTGTTATTATTATTTTTGGACCTAAAAAAAGGGGGAAAAAATTTCTAGGCACGACAAGAAACTGGACCTTAACCTGAGGAACCCAACAAACAAATTAGAGCCAGAAACAAAAATTCAATAAATCTAAAGTTTAACCAGAAAAAATGTAACTTGAGCAGAAGCAGACTACATGAATGAAATAATTAGTAAAGAAAATGATGAAAACAAAATGTGAATAAGAGCTAGAAAGTTGTAATCTCCTGCATGCAAAAAGCAAACGGTGAAAGTAGAGCCTCCATTGATCAAAAGTCTCAAAACTCAAAACCCAAATGCAAAAAGATCACACAAACGCAACATTAAGATCAAATAATGGACTTACTTTTCATTTTGCATGAAACCAAATCAATGCTTAAAATGTAAGCAAAAGAAAATTACCCACCAAATCAAAACCAAAACCCACAACCGATCAAAATTAAAACTTTCCCAAATGTATCTGATGAGTAAAACAATTATTTAAAAGTAATAATAATGATGGTAATAATAAACAAAAAGAGTGAGCTATACAAGATGAGAAAAACAAAATAAGAGTTTAAACAATAAATAAGAACCAAAACAACAAATATACTTACTTGGTGAGTTGAGAGTCAGGTGAGAAACTAAAATATAAATAAATAAACAAACAAATAAAGTAAAGATTTTTGGGATGAAAGAATGTATTGAGATGAAATTTGTCACCAATTTGTTTTTTGCTTTTGAATTTTTTTTTTTTCCTTTTTTGGGTATCTGCAGAAGACAAGTGAGAGAGAAACAGAGAGAACAGAGAGCAAGTACCGAAAAAACAATGTGCCCAATTTTTTAATAATTTATTTATATATAAAGAAAGTGTTTAATTGGCCAATTTTTATTTTCTTTTTTAAATAACGAAACTGATCGAATGTGGATGCGCTCATTTCATTGTCATAAGACCTCTCAATTTTCTGGCCCCACTCGTCCGTTTTACTTTAAATAGGGGACAATATCATCCGTCTCCCTTGGTATTTTACAAAATCATAATCTTCAATGTAATTTTTTTATGAGCACATTTTTATTATCACCTTTATTACAGTCCAACGGCAATTTTGTTTTGTTCCCATCCTTTTGAGTGGAATTTGAACCCAAATCTATTGTTTTCACATAATAGATTTTACCAACTTTGTTAGACGGCATTCATAATTTTATTTGAGTACCTACTGTGACTATTATTCGATAAGAAATAATTAGCAAAATCCATAATCAAATTATTATACACATTTAAATTATATCAAATTTTTCAGGAACTCACTAATCAAATTGTTGAATTTATTAACGGCTTCTAATAGTAGGGATCCATATAAAAATAAAATCTATATAATTAGTTGAAGAAATTTTGCTGTTTAAGATTCATAATTTAAGATGTTTAATATACATCTAACATAGTATTTTTTAAAAATTTATAGTATTTAATATAAAGTGTGTAAATACTTAATAATATTTTTAGATTTTCAAACGAATTATGATTTTCTTAAATATTTTAAATCTAAATACGTAGTTTTTAGATAGAAGGTTTTCCAAAGTACTAAGTATGTATTTTTTGGATAAAGATATTACTTTCCAAAGTCCTAAATACATAGTTTCTAGATAGAGGGTATTCAAATATTTTAATAGAAAATGAATTTTGGTTCTATAAGAAACATTTTAATTCAAGTATTTTGGACAAAACCCGAATAAGCAGAAAACTAAGAATCCAATGAGCCCGTTTGGTTCAAGTTTGAAAATCAAGAAAAAGGAACGATCGATTTAGTAAATTAAATAAAAAACCAAATTAAAAATTAAATAATTGAAAAAATTAAAGGTTAAAATATTTAGAAAAAAACTAAACCGAATCCATTAATAAAATTGATCAACTCAATTCAGCAAAAAAAAAAAAAAAACCGAATCAAACTTAACCATACCTATCTATACTCATAATTTCAAAATGGAGATATCACTAGTCACTAGAAAACAAAATTAATAAATACAAACTTTAGTGTACTCTATGGGGTCAAAAAAGAAAAAAAAAACAATTATTCACTTTTGTTTCCTTAAAACATCTTAATTCCTCTTTAAAGATAAACATCTGCAATTAAGATCAATTATAAATATATTATTAGAAATATAAATACACATGAAAGAGTATATTTTAAAAATTTTAGATCAAAAAATCCCAACTTAACAATGTCAATATAACCTCTAAATACAAATAAAAAGGAAATGTCTTAAATTCTCTAATAATATTGGCTATTTTATACTAAATGAGTAATAATAATAACAACAACAATCACTATCTAGTATACAGCGTACTGTTCCACCTGCAACCTTTCTTGACAAATAATGTCTACAATGAAAGTAATATAAAAAAAATAACAAATCAACAATTGTACATATTTTATAATCGTATTAGTATTATCATATACCTATTTGTAGAAATTGTCATACACACCTAAGTTTTAAATAATGGACATAAAGACTCTATTTTTACCATAATACTTTTCAAATTTAGTAACTAAAAAAATAATTGACATAAATTTTTTTTATAAATACAAGTATAATATAAATAAGTTAATCTATCTAGTACAAAATGATATAAAATATTTTTAATATTTAAAATAATTTTGCAAATGTAAATTATTATATTTATTTTAATAATATGTTTGTATTTATTATAAAGATATTAAATAAATCATTGAGTAAAATAGATTTTACAATCAATAAAATATATCTCACGTACTAATATAATTAAAATCGTTTTGTATAATATTAAAAATAATTTTTTATTTTCATATTACGTTTCTTTTTATTGTAAAATTTACTTCAAATATAATAAAAAATGTTAATAAATTGTAAAACATTAAAAGATATAAATAAATTTATTTTAATGTTATATTTCTATTATAATCGATTACTTTAGTTAAGAGACTACAGTTAGAAAGGAGTTTTGGTATTTCTATTTCTTTATTAAAACTTTGGGTCTTCATAATCATTTCCCTAAATGTTAGGATATAACTGCTATTTTTCTATGTATAGGTAGGTGTATGTGATACCAATTTTATAAAGTTGACAAACGTATACACAAAAAAAAAGGAAAAATTTAATATTTAAAATCATAAAAAATAAAAGCAATAGAATAAGTTGGAAGTTTGTGTGGGAGGCAGGCCGGGGAAGGAAGGGCTTTGTCATGGACCCCAAATGGCCAAAGCTCTTGATCCCAACTGACAATTCTTTTGTCATTTTCTGATTTCTCTAGACGATTCATTTTCCATTTGTGTCTGTCTCGCTCATTTGTCAATCTCTTCTGCATATGTTTCTCATTTTGTTGCCAGTTGCTACCACCTCTTCATATGAATCAAATCACATTTTTAACTAATTTTCACCTGGTTATTCACAACTCTTTATCTTTCAATATTGAGGGAGTGGTAAGCATTTGTAATAGGGGAGTCAATGACCGATTCACAATAATTTATTATATTATACTATCCATAAAACCAATAACTTACTAGTAATAATAGTTATTCTAACTTTTTTATCTCAAATTTCATCCCAAAAGAATATGGTATTTGTTGAGTAATTGGTAATTGTTTATAAAATTTAAATAAATTAATTGTATTATTTCACCAACTAATTAATGAATGTTATAATAATTTTTTAGAATAAAAAGTTTAGGGCGTATAATACTACTCTCAATTTATGACTATTTATCAATAAACATGAGGATTCATATATATTTGAGATGCATTTTTAAGTGGATTCCTCTTTTAAATTTAAAAAGTGCATTGAATAGGATAGAGTTCCGCTAAAAAAAGAAATTCTTACAATGCTTTTGAATTGCCTCCTACCATTATAGTTGATTTTATCGACTAATCGATTGATCTGTTACAGAAATCGATTTACAACTTATGATTTTTCACACACACACAAAAAATATTATTCTCTAGTGTGAATATCCTAACTTTATTCAAATAAAAAAACACATTTCAATGCACTAATAAATAAAAAAATACAATATGTAATATATTAAATTTTTTTTATTTTACTAATATCTTAACTTTAACAAAATGAGATATCTTGGAAAGGATGCCTATAGATATGCGTAGGTAAATATATAGACTTCTAATTTGAAAAGAAAACAACAAATGAAAACAATAAGAACAACCGTAAACCCCATAAATCCATATCTAAATGGAGAAGAATCATTCGTAGATTTATATTAAATAGAGAAATTACAATCACTCAACCAATTGAGACCCAAAAAAAAAAAAAAACCCCCAAAAGAAGTAAAAAAAAAAAAATTAAAATTAAGAAGTGAAATTAATTTCTACTGCTCCCCTGATGCTGTTGACGCTAACTGTATGTTTCGAAAATCGTGCACTTGATGAGTTGAGCAACCATGTCTCTTCTTATCTGCAATTAGTCAACATAATGGATTTGTCCCCCCTGCACCCCATAACCTGTTTCGGCTAATTTTATATCTACTTTTGACTCACATAGTCTTTAAAAATTTTTTTTTTTTGAGTGGCTAAATTATTTTTTTATACATAACCTTTTTTACGCCAAAATTTCAAAATACCTTGAAGAACAAGTAACACCACAGCACATTATGAAAATTTAAACATAATGTAATTTAACAGTTGCTTAAAATTTATAGAGATAATTTTCTCAGCACGCAACGATTATTTTCTCGAGAAATAAATCTTAAAACAATATAGGGTCTATTTTTAAAACACTATTACATGTACATATACTGAGTCTATTTAGCACTTTTTTTTAGCTGTACAGCACTTTGATCTTGTTTGTTTTCGTCTTGGCCCAAATAAAATTTTACATAATTATTATTTTAAATTTTTGGAAAAATTTCTTACAAAACCCACGAACAAGAGATAAACGATGTTTGTTTTGGAATTTTATCTCTCTTGAGGATGTTACCATTTTATGTCTTGTCTTGTCTCATCCTGGACCCCTACTTATCTCCGAACTAAAAATCTTGGAGCCCACATTTATTACAATGGCAGTGAATTGTATTTACACAGTCATTGTCAACGGTTCACATCACCTTTAACTCATTTTGGTCGCACTTCAACTCATCACATACGCCCGCTTTTTTAGGTGGTGCTTGAAGGGAAGAAACAAGAGAAAACGAGAAGAAGGTGGAGGAAAGAAATTAAAAAAAATAAAAGTAGAATCCAATTCTACCGCATGATTAGATATAAAGTTCGAAGGGAAAAAAGATCTTTTTTTTATTTAGATAATTTTACTCTTTAATTAGTGTTGAATTTTTAATATTTTCTGTGAATTATGATTAAAAAGTAAAAAAAAAAATTAATTTAATCTATAAAATGATACTTTTATGCTTACCCAATATAGGCAAAATATGCCACTCCACTTATCCTACTAGCAAAATATAATTATAAATATTTTAGCACACGTGAACCCTGAGTCCCTTAAGTGGGATTAGACATTGATCGAAGAGTGGAGCTATTAAAGCCCCTCATTTCACCTTCAAAAACCCCGGTTTATGTTTTGATTAATTTTTTTATATTTTGATTATCTTTTAAAAAATATTATTAAATTAATTATTATTCCTTTAATTCTAATTTTACCCCTTATAAAAGGATATGTTTGACATGCAGGATTAAGGTAACGTCTGCTTTTTGGATTGAAGTGAATAAATATTTGGTTGGGAGGAGAGGATGGAGGAGAGAAAAATAACTTAAATTCTTTTTTATTTTCATTGTTTGGTTTGACAAAATATATAAGAATTTAATTTCTATTAGAATTTAATATCCATCATAATGTACAATTTGAATTCCACACGTAGTAATAAAGAATTTAAATTCCTCTTATGTTAGAAACTGAGGTTTTCAAAATTATCCTTCAACTTTTTAACTTATTTAATGTCATTAATAATAATTATTTTATTGATTTAATATTATAAATGGACCTCCACCAGAAATTCGCTAGACCTTTGCCGCCAGCCACTGGGCCGCCATTTTATTATATATATATATTACTAATATAAATAGTTTAATATTTAAGGTAAAGAATAAATTTGTCTAAAGAAAAAAATTATAATTTATTTCCTTATCAAATTTTATATCAAACAAAACAACAAAATCTAATTTCACTACTCTTCTCTATTCCTTTCTTCTCCCTTCCTCTCCATTCCACTCTTTTCATCTCCTCCATTTTCTTCAAACCAAACATAGCCTAAGAGTAAGAGTGGGAGTACATTGTTTACTTACATTAAAATAAGAGAGTATAGTTCGAATCAGAATCTCATTTATGTGTTTACTTTGTCTTGGATTAGGAGTAAATTATTTCAAATTATAATTTACAAAATGAACAAAAAATACATTTCTAAAATAAATTATTCATTTTGTTACTAAATTTAATTTTATAATTTAATAATAGTTAATAATATTTTTAATTATTTAAATCACAATTTTTATTTTTATTTTAATTATGTAAATTAAAATTATTGATACAAGCAACAAAAATGAAATATTATTATTATTAATATAGTACAAAATTAATTTTTTCTTGGAGAAAACTATTTATTATTATTAATTATTATCATTAAATATATATTATTTTATGTTAATAAATATAATTATATTACATTTAGTAAGGGAAGGGTACAAAAGGAAGAGGTGAGAGTAGATTTCAAGAGTGGAATCCCATTGCTAACTCAAAAAATGAGTAAGATCTATGGAGTGGACACCAATTTCTCTCTTTAAATGACTAGTTAAACATTGAAATGAGAGAAATCTATAGTCTCCACTCTCACTCCAGTAAATAAATACAACATAAGGGGATATGGATTGTATAAATTTATTTGCATCATGTTAGTGCTGATAAGGATCTGCATAAGACTGTCAATTTACTAGCTTTAGGTAAATTTTAGAGATCTACCCACTTCGCTTGGGTTTAGGTTGGTCTTGCAATATTTTTTTAATTTTTTATCCAGTTATTTAATTTAATTTAGTTATTTATTATATATAAATATTTATATTATGGTTGGTAACTTCATGGTGTATTTATTTCTTGAGTTAGGGATTAGAATCCACAGTCGAAATCAAACCCATATTTATTTGCTGAAATAAGGAAACAAATGAGACCCATTTTGGTGAGCCCACCCCACCAAATTGAGAATTAGAATGGGGCTTTGACTCCCAAAGGGGAATCAGACTCCCACTCTTGGATCTCCCAAAAATACGCCACTTAAATTGCTTCATTGCAACTTTAGCCTCTTTTTAGATAATCAAAATGAAAAAATACAAAAAATAATTGAAAATCACAACAATCAAGGCCTAGATCTCCTAACGCAGTATGTCGGATTGTGTCCTTGGTCATCGCATAGCGCTATCGGTGTCTTTCACTTGTAGATTTGAAGATGAAGAATAGACGGAGAATAATTTTCTTGAATAACAATAGTCATAATCATTATAATAAATAATAAAAATAATGATAATAATATACTAAGAGCATTGTAGTAAATTAAAATAATTTATTCCGGTTCTATGATAAAATAAATACATTAATAGTAATATTCATCGTAATTTTGATTTTTACAACTAAAATAAATAATTTATTCTAATTTACATTCTTTATTTTAATTTCAGTCCATTTCAATCCGACCCATTCCAATTACCAATTAATGCATTGTACTTCAGCAAACTGTCGTCAGTGGTTAGTGGGCAGCTATTGTAGTTTTTCAGTTGCTTTGGTACTGCAGATATTAATACAGTTCTGTAAAGTCCATGACGAGGATTTCCTTGGTGCTATTGTAGTAGTTTCATTTTTCAAATGATGAGTTGAAATAATATTTAATTATATATACACGCGCGCACACAAAATCCATACTACATAAAACATAGTGCTGTTTTAAATTTATTGACCTTCAATACAATACATTATGATCTAACCCAAGACGATGCCGTACGGCAACGCTACCTTAGAACTCCAAAGTTCATGAAAGCCTCAACAATAAATAGATAATTTATTAGGCCCAAATGAAAAGCCCAATTCATGAGTCTCATAGTGACATGTAGTGTCCCATGTGTCGCGTGGAAGATAATTCACGCGGCTGAAAAGGACAACCCAAAATGAAAGAAAAAAATGAAACGAGATTCAAAATCACATAAGCGCTCTCAAAACGCAAACGTCGTGTCGGTTGAGAATCACTCTTTTAACTTTTCTTTTCTTTTCTTTTTTGTTTTTCTAGATCTGCAATCTTTTTTTTTTCCTCCCCCATTTTGTTATTAAACAAATTTAATATTATTCCCTCCAATTCTCATTTCCAATTGAAATTTTTGGCTTTCAAGATTCCTCCAATTAAAGAATGTCCGCTTCCGCGGTCTCGATCACGGCCAACACCGCGGCTCGACGGCGGCCGGTGTTGGTCAACGACAAGAAATCTAACAACAACAACATAGAGTTGGTCTCCGTCGATCCTCAGCTCAATGGCGTCGGCGACGACAAGCCCACCGCCGCTCAAAGCAAAGATCTGAGTCACCACTCCATTCGCGGCGAAGCGGTCGTTGATAAAGACACCTTGGTGCAAGTGAAGAAGAGCGGGTTGGCTAATTCTACGGTGTCGCCTCGTCGGAGCCGAAAGTCCTCGCCGAAGCCGGAGAAGCCGCGGTGGGCGACTGTGGTGAGTGTTTTTACAAAGAATTTCTTGCTTTTGGTGGCTGTGTTGGGGTTAGGGCAGATGATTAGGAGAGTGTATTTGAAATCTGGGGATTCGCCTGGGGCAGAATTGGGGTTTTCGGAGTTTGAGAGGCGAATTACGGAAGTTGAGAACTTTTTGAAGACTACGACGAAAATGATGCAGCTTCAAGTTGAAGTGCTTGATAGAAAAGTTGAGAGTGAAATGGGAGGATTGAGAAGGGAAGTGAGTAAAAGCATTGACGATAAAAGTGTAATTTTGGAGCGTGAGTTGAAGAAATTGGAGGAGAAAAGTGAAGGATTGGAGAGGACGTTGAGTGAATTGAAAGCAGTGGATTGGTTGTCGAAAGAGGAATTTGAAAAGTTTTTTGAAGAGTTTAAGAAACAGGAGAGTGGGGAATTGAGTGAAAATGATGTGAGTTTGGATGATATAAGGGTTTATGCGAGGGAGATTGTCGAGAAGGAGATTGAGAAGCATGCGGCCGATGGACTTGGGAGAGTGGACTATGCATTGGTGACCGGTGGGGCTTTCGTTGTGAAGCATTCAGATGCTTATTTGGCCGGGAAGGGGTCTAATTGGTTATCACTCAGTAGTAGAAATGGGGTACATAGTTATGCCGATAAGATGCTAAAACCAAGTTTTGGGGAGCCTGGTCAGTGTTTCCCTTTGAAAGGAAGTAGTGGCTTTGTTCAGATTAAGCTGAGGACGGCTATTATTCCGGAGGCTATCACTTTGGAGCATGTTGCAAAGGTAATTCATACAACCAAATGATCTAGTTAACTGCATGGAAAGGTTATTGATTTTACTGTCCATTTTATTTGTGTTCTCATTTTCTATATATTTGATAATTTTCTTTTTTGATTATAACAAGTTGTTTATTAGATGTCTCTGTTTATTGATGCAATGATATTAGGTACTGAATTTGTAAGTTTCCCATGTGAATAACTTCAACATACAGGCTTACTGCAAATGGTCTTAGTAGAGCCTTTATAAGTTTTGCTTCCCATATATTTAGGTTTGTTCCCAATTAAAGTCAATCTGTTTTCAAATATGAAGTTGGGCCTAGAGGATGTAAGGTTTACCCTAAAAGGTACGGGCGTATTGGTCATATGAAGCTATTTTTAGGGTTTTAAAAAAAATAATGTGTTTATGTTTTGTAAAGAATCTAGTTTTCCTGGCTAATCTAAATGATATTTTTCTTTCCAGGTTAGATTTATCAGTAAGTAGCTTATTTTTTGTTCTTCCTTCCAAATTAAGGTCCTTTGAGTGTAATATTCTTGCTAGGTTAGCTTGTCACTCTCTAGTTTTGGTGACTTATCACTGGTTTGGACTTTGGATGAAGGGTTTAACTCGTCCCTATAAGTTTAATGACAACATTGAAGGAATAGAGTTATGAATCCATTATCTCATCCCAAATTCCATTCTCATGTCCTGAAGACAGTTGTAGCCTAACAACCAAATTTTATGTGCCATTATGACTTTTGTTCTAAGAAGAGAAAGGGGCTAGGGTTATAAAGACTTCGAAGAAGAATGTGGAATTTTTTTACCTACCCAGCATGTGAAAGCTGCTTTTAGTACTCCTTTCTGTTCAAACAATTGGTTTCTAGCTGTGTTTACCTATTGTTATACGTTATATGAAAGCTGTGTTGGAATAGAACTTTGAATATAATGTATGTGAGTAGTTCTTTTTTTTTTGGAATAGAACTTATTGAAATATAGTAATATTTCAACAATAACAGATTTTTATTGAAAGGATTTTCCTTTCTAATGTAGGCTTAAATTGATAATTTGACTTTTCTGGCAGCTGTATTCGGTTCTTATACTCATCTCGTGATGCATTACTGTAGGAATCTTGATAATCTTGGTTAATACAGCACGCATCAATTCAATAGTTGCTTTTTTCTGTTGACAACCTGGGAGTGTAAGTTGCTTGTATATGTGGAGAAAGTTTGACAAACATTAGATGCATAGTACATAAGAGCCAGTAATGGCATAATTGTTCTGCTTCAACAATTTGGTGTCTGTTTGTATACAGTTGCTTCCGGTGTGGGCGTAAACTTCAAAACTTCCAGCACTATAGAAATTTTAGTATGGATGGAAGTTGATATGTTGAAAAACTCAGTTAATCTCCATTGGAGTAAATAGTCATTTGGTTGGAGTTTAAGCTTGATCTGTACTTGATACTTGATAGGCAATTCAACCTGGCCTAAGCTACTTTCAAGTCCTCTTTTGATTTTTGCTCAAGCCTGAATTTCTAGCTGATTGTTCTTGTGTTTTAAATTTTTAAGTTGGAATACCATTGTATAGGAGTGGTCAGGTATTCTTTTTGTATAGCTTTAAAAGTTTATCTTTTTCGCATACTTAGTGGACAACTGGTCCATTCTCTATTTTGATTTTTCTCCATTATTACACTTTTGAGTTTCATACTAAAAAGAAAATTGTTACTATGGAGCTTGAAAACCAATGTTTCTGCTATGCTTAACTTTTTTGCTTCTCTATTGTTAATGATCATTGTGAGAGCTTGTTATGGGCTTGCAGGTCATGAGTGTTTCAAGCTTATAGCACTGATGTACGTAAGTTGGATACTCTAGAGTGACACTTATTTATATTTTTGATCCTTTGGATTTGGGCATTTGTTTGCCAATCTTAATCTTACTGTTTGTTCTCTATTTAGTATTTCTGAACCTAGCTGCGTGATATTAGATTTATATATATATTTTGCTACTTTCAACTGTGCTTCAAAGTTCATTCATTGAAGGAGCCCATTCATTGATGTTTCATAAAGCGGTAATGTTATGCCAAATGACAATAAGAAATTGGATATTTTGTTTTAAGGTCTGAGTTTCTCTTTTAGCAAATTGAGAATTTTGTTTGTTTGTTTTTTTTGTTGAGCCAAACATGCGGATTTAGTAGGCCAAATATATAATAATTTGTTTGTTTGACCTATTGATTTCCAAACTGTCTTGTGTTATGCTGCAAACTCCCTTGAGACAGTTTCATAAGGACATTTACAGAAGAGACTCATTTCTTGAATTCTAAAATTTGTATTTTGGAATGACGACGCATTTTGCTGGCTTTGCTTTTACAGAACAATGGACTGTTTTGTAAAGTGATAATAGATGCTCCCTAAGAAGTTAGTAGTTTTAATGGTCAATTTGTGGGCTAGACAAAGTGATAGTGGAAAAGGTATTTTATCAGCCCTAGTTGTATTACAATTTACAAGCAGGAATTTATATTACGTTCTTGTGGCTAGTGAGTCAATGGCTTGTTGTATGTAAAATGGCCCTCTTCATTTCTGATACCAGTTAGGAAACTGTGGTTTAGTGCTTTTTAATGTGATGTAAAGCATTAGTTTTACAGATAGTTTATCCTCTGTAAATGTTCAGGTTTCATCTCTTCTGATTGTCTTATTATGAAGTAGTAAAAGCTATATGTCATTATTTAATATAATTGGTTTTTCTTCATTTACCTAAGCTGGGATAGTGTTTTGAGATAGGTGTCTAGGCTGGTCTAGTATTGTAGAGGGGTGATTGGTATATTTTTCTATAGCATGGAAAAGTTTTCATTGTCTTGCTTTCTTAGTGGACAGCTGGTCCACTCCTTATAACAATTCTTCATCATTAATACAATTTACAGTTTCTTTTACACGTGTGCGCACGCACGCACGCACCCACACACACACACACACACACACACACACACACACACACACACGCACACACACACACACACACACACATGTATAATTAGTTTTTGCTGAAAGAACTAAATTGTTGAGGTTGAATGCTATATAGGAAGTTGAAATTATAATTTATATGTTGGTGAAGATTGGGATGGATTGGATATGGACCATGTTGGTCTTGTTAAGAAGCTAATGGTTTTGTTTCTTAAGCTTTAGCTCCAGACAATTTCATCTGTATTTTAGTTACTTCTTTGAATGTTGTAATTTTTTTGAAATTTTGTTAAGTAGGGAGCAATCCTCCAGTATCATATCTAAGCTATTATAAAAATTAATCCAAAGATAAATGGGGTAATACTGGCAGACCACCAGCAGGAAGTTGACAGGATTTTGATTTCTGCCCCCATTTGAGATAATTTTTTTTTACCCTCTCCCTCTGCACGGTTGTAATATGTTGATCAAATCATGTCAAAAAGTGCCTCGTAGTTGGAGTATACTATGTTGTTCTCCCCATCTTACAATTACATTTTTGCTTAGAGATAACTGTTTTGATATCAAGGATGGTTTGTTAGTTTTTTGGTTCTTACTTTTCCTATGGGTTTCTTATGGGGAAACTGGGAAAGAAATTTGGAGTGAATAGCTCAGTAAGCAATTCTATGGTTAAAAAAAAAATGAAAAAATTATCATCTGATGGAAAAATTTGAAGTCGGTTTAATCAAACCCACTTCAAATTTGGAGAGTGAGAGATGAATTTGGAGACTGTTAGGTGCTGCAGTTGTGCACTAGCGTATATTTTTAGATTCTTCTCATTTTCCTGCCACACGCAGTCACTTCTGCTATTGCTGCTGTTGGTATATTTGTTTGTGGTTAACATAGTTGACAAAAAGTGTGTAGGATTGAAATTGTGATTGCGTTGCCAAGTATTATTCCAGTTTGTGCGCATGCTTGTTGACCTTTCCTGGAACAAGGATTAGGGAATTAGTGAAGACTAAAGGATCCGTCAACACCATACACTTGCTCTAGTTTCTGGTTCTTCTTCTCCTATTTTCGCCTTAATTCTTTGGCAGTGCAATTGCTTCTTACATTTTCTTTTTTAACATTTTGACAAACACAGTTTTGGTGAGACGATAGTTTTAATTTTGCTGCTTTCTTTGGCTGGCCTGCCATTGTAGAAGCTTTTATCTCCTTTGTATTGTTCATGTTATAAATTTGTGGATTTAAGTTGTGGTAATAATGGATTGGAGCAATTGCCTGCTTTTGCTATTCCAGCTGCTGGAAGCCTGGAATGAGCTTTATTATTGCATGTGAGTTTTGGTACTAATCCAAGACCAATGTACTGTCCTTCTCAGTTTTACATTTGCAATAAAATTATAAAATTAACTAAAACATTTGCAAAAAATTATAAAACTAACTAAAGTTACTAAATCTTTTGTTTGTAATGTGAACAGAGTGTTGCTTACGACAGATCTAGTGCTCCCAAGGACTGCCGAGTCTCTGGATGGCTTCAGGGGGATGACAATGATTTAGCAGTTGGTGCTGAAAAGATGTTCCTGTTGACTGAGTTTACTTACGACCTCGATAAAAGCAATGCTCAGACCTTCAATGTCTTGGACTTGCCAGGCTCCGGCGTTGTTGACACTGTCAGGCTGGACTTTACATCCAACCATGGAAGTTCTTCCCATACTTGCATATATCGCTTGAGGGTGCATGGTCGTGAACCTGATTCTGTTTCCGTGTTGCCTATGCAGTCCTGATGAGCAAGTTCTTCCTCCATGTTTCTACAAACCACCTGTAATTGCCATCCCTGTATCTCTATTTCTCCTCTTAGATTTTACTTCAAAATTTCTGTATGTTAGATGCAGATTATTCACTTATGTTTAGATTTTTGTGCTGCCTGATGTTAGTATTATCAAAACAAAAATGAACATGAATTCGATCTATGATTTAGGGCCACGGGACTAAAGTTACTGTACTGACTTTGAAAGATCTGATCATTGGTAAAAACCAAGAATCCTTATAGTGACTTCGGGAATTCCTCACTATCTTCATGGGCAAATTAAGAGCAACTTTTGAAGCAGGCATTTTTAGAGTTTTGGTAGATGTTGTAAACAAACTTTTGCAAGGCTCAATCTTTTGTGCAAAATGGGTTAGCTTTTAAGATTGAACTGAAATTTCTTAATATATTTTGCTGTGTGCATACTGCATACTCTTTCAGAAACAAAAGACCACAAGGGATGAAGCAAATCCCCAGAGCCCCTTATTTGCATATCAATTGAAAAGAACTTTTACGCAGAAGTAGAATTGTGAAGACACTTACATGCACCCTTGACAATTTTTATAGGAGGTCCCACACAAGCTCTTGCTGTCTTGCAGATACTGTGAAATGATTAAAAGATGAAAGTTGCCTGCTTCCCATAAGGCATCGGCTGCCATTTGTAAAATGCTTAAAAAGTTTCTAAGAGGCGGGTTCTTCTCTCTCATAATGCGGTCCTGATAAGAGACAAGAGAATAACACATAAGAGGAATTTGCTATTACAAAATTCAAAAAGAGAGTAGTGGGGCTTTGAAGCACAAAAATAGAAAATCCAAACAGGTTGTCTGCGAGACCAAATGTTTTGTTCTTTTTTGAGTTGTTTGAGTTTCATTTGGGCTTTGGCTGTGGAAAAAGCAGCCAGTCTTCCAATTTTTAAGGCAATATGCACTTTCCAAGAATAGTATGGACCAGGCATTTTTGGTTTATGGAGAACACAAGACTTGAAGAGACTTGAGTCCTTCAATTTTGCTGCTTTCTGTGAGCAATCAATTGCTTTGATTTTTTGAGTACTTGATTTCTTGCTGATTACCAGGGGGTCTAACGCTCTTTGAGTCTTTGATCTCAAATACTGGAATTTTGTAATTGTAACCTTCATATATAAATGTCATTAATAAATTCATGTCCCGGACCCCAACTTCTTCTTTCGTCATGTCATTATTATAAAAGTAAAGATTCGATGCTCTTATTTGTATCCCACAATTTATGGACCGTTCTGATCATTTGATGGTCTCCATTCTCCAAACTATCAAACAAAATTACGAAACAAGATGTAATGTTATCCAAACATTTAACAATCGTGGATAATGAACTAATGAATGGCTTTTGAGAAATGGACTTGCCACACTGACAGGAAACCACAATTAAACAAGTACTAATTTCCACGATTCTGGCTTCAACTTTTGCAGGCCAGCCACACGTGGGCATCCACTTTCTTCTCTTCCACACTTTTTCCCATTCAAACTTCTCGTTACCCAACAAAAATTCTCCAAAATAATATTAAAAAAACCCAAAAACTAAATTTCTAAAAATTAAAATTAAAAAGAAAAACCAACAAAAATCAATCTGACGAACCCCAAATCAAAAGTCACCACCATTCCCTATGACAAGTAAACAACAAGGGGAAAGTGTTTGAAGGGACATTTTAGATTTGATGCCCACTTTTGACCCTTTTTTTCGTTTCTCATGAAAACAACAATAAAACAAACATAAAATTAAAAAATAAAAAATAAAACACATTTATTTATTTATTTATTTTTTCATTCACCCTTTTGCACGTCAAAATTTATACTGTCTATTGGTTAATTCTTTCATTCTTTCTGGGCATTCCCAAAGAGAGAGAGTACAAATAAAACTCATTGTCAAGTCCAATAATCACTTACAGCTTCTCGGAAAAGCAACAGTTTGTTGAGTTGTGACCACACACACTCAGTTTCCTCAGTTCTAGAACATCGAATATTCATTGCTCAGGTTTTTTTTCCCCCTTAATGAATGTTATTGGTAAATAGTTGACTTTCATGCGAAATAAATACCCATATGGGTTGTCAAATTGTGTTCATGGCCTGCCACGTCTATTTATGCTATTAGATCTTCTGCTTCATGAATGTAGGATTCTTTGCTTTTTCTTTTTCTTTTTCTTTTTTTGGTATGGTTATTATTTTTAATTACCTTTGAGTGTTTGTTACGTTCATTGTCTGTCATTTTGCTTGAATCTTTATTTAATTTGAAGGAAAAAAAAATTGGGATTTTGATGAATGTGATTGTGTTTCTTAAGGTTGGTAATTGATGGTCAACCCTATTGATGAAATTGCTCTGGTCTCAGATATGACTTTAAGTTGTAGTAATCGCGAGAGAAAGAAAAAGGTTCAATAAATAAAACTTGTGTGCTAATTTTGATTTTTTTAAAGTGATCTTATGTTTACTGTTCTGATCAAATTGCTGTGATTTCAGTCCATATTCAAGAAAGTATTCTCAATGAGGGAAAAAAATGGAAGCCAAATGGATAGAAGAGGTACATTTGATGATATTGCTGGTGAGTGCTTTTAGATTCTGCGCTTTGATAAGACTGCTTACGGATATCAACATTCTTTTGGTTTCCTATTTAGTGTGAAAAGAATCCCATTGTGGGAGGAGATTCATACAATATTATTTTTCCATATTGTTGTATAAATACCATTCCATTCGGCTTATTGATTGGAAGAATGCTCTCTCTCTCTCTCTCTCTCTTTCCCGTTCTTTGGTTAGTTGAATTCAAAGACAATAATTTGTCGAAAAGCATTTCTGGGGATAAAAAGGTGAAAGATAATGACAAGGAGAAAATGGATTTGAGCATATTGGCAATTTGTTATAAAAAATTGAGAATATATTCATGTTTTTATGTAGTGTAAGAAAAGAAGCAAGATTGGTATAACTTCTCTTTCCCTTCTGTTTCTTACGCGAGAAAAGATTCTTGATATCAATGGAAACTAGATGGTTGAGTTGAGAAGTGTTAAGAAATTTTCACTGGCATGATGTCCCTGGCATAAATTCTCAGAGTATTTTGTTAATTTACTAGTTTTTCTTTCAGAAATTTTTCTGCTTGTTTCTACTTGCAGAAGTACATCCTAATTCAGCAGTTGAGTCTTTGTTCTTCAACAGTGTACCAATGACAAGTGGTTGTAATGTCCAGTCCTTCCGGTAAACATAGCAGTTCTATTTTCTACTCAGTTTGGACCATTCAATTACATTTGTTTCAGTATTTCTATTAGAGTATAGGAACTGATCTTCTTGTTTGTTTCTGTGTTAAGAGTTTTTGTAGCAACATGGAATGTTGGAGGAAAAACTCCTCACAGTGGCCTCAATCTAGATGATTTTCTTCAGGTTGACGGTCAGTCAGATATATATATTTTAGGGTATGCCCTCTCTCCCTCTCTCCCTCTCTCATTACTTCCTCAAAACGATTTTCTTTTCGCTTGAAGAAAATCTATCTCGTTATAAATGAAGAAGTTCTAATGTTCTACAGAAGTTGAATTTCTGGTTCAAAGGGTTTCTATAGCTGAATTCTCATGTTCATATTTGTATTCTCGACCATAGCATGGAATATGAATCATACGAGGTGATCAACATTGTTAATTTGTGATCAAAGTGTTGTAATTATAGTTGCTAATCCATGCCTTGGGTTTTAACTTGTTTCTAAGCTCATGTTGGTTATATACGCAAAAAATTTTTGAAAGTTTGATTTTTGTCCCAATCAAGGAAACTCTGCTTAAAAATCACCATCATATTTTTGCATATTTTCATTTTTATCGTGTTAGTTATGCAATTTGAATATGCATTCAGATTTCTTCTCTATTTTAATTGTCATTTGGATTTTTCAGTTTTCAGGAAATTGTCCCATTGAATGCTGGTAATGTGCTAGTTATAGAGGATAATGAACCCGCTGGGAGATGGTTAACATTAATTAACCAATCACTGAACAAATCACATAGTGTGTCTTCTAGAAGAATAAGATCTGCTCCATCTTTCAGTAACTCACTCTTCTTCCAAAAACCTTCTCTTAAAAAGATCAGTAAAAGTTTCCGGACTGAGAGTAAAAGGAGGCTGAAGATGTGCAACTGCACCCCTGAACTTGAACTTGAAAGGAAGTGCAATAAAGAATTTTGTTTTCCTTGCCAACAATCAAATAATGTAACCGTAAGTGAAGATGATTTTTCTTCTGAAGAGGATGAAGATGGGCCCAGCAATTTAGAAATGACAGGCATTTCCACCCCCTCCAGTACCACCCAGATGAAATTCAGCCTTGTTGCAAGTAAGCAAATGGTGGGAATATTTGTCACAGTTTGGATGAGGAAAGAGTTAGTGCAGCATGTAGGTCACTTGAGGATTACTAGTATCAGTCGTGGAATCATGGGCTACCTTGGAAACAAGGTAGTTTTGATATATCATTGATACAATCATGCATTTTCTTTTATATACATTCATCTTGCTATGCATTCTTGACTTTATGTTCAACAAATGCATCAAATTTTAAGAAACAGAAACAAGAAATTGTCTTTTGAGTACCACATCAATCAAGTCATTTTCCTGTTTGTTGTCTGGTTGCAGGGTTGTATTTCTGTTAGCATGTCTTTCCATCGGACAACCTTTTGTTTTGTATGCAGTCATTTAGCATCTGGAGAGAAAGAGGGTGATGAGCTTAGGAGAAATTTAGATGTCATTGAGATACTTAAAAACACACAATTCCCGAAGATCTGCAGAGCGCCAGGCAGTAGGGTGCCTGAGAAAATTCTTGACCATGAGTGAGCATATTTAAATTTATTAAAAGATGATTGAAAAGTATCTGTGAAATTCTTATTTCAGTAATATATTAATAGCTTTTTTATTGATTTCACTAATACACCACATGTTTTCCTGTTAAAATGGTCCCAGTCGGGTCATATGGTTGGGGGATTTGAATTACCGGATAGCATTGAGCTACTCGGACACCCGAAAGCTACTAGAGCAGAATGACTGGAATGCTTTGTTTGACAAAGATCAGGTGTGGTTTCTTCAACTTCCTCGTAGAAATGGTTAAATATTTTGTTGGTTATTTGGGTTTGATGTGGCATCCTTGGTTCATTTTATCTGTTTCTCATGGATATGGTGATTTCTATTTATTGAAAACATCTGAAGTTCATTTTCTTGGAAGAGCATTTTATTGGCTTTTCTAATTCTGATTCTGTTATATATTTGTATCAAGTTATGTGATTTCTTGTATGACAGCTCAAGATTGAAAAGGATGCTGGCCGAGTATTCAAGGGATGGCAAGAGGGAAAAATTTACTTTGCACCTACATACAAATACTCTTACAATTCAGATACTTATGCAGGGGACTGTATAAAAACTAAAAACAAAAGGAGAACTCCGGCTTGGTATGCATAAAGTTCAAACCTTATATATATATTTCTCAACTGCACAAGTTATAGAATTAAGTTTTAACTGTTATTAATTACAGGTGTGATAGAATATTGTGGCATGGGACTGGAATTCAACAGCTTTCTTACATACGTGGGGAGTCCCGTTTTTCAGACCACCGGCCTGTGTGTGCGATGTTTTCTGTGGATGCTGAGGTCAACGAGGGTAGCTCAAGGAGGAATTTATCTGCCTCTAACATGAAAGTTGGAATTGAAGAGCTCTTGCCTCTTACTAGTAGATGGTAGCCTTAATAACATGTGAGTTCACCAGGAAAAGATTGATAGTAATTTTAGTCTTAGAACAGTGGACTCAAAAGGATTATGAGCCATGTTTCAGAGCTGTGGATTCTGAAGACGCAGCTGAGTTTTGGTTGAAAGACAGCTAACCTTGGTCTTTCAACCAATTTGTCTCCATGATTTTTAAATCATGTGCCTTGTTATGGAGCCTAGTCCTTGAGGTCTAATTTTTAGGACATTGCTTGGTTAATTTAATTTATTTTTAATCCTTTTACCTTGAATGTTGTCTGATTTTTAATGGATTAGATCCATTGTCAGGTACCAATATACAGGGGATTCTGCAAGTGTACAAGTTGTAAAAAGTATCAAATATTTCGCAGAATGTTACATAATCTACAATTGAGGAACACATGAATGATGAAGAAAGAAAGTTTTGCTCAGAGCAGTTGGCTAAAGGATGATTCAATAAGAAGGTTTCAGACTGATTTTCGTGGAATATTGACTGGATAACTATGAAATGGTAGATGAAAGGGAAAACTATTCTCCAAGTTGTGTAGATAGCGAATGTTCTTTGCTTGAAGAAAAAGATTCACCAAAAAAATGTAGAAAATTTTTTGTTTTGGCTGATAAGATAAGGAAAAGGATGCCTTGGAAATTCTTGGTAAGGCAACTGTTTTGTCATTGTATTTGGTCTCTGATACGTTATGAAACTTGCCCGGTTGCCTTCAGGGAATAGAATATTCTTTTTCCTTTTTCTTTTTTTAATATTTTGAACTTTTTCTTTTTTCCCAATCTGTCAAATTATGGGACCAAGTTTAAAGTCCGTTAGAAAGTTAATTAATGCTTCAGCACAAGAAAACTCAAAAAGAGTAGTGGGGCTTTGAAGCACAAAAATAGAAAATCCAAACAGGTTGTCTGTGAGACCAAATGTTTTGTTCTTTTTTGAGTTGTTTGAGTTTCATTCGGGCTTTGGCTGTGGAAAAAGCAGCCAGTCTTCCAATTTTTAAGGCAATATGCACTTTCCAAGAATAGTATGGACCAGGCATTTTTGGTCTATTGAGAACACAAGACTTGAAGAGACTTGAGTCCTTCAATTTTGCTGCTTTCTGTGAGCAATCAATTGCTTTGATTTTTTGAGTACTTGATTTCTTGCTGATTACCAGGGGGTCTAGCGCTCTTTGAGTCTTTGACCTCAAATACTGGAATTTTGTAATTGTAACCTTAATATATAAATGTCATTAAAATTTAACTTAAGGACGATAAAAGAGAGAATCAGCTTCATTTATTTTTTGAATAAATCATTAGAAAGTTATACACTAAACAAAAATGAATGAGATGAGATTTAATTATTACCGCTAACAACTAATCCTCCACAAAAAGGAATATCAGTATCAGGCAACCAAGTGTCTCCCATGGTGAAATTGTAAACTGTAAAATTCAGAGCCTGTGAAGCATTCATGAGACTGTAACCGGGCCACTTCACTCTCATTGTAGTATTAGCTCCAGGGCCATAATTCTGAAACTCACCATAATACAAAGTATCAAATCCAACTGTTCCATTCCATTCAAGCCACCCAACAGGACTTATCAAATCTCCAATGTAAGATTGCATGTAAACTGTCCTGGAAAATTCTTTCCAGGGCCTGCCTAGATAGTTTAATGTCGTCGCCGTGGAGTTCAAGTCATTGGCAAAATCTGGGGCAGCAACAATGGAGCAATTTTGTATGGCAATGCCAGTGTTCTGATTGGGATCAGTTCTTCCCTGAGCTGTTACCGCATTCTTCTGATTCAGCATCGGTTTTCGAGCATATATGTTACAGTTCTGGAAGACTGCAGCTGCATTGCCAAATATGAAATCAACTGTGCCATAAATATCACATTCTCTGTAAAATTGTCTTAGTGAATGGACATAAAGAGTGTCTTGGTAGCCTTCAAAACTGCAACGGTAGAATGATGAGAGATCGGCATTGTTCCTCAGAGCTACTGCTTGGTGCTTTGTAGGACCAGCTGTGTTCTTAAATGTAACATCTACTGCTACAAATCTCTCACCAGAAACAGCTGCATCCATCCGAAATTTTGCATCAAGACACTTTAGTAGCTAATATTACATTTGATAGATTCCAGCATTTTTAATTGGGAGAATCACACTTCAAAATTCCTAATATTACATCTCTTACGTTACTGTTAAATTATAAATTTGACTTTTTAACGCAGTCAATTCTTCCCTACTTTTTGATAGATAGGTCGTGTTAGATTGATGATAAGGTTACAATAGTAAGAGGATCCAAAAAAAAAAAAAATTAGGCATCTAAGGGTAAAAAGTGAAAAACATTTGGGGTCCTCCCTCACTTGTTCAACAAAATGACTGAAATAACCTTAGTATTACAATTTTTAAATCCGTTAAACAAGGGTATTTAGGTCATTTGGTATATTAATGGACAAATTATGCATAAAATTTCAGAGACCCACATGTGTGACAAATTGCCACCCAATGAGATTAAGCATCAGCGTGTATATAATTTACTTACCGAAAGTTGAAGAATTGAAAGTAGTCCAGCCATCAATGACACTGTGATTTCCAGTAATGACCGTCCGATTGATGCCATCACCAATGATCAAGAGATTCTTCTTATGCTTGGGAACAACCACGTATTCTTCGTAAACAGCTTCTCTTGCGTAGATAATAAAATACCCATCTTCAGGCTTGGAGTTATTGGGAGCAAATGCAATGGCATCCCCGATTGTTGTGAAATTGTCAGTCCCATATGGGCTCACTATCACACTCTGGTTTACAAGAATTCCACTGCTCTCCACTTCGCCAAGATTTCTTTCTCCTTTGCCGCAGTCACGGCAAGGTGCCTTTCTTATATCCTGCAAATGAAAGTTATTTCATTTGAAAAATGCAATAGCAAAAGTATTTGTAAACATTTCTCCATATCTAAATAGTCTATATAAGAAAAAATAAATCATTAATCACCACCTAAATCTTATTTGACACCAACTTCAGCTTATGTTATTAAGGGTGATAATTTGTCGCAACTTACAAATCACCTAATACAAAATAATGAGTTCGTCGTCGTGGCCAGTATTAACACAATAAAATAATTTTTAACGCGATTAGTAAAGGTGTCGGATTTGAATTCACTTAAATTTAAATCAAAATTGAAAGATTTTTTCAGTCCCTCAAATTGCTTTTTTCCATTCACCACAGCTGGCAATGGGGTATCCAATTACAAGTTGATCTGCTCCAAACAAGGCACGCGAGGCCATGTGGCAAGCAGCGTGCAGCTTCAAGGGGTAGGCTCGACATGTACTTTGCACAATCCCATATTAAGAAATTACTATCATAATGACTAGTTGACTACCCATTAATTGTAAAATTATTATTATAAGAATAGAATTGTGGTACTATAGTTACACGGTACCACAGTTCTATTTAATTATTAAATTCAGAGGAAAAATAATTATTGATTAGATTTAATGGTTAGATTTAGCTGTGGTATTATGTAACTGTGATACTACAGCTGGACCCTTATTATAAATATAATATTGTACCTTAATTCCCACAAATAGATCTAATTATGAGATTCGGCTACAGTACAACTATAGTACCACATTACAGTTACATCAGTTATTAAATTTATTTAAATAAATGGGATCCATTTAATTAAAAATAAATTTAACAACTAGATACAACTACATTACAGTACCATAATTATACCATAGTTTCATCCCCAATTATGTAAGCAAAGTGGGTAGAATTTATGGGCTCCAGCATGGCGTAGTTGACTTGAATTTCAACAAAACCACGTGGAATGTGGCTGGCCTTATTATTTTTCCTTGCGTTGACTCCATAGCTATTTAAACTTTAAACAATGTCAAATCTCAATTTGCTTTTTTTTTTTTAAATAAAGATTTGGCTTAATTAAATATATAAAGACTTTTATTAAGTCGAGAATGAGTAATGCTATATATTTTAATTTTTTTATCTTAAAAATTATCTTAAATAATATATCATTCATCAATTAATTAGTAAGATGATATAATTATTTTATTTAAATTTTGTAAAGAATAATCAATCATTAATGGCATATCATTTGAGATTAAAATTTTGGGGTAAAAAATTTTAAGATATCAATCAAACTCACCGAGAAATCTAGTTGTGGGTTTTTGGTTAGATCTACAATGTAATTGTTCTTTAAGGAACTCGAAAAGTGCTATAAAATCTACCCCAATTACCTCCTGGAAGCATTTATTAATAAACAAATCTATCATTCTTCAGATTAATCTTAAATTATAATTTGTCTCTAAACCAAGTTCACTTTGAAATAACTCTTGAGGGAGAGATCCACAATCTTAAATTATTACTTACAAAAAGAATTCATTTAGTTCTATTAGAAATTAATTTGACCAAATCGGTCAACTTGATTTGTTAATAACCTAAGAAATTAAGCTGTCCATGTTATGCAATCTGCAAATATAATTAATTAAATCAATTAACTAATTAAGCAAGCACTAATAACTCTTCGAGAATTGAGATTTAATAGACTTCGACCTACCCACCATGCTAACTCTCTTAGTCCAATGCCATGCACTCATGCGTATATAATAGTATATATAATACTCAAGTGTCAATTTTTTATTACTGCAGTTAGACCTCGAGTACTTAAAGCAATATCTAACCTCGTTGTTGTGTCTAAACACAAACAAATTATAATTGAAAATATATATCCTAGTACTTAATCCTTATATAAATCGGTAGTAAAAGGGATACTAACATCCATATCCTTGACTTCCGATGAAATTATAAATAAAGATCTTCTTTGTATTTTTTCATGTAAAACTTTCCCTCGATAATCACTCATTAGATAATCAATTTCATAACTTTTCAATTAATAGATTACTATTCTATCTCCCCAACGATCTTATGGATAAATCTCACCTCAATGAAAGGGAAAAATTGAATACTATTCGAAAAATGGATTTTAAACTTTAAACAATGTCAAATCTCAATTTGCTTTTTTTTTTTTAAATAAAGATTTGGCTTAATTAAATATATAAAAACTTTTATTAAGTCGAGAATGAGTAATGCCATATATTTTAATTTTTTTATCCCAAAAACTAACCTAAACAATATATCATTCATCAATTAGTTAGTGAGATGATATAATTACTTTATATTTAAATTTTATAAAAAATAGCCAGTCATTAATGGCATATCATTTGAGATTAAAATTTTAGGGTAAAAAATTTGAGATATCTATCAAACTCACCGACAAATCTAATTGTGAGTTTTTGGTTAGATCTACAATGAAATTGTTCTTTAAGAAACTCGTAAAGTACTATAAAATCTACCCTAGTTTTCTTCAGGAAGCATTTATTAATAAACAAATCTATCATTCTTCAGATTAATCTTAAATTATAATTTGTCTCTAAACCAAGTTCACTTTGAAATAACTCTTGAGGGAGAGATCCACAATCTTAAATTATTACTTATAAAAAGAATTCGTTTAGTTCTATTAGAAATTAATTTGACCAAATCGGTCAACTTGATTTGTTAATAACCTAAGAAATTAAGCTGTCGATGTTATGCAATCTGCAAATCTAATTAATTAAATCAATTAACTAATTAAGCAAGCACTAATAACTCTTCGAGAATTGAGATTTAATAGACTTCGACCTACCCACCATGCTAACTCTCTTAGTCCAATGCCATGCACTCATGCGTATATAATAGTATATATAATACTCAAGTGTCAATTTTTTATTACTTCAGTTAGACCTCGAGTACTTAAAGCAATATCTAACCTCGTTGTTGTGTCTAAACACAAACAAATTATAATTGAAAATATATATCCTAGTACTTAATCCTTATATAAATCGGTAGTAAAAGGGATACTAACATCCAGATCCTTGACTTCCGATGAAATTATAAATAAAGATCTTCTTTGTTTTTTTTTCATGTAAAAGTTTCTCCCGATAATCATTCATTAGATAATCAATTTCATAACTTTTCAATTAATAGATTACTATTCTATCTCCCCAACGATCTTATGGATAAACCTCACCTCAATGAAAGGGAAAAATTGAATACTATTCGAAAAATGGATTTTAATTTTTATATCCATGCAAATTTGAAAGTCGAATCATTGATTGACGACATATTGAAAACTGAGTCTTTAAATATAATATTTTCAAAACTCATAAAAATTAATGTTATCATCCCAAGCCCAACGATGAAAGAAGGAGCATTGTATGATGAGTTTGATGGGTATGAGTTGTTACCTTGATAAGAGTCTCGAGCGGTTCATGAAGCCGGTTCGTGTTCTTCAAAAACCAATTCTTGGACCGTTTGGTTCGCTTCTTATTCCGCCTCAAATTCCGGTCCAGTGCATGGGTCACGAGCCCAAGCGAAACACTGTACAAACGAGTCATATTCGACAGCGGCTCATACAGCACAGCAGCAAGGCCGGTCTTCGAATCCACAAGCTCGTCGAAGCAAGTCTGCTGATTCGTGACGATCCCACTCAGCAAACTCGTGACTCTGTCCACGAGTTCGTCAGTCATCGACTCAGCCTCCTTCAGCTCCTCAGAAATCGAACGTAAGTAGTCAACGTTCAGCTCCATCAGCTCCCCGCAGTCGGTCAGAGCCCCGGCCTCTGCGTGGCTGAATCGGGACCGTTGCTTCTCGTGGGTGAGGTAATGCCTGATGGTTTTGGAGAGCTTTTGTGCTTGTTTCGTGCATTGTTTGACTGAGAACTTGCCGTAGTTGTAAGGGCTGGACGGTGAGGATTTGAAAGCGGAGAGGATCGAACGGCAGAGCTTTGGATATGGAGTTGATTTGCATGCAATGGAAGGTGATTGTGTTTGTGTGGAATTTTGAGATAAACAACAAAGAAAGAGGAGTGAGAAGGAGAAGAAGAATAAAATGGCAACGGAATGGCACTTCATTCTTTTCTCTTTATCGGGTTGTTTCTCGGGAAAGTGATGGAAAAGTGTGAGAGATTGTGAAAAGAGTGTGAGTGTATTTATATCGATATGGAGGATAGAAAAGAAGATAGATAGTGTCGAGAACAGAACGCGTATATCATTATTGCTGTGGGGTGATGATTTTTTAGGTCCCTGAATTTTAATAAATCACAAGTAGAGACATAGTTTGTAAGTTTTTGTTTACGGTTCCTTGCGTGCCATTAACCTCCGTTAGTAGGGATAATGAAATTGTATGTTCTTACCATGTAATTATTCGTAAACCAATCCTTGGTCTGACTGACGTGGACCTTCATATCCACTTTACCTTTTAGGTTAAGCTTGGAAGTCATTTCCTGTGTATTTTAAAAACTGATTATTAGAAGTGAATCATAATGTCTGAATTGCATCATAGTAGATATTACTAGAAAAGATTTTTAATAAACTTATGATCGTAAGTATCAGTAAATGGTAATGTAACTTTTTTGGCGGGACCATACTTGTAATATAGATTATCATAGCAAAGAAATATGAAAAGAGATAAAAGCCAAAACCTTCAGGTTGAAAAGAAAAATAAAGAAGCATAATAATATACTAAAGAACAAGAGTCAATAGCAAATTAGGAAAAAAAAGTAAAGAAAAGAAAAACTATTTTCCAACATAAGGGAGCTCCTGCACATCTAGATGAATGATACCAAATAAACCAACAGACAAACCATGAGAATCAAGAAATATTGATGAACTCGATGAGTATAAAGTTAATTAGTCATAAAATTAGCGTCAAAAGTAATCTCGCCTAAAACTTGACTGACAACGACAAAGGGAGAAGCACACACATAGTTCGGACTCAACCAAGAAGATAAACATAATTCCACTGCATAGAACCATGAGAAATAGTATTCAGTGCTAAAAAAAAAAGTTAACACTAGTAGTTAAACGAGGCTCTAATTTTGTGAAAAGAAAATGACAAATTCAAAAAATTTGTAGCTTTAAATTCCTCCTTTGGCCCTTCTTAATCTATTACGTTTGACTATAAGCTATAACAAAACATAAGTAATTCTTAAATAAATTTGGAAGTATCATGTCATTATACAATAATCAAATGATGCTATATTATGTGTGCATCTAATTTAAAAAAACCATCATACAAATAGTAGATATTAAATTGAACTATATATAACTTCATTGTATAACCTTTGATATATATCTAAAGACTTTACTATAACAGAATAACATAAGATAAGAGCAAGTATCCGTTTAAAAAAAGAAAAAAAGTAAAAAAGAACAGAAAACACAAGTTATGGTTATATTTACAATTTTATTAAACTTAATGGACCTGGATATTTATTATCCCTTACTTATTATTAGTATTGAGTATGGGTAGGGTGTCGGTTCTGGAATTGGGGGTTTGTCAAGTAAATGCATGTGGCTTACGGGCAATGGAACGTGCAAGGAAAGACAAAATTGATGAAGTGTTTGAAGTATAAGGAACACAGTGCTTACAGTACTAAACATCGCAATAATTAAACCCTAGTTGATACCCTTTCTTCATTTTTAATTTTTAATTACTTACTAGATTCTGAAAAGAAGAAATCTAGTAAGGATGAGAACATTCATTCCATAGGCTGAATTTTATGTATAAGAATAAGGCACGTTAAAATATTTCAGTTTTTTTTTTCAATATAATTTTTTTTTTTATGTAAATGCGTTTTGTCATTGGCAGTAAATTATAATAACAAAAAACAAAATTGAAGGAACAAAGACATTATCAATCCTTACCATACCACAATAATATCTCAAATGCTTTAATCATTTGAATTGTATTCAAGCAAAGTATTTAAGTAAAGCTTAAATTATAATCAAGGGCAGAGCTCGGACTAAATCTCCAGAGGCAAGGGGTGACCAAGTTCAAACTTTAAGTATTAATAGGGGATTGATTGATTTTTCATCTATAGTCGTGGTGTAATCGCTGGGAATTTAGAAACTTTGCTTGTAACTGCAGCAATTTTAATTTGGAGATTTTGATTGATAATTGAGGCTACTGTTACAAATAAAAAATAAAATGAAAAAAGCTATTTTGTCAAAATGAAAAAATAATTAACAAAACAAAGATCAAACAAGTGGGTTACTTTAACTTTAATTCACAAAATATAAATTACATTTTAATCCTATATATAGAGTCTACAAATTAATTATGCAGGATTCAAATCAATATTTTTTTACCTAATTTTTAATATTTCCTCCAGAAATTTCGAAACAAATTTTAAAGCTTGCAAGTGCCGTGGCCCCCTCTGGTCTTGAGCACCCTCCGCCCCTGATTATGATTAAACTACCTTTTAAATTGGCAACTCGAGTATTAGACCGTAATACGTAATCTACAACTCAAAGGGTATGTATTCCTAAGTGTCATTAAGGACTTCACTTTTTGGTAGGCTTATCCCTGACTGAAAGTTGAGGGCATAAACTCTAGTTTTCATGAGAACTCAAATATTTTCTCTTCTTCATATGTGTTGTTTTGGGTGGGGGACCATCCCCAAATATTGATGAGGAGTAAATTTTGAGCTTGACTAGGTAGAGCCCTTACTATAGTATAGAGTATTAATTTTGAGTGTTAGTTGTTTGGGGGGAGGGGATACATCTCTAAATATTAATGAGTAAATTTTGAGCTTGACTAGGTAGAGCCCTTACTATAGTATAGGGTATTAATTTTGAGTTTTAGTTGTTGGGGGGGGAGGGAGGGGGGACATCTCCTCCAAATATTAATGAGGAGTAAATTTTGAGCTTGACTAGGTAGAGCCCTTACTATAGTATAGGGTGTTAATTTTGAGTTTTAGTAGACTTCAAATAGTAATGAATATGTAAAAGTGGAGCCAAGTCATTTTAGTGGGACTTTTTTTTGTACAAAAAGACTCGTATGAGACTTTTCCACCACCTTAGCATATTGAGATAGTTAGACAGCCTAATGGTACTATGTCATATGGCAGAATGTTGAGGTAATTAGACAGATTAATGATCCTATATCATGTGATAGAACTGTGAGTCTCAAAGTAGGACTATCATTGTATCCCAATATGATAGTCACTAAATTTAATGTTAAAAAAATATTATTGGATCTCACAGCAAAATCAATTGTTCTACCACATTACAGATTATTATTGAGGTGTCCCACGATCTCAACATACCAAGATAGTGGAATAACTCCACACAATTTTCTTTCTTCCCTATTTGAGAACTATGATGTGGTAGATATTCATGAGTTTAAACGAGGTCTATACCCCAATAAAACCCTTATTTTAAAAAACCTAACTACTTGGGAGACCAGAGGAACACATTCCTAACGTATGATCCGAACCATGACCAATTTAGCTCACAAATAAGAAAATCTATTTTGACAAGAGGAGAAGCCATATCAAACCAGTACTAAGTTTACATACTGGTTTCAATTTTTTTTTAAAAAAAAAGGGGGAAAAAAAGAAGAAGAAAAATCGCATTTCACCAGAGCTCACATTGTTTTATTCAAATATACCTCAATCCTTCGAATACACTAACAATATATTCCCCTGTAACTTATTTTACATGATTTTGCCCAAATGCAGTAAAAACAAAGATAAAAATATCCGTTAAAAATTTAAATAGTGATTTTTCGACTTCATTCTTAATTTTTAGGAAAATGACAGAGCCAAGTAAGATTGAAGTAGGTTGAGAAAGTCAAGTTTGAGTAGCAATTTGAGTCAATTTATACGCTGCAAGTAGGTCGAGACAAGTCAAAAGTAGTTAATCGAGTCAATTTATAAGTTATAAAAAAAATCGTGTAAGTTATTTAATTTTGAATAAGGATATTTTTGTAGTTTTACAAAGCCTTTTCCTTTTTCCTTTTTTTTTTTTTTTTTTGGGGTTGCACGAAGCTTTGTTAAATCTACGTAAATTAAACAGAACAAGTCCAATGACTCAGTGAGTCCCCCATGCATACATTTGGATTTGGTATTTAGATGTTGTCGGCACATCTAGTGCGCAGTTACCTCGAGAGGGGAAAAGACCTAATTCCTTACTGAAGCATTTTATCAAACATCTCGTGTTCATTTTTTGCTCCCTGTAGCTGCTACTAACAATGGAGCGGCTCCCACAGGATGTAAACATGAACACACTGGGAATAAGACACGTTCAAATATTTCAGGTTTTTTTTTTTTCAATATAAATTTTTTTTTATATATAATTTTTTTTTTATGTAAATACGTAACAGTTTTTGTCGCTGGCAATAAATTATAATAGCAAAAACAAAATTGAAGGAACAAAAGCATTATTAATCCTTAACATACCACAATAATATCTCAAATGCTTTAATCATTTGAAGTGTATTCAAAAAAAGCTCAAATTATGATTAAACAATCTTCTAAATGTAGTGATTAGAGCACTAGGCCTAAATACCTTTTAAGTATTAATAAGTACTTGATTTACTTGTAGGTTTGTCCTAAATTAATAGTTGAGGGCATAAGTTTGAGTTTCCATGGCAACTCAAATATTTTCTCTTCTAACTATGCAGGTGGGGGCAAATATCTCCAAATATTAATAGTGGTAAATTATGAATTTGTCTAGGTAGATCTCTATATTGTAGTATAATGTATTAATTTTGAGTTAAATGTAGATGGTAACAAATTGAAAAAATAAAATATTTTTTTAAGTGGCCCTAAACCACTTTAGTGGGACTTCTATTTGTAGACAAAGACTCATATGGATTGGACAGTCCAATGATACTTTATTATGTGGTAAGACAATGAATTCTAAAGTGGAATTATTATTGAATCTCACAATAAGACCAACAAAATTTAATATTAAAAATATTCGTCCATTTAAGTGTACTTGTGAGACCTGACTCCTCGGGGACACATTCCTGAAGTATGGATCGGATCCGTAATCTGAAATCCCATGTTATAGACGGTTGAGATTTGTTTTGTGGCAAAACAGAAACTCCTCGCTTCTTACGAACATTCCAATGATTTTACCAAAGAGCAGGCCTCTTCACACCTTCAAAACTTCTCTTAAAAACTTTTTTTTTTAGTTGAAATGATTTAAATAACCTTTTACAAATTAATTTAATTCTTGTTTCGAATGAAAATTCAATTAAATGCTTAGATAACTTATTATTTTTTAACAACCTTTTGCACCCACCCTATTTCATAATTTATGTTTGCGGCTGATTTTGGCTCAATGAGTAAAAAACCACAAAATCAAACCAAGAACAATAAATTTATATTTGTCGGGGAGTGAGATGTCTCGCTTGTTTGGCGCGTGCGGGCTGTTTAGGCTTTTTGTTGAGTGGAGGAGGATTGAGATGGCGGTGGATATGGAGGAGGTCTAACTTCAGGTGCGGAGGGTTGGTAAAATTCGCCTTAAACTTGCGAAACAACAAAAAAAGAGGTCAGAGGTGGAGCCGGGGGTGGTCGGCGACCACACTCCGACGCTCAAGTCAGAGTTAGATTATCTCAGGTTAGAGAGTTTATAAGCTCTCGGTAATGGAGGTTTTTAGATTGAAGGAACCCTCGTTTTTAGTGGTGAGTGTGTTCACTTACTTAATAAAAATAAAACCTGAATATTTATATAGTGTACCCCGGTCGCCGTGCCACCTAGCGCTATTTTTATGGCATTCCCAGCTGTTATGTCAGGAATATTCTTATTTTCATGTGTGTGGCAACTTAGGCGTTTCAAAGATATGCGTGGAGAGCAAGTTTGTGGTGTATTCACGTGCTGGGCGTAGTGGAGTGGTCCCACATACCTCTGCAATTCTATTGTAATTTTGCAGGCGTAGTAGGAAAGTTAGTGGTCCCAACTGTCACAATATCAAGCTTTTGGCGGATTCGCAGGCGTGACGGGCAGCTGTCCCCTCTTTGGTGGCACGAGATTTCCCAGCCGATTCTTCATTTTTTGACACATATTAAACCGATCTTTTTGAGATTTGGGACCCACATATCCCTTCACCTATTTACGAAAACTTTCTGTATCCTTACATGGTGTACTCAAGATACCCCCTGAGTACTTAGGGTTGCCACGGTACCTAGGGTATCTGGGGTACCCAAGGATCTTCAAGTCAAAAAAGTTTTAATTTCTTAAATATCGACACGTGGCGCTTCATCATTGGCCTCCTATTTCCTTCCCAAACAATTTATATCTTTATTTTAAATTTTAATTAAAAATTTTTTTTAAGGAAAATTATAATAGTTTAAAATTATGAGAATATAAATTATATAATAAGAAAAAATTTAAGATAAATGTCAAGATTTGTATGTAATTTAAATTTTTTTTTGGGTAAAATTTTAGGATGGGGATATTTCCACCCACTATTTTTGTAAATCCACTCCACTTTTAGAAAATAATTACAATGAGTTCACAATATTCTTAAAAATATAAATTAATAAAAGTTTTGTACAGCTAATCAATTAAATCATTCTATTAATTTTTTTCTTGGGTTCTTTGACCATTTTTAATCATAAATTTTAATATAAATTTTATTTTACTATTTTATTATTACAATATAAAAAGACAAAATTAGACTCATAAAACATAAGTTATTATATCCAATAATTGAGGTATTTAATTTTGTGACTTATAATTTAATATTTTTAAATGATACCTAATTGTTATTTCACTAACTTTACTTGTAAATGACATAAATTTGACAGCCTAATGATTTACATAAGAATTGTGCCATAAAGACACCATGTCAGTTTAATTAAAAAATAATAATCATACTAATAAGTAATAAAGTAGTATTAGAAACAATGAGTTTGGTACAAATTAGAAAATATTGACCTTAAAGTAAATTCTTGATAATTGTACAAAGCAATATTTGTAATCAAATATATTAAAAAAATCTAAGCTACAAAAAAGTGAATTAAGACGGATTTAATTAATTAATTCTCCAAAACTCTTCTTGATTTGAAAATTTTAAAACTAATGTGTAACTTTTATAATTATTTTTTAAAAATGGGGTGAATTCACAAAAAAATGTGGGGTGGAGATATTATCGCTCAAAAATTTTAGGAGAAGATGGTTAATTTACATTTACATATTTGTATTTAATAAATTAAACTGAGGATATTTAAAAAAAATAAATTTAAAAAGGGTGTTAATGTATAGCTCCACTCCACTTCTTATGAAACTTAGGATGATCAACTTGTCCAGCTGACATCCAAATCCAATTAAAAAAAAAAAATTAGTATCGGTTTGATATGGTTTCTCGACTTATCAAAATAGATTTTCTTATTGGGAACAGATGGTTTCAATTTTTTTTTTCAAAAAGGGGAAAAAATGCAGAAAAGCCGCATTTCACCGGAGCTCACATCGGTTTTATTTAAATATTCTTCAATCCTTTGAGCATACTAACAATGTATTCCCCCTTAGCTTATTTTACATTATTATTCCCAAATACAGTATTAAAAAAAAAAGATAAAAATATCCGTTAAATTGACATTTTTCGACTTCATCCGTACTTTTCATTATTAAAAATTTAAAACTAAGTAAATTCACCATTAAAAAAAAAGTAAATTCAAGTGGGTCGAGAAAGTCAAGTTGAATAGTTAATCGGGTCAATTTATAAGTCGAAATATTGAATGTAAGTCAATAAAAAAAAAAATGGAGTAGATTATTTAATTTTAAATAAGGGCATTTGTTGAAAACATCATATTAAAAATATCAAAAAAAAAAAGGGAATTTTTGTAGTTTCATAAAGCTTTTGTGAAATCTATATAAACGTAACAAGTCAAGTCGAGTGAATTCTCCATGCATATATACGTTTGGTATTTAGACGGTATATGTTATCGGCACATCTAGTGCGCAATTACCTCCAGAGAGAGTGGGGAAAAAAAAGGGGAAAAACCTAATTCCTTACCGAAGCATTTCATCAAACATCTCGTGTTCATATAGCTGCTGCTAACAATGGAGAGGCTCCCACGGGATTTAAACATTAACATACTAAGCCGACTATCTGTTAAGTGTCTGCTGCGCTTGAGGTGCTTGTCGAAGCCATTCTGTAGGTTAATCGACAGCCAAGAATTCGTAAAGACTCATCTCAACCGCTCCATCCAAACCGACTCCAATCTCAGCCTCATTCTGTCACATACGCCAGCTCCGATGATATCGTGTTCGCGTTATTCGCAAGGTCAAATCTTCTCTGCCAGCTTAGATTCACGCAACATTGCTGTCGAACTCGATCACCCTTTTAAGAATTGCACAGGAGAGACCCCAATTATTGATACTTGCAATGGATTAATTGCCCTAAAAAATGGCGAAAATGACATTGCCCTGTGGAACCCATCAAACAACAAACATGTAATATTACCTAAGTTTTGGAGTGATTTCGAAGATTATGCTGATCTTGTTGATGGGTTTGGTTATGATGCTATTAGTGATGACTATAAAGTTGTTAGACTTACACAATCCAGGAGAGAAAAAGTGGAGTATACTGAAATTTCTGTTTGTAGTTTGAGATCTAATTCTTCCAGACGGACTAGAGTTGACTTCCCCTATTATTTTTCTCACCCTCGGGATGGTACATTTGCGCGCGGTCATGTACATTGGTTTGTATCGAACACACCCGAAGGATATGACGAAGATCTGATCGTTGCATTTGATCTAAAGAGTGAGGAATTCTTTGAAGTGCCATTGCCGCATCCAGAGAATAGAGATTCTGGGAATCTTATGTATGTGGGCAATTTGAGTGGATATCTATATTTCAGTTGCTTTTGTGATTATTCAGAACCTGTTGATATATGGATAATGAAGGAGTCTTGGACTAAAGTTTTTTCTTTAGCCGGAGGTGTTTTTGGAATTTTTACTTATGCGAAAGCATTAGCTTATTCTAAGAGTGGGGATAAAGTGTTAGTGGATAAGTTTTTATATGATGAAGATGAAGATGAAGATGAGGGCATAAATAAATGGGAATTTGATTGGTATGACCTACAAAATCAAAGAGCTTCTGGTCAAGTGACAGTTCATGGTGTGCCGCAAGATTGTCGTTATACAATGATTTATGTAAATAGTCTTGTTTCGCCGGCTGCTTATCCAGAAAGAGATGTCTAGAGGCAGACCAACAGTCAAAGAAGGAAGAACAAGTTAGAAGAGGTAAAATAATGTAAAGTTACAATATTTTTGCTCAAGCAAATACTTAACTTGATCACATGAATACTAAGTCTCTTTAGTTCCCGTGATTATTGATTTTACTCTGTCTCACAACATAGTGTGGGCTTAGGTTGTTTAGCTCCTATTTTTCGCACTATTGAAGCAGATTAGATGAATTGCTTTCTCATATGGTATACAGTCCTTCTGAATCATAGAGGGATGAGCATTGTCTTGAGTAGGTTGATTATGATTTATCCCCATGCATTCTTTCCGGCACTAACATATAGCCTGATGGTTAATATTGCTTCAAAGGGTTTTAAATTGGCTTTAAGATGTTGAAGAAGAATTGGAATAGGATCAAGAAACTGAGTCAATTAAATTTTTGAATTTCTCAATATTGTTCAATATAATGCAAATACATAAAAGGACATCTTGGGGGGTTTGAATTATCTGATTTTGCACTTTTTCAGGTTTAGGGTGGCTATTGGATTGGGAAGCTTAGTCATTAGAAGGTCTGGTGATTATGATGGACATTGAAAGGTTTGATGAATACTTTTTGCAGCGCACATCCAAATTATGCTTTTTGAAGGCCAGATTTTGTCATATTATCTCTTTAATCATAGATAGTTTAAGAAGCTTTTACATGCGAATTCGGTTGTGAAAGTACTTTCAATATATGCTTGACTCTTATAATTGTCTAAAGACATGTTTTGCTTTCGACTTACACACCCACCGCCACCCCCCACCCACCCACAACCAAAAAAAATTGGCATTGCTTTCGTTCTACTTGGTTCTTTATTTCTTTCTCTTCACGGTGGACTAATTCAATGATATGAAACTAATAAGACAGCTGTATTGAGTCGAACAAACTTACTGCAATTTCAAACAACTTATTGCAATTAGCTTTAGCTAATAAGTCCATAGAAACCCGTTGGGGTTACACCTGGACTACTATTTGAAACTTTTATTTCCAGATTGATGGAAGTTGATTTGGCAAAACAAATTTATTTGGTATTGATCTTCTTTGATTTTGCCAATAATTTCTTCTTACCCAAGGTTTTTATTTATTATTTTGGATACATACGAATGGTGAAAATGTATTTCTTCTAATGTTAATCAAACTTGAAATTGGAATCCGATTCTAGTCGAATCTTATTTATCCTCGAATGTTAATCAAATGTATTTCTTCTAATGTATTTCTTCCCCCTTTTTTTTTCTTTTGTTTTGATCACCTTGCAACTTTAGAAATGATAATGAATGTAAAACAATGTAATGATTATAAAAGAGTCTAGTTCATGAAAAATAAAAATAAAAATGTAAAACAAGTTTTTCACAAATGTTAATTAAACAAATAGAAAAGATAATGATTATATAAATGGGTAAGTGAGGTGTCAAGCTGGGTAGATTAACCTAAAATCAATTTAGACACCATTTGATATTGAGGTTTTATAGTTTTTAAGCTAAAATTGCTGTAGAAAAAAAATTATATATAAAAAAAATTTTAAATAATAATTTTGATAAAATTAGTAAAAATATAATAAATTTTTCATCATATAAGTGTAAAATCAAATCAATTTTGTTTCTAAACTACAACAGTTGATATCTACCAAATATTATAATGTTGTACTTCAACTTTAATTCCAAATAAAATCTAAATCGAGTTTTTTTTCCAACCCCCGTCACCCTCCCCCAATTTATATAACTATTAAAACATTTAATTTTTTAAAGTTTAAGAAAGTTATGAAAGTATATGGTTTATTAGTGTAGCAGCCAAGAAAGTTATCGATCCATATGATCTAAGAGTGTAATAGCATTATACATTTAATGCATATGGCTTAATATATTTTTTTTAATTTAATAAAATCCAGAATCCTGCACTCGATGAATACTATAACAATCAAATATATCTTTTTAAAAAATTAAAACAAAATCAGATGAGCACCGAATTTAAATTCAATTATAAATGATCACCGAATTTAAATTCATTTATAAATGATCTGTATATATTACATATTACAGGTTGATGAAATGAACAAAACAATTTTCTGCAAAATGAATAACAAAATAAAAATCAGAAATAATTAATTATTTCTGTCAACAAAACCCTCTCATCATCGGTGTAATAAATTAAATGTCATCGTTATTGTTTCATCAAAGTCCAGGTTTGTAGGCAACTCCAGCATCCGATATCCACCGATCCCCTTGAAGAAATGCCCTCACTGTAAATTTACCAGCTTCTTTATAGCTAATCCCTCTCAATCCCTTCCACTTAACTCTCTTCTTCGTCGACGATCCCGCCCCATAGTTCTCAAACTCAGAGTAAAAAATGGTGTTTGGTGCTGAGTTTCCAACCCAAGGTAGCCACCCACTTGGGTGAATGAAGCTCCCCATCATCGATTGCATGAAAATGGTCGTCGAGTAATTTTTCCAAGGCCTCCCGAGATAAGTCTCGACGCCACTCAAGTCTCCGAATGGCGAAATGGTGCAGTTCTGTATCGCGATGCCCGTGTTTTCATTAGGGTCTTTTTTACCTTGAGCTGTGATGGTGTTTTTCTGGCCAGGCATTGGTCTCCTGGGCAGTATTTTGCAGTTCTGGAGGAGGGCGGCCGAGTTTCCGAATATGAAATCCACTGTGCCGTAGATATTACATTCGCTGTAGAATTGGCGATTCGAGTGTGCGTAGAGCGTGTCCTGATACGCATCGAACTGGCAACGGTGGAACACTGAGTGATCCGCGGTTGATATTAGGGCTACTGCTTGGTGCTTGCTTGGTCCCGCTGTGTTGCGGAATCCCATGTCCCGAGCAACAAAGCCTTGGCCGAATACAGCTGTGAGCAAGTAAAAGAATGGTCGGATGGTGACGAGGCCAGAGAAATTATTTTCATTTTAAAATCATATAAGATGAATTAAGAGTCCATGACATCGTCTCTGTACGGTTTTTGAGTTTCACCACTTACTCTCTTATCGTTAAAAACCTTTACAAAAATTTTATATACCAATTATATCTCTAAAAATCTTAAATATCATGTTTCATTCATTGTGTCAAATCTATAATAGAAAAAACATACGGTCTGAGAGATAAATATAACATTTTAATGAACAAATAAACAAGGATAAATACAATGAGAACTTACCAAATGTTGCAGTTGAGAATGTGGGAGTCCCGTCGATGAAGTTCCGGTGGCCGGAAACAATTGTTTCGTTCATACCATCACCAATCATCACGACATTCCACTTTGGCTTCTCAACCCTAACATTTTCTACATAAACTCCTTTCTTAACGTAGATGATGAACTTCTTTTTGCTTTTATCCGGCACAGCTTTTAGGGCATCGTTAATAGTCTTGTACTTAGCAAACCGATCTTTCCCCACAACTGCATTTGCATTCTTCTTCCAATACTCCGCCGGCCTCTGCAGCAGCTTCCGGTCCTCCGGCCGCAGCCACTCATGCGGCACTTCACCCAGTAACCGCCTCAGCTTAAGAGAGCTCTCCACTTTTGAAATCCCAGTCAAAATGGCAAGCGCATTGCTTGTCATTTCAGTAGAGTTCCTTAAATACTCCAAAACCCTAGCTCGGAACCCTGGTTTTACTTCTTCCAAGCCATCAAAGCAAGTCTCTTGATACGTTCCCGCTGAACTCAGCATCGTCTTCAGATCATTCACAGCATCCGACACAGACTTTCCCGACGACAATGAGCTGTCGAGGCTGTCCCACGCCATGGACAAAAGCTCACGACAGTTTCCCAAAGCATCACGAAACATTTTATTATTATTATCATCGGACGTTCCATTATGGTCCAAGAAAAATTTATCAGATGCTTTCGAAAGCTCGTTGGAGGCCACTTTGATGGCCAGCTTAAGCAACTCTTCAGGCTGCATTTGGCTTGAATTACTAGCCCCCTTACTGAGACCATCATAACAGGTGTCCTTGTACATCGTGACATCGCAAACAGCTTTAATGGCAGCAGAAATGACACGTCCACTGCCATTATTTTCGGAACCCGCGGCTTCAGCTCGATCAGAATCATTGTTGCGAGTGATTCCCACAACGGCGGCGACAACGACGGCAACAAGAACGATGGAAGAGAGGGCAACGATGGCGATCCTTCGTCTAGTTCTCCGGCGAGCTTCGAGCCTCGCATGCAGATCAGCCTCGTCGACCTTGCCGTATGATTTGAAGGAAGACATGTTTGGCATTTAATTAGCTTAATTATTTTGCAATTCTTATTCTTGATTTGTTATGAATTTGTTTTATTTATATATAGAACACAAGATTACTGTAACGTGGTGTTACGTGCGAGTCACTAAGCTTTTGAAATAGCAAGCAATTAGAGAGTTTTCAAAGCTTAACAAACTCATGAAGTGCTTCTCATGTTTGTACAGTAGAACCTTTGTAGAATGTGTATAAAATGAAATGATTGATAATAAATATATTATTAGTGGTTCATTTCTTTTGAGAATAATTATTCTTTATCTCATTTGACTCATGAAAATGTTATTATAATTAAAAAAAAGAAGTATAAATTGCATACAATTGTATCTAATTAATCCAATATTTGGCTTTCTTAATAATTGCGTACCATATAGATGTGTTAGAATAAGAATGGGGTTGATTTAATATATGTGTTAACATATTGAGAGTAATTTCTCCTAAATAGTTTTCAAGTAATTTTATTTAGACAACTATCTATATTTAAACTTTAGGGAAAATATAATTAAAAAATTAGTTTAAACTATGCTCACTCCTCTGACTTTTATAAAAAAATAATTAAATATATCTCAATATCTCTTTTGCATATACTTTTCTTTTTGAAATAATTACAAATTACGAGCTAATTTTTATTTGATGAATGGGAACTTTTAGATCCAAAAATTATTATTGTATATCTATTTATTCATCTATTGTTTGAAAATATCCTAAGTCTAGTGAAGTGGTTTTTAAGTAATTTAGTCACTCAAGTTCAAAACTTGAAGAGGTAGCGAGTAAAAAATTGATTTAGAGCTTTACCCATTCTTCAACCTTTTAAACTTTAAAAAATAACTCTATTGTTTGAAAATGTGCATCCCTTATGTATACCTTGGTTTTAGTATTTCATTGTATTAATTAGGATCCTCTTCTTTTTTCTTTTTTTTTTCCTCTTTATCTCTCCTTGCCTTCATAATTAGTGAAAAAATTAACTTCATTGTAAATAAAGTGAAATATAAATACAAAATTCAATTTTAGCCATTGATTAAATAATGAGAAGCAAGAAAAGATATATAAAACAAAAAAAGAAGACGAGAATTTTTGTCCTATTTATATCAAGGAGTACAATGCTAACACTAATAATTAAATATCTGAATATTACATTAGAGAGAACACAAAGTTAAAGTTAAAGAGGTGCTAAAAAAATAACAAATAAATAGATATGACCAACTCAACTAAAGATTTTTTTTTTTTAAATAGAACTAAATTGCTTTATAAATTTCTGTTTGTAAAACAAATTAAAATCATTTATAATTTAGAATACTTTGCAAAATCGAAGCAGATATAAATAAGTCACGCTCTGAAATATCAATAAAAAATAAACAAAAGCGTAAAATTTGTTCCATCACCAACCTTTTAAATTATGAATACTTATATGATATATGATGATGCATTGTATTTGTATAAGATTATTGTATCTTTGTCAGCTTTGTTTAAGACTTCACCCCCTGTTTATTCCAACAGAAAATATTTTAATTTAAACGATCGACATGCAATGATGCAAATGTCAACTGCCTAGTCTCTAATTTCTCTGTGTCAAATTAAAATTATTTAGAGCAGTAGCCGGTGTATAAATATACATATATAATCTCTATTATTGAGTTAACAACCCCACGGGCAAAAGAAGAGTGTCCACAAGCAATATTCTCATTTAGATTATTTTACTTAGCTAATTCGAGATTTCGGATCTTAATATATTCCAACACGGCAACACGGTTCACAATCGATGCCCATAAACTAACATCATACGTGTCCAGTTTAGGTATGCGAATATTTCCCAACTATTCTGATCCAATTACAGTTATTGCTTCTGTGAACACAGTGGTTAAACAATCCCAATGAATTATAAACCTTCATGACTATCGTTATATATAGATAGGGCGACATGGAGAGGGCTGCTACTGAAAAAAGACGAGATCAATTCCATACTCTTGAAGTAATACCACACATAAACTATCATAATTATATTTAGGCCGTGTTTGTGGATTGATGTGTTATAATTTCTAAGTTACAGTTGTTGTAAAAAAAAAAAATGTAACTATAGAATAAAAGTTAATAGCATGTAGTTATATAATTTTTAAATAGTAATTTTAAAAATTTATTGAATATATAATAAATTTTTTATAGCAAAAGTATAATATTAAATCAGCTTAATTTCTAAACTACCACAACTAATGTTGTTATATTTTTAATGGTGCGTTTACTTACCGGATTGAGGAATCAGAATCCAGAATCAGAATGATTGACGCGTTTACTTCGCAAAAATGAAGTGGGAATCGGAATCAGAATGGTAGGGCCCACAACTATTTGGGAATGGGGAATGGGAGATTTATTCCCATGGGAGAGGTGGGAATTAATCTCCCATTCTTAGGAATTCCCATTTTGCCCTCCTCCAAAACTAAAAATACCCATTTTATTCTAAGTTATAATTAATTAATATATTATTATAATTAATTAATTATTATGATTAATTAATATATTAATATATTATTATTATAGTTTATTAATTAATATGCTATTATAGTAATTATTAATATTATTACTATACTTAATTCATATACTATTATTAATTAATTAATATAATTATTACTTTTAATTAATATATTAACATATAATTATAATTTTTGAATAAATAATCACAATAATTAATTTATTGTTATTGTTATTACAATTAATTAATTAACTATTATAATAATTGTTAATATAATTATTATAATTAATTCATATATAATTATTAATTAATTCATATAATTATTACTATTAATTAATATATTAACATATTAAACAATAATTATTAATAATTATAGTTTTTGAATAAACAATCACAATAATTAATTTATTGTTATTGTTATTATAATTAATTAATTAATGTACTGTTATAATAATTATTAATATAATTATTATAATTAATTCATATATTACAATTAATTAATTAATATATTTATTACTACTAATTAATATATTATTAACAATAATTATTAATAATTATAATTTTTGAATAAATATCACAATAATTAATATATTATTATACTAATTATTAATATAATTATTATAATTAATTTATTATTATTATTATTAATTAATATAATAATTATTATTAAATAATATAATAATATATTATTAACAATAATATATTAATAATTATAGTTCTCGTGTAAATAATCACAATAATTAATATATTATTGTTTTAATTAATTGATTAATATATTATTATAATAATTATTATAATTAATTCATATATTATTATCAATTAGTTAAATAATATAATTATTGCTACTGATTAATATATTAATATATTTTTAACAATAATTATTAATAATTATAATTTTTGAATGAATAATCACAATAATTAATATATTATTATAATTAATTAATTAACAATATTATTATTAGTTAATTTTTTTATAATAATTGTTAATATAATTATAATAATTAATTAATAAAATTTTACAATTAATTAATATATTAGTTAATAATAATAATTATGACAATAATCCATTAAGTACTTTTTAGTAATTTGTTACAATCTAACTCATTCCGATTTCGATTCAAGACAAAGTAAACACATTAATGACAATTCATCTCATTCTGATTTCGATTCCTACAGTTCAAGTAAACAACTTAATTTGATTACCATTTTATATTCTCATTCCAGCTCATTCTCATTCCTGTTCATTCTGATTCCAACTCATTCCGATTCTAGTTTAGTAAACACAACATAAATTTAGTTATAATTACCAACCTCATCAATTCCAAACAGTATGAGATTTAGAATCCTAACATATTTCGAGCTTTTGATTAGCTTTGGATTTTTTTTTTTTTGGGAAGACATTGACTGCAAACACAGCGCATGCATGATTGGCATCCAATTCTCTTCGCAGTTTGCTTCGTTGGATTGGATAGATTTTCAGACAATTAATGGCCAACGGCAACAGTATCCTTTCACCAGCAAATTTGACTTTTGCTTTGAGTTATCCATATTTTTTCATTTATTAAATCTTAATAAAAATCTTATAATTGATTCTATAGTTAATAAATATTTAATTGTGAGTACAAATGTCGTATTCAGGTTTTAAAGTTTTCGAAAGGCCAAAAGGCCAAATTTGAAATTCTATCCAGGCAAAGCTTGTTATAATTAATTAGCACAAGAACCGATTGGGTGGAAATTTTAGTAATCATAAAATTGAAATTTGATTATGAAAAATAATTTAAATGTTAAACAAATAGGTAATGATTTGAACAATTGACGTCGAAATCTTGCTTCACAAATATTAATGTACCCCGTTTCACTTGAACAGAATAAATTAAAGAAAAAAGAGAGGATGAGTTTGAGATGGAATACTTAACTCTTGGGCTACTACTTGTCTAGCGCTAGTCAAAATTCAAATAAAGCAAAGGCTTTTTGAAATGAATTAGCTAAACCTCTCTTTCTTTCTTTATTTCTTTCTTTCTTTTTTATTTTAAAGTCCAGCTTTAATTTAACTGTCAACGCTGTTTGGAAACGTGACAGCATTTTTGTATTTTGCAATTTCATGTCCTATAGAGAAAAATAATCAGAAAATCAATCTATTAATATAGATGATTGAAAATAGTAATAATCAAGACGAGACCATTTAATACAAATGTATTAAACTCCATCAGAATTTCACAATTTCGCGTATTAAAAACTTGATCAATTAATTTTTAAACAGTATTTAGCTGACCATCTAAATTTAAACTCTAATGAATATAAAAAACTTAAAGTTCGAAAGACTAGAACATCAATTTAAACTTTAATCATGCACTCATAGCTTTTGAAAATAAATAAATAAATAAAATCACATTCATCTCACCAAAAAGCATGGCCCTCGTATTAATTGTTGCATGTTGATTGTTGAACCTCAGCAAACGATTTGGATAGCCATTCAATACATAATTATCTTCTCATCCTTAAAAAAAAAAATTATATATATATATATATATATATATATAGAGTACTTTTTAAAAGGGAGAGATAAAATTCCTCATAAATAGTATAATTCACTATTTTAATTGGCAAATTTTGGTGAATTAATTTTAGGGTGCAAATAGTACAAAATGGATAATTTGGTCTTTCAATAACGCTCGCAATTGATCAAAGAACCTGTGTGATAAATTTACAAATATTAAGGGATTATTTTATATTTTTGCAAACGTCTGTCCCATACGCATTTTGGTTTTAAAAAAAACAGGGACTTCAACGTAAATTAGTCTTCCGGTGTATATCCAGTTCCGCTCGTGTATCATGTCCCTTTTGAAAATGACAAAGTCACGGAATACACCACAATCACGACAACGTGGGGCCCAACCATTTTTGGACGTGTCAATTTGTGAGTGAATGGTAACAGTGACAGCACCTGCACAAGTGGTAATAATCTTCAAATGCGGCAGCTGTATTAAATTGCTCGTGAATATAATATTTTTGTTCTGTTAATTGATTTTCTTTTTCTTTATTTTTTAAAGATAACATTTAAAATACTCGACGGACGGTTAATATTATCCCTCATTCTTAATTCATCCTTGAAAGTGTTCAAGTAATAAATCTAAGAATTCCTTTCGTATGCATACCATAATAAGACTAGGTAACGAATCACATTTAGAGAAAATAACCTTAATTTAAGGATAATTTCCAAAAAAAACCCTAATTTAACGAATATAATAGGACAAATGAGAAAGAGATTTAGAATTGCATTATCTTAGAAGGGTCTACGCAAAATTTTGAAAAACGCTAACGTTTACTAGTTTATTTTTTTAAAAAAAAACAATAGAATACATTATAAAGAATTAAGTAGTAGTAAGTTGAATATCCGGGAGTCAAAAAATCATTAATTTGAAATAAAAGTCATGACTTTATTATGTAGTATGATAACTTGAACAATAAGCGTGTTTCCTTTTGATAAGAAGGAGATTGAATTACGCAATGACTGCTGTGCGGGAATTTCACATGTTATGTTCGGTCCTGCGACAGTAAATACCATTTGATTGAATGATACCAATTTATTCTTTATTTTATATATTGAGAGAAGTAACACCTTTATTGGTGACAATTTATTCGCAAAATAAGATTGTTATTCTCTACAAACATTGTTAAATTAATAATGTAACTCAATAAATGATTTATGCTTTTCTTGGATAAGAAATTAGAAAATTGAACATGTCGTTTTGTCACCTAAAGAAATTCACTGGACATGTAAAAACTCCATTAGAAATTCCTTTCCCACCTGACGGTCAAACAGTTGAAGCACATAATTCTCTTCTCAATTTATCATGCCCCACCACCGGATTCTTTGGTTCATTGATCTCAAGTTGATGTGATTAAAGAACCACGATTAATCAAACATTAGCAACGCAAAGCAAAACCCATAGTCAAATTAATTCCTAATGCGACCGTATAAACCACCCGAAGAAATAAACATAGGTTAATTAATGCTCATATAGACGACCTTTGTTTGTAAATAACATGTTATCGACTAATGATTATCATTTATTTAGTAGTAGTTGATTTTTTATGCCATCATTATTGAAATAATTTCACAATAATATTAAATGGTTGAATGACGATGACACGATATTTGAAATATAAATTTTATATCCAAACTTTATAAAGATGCCATTACTTTTATTAAAAAAGAAACACAAATGCAGCCAATGGATAAATCTTGATCAATATTACAAAATTGGATCATGCATGAATAATAACGATAAAACATGAGAATATATGCTTGTAATTTTCTTTGAAGTTTACTTTGGGCAAATTTAAGACCAAAAAGAATCTCATATTTTCACATATGGAAATGAGTGCGTAATGTGATTGCATTGAATTGAAGGTCCATCTCTTATTGTCTAAATGTCACTAACTAGGTGGGGGCTTACGTTTTGATCAAGCCAAGTACTTTGACCTGCTAAATGTCATACGTTATTCTTTGAACTTGATTCATTTCGAAGAAGTTTGACAAGAAGATAAGATCTCCCCAAAAGTTTGAAAGTCAAAAGGATTTGCAGCAACATGAAGGAACAGTAACCACCACGCTATCAAGGATAACACCGTGACAAGAAACCAAAATAATAATAATAATAATAATAATTATTATTATTATTATTTGAGTAGAGTTGATTATATTATTTTCTTTTTTAAAAAAAAGGTTGTGGGTGTGCCAAATTCAAATAATTTTTATTTTTCTTTTACCTTTCTTAAGACTCGAACCCAGGTGGTTAGCTGCTACAAGCTTCATGCTGTTACCAATCCGACCACACCTTTTGGGTAGAGTTGATTATATTAGAGTAAGTCACATTCTCACGTAACACCGTTTGATTAATCTATGATTTTAAAACTATTTATGTTTCAAATTTATCTTGCAGTGAAAATTTGTTTAGTTTCATAGGAATATACTTAAATAAAATCTTTGGACATAACCTTTAGTACAAATGCCCAAATGGGTTTATTTATCTGTAATTATAAAAGTATCTCTAATTTTTCAATTTATGTTCACATATATATTATGAATTGAAAACATACATAAATATCCATCCCTTTGAGTACTAAATCATCTTACTACGCTGAGATGTATGCTAACTATTATGGCCTCGGAGATTATTGCAGATAAAGATTGGATTTACATAAGGCTAGAGTGTGATTCAACGGCTATTATTGCTTGTTACCATCCGCTACATATTATCCACCTCAGGAGCTGTATGCAAAATTGTTTAAGTTGCTATGCTCTATCACTTTCAAATGCTCTCATTTTTTCAGAGAGAAAAAACTTTATTGGGGACTTTCTAGTAAATATTGCTATTTGTAAGATTTTGCATGAGAATTTCTTGGACCTGCTTAAATACCCATTTTTCTTAATTGGTGTTACAAATTCCATGCCATCTAATTTCATTTTTCTTTATAGAGCTTCTACATTTTTACATAAAAATAATAATAAATAAATTTTTAAAACTATCATCCACTATTAAATAATGTAAGTCTGGAAATACTGTAAACAATTTAAAATTATCAACGGCATACCGATTGTTTTCAAAATGTATCAACTTTTTTCTTTAGGGTTTTATAAATTAATCACTATTCTCGTGACATTATCGAAAATTGACGTTGTTAATAACGGAGTGAAAAATTGACGAACTTTTTAGATTTTAGGTGGACTGCTGACGATTTAAAAAAATAAATCGAGATATTTTTGAAATATTATTAAACATTGGCGGCAAAATTGATAATTTCCCAAAATGATTTCTGCCATGTAAGTGACGGCAGCTTAATTAATGTCACGGGCGCACAGACTTTAATGTGATTATCCGAAAAGGGTTCCCCGAAAAAGAATCCAACGGAGCAGCCCTCTAATATATCACACACATCAGAGTTCAGAAAGTTAACATACATACAGTCCACAGTCCAGCCATTTTGTGCAAATATGGGAAATAAGAGTGGAGCCAACCATTTTGTGGCAATATGGGTAACAAGAGTGGGGCTAACACCTTGGACTTCAAATTACTCATACTGAAACTCAGCAAAAGTTATATATAATAATGATAGATTCATAAATTCTTATATAAATTTATCTTATATAAATTAATATGATATAATAAAATTAGTTGAATTAAATATCTTTAAACGCATATGATTTATTTTTGTTATTTTATATTTTTATTCAACTAATGAATTAATACCACATCAGCTTATATAAGATAAACTTATATAAAAGTTTGTGGCTCTATCATTACTCGGGACTGGAAACTAAGATTGTTCACAAACTTGGAAAATACAAACACATAATGAAGGGTAAAATGCTGTTTTTGAGTTCACTCAGAAAATAAATAAATAAATAAAGTAAAGAGCAAATTTGAAGATTTTGAAATTGCCCATTATTAATCTCTTTTTATATCCACTTATCGATTGTATTTGTGTCTCACCACTTTTATATTTTACAAATTAAAACTCTTAATTTTCTTCTTTTTTTTATAGATTTTTTTGTCTTTCTTAGTAAATTGTATTCTCTGTTCAAACTTTCTATATATGCATTTTCTTTTATGTTTATTGGTTTTTATGGTTAGTACACATTAATTTTTTAATATTCATTAACTTTTATGATTGATAAAAATTTACTAATAAATTTTGCTTATCTTAATTTATGACAGCATATAACAAAATAAATTATTTGCTGCTGAAAAAATTATATGAAAGAATTGACGGGAATTGAGAAATTAAGAAAGAAAAAAAAAGAGCTAATAAAATAATTTTGTAAAAATAATTTTGATTATAAATTTTTAATTAAAAAAGTGCGCAGAAAATATTGACGGAGCCCCACGAAAGGTCAATTGACCTCCTTCCACGAAGCTAGGCTTCGATTCAGGTGCTGCTTGCACCTTCGCACGTTCGTGCACCGTCCCAAACTTGGCTGACCCTATTAAACTTTTACAGGAAATTTCTACGGTGTTATCCATGCACTCTACTTAAAGTACAGCATACAACTTTTTTACCAATTATGGCAAAATTTTAAACACAGACCCCACCCGCCCGCCCGCTTATTTAACAAATCAGTATGATCTGATATGTTGATATGATTAATAAATGAGTTAATTTTATATTATTATAACTGTGACATGATTCTCCTATTAATAGGCCAACACAATAATACGTCCACACAATAATGTAATAATATGTTTATTAAGAACATAAACGGTAAAAAAATTGTAACATAAAAGATTATTAGATACATTATAAAAAATATTATAAATAAATAAATTTATTAAGTAATTTAATATAAAAACAACGCGATTATTAAATAAATTGATACTGATTGTACACAATTAATTTATATTAATTAGAAAAAAAGAATTGCGTTATAATTCTTATTGTTAAGGATAAGATTCAGTTCAAATCAAATTGAACTGGACTGTATTAAATCTAAAATTTATTTTAATTTGGTTTGATAAATCCTAAAAGTTGATTGGATTGAGAATTGAAAACCAATTAACTTCGGCTTTGATTACTAAACATCAAAATTGATCGAGTTATATTTATATATAAAACAAGACATCTAAATCTAAAAAAAAAATTGATTTTCCTCAAATCTCAACCTTCTTTACTTCAATTACAATTCAAACTAAATTCTAACCTGAATCCGAATCCAAACCGAATTTGAGCCAAATCAAACTAACTCTTGAACTGATCTGAGTTGAATTGAAATCAAACGAGTTATAATCCAAATTGAAACTCGAAAAAAATCGAACCAAAACCCTAAATGCTCCGCCTTGTTATAGCCACCCGCCAGATCCCAGAACAACTACCCTAACATATTGCCACGCGTCACACGTCACCCGTCATTCTTATGTACGATAATTTACAAACGAGCGACAAATACCGAAGTGAGTCCCGCATAAAGTAAAGCGAAAACGCCAGCCCCACGGGTTAACCACGGTTAAAACTGAACCTAACCATAGTTAAATATATAAAGCCACCAAAAAAGCTTTTTAACTTCGCCTTCCCTCCCTCGCCCTCTCTCTCCTCCTTCCCTCTAAAAGCAGGACCAGATCAAATTCATCAAACCTTTTTCTCTCTCCTCCGTTTTCTCTCTCTAAAAGTAGGTTTCAATTAAAAAAAAGAAAAAGAAAAGGAAAAAGAAAAAGAAAAAGAAACAGAAGGCTTCTTGGATTACTCTCTCGAACAAACAGATAATTATCCGGTACAATTACTATTATCAGTATTATTATCGTCTTCATTTTCACTTCCATTTTTTTTTTTTTGCTGAGTTTTATGTTGTAAGCTCATGTAGTTTTGTTTCGTTTCTGTTTTTATCTTCTATAAGCTTGTTTTTATGCTAGTGTAAGCAGATCTGAGCTAGTTTATTGAAATTTAAAGCCTTTCCTGATAATTTATCAAAATTTTGAAAGTACATAATGGTCTTTTTTTTTTAATTTGTTGCATTTATTGTTTTATTACTTGCTCAATTTGTTTAGATTACTTTAATGGGCAGTTTCTATGTATGTTGATTTGGAGTTATTATTGGTTGCAGATTCTGTGTACCTGATTGATTATGCCAGAATTATTTATTTATTTATTTATTTTATTTGCAGGAGTTCACACTTGATCTACTTGTGCATCAATTTTTTTTAATATTGAATTGCAAGTTTGTGGATTTTGAGAATCTGAAAGAGGAAGGAAGAGAATTGAACTGGGTTTGATTTAAGTTTTGAATCGGAGTTGTTTTCTGTTGGCTTATAGTGAATGGGAATCTTTGAGGAAATGGGATTTTGTGGGAACTTTGAGTTCTTCTCGGCTCCCCATGGGGAAGGAGAGGCGGTTCTGGAACATGAACAGGAGACGGCGGCTGAAGAGGATTATAGTGATGAAGAAATGGATGTTGATGAGCTGGAAAGGAGGATGTGGAGAGATCGGATGCTCCTGAAGAAGCTTAAAGAACAGAGCAAGAGTAAGGAATGTGTTGACAGTGCTAAGCAGCGTCAATCCCAGGAGCAGGCACGGAGGAAGAAGATGTCTCGGGCACAAGATGGAATCCTGAAATATATGCTGAAAATGATGGAAGTTTGTAAGGCTCAGGGTTTTGTGTATGGAATCATTCCTGAGAAGGGAAAGCCTGTGAGTGGAGCGTCCGATAATCTTCGAGCTTGGTGGAAGGAAAAAGTCAGATTCGATCGAAATGGCCCTGCCGCTATTGCAAAGTATCAGGCTGATCATGCGATCCCTGGAAAGAATGAAGATTGTGGTTCTCTGGTGTCTACACCTCACTCCTTGCAAGAGCTTCAGGACACTACTCTTGGATCTCTTTTGTCAGCTCTTATGCAGCACTGTGATCCACCACAGAGGCGTTTTCCGCTAGAAAAAGGTGTTGCTCCACCATGGTGGCCAAACGGGAATGAGGAGTGGTGGCCTCAGTTGGGTCTGCCAAAGGATCTAGGTCCTCCCCCATACAAGAAGCCGCATGATCTGAAGAAGGCTTGGAAAGTGAGTGTTCTTACAGCAGTGATCAAGCACATGTTCCCTGATATTGCTAAGATTCGAAAGCTTGTTCGTCAATCTAAATGCCTGCAGGATAAGATGACTGCCAAGGAAAGTGCCACTTGGCTGGCGGTAATTAACCAGGAAGAAGCGTTGTCCAGGAAACTGTATCCTGATAGCTGCCCTCCTGCATCGGCTGGCGGGAGTGGCTCATTCATGATCAGTGATGCCAGTGATTATGATGTTGAAGGTGTAGAGGATGATCGAAATGTTGAAGTTGAGGAGATCAAACCTCGTGATGTTAATCTCTTTAATATGGGGGCTTTGGGAAGAGATAGGCTTATGATGACTCCACCTATGGTTCCTCAAATCAAGGGAGAACTTGTTGAAACCAACTCAGATTTCATTCAGAAGAGGAAGCAGCCTGCTGATGAGTCTCATTTGATGATGGATCAAAAGATATATACCTGTGAGTTTCCCCAGTGTCCCTACGGTGACTACCGCCTTGGATTTCTTGAGAGGAGTTCAAGAAACAATCATCAGTTAAATTGCCCTTATCGCAACAATTCTTCTCAAGCGTTCAGGATGCCAAACTTTCAAGTTAACAATGACCAAAATGCGGCTTTCTCTCGACCTTTTGCTCAACCAACTCAAGCTAAGCCGGCAACTCCACTGAAGAACCAGACTCAAACGCAATTCAATATTTCAGGACTTGAACTTCCCGATGATGGACAAAAGATGATCACCGATCTGATGTCCTTCTATGATACTAATCATCAGCAGAACAAGAGCTTGAATTCAGGGAATCTTAATGCTATTGGAGATCAGAATCAGCAGCAGGAGCAGCGGAAATTTCAACTTCAAATGGATGATAGCTTTTATAGCCAAGGAGCTGTGATGGGACGCAACATGCCAGGGCAATCTAACATGCCAATGAACAACTCTGTTTTCTCCTCGGCTGAAATTCGTTTGGATCACTGCAAAGCATTTGATTCCCCATATGATGCCAATCCCAGCGACAGTATCGCTGACTTCAGATTTAACTCTCCATTCAACATGGCATCAGTTGATTACCCCATGGATTCTATTCCGAAGCAAGATGTATCCCTGTGGTACCTTTGAAGAAGGAAATGGACCTGTCATATAAAGTGCTTACATTTTCTGTGGTGTCTAGCAGACTAGAAAAAAAAGCTGTACATCATTGGAAGAAGGTTACTGTTACGAGTTCTGCTCCAAAGGTGCGAGACTTCTTCCTTCTAAATTTGGTTTGTTTCAAGTCTAGGGTTATTTAGGTTTTGCTTTCATTGCAGTATTGAAGATGGGCAATAAGTAACTGGTAGGAACCACAACCCAATATTCACTGCTGCTGTTGAAGTTTAGGAACAGTTTCTTGTTGCTACAGTTGGTATTGGCACGTAGTTGTATACATATATATACATATACATTATGTACACATATTTTTAATGTATGCTTGTTTTCCGTCCACAACGGCTGTATTTTTTAAGCATTCACCTAGCCAGATGTGCTATTGGGTATTGTTTTTTTGGGCACGATTCTTATTCCTTTTGTTGTTCTTTATGTACGACGAATGGATCGAATGGTGTAAAATAGTTTTGTTTGCCATTTGGTGTGTGTAGCTCGGAAATGTTACAGTTTCTTTTTCTGTTTGTGGGCTACTGATTCCAAGTTGAAGGAACTTTGATTTTTCCCCACTTTAAATCTACTTTTGGCTAATGAAGACTGATTTTGAACAGTTGAAATTCAATGTATTTTTTGTTAGGTAATGACACATTCGCTTTTGGGAAACAACTTTTTTCAGCATGATTTTAAAGGGGTGTTGCTTTCCCTCTTTGACAAACACAACGCAACTCAAGTTAGGAAAATTGCTTAATCGGATAACTCATGATAGGCAAAATCTGACCGTCAAAACTCAAATGATACGATGACCACCAAAACAAGCTTGCTTTTATGCCAACACCAAAAGGGTAGTATCATTACTTGTCAGGCATAGACAAGTTCTGGTAGTAAATTGCTGCTATTGGACTATTCTAATAAAATAATTGATTATCCAACTTCTCATTTTTAGAAGATAGATATTATTTTTCTAGGTTACATGGTGTGTGTCGCAATGGATATACTTTCAAAGTTGGGGTATATAGTTTCTATATGAATTGGCATCTTGCCACCCACATCAGACAGAGCACAACTTTGTAAGTTTATAATTACCGTCTGGTTATGTTAGAATTGCTATAAGATAATGTATTATTTTATAATATATAATTAAAGTTATAATAAAATTTTTATTATTTATTATTTTACGTGTATAGTTGTAATTCGTGTTTTATTTAAGGGTAATTTTAAAGTAGTCATAACCTTATTATTATAATTTCAAATTACACATTTTGCAAAGAAATGAATATTAGAATTTTTCTTTTAGATTACCCTTATTTAAATAAAAAAAAAGAGGTTGAAGTATTAATTTGAACTTTCTTTATTTGAAATAAATAATAAAAATGAAGTGGGAGATCGGGTGAACTCTTAATCCAATCTGGAAGTTAGTGTTCTTTTTAGCTTGGGTTCAAGGAGGTGACGCGTACTCCGATATTACGACGCCGTGGGCCCATCGCGAGTATACGTGTCGATCCTTGAATGGGTAGTTAAAGGAACTGCACGTGGGTTATTGAGGATAATCTTCAAGTGCGGCGGCTGTGGACTTTCGAGACTGATTTTTTGAATAATTTGAATAATATTTATTTTCTTTTTCATTGCGACAAATGCGCTTTTTGTAATAATACGCTGAACTTCTCCTGGATTTACGTAACTGCCCTTCCTACAGTTGAATATTGTTATAATAAGAAACAATTATGAAAAGACGAATAATTTTCAAACAAAAAAAAGAAAAACAACTAATTAAAGGAATTATTGAATCCTAAATTGAGATTGTAAACATGTAATGGTAATAAAAGAGTCTAATGGTTTTCATAAATTAACTTTGTCTTGGCTAAGCAGTGATCAATTACTGTAGATTTTTCAATGAGAGAGAGGATCAAGGAGTTTAAGTGCATACATTCTTTTTTAATATATTTTTAGCCAAAAAAAAAAGGTTGGAAATGAGCATGAAAATTTAATAAAGATTTTTATGGAAATGTAAATAAAAAAAGTAAAATGCTTTTAATTTTGATGTTAAATTAGACATTACTTTGGGAAAAAAATTATGAAAATAAGTAGTTTTGATTGAGAAATGAAACCGAATAAGAATGGAGTACTTTAAAACAATAATCTTTTACATTTAATTTTAGAATAGGGTGAATATCAATATCAATATATCAAACAATAAAATTAATTTTTAATTTTTTTTTAAATGATTAAATCTCGGTGAGCCCTAAAGCTGATAATAGCTTTGGCTTTTACATCGCGTAAAGTTTCACTAGACAAGTCAAGATTTGCACCAAATTCTTATCCCCACGTGCGTCAAATATTTATCTTCCTAAAGTCCTTCAAACAAGCCAAAATTCTCCCATCAATTTTTACCAGGCCCCACAGCGATTTTCTGGGTTCAATTGATTTATTTTATTTACTTTGACCAGGCATCTTTTTAAAAAAAACTATTTATTCAAAATGATTAACAGGTTCAGCACTTATTCTTGCACTCGAAAAAAGAATCAGTCTTCTATCATGTTCGAGACTCACCATGTCTTGATAAGGACTTGTTGATCCAACATATGTTAAAATAATTCTACGACTTAGTGAGCAATTTACGTTAACCCCATGAAAGTCGTTGGTGCGATCATTTTTTTATTTCATAAATTTCAAAGATGAATCTTTTGAAATGAGTATTTGCATAATCGCACCTTTTCATTTTTCACCCCCTCCCAATTTATCTTTTTATTTTTTATTTTTTTACTTTAATTATCATGGTCACATTTTCACCTAGCCCCTATAGTTTATGTGTCCGCAGTATATCCACTATACTTCATATTTTTTTTTTTAAAAACATGTTAAAATTGGGATTTGTTATCTTACATAATAAAGTAACAAACACCAATAAATAACAAGCGTTGTATTTTAATTTATTCGGTTATGAAAATGTAAGGTAAAAATATTTAAAATTATGAAGAAATAAAAATACTTACCATATTTATAGGCTCCAAATCGTGCACTATAACAGACGGTGATCTGCGGTGTAGATCCAACCGTTGGATTCAATCAATAATTATTCTTTCTCTAAATTTAAAAGTTGGATAAAACTGTGGTACCGTATAATTATAGTATCACAGTTCTATTTATATTTATAATGTTTGTTGCCTTATTATGTAAGATAATGAGAGGCGTTAAAATTCGGTATATTAACTGATGCCAATATAAATATATAATGGCATCTGTTCAAGTAAACCTTTGTGAAATTTAAGGAGAAAAACAAAAGCGCTGGTCTGTTGCCACGTTACATAACCTGATTTGTTAATTTTAAGAAGGAAACGATTCAACGAACAAAAGAAACACGGAAGTGAGTCCCATAAAAGGTGTAGTAAAATTATTAAACTCTGCACAATCAGCGTAATCCAAATCCCCGCGTTTTAACCGCGGTTAAAAAAAAACTGACCGTGGTTAAATAAATGCAAAACAAAAGGTCACCACTCGGCAGCGGGGCACTCGCCAGTCGCGAAAAAGATTTTTCTGTGTCACTTCGCTTTCCTTTTTTGGCTTCTTCGTCTTCCTTCTGGCTCCGATACAAAAGCCGGAGGGAACAATTGCACATCCCATCAATTTCAACATCAAAACGGTTTTGATGGCTCGAACCAACAAGTAAAAAGAATCATCTCGTCTCAACTTATCCGGTACATTTAACTTTCATTTTCGACTTCTTTTTTTTTCCTTCTTTTTCCCCAAAACAGAAAAAAATTTGATTCATGTCAAATTAAAGTTATAGTTTTGGTCTCTTGTAAATGATCTTCAGCTCTTTTGAGCACGCGTGTTCTTATTCTTTTGGCTTTTGGATCATCACTGGAGCTCGTGTCGTTTTGGTTTGGCTTGGCTTGGCTTGGCATACTGGGTTCACTAAAATTTGCAGCAGGCTCTGTCTTTTCCTCTGCTTTTTTTTTTAATCTTTTCTAATTTGGGATTATTTAGTTTTAAATTTGTCTTAATTTCATTCAAGTAAAATTAACGAAAGCTTTCATTGTGATTGAAACCCTGAACTTCCGGACTTGTATGGATAATTTAGTTCCGTGTTTGTGTAGCTTGTGTTCAAGATAAGTGATTTTATTTTAATTATTCGTTATTATTATTATTATTATTATTATTGTTATGATGACGATGATGATGACGATGATTATTATTATTATTATTATTTTCTTTTGCTTATTTGGAAGGGAATCTGGCTGTAAGCTTCTGTTAAAAGCTATTACACTTTTTTTTTTTGGGGGAGGGGGGGACGGGGTGGGTGGGTTTGCCGTTTATGTATTTTAGTTCCAACTGTAGGCAGATCTGGGCTCTGGTAATGTGGGTAATTTTTTTTTAATAAATTTCGTTTTGTTAAAAACTCTTGACACATTAATTTGTTGTAATTTTGTTTTTTGTTACATTTATTATTTTATTACTTGCCTTGTTTATCTAATTAATGGGTTTTTGGGAATTTGTACTTGGGGTTATATGTCTTTGAATACAAGTTGATACAGATTCACTGTACCGGGTTTATCTAAGCTGGAACTGATTTGTTTTATTTATTTAATTTGCAGGACTTGACGGTTGATGTATATTTCTATATTCTAAATTGCAGAGTTCTCTGTTTTCAAGTTCTTTGTGGAGTACTTTTGTGCATTTGTTGGTAGAGAGGGAGAGAATCAAAGTGATATTGACCTGGTTCAATTAAGCTTGGAATCGAGGTTGATATTTGAGGCTATAGTGAATGGGAATCTTTGAAGAAATGGGATTCTGCAGAAATCTTGAGTTCTTCTCAGCTCTCCCAGGGGAAGGAGAAGCAGTTATGGGGCATGAGATGGAGACAGCAGTGGAAGAGGATTGTAGTGATGAAGAAGTGGATGTTGATGAGCTTGAGAGGAGGATGTGGCGAGATCGGCTGCTCCTGAAGCGCCTTAAAGAGCAAAACAAGAGTAAGGAAGGAGTTGATAGCGCTAAGCATCGTCAATCTCAGGAGCAAGCCCGAAGGAAGAAGATGTCTCGGGCACAAGATGGCATCCTTAAATACATGCTCAAAATGATGGAAGTTTGTAAGGCTCAGGGTTTTGTTTATGGAATTATCCCTGAGAAGGGGAAGCCAGTGACTGGAGCATCTGATAATCTTCGAGCTTGGTGGAAGGAAAAAGTCAGATTTGACCGTAATGGCCCTGCGGCAATTGCTAAGTATCAGGCGGATCATGCTATTCCTGGAAAGAATGAAGATTTTGGTACTGTGGTGTCTACGCCTCACACCTTACAAGAGCTACAAGATACTACTCTTGGATCTCTTTTGTCGGCTCTGATGCAGCATTGCAATCCACCGCAGAGGCGTTTTCCGTTGGAAAAAGGTGTTGCTCCACCGTGGTGGCCAACTGGGACTGAGGAGTGGTGGCCTGAGTTGGGTCTGCCCAAGGATCAGGGTCCTCCCCCTTATAAGAAGCCTCATGATCTGAAGAAGGTTTGGAAAGTGGGGGTTCTCACAGCGGTGATCAAGCACATGTCCCCTGATATTGTTAAGATCCGAAAGCTTGTTCGCCAATCTAAATGCTTGCAGGATAAGATGACTGCTAAGGAAAGTGCCACTTGGCTGGCAATAATTAATCAGGAAGAAGCTTTGTCTAGGAAACTGTATCCTGATAGCTGCCTTCCGGCGTCTACTGGAGGAAGTGGTTCTTTCATCATTAGTGATATCAGTGATTATGATGTTGAAGGAGTAGACAATGAAAGGAATGTTGAAGTAGAGGAGATTAAACCACTTGAAGCCAATCTTTTCAACATGGGTGCTATGGGATCAAGAGATCGGCTTATGATGCCTCCATCCTTGGTTCCTCGAATCAAGGGAGAGGTTTTCGAGACCCACTCAGAATCCATTCAGAAGAGGAGGCAGTTGGCTGATGAGCCACATATGACGATGGATCAAAAGATTTATACCTGTGAGTTTCCCCAGTGCCCCTACAATGACTACCACCATGGCTTTCTGGACAGGACTTCGAGAAACAATCACCAGCTGAATTGCGCATACCGCAATAACAGTTCTCAAGGGTGTGTAATGCCAAACTTTCAAATTAACAATGACCAACCTGCAGTGTTCTCTCTACCATTTGCTCAGTCTACTCACCCGAAGCCAATAACTCCAGTGAAGAACCAGACTCAACCTCAGTATAATGTATCTGGACTTGGACTTCCTGATGATGGACAAAAGATGATTTCTGATTTGATGTCCTTCTATGATACTAATCTTCAGCCTAATAAGAGCATGAGTCAGGGGTGTCTGAACGTTACGGAAGATCGAAATCAGCAGCCAGAGCAGCAGAAATTTCAACTTCAGCTGGATGATAGCTTCTATAACCAAGGTGTAGGTGTTATGAAGGGGGGCAACATGCCCATGAACAACCCTGTTTTCTCCTCAACTGAAGTTCATTTTGATCAATGCAAAGCATTTGATTCCCCATTTGATAACAATCATGGCGATAATATTGCTGAGTTCAGATTTAATTCTCCATTCAATGTGGCATCAGTTGATTATCCCATGGATCCTATCCCAAAGCAAGATGTTTCCATGTGGTACCTTTGAAGAATGAAAGCTGATCTTCATGCTTCTGTTTGCCGTAGACTCTAATAGAAGTTGAAAAAGGCTGTATATTATGGGAGAAAGGTGTGAGCCTTCTTCCTTTTAAATTTGGTTACTTAATGTGTCAGTATTTAGATGTTTAAAAGCCCCGGTAAGCTTGGGTTTCTTTGAAGTCTAGGGTTATCTATTTTGTCTTTGCAGCAGTGTTGAATAAGGGGCAATAAAATATTGGTAAGGAAACCCCCAACCCAAATGTCCAAAACTGCTTTTGATGTTTAGGGACTAAGTCTGGTTGCTATGGTTGATATTGGCATGTAGTTGTACACATACATATATAATCTATGTACACATACTTTTATGTATGTTACTATCTTGTGTTTCTTTTTGTTGTTATTTGACCATGGTACTGGATTGGATTAGCATGACCGCCAATTGGCACTGTTAATTTATGATGAATGGATGGGAAGTTGTGAAAAGTTCTGCCTGCTGTTTTGTATGGTTTACTTGGAACTATACAGAAAATTCCCAATTTTAAAGAATGAGCTTAAGAGGCATTTTACGAAGGTACACGATATCGAGAATGAAGCATATCATAATTTTCTATTTCACATGCTTTTGACCTGCTCTTCTTGCAGTTCCAAAGTCGAAATTAGAGAGCGAGTCATTTTGAGCCAGTGATGAGAGGATAACAGGTAGTCTTTTCCAGAATTGGAGCAGTGATGAAAGGATAATGTGTACACAGTAGGAAAGCTTGGAGACCTTACTAAATGGGTTATGCCGATATTTTTTTTCCTGAAAATGGAAATATGTGGAGTCAAATTACCCTTACTTTTTGTTGGGAAAACTTAGCATCAGATTACTGTGGGATTTTGGCAAATTCTAAGGTCCAACTGCTTTTGCAGTCAAAGTTAGGCGTAGACACGCTCAAGCAAGTTGCCGTTGGAGTAATCTAATAATAAATCTTTTATTTCATTATTAGATTTTTTTTTTTCAAATGGGGTTAAAATTTTGATATCAAATTATTTTCAGAGTCCGTGTCATTGTTGGCAGAAAAAAGTATATACAGCCAAATTATTCATAACCGAATTTGATGTGTTGTTGAGCTTAATATTTGGGTAAGATCATTAGCATACTGTCGTGAATGATATGTTTGTAGATTGAGATTGTCTTTTTGCTTTAGCTTTAGCTTTGGTGATCAAGAAACACATTGAAGAATCAGAGAGCCTAAACATTGTGAATAAGGAACTTAAGTACAAATCAACATAGAAAGGGTGTATCGCCTAGATGTCAGAGATACAAGTGGCTATTCCTGACTACAAGTCTACAACTAACTGAAATATGGACAATTCAATAGCACTAGCCAAACCTTATTTGAACGAAATCCAATTCTGTCAAATAGAAACGGTACACAAATGGTCATATTTATAGAAACACACCTTTGCCTGCCCTTTCACATGCTGCAACCTTTGCAGAAGACGATGGCTCTGAATTCGATCAGCCTGCCCAAAGATGATACATTCTTCAACAGACATATACCAATAGCAATATAACTTTGAAGCTATATTTATATTTTTTACCAAGGGCGATTACAAAAACAAACACAGGCAGAACTGCTCAGCATTCAGCAATTCAACAAAGATAATAAAACGGCACATAATTTGCTCAAATGAACAAGTCCTACAGGCTTGCTTATTGTTTGATATGTATGGTGTTAGGGGAAAAAAAGGTCCATTAGAAAGCATACCGTATGTCAACGCCTCCACAATGGTGTAAAGCCAAAGAAATATAGTAAAATATTAAGACAGAAATCTTATACCAAAATTGAGATACCAATTCTATTTTGTCAAACTGAATTTTTGGTAAATTCAGATGCCTTAAAAGAATAACTGCAACATCCAAAACGTTCAAATATAGAAAAATTTGGGAACAAATAAATATACAGAAGCCTGTAGCACTCGAGTCATTACAGAATAGAAGGAAGGTAAGTTGTAAATGAATTCCATTGATGACACATTACAAAATCCATAGAAGCATGCGTCTGATATTTTTTTTTTTTCCCAGTTAATTAAAATGTCCGAAAAGTGTGATTATGCAATAGAACAAAAACAGAAGCAAATAGTAACTCAGGACTAAGGAATTGGCTTACTCAATATAAAATCATACAGATTGATATTTAGAGGAAAAAGTAGTAAAGGGATTCTACTTCGGAAAGTTCTATCTTTTCTTTATTTTATAGAACTTCACCATATTTCCAGTAGATTACTTCAACTGACCTAACAAAAATGCCACTCGAGTGTCACAAAACTACAGCAGGATTTTTCTTGTTTTGGCCTCAACTGTTTTATGTCGAGACACGGGAGTAATAAACTTTAATTCGGTCACATGTGACCTTAACAGAATTTCACTCCTTGGGACGGAAATACAGAACTACAGAACAAAGTTTCAATAACCATAAATAAAGATGGAGAATATGTAAACTACAAAATGAGGAGTATCCTTACAGCTTTCAGAGTTTGCTCAAGGATGTAGGCCATAGTCTCAACTTGGAAGCCAGTGTATCTCTTGACTGATGTTTCACCTCTGTTTCTTCGGAAGTTGTATTTGTTTCTTGGAGCTGAGTGCGCAAAGAATATAAGTCATTCCTAAAAGATATGGGGCATTCAATATCACAAGCACCAAACTCTAGAGTAAGTCATGCAACAACTTAGATGTAGCACTTTTTTGGATTCTTCATTCTGACCTAACTGTTGAGACAGATGACAACAATACATAGTTGCTTGCGTATCCTTTATCTCTGGCTCTTTGAATTGATACAAAGACACCTACCAATGCCAGCAAAGAAGCTCAATAACTGCACAGGAGTAATAAAAGGTTCAGTGTTTCTTTGGCGACCCATGGCAAATGGTTATGAGGAAAGTATTGTGATCTAATAGACATGTGGCACTAAAATATTTCAGTTACCAAGCAGCCAATCCCACAGAATTGATGATAAATCCAGTGAGACAAACTGCGGATTCAGAACAGATGATAACTCCAGTTAGACAAATTACAGATTCATAGGGCACCAGATGCTGCTTCGGGTAACATGTAAGATAAAAATAATTTATGCTGTGGTGAGAAATATGGTCTTTAGTTCATATTGTTTGTTGACACTATTGCATCAACATTTCACTTTCACATTGCTTTTAATAGTGTAAATAAGAGACCATCTAGTGAAAGTTTTATTATAGTATTTCATGAGACTATCCATGCATAATCTACTGGCTATTTCGATCTCTGAAAAATAAACAGCTTAAACAACCAAAACTTTTATCTTTTTAATGCTAGAGAGGGAGTATCCAGAAGTTATATAAGTCAAACCTGGCTTCATTGGCTATGGATACGGATGCTATTCTGGTCTCCCTGATGATCCATACGTCCAGATTTACACACGCCCTGAGAAATTAACCTGAACTGGCAATAGGCAGAACGCAGCTGTTGATAAATCTCTTCCATTCTCCCACCCTGCTCATCTTGTCGATCCATCTCTGTAAGAACCTGTCAAAACTAATTCATCATACATGGGAAACACACAAGCAAATGCATACAAATAGAGAGGGAGAAATTTCCAAAGCACCTGGGCAGAGATCTTAGTAAATGTAGGAAAAAATCGCTGCCTACAATACTCGTTAAATAAAAGAGTGCCAAAAATAAGTGGAATAGTGAAACCAAATGCGACTGTTGACCGTTTAATCCCAAAAACTCCGACAGCAATAATTTGTGTCAAGACCAGCGAGACAATTGTAGAATTGTGAACAATGGGCCAGAATTTTCCCCCGCTTTCATAATCCGTTGTATACACATTGATTATCTGAAAAAGTAATTTGATGATCAGCAATTTTTGAAGCACGTGCATGCACAGATACTCACAGAGCAAATGAATACGTAACCCATCAACGGTTCTAAGCAGATCACTTTACTGCTTGTTCAGACAATAAGTAAATGGGTCTTGCAGTTGGAGATGAGTGGGCAACAACAAACTTGAATGCAACAAGCACTGGGGACAGTTTCCTTTCCCCACTATTAATTCTCATGAATGCTCAGCATATTACTCATTTTTGTCTCATTAGTAACAATAAATTCCATCCTTGTCTGCTTGTTAATATTCTTCTTAATTTATGGATCAAAACATATCAGATCACCAACCAGTTTAAAAAGGCAATAAGAATAATCAATCCTTGAATACCCAACAACAAAGCAAATGGCATGTGTGTAATGAGTCAGATAACAATTAGGTCTAGAAAACACATTGCTTTTCTTCTCTTATTTTATACCGTATATTTTTCTTCACTCTTACGCCTTTTCATTAGTTTGATTTGATTTCTCTGTCTAGATAATTTTGGTTTGATTTTCCAATTTAGGCGACAAGGTATTGCTTACAAATAAAGTCATATGTAACATGATCACAAAAGCCAACAAATATAGTCCTAACAATTACTGTCACTGTTGTTTGAATTCAGCAAACTTGTGCACAAGATGCTAAACAGATGAAAGAACATTATAGTTCACGTATAGTAGCTATTGAAAACACATCAATGTAATGAAGTAGAAAGTACCAAAACTACCAATAGATGTACTCATAGTGGCCTAGACTCAGCAAACAGCAAAAAGGAGCATGATTCAAAATAAAATTTCAGTAACCTTGCGGTTAAGTGCATAAACACTCCAAATCATGGAAAATGAAAGGGAATAAATCTCTATTAGAGACAACTAAACTAATAGATTCTCTTTCACAAAATTCGAAGAAAAGAATTTGTTAGACCAATAAAACTTATGTTAGGCGCAAATATAAAGGGGCACGGGTAGTTTAGTAATTTTAGGTGCAGGAGCAGTTTAGTAATTTTATTTATTCGTTAATAGGTAATTAGGAGTTTTGGGAGAGATTGACCTACCTCTCAAATTGTAGGTCAGGATTGTTCTTTCTTTTGATTCAATCAATAAAAATCAGCCCTAATTTAACCCTAAGTCCTATCAGAATTGAAGAGGATGGAAGTATTGATTGGAAATACGAACCTGGTTTTTGTACACGAGGTAAGCAAGTACAAAATATATCAGCAAGAGAGGCAATATCAATGGTGCCATAACTGAACAGATGAAGCCAAGAAAACCAAACATGAGCAGTTTCGAAACTTCTGTATGATATGGGAAGGATAGAACTCCACTAGGCCGATCTTCCTTGATTCTGCACACATACTTTTTCATAGTGTTGTAGACAAGACCAAGAGGTTGCACCATTTCAACAGCCAAACTTGCCCAACCCGATGTTAAAACATAAGTCATGAAGAAGCTAGCCTGCAGAAACTCATACATGGAAGTTTCAATTAGAATCATTTTTTATGTTTTTCAGCTATCTGGAAGAGAAATATAGGAACTGCTAGCCTGCAGAAACTCATACATGAAAGTTTCAATTAGAATCATTTTTTATGTTTTTCAGCTATCTGGAAGAGAAATATAGGAACTGTGAAAATTTTCCATGTCCAGTCACATTGGCTACAGGGCTACAGAATAAATCCTTGAAGACAACATTAAGTCTTGATGCAATCAGTTTTGAGATATCTTTATTATTAATCAGATTACGGCAAATATGGAAGGAAATAGACCAATTCAAGAACCATGGAAAAATCACCTGGATGGGCACAGCTGCAGCCAGTTGGTTCAGTATGGTCTTAACACTTGATATTGCATTCAATTGCCCCATAATAGACCCTGATAAAACATTAACGAAGAAAACATTCCAAATTGTGAAGGACAAAACTTTGATGCATGCACTCCTTTTCCTCCCACTATGTGAGACAGATCCCTCCACTGTTGAAAACAGCATCATTGTTGGTGGAACAGCATACTGAAATAAAATCAAAATGACACTTGGAAGGTAACCTGTTACCAGCTGTTTGATGTATTTCCTTCATATAAACACAAGATAAGTTCAGAGAAATTTCATATCTATTTCAAAGCCTGTCAAGTAAACAACAACGCTTAACAACCCAAAAATTAGAAACACCTGTAATCTAAAAACATATGTTCTGGTAAAATCTTGTTTTTCTATAAATGTGCAATATTGTCAAGGGCATTATTTTTAGCTTCGACAGTTTTTATCCATGTGTAATACTGATAGGTGAGCCATGTCTAGAATACATGTATCAGAATGACAAATATCAACATATATGCGTTTGTAATCACAGTTATAATACTTACTGTTTAAACATTCCTTTCAGAAATGGAAATGCATGTGACAGCTGGTGAAGTCGAGTCAAGCCTTGTACAAATGTTACAGGAGCAAGAAAAACAATCATGAAAGCAATAGCAGCCAGAAGTACTGCTATTTTGCGAAACCACAGTTGTCTATATGGTATACAAAGATTTGACCAAAGAACATCATTTGGTTCAGGAGCCAATTCTGTTACCCATAACATGGGATTCTCTGAGTGAAGAACCTCGGCAGCAACAATGGCAGCATAACGAGTCTTAAAATAAACGAAAGCAACTGCATACTCCTGCATAAAAGACCATACCACAATAGGTCACAGTATTGCTATGTTCCTGGAGTTTGTACAGCTTAACAGCTCACATTGGATACGTACGGGTTAGGTTCCGCAGCACCACGTTTTTGACACAAATTCATGAACAACTTTTGGATCCTTGGATTAATGGACTTTTAATGGTTTAGATTAAACCCACGTGTTCATTGATTGCATTGCATTAATTACATATGTCAGATTTAATCTCAACCGTTGAAAGTGTGGATCCAACAGTCAAGAATTTGTATAAACATCTTTCACTAGACCTTTACATCAAATAGTTCATACCACATATGTCATAGTTACACAATGTTCACTCACCAGTCACTATAACATAGGAGACAACAATGGGTTCACTAAATTTTAACACCACATATATGGTGCAAGGTATTAAAAATAGAAAATGAAATCCTAAGAACATTATAAAATATATTTTAAAGACAGATGAGAATATTCTTAGAAGCATAAACAGGTAAAACTGGTAAGAGCATAATATTCCCTGTTAGAATCTAAAAGTTAAAAAAAAAAAAAAAGAAGAAAAGAAAAATGTAAACATTCACTTTACTAGTAATACATTATTGTAGCCCAACTAAAGCCTCCCAATGCTGCCATATCTATGTATATTAATGGTTACAAAAAGTTGTTACCTAATCGAATTGAAATTTGCAAAACAGGAAATACAAGAATTAAGTTTTGACAGAGAGATTGAAGATGAAGCAGAATAATACGTCCACAAAAGCACTTTGAAAATGCAAATGACCAAGGGTAAATATATTTTCCTATAAGCTTAATTATTTGGGATTAAAGTAATTTAACATGGTAACAGTACCTTTATGAACAAAGTTTTATGTTGGAATATTTAAAATCTCTTAATAATTAAATTCCAAAACGGAAGGGTCTGAGTAATCTATGTGATTAATCCTTGGATACAATATGGTCATGCACTGAAAGGAGTGCGCTAAGAGGTAATCTGTATTATATGGCCTTTAACTAGATGTTTAATATTTTGGGACAGATGTTCATTCTACACAAAACAATAATCAACAAGCTCAGATGTTCAAACAAAACCACCTATATATGACAGACAACCATGATGGCAGCAAAACACAATCTTTAGCTCAATTTAGGCAAAGATTTTTTACCTTCTCAGCAGCTAAATCTGAAATATCAAATCCGATGTTCTCCCTAACACTATCTGATTCGTCAGAAAGGACCTCAAAAGAGTTTGGATTTCCACAAAGGCATGGCAGTAAACTCAGTTTAGACTTCTCCTCTATGGAAAAATTCTTAACAAGCTGGCACATATTCTCTGCATCATTCTACAACAAAGCAATATCAGAGACCAAATATAGAACATATTACAGATTTCTTGGTTTCACTTCTTTAAGTTAGGAGCCAAATAAAAGTTTAAAACAATTTGACTTACGCCTTTTCACACCAAATTTCCTCTATAATTCCACAAAGTTTGGTCTAACAACATACTGTTTTCAGGAACAAACTGTCAAACGATTCTTAATTTCAATCACATTTTTCCTTAATTCTGCATTCAGTATCATTTTAATCTCCATGCAGGATGCTAAAGTCAGCATATGGAGGCCAAACGCTGTAAGTGGCATCTGTTGAATACCTAAATTATTTTGAAAACTAAAGCCATACAATTTGATAAAGCGAAAAAAAAAGGTGCATGAAATTCATTTAATTAGAGATTTCTAGAAAAAATAAAATAAAATTCTGATGCAATCAGAATAAAGTCTTATCAGAATAAAGTTTTAGATAATTATTTTTTTTTTAAATTCAAGCTTAGATAAGTATCCTACAATTAGGAGGTATTTTTTAGGAGTTTGTTTTCTGCATTCTATTTAAGTGTAACTTGTAGAATGAATGAAATAAGAAAAATAGTATTTCTGACTCTAAATATTCACAAATAAATTAATATTTCATCATCAGAAATCACTCAATAATACAGATGCGCACCATCAGTTTCCGAACTGAACTAGCTCGATAGACTATTTGATGTGATAAGTAGCTTGATGAATAGTAATTCATAAAGAATTGTTTCACAGAATCACTGTATGAATGTTCTGAGGACCAAGGAACAGCACGGACAAGAACTGTAAAGTGGCTTGGATTTGGAGGAGATCCGGTAATGTGTGCCAGCCTCGTTCTAGTGATGCTTTTATACTCCTATGGAAAAGTGGCAATGGTTATATATATGATTCAGAAAATATTATGAAGAAGAAAATTGATAGAAAATTCATCATGAAACAATGCAACCGTGGGTCTAAATTTTTCATACTTACGAAGTATAGGAGAACACAAGCTGACCAGGATATGACATGTAAAGCGAGGCAATGAACCCAAAACCTTGGAAAAAGGAAAAAAAATGAGAAATCACTTCAATTTAATGATGTATTTTACGACAAACTCAAAACATTGTGTTGACATCCCATAGGCCACCAGTGGGAAGAAAAAAGCAAGAATGACAAGGTTGAAAAATAACTTTTCTGAAATTTGTGCCGACAATTTTCTGTCAGTCCTTCTACTGAAAAAAAGAACATAATAAAGAAACAGATGTCCTAGATATTCCGTAATCAAAGCATAGAACAAAGTGAATCCATTGTTTCATCTTAACTAATTGTCTGCCTGAATCAATATGTATGCATCTACAAAATCGTTAATATACAATTAGAAGAATGAAGTCCCTCTGCAAAGTGGGTTCAACAAAATAAAAAACTACTGTCGGTACCATTTTGAACCTTCTTCGACATTTGCAATTGTGAATACTTCTAGAGATTCTGAAGAAATTTCCATATGGACCAAGTCATTCCCGTAATAATTCACTGGAAGCACTAGGAGAATGCAAATGATAGCAGCAATGCCGAAGATTCGAATGCTGCGGACCAAAAAATTGCTGAGCGGTCAGTAATACTGCAACAAGCATAGGAACATAATTAAGGCAGGGAAATGCATCAATACATCAATGTTTGAAAAATTCATGTAAAGGTAATTTGAGGCAGAGTATACATACTTAGCATTTAGGATTGAAATATAAAAGCCATTAACACAAACATTTTTAAACAAGTTACTAATGAAGAAGAAATTCTACAAGAATTTAAACAAGCCAGCATCAAGAAGTTTTGGGTTAAATCACCTGAAAACAATGATTCTGATAATAATCACTGCATCCATGCCACCAATAGCCAATATTTCATCTTCAGATGTTTCCCAAGCCTTCACTATCCAGCTAGAGGAGGATGCAAATCTCTCCAAGCTGAAAGAATCATCGAGTCTATTCTGGACTGAAGCAAGCCTTTTCCCAAAGTAGACACTTAAATTGCTTGGTTGCTTTCTCAATATTGAATACAGAGACAACAGCAAACTAGTGACTGATATATTGATTCCAGCAGAAGTTAAAAGAGCAGAAACGTCCATCTCCTTCCACTTTATATGCAAGTTCTACAAATTACTATAACAGAACATCAGGATTATATTATGTGCTGCAAAATCTAATCATTCTAAATAATCTTGAATTTGCAAAATGCTGTTCCATTAAAGACATAATAGATTCTAATAAACCAGTGACTGTATGCAAGAACCACAATCTAGTTTAACGGTGCAGTAAACGGCTATGAACCATTAAAACGTGTCATGGTAATAGAAAGTCTATTGTAAAACCGTAACAAAAACCAAAAGCACCATTAACAATGTGAAACAAGACCACACTCCATTGAATAAAAATGCATTAAACAAGTCAAAGTTTTGGCTTTGCTAGGCCTGATTTGAGGATGTCGCTAAAGCCCCGTTTGGGGCAGCTGCGCTGTCAAATTGTTTAACATGTCTTCTATTGTTTCTAATTTGACACGAATTAAGCTCAGATTCCAAAAGATAATCTTATTTCTCAAACTTCACCAATTATATGAGTTACTTACACCACAAGAATCAAAACATGCAGATCTAAAATTATGACAATAACTGTGAATAAAGGATATTATGAGATATAGAATTCTTGTTTTAGCTAAAGTTGGGTACAAGATGATCCTAATGAGAACAAAAAAGTAAGATTACAACTGACTTTTGTTAAAACCCACTCCGCCCTATCGGGTAATGACAAGAACTAAATTAACTACCGTAATTATTCCTCCATTTCTTCCTTGTACAAGAACTTGCACAAACATGGCAATATTTTTAAAGGCAAGAAGGTAGTAATATGAGCAGATTGGAAAGCTGGAATTGTGGAATGAGTATAAGAGAGATTAAAAAAAAAAAAAAAAAAACACAGCCGCTAAATCCAATAACCAACAGAGGGCAAGAAGATTTAACAGATAAATCCCTTAAAAGGGGAAAGCATTTTCTTATAGATCAGTAGGTCATCGTTCTTGCACATGATGACAGTAAACAACACAAATCCCGTCATATTCTCAATATATATATCTATATCGACAGATGCCAACACTAAATTCACAAATAAGAAGTAAAATAAAGTGATTCTGAAGTCATAAAGAAATGGCAAGTACATATCTTGGAATGGCATTGACAATGCTGTAACTTCTTTTGCTAAAATATTCACACGTCTCATGATACAATCAATCAGTAAATAGCTATAAAACTCAAATGTAATATCAGTGACTCATTACCAGCCTCTTCACCATTTGATTGTTAAGTAATTGCTACTTTAGATTGCAGAATTCTTTAATAATCTAATAAACTAGAACAGTATCGTACTATCATTCCCTTTGTCACATATCAAGTGCAATTAAAAGTGCATTAATTATCATATAAAGAGTTATTCTTTCTTTAGCCCATTCTTTCATGATAATTAACTTAAAATCAAACATAAATACTTACAAGAAAAAAAAATTGCCAAACACATAAAAAGATTAATGAACAAAATAATAGTAAAGTATTTCCAAGAGATACATTGCATTGTATGTCATTGGACATGAAAAGTTGATCAATGTTAAACCGATGATATATCAAATGCTCAAAATAAAATTAAAAAAATAGCTTAAAAAGGCTCATAAAACGCATTGAATTAATTAAATTTCATATAACAACTCTATTCAAATAAAAAGAAAGAAGAAAAAAAAATGGGGAACAGCAAATGGAGACGCCTACGAAATTGTAAATTAATTCACAAGTATAGAAAGAAAATTTTTAAACGAACGAACAATTACCGCGAGGAGAGTCGAATCGCCACAAAATTGGAACCCAAAAAAAAAAATCGAGGAGAAAATTCAACGTGAAACGACGCGTTTAAAGAGCATTAGCGCCATAACTTAAAAAAGTCCATTTCCCTCGCTTACGATTGCTTGCTTTTCCACTTCACATAAACAAAATTAATTGCATTGATTTTGATTTTTGAACTTTGAAGTGAGAGAAAAATCGAAAATGAATTAACATTTTTTTTTTTGGGTTTTAATCTTACAGAAATAGGGAATTAATTGCAAGAAAAGTTTGTGTTTTTGGGTTGTTTATATAAAAATGCGAGAAAAACGGTATCGGTAACTAAAAGAACCGTTGGATTAATAAAACCGGAAAGGGTAATTTACACAAGAATCCTTATTGTTTTCATAAAATTCAGATACATCAATAAATTTGCAAAATCAATCAATTTCATACTTTCTGATTTTATTAAAGGGCGTGTGAATAAGAAAAAAATAAACGCAATAATTTTTCACATGATTTAGCAACACTAGCTAGCGTACGGCCATTGCTTATTCCACTAAAATTAGTCTTTTTTTTGGTTCATAAAAAGAAGACGTGTTAATGAAATTCTATGAAATGATTTCATGAATTGTCTTTGTTCCTAAGAAAAAGAAATCATTAAAGAATAGGAATTTGTGTTATAACAAGATTTAATGCAATTATTTCCAGTATAGAATGACTCAATCATTTACTTTGATATTTTATTGACCAAAAATCCCTTTCTTAATATAGGACCCTTTGGACAAGAATTGAATCGAAATATCTACAAATTCTCTTACAGAGTCCAGATAATCATGAATTAAGAAAAGATCAAGTGGTGGAATTTTAAATCTATCAAATATGAAATTCAAGATCTCAATCTTTATAACGATTAGATTTTTATTGCGTTACAAAGATTAACAAATCATGTATTGATTTATTTCTTCGAAACTTATAAGGGAGAAGGAGTCCTCGCACTGCTATGGGCTCGAACCTACCCACTCAAAGTGCATCATTTTATATTGCGCGCAGTTTTGTAATATTTATACATTGGAGCTTAAATTGTAGCATTAATTTAAGAAAAACAATAAAGCGAATTAATTCCCACAGTTTCTATCAAATTAAACCGAACGCCACAAATACAAAAAAAAAAGAAAAGAAAAAGAAACAACGTGCTAATTTAATTTCGATTTTCTTTCACTTCAAAAGTTCATATCACTGTTGCAATTTGCTTGCTTATGCGAGGTAACAAATTATCTTGTTCGTCGGTTTAATATTTATAAAATTTTCGTGTCCAATAAGTGGGGTGCATCTCTTGGAACTGCTTGATTATTCTTTTGTTCATTCTATTCGAAACTTTAATTTGATTTAGGCAGCTGGTAACGAGTGAACGGCATTATGGTAAGAGTTGTATAGCTATTTTCTGATTTATTGTTTCAGAGACGTGTGAATATTTAATTAACAAAATAAAGATGAAATTAATCTGTTCCCTTTTTTCTGTTCTTCTTTCCTGTAGGAAATCGAGAATGAAAGAAAATTGTCGGCATAAATTTCAGAAAGTTAATTTAATTAATTAAGGATATGTTTGGAATTGAGCTGAAAAATTTAAAATTCGCACAAATTGAGTCTGGATAAGATCAGAAAAATGTCCAAATCTTTTTAATTTATAAATAAAAAATAAATTAAATTTAAATAAAAAGAAAAAAGAAAAAATTTAAAATTTAAAATTAATATTTTTATATTAATTTTTGTTTTATTATGTTGTGTTACTAATATTTTGTGTATTAAACTATTATTCTATTATATCTTAGATAATTATCCTTAATTTAAGCATTTTTTACTTTTTTAAAAAATTATTCTATATTTAATGAAAAAACCAAGCTTGGCTGACCGTCCAAACTTAAACGAATTTTTGAACAGCCTAGGGTTCTTGTCAATAATATGGGCTTGGCCTTGGAAAAACCGGCCTAAGCCCATATTTTGCCAACCCTTCGAAACAAAGCAATGCAAGCAACTTCACAATTATCAAATACCAAGTAAAGGAGATCGAACACAAACTTACAAGGATATGACATGTAAAGCCAGGCAATGGCCCAAAACCTGAGGGAAAGGTTCAAAAAAAAAAAAGATTGATCACTTTGAAACGAAAGAAAATCGAAATTAACTAATGTTGGTTGGTGTGAGTGGTTAGGTATTCTCACTCTTTAAGAGAGGTTAGGGGTTCAAGCTCCCCTCTCGTATGCAGTCACCAATTTGGCCAGCACTTTACTTCTTACGGGCCGACCCGGTGCGAGCGGGGATTAGTCTGAGTTGTGGTACGAGTTTAAATGTGTCTCTCAGAGTTGGGGCCCATTCAGGATCAACTCGTGGTTCAGACAAAAAAAAAAAATCAAAATTGAAGTAGCATCGTTTTTTGCGGTTTTTGTATTTGTTGTGATTGGTTTAATTTTACAGAAATTGGGAATTAATTTGCTTTATTGTTTTCTTAAAATTCAAATAAATTAGTAATTTATAAAATCAATCAATTACATTCTTTCTGATTTCATTTTTGTCAAATAGGTCCTTGACCGGCTTGACCTGGTTATTTGCGAGATATATATATATTCAATATAATAGTGTGAATAACAAAAAATAAACACAATAACTTTTACATGATTTAGCGACAACAGTCCTCCATCCATGCCTCCAAATCAATCGTGCTTAAAGATTCCACTAAATTATCATTCTCGCTCATAAAACTGGGATGTCAATGAAACTCTATGAAATGATTTCACAAGAGCTAGCCAATAGTCTTTGTCCGTAAGATCTCGTTGAGAAACAAGAATCCATGTTATCATAAGATTTGTTACGATTATTTTTAGTTGCCCCTAATTCATGGGCGTAGGAGATAATAAATTTACTTAATCAAATAAACATTTAATACTCTAAAAATTAAGCTGTGTAATAGTTCGTTTGAAGAATGAAAATACACAAAGAGAGATAGACAAAAACTCAAGACTTTAATAAAATTTTAACCTAACTCCCTTAGAATATAGGCATTATCCAATATATCGAACTTGCAAAATTTTCATATTCAACTACTAAAACATAAGAAAGGCAAAAAAAAAAAAAAAAAAACTCAAGTCAGCTTCACTCTTACCATCGATCTATATGCAACAATTGCTATAAACACTTAACAGTTACGAGTGCATATTGTTAATGTCACACAGTCAAGCTAAATACATGTGTTAAAACCATAACTACAACAAAGTTTACTAGGCTACGAACGCCTGGGTACGACCAGAACAACAACAAAAATATACAAAGATTGTTCTTCACTAGAAAGCACGCAATCTCCAAGATGAGCCCCAAATCAAAATCAATCCTCCAGTGGCCTACACTTATCACCATCGATCACTGCCAAAACCTGAAAAGTAGGAAGTGACATAATGCACCATAAGTAGTTATATACAATGATAATTTTTAAAAAAACCTAAATAATTTGAACATCATGAGTACAAACACACACACAACACTCCAATGCAATGTATTTTATGTTTTTCTATCTTTTAACTTGGTCCTTACCACATAAATTAAGAAATCTATTATTAGATAATGACTCCATGTATATGTGCATGTGGAATCATAATTTTTGTGATGAATCAAATTTCATTAATCTTACAAAACATTATTTCGTGTTATGGAAGGATGAACATGTCGGTAGGCTCTTGTCAGGAATTTGTGTTGAGATAGGGAGAGAATAACTAAATATTATATTTGATAATATTATCATGTGCTTCATTTTTAGTAAATTACTAGATGGGTATTTTGGTAAAAAAATATTTTCGAAAAGTGGGTGCTAAAAATAATTAATAGTTTTGAAAAGTCAACTTACTATTAGCTGCGAAGTTATTGTACATCCATGAAATGCCAGCAATTAAAATCTATCCCTGTTAATTCTTAAAAATAGTTAATCCGATTTATTTACAATTATGGCAGGATCAGGCATTGACTTGGGTTAGGTGTGTTTCAAAATCTTGGTTTAGTTTAGTGAAAGACCCCAAATTCATTTGTAGGCATCTTACTAGAGACGACCACAAGCGTCTCATGGTCTAGATTGAATATTTTAAAGATGACTATCTAGTTGAGGATGCAGTTGTGGTGCCTGATAAGACATTGACAGACTTGCGTTTTCAAAATCTTGAAGCTGAAACAAGGGATCATATCCTGCTTGGCCCTTATGAGGGTATATTTTGCTTTTCCGGAAAACGGAATCGTAACATAATTAATGTATGGAATTTTTCCATGAATGAGTACAGAATTCTTTCAGAGTCGCCTAGGCGTAGAGACGGCGTTAGTGGCAGTCGTCACTCCAATACAGTAATTTTCTGTTGTAATTTTGCAGTTGGATTAGATCCCATGACTAACGATTTCAAGTTGGTTATGATACAAACCTTGCACGATGAGAGAGGAATTACATCGATCAATGATTGCTTACCTATTAATTGTTGCGGTTTACAACTTTCGCACTAACTCTTGGAGACATGTGGAGGAAGGGTTATTTCCAGTTAGATGTTATTTGGGGGGTGAAGCTCGGCATGAACGATGTCTACCAAAATGGATTTTGCTATTGGGTGGCATCGGATGAAACTCCTTGCGATTATGTAACTATTCTATCATTTAGCATTAATGAGGAGGTGTTTCAAAAAATGAGAGGGCCTCGTGTTCCTCTAATTACAGAAGGATTTTGGTCCGAATATTGGAGGATTGGAATACGCGATGATTGCCTCTCTCTACTACACGTAGAAGAGTCGAGACGCTCTTTTGGCTTATGGATGATGAAAGGGGGGTATTGGACCTTTTACAGAAAGGTATCAACCGGTTGGATTTTGGAGAAATGGTGAATTCATTCTAGAATCATACCCATTAGGTGGTAACCGTCGATTGGTCTTATATGATTCCAAATACGAACAAATAAGAGATCTTGGAATTACTGGTTTTTGGTTTTCAGTTCATTTTTTGAAAGAAAGTCTTATTACAGTCCGAGAATAGGAGGATATGTAGCTTGTTGGATGATCATATTCTTGACATTACACGGCATGTTTCGGGTGTACATGTTAGAAATCCTCTAGAACAAGTTAGATTAAGTCTACGAAGGCACAGCCAGACGTCTATCCCAACAAATTTTATAGGAGAACTTGTTCCACGCAACCCACATTAGTGGGGATGTATATCTTTACCAATTTTTAAAATTGCGAGAAGAATACGATCCTAGGATATGCCAGAGTTGAACCAATGCCCTTAAAGTCTTTCGGGGCCTGGGATGGGTTAATGAATTAAAAGCGTTTAATTATTCCCTTCATGTAATTTTGATTTTATTTTGATTTTTTTTTAAGCGAATGAAAATGTTTTCAAGGTATGATGCATTTCGAATCCTTGTATGATAGAGTTATGATTTTTATATTTGAATTTATGGAAAAGTATATATGACAAAATTATTTTAGAAATAACTGTCTTTTATATGACATAACTGTCTTTTAATCTTAAAATAATAAAATTATTTTACAAACTTCAAAAGTTTGTGATGACTTATTTCCTCACCTACTATAAAAAAAAAAGAAAAAGAATAACTACCTGTCTATTTTTTAAAGATTGCTATAAAGCAGTTTTAGCTTTTAAAATGTAATCCAAAAGTGGCTTGATTTGAAAAAGCTATGATGGAGTAGCTTTTTGAAATTTAATTTTGAGAATCAGTTTTATATTTAATATAATTTTATATATCCTTACATATATCATAAAAATCTAAAATTATCCTTGCCAATTAAGAAATAAAATCATTAACTTTCAAGAAATTATTATTTTTACCAATTGATAACAAAATAAAAATAAAATTAATACTATAAAATATTAATTTTAATTATCAATTATTATATACATAATAAAAAAATTTTATATATAAGTTCATAATTGTGTAAATAAATTTTATTCAATATTGTGTCTAACCCAATTATTCACATTCTTATAAAAGTTTAACAATAAGATTTGCTAAGCATATACGACTATTTTTAAAACTCACAACACTTTTGAAAATAAATTTTACTAAACTTTTAACTCATTCTTTTAACAACTGATTATTTCTACTGCTAAAAATAATTATTTTAAAAGTTACAAGATTATCAAATTAGCCTTAAATCACGAATCGAACACTAACCACAAATGATCCTTGTAAATTATTAATGAATAGTTTCTAATAGTTGATTAACACTAGAAGATATGCATCTAATAAAGGTTGAGATTATCATTTTTTTCACTTATAGAGTTGAAAACATTAACAATTTCATCATGTTAACAAATTCCTAACTTATTTTATGAATTATCTATTTTTAATAGTTCTTAAGAATGGTTTTTGTGTTTTGAAGGTAAATGCCTAAGCTCATGATGCTTGGATTAGGAAAACATATGTGAAATTTGGATTCTGGAGACTCAAAAGCCTTTCGAATAATTACTAGTCCTTCGATCCAACATTAATTTTGGAAGTTTGAAATCATGCCATGTGTCTGAGCTCACATGCACCTCATTGCATTAGATTTAATACTTATAAATTTAGTAGTTCAACCACTTTTGACAAAAGAGCTAATTGTAACAATTGATTATTTTGAATCCAATGATCTATAATGCATCACAAAGGTTGCAATCATAGATCTTTAGATTGTATTAGTAACAATCATCTAAAATGGGATCATGAAGATTGTTAGTGACGTGCTTGTATTGATGAAGCTGAAAAAGATCAATGCTAATCTATTAATGCTTAAAGAGGAAACACTACACGAAGCTGTTGCATGTGTCGCGGCGATGATATAACATCTCAAACTTGGCCACATATCGGAACAAAGTTTGAAGGTTCTCTCCAAGCGAAAGCTACTTTTAGAGCTTAAATCTATTAATTTTTCATTTTCCGAGCATTATGTTACAAGCAAACACTATAGATTGAAATTCAGTAGATCTGACGCTAGAAGCAAATGCATTCTAGACTTGGTTCATTTTGATATTTACGAATCAGTAGACATGTCTATATGAGGAGTAAAGTACTTGATGACCTTTATTGATGACTATTCTAGCAGATGTTTGGTGTATCCAATCAAGAAAAAGTCAGATTTGTTTTCAGCGTTTAAAGAATTCAAAGTGCGGGTTGAACTTGAATTCGAAAAAAGAATTAAGTGTTTAAGGAAAAATAATAATGGAGAATACACAGATGACCTGTTTCTTGCATTCTGTAAGCATGAAAGTCTTCAGAGATAGTTCACGGTAGCATACACTCCTCAATAAAATAGAGTAGCAGAGCCGATGAATATGACCCTTATAGAAAAAATAAGAACTATGTTAAGGATTGCTAATCTACCCAACTCATCCTGGGTAGAAGCAGTCAAAACTGCTTGTTATGTGGTTAATCAGTCTCCATCAACTGTAATTGAGTTAAAGACATCAATGGAGATGTGGATTAGAAAGCCAGCTAATTACTCCTGCCTATATTCATTTGGATGTCCTCTATACGTAATGTATAATGCCCATGAAAGAACAAAGTTGATTTAAAATTTAGGAGATGTATCTTTTTGAGGTATGTGATGACTCTATAAAATGAGAGTTATCATGACACTTTTAGACTTGAATCAGGAATACGTAGAGAGTAAATGATATGTTTTTATTGCATTTTTGTTATATTTTACATGAACATCGATTTTAATTTATTTTTAATAAATTTAGTTTGCTTTAGATTTATTTGTGCTTAAATCATATGCATAATTGTAGGTGACTGGAAGCTTAAATTTTAAGTAAGTTGCAGTAGTCGATGCTATGGCACATTGCTGTAACAATCTTAGAGCATTGACAGAGAAGATTTCACGCAAGATAACTTAAAGATTGCGATCTGGAGTTTCCAAAAATGAAAGATGTGGGCCTTAGACTTCCGGTTGTCTTAATTCTAAGCTGTTAAAGGAGTACAAACACAAATAAAAAGGGAGAGCATCCAATCAAGGAAAGTCGCAGAGAAAAACACAAGGAAAATAGAAATCAAGAGGGAGAGCGAGGGCTGGCAGAGGAGAAACTACAGAGATGAAATAGAAATTTGTTCTTCTTCTTGTTTTCTTGTTTTCTATTTATCATGGGGATGTATTTTATGGCTAAACCTATTTTATTTATTGTTTTGTTGCAAAGTATGAACTAAATTCTATTATGGTTGAGTGATAAACAATCTTAATGGATGTTTATTGTTATATAAGTGTTGCTCTATGTTTGCTATAACATTTTGTCTTAATTAATTTATTTTAATTCTTTATTTCGGCTGATCACCCATTTAGGGATATTAGCTAAGAAAGAGCCTAAAAAAGTATGACTTAGTGAATCTCATTAGGACAATACTTGGTTTTAAATTGGGCTTCCCAAGTTAAGTAAATATCAATTTGAATAGGGCCATGCTTAATCTAAAATTAGTGATGAACTAGACATATGGATTCACCTTGTACGGTAAAGGGAACCTAGATCGTTATAATGCTATATCTAATGTTGGTATAACAATTGGTCACTATTAGATTGTATTAGATATAAGATATCCAACAGGCGACAATTGAGGATGCATGAGGAATTCTGCCCAGTGCTGTAGTAGATGCTGTAGCAATGGTATTGTAATTGAAAAAGTAGTCAATGACATCAAGTGAGTTTATTCACTTAATTACTCTATTCCCATTGGTTTTATCCTTGTGTTTAGGGTTGGCAAAATCTGGATCCGGATCTACATTTAAATATTTATATCCGGATCCGTAAAAAATTATACGAATCCGGATGCGGGTAATATCCGTAACGGATGCGGGCAGATATTCTAGATATTCGGGTCTGCAAAAATTAAAATTAAATAATTTAAAATATAGTTCAAAAATTCTAACAATTTAAATAACAATATTAAATAAATTCAATTATAATCCAACAATTAACAATTGAACATGAATTACATACAATAACATCACAAATCTACAAATAAAAATATCACAACATAAATCAAACATAAAAAATAATATAAATTTAATTACACCACCATCAAAATTCACAAATAAAATTAATGCATTTAATTTAAGTAATTAAGCCACAACCCTAATTAAACTAATTAAAGTAAATCTGAAATTAAAGTAATTAAGGAAGATGACAAACTACATTTATGCATAATGACAATAATTAATTTAAAAGCTAAAATAAATAATAATAATAATGGAAGATGATGATAGATAACAATTATGAGAGGGACACCTCCACGACCAAATGATGTGATTGAATGGTTCTATAAACGCAATCCATGAGAGCACAAAACCAGACCCAAAAAGCCTAGCCTTGCTCACAGAAAATCTGAAATTGATTTGCTGGAAAGTTGTGTGCCCACCTTGTGTATTGTTCGGTCAAACTTATCCTTCGACGTTGGGATCTACTGTCGCGAACCAACCTTCTCTGAGATTGGATAAGTATTCTCTTCTGGAAACACTAACCAAGGACAGAAAGAATAGACAAGGCAGCCATGTGTGGTGTGCTTCGCGAGCCATTGATGCAGTGGGTTACCGGCGTTCTATGACAGTGAAACGCACTGAGCAAGGCGAGGTAGGGCAGCCGGTGTTCGACGACAACAACGCGTGCTCGGCTTAGGCGAGGCATCCAGCATTCGATGACAGTGACTGCGAGGAGAACAACGTCCAACGGTTAGGGATTTGAGGGTGGTTTTTTATTTCAGCCACTTGTGAGTGGTGGGAAGCAGGGGAGGCATGAATGGTTTAGGGTTACTGGATTTGTTGTTTTGTTTTTGTTTTTTTTCAATTTTAAGTTACATTTTTTTAATACAAATTTATTAAATTAATAATATAATTAAAAATTAATCCGGATCTGAATATCCAGTTTTTCGGATGCGCTTGCATCTAGATCTAGATCCAGATCCGCACGGATCATGATTCTTAGACTCCGGATTTGCATTTTTTAATGTGCGGATCCGGATTTTTTGGATCTTTGCGGATTCGAGCCGGACCCGAATTTTTTTGCCATCCCTACTTATGTTTGAAATGAGAATTTTCTTTATTGCGTTTTTATTTATTACATTTTATTTAAAATAGTTTATTAGTTTCATTAGTTGTCTTATTTTAATTTAGAACAAACTGCACTGTTAAGGATTACTGTAACAAATCTGATAACATCAATCCCTGCGGAGACGATCTAAATATTCATCAATATATAGTTGTTGTGTACACTTGCACATTGACACCTATAATATTAGAGATTACACACACCAAAATATTAATGGAGTGAAGATGTATCGTCTGTGGGACCCCACTGCCCACATGATTGTCATCAGCAGAGATGTTACCTTTGCAGAAGATCAACTGCAAAAGAGAAACATAGATGATAGCACTGTAAAGGAAAAATCAGAGACTATACGGGTATATGTAGAAAATAATCCAGAAAAGAAGATTCAGATTCTTCTAAAACAGCATCAAAACATGAGGAGCAAGAACTACTCAAGTTTGAGGCTCCAGAAGTTTGTCAGTTATCTCATGAGAGTCGACCGCTAGTATGGCACTTGAGTATGATACAAAGATCAATGTTGCATGTCGTCTTCTAAAAGAGGATGGAAAGCCATTAAATTTTTATGAAACTTTAAAAAGCTCAGATGTTCCTTTGTAGATAACAGCAATACAAGAAGAAATTAAAGCTCTACACAAGAATAAAACATAAGAACTTGTATTGCTATCACATGGAAGAAATGATCAAGTAGAGCAGTATTGTGCAAGATTGGTGATGAAAGGATATGTTCAGAAAGAAGGTGTTGACTTCAACAAGATATTGTTTCCAGGATAGGACTCACGACAATTAGAACAGTCTTGTGAATGTGTGCTATATTCAACCTAAATCTAGACAATTAGATGTGAAAAATGTATTTCTTCATAAAGAACTTGAAGAAGAAATTTATTTGCTCCAACGAGAAAGTTTTGTTGAAACAATAAAGGAGAACTCAGTTTGAAAGTTGAATAAATCTCTATCTAGTCCCAAACAGGCATCGAGGTGTTGCTATAGGAGATTTGATTCCTTCATCATGACTGTTAGATACAACAGACTCAGTTCAGACTGTTGTGCATATTGCAAGAGGTTTAAAGATATTGATTTCGTCATTCTACTGTTGTATGTGGATGATATGTTGGTAGTAGGTCTCAACAAAAATTGAGTGTAAGAATTGAAGGCACTATTGGATAGCGAGTTTGAAATGAAGAACTTAGGACCAACAAACAAGATTGTAGGAATGCAAATTTATCGAGATAGAAATAACAGGAAGAATTGACTTTCTCAGAAGAATCACTTGATGCAAATCTTGCAGCACTTCAAGAGAGGAAGGAGATATGCATTAGCAGTGGGAAGTTTGGTGTTCACTATAATTTGTACAAGACCATACATTGTACAAGTAGTGGGAGCGATTGATCAATATATGGCGAATCTTGGTAAAGGGCATTGGAAAGCTATGAAGAGTATTCTGAGATACATTAGAAGAACCTTGAATGTTGCATTATGTTACGGAGAATCAGAATTTACTTTTAGGGACTATATGGATTTAGATTTTGTAGGAGACCATAATAAAAAGAAATCCATTATTGGCTATGTATTTACGCTTGTACGAGTTGTAAGATGGGTTTCAAAGCTATAGACTATTCTAGCTTTATCTACTACAGAAGTAGAATACATGGTAGCTGCATAAGCTTGTAAGCAAGTGTGGATTTTCATTTCATGACAAACTAAGTTTTCATGACAAAATACTTATGTTTTGGGAGATTCAAAGTGCTTGCACATTATAAGGAATGCAACTTTTCATTTGATGAAAAAGTATAAAACAGTAAAGTACTACTTCGTTCGAGAAGTAGTGGAAGATGTAAGTGTGGATTTGCAGAAAATCCATAGTAAGGAGAACCTGAAGGATGTTTTGACCAGGCCAATTAATGGTAATAACTTCGTATAGTGTAGACTCTCTTGTGGCCTTGCAGAGATTTAAGCAACATTAAAATGACAAAGTAGAATGGATGGTGTGGAGATTAATTGGTTCTCAATCAAATCTCTAAGTGAGAGAATGTTAAAGTCAGCATTAAATCGGTGCTTGACTTTGAAATTTTAAGCACATAATTTAGTGCTTAGTTGGTTGTGAAAATTATTGAATTTTTGGCCATAATTGTTAGCTGTAATGCTTGAGTTTTTGGGCTATAATTGTTGACTTTTTGGCCATTATTTTGCTGATAATTAGGAGTGTTGAGGAAGAGCTAAATCATTCCATTTGTGAGAAGCAATTCAGTATTTAGAGATAAGTAATTTTGAGAGCTTAAATTGTAAAGTTGTTGAAAGTTTAGTGATTTGAGAGATTGAGTATATTGGAGTTCTAGGTAGTAAGTCAAAAAAAATATTACAATACTTGTAATATTTATTTCAATGGTAAAATTTTATCCTTTTATCATTGCTCATTGATGTAGGTTAAAAGTCAAATTACGTAATTTTTATTGTCTTCTTTGTGTGCTTGTTCTTTATTTTTCTCCAATTTGATTTTAGCCATAACCCTGCTTCACCCATTAATTTCCTAACATTAACTTGGTCCTTACCCCCCCCACACACATATATATGTGTGTGTGTGGGCGCGCACGCCTGCATGCGTGCGTGTGATGAATTGAATTTTAAAGTTACGACATGGCACATGAATTTGAGCACCTTAGATAAGAACAAAATTCTCTAAAGCAAGGCATCGACTGTTGCAGAAGGTAGGAAATGCTTAGCTAACGTCTGACTTGTAGACTCTGGAGTAACACGGCACATGATCTCTTGAAGGGAATGATTCTATATATATGAACTAATCTTAGGAGAATTTGTATGCATGGTTGATGATCATGCCTTGTTACTGGTATTTGTACTATCAAAATAAAAATAATTAATGGTACAGTTCGCACAATTAAAGAGGTAGGACATTTTAAAGGCCTAAAAAATAATTTATTGTCTTTAGGACAAATATATAGTTTTGGGTACAAAGCTGAAGTGGAAAATGGGATGATGGAGACTGTTAGTGGTAAGCTTGTATTGATGAAGCTGAAAAAGATCAGTACTAGTCTATTCATTCTTAAAGAGGAAACACTATAGCAAGCTTTTGCATGTGCCGCATCAAATAGAGAAGAGTCGGTGATGATATAACATCTCAAACTTAGCTACATATCGGAACAAAGTTTGAAGATTCTCTTTAAGTGAAAGCTACTTCTAAAGCTTAAATCTATTGATTTTCCATTTCGCGAGCATTGTGTTACAAGAAACACTATAGATTAAAAAACTAGTAGATCTAACGCCGAAGTAAATGCATTTTAGACTTGGTTCATTATGATGTTTAAGAATCACTAGACATGTCTATGGGAGGTGTAAAATACTTAGTGACTTTTGTTGACGACTATTTAGGAGGTGTTAGGTGTATTCAATTAAGAAAAAGTCAGATGTGTTTTTAGTGCTCAAAGAATTTAAAGCACTGGTTGAACTTGTATTTGGGAAAATAATTAATTGTTTAAGGACAAATAATAATGGAGAATACACAGATGGCATGCTTCTTACACTCTGTAGACATGAAGGTATTCAGAGATAGTTCACTATAGCATACACTCTTCAATAAAACAGAGTGGCGGAGTGGATAAACAAGGCTCTTATAGAAAAAATAAGAATATCGTTGAAGACTGCTGATCTACCTAACTTATTATAAGTAGAAGCAGTCAAAATTGCTTGTTATGTGGTTAATCGGTCTCCATCAACTGTAATTGAGTTAAAGACACCGATGGAGATATGGATTAGAAAGTCAATAGATTACTCCTGCCTACATTCATTTAGATGTCCTATGTACGCGACGTACAATGCTCATGAAAGAACAAAATTGATTTAAAATTCAGGAGATGTATCTTTTGGGGCATGCTAATGGGGTAAAGAGGTATTGTTTGTGGAACCGCACTGCCTATAAGATTGTCATCAGCAGATATGTTATCTTTGTAGGAGATCAAACTGCAAAGGAAAAATATAGATGATAGCTCTGTAAAAGAAAAGTCTGAGATTGTATTGGTATATGTAGAAAATAATCTAGAAAATAAGATTTAGATTTTTCTGAAATAGCAACAGAGCACGAGGAGCAAGAACTAGTCAAGTCTGAGGCTCCAGAAGTTTGTCTATTAACTCATGAGAGTCGACCGCCAGTATGACACTCGAAGTATATTACAAAGATCAATGTTGCATACTGTCTCCTAACAGACGATGGATAGCCATAAACTTTTATAAAGCTTTAAAAAGCTCATATGTTCCTTTGTAGATAATAGCAATATAAGAAGAAATTGAAGCTCTACACAAGAATAAAATATGGGAACTTTTACTACTATCACATGGAAGAAATGCCATTGGAAACAAATAGGTTTACAAGGTCAAGTGTGATGGCAATGATCAAGTGGAGCGGCATCGTGCCAGATTAGTGGTGAAAGGATATGCTTAAAAAGAAGATATTAACTTCAACGAGATATTTTCTTTAGTGACAGTTAGAACAGTCTTGGGAATATGTGCTATATTCAGCCTAAATCTAGATAGTTAGATGTGAAAACTGCATTTCCTCATAAAGAACTTGAAGAAGAAATTTTTGTGCTTCAACTAAAAAGTTTTGTTGAAATAAGAAAGGAGAACTTGGTTTACAAGTTGAATACATTTTTATCCGGTCTCAAATAAGTATCCTAGTGTTGGTATATGAGATTTGATTCTTTTATCATGAGCGTTGGATGCAACAGACTCAGTTTAGACTATTGTGCATATTACAAGAGGTTTGAAGAGAATGATTTTGTCATTCTACTATTATATGTGGATAACATGCTGGTAGTAGACCTCAACAAAAATCAAGGAATTGAAGGCACAATTGGCTAGTGAGTTTGAAATGAAGGACTTGGGACCAACAAACAAGATTATATGGATGTAAATTTATCAAGACGGAAACAATGAGAAGATTTGACTTTCAGAAGAATTACTTGAAGAAAATCTTGCAGCACTTCAATATGCAAGATTGTAAGCCAATCTTTACCCTACTTGCTATTAATTTTAAGTTATCCTCATGTATGTGTTAAAATGCTAACTAGGCAACCCAAGAGGGAGGGTGAATTGAGATTTTAAAAATTAAGTTAAGCAAACCATACAACAATTTAATCTATCGCCTTAATGAAATAAAAAATAATAAATTTAACAATACTAAAAAATAAAAAAGTAAGGGAAGAGAGAGCAAACACAAAGATCTTTTACATGGTTGGCAATCCTCAGCTACATCTATGCCTCCAAGCAAACCAAGCTTGACGATTTCACTATCCAAGCCTTCCAAGGTTTCAAGTTCTTACAATTGATCTCCAAGGTGTCAATAAATCTTTAGAAGAAGAGATTATTCCCTAATCTCTTAACCCAAGTGTTTCTCATGCTCAAACTTTCTCAAATACAAGATTTTTCTCACACACAGTCCCTTTGTTTATGAATATATGCCCAAAGTGTGATTTAAAGAATGAATGAATAAAGTAAAGCTCAAAAAATATTGTATTCTCAATAATATGCTCCTTCGTATTCGTTGGATTCGCTTTGATTTATATCTAATGCAACCTTTTTATAATTAGGGCTGAAAACTAACCATTATTGACTTTTTGCACGCCGTTAATCCTTGTCAGATCGCCGTTTTGACTTTAGCAAGTTACCGCTGTCCTATAATTTCAAATTGTGGGATCATTGTTTTCCCGAAGTCGGATCGCCATTAGTTTTCAAAAACTAAACTCCAATTCTGTTTGATGTCGGTTAGCCATTATCTCCTAAACGGTTAGCTGTTTGCTTTAGTGAAATTATTTTTTAAAATTAAAATTTTACCCCAAAACTTTCTATAATAACACTATGGCCTAAAACTTTATAAAACTTTTCAAACAAATCAATTTTAGAATTTCAAGTAATACTTTTTGATTTCAAAATTCTCAAAGCTTTTTTAATTTAAACCATTAACTTGAAAATAACCAATTTCATAAAATCATTTTTCCATTAAGTATAAAACCTTTATAATATAAAAATAAGGATTTATTTAAAATGTATGAAAAATAATTTGAGCTTTTAAAAGATTAATCATTCTTAATCTTGTTTGTTATCATTAAAATCAACATTATGGATACATTTATATGAATATGTGTCCTAGTAATGAAACAGAGAGAAAAGAGACATGCATCAGCGGTAGGAAATTTGATGTTCACTATAATTAGTAAAAGACCAAACATTACATAAGTAGTGGGGTGGTCGGTCGATAGATGGCGAATCTTAGTGGAGAGTATTGGAAAGCTCTGAAGCGTATTCTTACATACATCAGAGAAGCATCGAATGTTGCATTATGTTGCTGATGATTAGAATTTACTGTTATGGGCTATGTGGATCTATATTTTGTAGGAGTTCATGATAAAAGGAAATCTATTACTGACTATGTGTTTACGCTTGCAGGAGTTGTAAGATGGGTTTATAAACTACAGACTGTCATGGCTTTATCTACTATATAAACAGAATACATGGTAGCTACACAAGCTTGCAAGCAAGCTATCTGGATGCAAAGATTATTGGAGGAGCTTGGGCACAAAAAAGAGAAAATACCTGTGTTTTGTGACAGTCAGAGTACCTTGCACATTACAAGGAATCCAGCTTTTCATTCCATGACAAAGCATATAAAAGTACAATACTACTTCATTCGAGAAATAGTGGAAGATGTAAATGTGGATTTGCGGAAAATCCATGCCAAGGACAACCTAACGGATGTTTTCACAAAGCCAATTAATAGTGATAAGTTCGTATGAAGTAGAACTTCTTGTGACCTTGCGGAGACTCAAGCAACATGACAATGACACAGCAAAAAGGATGGTGAGGAGATTGATTGGTTCTGAATCAAATCTTTACATGGGAGAATGTTAAAGTCACCATCAAAATTGTGCTTAACTTTGACATTTCAAACATCGAATTCGGTGTTTAGCTGGTTGTGAAAATTGTTGAATTTTTGGCCATAATTGTTAGCCGTAATGCTTGAATTTTTGGGCTATAATTGTTGACTTTTTGGCCATTATTTTGCATATATGTAGGAGTGTAGAAGAAGGGCTAAATCATTCCATTTTTGAGAAGCAATTCAATATTTAGAGAGTAGATAATTTTGAAAGGTTAAATTGTTAAGTTCTTGAAAGTTTCGTGATTTGAGAGATTGAGTATATCGGAATTTTGGGTAGTAAGCCAAAAAAATATTACAATATCTTCATTTTATTGGTAAAATTTTATCCTTCTGTCTTTGCTCATGGATGTAGGCTAAAAGTCGAATTATTTAATTTCTGTTGTCTTCTTTGTGTGCTCGTTCCATTTTTCTCCAATTTCATTTTAACTGTAACCCTGCTTCAATCATCAATTTCCCAACATTAATTTGGTCCTTACCACATAAATTAAAAATCTATTATTAGATAATGATCGTGTGGAATCATATCTTTTATGGTGAATTGAATTTAATTAGTGTTACAAAAATTTAATTGGTGTTATGGAAGGATGCACATGTCGGTTGGCTCTTGTCAGGAATTTGTGTAAAGATAGAGAGAAAATAATGAAATTTTATTTTTGATAATATTATCATGTGCTTAATTTTTAATAAATTACTAGATGGGTATTTTGGTGAAAAAAAATTCGAAAAGTGGGTGCCAAAAGTAATTAATAGTTTTGAAAAGTCAACTTACCATTAGCTGCGAAGTTATTGCCCATCCATGAAGTACCTCTGGCTCCCTATTGCTAGAAACACTTAACAATTACGAGTGCATATTGTTAATGTCACATTGGCAAGCTAAATACACGTGTTAAAAACCATAACTACAACAGATTAACTTCCAAAGTTTACTAGATAGGAATGCATGAGTACGACCAGAACAATGACAAAATGAGAGTAGATAATTTTGAGAGCTTAAATTGTAAAGTTTTTGAAAGTTTAGTGATTTGAGAGATTGAGTATATTGAATTTCTAAGTAGTAACAAAAATTACAATATTCGTAATCTTGATTTTACTAGTAAAAAAAAATCCTTCTGTTTTTTTCCATGGATGTAGGCTAAAAGTCAAATTATGTAATTTCTGATGTCTTCTTTGTGTGCTTATTCTTTATTTTTCTCCAATTTCATTTTAGCATTAACCTTGCTTTACCCATCAATTTCCTAACATTAACTTGGTCCTTACCACATAAATTAAAAATCTATTATTAGATAATGACTGTGTGGAATCATAACTTCTATGATGAATTGAATTTAATTAATGTTACAAAAATTTAATTCGTGTTAGGGAAGGATGAACATGTCGGTAGGCTTTTGTCAGGAATTTGTGTAGAGATAGGGAGAGAATAACTAAATATTATTTTTGATAATATTATCATGTGCTTAATTTTTAATAAATTGCTAGATGGATATTTTGGTGAAAAAAAAAATATTTTAAAAAAGTGGGTGCTAAAAGTAATTAATAGTTTTGAAAGGTCAACTTACCGTTAGCTGCGCAGTTATTGCCCATCCACGAAATACCTGCAATTAAAATCTATCCGTGTTAATTCTTAAAAATAGTTAATCCAATTTATTTATAACTATGGCAGGATAAGGCATTGACTTGGGTTAGGGGAAAAAAAATGGAGAGAGACACCACGGTGATCACAGGCTATAATTATGGAGAATTGAGTGATGATCTGCTGGTTGAGACTCTGTCAAGGTTGCCTGTGAAATCACTAATGCGATTAAGGAGTGTTTCAAGATCTTGGTTTGGTTTAGTGAAAGACCCCAAATTCATTTGTAAGCATCTCACTAGAGGCGACCATAAGCGTCTCATGGTCACCAATGAATATTATATAGATAACGATCCAGTTGAGGATTTAGTTGTAGTACCTGATAACACATTGACAGACTTGCATTTTCAAAATCTTGAAGCTGACACATGGAATTATATTCTACTTGGCCCTTATGAGGGTATAATTTGCCTTTCTGAAAAATGGAATCGTAACAAAATTAATTTATGGAACATTTCCATGAATGAGTACAGAATTCTTCCAGAGCCGCCTAGACCTAGAAATGGCGTTAGCGGTAGTCGTCCCTCCAATACGGTAATTTTCTGTTGTAATTTTGCAGTTGGATTAGATCCCACTACTAACGATTTCAAGTTGGTTCTGATACAAACCTTGCACGATGAGAGAGGAATTTCATCGATCAATGATTGCTTACCTAATGTTGCGGTTTACAGCTTTAGCATCGGCAGAAACTCCTTGCGGTTATGTAACTATTCTATCATTTAGCATGAGTGAGGAGGTGTTTCAAGAAATGAGAGGACCTCGTGTTCCTCCAATTACACCAGACGGAATCTGGTGCGAATATTGGACGATTGGAATACACGACGATTGCCTCTCTCTACTACACGTAGAAGAGTCGAGACGCTCTTTTGGGTTATGGATGATGAAAGGGGGGTTTTGGACCAAACACTTGAGTTTTGAACCTTTTATAGAAAGTTATCAACCAGTTGCATTTTGGAGAAATGGTGAATTCATTCTAGAATCATATCGACAAGATATTACCTGTCGATTGGTCATATATGATTCTAAGTACGAACAAATAAGGGAATTTGGGATTACTGGTGTATGGTTTGCAGTTCGTGTTTTGAAAGAAAGTCTTATTACAGTCCGAGAATAGGAGAATATATAGCCTTGTTGGATGTTCATATTCTTGGCATTACATAGCATGTTTCGGGTATATATTTTAGAAGTCCATTAGGACAACTTAGATTAAGTCTACTAAGACACAGCCAGATATCTATCAACAAGTTTTATAGGGGAACCTTTCCTCCACACAACCCAGGTTAGTGGGGAGATATCTACCTTTACCAATTTTTAAAATTGCTAGAAGAATACAATTCCAGCATATGTCGGAGTTCAACCAATGCCTTAAAGTCTTTTGGGGCATGGGATGGGACACCGTAATACACTCTTTCAAGTGAACAAAGATGCAGGATGTTCAAATGCCAGATGAATTAACAGCGTTCAATTGCTCCCATGTGATTTTGATTTTATTTTGATTTTTTTGAGCGAATGAAAATGTTTGCAAGGGATGATGCATTTCGAATCCTTGTATTGACATAACTGTCTTTTAATCTTAAAATAATAAAATTATTTTAGAAACTTCAAAAGTTGGTGATGGCTTATTTCTTCACCTACTATAAAAAAGAAGAAGAAGAATAACTACCTATCTATTTTTAAAAGATTGCTAAAAAAGTAGAGAGACGTATAAAACAAGCATGTTTTAAAAAATTTATGAAGCATCATTAATTTAATAAAATTTATGGAATAAAAAGCAGCTTTTAACTTTTCAAATGTAATCCAAAAGCAACTTGAATTACTAAGAGACCATTTGGGATTTTTTTTTGGAGATTCAAAGGTGATTTGAAAAGCTAAAAGTTGATTGTGGTATTTAACAAAAATTTTTTAGAAATCGCTTTTAACAAAATCACCCCATCCTAGAGTAGATTTTGAAAAACTGTGATAGAATAGCTTTTTAAAATTTAATTTTGGGAATCAGTTTTATAGTTAATATAATTTCATTTATCCTTGCATATATTATATAAATTCAAAATTATCCTTATCAATTAAGAAATAAAATCATTAACTTTCAAGAGATTATTATTTTTACCAATTGATAACAAAATAAAAATAAAATCAATACTATAAAATATTAATTTTAATTATCAGTTATTATATATAAAATGAAAAATATTTTATATACAAGTTCATAAAAGTATAAATAAATTTTATTCAATATTGTGTCTAATTCAATTAGTCACATTCTTATAAAAGTTTAACAATAAAATTTACCAAACATATATGACTTCTTTTAAAAATCACAGCACTTTTGAAAATAAAATTTACTAAACATTTAACTAATTTTTTTCATAACTGATTATTTCTACAGTTAAAAATAATTATTTTAAAAGTTACGACATTATCAACTTGGCCCTAAATCACCAATCGAACACCAACCACAAATGATCCTAGTAAACTACTAATGAATAGCTTCTAATGGTTGATTAACATTAGAAAGTATAATTTAATAAAGATTAAGATTATCATTTTTTTTCACTTATAGAGTTGAAAACACTAACAATTTCATGACGTTAACAAATTCCTAACCTATTTTATGAATTATCTATTTTTAATAGTTCATAAGTATGGTTTTTGTGTTTTGAAGGTAAATCCCTAAGCTCATGATGCTTGGATTAGAAAAACATATGTAAAATTTGAATTCTGGAGGCTCAGAAGCCTTTGGAATAATTGTTAGTCCTTCGATCCAACATTAATTTTGAAAGTTTGAAATCATGCCATGTCTCTGAGCTCACATGCACGTCATTGCATTAGATTTAATACTTATTAATTTTGTAGTTCAACCACTTTGACAAAAGAGCCAATTGTAACAGTTGATTATTTTGAATCCAATGATCTATAATGCATCACAATGGTTGCAATCATAGACCTTTAGATTGTATTAGTAACACTCATCCAAAGTTTGTGGTTGCAAGCTCACCAAAAATATAATGTCAAGGCCTGATCAACTAAGAATTTGCCAATATAAAGGCAAGAGATTTCATAAGTGGAAGTGTAGAATATGTGTAGAATTTGAGACATGAGTTTTATAGAGAAAATTGGTGTAAACCTAGAGTAAATTTTTGGGAAATTTGTAGTTAATAAGAAGAGATTTTTCTCCTTTTTTTATTTTTTTTAATTTCCTTATAAATTTATTAAATGAAAATGAGTGTCTTGCTTGCCAACATAAGTGGCTAATTTTCTAAGATAAGGTAAAGTATGAAACTCAAGGATTCAAATTGTTGATTGAATTACTTTTTTAAGTGAGTTTTAAGTTAGTTCTTTATAATTAGATGTTTATAAGTTATATTTTCTATCAGTTATTTTCTAGAGATTCTGAAGAAATTTCCATATGAATAATGTCATTCCCGTAATAATTCACTGGAAGCACTGGGAGAATGCAAATTAATGATAGCAGCAATGCTGAAGATTCGAATGCCGTAGACCAAAAGATTGCTGAGCGGTCAGTAAAACTGCAACAAGCATAGGAACAGAATTAAGGCAGGGACATGCATCAATACATCAATGTTTGAAAAATTCATGTAAAGGTAATTTGAGGCAGAGTATACATACTTAGCATTTAGAATTGATCTACAGAAGCCATTAACACAAACATTTTTAAACAAGTTACTAATGAAGAAGAAATTCTACAAGAATTTAAACATGCCAGCATCAAGAAGTTTTGGGTTAAGTCACCTGAAAACAATGATTCTGATAATAATCACTGCATCCATGCCACCAATAGCCAATATTTCATCTTCAGATGTTTCCCAAGCCTTGACTATCCAGCTAGAGGAGGATGCAAGTCTCTCCAAGCTGAAAGAATCATCGAGTCTATTCTGGACTGACGCAAGCCTTTTCCCAAAGTAGACACTTAAATTGCTTGGTTGTTTTCTCAATATTGAATACAGAGACAGCAGCAAACTAGTGACTGATATATTGATTCCAGCAGAAGTTAAAAGAGCAGAAACGTCCATCTCCTTCCACTTTATATGCAAGTTCTACAAATTACTATAACAGAACATCAGGATTATATTATGTGCTGCAGAATCTAATCATTCTAAATAATCTTGAATTTACAAAATGCTGTTCCATTAAAGACATAATAGATTCTGATAAACCAGTGACTGTCTGCAAGAACCAAATCTCATTCAAGATTTTAAAAAACACATTAAATTCAATAAATGTATATCTAGTTTAACGGTGCAGTAAACAGCTATGAACCATTAAAACGTGTCATGGTAATGGAAAGTCTACTGTAAAACTGTAACATAAACCAAAAGCACCATTAACAATGTGAAACAAGACCACACTCCATTGAATAAAAATGCATTAAAGACTTGGCTTTGCTAGGCTTGATTTAAGTATGTCTCTAAAGCCCCTTTTGGGGCAGCTGTGCTGTCAAATTGTTTAACAAGTCTTCTATTGTTTCTAATTTGACACGAATTAATCTCAGATTCCAAAAGATAATCTTATTTCTCAAACTTCACCAATTATATGAGTTACTTACACCACAAGAATCAAAACGTGTAGATCTAAAATTATGACAATAACTGTGAATAAAGGATATTATGAGGTATAAAATTCTCGTTTTAGCTAAAGTGGGGTACAAGATGATCCTAACGAGAACAAAAATGTAAGATTTGCAACTGACTTTTATTAAAACCCACTCGGCCCAATGGGGTAAGGACAAGAACTAAATTAACTACCGTAATTATTCCTCCATTTCTTCTTTGTACAAGAACTTGCACAAACACGGCAATATTTTTAAAGGCGAGAAGGTAGTAATATGAGCAAATTGGAAAGCTGGAATTGTGGAATGAGTATAAGAGAGATTTTAAAAAAAAAAAACACGGCCGCTAAATCCAGTAACCAACAGAGGGCAAGAAGATTTAACAGATAAATTCCTTAAAAGGAGAAAGCATTTTCTTATAGATCAGTAGGTCATCGTTCTTGCGCATGATCACAGTAACCAACACAAAGCCTGTCACATTCACAATCTATATATATATATATACAGATGCCAACACTAAATTCAGAAATAATTCGGCAAGTATATATCTTGGAATTGCATTGACAATGCTGTAACTTCTTTTGTTAAAATATTCACAAATCTCTTGATACAATCAATCAGAAAATAGCTATAAAACTGAAACGTAATATCACCGACTCATTACCAGCCTCTTCACCATTTGATTGTTAAGTAATTGCTACTTTAGATCGCAGAATTCTTTAATAATCTGATAAACTAGAACAGTATCATACTATCATTCCCTTTGTCACATATCAAGTGCAATTAAAACTGCATTAATTATCATATAAAGAGTTATTCTTTCTTTACCCCATTTTGTCAGTTCTATTAAACTACCGATCATGATAATTAACTTAAAATCAAACATGAATACTTACAAGGAAAAGAAAAATTGGCAAACACATAAAAAGATTACTGAACATGATAATAGTCAAGTAGTTCCAAGAGATACATTGCATTGTATGTAATTGGACATGAAAATTTGATCAATTTTAAACCTATGATATATCAAATGATCAAAACAAAATTAAAAAAATAGCTTAAAAAGTCTCATAAAACACATTGAATTAAATAAATTTCATATAACAACTCCATTCAAATAAAAAGAAAGAAGAAAAAAAAATGGGGAACAGCAAATGGAGACGCCTACGAAATTGTAAATTAATTCACAAGTATAGAAAGAAAATTTTTTAAACGAACGAACAATTACCGCGATGAGAGTCGAATCGCCACAAAATTGGAACCCAAAAAAAAAAAAAATAAATAAATCGAGGAGAAAATTCCACGTGAAACGACGCGTTTAAAGAGCATTAGCGCCATAACTTAAAAAGTCCGTTTCCCTCGCTTACGATTGTTTGCTTTTCCACTTCACATAAACAAAATTAATTGCATTGATTTTGATTTTTGAACTTTGAAGTGAGAGAAAAATAGAAAATGAATTACCATTTTTTTTTTGGGTTTTAATCTTACAGAAATTGGGAATTAATTGCAAGAAAAGTTTGTGTTTTTGGGTTGTTTATATATAAATGCGAGGAAAGCGGTAGCAGTAACTAAACGGACCGTTGGATTAACCAAACTGAAAAGGGTAACTTACATAAGAGTCCTTATTGTTTTCTTAAAATTCAGATACATTAGTAAATTTGCAAAATCAATCAATTTCATTCTTTCTGTTTTTGTTAAAGGGCGTGTGAATAAGGAAAAATAAACGCAATAATTTTTGACATGATTTAGTTTAGCAACACTAGCTATCGTATGGCCATTGCTTATTCCACTAAAATTAGTCTTTTTTTGTTGATAAAAAGAAGATGTGTTAATGAAATTCTATGAAATGAGTTCATAAGATCCAGTCTATTGTCTTTGCTCCTAAGAAATCATTAAAGAACTAGAAATTCATGTTATAACAAGATTTAATTCGATTATTTCCAGTATGGAATGACTCAATCATTTACTTTGATATTTTATTGAACAAAAATCCCTTTCTTAATATGGAACCCTTTGGAGAAGAATTGAATCGAAATATCTACAAATTCTCTTGCAGAGTCCAGCTAATCATGAACTAAGAAAAGATCAAAAGATGGAATTTTAAATCTATCAAATATGAAATTCAGGATCTCAATTTTTATAACAATTAGATTTTTATTGTGTTAAAAGACCTCGACAAAAATCGATTTCCAAGTGTCAATAAACATTAACAAATCATGTATGGATTTATTTCTTCGAAACTTGCAAGGAAGAAGGAGTCCTCGCACCGCTATAGACTCGAACCTTCTCCCTCAATGCATATCATTTTCTATTGCGCGCAGTTTTTGTAATATTTATACATTGGAGCTTAAATTGTAGCATTAATTTAAGAAAAACAATAAAGCGAATTAATTCCCACAGATTCTGTCAAATTAAACCAAACGCCACAAATACAAAAAAAAAAGAAAAGAAAAAGAAACAACGTGCTAATTTAATTTCGATTTTCTTTCACTTCAAAAGTTCATATCACTGTTGCAATTTGCTTGCTTATGCGAGGTAACAAATTATCTTGTTCATAGGTTTAATATTAATAAAATTTTCGTGTCCAATAAGTGCGGTGCATCTCTTGGAACTGCTTGACTATTCTTTTGTTCATTCTATTCGAAACTTTAATTTGATTTAGGCAGCTGGTAATGAGTTAATGGCATTATGGTAAGAGTTGTATAGCTATTTTCTGATTTATTGTTTCAGAGATGTGTGAATATTTAATTAACAAAATAAAGCTATGTACACTCTATATATATATATAGAGAGAGAGAGAGAGGAAATGAATCTATTTCTTTTTTATGTTCGTCTTTTCTGTAGGAAATCGAGAATGAAAGAAAATTGTCAGCATAAGTTCCAGAAAGTTAATTTAAACAGCACTGATGCTTGCCCCGGATCAAACCCGAGACTATACAAAAAACGACGCGTTTTGTTATTTATTTTTTGTTTTAATTTTAACCAATACGGCGTCGTTTTGCTTGAAGGTTCCCCCATCAAATCGAATGGCTTTCTCTTCCTCTTCTTTTCACCACACAACCCCAACAATAGAACCGACCTGCAGAACCCTTAAACTGTTTTTTTTTTTTTTTTTTTTCATTCTATCCGATAGGATTTGGCTTAGATTAAGCAAAACCAAAAGCTTGAACAAGTTAAGGTATTGTCTTCTTTAGCTGCGAAGATGTACAGAAACAAAAGAATTGAGTTGCAGCATCTACCCTTGAAAATTGAGTTTTAATTCTACGTGGCTTCGCCATAAGGTAAGGTACTGTCTTCTTTGGCAGCAGATTATTTTCAAAGCTTGAATTTTTTTGTTTTAATTTGCGAAGCCATCTTGCCGTTGCTGTTAAATTGGGTTAATATTATGGGAAATAAGCTTACGCTGCGATGTTTTTGCTTGAATCATGAGCTGTGAGTTGTGGACTGCGAATGGCAATTTCAGGTGCAGATTGTGGGTTGCTAATGGAAATTTGAGGTTGTGGCTGGAGCTTGTGGTTGGAGCCTGAAGATCGATCAACGAAGGAAAGGCAAAGGAAAATACTTGGGTGGAGCTCCATCGACGAAGAAAAAGGGAAAATATTTGGCAAACGAAAACGGCGTCGTTTTTTTGCTTTAATGAAACGCTGCGTTTAAATTTCGGGGTTTGACCCGGGATAAATATCATTTTCGTAATTTATTTAAGGGGGTTTGTTGTGTTACAGATCCTGTAACATACACACCCAATGCATGCACCAGTCCTGCTAAAGCAGAATCTGTAAGTAACTTAGCCTGCTCCTTTAATTAAATGGCCTTGTCATTCTTTTCTTTTTTCTTCTCAAACTTGATGGATAGATACATCATGTCAGATCACTCATTTTTCCTTTTCCTCAGGTTTGGCCCCATTGCATGGCTTTACATGTTATGCCTGGGTCAGCTTGTGTTCGATCTCCTTTAGTTGGTAATTTTGAAGTTGCTTGCATTGTTTCATCATGATTTTTCTATCACTTCTCCTCCTAGGCCTAGCTACGTAACGTTTTCTATTGCATGAGTGATTTTTAATGATGAAATTATTATTGATGAAAAATTATTGGTTATCCTACAGCTAAGAAATTTAGTAATTACTGTATTATTGGCCTAAAACCTGACCTACATGAGTTGGGCGTTGATATAGGTCGAAAAATTTAAAGTTCGTACAGATTGAGTCTGGATAAAATCTAAAAAAAAATGGTCAAGTCTTTTTAATTTATATATAAAAAATAAAAATATTAAATTAATATTTTTATACTAATTTTGATGATTTATTATGTTGTGTTAATAATATTTTGTGTATTAAACTATTATTTTATTATGTATTAGATAATTATCTTTAATTTAAATATTTTTATTTTATTAAAAAATTATTTTATATTTAACGGAAAAACCAAACGTGGCTCAATCTTGACTCCGTCCAAACATGAACGAATTTTTAAAGAGCTCAGGTTTCTTGTCAATAATATGGGCTTGAAAAAGCCGGCCCAAGCTCATATTGTGCCAAACCTTCAAAACAAGGCAATGCAAGCAGCTACACAATTACCAAATACCAAGTACAGCTGATCGAACACAAACTTACAAGGATATAACATGTAAAGCTAGGCAATGGGCCCAAAACCTGAAAGTTTGAATTATATGAGAATAATGCTCAGATTACAACTCATATTATATGAAATTTATAATTGATATTTACAATCAAACAATTATTGGGACTAATTTACATTAATTCTCATATAAAGATCGCCTTAGATTTTTTACCCTCTCAAATATTCGAGGGACGTCAAACTCCCATTTTAAGAGAAAGACTACCTTCACTCGAGGTCTGAGACTCCAAGGAAGGAAATTTAAATTAAACTCCCACAATGCTTTTGTGGGGGCTCGAACCACTTCCCTCACACTTGTGAGGGAAGTGTTCTAGCCACTTGGGCTAAGCCCAAGTGGTTAATGATTGATCACTTTTGAAACCAAAGAAAATTGAAATTGAAGTAGCCCCCCCTTTTTTTTTTTTTTTTTGGTTTTTGTTTTTGTCGTGTTTGGTTTAATTTTACAGAAACTGGGAATTAATTTGCTTTATTGTTTTCTTAAAATTCAAATAAATTAGTAACTTATAAAATCAATCAATTACAATTTTTCAGATATCGTTTTTGTCAAATAGGTCCTTGACTAGCTTGATCTGGTTATATGCTATATATATGAACAATTCAATATAATAGTGTGTATAACAAAAAATAAACACAATAACTTTTACATGATGTAGCAACAACAGCCCTCCATCCATGCCTCCAAATCAATCGTGCTTAAAGATTCTACTAAAATTATCCTTCTCGCTCATAAATCAGGGATGTCAATGAAACTATATGGAATAATTTCACAAGAGTTAGCCAATAGTCTTTGTTCGTAAGATCTCGTTGAGAAACAAGAATCCATGTTATAATAAGATTTGTTACGATTATTTCCAGTCGCCCCTAATTTATGGGTGCAGGAGATAAGAAATTTACTTAATCAAATAAACATTTAATACTCTAACAATTAAGTTGTGTAATAGTTTGATTGAAGAATGAAAATACACAAAGAGAGATAGACAAAAACTCACGACTTTAATAAAATTTTAACCTAACTCCCTTAGAATATAGGCATTATCCAATATATCAAACCTGCAAAATTTTCATACTCAACTACTAAAACATAAGAAAAGGTAAAAAAAAAAAAAAAAAACTCAGGTCAGCTTCACTATTACCATGGATCTATATACAATATTTGGACCCTCGAGCTCCCTATTGCTAGAAACACTTAACAGTAACTAGTGCATATTGTTAATGTCACATTGGCAAGCTAAATACATGTGTTAAAACCATAACTACAACAGAGTAACTTCCAAAGTTTATTAGATAGGAATGCTTGAGTACGACCAGAACAACAACTAAAATTATTTAGAGAGTAGATAATTTTGAGAGCTTAAATTGTAAAGTTCTTGAAAATTTAGTGATTTGAGAGATTGAGTATATTAAAGTTCTAGGTAGTAAGTCAAAAAATTATTACAATACTTGTAATCTTCATTTCACTAGTAAAATTTTATCCTTCTGTCTTTACCCATAGATGTAGACTAAAAGTCAAATTATGTAATTTCTAGTGTCCTCTTTGTATGCTTGTTCTTCATTTTTCTTCAATTTCATTTTAGCAATAACCTTGCTTCACCCACCAATTTCCTAACATTAACTTGGTCCTTACCACATAAATTAAAAATCTATTATTAGATAATGAATGTGTGGAATCATAACTTTTATGATGAATTGAATTTAATTAATGTTACAAAAATTTAATTCGTGTTAGGGAAGGATGCACATGTCGGTAGGCTATTGTCAGGAATTTGTGTAGAGATAGGGAGAGAATAACTAAATATTATTATTGAACATATTATCATTTGCTTAATTTTTAATAAATTACTAGATGGGTATCTTGGTGAATTTTTTTTTTCGAAAAGTGGGTGCTAAAAATAATTAATAGCTTTGAAAAGTCAAGTTATCATTAGCTGCGAAGTTATTGCCCATCCATGAAATACCTGCAATTAAAATCTATCCCTGTTAATTCTTAAAAATAGTTAATCCAATTTATTTATAATTATGGCAGGATAAGGCATTAACTTGGGTTAGGGGAAAAAAAAATGGAGAGAGATACCATGGTGACGACCGGCTATAATTATGGAGAAGTGAGTGATGATCTGCTGGTTGAGACTCTGTCAAGGTTGCCTGTGAAATCACTATTGCGATTAAGGTGTGTTTCAAAATATTGGTATTGTTTAGTGAAAGACCCCAAATTCATTTGTAAGCATCTCACTAGAGGCGACCATAAGCGTCTCATGGTCTACAATGAATATTTTATAGATAACTATCCAGTTGAGGATTTAGTTGTAGTACCTGATAACACATTGACAGACTTGCACTTTCAAAATCTTGAAGGTGACACATGGAATTATATTCTACTTGGCCCTTACGAGGGTATAATTTGCCTTTCTGAAAAATGGAATCGTAACAAAATTAATTTATGGAACATTTCCATGAATGAGTACAGAATTCTTCCGGAGCCGCCTAGACCTAGAAATGGCGTTAGCGGTAGTCGTCCCTCCAATACGGTAATTTTCTGTTGTAATTTTGCAGTTGGATTAGATCCCACGACTAACGATTTCAAGTTGGTTCTGATACAAACCTTGCACGATGAGAGAGGCATTTCATCGATCAATGATTGCTTACCTAATGTTGCGGTTTACAGCTTTAGCACTAACTCTTGGAGACATGTGGAGGAAGGGTTATTTCCAATGGGATGCTGTTTGGGGGGTGAAGACATGGGCAATGTCTACCACAATGGATTTTGCTACTGGGTGACATCGGCAGAAACTCCTTGCGGTTATGTAACTATTCTATCATTTAGCATGAGTGAGGAGGTGTTTCAAGAAATGAGAGGACCTCGTGTTCCTCCAATTACACCAGCAGGAGTCTGGAGGGAATATTGGACGATTGGAATACACGACGATTGCCTCTCTCTACTACACGTAGAAGAGTCGAGACGCTCTTTTGGGTTATGGATGATGAAAGGGGGGTTTTGGACCAAACACTTGAGTTTTGAACCTTTTATAGAAAGTTATCAACCAGTTGCATTTTGGAGAAATGGTGAATTCATTCTAGAATCATATCGACAAGATATTACCTGTCGATTGGTCATATATGATTCTAAGTACGAACAAATAAGGGAATTTGGGATTACTGGTGTATGGTTTGCAGTTCGTGTTTTGAAAGAAAGTCTTATTACAGTCCGAGAATAGGAGAATATATAGCCTTGTTGGATGTTCATATTCTTGGCATTACATAGCATGTTTCGGGTATATATTTTAGAAGTCCATTAGGACAACTTAGATTAAGTCTACTAAGACACAGCCAGATATCTATCAACAAGTTTTATAGGGGAACCTTTCCTCCACACAACCCAGGTTAGTGGGGAGATATCTACCTTTACCAATTTTTAAAATTGCTAGAAGAATACAATTCCAGCATATGTCGGAGTTCAACCAATGCCTTAAAGTCTTTTGGGGCATGGGATGGGACACCGTAATACACTCTTTCAAGTGAACAAAGATGCAGGATGTTCAAATGCCAGATGAATTAACAGCGTTCAATTGCTCCCATGTGATTTTGATTTTATTTTGATTTTTTTGAGCGAATGAAAATGTTTGCAAGGGATGATGCATTTCGAATCCTTGTATTGACAATAAGGGCCCATTTGGGATTTTTTTTTGGAGATTCAAAGGTGATTTGAAAAGCTAAAAGTTGATTGTGGTATTTAACAAAAATTTTTTAGAAATCGCTTTTAACAAAATCACCCCATCCTACAGCAGATTTTGAAAAACTGTGATAGAATAGATTTTGAAAATTTGATTTTGAGAATCGGTTTTATAGTTAATATAATTTCATATATCCTTGCATATATTATATAAATCCAAAATTATCCTTATCAATTAAGAAATAAAATCATTAACTTTCAAGAGATTATTATTTTTAACAATTGATAATAAAATAAAAATAAAATCAATACTATAAAATATTAATTTTAATTATCAATTATTATATATAAAATGAAAAATATTTTATATACAAGTTCATAAATGTGTAAATAAATTTTATTTAATATTGTGTCTAATTCAATTAGTCACATTCTTACAAAAGTTTAACAATAAAATTTACTAATCATATATGATTTCTTTTAAAAATCACAGAACTTTTGAAAATAAATTTTACTAAACATTTAACTAATTTTCTTCACAACTGATTATTTCTACAGCTAAAAACAAATATTTTAAAAGTTACGACATTATCAAATTGGCCCTAAATCACCAATCGAACACCAACCACAAATGATCCTAGTAAATTACTAATGAATAGCTTCTAATGGTTGATTAACATTAGAAAGTATACATTTAATAAAGATTAAGATTATCATTTTTTTTTCACTTATAGAGTTGAAAACACTAACAATTTCATGACGTTAACAAATTCCTAACCTATTTTATGAATTATCTATTTTTAATAGTTCTTAAGTATGGTTTTTGTGTTTTGAACGTAAATCTCTAAGCTCATGATGCTTGGATTAGAAAAACATATGTAAAATTTGAATTCTGGAGGCTCATAAGCCTTTGGAATAATTGCTAGTCCTTCGATCCAACATTAATTTTGAAAGTTTGAAATCATGCCATGTCTCTGAGCTCACATGCACGTCATTGTATTAGATTTAATACTTATTAATTTAGTAGTTCAACCACTTTGACAAAAGAGCCAATTGTAACAGTTGATTATTTTGAATCCAATGATCTATAATGCATCACAATGGTTGCAATCATAGACCTTTAGATTGTATTAGTAACACTCATCCAAAGTTTGTGGTTGCAAGCTCACCAAAAATATAATGTCAAGGCCCACACTTGATCAACTAAGAATTTGCCAATATAAAGGCAAGAGATTTCATAAGTGGAAGTGTAGAATATGTGTAGAATTTGAGAGATGAGTTTTATAGAGAAAATTGGTGTAAACCTAGAGTAAAATTTGTAGTTAATAAGAAGAGATTTTTCTCCTTCTTTTTTTTAATTTCCTTATATTATACTTTACAAATTTATTAAATGAAAATGAGTGTCTTGCTTGCCAACATAAGTGGCTAATTTTCTAAGATAAGGTAAAGTATGAAACTCAAGGATTCAAATTGTTGATTGAATTACTTTCTTAAGTGAGTTTTAAGTTAGTTCTTTCTAATTAGATGTTTATAAGTTATATTTTCTATCAGTTATTTTCTAGAGATTCTGAAGAAATTTCCATATGAATAATGTCATTCCCGTAATAATTCATTGGAAGCACTGGGAGAATGCAAATTAATGATAGCAGCAATGCTGAAGATTCGAATGCCGTAGACCAAAAAGTTGCTGAGCGGTCAGTAAAACTGCAACAAGCATAGGAACAGAATTAAGGCAGGGAAATGCATCGATACATCAATGTTTGAAAAATTCATGCAAAGGTAATTTGAGGCAGAGTATACATACTTAGCATTTAGAATTGATCTACAGAAGCCATTAACACAAACATTTTTAAACAAGTTACTAATGAAGAAGAAATTCTACAAGAATTTAAACATGCCAGCATCAAGAAGTTTTGGGTTAAGTCACCTGAAAACAATGATTCTGATAATAATCACTGCATCCATGCCACCAATAGCCAATATTTCATCTTCAGATGTTTCCCAAGCCTTGACTATCCAGCTAGAGGAGGATGCAAATCTCTCCAAGCTGAAAGAATCATCAAGTCTATTCTGGACTGAAGCAAGCCTTTTCCCAAAGTAGACACTTAAATTGCTTGGTTGCTTTCTCAATATTGAATACAGACAGCAGCAAACTAGTGACTGATATATTGATTCCAGCAGAAGTTAAAAGAGCAGAAACGTCCATCTCCTTCCACTTTATATGCAAGTTCTACAAATTACTATAACAGGACATCAGGATTATATTATGTGCTGCAAAATCTAATCATTCTAAATAATCTTGAATTTACAAAATGCTGTTCCATTAAAGACATAATAGATTCTGATAAACCAGTGACTGTATGCAAGAACCAAATCTCATCCAAGATTTTAAAAAACACATTAAATTCAATAAATGTATATCTAGTTTAACGGTGCAGTAAACAGCTGTGAACCATTAAAACGTGTCATGGTAATGGAAAGTCTACTGTAAAACAGTAACATAAACCAAAAGCACCATTAACAATGTGAAACAAGACCACACTCCATTGAATAAAAATGCATTAAACAAGTCAAAGTTTTGGCTTTGCTAGGCTTGATTTAAGTATGTCTATAAAGCCCCTTTTGGGGCAGCGGTGCTGTCAAATTGTTTAACAAGTCTTCTATTGTTTCTAATTTGTCTCAAACTTCACCAATTATATGAGTTACTTACACTACAAGAATCAAAACATGTAGATCTAAAATTATGTCAATAACTGTGAATAAAGGATAACATGAGATATAGAATTCTCGTTTGAGCCAAAGTTGGGTACAAGATGATCCTAATGAGAAAAAAAAAGTAAGATTTACAACTGACTTTTGTTAAAACCCACTCGGCCCTATGGGGTAATGACAAGAACTAAATTAACTACCGTAATTATTCCTCCGTTTCATCCTTGTACAAGAACTTGCAAAACACAGCAATATTTTTAAAGGCAAGAAGGTAGTAATATGAGCAAATTGGAAAGCTGGAATTGCGGAATGATAATTAACTTAAATCAAACATAAATACTTACAAGGAAAAAAAATTGGCAAACACATAAAAAGATTAATGAACATGATAATAGTCAAGTAGTTCCAAGAGATACACTGCATTGTATGTTATTGGACATGAAAATTTGGTCAATGTTAAACCGATAATATATCAAATGCTCAAAATAAAATTTAAAAAATAGCTTAAAAAGTCTCATAAAACACATTGAATTAATTAAATTTCATATAACAACTCCATTCAAATAAAAAGAAAGAAGAAAAAAAAATGGGGAACAGCAAATGGAGACGCCAACGAAATTGTAAATTAATTCACAAGTATAGAAAGAAAATTTTTTAAACGAACGAACAATTACCGCGAGGAGAGTCGAATCGCCACAAAATTGGAACCAAAAAAAAAAAAAAAATTAGAGGAGAAAATTCAACGTGAAACGACGTGTTTAAAGAGCATTAGCACCATAACTTAAAAAGTCCGTTTCCCTCGCTTACGATTGTTTGCTTTTCCATTTCACATAAACAAAATTAATTGCATTGATTTTGATTTTTGAACTTTGAAGTGAGAGAAAAATCGAAATGAATTACCCTTTTTTTTTGGGTTTTAATCTTACAGAAATTGGGAATTAATTGCAAGAAAAGTTTGTGTTTTTGGGTTGTTTATATATGAATGCGAGGAAAGCGGGTATCAGTAACTAAAAGGACCGTTGGATTAATCAAACTGAAAAGGGTAATTTACATAAGAGTCCTTATTGTTTTCTTAAAATTCAGATACATTAGTAAATATGAAAAATCAATCAATTTCATTCTTTCTGTTTTTGTTAAAGGGCTTGTGAATAAGGAAAAATAAACGCAATAATTTTTGACATGATTTAGTTTAGCAACACTAGCTATCGTATGGCCATTGCTTATTCCACTAAAATTAGTCTTTTTTTGTTGATAAAAAGAAGATGTGTTAATGAAATTCTATGAAATGAGTTCATAAGATCCAGTCTATTGTCTTTGCTCCTAAGAAATCATTAAAGAATTAGGAATTCATGTTATAACAAGATTTAATTCGATTATTTCCAGTATGGAATGACTCAATCATTTACTTTGATATTTTATTGAACAAAAATCCCTTTCTTAATATGGAACCCTTTGGACAAGAATTGAATCGAAATATCTACAAATTTTCTTGCAGAGTCCAGCTAATCATGAACTAAGGAAAGATCAAAAGATGGAATTTTAAATCTATCAAATATGAAATTCAGGATCTCAATTTTTATAACAATTAGATTTTTATTGTGTTAAAAGACCTCGACAAAAATTGACTTCCAAGTGTCAATAAACATTAACAAATCATGTATTGATTTATTTCTTCGAAACTTGCAAGGAAGAAGGAGTCCTCGCACCGCTATAGACTCGAACCTTCTCCCTCAATGCATGCCATTTTCTATTGCGTGCAGTTTTTGTAATATTTATACATTGGAGCTTAAATTGTAGCATTAATTTAAGAAAAACAATAAAGCGAATTAATTCCCACAGATTCTGTCAAATTAAACCAAACGCCACAAATACAAAAAAAAAAAAAAAACAACTTGCTAATTTAATTTCGATTTTCTTTCACTTCAAAAGTTCATATCACTGTTGCAATTTGCTTGCTTATGCAAGGTAACAAATTATCTTGTTCATAGGTTTAATATTAATAAAATTTTCGTGTCCAATAAGTGCGGTGCATCTCTTGGAACTGCTTGATTATTCTTTTGTTCATTCTATTCGAAACTTTAATTTGATTTAGGCAGCTGGTAATGAGTTAATGGCATTATGGTAAAAGTTGTATAGCTATTTCCTGATTTATTGCTTCAGAGATGTGTCATTCTTTTCTTTTTTCTTCTCAACTTGATGGATACATCATGTCAGATCACTCATTTTTCCTTTTCCTCAGGTTTGGCCCCATTGCATGGCTTTACATGTCATGCTGGGTCAGCTTGTGTTCGATCTCCTTTAGTTGGTAATTTTGAAGTTGCTTGCATTGTTTCATGATGATTTTTCTATCACTTATCCTCCTAGCTACGTAACGTTTTCTATTGTATGAGTGATTTTTAATGATGAAATTATTATTGATGAGAAATTATTGGCTATCCTACAGCTAAGAAATTTAGTAATTACTGTATTATTGGCCTAAAACCTGACCTACATGAGTTGGGCCTTGATATGAGTCAAAAAATTTAAAGTTTGCACAGATTGGGTCTGGATAAAATCTTAGAAAAAATGGCCAAGCCTTTTTAATTTATAAATATAAAATAAATTAAATAATTACTGTTTGTAAAAATTACTGGTGCATGGTTTTCAGTTCGTTTTTTGAAAGAAAGTCTTATTACGGTCCGAGAATAGGAGGATATATAGCTTGTTGGATGTTCATATTCTTGACATTACACGGCATGTTTCGGGTGTATATTTTAGAAGTCCATTAGGACAACTTAGATTAAGTCTACTAAGACACAACCGGATATTTATCAACAAATTTTTAAAATTGCGAGAAGAATACAAATCCAGCATATGTCGGAGTTGAACCAATGCCCTTAAAGTCTTTTGGGGCGTGGAGTCTTTTGGGGCGTGGGATGGGACACCATAATACACTCTTCTAAGTGAACAGAGATGCAAGATGTCCAAATGCCTAATGAATTAAAAGCGTTTAATTATGCCTTTAATGTAATTTTGATTTTTTTTTTTGAGTGAATGAAATTGTTTGCAAGGTATGATGCATTTCGAATCGTTGTATTGTCATAACTGTCTTTTAATCTTAAAATAATAAAATTATTTTAGAAACTTCAAAAGGTTGTGATGGCTGATTTCTTCACCTACTATAAAAAAAGAAAAAGAATAACTTCTATTTTTAAAAGATTGCTATAAAAGTAGAGAGACGTACAAAACAAGCATATTATAAAAATTTATGAAACATCATTAATTTGTCAAAATTTATGGAATAAAAAATAGCTTTTAGCTTTTCAAATGTAATCCAAAAGCGACTTGAATTACTAAGGGCCCATTTGGGATTTTTTCTGGAGATTCAAAGGTGATTTGAAAAGCTAAAAGTTAATTGTGGTATTTAACAAATTTTTTAGAAATCACTTCTAACAAAATCACCCCATCCTACAACAGATTTTGAAAAAACTATGATAGAATAACTTTTTAAAATTTGATTTTGAGAACTAGTTTTATAGTTAATATAATTTCATATATCCTTGCATATATTATATAAATCCAAAATTATCCTTATCAATTAAGAAATAAAATCATTAACTTTCAAGAGTTATTATTTTTACCAATTGATAACAAAATAAAATAAAATAAAATCAATACGATAAAATATTATTTTAATTATCAATTATTATATACACAATGAAAAATATTTTATATACAAGTTCATAAATGTGTAAATAAATTTTATTCAATATTGTGTCTAATTCAGTTATTCACATTCTTATAAAAGTTTAACAATAAGATTTAGCAGACACATATGACTTTTTTTAAAAATCACAGCACTTTTGAAAATTAATTTTACTAAACATTTAACTAATTTTCTTAACAATTGATTATTTCTACAGCTAAAGGCAATTATTTTAAAAGTTACCACATTATCAAATTTGCCCTAAATCACCAATCGAACACTAACCACAAATGATGCTAATAAATTATTAATGAATAGTTTCTAATAATTGATTAACACTAGAAAGTATACATTTAATAAAGATTAAGATTATCATTTTTTTCACTTTTCGAGTTGAAAACATTAACAATTTCATGACGTTAACAAATTCCTAACCTATTTTATGAATTATCTATTTTTAATAGTTCTTAAGTATGGTTTTTGTGTTTTGAAGGTAAATCCCTAAGCTCATGATGCTTGGATTAGAAAAACATATGTAAAATTTGAATTATAGAGGCTCAGAAGCCTTTGGAATAATTGCTAGTCCTTCGATCCAACATTAATTTTGAAAGTTTGAAATCATGCCATGTCTCTGAGCTCACATGCACCTCATTGCATTATATCTAATACTTATCAATTTAGTAGTTCAACCACTTGACAAAAGAGCCAATTGTAACAATTGATTATTTTGAATCCAATGATCTATAATTTATCACAATGGTTGCAATCATAGACCTTTAGATTGTATTAGTAACACTCATCTAAAGATTGTGGTTGCAAGCGCACCAAAAATTTAATGTCAATGCCCACACTCGATCAACTAAGAAATTGCCAATATAAAGGCAAGAGATTTCATAAGTGGAAGTTTAGAATATGTGTAGAATTTGAGAGATGAGTTTTATAGAGAAAATTGGGGTAAACCTAGGGTAAATTTTTGGGAAATGTGTAGTTAAAAGGAAGAGATTTCTCTCCTTTTTTCTTTTGTTTTCAATTTCCTTAATTTATACTTTACAAATTTAGTAAATGAAAATGAGTGTCTTCCTTGCCAATATAAGTGGCTAATTTTCTAAGCTAAGGTAAAGGAGGAAGCTCAATGATTCAAATTGTGGATTGAATTACTTCCTCAAGTGAGTTTTACGTTAATTTTTTTTAATTACATATTTATAAGTTATATTTTCTATCAGTTATTTTTATATCATATGAATTTACAGATCTAGATTTTTTTGGATCGATGTCGGTGCTTATTTCAAGACACTAATAGTTTATTTTAATTTATTTCCTGTTAAGATTAAGTTTTCTTATTGCAATTATGCTTGCTCAAAAACATAATGAGAACCACCTATTAATAATAGCTCATCACAATCCTAATTTTAATTTAATTAGAACCCTAAATCATAATTACAATAAGAAATCCTAATCCTAACAAGAAACAAATTAAAATAAACTGCTGGAGTCCTAACAATTTAGACCTAATGTTGACATACCCATACAATAGTGAGAACACTTCAATATAGTAGTGACACATTATATACCTAACATCCATATTTATTTATAGAGTGGTTAATGAGGAGCTAAGTTACAAGAGAATATTATGACCATGATTTGAATACCAAGAGTAGACCTTAACACCTTTTTTTTTTAAATACATATTTAGACTATTCCCTTTTCAATTCTTTTTCTACAATTATTTTCATTGTATAATTACTAATCATATTTTTAAATTCCCCATGATTCAATATCGGACTCACCGGGTTATATTATAGCTAGGCACATTTATACTTAGAGGTATGGATTAATTTCATTAAGCACGAAATCATTATATATACATATTAGTAACCTCCTAAAAGTACCCTTAATTTTACACTCACTAATACTCATTAGATTTGGGTTAAATTAATGAAGGAAATTTACTGAAATTAAATATTAAAGAATTTTTAATATTTCCTCTCTCCGTATGGACGCCACCCAATTCTTTTCCCCTTTTGTATTTTCTCTCTCTGTATGCACACGTTCTCTCTCTCCCTCTCTCTTCTTTTCTCTTATTTCCTTAGCTTTTTTTTTTCTTTTTAGCCAAAAATTTCTTCACTCTCTCTAGATTCATCTCACAAATATGAAACCGCTCGAAATTATGCTTGTTTTGCCTAACAATATTTCAAGCCTCCCTCAAAATAATTGACTCTTGTGATCGAAGATTCTAATGGTATTGCCTGCAACCAAATTTTTGAGGCCGGTGAGGCTTACTTGAGTACTAAGATCAGTCCTACCATCAAAAGCTCAAAATATGCAAAACTCCATGCCAAAAAGTCATCACAATCTGCCTAGAAAAGAATGGACAAATTATTATTTCTTTCTAAGGGGTGCAGCTCAAATGGAGGTTTGTTCTTACAGAGACAGCTAATGGAAAAGGTAACTCCCATTCTATGAGGCCTGAGAAGCAATTATATTAAGCTTATGTTTCACCAGACTCATAAATACATGGTCTTAAACTCTTACCAATTCAAGGAGAGAGTAAAGAAACTTTTAGCTGAGAGGACAAAACCAAACGAAATAAAAGAAGAGAAGAGAGAGGTAGAGAGAGAACATGTGCACAAGGAGAGAGAAAATATAAGAAGGAGAAAGATTTGAGTAGGGTTCACATAGAGAGAGAAAATATTGAAAATTCTTGAATTTTCATTTTAGTAAATCTCCTCTATTGATTTAACTCAAATCTAATGGACATTAGTGAGTGTAAAATTAAAGATATTTTTAAGAAGATGCTGATATGCCCTAGACACACACACATACAATTAAATATACTGTAATGATATCATACTATTAAATTATTTGGATTAATAGCTTTTTCAGACTTAAGGTCAAAAATCTTGGACAAAATCAATAATATATATATTACCTTAAACTTCCGATAAACATTGCTCAAAATATTTAGGCAGCTTTAAAATTTCTAATCAATTAATTGTGCTTTGAACAGTCAACTTATATTATATATTAGTTGCGAAGTTATTGTTATTATCAGGAGTGGACAAATTGGGTTTCGGTTTGGGTTGTTCGGCTTTCGGTTTGGGTTACAACCTGATCGGGTTGGAGAATTAAACCCAGTCAGGTTGAAAATGCCAACCTGAACCGAACCAATTCGATTCGGGTTCATAATTAAGATCATATTGGGTTAAAATTTTTGTTTTGGTTAATTCAGGTTAGTTTGGGTTAGAATAATTCAATCTAAAACTTCGGATTAGAACGGGTTGAAATAATTTAATCTAAAAAAATTTGCTAGCAACCACTTAAATCTAAAAATCTCAATTCCAAACATCTTTAACAACAAATATCAACTACAAAGCATCCTTAACAACATTTCAGCAAGTTCTTTTTAAAGTTAACAAAACATAAAACATGTAGTCAAGTACAATAAAACTACTAATTACAAATCTAAAAATTAAAATGGCAAATGGCAATGATTAAATATCTCCACATGACACACAAGACTAATAATCCATCTCCAACACCAATACTCAACTCAACGCCTCCAAATTAGCAATAATTAACCACCACCATAGCAAAATATCGAGCAACAGTGGATAGAAAATAAAGCAAATCAGTCCATTCTAAATTAAACAAACAGCACAAATTAATTAATTAATTAACAATCTCATTATTATTATTATTATTATTAATTAATTAATTAATTAATTAACAATCTCCAATTTAATTAATTAATTAATTAATAATAATAATAATAATAATAATAATAATAATAATAATAATAATAATAATAATAATAACTCACAACAACAGTCAACAACAACAAACCCACTCCGAATATCAGTACTGAGTATGGACGATGTTGTGAAAAATTTTAATATACTCGCAAGTGCATGAATCTAGCAATAGAATAGTGATAACGAGGTCGAACCCACAAGGAGTGTTATAAATTGAAAAGTCTAATTTAAATCTAAAATTAATATTAATTCTAACCTAGTTGAGCAAATTGAGTTTCTAATAAAATTAAACCAATTAAACTAAGAAAACAATTAAAACAAAGGAGAATTCAATAAGACAAAAATTACCAAGGTTTCAGAATCCACCACTACTCAACTAGTAATTATCTAATTATTAATTAATTCCCAATTTTAGAGTGACAACTCGAAATCAATCTATGTAATCTCATAAACATAACAATTAAGCCCAAATAAAATTAATCTTGTGTAGGTTCTTTTTTTGCTTAATAGTATGATATCTAAGCATCCCATGTAAATATATTGAATAACAAAGAGTCAAAATTTTCCTAAGCACTTTGTGTAAATAATTTAAGGAAAGACACAAAATAAAAAATAATGATATATAAACTTTATAGGTCCAAGCATAGATTTAGTTGAATATTAATCCTAACAATCAATAATGCATGATAGAATTGATGAAAAGATTTAATAACATCCAACTAATCATGTGAAACAAAAACCATAATCATTAGAGAACATATATAGGGAATTAATTAAATAAAAAGATAATTATTTCATTGAATGGGGTTTCATCCTTGACCTCAGTATAAGAAAATTAGCTAGACATACTTGAATTGGGAGCAACAAAATTAATAAAACTAGCCATGGGAAAAATTGAAGCTCTATTGCGGCTGCTGCTCTATTCTTTTCTCCCCGCCTTGCGTCTTCTCCTCCCTGGCGGCTCTCCCTCTCCAAAAGCCAAAAGCTTGCTTATACAGTCTTCAAAATGTACCCCACCTTTTAAATTCTAAAGCCAAAAGCCTTGGCCTTTTTATTTTGTTTTGCTCACGTGCCCACCATAAGCCATAAATTGTTTCTCTTTTAATTGCTCAAACAGGCCCCTCCACTTAAGCTAATGCCAATGTTATGCTTAAATTCTTCTTCAAGCGGCTCTCCTATCTTCATTTGCATGGATGAATTAACTTGTTGAATTCAGTTTCCTTGGCTTGAATTCACATGCATATATGCTTAATTGCTCCCAAAATTAATTAATTAATGCTTTTGAAATTGAGCTCCTTTATGTCTTTTTTTATCCACAATCTCCAATTAATTCTCTATTCAATAAAATAATTCAATTAATTAAAAATAAGAAATAAAAATAACTAGTAAATATATAATAAAGAGTAAAATATGTATATAAATTATGCTCATCAGACAGTTGCCACAAACCTTGATCGATGGAAAGCTTAACAGTGTTGGCAAAGGGTGGCTGTGTGGGCACGGCTGCAGGCGACTTGATTATTGAAGGAATGCTGGCTAACGACGAGTGGGCTGCAGTGAACGGCTACAATCGGGTATTTGTTGAAGCTAGATGGCTAGGGGTAGTGGGCTTCTGACTGCCATCGTCGTGGCCTCGTCTTCACTGTTTAGGGATTTGGCGATTTGCTTTCGAGACTTGCTGGGTAACGAGAGTGTGAGAATAGGAAGAGCGTAACGAAAGTGTGAGAGAATTTTTTTAATATATATTTTTAATTTTTAAAAGCCAAAACTAAAAAAAAAGCACTTTAACCCGATCGGGTTTAAAATTTGGTTTGTGTGCGGTTTGGAGAATTGAACCTAATGGGTTTGAAAACGCAAACCCGGACAGAATTGAATTTGATTTGGTTTGATTCAGTTTGAGTTCAGATCCGATTGAGTTCATAATTCGGATTCAAATTTTGGTTTGGGTTAGTTCGGGTTACAACATTTCAATCCAAAAAGCTCGGGTTAATTAGGGCTTGAACAATTGGTCAAAATTTTTTTGCCAATAGTCACCTAAAATTCCAAAATCTCAAATCCAAATATCAAATTAAAATAACATAATAGGAATGAAATAATTTGGAGTTGAGCAGCGGACGAAGTAACAAGTATCTAAAGGTGTAAGATGTAACCTTAACAAATGGCTCGCAGTTGACTCCTTTTTGTCCAGGTTCAGGAAGTAAGAAGCATTTGAGCACTCAACCTTCAAGATTGTTGTTATATGATATACCAACAAGAAATACGAGATCACACGATACACCCACATGTAATATATATTTTAAATGCAAGAACTTTTATTTGGAGAAAATTACATCATCACACATTTTCTATCCACCAAAAGTTCTTGTGCTTTGACTTGCAACATAATTACCGAACCCAAATCTCACCGAACCAGGATGAAAAAAATAAGGCAAAAAAAAGCATAACTTAGGACCCATTTGTTTCCATTTCAAACGCTGGTTTTGCCTACAAAATGGAAAATAATAAAACATGCAATCAGTAAAATACTTGAAAAATAGATTTAATGTTTATGAGATTCTTGTCCGGACTGGGTGTAAGAAATGAACAAAGCGCTGATGAAGCAGATAGTAACATAAGGGAAAGTGGGGAAGAAACAGAATGTGGATTTAGCTGGAGCTGGAAGGCTGCAGGCTGCGGTTACCGCCGTTATGGGACTTGTGGTTAGGGAGTTGGAATTTGGTTTGGGCGTACTAAGGGTGAGGAGTTAGTGGTAACGCGAAATTGGTCTAGGAGAAAGCTTAATGAGGAGTTAGGGGCAACGCGAAATTGGTCTAGGAGAAAGCCTAACCCGACCGGGTTTTAATTTCGGATTAGGTTTTCAATCTGTTCGGTTTTTATAGTTTAACCTGAACCAAACCAAACTCGAAATAAAAATAAGGGTTCGGTTCGGTTTGGTTTAACCCAATTTGAACGCCCACCCCTATATTTAGCAATCTAAACTTTCAAGATTACATGAAGCTGCTAGTGCTTTTGCCACATGTTAAATTTTGAAACTTAAACTTCAATGGCTTTATCCTTTGGAAGTTTTAATCTCCCTTTCTTTTGTATTACATTTGATTAAGTAATTTTTATATGTATTTTGCAAGAATTTGACTCAGCATATATATTTTCATTTCAAGTCCTTGATGCTAATGCAATTAGTCCTAATTAAGGTCCTCTTAGATAATTCTAGCTGATATTGCACAAGATTCTAAAAACTAGTATGTTGAACTTTCACTTTTTTGGCGCTTTTGCAATACTTCATTTGTCACAAAGGAGCCTGAGCTTAGTTTCGAAAATTTTTATCATGGAATTTCTAGGAGCTTACGTGAATAATATATGATTTGAAAGTAAAATGAGTTATTATTTGTCATTTTTTTAATTAAAATTTAAGATAAAATCATTTGGCTGTAATTCTTTTTTATCTAATTAGAAGTGACTAGTTAAGTACCTATCAAATAGGTTGATCGTGAGGAGTGCCTTTTATAGCTATAATCAAGTGTAGGTTTCATTTGTTTGGAAATACAAGATAGTAAAACTGCAGAAACCTTATTTGAATTTCGCTTGTAAAATTTTTTTAATATTTATTTTCTTTATAGTTATAAAACGAGGCATCATATGTGCTTTGGAAAAATAACTTATCAATTTAGAACTTTATAATGAAAACTATATTTGAAGGTTGAATAGAGGTGAAGGTTAATCACGAAATAGCTTAACTTTTGCTTGATTAACAAGTTGCTTGGCTTTTATTTGTTATCGGTTTCAGAATTTGTGTACTTTTTTTGCTTAATTTGGTTTGTGCGGATGCTACTGTGTTGATGAGTTATTTACTAATTGGATTGATTGAGTTTCATGAAGTTTAAGTATATATTTCATAAATGTGTTGTACTTTTTGTTAACTGTTTTATGTACTTTTACTTAGGAGTTAGTAATGATTGAGCTTCATGAGTTGTGATGAGTGAGAGTTGTTGAAGTTGTGATATGATTGAGTTACAAGAGATTAGTACTTAGCATTTTTTTAAAATTTTGCAGGTGTTACTAATCTTTTTTTCAGTTTCTGGGTTCATTGAATTGCTGGCACGATTTGCTGGTGTTGATTGACTGCAGGACAAGATTCTAGGTTTTGATGTCATTGATTAATTAGTAGCTAGATTGATACAAGGAACTATATTAATTGCTAGTTTTGTGGTTTTGGATTGATTGCTAGGTTAACAAGTTATGATCGATGATCATAATTGTATTCTTTTAGCTGATACATTGCTCGATGAGATGAATATATCATGATATTACTTGGATCTTAATGATAATTGTCTATCCTTGTTGGCCAATTGTAGTACTTTTTATCATATTATATATATTACCTAATTATATATAATATAATATAATATAAAATTCATTTCTTCCAGAATTAAGAAGAATCATAATAAGAATTGGCAAAAAATTATTTTAGCTAAACTAATAATAATATTAATAATTGTTGCCAAGAAATTAAAATAAATATCAATTCCTTGCAATTTAAAAAAAATAAAATTTAGTTCCAAGTAATTTAAATATTTTTCATTCTAAATGATTTAACATGATTTAAATATTAATTTTTAATAAAATATTTAATTTTATATGATAGATTTTATTCATGCATGGATTATATGATAGAATTTTGTCATGTGTGCATGACAATTCATGACGGATAATACATCATAAAATTCATGACATCTATAAACCGTAATCTAAAATTTCTTTACAGAGGCTTCAATGACGGTTGCGCAACTGTCATCTAATAGGGTGTATAATGGTAAAAAATCGTCATTGTTTAGCTTTTTTCTAGTAATAATGGGGAATGCCCCGAGTAGGAGATCTCTTCCAATGTAATGACTACTCAAGCAAAAGTTTGGTCTTCTTCACCTCATTTTTCTCTAAAGAAGACCAAGGAGATCTTGTTGGTGATAAAATTTTAATACGAAATAGTTGGGGATGACACGTATGTAGCATCCCTTATGACCCATACGCCCTTGTATAAAATGAATAAGGAATATAAAGGACAGGGGCACAACATGAAGATCTTAAAAAATTAACTTCATCAACCTTAACTGCCTGAACACTATAGAGAGTGTCCCCATAGCACACCAAAACTGCGACAATATGGCTCCAGCCCACAAAGGTAGTGATAGCTTCACCAATGTGGCCGTAACACATAATCATAGCTTGGTCACCACTTGGTTTATCTCTAAAATATCTCACTACCAGTCACATGAATCAAATATGAGGTGTGGACCTTAGACATAGCCATTTGGTTCATCATTAGTGAAATCAAATACTTCTCATCCAATTGGTCCATTTAAAATGAGCCAACCAAGGTTGAGGACACATTGTTATTAAATAAAATCTCTTAAAGGACATCTATCTAGCCTTAGAAAGCTCAAATGCCTTAATAAAAAAGGCCAAACTACTCCTAAATCTCTACTTGAGTAAAGAAATAAACAATGATGGTCTTTAACATGTCCACAAAGACAAAAATACATTCTTAGGGGCATTGACTTTATAAGGTCAAGTTAGTTTCATAAAAGAGACAAGCTTTGCAATCAAGCAAACTCTTAAAAGTTCTCTCTTCCACACAAAAGCAGTCAAATCTTCTCTTATTTAAGGGTTTATCTAAAACCTATCATCTCTTCTAACCTCTAGCTGACTTGACTGTTAAAGGGGAATATTTTCCCCAGCCACCACTGATGTTGCCTTTAACGATATTTTCTTTGATTTCAAGTCCGTCTCAGTCATTTCCTTCCCTAGAAAGTTGTTTCCAAGCAACTTAATCTTCATCCACCAAAATAACCTATTAAAGTGAGGCTATCATCATGTTTTTGGGGTAAACCAAAATCAAATTAAAACTTTTTAGTGCCATCTGTGGGAAGCAAACAAAAAGTTCATTTTTCCATCCTCCATAGACAAAGAGAGGTTTCCACCTTGAAAGAACCCAAGTTTTCTTCTCAAAAAGCAATTTCTTTTTCCTTAAAAAAGACACCTATATCCAGAAAGATATATTCTTTCTTTAAAAGATTTGATTTTTCTCCAAAAATGTCACTATTCTTCACAAAGATTTGAATTTTTTCCACCAATATGCGAGCTATTTCCATAAAAGTGCCATTTTTGTTCATAAAGACTTCACCTTTCTCCACAAAGATTTTTTGTTTACAAAAAAGCCTAGCTATCTTCAATCGAGATCTTTTTTCACTCTCAAACACCATAAACAAAGTGAAACAAGATATCAACAAAAAAAGAGCATTCAAAGAACTCTAAGAATGATTGTTGTAGAGTGAGAAGAACTCATAGAGGGATAAAGGGGGCTATTTCACCTTAGGACAATTTTCTTAGGATGAACATAGCTAAGATAGTCCTGAAAATAAGAGAAAATATTAGCTAGAGATGGCACTGCAGTAGTTGGTGACGGTGCTCCGACGATCAAGTCAAGTAAAGGTTAGATGGTTTTAAAGAAAACTTAAAAATAAGAGAAAATTGATCATGGTGAGAGTGAAATTCTTCCTTTACTAGTGGGACTATCCTAACCTTATAAAGAGAGTGACCCTGAGAGAATCTGATGCAGAGCAAGAAATTGAAGAAATCCTAATTAAATTGAAATTTAAAATATTTAGGAATATTATAATTAATTTGTATTCTACATCAATTTGGTTTACTATTTAGAGTCTTATTATTTAGGCATTGCTTATTTGAGTAATATTTCTAATTTAAGTATAAGTCTTCTTAGAATAGGTTTTCTAATCAAGTTAGGATAAGTCTTAGTTAGTATAAATAAGTGTCTTTTTGAGGCTTTTACAAAAAATGATAGATGTTCGATTTCAATTATATTTTCAATTTTCAAATCTCCTTGTGAGTATTTGAGTTCAGTTAATTCTCGGTATTATGCGGAATCAACGAGTCTTAACCCCTAAATTCACGGCATTCTTTTGAATCAACATGAATTTAGTTGTTTTTTATTTCAGTATTCTTTATAATCAACGGAATATTTTGAATACTAAACTTCCGCTGCATCAGGTTGGTATCAGAGCTAAAACTTAGTATCACCTACCACCAAACCTTTTCTTTTTCCCTTTTTGATTTTTCTGTTTAGCTTTATACAAAAAAAAGAAACACAAGAAAAAAACTTCAGCTAGTGACCACCGTCCAAGGCTGCCGGCTTTAGTTTTCCATCACCAATCCAAACGCAACCACCACCATCTGAGACATAGAAAGTCAGCCATCAAACCCCAAGCATCGGCCACCATCGATCAGCCATAGATCGCCCAAAAAAAGTCAAAATCGCTGAATAAGCCGTCGCTGTTGTTTGCTGGTTTCCATCACGATTTAGCCAGCACCACCGCTACCAATCCACTCCTCTCCATGAGCTCAACATCTTTCATTATTCCCCCACCTCCGATCGACCAACCCCTTGCCAGAATCTAAGCCAACACCGAACCGCCGGCTTTATCTTCAGTGTTCGGCCAAAACACCGCTTTTTTGGACAAACCACCACTGCCACCATACTTACTAACCCAAAATCTTTTAGATCCGTCCATCCTTGTCCAATTTACCGACCACCATCGACAGAAACCCTATCTTTTACTTATTTATACTTTTAGCCCACAACTTTCTTCAATTTAATTATTGCCTTTTTATTTTCTGTTCTAATCATAACACCCAAACACACAAAAAGAAAAAGATAAAAAAAGAGAGAAAACATAAAAGAAGAAAAAAAATTAAATCATGAAACCCCAACATCGGCGCGAAGATTTTGTCTTGAAAGAAGTTTTAAATAGGATGTTGAGGATTTTACGTTTAATTTCTCAAGATTTAGAGAAACTTCGAAATAGAAACTCTTTACACATAAAGCACAAAAATGGATTTGATGAAGTTGTTTGTGATGATGCATGTTATGAGGAAAATGAGGAAGATGGCGACTTTGTTTCATTTAACAATATTATTCCTTCCAAGGAGAATATTAATTGGCCATTCATGTCTACAACAAATTCTTCCCACACAGAAATTGATTTGAATTATCCACCGAAATTTGATGACTATCTTGACATTATGGAACGAGAAAAGGTAATTGTTCATACATCTTTTGATCTTGTGGAGCAAAAAGAAGTAGTTGTTGATACAATCTCCTATTGTTCTCTGGAATTGCCTGAAGAAGACAAAAAAAGTTATGATATTTTTCAACAGTTAGTGGATTATGAGAAGAAATCATTTTTCCTTCACTATGTTGAAGTTCGACGTGAACAATACGAGAAGGCATTATTAGAGAAATTGTTGATAGAAAATTTATTTTACGCCATTGGAGTGATTAGATGGACGTTATTGCAAAAGTTGGAAAATTTAAAGTTCGTCGTCTAAGTTGAAGCTCTATTTTGAAAATTAATCCTTATGCACATGAAGATGTTCTTGAAGATTACAACATACAAAATTCGAGGACAAATTTTCTCCAACCTGGCGGGAATGATACAGAGTAAGAAATTGAAAGAAATCCTAATTAGATTGAAATTTAAAATATTTAGGAATATTATAATTAATTTGTATTCTACATTAATTTGGTTTACTATTTAGAGTCTTATTATTTAGGCATTGCTTATTTGAGTAATATTTCTAATTTAGGTATAAGTCTTTTTAGAATAGGTTTTGTAGCTTTTACAAAGAGAGATAGATGTTTGATTCCAATAATATTTTCAATTTTCAAATCTCTTTGTGAGTATTTAAGTTCAGTTAATTCTCGGTATTCTGCGGAATCAACAAGTCTTAGCCCCTAAATTCGCGGCATTCTTTTGAATCATCGTGAATTTAGTTGTTCTTTTATTCTGGTATTCTCTAGAATCAACGAAATATTTTGAACATTAAACTTCCACTGCATCAGAATCTTAGTGTATTTTTGGACATGTAGCACTTATCATATTGTCATAATTAGAGCATTTATGTATTTCAGTAGTTTTTTGCTCATTTCATGATCAACGAGAAATTAGACAATAAAACAAATAACATTTTTTAGTTCGAAATGGCTAAAAGCCTTAGTAAGGTATGAGGTGCAAAATCATAGTTTTAATCAAGTTTCGAGTCTTATTGGATCGAACACAAGGTCCAATGGATTCAGAAGCTCAAAAACCTAAGAAATGACTGCAACCGTGGTAAAAAGGGACTTTAATGGCATAAAACAAGATTTACAAAAGTTTGAATCTAATGTTGTATAATGCATGCTAATTCGATAGAGCCTAGTTGACTTTGCGTTAACTGATGATGTGGCAACATCCTATTGGACCAAAAAATGTGTGTACGTTGCATGCATATACATTGAAACAGGGCCCTATAAATTTGTGTTGATTGATGACATGACAACATTCTATTGGACTAAAAAATGAGAGTACGATACATGCATATACATGGAATGATAGCCTTGATGAGGTCATCCAATCTTATATGCATATACATAGAATGATAGCCCAGATGAGGTCATCAATCTAATCGTGCCATGTGGCACAATGCTGTGTGTTCAAGTTGTTTACATCCAATGGCTATGATTTACCCATTGTATTCAGAAATAGGCTACTTCAACTAATTCTATAGCCCTGAATCCAAATTTAAGCTCCATTTTATGTAATTCTTAGTTATCTTGTATTTCTACATATTTTAGTATAAAACTACTATTTTACCCTTAGTTCAATATGAGTGGCTAATTTAATTTCAAGCTTGAGTTGAAGATAAAGCCTCAACATGATCCATGAGCTTAATTTGGTAAGTTTATTCACTCACTCTTTTTGATTTATGTGGATTGTTTTGACTCATTGTTGACAGACAACAATTCTCATTTAAACTTTGCAGGATATGTGGGCTCCCTAGCAAAAATCATTATTTTTTGACACGATGAACACTTTATGCTATATTTATTAGAGAAAAACTTCTTTATAGTATTTGTGAGTCATTCAGTGTTGACAAAAAATGTATTTAAGTTATTTAGTGGACGGTCTCCACATCATCGACAGAAAGATTGTTATTGACTTGTAGAACATGTATTTGATACCACATTTAGTAGAAGATTATTCCTGTCGGCACAATGAGTGCTTGATACCATATTTATTAGAGTAAGACCTATAAGGTGTGGAAACACCCTCTCATAACTTAATTGACATTAGAAAAGAAACGTTAAGCCCACGGTGAAGTGTTGAGTGTGAATCCAAAGACTCAAGTATTTTATTTGCATTGTTTCATCTTTAATTTATTCTCATCATTTTATTTAAATCTTAGGATAAGATAAATCACCTTTCAATCAATTCAAATTCTGAAAAAGAAATCAACCCTACACACAATTAAATATATACTATAATAGATTCGTGAGCTTCCAAGTACAATAAAATTTGCACAATAATTTTTTGGTGCCATTGTTGGGGAGGTAAGTAATTTTAATTTGTAAAGTTAATTTTTTTTTTTGTAAAAATTGTATTTATAACTTTGTGTTAGGTTTTGAGTGTGTTTTCATAGTGGTATAACATCATACATGTACTAAAGTTCAGTATCATAACTTCTCTTTTCTCTTTACTTTCATTATTCCTATTTTTAATTTTCTTTGCATGCAAGGTCGAAGGTTACAATCACATGATCTAGAGCCTATAAACCATGAATTAGAAAAGACACTCCATACATGAAGGTACATTGCAAATAAGGAAAAATTACAGATAAAGTTGAAATGGATTTAAAACAACAACTACAAGCACCACTAGAGAGGCTATTTGAGGATTGCTTCAGTCCATTAACTAATTTGAGCACTTCATGCATTAAGTACCTAAATGTAGCTGTTAGGAGTTTCGAGATGAAACCTAGTGTTCTAAAGTATCTCCCACTATTCTATGGCTTAGAAAAAGAAAAAGCATACAATTATTTGAATGATTTTCACGCTGTTTGCCAAACTTTTAAATATGAAAATTTTTAAGATGAAGTTGTAAGCTTAGACTATTTCCATTTTCTCTAAAGAATAGAGTTTATTTTTAGTTTAATACATTACCTGCTAATAGTATCACATGATAGGAATGAATATTAACCAAGGTTTTAAATACATACTTCCCAGTGCATAGAACCAATACTATTCGTATGGAAATCTTAGAGTTTACTTAGAGATGACTTCAAGGAAGTCATCTCGCCAAATAACATCATTAATGGCTCCTCAATCAACAAAGCCACATGTCTACAATCAATTCAATCATAATTCCTATCATGTGATATGTGGCTTTGTTGGGGAGGTAAGTAATTTTAATTTGTAAAGTTAATTTTTTTTGGGTAAAAATTGTATTTATAACTTTGTGTTAGGTTTTGAGTGTGTTTTCATAGTGGTATAACATCATACATGTACTAAAGTTCAGTATCATAACTTCTCTTTTCTCTTTACTTTCATTATTCCTATTTTTAATTTTCTTTGCATGCAAGGTCGAAGGTTACAATCACATGATCTAGAGCCTATAAACCATGAATTAGGAAAGACACTCCATACATGAAGGTACATTGCAAATAAGGAAAAATTACAGATAAAGTTGAAATGGATTTAAAACAACAACTACAAGCACCACTAGAGAGGCTATTTGAGGATTGCTTCAGTCCATTAACTAATTTGAGCACTTCATGCATTAAGTACCTAAATGTAGCTGTTAGGAGTTTCGAGATGAAACCTAGTGTTCTAAAGTATCTCCCACTATTCTATGGCTTGGAAAAAGAAAAAGCATACAATTATTTGAATGATTTTCACGCTGTTTGCCAAACTTTTAAATATGAAAATTTTTAAGATGAAGTTGTAAGCTTAGACTATTTCCATTTTCTCTAAAGAATAGAGTTTATTCTTAGTTTAATACATTACCTGCTAATAGTATCACATGATAGGAATGAATATTAACCAAGATTTTAAATACATACTTCCCAGTGCATAGAACCAACATTATTCGTATGGAAATCTTAGAGTTTACTTAGAGATGACATCAAGGAAGTCATCTCGCCAAATAACATCATTAATGGCTCCTCAATCAACAAAGCCACATGTCTACAATCAATTCAATCATAATTGATTTCCAGCTTAAGTTAATGCCATGAATGTGATGAAAAAGTAGCTGAGCTAACCACTTACTTTAATACTTGTAATCCTGAATAGAGAGACCATTCTAACTTTCCATGGTTTGAAAGACTCCAATAGAATAAAATAACAACTTTAGCTCCATCAATACAACCAGTTCATCAAGCTCTCTAAGTTTTATAGTCATCACTAAGACATTACAATTAGAACCAGAACCAGTCACAAACTAGACCATGGTAAGAGGCACTCTAAAATTTTAAAAATTTGACCCACTCTATGATACAATAACAAAATTGCACCATTGATGAGCTAGCAAATGAGATGAGAACGAGAATCAATTCACGAACCCAATAGATCTCGAACCTAAAAAAAGTGGTGGGTCAACTTATTTCTTCAGTTTAGACCTTGACAATGATCATTGAGAAAGGTAAATTCCCAAGCCAGCCAATTTCCAATCTTAAGGGAGTATATGAAGTTAGTACTAATTCACCCCAATAACCCAAGTTGTACCTTTACAATCTAAGGACTAATCATCAAAGGAGGAAAAAGAATGCATCCCAAGAGAATACATCCCTAAAGCTCATTTCTTTTAGAGGTTATCTAAAGCAAGGAAGGGAAATTCCACAAGTGAGATTATGGAAATCTTTAAACAACTAAATGTTAACATCCTTTTACTTGATGCTATTAAATAAGTGCATTCTTATGCCAAGTTTTTTAAAGACCTTTGCACTAAAATGAGAAGCATTTATGTTCAAAATAAGGTTTTTTTAATAGAAAATATTAGTTTCATACTCTAACACAAAATTCCTCTAATATACAAAGACCTAAGTTTCCTCCACCATCTGATGTAGTACAGGGAACCACATATTTGAGAATGCTTTGTTAAACTTAGGAGCCAGTATAAATCTTTTGCTTACTTAGTATTTGTGAAACTTGGACTAGGAGAATTACACCTAACTCTAGTTATGTTGTAGCTCGCAGATTGATCTACGAATACCTTGCGATATTATTGAAGACTTGCTTGTCCAGATAGATAAGTTTTATTATCTTATTGATGTTATTGTGATTGACACTTAAGCAGTATAGGATTCAAAGAAGCAAAATCCCATTATTCTAGACCAACCTTTCTTAGCAACTGCTGATGCTCACATTTAATGTAGGACTAGAAATATACAATTATCTTTTGGTAACAGGACCATAGAGTTAATATCTTTAGCATTGCCAAACAACATCACAATGCAGACAATGCAATTATTGATGTCGATATAATTAAAGAATTGGTTGATTATGTTTTACCTTCTAACCTTAATGGTAACCATTTACGAACATGTTTAACTCACTTTGGTTTGAATTTTGATATTGACAAATCAGTTGACAAGGTTAATGCCTAAATGCATCATTATCCATAGATTCTAATAAATAGAAGTCAAGAATAAAGTAACTGGCAATATCAAGAAAGAAGCTTAACCCATCATTAGAATCATCACCAAAGCTTAAGCTTAAACCATTACCCGACATTTGAGAATATGTATTCTTAGGAGAAGAAAACCCTTTGCCAGTAATCACCTTATCTTTTCTCGACAACAAGCAAAAGAGTAAGTTGTTGGATGTTTTAAAAGAGCCTAAAGAGGCATTAAGGTGGGCCATCACCGACACAAAAGTATAAACCCAGAAGATTGCATGCATTACATTCATCTTGATGAAAATGTTAAAAGTACTAGGGTAATGCAATGTTGATTGATAGATGCAGGTATCATTTACCTTATTTTTGTTTATTCATGGGCTAGTCCTATGCAAGTTGTCCTTAAAAAGTTAGGAGTCATAGTATTTACAAATATTGACAATAAATTAATACCTACTAGAGTGACTACAAGGTGACGCGTATGCATTTGCTTATAGAAAATTTAATTTGGTCGCACAAATTTATCAATCAAATGCTTGATAAATTAGTGGGTCATGAATTTTATTGCTTTCTAGATAACTACTCAAGATATAAACCAAATCCCAATAGCACTAAAGGACTAAGAGAGAATCACTTTTACTTGCCCTTTTTGGAACTTTTGCTTATAAGAGAATGTCATTTGGATTATGCAATGCATCTGCCACATTTCGACGATGCATGTTAAGCATTTTTTCTGATATGGTTGAATATTTCCTTGAAGCTTCTTTTGAATGACTTTTCTATTTTTGGTTATTCATTTAATTAATGTTCACATTATCTAGCACTAGTTCAACAGAGATTTATAGAAGAATTTGGTCTTGAACTAGGAGAAGTGTAATTTTATGGTAAAATAAGGTATTATTGTAGGTTACATCATTTTGAGCAAAGGTATTGAGGTCGACAAAGTTAAAGGAGATCTCATTTCCAATATTCCTCTATCTAAAATAGTTAGAGAAGATCTTTCCTTGGACATGCTGGTTTTTACAGACGTTTTCTTAAAGATTGTAGCAAAATCTCTAGACCTTTATACAATTTATTTGCTAAAGATGTATCTTTTATCTTTGATGACTTGTAACTTGAGGCATTTGAAAAATTAAAGTAGTTGCTGACCTTATCATCCATTATTCAGCCTCTAAACTAGAACTCACCTTTTGAGCTCATATGTGATGCATTTGATTATGCAATAGGAGCAATAATAGGACAAAGAGTTGATCATATTTCTTATATCATTTCCTATGCTAATATGATATTCCTCATATCATTTCCTACACTAATGTGATATTGAATGATACACAGTTGAATTACTCAACCACTGAAAAAGAGATGCCATTAGTAGTGTTTGCATTAGAAAAATTTCTTACTTATTTTATAAGATACAAAATAATTGTGTTTACAGATCATATTGCTTTTAAATATCTTGTTACAAAGAAAGACGCAAAAGCCATACTAATTTGATGGGTATTACTTTTGTAGGAGTTCAACCTTGAGTTGAAAGATAAGAAAAATACAGAAAATTTAATGGTAGATTATCTTCCTGCCTTAATTTTGATAGAATTCCAAAACAATTACCATTGAATGAATCATTCCCAGATGGTCAACTAATAAGTATAAAAGTACTACCACGGTATGCTGATATATTAAACTATCTTACTACAAGGCAACCTCTAGAGCATTAGATTAAATAGGATAAGATCAATGTTTTTAGGGAAAGAAAGAATTTCTTTTGAGATGATCTTTATATGTTCAAGTATTACGTTGGATCAAATAATCATAAGCATCCCAGAGAGTGAATTTCAAAAAATCCTTTCATTTTGCCATGACAAAACATGTGGAGGCTATTTTAGTGCCAAAAAGATGACCATTTAAGTCTTACAATATGGTTTTTATTGGCAAACTATATTTCAAGACGTTTACACGTTTTGTTATTTATGTGACAAATGGCAGTATATAGGAAGTATTACACGAAGAAAAAGATGCTACTAAACCCTATTCTAGTGGTCAAGACTTTGATATGTAGGGTATCAATTTCTTAGGACTCTTTCCTCTTTTTTTTTTTGGCATCAATATGTATTACTTACTATCCACTATGTATGAAAGTAGGTATAAGCAATTTCGTGCAGAAGCAATAAACACAAAGTGGTGATAGGATTTTTATGAAAAAATATTATTTTTCACTTTGGATATTAGAAAAGACAGTGAGACCAAACAAAACAAATTGGTCATTATACTCAATAATGCACTATAGGCATATCGAACGACTTTCAAAACTGCCATTGGGATGTCTCCATGTAAGCTAGCATATGGGAAAGCTTGTTACCTACCAAGTGGCACTCGAGCATCGTGTATAGTAGGCCATCAAGAAATTTAACTTTGACATGCAACAGGCTGGTTTTGAAAGAAGATTACAAATTGTAGAACTTGAGGAAATTCACAATGATTCTCATAAAAATTCCAAGAATTACGAGCAACGGATAAAAGTCTTTCATGATAAACATGTTATAAGAAAATCTTTTACATTAGGATAGAATGTACTTTTATTTAATGCTCGACTATACCTATTTCCCAGGTAAATTACGTTCTGATGGACTGGTCAATTTATTGTTCATATTATTTTTCCACACAGGGCCATTGAAAATTGATGATCCAAAGAATGGTGTCACTTTTAAATTAATGGCCAAAGATTGAAATAATATCTATAGTAACAACCACATAGAAAAGATAAGGAAATAAATTTGAGTGACCTACTAACTCTTAACTGAGACTTTTTTGTATCTCTTTTAGGTGACTTAACTTTTTTCATTTCATTTTGCTATTTCTATGCTGATTGAAGATTAAATGTGTTTGTTTAACAATTATATTTTATCCCATTACTTGTACTGTACGTTATGAGTACCTCCATAAGACAAACCTTGTGCAACCACCTTTATGAACTTCTACGCATGAAATTTCACCTAAGAGGCTTGCCCCAAATTTACAAGTTACATCTTGTTTGGAATCTAAGACTACCAGTATTAGTATCCCATATTGAAGATCTGAAAAGAAAACTCAGGAAAATAAAGAGTAGTATTTATGATATCCAATTAAATCTTGAGGTAAATTCAATAAAAAGATGATGGTGAGTTAAATTTTGAAGATATACTTTTTTTTTACATTGTGCATTTTCATTTTGTTGTTTGCTTTCACATGTGCTTTGTTTTTGCTAGATTGATTCTTTTTTTTCTTTTCGGCGTGTTATCAATTGTTATCCCGTTTAAGTAGTGGATAATCACATTTCGTAATTATTAATTTGGTTCCTTCAATTTACCACAATAACTGATATTCTCAAGTTAAGGTATAGATAGGAATGTAATTTTTACATAGCTTTAAAAGCGATTTCCCTCACTCCCTCAAAATGCAATCCTTACAATCTATAAAGCTTGGTCCAAATACTTGTGCCTGCTTATGATGAATAACATTCCTGTGAACATCTATTGGCAGGGGATTACCTTCTAAATTTATTGTCTGCGTGCCTAGTTATCGGAAAGAAAATTATTCACGAAAATAAAAAGCTAGATGACTCGAAGTTTCTTATAATAAGTATGCCTGAATGGACCGTAAAAGATGTACGTGCAAATCTTTGGGAGTAGTGCTAGACAATAGGGACGATAGGATTCAATTCATTAGAGATGGATTGAATAAAGAGTCATTAGACGACATCCTTTTGTCTCTTGAAATGCATCCAAATAGATAAGCACAAAGAGCAATTTCTCATTTATGGCCATTATTCTAGAAAGAATGCGCACAACACAGTCTCGAGAATTTGACTATTAACACCCTGTTTGCTAGTTTATCAGAAAAATAGATAGGAAGCCTATCTTTGACCCATAGAGGGCGTTCAATCTATTCTTTAGATGTAAAACTAGAGGGAGATGTGAGCTACAGTCACAACTAGTAGTACGCATACTTTTGTTTTACTATTCTTTTATCATTTGCATTATTACTTTTAATTGTGTGATTTTATATCTAATTACTATTTGCTTTCTTTACTATTTACTTTTGACTCTTGAGCGACGAGCTTCACGCATCATATGAATAACTCTAACCCATATACATATCTGAATCATTATGTCTATAACCAAGATATTTAACTATGAGCTTCTTTTTCAAACACCTCATAAATAGTTTTTGAGAATTTTCCCAATGACAACAACTTTGAATAGATAATTCAAGAATGATTTTGTGCTCTTTCTTGTGTTCATTATAGAAAATACAAAGAGATTGTTCAAGCAGCTATAGATCTTGGTTGAGTACTAGCAAAGAAAAATATATAGAGGAGGTAATCGAGGGTTATAGAGACTTGTCTTCTTACACTAGAGGAAGCCACGTGCTTGATATCATCCTAAAAGTCCTAAAACCTCTGGGATGCCTACCGGACTCACTAATTGGAGACGAGCTAGTCGTCTAAAGTATGTAGGAGAGAATATCCGAGATGTTAAACCATGCAGACGGTTTCATTTTCTTGCCAGAAGATCTTGGAACTCTAGAGGCACTAGTTACATTGGCATCTTAGGCCTATTTGAACATTCATCAAAAGCCCATCGATTTGTTAAATGTTAATAACTTTTATAATGACTTGACGACATTTCTTAACCATGAAATTAATAACCCTTTAATTTCATTCACAATGAAAGAACTCTTTATTTGTGCTCCCACTACTAATGAGTTACTTAATATTTTACGAGCTTATAAACCAGAGCCAGATCCTAAGACCTTTGCATTGGATTGGTTGATTGATGATGATAGAAGTAGTAGTAAGAAGTGCAAATTAAATTCAACTCTTCATTTGTGGATTTTTTTTATGTTTGTTATTTCAACATTTAGGTGATCTTTTCTAAACCCTACTTCTTTCCTTTAAGGCATTAAAGACAATATCTCATTCTAGTTGAAGGAGGGAATAGTTGATAAGTGTGGAATAATTGATAGTTGTATTGTTGTATTTTTTACTAATCTTTTTATTTTTTTAGCTGAAAATGACTGGATATAAAGTGTAGTGACTCTAAAAATGTATCTTCTTAGTATTTATGATTTTTTTTTGTAAAAGAAATTAAAAACACTTGATTTCTAATGTTTTCTTGTCATTTTCCTTTAAGCGCTTGCAACTAGTTCAGGTATGATCTCTATAGTTTCTTCTTTTATTATTTATGTTTTCTTTATTTTTTTAACCTTTTTACAAGTATATCTTTAGAGTTGAAATGTTGAGGACAATGTTTGGAATAGATTTCCAGGTGAAGTATTTTATTTAAAACAATTAAGGCATTTGTGTGATCTTTTGGCATTGAAGGACATGATGGCTTCTAAATTTTGGTATTTGTATTATCTTTGGTTTCAAATTATATTACACCAAGTTTGCCATTTTGCATGTTGATGTTGGTAACAAATGTGAATCGAGAGATTTAATGAGTGGAATTGATTGAACCATTTGAAGAAGTGTATATGTCTTAGTAATTTCCAAGTGAGTTTTTTGAACCTACTATTCGTAGAGAGTAATCTTGTTTGCATAAGTAGCATAGCAGTTTTTTCACAAGATCTCTAAATTTTCTTTTAAGTCAACAAATAAAAAAAAGTACGCCGTTACGTTTGAAAGTCTATTGAACCAGTAGATATGAAAGACTATTTAGAGCACTAAAAATGATAGAAAAGCCATCTTTGATCAATTTGAGCCTTTTCTAGCCATTTCTATTATAAAGTATCCATAGTTATGCCTTTTAAGCTTATAAAAAATTGAAAAAAGAAAAAAGACTTTTTCTTTGTTAACTTAAAATCCTATTCCACTCCAATTTGGAGTATTATTACCTTATTTTTTATGTTTTCCATCACTTATTCATGTTTGAGAAAAATATAGATGATTTTTCAAAAATGTGGCGCATTACTTAAAAAAACTATAATAGTTAAGAAAGAAAAAAAATAAATGAAAGAAAGTGAAAAATATCTTGTAATTTTCAAATGATCTTTAGTTCTTCTCAAGCATTTATTTTTCTTTTCCTATTATTCCTTATTTATCAGCCATGTCCATACCTACGTTATATTATAGTAAAAGTCCTTGATTTTAGGAACTATAGTCTAAAATAGAAGCTAATAATATGGACTAAAAAATGTAGTGATACATAAAAATAAATATCAATAATACTATTTGTTTGATTAGTAATTTGTTTGGCCTGAGATCATATTCCTTTTTGAGCTATGAAAATTATTGTTTCATCTTGTAAGAGCGCATGATATTGTTTTTCTAATATTTTCTCCTAATCTACTATTCTTTGGAGTGACTGTTTCTAATAGGTTTATTTTCTTTTGAGAGTATCATGTTAACATATATGTTTCCATAATATTGATTTTGATGATAACAAACAAGATTAAGAATGATTAATCTTTTAAGCTCAAATTGTAAGGGGAGCTTACATTTAGGGGAAGCAATTTGTGCAATCATTCTTTAAATACATGAAAAGTTTATCATCATCAAAAAGGGGGAGATTGTTAACATTTATGTATCCATAATGTTGATTTTGATGATAACAAACAAAATTAAGAATGACTAAGTTTTTGAAAGCTTAAATTATTTTTAACATTTTAAATAAATCATTATTTTCACATTATAAAGTTTTTATATTTAATGGAAAAATGATTTTATGAAATGAGATTGCTTTTCAAGTATGTGGTCTAATTGAAAGAGTTTTGAAAACTTTGAAATCAACAAGTATTGCTTGAAATTTTAGAGAAGGACTTATTTGAAAAGTTTCATAGCATTTTGGACTATATCATCATTTCAAAAAGTTTTAGGAATAGCAAGCATTATTTAGAAATTCTGAAATTGGACCTATTTGTAAAATTTATAACATTTTGGGCCATAGTACAGTTATGAAACGTTTTGGAGCAAAACTATAATTTTGAAAAATAGTGCACTGTACCGGTTACTATAGCAAGCGGCTAATTGGATGTGACTAGTAGCTAGCTGGATTTTGGGCAGCAGCTTACTGGAATGAAAGCGGCTATTCGAATTTCGAAAGCGGCTATCCGAATTTCAAAAGCGGCTAACCGGATATGAAAAGCGGCATGTCGGATATTCTGAAATTCAAAATTTTGCCTTAACAGTAACATAAAAGCAACTAACCGGATTCCATAAATGGTAAGCCGGTTATGACTAAAAAGTGAATAACGGCTAGTTTTTGAGCTCAAATTATAAAAACTCAAATTGAATTCATTTTTGGTAATCTTTGCAAGTATAAACAAGTGCACACAACATATGTTGAGCTTCAGTTTCATAAATCATCATTTATTGAATTATTTTTGTTCTTCAATTTGTATATCTATTCTTTGAGAGAGTTTTTGTTGTACTTTTCAATTCCTCATCAAATTTGTGAGTGTTTAAGTGTGTGAGACACTTGAGTGAAGAGATTGGGAGATAATCTCTTTGTTGTAAAGGTTCATTGACACCTTAGAAGTCAATTGTAAGCTTTTGAAGCCTTGGAAGGCTTGGATAGTGAAATCCTCAAGCTTGGGTTGCTTGGAGGCGTGGACGTAGGCGGGGATAACCGAACCACGTAAAAATCCTTGAGTTTGCTTTCTCCTCCCTTACTTATTTATTATTGTGCTTTTATTGAATTTATTGTTTTCGAATTTATTAAGGCATTAGATTGGATTGTTGTGTGGTTTGATTATGATAAGTTTTAAAATACCAATTCACCCCCCCTTTTGGATTGTATAACTTGTATTTCATATCACTCTTACTTGTGAGATTTTGGAGTTCGACATGCCATTCTTGAAAGTGGCTTGATTAATATAGCTTTGATAATTGATCATTTTGCATGAGTTTACTTCATTGATTTGTGTGAATAGTTGATGTGGGAGTGACTTTGCAAGGCTTGTGACAATGGTTATACCTTTATTTGATTTTTCTCATTAATCTAATTAAAGAACTAGACACAATTACCCAAAAAAAAAAGATATTTCAGTTTGGTGTAAATTTTGCTAGATATTATCGCTTAATTTACTAGTAACTAACAATAAGTTGGTTGGGGGGTGGGTTGAGTGCTGGAGAATATATATTTACAAATGATAAAATAGTCATTTTGCATTAAGTCTTATTAGCATTTCTACTTTTCTGCATTTAAGTCCTTTAAACTTTGACTCTATACGTGTTGTTATAATCATAGCATTTTATGTATCTTAGAAATATTTTGGTCATTTCATAAATAATGAGAAATCAAATAGCAAAACAAATGGTATTTCTAAGCTCGGAATGGCTAAAAACCTTATAAAGGGCCTAAAGGGTGAAATTATAATTTTAATCATGTTTAGGATCCCTAATGGATTAAAAGCTTGAAAACGTAAAGGACGACCAAACATAGGGTTAAATTGGACTCTGATCGCATGAAACAAGATTTACAAAAAGTCTAAATCTAGTCTGGTAGGACTTATGCTAATTTGGTGGAGCCTAGTTGACTTTACATTGACTGATGACATGACAACATCCTATTGGACTAAAAAATGTGTGTATGTTACATACATATACACTGAAACAAGGCCTACTGACTTTGCATTGAATGATGACATGGCAACATCCTATTGGACCAAAAATAAGTGTACGGAACACGCACATGCATGAGATGACAGCCCTCATGACGTGTTCCATCCAATCTAATCATGCTATGTGGCACAATCTTATGCCTCCGAGTTGTTTTCATTTGATGGCCATTATTTATTTATTGTATTCGTAAATAGGGGATTCCCCCGCAAGCACATAGCTCTGAATCTAAATTTGAGCTCTATTTATGTAGTTCTCACTCAATCTTATATTTCTACATATTGGTATAAAGTTATCATTTTACCCCTAGTTCAATATGAGTGGATAATTTAATTTTAAGCTTGAGTTAAAGGTGAAGTCTCAACATGATCCATGGGCTTAATTTGGTAAATTTGTTCGTCCAGTATAATTTATCTGATATTTTTGACTAATAGTTGGTAGACAATAAATCTTTCTAGATTTTGCAAAGTATACTAGCTTTCTAGTACAAGATCATTACTATTTGACATAATGAGCGTTTTACGCAATATTTAGTAAAGAAAAACTCCTCTATAGTATTTGTGGGCCATCTTAACTCAGTTGTTGACAAAGAATACATGTAATTTATTTAGAGGACGTTCCTGCTATATTATCAACATAAAGATTATTATTGCCTAGCACAATATATACTTGACACCATATTTAACAGAAGATCATTTCCCTAGCGCAATGACTGTTTGATACCATATTTATTAGAGTAGGGCTACAACATTGGGTAGAATTCCTCACGCATCCTTAACCGTCGCCCATTGGATATCTTATATCTAATACAACCTAACGGTGACCAATTGTTGCGCCAACATTAAATATAACATTAAACGATCTAGGTTCCCTTTACCTTACAAGGTGAATCCATATATCTAGTTCATCACTAATTTTAGATCAAACATGATCCTATTCTAATTAAGATTTATTGAACTCGGGAAACCTAATCTAAAACCAAGTATTGTCTCAATGAGATCTACTAAGTCAAACCTTTTTTAGGCTGTTTCTTAGCTAATATCCCTAAATGAGTGGTCAACCGAAATAGATAATTAAAATAAATCAATTAAGACAAAGTACTATAGCAAACACCGAGCACCACACTTATGTTAGTCGAACATCCATTAAGTTCATTTATCACTCAACTATAATCAAATTGTTTTTTGGAAAAGAACTACAATCAAATTTAGTTCATGATTTGTGAAAGAAAAATAAATAAATGAGTTTCAACCATCAAATACATTCCTATAATAAAATAGAAAACAAGAAAATAAGAAGAATGACTGACTTCTAATTAATCTTTGTGATTTTTCTTCTGTGACAGTCTTTAATCTCTCTCTTGAATTATGTTTTTCTTTTGTTTCTTTTCGGTTTTTCTCCTTGGGTGACGGCTCTCTCTTTTCTTTGAGCGTGTGCCTCTTTTGTAGCTTCAAATGACGGCAACCAGAAGTCTAAGGCGAGTATCTTCTAGATTTGGAACTATACATCACAATCTGTTAAGTATCTCGGGCAAAATCTTCTCTGTCAATGCTTTAGGATTGCTACAGCAACGGTGCTATAACAATAGTGCTACAACAATGGCTTCAATATCTGCACTATTCTAGACTTGTTTCAATTCTTCTGTAGCCACGTTCTTTTCTTATTTTGCAAGCCTATTGCAGCAGCATTCCTTCCTCGAAATTTGAGCTTTTGGTCACCTACAATTAAGCATATGATCTAAGCACACAAATTATTCTGAATCAAACAAAATTTATTAAAACTAAACTAAAATGGATGTTCATGCAAAATATACTTAAAATACAATAAAAACATGTCATTTACTTTTTAAGTAATATTGATTTAAGTCTAAAAGTGCTATGATAACTCTCATTTCATAGAGTTATCAACCATAAATTTATACTGCAATAGATTCGTATGCTCAAGAGTATAATAAAATTTGCACAACAACAACATTCCCTTATTGAAATGTGGCAACTTTAAAAGGTATTTAGGGAGACATTTTCTGCACTTTTCAATTGTTAAGATGGCTCATGCTCTTTTTTTGAGATCTTTCTATTTTACCCTTGCCACCTTGAAATTTTCTCTTCACACTTTGCAAGGGTATGTTGTGTTAGCCTATATGGCTATAAATGTTAATTTTGACGATAACAAACTACTTGTGTTGGTTAAAGAAAATTGAGAGTAGTTAAAAAAAATATTTATATATGTGCTTTTAAAATAAGAAAATGATTTTATGGAGTTAAGTTGTTTTTCAAAGTTGTGAACTAAAATGAAATAATTTTACAATCTTTGATTTTAATAAATATTGTCTTGAATTTCGAATTTGGACCTATTTAAAAATATTTAAATCTTTTGGGCCATTTTATAATTTTATATAGTTTGGACGATATCATAATTTTAGAAAGTTTTGGGATTCACAAAGTAATATTAAAAAATTCTGAAAATTGGACTTATTTAAAAAATTTATAACGTTTTGGGCCATAATATAGTTTTATAAAGTTTTAGGGTCAAACTATAATTTTAAAAAATAGTTTATTGTAGCAGTTACTGTAGCAAGTGGCTAACTGGATCCTGACAAATGGTAGACCAGATGTGGGCAGTAAGCGTCTGGAAAATAAGCGGCTATCCGGATCCTGACAAGTAGTAATCCGGTTGTTGGGCAGTAAGCTTCTGGAGCACAAACGGCTATCCAGATATCGTAAGTGGTATGCTGGATGTTTTAAAATTCAAATTTTTGTCTTAACGGTAACATACAAGCGGCTAACCGTATACCATAAACGGTAAGCCAGTTATGAGTAAAAAGTGAATAACGGCTAGTTTTTGAGTTCAAACTATATAACCTCAAAACCAATCCATTTTGTAAATCATCATTTATTGAATCATCTTTGTTCTTCAATTTGTATATCTTCTCTTTGAAAGAGTTTTTGTTGTAATCTTCATTTCCTTATAAATTTATGAGTGTATAAGTATGAAAAACACTCGGTTTAAGAGATTGTGAGATAATCTCTTGATTATAAAGGTCCATTGACACCTTGGAAGTCAGTTGTAAACATTTGAAACCTTGGGAGGCTTGGATAGTGAAATCCTCAAGCTTGGGTTGCTTGGAGGCGTGGACGTGGGCGGGGATAGTCGAACCACGTAAAAATCCTTGAGTTTGCTTTCTCTTCCCCTACTCCTTTATTATTGTGCTTTCATTGAATTTATTGTTTTCAAATTTATTAAGACATTAGATTTAATTGTTGTGTGGTTTGCTTAGCTTAATTTTTAAAATCTTAATTCACCCCCCTCTTGGGTTGCCTAGTTAGTATTTCATTTGGTATCGGAGTGAGGTGCTCTTGTTTAGACTTGACAGTCTAGAGCTAAAGATCAATGACAACCCAATATGACTCGACTTTTAGGGAAGGACAGTCCACAATTAGACTACCGTTCTTTGACGGAAATGACTACCCGTATTGGAAAACTAGGATGAGAATTTATTTACAAGCACTAGATTATGAAATTTTGGAAGTTGTTTGTGATGGTCCATTTATTCCTCTAACTAAAAATGAAGTCGGGGAAGATATTCCAAAACTTTCACGGGAATGGAATGAATTGAAAAAGAGAAAAGCTACTTTAAATTCCAAAGCTATGAATGCCTTATTTTGCGCACTAGATAAGAAAGAGTTTCATAAAGTATCTAGTTGTGAGAGTGCTAATGAAATTTGGCACAAACTTGAAGTTGTTTATGAAGGCACGAATCAAGTAAAAGAGTCTAAAATTAGTAAGTATACTCGACAATATGAATTGTTCCAAATGGAACAAAATGAGAGTGTGTATTCTATGTATTCTAGATTTACGGACATAGTGAACACTCTAGGAGCCCTAGGAAAGACTTTTCCAAATAGCGAGAAAGTTAAGAAAATCATTAGATCGCTACCTAAGGAATGGAGACAAAAAATGACTGCCATTGAGGAAGCCAAAGATTTAAATAGCTTACTTATTGATGATTTAATTGGTTCTCTTATCTCTTATGAGGAAGACTTGGTAGCTGAAAGAGGCAATGAGGTGAAGAAGAAAAACATTGCTCTCAAAGCCTCGAAATATAAGAGTGATGAGGAAACCGAGCTGGATGAAGAGAAGATGGATATGCTGGCTAGGAAGTTCAGAAAATTTTTTAAGAAATTCGGTGAGCGAAGAAAATTTAGAGACCTCAAGAACCGAAAGGAGAAGAAGGAAGTAATAAAATGTTATGAGTGCAAGAAGCCTGGCCATATAAGATCGGAATGCCCTCTTCTCAACAAGCTCAAAAAGAAAGCAATGGTAGCCACATGGGATAATAGTGATGAGGAAACAAGTGATGATGAAGAGCATCAAGAAATGACAAATCTAGCTCTCATGGCAATTAGAGATGAATCGAATGATGAACTTGATGAGGTAAATGATCTCCCTACTTATGATGAATTGCATGATGCTTTTAAAGAATTGCATGATGAGTGGATGAAAATTGGTAAAAAGAATGCATGCCTTAAAAAGAAAATGATAGAGCTCAAAAATGAAAATGATTCTTTAACTTCAAAAATTACAAGCCTAGAATTAGAGAATAAAACATTACATGATAGGATTGCATTATTCACATGCGAAAAAAATACTTCATATGAGCTTGATCAGCTTTAATAATGCTGCAACGAGCTCAAAAATGAAAATGAAAATGATTCTCTAATTTGCAAATAAAAATTATCAAATAACTTGAAACAAAATAACCATCATACTTTTTCAACAACATTAGCTCAGGTTAATTTTTTTAAATTGAATCTATTTCTATTTACAACTGTGAAGTCAGTTGGTGAATCAAAGATGAGTACAAAAACGACATCATTTTGGAAGTAATTTGGGTTAATTTATCATGTGCTGATCATGTGCTTATGACAGAAAACATAATTAACTAAAATGACATGCTTTCTATGCGTTTTAGTTGATACTTTTGATCATGTGAGACGCATGTGAGTCAAGTGTCCTTTTCTGTACAATCTGAGTTTAAGTTTGTTACAGCTTCTGGTTATAAAGAGCAGATTCTTCAATTAGTTAGATAGATGATTAGAGCATTGTGTTTGAGAGTTTAGAGAGAGAGAAAGTTCTTGCTTGTTGTCTAATATTTCTTGTTCAAGGCTCTATAAAATTCTCATGAATTTATCAATAAAGCTCCTCTGAGTGCTTTTCTCGTGGATGTAGGTTAAGCAACCTTTGCTCAACTGAACCACGTTAAAATTGTGGTGTTTGATTGTTTTGATTCATTGTCTCGGTTGTTTTTCTGAATACTTCTGTTTATTTTCTTTGATAGAGTTCACTTAGATCAACTTCCTGTGTTTGCAACTTATGAATATCTGATTAAAGGATCTCGACCACTGATCAAGCTTGTGAAGTTTATAAGCAAGCTAATTATTACAACAGCTCAGCCCATTTTTCATTTTTCCCCTTATTTCTTTGTTATATGAAGCAGCAGTGCTTGACACGGTGTAAGAAGGATCAAGGTGCATCTTCGTCTAAAATTTGAGCTCAGAGGTGCAGTACAAGGGCATTTGCTCTCAAACAAGATGAATTAATGAAAGAAAATGAAGTGCTTAAAAAGAAGATCAATGAGTTAAATGAGATTGTTTTAAAATTTACAAATGGGCAAAAGATGTTGGATAACTTGATTAATTCACAAAAATGTGTGTTTGATAAAGGATGACTTGGCTATTAGACAAATTTGAAACAAAAGTATTATAAGAACTACTTTGTGAAGAGTACATCTATTAACAATCAAGTTGTATGTCATTATTGTAATCAAAACGGTCACATGAAGCTTGGTTGTCCTATTAAAAGAAAAGTATATTATGGAGTAAAATGTGTTTGGGTTCCAAAAGGAACCATTGCTAACATTCAAGGACCCAAGAGTATTTGGGTACCAAAAGGCACAACTTGAATTTTTTTTTGTAGGTACTATAATCAAGAAATGGTGGAGAATTTCTTGATAAGAGCTTGTAAGAATAATCATTTGATCATGATCTAAGAGAAAATGATGAGTAAGATAATTTAATTGCTTTGGTAACAATTCTTGCCATATTATTGTGTGTAATCATGATGCATGATTATATGTATATATATATGATGATGGCTTGTCAACTCATCATGATGGATTTGTTTGATTTTAATGATTATAAAATGTCTAAGCGTGATAAATGAGTGATATGCTTGAATTCTCAATCTTTGAATGTGTTGAGTGTTATACTTCAAGTTTTGCTAACATTTCTACTTTTATGTATTTAAGCTTCTTTTGATTTAATTATGTGTGTTTTGTTTTAATTAAGTATTTTATGTACTTAGGGACATCATGGTAATTTCACAATGAACGAGAGATTGGATAGCAAAACGGACATCACTTTTGAACTCAGGACAGTCGGAAACCTTAGGAGGAGCATAAAAGGAAAAATGGCACTGTTCACGACACTGTTCATACTGCGTGGCCAAACCCGTGGTCAAACCGCGTACTGTTGACTGATGACGTGGCGCAATCCTGATCGTCCGAATTGCTTTCAATTCGATGGTCATGATTTACTCAATGTATCTATAAAAAAGGGGCCTCTCCTCCCTAATTTGACAGCTCTAAATCCATTTTTGAGCTCTATTTTCTGTAATTCTTCTCCATCTTGTATTTTCTACGTATTTTATTAAATTTCTATTTTACTCTTAGTTCAATTATGAGTAGGTAATTTCTTCTAAGCTTGAGTTGAAGGTGAAGTTTCAACATGTTCCATGAGCTTTATTTGATAAATTTATTTTCTCATCCTCTCTAATTTTTGTGGATGTTTTGACTTTTCGTCAATAAATAGTAATATTCTTATCTAAATACCGCTCTGGTTTAACCGGCTCCCTAATACAAGGTTATTACTATTTGGCACGATAAGCCCTTAGCACCATATTGATTAGAGCGTCGTTCATTAGGTGTTGAAATCCCTCTCATGATTTAATTGGTATTAATAAGGAATATTTAGCCCATGGTGCATGTTGATACGGATCCAGATACTCAAGCCTATGGTGTATGTTGATACGGATCCAGATACCCAAGTGCTTGTCTTCAATAGATTCACTTTAATTTATTCTCGTCATTGCAATTTAAATTCTAGGATAGTCTAAATCATTTTCACCACAAATCCAATCACCCACTTACAAAATTAATTCTACACATAATTAAAATCCACCTCCTTGTGGGATCGACTCTCGACACCATTGATCTATTCTACAATAGATTCGTGCGCTTATGAGTTCAACAAAATTTGCACAATAAATTAATTTGCAGAATTAATTTTTGCAAATAATTTCTTTTAGTTATTTTCTTGTAATTTTTATTTCTTATTAAAAAAAAGAAGTGAATCTATATTTTTAGGTAAGAATTTTTTTCTCTTCTTTAAATTTCTTTAATTAAAATTTTAAGTTATTTTTCTTTGTAATTTTTTTATTTATCTTATTAATTTATTTTTTGTTAATTTATTTCACGTATTTTTCTTATAGCACTTGAGTGTGTTTTCATAATAAGGTTGTAACAACGTGATAAGGTTAGTATCGTAATTTCTCTCTCTTCTTTATTTTTATTAATTTTTGTTTTCATTTTTTTTATTCTTTGCATGCATAGTTGAAGGCCATTATTATCCAATCTTGAGCCTATGGATCTTAAACTAGAAAAAACAATTTGCACACACAAACATATTGCATTTAAAAATAAAATTGAAATAGATTTGCAACACCAACAACCAGAACCACAGGAGAGGCCATTTAAGGACTACTTTAGTCCCTTAGCTAATTTGAGCACATCTTGCATAAGATACCCAAATGTAGCTGCTAAGAGTTTTGAGTTAAAACCTAGTGTTCTAAATTGTCTCCCAACATTCTATGGCCTAGAAAATGAGGTTCCATATAATCATTTGAATGATTTTCATATTATTTGTCAAACTTTTAAATATGAGAATTTTTCAGATGAGGATGTTAAACTTAGATTATTCCCATTTTCTTTAAAGGATAGAGCTCGTTCATGGTTCAATATATTGCCTCTTAATAGCATTACAACATGGGAATAAATGGTAACAAAATTTTTGAATAAATATTTTCCAGTGCATAAAACCAATGCTATTCGTAAGAAAATCTCAGAGTTCACCCAGAGGGAAGACGAGCAGTTTTTCGAAGCATGGGAGCGATTCAATGGGCTACTTTTGAAGTGTCCACATCATGGGTACGAGATGAGATTGAGCAACAAAATCGTACCATTGCTGAACTGTGAAATGAGATGAGAGCAGGGTTCACCTCACAATCCCAATCAGTTTCAAACCTCGAAGAGATGGTGGGACAGCTTCCTTCTTTAGTTCAAACTTTGGCAATGACCGTTGAGAAAGGCAAATTCCCAAGTCAACCAGTGCCTAATCCTAAAAGAGTGCATGAAGCAAGCACTAGTTCACCACAGCAGCATGGAGAGATCAAAGCCGTCATGACCTTAGGAAAAGGGAAAGAAGTCGACAACAAAGTGGAGATGCCGGCGACAAAAGAAAATCAAATTGTACCTGTGAATGTTGAAGACTCACCACCGGAGGAGAAAGAAGAATCTGACCCACGAGAATATGTTCCAAAAGCTCCATTTCCCCAGAGGTTAGCTAAAGGAAAGAAGGGAAAATCCATAGGTGAGATTTATGAAATCTTCAAACAGGTAAGTCTTAACATCCCTTTGCTTGATGCTATAAAACAAGTGCCATCTTATGCCAAGTTTCTTAAAGACCTTTTCACTAAAAAAAGAAACATTCATGTTCAGAAATAGGCTTTTTTAACAGAAAATATTAGTTCTATACTCCAACACAAAATTCCTCTTAAATGTAAAGACCTAGGATCCCCCACTATCTCATGTAGTATAGGGAACCATATAATTGAGAATACTTTGTTGGATTTAAGAACTAGTGTAAATCTGTTACCTTACTCAGTATTTGTGAAACTTGGACTAGGAGAATTACACCCAACTCCAGTGGTGTCACAGCTTGCAGATCGATCCATGAAAATACCTCGTGGTATTGTGGAGGACGTGCTTATCCAGGTAGACAAGTTTTATTTTCATGTTGATTTTATTGTAATTGACACTCAACCAATCCAGGATTCAAGGAAGCACATCCCCATTATCCTAGGCCGACCTTTCTTGGCAACTGTCGATGCTCACATTCAATGCAGGACTGGAAATATGCAGTTGTCCTTCGGTAATATGACCATGGAGCTCAACATCTTCAACATTGCCAAACAACCTCACAATGCAGATGATGGAATTGTTGATGTGGATTTAGTTAAAGCATTAGTTGATGATACCTTTCTTTCAAACCTTAATGATGACTCTTTACAAACATGTTTAACTCACTTTGGTTTGGATTTTGATATTGATAGATCAGTCGATGAGGTCAACGCCCTACTTGACTCAGCACCATCCATGGAAACTAATAAATGGAAGTCAAGAGTTGAACAACTAGCACCATCAGAGAAGGAACTCAACCCATCATCAGAATCACCACCGAAACTCGAGCTCAAACCATTACCCAACACTTTGGAATATGCGTTCTTGGAAGAAGAAATCACTCTGCCAGTAATCATTTCATCATCCTTAAATGACGAAGAAAAAGGTAAGTTGTTGGATGTTTTAAAAGAGCATAAAGGAGTAATATGATGGACCATAGCCGTCATAAAAGGTATAAACCCAGTAGACTGCATGCATTACATTCACCTTGATGAAAATGCTAAACCTACTAGGGAAATGCAATGTCGGTTAAATCCTAACATGAAAGAAGTTGTTAGAACTGAAGTCCTTAAACTATTAGATGCAGGTATCATTTACCCCATTTCTGATAGTTCATGGGTCAGTTCTATACAAGCTGTTCCCAAAAAGTCAGGAGTCACAGTAGGTACCAATGCTGATAATGAATTGATACCCACTAGAGCGACTACAGGATGGTGTGTATACATTAATTATAGAAAGTTGAATTTTGTCACACGTAAAGACCATTTTCCTTTACCATTTATTGATCAAATGCTTGATAAATTAACAGGCCATGAATTTTATTGCTTTCTAGATGGCTATTCAGGATATAATCAGATTCCCATAGCACCAAAAGATTAAGAGAAAATCACTTTCACTTGCTCTTTTGTCACTTTTGCATATAGGAGGATGCCATTTGGATTATGTAATGCACTTGCTACATTTCAACGATACATGTTAAGTATTTTTCTGATATGGTTGAACGATTCTTTGAAGTCTTTATGGATGACTTTTCTGTCTTTGCTAACTCATTTGATCAATGTTTACATCATCTAACACAAGTTATGTAAAGATATATAGAGAAGAATTTGGTTTTGAATTGGGAGAAGTGTCATTTTATGGTAAAACAAGGTATTGTTCTTGGTCACATCATTTCGATTAAAGGTATTGAGGTTGATAAAGCCAAGGTAAATCTCATTTCTAATTTTCCTCTGCCTAAATCAGTCAGAGAAGTAAGATCTTTCCTTGGGCATGCTGGTTTTTAAAGACGTTTCATTAAAGATTTTAGCAAAGTTTCTAGACCCTTATGCAATCTACTTGCTAAAGATGTAACTTTTGTCTTTGATGATTCATGTCTTATAACATTTGAAAAACTAAAGCATTTGTTGACAACATCACCCATCATTCAGCCCCCAAACTAGAGCTTACCGTTCGAGCTCATGTGTGATGCATCAGATTTCACAATAGGAGCAATATTAGGACAAAGAGTTGATCGAATTCCCCATGTTATTTACTGTGCTAGTATGACATTGAACGATGCACAATTGAACTATTCAACCACTGAAAAAAGAAATGCTAGCAGTAGTGTTTGCATTAGAGAAATTTCGATCTTATCTTATTGGTTGTAAAATAATTATATTCACAGATCATGCTGCTATTAAATATCTTCTCACAAAGAAAGATCCAAAGGCTAGACTAATTCGTTGAGTGTTACTTTTGCAAAAATTTGACTTGGAATTGAAAGATAAAAAAGGGACAGAAAATGTTGTGGCTGACCATCTCTCTCATTTCCATTTTGACACACTTACAGAACCCTTAACATTAAATGAGTCATTTCCAAATGAGCAATTGATGAGTTTGGAAGTATTACCATAGTATGCTGATATAGTTAATTATCTTGTTACAGGTAAACTTCCAGAGCATTGGACCAAGCAAGACAAGCCAAATTTTTTGCGGAAATAAAGAATTTTTTTGGGATGACTCCTATCTGTTCAAGTATTGTGCGGATCAAATTACCAGACGATGTGTCCCAGAAAATGAATTTCAGAACATCCTTTAATTTTGCCATGAAGAAGCTTGTGGAGGCCATTTCAGTGCTAAAAAAACAACGACTAAAATTTTACAATGTGGTTTCTATTGGCCATCTATATTTCGAGATGCTTACACCTTTTACTCTTCATGTGATAGGTGTCAACGAATGGGGAGCGTTACACGAAGGAACATGATGCCACTGAATCCAATTCTAGTGGTTGAGATTTTTTATGTATGAGGTATCGACTTCATGGGACCCTTACGCCCTTCTTTTGGCCATCAATACATATTGGTTACTGTTGATTATGTATCAAAATGTGTAGAAGCCATTCCATGCAGGATCAATGATCACAAGGTGGTGATAGGGTTTTTGAAAAGCAACATTGTTTTATGCTTTGGATTCCCTCAGCAATAATCAGTGATGGTAGTATCCACTTTTGCAACAAATCATTGAAAGCACTTTTGACAAAGTACTCCATCACTCATAAAGTGGCGAACCCGTATTATCCGCAAACTAGTGGCCAAGTTGAGATCGCCAATCGAGAAATAAAGCACATATTAGAAAAGACCGTTAGGCCAGGCAGAAAAGATTGGTCATTGAGACTTGATGACGCGTTATGGGAATATAGAATGGCTTTCAAGACCCCGATTGGGATGTCACCCTACAGGCTAGTGTATGTAAAAGCTTGCCACCTACTTGTAGAACTCGAGCATCGTGCGTACTGGGCCATCAAGAAATTTTATTTTGACATGCAGAAAACTAGATCGGAAAAAAGATTACAGCTGGCAGAACTTGAGGAAATTCACAACGATACATACGAAAATGCCAAGGTTTACAAGCAGCGAATAAAAGTCTTTTATGACAAGCAAATTTTGAGAAAATCTTTCACTCCAGGTCAGAAAATGCTTTTATTCAATTCTCACTTGCACCTATTCTCAGATAAGTTACGTTCTCAATGGTCTGACCCCTTTATTGTTCAAACTGTTTTTACACATGGAGCAATTGAAATTAAGGACCTAAAGAACAGTGTCACTTTTAAAGTTAATGGTTAAAGATTAAAGGCATATCTAGAGTACCAACCACAAGTAGAAGACACCGAAATAAATTTGAGTGACCCACAAAGTTTGAATTGAAATTTTTTTGTCTTTTTGGTAATTTGATTTTTCTTCTTTTCTTTTTCTTTTACTAATTGAAATTATTTTTGCATAAGTGTGTTTGTTTGACCATTAAATTTCTTTTATCATTGTTAATCATGAGTATCTCAGCTAAACAGATCCTCTTGAACCACCTTAGATGACTTCAACCTGTAAAATCTCATCTCTAAAGCCTGATTCGATTTTGTAAAATACATCATATTTAGGATCTACGACCACCAGAGTTAGTATCCCATGTTGAGGATCTAGAAAACCAACTCAGAAAAATTGAGAGAGGTATCTACGACGTCCAACTAGAGTTTGAGGTAAATTTTATAAGACGACGTTTGTGACATTATTTTTCTTTGTGTGTTTTAGTTTGTGTGTTTTAGTTTATTACCCTGGTTAAGTGGCGGATAACGGTACTCCGTGACAATCAAGTCGATTACTTCAGTTTCCCATAATAACTAATCTTCTGAGGCGAAGGTATGGACAAAAACGAGATTCTAGCAAAGCTTCACAATTGATTCCCTTCACTTCCTCAGAATGCCCTCCTTACAATCTATAAAGCTTGGTCTGAACGCATGCGATTGCTTATGAGGAATAATATACCTGCTGACATCTGCTAGTTAATCGAGGCCAAAGTACCAATGGCTGTGAGTTACCTCCCAAATTTATTGCATACATGTCTGGTTGTGGTAAAGAAAATTACACAAGAAAACGAAGAGCTCGAAGACTTTCTATTGCTTGTCATAAGTGCGCTAGAATGAGATGCGATAAAACACCATGTTCTTTAGGAATAGTGTATGATAACAGGGAAGATAAGATTCAATTCATTGGGGATGGGTTGAATAAGGGTCATTAGATGATATCCTTTTGTCTCTTGAAACGCATCCCAGTGGATATGTGCAATGAGCGATTCTCCAGTTATGACCATTATTCCAGAAAGAACATGCATGATATAGTCTCGGGAATCTGACTATAAACGACCTTGTTTGCCAGTTTATAAGAAAACTGGATGGGAAGCCTATCCTCGACCCATAGAGGGTGTTGAAGCCGTTTCTGGACGTAAAACCAAAGGAAGATGTGAGCCATAATCGCAACTACCTATAAATATCCTTTTACTTTACTGTTGTTTTATTTCATTATTGTTTTACCATTTGCATTATTGTCTTTAATAATTTTATATTTATCATTGTTTTCTTTTTTTTTACTATTTCCCTTTTGACTCGCGAGCCATGTGCTTTATGCGTTAATTGACACTGACATGTTACCTCATACACAGTTGTGACCCACTGTCACCAAGATTCTTAAATATGACTTTTTATTGAGCACTCACAAATTGTTTTTGAGAAGTATCCCAATGGTAGCTACTCCGAATAAACAATTTAAGAACATTTGTGTGCTTTTTGGATTTAACTATAGCAAACATAAAGAGTTCGTTGAGGCAGCCATAGATCTTGGTAGAAGTATAGCAGAGGGAAAATTACACCTGGTGTATGGAGAAGGTAACCGAGGGTTATCATGCTGATGCTTTTATTTTCCTACCAGGAGATCTTGCAATTCTAAAGGCACTTATCACATTAGCATCTTGGGCTCATCTGCACATTTACCAGAAACCCATCGGTTTGTTAAATGTCAACAACTTTTATGATGGCTTTATCGCATTTCTTAACCATGCAATAAAAGACTATTTCATTCATTCCATAGCGATAAAGCTTTTTATTTGTGCTTACACTGCTAATGAGCTACTTGATCAGTTACAAGCTTATAGACCTGGACCAGATCCCAGGACCTTGGTGTTGGAGTATCCAAATAATATTTTCTTCTGTATTGCACCACCCAGGTGATGTCTTCTAAACTCTACTTTCTTATTTTAAAATATTGAGGACAATGTTTCGTTTTGGTCGGGGGGAGGGGATAGTTGACAATTGTGGAATGTTGGTTAAGTTTTTACTAACTTTTTGTTGTAAAGACTAACCGTGGCTAACTTTTTGAGTAGAAGATGGCTGAATATGGAGTGTAGTGATTCTGGAAACGCATCTTCTTAGTTTGGAAGTTAAAAAAAAAAATTTTATGTGTGATCTTTCTAACTTTTTCTTTTTGACTTCTCCTTTATAAATATACATTTTCAAATTTTTGAGTCGAAGATGGCTGTATATGGAGTGTAGTTACTCTAGAAATGTATTTTTTTAGTTTAAAAAAATAAAAACAAAAAAAAATTCAGACATTTTCTTTTTCTATAATCATTTTAAAGTGTAACGTTTTAGTTTTTCTGCATCATTTTCACTTTTCTGCATGCATATTTTCTTCTTATGTTTAGAATAAGTTGGGGGGTAGAATGTCATATAAAAAAACAACAAAAAAAAAATTAGCAATTTTATGTGATCTTTTACTATTAGATGATATGATGTCTTTCGAATTTTAGTATTTATATTATCTTTGGTCTTATATTTACACTATATTTGCTACTCTACATGTTGATGTCGGAGACAAATATGAGTTTCTTGAAAGAATGCACATGTCATAATGAATACCAAGTGAGTTTTTGAGCCTATTATTTTTCTTGGAGAATAACCCTTTTTGCCCATTCTTCATACAGCTTAGTAGTTTATTATTTTATACATGATCTTTAGATTTCCTTGGAGTTGACTCTAAAAAAAAGTTAAATAAAATAAAAGAAAAAAATGTGTGTTGCTACATCTGAAGGTCCATCTAACTAGTAGATATGAAAGATTATTTAGAGCTCTAAAAGATGATGGAAAGGCCATCTTTGACCCGTTTGACCTTTTCTAGCCATCCCTTCTGTGAAATATCCATAGTTAGCCCTTTTGAGCCTTTTATTAAAAAAAAATTTTCTTTGTCAACTTATCATCTTAACCCACTCCGATTTGGAGTATTACCCGATATCTTACAAGTTCCATCACCTATTCATGTTTGAGAAAATATAAATAATTATTTTGTTTAGTAAAGTTGTGCAATACCCAAAAAAAAAGAAAAAGAAAACAAAGTTTTTTTTAAAAAAAAAGAAGAGAGAGGGATATACAATAATAATTAATAAGTGAAATAGACCTTTTAATTTTCAAAAAATATTTATTTTTCTCAAATATATATTTTATTTTCTCTATTTTTCTTTCTTTGTTAGTCACGTCCCTAGCTTACGTTACGTCCTAATAAAAGTCCTTCTTGATTTTAGGGAACTATAGTCTAAAGTAGAAGCTAGTTATATGGGCTAAAAAGATGTAGTGATGCATAAAAAAAATAATAAATAAAAAAATGAAAAATGAAAAATGAAAAAATGAAGACATTAGGTTGACTAGCATTTTGTTCAACTTAAGATCGTGTTATTTCTAAACTGTGGACATATTTCTTTCATCTTGGTGAGAGTGTGTAATATTATTTCTTATTATCTTCACTCAATTTATCATTCATTGAAGTGACAATTTTTATTGGGTTTAATTTCCTTGTCAGAGTGTCTCTATTACCAGTGAGATTTTGGGGTTTGACATGTCATTCTTGAAAGTGGCTTGATTACTATAGTTGTGACAAAGTTTGCTGGACTGATACATGTGGACGGTTGATGTGGGTGTGATGTTTCTTTAGACTGGAGATAGTGCTTATACTTTTATTTGATAGCTATCATTATTCTGATTGAATAAACACGATTGTTTAAAAAAAAATCATCTTGTGTTTGAATTTTGTCTTCGCTTTATTTGCTAGGGACTAGCAATAAGCTAGTTGTGGGGTGTGTTGAGTGTTAGAAAGTGAATGTTTATAAAGGAGAAAATCGTCATTTTATACTTCAAGTTTTACTAACATTCCTACTTTTATGTATTAAGCTTCTTTTGATTTAATTATATGTGTTTTGTTTTAATTAAGTATTTTATGTATTTAGGGGCATCATGGTCATTTCACAATGAATGAGAGATTGGATAGCAAAACAGACATCACTTTTAAACTCAGGACAGTCGAAAACCTTAGGAGGAGCATAAAAGGAAAAATGGCACTGTTCATGACACTTTTATACCGCGTCACTATTCAAACCGCGTGCAAACCATGTTACTGTACAAACTGCGTGGTCAAACTGCGTACTGTTGACTGATGACGTGGCTCAATCCTGATCGTCTGAATTGTTTTTAATCCGATGGCCATAATTTACTCAATGTATCTATAAAAAAAGGGTCTCTCCCCCCCAATTTAACAGTCCTGAATCCATTTTTGAGCTCTATTTTCTGTAATTCTTTCTCCATCTTGTATTTTCTATGTATTTTAATAAAGTTACATTTTACCCCTAATTCAATTATGAGTAGCTAATTTTCTTTCAAGTTTGGGTTGAAGGTGAAGTCTCAACATGTTCCATGGGCTTTATTTGGTAAATTTATTTTCTCATCCCCTCTAATTTTTGTGGATGTTTTGACTTTTCGTCGACAAATAGTAATATTCTTGTCTAGATACTGCTCTGGTTTAACCGGCTCCCTAGTACAAGGTTATTAATATTTGGCACGATAAGCCCTTAGCACCATATTGATTAGAGCATGGTTCATGAGGTGTGGAAATCTCTCTCATGATTTAATTAGTATTAATAAGGAATATTTAGCCCATGGTGCATGTTTATACGGATCCAGATACCCAAGTGCTTGTCTTCAATCAATTCACTTTAATTTATTCCCACCATTGCAATTTAAATTCTAGGATAATCTAAATCATTTTCACCACAAATCCAATCACCCACTTACAAAATTAATTCTACACATAATTAAAATCCACCTTCTTATGGGATCAACACTCGGCACCATTGATCTATTCTACAACAGATTCGTGCGCTTGCGAGTTCAACAAAATTTGCACAACAAAATGCTTACATTTTCATGATTGTATGATGTATATGCATGATCGATGAGTTATATGTTTGTTTTTGTATGCATTTATGTTTCATGTGTTAAATGGCTTATTCAAAAGTTTTGAATCTCAAAATGGTTTAAAATTGATCAACTTTTTTAGCCAAAAATGAATTGGTGTGTTTAATACAAGTTTATGAGCTTATTTCATCCCAAAAATATTTTTCATAGCTTAGCCAGTTAATAAATCCGGAAACCCGGATTAAATTTGATGCTTGCTGGAACTGACCGGACAACCGGTTATGAAATTGGGAATCCCGGATTCAGTTTGATAGTTACTGGAACACATTTGGACAATCGGATATTGTCAACCGGTAAACCGAATTCAAGTTGGTTGCTTACTGGAAGGAACTGGTCAGCCGAATAAGAAATTCGGAAAACCAGATGCAAGTTTGATCTTTGCTGGACACAACCGAATGACTGGTTATGTAATCCGGAAATCCGGATTCGACTTGGTCTCACTGGTTTCAACCGGATTTCCAGTTCTGTAAATCCGAAATTCTGAATCCTTGTTGCGCACTCTCTGGACCACAATCGAATATCCGGTTAGCCACATCTAGAAATCTGGATTCGCTTGAATATAAGCTTTTCATCCTTTCTTCTTCATTTGTTCTTTCCCTCACCAAAACCGTGCACAACTCCTCCATTTCCATTAAATGTCTATTCTTTCTCAACTATTTTTATGCCAAAATCAATGATTCAAACCAATAACCATGCATTTCACTTCCATTAAATACTTTCCAATCATCATTTTTTCACTTGTTTTTCATCATCTCATTATCATCTCTCACGCGTGAACAATACTTCTCCATTTTCTCTTTCAAAATTCTTCATCTTTCACTCATTTTCTTGTTATACTCCTTCAATTTTCACTCTCAAAACTTCATTTCATCAACTCTCCACATAAAACCAAAAATAAAAAACCTAACTTTACCCGTTTCTCTCTCTTCATTTTCAAGCTTCTTTTAGCCCATTTCTGATCCAATCTTCATCATAAATTAGCTTCATTCATCTCTAGGATCGATTTTCTTGGCTCAAATACATCCATTTCACTCGATTTTTTAAAAACCCGAAATTGTATATTCAAAGCTTGTTTTAATTCAATAATGGCAGGTGGTGACTAGTCCAAGGGGAAACAAGTGGACAAGAAGTGCAAGGAAGATTATGGCGATTATTCAGAGTTTATATTGACCATAATTCAGAGTTTTATGATAAAGGAGGAGATAAATATGATATGTTTTTGGATAAAATCATTTTGGTTAAAATTTTAAATTGACCATATATTTAGGGGGAGCTGTAACACCTGTGAGTGGGGGGTGTTTAAAGATAGTAAAAGGGGAGACTATAAAAGGGGAAGTTGGTAAAAACGAGGGGAAAACACACACGCGCGTGAAAGAGAAGCTGTCAAAAACTGACCCGGAAACCCGACCCGACCCGACCCGGCCGATTCTCCCATTTTCGACCACCGTTCCGACCGAGCTTGGTACCGATCTGAAGCTTGTGAGACGCCGGTCATACCTTTACCGTCCTTGTAGCTGGAACGCCGCCGGTTGAAGCTCGAAAAGCCGCGGCCAAAACCCATCACCATCGCCGTCGATCTAGTCGGATTTTAGTCGTGCCACTGCTTGGATCTTGTTCCTCACGTCACCAGCATCATTTCCCGACCAACCTCGCCACCTGAAACGGCCGGATTACCGTCGAACGACCACTGGAAAACTCACGGCCTTTGGAGCTTCAATCTACTGCCATTGCCGCGCGTTGGAGGTCACCGCCAGCACCATTAGACTCAGCGTGGTCAGAACTATTAGATCTGAGCTTCCCGTCGCCGTTGACTGAGGTCCGGTCACCGTTGACCGACGAAGGGCAATTCAATAATTTTAAAAACTTTGGGGATGAATTTGTAATTTCTGAAGTTGTGGGTATTTTTGTGATCCGAATTGAGGACAGCTTTGTAATTTAGGATAATGTGGATAATTTAGTAAAAATCTACGTTGGGGGCATTTTGGTAATCTTGACATGTAGGGGTATTTTAGTAATTTTATGTATTCGAGAATAGTTTATGCAGATAGAGATTCATTTCGAGATTTACTGAGTAAAATTAGTTGTATTTATATTTACGGATAAATGATTATGTCGTTTATTTGATTAGGAGGACCCGCGAACGAGAATCAACCCGCGGAAGGTCTTGATACCAGTCCGGACACCGTCACTGTGAGTGGAATATACAAAACCTATTTTCATAGTGATTATGATAGTAAAGCATGTTTGCGAAATTAGTATTTTGAATGTTCGGATTTAATGATTTTCTCGAAATGGGTTTTATATATGCATTGATGTTATATTAAAATGTTTGGTCAATGATTTTCCATATTGACTTTGAATGAAATATGATAGTATTTTAAAGACGAGAAAATGGATTTCGATGTGATGTGATTTTATTATTATTTTTTAATAAATACATGATATTAGAATTGAGTGAATTTGAGATATGTTGAATAAAAAAGAAATGAGATTTCAGTGTGATTATAAGTTTACGTACATGTGTATAAGAGATTGTTTTTAAAAGCATTAGACAGTACCCATCCCCTCCAGATACAGTGATACAGATGAGATATGGTAATGCAGATGAGATATGATGATACAGATGTGATATAGGCCTTTGGGGCCCGTCTGAACACACATAGAGGCTTTGGGCCGTGTGTTTGGGCGCTTTTGCCTTTTGGGGGCATATGCATGCAGTGTGATGACTACAGTGATACAGATATTGAGATACAGATGATGAGATATGAGATAGTACTTCCCAATCTATTCGTGTAGCTCCGGGGCGTGACAGTACCCAGATAGTACGTCATTGCCCGTCCGTTGAGGTCCGGATATGAGATTATTCCCCTGGGTACTTGTTTGGTGATGATATTCAGATTTGTGTATTCTCTATGATATCGTGATATGATTTCCATGATTATTTGGTAAGACATTTTATATGCTTTTCATGATTTGTGATCTCATTTAAATGTTAAATGATTTATTATTGGTTTTCTGCATATAGCTTGATGAAATCGTATTTGGAAATAATATTATTATTTCTTTTCAAGTAAGATTAATTTTCGAAAATACTATCCACTCACTAACTTTCACTGAGTTTTATACTCATTCCTTTTTCATTATATTTTTCCCCCCATCAGGAGGTTGTAGGTACATCAGACCGACCCAGCGACTGTAGATATATTTTGAGTCTTAGCCACATGATGGTGTTATAGAGATAGCTGATTTTTGTTAGAATACTTTGGTTGTCTCATTCTTTTGGGATTGTATAATATTGCTATATTATTCTTTTGGGATTAAGAATTAATTGAGGATGTTGATTACTGGAGTTGTTGTATAGTGAATTATTTTGGGAGTGTTTGCTTTATATATTTGTAGATTTGGGATTGTTATATTTACAAAGGAGACTCTGCCAAATTTTCGGCAGAATTTTTATTAATTAGATTATTATCCTCAATATTAGATTTATTATCGATTTGATTAGATGAGGTTAGACAGACTCGCCCTGGGGGTGCGGGGCGGGTCGTTTCAGGAGTATACAATATGATTGTGGATAATATGCACTTTGAATTTTTTTCTGTCCAAAGGGGGAGGTAAAATAATATACCATTTTGATTATATAAATTGGGGGAAGTAACATGCATTTTGAGCATTCTTTTGATAGTTGATATGTGATCATGGTAATGATTTTGAGATACGATGATGATTTGATTTTTATATGATGATTTTATATTATGAGTTGTTGATTTGGTAATTGATGGAATGATGGTTCATGATCAATTTATGGTTAATTGGATGTTTGGTTAATAAATGTTTCTTGATTAACCATTGACATATTATCGGTCTTAGCATGAATTTCTAGTAATTTTGATGATGAAGGGGGAAAGATTATTTATTTTGAATACGGAGACATTTAATACATATTTTGATCTTGAAGTTTTGTGCATGGTTTTGAAATATTAAGGGGGAGCTTACAAATTGATATAAACCATATATTGTGTGGGAGCTTTTACTCTTTTTGATGATGAAGGGGAAGATATAATATGTAAGAGGGAGATATGGTAGATATGATTGTTATGAAAAATATTCATACACATTTATGCATGGGGAGTCTTTTAAATAATTTTCAAATCAGTTTTTCACCTTGCATTGATTAAGGGGGAGCTTTTCATAACTAAATCAATTTTCTATAATATATTTTTTCATCATAAAAAAAGGGGAGATTGTTAGTCTATATGGCTATAAATGTTGATTTTGATGATAACAAACCACTTGTGTTGGTTAAAGAAAATTGAGAGTAGTTAAAACAAATATTTATATATTGTGCTTTTAAAATAAGAAAATGATTTTATGGAGTTAAGTTGTTTTTCAAAGTTGTGAACTAAAATGAAAGAATTTTACAATCTTTGATTTTAATAAATATTGTCTTGAATTTCGGATTTGGACCAATTTGAAGATATTTAAATCTTTTGGGCCATTCTATATTTTACATAGTTTGGGCGATATCTTAATTTCAAAAAGTTTTGGGATTCACAAAGTATTATTAAGAAATTTTGAAATTGGATTTATTTGAAAAAGTTATAACATTTTAGGCCATAATACAGTTTTATAAAGTTTTGAGGTCAAACTGTAATTATAGAAAATAGTTCACTGTAGCAGTTACTGTAGCAAGTGGCTAACCGGATCATGACAAACGGTAGACCGGATGTGGGTAGTAAGCGTCTGGATAATAAGTGGCTATCCGGATCCTGACAAGCGGTAATCCGGTTGTTGGGCAGTAAGCGGCATGCTGGATGTTTTAAATTTAAATTTTTGTGTTAATGGTAACATACAAGCGGCTAACCGGATACCATAAACGGTAAGCCAGTTATAAGTTAAAAGTGAATAACGGTTAGTTTTTGAGCTCAAACTATATAAACTCAAAACCAATTCATTTTTAGTAATCTTTGCAAGTATAAACAAGTGCACACAACATATATTGAGCTTCAATTTTGTAAATCATCATTTATTGAATCATCTTTGTTCTTCAATTTGTATATCTAATCTTTGAGAGAGTTTTTGTTGTAATCTTCATTTCCTTATAAATTTATGAGTGTATAAGTGTGAAAAACACTCGGTTGAAGAGATTGTGAGATAATCTCTTGATTAACAAGGTCCATTGACACCTTGAAAGTCAATTGTAAACATTTGAAACCTTGGTAGGCTTGGATAGTGAAATCCTCAAGCTTAGGTTGCTTGGAGGCGTGGACGTAGGCGGGGATAGCCGAACCACGTAAAAATCCTTGAGTTTGCTTTCTCTTCCCCTACTCATTTATTATTGTGCTTTCATTGAATTTATTGTTTTCGAATTTATTAAGGCATTAGATTTAATTGTTGTGTGGTTTGCTTAGCTTAATTTTTAAAATCCCAATTTAGCCCTCCTTTTTGGGTTACCTAATTAGTATTTCATGTTGGGCATAGGGATTATTGTACATGTGTTACACGCTGTGATTCATATTTTACCACCAACAAAAATAATTTATATTCTTGTGAATTTTACAAGAATATGTTGATGCTTGATTTCGTTTGTGGGACATTCATAAAATTAAAGGGTTCTATGTTTATGTTTGGGTAAACTTTGAGAATTTCATGGGGTAGCCTTTTTCCATGAATTTTTAACATAACCATATTTCATCAAGTCAATAAAATTTTGACCTAATGTCCCTTGGAATGTGGACACGAATAATGTATAAAACTTACAATTTTCATAATAAACTAAAATAATAAAAAAATAAAAAACAGACACCCCTTCTAAAGTCAGCTGATATATTACTCCCATCCCATCAATTTATACAACATTTGGGGCCTCTGGCTCCCTCTTGCTACAAACACTTGACCGTTATGAGTGCATCTTGTTAATGTCACATAGTCAAGCTAAATACATGTACTAAAACCGTAATATCTACAACAAAGTAACTTACAAAGTTTACTAGGCTAGCAATGCTTAAGTATGACTAGAATAACAACAAAAATATATAAGATTGTTCTGCAATATTGGAGAGCACAACAATCAATAAATATAGTCTCCAAGATAAGTTCCAAATCAAAATCAATCCTCTAGTGGCCTACCACTATAACCATCACTGCCAAAATTTTGAAAAATAGGAAGTGAGCTAATTTGCAGTAGCTGTTTACATAAAATAATGTTTTTATTTTTAATGCTAAAATAATTTAAAAATCATGAGCGCAAACAAATACACAGTGCAAACAAATACACACAGACACAACACTCCAATGCAATGTATTCTTTCTTGAATTGAAAGTTATATTTTTCTATCTTTTAACTTGGTTCGTGTAATATTAAAATAAGGGATTACTTATTAGATAATGACTTTATATATGCGTGTGTGCATGCGTGTGTGTGGGTGGATGGGTGTGGTTGTATATGTGGAATCATAATTTTGATGATAAATTAGATTTAATTAATGTTACAAAATATTAATTAGAGTTGGAGAATGATGAATATATCAACAGCTCTTGTCAGGAATTTTTGGAGAGATATGGAGAAAGTAACTAAGTATTATATTTAATAATAAGATGGGGCTATTTAGCCCATTAGAATACTTTCTATACTAATTTTCAATATATGTATTTATTACAAAAGTATCCTCAACTTGAATTACTTTTGTAACCAAAGAACTATAGCTCTTTAACACGATTTCTCTTCTGATGTCATTGTGTGTGTGTGTATTCACTATTATTTCCTTTTTTGCTCTCTTTGCAATTGTTTCGCAGATTTATGTCCATATTGGTTCTCATAGTTTGCAAGCTTTTCTTGGAATCAAATCTATTTCAGTGTTCCCCATCCCTTGAACTTTTATTACTTGTATGTGCTCTCAATGAAATTTTGGTTACCATCACATATTAATTCAATTTAGAAAAGACTCTTTGATAAAAGTTACAACACTAAAGTGTTTGGTGCTAGCTGCTGTAGCTTGGAAACTAAGTTAATTCGATTTTAAAAAATCTATTATATATTGATTGATTTCATCAAAATAATTATTTACAAATTATATTTACTACATAAAATTAACTTTTATTGCATAGTTAAAGTTTTTTTCACAACAGCTGTAGCTTAAAATATACAGCGACTCAATCCCAAATAAGACCTTATTAACGTATTGGTAGTAAGATAAATAAAAGACTTACTATTAGATCATAATTATTTCTCTTTAAAATTGTTGTTCTCTATAACTCAATTTTAGGTTAATTAAGTCTGAAGTGTTTTTTCCTAATCTATCTTGTATTTCTAGCTTTTCATGATGGAATTTAAGAAATCATTTTTTTCTTTTTTTGAGAAAAATACAATATACCTTGACAAGGTCCAAGTGATTAGCTTATAATCCTTCATTTCAACCTTAAGATTTTGAAAATGCAAGTCCGCTAGAGTCTTTATCAGGTATAGAGGTGGACCTAGGACCTTAAAGTACCCTGGGCGAAATTTTAAAAACAAATTATATTGTAAAATGAACTTAAAGTTTCATAAGTAGAAAAAAAATAAAATACACCTAATAAGAGGGGACATTAAAAGCCTTACCCCAAATAATATTTACTGTAAACAAAATAATTACATAAAAAAGTTGAAAATAAAAATGTAATTCAAAATAAAAATGTTTTTAAAGTTTTACTTTTCATGACTTCAAACAATTGAATTCATCAATTATAAAATCTAAATCAATAGTATCAGCAATTTCTCTTTTAACATAGACAACTATACAATTTGAAAGGAACTCATTCTCCATTTTATTGCGAAGTGATGTCTTGATAAGGTTCATGGCTAAAAATGCATGCTTTGTGATGGCTGTAAAAATTGGAAGAGTGAAAACTAGAAGAATTAGTTTATCAATCAAGAAATAGTGTTGCGACTTTTTTGCTTCAATTAATCATCAGTCTAACTCAGAAGGTGAAGTACCTTTTTGAAAAAGTGGATGAGAAAGCACATCTAACTTATAATGTTCCAATTTTTTTTTCAAACTAAGAATCTCATTTGCAGTGAAATCATAAGGATAAAATTTCTCAATAAGACAACAAATATAATATGTATCAAATAATTTAAACTTATCTATTGGATCTAATCTTGAGCTTAGAGTAACGAGTTCCATAATTTACTATGGGAATGTGCTATTTATCTCAATCAATTGAAAATCTATCACAACATTAAATACATCAAAGTGATAATGATGCTCAATTGTAACATAATCTTTTTGTTGACAAGAACTTCGTGTATCTTCCATATAACAAACATTCATATTAGGCACAATAATGTCATGCTTTCCACAAAATGATACCACACTTCTAATAAAATCATCCCAACTATTGTCTCGAAATTCTTGCAAAAGCCTTTTAGTACTTGTGACATAATTCAAAGCATTCAAGATGTCTAAAGATTTTGTTTGTATTGCTTAGCAAAGAATGTCGTAGATTCTAAGATCTATATCAAACAAAAACAAAATGAACACAAACTCAAAGGATTTCATGTCTCTATACGCACCTTTAGCTCTCCACGCATATCTCGACTAGGTCTATCATCAATCATCTTTCTTAAAACTTCAAGAGTTACACTAAACATCTCAATAAGCCAACTAACTGAAGTAAAATTTGAGCTCTAAAAGTGTGTCCAACCCTTTATAAAGTTCAGACTTGATTAACACTTGTGCCAGTCTCAAGCTCTTCTGAGGCTATCAATTCTATAATTTCTTTCCCTTTAGCACTTTTAACTCAGAATAATGTTTGAAAGAAGCATTAATAAAGTTGAAAATATAACTCAGCTTAGAACAAATAACCATACCTCATGTACTTTTTTAGATACTGTAACTAATACAAATTATAGTAGATGAGCAAAGCAGTGTATATAATAGTGTTAATGTCTATTACTATAGGTGTCCATGTGCAAGTGTACACAACAAGTAATATAATGATGAATATTTACATCGTTTCCATAGGGATTGATGTTATAGGACTTGCTATAGCAATCTGAACAATGTAATTTTGGTCTAATTATAAATAAAATTATTGATGTAGTGAATAACCTAACGAAATTAAAAACGCAATCAATAGAATGCAATAAAGAAAAATCTCAAGGTGAACACAAAGATATACTCAATGGGGAAGGAGTAGTTGGGTGCTTAAACTCACTTAATGGTATTAACTTTTTTTTAATTACGGTACTGTTGCTACATCACTCGGTAGAATCTTTCATGCATCTTTAGCTGTCGCATGTTGGATATCTTATTTTTTTATGCAGCCTAACAATGACCAGTTGTTATGCTAACAATCAATATAGTGTTATGCGTTCTAGGTTTCAATTACCCTACAAGGTGATTACTATGTCTAGTTCTTCACTAATCTTAGATTAAGTATCGGCCTATTCAAATTAAGATTAACTCAACTTGGGAATGCCAATCTAAAATCTTGTATTGTCTTGGTTTGTTCCATTAAGTTAGACATTTTTAAGGCTCCTTTTAGATAATATCCTTTAAACAAGACACATATAAAAGTCAAGTAATCATTAAGCTTATTTAACACTCAACTATATTAAAGTTTAGTTCATGATATGCGATATAACAGTAATAATACTTATTTTTGCCATTAAATACATTCCCATGGAGAGATGGAAATAAGAAAATAAAGATGAGGAATTGCGTTTTGCTAGGTTTTGCGATCTCTCTTTCTCCTTTTCCAAAAATCCCTTACCTCAGCCCTCAACTCTCTCTTCTTCTTTTTTTTTATTTTTTCTGTTATTTTTCTTGAGTGACGACTTTTCCCCCATTTTCTTTCATACATGCTGCCATATGTCTCTTTTTTGGAAACCTTGGATAGCATATCCTTTTATGCTGTCATTCACTACTTTGTCTGTTAAACGTAGGTAGTCTTGTGTATATTTGCTCCCGGATTACTACAACAATTACTACAACATCTTCTTTGATTCAGACTCCTTTTAGTTCATCTGCAGGCAAATTCTTTGTCATTTCCGTAAGTCTGCTGCTATAGCATTCCATCCATAAAGCTTAAGCTTTTTGGTCACCTACAATCACACACATAATTCAAGCACAAAATGATCTAAAACAATCAATTTATTAAAATTAAACTTAAATAGTTGCTCATGCAAAATGTAACTAAAAATATAATAAAAACACATCATTTACTCTTTAAGCAATGTTAGTTTAAGTCTAAAAATGTCATGATGATAACTCTCATTTAATAGAGTTATCAAATAGGCATATGGACAATCATTAAGAATTAAATAGTGTAATCCATTCCACTCTCCTGACATATTACTAGCACCATAATGCCCTTGACCTCTTAAATTTTCAAATAAAAGATTGTACCGAGCAAGAGCATTACATATCTCATTTTTTTGAGTTGAGGCCTTTATGTCATCAACATTCACAACTTCAAAGAAACATTCTCTAATAAATCTATCATAATCAACATATCTCAAAATAATAGCCATTTCCTCTTTGTGAAATTCATCAAGTGCTTCATCAACAAGGATACAAATTTTAGCACCCCTAATTTCCTCTCGAATTTTGTGTTGCACTTTATTAGCAAGAATATTCAATAACTCCTTTTAAATATTTGGTGCTACGTATTAGGGATTATAAGAGTATTTTCTAACACAACCTTATTAATTTCCTCATTCGTTGTTGCTAACAACTTGATTAATTCAATAAAATTTTCACGATTAAGAGAATTAACCAACTCATCATGACCTCTAAAAGCACAAGCTTGTTTTGCTAACCTCTTGGTAGCTACTATTGAGGTTTTTAGTTGCAATTTATTCTCTAAACTTGTTGTGAAGATTGTGCATTCATTATTTTATCAATATGTGTAGATGGATCCTTCAGATTACTCCACTTTACCATGGCGGCATTGTGAAAAGAAATATGACTCCCTTAATGTAGTGCAAAAGGACTTTTTTTTTTACAAGAAACATACTTCCAATTTTGACAACCATCAACAATAAATGCATCCTACTTAGTTGAAGTATTATAAAAAAGAAATCATGGAAAATAAAATGCTTTTTCTTTTGATATGGAATATTCAAGCCAAGGAAATTTTGAGAACCAAGAAAATTAAAATCATCGATTTTGCATACCATGTTTAGTCGATGGGCACTTTTATAGCTCAGGTAGGAATGGTCCCATATTTATGTACATCATCCATACATCTTTCCATTTGTCAATAGGATACGTTTTGATTGAGATGCATAATCTGGGATCATATTCTAAATAAGGGATGTCAATAGTGGATGGAATATCTATTTTCTCAAATTCAGCTTTTAGAGAACTAGGAGAACTTGAGGCATCAATATTGTATAGAGAATTAGCCTCATGCACTAGTAGAAAAATGACATTTCTTGATACTAAATTAAAAAGTATCAGTGTTTGGTAATTGAAGCCATTTTTAACATGTTTAACATATGAGTGTCAGCAGTTGTTGATACCTTAGCATCATTACTTTGTACTGATACTAAAGGACGTATATTTTGAAATTTTTGTTTGATTTTTTATTATTTTCATCATGCTAGACAGTAGCGTTTTTATTTTATTTTTTATTTCACTTAAGCTAAATAGTAGTGTTTCTTGTTTCTAATAATACAACAAGGATGTTCATTTCCATTGCTGCTGTTTTCGTTTCCCTTCGGCTTAAGAAAACACAAACACTTAATCAAAATAATCATGAAGGTAGGAGTCAGAACAAAGCAAAACAAAATTAAAAGAACAACGAAGCAAAACCCACAGCATGAAGTAAGCAATTTGAGCTGACAAAAAAAGTCAGAAGGCACAAGAAAACCTTGGAGATCAAAGAAGACAAAGCCTACATAACGAAAGAAGAGAATCAAAATTATTGAAGTATACAAGAAAGATCGAAGAAAGTAGGAGCAAATAAAAAGTCGTAATCAGGTCAGAACACATACCCTCTCTTTATATTGGTTCTTATACTTTTCTCTAATTTTTGTAAAGCCCTAATTGTCAATTTGTTTCAGATTTTTTTGTTTCTTGACTTGATTTTACTTTAGATGGGCTTGCATGCATGAATCATTTGTTTATTTACTTTTTAACGGGCATGCACACATGAATCGATGATTTGCAAATATAACTAGAAAAATTCCATTGGGTGTATATAAAATATGATTCAGAATTTTTTTTATTAGTTTTGATTTTAGGAATTGATTATTTAAAGTATTTAAAAATCATGTATTTTTCTTTTTTTTGTTATATGGTAGCACATGGTCAAACATGTTGCATAATTTAATTTTTTGGTGCATGGAAGTTCCTTAATTTTGTCAAAATTTTATCCTTATGGCAACAAATTTTTAATTATTTCATGACAAGTTGACCTTAATTATTAAAATTATTTATTAATAGGATGTGCTTTTTTATGTGCCTATGTTCTAGCTTTTAGTAAATAAATAATTTTTTAAATGAGGTAACTGTGTTCATTTGCTGTTTTGCAAGATGTTATTAAAGTAATTGTATTACATTTGTATTTTTTAATTTTTTGTGATTTCCTAAGTTAGGTTTTGTAGTAATAAAAATATTAATACTGTTATAAATTGAATCAGTCGGTAAGTTTTTTTATTTGTCTGATTCGATTACTGTTGTGGTTAAAAGTTTTGTTGAGTGGGATGAGACGGTGTTTGATTAGTTCAGGTACGAACACATTGTTATTTCAACTGTAATTGTGTGGCTTTGTGACGTGTTACTTCAAATGCAATGGTTCTTTGAATGCAAATGTTTTGTTTGGTCTGTTATTATTTTATTTTGTGAGAATTACATGCACGAATGCTTTTATAATTTGGTTTATGTTGGGAATGGTGTATAATGCTAACATTCCTTTGTTTATTGACTATTTTGTTTATTTTCTTATATGTTTACATTTATATAAGTATGGTTCATGGGTATGTCACCTAGAAATATAACCTCCAAAGTCATAGGCCACAACACCATATACTAGATTGGTACTAGTCTCTTTTGTTGGTTGTATAATTAATAGGATTTTGCTGGTAATATGAATTTCTTGTGTTAACATGAATTTATTATTAATATTTTGAATTGTATTGGTACAAGTAAAGCATTTAAAACTTGAAATAACATGTATAATTATATTAACAAGCATTATTCTTGATATGGATAAATCTTGGATATAGTCTACTAGTTGATTGTCCGCAGAATATAAAAACAGAGTAAAAGAGTTCTTGAAATTTGCTATGGTTAATTCTGAAAATCATAGGTTACTTAGATGTCCTTGTACTGACTGTTGAAACATGGAGCTTTATGCTCCTGAACAGATAAGGGATCATTTGTTCACATATTGTTTTCTGCCATCATACATAGTTTGGGATAAGCATGGAGTGGTTGAAAGAAAAGCAACCTTTGCAAGTTGCCATAACTATTCCTAAAGTCATCAATTTAGATACCAAGATCAAAGTAACATTAAGGACAAGATCTATGATGTTTATGAACAATGTGATAATAATCCTAAGGGTTTTAGGGATATACTTGAGGATGCTGAGAAGCCTTTGTATGTAGGTTCAAAATATCCTAAGTTATCTGGGTTAATGAAATTGTATAATGTGAAAGGCAAGCACGAGTTGTCTGTTCAATGCTTTCAAGCTTTGTTAGAAGTTCTTTCTGACATGTTTCCAGAAAATAACACTATTCTTAAGTCAATGTATGAGGCAAAAAAAATAATGAAAGTGTTGGGATTAGATTATGAAAAAATACATGCTTGTAAGAATGATTGTATTCTCTACCGAAAAGACTATTCAAATCTGAACACATGCCCTACTTATGGAGAGTGTAAGTGGAAGAAAAATAAAAAGGTGTCAAAACAAGTAATAAACAGGTGCCTACAAAGGTGTTGTGGTACTTTCCTCATATTCCTTAGTTTAAACGTATGTTTTAATCACCCAGACTACCGAAAACTTATCCTGGTATGCTAATCATCGAATTAAAGATGGCAAACTTCGCCATCCAGCAGACTCCCATTTATAGTATTTAGCTGACAGCAAGTGGCCTGACTTTGGCCAAGAACCTAGAAATCTGCGATTAGCTCTCTCAACTAATTAGGTTAATCCACATAGTACACTTAGCTCTACCTATTGTTGTTGGCCAGTCATGTTAGTCATTTACCATCTTCCGCCATGGATATGCATGAAAAGAAACTTCATCATGTTGTCTTTATTGATATATATGCCTAAACAACCTGAAAATGATCTAGATGTTTACCTAGCACCCTTGATTGATGATTTGAAAATCCTTTGGAATGTTGGTATAAAAACTTATGATGCTTGTAGAAAAGAAACCTTTAATCACCGAGCTGTATTGTTGTGGACTATTAGTGACTTTCTTGCATATGGGAACCTCTTTAGGTGTTCTATTAAGGGCCATTATATTTGTCTAGTTTGTAGCCGAAGCAAGCGGTTAATATGGCTTCACATAGTAGAAATAGTGTATATTTAGGGCACCATCGATTTTTACCAAGTAACCACTTATTTAGGTCACTTAAAATGTCTTTAATAATAAGACAGAAAAGGAAGAACCTCCTAAAACTTTGACTTGTGAAGATATTTTGAAATTAATGGATGATATTGAATACAAAAGTGGAAAGCATAAAGGGGGCAAGTGAAAACATGATGATTGTGATGATGATGGTAACAAACTGTTCAAAAGAAAATCAATTCTTATTTATTTCGAATATTGGCAACATTTGTAATTTCGTCATTTGTTAGATATATAAAGAAAAATATATGTGAGAGCATCTATGGCACACTACTTCATTAACCTGAAAAGATAAAGGATGGGGTAAAGGCTAGAAAAGACCTTATAGAAATGAAAATTAGGGAGAAATTAGTTCCTAGTGATAATGATAGAAGTACCATACCTGCAGCATCTTTCACCATGAGCAAAGAAGAGAAAATGAAGTTCTGTCAAACTTTGTTAAAAACCAAAGTTCTAGAAGGTTATTCTTTAAACTTTAGGAATATTGTTTCTATTAACGATTTTCAGCTTCAAGGTCTTAAGTCTCATAACTATCACACTTTGATGCAACATCTATTACCCTTAGCAATCCGTGATTGTTTACTGGAAAATATTAGAAAATTTATTATTAAAATGTGCTTTTACTTCAATTCATGGTGTAGTCAGGTGCTGGACACAGAATCTCTTGACAAATTAGAAAAAGATCATTTTGTCACTGTGTGCTTGTTTGAACAATATTTCCTACCCGTCTTTTTTGACATAATGGTATATTTGACGATGCATCTTGTTGACCAAGTCCGATTATATGGACTGGTTCACTTTTGTTTGATGTATCTATTTGAGAGAAACATGAAAACCTTAAAGGGTTATGCTCGTAACCACTATCGGCCTGAGGGTTGTATTACGAAATGATATGGTGCAGAGGAAGCACTTGAATTTTGTGTTGAATATCTCTCAAAGCATGATTTTATTATACTACGACTTGATTGTGTAGTTGATTATACAATTGCAAAGCCTTTAGAAGCTGGAGATGTTAAGATGATTGACACTGCACTATTAGAGCAAGCACATCTTTACATTCTGCAAAAAACCTTGGAGTTACAATCTTATACATAATGAGTCATAAATTTTCGTTAATATTAATGAAAATTTTTCAGAACCTCATCTAACAACAATTGGCTTTTTCAATATTGACATGGTAGGGAACATAAGATATTCTCCAATCAAAATTTCCAAAGCAATCAAAATAGGCTCATTGGTTAGAAAATGATCATGCTCGTAGCTTTTCTGATTCGTTACAAACGAATGTTAGGATTTGACAATTTTATCCTTAATAACAGTTTTACGTTTGTCATTAGTAACTCATAATTTGTTCTGAAACTGTAGGTAACAAACATGACAGCAAATGGTTTAAATGTTTGTGAAACTGTTATGATCTTGGCAAACAAACCTAGTTGCACTGTGAATGCTTATTCATGGTACTTTATAAATGATTTTAATTTTGCAACGAAGGATCGAGATAGCAACCATGTTACGTAAAATAGTGGAGTTAATGTCTCAGCAACAACTACAAGTCTTAAGCTCAAAGGATAAAAATCTTTTCACTCGTATGGTCGAGTATTATGGTGTCCTTGTTGAAATTTGGTAGATGCAATATCTCATGGCTAAGAAAGTTGTTTTTAAGTGTGATTGGGTTGATAGTAGGTGGGTTAAGGTTGATGATTGAGGCTTTACCAGAGTTGATGTTAATTAAGTTGGTCATAAGTCTGATTGCTTCATTCTAGCTTCACAAGCAAAGCGAGGGTTTTATGTTTAGGACCTAGTAGATCCAACAAAATCAATTATTTGTTCAGTGGGTCAAAGAATCAATAAATCAATAGGTGTTGATGGGAGTATTGACATGGTGATACATGAACCTTTATGTAAGAAATATCCGTCCCTAGAAATAGATATGGATAAAGATGATGTTGGCACATATGAAAGACTAGATTGTGATGATGTTCCAATTGATGATGACTTAGCAGGGGAATGACAACTACAGTAAGTTATTTGATGTCAGTTTCTTTATTCTTTTGTATATGAACTGAAGGCAAGTTATTTGAAGGTGTCATATGCCTTTTCTCCATATGCTGAATTCAGTGTCTATATTTGTTTTGATATGGCAAGCTAAATGTAATATCTCATGTTGTCACATGCTTTCTTTTTCTTATATTGATTTCAGTCTTTTTATTTGTTTGTATATGAATTGGATGCAAGTAATGTGAAGCTGTCATGTGGTTTTTTTTTTAATATTTTCCTTTGTTTATAGATTTTTTTAAATGCAAGTTATAAAGATATGTTTCAATTATTAATTTATCTGTTATCTATCATAATTTTGTAGATATTGCTGACATTGAAAAACGAAATGAGACAAGTTTTTCTAACTTGGATGGGAGACCCAAGAGGAGAAAGTAGACCAAAAAGAAACATTTGCTGAAAAGATCAGCTGACGATAAGGTTATAGTGGAGTATAACTAATATTGAGTTCCTGTTGAAGACAAACTGAATGATCTTTGAAGTTACATTAGTATTCTCGTTTTGAGATAATATTTCAATCTTGTATGATGATTGGCAACGTGTTCCCCTAAAAATTAAGGACAAGCTTTGGGACCACTTATAGGTAATCTGTCATTTTTTATTCACTTTTGTGGTTTAATTCCTTTTTCTCTCTGTACTAATGTTAATATTGTTTCTTATTATATGGTGGGGCAGACAAAATTTTTATTTGATATAAGGAGTAGAGAAAATGTTGGTCAATCAATGAGAATTGCTTTAAGGAACTTTAGATGTGTATTAAACACAGATTTTATCCATTCTAAAATGATAACCACAGTCAATTAAAGCTTCCTCCATAGGAGTATCCCAGAATTATAAAATTGGACTGGAAACAGTTGGTTGACAGAGTTCTTGGTCCTGAATTTGAGGTAAAATGTTTTACAACAATGTTCATTCTTTACTACTTAGAAAAATTATTTGTTTTAATAGAAAATGATTGCTGTAAACTGTTTTTATAAAGAATAAGAGTAATAAAGGAAAAAAGATGTGTGAGCAAATCAAGTACAACCATCTTTTGGGTAGTATAGGTTATAATGGCATGTTGCACAGAAAGGTATCATATGACAGCCTCTTCAATTCAATTTTGTTTATATAATTCAGAAATTTTTTTTATCTTATAAAATTAAACTATTTTTTGTTCTCGTTAATATGAAATAGAAGGGTGAATTACAGTTTCTAAAAAGGAGCTTGACCAAAGTTAGTTGTGGTTGATGGCCCGAAATAAGAAGGGTGGTTACAAACCTGATGTGTTGCCAGTGGCAGACAAAATTGTGAGGGTTCATTCTTTAATACTTAGGTTTACTTCAATATGAGGTTTGCATATGTTTGCAAATATTTGACCAACAACTTTTTTATTCTAAGGCTTGAGTTTGGATGCATGTTGTTGTAGGATGAATTAAAGAGTTAAATCGACCAATGGTCATTTCAAAGTCATGAGGTAAATGACATTCTATCAGCAGCCCTTGGAAAGTAGCCAAATGGTAGTAAAGTCCAAGGACTGGAGAAGTCAATCACCCCAACAATGTACTTTGAAATACCCAATACTACTTGCTTGAGCAAAGAATGATCATTGAAAGAGAGGTATATGAAGAAAGGTTTTAGATAAAGATGGAGATGATAGATGCAAAGTTAAATGGCAAGCTAAATGGCACTAGTCGTACAAAGATTAGCAGTTGCAGCTATATTAACACTAAATCTCCAATAGGTGGAGATGATGACAAAAATGCTCAATCATAGGCAAAAAGAAAGGTTATTATCTTACCTTAATTTATTTACTTTGTGTTACACTTAATTTTTATTTTTTTCAACAAATTATTGTGTTGTATTCAATAGGCTGCAGGCATTATGGAAGAAGATTCCCCAAAAAAATGGTCAATCAACTGCCCAAACAAAGGTTATTGTCTTACTTTTATTTTTGTACTTTATGTTACACTTAAGTATTATTTTATTGAACTAATTATTGTGTCATTTTTACATTTTGAATAGGTTGCCCATATCATGGAGGGAGATTCCCATAATAAAATAAAACAGGAAGAAACTCTTTCAGTTAAAATTGAGAATATGATTCCAAGGAAGACCCTAAAAAAGACTTCAAAAAGGTCTCCTAAACTTAACAGAACCCTAAACCAGCAAAGGAAACAAGAAGACTCTATTGCTTTTTGTCTTGGTTCTAAAGCTCTTCCTTTTATAAAGCCAAAGGTGATTAAAGCAGCTGCTAATAGAAAACTAGAATTGCAGAAGAACACTAGGCTAGTTGCGCAAGAGAGAAAGAATAATAGTGCAGCAGTTAAAATGTTCTCAGTTATAGTTGAAAATTTTTTACAGAAAGATACTTTAATTAAGCATGATGAATCTATTTTTGGATATCAAACTGTAACCCTATTGACAAAGGATATTTGTCAAGTGATCATTGATTTTGCTGCATTGTGGAATCAAGTGATTAACCTCTGTGCAAGGTAACTTGCTGTCTTATAATCTTACATTAGATAACTGTCATGTTTTATTCATCATATACAATCACATTTAATTATTAATATCATATCGTAGGTACTTACATGAGTCAATGGAGAATGATAAAGGGATGTTTCCCGTCGGATTTGGTCAGGTGATGCTTGGTAGAGGCAAACCGCAAGAGGAATATATAACTCAAAAGTCTCAACACATATTTGAACTTTTGTGAGTAGCTTTACCTGGACAGATTACATTAATCATATATAATCCAGGGTAAGGTCTTCTAGATTTTTCCTACACAAATAGGCAATAAGTTATTTTTAATCCATTAAAATTTACTTTCCATGACATTACAACATGCACTTTCTCTGCCATTTTGTTTTAATGTGTCTTGTATTTGGTATTGAGTTAGTGACTAAAACGATCAAGTCTTACTATAATGAATATTGTCAAAATTTAATATAAAATTAACAAAAACCAATTATTGTGTAGTCTTATAAATTAACCAGCTGATGCTTTTTCATCAAGTTGTGTCTAGAAGGATGATTGCTTTCACATCAAGGAATATGGTCTGGTTTTGGAGTTTCATTTTATAGAATTCCAGTGAAGGCCATTCATATACAATTTGACTTCATTTATTCTAATTATTTTTGTTGATTGAGATAATCGGTTTATCAGGCTACTAATAATACTATTTATGTATTGAATTGTAGCAATCATTGGGTGTTGGTTGCAATTGATATGTTAGTCTCCACTGTCTATTATTTGGATTCAGCGGTTGGAGAAAAGATTGATGTCAATTTGAAGCAAATAATAAATCAGTTAAGTTTCTGTAGACTTCTATTTTAATGTTTCATATACCTTACCTATTAAATTATGCTTATTACGTTGATCTTTATATTCATTGTGGTTACTACCTTTAGAGGAGTTAGAATGTATCATTCAATAAAGTTCAAAACCAAGTTAAATAAAAAATGGGTAACTGTCCAAGTAAGTTAGGGCTTATTAAATCTTTGTTTATTTGTTTCAATTTGTAACTTAATTTTTTTATGTTTTCAATTGTGAAACTAATTTTATAAATGTATAGTGCCCCCAACAAATAGGTGGTTTTGAATGTGGGTACTTCATTATGAAGTACATGCAAGATATTGTGGGAAATGTAAACATTTTAAAGGAAAATTTAAGTTTGAAATCTTATCTTTGTTACTTGGTTATTTTCAACTATAAACATATTGTCTACGACATTATTTTCATTTCCTTAATTGAAGTTTAAGGGGATAATTCAGTACTCAGACGAGGATCTTGTAAAGGATCAAAATAAGTGGTTGTTCAATCAGTTAAGAAAATAGGTAAATATCATTGTTTACTAAATAAATTTTCAGTCACCAAGCTTATATTAGAATGCTATTCAATGTTGCTGCCTTTATTTTTCCTTTATACTTTCAGGGAATGTTGTTGCTGTTAAGGTTACTCGAAGCTAGTTGTTGCTAGTTGCTGCTGATTTATGATGATTTCATTCAAGATCATTGCTACTAATTTATGCTGTAACTTATTCGAATGATTTGGTTATTGTTGTTTCTAGCTTTAAGATGAACAAATTTGTGCATGTTTGAATGTTTATGATACTTGTGGGTGAATGTTTAGCCAAAAGTGATTAATCACTGATTTGGTTATTGTTTGTTTTAGTTTGCAATTCTAATTCTAGTCTTGTTGGATGATACTATGTTGTTAGATGATTATGATACATTGTATGTTTGAAATGAAGCTTAATAGAATTCATAATCAGCTGCAAATTTGATATACCTATCAAGCAAATTTTTTATTTTATTTTCTCAAATAAATAGTGACACCAAATTAGCATCCCTGTAACACTATTGCTATACAATCATAATTTGATTAATACCATTACATCAAAATTTATTTGACACCATCGAGTTACAAATTCTTTGATATCATAGAATCACAATTTTTTTGATACTTTAGAATCATAATGTACGCGATGTCTCAGCATCAAATTTTTTTTGATACCATAGAATCAATATGTATGTAATGTCACAATATTGTTTTGATACCATACAATCAATATCTACGTGATGTCGTAGAATCAAAATTTCTGTGATACCATTATAACACAAAATTACTGATACTAATAACTAGTGTCAGTGTAACACTAGCACGGGCTATGCTGACACTAAAACTCGGTGTCAACAAAACATGTTGCTGATGCCATAATAGTATCAATGAAGGTCATTTTTCTACTAGTGATGTGATGATTGACCACCATCTACTTTGGCAAAGAATAAGAGGAGAGTTTTCCTTGGTTTGGATTTGTGGGACATTATATCCTATGATAACGTGAAATTATATAAGAATTGATAAATTAATTAGTAATTACAAGCTTAATTAGTATGCTTGAATAAAATAAACAATTAAAACGCGTTCATCTTTTCAATCTTAAAAAGATAAAATGACAATAATAAGTATTTACTTAAAATGCTCTCTAGTAATTGTTCGAACAATTACACACACACGCGCACACACACACACACACAAAAGACCCACAGTCTAACTCCAATTGTTGAGCCAACACCTTGTACTGTTGTATAGTTATTGAATTCAATTTGCTTAAGTTTTACCAACCAACTTTTAGGACAAAACATTGATTTAGAATATATGGAGATCAATTTAAATTAAAACTTTACAAAATATTGAATCAAAACAAATTATAGAGCAAATCAGCAAAACCAATCACAAAAAATAAATAGCCAATAAGAAATTCAAAATAATGAATCAAAATGCAATGTAGAGCAAAAAAGTAAAATCCATTACAAAAAATAATCAATTTATTTCAGTTCTGAAAGCATACCAGTAGAAAAAGCTAAAAGCCAAAGAACTTGGAAGATCAAGAAGATGAAGAATCGTGAAGGGGACCACCATTTGTTTTTTAAATTCTTGGCTTTTAGTATTGTTGTGAGTGAAAGTGAAGGAAAAGTAAATTAGGTAAAGTTATTTTAGTTTGAATGACACTCTTGTAATTAATCATTGATGGCATATTTATAAATTTAACGAACATAATTGATTTTTTTTTCTATAACGGGCTGCCCACCAATGGATCTGCCACAGATCAGGTGATAAAATGGGGTTGGTAATTAGGTCTATATATGGATCTTCATATATTCATAAGTGGCATATGTAATTAATGTGGACCATGAGACGCATAATATTGTCATCGCTATTGAGATGCTTACAAACGAAATTATTATCTTTCGCTAAACCAAACCAAGATTTGGAAACACAATCCAAAATTAATTGTGTTATGAACTTTCACGCTAATTCACGTGGATAGTGTACAGGGATGGAGAAATCATTAATGGTGACTTGGTAACAGAAAGCAATGCAATATGGAGAAGCTACAGAGCGGCATGGGCTCGCTTCAGTTACATTATTATTGCTTTTCTTTAAAATTTGCATGCATGATGTTTAAGAAGAGAAAATAATGAAACTAAGAGAGAGACACATGATGAGATTAAAAGATTGTAAGATTCTTGATTTAATTTTTAGAAGAAAAACACTTTCATTGTTTTTAGAAATTATTTTGGTCTCTTATAAATTTGTTGAATTGTAAATACAACGGTTAAAACATATATAATACAAAATTGATTATACAACATGTGTACAAGCTAAATAAGAGAGGCCGGTAAATGCCCCCCTTTTTATCTTTTAGCATCCTTATATTTTGGTTTAATAGCCTATTATATTCCTATAGCTTGTAAAAAATTAAAAAAAAAAAAGCTATTTGAATTCATCAAACTACTTCTAAACCCATATTTGAAAATAATTTTTAATTATTAAAATAGCCTTAAAGCATATTATAATTTTGGACACTCCAGTAACAAATATGAATTTTTCAATTATTAATTTTTAGGAGCAGAAAAAGATAGGCACGCCTCTAAGATTTAGAAAAAATGGTCACACATACCCTAAGTTTTCAATAAGAAATATCAGGTAATGCCCTTTTGCTCTATTAATCTAAAAGAATTGACTCTAATGTTTTATAATGAATATAAATATAACATTATTACAATAAATGTAATAATATCTACATTTTGTTCCCCCAAAAATGTCAAATTAAAAGTTATTTGGTAAGCTTTTTTTAACTTAATGAAAATTTTTAATTATTAAACTAACTTTTTCACTTTTTGCTTAATATAAAATATCTGAATCACATCATTAAAAGATATTTTTCAAAATATCACTATCTAATTATTTTATTTTCATCTTTGCCTAAATAAAACTAATGAATATTTGGCATTATTATTCATCTCTATAACTTATAATAACATATTAGTATATTAGTATTTTGTTTTTCAAATTAGCATTATTATCTCTATAATTTCTTATCAATAATTTTCAAACGACACATAGTAAACAACATGTTTCAATTTAGAACATTAAAGAGTTATATTCATCACTTGAACATGATTTTATATTATGAAATACTATTCTATTTATGTTCATTGAAAGGTATATTATTTATTTAATATTTAAAATTTGTAAGGATATAAATGTAAAAGCATTGGTTTTCAAACTTTTAAGTTGAAAAAACAAACAATTTAATATTTATTACTAAAGATTCAGACAAAAAAAAAATAATATGTCATTTAGATTCAGATATTTATCTCCGTTCAAAATTCAAGCCAATTCAAGTCCATATAGATTGCGAATAAAAAACAAATGCCACCATAGTCGTTCTCTAACGCAAGCGCCCACATGAATTTTTGTGCGAAAATAGGAATTCACACCAGTGTTAAATGCTTTTACATTAGTGTGAAATGATTTTTCAATAATTTATAATATTGTACAAGTATTTGACACTGATGTAGAAACCCAAATCTATATTTTAAAAGGTACGGGGCGCCGCGCGGGAGAATAACTATGCATATCTAAAATAATGGAAAATCAGATTATAAATACGGGCACAATACAATCCTTAGTTTGTTGGATCCACGACTTGTATGTTCTGGTATTGCAAAAACATGAAGATCAAGGCGTCTTACCTCTTTCTTTTAGCTCTGTTCTTTACAACTTGTGACTCTTCAGTATTCGACCACTTTTGGCTAGTCCAGGTGTGGCCATCTGGCTATTGCTTGCAAGCAAAGTGCCATCAGACTTCGGACAGGTTCATCATACATGGCCTTTGGGCAGTGAACTCCATTGACGAAACATTAACAGGTACCGACAAGAAAGACCCCTCCATTCGTCCATCGGTACATACTTCCCAACCTGCCTGCTGTTTGCATGTCATTTTTTTTTTGTTGTTAATTTCCATCATCATCCGATCCCACCACTTATATTTGTATGTGTGTGTATCTATACACACACATATATATATAATCTTTCTTTACTGCAAACTCCCTTATTTTTTTTCATGCGGACATGTTTTTAAGCCATGAGATTTAAGAGGGTTAATTTTTAATGCATTAAGCCACACGGCTTAAAAATGTGTCCACATTAAAAAAAATAAAGGTGTTTGCATGTGAGAATGATATTCTGTATATTATTTATTAATTAATTATTGCTACTTATGAAGATTGAACGTCTTCGGCATGATTTGATGCACTATTGGCTACTCTCAAGACAAAAAATTTAAGTAGCGCGGAAGATTTTTGGATCTATCAGTGGGAAAAACATGGTAGTGCAGCTAAAGAATTCATCCAGCCACGCGATTATTTCCAAATGGCTTTGAAACTAGCAAAGGATACAGACCTACGGAATACTCTTCAAAATCACAAAGCAGTTCCTATATTGCCAGACGGTAGCAGTTACAATAAAAGAGATTACAAGGCGGCTATAAAGAACAAAACCGGTCACGATCCGCTACTTATATACGTTGAAGGAGATGGCGGTATTTCTCATTTAAAGGAGGTGATTATATGTGTTGATTCCGAAGCACAAAGTTTCATTCCATGCGCTAAACAAAAAGATCGCTGTTATTCAAATATCACCTTTGACGTTCCTCCCCGAACTAATTAATTCTACGCAAAATAAAGCTTGATTCTGGATATCATGAACTCCATAGCTGCAAGTTCGAATTCTATTTATACGTTAGTTCTATATATAGTTAATTATTTCTTCCATTAATTTGTGTGTGAGGAGTAATAATTTTATGGTGAATTAAATTTAATTAATGTTACGAAAAATTAAATGGTTAGGGAAGGATGAACATGTCGGCAGGCTCTTTTCTGTAGAGAAAGGAGAGGGGCACTAGATATTATATTTAATAATATTATCATGTGCTTAATTTAATTTTTAATAAATTATTAGATGTGCATTTTGGTGAAAAAAAAAAATATTTTTGAAAAAGTGGGTGCTGAAAGTATTTTAGGTGGCCTTAAAATTTCCAAGTAATTAATAATTTTGAAAAGTCAAATTGTTATTAACTGCGAAGTTATTGCCCACCCATCAAATAACCTGCAATTACTATCTAGCCTTGTTAATTCATAAAAATAGCCAATCTAATACCAACAAGCGCGTAGATCAACTGGTATGGGACTGTTCTAATTGAACCAAGGTCCTCAGTTCAAGGCTTGGGAATGCAGCTGTGTTAAATACTTGTTGGGAGAGCTTTGCCACTCTAGTGGTCCTACCCGACTCGAATCTGGATTAGTCGGGGCTTAATGTGGTCTTCGAATACTAGATGGTTTAATACACCAAAAAAAATAGTTGATCTAATTTATTTATAATTTTGGCAAGATAAGGCATTGATTTGGGTTAAGGAAAAAAAAAGTGGAGAGAGATTTAATGGTGATGACGAGCTATAATTATGGAGAATTGAGTGAAGATCTGCTGGTTGAGACTCTCTCAAGGTTGTTGGAGAATCAACAAATTAAACACTAAAAAACACACTATTTTGTTTCTTTAACGACACTCCTCAGCTACAACTCTTATTTTTCACTCTCTACAACTTAGAGATTTTGTTACTTTACTTTATAAATAAACCAAAGGGGAGAGGGGGTATTTATACATGAAACAAACTAATCACAACTATTCATTTATAAAACTACTACACAAAATCCTCACCATTCATTAAAACCTACCACTCACCTCTTTCACCAACCACACCAACCACAAGAAGCTTCTATGTATTTGGGCTTGAATTTATTCATCTTGGATTAAGTTTATGATCCAATACCCTCCTTTAAACTTAATCTTGTGACACCAAGCAAACTTCTGAATTTCATGAAGTCTTCTTACTTGAGCGGCTTGGTGAAGATATCAGCCGCTTGATCTTATGAAATGATAGCAAGTATCTCTGTGTTTGTTTCGATCATGAAAGACCGGATTCTTAGATAGGGCAATTGCTGATTTGTTATCAACACAAATCCCACTTGGCTTTTCTTGTGAAAAACCCAACTCCTTCAGCAAATTTCTGAGCCAAATTGCATGACAAACACTTGATGTGGCAGCTACATACTCAGCTTCACAGGTGGATAGCGTGACAATTGGTTGCTTCTTTGACATCCATGTGAAAGCAATATCTCCCATGAAGAACACAAATCCTGTGGTGCTTTTTCGATCATCTATATCTCCACCCCAATCGCTATCGCTATATCCAACAAGCTTGTATTCATTAAAAAATGAGTATAACAAGCCGAAATTAATTATACTTTTGATGTAGCAAAGAATTCTTTTTGCAGCTTTAAAATGAGTGGTCTTTAGATTCTCCATGTATCGACTCACAAGTCCAATTGTATAAAGGATATCTGGTCTTATGCATGTCAAATAACGTAGGCTTCCGACCAAATTTTTAAAGAATGTTGGATCTAAATCTTTGCCTTCATTATGTTTGGATAACTTGACTCCGCATCCCACTGGTGTGCTTATAGGCTTGCAATCATTCATCTTGGACTTCTTGAGAATCTCTTTTGCATAGCTTTCTTGGGAGATAAATATGCCTTTTTCCTTTTGCTTGACTTTAATGCCGAGGTAATATGCCATCAGTCTGATGTCAGTCATCTTGAACTCTTTGATCATCACTCTCTTGAACTCTTCAAATAAGCTTAGATCACTTCCGGTGAAGATGAGATCATCCACATATAGGCACACAATCAAAATGTCTCCATCTTTTTCTTTAACGTGGAGAGCATGTTCATTTGGTCATTTGGTAAAGTCATTCTCTTGAAAATGCTTGTTAATTATGCTATTCCATGCCCTTGGTGCTTGCTTTAACCCATAAAGAGCTTTCTTCAATCTCAAAACTTTGTCTTCATGTCCTTTCACCACATAGCCTAATGGTTGTTCGATGTAAACTTCTTCTTCAAGAAATCCATTTAAGAAAGCAAAGTTCACATCCATTTAAAAAATCCTCCATTTTTTCTAAACAGCCAAAGAAATAATAAGTCTAGTAGTTTTAAGTCGGGCTACAGGAGAAAATACCTCGTTGTAATCTATACTAGCCTTTTGACTATAGCATTTTGCAACTGGCCTCACTTGTGCCTTTCAATTTCTCCTTTCGCATTTCTTTTTGTTTTGTACACCCATTTGAAACTAATCGCCTTGTTACTTTGGGGAAGAGTAGTAAGCTCACAAGTATCATTCTTTATAATGGCTTTGATTTCTTCATCCATTGTAATTCTCCACTTCTCATCTAGTGCAGCTTCATGGAAGTTGACTAGCTCACAATCAGAAAAAGAGAGTGAGATTATCAAGTCTCTCAGTTACCTCATAGAAATCTTAAAGACTCCTTGTATGTTCTTCGGTTCTTTCATTTAAGAAAAAGATGGCAGTGAATCTCCACGGGTGGTTCATGCTGGTGAAATAGGTGGAGTAGTTGGCTCTTGTTGTTCTTTTACTTGTTTTATCTATGTATGCTCATCTTCTTCAATAGAAAAGAAGTTGAAGTCATCCACACAAGAGCCAAAATCTCATTCTCTTTCTTCATCAAAATCTATATCTTGACTGATCATGATCTTCCCGTTATTTGGATTATAAAGCTTATATCCTTTGAAATTGTTGTCATAGCCGATGAAGATAAACTTCTCACTTTTGTCATCCAATGTGGCTCTTCTTTTGTCTGGTATATGTACATGGGCAATGTCGGGCTTTCTTCCACTCCATGCTTCTTATGGTGTCTTGCCCACACACTTCTTGTTAGAGATCGATTAGATAAGTAGACTGCACATGCAACAACTTTAACCCAAAATTCTTTAGGTAGCCTCTTACGCCTGAGCATGCTTCTTGCTAGGTCGAGGACCGTTTTGTTCTTCCTTTCTGCAATACTATTTTGTTGGAGGGATCTTGGAACTGTCAAAGGGTGTTGAATTCCATTTGCTTCACAAAATTCTATGAATTCTTTGGAAGTGAACTCTCCACCTTGATCAGATCTCATGGCTTTAATCTGGTATCCACTTTCTTTTTCCACTGCAGCTTTAAACTTCTTAAAAGCTTCAAAGACTTCTGATTTCTACTTCAAAAAATACACCCATGTTTTGCTTCAAAAATCATCTATGAAAAGAATGAAGTAGTTACTTTTACCAAGAGAGCTTGGCTTGAATGAACCATACACATCAATATGAATGAGCTCGAGTGGCTTCTGAGCTCTTGAGTTTGACTCCTTTGGAAAGCTCTTTCTGAACTGCTTGCCAAGTAAACATCCTTTACAAAGTTGATCAGGGTGATTGATGTATGGTAAGCCTTTCACCATGTTCTTCTTGGATAGTAGCTCTAGTCCTCTAAAGTTGAGACGCCCATATCGAAGATACCAAATCCATGATGGATCTTTATGACAGGCTTTGAGACATTTTGCAACATCATTTTGAATATTTAAAGGAAACATTCTATTATTCGACATTTTCACCTTAGTAACTAGATTTCCTTTATCATCTACTAGGAAAAGACTACAATCTTTTAAGGGAATATCATAGCCTTTTTCCAAGAGTTGACCCAAACTAAGGATGTTGTTTTTCATATTGGGCACATATTAAACATTCCAAATTATTTTGTTGCTACCATCTTTTACACGAAAAAGAATGTTACCTCTGCCCTTTACTGGTATTTTTAAATCATCTCCAAAAGCGACATTACCATTCACAGATTTGTTTAGTTCCACGAACATGCTTCTGTTTCCGCTTATATGATTGCTAGCACCTGTGTCAAGATACCATGTATTTTCTTGACTTCCACTTGTGTCATTGCGTGCTAATAAAAGGGTGCCATCTTCATCATTTTTCTCTTCAACATAATTCACTCTCTCATCAATTCTAGTACTTGGAGCTCTACATTCTAAAGCATAGGTCCAAACTTTTGACAATTATAGCATTGTACTTGGGATTTGTTATACCTCGGTCTTGGATTGCCTCTGCCTCATCCTCTGGTTGAGCTTTCTCCTTTGGCATAATTAAAGTCGCTGTTGTTGAAATTCCAACCTCATCCATGACTACGACCTCTACCCCGTCCTCGGACATAACGCCTTATCTCGTTGTTGGAGCTTTTTTCTTTTTATTTTTAATTGACTTTCATCTTGAGAAGTTGTTCTTCAATTCCTTGCTTCTTTTTAAGTTTTTCCTCATAGGCTTGTGACCTTTCTTAAAGTTGCTCGATCGTCATATCCTCCAAATCTTTTGTTTCCTCAACTGTCACAATAATATGGTCAAACTTCGAGTTTACTGATCGAAGTATCTTTTCAACAATCCTTACCTCTTTTAACTCCTCACCATTTCTTTTTAATTCACTGGAAACAATCAAAACCTGAGTACAGTAGTCAAAAACTGACTTCGATGCCTTCATGTGTAAGACTCAAATTTTCCTCATAATTTTTGGAGACGAACCTTCTTAACTTGCTTCGCTCCTTTATAAGAGGTCTCTAACTTTTCCTATGTTTCTTTTGAAGAGGTTGTATTAGTAATCTTTTCAAAAGTATCTTTATCTAATGATTGAAAGATGAGATACTTTGCTTTATTATCTTTCTTCTTCAAGTCTTTCAAATTCTCCTTCTGCGCTGCAGTGAAAATAGCTTCACTTTCTGGCACAATAAAACATTTCTCAATGACATCTCATATGTCATGGGTGCCCAATAGAGCCTTTATTTTATTGCTCCGATTGTCAAACTTACTTCCTTTTAATTGTGGAACTTAAAATGACATCATACTACAATTTGCCATAACTTACAAATTGAGTGAGAGTTTGGAGATTCTAAATTCACGGATGGACTTAGAACATCGAAAAACCTTGGGAGGGACTCAAGTCAACTTTTGCTAAAACGTAAACGTCGGTCAATGGTCAACGTCGACTAGTTGTCTTGTCTCGGTCTGGCTTAGTCAGCTTGGTTCGGTTCGATGGGCTTGGCTTGGCTTGGTTCGGTTCGATGCGGCTTGGTTCAACTCAGTAAGTTGACTCAACTTCAAGACAGAAAACTTCTGACGGCGATTGTGGCCGTGTTCGGTTTCTGATCTGGCTGATTTTTGCATGGAACACTAGCTCTAATACCACTTTGTTGGAGAATCAACAAATTAAACACTCAAAAACAACGATTTTATTACTTCAACAACACTCCTCAACTATAATGCTTATTTTTCACTTTCTACAACTTAAAGATTTTGTTACTTCACTTGATACATAAACCAAATGGGAGAGCGGGTATTTATACATGAAACAAACTAATCAGAGCCATTTATTTATTCAACTACTATATAAATCCTCACTATTCATTAAAACCTACCACTCACCTACTTCATCAACAACACCTACCACAAGAAGCTTCTATATATTTAGGCTTGAATTTATTCATCTGGGATCAAGTTTATGATCCAACAAAGGTTGCCTATTAAATGACTAATGCAAGTTATATGTGTTCCAAAATATTGGTTTAGTTTAGTGAAAGACCTAATTTCATTTGTAAGCATCTCAGTAGAGACGACCATAAATGTCTCATGATTTATATTGGATATTATGTTGACGATTTAGTTGTAGTGCTTGATAAGACATTTACAGACACACATCCCTAAAATCTTGAAGTAGAAATAAGGGATCATATTCCATTTGGCCCTTGTAAGGACATATTTTACTTTTCCAAAAAATGGAACCTTAACCCGATTAATTTATAGAATGTTTCCATGATTGAGTATAGAATTCTTCCAGAGCCGCCTACACCTAGAGATGGCATTAGTGGTAGTCTTCCCTATAATACAAGAATTTCCTGTAATTTTGCAGTTGGATTAGATCCCACGACGATGTCAACATTATGGTATCTCTAATAAATGACTTGATTGCATAAATCAAGCACTTGATTACTAGCGTAATCTTAGGCTAGCTGTATACTTATTGTAAAATACCCAAATTATTGAGATTGATCATTCTACTTACCTTGTACAAAATTATTTTACAACTATAAGAATTGGTATATCTCAACAAATTGTAAGAACGTTTTCCAAAAAAAAATTATTTGTCTCTTTGTTCTCTATTACTTGATATGGTATCAGAGCCATGCATGTATAAGAGAAAATCTTGAAATTTCTTATAACATCATAGCAAATTATTGTGTTGTTCGCGAATAGAGATATCAACTTTCATTCATGGAAATTGAGTTCTTATTGTTGCACTATTGATTGAGAGTTTGAATTGTGTCGGTGGAACATCTTGGGTAAGTGAATATTTTCTTTATTTTAGTGTTTAAAATGTCACAATCAGAAACCTTGCCTATCAAATTAGATGAAAAAAAATATTTCTCTTAGGAATTTCAATTTCGCATGTTTGTGAAAGGAAAAGACTTTTGGGGTTATGTTAATGGATCTGATTCTAGGCCTCATGAAGGAACTGATAGTGTGAAAATAAAGGAATGGGATTCAAATGACGCTAAAATAATTAGTTGGATCTTGAGCTCTGTTGATGCTCGTGTTGTTCTTAGTTTGAGGCCTTTTCGTTGTTCTAAGGATATGTGGAATTATTTGAAAAACATTTATAATCAAGAAAACATTACTAGACGTTTTTAACTTGAATTAGAGTTATCTGAATATAGTCAAGGGAACTTGTCAATACAGGATTATTATTCTGGTTTTCTAAAACTATGGGTTGAATATCAAGAATTGGTTTATCCTACTGTTTCACAAGAGGGGCTGTCTACTTTACAACAAGTGCATGAAGTGTTTAAACAAGATAAGTTTCTTATAAAATTAAGGCATGATTTTGAACCTATTCATGCCAATCTAATGTCCAGAATTCCTTCTCCATCTTTGGATATATGTCTTGCTGAACTTCTTCGTGAAGAACAACAACGTATAACTCAATTTGTTCTTAAAGAGAAGAATAACTAGGTAGCTAATCCAATGGAGGTGGACTTTGCATCACAAGCACAGGCAAGGGACATGAACAGAGTTCAATGCTATAGTTGCAAAGAATTTGGATATATAACCAAGTAATGCAAAAAGAAATTTTGCAACTATTACAAGAAACCTGGACATGTGATTGATGAACGTCGACGACGGCCTCAAAATAAAAGTCCTCAAGCCTTGCAAACTACTAGCTCAAATTCACATTGAGAACCCAGCTCCACAAGCCTTACTCTTGAAGTGGCAATAGATGATTTTTTCAGCATTATCAGCTCTGGTGCTTCAGGTAAAAATGTTTTTTCATCTCATTATTATATTGATTTTGGTGCTTCCAACCATATGACACCCTCATCAGCATCTCTTGTCAATGTGAAACCATCCTTGGGAAATTTAAAAACTTAAATAGCAAATGGAGAAAGTATTCCTGTTAAATCAATTGGTGATATTCCACATACTTTGCCTTTAACTAATGTATTTCATATGCCTTGTTTAACTTCGAGTCTTATTTTTGTTGGGCAATTGGTTGAAGATAATTGTACAGTATTTTTTTCAAAATCTGGTTGTATTGTGCAGGATTAGCAAATGAGGAATGTGATTGGGCAGGGACCTAAATGTGGAAGACTGTATTCTCTTTTATTTTCAAAATCTCAAGAATAAAGCCTTATTCTCTTTACATTATTCTACTTTCATTTCTCTTTTTCAATTGTGGCATAAAAGTTTAGATCATCCAAATACCAAAACTTTGTTATCGTTGATTCGATTGATTTCTAATAAAGATTTTATTACTTCTTCAGATGTGGTATTTAATTGTGATAGCTGCAAACTTGGTAAAAGTACAACACTACCTTTTCCAGTACGTCTCCTTTTCCTTCTCACTCTCGTAAGAAATATTTTATTTCGTTCATTGGTGACTATAGCCCTCACACATGGATTTATTTTTTACATAATAAATCTGACGTATTTGATGGCTTTTAAACATTTTCTTGCATACACAAAAAATAAATTTTGCACTTCTATCAAAATCTTAAGATCTAATTTTGGAGGGGAATACATGTCAAATGAGTTTCAAAATTTTCTTCAAAATGAAAGAATAATATCTCAAAAAACTTGCCCAGACACTTCTTAGCAAAATGGAATAGCTGAAAGAAAAAATCGACATCTCTTGGATGTCACTCGTGCTTTGCTTCTTGATGCATCTGTACCTTCTCATTTTTTGGTGGAGGTCTTGTCTACAGCTGTACACTTGATTAATTTTCTACCATCATTTAACCTTTATAATAAGTCTCCATATTTCCATTTGTATAATAAACATCCTGATTACACTCAATTACGTGTTTTTGGCTGTCTTTGTTATTGTCGTCTTCCTAAATCAGATGGAAATAAATTGACTGCACAATCTGCAAGATGTGCATTTCTTGGGTATGCATCTGATCGCAAAGGTTTCCTTTGTTATGATCCCAATACTCGTTGTACTCGCATATCTCGAAATGTTATTTTTATTGAAAATATTTAATCTTTATGACTTTGATAGTGATATTTCTAACAAGGCAAGGTTTAATCTTGGGATAGAAAGTGAGCAACAAGACAAAACTAACAATGAAGAAACAGAGGGTCTTCAACGAGAATCTTCCTTATCTCTTGATCCAAGCCCTGAAACACATGATCCAAGTCTTGAAACACATGAGTCAAACATTATATCCGTTGCATCTCCATTAGGAAGATCTAGTAGACAAATCAAACCACCTGACCGCTTGTCTCTTATGGCCATATTGTCATCCATGAGCATTCCAAACTCTTATTCCGAAGCCAAACAATATTCACATTGGCAGGTTACAATGGATGAAGAGCTAGAAGCGTTAAGAAGAAATCATACATGGGATATTGTCTCTTGTCCCGTTGGTTGTAAACTGATCAGGTGCAAATGGGTTTACTCTATCAAACAGAAAGTTGATGGTTCTTTGGATCGTTATAAAGCTCGTTTGGTCGATCTTGGGAATTAGCAAGAATATGGTATAAATTACCATGAGACTTTTGCTCCAGTGGCCAAAATGACAACAGTTCGCACTTTGTTAGCGATTGCAGGTTCACAAGCATGGCCTCTTTTTCAAATGGATGTAAAAAATGAATTCTTGCATGGAGATCTACAAGAAGAAGTCTACATGAAGCTTCCACCTGGAGTAAGCTCTAATTCAAAAGCTCAAGTATGTCATCTACGACGTTCTCTTTATGGGCTTAAACAAGCACCATGTGTATGGTTTACAAAGTTTGGTCAAATATTGCATCAATTGGGTTTTCACTAGAGCTCTAATGATCCTTCTATGTTTATTTGACGTTCAGCTGCTGGTATCACTATTCTTCCTATTAATGTAGATGATATACTTATTACAGGGACTGACACATCTGGTATCCGGCAATTTAAGGAGTCTTTGCATTCATATTTTCAAATGAAAGATCTTGGCAATCTCACTTATTTTTTCTCAACCTTGAGGTACATCGTTCAAGTGAAGGTATCTACGTACATCAGCATAAATACACAAAAGATTTAATTGCTTTGGCAAGACTTAAAGATTCAACAGTCATAGGCACTCCACTTGAGATCAATGTCAAATATTCGAAAGATGATGGAGACTTACTTTTTGATTCTACACTATATCGAAAACTATCGGGAGTTTGATTTATTTGACGATTACCTGTCTGGACATCTCTTATGGGGTGAACTTAATGAGCCAATTTATGCATGAGCCTCGACATTTACATCTTACAGCAGTTAAATAAATAATTCGCTATTTACTTGGGACTCCAAATCTTGGACTATTTTACAAGACTGGCTCCCCTCTTGTTCTCAAAGCTTACAGTGATGTTGATTAGGCTGGGTGTTCCTACTGTCATCGATCAACTAAAGGTTTGTGTATGTATCTTGGTGATAGTCTTGTCTCTTGGAAATGCAAAATGGTAATAGTCTTGTCTTTTGGAAATGCAAAATACAAAAGAGAGTGTCTAAATGCTCTACTAAAGCAGAGTATAGAGCTATGTCAGGTGCTTATTCTGAAATCGTATGGCTACGACGACTTGTATCTGAATTGGGTTTTCCTCAAGTTTCTGCAACACTATTGCATGCTAATAACAAGAGTGCCATACAAATTGCTGAAAATCTTGTGTTTCATGAAAGAACAAAACATATTAAGGTTTATTGCCACAATATTCGAGATGCTTATGCTGATGGTACCATTCAATTACCTCATGTGTCAACAACATTTTAAATTACAGATATATTTACAAAGTCCCTGACCAAGATAGGGCATCAATTCTTGGTTGACAAATTGAAGATTGTTGATTTACCAGCATCAATTTGAGAGACGTTGTCAACATTATGGTATCTCCAATAAATGACTTGATTGTAGAAATCAAGCACTTCATTACTAGCGTAATCTTGGGCTAGCTGTATACTTATTGTAAAATACCTAAATTATAGGGATTGATCATTCTACTTACCATGTACAAAATTATTATACAACTATAATAACTGGTATATCTCAACAAATTGTGAGAACTTTTTCCAAAAAAAATTATTTGTCACTTTTGTTCTCTATTACTTGATAGACAAATGATTTCAATTGGTCATGACATAAACCTTGCGGGACGAGAGAGGAATGCTATCGATCAATGATGGCTTACTTATTGTTGAGGTTTACAACTTTAGCACTAAGTCTTAGAAAGATATGGAGGAAGGGTTATTCCCATTGCGATCTTATTTAGGGGGTGAAGACATGAACAATGTCTACCAGAAGGGATTTTGTTATTGGGTGGCATTGGGAAAAAATCTTTACGATTTTGGCATTGGGATGAAGACATGAACAATGTCTTATGATTATTTTCATGAAATGAAAGGACCTCTTACTCCTCAAATTACAACAAAAGAAGAGACCAATTGAATGATTGGAATACATGATAATTGTCTCTCTCTAGTACACGTAGAAGAGTTGGGACACTCTTTTGGCTTATGGATGATGAAAAGGGGTTTTGGACCAAACACCTAACTTTTGACGTAGAAAGGTATCAACCAGTTCGATTTTGGAGAAACAATGAATTTGTTCTAGAATTATATCCATCAATTGGGGATCGTCAATTGGTCTTACATGATTCCAAATAAGAACTAGTAAGGGATCTTGGAATTACTGGTTCTTTTTTTAAAAGAAAGTCTTATTCCAGTCCGAGAATAGAAGGATATTGTTGTGCAAATTTTGTTGAACTCGCAAGCGCACGAATCTATTGTAGAATAGACCAATGGTGTCGAGTGTCGATCCCACGAGTAGGTGGATTTTAATTAGGTGTAGAATTAATTTTATAAGTGGGTGATTGGATTTGTGGGGAAATTGATTTAAGCTAAGCTAGAATTTAAATTGGAATGGCGAGAATAAATTAAATTGGGAACTATTGAAATAAAGTGCTTGGGTATCTGGATCCGTATCAACATGCATCATGGGCTAAATATTCCTTATTAATACCAATTAAATCATAAGGGGGATTTCCACACCTCATTAACCACGCTCTAATCAATATGGTGCTAAGGGCTTATCGTGCCAAATAATAATAATCTTATACTAGGGTGCCGGTTAAACTAGGGCGGTAACTAGACAAGATTATTATTATTTGTCGATGAAAAGTCAAAACCTCCACAGAAATTAGAGGGGAAGAGAAAATAAATTTACCAAATAAAGCCCATGACATATGTTGAGACTTCACTTTCAACCCAAGCTTGAAAGAAATTTAGCTACTTATAATTGCACTAAGGGTAAAATGGAAATTTATTAAAATACATAGAAAATACAAGATGGAGAGAGAATTACAGAAAACTAAGCTCAAAAATGGATTCAGGGGTATCAAATTAGGGGGGGAGGCCCCTTTTTTATAGATACATTGAGTGAATCATGGCCATCGGATTAAAAATAGTTTGGACGCACAGGATTGCACCACGTCATCAGTGAACAGTAACACGGTTTGACCACGGGTTTGACCAAGTGATTTGAACAATAACATGGTTTTAACACGGTTTGAACGAATGCGGTCGAACAAAGTGTCGTGAGCGAGTACCATGAACGATGACAGTACATGTGAATAGTGTCGTTCGTGTGAACAGTGACATTTTTCCTTTTATGCTCCTCTTAAGGTTTTCGACTGTCATGAGTTCAAAAGTAACGTCCGTTTTGCTATCCGACTTCTCGTTTATTGTGAAATAACCATGATGCCCCTAAAATACATAAAATAATTAATTAAAACAAAACACACATAATTAAATAACAAGAGACATTAAATAAATAAAATTAGAGATGTTAGTGAGACTTGAAGTGTAAAATGATGATTTTCTCCTTTATAAATATACTCTTTCTGACACTCAACAGATATGTAGCTTATTAGATGTTCATAGTCTTGAAATTACATGGCTTTTTTGGGTGTATTTTCATATATCTAATTTATATCAGCACCATCTTTAGACAGATAATTTATATTGCGCTAGAGTTTGTTGCAATAACAACATCGATATTTCGCTTGAAATTCTCTCTCTCAAAACTACCGGAATTAATATTTTTCCATTAAAATCCAACCAAAATTAAGGGGCCCATCGCCCACCAAGTCTCTTTCAATGATGACCCATCACTTAGATTAGTAGATGTGCCATCGCCTAGAAAAAATAAAATTTGGTAAATTCGGTTTAACTGAATTTCGAGGTAAATATTATTTTTCTTGAATGAACATTCACATATAATACATTTTAGAAATTTCATAATACACTCTTTTGTTGTTTGTATATTGTAATATTCTACTGAATTTAAAATAAGAAGAAATCCACTCTGAGAACTTAGATCGAGTCCACTGAGACATAACCAGATTTCTATCCTGACAAATTTTGTAGGGGAATTTATTCCACCCAACCCACATCAAGAGGGGAGGTCAACCTTTACCAATTTTTAAAAGTGGGAGAAGAATACAATCCCAGCACATGTCGAGGTTAAACCCATACCCTTACGGTGTGTTTAATTGTAGGTTAGGGAATCAGAACCCAGAATGAGAATAATTGATTGTGTTTACTTGTTAAAGTAGAAAGGAAATGAGACTGAAATATGTGGGGCCTATATATTTTTGGGATTAAGGATTAGGAACTTGATTCCTATGGGCGGATTGGGAATAAAGTTCTCATTCCTTGAACTCCCATACAAATTTTTATAATTTCCAAATTACCCTTTAGGATTTGTCACTTTTGTATTGTGGTCCTTACAAAAGTTTTGTAATATTTACAAATAGGTCCTTAATTATTATTATTATTATTGTCGTCATTAATGTCATTATTAATAATATTATTTAAATCTATTAATTTTATCATCATCATCACCATCATTATTTTGAATAATAATAATCACAATCATAGTTATTATAATAAATAATGACAATAATCAACTAAGGTCATTTTAGTAACTCATAGACAAAGTAAACACATCAATAATAATACAGTTCATTTCGATTTTGATTCCTACATGCAAAATAAACAATTTATTTTGATTTTCATTCATCATTCTAATTCTAGCTCATTATGATTACCAATTAGTAAATGCACTATTAAAGTCTATCGGGGCATGGATCGATGGACACCATAATACATTCTTTAAGTGAATATAGACGTAAGATGTCCAAATGCCTAATGAATTAAAGGCATTTAATTGTTCTCTTAATTTAAATTTTGATTTTCTTTTAAGTGAATAAAAATGTTTGCAAGGTATGATGTATCTTGCATCCTTATATGATGGGGTTATGATTTTATAGTTGGATTTATGGAATAGTTGTCTTTTAATTTGTTAAAATAATAAAATTATTTTAGAAGCTTCAAAAGTTTAAGATGGCCTATTTCTTTAGCTAGCTTAAAAAAATTGATCCCTATCTATTTTTAAAAAATTTCTATAAAAAAAATAGAGAAACATCTAAAATAAACATATTTTAAAAAATTTATAGAATATCATTAATTTATAAAAATTTATGGAATAAAAAGAAGCTCTTAGCTTTTCAACTGTAATTCAAAGCAGCCTAAGTTACTAAGGGCTTATTTGGGATTTCGTTTAAGAGACTTAAAAGTGACTTTGGAAAGTAAAAGTTTAATTTTGATGTTTAGTAATTTTTTTTAGAATTCACTTTAGCAAAATCACCCATCCTACAGCAAATTTTGAAAAACTGTGATGACGTAGCTTTTTAAAATTTAATTTTGAGAATCAGTTTTATAATTAATAAAATTTCATATGTATTATTTATATATTAAAATTCCAAAATATGCTTATTAAATTTAAAGAGATAATTATTATTATTACCAATTATATTAGCTAACAAAATAAAAAATTAATACCATAAAAAATTTATTTTAATTTTCAATCATTATATGAACAATCAAAAAATATTCGATATACATGTTTATAAAAGCGTAAATCAATTATTATTCAATATTATGTCTAATTCAGTCATTTATATAATTACAACAATTTAACAGTAACAATTAATAAGCACATACAATTGCTTTTAAAAATAACAGAGCATTTGAAAATAAATTTATACTAAACATTTAACATGATTCTCTTTACAACTGATTATTTCTACAGTACAACTAACAATAATTTTTTTTAAAAGCTATAACATTATTAGACCGGCCCTAAATCACAAACCGAACCAAATATGATTCGAGTAAATATTTGATGAATAGTTTCTAGTAGTTGATTAACACTAGAAAGGTTAAAATTATCATTTTTTTCACTTATAGTATCAATAACACTAACAATTTCATCACATTTACAAATCCCTAACTTATTTTATAAATTGTCTATTTTTATTAGTTCATAAGTATGATTTTTGTGTTTTGTAGGTAAATCCCTAAATTTATGATGCTTGGATTGGAAAGCGGATGTGAAGAAATTTGGATTCAGGAGATTGAGAAGCCTTTAGAAGAATTGTTAGCCCTTTGATCCAACATTAATTCTAAAAAACTGAGATCATTCCATATGTCTGAACTTACATGCACCTCTTGGCACTAAATTTAACACTTATAAATTTAGTTCAACCACCTTAACAAATGAACCAATCGAGGGTCCCATTTTGACTTTATTTGTAGTCATTAATTATGTTGAATCCAATGATCTATAATGTATCACAATGGTTGCAATTTCATAAATCTGGACTGTATTAGTAAAGCTGAACTAAAAATTGTGGTCACAAAAGATATCATGTAAATGCCCACCCTTGATCAACTGAGAATGTGTCTAGAATGTGACAGATAAGTTTTGTAGAGAAAATTAGTGTAAATCCATGGTGAATTGTAGGGAAAAGTGTAATTAATAAAAAGAGATTTTTCTCTTCCCCTCTCTTTTATTTTCAATTTCCTTGTATTATACTTTCACAAATTTATTAAATAAAATGAGTGTTTTAATTTGCTTGCAAATATGAGTGACTAATATTCTAAGCTCAATGATTCAAATTGTGGATTTAATTACTCTCTCAAGTGAGCTTTAACTTTATTGTTTTTAATTACATGTTTGTAAGTTGTATTTTTTATCGATTACGTTCATTTCATACTAATTTGTAGATCGCGATCTTCTTAAATCTATGTGGGTGTTTAGACCTTATATCAACACGATAAGACAGTAGCAGTAACATTCACTACAGCAAAAATGAGTTTCTACGATGGAGTTGTTACTGCATATTATAATTACATGCCGTTAAAAATTCAATAAAGATGGAAGGTATTGAAATACTCATTGTTAAGATATTCAGTTATATAATTATACAGCATAATTTTAAAAAATGTCGTTGATTGTTCTAGATAATAACAACATATTATCAATAAACTAAACCAATATTTGAACACACTACTAAATCACATTAGTGATTTCACATGCAATCTTGACAAAGTCTCAACTAGTAAATCCTTAAACAATTCTCCATAGCTTGCATCGCGATCATGTCTCTCTCCAATTTTTTTTCCCAACCCAATGTAGTGCCTTTTCCTGCCATAATTATAAAGAAATTGGATTAACTATATGTTTTATGTAAAATGAACAAGTTCAATATATCGAAGTTAAAGAAAAAAATTATAAATAATAATTTCATCCAGCCGGATATACTACATGCTTGTGGTTGAATCCATAGTTAGAAGCTAATTTGGAATAGAATTGGTCGAAGAAAACCATCATTGTCAAGTCTTAAGAATCCAACATAGGTAGATTTTAATCTTGAAATTAAGACTAAATATTGATGGCAAATGAAGGGAAATTGTAGGAATTTCCTGGATGGACAATAACTTCGCAACTAATATAAGGACAGCACAAGTAATTAATTAGAAATTTTAAGGCCACCTAAATATTTTCAGCAATATTTATCAAAAGTTTAAGGTAATATATATAATACTGATCTAGTCTAGGATCCTCGACTTTTAAGTTCGGAAAGTTATTAAGCCATATGATTCAATAGTATAATGCAATTACACTATTAAATCATATATGCAACATTTGATGGTCCATACAATGATATAATATTTAGTAATTTCATTGTGTTACTTGATAAGACCTTGATAGACTTGAATTTTCGAAATCTTAAAGTTCAGATGAGGGATCATACTCCACTTGGCCCTTGTCACGGTATATATATATTTTTCTCTCGAAAAAAGGAACATAAATCTATGGAATGTTTGTTTGAATGAATGCATAGTTGTCCCAAAGCCAAAGCTGCCTAGAGTTCACGTTCCTTATGATACAACAATTCTCTGTACTAATTTTGGATTTTTATTAGATCCCATTGTTGAAAGTATGAGATAATACTGCTTTTTAAACTTCAAATTCAGCTGAAATACGGCTTTTTAAACTCCAAATTCAGCTGAAACAATGACACAAATCAACAAATCCAATGGCGATGGATAATGGCTTGAGTTTAGCATCCTTGACAATTAATCCAGAGTTATACCCAGTAAAAGGTAACTTGCAACCAAAAACCAAAAATTTACATCGCATAACCTTGAAGTTATTACCTGATTGATGATATAAGACGTTATTTTAGGATTCTAGAATTTTTATTATTTAGGGATTTCCTATTTTAATAATAGTCAATTAAGGTATGTGCCTTAGTTTTCTATTTCTATTATAATTATGATTTAGTTTCCCTTTTTTAAGTTAACTTAAGGAAGTAAGTTTCCTCGATTATAAATAGAGAGGTTTTATTATTGTTTTCATAACTTTAATTTCAATTACTCAATAAAAACCCCCTTTTCTAATTCCTGTTGGGATTATCTATCATAATATCTCTTGTAGAATCATTTGGATTAGAATGTTATCTAATCTCTCCTTAAGTTATTAAAAATATCATTGAGTCATTTGGATAAGAATGAGATCTAATCATGCTTTCATTAGAGCGTAACCTAATCACATTGGCTTGGTCCACTATTAGAAGATATCTACTGTTTCTTACCCTATCAATTCTGCTTCCGTTATGCCTGCTTCATCAGTTGGTATCAGAACGGTTTCGTGCTGAATGTACAACTTTCCTGGATACCTATATCCATCCCTACTAAATCCACTATTGAACAAAAAAAAAGAAAAGTATAAAAATTAAAAATATTCCCAAAATTCCACGACTACTTCTTTCACAATTCGGCCACCAGCATCAGCCATCGCTACAACCATCAAACTCAGCAACCATTTCTGCCCAAAACCCAACCAACTTCAGCCATCGACCACTGCCCATAATCATTGCACAAAAGCACTCAAACTCGCGGCTCCACCACTCAATCTAACACCATTAGCCGCCCTAACTATTAGCCAATACCACCACCAAACTCGCTAGCTTCCACTAATCAAAACTTGACCAACCTCTACGCGAACCAACTGCATAGTCGCCGCAAATCACCCAAAACCCGTGAGCTCTCTGCCCAAGCGCTAAAGGTGGCAATCTGGGCCAGGATTCATTTATTCCATTCGATTTTATAAGAATTAATGGTTCTGGGTCGAAAAAGCTTGATCCGTTTAATAAGCGGGTGAATTCGATTCAATTCACTAATTAATCGGATCAAATATAGGTTTGAGGACATTGATTCTTTTATTCATTTATGATTCGTTTAATAAATATTCACAAGCAAATCGGACACGATCTATTCGTTTAAATTTTTATTATTATTCATTTAATTATATAATTTTAAAGTTTTGTTTAATTAAATAATTTTAAAGTTTGAAGGCTAATGTAATAATTATAAATGATATTGACTTTTTTTTTGCATAACGTTAAATTTGTGGTCTTTTTATATTTTATTTGGCTTAATTTTTGTTTGTTAGTTATACGTTTGTAAATGAATTCATATTCAATTTGATTCGTTATAGAAAAAAAAAAATAAACGAATCCAAATTTGACTTGATTCATTGATCAATTCTAGTAAATGAATTAAAGAAATCGAACTGAATATTCGTTTAATAAATGAATCAAATCTGAATACTAAGATTTTAATTCGTTTAATAAACAAATTGAATCCGATTCAGCAAAGTTTTGACTCAATTCATTTACAATTCAATTCAAATACAATTCATTTATTCGTTTTACCATCCCTACCAGTCGCCACTGTGAAGCCACCGCCCTTTACTATCGGCTGACACCAGCATCACACTCATCTCTAGCCCGCTTCCAAAACCAATCATCAATCACTATAAAGCATCATCCAATAAAACTACCATGAAACACCATAAGTCAATGCCACTTCAAGTTAGTTTTCTAGCCAAACCGCAAGAATTCAACAAATCCACGACCACCATCGTGTTCTTCACCACCAAATGCTCAAGATCTAACTCTCTTTGGCCCCAATCACAGCCACCAGCCATTGGCCATACCAAACCCAAGAGTTGTGCTTTATTTACAATTTTGCAATTGGCTTTGAATTTGTAGATGACATATTCAAAGGGCATCATGCTTTGGAAGCTCAATGAAAATTGTAGTCCTAAATATTTTCTTTTATAGTTGAATAAGGTTGATCAGGAATATATTATTAAATTGCTGAGGTGTGATCGAGTACAATTTGTAGCCGATTTTCTATTAATAGGAAATGCTTTAGAATAGTGGACTAGAGTGCAAAGACGTAGATTACTTTTCGAAGGTATTTTCAAAATTACTTTATGGACTCGTATGAAGTGAATGTTAAGATTTGATTCATTCCTCTTAGTTATTGTTTGGTTTAACAAGTTACGAGATTAGTTTCTGAGTATGCTTCTGAGTTTGAACAATTTCATAGATGCAAATTTTTTTATGAACCTGAGGAGGATATTGTTACAAGATTTGTAAGGGGACTTCATTTATAAATCCAACAGAAGATATGTACATATCTACACTTTACAACATGCAATTCGTTTAGTCATGCAAATCGAGTGACAAATTCAATGAAGGTTAGATGATGCAATAAAAAGAATTGATGAAGTTTTAATCAAGCAATTGCTTAACTCTATGAAAGCGCCTAAAGAAGTACCAATGAGCTCACCTATTTTTAAGGAAGAAGACTCACTTGAGATGCCTAGTTCAATTATTGTTGTGAGAGAAGACTCGTTTGAGATGCCAAAAAAAAAGGTACAATTTATTATTGATTTAAAGTTTCAATTTGACAATTTGTGGGCGAATGTTCATGATGTTTCCTTGGAGGACAAGACACGAGTTAAGATAATGAAGTTGTTGATCTATTTGAGATTTTTAAAGAAGACAAGGCTACTCTTGATTTGCGTATTCAGCCTACAATACGATGGAGGGGCCTAGAATGTTCTAGCTTAGTCACAAGTTGTGGGGAAGGGTAAGAGTTGTTTGATCATTATTTGTTCTTAGAAGTCTTTGTCACCTCGAAGAATGTACAACTGAAGGAAGTTGATGAAGTATAGATTCTTCAAAGTTTTGAGAGAAAATTGATGAGAAAGACAATATGTTCGAATTACATGATTATTTGTTTTTACACTGCAAGTTTCATCCTCTTGATTGTATTCAAATTGGTGGACGAGTTTCTTTTAAGAGATGAAGAATGATGTAGGATGTTGTTTTAGGATTCTAGAACTTTTATTATTTTAGGATTTTTTAAATTGGAGTCAATTATGGTATGAGCTTTAATATTTTATTTCTATTATAATTATGATTTAATTTCCTTTTTAAAGTTAAATTAGGAAAATGGATTTCCTCTATTATAAATAGAGAGGTCCTGCTACTATTTTTATGAATTCAATTTCAATTACTCAATAAAAACTCCCTTTTCTAATTCCTTCTCAAATTATTTATCAAAATCTCTCTTGTAGAGTCATTTTGGATAGAGCGTCATCTAATCTCGCCTTAACCATTATTAAAAATCTCATTGAGTCGTTTAGATTAGAATGTGATCTAATCACACTTCGATTAGAGCGTAATCTAATCACGTTGGCTTAGTCTAGTACTAGCATGATATCCAGTGTTTCTTACCCTATCAGTTTCACTTCTGCTATGCCAGTTCCATTAGTCAGCAAACATAATTTTGTCAAGGCACGCAAAGTGCTATCCTTAAGACCAAATTGTATACCTCAAAGGAATTTTTTCGATGCAATAAGGACAAAAAAGGTGTTTAATCTCCAAGATATAACAATATTATTGTGAAGTTTTACTCCAAAAACAACAGTTTAGAATGGCAAAAGAAGTTAAAGAAGAAATAAGAGAAAGAAATAGACAGCATTAACTAGAACAATAGGATTGTTCTTTTCTTTTATCCTTGCTGTCGTGGTAGTGCCATTAAAGGCTTTGTATATACATAGAGAAACCCTTTACAAGCATTTTTCTTAATTCAATTTGAATTAGTCACCTACTTTTCTTATTTAATTTTAATTAGTTATCCATGTGTCTCGTAAACTAAAAAATTAAATAATTCAAATCACATAAAGATTTGATTTATTCAATTCTAATTTGTAACTAAATCAAACAAATGACTCATTTCAAATAAAAAGCAAACATAATTGTTCTCACTTTTCTCCAATGTAGAACATTAGTAATTTAAAATATCCATATAATCAGCCATTCCCTAGTGCAAAAGCCCTCCTTTTTTTTTAAAAATGTGGACACGCTTTTAAGCCATTCGGTTTAATAGAGTCAAATTTTAATACTATTAAACTATATGACTTTATAGTGCATTAGAAAAATAACCATATTAAAAGAAAATGAGGACACCAGTACTTAAGAATGATTATCCATATAATTTCAACACCCATGTTATTGCAGTTTACAACTTGAGCACCAATTCTTGGAGAAATGTGGAAATCTTATTTCCAAAGGGATATTATTTGAGGGGTAACAACAATAATAATCTCTACTTAAATGGATTTTGTTATTGGGTGGCATCGTGAGGAATTTCTTATAATGGAATTATTCTATCATTTCTCACGAGGGATGAGGTGTTTCAACAGACAAAAGGACTACATTTTCCTAAAACAACAAATTTGGAGATGCCACATTGAACGATAAGAATATACGATGATTGTTTCTCTGTATTGAGCACATGCAATAGAGTTGGGACATTCTTTTAGCTTATGGATGATGAAAGGGGATTTTGGAGCAAATATTTGACTTTGAATTTAAATTTAGTGTTGAGCTGGCTTTTTTGCTAATTTTTTAAAATTATACAATTGTTAGTTATGAAATAAAAATATAAAACTAATTAAATCTTAACCGTATTATATAGCTATACACGCACATATGGCAGAAGACTATGAAGAGTTGAGCACAAGTTAGCTTAACACTGGAGCCAAAACCCTTAACTTTTGGACTTTTTATAAAAGCCTATAAATAAATTTTTTTAATTTTGGAGAAATGGTGAACTTTTTTTAGAATCATTTGAATTTCAACTGGTCTTATATGATTCTATGTACGAAAAAATAAAGGATCTTGGAACTACTAATTTATGGTTTTCAATTTATATTTTAAAAGAAAGTCTAATTATGGTCAAAGAAAAATATTGGAACCTGAACCCATACCTTTTAAGTTTTTTAGGGCATGGGATGTAACACTATAATATACTCTTTCAAGTGAATGGAGATGTAAGATGTCTAGATGTCTAATGAATTAAAAGCATCAAATCACTAACTCTCTTAATGGGAATTTTGATTTTTTAAAGTAAATGAAAATATTTGGTAGGATGTATTTTGCTCCTTGTATGATAGAGTTGTGATTTTTATAGTTGGGTTTATGAAAAAAAAATATTTTTCATAGTTGCCTTTTAATTTGTTAAAATAATAAAATTATTGCAGGAACTTCAAAGTGCATGTGATAGCTTATATCTTCAGATGGATTAAGTAAGCAACCTCTTACTTACTTTTTAAAAATTGCTGTCAAAATAAAAAAATGCTTATTTGTCAAAATTTATATAAAATATTCAGATGAAATAAGCATTTTTTTAATTTATAAAATATTGTTAATTTGTCAAAATTTATGAATTAAAAAATTGCTTTTAGCGTTTCAACCATAATCTTAAATTAGTCTCGGATGTTAAATCATGAATGAAAACTAACCTTATATGATCCCAATAAATTATTAATAAATAGTTACTGATAGAGTTTTTTTAATTTGTTTTATATATACTAATAGTCAATTTAGCTGCCAAGTTTTAAAGCTCGCAGATGATTATCCCAATTTTCTAGATCAAAATCTCTGTAGGATTAATTTTAAATACCTTGATCGTTTCCTATTATTTGGAAAGCTCGATTAATAAGACTTGATGATTATCCCAATTTCTTTCTCTAGTTAGATTTCATTTATTTTTCTTTTTTACTCAAACTGCGGCCCTGTAAAGGTGACTCTACGGGGACGAGCCTACTAGAAGGCTAGCATATGTTGTCTCCTCCAAATTGTGTGTGATCTTTTTTGCTATAACTAAAGGCCAATTTCAGTTTATGGGAAATGTCTGCGCAGGTTCTTAGGCCAATTTCAGTTGAATATCATTTATAATTCATATTATAATATGTGTATGTATGATTAATTTTTTGAATATGAACTTTTAAGGCAATAACCATTGGTTGGATGGGATCATCTTGCTATTTTCTCTTCTTACTATCTACTAATTCGGGAGAAATCTCGACCACACTCATTAATCACATTGTTACTCTTTTGTGTTATATTTAATTAAATAAAAAAGATAGGTGTACTATTACTTGTTATCTGTGCGAGTGTTAGTTTAGATAAATATTATTGTCTTTCCTAAAAAAGAAAATAAATAAATAAATGTTATTGTCTGTCTACGCGTTAAAAAATTGGGTTCATTTAACCATGTCAGCTTAATTATGTTCTCCGCTCTTAAAAATTTTTCTAAAACAAACTCCACATATTGATTAGTTAATTCTTGCAGCTAGCAAGTGATCCCTGAATCATAATTTATTGAATAAACAATATAATTTTAAAATTTCATCGTTTAAAGTAGTCATATTGTTAAGTATGTAATTTTTATTATAGATATTGCATATTTGTGTTAAAATTTGATATAGTAATAAATATGATCTATGTTTTGGAGTATTGGGTGCTTTCCTAAAATTCTATCCGAAAATTTTATCTTAAAATTCTATTTCAAATTATGTAGCCTTCAATAACAAATTGTTGAAATTATGTAATTAATTTACGTAATAAAAAATCATCAACTTAATACGCGAGTTCACTAGTATTTGAATGAGAATATGCAATTTTTGTGATGATTTCAGAAATCCTTTAGATCATGATCTTGATCATTCTCTATTAAAACAATCAAGACCACACTACCGAGCCAAAATGATGATCGTCCAGTAAGAAGATTCTTGCCATTACATTCAATTATGTGATTGATTTGTATAAATTTGACTTTAAACCACATTGAATCAATAATTAAAAAAATTTTATTTTCTGTTTACATTTTCTATTTTGAGTGAATAAGAGAGAAAAAGAAAAAAAAGAGCTATGTTTCTTTGCGCATATTCTCAATTTAACATATTAACATATTATCAAATGAATAATTGCTATGAATATCGCTTAATTTATGAACAGAAGAGGAAGTAAACGAACGAATTCTTAAAGCAAATATTTACAGAAGTAATGGAGGAATTGGATTAAGCTTTTGCTGCACAAGTATGAATCAACCAATCATGATACTGTGCATGCTCACGTGGCAAGCACTGAATTGATAAGGAGCTGTGCTCCAGGACCACTAAAAACCTTTTTGTTTTGCGACCAATAACATGTTGAGGTTATGAGGCCCCAACAATTCTTCTGTGCGCTTGTGGGTGTAATATCCTTCTGTGTAATTCCATTGAGGTGGCAGTAAGGTTACCTAGGGCATAACTGCCCAGCCCGTTGGCACAATTACAAATGTGTGCAGCCCCTCATGTCCATCCACCGCTTAGTTGTGAGGCTCTGCGCTTCCATGGTATAAGGAAATAAAGTTGCACCTTGGCTATCAGCTATAGCTTTTAGCCCAATGGCAAGCGCTTGATCCTAACAAATTGGTATCAGAGTAAGGTCACGGGTTCAAGCCGCCACAGAAGCAATTTTGTGGGGGGGGAATTGTTGAGGTTATGGGGCCCCAACAATTCTTCTGTGCGCTTGTAGGTGTAACATCCTTTTGTGTAATTCCATTGAGGTGGCAGTAAGGTTACCTAGGGCGTAACTGCCCGGCCCGTTGGCACAATTACAAATGTGTGCAGCCCCTCATGTCCATCCACCACTTAGTTGTGGGGCTTTGCGCTTCCATGGTATAAGGAAATAAAGTTGCACCTTGGCTATCAGCTATAGTTTTTAGCCCCTCATGTCCATCCACCGCTTAGTTGTGGGGCTCTGCGCTTCCATGGTATAAGGAAATAAAGTTACACCTTGGCTATCAGCTATAGTTTTTAGCCCAATGGCAAGCGCTTGATCCTAACATAACAAATACTTTAAAGTAGTATGACAAGTGGCGAGCACACACACACACACACTTAATTACATACAACTTATAGATTTACGTATTAGTATATAAGTATCATTACTAAATAAATTGACCTTATATCCAACCCAACCCAACCCAACCAAACCCAACTTATGTCCACCCCTACCGATAATTTAAATTCATTCAAAATTCAAAGACACATATTTAAGTTATTTAATCTCATTTAATCTTTTATCTAAATGAAAAAAAATCATAAATTCGAAATTTGATAACACAAAATATAATATGATATTTGACTATGGATTACGAGAATCACGTGAAGTGATATTGAAAGAGATTATATTTTCTTATGAATTAACATAAAAAGATATCAATTCTGAATGAATCAATTAAGTAACACCTTAATTGTAATTGTAATCGATGCTAATCTTAAATGATTTGTGTTAGTTGTTCAAGCTCCCACATTATTTTTATAAATTGAACTATAATCATTAATCCATTTTCTACTAATCTAAGATCAAACATCAGTCGTTGGTCCATCTTCTACCTGAATTTATATATATTTACATAATATCAATCATTGCCGATAGACTACATGCATTGCCACCAAATTAAAGGAATTAATATATATATGTCGATTCAAGTACAAACAATATATCTTTAATTATCTGCCATGAGAATTTATGCAACTTGATCACAGCTAGAAACATGACTGATTTGAATTTTCTTTTGATCATGTTCACGAACAAAATGCAGATCAAGCTCAATGTGCTTTGTTTTAGAGTGATACTTAAGGTTGCTGGCCAGAGCTTCTGCACTCTTGTTATCACAGTTAAGGATTGGAATATGCAACAAAGATACTCTCAACTCCTTAAGCAAATATGTAATCTAAAGCACTTCAGACACAGCCAATGCCAGTGCCCTGTACTATGACTTTGCTGTGCTTCTGGAAACTATATGTTGCTTCTTTGAAGACCATGAAATCAAGTTATCACCTAAATAAACACAAACCCTCCTATTAATTTTCTATTGTTGTGAAAATTTTAATATACTCGCAAGCGCACGAATCTAGCACTACAACAAATATGATTTATTATAGCACTAATTTATAGCGTTTTATATCAAATGTCATCACAATTATACATTTTATAGCATTTTTCAAAAAAACTGCTATTAAACTAAAATTTTATTAGATGTATAACATTACTATTATGACATATTTTTTAAAAGTTATAAAAACGTTAGTTAGCATAGCGTTTTGTAAAAAAAGTTATAAAATAAATTGTTACTTAATAGTTTTTATGACATTTTTGTAAAAGCTATTGGAAAAAACAAATTATAACATTTTAAAAATGCTATAGAAATAAAAAAATCATTAAAAAAATATTTTTTTAGACACAAAATTTTATTAGATTGGCGCTCATATTATAACATTATATTATGACATTTTTTAAAATTCTAAATAAATATATACTTAGGATAGCGTAATTGTAAAGAAATTATAAAATAAATATTGAAAAGTTATTTTATAACGTTTTATTAAGTGCTATAGAATTTATTATAAAAAAATCTCTAAAATGGCGCTAAAGTTTCCATATTGGCGCACATTCTTCCCACCATAAGAAAAAGCCCAAAAACTTTCTATTCTTTTTTTCCCAAATCCCTTTCCTCTTTTTCTCTCTACACTGTAAACTTTCTCTTTTCCCCTTTCTCTAATTAGTCAAAAGTAGCTGAATTAAACTTCATCTTCTCAAATCAATCCGTCAGGTATGTACAAAGCTTTAAGCTTTCTATTACTTGCATTTTTTTTTCCTTTCAGCTGTAAAAATAATAAAAAAAATCTTGCCTTTTTGATATATTTCATAACTTTATGGTCTCAGGTCAAGTGAAAACTTCAAGATGATGGACAAAACGTGGGTTCAACTTAAAAGGTTTTTTTAACTTGCCAAATAACAATTGTATATTTACTCTTTTCTTATAATGTTATTAATTTTAATTGATATTTTACGTTTATTTGTAGAAATACAAAAGAATATCGTGAGGGAGTAAAACAGTTTGTGGAAAATACTACATTAAATGTAGAAAACCAAGGTTTAGTGAGATGTCCATGTAAAAAATGTCAAAATCTCTGCCATCAAAATGGTGAAACAATTGTATTGCATTTGTTAAAAGACGGGATGGATATGTCTTACACTACTTGGATATGGCATGGGGAACAGTTTGGAAAAAAAGGTACTGATGTGGAAATGACTAATACATGTAGCATGTCTAGAGATGTAGATGACCATTATAGAGGTATTCATGAAAATGTTGATGAGCAGCAAGACAACTGCCCAATGAATTTTGTAGAAGATGCTGAAACACCATTGTACCCAGGTTGCTCAAAGTACACTAGGTTATCTGCAGCAGCTGTCTTATATAAGCACAAGACTATGAACGGATACTCAAATAAGAGTTTTGATAACCTCTTGGAGATTTTGCGTGATTTGTTACCCGAACCAAATACTCTTCCAAATTCTACTCGTTCAGTTGAAATGTTATTGAAACCATTTCAACTAGATTGTATAAGGATACATGCTTGTGTTAATGACTGTTGCTTGTTTAGAAATGACCTAGAGAAAAGTGAAACGTGTCCTAAATGTGGATCTTCTAGATGGAAGTTAGATGGTCGAACTAAAAAGATTCATAAAGGAAGTCCAGCAAAAGTGTTGACTTATTTTCCCATAATACCAAGGTTTAAAAGGATGTTTGAGTCACCAAAAATGGCAGAACAATTGAGATGGCATTATGATCATCAAAGTAATGATGATAAAATGCGGCACCCAGTGGATAGCTTAGCTTGGAAGACAATTGATAAAAAATGGCCTTCGTTCTCCAAAGATCCTAGAAACCTAAGGTTAGGTCTAGCAGCGGATGGGTTTAATCCTTTTGGTAATCGTAGTTCAACATATAGTTGCTGGCCAGTAATGTTAGTGACTTACAATCTCCCACCATGGTTGTGCATGAAAAAAGAATTTATAATGTTGGCATTGTTGATTCCAGGGCCTAAACAACCTGGTAATGATATAGATATTTATCTACAACCGCTAATAGATGATCTACAACAGCTATGGGAGAATGGTGTAGAGGTTTATGATGCATTCACTAGGACAATTTTCAACTTGAAAGCAATTTTGATGTGGACAATTAACGATTTTCCAGCATATGGCAACTTGGCAGGATGTGCCACAAAAGGTAAGGCAGCATGTCCTATATGCAGTTCTAATACATGCTCAAAAAGGTTAAAATATAGTAAAAAAACTGTATATATGGGTCATAGACGCTTCCTTCCTTCTAGCCATTCCCTTCGATTCAAAAAATCGTGGTTTGATGGTCATGAAGAGCTTGAGGAAAGACCTAGAGTAATGTCTGGAACGCAAATTTTAAAAGAGGTAAAAGACATAGAAAATGATTGGGGAAAAAGTTCAAGAAAGAACAAAAGGAAGATAAAAAAATACTCGGTGTGGAAAAAAAAGTCAATATTTTTTGACTTACCATATTGGCAGGTATGATTTTATTGAATAAATTTTCTGTAATTATATTGATAATGCCTAAATAAATTCCTCATGATACTCTTATTGTTCTTGATTTTTCAGCATCTTTTATTGCGTCATAATTTGGATGTGATGCATATAGAGAAGAATGTATGTGAGAGCATAGTTGGGACTTTGCTCAATATAAAGGGAAAATCGAAGGATGGCCTTCATTCTCGTATGGATTTGAAGGAATTAAAAATAAGGAAAGATTTACATCCAGATGTGCGTGACAAGAGTACTTTTCTTCCACCAGCACCACATACATTATCAAGGGTAGAAAAACAAATCTTCTGCAAAAGATTGTTAGATTTGAAATTGCCTGATGGTTACAGTTCAAACATTGGGAGTTGTATTTCAATGGAAGATTGTAAAATTTCAGGCCTCAAGTCCCATGATTTTCATGTGTTAATGCAGCAATTGTTGCCTGTAGCTTTACGAGGCTTACTTCCAAAAGGACCAAGGAATGCAATATTCAGGTTATGTGTATTTTTCAATGATCTGTGTCAAAGAGTCCTTGACCGAGAGAAACTTGAGGCACTTGAGGAGGATATTGTTGAAATTGTGTGCATGTTTGAAAGGTTTTTTCTTCCCACATTCTTTGATATAATGGTTCATTTGCCAATCTACTTAGGACGTGAAGCAAGATTGTGTGGGCCGGTTCAATATCGTTGGATGTATCCTTTTGAAAGGTTGTCAATATATATAAATTAATAATTCTTTTGTGTTAGTTTAAGTTAAAAAGCCTCTTGTGTTGACATAATGTTTGATTGTATTTATAGAGAAATGAAGAAGTTAAAAGGATATGTTAGGAATCGTGCAAGACCAGAGGGTTGTATTGTTAAATGTTATCTTGCCGATGAATGCATGAGTTATTTTAGTAGATGCATAAAGCAAGTAGCAGATATGGATTGTCACCAAAGGAGAAATGAAGAGTACATGCATGATATGATACTTGAAGGCTGACCAATCTCTAAAGGATCAATAATTGAGTTAACATATGAGAGATTGCAAAGTGCTCATCGATATGTGTTATTTAATACGGCTGAAGTAGAACCATATTTGCAGTAAGTCTTTTAATTTAAACTTTCGTTAGATGAGATAAAGTAATCACCTTTTTTAATTATCTCCTTTCTTTTAGTTTGCACTTAGCTGAGTTAAAACATTCGGATAAGAGACTCTCAAGAAATGAAGGTTTACTTTGGAAGAGACATTCAGAAGAGTGTTGCCGGTTGGTTTGAACAAAAGGTTCCAATATAGTAGCATTGTGGGATCTATGCTTTATTTTATTTTGCTTCTTGAAATCTCATTAATTGATATTTTTTAATTTCTAAACAGATTGAGGAAGAAAATAGAAACGACATCTCAATGACATTAAAATGCCTTACATGTGGTCCTCGAAGGCAAGCTGTGAGCTATAATGCATACATCATCAATGATCAACGTTATCATATAAAGGATGTTGAGAAATCGACACAAAATAGTGGTGTTTTAATTGAGTCAGTTACAGTTTGACAATCTAGTTCAAAAGATACAAATAGTTGCATCGATACAATTTCATATTATGGTGTCATAAAAGATATTTTGTTGCTTGACTACTATACTCTGAAAATTCCATTGTTTGACTGTAATTGGGCTAACATTAGAAATGGTGTCAAATTTGAGGATGGATTTACTTTGGTTAATCTGCATCAAGGACGACATCAGTTTGCAAGGGACTCGTTTATTTTAGCATCTCAAGCAAAACAAGTGTTCTATTCAAGGGAGAATGATTCGTCTAGTTGGTATGTTGTGTTGAGAGCACCTCCAAGAGGATTTCATAAGTTGGATAATTATGCTGAAAACTGTATTACAACCTTACGACCATTAGATGTATCAAGGCTTGATAACAATATAGAGGGTGAAGATGGTAGCTCCCACAGAGAGAATTGTGAAGGGATCTATATTTAACTTTCTTTGGTAACTGTAATACATATTCTGTTGTAGTTTTGATTATAATAAGCAAATTTATAAATAACTTATTCTAGTTTCTTATACATATTAGTAAGCTAATTAAATGTTTTCTTTTATGCAGTTCATTATAAACATGTCGTACAAGGACTTATTTTGATTCATTTCAGCAATTCTGTGCAATCACTTTTATTAGGTATGGAAACACTCATAACTAGCAAACTTTTGTATTTGTCATGTTAAGATCATGTTTGCAGAATTGTTTAAAAGTGATTTCATGTCAATATCATTTATGTATAATTGTTTGTGATTTTTTGAAGCTGACCCTGTATTTTAAGAACACTGACAAAGAACTTATTGACAGACCTGGAAACAATGAATAAACTGTATTGATCAGTTACATTCTAGAGTAATTCTTGAATATTTTTGCATTCTAGACTTAATTAGCTTTCATTTAAAAGTAGTTTCATGTGAATATTATTTTTGTAGAATTTGTTGTGAATTTTTGAATTCGACCCTGTATTTTAAGAACACTGACAAGAACTTACTGACAGACCTGGAAACAATGAATAAACTGTATTGATCGGTTACATTCTAGAGTAATTCTTGAATATTTTTGCATTCTAGACTTAATTAGCTTTCATTTAAAAGTAGTTTTATGTCAATATCAGTTTTGTAGAATTTGTTGTGAATTTTTGAATTCGACCCTGTATTTTAAGAACACTGACAAAGAACTTACTGATAGACCTGGAAACAATGAATAAACTGTATTGATCAGTTATATTCTAGAGTGATTCATGAATGTTTTTGCATTATAGACTTAATTAGCTTTCATTTAAAAGTAGTTTCATGTCAATATCTGTTTTGTAGAATTTTTTGTGATTTTTTGAATTCGACCCTGTATTTTAAGAACACAGACAAAGAACTTACTGACAGACCTGAAAACAATGGATAAACTGTATTGATCGATTATAGTTTAGAGTGATGCATGAATATTTTTGCATTCTAGACTTAATTAGCTTTCATTTAAAAGTAGTTTCATGTCAATATCATTTTTGTAGAATTTTTTGTGATTTTTTGAAGTTCCCTGTATTTCAGGAACATTAGGGAAGTACCATGTGTGCCCCAGAGGTAAATACTTAATTTTGTTTTGAGGATTACTATATTTATGTGTGTTAAAAATGAGAAATTATGCCAAGTCATTTTATATATGGTCAATAGAGTTCTCGACAAGCTTCTAAAAGAAAAAGGAAGGAAAGTTTATCAAGTAGGTCTGAGTCTGGAGATGCACCTATTACCGAGACACACTTAACTAATGAAGATTTCAATGATGTCACATCTGAAAATCCATATCAATCTTGTAATGAAGAGAATTTGACAAAGAAGAAACGTGGCCCTATTGTATGTCATGATGTGGCAAATGAAGATGGGAAGAAGATAGTCTTAGAATTGAATAATTTGGGGCAACCTATTGGAAAATCATCTGTGCTATATTCATCGTTTTATGGTAGTTTGGTAAAGGAGGCTGTGTCTATAAACTATGATGATTGGAGATATGTTCCAAAACAGCAGAAAGCTTTGTTGTTGAGAGCACTGGAGGTAAATATGTACACATCTATTTTTATAGTGCAGTTCAAATTATAACATGACACTAACATTAGTTTTTTTTTTATTTGCTTGAAACATTCAGCAAAAATTTGTTTTGGAAGGAGATGCAATAAAAAAGTATACGCTACAAATGATGGGAAAAGCCTGGCGAGCACATAAATCAAGATTGACAAAAAAGTTGGATGCTCGACCTAGTCTTGTCAAACCTGACGAGTGGGAGACTTTTATTAAAAAAAGGACCTCTAAAACCTTCATGGTATGTATGCTTATAGTCGTAGCTGAAACATTCATTCATGCATATATTATTTTAATTAGAATGATGTAATTAATGTACATTAAAACAGGATAAAAGTAAGGTTTTTAAGGAAATGAGGACGAAGCAAGATATTCCATATACCGGAAGTCGAATGGGATATGCTCGTATGCAAGATAAGATGGTAAATCTTTAATTATATTCAAACAATACAGTATTTATCTAGCTAGTGTTTGTTATTAGTTTGAGATATATATAGTTAATTCTGACTTAAAAATATTTTCATTCCAGAAGAAAAACAGTTCAAATCCATCAAAAATAACTCGAATTGATGTTTGGATTAAAGCACATACTAAAAAGAATGGTGAACCATCTAGTTCAAAAGTTGTTGAAGTGAAGGTATGTGTCAAATTTATTGATGATAACTTAGATATGCTAGCAATAATTATTGGAAATATTTTAATAAATAACTCTTTCTTGAGTTTAGGAAATGTATGAAGCTGAAAAAAATTCAGATTTGTCAGAAGCACAATCAAAATCTGTTAAAAATGATATACTTTCAAAGTTTATTGGACCTGAGCAAGGAGGTCGTGTTAGAGGTCAAGGAGCAGGAGTGACACTATCTAAATTAGAGGCAATATCTCAGCAAACTAAGAAGGAAGCCAAAATGCAAGAACAAATTGACACATTACAAGACACAATGAAGCAAATGCAAGGTTTCATGGATGATCAAAACAAACTCATACAAAGTTTAATGAGCAAATTGGTAATAGCAAGGTCGTTATTAAATGTTACGTTAATTACCTGTGAATCTTAATTTCATAAAATAGTGAAATTAATTTCTTTTTTTAATTTCTTTTTCTACAGAGTGAAGTATCAAATGATGGACAAAATCAAAATCTATCTACATCAACTCAATCTAATAGTACCCCACAGGTAAAGTTTAACCTTATACAACAATTTATGTTGTCCTAATTAATAGTTTAGCAACCATTAACTTAACTATAATTAGAAATGTTTTTTTTTTTGTTTTACTTATGAGCACAGCATGTAAGCCCAAATCGGAAAGGCCAAAAGTGCAAATTGTTGAATTGGCTTGAAGTAGATGAAGTAGTTGCAATAGGACGTTGGGTAACAAATGATCCTAATGCAATGGTGCATTGTGTAGCTCTTGGAAAAAATGCTTCTCGCGTGTGGGTAGATGAGGTGAAAAATCCTTCTGCTGAGTTGTGGAAAAAATATGCAGATATGGAAACAATAGAAGATGCTTTGGGAAGTTCAATTGCATGGCCAACAGAAGCGATTATTGTTATGGAAGATTAATTTTGGTATGAATGGTTAAAAGTTTAATTGAAGGCAATATTTTGACTTAGTGTTTTGGTTAGATGATTTTGATGGGTCTAATGTTTTGGTTAGATGATTTTGATGGGTTTAATGGTATATATAATTATTGGAGTGACTATTGGTATTTGTTAAACTTGACATTCACAATTTTAAATGATGTTTACTATAATGCTAGGTCTTTTTTTGGACATTAACTTTAGTTTGCCTTTGTATATGTATGATATTAATTTTTTTACTCTTAATATACTTTATGGTATTTGTTGTTCATGAATTAATGAAATATAGTTTATTCCTTTTGCTAAAATTGCCAGTTTTAATTATCAATCATATTGTATTCCATTATGTTATAAATATCTAGTAAATGCTATAAAGTAAATAAAAAGTTACAAAATTAACCAAGCATAATAGCATTCCAGAAAAGATTATTATAGCATTATCAAACTTCATAAAATGCTATCAATAGTTTGTAGCATGAAAACATGTTATGGCGTTTTGGCTAATGCTATAGACTCTTAAGCTAAATTATAACATCTATATAAATGCTATAAATTACTTGAATAACAATTATTCCTCTAGCACTTAAAAAATGCTATAAACAAATAGCACTCCAAAAAATGCTCTATCATGATATTTGATAACGTTAAATAAATGCTATTATAGTTTTATAACAGCACTTAAAAACTGCTATACATCTATAGCGGTGTTTAAAAACGCTATAGAGAAAAGATAGCACGGGCAATCACGACGTTAAATAAACGCTATAATAACTATAATATAACATTTTTGGAGCGCTATAAAAAGTCATATTTGTTGTAGTGTAGAGATAGAATAGTGGTAACGAGGTCGATCCCACAAGGGTTGTTATAAATTGAAAAGTCTAATTTAAATCTAAAATTAATATTAATTCTAACCCAGTTGAGCAAATTGAGTCTTTAAGAGAAATTAAACTAATTAAATTAACAAAACAATTAAAGCAAAGGAGAATTCAATAAGACAAAAATTACCAAGGTTTCAGAATCCACCACTATTCAACTAGTAATTATCTAATTATTAATTAATCCCCAATTTTAGAGTGACAATTCGAAATCAATCTACGTCATCTCATGAATATAACAATTAAGCCCAATTAATTAAATCTAATCTAGGTTCTTTTTCTGCTTAATATTATGATATCTAAGAATCCCATGTAAACATATTGAATAACAAAGAGTCAAAGTTTTCCTAAGCACTCTGTGTAAATAATTTAATGAAAAACATAGAATCAAAGATAATCATGTATAGAATTTATAGATCCAAGCACATATTTAATCGAATATTAATCCTAACAATCAATAATGCATGACAGAATTGGTGAAAAGATTTAATAACATCCAATTAATCATGTGAAACAAAAACCATAATCATTAAAACACACATGTAGGGAATTAATTAAATAAAAAAAAATATTTCATTGAATAGGGTTTCATCCTCAACCTCAGTATAAGAAAATTAGCTAGACATACTTGAATTGGGAACAACAAAGTAAATAAAACCAGCCATGGAGAACTACTGCTGCTGCCGCCGCACTATTCTTTTGTCCCTGTCGATTCCGCTTCCTTTTGCCTTGCATTAGCCTTATATAATAAGGCCCCACCGTCATGTAATTGTTGGCCAAATCCTTAAAGGATTGTAATTCTAATTCATGGCAAATTAATTGCTTTCCAATTACAATGCCATGCACGTGCATTTCAAATTGCCAAACCTTTGCTTTCCAAATGCATGCCTAGCGTTCATTATTTGAAGAGATTGACTTCCGATTTTGGTCATCTTGATTTCCATTAATTCTTGGCTGTATTTTTGTCTTCCAATTTAATCTTTATTCCTTCCCAATTTGAACTTCTTCATGCCCTTTTTATCCACAATCTCCAATTAATTCCCTATTCAACAAAATAATTCAATTAATTAAAAATAACAAATAAAAATAACTGGCAATTATATAAGAAAGAGTAAAATATGTATATAAATTATGCTCATTAAATACCCCCAAACTTAGATTTTGCTAGTCCTCGAGCAAAACTAAAACCAAAAAAATAAAAATAAAAATAAAAATAACAAAAAAGTAAATCCTAACTAAACCACTTTCGTAGGTAATCATGATTGCATTTAGCGTATGCAACAAGCCTTTAAACCCCTAGACGGCCTTAGTGGACGAGTTGTAGTCTCGTGAGGGCTTCAATGATGATACCCACAAACATAATTTTTAAAAAAATTAAAATAAAATGAAAGAACAGTAAACTTTAAACAAAACATGAAAATAGCCTCAAAGATTGCATAAAATTATATAGCTCAAAGAAAATTTCAAATATTGACAAAGTTCTAACTTTAATTCAACAGTCAATCTCATCTCTCAAATATTGGTAAAGTTATAGTGTGTGTGTGAAATCAATTCAATCAAATCCATTCCCAAAATCTTCAACATCAACAGCCTTCATCTCAAACAAAGAAAAGAGCAGGTCAAACTAATCTTATCATCTTGATCTCCAATTTTTTTTCCTTTTTTTTTCACAGGCTTTTATGTGCATTTTCTTTTGATTTTTTTTAACACATCCACTTGATTTTTTTTTTCGTTTTTCTTTTTTTTTCAACCAAAGTCAGGAGCTTTCACTCTACCCCTTAAGGTACCCTTCTTCTCATGGTAGATTATCCTCTACATACTGGTGGTACATAGGCCCAAATTACTCAAGGATAGCTTCACTCTTAAAGGTTATAGGTAGCTATTTCTGACTTTGGCGCCTGTGTATATTATTTTGTACCGTGGAGATAAGATTCAAGACAAACAGTCATTTACTCTATCTAAAATTCTCAACTTAGGCTGCGTCAATCTCAAATTTCAAGTCAAAATTATGAAAGAACTGACATTAGTGCTCATAATGTAAAGAATTTCAATCAAGAAGAACTAACACAAGAATCAAGTATAAACTAAGACAATATTCAACCCTTTCTAAGAACCATATTCATTGTCAATCAAGTTCTTATCATTGGCTTTTCACAAAAAAAAAATAAAAAGAAAACAAATTTTTTTTTTGGAATTTTTGAAATTTTTTATTTTTTTGTTTTTTTTAAACAAACAAAGCACACACTATTCCCACCCCCAAACTTATTCGGAACATTGTCCTCAATGTTTTATAAATAAAAGAGATGCAGGCAAAAAGATGAAAAAAGAAAAAAAATAACAACATAAATAATAAAAGAAAAAGTTGGAGAGAACACACCTGAATGGACTAAGGAAGCTTAAAAAAATGCTAAATAAAAAGAAAACATCAGAAAAGAAAAATACTAGAAAAGAAAAACAAACAAAGAAAAGAAAACTTACTATTTAAATAAAACAAGAATGTAAAGACGGACTTAATTAATCCTGATAAACAGGATCATCTAAAAGTATCTCCTCAACTTCTGGTGTTCTTAACTCTAAAAATGGTTTTAATCTTTGACCATTGACTTTAAATAACTCACCATTTTTAGGATTTTCAATCTCAACTGCTCCATAAGGAAAAACAATACGAACAATAAAATGACCAGATCATCGAGAACGTAACTTACCTGGAAAGAGATGCAATCGGGAATTATATAAAAGTACTTTCTGACCTGGTGTAAAGGATTTTCTCAAAATGTGCTTGTCATGAAAGACTTTCATACGCTGTTTGCAAACCTTGGCATTCTCATAAGCATCATTCCTGATCTCTTCAAGTTCTGCTAGTTGTAATCTTCTCTTAGAACCAGCCTGTTGCATGTCAAAATTGAATTTCTTGATAGCCCAATATGCACGATACTCTAACTCTACTGGTAGATGACATGCTTTTCCATACACAAGTCTGTAAAGCGACATCCCAATTGGTGTTTTGAAAGTAGTCCTATATGCCCATAATGCATCATCAAGTCTCAAAGACCAATCCTTTCTATCTGGCCTAACTGTCTTTTCTAGAATTTGCTTGATATCTCTATTAGAAATCTCTACTTGGCCACTGGTTTGAGGATGGTATGGGGTGGCAACCTTATGTGTAATGGAATATTTGTTCAAAAGAGTTTTGAAAGGTTTATTGCAAAAATGGGTACCACCATCACTAATGATTGTTCTTGGGAAACCAAAGCGAGATAGAATATTACTCTTCAAGAATTTCACTACAACCCTGTGATCATTGGTTTTGCATGGAATAGCTTCCACCCACTTCGATATATAGTCCACTGCAACCAATATATATTGATAACCAAAAGATAAAGGAAAGGGTCCCATAAAATCAATACCCCACACATCGAAGATCTCAACCACAAGAATAGGATTGAGTGGCATCATGTTGCTCTTTGAAATGCTACCCATGCGTTGGCACTTATCACATATAGAACAGAAAACATAAGCGTCATGAAAAAGAGTAGGCCAATAAAAACCACACTGTAAAATTTTTATAGCTGTCTTTTTAACACTAAAATGGCCTCCACAAGCTTGTTCATGGCAAAAAGAGATAACACTTTGAATTTCATTCTCTGGAACACATCTCCTAATAATCTGATCAGCACAATATTTGAATAAGCAGGGATCATCCCAAAAGAAATTCTTCACTTTGGATAAGAACTTTGTTATATCTTGCTTAGTCCAGTGTTCTGGGATTTGACTTGTGGCAAGGTAATTAACTATATCAGCAAACCATGGTACAACATTTACACTCATAAGTTGCTCATCTGGGAAAGACTCATTCAAAGGTAAAGATTCTGGAATAAATTTAAGATCAAGGCGAGATAAGTGATCTGCCACAACATTTTCAAAACCTTTTTTATCTCTAAATTCAATGTCAAATTCCTGTAAAAGCAATACCCAACGAATTAATCTTGCTTTAGTATTTTTCTTAGTAAGCAAATATTTCAAAGCAGCATGATCAATAAAAATAATCACTTTACAACCTATAAGATAGGATCTGAATTTATCAAATGCAAACAACACAGCTAGCATTTCTTTTTTTGTAGTTGAATAGTTCAACTGCACATCATTAAGTGTCATACTAGCATAATAAATGACATAAGGCACACGATCTAATCTTTATCCTAAAACTGCTCCTACAGCATAATCAGATACATCACACATAATTTCAAAAGGTAAATCCCAATTAGGTGGCTGAATGATAGGTGAAGAAGTCAACAATTCCTTAAGCTTTTCAAAAGCACCAAGACAAGATTTATCAAAGATAAAAGGTACATCTTTAACAAGTAAATTGCATAAGGGTCTAGAAATTTTACTAAAATTTTTAATGAATCTTCTATAAAAACCAGCATGTCCAAGGAAAGATCTTACTTCTTTTACGGATTTGGGATGTGGAAGATTAGAAATTAAATCCACCTTGTCTTTGTCGACTTCTATACCTCTGTTGGAAATTATATGACCGAGAACAATACCTTGTTTTACCATGAAGTGACATTTTTCACAATTTAGAATCAAGTTCTTTTCCTTACATCTCTGCAAAACTAACGTTAGATGTTGCAAACATTCATCAAAAGAATCTCCATAAACAGAAAAATCATCCATGAACACTTCAAGAAATCTCTCAACCATATCAGAAAAAATACTAATCATGCATCTTTGAAACGTAGCAGGTGCATTGCATAAACCAAATGACATTCTCCTATACGCAAAAGTTCCAAAAGGACAAGTAAAAGTAGTTTTCTCCTGGTCCTCTGGATTTATAGGGATCTGACTATAACCTGAATATCCATATAGAAAACAATAAAAGTCATGACCTGCGAGTCTATCAAGCATTTGATCAATAAATGGAAGTAGAAAATGATCTTTTCTTGTGACTGAATTCAATTTTCTATAGTCAATACAAACACGCCAACCTGTAATTACTCTAGTGGGAACTAATTCATTATTTGCATTAGTAACTATGGTAACACCAGATTTCTTAGGAACAACTTGCACAGGGCTAACCTAAGAGCTATCTGAAATAGAATAAATAATTCATGCATCTAATAATTTAATTACCTTAGCTCTTACCACTTCTTTCATGTTAGGATTTAGCCTATGTTGCATCTCCCTTATAGGTTTAGCATTTTCTTTAAGATGAATACGATGCATACAATCTACTGGATTAATACCTTTAATATCAGCGATGGTCCATCCTATTGCCTCCTTATGCTCTCTTAGAATACCCAACAACTTACCTTTTTGCTTAAGATCAAGGGAAGAAGAAATAATAACAGGTAGAGTGTCAGATTCTCCTAGGAATGCATACTCTAAAGTCGGGTAGTTCTTTAAGTTCCAATTTTTGTGGTGTCTCCGCAGATGGGTTAATCTTCTTCTCAGAATGAACCAGTGGTTCTAACTTTGTCTTCTATTTAGTTGTGTCCATAATTGCAGGTGCATCAAGTACGGCGTTGACTCCTGCAATCACACTGTCATCATTAAAAGATAAATCAGAATGAGTTAAACATGCCTCTAATGGATTATCATTGTGGTTAGAAATGAATGAATCTTCTACTAATTCCTTTATCATGTTTGCTTCGACAAATTCATCTTCTTCTTGTGGCTGCTTGGTAACATTAAAAATATTCAATTCCATGGTCATATTACCAAAAGATAGTTGCATGTTTCCATTCCTGCAATTAATAAGAGCATCAATTGTAGCTAAGAAAGGACGACCTAGAATAACTAGGGTGTGTTTCTTAGGATCCTGTACATGTTGAGTATCAATAACAATAAAATCAACAGGATAATAAAATTTGTCAATCTGTATCAACACATCCTCTATAATACCACGAGGTATTTTCATTGACCTATCAGCAAGTTACAAAATAATGGAAGTCGCTTCTAATTCACCTATTCCAAGTTGCATGTAAACAGAATAGGGCAGAAGATTAACACTAGCACCTAAATCCAATAATGCTTTATCAAACAATTGGTTCCCTATATCACATGAGATAGTAGGAGAACCTGGATCCTTAAATTTCGATGGCATTTTACATTGGAGTAAATTGTTAGTTTGTTCAGTTAAAAATGCCTTTTTGGTGACATGCAAATTTCTCTTTTTAGTGCATAAATCTTTCAAAAACTTGGCATAGGAGGGAACTTGCTTAATAGCATCGAGTAAAGGGATGTTTATACTTACCTGCTTGAAGATTTTCATAATCTCACTTGTTGAAGTCCCTTTCTTTACCTTTGCTAACCTTTGAGGAAAAAGAGCCTTAGAAATGTACGCTGGCGGACCACTTTCTTCTTGATCATTTGGTGATGAGTCTTGTGATGGAACTGGAACTGGATCTGAAGAAGTAGGTTCAGATGTCTTTCTTGTTTGAACCTCTACTTTGTTGTCAAACAATTTTCCTCTTCTCAAGGTCATAATAGACTTTGCTTCTTCATGTTAATGGTTTGAACTCGATCCAACTTCATGCACTCCCTTGGGATTAGGAACTGGTTGACTTGGGAATTTTTCTTTCTCTCTCTCAGCTACAGTGGTTGCTAATTGACCCAATTGATGTTCAAGGTTTATAATAGCTTGAGTGTTTGACTGAAAGGCTTGTTAGGTTGACTGAATGAAACTTTGAAGTGTATCCTCTAAAGAAGGCTTTCTTTATTGGGGTGCAACAAATTGAGAGATAGGCTGTTGGACAGGAGGATATACTTTGTCAAGAGGGATAAATTGTTGATTGGGCATGCTAAATTGTTGTCCTCCTTGGTTTGACAAAGGTTGATTTTGTTTCCAAGAAAAATTAAGGTGATTCCTCCAATTAGGATTATATGTGGGTGAATATGGACTATTGTAGGTTTTCTCATATGATTGTAAGGCATATACCTGCTCAGAATAAGCCTCTTAATAGGATGGTAATGAAGGACAATTTTGTGCTGTACGAGAAAAGTCAGAACAAATAGCACAAAACGCATTAGCTACATTAGGATGATGATTCATTGATTGGTTCAGAGCTAAGGCATCTACTTTCTTAAAAAGTGTAGCCAGAGTGGCCTTCATATCAAAATCATCTTTAACTTCATATAGACCTTTCCTAGAAACTTGAGATAATTTCTCTCTTTGATTTGAAAAATCCCACTGTCGAGAGTTCTCAGAAAGTGAATTAAAGAAATCCCATACAGCCCCTTCATGTAGATTCAAAAATCTCCTACCATTCATAGATTCTACCATATGATGATTCGACATGGTTAAACCATTATAAAAGCATTGTATAAGTCTCCATTTCTCAAAACCATAGTGGGGACACTTGAGGAGTAAATCATTGAATCTTTCCCAACACTCATAAAATTGCTCACCCTCTCTTTAATAAAAATCACTTATCTCTCTCCTAAGAGCATTTGTTTTAGACATAGGGAAAAACTTGGTGAGGAATTTATTACTCAATTCATCCCATGTAGTAATAGACCCAGCAGGAAGTGAATTCAACCGAGCTTTGGCTTTGTCTTTTAATGAGAAAGGGAACATACGAAGCCTAATTGACTCATCATTAAAATTTTGAAAACGAAATGTAGAGCATATGTCAAGAAATTCCTTAATGTGCAAATATGGATCCTCTCTCTCTAACCCATGGAAAGATGGTAAAAGCTGAATAACAGAGGGCTTAAGCTCAAAGTGTGTTGTTGTAGTTTGTGGCAACACAATACAAGATGGTTGGTTGGCTGCAAGTGGTGAAAAATACTCTCTAAGGGTTTTCTCTGCTTGCACTGGTGGAATTATTGGCACTATTCTATTTGGGTCATCCATCACTTGAGAAAAACTAGCGTGACTACTATCAATTTTAGACTCTTTTCTGACCAAACGATTTGTTGAATCACGATCCCAAACACTCATAAACTGACTAGACAAAGAAAGGAAAAAATAATAAAATAAAATAAAATAAAACAAACCAACAATAATGAGAATAAACATAATTTAAAATATAAAAGAAATCAAACAACCAAACAATGAATTTAAAGACGAATAAAATTTTTTTGTGTTTTTTTATGAAAAATAAATAAAATAAATAAAATAAAAAACAACCTAAATTATAACTAGTGGGAGAATCAAATTAACCTAGATTAAACTGACTTTCTGGCACAATCTCCGGCAACGGCGCCAAAAACTTGTTGTGAAAATTTTAATATACTCGCAAGCGTACAAATCTAGACATAGAATAATGGTAACAAGGTTGATTCCACAGGGATTGTTATAAATTGAAAAGTCTAATTTAAATCTAAAATTAATATTAATTCTAACCTAGTTGAGCAAATTGAGTCTTTAAGAGAAATTAAACTAATTAAACTAACAAAACAATTAAAGCAAAGGAGAATTCAATAAGACAAAAATTACCAAGGTTTCAGAATCCACCACTATTCAACTAGTAATTATCTAATTATTAATTAATCCCCAATTTTAGAGTGACAATTCGAAATCAATCTACGTCATCTCATGATCTAGGTTCTTTTTCTGCTTAATATTATGATATCTAAGAATCCCATGTAAACATATTGAATAACAAAGAGTCAAAGTTTTCCTAAGCACTCTGTGTAAACAATTTAATGAAAAACATAGAATCAAAGATAATCATGTATAGAATTTATAGATCCAAGCACATATTTAATCGAATATTAATCCTAACAATCAATAATGCATGACAGAATTGGTGAAAAGATTTAATAACATCCAATTAATCATGTGAAACAAAAAACATAATCATTAAAACACACATGTAGGGAATTAATTAAATAAAAAAAAAATATTTCATTGAATAGGGTTTCATCCTCAACCTCAGTATAAGAAAATTAGCTAAATATACTTGAATTGGGAACAACAAAGTAAATAAAACCAGCAATGGAGAATTGCTGCTGCCGCCGCGGCTCTATTCTTTTCTCCCTGCCGATTCCGCTTCCTTTTGCCTTGCATTAGCCTTATATAATAAGGCCCCACCGTCATGTAATTGTTGGCCAAATCCTTAAAGGATTGTAATTCTAATTCATGGCAAATTAATTGCTTTCCAATTACAATGCCATGCACGTGCACTTCAAATTGCCAAAACTTTGCTTTCCAAATACATGCCCACCATTCATTATTTGAAGAGATTGACTTCCGATTTTGGTCATCTTGATTTCCATTAATTCTTCCCAATTTGAACTTCATGCCTTTTTTATCCACAATCTCCAATTAATTCCCTATTCAACAAAATAATTCAATTAATTAAAAATAACAAATAAAAATAACTAGCAATTATATAACAAAGAGTAATATATGTATATAAATCATGCTCATTATTTATCATTCAATTCTGAATCATAATCAGCATCAGAGAATGTTGTGAGATTAAGTGTTCCAATGGTGTAAAACTGCAAGCCATAATTTGTTGTGCACTGCAAGTACCTCAGTAGTCTTTTCCATGCTTGCCAATGAAACACTGATGGGGCAGCAAGAAAATGAATAAGTTTATTCACTGTGAAGGCAATTTTAGGCCTTGATAATATAACATTTTTCAGAGAACCAACCAACCTTCTGTAGAGTGAAGGATTTTCAAAAACAACACCTTTATCTTTAATTAGCTTCTCAATTGAACTCATAAGAGTTTGACAACTTTTGTGGTCTATCATCTGAGCTTTCTTGAGTAAATCTCTTATATACTTGTTCTGGGAAAGGTGCAGCCGTTCTACAGATGGAGTGACTTCAAGACCAAAACAATAATTGAAATCTCCAAGATCTTTTAATGCAAACTCAGACCCCAGTTGATTGATGAGCTTCTCTACAAGCTTGCTATCGGAGCCAGTAACTAAGATATCATCCGCATAAATGAGAACTACAACAATACCACCTGCTACATGTTAGATGAACAATAAAGTATCTCACTTGGATATGTTAAAACCCCTGTGCAATAATGAAGATTTCAGTCTATCATAGCAGGCTTGTGGAGCTTGTTTAAGCCGTAGAGAGCCTTACTTAGTTTGCATACATGTGAATTGAGGATGAATAAAACCCTCAGGTTGGTGCATGCATGAATACATGTTTAGTAAGAATGTCATTGGGGAAGGCATTATTGATATCAAGTTGTCCAATTGACCAATGATTTATTACTGTAAAACTGTGGATAACTATGATGGTGTAGGGCTTGACAACAGAGCTAAAAGTTTCAAAGAAGTCTACCCCTTGTGTTTAGCGAAAATCCTTTGGAACTAATCTTGCTTTGTATTTAGAAATGCTTCCATCAGGATTGTATTTAACCCTGAACACCCAATTGTTGCCAACAATTTTAATAGCTACGTCTTTATGAGCAACAACCCAAGTATTGTTATGCTTTAGAGCATCAAATTCTTCTAGCAAAACTGCTCTCTACCTAGTATCTGCTAAGGCTGCTTTAATAGACTATGGTTTAAGATCTTGAGTGAATGTCATATAGATTTTAGGCTTAAACACTCCAACTTTAGACTTGGTAAACAGTAGATGTGTATTATGAGCTGGTACTGGTAGTAGCTGCTGAGCTGGATCAGAGGGTGCTAATGCTAATGGTGTTTGACTATATTAAGAAATGGAGTTTGAAGAAGATGAATTAGAGTTGCCAGAATCAGGTCTTGCACCTAGAACAAGCGGACTAGCAGAAGGCTGTGTAAAATTGCCATCTTGAATAACAGTTGTGGAAATAACAAAAGTTAAAGGTGTATGAAAATCCTAAATGGATGACACATTTGGTGTAGGTTTATATGAAGGACAAATTTCAATAAATGAAATATTTGAAAGTATCTAAGACTTTTAACTTGAGAGTTAAAGGAAAAATCCAACAATATCTATTATAATCATCTACAAAGTTGACATAATATCTACACCAAGTAGAGAAAGTAAGGGTGATGGGCGCCAAAGGACAGTGTGAACTAGCTCTCTAGGAGCTTTGGTTTTGATACCTGTTGAGTGGATATGTAATTGATGACCTTTACCATATTGACAGGTATCACAAAACTCAGGTTCAGATATAGAAGAGTTCAGAGGAAGAGAAGATAAATTAGGATGACAAAATTTTTAATGAAACAAGTTTGCCGACTTAGTTTTGTTCGCATGAAACTGTGGAGTATTTTTATTTCTAGCTGTATCAAGGAGATTACAAGTTGAATTATTGAAAACAGAAAGCATATATCTAAGTACATAGATGAGATTACAGGAATTAGAGACAAAGTCATTCTTTGACAGGAACTGACGCAGTCTTCCTCTAGCAATCCCTTGAGCCAGATGTGTTTCCTGTTTCTTGTCCTTTATAAAACACATATTGGCAACAAATTCAATGGTTGTATGGTTATTTTCAAGTAATTTGGAAATACTTATGATATTTTTTAAATGTATAACTGAATTACATGATGTATAAAGACATGTATAAGTAATATGTGATATGTGTAACCCTTGGCCATTACAAACATATAACAGTTGATTACTTGAATATTCATTCCCAAAGTTTAAGTTCTGCAAGTTATTGGTGATATGATATATGGCAACACTGTCAATGTACCACCCTTGGTCAACCATTATCTTCCCAGGTTGCAAGATAAGCAGCTCTTGGTGAGTTTTGATATGAATTATAGAAAGGAACTTAGTCGTTGTTGTAACTCTTCCTGCACTAGCAACAGTGTGCTTCGGCTTAAAGCAGATTTGACAAATCACAGCTGTAGTAGTTGGATCCAAAGCTCCTTTGGCATTGGGAAATCCTCCACTATGACAATAATTTCACTGTTATTGCTGCTTTTACCTTGACCTTGTAGATAATTTCTGGATGTTACACCATTCCATTTTCCTTCTTTGGCCACCTCTGCCTCCAATATAAGCACCTATGAAACCAACATCATACTACCTCTGAAACTAGTATTCTTAGTCCAATTGTTATTATATTGGCCTACGGTCCAATTATTATTAAATTGCTCTCCAGGTTGCTTATTATTAGGTCCTCTTTTAGCAATATTAGCAGTATAATTCAACTTATTAGGGCTCAATTGGCTGGCCTCTCTAACCTTGCTTCATGAGCTAATAGCATGGAATATGCTTCATTGACAGGAATTTTAGCAAGATTTGCTTGTAGTGGTAAACCACAACAGGATAATAAGGGTGACCCAAGCCAGAGGTAAAAGAAGTAAGGAAGTCCAAAGAGATAATAGGATTATCAGAAAGGGCTGGTTCATCAGTGATAGCTTTCAATTTGCCAAAAAATTCAGTTACAATCATTGAACCTTTTCTCATATTATGAAGCATCATCTTCAAATGCACTTTCTTGGCAAAAGTTTCAAATCCAAATTTTAGTTTTAGACTGGTCCAAACCTTACGAGAAGTTCTAGAGTTTACCAAAAGGCTAAGGATTTCTACACTTATGGAAGACGTTAACCAGCTTAGCAACAGTTGATCCTTCCTCTTCCATGTAGTGAATGTTGGATCTATCTGATCTTCAGCAGTTGAGCTTCATTTTCATTAGGAAGAAATTGCTCTAGACAGAGTTTTGATCGATCAAGCATATCTTCAACTCCATTAGCACAAACTAAAGAGAGAATCTAAGATCTCCAGATTGTATAGTTTGAATTATCCAGTTTGATCAGTGGCGTAAAAGAAAATGACGAAACAAATGAGTTTGTGTTTAGATTTGAGCTTAAGCGAGCCATGTGAGATGATAGATCAAGCTTTGATGCCAAGCTAAAGTCTAAGAAAGTGTTTGATAGCTGGGAAAAGCAGAGAAAATGAAGAAGAATACAACGAGAAAATCTAAGCTGAGTTTTGTTAGTATGGAACTGAATCACACTGATTTTGCTAATACAAATATATTTATACAATATGCTTGAATATTCCAGAATCAATATTGACACAACTTAAAAGTAATTTTAAACTCCCAAGTATAAGAGTGTCTTGTTGTATTATAGCTCGGTGAGTCTGAGGTCGATCCACAGAGAAAAGATTTAATTTGTTTATTTTATTTTATCTAAAAATTGAAATTAAAACTTGAATATAAATGAAACTATGAAATTGAACTAGTTAGGGTTATGGATCCACTATTAGAAGTAAATAAAACTTAATAAATTCTTTTTGCCATTTTTTTTTAAGATTTATTGCCTAAAAGATTAATTATATAAATTATTATTATTTTCCCTTTAATCTTATGATGGATTAAGTATTTATTGTGCCAAAATTTAATTTGTCTGCAATAAGTCAAAATACCATTTTGCCATACCTTATATTAAGATCTTAATAATTTATTGTGCCAAATTCATTTGTTTGTCTACAATAAATCAAAATTTTAAAATATAAAATATGTGTAAAATTAAATAGAAAATAATTTAATTTATAAAATTAAAATAGAATTTGATTAAATCATATTTATTTCCTAGGAGTTTCACCTTACCCTAACTAATATTATTTAGTTAAACATAATTGAAATAAAAAGAAATATTAAAATTAAATTACTTATAATTAAAAGTAATAAAAACAACTAAAATTGAAATAAAACTAATTTTATTTATGAAAATAATTATACAAAATATTAAAAACACACCTGAAAATCAAGATTACAGGGAGATGGAGAGAATTTGAGAAGAAGAAAGATGTAGAGAGATGATTAAAAACATAAAAATGAGGCTCTATTTATAGAAAAATAAATTCATAATCCAATGCTTTGCGGTCCATCATAAGCTTCATGAATGTGCTCTTCACAACCTTTAGATCAAGATCCAATTGCTGGTCAAACTTCAAAAGTCAACATCACAAGTGGCATTGTTTGACTCGTCCGATTTGGCCAAAGAACGGTTGAGATTTGACAGGTTAATGGGTGGATCGAGTAGAACCGAATACAAAGATTCGGATCCTACAACTTGCTTCACCAACTACTGCCACGTGACACAATCATGGCCATTGAATCATGAACGGTCCAGAATTAGTCAAAATTGCCAGCTATCCCATGCACTCATGTCTATTGTAAGTTCATTTCATCATCCAATCAGTGCACGGTCAACAGAAAAAGTCAATTCTTTCTACACAAGCCCAATTTTGATCTTATCTTGATCCATCTTAAGGTTTTCGGACCTCCGGAATCCAAATTTAACCTCCGTTTAACTGTTTGGAGCCTCGATTTACGTGAAATTAATATTTTACCTAATAAACACATAAAAATACATAAAATTAAATATATTTAAAACATAATTAATAATTCTTAATATATTGAATAAACACAAATATAAATTAAACTTAAGCACAAAATAACATTATTATCGCTTGATAATTCAATAATTTTTAACACTAATCAAATATGCATGAGCTGAGCCTTCGTGAGCTTAGCTACTTGCACTAACAAATCATTGACAAACTACAGGCAGTACAACTGACATGTCGGCCGCTATAACTAACTTGCTTAACAGACTAAATTAAGTTAACTAATTCTCCTCTAATTAACTAAGCATTGCCTGTTCTTTTCTAATTATCTTAACAAAAATGGAACTCATCATCTAAAAGGCTAAAATACTTGTATCTGCGATAGCAGTTTGTGATTCAGAACAAAAATCGTCAATTTGAGCGAGTTCACCGGTGTCTGAGGGAGAATGATAAAATTCACATGATGATCATCTTGATCACGCCTTATTAAAACAATCAAGACATTCTGAGCCAAAATGAAGATCATATTACCTTGCTTACCAGGAAGACGATTCTTGCCATATTATTTTATTGATTTGTATAAATTTAACTTTTAAACCACATTGAATCAATAATAGTTTCTCTTTACGTTTTCTAATTTGAGTTGACGAGAGAGAAATCTTTTTTTTTTGTCCCTTTTGTTCATCTTCTCAATTTTAACATATTAACACATTATTGCATTACTATCAAATGAATAGTTGCCATGAATATAGCTTTATAAACAAACAGAATAGGAAGTAAAAGAACGAATAAATAAAAAAAATATTTATAGGAGTAACAGAGGGACGGATTAAAGCTTTTGCTGCGAAAGCAATTTCTCACGCTTAAATTGACCGATAATTTTCTAGCCGTTGGTTTTTCTTTTTTTTATGGGTGGAGCTATTTGAACTATAAAAATTATTTTAAACACTCTATTACTTTGCACACTCATCTATTAAATTTAAAAAATTAAGTTCAGTTATAAACTCTTTACAATTCTAAAAGAAATCCTTACTTCAATTATTTAAACTAATTATCTTTATTTAATCAAAACATCAATTTTTTTTAAAAGGCACATATATACTTACAACTATAGTGACGTCAAGTCGTAAATAAATTCTTCAACAAAATTTTATTTTTAATTAATTTTTATTTAATTTAACGCAAATGTTCAATATTGGGTTCAATATTGGGAACGTGCACCCAAAAAACAACTTGCAATCGACCGACAACCTGATGGCAAGAAAAAAAGAATGACAAAGAAAAGGTGCAATAGGTTTAACATCAGGAAAAGGTTGCCATTTTTTTTATTGGGAAAAATGAAAAGGATTAGACTGTACTAGTTAACTTTTTTTAATTAGTTTTTAAAATCAGGAAAAAAATGCCATTTGTCATTGTACTTTTATTTTATTTTTTGAAAAATTAAAAGGATCACAAGGCTCTAGTGAAAATCTTTCAAAATATTGATATTTTTTTTTGTTCAATTGAAGTACTGCTTGATTTGTTCAAAGAAGTCTGAATTTAACTTTTTTTTAGACATTTAGTTAAATTGGGTTGTTTGTTTTCTTAACTTAACACTTATTGTCATAAGATTTTATTTGAATAAAAAAAATAGAAAAAGTTCATTTTTATTTAAAGTTTGAAATCTAAATCGAAAATTTTAATTTCAAATCTTAGAAATAACTTTAACAATTCATGTATTTTCTATATTATGTATAAACCTAATATTTGAGTATTATCCTTGAAGTTATTTATTTTCAATTGCAAAATATTGAACAAATCAAATTATACCCAGTGTGATGTATCAAAACTAAAACTGAAAGTTGATGTTATAATTACATCTTTAATTACAATTTTAAATATAGAAACAATGAAGGTATTATTTTTTAATGTTATCAAACTAATCAACTTGTTAAATTTCTAAATTGTGAAGAACAAATATATGCACTACTTAAAGGGACATTTATGTCAAACTACTAGCTTTTAAATTTTTCTTTTCGGATGTTGAAAAATGAAAAATAAACATGTCATTTTTAGAAATTTCCATTTAGGCATATTCAAACTTTAGCAAAATTTAGACTTATCTAGACTATATATCGTTTAAGTACTGAGCAAGGCCAACGTGATTAGGTGATGCTCTAACCAAAGTGTGATTAGATCTTGTTCTAATCCAAATGATTTAATGATACTTTTTTAATAACGCATTAAGCGAAATTGGATGATGCTCTAATCTAAACAACTCTATAAGAGAGATTTTTGATAGATAATCCCAGAGGGAATTATAAAAGCAGTTTTATTGAATAATTGAAATTGAAGTTATAATAATAAGACTCTCTATTTATAATAGAGGAAACCTACTTCCCTAAATTAACTTAAAAAGGCAAACTAAATCACAACTAAGACACACATCATAATTGACTCTAATTGAAATAAAAATTCTTAAAATAATAGAAATTCTAGAATCCTAAAATAACATCTTACATCATTCTCCCTTAAAAGAAAAACTCGTCCTTGAGTTTATCTGGAGGATAGGACTTGAAATAGAGCATCAATGCATCTTCAATTGAAACTTGAATTTCTCCATGCTTCATTTTCTTCTTAATCTTGCTAGTCACTTTGCGAAAAGGTGAAGTCTTGTATGAAAGAATCACTTCCAAGCCTCTAAAGTATTTTGCCAAATTTTGCTCAGTGTTTTTGCCAAAGAACTTTATCTTTACAACCAAATCTTCTTCAAGAATAACCTTCTCGTCTTCAAAATGGATAAGTATAATCATGTCAATCATTGCTGGGGTCTCTTTAATAGGATTTATTGCTAGGGTCTCTTTAACTTGATTTTGATACAAAAACTCAATTTTACTATTATACTCAATGTCCAAATTAAGAGTTCATTATACCTCTTCTTTGAAAATATTAGATAGATCAATAATCTTATAACCTTCAGCACTTGTCTTCTCTTCTGGCATCTCACTCAAGTCTTCTTCCCCATTGATAGGTGAACTCATTAATACATCTTTAGGCACTTTCATAAAGATACGCCATTCTTTGATAAAATCTTTGATTTCATCAATTCTTTTAATTAAATTATTAAAGTTTCCTTGATACTTTGTCTTGATTTGTGACTCGGTTGTGTGGCTAAATAAATTGCATGCTATAAAGTGTAGATTATGTATGTAATCATCTTATTTTGAATTTGAAAATTTAGCCCCTTTAGAAATCTTATAATTATATCCTCTTCAGGCTCATAATAATATGTATGCCAATGAAATTGTTCAAACTCATAAACATAATAAAAAAACTAATCTCATAACTTAATGTACTAAACAATAATAAAAAGGGATAAACTCAGATTGCAAAATATGCTTCATACAATTCCATGATCAAATTTTGCATTTGCCTTGATCAAGACGAGAATATTTCAACGATTCCCACCAATCTAAAACCTAAATCTCAATTTACTTACAAGAAATGTACTTTTTTTTCTTTAGGACTGCGCAAAGCTATAAAACCAATGCTCAAACTTGTCCAACCAATGAAGAAATTCCATGGGATGACTATATGGAAACAAATTAGGCACATGATAAATAAGAAGGTAAAGTTGATAGTTTTCTATTTATTGTCAAGTTTCCACACAATGGAAAACTTGTAAAGAATTCTCCATTATCAAGTTCATTGTGGCCAGTGATTGAAAACCATGATTTAGAGTGGAGATGGTCAAATATGGTAAATAAGTTAGTGAGTAGTGTAGTTGTGGTGATGGTGAAGGTCAATTCATAGTAGTTTGACCAAAATAGTGACTTGAAGTGGCAATTGTCATGCTTCGTTCATAAAGGAGATTACGGTGGCTAATCGGACCCAGTGGTGGATAGGATTTGATGTGCAGCAAGAAATGAGTGTGTTAGTGGTGTTGGTCGTTGGTAAAAGTGGCAAGTTTCATGGCAGCTATTGGTGGGAAGCTCGTAGGTTTGGGTTGCTTGTGCGGCAGCTGTGTGACCGATCAAGGGCAAAGAATGATTGGGTTTTGGTCGACGGTTAACGATGACTCTGGTGGTGGCTTGAATAGCGATGGTAGTGGCCAGAGATAGTGGCAACTAGGGCTTTGTGATTTTTTTTCAAGCAATGGATTTGGTGGGGATAGATATAGGTAGCCAAGAAAGCTATGCAATTGGCACAAAAATACTAAAATACCAACTAATAGGGCTGCCATAGCAGAATCAAAATTTATAGGATAGAAAACACTAGATATCGTTCTAGTACTGGACCAAGCTAATGGATTAGGTTATACTCTAATCAAAGTGTAATTAGATCTCGTTCTAATCTAAATGATTCAATAAGATTTTTTTTTTAATATCGCATTAAGTGAGATTAGATGACGCTGTAATTCAAACAACTTTACAAGAGAAATTTTTTATAGATAATTCCAGAGGGAATTATAAAAAAGGGGTTTTATTGAATAATTGAAATTGAAGTTACAATAATAAGACCTCTCTATTTTTAATAGGGTAAATCTACTTTCCTAAATTAACTTAAAAAGGAATACAAAATCACAATTATAATAGAAATAAAAGACTAAGACACATACCAAATTGACACTAATTAAAATAAAATGTCCAAAAATAATAAAAATTCTAGAATCCTATAGTAAAATCCTACATCATAAATGCAACTTAAGTATTGTTTAAGATATTAGAAATTCCATTTTTTATGGTTTAAGGCATTAGAAATTGCATTTTTTATGGTTTAAGGCACTAGAAATTGCGTTTTTTTATGGTTTAAGGCAAGAAATTGCGTTTTTTTATGGTTTAAGGCATGAGAATTATAGGTTAATAATTTGGGTGGGCTATGATAGGTGTGTAGATAAATTATGTTATATTAGCTCATAATAAATTGTCTTCAATAGTAATTCACATAATGGATGTATTTATAATAAATTATTTTATTAAAGGTAGGGCTATTTGAACTCATAGAAAATTTTTATTATTAAATTATCCATTATAACAACTAACATTTAGGAGCAAAAAAAAAAAAAAAAACACAGCAGTTGCTAGGATGTGAATAAAAATTCTGCATAAACTAACAAAAATTTCTGCGTCTTTTGAAGATACACAATCAAATACCAAAATCCAACAATAGAAATGAAAAATGTAACATATGCACTTTCATTTTCCTAATTAAGTCTATTATTTAATTTTTCCCCTTCGATATTATTTTTTAAATTTGTCGTATCTATCCCGAATTATTACGATGAAATTGATACAACAAAATTATCCGACATTATGAATTGTGACTATTAAATGTTATGTGTTTATTAAATAAATCGTGTTTGAATTATTTTAAATTTGATACAATATAAAATCGAGACAAATCGAACGCGATAAAAGGGACTTGTAGTCAGATGTTTATTTTTATCACGGGTCGGGTATTAGCTTAATTTGAATTAAGCTTAAAAAATAAAAAAGAGAGGGAATTGTTGCTATAAAGAGAAAGAGAAAGGAGGAGTTGGTTTCCAAAAATAGTCGTAACTTCCATTTCAGGCCACTTCACCGGCCCATCAAGGTACCGATAGAAATCTCGTGAGACGCCAGTTATAACCCTACCTTCCTAGTCATCGAAAAATGGCCAGAACGCCAGTGATCAAGCTTGGAAAACCCGCGGCTAAATCTGTTTTCGTCACCGTTAACTCCCTTGGTTTTGGGTAATGCCACCGCCTAGATCTTGATCCTCAGCTCACACTTATCAATTTTCGACCAACGTTGCCACCTAAAACGATTGGATTCTGCCAATTGACCACCGGAAAGCTCGCAGCTTGGGAAGCTCGATCGGCTGCCGTCACCGCGTGTGGGAACTCACGGCTACCACCATTGGACTCAACGTGGTAGAAACTATCAGACCAGAGCTTCACATTGCCGTTGACTGAACTCCGGTCACCGTTGACTGGCAGGGGGCAATTCTGTAGTTTCACAAAACTTTAGGGTAAATTTGTCATTTCTAAAAATAGTGGATAATTTGGTAAGTTCAGACTACGGCAGTGAGGTAATTTAAGATTTCAGGGGTAATTTGATAATTTTTGTTATAGAGGGCAATTTAGTAATTTTGCATTCTAAGGGTAATTTCGTAAATTCAAACTTGTGGTTAATTTTCTGATCTGAATTGAGGAAAATTTGGTAATTTAAGATTCTAATGATAATTCGATAAATTATGATTCCGACGATAATTCGATAAATTTCGATGGCAGGGGCATTTTGATTATTTTTTGACATAAGGGTAATTTTGAAATTTTATGTCTTCGAGAGTTTGGTTTCGAGCTTTACTTCATATTGTTAGTTGTATTTCATGTTATAGATAATAATTATATCGTTTACTTAATTAGGAGGACCCGCGAACGAGAATCAACCCGCAGATGTTGTTGATGCCGAGTCTAAACATCGTCACTGTGAGTGGAATATATAAAACCTATTTTCATAGTATTTTCTATATTTACGATACAGAACAACATGTTTTGATAAATAAATATTTAATGCTCCGATTTAATGATTTTCTAGAAATAGATTTTATTTTACGTGCTGATATTTATCATTATTAAAAATGAGATTGATTAATGATTTTATTATCGTTTTTGAGTAAACACATGGTAATAATTTTAAAGAGAATAAAGTGAATTTGAAGTATGTTACATGGAAAAGAAATGAGATTTAAGTGTGATTATGTGTTTATGTACAAGTGTATAAAAAGTTGGTTGCAAAATTATTAGACAATAACCTTCCCTTCAGATACAGTGATACAGATGATCTGAGATGAGAGACCTTTGAGGCCTAGCTGAACACACACAAAGGCTTTGGACTGTGTGTTTGGGCGCTTTTACCTTTTTGGGACATATGCATACAGTATGATGATTGCAGAGATACAGATGATACAAATAATACAGATGAGATATGATGATACAGATGAGTAAAGGCCTTTGGGGTCCATCTAAGTACACACAAAGACTTTGCACTGTGTGCTTGGGCACCTTGTCATTTGGGAATCAGATTATCCATGCACAGATATGATGAGATATATGAGATATGAGATGACATTTCCTCGTCTATCCATTATAGCTTCGGGGCATGATGGTTCCTTGATTGCCCATCCGTCGAGGTCCGGATATGATGAGATTATTTTCCTGGGTACTTGTTCGGTGATAGCTTTGGATATTCAGTATTTGATATTATAAGTGATATGATTTCGTTGATTTTATGCAGATTTATATAATATTGTTATTCAGTGCATGATTTGAATTAAATAAGTTTATATAAGTTTTTATGATATTTTGATGAAATTGATTTGGGAAAGATTAAATCATTTTTAAATAAATTTATTTTTCAAAAACTACTGTCCACTCACTGAGTTTTATACTCACTCCGTTTTTATTATATTTTTTCCCCCACAGGAGATTTGCAGGTACATTAGTCGACCCAGCAACGATAGTTAGATTTAAATTATGGCTACATGATGGTGTTAGGAATCATAGATATTTTATTGGGATACTTTGAATTGTATAATTTATTACTTATTTTTTATTAAGGATAAATTATTGTATTCTTGAGATTATATGTTTGAAGGATACTGGTATCATCTGATTGAGAAAGTTGGTTGTAGAGGTTGATTGAGTATTGTATCATTTTTTGAAGTGTTTATTTTATAAATTACAGGTTTGGGGAGATTATATTTATAAGGGAGACTCTGTTGAATTTTTTGGTAGAATCCTTATTAATTATCTTCCGTTTGATCTAATAAATTTAGATAGACTTGCCTTGTGGGTGCGGGGCGGGTCGTTTTAAAAAATGACAATCTTTAAGGCTTTAAGGAAAATAGAATCCTTGATATGTACAACAAATAATTAATTAAGCTGATTTGGACTCTATGGCATTTACGGAGATGAATGAAAAACGCAAGAAGAATTTTTTGCACCTTGCAAGTATGATAAAAAATTATAAAGACTTTCATGAAGGCCAGTGGATGAAAAAGAAATCGATAATTTCATTGTAAACCCATCCGAAATATATTGAGCAGCTTGTAATTTAATGTAAGAAACGTTGACCAGAGTTAGACCCTTATGCCGTCCACATTTAGTATTCTATAAAAGGGTGTGAGAAAAGGGAAAAAAAAGTGAATGAAGAAGAATAAGAATAAAATTCATAGGGCAAATTAATATCAGGGTTATTTTTGGATTTTTGAAAGGTTTATGGAGTAAATTTTTTGTTTTTAAATTTACATTGCGTGTCTGTTGAAAAAATGGGTGTGGAGAGTAAAATTTTAGGATCAATAGCTAGACCTTTTTATTAAAATTTTGAAAAGTTGATTTCAAACAGTCCAGTGGCGGATGAATAATCATCACTAGACAATATTGCCTATTTCAAAAGGCCGAAGCTGTAAATTTATATTGTATATTCAATAAATTATGACCGAGGGATCACTTGATAACTCTAAGAATTAGCTAATCAATATGTGAAATTTATATCAGAAAATTATCCAAGAAGAGAAAGCACAATTTAGTTGACACGCAATAATTTTTTTATTTATTTCCTCTTCCTAGGAAACATGGTACACGTAATTAGACAAAAAAAATCTCTTGTATATCTCAAGAGATCGTATCAAGTGAACTGAAATGAACTAACACTCACACGATTGATAGTTAAACCAATGCGGTTGGCATTTCTCCCATATTGAGGGACAACAAGAAGATCAAGATCCTTACTCGCAATGCCATCATTAGAAATGCTGAGGAGAGGAAATAGTGCAACGACCCCCTCTGACCAACGGTTATCTTCTGAAATTTTATAATAGAAAACTTAGTCGTAAGTATGCATTTCAAAATAAGAATCATAATTCAACTGACAATGGCCTAAAAACCTGCGCAAGTAGTTTCCATATTCTCCAAATCGCAAAGATCTCTGCTTCGGGAATCAAAACTCAAGAAGTAATCAAGTTGCTTTTGCGAGTTTTAGCTAAATGCGTGTGCACACACATAAAGATATATATATATATATATATATATATATATATATATATATATATATATATATATGCCAATAGTGACAAGGTAGGTGATTGCGGCGTATTTAATTATTTACAAGACGAACTAACAACATTACATAATACCGTCTTTTCCTTCAAAATACTATGTTGTTTTCTGAAACATTTTTTAATGGCTCAGAAGCATCTGATGGCAAATAATTGAAGATATGTAGTATATGCTAGACTTGACAAATATATTCCTTTAATTTGCTGGCAATATATAGAGTCTATCAGCAATAATTCATAATATGTAAATATATAAATTCAAGTAGATGACAGGTCAACGGCTGATGTTTAATCTCGAATTAATAGAAAAAATGAGGGAGCTTGTTAATTCCCACGCTGAAGCGGTTAGTCGCTCTAGTACAGTAAAGTTACCATTAAATTTGAATTTTGCTACAGTAACACTGTTCACAAAATTATATTTTTGCCCAAAACGTTCTGTAATTATACTATGACCTAAAACGTCATAAACTTTTGTCAAATGGTCCAATTTTAGAATTTTTAAATAATGCTTGTCGTTCCTAAAACTTCTTAAAATTATGCTATGCCCCAAAATATAATAATATTTTTCAAAGAGATCCTTTTTCAAAATTTAACATAATACTCATAAATTTCAAAGTTTTCAAAATGTTTCAATTTAGTCCAGAATTTGAAAACATGAGATTTTCCTTAGGCGGCTAGCCGCTAGCCCTGAGGCGATTAGCCACTCACTCTCTATCCAATTTTGGATTCCAAATGTTTGGATTACATTCGGGTCCTCAAACTTTCATAAATTATTATATATTCTAAAATGTTTCAAACCTTTACAAATAAGTCCAAATCTGGAATTCAAAATAATATTTATTAAAATCAAAGATTGCGAAACTTTTTCATTTTAATCCAAATTACTTAAATCCACAAAACACTTTATCTCATACATATAAAACCTTTTAGTTTATGAAAAGTAATGATTTATTAAATAAAAACTTGAACTTCTCAAATGTTAAACCATTCATATATTAAATCATACCAGTTTTATAAGAATTGTCGTAATAATGAGTCTGTTGAGCCCTAAATTTTATTTTTGATTGCGCCATTGTCCGTTAAGTGTCTTGAGCTTGATTTCACGTGATTCACCTCATCATAAATATTATCCTTCAAGAACTAGTGAAATGTGAAATATAGTGTTTATCAATTTATTTAAGACACATGTTTATTATCATCAAAATTACAATATGTGTAGCCCTTTAGGCTAACAAGAGCGGCTAACATTCACAAGTGTCTATCCCACAAATTAAGCAAGCATAATAGCCCTTAATAGTACAACCAGAGAGGTTTCCATATGCTGGATTGTCACTGATTGTCCGTATCAAGACAGCCCATAAATTAAAAGTTTCTTTTCTATAAGCATCATAAACATCAACACCTACATTCTCATAGAGTTTTTAAGTTCTCAATTAAAGGTGCTAGGTATACATCTAGATCATTTTCAGTTTGTTTAAGGTCAGATGTGAAAAGAGACAGCATAAAAAACTTTCTCTTTATACAACCATTGAGGAAGATGATATGTTATCAATATAACAAGCCAACAGATATAAGTAGTGCTAAGTGTACTATGTGGGCTAACCCCATCAGTTGAGAGAGTCAAGCAGAGATTTCTAGTTCTTGTGCAAATATTGACCACTTATTGTCAATTAGTTGCCAGGATGGTGGGTGGCCAAGCTTTCCATCTATGATTCTTTTATTAGCATGCCATATTAAATTTTGAGTTGTTTGTGGTGCTTGAAACAATCTTTACAACCTATGAATAGGTGGAAAACACCAAATACCTTTTCAGGAATCCCTTTCCTAAATTTTGTTGAGCCATCATTTTTTTTTTAATGCCTAGATGCTCTACAATTTGGGCATTTAGTAAGATCAACAATTTCATTCCTACACCAAATGCAATCATTTAGACATGCATGTATTTTTTTATACTCTAGGCCTAGTACTTTCATTATTTTCTTAGCCTCATACATTGACTTCGATAGATCTTTATTTTTGGCAAAATATTAGTAAGGACTTCTAATAAAGTAGAAAACCCTTTATCGAACGACCCATAGTTCCTTTTATATTGTAAAGTCTCATTAAACTAGATAGCTTTGAATGTTTTGCACCTGGGTATAAAGGCTTTCCAGTATCTTCAAGCATATCCTTAAAAGAATTAGGATCTCTATCACAATGCTCGTAAGCATCTTCAACCATATAAATTATGTTACTGTAATCATGACATCTAAATCTTTGGCTATGTGGATGGTCTTCTCACTTTGTAGATGTACATTTAGGGTTAGTCTCACCATGCCAAGTTTAAACTATGTATTTTGGGAGAAAACCATTTCTAAATAAATGACCCTTGACTTATTAATGAGTATGAAACTCCATATTATAAGAAAACATGGAAGGACATCTAATTGACATTCGATTTTCAGCATTCAAAATGGCAGAATATAAGAAATCAACAACTCCGGTATGAGACTCTATAGACAATTGTTGGGTATAAATTCTAATACTATTGGTGTCAATGTGCAAGTGTACACAATAAGTAATATGATGATAAGTATTCAGGATCGTCTCCATAGGGATTTATATTATCGAATTTGCTACAGTAATTTCAACAGTGAAGATTTTGTTTTAAATTAAAATAAAACAATTAATGAAACTAATATACTAAGTAAAATAAAAACGCAATAAATAAAATGCAACAAAGTAAATTATCACGTCAAACTTAAAGATAAAACTAATGGGAATATAGAATAATTGAGTGAATAAATTCTCTTAATGGTTTTGACTATTTTTCTAATGTTTGGTTCGGTTGCTACAGCATCTGCTACAACACTGGACATAATCCTTATGTATCCTCAATTGTTGCATGTTGGATATCTTATATATATATGCAACCTAACAATGATCAGCTGTTATGCCAACATAAGATATAGTATTACACGCTTAGGTTCTATTTACCCTATAAGGTGAATCCCTATGTCTAGTCATCACTAATTTTAGATTAAGCATGGCCCTTTTAGGATCAAGTTAAACTCAATCCAGGAAACTCAATCTAAAACCAAGTATTGCTCTGATATGTTCCACTGAGATAGGCCTTTTTGTGGCTCTTCCTTAGCTAGTATCATTAAATGGGTGATTAGTCAAAATAATGAATAAAAATAAATACTATCAAAACAAAATGCTACAGTAAACATGTAGCAACTCATATTTTCAGCCAATAAACCATCAAGATTGTTTATCACTGAACCACAAATAAATTTAGTTCATGATTTGCAAGAGAAAAATAAAGAACAAAGTTTCAGCCATCAAACACATGCCTATGAATAAATAGAAAAAAAAAAGAAAACAAAAGAAGAATAAGAATGATTGAGCTCCCAATTGATTTATGGAAATTCTCCTCTTGTGCAGCCTTTAATCTCTCTCTTAAATTCTATTTCTCTTTTGTTTCATTGTGGTTTTTCTCCTTGGGTGACGGCTCCCCTTTTCCTTTGCGTATGTGCTTATTTTATAATTGAAAATTAGGGTAAACAGAAGTCTAAGAGTGCATTATCCAAATTAAGAAACTATAGATCGCAATATTCTGGGTATCTCGTGCGGAATTTTCTCTATCGTTGTTCCAAGATTGCTACAGCAATGGCTATAGCAACGGTTGCTATAGCAATGGCTATAGCATCTACATTGTTCCAGATTTGTTTTAATTCTTTTGTACCCATGTTCTTTCTTTGTCTTTGAAAGCTTATTGCATCAGCATTCCTTCCTTGAAATTTCAACTTTTGGTCACCCAAAATTATGTACATGATTTAAGCACACAATTTATTCTAATCAAACAAAATTCACTAATAATAAACTAAAATGGATGTTCATGCAAAATATGCTTAAAATGTAATAAAAACGCATCATTTACTCTCTAAGTACTTTTGATTTAAGTCTAAAAGTGCCATGATAACTATCATTTCATAGAGTTATCACACCCTAAACTTAAACCATTACTTGTCCTCAAGTAATGACAACAACACTACACTTCAATCACACAATCATGCAACAAATACCTTAGGTTTGTCATCAAATTTTCAAGGATTCTTTAACCGTAAGATCGCACCCTCAATCATGCAAAATGGTCATAGTAGTTCAGTTCTAGGCTTAGACCTCATTCTGTTTAAAGTGCGTGTGCGCCACTTTGATCAAGTTCTAGAGATATTGCAGTGTTGCACAGGCACTAATTATAACTTATAGGTAGATTATAAGTTCATTCATATAAGGGAACAGAGGTCTCCAATAAGTTCAAACTGTGCTACAACAAAGTGTTCTCTTTTTTTTTCTTAGTCAACGAAACTCTCTTCAATGTATTATTGATTTTTCATGTGAATATCTATCACTTGTGGTGACGACACCCAATTACTCAACCAATGCACAAACATAGTCTTATCTATGGACACCTTTAACTCAAGGCTGAACTTGGGGCTCATGAAATAAACCTGGCTACACAATATCTTAGATAGAGGACCTTTGTTTTTTTTTTTTAGCAATAGATGCTACAACAATGCTCATAGCTCTTGTTGCCTTTTTACTCAAGTCTGCATATGGGGTGCATACTCAGCCTTGGTTACTCAACAACTTAAGCCATTGGAGAAAAATTTATTTCATAACAAGCACAGTTTAACAAAAATTTTCTCTTAAACTTGATATATTTTCTACCCTTTTGGTTTTTCTAGCTCTGCTATAGCATAGTCATGAAAATCAACCAAAGTCTAAGTGTTGAGATAGAATTTCAACCTGTATCTATAGCTATCCCTACATGGCATTCTCAAATACTGAATAGCACTCAATTTATCTTTATTAGGTTTTTCAATCCATATACAAATACTAGATAACAGAGCTTCGCATAACACACAACACAAGCACATGCACTCACAAACACAATACATAATAACACAACCCCCCATACTTAAGAGGTGTTATGTCCTCACAAGTACACAAAATAAAATCAAAACAAACATGCACGCATTAACAAATAAAGAATGCAACTTGATCAATAAAAAATAAATAAATAAAAGAAAGTTTAAGATGTTAGAGAAAATTAAAACAGACTGGCAGGAGATACTTCCCTAGTGTTTGATCTTTTGCTGCAGCAATTGCTGGAAAACGGTTCACTTCTTCTTAGATGCACTCCGTATTGGGTGAACTTAGTAATGTGGCAGCTGGTTGCTTCTTTTTCTGACTTGAAGTTGGAAAAGGTGTTGCAGTAAATCCCTAATTTATAGGAAGTGATAAGATAGAAAAAAGAAGGTGATTAGTGTGATAAATTGATAAGAATAATTAAAATTTAAAACACATCCAATTTATAGAAGGAAAGGATATTTGTCACGGGTATTGAGGGATTGCACAATCCTTCCTTATCTATGACTCTGATCTGCTGATGTCATCCTGAAAAAGTTACTGCAACAGTAAAAAGAATTCTCTTGGTTCTATCAATGCATCATTAGAAATCACTACTACAGCAATAAATCTAGCGCTGCAACAATCGCTAGTCAGTTTCTCTGCCCAATTTTCTTTTAGTTGCTGCAATTTAACACAAAGACATAAAAATTAGATGCACACTAAAAATAAAAAAAAGACAAATTAAATAATTTAAAACTAAATTCAATGCCTTAAAAACTTAAAACAACTTCCTTTATTGGGTTGCTTACCAATTAATGTTTAATTTTAAGTCCTTCAGCTTAAACTTTCTTGTTTGCTCAACCTGGATCCTTCAAGAATCGATCCTTCTATAGGCTATTCACATCAGCTTCTATATAGTGCTTCACTCTCGGCCCATTAACCTTGAATTCTTATTGGTCTAGAGTGAGTTCCTTTTGGTGGTTGTTTCTCCCCTAACCATGCTATATTAGCTGCTCTATGATCTTCATTATAAAGTTCTTCAAATGTTTCAGCATTGATTTCTTTCTTACTGCAGCAACTGTGTAATCTCTCTGCTACAACAAAGTCCACAACACTGATAAAATTACAATCTTCAACCTCATTGGGACTCTTCATGGCATCCAGCACATTGAATGTAACTTGCTGATCATTCATCCGCATAGTTAACTCTTCTTTTTGCACATCAATGAGAGTATTTCCCGTGGCTAAGAAAGGTCTTCATAGAATGATTGGCACTTCTTTGTCTATCTCAAAGTCTAGCACAATGAAATCCACCGGAAAAATAAATTTATCCAACTTTACCAATACATCTTCAATCTTCCCTTCTGAATTGGCATGAGATCTGTCAGCAAATTGTAGAGTCACTGTTGTTGGTCTACATTCACCAAGTCCCGATTGCTTAAATACTGATAAAGGCATGAAGTTGTTGCTAGGCCCTCGATCACAAAGTGTTTTGCCACTGTATTTAATACCTATGGAGCAGAGGATTGTGAAGCTTCCTGGATTCTTCCTCTTCTGCGGTATCTTACTTTGAAATATTCGGTTGCACTCTTATGTTAGAGCAACTATTTTAAATTCTCCAAGTCTTCTTTTAATTGTTTTAAATTCTCCAAGTCTTCTTTTCCTTGTCAAAATATCCTTAAAAAATTTTGTATAATTTGGCATTTGCTCTAGAGCTTCTACAAAAGAGATATTAATATGTAGTTGTTTCAGCACTCCCAAGATTTTACTGAACTGCTTGTCTTGTTGTGGTCTCTGGAACCTTTGAGGAAAGGGTGGTGGAGACCTAAATTGATGTGCTGCAGCAGGTTGTGCAGACTGCTTCTCTTTTGCCACGCTCTGGGTTGGTGCTGCAGCATTGTTATCCACAGGTGTTGGATCATTATTTTTGGCAGATGTTGTACCTTGGCTGCTCTCACCAGTGTGCTGTGAAGTAGAGGATTATGGCTCTTCTTTAATTTGAGTTTCACTCTGGATTGAAGTGGACCTAACTCTTCTTTTTGGTATACTAACTAGACTATGAACATCCTTTCCAGATCACAAGTTAATCATTTTGCAGTACTTTTTTCTTACTCTTCTTGGGTCCTTTGTGCCCTAAGGTCTATTGCTTAATGCTATAGCAAGCTGTCTAATTTGATTTTTCAGGTTTCTAAAAAATACAACATGACTTTGGACAACCGCTTCATTTTTCAATATAATCCTTAATTAAAGCTTCAAGGGAGCTGAGTTGATCATTGTTGATGCTTCTTTGCCCTTGATTTTGTTGATAAAATCTAGGTGGTTGAGTAGGTCTATTATGTTCACTGGGTACTATAGCAGTCTGATTCTGATAATTCCATGAAAAGTTCGGGTGCTGTCTCCATCTAGGGTTGTAAGTGTTTGAATATGGATTGTTTTGATTCTGTCTATTGAAGATGTTCACATAGTTATTTATATTTTCTTTTTTAAATAATTTAATTATTATTTTTACTTTGATTCAATGAGATTTGTTGGTTTGTGCTCAAAACATTAAAGCTTTAAATCTTAGAGGTCTTAAGTTCGAGTTAGAGCTAAAATAAATTTTAATAAATTCTTCTTTGCCTTTGACTTTGACATTTAACCCTTTAGGTTGCTCTACGTATATCTTTACATCAAGTTGTTACTTCTAGAACTATTCAGATAAAAGTCATCTTCATCACAGGAGAAAATATTTCTTCAAAATCAATCATTTTCTTCTAATCGAAACCCTTCACAACTAATCTAGCCTTGTACTGTTGCTGTAAGTTATTTTCAGTTTTTAATCTGTAAACTCGATTGTTCTTCAGTGCCTTTTATCGCTTATGAAGCTTTACTAAGTTATAAGTGTGGTTCTCAAATGAGAATTTTATCTCCTCTTACATGGCTTTAAGCCACTCACTTTTATGATAATAAGACACAGCTTCTTCAAAACATTTTGGCTCCCTCTATCTGTAAACATCACATACTCATACGGAGGATATTTATTAGAAGGTCGTCGTTCTCTAGTGGACCTCCTTAATTCTAGCTCAACTAGTGATGTAGACAGTTCTAATTGCTCAATTGCTTCTGCTGGACTAACATTATTATCCATAGGATTAGCAATTTGCAGGCTTGGACTAGTCTTTTTAATGCCTAGGCCCAAGCTCATATTATTGTTAAAAAAGCCCAAGCCCTTTAGAAGGCTATCCAATTGTGAATGAGCTAGGCCAAGATCAAACCTGGGCTCCCGTTAATTTTAAAATTGTTTTTTAACAAAGTAAAAAAAAAAGTAATCTGGATTCATTAGAATGCGAACAAAATTCGCAGTTTACAAAAACATACAAATTGAAAAATTTAATAGTTACTACACTCAATCCTCATCCAACAACAACTAATACATTGAAAAGTACCAAAGTCAACCACCTTTTATTGGAATATAAATGCACATTGCCAAAAACTTTCCTTATATTCCTTTTTTCATTCAACAACCTTGGATATCATCCTTCAGTAAAAAAAAAACTAAATAAAAAATTTCAATTACCAAAAAGATAAAGCAAAAAAGGATGATACTTATATAACAAATATCATAATTTAGTCTTCTTAAAAGATTTGAATTGACAATAACTAGTCCTCAAAATGATCAAAGTAAACAAACCCATGAAATCTAACATGAAATGAATAAAAAACTTAGACCAACTAAATTTAACAAATTTAACAACTAGCATCACATAGAAAATTTAACAAAATTAATGGATGCCATAAAAATTAAAGTATTAAACCCTAATCTAGTAATCCCAACTTAAAAAATATTTTTAAAAAAATCAAGGATTAAAGAAAAAATTTAGGAACAATAAAAACAAAAATCAATCAACACAACTCATCGTGCACCGGCAACGGCTGGTGATGAGCTAAGGTGACAACGACGACTGAGAAAACAAGCTCGGCATCGGCTTTCTTTCTTCTTCTTTGTCTCTGGTGCTGAATTTGTTGCTACATCACACAGTGGGTACACATGGTTGTGCTATGAATCAGTTATGGCTGCTGAATTTGTGATGGCTACAATTGTCAACGTTGGCCGTTGGGTGGGTTTGAGGTGAGTGCATATGTGTGTTGGCTATTTCTTGGGTGTGTGCATCGACTGTTTCAGTGTTTTTTCTGTTTATTTTTTTTCGTGTTTAATTTAGGGAATTAGGGATTTGGGGTTTTTTTATTTTTTTTACTTGACTTATTTTTTTATTTATAAATGAAAAGGCTGAACTTAAGGCCGAGCTTTTTAACCAAGCCCAATTTATATGAGCTTTCTTTTTTTTGGCCCATCCCATTAATTTAGGTCGGGCCAGCCCAGACTTGGGTCGTCTCGAACTTTTTTGCCAAGCTTAATTATCCTCTCTAGCTCCCTTATTATCACCATGAACTGTAGGTAAAAAAATAAAGTTGGAATAATAGGAATATCAGATTATTGAGACTTATTACTATTCTCTTTATCACAAACTATCTAATCTTAAAGAAACACAACATCTATACTTTAAATAAGCTTCCTTGCAACTGGATCCAATAATCTATACTCAAATTCTTCATGTCTATAGCCTAAGAAAATGCTTTCCTCAGTTTTATCATCAAACTTCGATCTCTCATCTTTAGGGATGTGAACATACTCTCTACAGCCAAACACTCCCAAGTACTTATAGGAAACATCTTTTCTGATCCAAAATCTCTCAAGTACATCACCATGTAATGGAGCTGAAGGAGAAATGTTAATCAAATCAACTGTAGTATACATCTGATCTTTTCTTCAATTGTTCTATTCATTCGTTCTGTAATATCATTCTATTGAGGGGTTTTCGATACAGTCTTCTCAAGTTTGAATCTATGAGATCTGTAGCACTGCTCAAATGATACTTTGTACTTACCACCATAGATACCCTTTTACATTTTAATTTTCTTCTTGTCCCTCTCTCAACATAAGCATGGAAGAACTTAAACGCATCAAGCACCTAGTCTTTAGATTCCAAAGCAAAAGCCTATACTTTTCTAAAACGATCATCAATAAAAGTCTCAAAATAAAGTGAAATAAATCTACTTTGCATCATGAAAACATCAATATAAATCAAATCAAGTATTTATTACTTTCTAAATGGAGAAAAGCTTTTAAAACTTACTCTATGTGTCTTTCTAGCTAAGCAATGAACATAAGCCTTTTATGCCATGTCTCAATTTCAGAATCTTTCACAACCATATTCACCTCTTCTTTCTTGATCTTAGTTTTTAACACGTAGAGAGTGTTCACTTTCCTCCCTTATCTAACACTCGAGAGTCTTTGGTGAGCTTCTATTTTACTTCACCAAATTAAGTAGTATAACCACTATCATCAAACTTACCTGTAGAGATCAAGTTAAGGTAAATATCTTGTAACGCCCAAATTTCCATTATTTTATTTTGTTTTAATGGAGTTTTTAAATGGTATTATTGCCCTCATAAATAGGGGTTATTTATAGGGTAATTTTTAGAAAAAGGGTTATTTTTTCAAATTCAATAGGATTTCTTAAGACTCTCTATAAATTCATTATTTTTTCCCTTCCATAACTCTAAGCCCACGACGTAAGGTTGGGTCAGCATCATCAGTGTTACCTAAAACATTTCTCGAGCTAGAGGCATTCCTAGCACCTCCCCTACATGACATTTTATGACTATAACACGAAGGATAAAAATAAATAAATAAAACAGTAAAAAAAATTCATTGTTAAAGGTCGTGCTAGTGCGCAAAGTACTGAATATGCAAAAGTACTAAATAAGCAGTATAACTAAGAAAGGTTAGTGATTGACAACGAGAACAAGCAAATATTTCATTTTTCATTAATACAAAAAAAAATCCTATATTAAAGAGTTATTACCAAGTCACAAGCATTCTAGAAAATAAAAAGGACAAAATAGAATTACTAATCATAAACGATTACCACTCGCCATAAAGATTTATTCACTCCATTACCCTTAATAAGGTCTACAAAGTCTCATTCCTTCTTTCTACAGCCACAAGGCTCATAGGTTTACTCAACTGGATAGGGAAATGATCTAATTCTATTTTTTCCTCCTCAGTCGTGACTCTAATTGTCTCTTTTTCCTTAAGAGTTTTATGAGGTAGTTTATCTTGACATGGAGAAACCCATCTTTTGCCATAACAAGGCTTAAATCGAGGTCCTGTCCAAAATAAGCGACGTATTACAAGCTTATTCTTGCTAGCTCCCTTGCCATAAACACGTAGTCCTCGTATAGCCTCATTGAGCTTCTCTCTTGAAGCTCCAAGTCCTGGAGGAGCATCACTGTAGGCCGTTTTAGTCCCTCTTAATCTATCTTCCATTCGCTGCTTATGAAGTCTTCTAAGATCTTTAACAAGAACTCCACCTAAGATAAACTGTTCAGTCTTATCAATTTCTGTCCATCCCTTATTCTTAGCACCTTTTATACCCATATTGTTCCTCATCGTGTCTACAAAACAAATGTAATCAATTCCATTAGACAATCTGATTAGACCTTAAGAGAAAGTCTACAGAATCCTAACCTAGTGCTCTGATACCACAATTGTAACACCCCAAATCCAACACGGCGGAGCGCGTGAAAAAGGAGATTACTCACAAATCGTAATCCTTACTCATAAATTCCAAACTGAAATACTTCAAATTCTTATTCAAATAAATCCACAAATCCACAAATTCCACACTAAATAGTCTTTCCCAAAACATAAAAAAAAAAACAAAAGTCTCAAACTCCATATTACAAGTTTATAACATAAATAAACTAAATAGAAACATAAGTTCATTCCTCTTCTTATTCAAATAACATACGAAACGAAATCACTAACTCCAAAGCTAGGCACACCTTTCAAACGGAACTTAATCTGCAAAAAGTAATGACGAGGGGTGAGCCGTCAACTCGGTAAGTAAAATCATTCCTAACACACTAGGCCTATTGATACCCAAAATATTGCAAGCCTCTTTTTATTTAAAAACATATATATATCATAATCCATAATTTCATAAAGCATCATATCGCGATAAAGTAACATAAACTCATAGTAGTTGAGAATATCAAAAACATGATTACTTACAAAAGCATATCATATATCGCATTCACAGAAAACAAAATGTTAGCTCATGTCACATAATGTCACCTATAGTCCCGGTGACCCGGCCCAGACAGAATCAGAATATTGTGTGCACATTCAAGCGAAAACCCAAGATCTTGGTCCAGACAGATATATCGTATATTACGATCAGAATCAGAATCAGAATCAGAATCAGAATAACTATGGACAATGAGCCAAAACATTAGGAATCCCATACAATCATCAATAATTGAAATCATACATGAGTACAAAACATTCGTATCAGATTCATGAAGTCCATAAAAATAATTTAGGCTTGCAACCTAATTTTACAAATATAAGCATAAAACGTAGTCATGTAACAAAATAACTTACATATTTTAAAAAAACATTTATAAAACATTTTATAAAAAGAAATTCAGATTTGAAACATTTTCATAAACTGATTTTGTTACGAAAATAATTTAATTTTCTAAATAGTGTAAAAACATTTATACTAATAATAATATCTAGGTATTTATACATATCCAGTATACTAGGAATGAAGTTACTTACTTCGATTAAAGGATTTGAACTAACACGCCTCTAATCCTCTAAAAGCCTCGATCACCTCCAACACCTTAACAAATATAAGATATAACTATCAATAACTTACCCTAAAAATATGATTTTCTAATTCATACCCATACTAGTCTGATTATCACCATTTTGACTTGAGCAAGTTACCGTTGCGCTATAATTTCAAATTGTCGGATCACCGTTTTCCCGATATCGGATCGCCATTAGTTTTCAGAAAATAAACTCAAATTCTGTTCGATATCTATTAGCCATTATCTCCTAAATGGTTAGCCCTTTGCTATAGTGAAATTATTTTCTAAAATTATAATTTTATCCCAAAATTTTCTATAATAACACTATGGCCTAAAACTTTATAAAACTTTTCAAACAAGTCTATTTTTTAGAATTTCAAGTAATACTTGTTGATTTCAAAATCATCAAAACTTTTTTAATTTAGGGAAAAAGACATCTACACCCCTAAAATTTGGGGAAATGGTCACCAACACCCCCAAGTTTTCAAAGAGGGACACAAAGACCCTCTTTTGACAATTATACCCTTTATCTCTTTTATCCCAAAAGAATTAACTCTAATATTTTACAATAAATAGAAATATAATATTAAAATAAATGTAATAATATATACATTTTAAAATAATTTCAATATTTAAAAAATATTTTAATATTTTATAATCTATTAGATATATTTTATTATATTAAAGTAAATTTTGTGATAAATAAAATCATAATATTAAAATAAATGTATTAAAAATTTAAATTATTTTGAATATTATGTAAAATAATAATTTTAACAATATTAGTATGTGAGAATGTTTTTAATTGTAGAACGTATTTAATGCAAATATATATTTAAAATCTGTACAATGAATAAAAATATATTATTAAAATAAATATAATAATTTACATATAATAATTTCTATGTTTCAACTAGAAAGTTTTGTTGAAATAAGAAAAGAGAACTTGGTTTGCAATTTGAATTAATCTTTATCCGATCTCAAATAGGCATCCTAGTGTTAGTATAGGAGATTTGATTATTTCATCATGAACGTTGGATACAACAGACTCAGTTCGGATTATTATGCATATTACAAGAGGTTTGAAGATAATGATTTTTTCATTCTACTATTGTATATGGATAACATGTTAGTAGCAAGCCTCAACAAAAAACAAGGCAAGGAATTAAAGGCACAATTCGTTAGTGAGTTTAAAATGAAGGACTTGGGACCAATAAACAAGATTCTATGGATGTAAAATTTATCAAGACAGAAATAGTAGGATGATTTGACTTTCTCAGAAGAATTACTTGAAGAAAATCTTGCAGTATTTTAATATGCAAGATTGTAAGCCAATCTTTACCCTACTTCCTGTTAATTTTAAGTTATCCTCAAGTATATGTTGAAATGCTAACTAGGCAACCTAAGAGGGGGTGAATTGGAATTCTAAAAATTAAGTTAACCAAACCACACAACAATTTAATCTAACGCCTTAATGAAATAAAAAATAATAAATTTAAAAATACTAAAAAATAAAAGAGTAAGGGAAGAGAGAGCAAATAAAAATATCTTTTACATGGTTCGGCAATCCTTGCCTACGTTCACGCCTCCAAGCAAACCAAGCTTTCCAAAGCTTCAAGTTCTTCCAATTGACTTCCAACGTGTCAATAAACCTTTACAAGAAGAGATTATCCCCCAATCTCTTAACCTAAGTGTTTCTCACACGCAAACTTTCTAAAACGACAAGATTTTTCTCACACACAATCTATGTGTTTACAAATATATGCCCAAAGTGTGATTTGAAAAATAAATGAATAAAGTAAAGGTCAAGAAATATTGTATTCCCAATAATATACTCTTTGGTATTTGTTGGATTCGCTTTTATTTAGATCTAATGCAGCCTTTTTATAGTTGGAGCTGAAAACTAACTGTTATTGACCTTCTGCACAAAGTCATATCGCTGTTAATCCTTATCGGATCACCATTTTGACTTGAGCAAGTTACCGTTGCGCTATAATTTCAAATTGTCGGATCACCGTTTTCCCGATATCGGATCGCCATTAGTTTTCAGAAAATAAACTCAAATTCTGTTCGATATCTATTAGCCATTATCTCCTAAATAGTTAGCCCTTTGCTATAGTGAAATTATTTTCCAAAATTATAATTTTATCCCAAAATTTTCTATAATAACACTATGGCCTAAAACTTTATAAAATTTTTCAAACAAGTCTATTTTTTAGAATTTCAAGTAATACTTGTTGATTTCAAAATCATCAAAATTTTTTTAATTTTAAACATTAACTTGAAAATAACCAATTCATAAAATCATTTTTCCATTGAGTATAAAACCTTTATAATATGAAAATAATGATTTATTTAAAATGTATGAGAAATAATTTAAGCTTTTAAAATATTAATTATTCTTAATCTTGTTTTTATCATCAAAATCAACATTATGGATACATATATATTAATATGTGTCCTATAATGAAGTAGAGAGGAAAGAGATGTGCATCAACAGTAGGAAGTTTGATGTTCACTATAATTTGTACAAGACCAGACATTACACAAGTAGTGGGGGCGGTCGGTTGATATATGGCGAATCCTAGTGGAGAGTATTGGAAAGCTCTAAAGATTATTCTTAGATACATCAGAGGAGTCTCGAATGTTGCATTATGTTGCGGAGGATTAGAATTTACGTTAGGGGCTATGTGGAATTATATTTTGTAGGAGATCATGATAAAAGGAGATACATTACTAACTATGTGTTTACGCTTGCAAGAGTTATAAGATGGGTTTTAAAACTACAGGCTGTCATGGCTTTATCTATTGCAGAAGCAGAATACATGGTAGCTGCACAATTTTGCAAGCAAGCTATCTGGATGTAAAGGTTATTGGAGGAGCTTGGGCACAAAAAAGAGAGAATACCTATGTTTTGTGACAGTCAAAGTGCCTTGCACATTGCAGGGAATCAAGCTTTTCATTCCATGACAAGCATATAAGAGTACAATACTACTTCGTTCAAGAAGTAATGGAAGATGTAAATGTGGATTTGCGGAAAATTCATGCCAAGGACAACCTAACGGATGTTTTGACCAAGCCAATTAATGGTGATAAGTTAGTATGAAGTAGATCTTCTTGTGACCTTGCGGAGACTTAAGCAACATGACAATGGCGCAGCAAAAAAGATGGTGAGGAGATTGATTGGTTCTCAATCAAATCTTTAAGTGGGAGAATGTAAAGTCAGCATCGAAATTTTGCTTGACTTTGACATTTCAAGCACCGAATTCGTTGTTTAGCTGGTTGTAAACATTGTTGAATTTTTTGCCATAATTGTTAGCGTAATGCTTGAATTTTTAGGCTATAATTGTTCACGTTTTGGCCATTATTTTGCCTATATGTAGGAGTGTAGAGAAAGAGCTAAATCATTCCATTTTTGAGAAGCAATTCAGTATTTAGATAGTAGATAATTTTGAGAGGTTAAATTATAAAGTTCTTGAAAGTTTCGTGATTTGAGAGATTGTGTATATTGGAGTTTTGGGTAGTAAGCGAAAAAAATATTACAATACTTGTAATCTTCATTTTATTGGTAAAATTTTATCCTTCTGTCTTTATTCATGGATGTAGGCTAAATGTTGAATTATGTAATTTCTGTTGTCTTCTTTGTGTGCTTGTTCTTCATTTTTCTCCAATTTCATTTTAACTTTAACCCTGCTTCAACCATCAATTTCCTAACATTAACTTGGTCCTTACCACATAAATTGAAAATTTGTTATTAGTTAATGAATGTGTGGAATCATATCTTTTATGATGAATTGAATTTAATTGATGTTACAAAAATTTAATTCGTGTTAGGGAAGGATGCACATGTCGGTTGGCTCTTGTTAGGAATTTGTGTAGAAAATAATATTACATATTATTATTATAATAATACTTAAAGGGGTTTGTTAGCTCAATATAAATTATATAATATTTAAGTGCGAGAATTGAACCTTACAATTTCCTCCCCCCTTTAAAAAATTTTGTCCTCGAAATTCAAGAATTACCTTGTGCATAAAAGAGTTGAGGGTACTTTTCCAACATTTCTTCCTCTCGCTCCCATGTGGCTTCCTCAACAGAATGGTTCATCCAACGAACCATAACTAAGGGAATAACTCTACTCCTTAATATTTGCTCTTTTCGATCAACAATCTCAACAGGTTGCTCCTCGTATGACATGTCTTTTGATATCTGAATTGGTTGATAGTCTAGCACATGTGAAGGGTCTGCTATATACTTTCTTAACACAGACACATGAAATACATTGTGAATCCTAGATAGAGCCGGTGGTAGAGCTATGCGATAAACCACAGGACCAATTTTTTCTAAAATCTCAAATGGCCCAATAAATCTGGGACTAAGCTTCCCTTTCTTCCCAAATCGAAACACCCCTTTCCATGGCGATACCTTCAAGAAAACAAAGTCTCCTTTTTCAAATTCTAATTCACGTCTACGTCGATCTGCATAACTCTTTTGTCTGCTCTGAGCTGTTCGAAGACGTTCTCTAATCAACTTGATTTAATCAACGGTAATTTGTACCAGTTCTGGACCCAAAAGTTTTCTTTCACCAACCTCATCCCAGCAGATTGGGGACCTACACTTTCTTCCATATAATGCCTCAAACGGTGCCATGCCGATACTTGAGTGGAAGCTATTGTTATAAGCAAACTCAATCAACATTAGGTGTTCTTCCCAACTACCACTCAAGTCTAATACACAAGCTCGAAGCATATCCTCGAGGGTTTGAATAGTCCTTTCTGATTGTCCATCTGTCTGTGGATGGAAAGCAGTACTAAATTTCAATTTTGTTCCCAACTCTTTGTGTAAGCTAGCCCAAAATCTTGAAGTGAATAGTGGATCTCTATCAGACACTATCGACACTGGAACTCCATGAAGCCTTACTATCTCTTTAATGAATAACTTAGCGAGTTGCCCCACATTGTCTGTACTCCTCCTTGCCAAGAAATGGGCTGATTTCGTCAATCGATCAACAATCACCCAAATGCAATCACATCCCCTCCTGGAACGAGGTAATCCAGAGACGAAATCCACTGTTATGTGTTCCCATTTCCATTGCGGAATAAGAAGCGGTTGTAAAGTTCCTGCTGGTCTTTGATGTTCAATCTTTACTTGTTGGCAAACTAAACATCGAGACACAAAAGCAGCGATATCTCTCTTCATATTCCTCCACCAAAAACTCTGTTTTAGATCACGATACATCTTAGTACTACCAGGATGCATGCTATAAGGTGACTCATGAGCTTCTTTTAAGATCTCTGTCTTTAACTCTTCATCTGCTGGCACACATAGCCTTTGTCCCAACCATAATGCATTTCCATTGTCAAATCTGAATCCGGGTTTATGTCCTTTGTTCACCTCTTCCCAGATTTTATTGAGTTCCATGTCATTCTTTTGGGCTACCTTAATTTTATCAATTAAGGTGGGTTGGACTATCAGATGTGCTAACAAGTTTATTTGCCCATAAGTAACTACCTCGATTCCACATCTCTTCAAGTCCTTTACCAAATGAGTTTGCATGGTGATCAAATGTGCCATGCCCCCAGATGATTTCCTACTCAAGGCGTCAGCTACCACATTTGCCTTTCCTGGATGGTAATTAATAGAGCAGTCAAAATCCTTCACCAACTCCAACCATCTTCTCTGCCTCAAATTCAATTCTTTCTGAGTAAACAAATACTTCAAACTCTTATGATCGGTGAAGATCTCACAAGTCTCCCCATACAAGTAATGTCTCCAGATTTTTAGAGCAAACACTATAGCAGTCAATTCCAGATCATGAGTTGGATAGTTTTGTTCGTGGCTCTTTAACTGCCTAGAAGCATATGCTATAACCTTATCATGTTGCATTAAAACGCAACCCAAACCTTTTCTAGAAGCATCGCTATAAATCACAAAACCTTCACCCTGAGAGGGGAGAGTTAAAATAGGAGCAGATATCAAACGACCCTTGAGCTCTTGGAAGCTCTTTTCACATGTCTCATCCCATATGAACTTTACGACTTTCTTAGTCAAATTAGTCAATGGTGCTGCTATACTAGAAAATCCCTTCACAAAGCGTCTATAATAACCTGCCAATCCCAAGAAACTCCTTACTTCAGTCACACTAGATGGCCTTTCCCAATTCACAATAGCCTCCACTTTAGCTGGATCTACCAAAATGCCATCCTTTATCACAACATGCCCCAAAAATGCCACACGATCGAGCCAAAACTCACACTTCTTAAACTTTGCATACAACTTCTTCTCTTGCAATGTTTCTAACACTATTCTCAAGTGCGTCTCATGCTCCTCCTTACTCTTAGAGTAAACCAATATATCATCGATAAAAAAAATAACAAATTGGTCAAGATAAGGTTGAAAAATCCTATTCATCAAATCCATGAACGCTGCGGGGGCATTAGTTAACCCAAAAGGCATAACCAAGAACTCGTAGTGTCCATAACGTGTTCGGAAAGCCGTCTTCGATACATCCTCACTTCTGATTTTCAATTGATGATAACCAGATCGTAAATCAATTTTAGAAAATACAGATGCCCCTCGTAATTGATCAAAAAGATCATCAATTCGAGGAAGAGGGTATTTATTTTTTACAGTAACCATATTCAGTTGTCGGTAATCGATACACAACCTCATTGAACCATCTCTCTTCTTTACAAACAAAACAGGAGCACCCCAAGGTGACGTACTAGGACGGACAAAACCCTTATCTAATAACTCTTGCAGCTGGACTTTCAGTTCTTTCAACTCAATAGGTGCCATCCGATATGGTGCCTTAGAAATAGGGGTAGTACCAGGAACTAGTTCTATAATAAACTCAACCTCTCGATCCGGTGGTAGTCCAGGAAGATCTTCAGGAAATACATCAATAAACTCTTTTACAATAGGTATGTCTTCGAGGCATGCCCCATCGGAATGATCAGCAATTACATATGCTAAAAATCCTTCACACCCCTTTTTAAGCATTTTTACTGCCTTACTCATAGAAATCAAACCTTTACAACTCCTATGATTTCCTTGAAAATGAAATTCTTCCTTGCCAGGTAGACAAAAAATAACTTTCTTAGCAAAACAATCTATTGAAACATGGTGAGGTCCTAACCAGTCCATCCCTAAAATCAAATCAAAATCGTGCATTTTTAAGGGTAGGAGATCCACAAGAAATTCTCTATCACAAAATCTGATCACACATGACTTATAAACACGATCTATTAACTGGCAATTTCCCATAGGAGTACTAATTGTCACGTTAACATCTAGTGGTGTGAAAGGCACATCAGCATAATGGGCAAACACACAAGATACAAATGAATGTGTAGCACCAGGGTCAAAAAGAACTTTGGCTTCTCTAGAGAATAAGGACAATGTACCTGATACTACATCATTGGACACCTCAGCATCTTTCTCTGTTAGTGCAAAGACACGCCCTTGCACCTTTTGTTTCTTCCTCTGCCATTCATTAGTCAGAGTATTTACAGCCTCGCTACGTCTTTTTGGGCAATCCATTATCCTATGCCCAGTTTCTCCACAACCAAAACAGGCTCCATTTTTCCAATGGCATTCACCAGGGTGCCTCCTTTCACAATGTCGACAAATGGGGTAGTTCCTCCGAGTGGTGTCATCAGATACACCCTTATAGGCTTATAAGTGTTTTAATTCAAATTCTCTTATCGAGGTAAGTAACTTCATTCCTAATATACTGGATATATATAACTATTTTGATATTATTATAAGTAGGGAAATTATCTACCGTCCACCCGTTTTTTCCAATTTTTTCAAAAATACACAATTCTTTTTTTTTTTTTTGCTGGAATCCACCTAAAGTTACATTTCTTTTCACTTTTCCACTTCTGTTTTGAGACCGTTAAGAAAACTAACGGAATATTGTTTAAATGAATTTTTTACCCTCAAATGTAAAAGATAATTTATCCACGGACCACCTATTTTTTCGTATTTTTTCAGAAATACACAATTCTTAATTTTTTTTTGGCTGAAATCCACCTGAAGTTATATGTTTTGTACCTATTCACCATTGTGTCGTTGTAAAATGATGATTTTACCCTTATGATGTTAGCAAAGTTATAACGGTCTCCAAACGAAAGTGGAAAAGTGAAAAAAAAATGTAACTTCAGGTGGATTGCAGCAAAAAAAAAATTGTATATTTTTGAAAAATAGTAAAAAAAACGGGTGGACGGTGGATAATTTCCCTTATAAGTATAAGTATTTTTGTACTACTTAGAAAAATAAATGATTTTTATAACAAAATCAATTTATGTAAATATTTTCAAATCTAAATTATGATTTTCATAACAAAATCAGTTTATGTAAATGTTTTCAAATCTAAATTCTTTTAACAAAATATTTTATAAATGATTTTAAATATGTAATTTATTTTGTTACATGATTGCCTTTTATAATTTTGACTATAGAATATTTTGCAAGCCTAAATTATTGTTATAGTCATTTTTGAATCTTATATGAATGTTTTATGCCCATGTACAATTTAAATTATATGATTGTATGGAGGTCCCCTCTTGAGACTATATGAGGGCCACCTCTTGAGAAACAAAGTGTCACATATAGTGCAAAGTGTCACGTACAAGCCATTATGTATGAAACACTAATTTGAATGTTTAGACTCATTGTCCGTAATTATTCTGATTCTAATTCTAATCGTATTATATGATATATATGTTATGAACCAGTACTGGGCATCTGTTTTGAGTGTGCACACGATATTCTAATTCTGATTATGTTTCTGGCCAGGTCACCGGGACTATAGGTGACACTATATGACATGAGCTGACCTTTTGTTTTCTGTATATGTGATATATGATCTGCTTTCGTAAGTAACTATGCTTTTAATATTTTGAGTTACTATGAATTTATGTCATCTTATTGAAATATGTTTTCTAACTATGTTGTTTTATTTAAATATGTTGTTTTATGAAATTTATGAATTATAATATATGTTTTAAATAAAAAGAAGCCTTGCAATATTTTTGGTATCGGTTGGCCTAGTGTGTTAGGAATGGTTTTACTTACCGAGTTGACGGCTCTCACCTCGTCATTACTTTTTGCAGATTAAGTTCCTTATTGAGAGGTGTGCTTATCATTGAAGTTAAAGATTCTGTTTCCTTTCGCTAATTTAATAAGAGAATTATAGACTCATATTTTTTTTAATTTTATTTCTGTTATGAACTTATAATTTGAGAGTTTTAAGACGTTTGTTATATCTATGTCTTGGAGAGAGATTGATTAGTATTCAACATATGGATTTATGGATTTTATTTGAACAAGAATTTGAGGTATTTCAGTTTCAAATTTATGAGTAAGAATTACAATTTGTAAGTAACTTCCTTCTTAATTTGGGTGTTACATATTTAGTACATATCTGATATCTTTAAAAAACAATTTATAATCAATACTGGTTCTAAACAAATATCTCTTATACCCATAATCTTAGATGCCTCGTGATTTTCCATCCAAAATCTTCATTTTTTGTGAGTTGTTACTTGAAAACCTCTCTCAAGTGACAGGAATGCAATTTGATAATTAATTGCAGACTTTGTTTTGTCGATATTGCGAAGTATCAGGCGGATCATGCTATTCCTGAAAAGAACGAAGATTTTGGTATTGTGGTGTCTACGCCTCACACTTTAAAGAGTTATTCTTTCTTTAGCCCATTTTGTCAGTTCTATTAAACTACCGATCATGATAATTAACTTAAAATCAAACATAAATACTTACAAAAAAAAAATTTCCAAACACATAAAAAAATTAATGAACAAGATAATAGTCAAGTAGTTCCAAGAGATACATTGCATTGTATGTTATTGGACATGAAAATTTGATCAATGTTAAACCGATGATATATCAAATGCTCAAAATAAAATTAAAAAAATAGCTTAAAAAGTTTCATAAAACACATTGAATTAGCTAAATTTCATATAACAACTCTATTCAAATAAAAAGAAAGAAGAAAAAAAGGGGAACAACAAATGGAGACGCCTACGAAATTGTAAATTAATTCACAAGTATAGAAAGAAAATTTTTTAAACAACGAACAATTACCGCAAGGAGAGTCGAATCGCCACAAAATTGGAACAAAAAAAAAATCGAGGAGAAAATTCAACGTGAAACGACGCGTTTAAAGAGCATTAGCGCCATAACTTAAAAAAGTCCATTTCCCTCGCTCACGATTGCTTGCTTTTCTACTTCACATAAACAAAATTAATTGCATTGATTTTGATTTTTGAACTTTGAAGTGAGAAAAAATCTAAAATGAAAAAATCTAAAATCTAAAAAGTCCAATTTCATTCTTTCTGTTTTTGTTAAGGGGCGTGTGAATAAGGAAAAAAAAGCAATAATTTCTCACATGATTTAGCAACATTAGCTAGCGTACGGCTATTGCTTATTCCACTAAAATTAGACTTTTTGTTCATAAAAAGAAGATGTGTAAATGAAATTCTATGAAATAATTTCATAAGATCCAATCTATTGTCTTTATTCCTGAGAAAACATTAAAGAATTAAGAATTGATTTTATAACAAGATTTGATGAGATTATTTCCAGTATGGAATGACTCAATCATTAACTTTGATATTTTATTGAACAAAAATCCCGTTCTTAATACGGAACCCTTTGGACAAAAATTGAATCAAAATATTTGCAGATTCTCTTGCAAAGTCCAAATAATCATGAACTAAGAAAAGTTCAAGGGGTGGAATTTTAAATCTATCAAATTTGTAATTCAAGATCTCAATCTTTATAACAATTAGATTTTTGTTGTGTTGAAAGACCTCGACAAAGATAGACTTTCAAGTGTGAATTAACCTTCACAAATCATGTATTGATTTACTTCTCCAAAACTTGTAAGGGAGAAGGAGTCCTCGCACCGCTATAGACTCGAACCTTCCCCCTCAATGCATACCATTTTCTATTGCGCGGTGTTTTGTAATATTTATACACATTGGAGCTTAAATTGTAGCATTAATTTAAGAAAAACAATAAAGCGAATTAATTCCCACATTTTCTGTCAAATTAAACCAAACGCCACAAATAAAAAAAAAGTGCTAATTTAATTTCAATTTTCTTTCACTTCAAAAGTTCATATCACTGTTACAATTTGCTTATGTGAAATAACAAATTATCTTGTTCATAGGTTTAATATTAATAAAATTTTCGTGTCCAATAAGTGCAGTGCATCTCTTGGAACTGCTTGATTATTCTTTTGTTCATTCTATTCGAAACCTTAATTTGATTTAGGCAGCCGGCAATGAGTGAATGCCACTATGGTAAGAGTTGTATAGCTATTTTCTGATTGATTGTTTCAGAGATGTGTGAATATTTAATTAACAAAATAAAGCTATATATATAGAGGAAATTAATCTGTTTCTTTTTTATGTTCTTCTTTTCTGTAGGAAATCAAGAATGAAAGAAAATTGTCAGCATAAATTTCAGAAAGTTAATTTAATTAAATGGCCTTGTCATTCTATTATTTTTTATCCTCAACTTTGTGGGTACATCATATCAGATCACTCATTTTTCCTTTTCCTCAGGTTTGGGCCCATTGGATGGCTTTACATGTTATGCCAGGGTCAGCTTGTGTTCGATCACCTTTAGTTGTTAATTATGAAGTTGCTTGCATTGTTTCATGATGATTTTTCTATCACTTCTCCTCATAGCAACGTGAAGTTTTCTTTCCATCTAAATGATTGATTTTTAATGATGAAATCATTATTGATGAGAAATTATTGGTTATACTACAGCTTATTGGCCTAAAGCTTAACCCGCATGGGTTGGGTCTCGATATAGGCCGAAAAATTCAAAGTTCTCACAAATTAAATCTGGATAAGATTTTAAGAAAAAAGTTTGGACCTTTTTAATTTATAAATAAAAAATAAATTACATTTAAATTAAAAAGAAAAAAACTCAAAATATTAAATTAATATATTTTTATATTAATTTTCGTGATTTATTATGTCGTGTCACTAATATTTTGCGTATTAGACTAGTATTTTATTATGTATTGAATAATTATTTTTAGTTTAAATATATTTTACTTTATTAAAAAATTATTTATATTTAATGAAAAACCAAACCCGGCCCAATCCCGACCTATGTAAACTTGAACGAATTTTTATAGAGACTAGATTTCTTGTCAATAATATAGGCTTGAGTTTAGGCTTAGAAAAGCCGGCCCAAACAAATTAGTTTAAATGTATTGAATAATTATTTTTAGTTTAAATATATTTTACTTTATTAAAAAATTATTTTATATTTAATAAAAAACCAAACCCGGCTCAATCCCGACCTATCTAAACTTGAACGAATTTTTTATAGAGACTAGATTTATTGTCAATAATATAGGCTTGAGTTTAGGCTTAGAAAAGCCGGCCCAAACCTATATTTTGCCAACCCTACCAATCAAAGCAATGCAAACAACTTTACAATTACCAAATACCAAGTAAAGGAGATCGAACACAAACTTACACGGATATGACATGTGAATAGGGATGGCAATGGGGAGGGAAGGGGAGGGGATCAATCTCCCCGTACCCATCCCCGATATTTTACGTATGTCCCCGTCCCCATCAGAATTACTTAAGAGAATTCTCATCCCCTCCCCGAATAATAACAGGGGATCCCCGAGGGTCTCCGATCCCCGAATAACTAATACATTTTTTTGTTTTCGATTTTGAGTTAATCATATTAAAATAAAAAATTCAAATAAAAATAAAGTTCAAAATATATCTTACATTAATATCAATTACAAAAGTCACATCCATTAAATTAGTCAGTAACGTAGCATGGAAGGGATACAAACTTTTTTTACAAATTATCATGAATAAATTAATAGTTTAATACAAAATTGTTACAAATAAAATCGAATTTAGATTCAAAATTAACTTTTTCAATGGTGGCATGTGCACTTTATAAATGTTGACTATTCCCTTTACAGCAAAATAGTTAAGTCGGAGCAAATCAAGAGCAAATATTAGATTAGATATTAAAATTGTGATTCGCTATGGGCAAGTAAAACATCTAAAAATAAATAAAAAAATAGATTTAAGTTTAAAATATTTAATGAATATTAAAATTAAAACAAAATTTTTGGGCTAATATAATCTACCCGGTCTTTTTAATGTCTTTAATTAGTTAATTAGGCCTAACAGTTTAATAATATGAATATTTTGATATTTTTTTATTTTTTACCAATGTTTATAATTTTATAATTCAAATTTTATTATTTATTTACTAGTAATTTTAAAAAATAAAAATTAAATTAAAAATTAAAATGGGGAAATGGGTAGGGGATGGGGATTCCACCTCATCCCCGCCCCCTCCCCGAATAAAAAATTGGGTAAAAAAATTTCCCCGTCCCTTCCCCGAATAAGAAATTGGGTATGAAATTATTCTCATACCTTCCCCGAATGGGGAAAATCCCCGAGGGTACCCGTCCCATGGGGATTTTTGCCATCTCTACATGTGAAGCCAGGCAATGGGCCCAAAGCCCGAGGGAAATAAAAAAAGATGATTGATCACTTTTGAAATGAAAGAAAATAGGAAGTGAAGTAGCACCCTTTTTTTTCGGGTTTTTGTAGTTGTTGTTTTTAGTTTAATTTTACAGAAACTGGGAATTAATTTGCTTTATTGTTTTCTTAAAATTCAAATAAATTAGTAATTTATAAAATCAATCAATTACATTCTTTCTTATTTCGTTTTTTGTCAAATAGGTCCTTGACCATCTTGACCTAGTTATATGCTATATATATGAAGAATTCAATATAATAGTGTGAATAACAAAAAAATAAACACAATAACTTTTACATGATTTAGCAACAATAGCCCTCCGTCCATGCCTCCAAATCAATCGTGCTTAAAGATTCCACTAAAATTATCCTTCTCGCTCGCAAAAAGGGAATGTCAATGAAACTCTATAAAGCGAATTCCACAAGAGCTAGCCAATAGTTTTTGTTCATAAGATCTCATTGAGAAACAAAAATACATGTTATCATAAGATTTGTTACAATTATTTTCAGTCGCCCCTAATTTATGGGCACAGGAGATAAGAAATTTACTTAATCGAATAAACATTTAGTGTGCGTTTGGAATTGAGGTTGGGCAGCTGTACCTTAAAAGTTATAGTACTAAAGTGTTTGGTAAACACTGACGGTTGTAGTTTGGAAGCTGTGTTGATGTGATTTTTCATTTGTATAATAGAAAATTATTATATCTTTAATAATTTTGTCAAAATTATTATTTAAAATTTATATCTTTAATAATATTTACTACATAATACAAAATCTACATATAACTTTTTTTTTCACAGTAGCTGTGGCTTAAAAGGTACAATATCTCAATCCCAAACAAGATCTTAATACTCTAATAATTAAGATGTGTAATAATTTGTTTGAAGAATGAAAATACACAAAGAGAGATTGACAAAAACTCAAGACTTCAATAGAATTTTAACAAAACTCACTTAGAATATCGACATTATCCAATATATAAAACCTGCAAAATTTTCATATTCAACTACTAAAACATTAAAAAAGGAAAAAAAAACTTAGGTCAACTTTTCTATTACCATTGATCTATATACAACATTTGGAGCCTCTGGCTCCCTGTTGCTATAATCACTTATCTGTTACAAGTGCATATTGTTAATGTCACATAGTCAAGCTAGATACATGGTTAAAACCATAACTACAACAAAGTAACTTCCAAAGTTTACTCGGCTGGAATGCCTGAGTATGACTAGAACTACAACGAAAATATACAAAAATTGTTCTTCCCTAGAAAACATGTAATCTCCGAGATGAGTCCCGAATCAAAATCAATCCTCCAGTGGCCTACACTTATCACCATCGATCATTGCCAAAACCTAAAAAGTAAGGAGTGACATAATGCATAATAAGTAGTCACATATAGTGATAATTTTTTAAAAACCAAAATAATTTAAATATCATGAGTACAAACAGACACACAACACTCTAATGCAATGAATTTTATGCTTTCTATCTTTTAACTATTAAAGTCAACATTGAATTGGTGTTTGACTTTGACGTTTTAAGTATCGAATTTGGTGCTTAGCTGGTAGTGAAAATTTTTGAAAATTTTTCCATAATTATTTGTCGTAATGCAAAAATTGTTGGGACGTAATTGTTGACTTTTTGGACTTATTTTTCCTCTAAATAGGAGTGCAGAGAAAGAGCTAAACCATCCCATTTGTGAGAAGCATTCAATAATTAGAGAGTAAAGAATTTTGAGAGCTTAAATTGTAAAGCTCTTTAAGTTTAGTCATTTGAGAGATTGTTAGGTGTATTGGAGTTCTAAGTAGTGAGTCAAAAAATATTACAATACTTTTAATCCTTATTTCACTAGTAAAATTTTATCTTTATATCTTCACCTATGGACGTAGGTTAAAACCAAACCATGTAATTTTTGGTATCCTCTTTGTGTGCTTGTTCTTTATTTTCTCCAATTTCATTTTAGTCGGGGCTCTGGTTTGCCTATCAATTTCCTAACAGTGGTACCAGAGCTATTTGTTGTATTATTAGAGTTAGGACACTATTCACATATATAGTACTGTTCATATATATGCTACTACTCGTATATGCAATTACTATTCATGTGAAATGATAGGAGATAATCTTAACAAAAGTAGTTTATGGTATAAAGTAATGGCGGTAAAATACGAAATTGAGAAGTTCAACGGCAATAATTTCTTATTGTAGAAAATGAAGATGAAAGCCATTTTAAGGAAAAATAATTGCTTGGCAGCAATTGAAGAAAGGCCTATGGAGATAACTAATGACGCCAGGTGGAATGAGATGGACGATAATGCAATTGCTGATCTACATCTATCATTAACTTATGAAGTGCTATCTAGTGTGGAAGAGAAAAAGACAATAAAAGAAATATGGATACTCTCATAAGACTGTACAAGACTAAATCACTGCACAATAAGATCTTCTTGAAGAAGAGACTCTACACTCTTCAAATGGCGGAAACCATATTGATGACCATCCATATCAACACCCTGAAAACTCTATTTTCACAACTTATAATATTGGGTCATAAATAGAAGAAAATGAACATATAGAGCTTCCATTTCAAAATTTACTAGATTTGTATCATCAATTTATTATAAATTTGACAAACAATAACCAAGTGGACAGTCTTCAACAATCTAGCAGCTTCTGTATTAAATGAAGAGAGTAGACAAAAAAACAAAGAAGACAAATAGGCGAGTTCGTAGCAAGTGAAAGCACTATTAATAACAAGAGAGAGATCAACGAAACATGGTCCTAATGGGAGTCAAAATCATGGTAGATTAAAATCAAAGAGTAAGAAGAATGTTGAATGTTACAACTATGGCAAGAAAGAATATGTCAAGAAAGAGTGCTGGAGCAACTAAAAGAGAAAAAATGTTAAAGATCTTGAGTCATCAAATACTTAAGGGAGTGTAGCTAGTACCTTAGATAATGACAAAATTCTCTAAAGCAAGGCATCAACTGTTGTAGAAGGTAGGAAACGATTAGCTGAGGTCTGGCTTATAGACTATGGAGTAACATGTCACATGACTTCTTGGAGAGAATGGTTCCACAAATATGAATTAATCTCAGGAGGATTTCTGTGCATGGTTGATGATCATGCCTTGTCGTTGGTATTGGAACTATCAAAATAAAAATGATTGATGGTACAGTTTGCACAATTAAAGAGGTAGGATATTTTAAAGTCCTAAAAAAGAATTTTTTTTTTTTAGGATAAATATATAGTTTTGGGTGCAAAACTCATGTGGATAATAGGATCGTAGAGACTGTTAGTGGTGAGCTTGTATTAATGAAGTTGAAAAAGATCAATACTAGTCTATTTATGCTTAAAGAGGAAACATTACCAGAAGCTCATGCATGTGTCGCATCACATAGAGAAGAGTCGGCGATGATGTAACATCTCAAACTTGGCCACATGTTAGAACAAAGTTTGAAGATTCTCTCTAAGTGAAAGCTACTTCTAGAGCTTAAATCTATTAATTTTCCATTTCGCGAGCATTGTGTTACAAGCAAAAACCATAGATTGAAATTCAATAGATCTAATGCCAGAAGTAAATGCATTCTAGACTTGGTTCATTATGATGTTTAAGAATCACTAGACATGTCTATGGGAGGTGTAAAGGACTTAATGACTTTTGTTGATGACTATTTAAGAGATGTTAGGTGTATTCAATTAAGAAAAAATCAGATGTGTTTTCAGTGTTCAAAGAATTCAAAGCATGGGTTGAGCTTGAATTTGGAAAAGGCTTAATTGTTTAAGGACAAATAATAGTGGAGAATACACAGATGGCATGTTTCTTACACTCTATAGACATGAAGGTATTTAGAGATAGTTCATGGTAGCATACACTCTTCAATAAAATAGAGTGGCGGAGCAAATAAACATGACTCTTATAGAAAAAATAAGAACATCATTGAGGACTGCTGATCTACCTAACTCATTCCGGGTAGAAGCAGTCAAAACTACTTGTTATGTGGTTAATCGATCCCCATCAACTGTAATTCAGTTAAAGACATAGATGGAGATATGGATTGGAAAGTCAACATATTACTCCTGCCTACATTCATTTGAATGTCCTATGTACGTGATGTACAATACTCATGAAAGAACAAAATTAATTTAAAATTCAAGAGCTGTGTTTTCTTGGGGCATGCTAATGGAGGAAAGAGGCATTGTCTGTGGGATCTCATTGCCGACAAGATTGTCATCAGCATATATGTTATCTTTGTATGAGATCAAACTGTAAAGGAGAAACATAGATGATAGCTTTGTAAAGGAAATGTCTGAGACTGTATTGGTATATGTAGAAAATAATCTAAAAAAGAAGATTTAGATTTTTCTAAAACAGCATCAGAGCACGCAGAGCAAGAACTAGTCAAGTCTGAGGCTCCAGAAGTTTGCCGGTTAAATAATGAGAGTCGATTGCCAGTATGACACTCGAAGTATGTTACAAAGATCAATGTTGCATATTGTCTTCTAACAGAAGATGGATAGCCATAAACTTTTATGAAGCTTTAAAAAGCTCATATGTTCCTTTGTAGATAATAGAAATACAAGAAGAAATTTAAGCTTTACATAAAAGTAAAATAGGGAAACTTGTACTACTATCACGTGGAAGAAATGCCATTGGAAACAAATGGGTTTACAAGGTCAAGTGTGATGGCAATGATCAAGTGGAGCGGTATCGTGCTAGATTAGTGGTGAAAGGATATGCATAAAAAGAAGATATTGACTTCAACGAGATATTTTCTTCAGTGATAGTTAGAACAATCTTGGGAATGTGTGCTATATTCGGCCTAAATCTAGACAGTTAGATGTGAAAACTGCATTTCCTCATAAAGAACTTGAAGAAGAAATTTCTATGTTTCAACTAGAAAGTTTTGTTGAAATAAGAAAAGAGAACTTGGTTTGCAATTTGAATTAATCTTTATCCGATCTCAAATAGGCATCCTAGTGTTAGTATAGGAGATTTGATTATTTCATCATGAACGTTGGATACAACAGACTCAGTTCGGATTATTATGCATATTACAAGAGGTTTGAAGATAATGATTTTTTCATTCTACTATTGTATATGGATAACATGTTAGTAGCAAGCCTCAACAAAAAACAAGGCAAGGAATTAAAGGCACAATTCGTTAGTGAGTTTAAAATGAAGGACTTGGGACCAATAAACAAGATTCTATGGATGTAAAATTTATCAAGACAGAAATAGTAGGAAGATTTGACTTTCTCAGAAGAATTACTTGAAGAAAATCTTACAGTATTTCAATATGCAAGATTGTAAGCCAATCTTTACCCTACTTCCTGTTAATTTTAAGTTATCCTCAAGTATATGTTGAAATGCTAACTAGGCAACCTAAGAGGGGGTGAATTGGAATTCTAAAAATTAAGTTAAGCAAACCACACAACAATTTAATCTAACGCCTTAATGAAATAAAAAATAATAAATTTAAAAATACTAAAAAATAAAAGAGTAAGGGAAGAGAGAGCAAATAAAAATATCTTTTACATGGTTCGGCAATCCTTGCCTATGTTCACGCCTCCAAGCAAACCAAGCTTTCCAAAGCTTCAAGTTCTTCCAATTGACTTCCAACGTGTCAATAAACCTTTACAAGAAGAGATTATCCCCCAATCTCTTAACCTAAGTGTTTCTCACACCCAAACTTTCTCAACGACAAGATTTTTCTCACACACAATCTATGTGTTTACAAATATATGCCCAAAGTGTGATTTGAAAAATAAATGAATAAAGTAAAGGTCAAGAAATATTGTATTCCCAATAAAATACTCTTTGGTATTTGTTGGATTCGCTTTTATTTAGATCTAATGCAGCCTTTTTATAGTTGGAGCTGAAAACTAACTGTTATTGACCTTCTGCACGAAGTCATATCGCTGTTAATCCTTATCGGATCACCATTTTGACTTGACAAGTTACCGTTGCGCTATAATTTCAAATTGTCGGATCACCGTTTTTCTGATATCGGATCGCCATTAGTTTTCAGAAAATAAACTCAAATTCTGTTCGATATCTATTAGCCATTATCTCCTAAATGGTTAGCCCTTTGCTATAGTGAAATTATTTTCCAAAATTATAATTTTATCCCAAAATTTTCTATAATAACACTATGGCCTAAAACTTTATAAAACTTTTCAAACAAGTCTATTTTTAGAATTTTAAGTAATACTTGTTGATTTCAAAATCATCACAACTATTTTAATTTAAAACATTAACTTGAAAATAACCAATTCATAAAATCATTTTTCCATTGAGTATAAAACCTTTATAATATGAAAATAATGATTTATTTAAAATGTATGAGAAATAATTTAAGCTTTTAAAATATTAATTATTCTTAATCTTGTTTTTATCATCAAAATCAACATTATGGATACATATATGTTAATATGTGTCCTATAATGAAGTAGAGAGGAAAGAGATGTGCATCAACAAAGTAGGAAGTTTGATGTTCACTATAATTTGTACAAGACCGGACATTACACATGTAGTGGGGCGGTCGGTTGATATATGGCGAATCCTAGTGGAGAGTATTGGAAAGCTCTAAAGATTATTCTTAGATACATCCGAGGACCCTCGAATGTTGCATTATGTTGCGGAGGATTAGAATTTCCGTTAGGGGCTATGTGGAATTATATTTTGTAGGAGATCATGATAAAAGGAGATACATTACTAACTATGTGTTTACACTTGCAAGAGTTATAAGATGGGTTTTAAAACTACAGCTGTCATGGCTTTATCTATTGTAGAAGCGAGAATACATGGTATTTGCACAAGTTTGCAAGCAAGCTATCTGGATGTAAAGGTTATTGGAGGAGCTTGGGCACAAAAAGAGAGAATACCTATGTTTTGTGAAGTCAGAGTGCCTTGCACATTGCAAGGAATCAAGCTTTTCATTCCATGACAAGCATATAAGAGTACAATACTACTTCGTTCAAGAAGTAATGGAAGATGTAAATGTGGATTTGCGGAAAATTCATGCCAAGGACAACCTAACGGATGTTTTGACCAAGCCAATTAATGGTGATAAGTTAGTATGAAGTAGATCTTCTTGTGACCTTGCGGAGACTTAAGCAACATGACAATGGCGCAGCAAAAAAGATGGTGAGGAGATTGATTGGTTCTCAATCAAATCTTTAAGTGGGAGAATGTAAAGTCAGCATCGAAATTTTGCTTGACTTTGACATTTCAAGCACTGAATTCGTTGTTTAGCTGGTTGTAAACATTGTTGAATTTTTTGCCATAATTGTTAGCATAATGCTTGAATTTTTAGGCTATAATTGTTAACGTTTTGGCCATTATTTTGCCTATATGTAGGAGTGTAGAGAAAGAGCTAAATCATTCCATTTTTGAGTAGCAATTCAGTATTTAGATAGTAGATAATTTTGAGAGGTTAAATTATAAAGTTCTTGAAAGTTTCGTGATTTGAGAGATTGTGTATATTGGAGTTTTGGGTAGTAAGCGAAAAAAATATTACAATACTTGTAATCTTCATTTTATTGGTAAAATTTTATCCTTCTGTCTTTATTCATGGATGTAGGCTAAATGTTGAATTATGTAATTTCTGTTGTCTTCTTTGTGTGCTTGTTCTTCATTTTTCTCCAATTTCATTTTAACTTTAACCCTGCTTCAACCATCAATTTCCTAACATTAACTTGGTCCTTACCACATAAATTGAAAATTTGTTATTAGTTAATGAATGTGTGGAATCATATCTTTTATGATGAATTGAATTTAATTGATGTTACAAAAATTTAATTCGTGTTAGGGAAGGATGCACATGTCGGTTGGCTCTTGTTAGGAATTTGTGTAGAAAATAATATTACATATTATTATTATAATAATACTTAAAGGGGTTTGTTAGCTCAATATAAATTATATAATATTTAAGTGCGAGAATTGAACCTTACAATTTCCTCCCCCCTTTAAAAAATTTTGTCCTCGAAATTCAAGAATTACCTTGTGCATAAAAGAGTTGAGGGTACTTTTCCAACATTTTTTCCTCTCGCTCCCATGTGGCTTCCTCAACAGAATGGTTCATCCAACGAACCATAACTAAGGGAATAACTCTACTCCTTAATATTTGCTCTTTTCGATCAACAATCTCAACAGGTTGCTCCTCGTATGACATGTCTTTTGATATCTGAATTGGTTGATAGTCTAGCACATGTGAAGGGTCTGCTATATACTTTCTTAACACAGACACATGAAATACATTGTGAATCCTAGATAGAGCCGGTGGTAGAGCTATGCGATAAACCACAGGACCAATTTTTTCTAAAATCTCAAATGGCCCAATAAATCTGGGACTAAGCTTCCCTTTCTTCCCAAATCGAAACACCCCTTTCCATGGCGATACCTTCAAGAAAACAAAGTCTCCTTTTTCAAATTCTAATTCACGTCTACGTCGATCTGCATAACTCTTTTGTCTGCTCTGAGCTGTTCGAAGACGTTCTCTAATCAACTTGATTTTATCAACGGTAATTTGTACCAGTTCTGGACCCAAAAGTTTTCTTTCACCAACCTCATCCCAGCAGATTGGGGACCTATACTTTCTTCCATATAATGCCTCAAACGGTGCCATGCCGATACTTGAGTGGAAGCTATTGTTATAAGCAAACTCAATCAACATTAGGTGTTCTTCCCAACTACCACTCAAGTCTAATACACAAGCTCGAAGCATATCCTCGAGGGTTTGAATAGTCCTTTCTGATTGTCCATCTGTCTGTGGATGGAAAGCAGTACTAAATTTCAATTTTGTTCCCAACTCTTTGTGTAAGCTAGCCCAAAATCTTGAAGTGAATAGTGGATCTCTATCAGACACTATCGACACTGGAACTCCATGAAGCCTTACTATTTCTTTAATGAATAACTTAGCGAGTTGCCCCACATTGTCTGTACTCCAACTTGCCAAGAAATGGGCTGATTTCGTCAATCGATCAACAATCACCCAAATGCAATCACATCCCCTCCTGGAACGAGGTAATCCAGAGACGAAATCCACTGTTATGTGTTCCCATTTCCATTGCGGAATAAGAAGCGGTTGTAAAGTTCCTGCTGGTCTTTGATGTTCAATCTTTACTTGTTGGCAAACTAAACATCGAGACACAAAAGCAGCGATATCTCTCTTCATATTCCTCCACCAAAAACTCTGTTTTAGATCACGATACATCTTAGTACTACCAGGATGCATGCTATAAGGTGACTCATGAGCTTCTTTTAAGATCTCTGTCTTTAACTCTTCATCTGCTGGCACACATAGCCTTTGTCCCAACCATAATGCATTTCCATTGTCAAATCTGAATCCGGGTTTATGTCCTTTGTTCACCTCTTCCTAGATTTTATTGAGTTCCATGTCATTCTTTTGGGCTACCTTAATTTTATCAATTAAGGTGGGTTGGACTATCAGATGTGCTAACAAGTTTGTTTGCCCATAAGTAACTACCTCGATCCCACATCTCTTCAAGTCCTTTACCAAATGAGTTTGCATGGTGATCAAATGTGCCATGCCCCCAGATGATTTCCTACTCAAGGCGTCAGCTACCACATTTGCCTTTCCTGGATGGTAATTAATAGAGCAGTCAAAATCTTTCACCAACTCCAACCATCTTCTCTGCCTCAAATTCAATTCTTTCTGAGTAAACAAATACTTCAAACTCTTATGATCGGTGAAGATCTCACAAGTCTCCCCATACAAGTAATGTCTCCAGATTTTTAGAGCAAACACTATAGCAGTCAATTCCAGATCATGAGTCGGATAGTTTTGTTCGTGGCTCTTTAACTGCCTAGAAGCATATGCTATAACCTTACCATGTTGCATTAAAACGCAACCCAAACCTTTTCTAGAAGCATCGCTATAAATCACAAAACCTTCACCCTGAGAGGGGAGAGTTAAAATAGGAGCAGATATCAAACGACCCTTGAGCTCTTGGAAGCTCTTTTCACATGTCTCATCCCATGTGAACTTCACGCCTTTCTTAGTCAAATTAGTCAATGGTGCTGCTATACTAGAAAATCCCTTCACAAAGCGTCTATAATAACCTGCCAATCCCAAGAAACCCCTTACTTCAGTCACACTAGATGGCCTTTCCCAATTCACAATAGCCTCCACTTTGGCTGGATCTACCAAAATGCCATCCTTTATCACAACATGCCCCAAAAATGCCACACGATCGAGCCAAAACTCACACTTCTTAAACTTTGCATACAACTTCTTCTCTTGCAATGTTTCTAACACTATTCTCAAGTGCGTCTCATGCTCCTCCTTACTCTTAGAGTAAACCAATATATCATCGATAAAAAAAATAACAAATTGGTCAAGATAAGGTTGAAAAATCCTATTCATCAAATCCATGAACGTCGGGGCATTAGTTAACCCAAAAGGCATAACCAAGAACTCGTAGTGTCCATAACGTGTTCGGAAAGCCGTCTTCGATACATCCTCACTTCTGATTTTCAATTGATGATAACCAGATCGTAAATCAATTTTAGAAAATACAGATGCCCCTCGTAATTGATCAAAAAGATCATCAATTCGAGGAAGAGGGTATTTATTTTTGACAAAGAACATATTCATTGTTCGGTAATCGATACACAACCTCATTGAACCATCTCTCTTCTTTACAAACAAAACAGGAGCACCCCAAGGTGACGTACTAGGACGGACAAAACCCTTATCTAATAACTCTTGCAGCTGGACTTTCAGTTCTTTCAACTCAATAGGTGCCATCCGATATGGTGCCTTAGAAATAGGGGTAGTACCAGGAACTAGTTCTATAATAAACTCAACCTCTCGATCCGGTGGTAGTCCAGGAAGATCTTCAGGAAATACATCAATAAACTCTTTTATAATAGGTATGTCTTCGAGGCATGCCCCATCGGAATGATCAGCAATTACATATGCTAAAAATCCTTCACACCCCTTTTTAAGCATTTTTACTGCCTTACTCATAGAAATCAAACTTCTACAACTCCTATGATTTCCTTGAAGATGAAATTCTTCCTTGCCAGGTAGACAAAAAATAACTTTCTTAGCAAAACAATCTATTGAAACATGGTGAGGTCCTAACCAGTCCATCCCTAAAATCAAATCAAAATCGTGCATTTTTAAGGGTAGGAGATCCACAAGAAATTCTCTATCACAAAATCTAATCACACATGACTTATAAACACGATCTATTAACTGGCAATTTCCCATAGGAGTACTAATTGTCACGTTAACATCTAGTGGTGTGAAAGGCACATCAGCATAATGGGCAAACACACAAGATATAAATGAATGTGTAGCACCAGGGTCAAAAAGAACTTTGGCTTCTCTAGAGAATAAGGACAACGTACCTGATACTACATCATTGGACACCTCAGCATCTTTCTCTGTTAGTACAAAGACACGCCCTTGCACCTTTTGTTTCTTCCTCTGCCCTTCATTAGTTAGAGTATTTACAGCCTCGCTACGTCTTTTTGGGCTATCCATTATCCTATGCCCAGTTTCTCCACAACCAAAACAGGCTCCATTTTTCCAATGGCATTCACCAGGGTGCCTCCTTTCACAATGTCGACAAATGGGGTAGTTCCTCCGAGTGGTGTCATCAGATACACCCTTATAGGCTTATAAGTGTTTTAATTCAAATTCTCTTATCGAGGTAAGTAACTTCATTCCTAATATACTGGGTATATATAACTATTTTGATATTATTATAAGTAGGGAAATTATCTACCGTCCACCCGTTTTTTCCAACTTTTTCAAAAATACACAATTCTTTTTTTTTTTTTGCTGGAATCCACCTAAAGTTATATTTCTTTTCACTTTTCCACTTCTGTTTTGAGACCGTTAAGAAAACTAACGGAATATTGTTTAAATGAATTTTTTACCCTCAAATGTAAAAGATAATTTATCCACGGACCACCTGTTTTTTCGTATTTTTTCAGAAATACACAATTCTTTATTTTTTTTTTGCTGAACTCCACCTGAAGTTATATGTTTTGTACCTATTCACCATTGTGTCGTTGTAAAATGATGATTTTACCCTTATGATGTTAGCAAAGTTATAACGGTCTCCAAACGAAAGTGGAAAAGTGAAAAAAATAATGTAACTTCAGGTGGATTGCAGCAAAAAAAAAAATTGTATATTTTTGAAAAATAGTGAAAAAAACGGGTGGACGGTGGATAATTTCCCTTATAAGTATAAGTATTTTTGTACTACTTAGAAAAATAAATGATTTTTATAACAAAATCAATTTATGTAAATATTTTCAAATCTAAATTATGATTTTCATAACAAAATCAGTTTATGTAAATGTTTTCAAATCTAAATTCTTTTAACAAAATATTTTATAAATGATTTTAAATATGTAATTTATTTTGTTACATGATTGCCTTTTATGATTTTGTCTATAGAATATTTTGCAAGCCTAAATTATTGTTATAGTCATTTTTGAATCTTATATGAATGTTTTATGCCCATGTACAATTTAAATTATATATGATTGTATGGAGGTCCCCTCTTGAGACTATATGAGGGCCACCTCTTGAGAAACAAAGTGTCACATATAGTGCAAAGTGTCACGTACAAGCCATTATGTATGAAACACTAATTTGAATGTTTAGACTCATTGTCCGTAATTATTCTGATTCTAATTCTAATCGTATTATATGATATATATGTTATGAACCAGTACTGGGCATCTGTTTTGAGTGTGCACACGATATTCTAATTCTGATTATGTTTCTGGCCAGGTCACCGGGACTATAGGTGACACTATGTGACATGAGCTGACCTTTTGTTTTCTGTATATGTGATATATGATCTGCTTTCGTAAGTAACTATGCTTTTAATATTTTGAGTTACTATGAATTTATGTCATCTTATTGAAATATATTTTCTAACTATGTTGTTTTATTTAAATATGTTGTTTTATGAAATTTATGAATTATAATATATGTTTTAAATAAAAAGAAGGCTTGCAATATTTTTGGTATCGGTTGGCCTAGTGTGTTAGGAATGGTTTTACTTACCGAGTTGACGGCTCTCACCTCGTCATTACTTTTTGCAGATTAAGTTCCTTATTGAGAGGTGTGCTTATCATTGGAGTTAAAGATTCTGTTTCCTTTCGCTAATTTAATAAGAGAATTATAGACTCATATTTCTTTTAATTTTATTTCTGTTATGAACTTATAATTTGAGAGTTTTAAGACGTTTGTTATATCTATGTCTTGGAGAGAGATTGATTAGTATTCAACATATGGATTTATGGATTTTATTTGAACAAGAATTTGAGGTATTTCAGTTTCAAATTTATGAGTAAGAATTACAATTTGTAAGTAACTTCCTTCTTAATTTGGGTGTTACATATTTAGTACATATCTGATATCTTTAAAAAACAATTTATAATCAATACTGGTTCTAAACAAATATCTCTTATACCCATAATCTTAGATGCCTCGTCATTTTCTATCCAAAATCTTCATTTTTTGTGAGTTGTTACTTGAAAACCTCTCTCAAGTGACAGGAATGCAATTTGATAATTAATTGCAGACTTTGTTTTGTCGATATTGCGAAGTATCAGGCGGATCATGCTATTCCTGAAAAGAACGAAGATTTTGGTATTGTGGTGTCTACGCCTCACACTTTAAAGAGTTATTCTTTCTTTAGCCCATTTTGTCAGTTCTATTAAACTGCCGATCATGATAATTAACTTAAAATCAAACATAAATACTTACAAAAAAAAAATTTCCAAACACATAAAAAAATTAATGAACAAGATAATAGTCAAGTAGTTCCAAAAGATACATTGCATTGTATGTTATTGGACATGAAAATTTGATCAATGTTAAACCGATGATATATCAAATGCTCAAAATAAAATTAAAAAAATAGCTTAAAAAGTTTCATAAAACACATTGAATTAGCTAAATTTCATATAACAACTCTATTCAAATAAAAAGAAAGAAGAAAAAAAGGGGAACAACAAATGGAGATGCCTACGAAAATGTAAATTAATTCACAAGTATAGAAAGAAAATTTTTTAAACAACGAACAATTACCTCAAGGAGAGTCGAATCGCCACAAAATTGGAACCAAAAAAAAAAATCGAGGAGAAAATTCAACGTGAAACGACGCGTTTAAAGATCATTAGCGCCATAACTTAAAAAAGTCCATTTCCCTCGCTCACGATTGCTTGCTTTTCTACTTCACATAAACAAAATTAATTGCATTGATTTTGATTTTTGAACTTTGAAGTGAGAAAAAATCTAAAATGAAAAAATCTAAAATCTAAAAAGTCCAATTTTATTCTTTCTGTTTTTGTTAAGAGGCGTGTGAATAAGGAAAAAAAAAGCAATAATTTCTCACATGATTTAGCAACTTTAGCTAGCGTACGGCTATTGCTTATTCCACTAAAATTAGACTTTTTGTTCATAAAAAGAAGATGTGTAAATGAAATTCTATGAAATAATTTCATAAGATCCAATCTATTGTCTTTATTCCTGAGAAAACATTAAAGAATTAGGAATTGATTTTATAACAAGATTTGATGAGATTATTTCCAGTATGGAATGACTCAATCATTAACTTTGATATTTTATTGAACAAAAATCCCGTTCTTAATACGGAACCCTTTGGACAAAAATTGAATCAAAATATTTGCAGATTCTCTTGCAAAGTCCAAATAATCATGAACTAAGAAAAGTTCAAGGGGTGGAATTTTAAATCTATCAAATTTGTAATTCAAGATCTCAATCTTTATAACAATTAGATTTTTGTTGTGTTGAAAGACCTCGACAAAGATAGACTTTCAAGTGTCAATTAACCTTCACAAATCATGTATTGATTTACTTCTCCAAAACTTGTAAGGGAGAAGGAGTCCTCGCACCGCTATAGACTCGAACCTTCCCCCTCAATGCATACCATTTTCTATTGCGCGGTGTTTTGTAATATTTATACACATTGGAGCTTAAATTGTAGCATTAATTTAAGAAAAACAATAAAGCGAATTAATTCCCACATTTTCTGTCAAATTAAACCAAACGCCACAAATAAAAAAAAAGTGCTAATTTAATTTCGATTTTCTTTCACTTCAAAAGTTCATATCACTGTTACAATTTGCTTATGTGAAATAACAAATTATCTTGTTCATAGGTTTAATATTAATAAAATTTTCGTGTCCAATAAGTGCAGTGCATCTCTTGGAACTGCTTGATTATTCTTTTGTTCATTCTATTCGAAACCTTAATTTGATTTAGGCAGCCGGCAATGAGTGAATGCCACTATGGTAAGAGTTGTATAGCTATTTTCTGATTGATTGTTTCAGAGATGTGTGAATATTTAATTAACAAAATAAAGCTATATATATAGAGGAAATTAATCTGTTTCTTTTTTATGTTCTTCTTTTCTGTAGGAAATCAAGAATGAAAGAAAATTGTCAGCATAAATTTCAGAAAGTTAATTTAATTAAATGGCCTTGTCATTCTATTATTTTTTATCCTCAACTTTGTGGATACATCATATCAGATCACTCATTTTTCCTTTTCCTCAGGTTTGGGCCCATTGGATGGCTTTACATGTTATGCCAGGGTCAGCTTGTGTTCGATCTCCTTTAGTTGTTAATTATGAAGTTGCTTGCATTGTTTCATGATGATTTTTCTATCACTTCTCCTCATAGCAACGTGATGTTTTCTTTCCATCTAAATGATTGATTTTTAATGATGAAATCATTATTGATGAGAAATTATTGGTTATACTACAGCTTATTGGCCTAAAGCTTAACCCGCATGGGTTGGGTCTCGATATAGGCCGAAAAATTCAAAGTTCTCACAAATTAAATCTGGATAAGATTTTAAGAAAAAAGTTTGGACCTTTTTAATTTATAAATAAAAAATAAATTACATTTAAATTAAAAAGAAAAAACTCAAAATATTAAATTAATATATTTTTATATTAATTTTCATGATTTATTATGTCGTCTCACTAATATTTTGCGTATTAGACTAGTATTTTATTATGTATTGAATAATTATTTTTAGTTTAAATATATTTTACTTTATTAAAAAATTATTTATATTTAATGAAAAACCAAACCCGGCCCAATCCCGACCTATGTAAACTTGAACGAATTTTTATAGAGACTAGATTTCTTGTCAATAATATAGGCTTGAGTTTAGGCTTAGAAAAGCCGGCCCAAACAAATTAGTTTAAATGTATTGAATAATTATTTTTAGTTTAAATATATTTTACTTTATTAAAAAATTATTTTATATTTAATAAAAAACCAAACCCGGCTCAATCCCGACCTATCTAAACTTGAACGAATTTTTTATAGAGACTAGATTTATTGTCAATAATATAGGCTTGAGTTTAGGCTTAGAAAAGCCGGCCCAAACCTATATTTTGCCAACCCTACCAATCAAAGCAATGCAAACAACTTTACAATTACCAAATACCAAGTAAAGGAGATCGAACACAAACTTACACGGATATGACATGTGAATAGGGATGGCAATAGGGAGGGAAGGGGAGGGGATCAATCTCCCCGTACCCATCCCCGATATTTTACGTATGTCCCCGTCCCCTCCTCGTCCCCGTCAGAATTACTTAAGAGAATTCTCATCCCCTCCCCGAATAATAACAGGGGATCCCTGAGGGTCTCCGATCCCTGAATAACTAATACATTTTTTTGTTTTCGATTTTGAGTTAATCATATTAAAATAAAAAATTCAAATAAAAATAAAGTTCAAAATATATCTTACATTAATATCAATTACAAAAGTCACATCCATTAAATTAGTCAGTAACGTAGCATGCAAGGGATACAAACTTTTTTTACAAATTATCATGAATAAATTAATAGTTTAATACAAAATTGTTATAAATAAAATCGAATTTAGATGCAAAATTAACTTTTTCAATGGTGGCATGCGCACTTTATAAATGTTGAATATTCCCTTTACAGTACAATAGTTAAGTCGGAGCAAATCAAGAGCAAATATTAGATTAGATATTAAAATTGTGATTCGCTATGGGCAATTATAACATCTAAAAATAAATAAAAAAATAGATTTAAGTTTAAAATATTTAATGAATATTAAAATTAAAACAAAATTTTTGGGCTAATATAATCTACCCAGTCTTTTTAATGTCTTTAATTAGTTAATTAGGCCTAACAGTTTAATAATATGAATATTTTGATATTTTTTTATTTTTTACCAATGTTTATAATTTTATAATTCAAATTTTATTATTTATTTACTAGTAATTTTAAAAAATAAAAATTAAATTAAAAATTAAAATGGAGAAATGGGTAGGGGATGGGGATTCCACCTCATCCCCGCCCCCTCCCCGAATAAAAAATTGGGTAAAAAAATTTCCCCGTCCCTTCCCCGAATAAGAAATTGGGTATGAAATTATCCCCATACCTTCCCCGAATGGGGAAAATCCCCGAGAGTACCCGTCCCCATGGGGATTTTTGCCATCTCTACATGTGGGCAATGGGCCCAAAGCCCGAGGGAAATAAAAAAAGATGATTGATCACTTTTGAAATGAAAGAAAATAGAAAGTGAAGTAGCACCCTTTTTTTTCGGGTTTTTGTAGTTGTTGTTTTTAGTTTAATTTTACAGAAACTGGGAATTAATTTGCTTTATTGTTTTCTTAAAATTCAAATAAATTAGTAATTTATAAAATCAATCAATTACATTCTTTCTTATTTCGTTTTTTGTCAAATAGGTCCTTGACCATCTTGACCTAGTTATATGCTATATATATGAAGAATTCAATATAATAGTGTGAATAACAAAAAAATAAACACAATAACTTTTACATGATTTAGCAACAATAGCCCTCCGTCCATGCCTCCAAATCAATCGTGCTTAAAGATTCCACTAAAATTATCCTTCTCGCTCGCAAAAAGGGAATGTCAATGAAACTCTATAAAGCGAATTCCACAAGAGCTAGCCAATAGTTTTTGTTCGTAAGATCTCATTGAGAAACAAAAATCCATGTTATCATGAGATTTGTTACAATTATTTTCAGTCGCCCCTAATTTATGGGCACAGGAGATAAGAAATTTACTTAATCGAATAAACATTTAGGGTGCGTTTGGAATTGAGGTTGGGCAGCTGTACCTTAAAAGTTATAGTACTAAAGTGTTTGGTAAACACTGACGGTTGTAGTTTGGAAGCTGTGTTGATGTGATTTTTCATTTGTATAATAGAAAATTATTATATCTTTAATAATTTTGTCAAAATTATTATTTAAAATTTATATCTTTAATAATATTTACTACATAATACAAAATCTACATATAACTTCTTTTTTCACAGTAGCTGTGGCTTAAAAGGTACAATATCTCAATCCCAAACAAGATCTTAATACTCTAATAATTAAGCTGTGTAATAATTTGTTTGAAGAATGAAAATACACAAAGAGAGATTGACAAAAACTCAAGACTTCAATAGAATTTTAACAAAACTCACTTAGAATATCGACATTATCCAATATATAAAACCTGCAAAATTTTCATATTCAACTACTAAAACATTAAAAAAGGAAAAAAAAACTTAGGTCAACTTTTCTATTACCATTGATCTATATACAACATTTGGAGCCTCTGGCTCCCTGTTGCTATAATCACTTATCTGTTACAAGTGCATATTGTTAATGTCACATAGTCAAGCTAGATACATGTGTTAAAACCATAACTACAACAAAGTAACTTCCAAAGTTTACTCGGCTGGAATGCCTGAGTATGACTAGAACTACAACGAAAATATACAAAAATTGTTCTTCCCTAGAAAACATGTAATCTCCAAGATGAGTCCCGAATCAAAATCAATCCTCCAGTGGCCTACACTTATCACCATCGATCATTGCCAAAACCTAAAAAGTAAGGAGTGACATAATGCATAATAAGTAGTCACATATAGTGATAATTTTTTAAAAACCAAAATAATTTAAATATCATGAGTACAAACAGACACACAACACTCTAATGCAATGAATTTTATGCTTTTCTATCTTTTAACTATTAAAGTCAACATCGAATTGGTGCTTGACTTTGACGTTTTAAGCATCGAATTTGGTGCTTAGCTGGTAGTGAAAATTTTTGAAAATTTTTCCATAATTATTTGCCGTAATGCAAAAATTTTTGGGACGTAATTGTTGACTTTTTGGACTTATTTTTCCTCTAAATAGGAGTGCAGAGAAAGAGCTAAACCATCCCATTTGTGAGAAGCATTCAATAATTAGAGAGTAAAGAATTTTGAGAGCTTAAATTGTAAAGCTCTTTAAGTTTAGTGATTTGAGAGATTGTTAGGTGTATTGGAGTTCTAAGTAGTGAGTCAAAAAATATTACAATACTTTTAATCCTTATTTCACTAGTAAAATTTTATCTTTATATCTTCACCTATGGACGTAGGTTAAAACCAAACCATGTAATTTTTGGTATCCTCTTTGTGTGCTTGTTCTTTATTTTCTCCAATTTCATTTTAGTCGGGGCTCTGGTTTGCCTATCAATTTCCTAACAGTGGTACCAGAGCTATTTGTTGTATTATTAGAGTTAGGATACTATTCACATATATAGTACTGTTCATATATATGCTACTACTCGTATATGCAATTACTATTCATGTGAAATAATAGGAGATAATCTTAACAAAAGTAGTTTATGGTATAAAGTAATGGCGGTAAAATACGAAATTGAGAAGTTCAACGGCAATAATTTCTTATTGTAGAAAATAAAGATGAAAGCCATTTTAAGGAAAAATAATTGCTTGGCAGCAATTGAAGAAAGGCCTATGGAGATAACTAATGACGCCAGGTGGAATGAGATGGACGATAATGCAATTGCTGATCTACATCTATCATTAACTTATGAAGTGCTATCTAGTGTGGAAGAGAAAAAGACAATAAAAGAAATATGGATACTCTCATAAGACTGTATAAGACTAAATCACTGCACAGTAAGATCTTCTTGAAGAAGAGACTCTACACTCTTCAAATGGCGGAAACCATATTGATGACCATCCATATCAACACCCTGAAAACTCTATTTTCACAACTTACAATATTGGGTCATAAATAGAAGAAAATGAACATATAGAGCTTCCATTTCAAAATTTACTAGATTTGTATCATCAATTTATTATCAATTTGACAAACAATAACCAAGTGGACAGTCTTCAACAATCTAGCAGCTTCTGTATTAAATGAAGAGAGTAGACAAAAAAACAAAGAAGACAAATAGGCGAGTTCGTAGTAAGTGAAAGCATTATTAATAACAAGAGAGAGATCAACGAAACATGGTCCTAGTGGGAGTCAAAATCATGGTAGATTAAAATCAAAAAGTAAAAAGAATGTTGAATGTTACAACTATGGAAAGAAAGAATATGTCAAGAAAGAGTGCTGGAACAACTAAAAGAGAAAAAGTGTTAAAGATCTTGAGTCATCAAATACTTAAGGGAGTGTAGCAAGCACCTTAGATAATGACAAAATTCTCTAAAGCAAGGCATCAACTGTTGTAGAAGGTAGAAAACGATTAGCTGAGGCCTGGCTTATAGACTATGGAGTAACATGTCACATGACTTCTTGGAGAGAATGGTTCCACAAATATGAATTAATCTCAGAAGGATTTCTGTGCATGGTTGATGATCATGCCTTGTCGTTGGTATTGGAACTATCAAAATAAAAATGATTGATGGTACAGTTTGCACAATTAAAGAGGTAGGATGTTTTAAAGTCCTAAAAAAGAATTTATTTTCTTTAGGATAAATATATAGTTTTGGGTGAAAAACTCATGTGGATAATAGGATCATGGAGATTGTTAGTGGTGAGCTTGTATTAATGAAGTTGAAAAAGATCAGTACTAGTCTATTTATGCTTAAAGAGGAAACATTACCAGAAGCTCATGCATGTGTCGCATCACATAGAGAAGAGTCGGCGATGATGTAACATCTCAAACTTGGCCACATGTTAGAACAAAGTTTGAAGATTCTCTCTAAGTGAAAGCTACTTCTAGAGCTTAAATCTATTAATTTTCCATTTCGCGAGCATTGTGTTACAAGCAAACACCATAGATTGAAATTCAATAGATCTAATGCCAAAAGTAAATGCATTCTAGACTTGGTTCATTATGATGTTTAAGAATCACTAGACGTGTCTATGGGAGGTGTAAAGGACTTAATGACTTTTGTTGATGACTATTTAAGAGATGTTAGGTGTATTCAATTAAGAAAAAATCAGATGTGTTTTCAGTGTTCAAAGAATTCAAAGCATGGGTTGAGCTTGAATTTGGAAAAGGCTTAATTGTTTAAGGACAAATAATAGTGGAGAATACACAGATGGCATGTTTCTTACACTCTATAGACATGAAGGTATTTAGAGATAGTTCATGGTAGCATACACTCTTCAATAAAATAGAGTGGCGGAGCAAATAAACATGACTCTTATAGAAAAAATAAGAACATCATTGAGGACTGCTGATCTACCTAACTCATTCCGGGTAGAAGCAGTCAAAACTGCTTGTTATATGGTTAATCGATCCCCATCAACTGTAATTCAGTTAAAGACATAGATGGAGATATGGATTGGAAAGTCAACATATTACTCCTGCCTACATTCATTTGAATGTCCTATGTACGTGATGTACAATACTCATGAAAGAACAAAATTAATTTAAAATTCAAGAGCTGTGTTTTCTTGGGGCATGCTAATGGAGGAAAGAGGCATTGTCTGTGGGATCTCATTGCCGACAAGATTGTCATCAGCATATATGTTATCTTTGTATGAGATCAAACTGTAAAGGAGAAACATAGATGATAGCTTTGTAAAGGAAATGTCTGAGACTGTATTGGTATATGTAGAAAATAATCTAAAAAAGAAGATTTAGATTTTTCTAAAACAGCATCAGAGCACGCAGAGCAAGAACTAGTCAAGTCTGAGGCTCCAGAAGTTTGCCGGTTAACTAATGAGAGTCGATTGCCAGTATGACACTCGAAGTATGTTACAAAGATCAATGTTGCATATTGTCTTCTAACAGAAGATGGATAGCCATAAACTTTTATGAAGCTTTAAAAAGCTCATATGTTCCTTTGTAGATAATAGAAATACAAGAAGAAATTTAAGCTTTACATAAAAATAAAATAGGGAAACTTGTACTACTATCACGTGGCAGAAATGCCATTGGAAACAAATGGGTTTACAAGGTCAAGTGTGATGGCAATGATCAAGTGGAGCGGTATCGTGCTAGATTAGTGGTGAAAGGATATGCATAAAAAGAAGATATTGACTTCAACGAGATATTTTCTTCAGTGATAGTTAGAACAATCTTGGGAATGTGTGCTATATTCGGCCTAAATCTAGACAGTTAGATGTGAAAACTGCATTTCCTCATAAAGAACTTGAAGAAGAAATTTCTATGTTTCAACTAGAAAGTTTTGTTGAAATAAGAAAAGAGAACTTGGTTTGCAATTTGAATTAATCTTTATCCGATCTCAAATAGGCATCCTAGTGTTAGTATAGGAGATTTGATTATTTCATCATGAACGTTGGATACAACAGACTCAGTTCGGATTATTATGCATATTACAAGAGGTTTGAAGATAATGATTTTTTCATTCTACTATTGTATATGGATAACATGTTAGTAGCAAGCCTCAACAAAAACAAGGCAAGGAATTAAAGGCACAATTCGTTAGTGAGTTTAAAATGAAGGACTTGGGACCAATAAACAAGATTCTATGGATGTAAAATTTATCAAGACAGAAATAGTAGGAAGATTTGACTTTCTCAGAAGAATTACTTGAAGAAAATCTTACAGTATTTCAATATGCAAGATTGTAAGCCAATCTTTACCCTACTTCCTGTTAATTTTAAGTTATCCTCAAGTATATGTTGAAATGCTAACTAGGCAACCTAAGAGGGGGTGAATTGGAATTCTAAAAATTAAGTTAAGCAAACCACACAACAATTTAATCTAACGCCTTAATGAAATAAAAAATAATAAATTTAAAAATACTAAAAAATAAAAGAGTAAGGAAGAGAGAGCAAATAAAAATATCTTTTACATGGTTCGGCAATCCTTGCCTATGTTCACGCCTCCAAGCAAACCAAGCTTTCCAAAGCTTCAAGTTCTTCCAATTGACTTCCAACGTGTCAATAAACCTTTACAAGAAGAGATTATCCCCCAATCTCTTAACCTAAGTGTTTCTCACACCCAAACTTTCTCAACGACAAGATTTTTCTCACACACAATCTATGTGTTTACAAATATATGCCCAAAGTGTGATTTGAAAAATAAATGAATAAAGTAAAGGTCAAGAAATATTGTATTCCCAATAAAATACTCTTTGGTATTTGTTGGATTCGCTTTTATTTAGATCTAATGCAGCCTTTTTATAGTTGGAGCTGAAAACTAACTGTTATTGACCTTCTGCACGAAGTCATATCGCTGTTAATCCTTATCGGATCACCATTTTGACTTCAGCAAGTTACCGTTGCGCTATAATTTCAAATTGTCGGATCACCGTTTTTCCGATATCGGATCGCCATTAGTTTTCAGAAAATAAACTCAAATTCTGTTCGATATCTATTAGCCATTATCTCCTAAATGGTTAGCCCTTTGCTATAGTGAAATTATTTTCCAAAATTATAATTTTATCCCAAAATTTTCTATAATAACACTATGGCCTAAAACTTTATAAAACTTTTCAAACAAGTCTATTTTTTAGAATTTTAAGTAATACTTGTTGATTTCAAAATCATCACAACTATTTTAATTTAAAACATTAACTTGAAAATAACCAATTCATAAAATCATTTTTCCATTGAGTATAAAACCTTTATAATATGAAAATAATGATTTATTTAAAATGTATGAGAAATAATTTAAGCTTTTAAAATATTAATTATTCTTAATCTTGTTTTTATCATCAAAATCAACATTATGGATACATATATGTTAATATGTGTCCTATAATGAAGTAGAGAGGAAAGAGATGTGCATCAACAGTAGGAAGTTTGATGTTCACTATAATTTGTACAAGACCAGACATTACACAAGTAGTGGGGGCGGTCGGTTGATATATGGCGAATCCTAGTGGAGAGTATTGGAAAGCTCTAAAGATTATTCTTAGATACATCAGAGGAGCCTCGAATGTTGCATTATGTTGCGGAGGATTAGAATTTACGTTAGGGGCTATGTGGAATTATATTTTGTAGGAGATCATGATAAAAGGAGATACATTACTAACTATGTGTTTACACTTGCAAGAGTTATAAGATGGGTTTTAAAACTACAGGCTGTCATGGCTTTATCTATTGTAGAAGCAGAATACATGGTAGCTGCACAAGTTTGCAAGCAAGCTATCTGGATGTAAAGGTTATTGGAGGAGCTTGGGCACAAAAAAGAGAGAATACCTATGTTTTGTGACAGTCAGAGTGCCTTGCACATTGCAAGGAATCAAGCTTTTCATTCCATGACAAGCATATAAGAGTACAATACTACTTCGTTCAAGAAGTAATGGAAGATGTAAATGTGGATTTGCGGAAAATTCATGCCAAGGACAACCTAACGGATGTTTTAACCAAGCCAATTAATGGTGATAAGTTAGTATGAAGTAGATCTTCTTGTGACCTTGCGGAGACTTAAGCAACATGACAATGGCGCAGCAAAAAAGATGGTGAGGAGATTGATTGGTTCTCAATCAAATCTTTAAGTGGGAGAATGTAAAGTCAGCATCGAAATTTTGCTTGACTTTGACATTTCAAAATCTTGAATTCGTTGTTTAGCTGGTTGTAAACATTGTTGAATTTTTTGCCATAATTGTTAGCATAATGCTTGAATTTTTAGGCTATAATTGTTAACGTTTTGGCCATTATTTTGCCTATATGTAGGAGTGTAGAGAAAGAGCTAAATCATTCCATTTTTTAGTAGCAATTCAGTATTTAGATAGTAGATAATTTTGAGAGGTTAAATTATAAAGTTCTTGAAAGTTTCGTGATTTGAGAGATTGTGTATATTGGAGTTTTGGGTAGTAAGCCAAAAAAATATTACAATACTTGTAATCTTCATTTTATTGGTAAAATTTTATCCTTCTGTCTTTATTCATGGATGTAGGCTAAATGTTGAATTATGTAATTTCTGTTGTCTTCTTTGTGTGCTTGTTCTTCATTTTTCTCCAATTTCATTTTAACTTTAACCCTGCTTCAACCATCAATTTCCTAACATTAACTTGGTCCTTACCACATAAATTGAAAATTTGTTATTAGTTAATGAATGTGTGGAATCATATCTTTTATGATGAATTGAATTTAATTGATGTTACAAAAATTTAATTCGTGTTAGGGAAGGATGCACATGTCGGTTGGCTCTTGTTAGGAATTTGTGTAGAGATAAGGAGAGAATAACTAAATTTTATTTTTGATAATATTATCATGTGCTTAAGTTTTAATAAATTACTAGATGGATACTTTGGTGAAAAAAAATTTCGAAAAGTGGGTGCCAAAAGTAATTAATAGTTTTGAAAAGTCAACTTACCATTAGCTGCAAAGTTATTGCCCATCCATGAAATACCTGCAATTAAAATCTATCCCTGTTAATTCTTAAAAATAGTTAATTCAATTTATTTATAATTATGGCAGGATAAGGCATTGACTTGGGTTAGGGGAAAAAAAATGGAGTGAGATACCACGGTGATGACCGGCTGTAATTATGGAGAATTGAGTGATGATCCGCTGGTTGAGACCCTGTCAAGGTTGCCTGTGAAATCACTAATGCGATTAAGGTGTGTTTCAAAATCTTGGTTTAGTTTAGTGAAAGACCCCAAATTCATTTGTAAGCATCTCACTAGAGGCGACCATAAGCGTCTCATGGTCTACAATGAGTATTATATTGATCACGATCCAGTTGACGATTTAGTTATAGTACCTGATAACACATTGACAGACTTGCATTTTCAAAATCTTGAAGCCGACACAAGGAATTATATTCTACTTGGCCCTTATGAAGGTATAATTTGCCTTTCCAAAAAATGAAAACGTAGAAACATAATTAATGTATGGAACATTAATTATGCAGTAATTTTCTGTTGCTTACCCAGTAATTTTCTGTTGCTTAACTAGAAACGGCGTTAGTGGTGGTCGTCCCTCCAATACAATAATTTTCTGTTGTAATTATGCAGTTGGATTAGATCCCATGTCTAACGATTTCAAGTTGCGGTTTACAACTTTAGCACTAATACAACTTTATCACTAACTCTTGAAGACATGTGGAGGAAGGGTTATTTCCAATGGGATGTTATTTGGGGGGTGAAGCCATAAACAATGTCTACCACAATGGATTTTTCTATTGGGCAGCACCGACAGAAACTCCTTGCCATTATGTAGCTATTCTATCATTTAGCATGAGTGAGAGATGCTTCAAGAAATGAGAAGACCTCGCGTTCCTCCAATTGCATAAGGAATCTGGTTCGAATATTGGACGATTGGAATACAGGATGATTGCCTCTCTCTACTACGCGTAGAAGAGTCGAGACGCTCTGTTGGCTTATGGATGATGAAAGGGGCTTTTGGACGAAACACTTGAGTTTTGGACCTGAGAATTGGCGAATTCATTCTAGAATCATATTGACGAGATGGTAACAGTTGATTGGTCTTATATGATTCTAAATACGATCAAATAAGGGAATTTGGGATTGCTGGTGTATGGATTTCAGTTCGCTTTTTGAAAGAAAGTCTTATTGCAGTCCGAGAATAGGAGGATATATAGCTTGTTGGATGTTCATATTCTGGACACTACACGGCATGTTTCGGGTGTATATTTTAGAAGTCCATTAGGACAACTTAGATTAAGTCTACTAAAACACAGCCAGATATCTATCAATAAATTTTATAGGGGAACTTTTTCCTCCAGCCAACCCCCATTTGTGGGGAGATATCTCCCTTTATCAATTTTTAAAATTGGGAGAAGAATACAATTCCAGCATATGTCGGAGTTGAACCGGTGCCCTTAAAGTCTTTGGGGTGTGGGATGGGACACCATAATCCACTCTTTTAAGTGAACAGAGATGCAAGATGTCCAAATGCCTAATGAATTAAAAGCGTTTAATTATTCCTTTAATGTAATTTTGATTTTATTTTGATTTTTTTGAGCGAATGAAAACATTTGCAAGGTATGATGCATTTCGAATCCTTGTATTGACATAACTATCTTTTAATCTTCAAATAATAAAATTATTTTAGAAACTTCAAAAGGTTATGATGGCTTATTTCTTCACCTACTATAAAAAAAAGAAAAAGAATAACTACCTATGTATTTTTAGAAGATTGCTACAAAAGAAGAGATACGTACAAAACAAGCATATTTTAAAAAATTTATGAAACATCATTAATTTGTCAAAATTTATGGAAAAAATAAGTAGCTTTGAGCTTTTTAAATGCAATCCAAAAGCGGCCTGAACTACTAAGGGCCCATCTGGGATTTTTTCTAGAGATTCAAAGGTGATTTGAAAAGCTAAAAGTTGATTGTGGTATTTGACAAAAATTTTTTAGAAATCACTTTAAACAAAATCACCTCAACTTACAGTAGATTTTGAAAAAACTGTGATAGAATAGCTTTTTAAAATTTGATTTTGAGAACCAGTTTTATAGTTAGTATAATTTCATATATCCTTATATATATTATATAAATCCAAAATTATCCTTATCAATTAAAAAATAAAATCATTAACTATTAAGAGATTATTATTTTTACCAATTGATTACAAAATAAAAAAAATCAATACTATAAAACATTAATTTTAATTATCAATTATTATATACATAATTAAAAATATTTTATATACAAGTTCATAATTGTGTAAATATATTTTATTCAATATTGTGTATAATCCAATTCTTCACATTCTTATAAAAGTTTAACAATAAAATTTACCAAGTATATATGAGATGCTTTTAAAACTCACAGCACTTTTGAAAATAAATTTTACTAAACATTAACTAATTCTCTTCACAACTGATTATTTCTACAACTAAAAATAATTATTTTAAAAGTTACAACATTATCAAATTAGCCTTGAATCATGAATCAAACACTAACCACAAATGATCCCAGTAAATTATTAATGAATAGTTTCTAATAGTTGATTAACACTAGAAAGTATGCATCTAATAAAGGTGAAGATTATCAATTTTTTTTCACTTATAGAGTTGAAAACATTAACAATTTCATCACGTTAACAAATTCCTAACTTATTTTATGAATTATCTATTTTTAATAGTTCTTAAGAATTGTTTTTGTGTTTTGAAGGTGAATCACTAAGCTCATGATGCTTGGATTAGGAAAACATATGTGAAATTTGGATTCAAGAGACCCAAAAGCCTTTCAAATAATTACTAGTCCTTCGATCCAACATTAATTTTGAAAGTTTGAAATCATGCCATGTGTCCGAGCTCACATGCACCTCATTACATTAGATTTAATACTTATCAATTTAGTAGTTCAACCACTTTGACAAAAGAGACAATTGTAACAATTGATTATTTTGAATCCAATGATCTATAATGCATCACAAAGGTTGCAATCATAGATCTTTAGATTGTATTAGTAACAATCATCTAAAATGGGATCATGAAGATTGTTAGTGACGTGCTTGTATTGATAAAGCTAAAAAAGATCAGTGCTAATCTATTTATTCTTAAAGAATTTCTGTAGAGATAGGGAGAGAGGTTGCAATCATAGAACTTGGTTTGCAAGTTGAATAAATCGCTATCTAGTCTCAAACAGGCATCGAGGTGTTACTATAGGAGATTTAATTCCTTCACCATGAGTGTTCGATACAACATACTTAGTTCAAACTGTTGTACATATTACAAGAGGTTTGAAGATATTGATTTCATCATTCTACTGTTGTATGTGGACGACATGTGGTAGCAGGCATCAACAAAAATTGAATCCAAAAATTAAAGGCACTATTGGCTAGCGAGTTTGAAATGAAGAACATGGGACCAACAAACAAGATTCTAGGGATCCAAATTTACCGAGATAGAAATAACATGAAGATTTAACTTTCTCAGAAGAATTACTTAAAGAAAATCTTGTAGCACTTCAGTATGCAAGATTGTAATCCAATCTCTATCTTACTTCTTATTAATTTTAAATTATCCTCAAGTTTGTGTCCTAGATATGCATTAGCGATGGGAAGTTTGGTGTTCATTATAATTTGTACCAAGACCGAACATTGTACAAGTAGTGGGAGCGGTTGATCAATATATGGTGAATCCTGGTGGAGAGCATTGGAAAGCTATGAAGAGTATTATGAGATATATTAGAAGAACCTCGAATATTGCATTATGTTACAGAGGATCAGAATTTACTGTTTAAGGCTATATGAATTTCAATTTTGTAGGAGACTATGATAAAAGGAAATCCATTACTGGATATGTATTTACGCTTGCACGAGTTGTAAGATGGGTTTCAAAACTATAGACTGTCATGGCTTTATCTACTACAGAAGCCACACAAGCTTGTAAGCAAGCTATTTGGATGCAAAGATTATTGGAGGAGGTCGGGTACAGAAAAGAGAAACTACATGTATTTTATGACAGTCAGAGTGCTTGCACATTACAAGGAATCCAACTTTTTATTCCATGACAAAGTATAAAAGAGTATATTACTACTTTGTTTGAGAAGTAGTGGAAGATGTAAGTGTGGATTTGCAGAAAATCCATACCAAGGAGAATCTAGAGGATGTTTTGACCAAGCCAATTAATGGTGATAATTTCGTATGGAGTAGACCCTTTTGTGGCCTTGCAGAGACTTAAGCAACATGAAAATGGCGAAGTAGAATAGATGGTTTGGAGATTGATTGTTTCTCAAACAAATCTCTAAGTGGGAGAATGTTAAAGTCAGCAGCGAAATTGTGCTTGACTTTGACATTTCAAGCACCGAATTCGGTGTTTAGCTAGTTGTGAAAATTGTTGAATTTTTTTCCATAATTGTTAGCCGTAATGCTTGAATTTTTGGGCTATAATTGTTGACTTTTTGGCCATTATTTTGCCTATAAGTAGGAGTGTAGAAGAAGAGCTAAATCATTCCATTTTTGTGAAGCAATTCAATATTTAGAGAGTAGATAATTTTGAGAGGTTAAATTGTAAAGTTCTTGAAAGTTTCATGATTTGAGAGATTGAGCATATTGGAGTTTTGGGTACTAAGCCAAAAAAATATTACAATACTTGTAATATTTATTTCAGTGGTAAAATTTGATCCTTCTATCTTTGCTCATTGATGTAGGCTAAAAGTTGAATTACTTAATTTTTAGTGTCTTCTTTGTGTGCTTTTTCTTCATTTTTCGCCAATTTCATTTTAGCTATAATCCTATTTCACCCATCAATTTCCTAACATTAATTTGGTCCTTACCACATAAATTAATATATATGTGTGTGTGCGTGTGTGCGTGTGATGAATTGAATTTAATTAATGTTACATAAAATTAATTTGTATTAAGGAAGGATGGACATGTCGGTAGGCTCTTGTCAGGAATTTGTGTAGAGATAGGGAGAGAATAACTAAATTTTATTCTTGATAATATTATCTTGTGCTTGATTTTTAATAAATTACTAGATGGGTATTTTGGTGAAAAAAAAATTCGAAAAGTAGGTGCTAAAAGTAATTAATAGTTTTGAAAAGTCAACTTACCATTAGCTGCGAAGTTATTGCCCATCCATGAAATACCTGCAATTAAAATCTATCCCTGACTTAAAAATAGTTAATCCAATTTATATATAATTATGGCAGGATAAGGCATTTACTTGGGTTAGGGGAAAAAAAATGGAGAGAGATACCACGGTGATGACAGGCTATAATTATGGAGAATTGAGTGATGATCTGCTGGTTGAGACTCTGTCAAGGTTGCCTGTGAAATCACTAATGCAATTAAGGTGTGTTTCAAGATCTTGGTTTAGTTTAGTGAAAGACCCCAAATTCATTTGTAAGCATCTCACTAGAGGCGACCATAAGCGTCTCATGGTCTACAATGAATATTATATAGATAACTATCCAGTTGAGGATTTTGTTGTAGTACCTGATAACACATTGACAGACTTGCATTTTCAAAATCTTGAAGCTGACACATGGAATTATATTCTACTTGGCCCTTATGAGGGTATAATTTGCCTTTTTGAAAAATGGAATCGTAACAAAATTAATTTATGGAACATTTCCATGAATGAATACAGAATTCTTCCAGAGCCGCCTAGACCTAGAAACGTTTAACAAATAAAAAATAATTAAACTATGAATTAATTTAATATAGAAAATAACTTGATAACAAAACATTTAATTTTATATTATATTTTTAATTGATTTATTATTATTTTATAATCAAAATAAGTAACATTGCATAATTAGTTATATGTTTAATTTAGTTTTTAAATATTTATAATTATTGAAAACAATAATATGTTAGGCTATTAAAATTACATAGTTACATAGAGAATTTTTCTTTTTTTAAAATAAAAATTATGCCACCGTTGACCTCCTTTGACCAGCGTTGACCGGCGATGACCGCCGTTGACCTCCGTCGACCGCCATCTTTTGTCGCGTTAAATATATAGTAATGATCAGAAATGAACGATCTACTCATTAGAAGTGTTAATATTGCAGAAAATACACTATATAGTTGGAAATATGAGGTTAAAATTTTCTCAAAATTTTTCCTAAACATTTAAACAAGATTTGAGGTAAATAACAATGCATATTAGCATTTCTAACTCCATAGATTGTAGATCGGCTCATAAGGATTCTATTGATACCGGTTTTGATGGTGAAATGCATCTCTGGCGAAACTCTGGCGAGTCTCCGGTGACAGTCAGGCGATTCACCTTAATGCTTTTTCTTTTTTCAAATAAATTATCCTATTAATTTAAGAAAATAAATATAAATTATCTACACTTTTTTATTTAAAATTAATTTTATTAGAGGATAATATTGGAATTTTGTATTCTAATAGATGAGGAATTTGAAATCCTTTTGCATTGATATGGAATACAAATTCTTCAATTTGATGGAAATTGAATTTTAATGGAAATTCAATTCCATTAAATTTGATCCAACCAAACATTGGAAAGTGAAAAAGAAATTAAATTCTTTTCCTCTCCCCACTCCTCTACCCCCAAGCAAACATGGCCTTAATGTAATTTTTTACTTTACTTTGATTTTTTTAAGTGAATGAAAATGTTTGCAAGGTATGATGCATTTCGAATCCTTGTATGATAGAGTTATGATTTTTATATTTAGATTTATGGAAAATTATATATGACATAACTTTCTTTTAATCTTAAAATAATAAAATTATTTTAGAAACTTCAAAAGTTTGTGCGGCTCATTTCTTCACCTACTATAAAAAAAAGAAAAAGAAAAACTATCTATCTATTTTTAAAAGATTGCTATAAAGGTAGAAAGACTTATAAAACAAGCATACTCTAAAACATTCCTAACTTATTTTATGAATTATCTATTTTTAATAGTTCTTAAGTATGGTTTCTTTGTTTTGGAGGTAAATCCCTCAGCACGTGATGCTTGAATTAGGAAAACATATGTAAGATTTAGATTCTGGAGGCTCAGAAGCCTTGGAATAATTGCTAGTCCTTTAATCCAACATTAATTTTGAAAGTTTGAAATCATGCCGTGTGTCTGAGCTCACATGCACCTCATTGCGTTAGATTTAATACTTATCAATTTAGTAGTTCAACCACTTTGACAAAAGAGCCAATAGTAACAATTGATTATTTTGAATCCAATGATCTATAATGCATCACAATGTTTGCAATCATAGACCTTTAGATTGTATTAGTAACATTCGTCTAAAGATTGTGGTTGCAAGCTCACCAAAAATATAATGTCAATGCCCACACTTGATCAACTAAGAATTTTCCTATATAAAGGCAAGAGATTTCATAAGTGGAAGTGTAGAATATGTGTAGAATTTTGAGAGATGAAAAAATTGGTGTAATCTAAAGTGAATTTTAGGGAAATGTGCAGTTAATAAGAAGAGATTTTTCTTCTTTTTTCTTTTGTTTCCAATTTCCTTATATTATACTTTACAAATTTATTAGATGAAAATGAGTGTCTTGCTTGCCAATATAAGTGGCTAATTCTCTAAACTAAAGTAAAGGATGAAGCTCAAGGATTCAAATTATGGATTGAATTACTCTCTCAAGTGAGTTTTAAGTTAATTGTTTTTAATTACATGTTTATAAGTTATATTTTTTATCAGTTATTTTTATTCCATGTGAATTTGTATATCTAGATCTTTTTGGATCAATGTCAGTGTTTATTTTAGGACTCTAATAGTTTATTTTAATTTATTTCCTTTTAAGATTAAGTTTTCTTATTGCAATTAAGTTTGTTCAAAAACATAATGAGAACCACCTATTAATAATAGCTCATCATAATCCTAATTCTAATTTAATTAGAACCTTAAATCATAATTACAATAAGAAAACCTAATCCTGACAGGAAACAATTAAAATAAACTGCTAAAGTCCTAATAATTTAATCCTAATGTTGACACACCCATACAATAGTGAGAGCACTTCAATACAACGGTGATACATTAAATACTTAACATCCATATTTATTTATAGAGTGGTTAATGAAGAACTAAGTTACATAATTTTCAAACTAGTAAAAAACGCAAAACATAAATATAAGAGAGTATTATGACCACGATTTGAATACTAAGAGTAGACTTTAGCACCTTTTTTTTAATATATATATTTAGACTATTCCCTGTTAGATTCTTTTTCTATAATTATTTTCATTGTATAATTAATTTTCATATTTTTAAATTCCCCATGATTCAATATCGGACTCACCGGATTATATTATAGGTAGGCACACTTATACTTGCGAGTATGAATCAATTTCATTAAACACAAAATCATTATATATCAGCAACTTCCTAACGGTACCCTTAATTTTACACTCACTAATATTCATTAGATTTGAGTTAACTCAAGGGAGGAGATTTACTGAAATTAAATATTAGATAATTCATAATATTTTCTCTCACCATAAGGATGCCACCCAATTCTTTTCTCCTTTTGTATTTTGTTTCTCTTTATGCACATGTTTTCTCTCCCTTCTCTCTTCTCTTCCCTTATTTCATTTTTTTTTCTTTTTACCCAAAACTTTCTTCACTCTCTCTAGATTCATCTCACAAATATGAAACCATTCGAAATTATGCTTGCTTTGCCTAACAATATTTCAAGCCTCCCTCAAATTAATTGACTCTTGCGATCGAAGATTGTAATGGTATTGCCTGCAACCAAATTTTTTAGGCCGATGAGGCTTACTTAAGTACTAAGATCAGTCCTACCATCGAAAGGCTCAAAATATGCAAAACTCCATGCCAAAAAGCCACCATAATCTGCCTAGAAAAGAATGAAAAAATTATTGATTCTTTCCAAGGGGTGCAACTCAAATGGAGGTTTGCTTTTGTGTAGGCAGCTAATGGAAAAAAGTAACTCACATTCTATATCTTGGGAAAGGGACTACCAAAAGCAGTAGCAAATTAAGCGGAAACAAAACTCTTTCCCTGTTTGTGTGATTAAAATAGTATGTGCACCACAAATAAATAGACAAAAAAAATAAACCAATAAGTCCAAAGCAAAAACCAACCACAAGAGACACATATTTTTATGTGGAAAATCCAAAGTGAGAAAAAACATTGGACCGTAGTTTGATATAATCCTCCACTATATTAATGAGATTACAATACAAATTTTTCTCTAGATAATACTAGAGGCTACAAACATCAAGAATCTCACTTTTCTTGGCTTACAGCAACAGCCTAATAACTATCTCTCTAATAAGTGAGTATCTCAAATAATAGCCAATGAGAGAATAAAATAAAAATCAAGACCAGTAGGATTGTAGAGGGCGATGCCAGGAACTTACTCTCAAAATTTAAGAGAAAACGAAGCTAATTTCGCCTTCCGATCGCCTAATTAAAGATTGAAATCACTATTCCCAAATTTTTAAAAAAAAACTTCCACTGTCTTTTCCCCTCTCCCGCCGCATGCCTTTTTCTCTCAATGCACAATTAGGGCCGCTGCTTGCTTAAATTACATGCCAATTTTCATTTGTCCTTTCAAGTTTTCTTTAATTATTTAATTACCCAAACTTATTAAACTTTGGGCTTTTGGGCCCCCAAATGAAATGGACCCAACAAATCTCCTCCTCTAGATCAGGTGGGGCGCACCACCAAACCCGCTCTCTACATTTCGCTTTTCAGCTTCTCTTTGGCATATCGCTTTGTTATCATTTCTGACACATTCTTCGTTGTGTGTATTTTCTTAACCTGCAACTGTTTCTTTTCAAGCACGTTTCATATCCAATGATACCTCACATCTATATGGTTCGATTTCGAATGGTATGTCGAATTCTTTGCCAAGTGAATGGCACTCTGACTGTCGCAGTACACAATAATGTTGTCTTGCTTCACACCCAACTCTTGTAGGAAATTCTTCATCCATAAGGTTCCTTTGTAACCTTTAGTAATTGCAATATACTTTGCTTCTGTGGTAGATAAGGCAACATACTGCTGAGGTCTAAACTGCCATGAGATTGCTCCTCTTGAAAAGGTGAGCAAATATCCTAATAGAGATTTTCTCGAATCAACATCTTTTGCCATATTTGCATCTATGTACACTTGTAACACAGGTTTGTCTCCACCAAAACATAAACACGCCTTGGAAGTGCCTCTGACATATCTAAGAATCCACTTTACTATTGTCGAGTGTTCTTTGCCCAGATTATAGAGAAATCGACTAAACACACCAATTGCATAAGCAATATCTAGTTTTGTACAAACCATGGCGTACATCAAACTACTAACCACTGAAGCATAAAGAACTCTTCTCATCTCTTGTTTCACTTTCTCACTTGTAGGACAATGCTCAGAACTAAGCTTTAAAGGTTTTGCAAGTGGAGAATAAACAGATTTTACCTTGCCCATGTTAAATCTTTCAAGAAACTTTTCAACATGTACTTCGTGACAGAACCATAACTTCCTAGTTTTTTTATCGGGGAAATCTTCATGCCAAGAATTTGTTTCGCCTATCCCAAGTCTTTCATTGTAAAAGACTTGCTAAGCTCTCTCTTCAGATAGTTAATCTTACTAGCATCCTGGCCAACAATCAACATATCATACACATAAAACAAAAGAATAATAAAATCATTATCACCAAACTTCTTCACAAAAACAAAATGGTCATACATAATTTTGCTGAAACCATGATTCCCCATAAAAGAATCAAACTTCTTGTACCACTGTCTTGGTGACTGTTTTAGCGCATACAAACTTTTCTTTAACTTGCACACAAGTTTTTCTTTGCCTTCGACACTAAATGCTTCAGGTTGCTCCATGTATATTTCCTCTTCTAAGTCATTGTGCAAGAAAGTTATCTTTACATCAAGCTGTTCAATCTCCATATTTAAGCTAGCTGCTAATCTTAGAACTACTCGGATAAAAGACATCTTCACCATAGGAGAAAATATTTCTTCAAAATTAATACCTTTCTTCTAAACGAAACCCTTCACAACCAATCTAGCTTTATACCTCTACTGTGAGTTGTTTTCAGTCTTTAACCTATAAAACCACTTGTTCTTTAATACCTTTTTTCCCTTAGGCAAATTCACTAGGTCATAAGTGTGGTTATCATTCAACGATTTCATCTTCTTTGGCATGGCTTTAACCTACTCATTTTTATGCTGATGAGACATGGCTTCTTCAAACCATTCTGGCTCCTTTTTATTTGTAGGCATCACATATTCATGTGGAAGAGATCTAGTGGAAGGTCACCGTTCTCTAATAGATCATCTCAATTCTGGCTCAATTGGTGGTGCAGGTGGTTCTTGAGGTGCTTGCGATATTAGTTCTGTTGGACCATCATTATTATCCTCTCTAGCTCCTCTATGATCATCATGAACTACAGGTGGAGAAACTGAAGTTAGAATAATAGGAATCTCTGGAGATGACTAAGACTCGTCACTCTTCTCTTCATCACTAACTATCTGATCTTCAAGGAACACAACATCTCTACTTTTGATTAATTTTCTTGCCATTATATCCCATAATCTGTACCCAAATTCTTAGACAAATACTCTCAAGTATTTATAAGAAACATCTTTCCTATTCTAAACTCTCTTAGGTATATCGTCATCTAATGGAGCTAAAGGAGAAAGGTTAATCAAGTCAACCACAGTACGTATAGCCTCCGCCTAAAAAGATTTAGGAAGCTTAGCATTAGAAAGCATACACCTGACCATCTCTTCAATGTTCTGTTTATCCTTTCTGCAACACCATTCTGCTGCGGGGTTTTTGGTACAGTCTTATCAAGTCTTATTCCATGAGACCTACAATACTACTCAAATGGTCCTCTGCACTCACCACCATTATCTGCCCTGGCCCATTTTAATTTTCTTCATGTCCTTCTCTGAACATAAGCATGAAAGAACTTAAATATATCAAGTACCTGATCTTTAGATTTCAAAGCAAAATCCCACACTGTTATAGAACAATTATCAGTAAAAGTCACAAATTAAAATGCACCTCCTATTGATCTACTTTGCACTATGCAAACATCAATGTAAATCAAATCAAGTATTTGTGATTTTCTAGATGAAGAAAAACTTTTAAAAGCTACTCTGTGTGCCTTTTTTAGCTAAGTAATGAATACAAGTCTTGAGGGACCTACCTGCAAAGCTGGGTAGAAATCCTCTTCTAGCAAGAGTTTCAATTATTTCTCACCAATGTGACCAAGCCTTTTATGCCATGTCTCAATATCAGAATCTTTTACAGCCACATTCACATCTTCTTTCTTGATCTTGGCTTCTAACACATAAAGGGTGTTTACTTTCCTCCCTTTAGCTAACACTAGGGAGCCTTTGGTGAGCTTCCATTTTCCTTCACCAAATTGGTTAGTATAACCATCATCGTCAAGATTGCCTGTAGAGATCAAATTAAGATGAATATCTGATACATGTCTAACATTTTTAAGTAACAACTTATAGCCAATGCTGGTTTCCAAGGAAATATCACCTATGCCCACAATCTTGGATGCTCCTCATTTCCCATTTGAACATGGCCATAATCACCATTAATATAAAATGTGAAGTAATCATAATGTGCAGTAATTGAAATGAAGTACCCGAATTAATCACCCAATCACTGGTATGACAAGTGAGATTTACTAAACTCTCATCATAAACAATACCTAAACACCATCAATTACGGCTGCAATATTCTCTTTGTCATTTTTCTGAGAATCACCCTTTTCTTTTGCCTATTCTTTTTTCTACAATCTACACTCTTTTAATGTGGCCCATTTTCTAACAATAAAAGCACTTGAGGTTTCTTCTCTGGGATTTTGATCTTTCTTTGGGGTTATCATTGTTCTACTGGCAGGAGTTTCTACTTTGGCTCCTCCCATGCTTTTCTTGCTTTTTTGAAACAAGTGCATCTGACTTAGAGGGAATTGCTTTAACACTCTTGCTTCGAGATTCTTCATTCCACGGTCCATCTATAACCATATCCAAGGTTAATTTCCCATTTGGCGCTGAATTATTCACTGACACTATTAATGTCTCTCAATTGTCAAGCAAATAACTAAGCAACAATAATACTCGTAACTCATCATCTAGAATAATTTTCATAGTAGTCAACTGATTAACCAAGCCTTGAAACTCACCAGTGTGGTCAATTATATTGCGCCTCTTGTTGTATTTCAAGTTAACAAGCCTTTTCATCAAATTGGCTTCATTATGTGCTATCAACGGCTTCATTATGTGCTATCAACTGCTTATAAATTATTTCTAACTTTCTCTAAATAACATCAACCCTGGATTCCTTCGCTACATGGTGGTACATACTTTGATACAATCCATGATCTAATAGTACCCACGACCTTCTGGTTTAATTGAGCCCATTTCTTATCATTTAAATTGGCGGGTCTAGCTTCTTCGCCTTCAATGGGTTCATGTGAGTCTTTCATGTATAACAAATCCTTCATTCTAGACTTTTAAATACCATAATTCCATGACATTAATTTAATCATGCATGCCGATGACTCCTCTATCTTAACCACATATGTAATAAAAACACAAAACCTGAAGCATTGATACCACTCTATTGGGAAATGGACTACCAAAAGTAGCTGCAAATTAAGCGAAAACAAAACTCTTTCCCTCTTTGTGTAATTAAAATAAGATGTGCACCACAAATAAATAGGTAGAAATATAAACCAATAAATCCAAAACAAAAACCAACCACAAGAGACAAATTTTGACGTGAAAACCCCAAAGCGGGAAAAACCACGTGGCCGTAGTTCGATATAATCTTCCATTAAATTAATGGGATTACAACACAAATTCTTCTTTAGATAATACTAGCAATTACCAACATCAAGAATTTTACTATTCTTGGCTTACAGTAACAGCCTAATAATTATCTCTCCAACCAGTGGGCATCTCAAATAATAGCCAACGAGAGGATTAAATAAAAATCAAGACCAGTAAGATTGTAGAGGGCGATGCCAGGAACTTACCCTCAAAATTTGGAAGAAAATGAAGTTAATTTTGTCTTCTGATCGCCTAATTAAAGATTGAAATCACTATTCCCAAATTAAAAAAAAACTTGCACTATCGTTTACCCTCTCCCGCTACACACCTTTTTCTCTCAGTGCACAGTTAGGGCAGCCCTTTGCTTTATAGGGCAGCCCCTTGCCTCTAAAATACAAAGACCCAGGTATTGTACAAATTTTATTAAACTCGCAATGCACGAATCTATTGTAGAATAAATCAATGGTGACGAGTGTCGATCTCATAAGGAGGTGGATTTTAATTGTGTGTAGAGTTAATTTTCTAAGTGGGTAACTAGATTTGTGGTGGAAGTAATTTAGATTATCCTAAATTTTAAATTGGAATGGCAGAATTAAATTAAAGTGGAAACTATTATAATTGAAGCGCTTAGGTACCTGGATCTGTATCAACATTCTTCATGGGCTAAATATTCCTTACTAGTGCCAATTAAATCATGAGGGGATTTCCACTCTTCATAAACCACACTCAAATAAATATAGTGTTAAGGGCTTATTATGTCAAATAGTAATAACATTGTACTAGGGAGTCGATTATACCAGTGCGATATCCAGACAAGATTATTACTATCTGTCGACGAAAAGTCAAAACATCTACAAATATTAGTGGGGAAGAGAAAGTAAATTTACAAGTTAAGCCCATAGAGCATGTTGAGACTTCACTTTCAACCCAAGCTTGAAAGAAAATTAACTACTCATATTTAAACTAGGGGTAAAATGGAAATTTTATTAAAATACGTAGAAAATACAAGATGAAAAAGGAATTACAGAAAATGAAGCTCAAAAATAAATTCAGGGGTGCCAAATTAGGGGGAAACCCCCCTTTTATAGATACACTAAGTAAATCATAGCCATCAGATTAAAAACAATTTGGACGCTCAGGATTGTGCCACGTGTCAACAATACGTGGTTTGACCACATAGTTTGACCACGTGGTTTGAATAGTGACGTGGTATGAAGAGTGAGGCAGCTTGAATAGTGACGTGGTTTGGTTATAAATAATTTCACGTATATGCATGTACCGTACGCACGATTTTCGGTCCACTAACATGTTGCCACGACACCGATTAATAGTGAATAGGATAGGATCGTGACATCTAATTAGTCAATGCCATGTCATTGTTCTGTATATGTGAACAGTATCGTGAACAGTAACATGGACAGTACCGTACATGTAAATAGAACTGTACATGTGAACAGTACTATTTTTCCTTTTATGCTCCTTCCTAAGATTTTTGACTGTCCTGAGTTCAAAAGTGATGTCTGTTTTGCTGTCTGTTCTCTTGTTCATTATGAAATGACCATGATGCCCCTAAAAATACAAAAAATATTTAATTATAATACAACACACATAATTAAATTATAAGAGACTTAAATACACACAAGTATGGATGTTAGTGAGACTTGAAGTGTAAAATGATGATTTTCTCCTTTACAAATATAAACTTTCTAATACTCAACACATATATTTAGGGGCAGCATACATTTAGGGGGAGTAAAATGTTACATCAAAAAGGGGGGAGAATGTTAACATGTATATGTCTATAGTATTGATTTTGATGATAACGAATTTTATATGTTTTTTAGTTGGCGTTTTCATTAATAAACAATTTCTTAAAAGCCGTATAATATTTCTAAATATGTTCATGAGATATGGATAATCGTTAACTTTAATCGAAAAATCATTCCCTACAAAATTCTATTAAAATTGTGATTCTTGAAGGAAACAGCAAACCGTTAATATCAAAATGGCAAACCGATAATTTCTAGAGAGCCATTAATCATGGATCCTGAACCATTTAGCAAAACGGATAAGGCTAGTTTATTTTGCAGAATTCTAGAATTAAACGGCGAACCATTTATATCAAACGACTAACCGATAATTTTCAGAATAGAATTTTTGTGCTAACCTTGAACCATTTAATATAAAAAAATAACCTCATTTTGTTTTGCAGGTTACTAAAAATAATCGGTGAACTGTTAACTACAAACGGCTAACCGATAATTTCTAAAATAAAAATTCATACTAACCTCGAACCGTTTAGCAAAGACGGATAGCCAGAATTTATTTTGCAGGTCTTTCGAAATTAACAGCAAACCGATAGTTTCAAACTATTAATCAATTATTTAAAATTCAACTCAACGGTCACTTGGACTAGTCAAAACAATTAACTGATAACAGTTAATGGCGATCTGATTTCTAGCAGAAAGTCAATAACGGCTATTTTTCAACTCCAACTATAAATAAGCTCAATCAAATTCAAACAAGGGTTGATTAAAGAGTTATCATTGAGCTTGTTATTGAGAATAAAACATTCATTGAGCCTTAAATTTGTTCTTGTTTTATTTATTCACACATTCAGCATTCATTTGTAATCATATATATTATGTGAGAGAAAAGTACTTTTGTAATCTTTGTTTTGAGTGAATGTAAGTGCTGGGATACACTTGGGTTAAGAGATTGGGGATAATCTCTTGGTATAAAGGTTGATTGACACCTGTGAAGTCAATTGTAAGTGTTCTTGAAGCCTTAGAGGGTTGACTAGTGGAATCCTCAAGCCCACTGAGCTTGGAGAAGTGGACGTAGGCAAGGTTGGTCGAACCACGTAAAAATCTCTATGTTTGAATCTCCCTTCCCTTATCTCTTTACATTTTGCATATTTTTTAGAAACTCAATTCACTCTCACTCTTGGGTTACTTAGATTGTATTTCATTTATAGACCTTTTCTTAAAGATTGTAGTAAAATCTCTAGACCCTTATATAATTTACTTGCTAAAGATGTACTTTTTTATCTTTGATGATTTATATCTTGAGGCATTTGAAAAATTAAAGTAGTTGTTAACCTCATTATCCATCATTTAGCCTTTAAACTAGAACTCACCTTTTGAGTTCATATGTGATGCACCTTATTATCCAATAGGAGCAATAATAGAGAAAGATTTAATCACATTCCTCATATCATTTACTATGCTAATTTGACATCAAATGATGCACAATTAAATTACTCAACCATTGAAAAAGAGATGCCAGTAGTAGTTTTTGCATAAGAAAAATTTTGATCTTATTTCATAAGATACAAAATAGTTGTGTTTATAGATCATGTTGCTTTTAAATATCTTCTTAAAATGAAAGATGTAAAAGCTAGACTAATTTGATAGGTATTAATTTTTTAAGAGTTCAACCTTGAGTTCAAAGATAAGAAAGATACAGAAAATGTAATGGTAGATCATCTCTGCTGCCTCAATTTTGGTAGAATTCCAGAACCATTACCATTGAATCATTTCCATGTGGTCAACTAATGAGTATAGAAGTACTACCACGGTATGCTGATATAGTTAACTATCTTACTACAGGGCAACCTCTAGAGCATTAGACTAAACAGGATAAGACTAAATTTTTTATGTAAATAAAGAATTTCTTTTAAAAAAATCTTTTCATTTTGCCATGACCAAGCATGTGGAGGTTATTTTAGTGCTAAAAAGACGACTATTAAAGTCTTACAATATGGCTTTTATTGGCCAACTATATTTTGAGATGCTTACATATTTTTTTCTTTATATGATAAATGGTAGCATATAAGAAGTATTACACAAAAGAAAATGATGTTACTAAACCATACTCCAATGGTCGAGACTTTAACGCGTGGGGTATCGATTTCAAAGGACTCTTTCCTCATTTTTTTGGCATCAATTCATATTGGTTGTTGTCTACTATGTATCAAAGTAGATAGAAGCAATTTTGTACAGAAGCAATGATCACAAGGTGGTGGTAGGCTTTTTGTGAAGAAATATTGTTTTGCTATTTGGATTCCCTTAGGCCATAATCAATGATAGTAGTACTTACTTTGTAATAAACCATTCAAAGTTCTCTTGGAAAACTATTTCATTACATATAAAGTGGTGACCCAATACCATTGGCTTGAGATCTCTAATGAGGAAATACAGCACATGTTAGAAAAGGTAGTGAGACAAAACAAAAAAGATTGGTCATTATACTCAATGATGCACTATAGGCATATTGAACGACTTTCAAAACTCCTACTGGGATTTCTCCATGTAGGCTAGCACATGGGAAAGCTTACTACCTATCGGGTAGAACTTGAGCGTCATGCATAGTGGGCAATCAAGAAATTTAACTTTGACTTGCAATAGACCGGTTTTCAAAGGAGATTACAAATATTAGAACTTGAGGAAATTCATAATTATTCTTCTAAAAATTCTAAGAACTACAACTAGCGGATAAAAGTCTTTTATGACAAGTATGTTATGAGAAGATCTTTTATAATAGGATAGAAAGTACTTTTAATCAATTCTTGACTGTACCTATTTCTCAGCAAAATTACGTTCTCAATGGACTGGTCAATTTATTATTAACATTATTTTTCCACATGGGGCCATTGAAAATTGATGATCCAAAGAATTATGTCACTTTTAATGTTAATGGCCAAAGATTGAAACAATATCTAGAGTAACAACCACATAAAGAAGACAGAGAAATAAATTTGAGTGACCTACTAAATCTTAACTGAGACCTTTTCCTATCTCTTTTAGGTGACTTGACTTTTTGTCATTTCATTTTGCTATTTCTATGCTGATTCAAGATTAAATGTGTTTGTTTAACAATTATATTTTATCTCATCACTTATACTATACGTCATGAGTACCTCATTGAGATAAACACTATTCAACCACCTTTATGAATTTCTACATATAAAACTTTACCTAAGAGGCTTGCCCCAAATTTATAAATCGCATCTTATTTGGGATCTATGACTACCAATATTAGTATCCCATATTGAAGATCTAAAAAGACAACTCAGGAAAATAGAGAAATATTTATGATATCCAATTAAATCTTGAGGTAAATTCAATAAAAAAATGATGACGAGTTAATTTTTGAAGATATCCCCCCCCCCTTTTTTTTTTCATTGTGCGCTTTCATTTTATTGTTTGCTTTCACACGTGCTTTGTTTCTGCTAGACTGATTTTCTTTTTTTTTTTTTGTGTGTTATCAATTGTTATCCCGTTTAAGAAGTCGAAAATGACATTCCATAACTATTAACTTTAGTTCCTTCATTTACTATAACAATTGATATTCTCAAGTCAAGGTATAGATAGGAATGTAATTTTTGCAAAGCTTTAAAAAGGATTTCCCTCACTCTCTTAGACTGCAATCCTTACAATCTATGAAGTTCGATCCAAATACTTGTGACTGCTTATGATGAATAACATCCGTGTAGACATCTATTAACAGGGGATTACCTTCTAAATTTGTTGTTTGCATGCCTAGTTGTAGGAAAGAAAATTATTCACGAAAATGAAAATCTTGATGATTAGAAGTTTCTTATAATAAGTATGCCCGAATGGACCGTAAAAGACATCTGTGTAAATCTTTAGGAATTATGTCAGACAATAGAGATGATACGATTTAATTCATTAGGGATGGTTTAAATAAAGAGTCATTGTACGACGTCCTTTTTTCTCTTGAAACGCTTCCAAGTAGATAAGCACAAAGAGCAATTTCTTAATATTGCCATTATTCTAGAAAGAATGTGCACAACATCGTCTCAAGAATTTGACTATTAACAGCCTTGTTTGCTAGTTTATAAGAAAACTAGATGGGAAGCCTATCCTTGACCCATAGAGGGCATTCATGTTATTCTTAGATGTAAAACTATAGATCTTGGTTGGGTACTAGCAAAAAAAAAAAAATACATCTGAAAAAGCTCTTTATTTGTGCTCCCACTACTATGACTTAATTGATATTTTATGCGCTTATAGACCAAAGCCAGATTCTAAGACCTTTGTATTAGATTGGTTGATTGATGATGATAGAGTAAGTAGTAAGAAGCGCAAATTATATTCAACTCTTCGTTTGTGGATTTTTTTTATGTTTATTAATTCAACATTCAGTTGATGTTTTCTAGACCTTACTTCTTTCCTTCAAGACATTAAGGACGATGTTTCATTCTGGTTAAGGGAGAGAATAATTGACAAGTGTGGAATAATTGATAGTTATGTTCTTGTATTTTTACTGGCCCTTTTTAATTTCTTTTTAAGTTGAAAATGGTTGGATAAAAAGTGTAGTGACTCTAAAAATGCATCTTCTTAGTATTTATGATGTTGTTTTTGTAAAAGAAATTAAAAAAATTGATTTATAATGTTTTCTTGTCAGCTGCCTTTAAGCGCTTGTAGCCAGTTTAGGTGTGATCTCTTTAATTTCTTTTTTTATTATTTATGTTTTCTTTTGTTTCCACCTTTTTGCGTGTATATCTTTAGAGTGTAAAATGTTGAGGACAATGTTTGGAATAAGTTGGGGGTGAGGTATTTTATTTAAAAAATTAAGGTATTTGTGTGATCGTTTGACATTGGATGACAAGATAACTTCTAAATTTTGGTATTTGCCTCTTTGCATGTTGATATTGGCAACAAATGTGAATTGAGAGATTTAATGAGCGGAATTGATTAAGCTATTTAAAGAAATGTACATGTCATAGTAATTTCCAAGTGAGTTTTTTTAGCCTATTATTCCTAGACAGTAACCTTATTTGCATAAACAGCTTAGCAGTTCTTTTACAAGATCTCTAAATTTTCTTTTAAGTCAATAAATAAAAAAAGTACGTTACTACATCTGAAAGTCTATTGAACTAGTAGATGTAAAAGACTATTTAAAGCCCTAAAATGATAAAAAAAAAAGCCATCTTCGATCATTTTGAGCCTTTTCTAGCCATTCTTATTATAAAGTATCTATAGTTATGCCTTTTCAGCCTAAAAAAAAATTTCTTTGATAACTTGCCATCCTATCCCACTCTAATTTGGAGTATTATTACCTTTTTTTTTATGTTTTCCATCACTTATTCATATTTGGGAAAAATATAGATGATTTTTCAAAATAGTGGTGCATTACTTTAAAAATTATAATAATTAAAAAAGAAAAAATAAAATAAACTAAATAAATAAATGAAAAAAGTGAAAAGTATCTTGTAATTTCCAAATGATCTTTATTTCTTCTCAAACCATCTCAAACGTTTATTTTATTTTTCCTATTATTCCTTCTTTATCAGCCATGTCCATGCCTATGTTAAAAGTCTTTCTTGATTTTAGGAGCTATAGTCTAGAGTAGAAGCTACTAACATAGACTAAAAGATGTGGTGATGTATAAAAATAAATATCAACAATATTGTTAGTTTGACTAGTAATTTATTTGGCCTGAGATCATAATATTGCTTTTTGAGCTATGAACATTATTCTTTTCTGTTGTAAGAGCGCATGATATTATTTTTCTAATATTTTCTCTTAATTTACCATTCCTTGGAATGACTGTTTGTAATAGGTTTATTTTCTTTTGAGAGTATCACTCTTAATTGTGAGATGTTAGAGTTCGACGTGTCATTCTTGAAAGTGGCTTGATTAATGTAGCTTTGATAATTGATTATTTTGCATGAGTTTACTTGATTGATTTTGATGAATGTTGATGTGGGAAGGACTTTGTAAGGCTAGAGACAATGCTTATACCTTTATTTGATTGTTGTCATTAATTTAATTAAAAAAGTAAACGCAATTACCCAAGAAAAAGAGATTCCAGTTTGAGTTTAAATTTTGCTAGGTATTATCGCTTAATTTGCTAGGGACTAACAATAAGTTAGTTAGGGGGTGGGCTGAGTGCTGGAGAATGTATATTTACAAATGATAAAATCGTTATGTTGCACCCTAAATCTCATTAGCATTTCTACTTTTATGCATTTAAGTCCTTTAAACTTTAACTATGTGTATGTTGTTATAATAAGAGCATTTTATGTATCTAAGGAGTATTTTGGTCATTTCATAATTAATGAGAAATTAGACAGTAAAATAGATGGTATTTCTAAGCTTGGAATGGCTAAAAACCTTAGGAAGGGCTTGAAGGGTAAAATTATAATTTTAATCATGTTTGGTATCCCAAATGGTGGTATCATGGTCATAAATGAATTCAGAAGCCTGAAAAACGTATAGGACGACTGAAACTAAGGTTAAATCAGACTCTGGTTAAATGAAACAAGATTTACAAAAAGTTTAAATCTAGTCTGATAGGACTTATGCTAATTTGGTGGAGCCTAGCTGACTTTGCATTGATTGATGACACAATAACATCCTATTCGACTGAAAAATGTGTGTATGTTACATGCATATACACTGAAACAAGGCCCATTGACTTTTTGTTTAATGATGACATGGCAACATCCTATTGGACCAAAAAATGGGTGTATAATACACGCACATGCATGGATGACAACCCTCATTACGTGTTCCATCTAATGTAATTATGCCATGAGGCACAATCTTATGCATCCGAATTGTTTTCATTCGATGACCATAATTTACCCATTGTATTTGTAAATAGGAGACTCCCCCTCTAAGCACATAGCTTTGATTCTATATTTGAGCTCTATTTATGTAGTTCTCACTCTATCTTATATTTCTACATATTGGTATAGAGTTGTTATTTTACCCCTAGCTCAATATAAGTCGATAATTTAATTATAAACTTGAGTTAAGGGTGAAGGCTCAACATAATCTATAGGCTTAATTTGGTAAATTTGTTCGTTCACTCTAACATATTTATTCATTTTGACTCATCGTTGATAGAAAGTAAATCTTGTCTAGATTTTGCATAGTATACCAGCTCCCTAGCACAAGATCATTATTATTTGGCACGATGAACACTTTACACAATATTTAGTAAAGAAAAAAATCCTCTCTAGTATTTGTAGGCCATCTTGGCCCAATGTTGACAGAGAATGCATCTAATTTATTTAGGTGACATTTCTGCCATATTATTGATAGAATGATTATTATTGCCTACCACAATATATACCTGACACCACATTTAGCAGAGATTATTTCCCCTTGCGTAATATATATTACAAAAGATTAATTAGGCAAAGATTATTATTGCCTACCACAATATATACTTAATATCATATTTATTAGAGTGAAGCTTGTAAAGATTGAAAACACACCCCTCATAACTTAATTGGCATTAAAAAAAGAAATGTTAAGCCCACGATGAAATATCAAGTATGAATCCAGAGACTCAAACGTTTCATTTGTGTTGTTTAATCTACAATTTATTCTCGCCATTTTATTTAAATATTAGGTTAAGATTAACCACCTTCCAATCAATTCAAATTCTGAAAAAGAAAAAAACCATATGCACCATTAAATTTATCTCCTCGTGAGGTTGACTCTCGTCACCATAAATTTATACTACAACAGATTCCCACACTTGCGAGTACAATAAAATTTTTACAACAATAACAGTCCCCTATCGACATATGGCAGCTTTAAAAGGTATTGCGAGAGACATTTTATGCACTCTTCAAATTGTTAAGATGGCTCATGCTCTTTTTTTGAGATCTTTCTATTTTACCCCTATCACCTCGAAATTTTCTCTTCACACTTTGCAAGGGTACATTAGGCATATGGATTATTGTACACATGTCACACTCTGTAATTCAAATTTTACCACCAGCACAAAATAATGTATATTCTTGTGAATACTGAATATCTTGATGCTTGATTTTGTTCATGGGACATTCATAAAATTAAAGGGTTCTACGATTATATTTGAGTAAACTTCGAGAATTTAATTGGGTAGCCTTTTTCCATGAATTTTTAACATACACATTTCATTAAGTCAATAAAATTTTCACCTAATCTCCCTTGCAATGTAGACACGAATAATGTATAAACTTGCAATTTTCATAATAAACTGAAAAAAAAAAAAAACATGCACACACCCCTTCTAAATTTAGTTGATCTATTACTCCCATCCCATTGATTTATACAACATTTGGGGCCTACAGCTCCCTCTTGCTACAAGCACTTGACTGTTATGTGTACATCTTGTTAATGTCATGTAGTCAAGCTAAATACATGTACTAAAACTGTAATATCTACAACAAAGTAACTTACAAAGTTTACTAGGCTACCAATGCTTAAGCACGACTAGAATAACAACAAAAGTATACAAAGATTGTTCTGCAATATTAGAGAATACAACCATAAAAAAATATAGTCTCTAAGATAAGCTCCAAATCAAAATCAAGCCTCTAGTGGCCTACCCTCATAACCATCATTGCCAAAACTTGAAAAATAGGAAGTGAGCTAATTTGTAGTAGGTGTTTCCATACAATAATGGTTTTATTTTTAATATTAAAATAATTTAAACATCATGAGCGCAAACAAATACACATGCACACAACACTTTAATGCAATGTATTCTTTCTTGAATTGAAATTTATATTTTTTTGTGTTTTAACTTGGTTCATATAGTATTAAAATAAGGGATCACTTATTAGATAATGACTTTATATACGTGTGTGTGTATGCTTGTGTGTGGGTGGATGGGTGTGGGTGTGTATATGGAATCATAATTTTGATGATAAGTTACATTTAATTAATATTACAAAAGATTAATTAGAGTTAGAGAATGATGAATATATCGACGGCTCTTGTCAGGAATTTTTGTAAAGATATAGAGAAAGTAACTAAATATTATATTTAATAATAAGATGGGGCTATTTGACCCATTAGAATACTTTCTATACTCACCTTTCACTCTATGTATTTATTACAAAAGTATCCTTAACTTGAATTACTTTCGTAACCAAACAACAATAGCTCTTTAGCATGATTTCTCTTCTAATGTCATATGTGCGTGTTTGTGTGTGTGTTCACTATTATTTCCTTTTTTCCTCTCTTTGCAATTGTTTTGCAGACTTATGTTCATATTGGTTCTCGTAGTTTGCAAGCTTTTCTTGGAATCAAATCTATTTCAGTGTTCCCCATTCCTTGAATTTTTATTACGTGTATGTGCTCTCAATAAAATGGTTACCAATCAAATATTAATTCAATTTAGAAAAGATTCATTGATAAAAGTTACAATACTAAAATGTTTGGTAAACACTAGCTGCTTTAACTTGGAAACTAAGTTGATTTGATTTTACACATGTATGATAAAAAATCTATTATATATTTATTGATTTTATCAAAATAGTTATTTAAAAATTATATTTACTACATAATAATAACTTTTACTGCACAGTTAAAGTTTTTTTCACAACAGCTGTAACTTAAAAGTTACAGCGTCTCGATCCCAAATAGGACCTTATTAACATAGTGGTAGTAAGATAAATAAAAAACTTACTCTTAGATCAAAATTATTTCTCTTAAAAATTTTTGTTCTATATAACTCAATTTTAGGTTAATTACGTCTAAAGTATTTTTCCCTAATCCATCTTATATTTCTAGCTTTTCATGATGGAATTTAAGAGTTCATTTTTTTTTCGAGAAAAACACAATATACTTTGACAAGGGCCAAGTCGATTAGCTTATGATACCTCATTTCAGCTAAAGATTTTGAAAATGCAAGTCTGTTAGAGTCTTTATTAGGTACAAAGGTAGACCCAAGACTTTAAAGTACCTTGGGCTAAATATGAAAAAAAAATTATATTGTAAAATGAACTTAAAGTTTCATAAGTAGAAAAAAAGTAAAATACACCTAATAAGATGGGGACATTAGAAGCCTTACCCCAAATAGTATTTACTGTAAACAAAATAATTATATAAAAAAGTTGAAAACAAAAATGCTACTATAGTTGTACTTTTCGTGGCTTCAAACAATCATCAATTATAAAATCTGAATCAATAGTATCTACAATTTCTCTTTTAGCATAGACAATTATACAATCTAAAAGAAATTCATTTTCCATCTTATTGTGAAGTGATGTCTTGATAAGGTTCATGGCTAAAAAATGCATGCTTTGTAATGGCTATAAAAACTAGAAAGTCAACACTAGACGAATTAGTTTATCAATCAAGAAATATTGTTGCGAATTCTTTGTTTCAATTAATTGTCAGCCTAACTTAGAAGGTGAAGTAACTTTTTGAAAAAGTGGATGAGAAAGCACATCAAATTTCTAATGATTCTGATTCTCTTCTCAAAGTAAGAATGTCATTTGCAGTGAAATCATAATGATAAAATTTCTTAGTAAGACAATAAATATGATCAGTATTAGATAATTTTAACCTATCGATTGGTCGAAAGCTAAGCTTAGAGTAAGAAGTTCTATAATTTGCTGTGGGAACGTGCTATTTATCTCTGTCAATTGAAAATCTATTATAGCATTAAATACATCAAAGTGATAATGATGTTCAATTATAACATAATCTTTTTGTTGAAAAGAACATCGTGTATCCTCCATATACATTCATATCAGGCACAATAATGTCATGCTTTCTACAAAATGATACCATACTTCTAATAAAATCATCCCAACCATTATCTCAAAATTCTTGTAAAAGCTTTTTAGTACTTGTGACATAATTCAAAGCATTCAAGATGTCTAAAGGTTTTGTCTATAGTGCTTAACAAAGAATGTAAGAGATTCTAATAACTTTATCCAACAAAAGCAAAATGAACACAAACTCAAAGGATTTCATGTCTCTATACGCACCTTTGGCTCTCCACGCATATCTCAACTAAGTCCATCATCAATCATCTTTCTTAGAACTTTAAGAGTTGCACTAAAGATCTCAATAAGCCTACCGATAACTCTATGAAATGATAATTATTATCGTGTTTTTATGCTTAAATCAATATTACTTAGAGAGTAGATGATATGTTTTCATTGCATTTTAATTAGATTTTGCATGAGTAGTCATTTAAGTTTAATTTTAATAAAATTCATGTGTTTTTAAATTATTGTGTGCTCTGATTACATGCATAATTGTAAGTGACCAAGAAGTTCAAATTTCATGGATGGAATGTTGTAGCAGCAGGCTTGCAAAGTTACAAAAGATCTTGGATGCAATGGAATTAAAGCAAGTTTGGAATAATGACGATGCTGGAGCAACATGTTGGAGCATTGTTGCTGTAGCAAAAATTAAAGCAACGATAAACGAGATTTCACACGTTAGATATAAGATTGCAATCTAAAGTTTCCAAAAATAAGATATTCATTGCCATACGTTTCTAGTAACCCTAATTTCGATTTATAAAAGGAGCACATTACAACGAAAAATGGAGCCGTCACTGGAGAGAAGGAATTAAGAAACATCACAAGAGAAAACAAAGATCAAAAGAGAAAATTGGGGGCTGCAATGAAGGATTTAGGGAGAACATCGAAGGAAATCACATGGACAAGCGGATTTCAACTCTTACTCTCGTTCTCTTGCTTTTAGTTTGTTATGAAGATTTTTTTAATGACTGAAACTATTTTCGTTCTTGTTTTCTCACAAATTATGAACTAAAATTACGTGTGGTTGGGTGATAAACAATCTTGATGGTTAATTGACTGATATTATGTATTGCTGCATGTTTACTATAGCATTTTTTTTTATAATACTTATTTCAATTCTCTATTTCAGTTGACCACCCATTTAGTGATACTAACTAAGAAAGAGTCTCAAAAAAGCCTGACTTAGTAGAACATGTTGAAGTAATGGTTTTAAATTGAGTTTCTTGAGTTGAGTTTAACTTGATTCGAAAAGGGTCATGCTTAATCTAAAATTTGTGATGACCTAGACATAGGGATTCATCTTGTAAGGTAATTAAAACCTTAGCATATAATACTATATCTTATGTTAGCATAATAATTGATCACTGTAAAGTTGCATCAAGATATAAGATATCTAACAAGCGACAGTTAATGGTACATAAGGATTCAGCCTAATGTTGTAGCAGATGTTATAACAACCGAACAAAAAATTAGGAATATAATCAAAACCATTAAGTAAGTTTAACTACTCAACTACTCTATTCTCATTAATTAGTCTCTTGTGTTCAAGTTTAAATTCTTCTTAATTACATTTTATTTATTGCCTTGTTAATTTTAGGAAATCAATTTTATCAATTGTTCTTTTACAATTAATTTAAAGTTGCACTGACAAGGTTGCTATAGCAAATGCTATAACATCAATCCCTGTGGAGACAATCTTGAATACTTATTATTATATTACTTGTTGTTTACACTTGCAGATTGACACTAATATCATTAGAAATCATACAACATCTACTAACTAGCATTATTAGCACATGTAACAGGAAGCTATCAATTCTATAATTTCCTTCTCTTTAGTAGCTTTTAACTTCGAATAATTTTTTAAAGAAATAATAACAAAGTTGATAATAGAACTCAACTTAGAAAAAAATAACCATAGCTCATGTACTTTTTTAAATACTGCAACTAATACAAATTATAATCGATGTGCAAAGCAATGTATATAATAGTGTTGATGCGTATTGCTATAGATGTCAATGTGCAAGCGTACACAGAAAGTAATATAATGATGGGTATTCAAATCGTCTCCATAGGGATTAATCTTATAGGACTTACTACAGCAATCTTAATAGTACAATTTCAGTCTGATTATAAATAAAATCATTAATGTAATTAATAACCTAACGAAATTAAAAATGCAATAAATAGAATGCAATAAAGAAAAATCTCAAGGCAAACATAAAGATATACTCAATATGAAAGGAGTAGTTGAGTGCTTAAGCTCGCTTAATAGTACTGACTTTTTTTAATTACAGTATTGTTATTACAACATCTGCTACAGCAGTGGACAGAATCTCTCATGTATACTCAACTGTCGCATGTTGGACATCTTATAATTATATGTAACCTAATAATCCTCAACTGTCGCATGTTGGATATCTTATATTTATATGCAACATAGTAATGACTAGTTGTTATACTAACAATAGATATAGCATTATGCGTTCCAGGTTTCAATTACCTTAAAAGGTGAATCACTATGTCTAGTTCTTCATTAATCTTAGATTAAGCATAAGCCTATTCAAATCAAGATTAACTCAACTTGGGAAACCCGATCTAAAATCATATATCGTCTTGATTTGTTCCACTAACTTAAATATTTTTTAGGCTGCTTGTTAGATAGTATTCACTAAATGGATGATCAACCAAAATAGAGATTTGCAATATGTAAAATCTAGACAAAATACTATAGTAGATTCTAAACAACATACATATAAAAGTCAAATAACCATTAAGCTTATTTAACACCCAACTACATCAAAGTTTAGTTCATGATATACGATATAACATTAACAATACTCATTTATGCCATCAAGTACATTCCCACGGAGAGAAGAAATTAAGAAAATAAAGATAAGTAATTAAGTTCCGCTAAATTTTGCGATCCTTCCTTCTTTTTTACAAAAATCCCTTGTTGCTGCCCTCAACTCTTTCTTCTTCTCTTTTTTTTTCTATTTTTTCTTTTATTTTTCTTGAGTGACAAATCTTGCCCCTTTTCTTTTCATGTATACTACCACATGTCCTTTTTTTAAAATCCTTGGATCGCATATCCTTTTATGCTCCCTATAATTGCTTTGTTAGTTAATACGTGGGTAGTCCTATCTATATTCGCTCCCGGATGTCTACAACAATTACTACAACATCCTTTTTGATTCAAACTCGTTTTTGTTCATCTGCAGGAAAATTCTTTGTCATTTCTGTAAGTCTCCTGCAGCAGCAATCCATCCAAAAAGCTTAAGCATTTTTGCCACCTACAATCACACACATAATCAAAGGAAAAAATGATCTAAACACAATCAATTCATTAAAATTAACTTAAATAGATGCTCATGCAAAATGTAACTAAAAATGAAATAAAAACTCATCATTTACTCTCTAAGCAATATTAGTTTATGTCTAAACACGCCATGATGACTCTCATTTCACAGAGTTATCAAATAGGCATATGGACATTCATTAAGAAATAAAGATTGTAATCCATTTCACTCTCCCGACATATTACTAACACCATAATACACTTTACCTCTTAAATTTTCAACTAAAAGATTGTACCAAGCAAGAGCATTACATATCTCATTTTTTAGAGTTGAGGTCTTTATGTCATCAACATTCATAACTTCAAAGAAACGTTCTCTAATAAACCCATCAAAATCAACATATCTTAAAATAATAGCCATTTGCTCTTTGTGAAATTCATCAAGTGCTTTATCAACAAGAATACAAAATTTAGCATCCCCAATTTCCTCCTAAATTTCTGTTGCACTTTGTTAGCAAGAATATTCAATAACTTCTTTTGAATATTAGGTGCTATGTATTGGGCATTTTTAAGATCATTTTCTAACACAACTTTATTAATCTCCTCATTCATTATTGCTAACAACTTGATTAATCCAATAAAATTTTCACAATTAAGAGAATTAACTAACTCATCATGACCTCTAAAGGTACAAGTTTGTTTTGCAAACCTCTTAGTAGCTACTATTGAGGTTTTTAGCTGCAATCTATTCTCTAAAACTTGTTGTGAAGACTGTGAATTCATTCTTTTATCAATATGTCTAAATGGATCCATTAAATTGCTCCACTTTACTACAACAGCATTGTGACAAGAACTATGACTGCTTTCATGTAGTGCAAAAGTACTTTTTTTGTCACAAGAAATATACTTCCAATTTTGAAAATCATAAACAATAAATGCATCATTCTTAGTCGACATATCATAGAAAAGAAAGCATGGAAAATAAAACGCTTTGTCTTTTGATATGGAATACTCAAGACAAGGAAATTTTGAGAACTCAAAAAATTGAAATCGTCGATTTTGCATACTATGTTTGGTCGGTGGGTACTTTTGTAGCTCGGGTTAGAATAGTCCCATATTTATGTACGCCAACCACACATCTTCCCGTTTGTCAATGGGATAAGTTTTGATTGAGATGTATAATTTGGGGTCATGCTCTAAATAAGGGGTGTCAATAGTGGATGGAATATCGAATTCAGCTCTTTGAGAAGTAGGAGAACTTGAGGCATCAATAGTGCACGGAGAACTAGCCTCATTTGATAATTGACCACCATTTACTTTGGCAAAGAATGAAAGGAGAGTTTTCCTTGGCTTAATTTGTGCGACATTATATCCTATGATACATGAAATTATATAAGAATTGATAAATTAATTAATAATTACAAGCTTAATTAGCATTCTTAAATAAAATAAAAAATTAAAACTTGTTCCTCTTTTCAATTTTAAAAAGATAAGATGACAACAATAAGTATTTACTTAAAATGCTCTCTAGTAATTGTTACAACAATTTTACACACACACACACATAAAACACACACAATCTATCTCCAATTGTCGAGCCGACACCTTGTACAATTGTATAGTTATTGAATTCAATTTGCTTAAGTTTACCAACCAACTTCTAGGACACAACATTGATTTAGAATATATGGAGAGCAATTAAAATTAAAACTTTACAAAATATTGAATCAAAACAAATTACAGAGAAAATCAGCAAAACTAATAAAAAAATAATAGCCAATAAGAAATTCAAAATAATGAATCAAAATACAATGTAAAGCAAATAAGTAAAATCCATCACAAAAAATAATCAATTTGTATAAGTTCTAAAAGCATACCAATAGAAAAGGCTAAAAGCCAAAGAACTTGGAAGATCAAAAGATGAAGAATCGTGAAGGGGACCACCATTTTTTCTTTAATTCTTGGCCTTAAGTATTGTTGTCGGTGAAAGTGGAGGGGAAGTGAATTAGGTAAAGTTATTTTAGTTTGAATGGCGCTCTTGTAATTAATCATTGATGGCATATTTATAAATTACTAACATAATTGATCTTTTTCTTTTCTATGCCGGGCTGCTCGCCAATGGATCCACCACGGATCAGGTGATAAAATGGAGTTAGTAATTAGGTCTATACATGGATCACCATATATTCATAAGTCACATATGTAATTAATGTGACCATGAGACGCATAATAGTCATCTATATTGAGATGCAGGCCAGCTTTAAAGTATCAGGGGTCTCGATTTTTTTTTTTTCATGAGGCCTCTTTTTATTTGGCAACTTCAATATCAATAAAACAAAAAAGAGCTGAAATCCATTTTAGTTTTAGTTCTTGAATATCAACAAATAATAAAGAAGATTCTAAAAATTTTCAAAAACAAAATCTAAAATTTACCATTAGAAATTATAAAAAAATAAACAAATAGATAAATGAGAACAATACTATTTTTAAATAGAATATTTAGAATCGTAGCACATAGAAAGTTGAGATCATGAATTGGTGGTTAGATAACGGATATGAACTTTGTATTTCAAGTAACTAATTTTTTTTTCTTTTTTGAATGAACTAATGCATGTAATAATCTTCATTGTAGAGAAGAGAACAAGAAATTTTTCATCTATAATTTTCTAGATTATAAGATTTTTAATAGAAATTTAAAGGAATACTCAAAGTCAAATATTCTAATGTTGAATAAGTGATCTTTTTTAAGAAGTTGAAAAGGTAAAAAATTTACTTATTTTTATTGGAAAAACTAATAATGCATAAATTAATGGTTAGACAATATTATTAATTATATCTCTTTAACAATAAGATAACCAATTATAGGTTTTTATATAAAAAATAATTATTAATTGTAGGATAATTATTAATTAGAGAGATATCTAATAGGCTTTTCTACCACACATAATTTTTTTAAAAAAAATTATTAACTAGAGAATTATTACTAATATTTAAAAAATGAGGCCTTTCTTAAATGCTTTTACAATAGTATGAAATGATTTTTCAATCATTTGTAATGCTGTAAAAGTATTTGACACTGATGTGGAAACCCACATCTATATTTTAAAAAAGTGCGGGGCACCGCGTGGGAGAATAACTACGCGTATATGAAATAATGGAAAATCAGATTATAAATACCGGCACAGTACAACACTTAATTTGTTGGATCCACTACATATATGTTCTGATATTGCAAAAACATGAAGATCAAGGCGTCTTGCCTCTTTCTCTTAGCTCTGCTCGCTACAACTTGTGACTTTTGGCTAGTCCAGGTGTGGCCATCTGGCAATTGGTTGCAGGCAAACTGCTATCAGACTTCGGACAGGTTCATCATACATGGCCTTTGGGCAGTGAACTTCGCTGACGAAACATTACTAGGTACCGGCGAGAGAGACCCCACCATTCGTCCATCGGTACATACTTCCCCACCCTGCCTGTTGTTTGCATGTCATTTTTTTTATTAATTTCCATCATGATCCAATCCCACCACTTGTATTTATATGTGTGTGTCTATATATATATAGAGAGAGAGTTTTTTTCTAATGTGGGCGTCCTTATTTTTTTTCATGCGGACATGCAAATACGCTTTCAAGTCATGAGATTTAAAAGGGTTAGTTTTTAATGCATTAAACCACACGGCTTAAAAATGTGTCTGCATTAAAAAAAATGAGGGTGTTTGCACATGAGAATGATATTCTATATAATATTTATTAATTAATTATTGCTACTTATGAAGATTGAACGTCTTCGGCATGATTTGATGCACTATTGGCTACCTCTCAACAAAAATAATTTAAGTAGCGCGGAAAATTTTTGGATCTATCAGTGGGAAAAACATGGTAGTGCCGCTAAAGAATTCATCCAGCCACGCGATTATTTCCAAATGGCTTTGAAACTAGCAAAGGATACAGACCTACGGAATACTCTTCAAAATCACGAAGCAGTTCCTATATTGCCAGATGGCGGCAGTTACAATAAAAGAGATTACAAGGCGGCTATAAAGAACAAAACCGGTCACGATCCACTAATTAAATGCGTTGAAGGAGATGGCGGTATTTCTTATTTAAAGGAGGTGATTATATGTGTTGATGCCCATGCAAAACGTTTCATTCAATGCGCTAAACAAAAAGATCGCTGCTATTCTGATATCATGTTTGACGCTCGTCCCCGAACTAATTAATTCTAAGCAAAATAAAGCTTAATTAGTTAGTTACCGTTTCTGGGTATCATGAACTCCATAGCTGCAAGTTCGCATTCTATCTATGCGTTAATGCAAATTTTAGCTCAACATATATATATTCCATCAAATTATTCCGATTTTCTTAAACAGGTATATGTTAATTATTTCTTTCATTAATTTGTGTGTGGGGAATAATAATTTTATGGTGAATTGAATTTAATTCATGTTACGAAAAATTAAATAGGGTTAGGCAAGGATGAACATGTCCGCAGGCTCTTGTCTGTAGTGACAGGAGATGGACACTAGATATTATATTTAATAATATTATCATGTGCTTAATTTAATTTTTAGTATATTATTAGATGTGTATTTTGGTGGAAAAAAAAATTATTTTTGAAAAAGTGGGTGCTGAAAGTATTTTAGGTGGCCTTAAATTTTCCAAGTAATTAATATTTTTGAAAAGTCAAATTATTATTAACTGCGAAGTTATTGCCCACCCATGAAATACCTGCAACTAAAATCTAGCCCTGTTAATTCTTAAAAATAGTTGATCCAATATATTTATAATTTTGGCAGGATAAGGCATTGATTTGGGTTAAGGAAAAAAAAAATGACCGGCTCTAATTATGGAGAATTGAGTGACGATCTGCTGGTTGAGACTCTCTCAAGGTTGCCCGTTAAATCACTAATGCGATTTATGTGTGTTTCAAAATCTTGGTTTAGTTTAGTGAAAGGCCCTAATTTCATTTGTAAGCATCTCAATAGAGACGACCATAAGTGTCTCATGATCTACATTGGGTATTATGTTGACGATTTAGTTGTAGCGCCTGATTAGACATTGACATACTCGCGTTCCCAATATCTTGAAGCAGAAATGAGGGATCATATTCCATTTGGCCTTTGTAATGACATATTTTGCCTTTCCAAAAAATGGAACCTTAACCCAATTAATTAATGGAATGTTTCCTTGAATGAGTACAGAATTCTTCCAGAGCCGCCTAACCTAGAGATGGCATCAGTGGCAGTCTTCCCCGCAATACAAGAATTTTCGGTAGTAATTTTGCAGTTGGATTAGATCCCACGACGAATGATTTCAAGTTGGTCATGACACAAACCTTGCAGGACGAGAGACGAATGCTATCGATCAATGATGGCTTCCCTATTGTTGAGGTTTACAACTTTAGCACTAAGTCTTGGAGAGATGTGGAGGAAGGGTTATTCCCATTGGCAGGGGCAGAGACCGCATATTAATTGACTGGGGGCTTACTCAACGGCGATAAAAAAAATAAAAAGTAATAAATATATAAATTTGAATAATTTATCATACTTCATTTTATCTCATTGTTTGAAGTTGTAGTTTACATAATCTACCTAAATTCATAGCATTCACAATATTTTGATCTTTCCTCTGTAATGCTTGTGATAACTCATCTGTAGCCACTAAAATATTCTTCATCAAATGTAAACAGAACACAAAAGTAAATGACAACTTGTATCTTAGTTTTATTGAATGAAGAGATGAGGGGTTGTTTGAAATTTAGAGGAATAAATGAAAATCACTTTTCACTGTCACTACTTTTTTGCTTTTGGAGATGCCGAAACAAGAAGATGATTTAGGGATTTGCGTATGGGTGCTAGACACAGTGGAATTGGAGAAGGTAAAAAGTAATAAAATATTATTAATGATTTTGTGGGCTCTTTAAATATTTGATTAATATTAATATTTATGAGCTTGATTTTAGTTTGTAAAACCCATTTGTTTTTATTTGTTTTAAAAATTTAGAGTGTGAAAATTTAAGTGTAATTATGTATTAGGGGTTTGAATGGCTTAGGAAAAATTTATTAGAAATTTTTGGCCAATCAAATTAGCGATTAAAAGAATTTTTTTTTTCAGTGGGGAATTAAGTCTCCACTAGTCCCAAGCTAGATCCGCCACTGCCCATTGGGATGTTATTTAGGGGGCGAAGACATGAACAATGTCTACCAGAAGGGATTTTGTTATTGGGTGGCATTGGGAAAAAAATCCTTACGATTGTGTGATTATTTTCATGAAATGAAAGGACCTCCAGTTCCTCAAATTTCAACAGAAGAAGAGACCAATTGAACGATTGAAATACATGATGATTGCCTCTCTCTCTAGTACACGTAGGGGAGTCGGGACACTCTTTCGGCTCTGGATCATGAAAGGGGTTTTTGGACCAAACGCCTGACTTTTGGACCCTTTTTAGGAAGGCATCAACCAATTGGATTTTGGAGAAATGATGAATTATATCCATCAATTGGGGATCGTCGATTGGTCCTACATGATTCCAAATACGGACAAGTAAGGGATCTTGGAATTACTGGTTTATGGTTTTCGGTTCATTTTTCAAAAGAAAGTCTTATTCCAGTCCGAGAATAGGAGGATATGTAGCTTGTTGGATGTTCATAGTCTTGACATTACATGGCAAGTTTTCGGTGTATTTTCATGTCTTCAATTTATATTAGCACGATCCCCAGACAGATAATTTATATTGCGCTAGAGTTTGTTGCAATAACAACATCGATATTTCCCTTGAAATTCTATCTCTTAAAACTACCGGAGTTAATATTTTCCATTAAATCCAACCAAAATTGAGGGGCCCAAGGCCCACCAGCTCTCTTTCGGCGATGACCCATTGCTTGCATTAGTAGATGTGTCATCGCCTAGAAAAAATGAAACTCGGTATATTCGGTTTAACTGAATTTCGTGGTAAATATCATTTTTCTTGTAATGACCATTCACATATAATACATTTTAGAAATTTCATAATACACTCCTTTCTTATTCGTATATTATAATATCCTACTGAAATTTACAATAAGAAGAAATCCACTCTAACAACTTAAATGTCTATTGAGACACAACCAGATTTCTATCATAACAGATTTCGTAGGGGAATTTATTCCACCCAACCCACATCAAGGGGGAGAGGTCTACCTTTAACAATTTTTAAAATTGGGAGAAGAATACAATCCCAGCACATGTCGAGGTTAAACTCATACCCTTACGGTGTGTTTAATTGTAGAATTAGGGAATCAGAACCCATAATAAGAATAATTAACGGTGTTTACTTGTTAAAGTAGAACACTAAAAGGGAATGAGAATAAAATATATGAGACCTACATATTTTTGGGATTAAGAATTAGGAACTTATGGACGGATTGGGAATAAAGTTCTCATTCTTTGAGCTCCCATATAAATTTTTGTAATTTTCAAATTACCCTTTAGGTTTACTCACTTTTGTATTGTGGTCCCCGTAGAAGTTTTGTAATATTTACAAATAGGTCCTACATTATTTTTATTATTATTGTTGTTGTTGTTGTCATTAATGTCATTATTAATAATATTATTTAAATTTATTAATTTTATCATCATCATTAACAATAATTATTTTGAATAATAATAATCATAATCACAGTTATTATAATAAATATTGACAATAATCAACTAAAGTCATTTTAGTAACTCATAATAACCTATTACAATCCCAAGATAAAGTAAACATATCAATAGTAATAAAATTCATTTCGATTATGATTCCTACAAGTAAGATAAACAATCTATTTTGATTCTCGTTCATCATTCCGATTCCAGCTCATTTTGATTACTAATTAGTAAATGCACTATTAAAGTCTATCGGGGCATGGATCGATGGACACCATAATACACTCTTTAAGTGAATATAGACATCAGATGTCCAAATGCCTAATGAATTAAAGGCATTTAATTGTTCTCTTAATTTAATTTTTTATTTTCTTTTAAGTGAATAAAAATATTTGCAAGGTATGATGTATTTTGCATCCTTATATGAGTTATGATTTTTATAGTTGGATTTATGGAATAATTGTCTTTTAATTTAGTAAAATAATAAAATTATTTTAGAAACTGTTGGGAAAATGTGCTCTTTAAAAGCATATGTGTTTATTTAATTGTAATAAACAATTTTTCTGATTAATAAAATAAATGAGGTATTTTATTCAAGTATCTAAATTGCATTAATATTTTAAGTAAAGTCCATTTGATCATATTATATGTATTTATGTGATCACCATGTGAATTCACAGAAGACATAAATACAAGTTATCTTATGATTAAATAATTTATGTTCGCAGTTGATAAATAAAGTTAGGCACTTTATTTAGGTATAGACTGTAATAAATTCATTGAATGGTTTGTCTTAATCATGTATGAATTTATTGATGTAGTACGACTACATTGAACAGGATCACATATGAGATTTAATTAACCTTGAAATGACTGTCAGACTTATTAAATCTCATAGGTATTGATTTTACTGTAATTTTAATCTTGAGTTAGTTATGATTTCATGATTGTAATTGTTATTCCATTTGAGTTACCAATGGGCACGACACACACTTGTGATCAAGATTACCCGGTATCTTGGTGGAGGCAATTATGAGTATTGGAGTTATAGATTAACAATATAGAATTTGTACGACACATCTCTTGATGGGTTTTCGGCACTTGATCATAGAATTCTCTGGCCAGAGTGTGTCAACATATTTAATATGTTGAAAATGATCATTAGAGAAAACCAGTAAGTATCAAGGAACAAGATGTAATTAAATCGATTGGACAGTTGAGATATCGATTTAATTAATGATGTGGTATAAAGGATTGTGCAGTAAAGAAATCAATGTGGCTTGTGTGAATTATTATTATTCGAGCATACAATTATGGAGGTCAGTTCCAATCTTATAGTGGAGTAGAAGTGGAATTAAATAATTATATTTGTTTAATTACAAATTTAATTATTGTAGCCACTATTGTATGTTCCCAAATGATCCCCGGGTTAGCTCATTTAATTGACAACACCATCACTGGATCCAAAAGCAAGAAAACTGGCGTATTAGGTGAAAATCATAATTATAATATTTGTTAAAGCCTAGTATGTTATATTCAAGTGTAAAAGGGGGCTTGTGATATTTTATAAGGTGGTCCCCTAGTTAGTTACACATTCTCTCCACTTTTACGTAAGTGGAGAGATAGTATTTAAAATAGGAATCCTAATCCTAACATACTAGGGTTTTTCATAAGATATTATAAAAGGGGTACTTTTCTCCCAAAAAAGAGGAGAAGAGAATTCCAGGTTTTTTGAGAAAGATACAGAAGACATCTAAGAGACGCCAGTTGCAATTGGGAGTAGTGAAACAGACGCCCACACGTCCAGTGTTGATCGATCTTGAGTCATAGCCTGGAAGATCGTTTGGAGACGGATCTACAACTCTCAATCGTTCGTCTTCACAGATTATCAAAGGTACGAATTTCTAGATTACTTAATTCTTATATGTTGTATGAGATCGGTCCAAAAAGGTTTTAATTGAAAAATTGAAAAACCTGATTTTCTCCCTACAGAAACTTCAAAAGTTTAAGATGGCCTATTTCTTTAGTTGGTTCAAAAAAATTGATCCCTATCTATTTTTAAAAAATAGCTATAAAAAATAGAGACACATCTAAAATAAACATATTTTAAAAAATTTACGAAACATCATTAATTTTTCAAAATTTATGGAATCAAAAGCAGCTCTTAGCTTTCAACTGTAATTCAAAGCAGCCTAAGTTACTAAGGGCTTGTTTGTGATTATTTTAAGGGACTTAAAAGTGACTTTGAAAAGTAAGAGTTTAATTTTGATGTTTAGTAATTTTTTTAGAATTCACTTTTGGCAACATCAAGCATCCTACAATAGATTTTGAAAAAAATGTGATGGAATAGCTTTTCAAAATTCAATTTTGAGAATCAGTTTTATAATTTAAAAAATTTCATATGTATTATTTTATATTAAAAATTCCAAAATTATGCTTATTAATTAGAAATGAAAATTATTAACTTTAAAGAGATAATTATTATTATTACCAATTATATTAGCTAACAAAATAAAAAAATTAATACTATAAAATATTTATTTTGGTTTTCAATTATTGTATGCACAATTAAAAAAAATTATTTGATATGATGTTTATAAATGTGTTAAAGCAATTTTTATTCAATATTATGTCTAATTCAGTCATTTATAATCTTACAGCAGTTTAACAGTAAGAATTATTAAGCACATGCAACTGCTTTTAAAACTCACAATACTTTTGAAAATAAATTTGTACTAAATGTTTAACATGATTCTCTTTACAATTAATTGTTTCTACATCACAACTAGTAATATTTTTTTTTCAAAAGCTACAACTTTACTAGACTAACCCTAAATCACGAACCGAACCATAAATGATTCGAGTAAATAATTGGTGAATAGTTTCTAGTAGTTGATTAACACTAGAAAAGTTAAAATTATCATTTTTTTTTCACTTACAGTATTAATAACACTAACAATTTCATCACATTTACAAATCCTTAACTTATTTTATGAATTGTCTATTTTTATTAGTTCTTAAGTATGATTTTTGTGTTTTATAGGTAAATCCTTACATTTATGATGCTTGGATCGGAAAGCAGATGCGAAGAAATTTGGATTTAGGGGACTGAGAAACTGAGAAGCCTTTAGAAGAATTGTTAGCCCTTCGATCCAATATTAACTCTAAAAGGCTGAAATTGTGCCATGTATCTGAACTCACACGCACCTCTTTACACTAGATTTAACACTTATAAATTTAGTAGTTCAACCGCCTTAACAAATGAATCAATGAAGGGTCCCACTTTAACTTCATTTATAGCCATTAATTATATTAAATCCAATGATCTATAATGCATCACAGTGGTTGCAAATTCAGACATCTAGACTATATTAGTAAAGCTGAACTAAAATTTGTGGTCACAAGCTCACAAAAATATTATGTAAATGCCCACTCCTCGATCAACTAAGAATTTACCTATATAAAGGCAAGAGATTTCATAATTGGAGGTATAGAATGCGTCTAGAATTTGAGATATAAGTTTTGTAGAGAAAATTAGAGTAAATCCATGGTGAATTGTAGGAAAAAGTGTAGCTAATAAGAGGAGATTTTTCTCCTCCCCTCTCTTTTGTTTTTAATTTCCTTGTATTGTACTTTCACAAATTTATTAAATAAAATGAGTGTTTTAATTTGTTTGCAAATATGAGTGACTAATATTCTAAGATAAGATGAAGGGTAAAGCACAATTATTCAAATTGTGGATTTAATTACTCTCTCAAGTGAGTTTTAATTTTATTATTTTTAATTACATGTTTATAAGTTATATTTTCTACCGATTACACATTCCATACTAATTTGTAGATCTCAATCTTCTTAGATCTATGTGGCTGTTTAGACCTAATGTCAACACACTAAGACAGTAACGGAAACACTCACTACAACAAAAATGAGTTACTACGGTGGAGTTGTTACGGCATATTATAGTTACATGCCATTAAAAATTCAATAAAGACGGAAGATATTGAAATACTCACTGTTAAAATATTCAGCTATATAATAAGACGCATATTTTAAAAAAATGTCGTTGATTGCTGCAGATAATAAATTTTTAATAGCATAACAATATCATATGAGCGGCATATTATCAATAAATTAAACCAATATTTGAAAACATGACTAAATCGCATTAGTGATTTTACAGGCAATGTTGACAAAGTCTCAACTAGTAAATCCTCAGACAATTCTCCACAGCCTGCATCACGATCATGTCTCTTTCCAATTTTTTTATTTCCCAACCCAACATAATGCCTTTTCTTGCCATAGTTAAAAAGAAATTGGATTAACTATATGTTTTATGTAAAATGAAAAAGTTCAATATATCGAAGTTAAAAGCAAAAAATTATAAATAATAATTTAATACCGGCCGGATATATATTGCATGCTTGCAATTTAATCCATAGTCAGAAGCTGATGTGAAATATAATTGGCCGAAGAAAACCATCAGTGTCTAGTCTTAAGAATCCAACATAGATGGATTTTAATCTTGAAATTAAGACTAAATATTGATGGCAAATGAAGGGAAATTGCAGGAATTTCCTGGATGGACAATAACTTCGTAACTAATATAGAGATAGCACAATTAATTAATTAGAAATTTTAATGCCACCTAAATATTTTCAGCAATATTTATCAAAAATTTAAGGTAATATATATAATACTGATCTAGTTCAGAATCTTCAACTTTAAGTTCGGAAAAATTATTAAATCATATAATTCAATAGTATAATGCAATTATACTATTAAATTATATGGCTTAAAAAATTTATCGGACTTTAACAAATCAAGAATTCTGAATAGATTTGATAATATGTGTTTTATGGTCCACAATACATATGCAACATCTGATGGTCCATACAATGATCTAATATTTAGTAATTTCATTTTGTTACCTGATAAGACCTTGATAGACTTGCATTTTCAAAATCTTGAAGCTGAGATGAGGGATCATACTGCACTTGGCTCTTGTCACGGTGTATGTGTATATATATATATATATTTTTTTTTTTTTCCTCGAAAAAAGGAACATAAATCTACGGAATGTTTGTATGAATGAATGCATAGTTGTCCCAAAGCCAAAGCTGCCCAGAGTTCACATTCCCTACGATACAATAATTCTCTGTACTAATTCTGGATTTGTATCAGATCCCATTGTTGAAAGTATGAGATAATATTGCTTTTTAAACTCTAAATTCAGCTGAAACAATGACGCGAATCAGCAAATCCAACGGCGTGGATAATGGCTTGATTTTAGCATCCTTGATAATTAGTCTAGAGTTACACCCGACAAAAGATAACTTGCAACCAAAAATCAGAAATTTACATCGCATAGCCTTCAAGTTATTACCCGATCAATGATATAAGACGTTATTTGGGATTCTAGAATTTTTATTATCTAGGAATTTTCTATTTTAATTAGAGTCAATTATGGTATTTGCCTTAGTTTTTTATTTATATTGTAATTATGATTTAGTTTCCCTTTTTAAGTTAACTTAAGAAAGTAGGTCTCCTCTATTATAAATCGAGAGGTGTTATTATTGTTTTCATAACTTTAATTTCAATTACTTAATAAAAACTCCCCCTTTTTTAATTCCCTTTGGGATTATCTATCATAATAATTGTTGTAGAGTCATTTGGATTAGAACATTATTTAATCTTCCTTTAAGTGTTATTAAAAATCTCATTGAGACATTTGGATAAGAACGAGATCCAGTCATGCTTTGATTAGAGCGTAACCTAATTATATTGACTTGGTCCACTACTAGAACGATACACTATTAATTCTGCTTCTGCTATGCTCGCTTCATCAGTTGGTATCAGAACGATTTCGTGCCAAACGTACAACTTTCCTGGATACTTATATCCATCCCTACAAAATCCACAATTGAAAAAAAAAACAAAGAAAAGTAGAAAAATTAAAAAAATTCCTAAAATTACAAAACCCTAGCCATCATTGCCACCACCACTTCCTCCACAATTCGGCCACCATCACCACCAATCTCTATAACCATCAAACTCACTAGATATTGCTGCCCAAAACCCGACCAACTTCAGCCATCAACCACTGCCCACAACCACTGCGTGAAAGCGCTCAAACTCGCGGCTCCACCACTCAATCTACCACCATCAGCCGCCCTAACTGTTATCCAACACCACCACCAAACTCACTAGCCTCCACTAATCAAAACCTGACCAGCCTCTACGTGAACTAACTGCATAGCTGCCACAAATCACCCAAAACCCTCAAGCTCTTCGCCCAATCGCTAAGAGTGGCAATCTGGGTCAGGATTCATTTATTTGATTCAATTAAATGTGAATTAAATGGGTATGGTTCGTAAAAAATTGATTCATTTAATTACTGGTGAATTCAATTTGGTTCGCTAATTAATCGGATCAAATATGGGTTTGAGGACATTGATTCTTTAATTCATTTAGGATTTGTTTAATAAATGAGTCATAAGCGATTTGAACGCTATCTATTTAGTTAAATCTTTTTATTATTTATTTAATTAAATAATTTTAAAGTTTGAAGGCTAATATAGTAATTATAAAGGATATTGAGTTTGTTTTTTGTAGATCGTTAAATTTGTGGTCTTTTTATATTTTATTTGCCTTAATTTTTGTTTATTAATTATAATTTTGTAAATGAATTCATATTCAATTTGATTCGTTATAGGATAAACAAATAATAAAAGAATCCAAATTCAACTTGATTAGTTGATCAATTCTAGTAAACAAATTAAATAAACGAATTGAATATTTATTTAATAAACGAATCGAATTTGAATACTGAGATTTCAATTCGTTTAATAAAAGAATTGAATTCAAATAAGCAAAGTTTTGACTCAATTTATTTACAATTCAGTTCAAATACGATTCATTTATTCATTTTGCGATCTCTACCAGTCTCCACTGTGAAACCACCGCCCTTTACCATCGGCTGAAACCACCATCACACTCCTCTCTAGCCACACTTCCAAAACTAATCATCAATCACCATAAAGGACTGACCAAAAAACCTACCATGAACCACCATAAGTCGTTGCCACTTCAAGTTAGTTTTCTAGCCAAACCGTCAAGAATTCAACAAATCCACAACCGCCATCGTGTTCTTCACCACCAAATCCTCTAGATCCGACTCTCTCCGACCCTAATCACAACCACCAGTAATTGGCCATACCAAACCCAAGAGTTAAGCTTTATTTATAGCTTTGCAATTAGCTTTGAACTTGTGGATGAAATATTCAAACGGCATCATGCTTTAGAAGCTCGATGAAAATTATAGACTAAATATTTTATTTCACAGTTGCATAAGGATGATTAGGAATACATGGTTAAATTGCTGAGGTGTGATCGGGTACAATTTGTAGCTGATTTTCTATTAACAGTAAGTGCTTTAGAATAGTGGACTAGAGGGCAAGGTGTAGATTACTTTTTGAAGGTATTTTCAAAATTATTTTATGGACTTGTATGGAGCGAATGTTAAGTTTGAGATTCATTAGTTTGAACAATTTTATGATTAGTTTGAAGGCTAATGTTTGGTACAACAAGATAAGAGCTTAGTTTCTGATTATGCTTATGAGTTTGAACAATTTTATGGATGCAAATATTATTATAAACCTGAAGAGAGTATAATTACAAGATTTGTAAGGAGACTTGGTTTACCAATTCAACAAAAGATGCATGCATACACTATCTACACTTTACAACATGAAATTCATTTAGCCATGCAAATCCACAGCCACCATCATGGTCTTCGCCACCAAATGCTCAAGATCCGACTCTCTTCGACCCTAATCACAACCACTAACCATCAGCCATACCAAACCCAATTTGTAGTTTTGCTATTAGCTTTGAATTTGTGGTTGAAATATGCAAAGGGCATCATGCTTTAGAAGCTTCATGAAAATTACAATCCTGAATATTTTCTTTCATGGTTAGATAAGGTTTATCAAGAATTATGATTAAATTGCCGAGGTGTGATCGAGTACAATTTATAACTGATTTTCTATTAAAAGGAAATGCTTTAGAATAGTGGACCAGAGTGCAAAGACATAGATTACTTTTTAAAGGTATTTTCAAAATTACTTTATGGACTCGTATGAAGCGAATGTTAAGATTTAGATTCATTCATCTTAGTTATTGTTTGGTACGACAAGGTACAAGATCAATTTCTGATTATGCTTTTAAGTTTGAACAATTGTATAGATGCAAATATTATTATGAACCTGAAGACGATATAGTTACAAGATTTATAAGGGGACTTCGTTTACAAATTCAACAAAAGATACGTACATACACTATCTACACTTTACAACATGCAATTTGTTTAGTCATGCAAATCGACTCACGAATTCAACGAAGCTTAGATGATCCGATTAAAAGAATTAATGAATTTTTAATCAAGCAATTGCTTAACTCTAGGAAAGTGCCTAAAGAAGTACCAATGAGCTCATCTATTCTTAAGGAAGAAGACTCACTTGAGATGCCTAGTTCAATTATTTTTGTGAGAGAAGACTTGTTTGAGATGCCAAAAAGAAGTACAATTTATTATTGATTTAAAGTTTCAATTGGGAGAATGTGCATGATGATTCCTTGGAGGACAAGACAAGAATTAAGATAATGAGGTTGTTGATCTATTTTAGATTTTTAAAGAAGACAAACAACTACTCTCGATTTGCGTATTAAGCCTAACAGTATGATCATGGTTGTGCAACAAAATCAAGTTGAAAGAACTGAAATGATTGATATGGTTTTACCTATTAACATTGAACAATAGAAGATTGTGCTTGAAGAAGATTTGATTGAAAAGATTAAATTTATTGGAAAGCACATTGACCATTAATTAGGGAAGTGTAAGAGTTGTTTGATCATTGTTCATTCTTGGAAGTCTTCATCGCCTCAAAGAATGTACAACTAAAGGAAGTTGATGAAGTACAGATTCTTTAAAGTTTTGAGAAAAAATGGATGAAAAAGACAATACGTTCAAATTACATGATTATTTGGTCTTACACTACAAATTTTATCCTCCAGATTGTATTCAAACTCCAGGATGAGTTTCTTTTAACAGATGAAGAATGATGTAGGATGTTGTTTTAGGATTCTAAAACTTTTATTATTTCAGTATTTTCTATTTAAATTGGAGTCACTTATGGTATATGCCTTAATCTTTTATTTCTATTATAATTATGATTTAATTTCCTTTTTTAAGTTAAAGTAGGAAAACGGGTTTCCTCTATTATAAATAGAGTGGTTTTATTATTGTTTTCATAACTTCAATTTCAATTACTCAATAAAAACCATGTTTGTCTCATTCCTTTTGAGATTATCTATCAAAATGTCTCTTCTAGAGTCATTTGAGTTAAAGCATCATCTAATCTCACTTTAATCGTTATTAAAAATCTCATTGAGTTGTTTGGATTAGAATGAGATCTAATCACGCTTCGATTAGAGCATAACCTAATCGCGTTGGCATGGTCTATTACTAAAATGCTATCCAGTGTTTCTTACCCTATCAATTCCGCTTCTGCTATGCCCGTTCCATTAATCAGCAAACATAATTTTGTCAAGGCACACAGAGTGCTATCTTTAAGACCAAATTCTATACCTGAAAGGAATATTTTTCGATGCAATAAGGAAAACAAGACATTTGATCTCTGAGATATAATGATATTATTGTGAAGTTGTACTCCAAAAACAATAGTTTAGAATGGCAAAAGAAGTTAAAGAAGAAATAAGAGAAAGAAATAGACAACATTAGCTAGAACAATACTATTGTTCTCTTCTTTTATCCCTATTGTTGTAGTAGTGCAATTAAAGGCTTCGTATGTCTCTCATACATAGAGAAACCCTTTACAATCATTTTTCTTAATTCAATTTGAATTAATTATCTATTTTTCTTATTTAATTTGAATTACTTATCCACATGTCTCATAGACTAAAACCTTAAATAATTCAAATCACATAAAGATTTGATTTATTCAATTCTAATTTGTAAGTAAATCAAACAAATGACTCATTTCAAATCAAAAACAAAATTAATTGCTCTCACTTTTCTCCAATGTAGAACATTAGTAATTTGAAATATCCATATAATTAGTCCTTCTCTAGTGCAAAAGCCCTCTTTTTTTTTTTAATGTGGACGCGCTTTTACGTCGTTTGGTTTAATAGAGTCAGATTTTAATGCTATTAATATAACCTTATATTGCATTAAAAAATAACTCTATTAAGCCGCAAGCTTAATAGCGTGTCCACATTAAAAAAAAGAAATGAGGACGCCGGTACCTAAGAATGATTATCCATATAATTTCAACCCCCCAGTTATTGCAATTTACAACTTTAGCACCAACTCTGGGAGAAATGTGGAAATCTTATTTCCAAAGGGATATTATTTGAGGGGTAACAGTAATAATAATCTCTACTTAAATGGATTTTGTTATTGGGTGGCATCGTGAGGAATTTCTTATAATGGAATTATTCTACATTTTCCTAAAACAACAAATTTGGAGATGCCACATTGAACAATGAGAATATACGATGATTGTCTCTCTGTGCTGTGTACATGCAGTAGAGCTGGAACATTCTTTTAGCTTATGGATGATGAAAGCGGGTTTTGGAGCAAATATTTGACTTTTAATTTAAATTTGGTGTTGAGCTGACTTTTTTCTAACTTCTCAAAAATATACAATTGGTAATTCTTAGATAAGAACATAAAACTAATTAACTTTTAACCATAGTATATAGTTATACACGCATAGGTGGCAGAAGATAATGAAAAGTTGAGTACAAGTCAGTTTAACACTAGATCCAAATCCCCTAACTTTTGGACCTTTTATAAAAGCTTATAAATCACTAGAATTTTGGAGAAATGGTGAACTTTTTTTTAGAATCATTTGAATTTCAACTGGTCTTATATGATTCTATGTACGAAAAAATAGAGGATTTTGGAATTACTGATCTATGGTTTTCAATTTGTATTTTAAAAGAAAGTCTAATTGTGGTCGAAGAAAAATATTGGAACCTGAACACATACCCTTTAAGCTTTCTAGGGCATGCGATGTGACACTATAATATACTCTTTCAAGTGAATGGATGTGTAAGATGTCCAGATGTCTAATGAATTATAAGCATCAAAATACTAAATCTCTTAGTGTGAATTTTGATTTTTCAAAGTAAATGAAAATTTTGGTAGGATGTATTTTGCTCCTTGTATGACAGAGTTGTGATTTTTATAGTTGGGTTTATGAAAAAAAATATATATTTGACAGAGTTGTGATTTTTATAGTTGGGTTTATGAAAAAAAATATATATTTTACATAGTCGTCTTTTAATTTGTTAAAATAATAAAATTATTGCAGGAACTCCAAAATGCATGTGATAGCTTATTTCTGCAACCTCTTACTTATTTTTTGAAAATTGCTGTCAAAATTTAAAAAAATTACGAAATAAGCATTTTTTAATTTATAAAATATTGTTAATTGTCAAAATTTATTAATTAAAAATTGCATTTAGCATTTCAACCATAATCTTAAATTAGCCTCAGATGTTAAATCATGAACGAAAAACTAACCTTATTTGATCCCAGTAAATTATTAATAACTAGTTACTGATAGAAACTTTTTTATAATTTTTTTATATATACTAATAGTCAATTTAGCTGCCAAGTTACAAAGCTCACAGATGATTATCCCAATTTTCAAGATCAAAATCTCCGTAGGATTAATTTTAAATGCCTTGATCGTTTCCTGTTATTTGGAAAGCTCGATTAATAAGACTTGATGATTATCCCAATTTCTTTCTCCAGTTAGATTTCATTTATTTTTCTTTTTTACTCAAACTGCGGCCCTGTAAAGGTGACTCTACGGGGACGAGCCTACCTGAAGGCTAGCATATGCTGTCTCCTCCAAATTGTGTGTGATCATTTTTGCTATAACTAAAGGCCAATTTCAGTTTATGGGAACTGTCTGCGCAGGTTCTTAGGCCAATTTCAGTTGAATATCATTTATAATTCATATTATAATATGTGTATTTATGATTAAATTTTTTAATATGAACTTTTAAGGCAATAACCATTGGTTGGATGGGATCATCTTGCTATGTTCTCTTCTTACTATCTACTAATTCGGGAGAAATCTCGACCACACTGATTAATCACATTGTTAATCTTTTGTGTTATATTTAATTAAATAAAAAAGGCAGGTATACTATTACCAATTATCTGTGCGAGTGTTAGTTTAGATAGATATTATTGTCTTTTCTTAACAAAGAAAATAAATAAATAAATATTATTGTCTGTCCACGCGTTAAAAAATTGGGTTCATTTAACCATGTCAGCTTAATTATGTTCTCCGTTCTTAAAAATTTTTCTAAAACAAACTCCACATATTGATTAGTTAATTCTTGCAGCTAGCAAGTGATCCCTAAATCATAATTTATTGAATAAACAATATAATTTTAAAATTTCATCGTTTAAAGTAGTCATATTGTTAAGTATGTAATTTTTTATTATAGATATTGTATATTTGTGTTAAAATTTGATATAGTAATAAATATGATCTATGTTTTGGAGTATTGGGTGCTTTCCTAAAATTCTATCCGAAAATTTTATCTTAAAATTCTATTTCAAATTATGAAGCCTTCAATAACAAATTGTTGAAATTATGTAATTAATTTACGTAATAAAAAATCATCAACTTAATAAGCGAGTTCACTAGTATTTGAATGAGAATATGCAATTTTTGTGATGATTTCAGAAATCCCTTTGATCATGATCTTGATCATTCTCTATTAAAAAAATCAAGACCACACTACCGAACCAAAATGATGATCGTCCAGTAAGAAGGTTCTTGCCATTACATTCAATTATGTGATTGATTTGTATAAATTTGACTTTAAACCACATTGAATCAATAATTAAAAAAAAATTATTTTCCGTTTACATTTTCTATTTTGAGTCAATAAGAGAGAAAAAGAAAAAAAAAAAAAAAGAGCTATGTTTCTTTGCGCATATTCTCAATTTAACATATTAACATATTATCAAATGAATAATTGCTATGAATATCGCTTAATTTATGAACAGAACAGGAAGTAAACGAACGAATTCTTAAAGCAAATATTTATAGAAGTAATGGAGGAATTGGATTAAGCTTTTGCTGCACAAGTATGAATCAACCAATCATGATACTGTGCATGCTCACGTGGCAAGCACTGAATTGACAAGGAGCAGTGATCCAGGACCATTAAAAACCTTTTTCTTTTGCGACCAATAACAAACACTTTAAAGTAGTATGACAAGTGGCGCGCGCGCACACACATTTAATTTACATACAACTTACAGATTTACGTATTAGTATACAAGTATCATTACTAAATAAATTGACCTTATATCTAACCCAACCCAACTCAACTTATGTCCACCCCTACAGATAATCTAAATTCATTCAAAATTCAAAGATACATATTTAAGTTATTTAATCTCATTTAATTTTTTATCTAAATAAAAAAAAATCACAAATTCGAAATTTGATAACACAAAATATAATATGATATTTGACTATGGATTACGAGAATCACGTGAAGTGATATTGAAAGAGATTATATTTGCTTATGAATTAACATAAAAAGATATCAATTCTGAATGAATCAATTAAGTAACACCTTAATTGTAATTGTAATCGATGCTAATCTTCAATGATTTGTGTTAGCTGTTCAAGCTCCCACATTATTTTTATAAATTGAACTATAATCGTTAATCCATTTTCTACTAATCTAAGATCAAACATCAGTCGTTGGTCCATCTTCTACCTGAATTTATATATATTTACATACTATCAATCATTGCCGATAGACTACATGCATTGCCACCAAATTAAAGGAATTAATATATATATGTCGATTCAAGCACAAACAGTATATCTTTAATTATCTGCCATGAGAATTTATGCAACTTGATCACAGCTAGAAACATGACTGATTTGAATTTTCTTTTGATCTATGTTTTCACGAACAAAATGCAGATCAAGCTCAATGTGCTTTGTTTTGGAGTGATACTTAAGGTTGCTGGCCAGAGCTTCTGCACTCTTGTTATCACAGTTAAGGATTGGAATATGCAACAGAGGTACTCTCAACTCCTTAAGCAAATATGTAATCTAAAGCACTTCAGGCACAGCCAATGCCAGTGCCCTGTACTATGACTTTGCTGTGCTTCTGGAAACTATATGTTGCTTCTTTGAAGACCATGAAATCAAGTTATCACCTAAATAAACACAAACCCTCCTATTAATTTTATATCATTCAATTCTGAACCGTAATCAGCATCAGAGAATGTTGTGAGATTAAGTGTTCCAGTGGTGTAAAACTGCAAGCCATAATTTGTTGTGCACTGCAAGTACCTCAGTAGTCTTTTCCATGCTTGCCAATGAAACACTGATGGGGCAGCAAGAAACTGAATAAGTTTATTCACTGTGAAGGCAATTTCAGGCCTTGATAATATAACATTTTTCAGAGAACCAACCAACCTTCTGTAGAGTGAAGGATTTTCAAAAACAGCACCTTTATCTTTAATTAGCTTCTCAATTGAACTCATAAGAGTTTGACAACTTTTGCTGTCTATCATCTGAGCTTTCTTGAGTAAATCTCTTATATACTTGTTCTGGGAAAGGTGCAGCCGTTCTACAGATGGAGTGACTTCAAGACCAAAACAATAATTGAAATCTCCAAGATATTTTATTGCAAACTCAGACCCCAGTTGATTGATGACCTTCTCTACAAGCTTGCTATCGGAGCCAGTAACTAAGATATCATCCGCATAAATGAGAACGACAACAATACCACCTGCTACATGTTAGATGAACAATAAAGTATCTCACTTGGATGTGTTAAAACCCCCGTGCAATAATGAAGATTTCAGCCTATCATAGCAGACTCGTGGAGCTTTTTTAAGCCGTAGAGAGCCTTAGTCAGTTTGCATACATGTGAATTGAGGATGAATAAAACCCTCAGGTTGGTGCATGCATGAATACATGTTTAGTAAGAATGCCATTGGGGAAGGCATTATTGATATCAAGTTGTCTAATTGACCAATGATTTATTACTGTAAGACTGAGGATAACTACGATGGTGTAGGGCTTGACAACAGAGCCAAAAGTTTCAAAGAAGTCCACCCCTTGTGTTTAGCGAAAATCCTTTGCAACTAATCTTGCTTTGTATTTAGAAATGCTACCATCAGGATTGTATTTAACCCTGAACACCCAATTGTTGCCAACAATTTTACTAGCTACCTCTTTATGAGCAAGAACCCAAATATTGTTATGCTTTAGAGCATCAAATTCTTCTAGCAAAACTGCTCTCTACCTAGTATCTGCTAAGGCTGCTTTAATAGACTGTGGTTTAAGATCTTGAGTGAATGTCACATAGATTTTAGGCTTAAACACTCCAACTTTAGACTTGGTAAACAGTTGATGTGTATTCTGAGCTGGTACTGGTAGTAGCTGCTGAGCTGGATCAGAGGGTGCTGGTGCTAACGGTGTTTGACTATATTAAGAAATGGAGTTTGAAGAAGATGAATTAGCGTTGCCAGAATCAGGTCTTGCATCTAGAACAAGCGGACTAGCAGAAGGCTGTGTAAAATTGCCATCTTGAATAACAGTTGTGGAAAGAACAAAAGTTAAAGGTGTATGAAAATCCTAAATGGATGAAACATTTGGTGTAGGTTTATATGAAGGAAAATTTTCAAAAAATGAAATATTTGAAAGTATCTAAGACTTTTAACTTGAGAGTTAAAGGAAAAATCCAACAATATCTATTATAATCATCTACAAAGTTGACATAATATCTACAGCCATGTAGAGAAAGTAAGGGTGATGGGCGCCAAAGGTCAGTGTGAACTAGCTCTCTAGGAGCTTTGGTTTTGATACCTGTTAAGTGGATATGTAATTGATGACCTTTACCATATTGACAGGTATCACAAAACTCAGGTTCAGATATAGAAGAGTTCAGAGGAAGAGAAGATAAATTAGGATGACAAAATTTTTAATGAAACAAGTTTGCCGACTTAGTTTTGTTCGCATGAAACTGTGGAGTACAATTTTTATTTCTAGCTGTATCAAGGAGATTACAAGTTGAATTATTGAAAACAGAAAGCATATATCTAAGTACATAGATGAGATTACAGGAATTAGAGACAAAGTCATTCTTTGACAGCAACCGATGCAGTCTTCCTCTGGCAATCCCTTGAGCCAGATGCATTTCCTTTTTCTTGTCCTTTATAAAACACATATTGGCAACAAATTCAATGTTTATGTGGTTATCTTCAAGTAATTTGAAAATTCTTGTGATATTTTTTGTAAGACTAGGCATACACTAAACATCTCTTAAATGTATAACTGAATTATATGATGTATAAAGACATGTATAACTAATATGCGATATGTGCAACCCTTGGCCATTACAAACATGTAACAGTTGATTACTTGAATATTCATTCCCAAAGTGTAAGTTCTGCAAGTTGTTGGTGAGATGATATATGGCAACACTGTCAATGTAACCACCCTTGGTCAACCATTATCTTCCCAGGTTGCAAGATAAGCAGCTCTTGGTGAGTTTTGATATGGATTATCGAAAGGAACTTAGTCGTTGTTGTAACTGTTCCTGCACTCAGCAACAGTGTGCTTCGGCTTAACGCAGATTTGACAAATCACAGCTGCAGTAGTTGGATCCAAGGCTCCTTTGGCATTGGGAAATCCTCCACTATGACAAAAATTTCACTGTTATTGCTGCTTTTACCTTGACCTTGTAGATAATTTCTAGATGTTACACCATTCCATTTTCCTTCTTTGGCCACCTCTGCCTCCAATATAAGCACCTATGAAACCAACATCATAACTACCTCTGACACTAGTATTCTTAGTCCAATTGTTATTATATTGGCCTACGGTCCAATTATTATTAAATTGAACTCCAGGTTGCTTATTATTAGGTCCGCTTTGAGCAATATTAGCAGTATAATTCAACTTATTAGGGGTCAATTGGCTGGCCTCTCTAACCCTGCTTCATGAGCTAACAGCATGGAATATGCTTCGTTGACAGGAATTTTAGCAAGATTTGCTTATAGTGATAAACCACAACAGGATAATAAGGTTGACCCAAGCCAGAGATCAAAGAAGTAAGGAAGTCCAAAGAGATAATAGGATTATCAGAAAGGGCTGGTTCATCAGCGATAGCTTTCAATTTGCCAAAAAATTCAGTTACAGTCATTGAACCTTTTCTCAGATTATTAAGCATCATCTTCAAATGCACTTTCTTGGCAAAAGTTTCAAATCCAAATTTTAGTTTTAGACTGGTCCAAACCTCACGAGAAGTTTTAGAGTTTACCAAAAGGCTAAGGATTTCTACACTGATGGAAGACGTTAACCAGCTCAGCAACAATTGATCCTTCCTCTTCCATGTAGTGAATGTTGGATCTATCTGATCTTCGGCAGTTGAGTCTTCAGTTTCATTAGGAAGAAATTGCTCTAGACAGAGTTTTGATCGATCAAGCATATCTTCAACTCCATTAGCACAAACTAAGGAGAGAATCTAAGATCTCCAGATTGTATAGTTTCAATTATCCAGTTTGATCGGTGGGGTAAAACAAAATGACGAAACAAATGAGTTTGTGTTTAGATTTGAGCTTAAGGGCGCCATGTGAGGTGATAGATCCAGCTTTGATACCAAGCTAAAGTCTAAGAAAGTGTTTGATAGCTGGGAAAAGCAGAGAAAATGAAGAAGAATACAACGAGAAAATTTAAGCTGAGTTTTGTGAGTATGGAACTGAATCACACTGATTTTGCTAATACAAATATATTTTAACAAATCATTAAAAAACTACAGGCAGTACAGCTGACATGTCAGCCGCTATAACTAACTAGCTTAACAGACTGAATTGAGTTAACTAAGCATAACTAATTCTCTTCTAATAAACTAAGCATTACCTGTTCTTTTCTAATTATCTTAACAAAAATGGAACTCATCATCTAAAAGGCTAAAATACTTGTATCTGCGATAGCAGTTTGTGATTCAGAACAAAAATCGTCAATTTGAGCGAGTTCACCGGTGTCTGAGGGAGAATGATAAAATTCACAGGATGATCACGCCTTATTAAAACAATCAAGACATTCTGAGCCAAAATGAAGATCATATTACCTTGCTTACCTAGCAAGGCGATTCTTGCCATATTATTTTATTAATTTGTATAAATTTAACTTTTAAACCACATTGAATCAATAATAGAGTTTCTCTTTACGTTTTCTAATTTGAGTCGACAAGAGAGAAATTTTTTTTTTTTTTTTTACCCTCTTTGTTCATCTTCTCAATTTTAACATATTAACACATTATTGCATTACTATCAAATGAATAGTCGCCATGAATATAGCTTTATAAACGAACAGAATAGGAAGTAAAAGAACGAATAAATAAAGAAACTATTTGTAGGAGTAACGGAGGGACGGGATTAAAGCGTTTGTTGGTTTGTCTTTTTTTAATGGGTGGAGCTATTTGAATTATAAAAATTATTTTAAACACTCTGTTACTTTGTATATTCATTTATTAAATTCAAAAAATTAAATTCAGTTATAAACTCTTTACAATCCTAAAAGAAATCCTTACTTAAATTATTTAAACTAATTATCTTTATTTAATCAAAACAACAATTTAAAAAAAAAAAGCACATATATACTTACAACTATAGTGACGTCAAGTCGTAAATAAATTCTTCAACAAAATTTTATTTTTAATTAATTTTATTTAATTTGACACGAATGTTCAATATTGGGAACGTGCACCCAAAAAACAACTTGCAATCGACCGACAACGTGATGGCAAGAAAAGAATGATGAAGAAAAGGCGCAATAGGTTTAACATAGATTTAAAAGGTTGCCATTTTTTTTTTTTTTTGGAAAAATGAAAAGGATCAGACTGTTCTAGTTAACTTTTTTTAATTAGTTTTTAAAATCAGGAAAAGAATGCCATTTGTCACTGTACTTTTATTTTATTTTTTGAAAAATAAAAAGGATCACAAGGCTCTAGTGAAAATCTTTCAAAATATTGATTCTTTTTTTTTTTTTCAATTGAAGTACTGCTTGATTTGTTCAAAGTCTGAATTTAACCTCTTTTTAGACATTTAGTTAAATTGGGTTGTTTGTTTTCTTAACTTAACACATATTGTCATAAGATTTTATTTGAATAGAGAAAATAGAAAAAGTTCATTTTTATTTAAAGTATGAAATCTAAATAAAAAATTTTAATTTCAAATCTTAGAAATAACCTTAGCAATTCATGTATTTTCTATATTATATATAAACCTAATATTTGAGTATTATCCTTGAAGTTATTTATTTTTAATTGTAAAATATTGAACAAATCAAATTATACCCAATGTGATGTATCAAAACTAAAACTGAAAGTTGATGTTATAATTACATCTTTAATTACAAAATTAAATATAGAAACAATGAAGGTATTATTTTTTAATGTTATCAAACTAATCAACTTGTTAAATTTCTAAATTGTGAAGAACAAATATATGCACTACTTAAAGGGGCTTTTATGTCAAACTATTAGCTTTTAAATTTGGCTTTTATGTCAAACTATTAGCTTTTAAATTTTTCTTTTTAGATGTTGAAAAATAAAAAATAAACATGTCATTTTTAGAAAATTCCATTTAGACATATTCAAACTTTAGCGAAATTTAGACTTATCTAGGCTATATATCGTTTTAGTACTGAAGCAAGCCAACGCGATTAGGTGATACTCTAACCAAAACATGATTAAATCTCGTTCTAATCCATATGAGTTAATGATACTTTTTTTAATAACGCATTAAGCAAAATTAGTTGATGCTCTAATCTAAACAACTCTATAAGAGAGATTTTTGATAGATGATACCAGAGGGAATTATAAAAGCGGTTTTATTGAATAATTGAAATTGAAGTTATAATAATAAGACTCTTTATTTATAATAGAGTAAACCTACTTCTCTAAGTTAACTTAAAAAGGAAAACTAAATCACAACTAAGACACATATTATAATTGACTCTAATTGAAATAAAAATTTCTAAAATAATAGAAATTCTAGAATCCTAAAATAACATCCTACATCATTCTCCCCTACTTAAAAGAAAAACTCGTCCTTGAGTTTACTTGGAGCATAGGACTTGAAATAGAGCATCAATGCATCTTCAAGCTTGAACTTTTAGCCTTGCTCATCAATCGTGCTTGAAACTTGAATTTCTCCATGCTTCATTTTCTTCCTAATCTTGCTAGTCACTTTGCGAAAAAGTGAAGTCTTATATGAAAGAATCACTTCCAAGCCTCTAAAGTATTTTGCCAAATTTTGCTCAGTGTTTTCGTCAAAGAACTTTATCTTTACAACCAAATCTTCTTCAAGAATAACCTTCTCGTCTTCAACATGGATAAGTATACTCATGTCAATCATTGCTGGGGTCTCTTTAATAGGATTCATTGCTAGGGTCTCTTTAACTTGATTTTGCTACAAAAACTCAATTTTACTATTAGACTCAATGTCCAAATTAGGAGTTCATTATACCTCTTCTTTGAAAATATTAGATAGATCAATAATCTTATAACCTTCAACACTTGTCTTCTCTTCTGGCATCTCACTCAAGTCATCTTCCCCAATGATAGGTGAACTCATTAATACATCTTTAGGCACTTTCATAGAGATACACCATTCTTTGATTAAATCTTTGATTTCATCAATTCTTTTAATTACATTATTAAAGTTTCTTTGATACTTTGTCTTGATTTGCGACTCGGTTTGTGTGGCTAAATAAATTGCATGCTGTAAAGTGTGGATTGTGCATGTAGTCAGCTTATTTTGAATTTGACAAGGTAGGTGATTGCGGCGTATTTAATTATTTACAAGACGAACTAACAGCATTACATAATACCGTCTTTTCCTTCAAAAAACTATCAGCAATAATTCATAATATGTAAATATATAAATTCAAGCAGACGAAAGATCAACGGCTGATGTTTAATCTCGAATTAGTAGAAAAAATAAGAAAGCTTGCTAATTCCCGCGTCCAAGCGGTTAGCCGCTCCAGTACAGTAAAGTTACCGTTAAATTTGAATTTTGCTACAGTAATACTGTTCACAAAATTATATTTTGCCCAAAACGTTCTGTAATTATACTATAGCCTAAAACGTCATAAAACTTTACAAAAAGGTCCAATTTTAGTATTTTTAAAAATAATACTTTTTTTCCTAAAACTTCTTAAAGTTATGCTATGGCCCAAAATACAATAATATTTTTCAAAGAGGTCCTTTTCAAAATTTAACATAATACTTATAAATTTCAAAGTTCTCAAAATCTTTTAATTTAGTTCAGAATTTGAAAACATGAGATTTTCCTCAGGCGGCTAGCCGCTAGCCCTCAGGCGGTTAGCCGCTCACTCTCTGTCCAATTTTGGATTTCAAATGTTTGGATTATATTCGAGTCCTCAAACTTTCATAAATTATTGTATAGCCCAAAATGTTTCAAACCTTTGCAAATAAGTCCAAATCCGGAATTCAAAATAATATTTATTAAAATCAAAGATTGCAAAACTTTTTCATTTTAATCCAAATTACTTAAATCCACAAAACACTTTATCTTATAAATATAAAACCTTTTGGTTTATTAAAAGTAATGATTTATTAAGTAAAAACTTGAGCTTCTCAAATGTTAAGCCATTCATCTATTAAAACATACCAACTTTACAAGAATTGTCGTAATAATGAGTCCGTTGAGCTCTAAATTTTATTTTTGATCGCGCCGTTGTCCGTTGAGTGTCTTGAGCTTAATTTCACGTGATTCACCTCATCATAAATATTGTCCTTCAAGAACTAGTGAAATATGAAATACAATGTTTATCAATTTACTTAAGACACATGTTTGTTATCATCAAAATTACTATATGTGTAACCCTTTAGGCTAACAAGGGCGGCTAACATGCACAAGTGTCTATCCCACAAATTAAGCAAGCATAATTGTCCTTAATAGTACAACCAGAGAGGTTTTCATATGTTGGAAAGTCACTGATTGTCTGTATCAAGATAGGCCATAAATTAAAGGTTTCTTTTCTATAAGCATCATAAACATCAACACCTACATCCCATAGAGTTTTTAAATTCTCAATTAAAGGTTCTAGGTATACATCTAGATTATTTCCAGTTTGTTTAAGGTTAGATATGAAAAAAGACAGCATCAAAAACTTTCTCTTTATACAACCATTGAGGAAGATTATATGCTATCAATATAGCAGGCCAACAACTATAAGTAGTGCTAAGTGTACTATGTGGGTTAACCCCATCAGTTGAGAGAGTCAAGCGGAGATTTCTAGGTTCTTGTGCAAATATTGACCACTTATTGTCAATTAGTTACCAGGATGGTGGGTGGCCAAGCTTGCCATCTCTGATTCTTTTATTAGCATGCCATGTTAAATTTTGAGCTGTTTGTGGTGCTTGAAACAATCTTTACAACCTAGGAATAGGTGGAAAACACCGTAATACCTTTTTAGGAATCCCTTTCCTAAATTTTGTTGAGCCATCATTTTTTCTTTAATGCTCTACAATTTGGGCATTAAGTAAGATCAACAAATTCATTCCTATACCAAATGCAATCATTTAGATATGTATGTATTTTTTTATACTCTAGGCCTAGCACTTTCATTATTTTCTTAGCCTCATACATTGACTTAGATAGATCATTATTTTTGGCAAAATATCAGTAAGGACTTCTAACAAAGTAAAAAACCCTTTATCGAACCACCTATAGTTCCTTTCATATTATAAAGTCTTATTAAACTAGATAGCTTTGAATGTTTTGCACCTGGGTATAAAGGTTTTCCAGTATCTTCAAGCATATCCTTAAAATAATTAGGATCTCTATCACAATGCTCGTAAGCATCTTCGACCATGTAAATTATGTTACTGTAATTATGACATCTAAATCTTCAACTATGTGGATGGTCTTCACACTTTGATGTGGATGGTCTTTACACTTTGTAGATGTACATTTAGGGTCAGTCTCACCATGCCAAGTCCAAACTATATATTTTGGGAGAAAATCATTTCTAAATAAATGACCCTTGACTTATTAATGAGTATGAAACTCCATATTATAGGAAAAAATGCAAGGACATTTAATTGACATTCTGTTTTCAGTATTCAAAATGGCAGAATCTAAGAAATCAGCAACTCCGGTACGAGACTCTACAGACAATTGTTGGGTATAAATCTAATGCTATTGGTGTCAATGTGCAAGTGTACACAATAAGTAATATGATGATGAGTATTCAGGATCGTCTCCATAGGGATTTACGTTAGCGGATTTGCTACAGTAATTTCAACAGTGCAGATTTTGTTTTAAATTAAAATAAAACAATTAATGAAACTAATATACTAAGTAAAATAAAAATGCAATAAATAAAATGCAACAAAGTAAATTATCACGTCAAACTTAAAGATAAAACTAATGGAAATATAGAATAATTAAGTTAATAAACTCTCTTAATAGTTTTGACTATTTTTCTAATGTTTGGTTTGGTTGCTACAGCACTGGACAGAATTCTTATGTATCATCAACCGTCACATGTTGGATATCTTATATCTATATGCAACCTAATAATGATCAGTTGTTATGCCAACATAAGATATAGCATTACACGCTTAGGTTCTATTTACCCTACAAGGTGACTTCCCATGTCTAGTTCATCACTAATTTTAGATTAAGCATGGCCCTTTTAGGATAAAATTAAATTCAATCCAGGAAAGCCAATCTAAAACTAAGTATTGCTTTGATATGTTCCACTAAGATTGACCCTTTTGTGGCTCTTTCTTAGCTAGTATCATTAAATGGGTGATCAATCTAAATAATAAATAAAAATAACTACTATCAAAACAAAATGCTACAGTAAACATATAGCAACTCATATTTTCAGCCAATAAACCATCAAGATTGTTTATCACTTAACCATAAATAAATTTATCTCATGATTTGCAGGAGAAAAATAAAGAACAAAGTTTCAGCCATCAAACACATCCCCATGAATAAATAAAAACAAAAACAAGAGAAGAATAAGAAGGATTGAGCTCCCAATTGATTTCTGAAAATTCTCCTCTTATGCAGCCTTTAATCTCTCTCTTAAATTATGTTTCTCTTTTGTTTCTTTGTGGTTTTTCTCCTTGGGTGACGGCTCCCCTTTTCCTTTGCGTATATGCTTCTTTTATAGTTGAAAATTAGGATAAACGGAAGTCTAAGGAGTGCATCATCTAGATTAGGAAACTACAGATCACAATATTCTGGGTATCTCATGTGGAATTTTCTCTGTCGTTGTTCCAGGATTGCTATAGCAATGCTACAACAACAGTTGTTACAGCAATGGCTACCCCATCTACAATGTTCCAAATTTGTTTTAATTCTTTTGTAGCCATGTTCTTTCCTTATCTTTGGAAACCTATTGCATAACATTCCTTCCATGAAATTTGAACTTCCGGTTAGCTAAAATTATGTACATGATTTAAGCCCACAATTTATTCTAAATCAAACAAAATTCACTAATAATAAACTAAAATAGATGTTCATGCAAAATATGCTTAAAATGTAATAAAAACGCATCATTTACTCTCTAAGTAATCTTGATTTAAGTCTAAAAGTGCTATGATAACTCTCATTTCATAGAGTTATCACACCTCTAAACTTAAACCATTACTTGTTCTCAAGTAATGACAGCAACACTACACTTCAATCACACAATCGTTACACTTCAATCACACAATCGTGCAACAAATACTTTAGCTCTGTCATCAAATTTGCAAGGATTCTTTAACTCTAAGATCGCACCCTCAATCATGCAAAATGGTCATAGTAGTTCAAATATAGGCTTAGGTCTCATTCTATCCAAAGTGTGTGCGCCACTTTGATCAAGTTCCAGAGATAATGCAGCGTTGCACAGGCACTAATTATAACTTATAGGTAGATTTTAAGTTCATTCATATAAAGGGAACAGAGGTCTCCAATAAGTTCAAACTGTGCCACAACAAAGTGTTCTTTTTTTTTTCTTAGTCAACGAAACTTTCTTCAATGTGTCATTGATTTTTCATGTGAATATCTATCACTTGTGGTGACGACACCCAATTACTCAACCAATGCACAAACATAATCTTATCTATGGACACCTTTAACTCAAGGCTGAGCATGGAGCTTATGAATAGACCTGGCTACTCAATATCTTAGATAGAGAACCTTTGTTTTTTTTTTTTAGCAATAGATGCTACAGCATTGCTCATAGCTCTTGCTGCCTTTTTACTCAAGTTTAAATATGGGGTGCATACTCAGCCCTGGTTACTCAGCAACTTAAGCTATTAGAGCAGAATTTATTTCATAACAAGCACAGTTTAACAAAACTTTTCTCTCAAACTTGAGATATTTTCTACCCTTTTGGTTTTCCTGGCTCTGCTATATCATACTCATGAAACTCAACCAAAGTCTAAGTGTTGAGACAGAATTTTAACCTGCATCTATAACTATCCCTACATGGCATTCTCAAATACTGAATAGCACTTAATTTATCTTCATTAGGTTTTCCAATCCATATACAAAATACTAGATAATAAAGCTTCACATAACACGCAACACAAGCACATGCACTCACAAACACAATACATAATAACACAACCCCCCCTAGACTTGAGAGGTGTTGTGTCCTTACAAGGACACAAAATAAAATCAAAACAAACATGCATGCATTAACAAGTAAGGAATGCAACTTGAACAATAAAAAAAATAAATAAAAGAAAGTTTAAGATGTTAGAGAAAATTAAAAGGAGATACTCCCCTGGCGTTGGATCTTTTGCTGCAGCAGTTGCTGGAAAACGGTTCACTTCTTCTTAGATGCACTCCGCATTGGGAGAACTTAGTGATGTGGCAGCTAGTTGCTTCTTTTTCTGACTTGGAGTTGGAAAAGATGTTATACTAAATCCCTAATTTATAAGAGGTGATAAGGTAGAAAAAGGAAGGTGATTAGTTTGATAAATTGACAAGAGTAATTAAAATTCAAAACACATCTAATTTATAAAAGTTAAGGATATGTATCACGGGTATTTAGGAATTGCACAATCCTTCCTTATCTATAAACCTAATCTGCTTACGTCATCCTGAAAAAATTACTGCAACAGTAAAAAGAACTCCCTCGGTTCTATCAATACATCGTTAGAAATCACTGCTACAGCAATGAATCTGGTGCTGCAGCAATCCCTAGTCAGTTTCTTTGCCCTTTTTTTTTTACCTACTGTAATTTAACACGAAGACATAAAAATTAGATGCACACTAAAAATAACAAAAAAACAAATCAAATTATTTGAAAACTAAATTCAATGCCTTTAAAACTTGAAACAACTTCCCTCATTGGGTTGCTTACCAATTAGCGCTTAATTTTAAGTCTTTCAGCTTAAACTTTCTTGTTTGCTCAACTTGGATCCTTCAAGAATCGATCCTTCTGTAGATTGTTCACATCAGCTCCTATGTAGTGCTTCACTCTCGATCCATTAACTTTGAATTCTTGTTGGTCTAGAGTGAGTTTCCTTTGTTGGGTTTGCTCGTCAATTCGAAAAAATTGCTTCTCCCCTGACCATGCTATATTTACTACTCTACAATCTTTATCATCAAGTTCTTCAAATGTTACAACATTGATTTCTTTCTTACTGCAGCAACTGCGTAATCTCTCTGTTACAACAAAGTTTATAACACTGATAAAATTACAATTTTCAACCTCATTGGGACTCTTCATGGCATCGATCACATTGAATGTAACTTGTTGATCATTTATCTGCATAGTTAACTCTCCTTTTTGCATATCAATGAGAGTCTTTCCCGTGGCTAAGAAAGGTCTTCATAGAATGATTGGCACTTCTTTGTCTGCCTCAAAGTCTAGCATAATGAAATCCATCGGAAAAATAAATTTATCCACCTTTACCAACACATCTTCAATCTTCCCTTCTGGATAGGCATGAGATCTGTCAGCAAGTTGTAGAGTCACTGTTGTTGGCCTACATTCATCAACTCCCACTTGCTTAAATACTGATAAAGGCATGAAGTTGATGATAGGCCCTCAATCACAAAGTGTTTTGTCACTGTATTTAGTACCTATAGAGTAGAAGTTTATGAAGCTTTCTAGATTCTTCATCTTCTACAGTATCTTACTTTAAAGTATTCGATTGCACTCTTGTGTTAGAGCAACTATTTTAAATTCTCCAAGTCTTCTTTTCCTTGTCAAAATATCCTTAAAAAATTTTGCATAATTTGGCATTTGCTCTAGAGCTTCCACAAAAGGGATATTGATATGTAGTTATTTCAACGCTCCCAAGATTTTACTGAATTGCTTGTCTTGTTACTGTCTCTAGAACCTTTGAGGAAAGGGTGGTGAAGGCCTAAATTGATGTGCTGCAGAGGGTTGTGCAGATTACTTCTCTTTTGTCATGCTCTGGGTTGGTGCTGCAGGATTGTTATCCACAAGTGTTGGATCATCATTTTCAGCAGATGCTATAGCTTGATTGCTCTCACCAGTGTGGTGTGAAGTGGTGAAGTGCAGGATTGTGGCTCTTCTTCAATTTAAGTTTCACTCTGGATTGAAGTGGACTCAACTCTTCTTTTTAGTATACTAACTGGACTATGAACATCCTTTCCAGATCTCAAGTTAATCATTTTCCAGATCTCTTTCCTTACTCTTCTTGGGTCCTCTGTGTTGTTGGGTAAACTATCTTAAGGTCTATTGCTTAATGCTTTAGCAAGCTGTCTAATTTGATTTTCCAGGTTTCAAAAAAATACAACATGACTTTGGACAACCGCTTCATTCTTCAATATAATCCTTAATCAAAGCTTTAAAGAAGCTGAGTTGATCATTGTTGATTTTTTTTGCCCTTGATTTTGTTGATAAAATCCAGGTGGTTGAACAGGCCTATTCTGTTCACTGGGTGCTACATAGTTGATTGAGATTGGAGCAGGTCTATAACTCTATGAAAAGTTCGGGTACTGTCTCCATCCAGGGTTGTAAGCGTTTGAATATGGATTGTTCTGATTCTGTCTATTAAAGATGCTCACATAGTTGATTGAGATTGGTTTTCGGGACAATTATTAAATAAATGTCCTTCTCCACAATAAACACAAGAGACCTCGGCAACTTGGTTGACAGTTGCCAGAGCAGTGGTTATAGCTTTCACCATATTTGTTAATGAGGTTATTTGGGCTGATAATGTTGTCAAGGCATCTACGTTATAGACTCCTATTGTTCGTCTTACTGCAGCTTGTCTAGTTGATGGCTATCGATAATTATTGTTAGCAATCCTCTCTAAAATTTCATAAGCCTCATTGTAAGATTTCGACAACAAGGCCCCATTTCCAACTATATGCAGCAAAGAATACCACGATGAGGACATCTCCTGAGTAACTCATTAAATCTTTCCCATGCATTATATAAACTCTTATCTTCAAGTTGATGGAAAGATGTGATCTCATTCCTCAATTTTGCATTCTTGATTGGCAGGAAGTATTTCATCAAAAGTCTGTCAGCTAAGTCATTCCATGTAGTGATAGAATCTAGTGGTAGAGAATTCAACCATGCTCTTACTCGATCTTTCAAAGAAAATGGGAAAAAAGTCTGAGCCTTAATGCTTCCTACGATGTTTCAGCATTTTTGAAAGCATCACTCACTTCCAAAAATAGCTTAAGATGTAAATGAGGATCTTCTAATGACAGTCCAATAAATTGCCCCACAGTTAGAAGCATTTGAAACCTCACGGGTGTGACCTCAAAATTATCGGCTTGAACATTAGGTCTAACTATTCCCAGATGTATCGCTTAAGGAGTCAACACTGCATAGTCTTGAATAGCTTTATCTTTATTGTTCACTATGTGAATAATGTTGTTCCCTAGTTGCTTTTGAACATGTTGTCCATTCAGACCTTCATGTACATTGACTGGTTGCATCTCCCCTCTAGGGTTCAAGTTTCTCATATCTTGCAAATTATCTATTGCTACAGCAGCTTGTAATTCCCGATGCTTTCTTCTTAATCTCCTTGCAGTGTTAACGGCGATCCGTTTTCGCGTAGAAAGTCAATAACGACTAGTTTTCAGTTCCAACTATAAATAAGCTCATTCAAATTCAAACAATGGTTTATCAAAACATTATTATTGAGCTTATAATCAAGAATACAATCTTCATTGGGTTTTAAAATACATTCTTATTTCATTTATTCTCACAATTGAGCATTGATTTGTAATCATACATTTTGAGTGAGAGAAAAAAAATTGTAAACTTTGTGTGAGTGATTGTAAGAGTTGGGATACACTTGGGTTAAGAGATTGGAGATAATCTCTTGGTGTAAAGGTTGATTGACACCTTAGAAGTCAATTGTACAAGTTCTTGAAGCCTTGAAGGCTTAACTAGTGGAATCCTCAAGCCCAGTGTGCTTGGAAGCGTGGACGTAGGCGAGGTTGGCCGAACCACGTAAAAATCTTCGTGTTTGAATCTCTCTTCCCTTATCTTTTTATATTTTAATTTATTTATTTATTGTTACTTTAAATTCGTTTAAGATTTCCATCAAGATTTGTTTTCGTATTGTATAATTTTTAGAATCTCAATTCACCCCCCTCCTTCTTAGGTTCTTAGATAGTATTTTATGTGGTATCAGAGCCTTGTTCTCCTATTAGAACTTATCCGTTTAGAGTAAAAGATCCATGGTAACCTAAAATTACTCAACCTTTAGCGAAGGGCAATCCACAACTAGACCATCGTTCTTTGACGGTAATAGCTATGCATATTGGAAAACTATGATGAGAATTTATTTTCAAACTTTAGATTATGACATTTGGGAAGTTTTTTGTGATGGTCTATTTATGCCTATGACTAAAAACGAAGAAGGAGATGATATTCCTAAATCGTCAAGTCAATAGAATGAGTTAGAAAAGAAAAAGATATCATTAAACTCCAAGGCAATGAATGCCTTATTTTGTGCTCTTGATAAGAAAGAATTCCATAGAGTATCTAGTTGTGAGATTGCACAAGAAATATGGAACAAACTTGAGGTTGTCTATGAAGGGACAAATCAAGTTAAAGAGTAAAAAATCAATTTGTACACTCGCTAATATGAATTGTTCCAAATGGAACAAAATGAAATTGTGTATTCTAGGTATACACGATTTACAGACATAGTGAACACCTTAGGAGCCCTAGAAAAGAATTTTTCGAATAGCGAGAAAGTGAAGAAAATCATTAGGTCACTTCCAAAAGAGTGGAGACCTAAGAGGACTGCCATTGAAGAAGCCAAAAATCTAAATACTTTACCTATTGACGATTTAATTGGCTCTCTTATTTCATATGAAGAGGACTTGGCAGTGGAAAAAGGGCATGAGGAGAAAAAGAAAAGTATTGCTCTCAAAACTTCAAAACATGAGAGTGATGGAGAAAGTGAGATGGATGATGAGGAGATGGTTATACTGACTAGGAGATTCAGAAAATTCTATAAGAAAACTAGTGAGCGAAGAAAGTTTAGAAACTTTAAAACCAAAAGGAGAAGAAGGATCAAATCACCTGCTATGAATGTAAAAAGTCTGGACATATACGGTCTGAGTGTCTTCTGCTCAACAAGATCAAAAAGAAAGCAATTGTGGCTACATAGGACGATAGCAATGAGGAGACGAGCGATGATAAAGAGCATCAAGAGATGACAAATCTAACACCCATGGCGACCGGGGAAGAATCATTAGATGAACTTGATAAGGTAAGTGATATTCCTACTTATGATGAATTACATGATGCTTTCAAAAAATTACATGATGAATGGATAAAAATTGGTAAAAAAATGAATGGCTTAAAAAGAAAATGCTAGAACTTACAAATAAAAAGGATGCCCTGAAAAAAGAATGCATGGTTTACTTTTGAATAAAAAGTTAAGAGAATTAGAATTAGAAAATAAAATGTTGCATGATAAAATTGCATCTTTTAAAAGTAAACAAAGTACTTCATATGAGCATGAAAAATCACATGTAGATGAATTGATGAAAGAGAATGAAGTGTTTAAGAAGAATAATAATTAGCTAAATGAAATTGTGCTAAAATTTACAAATGGGAAAAAAATTTTGGATATCATGCTCAATTCACAAAAATATGTGTTTGACAAAGGAGGTATTGGTTATAAGCCAAATTTGAAACAAAAATATTATAAGAATTATTTTGTAAAGAGTACTCTTATTAATAAACAAGTTTTATGTCATTATTGTAATCAAGATGGGCATATTAAAAATAGATGTCTAGTGAAAAGAAATGCATATTAAAGTGTGAAATGTATTTGGGTTTCAAAAGGAACCATTGTTAACATACAAGGACCCAAGAAATTTTGGGTGCCTAAAACTTAGAAACGTTTTCTGCAGGGATCAAAGAAAAAGGAAAAATAAGTGGTACTTGGACAGTGGATGTTCAAGACACATGACAAGGAATTACTCTTGGTTTTCAAGTTTTACAAAGATTAAAAATGGTGGAAATGTATCCTTTGGAGATAACTCAAAAGGAAAAATCATTAGTATCGAAAATGTCGGTAATGTATCTTCTACTCTTATTGAAAATGTGTGCTTGGTTGAAAACATGAAACATAATTTGCTTAGCATTAGTCAATTATGTGATAAGGGTTATAAAGTTATTTTTGATAAAAATAGATGTGTTATTGAAAATGCATGTGATGGCAAGATATTGTCTGTAGGAAATAGATGTGTTAATGTTTACACCATTGATGTAGATTGTGCATCTATACATGATAAATGTTTTTTCCGCATTATATGATGATGGTTTGTTATGGTATAGAAGACTAGGACATGCAAGCATGGATTTGATTTCAAAGATTTCCAAAAATGATTTAGTTAAAAGTCTTCCAAAAATAGGTTTTCAAAAAGATAAATTTTGTGAAGCATGCTAATTTGGTAAACAAATAAAAACCTCTTTTAAAAGAAAAAAATCATATTTCTACTTTTAAACCTCTTCAACTACTTCACATAGACTTATTTGGACCCTCAACGTATGCCAGCTTAAGTGGGAAATACTATGCTTTTGTAATAGTTGATGATTTTTCTAGATACACATGGGTATTATTTTTAAGTAATAAAGATGATGCTTTTGAATTTTTTAAAGTATTTTGTAAGAAAGTTCAAAATGAAAAAGGATATGGCATTTCATGCATTAGGAGCCATCATGGAGGAGAGTTTGAAAATCATGCATTTGAAACCTTTTGTAATAATTTAAGTATTATGCATCAATTTTCATCACCTAGAACTCCACAACAAAATGGATTTGTTGAGAGAAAGAATAGGTCGATTCAAGAAATGGTTAGGACAATGTTGAATGAAAATTTTTTGCCTAAATATTTTTAAGCCGAAGCCGTCAACATCGCTCGTTATGTTTTCAATCGTGTGTTAATTTGACCTCATCTTAATAAAATTCCTTATGAGCCTTGGAAAGATAGAAAACCCAACATTGGTTATTTTAAAGTTTTTGGATACAAGTGTTTTATTTTGAACACAAAAGATAATCTTGGCAAATTTGATCCAAAATCCAATGTTGGTATTTTCCATGGGTATTCAAACTCAAGCAAAGCTTATAGAGTTTATAATAAAATTACTCTAGTTGTGGAAGAATCTATGCATGTCACGTCTGATGAATCTAACCCCTCCTCTGCGGAGAAAGTTGTTGATAATGATGCAGATGAAGAACTTCAAAAAGAGTCATCAAAGGATAATCACAAGGATGCACCACATGAAAATCAAGAGGAGCAAGATGAAGAAAAAAATACGGAGCAAAATGAAGGAACTTCTCGACCACTCCCCAAGGAGTGGAGGTATGTTTCTTCTCATCCCAAAGACTTGATTTTAAGAGATCCCTTACGTGGCATAACAACTAGATCATCTTTTAGAAATATTTGTGAGCATGCTGCATTCATATCTCAAATTGAACCAAAATCCTTCGCAGATGCAGAAAATGATGAATCTTGGATAATGTAAATGCAAGAAGAGTTAAATCAATTTGAGAGAAACAATATGTGGGAATTAGTTCCTAAACAGGAACATCAATCCATTATAGGTACTAAATCGGTATTTATAAACAAAATGGATGAATCTGGTGTGGTTGTAAGGAATAAAGCTAGATTAGTGGCTCAAGATTACAAACAAGAAGACATAATTTATTTTGATGAAACTTTTGCACCTATAGCTAGATTAGAATCCATTATGATGCTCTTAGCATATGCATGTTATAAAGATTTCATTTTATTTCAAATAGATGTCAAAAATGCTTTCTTAAATGGCTATATTTGGAAGAAGTGTATGTGAAACAACCCCCTGGTTTTAAAAATAAAAAAATTTTCAAATCATGTTTATAAGTTATCTAAAGCTTTATATGGATTAAAACAAGCACCTAGAGCATGGTATGATAGACTTAAAAATATTTTGTTGGATAACGATTTTTCAATGGGAAAAGTGGATACTACTCTCTTTGTTAAGCATAAAAACCAAGATATACTTGTACAAATTTATGTTGATGATATTATTTTTGGTTCTACTAATGAGTCTTTGTGCAAGGAGTTTTCATCTTGTATGAGTAAGAAATTGAAATGAGTATGATGGGAGAGTCAAAGTACTTCGTTGACTGCAAATAAAACAAAATGAGGAAGGAATTTTCATAAATCAAGCCAAGTATGTGAAAGACCTACTCAAGCAATTTGGCATTGATGACTCAAAGACCAAAAGCACTCTAATGAGCACAACAAGTAAGCTTGACAAAGACGAAAAAGGCAAAGAAGTGGATATCAAAATATATCGAGGTATGATCGGATCTTTACTTTACTTAACCGCAAGTAGACCGGATATCATGTTTAGTGTATGTTTGTGTGCAAGATTTCAATCATGTCCCAAGGAATCTCATTTACTTGCTGTAAAAAGAATTTTTCGTTATTTGAGTGGAACCATAGATCTTGACCTTTGGTATCTTAGAGGAACTCATATAGATTTAACATGTTATTCGGATGCTGATTTTGCCGGCTACAAAGTCGATAGGAAAAGCACTAGTGGAACTTGCCATTTACTAGGTCATTCACTTGTTTCATTATTTTGTAAGAAACAAAATTTTGTTGCACTTTCAACCACCGAGGCTGAATATATTGCCACCGAGAGTTATTGTGCACAAGCTCTTTGGATGAAATAAATACTTAGAGATTATGGTATTAATCTTAAACAAATTCCTATTAAGTGTGATAATAGTAATGCTATAAATCTTTCAAAGAATCCAATTCAGCATTCTAGAACTAAGCATATAGAAATTAAACATTATTTCTTAAGAGATCATGTTCAAAAGGGAGATATTGCTTTAGAGTTTATTTCTATGAAAAATTAACTTGTCGATATTTTTACAAAACCTCTTTGCAAAGACTAATTTTCAAAAATTAGGCATGAACTTAGGATGATGAAATTTTTGCATTAACATTTCTATTTATATTATTGAGTCTATTGAAATTGATTGATTGATGATTTGATTTCTATGAAATTCTTGAGTATAAAATTTAAGTGATATAATTGTATTATTGATTTTTGAATGTATATATAAATTGATTGTTTAAATACATGTAAGTTCATGAACCATGCATTAAACTAGCCTTTAACATGTTTCGGATCAATAAAATGATCTTAGAACATATTATTTGTTGGCCAAATATTAAAACAAATGTGCGAAATCATAGATGAAATAAACAGATAACTGTTTCTCAATAAACGGAGTGCCTTTTAATTCTAGAAATTAGAATATGATGTCTGCCACTAACTCCTTTATCGTTTGCTTCAAACGGTAAACCGTTTCAAAACAGAGGACTCATTGAAAGTTACTCTTTTACCATTAACATCTATCCTTTAAACCAATTTCGAGTATATGCTCTCTGGAAATTACTCCCACACCATTTACAGCAAACGGTTCACCGTTTTCGTGTGATATAAAACTGTTCCAAGGGTTTTTTCTTCCTCCTCACTTACCTGTTTACCGTTTCTGCCATTGACGCACAGCCAAAGCTCTCTCTTTTTTCAATCCTTCATTTTTCTCCATTCCCTTACCAAATCAAGCCCATAGAATCGTTTCTAATCATCATTAGAACATTTTTACTAATTTAAAACCTCCAATCAAGCCTTAAATTCACAAATTCCAAACTTAAAACCCTAAGGGCAGCCGAACGAGTTTCACCATTTTTTACCGAATTTTTACCCTTTCACGACCAAATTGGGCTGTAATATCACTTCATTTGCTCTCTCTAAACCTAATAATCGGTTCATTTTCTTCCAAACTCATCTTTCTCAAATTTCCTCATTTTTTCTTTTTACCACATGGGGAGCTCATCTCGTTCAACTCGGAAGAGGAAAGCAAATCCCACTAGAAACCCTATACCACCACGGGAAGCCTCCGAATTCGAAAGAATTCATTTCCCCACAGCTCCGTTGGCCACGCGCTTTGAGGACCGCTTTATGGGCCAAAAGGTACCAGACTCTTACTATATTGATATAGAAATTTTAACGAGTTAATTATATGCAGTAAAAGTGTTAGGAATATGCTTCAACCTTGGGAATCTACTATTGATTTTGATGATCAAGTGTATCGTAATCTAGTGTGTGTTTTCTATTCAAACATGGAAATTTCTGCAACCCACCTAGATAGAATAGTTACTCAGGTTAGTAGTGTGCCTATTGAATTTGTTGATGAGGACCTTAATAGCTTTCTTGATATATCGAATGATGGTCATGAAATCTATACCTCTAAGAAAGCTCTTTTATTTGCCGACTTTGTTCATAATGATGGAGTTTGTAATATTTGTTGGCGTCAAGACCTTAGTGATAACATTTGTCTCTACCTTTTCGGTCTCAATTATTACCTCTCCAAGTTCTTATCCTCCACACTATTTTACAGCATATCATTACACCTAGGAAGGGTCATTCGGATGAGGTCACGAGATTGGATGTTGGATTATTACATAACCTTATTTCGAGACGACCTATTAACATTAGCTATGTTATTGTGCGGCACATTTTGAGTACTCCTGCGGTTAACCACCGCTTGCTTCTGTATGGCAGTATCATTTCTAAGATATTGCGACACTTTGACATGCCTCTTCAAGATACTGTGTACATGGAGACCAAGCGAATTGGTTCAAAAGTCATGACTAGTATTGGCTTTTCTAGAAAGAATGGCAAATAGATCAAGACTTCTACCTCCAAAAACCAAGATACATTGATTGCTCCGGAGGATGATTGAATACTTAATGACATTTATCCCTCCTCCTCCGCATCAACGATCTATTCCCTAGCGTCCAACTCATTCTGATACTGATGAGCGTGAGATGGATACTGATCTTCCCTCCGCTTCCGAGCCGCCTCTAGCTCCCAAGCAGCCTTCCGCTCCCAAGTGGTCTTCTGTTCCCGAGGAGCCTCCTGCTTCTACCAAGCCCCCAACGTCAAACACTTTGCAGCAGTTGGTTGATGACGTTTGCAGACTTTCTGAGCGGCAATAGCTGATTCTTGATAGATTGGACACTCTTTCTCGAGACCAGCAATAGCTATGTTCTCAGTTTCAGACTTTTTCAAAGAAGACAAAGATCGATCGGCGGCTTGAGCTATCACAGGACAATGAACACTCCTTCGATACTTTGGCTACGACCCTGGCAGTTCATCTTCACCACCTTCATCTTAGTTTTGTTCTTTGTCTTTTCGCACATACATTTCATATTATGTCTATATATGTGTTTTGATGCTTATATTTTGTGTTTGGATTACATTATGTTTTGTTGATGATTTTAATGATGGATTACTATATGTGATTTGGATGATGGTTGCGTATATGTGAATGGATTATTGACTTGTTGGAGTTGTTGGTTTGAGAAACTTGTTTAATCATATTTGGAAGTGTTTTGATATTGATTTGTATTTGAATACTTGTTCAATTTTAAGGGGAGACTCTGCCGAAATTTCTGCTCACGTCATAATGGGTACTTTCTTCATCAATTTTGCCTTTAAGTATTCTTTTTCTATCTTTTCTTTTTGATGATGAAGTGGTAGATAATGAATAATGGTTATAAAATTGGAACATTTATTTAGGGGGAGCATACATTTAAGGGGAGCATAATATTAAAAGAAGGGGAAGCATAATATTAAAAGAAGTTTGTCATCATAAAAAAAGAGGAGAATATTAACATGTATATGTTCTTTATAATGATTTTGATGATAACAAACTCTAAATGTTGTTGTTGCACTTTTGTTTAATAAATAATTCATTAAAAAGTAGTATAATATTTTCCTAAAAATATGAGTACTAAATGTTGTTGTTGCAGCTTTTGTTTAATAAATAATTCATTAAAAAGTAGTATAATATTTTCCTAAAAATATGAGTAATCATTAAACTTTAAACTAGGAAAACATCTTCTGTAAAATATGATTAAAATTGTGATTCTGGAAACAAACGGTGAACCATTATCTTTGAAACGGTTAACCGATAAATTCCAGAGATGAATAAAAGGCTTAAGCTTTAACCGGTTAGCAAAAACGGACAAAACAAGTGTGCAAGGAAGGTTACTGGAATTAAATGGCTAACCAATTATATCAAACGGTGAACCGATAATTTCCAGAATGGAAATACGTGTTAACGTTGAACCATTGAAGGTAAACGGATAAACCTATTCTATTTGGCATGCTACTCGAAATAACTAGCAAACCGTTAACTTCGAACAGCTAACCAATAATTTCCAGAATGTCATTCCATGCTAACCTTTAACCGTTCAGCAAGAACGGTTAGCAGAAATTTATTTTGCAGGTCTCTGGAAATTAACGATAAATCGATAGTGGCAAACGGTCAACTGTTTATTTGAATTTCAGATCAACGGTTACTTGGACCAGTCAAAACGGTTAACCGATAATGGTTAACGGCATCCCTTTTCACGTAGAAAGTCAATAACAGCTAGTTTTCAGCTCCAACTATAAATAAACTAATTCAAATTAAAACAAGAGTTGATCACAATGTTATCATTGAGCTTATAATCAAGAATACAATCTTCATTAGGTTTTAAAATGCATTCTTGTTTCATTTATTCTCATAATTGGGCATTGATTTGTAATCATACATTTTGAGTAAGAGAAAAAAAAAACTTGTAATCTTTGTGTGAGTGATTGTAAGTGTTGGGATATACTTGGATTAAGAGATTGGGGATAATATTTTGGTGTAAAGGTTGATTGACACCTTAGAAGTCAATTGTACAAGTTCTTGAAGCCTTAAAGGCTTAACTAGTGGAATCCTCAAGCCCATGTGCTTGGAGGCGTGAACGTAGGCGAGGTTGGCCGAATCACGTAAAAATCTTCGTGTTTGAATCTCACTTCCCTTATCTTTTTATATTTTGATTGATTTATTTATTGTTGCTTTAAATTCATTTAAGATTTTCATCAAGATTTATTTTCGTATTGTATAATTTTTAGAATCCTAATTCACCCCCTCTCTTAGGTTGCTTAGATAGTATTTCATTAAAGTTGTATCAAATATGTATAATATATAGAAGTTAATGAGTCTGATTAATTATTTTTAAAAACTAACTCATGAGTTGAAAGTTATCTCAAACTTTATGTAGTTAGCTTAATTATTTATTCACAGTCAATATGAGATATTTTTTCTATCACTTTGTTTTATATGAAGAACTATATGAAAAGAAAACCCTCTTTAGACATATGTTTGTTCTCTAACTCGAACAAAATTCATGCATGAAGATACTATAATATTACAAGAATATTGTTTCTTAAACTTTTATGTAAGTAGCCCATGTTAGATTGGCTATATCTAACTTTGAATCGAAACGGATAAAAATTGAAATAGACAAGAATCAAAATGATAAACAATTGAAATTGTTGTTTTACAAAATCTAATTTGTCAATAATTAAGATGCATTTAGCGTTCTTCATTGTATTTTACTAATTATTTATCAACTTTCTTGCGTTTAGCATAAAATGTATTGGACTATATTAATATATATATATATATTAATATATATATATATATATACATATATTTTTAGTTTAGATACCCTCATTTGTTTTAATATTCGTACGTAATATGTCATATAATTTAATAAATTTATTATTTAATTCACTATAAAATCATATAGTTTAATAATATGTTTATACTAATTTTATTAAATTATATAACTTAATAGCCTTATGAAAAAAGAAATGAATACGCCAAAGATGGTGAATATATACACACACAAATAATGGAGAGATGTTCAACAAACTAAGACTTTATTGCAAATATTTTAATGTGCAAGTGACAAATATTTTTGAAAAAACAATGATTAAGAAGAATAAATAATTAAAAAGGATCTGTTTCTTCTCTTTTTGTCACACTCTCACCATTTTCCAAATCCAGTTCATATAACATAAAACACAAATTTCCCACTACAAATCAAATCCGTTTTCTTTCTTCTTTCACAAATTTCCAAAACAATGGCGGTTTCAGCATTCAAGTCCTCATCCAAAAGAGGAACTTTGCTAAATTCTTCAACATCTTCAACAGCAAAAACGATTTCATCTGATAAAGATTTATCAAAAAAGTCTACTAGTACTAGTACGAAAGGCCCACCTCGAAGATCAAGAAGTGTAAGCGCTTTCTCAAGGACCCACTTGGTGGATATTTCCTCTAATGACGATTTCTTGATCAAGAGAGACAATCCTCTCTTTTCTAGCAGTAATTCGCCGCCAGCTGAGGTTGTTGACTCTAAATCCGATCAAATTCCGGCGACAAAACTCAAAGCTACAAGTGCAGAGGACACTAGGAGAGGCCGCACGGTTTCCAGAAACGCTGATGCCGGAAAACCCACTTCGGGAATCGGCCGGAGCTTATCCAGAGTGGACGCCGGCCGCCGTCACCGGTCGGTGTCCCGGCATCCTGTTGCAAGAGGGCAATATGGGAATTCCGAGGTATACCCCTTTGTCATATCAGTAAAATTATAATATTTTTTTTTTTATATTAGGTGGGATGCACACTAGTAATGTGCCATACCATATAGTTTATATGGCAAGTGACGTGGCATATGATGCGTCTATGTTTCAATCTTGTAAGAGGAAAATTAGCTTAAGTTTCAAACAAACTATTCGATAAATGGAATTACTATGTTGGAGATGCTCTAACTTAGAACATCTTCTATAGGCATTAGATTTAAAGTTGAAATGATTATTGGTTCTTTCAACTTTAAATCCAATGATTGCAATGGCTGCTCTAATTTAGAGCATATCTAACATAGCTGAACCCTTCAATAAACATGCCGTGTGTATTAAGCTTTCATATTCACTATCATAGTCATTAATAGCGAGTGAATTTATAATTATTCGAGTAATGAGAAAAATGTACATGTGACGGTTCCAATAGCAAATTGCCACAATGTCTGACACTAGTCTTTATGGGTGAGGCCTTTCTGCCGATGATAGTCCATAACATACTACTCTTGCTGTCAAGTGTTGGAAAATGACGTCTCGTATCTTTAATCTTTACGAATATTATATCTTGTATATTGTACATTGAGATGCTGTAGGAGAACTATTATCCCCAGTATTGTTATTGGGATGATGTCCTGCTATTCTAGTTTTTATTATGGAATTGAGTTTCTAATGTGGTTTTCTTTTCTATTTTTTTTTTTGGTTGCTTTGGGTAGAGTGAAGTTGAACAAGAAGATTGCTTATTGGTAAATTACAAGGGTGGGAATGATTTGAATACTACTGCAAATAATGGGAAAAAGAGTGCATTGGTCAGAAGTAGTTCTGATATGTTGGATCAAATGCAATGTTGGAGGACCCCATCAGATCAACGCTTGGCTTTTCAGTTTTCAGAAGGTTCAACTACCAATTTGGTATTACAATGAAAGACTTTTTTGTGGTATCGGTCGAAAAGGAACAAATTTTAGTTAATTTAATTATATTTTTTTTGTTTTAGTCTTACTTGCGAACTCTGGATAGGGAAGATGGAGTCTCAACAAATTCTTTCTCAGAAGCTGAGGAGAAAACTATTAAAGCGGTTTGTGAACATAAGAAGGTGAGGTGTGAAGAAGTTTAAGGACCTTTTATTTCTATTGTTTCATTCCAAAATACTACTTTTCAAGATGGTGTTGTCTAGTTGAATGCTATTTGCAAGGTTACTAATTGTTAGCTTGTCAGATAAACTATCCTTGGAAAATAGCTTTATTTCGTTTCCTTTTGCAGTCTCGTCAAGGGGATAGATTGGGAGGTGATGCTTCTGCAAGTGGTATATATGAAACTGTACGGTCTGAAGTGAGGCGTGCCATTTCTGATATCCAGAATGACCTACAAAATGTAAGTTCATATGAATTCCTGGCTGTCTAAATTTAAGTGACTTCCTTTTCTGTTACTTATTGTATTCAAGTTATAGGTTAACTCATAACCCCATGTTTAGTTTTGGATAATTTGTTATTCTCAATCCCTTTGTGTTTATAAATTGTCTTTAAGCTTTTCCTCACCCTCTTATGCTTTGGTTGGTTATTGAGAAGAGATGGCTGGTTGTACTTACCTTTTCTTGCTCTTTCCACTGCAATCTCTTGGTTGAGTTTGCTGTTTATAGTGCATTAGTGCTTAGTGTTTGTCCATAACTTCTTGTTGGTTTCCTATGAGTTCAGGCAATGCGAAGGACTAATACCGCTGCCATTGCCAGTGCTAGTGTAACTGATATCCCCCCGGACTTGGTGAGTCCAGGTGCAGTTGAATTAGTTTTGGACATCAGAAGCGAATATGCTGAAAAGCTTGAGCAGGTAAGCTTGCTGTAAGCTCATCTGTGGATTTCTTTGAAACTAGTTTGTGCTGACATGCTAATGTTTAAGACAATTGTACATCGACAATGTAATTGTGGGTTTTGTGGCTAAAACTTTAACCTGTGGGTAAGCATGTTCTCGCCCACTCACCTGACATTTGGCTGACCTTCATGGCTATCGCCATCCTCTAACAATCACTTGAATTTTGTCAATGTCATCCCACCTCAAACAACCGAGTTCATTATAATGCTTTCATCAACTCTAATTTAGCTATTGATTATTGTAGAACATACAAAGTGTGTCCGTTTTGTTTTTTGCTTCATGTTATCTTTCATTTAAATTTTTTTTTTTTTTTGAGGATACTTTTTTTATGTGCAGTCCCAGGAACGGGCTAGAAAACTTCGAGAAGATCTGGAGATTGAGGAACACCGTCAGCTAGAGCTGAGTAGGATCTTGAAGGAAGTACTTCCAGTTCCAAAAACCTCCAATGTGCCTAAGTCACGTCCAGGAAGAAAAGTGTGTTTTTCGGGAATCCTACCCAAATTATTCAAAGCATTCTACTCAACCTATGTATAAATATATGATAAGCATTTTTGTCGTTATTTAAACCCAAGTTATAGTTAATAACTTCATAACATATGGAGGAAACTATTTACAATGTGCATGTTCTGGATCAGTGATCCATGTACGTAAAATCATAGAATGCATTATATTTTTCTTGTTTTATCATCAATTTTCATCCAATTTGGTGATAATCTTCCCTTCACCCCTCATTCCATCACTCGTTTTCCCTCCACCCCCCTGCTATTGCTGTATTTTGACTTCAAAGGTCCTGGAAATCAATCTACTCTTTGGATTTGGGACAGTAAAATGATATGAACAAATGAAGTGGGATGTGCAATATGCTTAACATGGAAATTGGGAAATGTTATGGAGTAGAATCTTTATTTGTGCTTTGATCTCCTCTCTATTTTTTTTCTTCTCACAATGAGTTTTACTGAATGTGATGGCAGTCTAGCATTGAAAGAAGAAAGATGTCGAAACGTCTAAATGAAGAAGCCATGGCTTATTTTGATGAGTGTGTGTCCTTATCAACATTTGATAGCTCTGACTTCTCCTCACCAGAGGATCCGCCACTTGATGTGGCTGCTTCTACCCCTGCTATTGGTAGTGCAGCTTTACCCCATGCAAGTTCTATCATGTCAGCTACCTATAGCCCCAACAGTTGCCTCAATGATGATCAGGTTCATCTTGTTAGTGATGGTTTTTTTTTTAATTTAAATTATTCTAATTCATTTGTTTCCCCAAAGCACTTTGATTCAATTTATTAGCTTAGTGTTTTCAATATTTACCAGCATACTATATGTAATATAGAGTGTACTTAGGCAACTATATTTACAAGGGTTGGTGTATCCCTTTTGCAGCTCTTATGAGTCATTTAATGACCTTTTTTTCCCTTTACACCGGCAGTTTTTCTAGATGGACTCCGATCTTCATTTTTCTTTTCCATCAATTTTGTTTAGTTTTTTATCTTATGCCCCGAACCTTGCCCTTCATATGTAAACCAAACCCTGCTGAGTCCTGAATTTGAGCAAGATCTGATTCCAAGACCTCTTAAACCATCCCAGAGATATTTTATCCTGCATGCATATTTGTCTAAAAGCAAACTTTTCTTGTGATTATAAGATTGCTTTTCACAACTCCTATCTTTGTTGGATTAATGCTGGAAGAATTTAATTCCAGGTGAGTTGTAAGACAGAGGTCAAAGTTTATCCTGTTTCCTAAATTCTGAAGTGCCACCTAGGTCACGACCACTGTACCGTTGGTGTAGAAATACACCAAGAAAAAGAACTTGGACGAGTGAATGCTGGAACTTTAATCTGTTTCATTTTTTTATGCAGGGAAACTGGGTAGCAAGTTCAGTTAAAAAGTTCGTGTTTGTTTAGATTATGAAATTGAGTTGCTCCAACAAATTTGAGGAACCATAAAGTCTTTTGCATAAAATTAATCTAGGTAACTTGAAAAGAAGGATCTCAGTTTTCTTAAATTGAGTGATGTTGTACTTACAGGAAAATTGGTTTGCACGTGGCCAAGATGCTGTTGATCTAACGGCAAGTAGCAGTAGTAAGGAGCAGCCTCGAGCTCAGAAACGTCTAATGAGCAGCGACAAAATTCTGGGTCGGAAATTTTCTTTTAGTTGCAGGCCGAGTGAATCTGTAGAGTTCCAACAAGATATAATGAAGTATGTAAGAAATTTTGAGAAGGGTATGGAGAAAGCAAATCTCGACGCACAAACCGTAACAAGAAACCATTACGATCTGGATGAGTATAATTTAGGGGCCTCACAACAAAACTTGTTATTTGATCGAGTCTTCTTTAAGAACAGAATAGAGTTTGGTAGTTTGCTACTATGTGGGGGAGGTATTGCCTTTTCATCTTCTCATTTTGCTTCTATAATTTAAATCTGTGTGGTGGTTGCATTTTCACATGTTACATGTGAACTTGGGGCTTTAAATGTTTGTTGTTGTATATTAATTACTGTAATTCCATTGTTGTTTGTAGTCCAAGTGTCCTGGGAAAGAATAGTTTGTTGTGGATTATGTAACAAGAGCTGTTGTATTAGTTTATAGAACACATTTCTTAATTTTTAGGGAAAAACAGACAGTTAAATCAGGCAAGAATAGTACTTTTTCCTTTTTTTCAAAGAAAAGAAAAAATGTATTTTTGTTTGTTAATCATTTGGATATGCCTCATAGGCTTCATGTTTCTCTGTTGTTTTATTGTTACTGTTGTTTGGCATAATTTCTTTATTGTTCTTCCTCTCATATCTGTTGTTTTATTAATTTATTTTTATATGTAAGCTGCAAATTTAACTATTAAAATGTTTCTTAAAATTATTATTAGCAAATGAAAAAGCTGATGGTACAATTATTATATTCTTCTCTCTTATTATTTTTCAAAGATGAGATCATCTACACTCTAAAATTTATCCTGATCACCATTTTTAAATTTTATAAAATCCAAAACAACTTTTATATGTTTCACTTGTTTTGGAAAACAAACCATAAAATAATCAACACGATGTTCTTCATTTTCCTTGAACCACTCATCTATAATCACTTATCTCCCTCCATTTGAGAACCGACCTCCAGTACTCCTTCCCTTCCTTTTCTTTTTGTCACCCTCTGCTTTTCCTATTTATTATTCTTCCATAGTTTTACGGCTTATTTTTTGGGTTCTTTACATCCATTGTTTGATATTATTATTAGTTACTGTGAAATCACCAAAGATCCGAGTAGATTTATTGTAATCTTTGCAGATCTGTATAAAATTACTGAACTACTGATCGAATGTTAAATTTGTTGAATATATATTTAACAATTTTATAAAGTTATTTTCTTTTTGACTTTGTTGCGTGTATGGAAGTAAGCAAAGTCTGGATTTGGCACATATAATGTAACTTTTAATAAAACTTATAGGCACAATTTTTTTAAAAAAAAAATTTACTTTTTAAAATGGTACTGTCAATTTTTTTATTATTTTCAATTATGTCTACCAAACATAGATTAAAGTTTTTGTTTTAAAAATTTATGATACAAAAAATAATACCAAATGTACTCTCACATTTACAATACACCAACTCAAAAATACTATTTTCATTCTCATTTTAATTTTATGGGATATAAATTAGAAAATAATACTAAACACGCCCTAAATTTTGAATTGCACACTTATTAAAATTCCAAACATACCCTCAATGCTTTCTCTTTGTTTCTTAATACATTCACGGCACCATTATACCCAAGACAATTTTGCACTCTACTTGTAAATTATGTGTATTATAATTTGTTCGATATTGAGAATTAAAATTAGGATTTAATACTAAAATGTCAAGAGCAATTTTTTTTAATACTAAAATGTCCTTAATGGTAAATGATATTATGTGTATATTTGTGATATAAAATTTTATGAAAAGATGAGTGCAAATAGGTTTACCTTTTTTTTATTTTTTTATTTTTTATTTTTTAAGCATTGCCTCATGGCAGCCATATTATCTGCTCACACATTTTATCAGATACATCCTTACACATGTTATAAAATATTAGGGGTATTCATGATCCTATCCAATAAAACAAATGATTCAATACAAGTCAATTCATTTTTTGTTGGATTAACCTTTTAATTGGATTCGATTGGATTGCATTCGAAAATACAAAATCTAATATGATTGGATTGGTTTATGAATCTCTGTGTAAATTCAATTTTAATCAATCCAACAAATTAATTTTTATTTTCTTTATTTATTGTTTAAAAAAGCTATATATCACTATTATATTTAACCTTGCCTAAAAAAACTAATTTTCCTAAAAAAATTAAAACCTAATTTTGGAAAGCTATAAATATACAATAATACACTACAAGTCGCAACCAGTTTTTTCTTTTATATATTCAAACTTCAATTGTTTTTTTTTTCATTCTTATGATAATAAAATACATGAATCATGAAATATTAAAGAAGTTAAATTTTTTTTTTCAATTGTTCGTAATTAGAACTCTGGAGAGTAGTTGACAATTTTCATTTGTAAATTTGGTTTTTTTTTTTTTTTTAAGTTTAGATGGATCTAAAATACATATATGATAAATTGGACTTGAATTTAACAAAATTCAATCGATTTGAAATCATTGAACGCCCCTATCAGATACTGAAAGATGAAAAATTATTATTATTAATATTTTTCTCAACCAAGCTGGGCAGAGTAAATTACATCTGATTACTGTAATCAGAATATACTGTACATATCATCAAGCAAAAATAAATAATAAGTAAATAGGGAGATAAAGCCTCGGCAAATATACAATGGGACAACTTTGCCTTAAATACACTTTATTAGGAAAATACAACATTTTGCTTCTCCATTTGTCATAATTGAGAATATGCATTTTGGGGAAGAGGCACACCTCATTGTCAAGTTCACCCATTTGTTGATATGCATTAATCATCATCATCATCGTTATCTTGAGGAAGCAACCATTCTAGTCTTATCACAGGCCTTACTTATACGAAGCTTTGACGCCGCAGAGCTCTGCATTCCCCGCTTTAGCGTCAAAATCTTATTGCAGACACTCATCACCTATGGTTATGTTACCAGTGATTAATTTTCGAGGGACAAAAACACTTTGATTTGGTGACTTAATATGATTTAAAACATTTTTGAAGTCTATTTGCTATGGTCTTTGCAATGATTCTGTATTTCTATGTGTACAACACTACAAAGACTTGAAAGTCTTGGAACCAGGGCAATAGATTGTCAAAACAGGATTGAAGCTCATCTATGGGACAAGAGTTCAGTTCTTGGAATAAAAATCAGAAGAATTATTTCTGTTGTTGTTATAAAATATCAACAAAATACAGAGAATTTATAGAGAAAGGTTTTCAAAATATAATAGAGGTGGAACAGAGGAAGCTTCATTCTATAAACTAATTAAGATTAAGATCGGTGGTTGACTCAGTCCTTGTCTATTCTTCCTCAGCTCTTACTTATCAAATTATATTCCTTTGTTTCCATTCTGAAAATTTCTCTCTTATTTTAATCATATAAGTATAAACAATTGAGAAGCTGTTAGCAGTCCTTTTCATGGCAATCTAGGCTACCTTAACATCGAGTACAAGTGCCAAATTTCTCATTGATTGTTTTCACTTTCAACTTTTCTCCAAGATTCCATTTCTTGAAGTCATATCTCATTTCCAGGAAATTTCTTTCAATGGGACAGGAAACAAGGAAACTTACAGATGAATATGAAGTCACAGACATTTTAGGAAGAGGGGGATTCTCAGTTGTGAGAAGAGGTATCAAAAAAACATGCGGCGAAACAAACCAAGTAGCAATCAAAACCCTCAGACGAATTGGCTCAACAACTCCATATGGTTTTCCAGGCAGTCGTGGCAGCAGCAGCAGCAGCCAGATCGGATTCTTTCCAACAAGAAAGCAGGTTTCGGTATCAGATGCCTTACTGACAAATGAAATCCTGGTCATGAGAAAAATTGTTGAAAATGTTTCTCCGCATCCAAATGTTATTGATCTTTATGATGTCTACGAGGACCAAAACGGAGTTCATCTCATCCTGGAACTTTGTTCCGGGGGAGAATTATTTGATCGGATTGTGGCACAAGAAAGGTATATGGAGGTGGGAGCAGCGGCTGTGATCCGGCAGATAGCAGAAGGGTTAGCGGCTTTACATCAGGCTAATATTGTTCATAGGGATTTGAAGCCAGAGAATTGCTTATTCTTGAATGACAGGGAGGATTCTCCATTGAAGATAATGGATTTTGGACTGAGTTCTGTAGAAGGGTACACTGATCCTGTAGTTGGTTTGTTTGGTTCAATAGATTATGTCTCACCAGAAGCACTTCTTCAAGACAGAATCACTTCTAAGAGTGATATGTGGTCTTTGGGAGTAATTTTGTATATCTTACTCTCTGGGTATCCACCTTTCATTGCTCAGTCAAATCGGCAAAAGCAGCAAATGATAATGGCTGTATGTTGTTGCTTTCCCTGTACTCTTTGTTCTGTGCTTGACTTGATTGTTGTAACTAGAAAATAAAAGTGCTTTTGTGTGCAGGGAGACTTCAGTTTTTATGAGAAGACTTGGAAAAACATTTCATCATCAGCAAAGCAATTGATTTCAAGTCTTCTCACAGTTGATCCTAACAGAAGGCCTAGTGCTCAAGAGGTATGCTATGCTCACAAAACGATTCTAAGTTTCTAACGCTCCTTTCAGTAACACGAAAAGCACTTCTCTTAAGCAGAATCTAAACCTAAGACCTTGTATGTATTTCCTGAGACAGCTCTTGAACCATCCATGGGTGATTGGGGATTCGGCCAAGGAGGAAGAAATGGATGCAGAGATTGTTTCACGACTGCAGAGTTTCAATGCTCGTCGCAAGCTTCGGGCTGCAGCAATAGCTAGTGTGTTGAGCAGCACAATTTTCTTGAGAAGAACAAAGAAGCTGAAAAATTTATTAGGTTCCCATGATCTTAATGAGGAGGAAATTCAAAATCTCAGAATACATTTCAAGACAATGTAAGTGCACAAAACTAACCTGCCTCTTAAATTTCCCTATGGAATGCTGTACATTAAACATGCAACATCAACCATAACACTCCGAATTTGGAACTTTCAGATTTGTTACCTACCAAGTTAAACTTGCAATCTGCATTAACACCCATGCCAGACAATAAGAAAAACCTTTACTGTGATAATAATGGAGAAAACCCTAACAAGTTTCATTATAAGATTACTAAATACTAAGAAACAATCGGAGGAGCCTGAACTTATAAGAAACAAAGCAGTTTCTTGACCTTTCCTAATCAAGCACACATGAGCGAGTCCGTCGCACCAAGACCTCCTTTTTTTTCCCCTCTTTCTCAGATTCTGATAGGAAATATATGTTGGCAAAGCGCAGATGTGCAAATGGTGACAATGCCACACTATCTGAATTCGAGGAGGTACTGAAAGCAATGAATATGTCATCTCTAGTACCTCTGGCACCTAGGATCTTTGACCTGTTCGACAACAATCGTGATGGAACGGTTGACATGAGGGAGATACTCTGTGGATTTTCCAGCCTCCGGAAGTCCCAAGGAGATGATGCTCTTCGTCTGTGTTTCCAGGTACAATCTCTTCTCCATATTATACTCGTGTCAAATTCTTCACAACATGTACTGAGAAGCAACTGTAGAAGCGTTTAACTACTGCTCTAACAAACCCAGTATAAACAACCTAGAATAAAAGTATCCCTGTTCTGAACCAATTTTGCATTCTTTTCTTTTCTGTTTGACCACAGATGTATGATATAGATCGATCTGGATGCATCACAAAGGAAGAAGTAGCATCCATGCTTAGGGTAAAAATCTACTTCCCTTACCTTTCATAAAGTCATGTCACTTGGTAACTTACCTTTTTGGTTGTTATTAACGTCTGCATATATTATGTTGAGCAGGCTTTGCCTGATGATTGTCTCCCAGTTGATATAACAGAACCTGGGAAACTAGATGAGATATTTGATCTGATGGATGCCAATAATGATGGGAAAGTCACCTTCGATGAATTCAGAGCTGCCATGCAGAGAGACAGCTCCCTCCAAGACGTTGTCCTTTCCTCTCTTCGTCAGCAATAATTTTCCAAATTTTCTTTTTCATTCTTCACCATCTTGTCAATAAAACCTTAATTTATTTTTTAACTTTCTTTGAAGCTGCAAGCCATAGCAACAAAAATTGGTCCCAGACAAGGTCAAATGACACTTTTATTAAGTTTATTTGAGTATGGATACAATTTTCGACCATCAAGAGTACTGTTCTCGGTCATGATATAACTCTATGCTATAGTGAGCTAAACAACCCTTCTCTCTCTCTCTCTCTCTCTCTCTCTCACAGCATCCCCCGAGTCTCCCAGGCACCAGCCTAGATCAAACCAGTCACGTCTCTAGCATTTCCTATGATAAAAGACAGTAAAAAATTAGCAAAAATATTAAATCTATACCAGAATAGAATTATATAATACTTAGCATATCAGAAACTGTAAAAACTCTCATATAAAATATGAAGAGTGGCATGATTATGTAAGCATTTTAAAAGAAATATGTGAATGCATATATTTAGACTAATCAAGTATTTAGCAATATTTAGACTAATCAAGTATTTAGCAATATTTCAACATCCTTGATATTTTCTACGTTTTCCTAATTGCGTGTCAGAATGAATGAAGTTTGAACTGAGAGTGATGGAAGGATTTAATAAATAAGCTTTGTTGCTTATTAGAATCAATGAAGTTTGAACTGAGAGTGATGTGGAAGGATTTAATAAATAAACTACCAAGACAACAGCAAAGTTCAAACTTTTATATTGTTTTCTAGTTTTATAAGCTTTGTTGGTAGTAAATGAGAATGCAATTGTCATGTCTACAAATGAACATTAAATTTAACAATGGAAAAGTACTTCTGTGATTATATATACCAAAGCACTTGTCTCCGCATTTCCCTGCCAGTTGTCTGATGATAAAATTGAAAGCTTCCAATCCTAAGCTTTTCTATGTCACCATTGAAGAAAGCACTATGTTGCTCACTACATACACTGTGCCTCCTACTATATATTAGAATGAACTATAAACACCAACAGACTAACTATTGAATAATACACCAAGCCCCTTTCTTAGAACAACAGTAAAAGCACTACAAAGCATCACTTCCACCAATACCTTTTGTGACATCACTATTTCTGTCGTCTGAACTGTCAACAGAATCATCCATATTTTGCACTTCATGACTAACAAATGTCCGCTCACTGGGTATGGTGACATCCATCCAGCTCAGATCCTCACTCTCCATAGATCCCACGTCCTCCACCCAATCTCCGATGTTTGCATCCACAGCTTCTAAGCATATAGGATCAAGTGTTCCTCTTGTACTCCTGGCTTTAACCACTTCTGTTTTCCTGCTTGCAGAGAGGTAAAAGCAAGTGATGAGCCATAGATTTCTCCAAGCAAAAATATCCAAAGATAGGAATTGGATAAATCAAAATCAGAGGATCTGATGAATGTAGAAAATTTTCAACTATAAGAGACAGAACCAGACAACAAGTTTAATAAATAAACGTGAAAGATTAAGTGAAATAAAAGACCTCATTTTTTAGAACTGTTAAATGTTTACGCACTTCAGAGAGACAATGAACCAAGTCTACGTTGTTAAAATGTTAATCAATTCGGATATAGAATGAACTGTGTGTACATTCTTAATATGTTAATTAAATACCACTTCAAAAGAAGTTCACTTCCTTGTGTAATGGGTAAGATGGAGAAATATAACATATTATCAAAAATTTTGTTAAGAAAGCTGCTGACATAAATGAAAAATTCTAGCAAGTAAATGCAAATCCATACTACTGACAAGTTACTAAACATTACTTGCATCATTTTCTATGTGAAAAAGGTTAAATATGAAGTCGATATCTTAGTTGAATATACTCATAAGTGCTGATACACAAAATTACCTCTGCTGAAGGTGCAGGTTATTGTGCACAAATATGAGATCATTCAATCTCTGGTGCTCCAAACGATTCCTTTTCTTTGAATGGATACGTTCAAACATAGTCCAGTTCCTTCCACACCTAGTGACGCTACAGGTTTGACTTAATATCCTGACAGCTAATCGTTGCAATTCTGGGTAATCAGCTGCATAAAGTGACCACCAAGTAGCTGCAAAGAAAAAATAAATCAATTAATCATCTAAATTTCATTAGGCACAACACCTATTAATTGGTAACTGCGAAATGGGGATGCTAACCTGGGGCCAATGATTCACGACCACGTAAAGCTACAGGTCGACCAAAATCTCCCACAGCTTCCTCATAAAAGTTTATTTGGCTAGTAATTGCTACTTGGGCAGACACGTTAGGCTCTAAAATTTCAATGCAATCAAGTAAACCCTTTTGGATGACTTTGTTAGAGGAGAAACTAGGACTATAAAATACAGATGGGTTGAGGAAATAAGCAGCTGCATGAAGAGGGCTGTGAAAATCTTCCTGCCACTGATCAACAACATTCAAATATGGCATGAAGTCAGGTTCCTTATTGTCAAATGCTGCAATGATGCTTTTCTTTGCTTTTTCCATTGCATCATATACGTATCCAACATATGGTCTCTCTTCACAGTCCATAAGCTGTAAAATGGAAACTAGAGGCTTAGAGACCCTTAAAGTTTGCTCACAAAGTGACCAGAAGAAAGGGTCTACTATGATTTCTGCCACCTTAAGCCCTGCCCTTTGCTTACAGAAACTTGACTGCATCTGATGAAGATGGTCCTTCAAAGATACAATATTTTCCAGTGTAAGGAAGATGGAAGCAAACCTTGTAACTGCAAGCTGGAGAATGTCTCTTCCACCTGTTTTCTTTCTCATCAAATTAAGAACCTTACCATTGTTATAAACAAACTGAGTAATTCTCTTAGCCTTTGCTAGAACCTCACTCACTTCATCTATTCTACTAATTTCCTCTAACATCGCATCTATACACTGCACTCCACAGGTGCTGCAGAAAAAGGTTTTGTATTTGTCCATTAAGAGCTTTCCCGCAGCTCTGTAATTAGGTGATGTATCTGTCACAAAGTTTACAATATTCTTGGCCCCAACTTCTTGAACTACACTATCAAACAAATTCAAAAGCGCTTCAGCAGATTTTGTGATGCCTGATGCATCAACAGATTTTAGGAACATGATTCCTTTAGGGCAATAAACAAAAAAGTTTATAACTGTACGTGCAGCTCTGTCTGTCCACCTATCAACTAGGACTGAGCAGCCAGTCACCTCCCAGGTTTTTTTCAGTTCATCACAGTATGCCCCTGCATCCTGAACAACTCTGTTTAATAACTTATTCCTCAAGGAGTGATAAGAAGGCATTCTATAACCAGGACCCACTGCAGCAATAGCATCAGCCATCTGTTGAAAAAAAAAAGAATTTGCAGCAGTGAATTGCAAGCCAGCATCATACATAAATCTTGCAACAGCCATATCAGCTTCATAGATACTCTCTTGTGAAGCAAAACTCAGGCGCAAAGGCTGAGCAACAACAGTTGCAGCTGGAAAATTTTGCTTCCTCCGTCTCTTCATTCGATTGGAAGTTCCTTCAATAATCTCTTTGCCCCTTCTCCTGATAGTGCATTGGACTGAAGTAGGCTTCTGAATTCTTTCTGCATCATCATCATTCTTTCCTTCCATGCCCTCAAAGTAAGGCACAAAGGAGTTCTTCTTACTTTCAATTCCTTTCTGCTTTTTCAGCTTCTCCAAAACTTTAAAACCTAAATGTTGTTGAATTTGCACTTTAACATCTTCAGGCACTTCCTCACATGGAGCTACATTTCCCCTTTCACCAGCCAAATGTTGCTTTAGTCTAGAAATTCCACCCCCAAGAAAAATTTTATGACAATATTTGCACTTAATCTTCTGCCGACCCCCATTCACCATGGTTCCATGTGCCCAGCCAGGATCTGTTGCCCGAGGAGGTGCTAAACCCTAGTAAAGCACATGGCTAGAGGTCAAAAGACAAAGGAAAGATATACAATGACTTTCATCGGCATGAATAATTCTTTTTCAAACTTCAAGCATGTCTAAAGAAAAGTATCAGGAAACCAAATGAAAACAGGAAAGCAAATGTGATAATATAAATTGCTCACTTGGTTATCCTTTTGTTGCATAGTTGGAAATGTATCAAAATGCTCTCAACTCTATACCATAAGCTATTAGAAATCTACGCGAAGCCTGAGAGCATAACAAAATAATGAATATCAGAACAGAAGAATGCCAAAATAAATAAATAAATAACAAAAACTTAAGAAAACCCAATAAATTCCTGAAATATAAGGAGAATGAGATTCAAATCGTATAACAATGGAAATCATACCATATTCCTTAAGGAAATTTAAAATAAAAAGCTCATCAACTTAGAAAATAGAATGAAGTAATCGAATAACCAAATTCCCTACATATAATGAACCACAATCATAGCATCATAGCACACCAACATTTAACGACCACAAAGATATAGCTTAATGCAGTCAATAACTTTTTTTAATATATTTCATAAAGATATAAACATTTCTCAAAGTACTCACTACTTACTAATATGAAACTGAATCCCACTTATTGAATCAACATAGGATAGCATTTTTTTTTTTGGGGTAAGGAAAACTTTTCAGAATGCCAAATAATTTCATCACTTGCCAATATTAAGCTTCTAACCTGATGAGTAGCATATCGTTGATAAATTAGAGAACAACATTATCTAATGAAAACTACATTGATACTCTTATGGTCATCCAATCTAGCACACTACTTTTACCCTCTTCACATAAAGCTACAAAGGGCACACTTGGCTCAATTCTCAGTTGTCGTGGAATGGAATTGGTAGCTGCAAGTACAAATGGATTACAGGTGTTATATGCTATCTGCCAAGTACAAACATAATCTTGATTCCATTATATTTGTCAACTGCATTGTAGCATACTGTGCTGAGTATTATTCCATCATATTTAGTGCAGTATCATATAAGAGTGGACTAATTAATTGTCTGGTCGTAATAGTGAAATTTCAACTTCAAAAGAAGCACAAGTAAAGCAAAGCAATACAACGCAAAATGAAGCTTAGATGAACATTAGCTATTTCATACCTACACTTGAAACCAAGCTGACTACATTTGCTTCTGGGAATGCTTTCAAGTGATTTTGAAGGGTGCAGAGACAAAGGCGCTTTTCTGGAAAAAGCACTTTTGGAAGCCAAATTGCTCAATTAAGCAACAAAATATTAACTAAATTGAAACCGAAAACACAAAGATTAAATCCTTCGCATCGCCAAGTTATAAGCGAACGGAAGAGAGGACTTACGAAGAAGAGAATTCCCCGGAGGCGAAATTCAGACGCCGAAATATCGGAATCTGGACTCCGAAATATTGGATCTGAATCAGTAAAGAGTACCGATTTAGGAGGCCGAGGAGATCCGACTCTTGACGCAAAAAATTCCGGTTCGTTTTTTGTTTTTGGCAAAGTTGAGCGATATTTAAAGGATCTAAGGGCTTCGAATTATATCGTTTCGGGCTTTAAAACAGCCGGAGATTCGGGGTTAATTAGGATTAGCATAAACAAGAAAAAAACGTATTATTTTCTTAACTCGTATCGTTTCGTTACGTACCGCTCGGGAATCTTTTTTTTTTTTATTTCATTCTTCCTCTCTTTATTTATTTATTTAATTATTTTTTTATTGCCACAATCAAGTGACCAACCATACGTCATTATACGTTCCTCATTAGTTATTTCTTTTTTCATTTTCAAAGGCTATAGTTGTTGTAAAAAAAATATAATTATAAAATAAAATTAATAATATATAGTAAATATAATTTTTAATTAATAATTTTGACGAAATTAGTAAAGATATAATAGATTTTTCATACTACAAGTGTATAATTAACTCAACTTAGGTTTTAAGTAGGGATGGCAGCGGATTTGTTATTACCAAACCTACACTTACACAAAATTTTAATTATCAAATTCACTCGCAACATGTTGCGGGTTTTAATTTTTTTAAGAAAACTCATTCGCTGCAGGTTTTGATAATTATCAAACCCGCAATGGTACCCAGCAAATTTTTTATGGGTTTTCACATTTGAAATCACAAATATTCAATATATAAATTTATAGAATACCCTAAAATTCCACATAATATACTCAATTTTAAATTTAGCCAACGTAAATGAAAAATTAAAATGTCAACATCAATCCAACACAAATTCTCAAATTTAAATATAAAATACACAAATCTATTAAAAAAAATCACAAACTAGTATCTAAAAATAACAATTATAATTTCATATTATCATTCAACACAAGCTCCAATAGAATATCTTCATTTCATTCACCATCGTTAGCACTCATCCAACAAGATTGCTACAATAATGATTAACATTAATATTTTCTAAAGAATAATACTTTTTGAATACTAACCGGAAGAACAAAATCATGATAATAAAATAATTCATGCATTAAGTTAAAAAATAATAATTCATACAAAATTATAATAAGTATATAATAATTAAGTTAAAGAAAATTCAATCAAAATTATAATAATTATATAAGTATATTTTTACATTTAAATTTTTTTAATTAAAACTAAATTAAAAAATAAAAAAAGCTACGGGTTGGCAAATTCCTATACGGGTATCTGTCGAATATTTGGTTAATACCAAACCCACCCGCAACCTAGTGCGGGTTTCAATTTATAATACCAAACCCGCTCCCAGCCCACAAAATTACCCGTAGCGGGTGGGTTTAGGTGGATTTGCGGGTACCATTGCTATCCTTAGTTCTAAGCTACAATAATTAATATTTACCAAATACTTTAGTGGTACAATTATTCAATCTCAATCTGAAACAGGGCTTATAAATAATTAACTGCATATTCTCCTTGAGCAATAAACTAAAACTAAGGGTCAATTTCAGATTGTAGGAGCTGATTAAATAAGTAACTAATTAAAAAGCTAGATTGATGTTTGATAAACTGTGCTTTTGCCATTATTATGAATTTGAAAAGTGAAGTATATACATTTTGATAACTTTTTTTATGAAAATATTATTTTATTATATAATAACCGAAATATACATAAGTTTAAACTATTTTTTTAGAGTACGTTTAATAAATTGTTTAGACATATATTTTTTTTCTTTATAAAATAGATAAAACTATTTAAAGTGGAAAAAACTCAATTAAATAAAATGTAATGAACTTTGTAACCTATTACATAAAATATGATAAAAATTCATACTAATATGCAATCTAAATAAAATAAAAAGTAATATATATTACGTTCAAATTAAACTTGTTGCAATAATATTCCTCAATTTTTTTCATTTCTTGCGATCCAAAGCCATTAATATTATGAAACTCTTCCTGAGTGTAATTATCTCTTTTTATTCTTTCATCAAAGATTGAACTAGAATCACTTTTAATGTTGTCAAAATAAAGATCACGTTGTTCATGCCTCCCTATATGATTGTGCAATGTTGTAATGACATAATTGTTACTAGGGAATTTGAATTGTGACGGTAATATAATATTTAATGGTTTATGCATTAAGATTTATGAAAAAATGACATAATTGTCTTTTTGTTAAAATATTAATGTTATAATAGGAACTCAAAAAATGTTTCGTAGCTTGTTTAATAAGTTGTCTATAAAAAGTAATCCCCTAAGAGACGGCAAAAAACGAATAAATGAATCGAATTCAAAGTGAGTCATAAATGAATTAGGTTAAAACTCTGTTGATTTGAATTTGATTCGTTTATTAAACAAATTGAAATCTTAGGATTTGGATTTGATTCTTTTATTAATTCTATTTATTCTTTTAATAGAATTAATAAATGAATTGAATTGAATCAGATTCGTTTACTATCCGTTTATCATATGATGAATCCATAACAAATTGAATTAAATATGAATTCATTTATAAAAATATAGTAAATAAACAAAAATTAAGTAAAATAAAATATAAAAAGATTACAAACTTATCATTCCACAAAATACAAACTTATTATCATTTATAATTATTACATTAGCCTTCAAACTTTAAAAACTTTTCATACATATTTAAGGAATAAGTAATTTAATTAAACGAATAATAAACAAATGGATCCTATATGATTTGTTTATGACCCATTATTAAACGAATCATGAACGAATCAATGCCCTCAAACTTGGATTCGATTTTTTTAATTAGCAAATTGAATCGTATTTACCCATTTATTAAACAAACTATTTTTTCAAATTCAAACTCATTTAATTCACATTGAATCAAATTGAAGAAACGAATCGTAACTCAGATTGCCACCCCTCAAATAATACATGAAGAACAACCAGAGTAATGATGGTTATCATGCAGTTAGGAATTATGTACTACCATACTCTGTTTATTTCTCATCTTATTATATATTTTTGTAAATCTTGTGTGAAGACCTTTTGGGGACCTCAAAGGTACCCCTTAGTGTTCAGCTTCACTTGTGAATGTGTGCTTGTAAATATTATGTGAGACATTATGGGAGCCTCAAGGTTACCCAACAGTTAGAGATTTTATTATCTCCCAAGAAACTAAAAGCATATGGCTTACCTATCTCATTAGCTGATTTGTGTCTAACCATATTTTATAATACATGGTTTATTAGCTTCTCTTCATTTGATTATCACTCATGAATTTTTCATATGGGTGATTTTTTTTTTTAACCACCATGGGTATAGTTCACCTTGTTACGATCCTCACTATAATTCAAGTATGATGCAATAACTTGTTTTCTCTAATATATCTTACATGGATAATTTATGCGGATGATTTATCTTTATCACCATATGGTTGTGAATGAATGATTTACACCTTATTTATTATGACTTCTTGGTTATAATTTATCTTTACTTTTGTTTTACTTTTGAAGTGTAGCTCTAGACACCTTGAGCTATTCTTATTTTAGCTGACTTATATTGATTACTACCAAAGAGCTATGAACATGAACAAATCGCCAACATAAGGGTACTTTAGTAAAGTTACTTACATCTGGGATTGAGAACTCCTCTCTTGAAATCTGTGTATATCGCTTGGAGTTATTTTCATGCTTTATAGCCATATTTTTACTGAGAGCTAAGAAAGCTCCTGAATAAATTGCCATGATAAATGAGCTAAGAAAGTTTTTAAGGAAAACACCATAATGAAGAGCTAATATAGCTCCTGAATAAATCATCATGATCAGAGAGTTAAGAAACTCTTGAGAAAAATGCCAAGATAAAGAGTTAAGATAGCTTCTAAGTGAATCGCCATGATCAAAAGGCTACAAAAGTTTCCGAGAAAATAACGATGATCAAAGTGTTAATCCCACAAAAGGAATAAACTTGGTTAGTTGTCTATTAGCAACAAAACCTGAAATCACAAATAATTGAAATTGAAACTGAAACAGAAAAATGAAATGATGCTAAACAACAACAACAAGAACTTAAACTGCAAGAAGAATAAAGCAAAGCAAAAAGCAGAAACAAACAAGCAAAAATAGCAAGCGTAAAACAAAGAACAACAAAGAAGAACCGGAAGCAAAAACAAAGAAGAAGAAAAAAGAAAAACAAGAAGAATAAAGCAAGCAAACCCGAGGCTGTCAAACCGGTGTCCTTAAAAGCAGTTAACCACCTCTTTGGTATGCTTTAGGTCTGTTGGTTTCTGTTTCCCAGGATACAACGGGTACGAACAAATCTGTTAAGCACGAACAGTTTGTTCCGGCGAACCACAACAGTTCAAAACTCGACCAGGAAAACCAGAAAGAGGAAGAAGGAGAAGGAAGGAAGAACAGTTTGCTTGTGATTTCCAGTGTGTAAAAACAGAAGAGGGACTGCCTTTTTGTAGTCATGTGGGTGTGTAACAGCAGCTCCAGAATTGAATTTGAAATTCAATTCATGCTGTTTAATTCGTGTAACAGTCATTTTAAATTCAATTCATGTTGCATAACAGCCATTTTGAATTCAATTCAAGCTATTTAATTCGTATAACAGTCATTTGAATTAAACAAAATTGAATTCTCGGTTTTAATTACATAACAGCCAGCATAATGAGGAAGCTGTTACAAGTTCTTTGAATTCAAACTGCAAACTGTTATTTAAAAAATTAAAAAGAGAATTAAAAACGTGCCATGCAAGCTTGGACGATTTTGGGCTGACATTCGCGCGTCAGACGCAGGACGCGCGGGCGCACACGAGTTCAACCGAATCGGTCTTGGATTCGCACCCCCCCTGCGCACGCGCGTGTGGAGAGAGCCTTTATCCATAATATTCTTGCTCATGCATGGTTGAGTGTTTACATATAAACACAAACTCCTAGGCTTATTTTTCCCATGTGGGATAAGCTCATTCCCTTTTAAATTTCCAACATCATGGGTGCACCTTGTGAGACAATTTCTCATTCACCCATGCACCATTTTGAGTAAACAAATATATATTCTTTAAGTATTTACGGAGTATAATCCGTACATCTCAAAATTTTCCACTTCCGATAAGTGGGACCCACTCAAAATGTGCCCTTAAAATGCTATTTTTCCAACAATCCCCCACATGAATGAAAATTGGCAGTAAAATAGAAAACCGCTAAATTTTGACATCAAAATCATTTTTGACGTTAATGATCGAATTTATTGGATTGATACATTGCATAGGATAGGTAGGTCTTATCTGTTGAGGTTATGGGGCCCCAACAATTCTTCTGTGCGCTTGTGGGTGTAACATCCTTCTGTGTAATTCCATTGAGGTGGCAGTAAGGTTACCCAGGCGAATCGCCGGCCCGTTGGCACAATTTCAAATGTGTGCAGCCCCTCATGTCCATCCACCGCTTAGTTGTGGGGCTCTGCGCTTCCATGGTATAAGGAAATAAAGTTGCACCTTGGCTATCAGCTATAGCTTTTAGCCCAATGGCAAGCGCTTGATCCTAACATTATCCTTTGAACCTTCCCTTGTAATAGTATATTTAATTTACTGGCTGATCAGTAGACGCGATGTCTTTGAACTGTGCTGCCATTAGTGTAAATAATCATATACCACACACAAATATCTCTCCTAACACTGTTGAGTTCTCATGGTTATGTTCATTTTGGCCTTGAACATCTACCTGGTTCTGCAAGAGTTTCTAAGAGCTGAACCCCTATCAACTCCCTTTGAAGCGGCCCTACTTCTCTCTCACATAGGTGATATCTTAATTAAGAGTAACCCGCATTACTCCGCTCGGATTTTCGACGCATAAAAATCATTAAGAGTCTAGCTCAACCTTTATCTCTCACGGGCATCACTGTTTCATCATAGGAATGGTCAATGAGGTAATCCTCTCAAGAGAACGACCCTCCACAGTGACTCATCTTTAGTCTTTAACAATTAGGTTGTCCCATTGAACCTAGATCTTAGGATCTCCAGTCAACTAAGTTGGGTTTTCCTTTGTTAATAACTAATTATTCTAAGGGATTCAATCCCATTCCCCTTGATGATTTTCCTACCAGCTCTCTATTTAACCCTTTGGTTAGCGGATCCGCAATGTTATCCTTCGACCTCACATAGTCAATAGAAATAACTCCAGTAGAAATAAGTTGTCTAATGGTATTATGCCTACGACGTATGTGTCTAGACTTACTATTATACATATTGCTCTGTGCCCTACCGATAGCTGATTGACTATCGCAATGTATACAAATTGTAGGCACAGGCTTTGGCCACTTCGGAATACTTTCTAAAAAGTTGCGTAGCCATTCTGCTTCTTCACCACATTTATCTAAAGCAATGAATTCAGATTCCATTGTAGACCTGGCAATTACTGTTTGTTTAGAAGATCTCCATGATACAGCTGCGCCTGCTAGTGTAAACACGTAGCCACTAGTGGATTTTGAGTCTTTTACATCAGAAATCCAATTAGCATTACTATATCCTTCTAAAACTTCTGGATACCTTGTATAATGCAGCCCATAGCTACGAGTGTATCGAAGATACCTAAGTACTCTTACGATAGCTTTCCAGTGATCAGTTCCTGGATTACTGGTATACCTACTCAGTTTACTTACTGTATACGCTAGATCTGGTCTAGTACAGTTTGTTAAGTACATTAGACTGCCTATTATCCTAGCATATTCCACTTGAGAAATACCTTCCCCTCTATTTTTTGACAGATGTATACTCGTATCTAATGGAGTTTTAGACACGGTATTATCATCTTTATTAAATTTCCCAAGAATTTTATCTACATAATGAGATTGACTTAGAATAAGTCCATTAGAAGCCCTTGAGATTTTAATCCCCAAAATAACATCAGCAAGACCCATGTCTTTCATGTTAAACTTAAACTTCAACATATTCTTGGTAGATTTAATCATGTCATTATCACTTCCTACAATGAGCATGTCATCAACATATAAACATAAAATGACATAGCCATTTTCTGTTTCTTTGACATAAACACATTTGTCACATTCGTTGATTTTAAAGCCACTTGTGATCATCGTATGATCAAATTTTTCATGCCACTGTTTTGGTGCTTGTTTTAAACCATATAATGACTTTACCAATTTACAGACTTTCTTTTCTTGTCCTGGAGCTATAAAGCCTTCAGGTTGCTCCATGTAGATTTCTTCATCTAAATCTCCATTTAGAAAAGCAGTCTTTACATCCATTTGATGTATCTCTAGATTGCGCAAAGCTGCAATTGCTATTATCATCCTGATGGAATTTATTCTCGTAACAGGAGAATAGGTATCAAAGTAATCAAGGCCTTCTCGTTGCCTATAACCTTTAATTACAAGCCTAGTCTTGTACTTATCGATTGATCCATCGGCTTTCAATTTCCTTTTGAAAATCCATTTATACCCTAAAGGTTTACATCCTGGAGAAAGATCTACTAGCTCCCAGGTATGATTTTGTAAAATGGATTCAACTTCACTATTAATGGTTTCTTTCCATAAAGCGCCTTCCGGTGAAGTTACAGCTTCCTTGAAGCTTTGAGGTTCATTTTCTAGCAAAAATGTCAGAAAGTCTGGACCAAAAGACTTTTCTATTCTAGCTCTTTTGCTACGTCTGACCTCAATTTCTTGTTCCTCTTCTTCTTCTTCTAGAACTTCATCGTTCTCTTCATTATGAAATTGTCGTAGTTCACTCGATTCCACTCTAGAATTGTAAGGAAATACATGTTCAAAAAATGATGCATTTCTTGATTCTATTATCGTATTTTTGTGGATATCTGGAATTTTTGACTCATGCACCAGAAATCGATAAGCACTACTGTTTTGTACATAACCAATGAAAATGCAATCAACAGTTTCCAGTCCTATTTTCACCTTTTTGTTTAAAGGAACCATTACCTTAGCAAGACACCCCCACACTCGTAAGTATTTATAGGAAGGTGCTCTTCCTTTCCACAGCTCATACGGGGTTTTATCTTCTTGCTTTCGGGGAATTTTATTCAATAAATAATTAGCTGACAGAACAGCTTCTCCCCACATATTCTGAGGTAATCCAGAACTTATCAACATCGCATTCATCATTTCTTTTAAAGTTCTATTTTTCCGTTCTGCAATCCCATTAGATTGAGGTGAATATGGAGCCGTGACTTGATGTATGATTCCACTTTGTTCACATAATGTTTCAAACGGAACAACAAACTCACCACCACGGTCACTTCTTAATTCTTTGATTTTTCTATTAAGTTGATTCTCAACTTCATTTTTATAAAGAATAAACTTTTCTAAAGCTTCATCTTTACTTTTCAACAAATATACATAGCAATATTTTGTGCAATCATCTATAAAAGTAATAAAATATTTATTACCACCTCTTGTTTGAATAGATTTAAAATCACAAATATCACTATGTATTAAATCAAGTGGTTCGGTGTTTCTTTTTATTGTTTGGAAAGATGACCTGGTTAGTTTTGCCTCAACACAAGTTTTACACTTATGTTTTAAATCAATTTGGAAATTGGGAATATGCTTCATGTTAATTAATTTACGCAATGAATTAAGATTAACATGTCCTAATCTACTATGCCAAAGATTAGAAGACCCAAGCAAATAAGCAGAAGTACTAGCTTCATTATTAATTATTGGTTTCACAACCATTACATTGAGCTTAAAGAGCCCATTATTAACATAACCCTTTCCCACATACATCCCATTCTTTGACAAAACTACCCTATCTGACTCAAACACCATTCGGAAGCCATGTTTGTTCAGCAGTGATCCAGACACCAAATTCTTCCGAATTTCTGGCACATAAAGCACATTGTTCAGAGTCAGCTCTTTCCCAGAAGTCATCTTCAAAATCACCTTCCCTTGACCCTCAATCTCAGATGTTGCAGAATTCCCCATGAATAGCTTCTCCCCATTGCTAATTGCTTCGAACGAAGTGAATAACCCTTTGTCTGAGCAAACATGTCTAGTTGCTCCCGTATCAATCCACCATTCTCTTGGATTAGAGCCAACCAGATTCACTTCTGAAACCACGGCAGAGAGGTTTATGTCTGAAACATGTTGAGTGATGCTTTCCACCACGTTTGCCTCTCGCTTCTTTTTAGGCAACCTGCAATCCGAAGCCTTGTGACCCATCTTATCACAATTAAAGCATTTTCCTTGAAACTTTGTTTGCTTCTTGGAAATTTCTTCTTTTGGACCCAACTTTTTATTCTTCACATTTTTAGGTCTATGTTCAACAACATTTGCCTTTGACACAGAAATAGCCCCTCTTCTTTCTGCATTCCGGTTATCTTCTTCAATTCGAAGCTTAACCACCAGCCCTTCAATATTCATTTCCTTGCGCTTATGCTTCAAGTAGCTCTTGAAATCTTTCCAAGCAGGAGGTAATTTCTCAATAATTGCAGCCACTTGGAAAGTTTCACTTAGCATCATCCCTTCTGTAAGGATTTCAGATAATATGATCTGGAGTTCTTGTACTTGACTCATCACTGTTTTGGAATCCACCATTTTATAGTCTAGGAAGCGGCCAACTATAAATTTTTTAGTACCCGCATCCTCAGATTTATATTTCCGGTCTAAGGAATCCCAAAGCTCCTTGGCTGTTTTCTTTCCTATGTAAACATTATACAAGGAATCACTAAGGTCATTCATTACATAATTTTTACACAAAAAATCAGAATGATGCCATGCATCAATTGCACTTGCAACTTGAACATCCGTTTCACCCTCATTGGGTTTAGGAGCCTCCTCCGTCAAGAACCTCGCAAGGTTCAATGTGGTCAAGTAAAAGAACATCTTTTGCTGCCACCTTTTAAAATTCTGGCCATTGAATTTTTCAGGCCTCTCCGCATGATTAACAGGAATTGGCACAGAAGCTGGTTCTTTGACAACGGTTTGTCCAGCAGCAGGAGCTGAAACAGGGACATATTGAACTTGATCATTGGTTTCAGTTTCCATCTCAACGACTTAGTCTGTTTTAAGATTGTTAATCCCACAAAAGGAATAAACTTGGTTAGTTGTCTATTAGCAACAAAACCTGAAATCACAAATAATTGAAATTGAAACTGAAACAGAAAAATGAAATGATGCTAAACAACAATGCAAGAACTTAAATCGCAGAAGAATGACAAGCAAGCAAGAAAGAAGAGAAAAAGACAAGCAAAAATAGCAAGCGAAACAAAGAACAACAAAGAAAGAACCTAAGCAAAAACAAAGAAGAAGAAAACAAAGAATAACAAGAAGAATAAAGCAAGCAAACCGAGGCTGTCAAACCGGTGTCCTTAAAATGCATTAACCACCTCTTGGTATGCTTTAGGTCTGTTGGTTTTGTTTCCCGGATACAACGGCAGTGCGAACAAATCATAAGCACGAACAGTTTGTTCCGGCGAACCACAACAGTTCAAAACTCGACCAGGAAAACCAGAAAGAGGAAGAAGGAGAAGGAAGGAAGAACAGTTTGCTTGTGATTTCCGGTGTGTAAAAAACAAGAGGACCGCCTTTTTGTAGTCATGTGGGTGTGTAATGTTGACTCGAATTGAATTTGAAATTCAATTCATGCTGTTTAATTCGTGTAACAGTCATTTTAAATTCAATTCATGTTGCATAACAGCCATTTTGAATTCAATTCAAGCTATTTAATTCGTATAACAGTCATTTGAATTAAACAAAATTGAATTCTCGGTTTTAATTACATAACAAACAAAGATAATGAGGAAGTCATTTACAAGTTCTTTGAATTCAAAATTGCAAACTGTTATTAAAAAAATTAAAAGGGAATTAAAAACGTGCCATGCAAGCTTGGACGATTTTGGGCTGACATTCAGCATTCGCGACGCAGACGGCAGCGCGGGCGACACGAGTTCAACCGATCGGTCTTGGATTCGCACCCCCCCTGCGCATGCGCGTGTGGAGAGAGCCTTTATCCATAATATTCTTGCTCATGCATGGTTGAGTGTTTACATATAAACACAAACTCCTAGGCTTATTTTTCCCATGTGGGATAAGCTCATTCCCTTTTAAATTTCCAACATCATGGGTGCACCTTGTGAGACAATTTCTCATTCACCCATGCACCATTTTGAGTAAACAAATATATATTCTTTAAGTATTTACGGAGTATAATCCGTACATCTCAAAATTTTCCACTTCCGATAAGTGGGACCCACTCAAAATGTGCCCTTAAAATGTTATTTTTCCAACACAAAGGGCTATGAAAGCTCCCAGTAAATCGTCATAATGGGAGAGCTAAGAAAACTCTTAAATAAATCACCATGATCAAAGAGTTAAGAAAGATTTTGAATAGATCGCCATTATTAGAGAACTATGAAAGCCCCTGAGGGAATCACAATGATAATTGATCTAAGGAAATTGCAAAATAAGTCACTATGAACAACATCTATCGCCAATTTTTGTTTCACCTGGGGGGACTAAGCTCCCTCGGTCACCTCATTTGCTCCCAAAGGGTTACAAGACAAGCGAACTAGCAACTGGAAGCAACCACATCTTATCAAGGCCAAATTTTTTCTTCGAGTTTCCTGTGATTCAATTCTTTCAATACAAGAAAATGAGGGGGATCTTGTTTGGAGAGAAATTTATAATGATATTTTTTTACCAATAAATGAATGAGACATGGGCAATTACAAGGGCAAATTATGGAGCAGCATAAAGATGTCATTTAGAATAATTTACCATAGTGGATGGGTTTGGAAATCAATGGTCAAGATTGAACACTTCAAGATATTTATGGGCAAGAATAAACGTAGTATAAAAGAAAAATTCTCGTCATTTTTCCCTAAATATGAAATATAACACTAAAAACATTCTTTTATTTTAACCTAAGGATGACATCTAACCCTAACTTTTATGCATTCTCCTTTGCTCCTCTCTTCTCTCTCTCCCCCCCAATTTTTTAGACCATCACCACTTCTCCATTTTTGGAGGGCATTTTCTATTCTCTACTTCATTATCTTCTCTACTATATTATCACTCTCCATATCTTATTCACCATCTTCATCTTTATCAACACTAAATATTTCTATATAACTATGTAGCTTATATTATTCATTTGGATAATATAAAATCTTATATGATCTCTCATTTATTTAGTGGATTAGTGATGACTTACTCTTGTGGATAAGCCAAATGCCAAACCACGTAAACATTATGTGTTCTTTATATTTATGTTTACTTTACTATATTTTCAAATTGAGGTTGAAATTTTTTTTCACGTATGAGTTCACCTGAGCTACGAGCTACCCAAATTACGCTAAGTATTCTATGAGACTATCTTAACTGTTCCCCGAGTGCACCTGAGTTATTATTAAGCACACATATGCCCTCCATATCTAGTTATACGGGGCTTTACAGAGCTCTTCCTATTTTTTCTTATATAACCACCTCACTACGCATATTACTTTATTTCACCACGTAGTATATCTCAACTAAACCACTTGCCTCAAATATCATAAAAACACACCTAAACTCAAATTTAATACAAGCTCCCCTCAAATATAAATGTATTTGTTTGAATCAAATTTGACTACATATTATGAAAATTACCCAATCGGGTCGAATCGGATCCAAGCAAAAATTTGGTGAAAACATAAATAATTAGCACAGTATAATGATCATATACATCTTGTATTGTATTGTGTATTCTTAATGTATATATACACACTTTTTGATCCGTTAGATTCTTATTAATTAATAACATGAAGAATATGATCGGGAGGTGACCTTGAGATTTCGCTAAGTTCAGTCTTGTACAATGACTGCACATGGTTGAAATCCAACTTCACAAGCTTTAGTACAGCTTTGTTATATATGCAGAGGTTCACGAGTAGAGAGAGATTTTAAAAACCTGGTCTCAATCCTTGGCACGCCTTCGTGCAGGGACTGCCGTAGAGCATGAATCAGACAGTTGAAGGTGATCAGTGATCGTGAAAGCAATGGCCTCGTCTAAAATATCTTCTCCGTGCACGCCAAGATGTGTTGCTTCGTACAAGCTCAACATCCCAGACACGTCGGTTTTCAAGGACTCCCTGAAATGGCCTTTGCCATCTTTAAACTTTTTGAACATATCTGATTCATATTGAAATAAATGGAAGTGATTATTAGTTGATTATTATGTGAAATGATACCACAACTTCATGTGTTCTGCAAATTATACAAATTCATCATATATGCACATGCATGTGCCGTACGTAACATGTTGTAGCATGGATATATATTAAAGATTTAATACAGTGTTCATCTTTTAATACGTTAAAGTATGCATTTTTTTTAATTAAAATGCAGACATTAACATAAGATATTGATTATTATTATTATTATTTTTTTTTTTTGAGAAACAAAAATCTCCCAATTCTGCATTGGACCTCATCATCAAATTTGTAGTTGATGAAACGTTCCTCCCCAAATCTTAGGGTGGTAATTTGCTATCCGGCGAATAATGTCCCCACCCTTAAGACATTTTTGCGAGGAGCTTACATACTACTAATGATTAAAAAAGAAAAGAGCGTGAGTGAGCAATTTTATTTGTAGCTCTTGCTTCGCTTGCATGGTGGATGGGATCTGCATCGGAAATTTCTTATGGTAAAATATCAGAAATCTACCAATATTCCTGTTGTATTACAAGACATCCCACTTAAAACTTTCAAAATTATGTTGTAAAATCATTAAAGAATTACCCTTTTCTCATCGTATTACAAATATGCCTCTCTTTCTCTCTGTTTTAAATCCCAATCCGCCCTTCTACTTATTTTTATTGCCAGCCATTTCAATTGTTAAAAAAAAAATTTACACATAAGAGGTAATAGATTTAATTAGTGAAAATGTGATGAGTATATTTTGTTTAATATAATTAACTATCTACTTATTTGGCTATTTTTTAAAACAAATGCTCTCTTGAGAAAATGTTATTAAATTATTGTATGAATAATGTGATATCTCAAATATTTCTCTTATCAATCTCTTTCCAATCTCTTCTGAATAAAACACATAATTTAAAAAAATCTTCTTAAAAAGGATGCCTAATGTTGATACTAAATTTTAGCCAGCTAGAAAATTAAATAATAGGAGGATATAATAAATGAGACACAAAGAATTTATATAGTTCAAGTGCTTGGCCTATATCCACATGTACAGAAAGAGAAACTTTCATTATTGAATTAAGATTAATGGAGGTTTTTTTTTAAGCTACTTGCTCGTGCCTTACTATGCATCGAGAATTCTCTATTTACAATACAATTTAAGTATCATAAGTTCTTAATAATTCCTTGTGCTGATCATCTTTATCAATTAATTTAATTAGAGTTTTATCTGATGCTACTATTTATCTCCTTTTTTAATTGAACTTTATCTTATATCAACATTTATCTCCAGCATTTATATACTTCTTAAATTAGTTTTATGCTTCGAGAGATTCTAGATTCGTGTATTGGGATTAGATAACGCTTCCGGCTACCACACTCTCTGTTGTTGGATTCAACATCCGAACTTCTTTAATTGAACTTATCTCCCATGGTTTTGCTCTCGTGCTATCATGCTCTCTTACACCTTCATTCTCCTGCAGTGAGAGCTGGACATTTGCTTCGACTTTGGCCTAACTAAACGGAGCCAAACCAATGTTACTTCGATTTTACAGGCAAAAAATTATCAACGGTTTGTACATTTTATGAACCGAATGGTTTGTGTTCAGGACAGCTCCAAAACCAAACCGAAAGCAAACCGATTGTTTCATGCAATTTTAATTAAGAAAAAACCAAAAACCCCTAAAAGTTCCCTAACTAAAACTACAGCACAGTAGCAACTAAAACTAGAGCGCAGTGGCAGCAAGCATAGCACAGCAGCAACCCCTCTCTCTGTCACGTAGCCATGCTCAGTCTCACTCTCTCTCCAGTCACCATCTCACCGTCACGGTCTTTCAGCCACCTTGCGGCAGACGGCAACCTCGATTAACTCACGACAGACGGCAGATGTCAGATCGTGATCATGATTCAGCCATCTCGTCGCCAGGCGCCAGCCGTTACCATCGCAGCCTCGTTTAGTTGTTGCCATCGGTTCTTGCCTATGTTCGGGTTTAGTCCTCTGGTTATATTATTGGATAAAAGATTTGCAAATTTGTACTTGGTTTTAGAGATTGGAGACTAATAATTGTGTGATTCTCTGTTCGATGTTGATGCTATTTGATAAAGATTCTTGGGTCAAATGTGGAAAGGTCATTCAATGGTTAATTTATTTTCTGTATTTTTTTATGGGCTTAAGGATTTGTCTGAATGTGATCTTAGTTCTGTCGTTGAAACTGTTTTGTGCTTTGTTTATGGTAGTGGCTGAGGAAGATGAGGGATTGCATGAGGGAAATGAGCCAAAAGTTGGGATGAACTTTTCGGCAGGAAGTCATGGTGTTAAAACAACAAATTATAAATCCGTATAAATTTAGAATTCAACAAAAAATTTTGAACCTAACCAAATCGAAATAATCAGTTCACTTTTGTTTGGTTCGGTTCTAAAGTTCAATTCAATTTTGGTTCATATTATTTAAAATTGATCAATTGCAGGATCAGAACCGAACGGTAAATCGCCTATCTATAGTCATATTGTGCTATCATGTTGTAGCTACGCTCTCTTGCAATTATGCTCTCCAACAATCATGCTTATTTGACTTCATGTTCTCATGTAAGTGTGCTTATTTGACTTACTAAACTTCCTAGTAAGCTCATGCTCTTGTGCTCTCTTGTAGCTGTGATTAATTGACTTATTAAGCTTCCTACTGAGCACTATCATGTTATAGCTATGCTCTCTTGCAATCATGCTCTCCAGCAATCATGCTTAGTTGACTTTGTGTTCTCATGTAACTGTTTTTATTTGACTTATTAAACTTCCTACTGAACTCATGCTCTTGTGCTCTCTAATAGCTGTGCTTAATTGACTTATTAAACTTCCTACTGAGCACTCATACTCTCATACTCTCACTTAGTTATATTTAATTGACTTATTACTATGCTATCTTGCAATCATGTTATAGCTATGCTCTCTTGCAATCATGCTCTCCAGCAATCATGCTCTCCAGCAATCATGCTTATTTGACTTCATGTTCTCATGTAACTGTTCTTATTTGGCTTATTAAACTTGTTACTGAGGTCATGCTTTTGTGCTCTCTTGTGGTTGTGCTTAATTGACTTACTAAACATACTACTGAGCACTCATACTCTCTTTCTCTCATATTCTCACTTAGTTATATTTAATTGACTTATTAAACTTCCTACTAAGTTTTTATGCTCTCATGCTCTCTCACTCTAGATCATGCTTTCTCTTTTGCTCAGTCTCTCATGTAAGCTCTCTTGCTCACATTATTTGATTTGTGCCATTTCTCCTCGCAACGCCTAAACTTTTCGTTAATGTTTTTTTTTATCTTTTCCCTCCAAGATTTGGTGATGGTTCCACGTATGTCTTATCACACATGATTTTTTTTTTCTTTTGTCTGAAAACATGATTTTTCTTTTCTTTTGTCTGAAAGAAATCTTATCAAGGATCATAGTTTTCTCATTGTCTGAAGTCCTGATCGCATGTGTTAGCTTTGAAAGTAATTGTACTAATATTAAAGAAAAATTAATAGGTCCCACGAATGTCTTATCATACCACGTAGTTAGCATTGAGACCAACCGTGCAATAATAATGTACAATTAACGAACACTTATTTGGACCTACGAGGCAATAGAATTAATAATTGAAGGTATGATGTTCGTATTTTATTGAATATAGTTAAATGTCTAATTATTTGACAATTTTTCAATACAAACACACCCTTGACAAATATGCTACGGAATTATTGTATAACTAGTGAGTTACATTATTGGTGTTTCTCTTTAAATCAACCTCTTTCGAATCTCCTTTGAATCTAAAACTTGGTTGAATTCTTCTAAGAGAAAGTTCCTAAATTATCCTTAATGTTGTTTTCATTTTTCTTTTTTTGTTAATGGTTCCAGAAATACTTATCGTGCAACGTAGCAGTGACAGAAGTTAATATAGGTCCCACGAATATCTTATCATACATGTTGGAAAAAAAATTGTACTAATAGTATTACGATGATTTGCTGATCCTCCTTTTTCTTTTTCTTTTTTTTGCTTTATAACAAAAATGACAAAATGTTATTGGATTGTTTGTGCGATTAATGTGGTGCATGTGATGTTTCTCTTTAAACCAAATTCTCGTGGAATTAACTTTAACAAGAATGAAATATTGAGATATCTTTGCACAAGATGTGAATTGTTGGGCCAACTTTATAATTAAGTTAATGGATGTATAAGTATTTGTTTAGTTCTCATATTTTAACTTCAATGTCTGTTTAGTATTTATATTTTAAAAATATCTCAAAACACTCTTGAAATTAAATATATTAAATTCTTAACTTTACTTTCTTTAATTTTACAATAATACTCTTGTAATAATATTCTTGACATTAATTAATTTATCTAAAAAATTTAATTAACAAATTAATCAATAATTATTTATTAGGAAATTAACCTATAAATATTAATATGAAAGATCTAGTATTTTTTGTACCCATGCAACAATCTTGCTAATAATTTATATCAGCCAAGTAATGTTTAATATCTTTGTAATGATTTTACTAATAATTATTTTATAAAAAATTAATTTACCCAATAAATCCTAAAAGTAAAACAATATCATAAAAATTTGTTGAAATTTTTCTGTTACTTTTAAGGCTAATTTGATAATTTAACATTTTTTTCTTTCTATTAATATCCTCAAGAAGGCAAGAATATTGTTGCAAGGGTTTATTGTAAAAGAAAAGAAAAAGCAAGAGTAGGAGTGCAACATATTTAACAACATGGGTGTCTTGAGGTATTTTAAATATAAAGACTAAACGAACACTTAAATCAAAATATAGAAACGAAATGAGCATTTAGGGTCCATTTGGAATTATTTTTGAGAGACTCAAAAATCATTTTAAAGAGCCAAAAGCTAATTTTAGTATTTGATAAAATTTTTTAGAAATCACTTTTGACAAAATCATTCCATCTTAAAGTAGATTTTGAAAAACAGGAAAGGAGCAGTTTTTCAAAATCTGATTTTAAGAATCACTTTTATACTTAATACAATTTCATATATATCTCATATATATTATTCGCACTAATTAGGAAATAAAATTAATAATATGAAATATTTATTTTAGTTATTAATTATTATATATACACAATCAAAAATATTTTATGCGTGTATTTATAAATATGTAAATAAAATTTATTTAACATTATATTCAATTCAGTCATTTATATTTTTTAAACAGTTTAACAGTAAAATTTATCAAATACATACAACTGCTTTTAAAATTCACTGCACTTTTAAAAACAAATTTTACCAAACGTTTAATTGATTCTATTCACAGCAGATTATTTTCTAAAGTACAAATAATAATAATTATTTTAAAAGTTATAGTATTATCGAACTGTTTTCAGAATTAGACATATAAATTCAAAGTTTTAAAGTCATTATGCGCACAATTTAATCCCATAGACTACCACTTTAGACATCAAGTAAAGCAATGGCATTGAAGAATTAGAGCAATGACACTGTGCACAAGGAGTCATAAATATTATCACTAACAAGAGTTACAAAGTATGTGTAATGTTTATTTATGATTATTTTAGTCTTACATGTACAAGTCCCAGTGATCGACATGTTACATGGAAATAATGTATCATCTAGATGTTAGAAATATCAGTAACTATGCCTAACTACAAGTCTACAACTAACTGAAATATGGTCGATTCAATAGCAGTAACCAAACCTAACTATAAACTAAACTCAATTCTGTCAATAGACATTAACATGGTACAAATGATTAGAGACCAAACGGTACATGCCCTTGCCTGCTCTTTACATGCTGCAAGCTTTGCAAACAAGATTGCTCTGAATTCGACCAGCCTGTCAATAATTTTCCATCAGAATGAATGCAATTTGTACTAAGAAAAAAAAAAAGAGAGATTTCGTGACACATAATTGTGTATTGAAGCTATAATTAAAATAAAAACCATGAGAAACGCATACATTACTCAATCATGAAATCATCCAATGAGAATACTATAAAAGACGAAAGAGAATTAATAAATTACAGACCACAGCAACTCAAGTTAGGGGGGCAAAGACTGCAGTGCATGCATAGCATGAATGCCTCTATGGTACCCATGTCAGATTACGATACTTCTCCAATATGTATACTGAAGGTTCTAAATTTTAGAAATTTGAAAATAAATTTTTAACTTAGAATGCATATGAAACCTCTTGGATACTCATGGATAGGTGTTAAGCAAACCGTGGAGAGTAATGCAAACCTTGCATTCTTTGCAAACTTGGTACATAATTGAAACTCATAAGCACAACACCACGCTTTCTACATAAATTGTAAACATAAGAATTCATGAAAATTTTTCAACAATTTACACATCATTCAACAATTCACAAATGATAGACAAAATGGCACAGAACTCGCTTAAATGAAAAGGTCCTACCGGCTTGCACTTTTTTTTATGCATACTACAAGAAAATATCGTGTGGACTGTGGAGATCAGTATTTGGCTGTGTTTGGTGTTCAGAAGACATTTAATTGGCACAAAAGTTGTACCACAACTAGGACACCTTCACAACAATTTAAAGAAAATGAAGCCAAAAAAATATATATGGAAAATTGCAAAATCGCATATTGTTGTTCACGCACACTCTCTCTCTCTTCTGGCAAATATCACCTCCTTGGCAACCTTTCTCAGCGACATGACAAAATCAATATACCAAGTCATATCTCGAGATTGTCCAACTCTGGGAAAACAGATACAAAGACCTTAGCACTCGTGATGTAACTAAATGGAGACTAACATGTAATGCCAGTAAAATGATTCATTAGATGGATGCAATGTGAAGTAGAGATATTTCATAAAGAAAGCAGGAAGGTTGTAAATGAATAAAATTGACACATCACCAAATCCATAAAAGTATGTGTCTCACCCTTTATTTCCGATATCTAAAAGTACACAAGGAGTGATTATATAACAGAAGCAAACAGTAACTCAGGATCAGGTACTGGTTTTTACAATATAAATCATATAGATTGATATTTAAAGGAAAAGGTACATTAGTGGGGTTTTACGTTGAAAGTTCTAGAATGGGCTCTTTCCCTTTTCAGTATATTTCCCATGTTTCTAGTACATTACCTCAACCACCTAACCACATTGGCATTCAAGTATCACAAAACTGCAGCAGGATTATCTTTTCGGCCTAAACCATTTTCTGTTGCGAACAAAGTTTCAGTAAATATCGAATTAGTAAGACACAGAGAATCACACTGCAGAAGGAAGGAGTATCCTTACAGCTTTAAAGTTGTTCGCGGATGTAGGCCAAGGATCTCAACATGGATCCCAGAGTATCTCTTGACACTTGAAATTTCACCTCTGTTTCTCCAGAAGTTGTCTTCGTATCTTGGAGCTAAGAGCACAGCAAAGAATCAATTAGTCCTAAAACTTTTAAGTATTAAATATTGCATAGCACCAACCTCAAGAACAACTCGTGCAAACAATCAGGCGTTCAAATACCCAAAGACTCGTGTCATGAAGACACAAGACTAGATCTTTCATGACTTGTCAGTCTTATCTATATGCTACCAGGGTAAAAATATATAATATTTAATTCTGTCAGTGATAGAATCTGAAACTTGAACTTCAATCACTACTCTTATTATAATGTAAATATATCAATGTTCACAGTCTTGCTGATGATAGTCATCATGGTAACACTGACAAAATCTAGTAGAGAAAACAGCTTTAAACGTTTCAATGTTTCCTTTGCCAGGCACCAAAATAATTATGGAAAAAGATTTAAGTTTGGAAAAAGGTCTTGTCAAAGGGCCATCTTAGGTCCACTGAATCCACCATAATCCTTTATTGAAATTAGAAATCAATTTCAGTGACTTCTCAACATTTGTTAAGCATTTAAATAAATGGCAAAGGCTTTTCATGTATAGACAAACAAAGAATATGGGAAACCTAAGACAGATCCATAGAATAACCAAATCAATTCAGAGAGACAAATTACAGATTCAGATTCAAAGTCAGCTGCAAAGAAGCTGATCTTTAGTTCATTGTGTTTGTTGACGCTAAAGTGTCAAACATTTAACTTCCAAAGAGTATCAAATTTTATCAATAACAGAACAGGCACTCGTATATGCCCATATCTCCGTCTAATGCATGCTTTATTGGCAGCGATGTTCTGTAATAAAGAGAGTTTTTGGATTGCATGGTGCAATGTGATGGTAAATGCACATACGACTATATAGCATTAGAAACACTGATTGACATGGCGAAATCTCATCTATGCATTACCAAATGACAAATCTCCTCTCATACAATAGGCTAATCCTTGCCAATTCTTCTTTTTCATTTTTTGAACGGAAACAGATGAAGTCCAAATTAAAATATAGATATATATATATATATATGAAAGTGGCAAGAGTGAAGCAAAGGTCCAAACGGGGTGTCAAAGAACCCTTCAATTCTTCCATTATCAATTTTTCTCATGCTTAGGATTTTATTTTCATAAAGAAAGAGTTAAAAAGGAGAATGCAAAATACTTGCCTTAAATCAGCAGTTAATAATATTAACATTAGGTAACAAGAAAAGGAAGAAAAGGATTAAAAAATTCTTGCATACCTTCAGATTGATGACAGCCACCTTATTAGCAGGTGCTGAGAGTTGCTGACTGATGTAGGCCATTGATCTCAACATAGGTTCCAAAGTCGTTCTTGTTAGTCTGAACTGCACCTCAGTCTCTCCTGAGGGCTTCTTGCCATAATCTTGCAGCTACAGAAGAGGTAAAAGGAACATCAAAAGAAATGCACTCTAACCGTGCTTATCAAAAGTAATGCATGTTTAATTTAGTTGAAGTACAATTAGCACTGTTATCAACTAATTACCCCCAAGGCAGACTGAAAGATCAGACACAAGATTTGTTCAGGATAAGACGGATCTGTTCCACATTATAGGACACAATTGACTGACTATTCGTTAATACAGCATCAACACATTATTTTTAAGAGTATCAGATAATTTGCACACTTAATTCAAGAAATAAAGTCTGAAAGTTGATGTTACTAAGACTACTGAGTTCATAAAAGGCATTTATACCTTCAAGTTGATGACAGCTACTTTACTGGCAGAGGTCGAATTCTTATTTTCTATGACCCATGTCATGGACTTAAAACAAGTTAGAACAACCTGTATCAAGGAAATAAAATTATTAAATGCAATTAACAGCAATCCTTAAAAACACCTATCAAAGATAAATCCTCTCATATTTCATACCGTACTGTCAGGGGTGTCACAATCCCGGTGAAAAGACACAGGCGCCATGCTGGGCTGATTCAAATCAGAAACAGGAACTCCAGAATCATTTAAATTAAAGCGATGAGGCATTGCCTCCTGCCATGGCCATAATGATGGGATTGTTTCAGGAACTGATGGGGGTGTCTTCTTGCTACTGTCTTCCTGAGAATACAATACAACTTGAGAGCTTGGAGGAGAGATTTTAGCAACATTCTTCTTTGCTGCAAGAACCTTTTTCCCAGCTTCCTTTAGAGCACTAATCGCCACGTTGTAAGTCTCCAATGCTAGTGCCCCAACCTCAGCATATTTGATTGCTTCTTGACATAGTTTGTTGAAGCGTAAGCTGAGAGTCCCAATACCTTGTGTATCTGTATTCTGTTCATCTAGACCAATCGAAGATTTGGCATTTCTTGTCCATCTCTTTAATATATAATGGCTTGGAAGGGTAAGAACATTTGTTACAGTGAAAACAGTTAATATATGCCTACAGAGAATTCCGGAGTATTCAAACATTTGACAGCTGCAACTCGCTTTCATCTCAGAACCATTCAATGAGACAAAATATGCCTTGTCATCCTGTTCATATTTGGCAACGCGGAATTTACTGAGTATCCCATCACCCTCAATCGTATTTGCAGTATACGCAAAAGTTTCAACCAGTTCCTCCTGAAACTTTGCAAAAACTTTCTTTGTATATAGGTTTGCTGCCTGTTGTTCCATTGGTGATGGTGTCCTGAGCACTGGTGTGGTGCAAATTGTATCATAATCTAATTCTATTTCCTTTTCTCTTGAATTTTGTAAAGCCCTTTCATACTGTTTAAAGAATAGTGGTATTGTGGTTTGTTGATGCACATACCCATCAAAAAAGGAGCTAATCCCTTGGTTTGAAGAAAGTGCAGCAAAAAAAGTGCCACGAAAATAAACTGGAGCCCACTGTCTGCGAGCATTATAAACCGCATGAAGCCATTCATTTTTTTGGAGATCATATTTATCAAGGAGAGAGCACCATGATGATTCAAACTCTTCAATTGTTTCACACAAGTTTATGCAACTATACAGCTCTCCATAGAAGGAAGGATGAGCAAGGTATATATGAGCCAACCTTTCTTGGCCTTCTCTCAAGATATGCCATTTGCAAATGCAATGGCATGTTTCTGGAAGTACCTGAGCAACAGCTACTTGTATGGCTCTATCCTGGTCTGTGGTTATAGAAACAGGAGGCCGATCATTCATTGCAGAGAGCCATGTCTGGAACAGCCACGTAAAGGAAGCCTCTGACTCATCTAGAAGTAAAGCACAACCAAACAAAACCATTTGACCATGATGGTTTACACCTGTGAAAGGAGCAAAGGGGACCTGATACTGATTTGGTCTGTACATTGTGTCAAAAATAACTGCATCACCGAAGTGGTTGTAAGCCATCCTTGATCTTGCATCAGCCCAGAAGACATTCGTCATTCGATTATCATCATCAAGTTGTATTGCATAGTAGAAGCCAGGATTTTCGGACTGCATCTTCTTGAAATAGTTTAAAAGATTTTGGGCATCCCTCCCAAGGCTTCTCGTTCGACTAGGCTGTCTGAGATAGTTTACAGGCCCCATATTCCTGGTTGAGCGACTAGGATCTACAGGCAACGAATTCCTAATGCTATTAGGTTCATATGACAAATGATTTCCATCTGTGGTAATATAAACATCACCAGAGACATCCAGTGCTTCAGCCACATTTTTTGTGGCCCCAGCAAAATGTCTACGGGGCCGAAGGTAATGAACCTTGTTAGGAGTCACCATAGAATGGTTATGATCCTCCACAAACTTTGTCACAGTCCATTTTTCAGAATCCTTTCTCTCTATCCTAAGTACGGCATTGCAGCTTTCAACATTCTTCCTCTTAAACACTTCCCTGGAACATGCAAAATCCCAAGTTATAATTGGCCCATCAGGCTTAGCACGGGTGAATGGACCAACATGAGTGCTGAAACCCATACGCCTGGCATATGCATCATAGAAAGTCTTGGCAGCATCTTCTGAATCAAATTCCATGCCAACGTATGGTTTAGAACTTTCGCCATTGTCATGATTTGTTACTTCTATTTCTGAAGAATTTTCAGTTACATTTTGTTTCTTGGACTTATCGAATTCAGCATTTGTTGCCACAGGATCATCGCCCTTTTCCCCATCGACCTCTACCCCTTCAACCTCCATGTTTGTAGAGTATTAGATATAAAATTGGTACTGTTCTTTTCTGCGCAGACTAGAAGTGCTCAACTCATGTTTAGCTCAACTTGAATAAACACACATACGCAAAGAAAAAAAAAAACACCTTTTGTCTAGAAAAACTCTACCTGTATAAAAAAATTATATCTCATAAGGCAACAAAGCATACGAAGTAATCCATAAATAATTATAGGAACATGAATAAAATTAATAACAGTGGAAAGATGCACAATGCAAAATACAAATAGCCAAATTAAGCTGTGATATACGGAAACAACTTGCAAGAAAACCACACTTCATTATATGCTTCCTTAACCAAAGTCCAACATAACGAGGGGAAAATCCCTTTTAACTTGTAGTGAAAGTAATGCCTCCCCTCTATCCTCCTATAGGTAAAAGCTCCACTTCAACATTTCAGGAGAATTATATTTTTTGGTCATCGCAGACCAAAGCAAGATTTTTAAAAAGATTTAGACATCATCTTGGCAAACCCAAACTTTCATTTTTTTCCCTATCCATAACTTGATGGATGAATATGCAGGGATGTTAAAACCAACTAAGTTTTTATCAGTTAATAAATGAAAAATCCACACACATAAAGCTAGTAGAAACCTAAATGGATTTATAATAAAATTACAATATAAACAAACCCCTCCTCCACAACCCTGATGTGAACGGGAATCGAACTCCATATCCCTTGTAACATCACAATCGGTTTAATCAGTTAAACCAATTAGCTCTCACTTGTAATTAGCATTCCATAATTAAGCAGTAAATTCAGTCCTAACTAACTGAATAAAATTCCAAGGAGTCACCTTGAACCCAATTACCAAAAAAAAAATGTAGGCAAATTTTGCTATCTGAAGCATCAAATTTACTTTAATATCCCAGGTGCTACTAACACAAGACCACTAACAACACAAGCAATAATGCCTAACAATGGCAGATGATAATAATCTCAAGAAAAATGCTGAAACCATGTATATATTTCAAAATTAAAGCAAATTCCAACTTCAACACAGCTGCCAACGTTTACTCCTCATATTACTTCTAATGAACCCAAAGGCAAAAAAACAAAAATGGGTTCAAATTAACAGAATTCCACAAAGAAAATGAAACATAAAGAAGTAAAAACTAACCAGGGTGGTTGCAAGGTGAAAGCCTTGAGGAGTAAATTGAGTCCAGTGGTTGTGTTCTTGTGGGTTTGTATGTGTGGGTAATTAGGGTTTTCTTTTCCCTCTTTCTTTTTCTCCTTTTCAGTTAGGGGCCAACTGGAATTTGCTGCTGGACTGCTTCAGCCTTTGTGAATTGAGTAGGACCCTCGAACTCAGAAACGATATCGACTTCAACTCGCTTTCTGGTTCCAATTTTTTTTCCTTTTTTATTTTTTTATTTTTAATATTTTCACTTCCGCAGACCGTTTTCTTTCATTTTGGTGTTATAACATTGGGAACCTGAATTTTTCATATTTTATCAAGTAAGGACATAAATTGGGCAGTATTGTAATGAAAAAATGACTAATACACCCCCAATGTTTAGACAAATGAAAAAAAACTCCCTTGATGTTTCGAAAAATAATCTATATCCCCATTCATTAAGGAAAATCGTTTCCTTAAATAATTAAAACGTTAATATGGTAATTACATATTAATAACAAATGAATTGACCAAAAAACCCACACACTAAGACTCTCACAAACAGAACACACATGCACGCACACTCAACACACATGAACAAAACACACACACACACACACCCCCTCAACACACATAAACAAAACACACACACGAACACACACACATTGTTCTCAGATCTTGACAATCGTTGACACATACATTCACACAATCTGCCGGAAGCTGCTGGAACTGCTCGCACTGTCGGAAGCTGCTGGAACTGCTCGCACTGTCGGAAGCTGCTGGAACTACTCGTGCTATCGGAAGTTGCTGAAACTACTCGCGTTGCCGGAGGCTGCTGGAGCTGCTCGCTCTGGTAGCTGTTGGAACTGCTCGCACTGGTAGTTGCTGGAACTGCTCACGGTCCTCGCGATGCCAGAAGCTACTAGAACTGCTCCTGCTGGTAGCTGCTGGAACTGCTCGCGCTGCCGGAAGCTGCTGGAACTATTCGCGATCGAGGAAGCCACTGATGCTGCTGCTCGTGCATTGATTGAGACCGCGTCTGGCTGTTGCTCGTGTGTTGCTACTGCTTGTGTGTCTAGTTGCTGCTCTTGCGTGTGGCCGCTGCTTGTGCATCTTCAATCCACGATTCAATTCCCTTAAATTAGTTTTTCTCTCTTTAATTTTCATTTTTTTATTTTTTTTACTAAATCAACTTTATTTAGTTATTTCATCTAAGTTAAACAGTGTACATATGGAATTAGTTATCTCATCTACGTAAAACATGTGTGCTTTGAGTTAATTTCATGCATATGTGATTAATAGAGTTCTTAATTTGTCTGGGTTAGTGGAGATTTATTGCTAATTGCTTTTGTTATTTCTTTTCGATCAATTTTTAGATGTGCATGGAATAAATGAATCAATTTTATTTTGTTATATGTAATCAGTTTTTGTTATAATGCTCACCTAGGTGGCATATTATGCATTTTCTTTTTTTTTTCTTTTTTTGGTTATGAAGCATGTGAATTTTGTGCTCAATTTATCAACTGGTTTGCAAATGGTAACAAATAATGGCCTGTTTCCAGATAATACTACAACGACTGCCCAACAACAGTCATTTCAAGTTGAGATTGACTTCCATAACACATATCTAAAGACTCGGTTGATCAGTTGTCCCAAAACCTGAACACTAACACACTTTATTTTTTTAAACAAGAAGACGATGAAGCATATTGGTCAAATGATGATAATGAAGGCATAACACCTATTGATTATGAAGCGGATTAAATTGGGATGCCGATGGAGTAGATGTTGGGCATATTGAAGGCTGTGAATAAGTGGATTGAAAAGATAGTGAAGAAGTCGATAAAATTCTTTCTAATTGTGAGTCAGATGATAGAGAACATGGCCTGCTTTCTGAATCTAAAGATGAGCAAACATTTCATTGTTCAAAATCTAACCCTAATGAAATGATTGGAGTTACTGTTGGGCAAGAGTTCGACAATGTCCAACATTTCAGAAGAGTACTTCAAAACTACGTTATTAAGAATGGGTTTAATCTTAATAAGATCAAGAATGAGAAGAGAAGGTTCAAAGCAAAATGTTTGAATGATGGTTGCCCATGGTTTATTAATGCAGCACTAGTAGAATCTGGGATAAAATTCAGAATTCAGAAGATGAATGATGTGCATGAGTGTAATGAAGTGTTAAAGAGCAAAGAGGCATCATATAAATGGATTGCCTCTCAGTTTGAGGGAATTTTGAAGAATAACTCAAAAATGCCTGTGAAGGCAATGAAAGATGAATTGGTTTCCAATTCAGGGATTAAGGCAATCATAAAGAAAATGTATAGGGCCAAGAAAAGAGCAATGGATAAATTAAATGGGAATTATGCAGATTCTTATCAAAGGTTAAGGGATTATGCCTAAATACTCAAACAGAGAAATCATGATGCGTTAGTAAAGATGAAATTTGTGTATGGTTTTAATAAGATAGAAGACCAGCTTCGAAGTTTTAGAGGTTTATGTTTAGCTTTGTTGCTTTGAAGAACGGATTCATTAAGGGATGTAGGTGGTTTATCTGATTGGATAGTTGTGATTTAAAAGGGTCTTTTGGAGGTGTGCTATTATAGCAGTGGCATTAGATGCAAGCAGTGGAATTTTTCCAATTGCCATTTGTATTTGTGAATCAGAATGTGCTGATAGTTGGAAATGGCTTTTGGTAATATTGAATGAGTGGTTAAATATAGAGAATCAGAGTTGAGTGACGTTTATGACAGATAGGCAAAAAGGAATATTGCTAGGGTTGGAAGCTTTGGCATGGTGTAACAGTGAGGCATTGTGCCAGGCATATTTTTGGTAACTCAAGAAGTAATCATTCTGATATCATCTACAGAAACCTATTTTGGGCAGCAGCAATAGCCACTAGTGAAGAAGAATGGGAAGACAACATGAACAAAATAAAAACAGTTAAAAAAGATACGCAAGCTGCTTATAATTATTTGATCAAGATTGACAAGAAATAATGGGCTAGATATGCATTTCCTGATGATATAAATGTTGATCATGTAACTAACAATTTAACTGAGTCATGGAACATCTAGTTAAATGAATGCATAGATAAGCATGTGTTGACACTTATGCAATTCATTCAGAAGAAAGTTATAAAAAGACTGGATAAAAGGCATTCTAATGCAAGAAAATGGATTGGGAAGTTGCCTCCAACCGTGAGGAGAAAGTTGAATGTTTCCAGGCAAGAAGGAAGATTTATAAGGATGCGTATGGCTAGTGAGTATGAATTTGAGGTAATGGATGAGAATAATAAAACATTTATAGTTAATCTGTAGAATAAAACTTGTGATTGTGGTGTCTATCAAATTTGTGGGATACCGTGTAAACATGTCATGCCATGTATTGCTTTAAGACACGAGGATGCTGTTGATTATGTGGACAAAAAACTGACAGTGGAAGCATATTTGGCCACATATGCAAATATCATACATCCACTTCCAGACCCAAGTACATGGGTTGTTGTTGAAGGTCTAAAAGTTTTACCTCCATAAGTCAAAGCAAGAGTTGGTAGGCCTAAAATAGTGAGGAGAAAAGAGCCAGAGGAAGAACAAGGGAAAAGAAAGACCAACAAAAAATGTAACAATTGCACCATTTTCGACCATAATAAAAGATCATGTAAAAATGTGCCAATTGATTCCACTCAACACCCCTCCAGTAAGCCTAATTTTTTTTTCTTTTAGGTTGTTATATAAAAATAAAGTTTATACACAAATATTCATACACTAATCATGCAGCAACAACCACACAAGCTATGAGAGGAAGCTCACAAGCTAATAGCCAGAGTTGTCATACAAATTTGTGAACATATTATTTTTTTCCCAAAAATATTATGGTTATTGTTGTAATGTTTACTAGTACCAATTTGATACAATATTATGATATAAAGATCTTTATTATGTTTACTAGACTGGTGGTTTTATGTCTATTGGATATGTCATTTAATACAATTAAGAAAAGATTTTTGTAATTATTGTTGTAACCAATTTTTTTTTATTTTGTTGATTTTACAAGTTTAAATTATTGACATGTAGAGAATTGCTATTCTTATGACATTAACAACCAATTTTATTTATTTGTATTCTTGAGTAATGGATTAAATTTATTTATCTTGAAGAGAGAATTTGATAAAAATTAAAATAGAGGAATTAGGCAATGAGGATATATTTGTAATTTTATTAACAATATATGGACAAATTGGACAATCAACAATTTTTTTTATATGCTGGAAGGGTATAATGATAATTGCATACTAAAATTATAATTTCTTTTAAATGAAACGGTTTCCGTTAATAAATAGGAGAGTAGATGTCTTTTCAAAACACTAAGGGAGTTTTTGTTTCTTTGTCTAAACGTTGGGGGTGTCTTAGTCCTTTTCCCATATTGTAATAGGTAGTTTTGTACTCCCTCGGGAAATGGCCAATTAACCCTTGTAATTTTGAATTTTGACTTTTACAATGGTATGTGCATAGGCACCGCAAAGTATTAAACCACTTCATATTAGTTGATGTACAATTCCAACTAAAAAAGATTTGCATAATGTAGTTGGATAATGTAATTACAGCATTCTTTATTCTCCTCAATTATCTCCCTTACATATGTGATTGTCTCCACATCTAAAAGAATCCATATATTCTATTTTATTTCTCCTTTACATAGGCACTTTATTAGAATCGGAATTTGATTAAGAATGAGTTAGCAAAAGAACTGTAGACTCATGGACTTTCTAGCTCCAACTTAAAGATAATGTCTAGTCACTTGATGACACACCAAAACTATTAAGTTAACTCAGGTTATTTAACTAAAAGCCTAAAGTTGTATTCAAATAACCCATGTAATGCAATAAAAGCCCACAAATTAAAGCTTCATTTAATTAATATTAGGCTCGGTCTTAAACTAATAGTAATCTTTTAATTTTATTCTCGTAATTAAAATTAGGCCTATGGCAAAATGTGTCATACCTCTGTCACTACATATTTACCTTTAAGTCACATTTATTCTAATGATAACTTTTAATATATCTATATTTGTTAGTAAATTACAAATAAATATCATCATTGAATAAAATTTGTTTATATATTTTTGTAACTACAGTTTATTGAATGTATTGTAGCCACATATTGAAATGACCAAATACCATAAACAATTACGTAAGTATCATTTGTATAGATTCTAAATCTTGTAAGTATATGTTTGTATGATCAATGAAATCATATCTCTAAGCTATCGGGGGTTTGACTGTCTATAAAGCTAAACTCTTGTTTAATTAGATGTCAATTTCATTAATAGTTGTGAATAATCTTTTATTTATAAATAACCTATGATTTATACATTCTAATATTAATGTATGCTCAAATAAATAATAAACGAATTAATGAATAAGTTTATAACCGGAATGTCTAATCTGAATGATATGTTCGTTTTTTTGTCTAAATCGTTCAAATTAGATATTAAGTTATTTGTTCTTTAACTTAAAAAACATGTAAGCTAATATTTTTATATTTATGCCCTTACAAATTATAAATGTTAAATAAATAATAAACATCTCAAAGAATATAAATAAAATAATAAATTATCATAACATAAATCATATTCAATTGAATAAAAATTTTTAATATTCTATATTTTATATGTTGATCAATTTTATTATAGTTTATGATGTTTTTATATGAAAAATATTCGTAAAAATTTATGAAGATAAATAATGCTAATTTAAAATAAATAAAAAAAGATAAAAATAATGATAGTCGAGCACTATATATTATCACAGGTTATATAAAAATAGATAATAATGCTAATTATTAAATTTTATTTAGGTAAGAATGAAAATTAAGTAATTAGATAATGATATTTTGGAGAATATTTTTTAATGATTTCATTTAGACCTTTTAGATTAAGCAAAAATTTTAAAAAACAACTTAATAACTTAATGACTAAAAATTTTCATTAAGTTGAAAAAATAAATAAATTTAATGACTTAATTGATTAAAATTAAGTCAATTAAGTCAAAAAAAATAAACAGCCTCCTAGTCTTCTTGGACTTTATATAATTACTGGTTGAACTATTGTCATCTTCTTTATCACGGACTTCAAAATTAACCATGTACATTGGGTGAACTCAAGTATAAAGTGCTCGGTGGGATAAACACAATTGAAGAGATTTTTAACTTTCTCTCTCTTTATACTAATGGATTTCCTAATTTTGTCTTTTTATTTCCTTTTGAGGGATAAGATTCTTGAGCTCCCGTTTCGTTCCTTCAATAAAGACATCTCGCTAGCCGAGGTTAAAAAAAAAACTAAAAATCAAGAAAATAACAACAACAACAATAACTCTTGTTTATAAAAATAAATTTGATTAAAATTTTATTATCTGATTCTACATGTGTGTATATTCAAAATTTTAGAAGTTTCATAGAAATTTTATTATCTGATTCTACATGTGTGTGTATTCAAAATTTTAGTAGTGCAAATAAAAGCCCAATTGTATGACATAACCATTGAAATTATACAAAAATAAATATGGATAATTGGAAATAATCCATCAAATTATTTGAATTTTATCTAAAATTTTAGATAAAGCTTGATGCAGTTTTCAGTTATCCTTTTCAATTTTCTTTTTTTTTTTGAAACTTTTCGAGTGGTTAGAATGGGACCATACCACGAATCAACATAAAGTTGGATTTTCTTTGAAAAGAAAAAAATTAAAAAAAAAAAGATTAAAAAAGAAAAAGCCATATTTCATCCACCCACCAACAACAAACTCAAACCAAACACCCAACAATTTTGTTTGCTCTCCAACCCTCTTAATGATCACCACTACTTCAAACACTATAATTACAAGAAACCGAGGTTGTTGTTGAAGAAGATGGCGATGATGCATTTGAAGAAGTCGAAGAAGCCGACAGCAACCTCGAGACAACTAACTCACTGCCAATATCCTCCTCCTCCTCCTCCTCCATGTTCCCCGTGTACTTGTCGTTGCCCTCGTGATTATTTTCGTTAATGTACTTCGACACTTCTTCTGCTTCCACATCGAATATGAAGTCTATGTTTTCTTCGAACAACCCCGTGTTATCGAACAAGTCCGGCAGCTCACCGGCGTTTCCCATTGGGATGTCGGGAAACGTTAGCGGAGTTAAGCCTATCGCCGCCTCCATGCAGAAACTCCATGTTAGCTCGTGCTCATCAGGAGCCGCCATAGCACAACTCGCGTCCATCATGCATGAAGGAAGTTGTGTGTTTTGGTGAAGTACTTGCTGATGAGGTGAAGCTATTTCTTCTTGTTGCGGTAATAATGTTGGCTCTGTTTGCTGCTGCTGCTGCTGTTGTTGTTGTTGTTCTGGTTGTGGTTGTTCAACTTCGACTTCTGCTTCTGTTTCTTCGGATTCCATCGAGGAATTCGGAAGAGGGAAAATTCCTTTCTTCTTCAATTGATCAATGTAATGACTAATGTCAAAGTTGGTCACTGCATTTGCGCCTCTATACTCAATTGCTGCCATGTCATATGCTGCTGCTGCTTCCTCTTGTGTGTCTACAGAGTAAAGTTTCAAAAGCAAAGCCCAATAATTATTATCCTTTACGAAACATAGGAGCCAACTTTATGATATGCAAAAATTAAATGTAGGATTAGAGCGCGCACGTGACCTCTGCAATCCAAAATTGTTTCAATGATTTGGCAAAACTTTATATTAATTGATATTTTAATTGTGGCATGCATGCTGGTATGATTATTGTGGGGACAATGCATGGATCTTGTCAGCTGGAGAAAGTACAAGACAAGGCATCAGCCGTACTTAAAATTGAATCCCACTTCACTTGGTAATCATATCCTTTTTCTACTCAACTTGGAAAATAAAATTGGGACAAGAAGAAGAAATTAAGGAATAAAAAGAGGAATAAACTAAAATTGCTCCACCAACACTACTTGTTATGTGTATAAATTTATCACGATTTAATTATTCAAGCATAAAAGTGATAATAAGCTGAAAAAAAAAAAAAAGAGAGAGAAATACTCATGAAGCATCTAAGACTTTTTCTAACGGGTGCAAGTATTGTGATGAGTAATGACATGAACAGGATCTTACACTTGAAAGTTTGTCGTGCAATTTCAGAAAATTTTAGTGGTTGTAATTGCTATTATCTAATTATAATTAAGTCAAAACCCTAGATCTTAACTCATACTAAAGATATTTTGAAACTTACCGTGATCCTCACACATGACACCTCGTGGCTGTCACTCAGAAGGGAGGATAGATCTTAGCTTAAATAATATTATAATTAACTAAAAATTAATCACACAATGTAAGTCTCTCTTTTGACGGGCCAAGTCACGTGCCTTGCCGCTGTCTTTAATTTGAAGGTATCTACACGTAGTATCACATATTCTGCAATTAATTAGAGAAGATTACAGTGCGCTTATTCTGGGTCTTGGGATCTGACGATCAAAGCAAAATGTTCACTGACATATCCTGTGGAAAAACTGACCCAACTTTCTTTTGTTGGGTCCCTAAATTTCTATATAATTTGTCAAAAATAAACATGGTTTGTGTATTGTATCAGCTAGGTCCTCATCCAAAATATTATTATGATCAGCTGGTCTCGACGCTAAATGATAAATAGAAAAAGACAAAAACTTATATAACATTAAAAACAAAAAAAAATAATTTTCAATGCAATGGAGTTCTTTTTTTTTTTTTTTAATAAAGGGAAGACATCTCTCCCCTAAGAATTATTTTTATGAAGATAATATGGTGTTTATAATAGTGGGTAACTGGGTATGGGACCCATTTAAAAAATGGTAAAACTATGCCCTTATATTAGGAAACATGAAAACTAAATCACTACAATGCTACTTTATTTTTTAATTCTACGGTCTAGAATTCTTCAAAAAAAAAAATGAGTTGTTTTGGAAAGAGAAATCATTTTCAAAATTTGTCAAAAAGCAATATATAGTTTGTTTATTGTATCAGCTAGGTCCCCATCCAAATCCCTCGATATTATTAAGATCAATTGGTCTCTAATATGAACGTTTGGATGCCACTAAATGATAAAAAGAAAAGACAAAACTTAAATAACATTAAAAACAAAAAAATAATTTTCAATGCAATGGAGTTCTTTTTTCTTTTAATCTTTTAACTGAAATTTTATTTAAATAAGGGGAAGACATCCTCCCCTAAGAATTATTCTTATGAAGATATTATGGTGGTTTGTAATCGTGGGTAAATGGGTAAGGGACCTATTTGACAAAATGGTAAAACTATATGCTCTCAAATTAGGACATATGAAAACTTAGCCACCCCAATGCTATTTTTTTAACTCTACGGTCTAGAATTCTTCAAAAAAGTCAGTTGATTTGGAAAGAAAAATCATTTTCAGAATCAGAAATAAAAATAAAAATAATAATTAATACGGGAAAGCCGAAAAGGCAGCATCTTGACAAAACAATATAATAACATTGCGGACTGCTTACAAAACCTATTGCCACGTTAGCCCTTTGTTGACTGAGGCAGCCGAAACGGTTCGAAATTGGCATCCGGTGCACAGAAAATTTGTCACCATACTAATTTTGCAACCAACATAAATAAAATCACAAACTCGAAATAGATTCAAGCCCAAAAAAATTTTTTTAAAAAAAATAAAAAATCTGCTTAAGCTTCGAAGTAAAAAATTAACCGTGTTTAATGAGAATTGTTAAGATACATTATAATATAATCTATATGCCGTGTATCACGTATAATATCTATAAACTTGATGTATGGTACATGTTAATGTATCGTGACAACGTCCGTGTTTAATATTTTTATTCCAATCTTATGCAATTTCAGCTAACATTATCTATAAAATGCATAAAATTCGTGTTATGAATCATGAAAATTAAAACGGTAATGATGATAAAGGAGGAGAAATATTGGAGCGTACTATAAGTTCCGAGATAGAGATATTTGTTTCCAAACACACGTCCAATCCGCGCTTCCCACCGTCCGTTATGGTGATGCCTGTGAACATCAAGGACTCAAAAAGTCTATCAACTCGAGCATTTTTAGTTAATCAATACCGTTGCTGATTCCAAGTTTTTTTTTTTTAATTAATCACAAGTGGAAAATTACCTAGCCACCCCTCGATATTTAGAAACTCCTCTGGAGAATCCACTGCTCCTCCTCCTCAAAGAGGCCAAATACTCTTCCTTGGATACCTTCTGCATTTCTTCTAGATCGTTTTTGTACGTTTCTATCTACAATTAACCCCAAAAAAAGAAATTGAAATTATAAAATCATAATTAAAATTTTACAATTACAATGAATTTTTTAATCATAAAATTAATTTAATAAATATACCGGAAAATTAAGAGTCGTTTCTGGACCCCAGTACTTGAGGGCAGCAAGATCGTAAGTACGAGCAGCAGCTTCTTCACAGTCATATGCCCCTAGAGTCAACAAATAAACCCCCATTAAATTAAATTTGTATTTATTTGGTTAATAATTAAAAATAATAATAAATATTAGAAATAAATAAATAAACTGAGACTTACACTTACCCAAATAAACTAAGCCGCGACAGAAGTGTATTTGAACGTTACGAATTGACAAAAAATAATCAGGAATAAAACACATATGTCAGTATACAAATTATTAAAAAATTAAACACAACCACTTAAAATAAAAAAATATTTAATTAAGCAAAATATTAAACTAAGATTGCAGATCTCCTTGATTCTGTTGATTTATTTTTCTTTTTATATTAGAAAAGTAATAATTAAAAAACACTAATTAAAAATTTACCTTGCTTCCCTTTCTTGTTCTGAATGTTATTCCAAGAGCCCTTGTCCCATAGATGAGCTTCAAACCTTCCTGTCCATCTATGTCTGTAAATTCATTTTACAAAATAAAGATAAAAAAATTTAAAAAAATGTCAAACATGCAATTCAACAATTCATTTGTCTAAATAACTAAATTAATTAATGTGCTAGTTCTAATCAAAAAACAAAAAAAGAAAAAGAAAAAAAAAGAAGAAAATTGATTAATTAATTAATTAATTAATTAACCTGGTGACTCCTCTGTAAATGGAGCTTCTTCGGCTGCTATTATTATTATTATTATTCTTACTACTACGAATGCTATTATTGTTGTTGCTAATGGTAACATTTTTCTGGCGGCATTTCTCTTTGTTGTTGGGCTGATCAATTTTTTTCCTCGACCGTTTGATTTTGGGTTTTTTCTCTACTTGACGATGATGATCATCATCATGATCTTGAGGAACAATGACAATCTCTGACCCCACAAAAGAAGATGAAGATGAAGAAGAACAAGAAGAAGCAGGGGACCTCTTCATTTACAAATTACAATACACACACACACACAAACACACACAAAAATCCTTTCCCTCACTTTCTCTCCTTCCAAACAAAACAAAAGGATATATAAATAAACAGACAATAATGTGTTTTAATGCTTTTGATTGTCTTTGGTTAGGTTTTGTGTGTGAAGACTTTTATGTGTGTGTGTTTTTTTTGGCAACCAAAGTTGTTTACCAAAAACAAGAAGAGACAGAAGAGCAAGATGTGAGAAAGGAGGAGAAGAAAGAGAGTGTAGAGAGAGAGCTTAAGGGGAAGTGAAGTTTGAGTTAAAATTAAATAAGGGGTAGGAAAAAAATAAAAATAAATAAATAAACAATTAACCATGGGGTTGAGTTAATTAACCATGAGTTAACTTTCAAATGGGTTAAGGTTTATAATGCCCTAACACCTGGCTTCAAATGCAGCCATGCCACCAATGGGATGTGATTTCTACTCGCTCGCTGCTTTCTTCTATGCCGTGGAAGAAAGAAAGATTTTTTTTTATTCGGCTTCCATAATCTCTCATGTTTTTTTTTTTTTTGTTTGATTTCAAGTGTTTTGGTGAATTTTGATCCGTTGATTTTAATTATATTCATTTAATCTTAAATTCAAAAAAGAAGAGGGATAATCGCATAGTCTATTTTGAAAGTTTAAATGGTCATAAAAAATATATATCTTTGTTGTTTTATAAAATTAGTATGAAAAGAAATGAAATCGGGATCTTTTATTTTTTGTCGCAATTGAGACTAAATAAGTGTTCATTGGCAAACAAAAATGAACCCAAACAAACTACAAAATCTCCGCGTTATAAAAACAAACTTAAAAAAAAAATACAAAATCAATGAAATACATATGAAATGTGGCAATAATATGAGTGTGCATATTTTGATTTCAATTTTTTATTTAAGGTAATTACATGAATTTTAAATCATCGGTTTTCATTTAATCTCGTAGTGGAGAGGGTCATTTGAATTGATCTAAATGCTATTTGTTGATATAATGAAACTTTTTCATTCATCATGATAATATAATCAATGATGATACGATCATAAATAGGCATATAAACATCCTCATATAAATTGAGTTAACTAACAATTTATGTGATATAGAGAGGATTGATTCGAAAAATAAAAATTGTTAATGAGAATTTTATATGAAACATTTGATGTTTTCATCCAATTAATTCCCTCATTCGACGCACATATTTGCAAAGGTTGTATGTACAAAATAATTAGTTAATGCAAAAATAGTTCATAAATGAAAACAAAGGATGTGGTAATTAAATTTATTTTTTGTACAATTAATTTATGGAAAAATATTCACTGTCCACTCATTTTTTCTAACTTTTTCAAAAATACACAATTTTTTTTTTTGCATGAATTCCACCGAAAGTTATATTTTGTTTCACTTTTCCACTTCCGTTTGGATTCCGTCAAAAAAACTAACAGAAACTTAACCAAATGACCATTTTACCTTCCAAATGAAAATTACAATTTCACCGTAATTAAATACAAAAAATAATTATATTATTTTTTTATAATCTATAAATTTTACTCTAAATAAATGAAAAGGATTTTTTATAAATTTTTTAAAAATAATCAGATTATAAATTTTTTATAATTTATAAAAAAAGATGTATGTCAGTCACATATAACTTTTTTAAACTTTTTATTTAGAATTCATCAGATTATTTTTAAAAAATCTATAAAAAAATAGTCATTTATTTAAGTTAGCAATTTTTATTAATTTTCGTTTGGGGGGCAAAATAGTCATTTATTTAAGATTCCGTTAGTTTTTTTAACAAACTTCAAATGGAAGTGGAAATGTACAAAGAACTGTAACTTTAGATGGAATTCAGATAAAAAAAGAATTATATATTTTTAAAAAAATTAGAAAAAACAGATGAATGGTGGATATTTTTTATTAATTTATCTTATTGAGTGGTTTTTCTTTTTTCTGACATTTTTACAATTTACATATTCATAAAATTTAAAATGTAATAAAAATTTAAATACATTCTTTTTTTTTTTTAAACACCACCCAAAAATACATCGAGCATTATATTAAAATTTTGGTCCCGCGAATATATAAAAGAAAGGGAAAAAAAAATCTATCCTTCTGAAATCTGGGGAAACTATAAGCTCCAATTAGTGCTCCAAGCCTTCATGTCACATATGTCATACGTGTCGGTTGAATAAAGCCCAATCGTGCCATCTTACATCAAGTTGTTAAACATGTGTCAGTTGCTTGGTGAGTTGGTGGGGGGGGTTTTTGGTTGTCTGTAAAAAGACTTGCAATACAAGGGACGGGTGAACATGCATCTGACGTGTCCGATCTGTGACACACGTGGGACGTCCTCCCTCGGCCTCCCTCTTTCTGTATAAAAATATCGTACTTTTTCCTTCCCCTTTGGAAATAACACAAAATTGAATGAAATTTAGAACCGAGTGCATCAGCAACAACATATGACGCGTCGGATGATGAGACAGACGCTCCCGGATTTTTTCTATATTTGAGGGCAAATATGTAATTATGGAAACGAGGTGACGGAAAGATCGTAGAGGGCTGGTAATAGTGTCACTCTTTGGGAAATCAAACTAGATATTGGGCCAACTAAAGTTTCTGGGCTGACAAATAGCGGGCCTCATTGATTTTTCCCCTTAATTGTTTTTTAGGGATAGTAATATTTGATTACTTTAATTTATTTCTTTAAATAACAATATAATTATAAATTCTTGTATAAATTTATTTTACAAAAACTGATTTGACATTAATTCATTAGTTGAATAAAAATATAAAATAATAAAAATAAATCATATGAACTAAAAAATATTTAATTTAATCAATTAAATCACATTATATTAGTTTGTACACAAAAATTATACAAGAATTTGTACATATATTATTACTCTTCTCTCTTTAACCAATATTTTTCTCGTTTTTAGCTTGAAATATTAAAGTACATATAAAAATAGGGCAGTGATAATTCCCCCTTGTTTTCTGTAAAAGCACCCCATTGATTAAGACAACCTACTAAAAAAATTAATTGAATATATTTTGTAAACATATCCCGTAAATATAAAAAATGCCCCTGCCTACCGTAAATATCAAAAATGCCCCTGCCTATCTAATATTTATAATCTTTTCTTTTCTTTTTTTTAGATTTTTTTTATGAAAATGATTTTTGTTTGTTTTAAACTTACTAATTCCGTTTGGAATTCTTCCCTTGGCATGTCTCCTTCCTCCACCAATGCAATATTAAGTATTTTTTTCTTTTCCAGATTCTTCCCTTTACATTTTTTCTTCATCTATCATTGTAATAGTGACTTCTTTTTTTATTTGAACTGTTAGGAAAAAAAAAAAATTTAAGAGTATGAAAACTCCTAAGTTTATAGGGTATAATAAATTCAACTTATAAATTATAATAAATAATTTAATTAATAATTATTTATTTACTTATTTTAGTTATTTTATCTAAGGAAATATTATAATTACAAAAAATATAATATGTGAGGCGATTTTATTAAAAAAGGTTTGGGGTCCATAAAAAATACAGACTCGATTTTTTAAATTTTAATATTTCTTTCTCTCCCGTCTCCCTTTTTTACCGACAATTAAAAACTCATGAAAGTTCTACATCTTTTAATTTTATGACAATTTTTTCGATTCTATAATTGTGCGGCTGAATTTTTTCATGCTGTGGGGAGCATGTTCGGACTTAAACTTGTGCTCATAATCAATTATAGCCATTAATTAGGACTGTAATATCATGGCTCAAATAAGCAGGGGCGGATCTATTAGGAGACTGTCAAGGCCATGGGCCTGCAAAAAAAAAATTTAATAGTTTAATATTCAATAGTTATGTTAAAATAAATAAATATTAATAAAATACTTATTTTATTGGCTTGAAAAAAAATTTTTGGCCCCTCCAGCCAAATTTACTTGTTCCACCCCTGTAAATAAGATGATCATTATCAAACATTTGGAAACTTCGAGACCCATTTTTGCTCCGGTTTTAAAAAAAATTGATGAATAAAGATAATTTTAGAAATAAAATCAAGTAAATTTGGAACGGAGGGTTGTGGCTCATGAGCCCTTTTGCGGGTGGTCAAATGTCACCGTTCTTATTTGAAAATCAAAGTTTTAGATAATATTTGGTACTATAGAGACGTCGTCGTTTTGACAGCAAATGGAGCGAACGTGGCAAAATTGTAAAAGCCAGCCCCCCAGTTTCCCTCTCAAAACTTAAAATGTTGCAGTCAAGTGGCGCTTCAGTTTCTCTCTGCTAGGGTTTGAAAAATAGTTTTCAACTTTCGCTTCCCTTGCAATTATCCAATTATCTCCACGATCCCATCAAATTAGTCATTAATTTTGGCAGAAAAAAAATCAGGTTAAAAATGGCGATAAATTTGACGGAAGGAGCAATATCGTTAATATGCAAAGGCGACGTGACGACGGACAATCACTTGATGCCGGTGCTTCAAGTTATGGATTTAAAGCTCGTCGTTTCAAAGCAGCAGCAGCAGCAACAACAGCAGCAGCAGCAGCGGTTCAGGATGGTGTTATCGGACGGGTCGCTGAGCCAGCAAGGGATGCTGGCTACTCAGAGAAATGAGTTGGTCACTTCTGGTCTTTTGCAGATTGGTTCCGTTGTTCGATTAACAAAGTTCACCTGTAACGTCATCCAAAATCGCATGTGAGTGATTCCCATTTTCTTTTTATATATATATTTTTTATTTTTCGAATTGGGCATAAAATTTAATGTATTGTGATAGCTTGTATGTGTTAAAGTAATGAACTTGGGTCTCTCTTTTTTTTTTTTTTTTCTCTGGTTCATTTGGGGCAGGATTGTTATTGTTATGGATTTGGACGTGATAATTGATAAATGTGACCCGATTGGGAAACCTGTTCCGGCACAAAGACCCTCTTCAAATGAACAACCGGGGTCGGTTACTGGGAATCCTCAATCAAATGCGACTGGGGTGTCTCTGCAACACCATAATAACACTAGAGTGAGTCAATTGCCTGGCGACGCTGATGCTGGCCCTGCGGCAAGACATGTTGGTTCAAATCTGCCTCCCAATTACTTTAAACCTGAGGTTGCTGCTGGGTCTGGGTCCTTTAGTAATCAGAGAGCAAGTTTTTCCAACCCTAGACCAGAATTTTCCCGGCCTTATGCAAGCAATTATGCCCGTGCGCCTCAAGCAGCCTATATGCAGCCACCTTCAATGTACGCTAACAGAGGACCGGTGGGTAAGAGTGAAGTTCCTTCCAGGATAATTCCAATTGCTGCTCTGAATCCTTACATGGGAAAGTGGACAATCAAGGCAAGAGTGACAGCCAAAGGTGAGCTTAGACACTATAACAACCAACGTGGAGATGGGAAAGTATTCCATTTTGATCTTCTGGACTCTGATGGGGGAGAAATTCGGGTAACCTGCTTTAACACGGTGGCTGACCAATTCTACCACCAAGTTGAAGCAGGTAAAATCTATTTGGTTTCCAGAGGAAGTTTAAAACCAGCTCAAAAGAACTTTAACCACCTTCATAATGATCTTGAAATTTTTCTAGACATGACATCAATGGTACAGTTGTGCTATGAGGATGATGCTTCAATTCCTCGGCAGCAATTTCATTTCCGTCCTATTAATGATGTTGAAGGCATGGAGAACAACAGTGTTGTTGATTTAATTGGTGTGGTCTCATATATTAGTCCGGCTGCTTCATTAATGAGGAAAAATGGTACTGAAACTCAGAAGAGAACCCTCCATTTGAGAGACATGTCTGGCCGGAGTGTTGAATTAACCTTGTGGGGAAATTTCTGCAATGATGATGGGCTAAGACTGCAACATATGTGTGATTCTGGAGCCTTTCCAATCCTTGCTGTAAAAGCTGGTAGGGTCAGTGATTTTAACGGGAAGGCTGTGGGTACTATCTCTACAACTCAGCTATTTATAGAACCTGATTTTCCCGAGGCTCACAGGCTAAAGGAGTGGTTTGAGAAGGAAGGGAAGAACACCCAGTCAGTCTCTATTTCGAGGGACTCATTGAGTGTGGGAAGGGCAGATATCAGAAAGACTGTATCTCAAATTAAAGATGAGGGCCTGGGGACTAAGGAGAAGCCAGATTGGATAACAGTCAGTGCAACCATTGTTTACATAAAATGTGACAATTTTTGCTATACAGCTTGTCCCATCATGATTGGGGATCGACCATGCAACAAAAAAGTTATGAATAATGGGGATGGGAGGTGGCATTGTGATAGGTGTGATCAATCAGTAGTTGAATGTGACTATAGATACATACTCCAGTTCCAGATACAAGATCATACTGCCTTAACATGGGTAACTGCATTTCAAGAGTGTGCCGAGGAAATCATGGGCATATCTGCAAAAGAATTGTACTCATTGAAATATGTTGATCAAAATGATGAGAAATTTGGAGAAGTCGTTCGTAATGCTACCTTTACCAAATATTTGTTCAAGTTGAAAGTAAAGGAGGAAACGTTCAGTGATGAACAACGTGTAAAGTCAACAGTGGTGAAGGCAGAAAGGTATAACTATTCGTCTGAAACTAGGTTCATTTTAGATTTGATGGATAAGCTTAAATCTGGTAATTCAACTTCTTTTACCCCGAAGGCAGAAAATATAATTCCCAAACCAGAAATGACCTACACTGGAACAGGGAATATTGGAAGCCAACAAACTGCACCAGTAGTTGCAAACTATGTGGGGAATAATAGCAATGCTGGTGCGGCATCTGGATTATTGACGAGTCAAATGGGTCAATACGGAAATCAATACGGTGGTTCAAGGCTTCCTGCTGCTGGGACTTCTGCTGCACGGCAGTCCTGTAGCAGTTGTGGGGCTGTTGGTCATAGCTCTATGAATTGTCCTAGTATCATGAGTGGGCCAGGGCAGTCTAGTGGAGGAGGTTATGCCAATAGTTTTTCTTCTGGAGCAGGCATTGCTGCTTCTAGTGAATGCTATAAATGCCACAAGACTGGACATTGGGCAAGAGATTGCCCTAGTCTGAATGCTGCTCCTCCAGCTTATGGAAGCAGCGGCATTGGCATTTCTGCAGCTGGATATAGGGGTGGTTCAAGACAACAGGTTGGTGGCTTTTGATGATACTACTAATATAATAATTCTGTACAAATTGACACCTGTCTGTTAAAAATCATATTAGGTCTATGGGGTTAGTATTTTTAGTGCTCTGTTTTGATCTGGGTTGCTAGCTGGTGTTTTTTGTACAGCAGTTTTAGGAGCCCATGTGCTGCATTTGCAAGCATCTTGCTTTTTCAATATATGGATTACAGCTTTCTTGTGTGATGTCTCTTAAACTTAAATTAAACTGTGTAAAGTTTTGTTACCCAATCATTTATGCTGTACATTTTGTTTGTGGGTTGATGAGTGCTTAAATTTCCTTAATGAAAAAGTTTTGTGCTCATTCTTCTCACATGCTTATTGGAAACATCTTGATCTTGTATGCTTCATGAAGTTATGCTGATCTTTACCTATGGGTTTTGGTTGATTCTTGGTGTTGTTTTCCTCTCTCACTATCTGTTCTCACTCCTCGCTGAGGCTTTCGACATCATCGGATTGTTGTTGATATGCTTTGACAACTTTCACAATGTTTAATGTGAATAGTCAAGTCCAAATTCCTTCACCTTGAAATAACGATCAAATTAGAAAGCTGTGCGCTAGGCCACATTTTTAACATTGGATTGCATCTACAGGAGTGGACATGGGTTGGGTTGAATAGGATCTATGAAACCCAACTCAATCTATTATTGAATAGGGTGAAATAAAATCAAGCCAACTCAATTAAATAAATATATTTAACTTAATGATAAATCTTAGTCAAAGCCGTAAATTATTTAGTAACAATAGTATTCTCTTAAGGTGAGAAAAGATCATAATAATTTTAATTGGATTCAGCCTTCCTTTAATTAATGACTATCAAAGAATTTAAATACAAAAAAAATTAAAAACTATTCCTAATTCGTAGATAATATCTCTAAGAAATAGAACATGAACAAACCGCACTCAACGACATCCCAAAGTCTTTGTCACAATAATAGCTTTGCATGTCCCACACATGACCAATCTCTTAGCTTATCACTCAATCTAACCCAATCTTTAAATCATGGGTTGATTGGGTTGAAGATTTGAAGTCAAATTAAAATTAAAAATTAAATTAAAAAAAATATATAAAAGTTGAAATAAAACTTATTGAAATCAAAATATAAATATATTATATTATGAAAATTCTATTCATTTTCTAGTCTTTGATAAAGAAAACTAAAGGAATATAAAATGAATAAATTAAAAAAGTACCTTAATTGATTGAGAATGGAGATTTAAGAGAGTGATTTTAGTTTTGGAGTTAGAATATAGAGCAGTAGATACAAGAACAAAATAAACTCTTTTATAAAAGAATAAAAAAAGGATAAAAAAATAGATTAGTTGTTTAGATTTTTAAGATTTTGTAATTAAAAATTATTATTATTATTATTATTATTATTCTTATTATTATTATTATTATTTATTTATGTGGGTTGAGTTAGGTTAGATGAGTTCATCGTAATTAACTCAACCCAACTCAATTATTGATTGAGTTTAAAAAAATTAACTCATAATAACCCACTCAACTTGTCAAAATTAAATTAGGTTGGATTGAGTTAAGTTTGTCAGATTAGATTGGGTTTGCCCACCTTAGCCATCTACCATGTCAACCAATTGTTCTTGCAGTTAGAAAAACTAACAAGAGTTGTTTTGTTTCTTCAATCAATTGGCATGCTATTCAGTAATCAGTCTTTTATTGTAGCTGATTCCTGATAGAGATTTCGAATCATTTTAATTGACTAGTTTTATGACGAAATGAGATACCACTTAAGCATACACAGCTGATTATGCTTGGTATTTGCTTGACATTCTGGATAACATATTGTTCTTGCAAAAATGTATTCATAATAAAACATTATAATACCATCACAGCCCTCCTCAAAAATTTTAAATTCACCCAAGTTTTATCTTTTTAAAAACACAAAATCTTACAAAAATTTACCTCCTATGCACCATATAAACATGTTATGGTAGCAGAATCATACTCTAAAGCTAGATTGGTTCTATGAAACAAATCTGTCAGAACTGATCAAATATGTAAACCGAACCAAACTGGCTTAATTCACTGGTTTTTAGCCTACCCCAAAGTGTAGTCAGGAAGTTTGTAAATACAAATTCAATATTTATTTCATAAAATTATTTTCAGCCAGTGATTGTTTCACAATATATAAAGCAGTAAAGCACTAGCACTGTATTTCTTCAGAACCATATCTCAAATTTTATTCTTCATCATACTGATTACATTATTTACTATATCAATCAACTAAAGTGCAACTTATGATATCAAAAACACACATTGGCTGATGAGGAGGTGGATCTACCAGGCTCAATAGAAAGTGAATCCCATGATTTTCCTTCTGTGCCACAATGACTTCCACTAACCTGGCTTGGACTGTATCCTGTAACTGCAGCAGCAATGTCTGTCTGTGTGGCCACCCCTTCCCTCTCAGCCGCTGCTTTCAGCCGCTGCCGCTCAGCTCGTGAGCCAATAACCTGTCCTAAGATAGATGCTCCAATGGTCAGTGCCATAGCCTCTTTTGGCATTACGACAGACTTCCTAAGCATAGCTATGAAAGGCACGGCAGCATGCACAGCAGCAAACCATGATAGTGAAAACTTTTGAGTATGCTCCTTCCATACACCCAAGGGCACATTAACTGCCATGCCCATAAGAGCAATTACGAGCATTTTTGCAGGTAATGGCTGAGGGCGTAAGGTTTTAACAAGGGCAGTCCGGGCTAGAGCTGCTCTTGCAGCAACTACAGCAGGTGGGCATCTAAGCTTCAATCCAGGTGGTGGCTGAAAGGCCTTGGCTACAATTGGGAGGACCCCACTAACAGCTCTATATGACTTTGCAATTGGGCAGTTTCCTGTTTCTAACCAGTCATTGCCCGATGCTTCATGCTTTGATGAATTCTGGTTCTGAAAGTTTGGCAGATGAAAGGCAGTGTCAGTTAAGTTAGAATGATATATACGACTGTATGGTCGTGCTATTTACAGAAAAACCCATTAGAAAAATGTAATATGGTTTTCTGAACCATTTGTGTCTCTGAAGATGAATCAATGCTATTACGGTGTAAACAGTTGGTTGTGCACATTTTGGAAGTTTTTCATACCATTGAGTTGCATATTTAAGCCAGGATGGCCAAATCATCCCCTCCACAAAAGCTATACATGATAAACAACTATAGATTACTGGATGGCACTAATGAAAGAACACACAACTGCATTTTACAAGATGATATCATGAATACATCATTAAATATATTGGATGTTCTATTCTATCCAACATCCGCCCTGTTGTCAGGGTAGAAGGCCCAGGACCCATTGGAAATGATATCTTCTACCAATTAATTTTCTTTTAGGGCGGTGCTATGAGCACCCTAAGAAGTATTTCGAACACTAGTATATCTGCCAAAATTTAATATTCCTAAAATACACCGTGTAATACACCATTGTTTTAACACATATTCATCGGTTGCCTTTTTTAATCAAATTATCCGTCAACTCTCATATAAGCATACAAAAGTTAACCAATTCTAAGTTGAAATCATAGTGACCAAAATTTCTTTAAAACTCAAACAAATTCCTATAGTTCATGATAAAGAGGCAAAATAATAGCACTCAAACCCAGTGACAGGTACCCGTTCTGTGAAGGCCTGAAAATCAATTATTACTCATGATCCAGAAAAGTCAAAAACAAAAAGTTAAAAGAAATTGAATAGGTTATGTTGATCAGATACCCAGAGAACTAAAGTCTGCAGGTGCTGTCAAGAACTCCTGACACTATCCTTCCAGGTCAATGTTTTACAGTAAGAGAAAATTTACAATTTACTTAAGAGAGGAGAAAGATATAGCCAATAAAGAGAGCTCTTCTATTGTGAGAGATACGAGTTCAAAGATAGTTGAATAATTGAAACAATAATAACTTTCTTGTTTGGTGTTCTCACTTTATTTTTAAATATTTCTAAGCTCACATAATCAGTGACCTGGGTCTAAAAAGGTCAATATGAAGCTGAAATTGACAGTAGTTTATTTGAAAATGTAAATGGGATTTTAATTACATAGTAGAAGTTTTATAATAAATTAAACAAATGGGCGACTCAAAGTAAATGAGTGTTTGGTTTTTTTTTTTTTTTTTTTTGTAGGGTGCAAATAGACCCACCATTTCTTTTAATGCTAATTATTTAGCAAAATCATTTCCCAGAATAGACAATAACATGATGGTTGGCAAAAGCATGATGGTTGGCAAAAGTATCTGTCTACCTGAGACGATGGTTCTCTGTTGTTGGGCCTCTCAGATTTCTTTTGTTGCTTCTTCCATTTATCATTAAAGGGCCCAAAGCTGAATGGCCCTCCTGGACTAAATGCTGACAAGCTGATGGTGGCAACTTTCGATCCTAAAGGATTAAACTGGGAGGCAGGCTCAGGTTCATTGTCATTATGACTGTATGACCTCCCGGAAAGTGGAACAACCCCATCTTTACCATGAAAGAGCTTAAATGCCAAGCCAAAGTTTGGACCATCTTCAAATATTGGACCTTTGGCTCCCCGCTCCTGCACAAAACAGGTATCTCGAATTCAGAAGCAAGAGCACACAATAAGTTCTACATCAGCAGAGACAGACAAACTAAACTAGAAAGCTCATCAAGGCAAAAGTCCATTAAAAATGAAACGGCAATAACTTACTGGAAGGGGAAAATTCACTGATGAGAATGAAAAGCTGGTAGGCTTGTTGATGTTCCTTAGAAATGGACATTTCAGAATGTCCCCATCGTTAAAGGAGCATTCAGCCGCGTCCTCATTCATTCCCTTGAGAAACAAATCCATAGCTTCTCTCAAAGAAATTCACCTATAAAGAAGAAATTTTTTTTTTGGCAAAATATTTATCAACAAATGCCACTCTTTGCGCTCAAGTCTAATAATAATATTAGCGAAAGTTTGTACGAACAAGCTTAAAAAATCACAAACGACTAACTTCTCAGGGTTCAGGTCTACGTTCGAGTTTCAGCGTGAGTTAATAAAAAGAAGAAACTATGAAGTAATATTTGTTGTTGCAAACATTCAGCTTCAGAATAAAGACTCCTAAGGCCTTCAAAGGAGACAACTAACGAATAACAAAGAATCCTTAAAAGTGAAATCACATGAAAAAAAAAAAAATTCCTGTTGTCTTTGCCATTTCAGATAACTTCAATTTCTCTCATAAACCCCAAAATTAAGGAAATTTAAACAAACCCTAATACCCATTTCTTTCTAAACGATAGAATTTCAAAACTCAGATGAAAATGAAAAGGAAAATTAAAAAAAAAAAAAAGTTACCTGAAATCCGAAGGAGAGAATTTGGACAGGCGTGTGGTAACCACAGAGTAACGAAAATTCGTTTGGCTTTTTGGTTTAGGTACTTCCGTAATAGCCGTTGGATTTGGAACGTACGGATAAGATTACGGTTATGAAGCCACTGGATTGCTCGTGGGAACTTTCTGGACCTGGCTTCAAATTGGTTGGTGTTCAAATGGGCCGGTCCGGTATTAGCTATTGAATACAATTTTCAATAGCTAAATTTTAATTAAAAAAAATGTTATGAATTTCTCACGAGCTCGGTTCGGTCCACCAAATATTATAAATTATCCGCACAAATAATGAAAAACCATTTGTATGGCTGTATGGATTATTGAGTGCAAGAAATCTTTTTGTATGGAAACATTATAAATATTTTCATGGAAAAATATTACGAATTAAATAAAACAATTTTTTTCATGTGAAAGTAAAAAATTAATGGAGATAAATTTATGTGATTCCCTATATAAAGCATTTCAGTCGAGCAAAGTCCAACTAAATGACTCAAGAAGGGGGTGAAGTGGATTTTAAAAATTTCTTCCATAATAACACTACAATCCAACAAAAACAATTACCATCATATAACAACAACAATAACCACAATCAATAAGTAAATAAAAAGATAAGGGTAAAGAGAAAACAAACACATTAATTTTTTACGTAGTTCGACAACAGGCCTACGCCAATGCCTCCAAGGTGTCTAAGCTTGAGAATTTTACTGATACGAACTTCGTATCTCGATACTCCAAATATTTCAATTATCTTCAAGTTATCAATATGTCTTTACAAATCATCCAAGGTGTGTATCTTACACCGTTTCCGCCAAAGTGTTTTCCAACACTCACTCAATTTGAAAGAAATGAGAGAGGTCGAGAATGCTTTCAATGATCAAGTTTTAGCTCAATAAATCGGTTTAAAGTTTGACTTTTATAGAAATTTTAGAAAACTAGCTGTTCGGAACATAAACTCAAAATCTACAAAAAAAACTATGTATTGTTTCAACAAATAAGTTCACCGCTTTGTTGATGTGGCTAGTTATCATTGAAGGATCTCAAACAAACCAATCTACTACTCGGGGGAAACTAGTGAGCTGTTTACTCTCTAGATGTTTTAATTATAACAACTGGTTCACCGGCTGTGCTAAGTCGGTGTCGGCCTACCGCTTTGGCTTAGCTCAACTTTAATAGTTTTGAATTTAGGACCATGTTTGCAATCCTTTTCGTAGTTATGTAGTATAAAAGTGCCCAAAAAAGTTTTAAGTCATTGTCGAATAGGTCATTTTCTAGATTTTGAGAAATAGCATTAAGACCATGTAAATTTTTTGTATTTTTCAATACATCAAAACTTTTCAAGATTTTTCCAAATATTAGAAGAAATTCATTTTGATAAAAACATTTAGCTTTCGTTTTTCTTCAAGTATAAAAAACATATTCATGGGACCAGATATAAATTTGAATCACATGATCATAATAAATTTGTACTTTTAAATACTTGACCAAGCATAAATTCAATAAACTAATTCTACAAATTATGAAAATGAAACATCATTAAATCTGGTGTTCTTCGCGTTTGAGTCTTAACTTGATGAGTATGTTCTTGAGTAATTTGAGTTTGATATTATATGAATAACTTTTAACCTTCAAGAACTAATGAGATTCAAAAAAAAAAATTCATTGTACTCTTATTATATTATTTGTTTTCATATAAGTCAAGTTTATAAAACCGTTTGAGTCACTAGCTTTATATTTGCCCCATTGCAATTTTGGAGTCCTTTTCACTTCACTTAACCTTTCAAGTTGGTCCAAAGAGTTTTGGACTAAGCCGGACTTTTACAATTATGAAGCCCGCTGGGTCTAGTTCGCATTTTAGATATGTGTATCATAAGCTATGCATATATATGTACAGCACTTACGCAGCAATCATGCCATTTCTCTTTATTATCATTATTCTTCATCATTTTTATTATGCGTCCCATGCACATTTCACCCAAAGAATAAACATAAATTATACCTATCATCTTCTGAAATAAAATTGAAAGGATCCGATTGGTTTACCTCTTTTTTTTTTTTCAGTATACCTCTTAATTTTGTCATAAGAAAAATGTTTTTTAATTGGCAAAGGTTTAACTAGTTAGGATTTTCTCACATTTTCATAGATAACATTCATTTAAATGTTAAATTCATTTAAATGTTAACATAAAAATAAAAATATCTTTGAAGACTTAATCGAATAGTTTCTAAACAATTTTATTTAGCTAGCGGGTTTTACCCATACCTCTACCTTTTAAATAATATTAAACAAATAAAGATTACAAAGATATAATATTAGAAGACTTTTCTTCTTCTTTAAAAATTTTACACAATTTTTTCCTTTTTAAAAAAAGTTAAAGAGACTAAATCATTTATTTAATAACATGATCTGTTGTCACCATCAACTATCTAATTGTTTTATTTATTTGTGTTGCTTAATTACGATGAGGACTTGGTTAGGTACATGGATCTCATTTAATACTTAATATCACTTCTCAAACTAGAATAAACGAGATATCTTTTTTCCCAAAGTACTCGAGTAGTGCCCTTGCAATGTTTAAAAATTTTGTCGGCTTGTTTGTCATTTCTCCAGCACTTTCCTTCATTAGCTATTCCATTACTTTAATCATACATGGTTTTGGAATTGTCAAAACACTGATTAGTTGCCATTTTTTAATGAATGATTCTTATAAAGACATCTCTCTCCTTTAATGTCCATCTCACATGGGGAACACGTGCCATGCGATGCCCCATGATGGCCCACGTCTCTCTATGTCAACAATTATTATTATCATTTTGGAGAGAGATTAATGATGGAATAAAAATTACATATTAATAGGCGGGACTACGGTAGGCGGAATTCTTCAAATTTAGATGGAGATTTAGTATAAAATTTTATTTCGATTTACTATTTAAATTAGGATTTGAGATTTAAATTTATCTTTATTAATTATTCGGATGAGGTTCGAGACATTTAAAAATCTTAATCGAAATCATGAGTGTCTTGAAATTTTATTTTTCATAAATATATGATAAATTAATTTAATGAATCACATAAATATGTTGATCATATATGTATGATAAGTTATTTTAATATATAATATATAAATAATATATCAGTTATAAAAGTATGACATATTATTTACGATATAATCTGTAATGTATGATAAAAACTCATGTCATTTGAGATAATTCAGGCTTCCGATTAAAATTAAGACCGGCACACATTTTTGCATGATTGTCAATCAGGAGAGGATTACAATCAAGAAATCCCGACCCGTGGCAGCCAAAGTCTGTTGTTTTTTTATTAATTTTTTTTATTTATTTATCTGACGATCATGGGGCACGGTACTCTTAGGATAGTGTAGCTGGTCCTTAATATTAATTGCACTTCTTAATTGGGATTAATAAATTCTTGAAAGCGCGTGGTCACAGTCTCGAGTCTTTATCTCCCCTCAGTTTGTGGGAGTTGTAAATTGAAACGGCTTTTGTTTTTTTTTGTTTTTTTAATTAAATGCCCCGCAAGCAAGCCATGTGAAATCATTGAAGCAGCGTTGTTTTCTGCCTCTCTCTGTCATTGCGTTTCTGTTGCTAAGTTGTAACGTGATGGATCCATATATATCTCAATGGAGCATGGGAGTTGAATTTACGATGATGATAATACAAACCATTTGTAGGTCTCGTCACTTCACTTTGATCTTGATTTATTTGAAGCTACATGCGTGCTACTTTACAACTCATTATTTGTTACCATACTCATAAGTTTTTTCGTTCTTTGATCGAAGGTAATCTTTCTGTTTTAGATTCACGAACTTTGATTGAATGATAAAAATTTGAGAAATAAAATGAAAAATTTAGTGATTTATATAAAGGAAAAAAAATTTGTAATCGCTGTAATATATAGCGATTGTAAGATACACAAACCTCTTTTTTTATTTTTTATTTATTATAAAATATTGTTATATTTCAAGTTCTTCGAGTAAGAAAAAGAAAAAAAAAAAAGGAGAGAGATAGAGAGTTAGATATCGGATTTTTGGTGTGAATTTAGATGCTCTCATGGTCAGAGCTTGTTTGCTATTCTTTTCGGTTGAGTGTTAGAGCAACGATTTGGGTCCCTGATGGAAATTTAATACTTTCTCTCTCAATCATACAATTGGATAGAGGTAGATTTCTCCTGTGGGTAGAGCGAATATCCTTTAAATATTAATGAGTATGAAAATTTGGACTGTACTTTATTCATTTAATTCAAAATAGTTATAGTAGATGCATGAAGATAAATATCAGTAAGTTTCTAATTATAATAATACATATCATTCATAAAAAAAAAAAATCAAGTTCTTTCAATTAAACTCTGACGAATCTCGAAACAAATTGAAAGGTACATTATCCCTTATTCTTTATGCAACATCAAAAGCTAGATATAGGTTTATTTATCTTACTAACAAAGAACTAACTTGAATTTGATTTACATTTATGTAATTTGAAGAAGAAAAGTAAAAAGAAAAAGGGCAAAAAAAAGGGGAGAATTGCAAAGTGTTTGGGTTTAGTGTTTACCGATCTTAATTTTGAGGGTATAAGCAGGTTGGTCTCCTTAATTAACAATAATTTATAGGCAACAAAAATTTATCTACTGATCCACCTGGCTCTTGTTACTCATTTTTTCACTGAAAATTATAACTTTAGTTGTAAGTTACAATAAATATAGTTTAGAAAAATTCCAAGTATAATAATAGTTTAAAAAAAAAACTGTCGGTTGGTTGACTGTACGAATGAATGTACCGATTGGTAGATTCTCAAAGCAAAATGAGTAAATTCGTGTATTAATATTTAATTAATTATTACATTGAAAAAGTCAATGTATGTCTTTAATTAAACTTTTTATACAACATGTATGCTACGAACATTCACGACGGCTTCCTATTAATTTTGAGTGCATAAAAGAACGAATAAACAAAAGCATTTTGTATGCATGACAAGCAAAGAATAAAGTCCCATGATTGTTTTGTCGGTGCATTATCATCTATACTTCTTTTTATTTTATCCCCTTTTTATCTTTAATTTTTTGGAAATTTAGGCCCTACACCAGCACCATGGAATTGAGTTAAATTGGAAATTTGGTTAATTTATTGGGGTAAATTCTTAGGAGTAAAATTTTCACTCTTAATAAATTAATTCCCCCCCCCCCCCCTCCCAATTTTTACAATCTACAAATATTACTCAACATTTTAACAATATTTTCCTTCTACAATGTCGGTGGGATAAACATCTCCCTATATATGGAAGCAGAGGTCTCGGCCACTAATTATCATTGATTTTCGAGTTATGCTCTCTCGCTAGTCGTCAGAACTATGGACAGAAGCTTGTACATCAACAATTAGTTGTCTTTTTTTAAAAAAATTTTTATATAGATAATTCTAAAAAAATTCTATTGAAATATGTCAGTTTGTGAAAAGAGTAAAATGAAATTTACCCCGAGAATAAAATTTCTAGGGATCTAACTACATAAAAAAAAAAAGTTGAGGGCGTTTGCAATAAAAGATAAGTATTAATAATTAATTTTAATAAACGGTCCACACCAAAAAGGAAAAGAGACATTAAGATATATAATGGCATCCAGCTAAGTTGTTTGAATGCGTATGTAGATAATATATAATGGAATCGTGCATCAAAGCGTCGTGAGAACATCTCAAAATACAATTTGCCATGCACCAAAAAAAGAAACCAAACTAAAACGACGGCGGTGTCCAATGTTTGACAATAATCGATCGCCAACCGGCTACGATTTTTTATTTTTATTTTTATTTTTTATTATTTAAAAACACCCCGGGACCAAAGCCAATTAATAATCACACTTTGTGCTCCACATATCGTCTCCTCTACTTTTCTATCTTCATTTCTTTCCATATACAAACAAATAAATAAAAAAATAATTGAAAAATATGTAATCAAGGATATTTTAAATTTTGACCAAAATTGAAGAAATTGATTCGTGGATTTTTTTTTAACCTGTGACATATATACGCCATCGAATTTCAAAATTAGACAGCGTTGGATTTTTATTTTTCACGCTTAGTATGACTGGACTGATCTATGTTTCTTCCACGCACGTGAGCAGATTATAAAATGTAGGTATTTTTTACACCTGAGAAATTTTAGTATTTTACCAATGAAATCAACTAACACCTACCGCCACAAAAATTAACACTCAATTTTATCAAGTAAACTAAATTAATAATCAATAAATTATAAAATTACTTGAATTTGATATAATAATCACTCCTATCATACCAGGTGTTTTATATTATAATTCTTTTAACTAAGGCGGACTTAAAAAAAAAACTCTTATTCTTGGCAAATTTATAAAAATTAGATTTCAAATTTGATAAAAAAGAACGGGTTTGATTTTTATACACTTTATGGATCAGCCTAAAAATCTACAGAGTTATAATCAAACAACTACGTCTTACTAAGAAGTGAGATCTTTCATTTTTTTTTTATAGAAATAATAACATATATTACTAGGATTAAGAAAGACCAACAATACATCACCGTATACCCATTTGTGGTTAATTATACAACAATACTTATACATCACCGTGTATAAATATAAATACAAGATCAAGCCACGTCCCAATATTCACGAGCCCACGAGTCAAGCCATGGGAATCCTGACGCACCACTATTGGAGCCATCCAAGAGGTGAGATCTCTCTAACCAATAATAGATAGCGAGATAAATCTACATCCGCCGCTGGAGCTTCGGTTCCCCACGCGGCCGGAAGTCCAAGTGGCGAAAAATGATGAATTTCGGACAAGGGGATTGACTTGTGGATCTATTTGTTACTTTTCGGCAAATCACAAGGATGAATATGACAATTGCCACGAACTCGTAAGGAATATTACTATTATTATTACAACTGTAGTTTAAAATGTTGTCTGTCGTTTTAAAGCGGCACCGTCGAGTCAGCCCAGGTTACTGTATAGCGGCCCCCCATCCACTTGTCGTGAACTCTCTCTCTCTCTCGTTAATCATTTCCAAAACTAAATGCGGTCAAGACCATGTAACCGTCTCACATAAATGTTAGGAACTCACCGTCATTGAGAGAAATTAGGGTGGGGCGGTCCCACCACTTAAGATATTGAAAATTGAGTATGTAGCGTAGCAAATGGGGAGCATCCACGCGTTGCAGGAGAGAGGAAAAGTTGTTGGAACTTAGCTGATACAAGGCCAGTTTGCACTGATCTGTATGTTTGAGATATGAAAAATGTTAAGGGAGAGAAAGTTAAGAGAAAGCCGAGAGAAATAACGAAGAACATGGTAGGGAGAGAGTGGGTGGGTAGAGGGAAATAAACTGAATTTCTCTCAATTTTCTCTTATTTTTCTCTCTCCCTAGCACCACTCGCTAGTTTTCTAAAATTTTATAGGATCGAGGTAAATGAGTTTGTAATTAGAGATGTTTTATTATATTAAAATTAAAATAAATTAAAAGATAAAAAATATAAATTTTATTAAATTATAGAATAAAATTTACTATATTAGATTTTTTTTAACTTATCACCAACCTTAATACAATTAGGAATCCCTAATTAAAACATTTTTAGATAATGGAGTAGCAAATTTTATTGTGAGACTAAGGTGGCATTCTTTTTTGTTTGAAATTTGAATAATCTGAATTAATATGAATTTTGAATAGAGTTAAATATCTGAATCTGAATATATTAATGTTTTTTTGGTCGAAATCATTAAATTAAAATAAGTATTACATATTTTGTTTAATTTAAAAATCTGAAAGACCATATTTTTACATTTGTACTTTTACAAATTATAAATATTAAACAAATAATAAATATTTCAAAGAACATAAATAAGATAATATATTATCATAATTAAATTGATTATAACCATTTAATACTCTTAATTAACATTTGTTAAGCAATTTTATTATAGTTTATGATGTTTTTATGTAAAAAAAATTCATAAAGATAAATAATACTAATTTAAAAAAATAAAAAGATAAAAGTAATAATAGTATATCACTATATCAATAATGATAATTAATAAAATTTATCTAAGTATGGATAAAAAATAGTTAATTAGACATAGGGATGACAAAATTATCCGCCAACCCGCCCAAACCCACCAACAAAAACCTGTTTACCATAGGTAATTTTTCGGGCTGCGGGTGAGTTTGGTATTTCAAACTTAAATCCACTATGGATTGCAGGTGGGTTTGGTATTAAGAAAAAGAGTGATGATACTGTAAACACAAATTCTCAGACAAACTTATTTTTGATAAACCGACGTGTCGTTAATTCGTTGGTTGAATGAAAATATAAAATAATAAAAACAAATCGTGCAATAAGTGATATTTAATTCAACCAATCTTATTATGCCACATCAATTTGTACAAAATAAATTTGTACAAGAGTTTGTGGCTATATTATTACTCTAAGAAAAAATTAGTTGGGTACCAGTGCAGGTACCCAATAGATTTAATAATTTATTCTACTTTTATTGATTTTGTTTGTTTTGCCTTAACAATAATTGTATAAAATCTACTTATTAATACTTGTATAGTGATTAAAAGATGAAGAAAGGCATTGATATTAGAGATGATAATTTACCTACAATGGAAATATTTTGTGTTAAATTAATATATGTTGTGTATTTTTTAATGTTGATTTTTTTAAAACCGTTTTAATGTTGAAATTTTAATTTCTTATTTACATTGATAAAATCTAGAATTGAATATTGTTTGCATATTTTTTAGGCTATTGTTATATATTTATAGTTTGAATTATATAATTTAAGTTTATATGTATTATTAAAAATATTTTTCTATATTCGTGTTTTTAAATGAGAAAACCCGTAAAAAAATCCACTTGCGGATGGATTTAGTAATTTAAATTTTTTATAAGTGCAAGTTTGATAATGACAAACCCGTAGCAGGCGGTACCTATTGTCATTCCTAATTAGACATAAATATTTTAGAGAATATCTTTTAATTACAACATTCAAAATTAAAAAAATTGATTTAATAAATTAATGAATAAAAATTTTATTAAGTGAAAAACAAAATTCATTACTTAACTAATTAAAGCTAACTCAATTAAGTCATTAACAATAACTTCTAGTGTTATTAAAATTTATTTTAGTAGGCAGTCTTTGTAGTATGTTGAGGTTAGAGAATACTCTCCCGTAAATTTTTCTTCCACGAAAAAAAAAAAAGCACTATGATAGAGGAGCGCTCGTAGTAAATTATACAGTGGTCCTTTTTTTCTTTGGTTTTTCCCTCCTTTTTCTCTTCTTTTTTTTCTCCTTTTCCATTGATGTTACCTCATTGAGAAAAAGAAAAGAATATAATATATTATCTAATTTAATAATATTTGGAATATTGAATATGACCAATTTGGAGAGACACAGAGAGCGTGAATGGGGACAGCGATGCAAAACAGAAGGCGATGGACTTTTAATTGATAGAATCAGTAGGTTTCAGAGTCTCACGGGGAGAGTTATTTAAGGGACTTGATGAACCCCTTTATCATCTCTCAGCTTTACCAGTTTTTTGTTTTTTCGCTCATCATCATCATCACTAGCCTCTCTTTGCTGTCCTCTCTCTGTACACAGAAATCTCTGAGACGAGACAGGGCTTGTACCTCTTCTACTGACAGAAGGTACAACACACAACCAGCACACTCCGCACCTATTTCTTCCTCCTACTTCTCTTCCTTCGCTCGTTTTCAGTAAATTCAGATCTGATTCGGCTGCCTATATTTTTAGATTATTCAGTCGTTTTTCTTTTTCTTTTTCTTTTTTTTTAATTATTTGCCATTATGAATCCATTCACTTAACTGACAATTTCAATCTTCAGTTTGATTTTCTTTTTCTTTTTTTTTTTGTTTTACTGAAAATAAGAAAAACAAAAAACGCTAATTATTAATTTTTGTTTTTTCTTCTTCGGTAGCTGCAGCTATCATTTCATTTATAGACCATAATTGCATCTCAAGTAACTTGATAAAACTCTCGTTCCGCTAAAACGGCGTCGTACAGCGAATAACGATAATAGTAAAATCTGAATCCGATTTGGTGAAAACATGAACGCTAAGCAACTGAAATCATGAAAAATGATTTCTTGTGTTTCAAGGAAATGATTAGATTTGATTAGGTTACCATTATGTGTTTTTTTTTTTTTTTCCCATGTTTTCTCTCTTTTTCTATTTTTCACTTTTGTTTGGTTTCCGGGTAGATGTGATCTGCTCTGCTTCTTTATGCCTTTTTTTGACTTAGTGGGAAGGTGAATAAAGAAAATGGGGGACCGTGTTATTAGGATCTAGGACGGCTGTGTTTGTTAGAATTTGGGCCCCCTCTATCATGTGATAAATAATATGACATGTCGGTAGTTGCTTCCTTGCTAATACAATGAGAGATATTTTCAGTTAAGCGAACTGGATTCAATTCCAAGCATTACTAAAACCTTCAGCTTTGTTTCTTATTATAGCCTTTGCTTTCAGCTTTTACTTTTGATGGATAATTTGCCTACTTATAGTTCAGATCTGTCTTAAACACCCATATTTTGTTTTATTTTTGCACTCATTTGTCTGGTAAATTCGTGTTCTCGTGTTTGATTGGTTTTTTTGGTTAGTCAAATTGATATTTACTCATGCATTTAAGTTCGTACATTAATGCTCAACTGTCTCAGTTGGTTAACTGGATCCTATTAATAGTCTCAGTATAATTATAAGTGACTGGGTTGTGACATTGAATTTTGACTCAAATATTGTACTGTTCTCTTCATTCTGTTTTATGATGCTTAGTTTAATATCTTAGACAATGGAGGGATTGAAACTGGAGCATGGAATGTATTTATTTCCGTAGTTGGGATCTCGGAGATGTTGCTTTATGTGTTTGTTCATCGAGCTAAAAATTTAATCTCACTTAGCCGTGACTAGTTTTTTTTACTATTATCTATGCAGGTAATTAATTGTTTCTGACAAAATGAAGCATAAAGATGGGAAAACGATTTCTCCAAACAGTGATAAAAGTCCCAGGATTGTTCCTTTGACAGTATTGTTTGTTGCACTCTGTGGGTTTTCCTTTTACCTTGGTGGAATCTTTTGTTCTGAGAAAAACAGAGTCGAGATTAGGGATGTCCAGAAAGCAGTCCCGTCTCCCAAGGATCCGGCTGTTGCTCCGCTTCAGATCAAATCTGTTAACTTCCCTGAATGCAGCAGCAACTATCAAGACTACACTCCATGCACAGATCCAAAGGTATACCTTAAATGTTTATTTGATAACAGTAACAGCTTCTAGGCAATGTTACAAAGCTATATGATATCAAGTGGCCATATTGATGGTAAACATTCATTGCTACAGAGGTGGAAAAAGTATGGTGCTCATCGGCTTACTTTCATGGAACGCCACTGCCCTCCAGTTTTTGAGAGGAAGGAATGCTTAATACCCCCTCCTGATGGGTATAAGCCACCTATCAAGTGGCCAAAAAGCAGGGATGAATGTTGGTACAGGTATTATGGTCTATTAATGAAAGTTGTTACTGGTTTTATCGTCCACTGATGTTGGCTGTAAGTCAGTTAAGTTCTAATATTTGGATCTGGTTTCAGGAATGTGCCTTATGATTGGATTAACAAGCAGAAGTCAAATCAGAATTGGCTGAGAAAACAAGGAGAGAAGTTCCTCTTTCCTGGTGGAGGTACAATGTTTCCCAAAGGAGTTGGTGCATATGTTGATTTGATGCGAGATCTGATTCCAGAAATGCAAGATGGGACAGTTCGAACTGCTATTGACACTGGATGTGGGGTGAGTTTTATTTTTCATTTCCCCAATTTTTCATCTGATCATATACTGGGCTTATCTATGTTGTATCGATGGTTTATTCTTACGGTGCCTCTTGTTCGTCTTAGGATAAATTTAACTCACTTACATTTTATTTATAGGTCGCTAGCTGGGGAGGTGATTTATTAGATCGTGGAATTTTAACGGTTTCTCTTGCTCCAAGAGATAATCATGAAGCTCAAGTTCAATTTGCATTGGAACGTGGGATTCCCGCAATTCTTGGCATCATTTCCACACAGCGCCTACCTTTCCCTTCAAATTCATTTGATATGGCTCATTGCTCAAGATGCCTTATCCCGTGGACAGAATTCGGTAATTAGTCATATACTTTCAAGTTTGATCAATATGTAACCAGTGAGATATGGTTATAAATGCTTTATCGTATCAGACAAAATAACAATAAATAACATGCATCACCGATCATGTGATTCAATTACAATTCACTACTCTGAGAGTCAGCATTGTGAAAGTCTTTGTTAGGGAGCATTGCATTTATTTATAGAAGATATTAATTTTATCGAATAACTGATGTTTATCATTTTAGAGGAAATGTACTATAGCATTGCAAATAAAGGCAGCTACAAATCATGATATCAGAAATTGCTTTTTAATATTTTGTTTAATAAACTTCTTGATCGATTGGAGAGGTACTTGGATGGTGATGGGCAGTTTAGTTTAGTATCTTCCTCTGAAGATGTGACACTGCTTTGTTTTCTGCATATTGGTTATCTCAAGGTTTCTCTCAATGATGAAATATCTTCGTTTCAGGTGGAATTTATCTCCTAGAAGTTCATCGAATACTCCGTCCTGGTGGATTCTGGGTCCTATCTGGCCCACCAGTTAACTATGAGCGCCGATGGAGAGGATGGAATACTACAATTGAAGAGCAGAGATCTGATTATGAGAAGTTACAAGATTTGCTTACTTCGATGTGCTTCAAATTATATGCCAAAAAGGATGATATTGCAGTGTGGCAAAAACTCTCTGATAGCAGTTGCTACAATAAGCTTTCTAACCCAGATGTCTACCCACCCAAGTGTGATGACAGCCTTGAACCAGATTCAGCATGGTACACTCCTCTTCGTCCTTGTGTTGTTGTTCCGAGACCAAATCTGAAGAAATCAGTTTTGGAATCCATGCCTAAATGGCCAGAGCGGTTACATGTTGCACCCGAACGCATATCAGATGTTCATGGAGGGAGTGCTAATGCTTTCAAGCATGATGACAGTAAGTGGAATGTGAGAGTGAAGCACTACAAGAAGTTACTCCCTGTACTTGGGACCGATAAGATAAGAAATGTAATGGACATGAATACGCTCTATGGAGGATTTGCTGCTTCTGTAATTGATGATCCCTTGTGGGTTATGAATGTTGTATCATCTTATGCTGCTAACACACTTGCCGTGGTTTATGATCGGGGCCTCATAGGAACCTATCATGATTGGTACATTTTATTGCTTTTTCTATATTACAATGCTATGTGGGCAGTATAAATTGCTATGGGCCTTCCATGTATCCTCTCCTTTATATTTACATTGGTAAGTGTATGTGCTGATTGATTGTTTTGCCGTCTGTTAGGTGTGAAGCTTTCTCGACATATCCTCGAACATATGATCTCCTTCATGTTGATGGCCTCTTTACTGCAGAAAGCCACAGGTATTACATCACATGGAATTTATATTTTATAAATTGTTAATTGAAATGCGTAAGTGAGAATGTTTTTGATAATGAGTCCGTACGTGAAGTTAGGTTTGATCTGGACTATGGACTTATTTCTTGCAATAGCAACTGAATGTTAGCAGAATATCATATGATGGAAATGTCTTGATTTATAGAAACTAGAAAGTTTGAGATGGTTACCTGTTTAGGTAACCAACCTCAAAATAATAATATAAAAAATTGCATTAGATATTGAAATCAGAATTTTTGAATCCAAGGGGCAGTTATAGGATTTGGTGGACATGGCCTACACACTAAAATCATTCTTCTGATAGCAAGTCAATATACTTATGGGCATTACCAGATTTTTTGATTCCTTGGGGCTCTTATAGGATTTGTTGAAGTGGGTAGATAGGACCTACATGCAAAAATCTCTCTATTGATAGTAAGTCAACTTATTTCTGATTTGAATTCTGCCACCTTTTGTTAAAATAAACTCTTCTCTCTCAGTCTTCTGTCACTGGCTGGTTAACCATATACTATGTGCATGAAGCCTCTGTACTTAGCTTTAGGTTTTGAGGTCTCTCAAAAAGCAGAAAACCAACTAGGTATTGAGTAGATATCCTAGGACCCAGAAATGCAATTGATCTGAAAAGTACATTCCACTGGTGATGCATCAGTTCATTCCGCTAGATGTTGAACTAGATGGTGCTTGCCTAGATTTAGGCATATTAAATCTTGGGATGACGAATGTTTAGAAAAATAGTGCGTGCGGTGTTAATAAATGTATGTGCTTCTTACAACTGATCATACTTTGGGCAGATGTGATATGAAGTTTGTGCTCTTGGAAATGGATAGAATATTGCGTCCAAATGGGTATGTGATAGTACGGGAATCCAGCTATTTTATTGATGCTGTTGCTACCATTGCCAAAGGGATGAAGTGGAGCTGTCATAAGGAGGACACTGAATACGGTGTTGAGAAGGAGAAGATGTTGCTTTGCCAGAAAAAACTTTGGTACTCTTCTAACCAAACCTCTAGTTGATAAATATAGAAATCCTGGTCATGCTACAGCACCTGGAGGGCCGAAGCCAATTATATATGATAAATTCATTTGGTAGAAGCAGAGAAAATCAAAGATCAATACAACGCACAAAGATTAATTTGTGCCATAGAAGTCAAGAATCTTAAAATTCAAAATTTGTCAATTGTAGCTATTCAATAATATGATTTTGTTAAATTATACAGCATTTTGATATAAATATATTCTTTGTAAGGTAACGACACCGGGCTGTATTTGTATCCCTTTTTTCTTTGGTCACCCGCCTTTTATCCCAATTCCCAATCTTTTATTTCCCCTTTGTTTCTTGTTTCTTTTATATGGTGTAAAACTCATGATCAACTCAGTGGATGTAAGAGTATGTGGTGAACTTTCAAGTCACATCCTTGATAATTGTAATATTTTGTGTTAAATGAAATTTTCTGCTGCTTACTGAAATTTAGCTGTATGATGCCATTGTATTTATTTAGTGTTTTTAGCTATTCTTTAATTAGTATTGTATTTAAATATCTGTTATGAACATAAGCTACTGCTTTTGCTTGTAATCATATCATAACTGATACGGAATTAGCATAAAGCTATTTTTTGTTCCTTCAGCTTGAATCTCTACGATTTGAACACAATGAATGGTGGTTGTTGAGACTTTGAATGTTTACGAATGGATTTAAGGTTTGGTTTGATATTATGGTATTGTAACTTTTTAAGTTATTTTTTTTGGTTAAAAAAGTTGTAATTATAAAATAAGAGTTTAATATTAAGGTATGATAACTTTTTAAGTTACTACTGAAAAAAATTGTAATTATAAAATAAATATTTATAGTGTGTAATAAATATAACTATTAGTTAATACTTTTAACCAAAAAAAAAAGATATTATAAATTTTTTGTTATATAAGTATATAATTAAATTAACTTAGCATTTAAATCATATCAGTTAAAGTTTGCTAAAAACATTAACCTTTCCTCAATACCAAATGAAACCCACAGTTAAAGTGAAGATTGTTTGCCACAATTATAGATGTAGAAACAGCCAAATAATTTATGGGAATGACTATATTGGAACTATTCTAAGGTAGTGCAGCCCGTTAATGCAAAACGTGAAAAGAAATTCTATTCATCAACTTGGTTCTTGATTTTACATGGTATCAGAGCATACCAGATCATAATGTTTATTATTTTCTTTGATTTTGTTTAACTCTTATGGCAGACGGTCAATCATCAAAGAAAGTTGCCAATCTTAACAAACAGGAGGATGATGTCTTCCTCGTCCATCCATCAGATAGCCCAACTGCCGTATTGGTTCTCCTTTACTCACTGGTGATAACTATGGTACATGGGTAAGGACAATGACGATTGTTTTACGAGCGAAGAACAAGCTTGGTTCTGTTGATGGGACTATATCAAAGCCACATGATGACGAAGAGGACGGTGTAAGTGGCAGCGTTGTAATGATCTTGTTGGATCTTGGGTGCTAAACTCCATATTGAGTGAACTTATGAGAAGTGTGTTGTATGCACAATCTGCTATAGAAGTATGGCAGGATTTGCAAGTGTTTTCAGCAGACCAATGTGCCAAAAATCTATGAACTCAAACAGGCCATCTTTAATTTACGACAAGGAGATACATCTGCTTCACTTTATTATACTCTAATGAAGGCACTTTGGGATGAGTTGAATTCTCTACAAGTAGAACCACGCACTTGTGGGAATGCAAAAACAGTCAATCAATTGTAGCAACTAGATCGAGCTATGGAGTTTCTTCAAGGTTTACATGATAGATATGCAGCAATGAGGAGTAAAATTTTATTGATGGATCATTTTCCTAATGCAAATAAAATTTATTCCCTTGTAAGGCAAGAAGAAAAACAACAAGATCTTCACGCTATAGGGGATCTCTACTGTTTAAATCTCTTTTGTATTTGCTTTTTTTTTTTTTTTTGGTGTTTTTGTATTATTGTACGTCAGGTAAATTTTCTTATTTTCTTTGTATAATCTTTCGATTTTCATTTTTAAAAGATTTGCCATGTAATGTAATGATTTATATAACGGAAACTTATGATTGTTTTTTTCTTTTTGGTATCAGATCGCTATTAAATTGAGTTGGAGCAGAAGGCGTGCTGACAAAACACTAAATTCAGTCAATGTATGGGTGCAAATTTCTTAGTTTTATAAACAATTTGTAAATGTTCATTTTAAGAATTTAAAATGTACATGGGTTTGCAGGCAGTAAGTATATATTTGTATGTGTATATATGTATATATAAATGCATGAGTCTATTAAAGTATAAATTAAATTAGGAATAACGAGGTCGTACATATAAGAATTGTTAATTTTTGGGAAAATAAAATTTAATCTAAGTTAATTATAATTCTACCTAGTTGGAAAGAAGATCTTTTGTTTAAGAAAATTAGAACGAAATAGGCAAGCAAATTAAGAATTCAAGATATTAAAGCTACTAGTATCTAAGAATCTAACACAGTTCAACTTAATAATTATTTAATTATTAATTAATTTTTAATTTTAGAGCGACAATTCAAAATCAATCTATGTCCATTTATAAATATAACAATTAAGTCAAGTAATTTAATTTCATTTAGCCATAAGCCCATTAATAATAAATCAAAATAATATTTGGCTTTTGTCCAATTTGATTTCTTTAAGCACAGTTTATTCCATAATCTTCAATAAAATAAATTAACCATCTAAAATTATTTAAGAGACTAACTAATGTAAAAATATAAAGGAAATATGTTAATATATTATGCCCATCACCAATCAAAATTGGCACTAATTGTTACATCGAATTATTGAATTAATTTGCAAGAAAAGGAAACCTAGCCTAATTGATTGGTAGAAATAAGCCACAAATCAATGTTGCTTTTCGAGAGAAAAGAGGCTCAAATTTTTGAAATAATTGGAAACTAAGTCTTTTATAGTTTTAAGGGACTTCAGAGCTTTCAACAAAGAAGTGAAAAATAAAAAGAATTCTCAAGAAAAGAAGCTAGCCCAAAGTAGCCTGTCACTTTTTTCTCTCATTGATTCCATTACAATATTGCAGTTTTTTTTTTTTTTGTTTTTAGCATCGTTTCTTTGTTTGGGTAAAGTGGTAAACAAACATAATAATGTTGCATGCCATTGCCTATTTCTTCCCTGCATATTCTGTTGAAAATTGATTAAAAAAAAGGCTTCAAATTTGGTGGCTTAACCACCACATTTGTTGACCAATTTTGTTGATCAAATTTGATGACTAAGCCATCAAATTTGATCAAGATTGGAGGGCTTGATTTTAGGCAAAATTTTACCTATAAAAGGAAGCTCTCATTTGAGAGCTTTGCATCAAAAAAATTCCGGAGAAGCAATCCAATTGAGAGCATTCAATTGGTGAATGCTAGAAAAGTATTGAGGGCTTCTAACATGGGAGAGAAATATTCTTAAGCATGTAGTTATATTGAAGGAGCATTTGGCTTTTCAATATGGGTATTACGGGTTTGCTTTGTTAGGGAATATTTCTAAGAATCATGTATTTGGGGATTGGGTGAGAGAAAATTATTTCTGAGAGTGTGGTTGTAATAATTTTCCACATAGTGAATATTTTTCTCTGGTTGTCTATTGATAACGGCCGTGGTTTTTCTCCGGATTTGGAGTTTTCCACGTAAATCTTGTGTTGTGTGATTGGTGTATTCTCTATTTAATTTTTCTTGTTAATTTGTTGCTTGACAAATTGCTTGGAGTGATCTTGGGAGGAAAGCTCAATTTCCTAACAGTGGTATTAGAGCCAACGGTTCGTATTTGGGGTATATGGTACTGTTTACGTATATTGTACTGTTCACGTATACAGTACTATTCATGTATACGGTACTATTTACGTGAAGCAGTGGAGCCAATCCAAATAATCCATGGTGAAGAGCAAAGTCTGATCTGTAAAGCAAATATGTCAGCAGCTGGTGTTTTTCAAACTTAGTGGAGTTTGATGTTGTTGAAAAAATTAATGGGAGAATGATTTTTTGGCTTATGGAGAAATCAAGTCCAAGATGTGTCCAATCTGGTATGCACAAGGATTTGAAGGTGTGGATAATTTGGCACCTTAAAGAAATTGTCAAAAAGGTGGAGCAGGCTCGGCAAATTGCTCCAGAATCAGTAAAGGAGATACTGATATTCTCGCAAATGGCGAGTTTCTTTTTATAAGACACTGAGTTAGTTCTTTTTGGCATGTAGATCTTCATGTTGCCATGAAAGAGAACATGTTATTATTAGTGGGGTCCACAAGTTTGCACGCAGGCATTGGCTTGGTATAAATGCAAGGTGTGTGGTGGAAAAGTTATGTCATGGCTGAAGAATTCTTAAGAAAACCAAGCATGGGAATTGCACCATAAATTTCAGCAGGATATTTTGACATGTGCCGAGAAAAATCTTAGAATAGTTGATTCTAAGTTATATACTTTTTATGGTGGAGTATGATAATTCTTTATGTTGATAAATTATGACTGTTGGTGAAGACAGTGTTTTATAGCAGTGGATATGAATTTTTTTTTTTAATCATGGTGGAGATTGTTGAAAATTGATTTAAAAAAAAGGTTTCAAATTTGGTGGCTTAACCACCACATTTGTTGACCAATTTTGTTGATCAAATTTGATGGCTTAGCCATCAAATTTGATCAAGATTGGTGGGCTTGATTTTAAGCAGAATTTTGCCTATAAAAGGAAGCTATCATTTGAGAGCTTTGCATCCAAAAAATTCCGGAGAAGCAATCCAATTGAGAGCATTCAATTGGTGAATGCTAGAAAAGCATTGAAGGCTTCTAACATGGGAGAGAAATATTCTTAAGCATGTAGTTATATTGAAGGAGCATTTGGCTCTTCAATATGGGTATTACGGGTTTGCTTTGTTAGGGAATATTTCTAAGAATCATGTATTTAGAGATTGGGTGAGAGAAAATTATTTCTGATAGTGTGGTTGTAATAATTTTCAACATAATGAATATTTTTCTCTGGTTGTTTATTGACAACGGCAGTGGTTTTTCTCCGGATTTAGAGTTTTTCACGTAAATCTTGTGTTGTGTGATTGATATATTCTCTATTTAATTTTTCTTATTAATTTATTACTTGATAAATTGCTTAGAGTGATTTTGAGAGGAAGGTTCAATTTCCTAACATATTCAACTACAGTTTTCGCTGCTGGGCCTCACTCTGAGCCAGTGCTGGTTCGATTGTCCATTCTATCATTTATTTTGTCTTTTATCTTTTGTTTTTTCCCCACAAATATAGAGCAATAACAAGCACACAGATATCCGTCCCTGCACTATGCTGCAATTAATAACTTGGCAATTGTAAAAAATTATAAAAATTGTAATATTAAATGTTAGCTTTTATTTTTTAAAAAAAAGAGATTTTGAGGATTGCTACCACTGCACATTCTAATGGGTTAAATAGTGCTGCCGGTATAACTCCTCCCTTTTATACACAGAACCCACCGTATCACTACAGGTGAGAGGTTTTCAAAAACAATATAAATTTCATTCTTATTAATTCATGAGTACAAAAAATCAATTTATACAAGTATTTAAAATATGAAAAAGAAAATGATACAGTTGATATAATTTAAGAATAATGATAGATTAGCAAATACTAAATCAATTAATTTTTATGTTGATTAACAATAAGTCTTTCTTAATTACTAATTAAGATGGAAACAATTAATTATTGACCGATTGTTAATATTACTTCATTCTTATCAATAGCGAATAAAGTTACCATGCAATATGTAAGTATAGAGTTTGGGGGGCTTTATTTATATTATTGACATGTTAAGATTCATTTATCCTATCGCTTACTCTCTTTTTGAGTTCATTGGAGAATAATAATAGAGGATTCAATTGAATTACTTTAGCTTATTGTGATTTTGTTTACTCATTAGCCTAGCTAGCATGCTAGTACAGCAATAAATTGCAGCTGTTCGATGGCGTTTTGACTTTGTTAATTTGCTGCAATAAATGTTATTTTTTATTTTAGTTTTCGAGACTATTTTGTGTTTCTTTCATTAATTTCTCATTCTGAGTATATTGGCAAGTGCAGCTGACCTTTGCACGTGGCTTCAAATGGATGCTCTGTGAAGTTTTTTTTTTTCAATTAATTTCTCATTCTGAATAAGTTTACCACCCAAAACCTAGATAGCTAGCTGATCTCGTGATTTACTTACAAATAGATAGAATATTCAAGTCCGTTGCATACAAATTAAATAATTGCCAGCTCAATATTTTGTCTATGAGGAAATCTTCTAATTTCATGGTGACAAAAAAGGCAGACAATCCCCTGAAACACTGTCAGTAGATAAAATAAACAAAAGAAACAAAATTCATCAGCAGATAATAAATAAATTAATTTACCAATTATACATAATTCCTTTAAAATAAATTATTATAGGAAATTGAATTTATCAGAATGAACAACCATATTGACATTATCCCAATTAGTACCACCATGCAAGTTTACCCACATTAAGTAGTAACTCATTTTTTTAAATTGACTATGACAATTAGAGTATAACTAAATTATTATTAATATTTCCAATAAGATCATAACTTATATTTATATAGAATTATTATTGAAATTAATTCACAATTATAAGGGCAACAATCCAGCCACTCGGCCAAAGACCGAGTGCCTAGATACTTATTCATTTGATTATTCATAGTTGTAGGAAATGTTATTATAATATTTCAAAATACATAAACGATAGCAAAAGTTTTAAAGGTCACTTTTTTCACTTTGGGATATGGCCGGCACATATCACATGCATGGCAGGAGGACAAGAATATAATTCTCTATTATGATTTTTATACATTTTCTTTTCTCTTATAGGTTATTCTTTTGCTTTATTCTATATTTGTGCGGTAATTAATCTTTATTTTGCATTATTCATGTGATAAAAATTTTTATCATCTTTTATTATGATTGTAGTGGGCTAAACGTTTAGAAAATACTTTTTTATTTATCAATTTTCTCCTCTTTTTTTTTTAAGTAATCGTGGTTAACAATTACTCTTCATAATTGTTATTATATACTAGCAAAAGAGGCTTATTTGATTGCCTTGAGTAATGTAATTATTTAGATTTTATACTCAAAATTTGCTACTTAAAACTTATTTTATTAATTGTGGCTGATCTGCTTTAAATCTAATTCTTTATATCTTATTATTCGATTTTTTTTTTGCTTTTGTTTAATTTCAAAATGCCAAAAGACATTTTTTTTTTGTTTCTCTCTCTCAAGGCGATTCTTCTCGTATAATAATAAAACACGGTCCCCTTGTTTTCCTTAGATTGCAAAGTTTAAAAAAAGTGGAGAAAACAATGCTCCAATATTTTTGGAAATGGCCGTAATAGCATGCCTCTCAAATAATTACATAAAATTAATAGATTTTTCCCCAGCAATAATAAATTAAGGCAGGACCACGAAATCTCTCAGTTAATGATGTCACTAATTAAATATAAAAAAAAGTAATTAAAAAAAACTGTGATGAAAGTCACATGCCTGCTGCGCCCTACATTTAGCTAGTCCACAAAATATATCATGATGATAATTTTAGGGAGTTTTTGGCCTGGCATTATTGTAGCCCCATTTTTTAAACCTCATTTTTTGTATAAGCAAACCAAATAATGAGAGCCACAACTATGCATACAAAAATAAATTACCATTTCATTATTCTTTTCGATAGTCATGTGCAAATAGGCTCAAATTTTCTTTATCAAGACCAGGCTTATCATGAAAATTGGAAACAAGTTAATTTGGCTTTTTTTTTTTTCCTTTTACAAAGTAATGAAAGTTATTGAGTCGGAGACAGCCTGCAGAAACCACCAAAAAAAAAGAAAAAAGAAAAATAGCAGAGCATATTTCTAGGCTAATAGCTAGCTATGAGAGTTGATCATCAAATTCATTTCTTGCTTTATAAAGAAAATTGATCATCAAATTCATCTATTGTTTTATAAAGAAAATTGCAGCATGCGATGTGGTCCATTGAATTATTGAATTTAATTGTAGGATAACCAACAAATTAAATGCTGCGTTTTGAGAAAAAGAACTAAAGAAGCTCAAATTATTGATAAATTAATTTTACAAGAAAATTTCCACTCTCTTTGATTCCATTACGGTATTGCCATAGTTAGATTTAAAGTTTTAATATTCTATTAATGAATAAAAATATATAATGTTGGGACAAGGCATTCACACATATAATTTTGTGATTAGTATTAGAAAAGCTCTCTTTGTAAGTGGCCCTCTCATGTCTTTCACCACGGTAAATTGGGTTATTGCATTTATTTGTATTTTGTTGAAAAAGAATTATCACTTGGCCCCAAACCGAGCCCACTTCTTGTTGCTTATTCTTTATCGGCTTCAATTACTAATCACAAATTATCACTCCATTTATATTCTAAGCACTAATTTTATGTTTGTCCACCCCTTCAAAAAGAAATTAAAATAAAAAACCACAAACTTTTGTGTTTGTTCAAAATTCTTTTTCCCAAAAGAGAAAAATGCTTTCCATTTTCCTCCTTTTTGCCCTTTTCATTCATTGGTCCAAATCTCCTCTAAGCATAGTTTAATAATAGTAGTGAAATTATTGTTGTATATAATTTTTAATTTTTTACTTTTTGGGTTCAGAATTTCAGGTACTAACCAAATAAAATGTGATCAATGTCGAGTATTTTTTTTAAAATAAAAAGCCAACGAGGTAAATATAAATTCTCAACTTGATTGAGATGATGAGTTGGGCACACCACGTGTGAGGTAGTTGTCTTGTCTTTGCAGTAATAACTACAAAATTATTACGAAAGCAAAGAAAACTACATATAGCATTCTCTCTCTCTCTCTCTCTCTCTCTCTCTCTCTATATATATATATATATATGGGTCCGCTTAAGTTACATTAACTTATGGCCTGCCTATGAAATTTCATTCGGCCCCCTATACTCTATGTTATTTATACTTTATTCATGAATATTATAAAACTTTTAGATTATAAAATTTCATTTAATCTCTTACACTCAATTTTATTTAATTAAAATCTTAGAGCACGAATTCGCTCCTATAACTCAAAATCACCTCCATTTAATTAAAATATATAATAATTATTAAATGAATTATAATTATAATTATTATTTTATTATAATCGTAAATATATTTTATATAATTATTTTTTTTAAATAGATTATTATTGTTATTATTAATAACAAGAATAAAAAATATTATAATTAATTAATCTATTAACAATAATTAATAAAAAATTTTTATTAAATTTTTAATAAAAATAATAATTAACGATAATTATTAATAATAATTAAAATAAAAAATTATAATTATGATAAAAAATAATTAAGGATTTTATAGCTATTGATTTATAATTTAACTCATTCTGATTTTGCTTCCAAAACAAAATAAATACATAAATGGTAATACAACTCATTCTAATTACGATTTCTTCAGTTCAAGTAAATGAATTATAATATTATTTTGTTTATTTATTTATTTTTCTCCAAAACGTTTTCTAAAGAAAGAGAGAGAGAGTGTGTGTGTATAGATTTTTTTTAACTTTTGAAAATAATCACATTTTGTAAAATCTTACAATAGAATAAGATGTAGATCAAATTTAACTCGATGAAAATATATTGCCTGTTACAAAAAAGTAAATTAAAAATCAATATTTGAGAAAATATATTATTAAATGAATTATAATTATAATTTATTTACTTGAACTGAAATAAATCATAATTAGAATGAATTATATTACCATTTATGTGTTTATTTTATCTTAGAATCAAAATTAAAATGACTTAAATTGAAACCAATTGCTATAAAATCTTTAATTAATTTTTATCATAATTACTATTTTATATTTTAATTATTGTTATTGTTATTTTTATTCAAAATTTAATTATTAATAATAATTATCGTTAATTATTATTATCATTAACAATTTAATAAAAATTATTATTAATTATTGTTAGTAGATTAATTAATTATAATACTTTTTATCTTGTTATTAATAATAACAATAATAATCTATTTAAAAAATATAATTATATTTATGATGATAATAAAATAATAATTATTATTATAATTATAATTTATTTAATAATAATTATATTTTTAATTAAATGAAGGTTATTTTGAAATTTTAAAATTATAGGGGGCGAATTTGTACTCTAAGGTTTTAATAAAATAAAATTGAGTGTAAGGAGTTAAACGCAATTTTATAATCCAAAAGTTTTATAATATTCATGAATAAAGTATAAATAGTATAAGGGAGCAGATGAAATTTCACAGACAGGCCGTAACTTAGGCGGACCCTCTTTATATATATATATATATATATATATATATATATATATATATATATATATATATATATATATATATATATATAGTAGAATGGTATCTTTTAATTACGAAAGAGTTGACGAGTCATAAATCTCTCTTCTTGGGTTCTTCACTAAAAATTCACATTGTTGTTTTTGAAAATTCGGAGATCTGGGTTTGTGTTGATTTGGAGATGGGGAGCCCAGAAGATTTTGTGTAAAGGTTGTGGTGGTTTATTTTTCTTTTTGTTTCTGATCCTTTTTTTTTTTTTTAATTAAAAGAGACTTTCCATGCTTCGTCGACACTCATCGTCAAAAGTTTTGGATGTACAAACTTGGATTTATAGCTTCAAAAACATACTTGTTACGCCAGTGCCAGATTCTGCAAAGAGCTACCCCAAAAATGCAAGCCCACTTCCCGCTGCTACCCTTCTTACTATTAGTTTTCAGACTACGGAACACCCATTCAGGTAAGGGCAAAGAGAAAAAAGTATCATAATCAACACTCGGCAGCAGCTCATTCCAAATCCTTTTGACCACGGAACAGTCACAGAGAGCATGTTGCGTATCCTCAGTCATCACATGAAGGCGAGGACAGGCTACATCTCCTCTGATATGGTGCTAATATGGCCCTTCCAACTCCACATACCCCGCCAGCAGGAGTCTTTTTCAGCAAGGTTTCTGGTGTCCTCTTATATAAGTGTTGTCAGTGTTTCCTCTGTTTTCCGTCCGTTCATGTGTTTTTTAGCTTATCTAAAAAGGGTTACAAGTGTTTCCTTTCATCGTCTCCTTGCACTGATACACCGTTCAAACCTCTTCGTCCCTTCAACAAAGTCCTAGCAAGGTAAATGTTCTGAATCTTTTCTCAGTTGCTTGGGTATTCTCAATGAAGAATTTTGTACTCTGTTTTCACATGCACAAATTAGCCAATATAGAAATTGAATGGGGTCATCTGATTGGATCTAACTAGTGGGCTTTGATTTGGGGGTTCTTTTGAGCTACTGCGTGATAATAGCCAATCAACTATTCATTTGTGATTTGTTTGGATGCAAAAATTGAATGGATCTGCCCTTGATGTTTGTTTGTGATTTTTCCTTTGTCTAGGCTGTTTTATTTGCTTTCCTGAAATATTCTTCCTAGTTAATGAGTCTTTTTTCCTTTGGATTTTCTGGAATTTGCTTTGATTTGGTTCGAAGAGTTAGCAAATTTATCTTCAGTTTTCAGCGTGCTCAATTTAACCATTAATTCTGCATCCCTAATATAGAATCACCACCGTCAACGACATTGGCCATTATGAATTATCGCGATTCTAAACTTATTTTCAGTTTGCAGGCAAAAATGAGTGAGACTTATCTTATGCAACAACCATTACTGCATAATTAATTTATGGATACCAAACTTGGCATAGTAACTGCAAAGATTTATCATTATAATTGATTTTTTTGTTCTCAAATTTTACGTGGACCAACCTAATTCTGATATGAATGCAGATATGCAGAGGCGCCATCAAAGAGCTTCAGTGATAACCTCATGCTCAGGGATGGCAAAAATTCCCATGGGGATGGGTACCTTCGGGGATTTTTCCTATTCGGGGAGGGTATGGGGATAATTTCATACCCAATTTCTTATTCGGGGAGGGGACGGGGATGAGGCGGAATCCCCATCCCCTACCCATTACCCCATTTTAATTTTAATTTTAATCTTAATTTTTAAAATTACTAGTAAATAAATAATAAAATTTGAATTATAAAATTATAGATATTGGTAAAAATAACAAATATCAAAATATTTATATTATTAAACTTTTAGACCTAATTATCTAATTAAAGTCCTAAATTTTTATTTAGAACATTAAAAAGATCAGGTAGATTCTATTAGTTCAAAAATTTTATTTTAATTTTACTATTTATTAAATATTTTAAAATTAAATCTATTTTTTATTTATTTTTAGATGTTATAATTGCCCACAGCAAATTACAATTTTAATATCTAATCTAATCTAATCTAATATTTACTCTTGATTTGCTCCGACTTAACTATTATGCTGCAAAGGGAATAGTCCATATTTATAAATTGTCCAATCCACTATTGAAAAAGTTAATTTTGAATCTAAATTCGATTTTTTTTGTAACAATTTTGTATTAAACTATTAATTTGTTCATGATAGTTTGTAAAAGAAGTTTGTATCTCTTGCATGCTGCGTTACTGACTAATTTAATGGATGTGACTTTTGTAATGGATATTAATGTAAGATATATTTCAAACTTTATTTTATTTAAATTTTTTTATTTTAATATGATTAACTCAAAATCGAAAAAAAAATGTATTAGTTATTCGGGGATCGGGGACCCTCGGGGATCCCCTGTTATTATTCGAGGAGGGAATGAGAATTCTCTCAAGTAATTATGATGGGGACGGGGAGGGGATGGGGACATACGTAAAATATCGAGGATGGGTACGGGGAGATTGGTCCCCTCCCCTCCCCTCTCCATTGCCATCCCTACTCATGCTCGGGTCATTGGCTTCCTTTTCTTTGAGGGGTAAGATATTAAATTTTAAGATATTAAATAAAGAGAATCCTCAACTAAAAAGAGTAAATGATTTGCCACATTATTGAGGGCATCAAGAGAAACCTGCAAGCAGCACCACAGATGCCCATGTGATCACTGCTCTTTATAGGTTATCGAATTTCATCTTAGAAATAACGAGACCAACGATTAAGTTGTGACCAGCACTTAAGGCTGCCATTGGTGGTACACTTTGGTATAACTATTATCGACCCCTGACTTTTGATGCGGATAGAGAGAGAAGGGTTAAATTGATTGAAACCTGGGGCGTGGGTCCTTCTCCTTCACGCCCACGAAGTTTCTTGAAAGATGAGAGAAAATTTTATATGAAAATGATCAATCATACCTTTTTCTTTTTCTTGAGAGAAAATGATCAAACATACAATGGGAAATTGCCAGCCCATGCCTCAAATTTAATCTATCAGTAATTGATGATGCGAAAGAGTAGGGGTTTCAACTTTCAAGCCATTGACTGTTTGTTGGTGGTCGCTAGCTTGCAAAAAGGCAATTTAATTACTTTGCTGCAATTTTTAGTTTTCAAATAACAACTAATTACTGCCCAAGGATCCAATAAAGTAGTCTTCAAGCGGTTTTGTTTGGTTGGCTAATCGGACTCATCTTTTGCTCAAATGTGATTCAGTGCTGCAGATGTTCAACAATAGATCTTATTGTTGAATTATTGTTATTTTGTTGATAGGATGCATTTTCAAGTTTTTCATACTTATTATGATTTATATTCAAGCAAGGCCAGCTGTGTTTTTTATTCTCTCAAATGCCATGCTTTTGGCTAGCTGGACAGATTGAAGGGTATCGCAGTGACAGGTGAGAAACAAAGAGCAAAATTAAAATTACAGAGACCATCAATCAATGAAACAATGTTGCGAGTGGGAGTGAGCAATTTGGGTTCAGGTTGCTGACAAATTTTAGCATTTTTTCCAAGCAAAATCACTTTGATAAGATTCAAAATATTATTATTAGTATATCAATGCCCAATAAATTAATTAATTACGCGAGTGATGAGAGAAGGTTGCCATGGCTTTGCCTGGAGTAGAGAGTTTAAAGGTCAGTTCATATATTTGAATTAAACATATATCAAAATGATCACTTTTTTTACTTTGGGATATTGTTAGAACGTATCACATGCATGGGCAAGAGGACAAGAATTTTTAATTTTCTATTAGATTTTTATGCTTTTTTCTTTTCGCTTATTGGTTATTCATTTGCTTTATTTTACGTTTGTGCGGTAATTAATATTTCGCATCATGCATGTGATAAAAAAATTTTGTCATCTTTTATTATGAATCTAGTGGGCTGAATGTTTAGAAAATATTTTTTATTTATCAATTTACTGTCTTTTTTTCTTTAGTAATCATGGTTAACTATAAACTATTGCTCTTCAGGATTGTTATTACTTACTAGCAAAAGAGGCTTATTTGATTGGCTTAAGTAGTGTAATTATTTAGATTTTAGATCCAAAATTTGGAACTTAAAACTCATTTTATTAATTGTGGCTGATCTGCTTTAAATCTAATTCTTTATTTCTCATTCTTCAAACTTTTTTGTTTTGTTTTTTGTTTAATTTCAAAATGGCAAAAGAGCCGTAATAGCATAAATTTTTTTTAATTTCTCATTCTTCAAAATTTGTTTAATTTCTCATTCTTCAAAATTTGTTTAATTTCAAAATGGCAAAACAATGCTCCAATATTTTTGGAAACAGCCGTAATAGCATACCTCTCAAAGAATTACATAAAATTAATATATTTTCCCAAGAAAAAATAAATTGAAGCAAGACCACGGAATCTCTCAGTTTATTATGGGACTAATTAAATATAAAAAAAGAAAAAAAAACTCCGATGAGAGACACATGCATACTGCGCTCTACATTTGGCTAATTGACACTATATCATGGCGATAATTTTAGAGAGTTATTGGCCTGGCATTATTGTAGCCCTGTTTTTTTAACCTTATTTTTATGAGAAAAGCTCACTTTGTAATTGTCCCTTTCATGTCTTTCCCTACATGATAAATTGGGTTATTACATTTATTTGAATTTATTTCGAAAAAGAATTATTACTTTACCCCAAACCGAGCCCACTTCTTGTTGCTTATTCTTTATTGGCTTTATTTACTGATCACAAATTATCACTCCATTTAAATTCTAACCATAAATGTTAGTATTTTTCTACCCTTTTAAAAATAAAATAAAAAATCACTAACTTTTGTGTTTGTACAAAATTCTTTTTCCCAAAATAGAAAATATGCTTTCTTTTTTCCTCCCTTTTTTCTTTTTCAGGGGATCAAATCTCCTCTAAGCATAGTTTAATAATAATATTAAAATTATTACCCTTCAGTGGTTGTCTTCTCTTTCTAATAATAACTACAAAATTATTACAAAAGCAAAGAAAACTGCATATAAAATTCTTTTTTTTTTCTCTCTCTCTCCATAGATACATATGGTAGAGTGGTCCTTTTTAATTAAGAGAGATTTGAAGAAGAGTCATAAGTTTCTATCTTGGTTTCTTGATTTTGCATAGAAAAGGCGATGGTGGTGGTTCATATTTCTTTTTATTAAACGCGTTTATTTTTCATGCTTCATCTACGCTCATTGTCAAAAGTTTTTAATGTACAAACTTGGATTTTCAATCAATAAAAAATGAAAATCCAAGTTTGTTTTTCATTGATTGAAAAATAAGTAAAGCATATTTCTAGGCTAATAGCTAGCTCTGAGAGTCGATCATCTAATTCATGTCTTGCTTTATAAAGAAAATTGTAGCATGCGACGTGGTTCATTGAATTATTGAATTGAATTGTAGGACAACCAACAAATTAAATGCTGCGTTTTGAGAAAAAGAACTAAAGAAGCTCAAATTATTGATAAATTAATTTATAAGAAAATTTCTGCTCTCTTTGATTCCATTACGGTATTGCCACAGTTAGATTTAAAGTTTCAGTATTCTATTAATGAATAATGAATAAGAATATATAATGTTCGGACAAGACATCCACACATGCAATTTTCCGATCAGTATTAGAAAAGCTCTCTTTGTAAGTGACAAGACATTCACCACATGAGAGGGCAGCCACTTATAAAAAGAGTTTTTCTAATACTGATCACAAAATTATATGTGTGAATGTCTTGTCCAAATATTATATGTTCTTATTCATTAATAGAATACTGAAACTTTAAATCTAACTTCGGCAATACCATAATGGAATCAAAGACAGTAGAAATTTTCTTATAAATTAATTTATCAATAATTTGAGCTTCTTTAGTTTTTTTTTCTCAAAAAGCAGCATTTAATTTGTTGGTTGTCCTACAATTCAATTCAATAATTCAATGGACCACGTTGCATGCTGCAATTTTCTTTATAAAGCAAGACATGAATTAGATGATCAACTCTCACAGCTAGCTATTAGCCTAGAAATATGCTCTACTTATTTTTCAATCAATGAAAAACAAACTTGGATTTTCATTTTTTATTGATTGAAAATTCAAGTTTGTACATTGAAAACTTTTGACAATGAGCGTAGATGAAGCATGAAAAATAAACTCGTTTAATAAAAAGAAATATGAACCACCACCATCACCTTTTCTATGCAAAATCAAGAAACCAAGATAGAAACTTATGACTCTTCTTCAACTCTCTCTTAATTAAAAAGGACCACTCTACCATAAGTATCTATGGAGAGAGAGAGAGAGAGAAAAAGAATTTTATATGCAGTTTTCTTTGCTTTTGTAATAATTTTGTAGTTATTATTGGAAAGAGAAGACAACCACCGAAGGGCAATAATTTTAATATTATTATTAAACTATGCTTAGAGGAGATTTGATCCCCTGAAAAAGAAAAAAAAGAGGAAAAAAGAAAGCATATTTTCTATTTTGGGAAAAAGAATTTTGTACAAACACAAAAGTTAGTGATTTTTTATTTTATTTTTAAAGGGGTAGAAAAATACTAAAATTTATGGTTAGAATTTAAATGGAGTGATAATTTGTGATCAGTAAATAAAGCCAATAAAGAATAAGCAACAAGAAGTGGGCTCGGTTTGGGGTAAAGTAATAATTCTTTTTCGAAATAAATTCAAAAAAATGTAATAACCCAATTTATCATGTAGGGAAAGACATGAAAGGGACAATTACAAAGTGAGCTTTTCTCATAAAAATAAGGTTAAAAAAACGGGGCTACAATAATGCCAGGCCAATAACTCTCTAAAATTATCGCCATGATATAGTGTCAATTAGCCAAATGTAGAGCGCAGCATGCATGTGTCTCTCATCGGAGTTTTTTTTTCTTTTTTCTTTTTTTATATTTAATTAGTCCCATAATAAACTGAGAGATTCTGTGGTCTTGCTTCAATTTATTTTTTCTTGGGAAAATATATTAATTTTATGTAATTCTTTGAGAGGTATGCTATTACGGCTGTTTCCAAAAATATTGGAGCATTGTTTTGCCATTTTGAAATTAAACAAATTTTGAAGAATGAGAAATAAAACAAATTTTATGCTATTACGGCTCTTTTGCCATTTTGAAATTAAACAAAAAACAAAACAAAAAAGTTTGAAGAATGAGAAATAAAGAATTAGATTTAAAGCAGATCAGCCACAATTAATAAAATGAGTTTTAAGTTCCAAATTTTGGATCTAAAATCTAAATAATTACACTACTTAAGCCAATCAAATAAGCCTCTTTTGCTAGTAAGTAATAACAATCCTGAAGAGCAATAGTTTATAGTTAACCATGATTACTAAAGAAAAAAAGACAGTAAATTGATAAATAAAAAATATTTTCTAAACATTCAGCCCACTAGATTCATAATAAAAGATGACAAAATTTTTTTATCACATGCATGATGCGAAATATTAATTACCACACAAATGTAAAATAAAGCAAATGAATAACCAATAAGCGAAAAGAAAAAAGCATAAAAATCTAATAGAAAATTAAAAATTCTTGTCCTCTTGCCCATGCATGTGATACGTTCTAACAATATCCCAAAGTAAAAAAAGTGATCATTTTGATATTTGTTTAATTCAAATATATGAACTGACCTTTAAACTCTCTACTCCAGGCAAAGCCATGGTAAACTTCTCTCATCACTCGCGTAATTAATTAATTTATTGGGCATTGATATACTAATAATAATATTTTGAATCTTATCAAAGTGATTTTGCTTGGAAAAAATGCTAAAATTTGTCAGCAACCTGAACCCAAATTGCTCACTCCCACTCGCAACATTGTTTTATTGATTGATGGTCTCTGTAATTTTAATTTTGCTCTTTGTTTCTCACCTGTCACTGCGATACCCTTCAATCTGTCCAGCTAGCCAAAAGCATAGCATTTGAGAGATTAAAAAACACAGCTGGCCCTGCTTGTATATAAATCATAATAAGTATGAAAAACTTGAAAATGCATCCTATCAACAAAATAACAATAATTCAACAATAAGATCTATTGTTGAACATCTGCAGCACTAAATCACATTTGAGCAAAAGATGAGCCCGATTAGCCAACCAAACAAAACCGCTTGAAGACTACTCTATTGGATCCTTGGGCAGTAATTAGTTGTTATTTGAAAGCTAAAAATTGCAGCAAAGTAATTAAATTGCCTTTTTGCAAGCTAGCGACCACCAACAAACAGTCAATGGCTTGAAAGTTGAAACCCCTACTCTTTCGCATCATCAATTATTGATAGATTAAATTTGAGGCATGGGCTGGCAATTTCCCAATGTATGTTTGATCAGTTTCTCTCAAGAAAAAGAAAAAGGTATGTTTGATCATTTTCGTATAAAATTTTCTCTCATCTTTCAAGAAACTTCATGGGCGTGAAGGAGAAGGACCCACGCCCCAGGTTTCAATCAATTTAACCCTTCTCTCTCTATCCGCATCAAAAGTTAGGGGTCGATAATAGTTATACCAAAGTGTACCACCAATGGCAGCCTTAAGTTCTGGTCACAACTTAATCGTTGGTCTCGTTATTTCTAAGATGAAATTCGATAACCTATAAAGAGCAGTGATCACATGGGCATCTGTGGTGCTGCTTTCAGGTTTCTCTTGATGCCCTCAATAATGTGGCAAATCATTTACTCTTTTTAGTTGAGAATTCTCTTTATTTAATATCTTAAAATTTAATATCTTACCCCTCAAAGAAAAGGAAGCCAATGACCCGAGCATGAGATTATCACTGAAGCTCTTTGATGGCGCCTCTGCATATCTGCAGTCATATCAGAATTACGTTGGTCCACGTAAAATTTGAGAACAAAAAAATCAATTACAATGATAAATCTTTGTAGTTACTATGCCAAGTTTGGTATCCATAAATTAATTATGCAGTAATGGTTGTTGCATAAGATAAGTCCCACTCATTTTTGCCTGCCAACTGAAAATAAGTTTAGAATCGCGATAATTCATAATGGCCAATGTCGTTGACGGTGGTGATTCTATATTAGGGATGCAGAATTAATGGTTAAATTGAGCACGCTGAAAACTGAAGATAAATTTGCTAACTCTTCGAACCAAATCAAAGCAAATTCCAGAAAACCCAAAGGAAAAAAGACTCGTTAACTAGGAAGAATATTTCAGGAAAGCAAATAAAACAGCCTAGACAAAGGAAAAATCACAAACAAACATCAAGGGCAGATCCATTCAATTTTTGCATCCAAACAAATCACAAATGAATAGTTGATTGGCTATTATCACGCAGTAGCTCAAAAGAACCCCCAAATCAAAGCCCACTAGTTAGATCCAATCAGATGACCCCATTCAATTTCTATATTGGCTAATTTGTGCATGTGAAAACAGAGTACAAAATTCTTCATTGAGAATATCCAAGCAACTGAGAAAAGATTCAGAACATTTACCTTGTTAGGACTTCGTTGAAGGGACGAAGAGGTTTGAACGGTGTATCAGTGCAAGGAGACGATGAAAGGAAACACTTGTAACCCTTTTTAGATAAGCTAAAAAACACATGAACGGAAAACAGACGAAACACTGACAACACTTATATAAGAGGACACCAGAAACCTTGCTGAAAAAGACTCCTGCTGGCGGGGTATGTGGAGTTGGAAGGGCCATATTAGCACCATATCAGCGGAGATGTAGCCTGTCCTCGCCTTCATGTGATGACTGAGGATACGCAACATGCTCTTTGTGACTGTTCCGTGGTCAAAAGGATTTGGAATGAGCTGCTGCCGAGTGTTGATTATGATACTTTTTTCTCTTTGCCCTTGCGTGAATGGGTGTTCCATAGTCTGAAAACTAATAGTCAGAAGGGTAGCAGCGGGAAGTGGGCTTACATTTTTGGGGTAGCTCTCTGGAGAATCTGGCACTGGCGTAACAAGTATGTTTTTGAAGCTATAAATCCAAGTTTGTACATCCAAAACTTTTGACGATGAGTGTCGACGAAGCATGGAAAGTCTCTTTTAATTAAAAAAAAAAAGTATCAGAAACAAAAAGAAAAATAAACTACCACAGCCTTTACACAAAATCTTCTGGGCTCCCCATCTCCAAATCAACACAAACCCAGATCTCCGAATTTTCAAAAACAACAATGTGAATTTTTAGTGAAGAACCCAAAAAGAGAGATTTATGACTCGTCAACTCTTTCGTAATTAAAAGATACCATTCTACTCTATATATATATATATATATATATATATATATATATATATATATATATTGATGATGTATTGATTTTTTCCCAGTCAATAGATCAACATTTTAAACATTTAAAGACTTTCTATTTCGCAACTAGAAAAACATTGTAAAGAAGAAATTAAAGACTTGGAGAAAAAAGGATTTATTGTTAAATCAAGGCCCCCATGGTCTTGTGCCGCTTTTTATGTCAATAAAAATTCTGAAATAGAAAGAGGAACACCAAGACTAGTAATAAATTACAAACCCCTCAATAAAGCATTAAAATGGATTAGGTATCCCATACCTAATAAAAAGATTTACTCCAAAACTCCACTCGCATTCATATTTTCAAAATTTGACATGAAGTCGGATTTTAAGCAAATTCAAATTCACCCTAAAGACCGTTACAAAAATTTTTCATTGCTCCATTTGTCCAATATGAATGGACAGTAATGCCCTTTGGTTTGAAAAATGCACCTTCAGAATTTCAAAGAATTATGAATGACATTTATAGAGGGTCCGCCTAAGTTACGGCATGTCAGTGAAATTTCATCTGCTTCCCTATACTCTATGTTATTTGTACTTTATTCATGAATATTATAAAACTTCTGGATTATAAAATTTCGTTTAACTCCTTACACTCAATTTTATTTTATTAAAATCCTAGAGTACAAATTCGCCCCCTATAATTTTAAAATTTCAAAATAACCTCCATTTAATTAAAAATATAACTATTATTAAATAAATTATAATTATAATAATAATTATTATTTTATTATCATCATAAATATAATTATATTTTTTAAATAGATTATTATTGTTATTATTAATAACAAGATAAAAAGTATTATAATTAATTAATCTACTAACAATAATTAATAATAATTTTTATTAAATTGTTAATGAAAATAATAATTAACGATAATTATTATTAATAATTAAATTTTGAATAAAAATAACAATAACAATAATAAAATATAAAATAGTAATTATGATAAAAATTAATTAAGATTTTATAGCAATTGGTTACAATTTAACTTATTTTAATTTTGATTCTAAGACAAAATAAACACATAAATGGGAAAACAACTCATTCTAATTATGATTTCTTTCAGTTCAAGTAAAGAAATTATAATTATAATTCATTTAATAATATATTTTCTCAAATATTGATTTTTAATTTACTTTTTTGTAACAACCAATATATTTTCATCGAGTTAAAATTGATCTACATCTTATTCTATTGTAAGATTTTACAAAATGTGATTATTTTCAAAAGTTAAAAAAAATCTATACACACACACTCTCTCTCTTTCTTTAGAAAACGTTTCGGAGAAAAATAAATAAATAAACAAAATAATATTATAATTCATTTACTTGAACTGAAGAAATCATAGTTAGAATGAGTTGTATTACCATTTATGTGTTTATTTTGTTTTGGAAGCAAAATCAGAATAAGTTAAATTATAAATCAATAGCTATAAAATCCTTAATTATTTTTTTATCATAATTATAATTTTTTATTTTAATTATTATTATTATTTTTATTATTATTCAAAAATTAATTATTATTAATAATTATCGTTAATTATTATTTTTATTAACAATTTAATAAAAAATTAATTTTTATTAAAAAATTATTAAAATTTTTTATTAATTATTGTTAATAGATTAATTAATTATAATATTTTTTATTCTTGTTATTAATAATAACAATAATAATCTATTTAAAAAATATATTTATAATAAAATATATTTATGATTATAATAAAATAATAATTATAATTATAATTCATTTAATAATTATTATATATTTTAATTAAATGGAGGTTATTTTGAGTTATAGGAGCGAATTCGTGCTCTAAGATTTTAATAAAATAAAATTGAGTGTAAGGGATTAAATGAAATTTTATAATCTAAAAGTTTTATAATATTCATGAATAAAGTATAAATAACATAGAATATAGAGGGCTGAATGAAATTTCATAGGCAGGCCGTAAGTTAATGTAACTTAGGCGGAACCATTATATATATATATATATATATATAGAGAGAGAGAGAGAGAGAGAGAGAGAGAGAGAGAGAGAGAGAGAGAGAGAGAGAGAGAGAGAGAGAGAGAGAGCTATATGTAGTTTTCTTTACTTTCGTAATAATTTTGTAGTTATTACTGCAAAGACAAGACAACTGCCTCACACGTGGTGTGCCCAACTCATCATCTCAATCAAGTTGAGAATTTATATTTACCTCGTTGGCTTTTTTTTTTAAAAAAAAATACTCGACATTGATCACATTTTGTTTAGTTAGTACCTGAAATTCTGAACCCAGAAAGTGATTAAATAGTAAATAGGTGCCTTGATTAACTCTACACATTCGTATCATTTGTGGAACCAAACAAAATGTTCATGCTTAGCAAATAAAAAATATTAAGGAACCAAAAAACAAAGTCATCAAACAACAAATCCAAATAAACAACACCATTTCTCAATCCATATAAACCAACACATTTACAAAAGAGCACAATCCAAATGAATATTGAACAAATCAATCCATCGTTTAATGAAAGTCACAAATCCACAAATATAATTTCAAAGCTAAAATGAGAAAGCCTATCATTCCAGTAGTGTTGAAATATACAAAAACAAAATATCATACCTTATAACATTGTAATTAGCACTAATGGCAAAGAAAATCAACAATAAAATTCTCTAACCATTTCATGCCATTTTTATGTTTAACCCAAAAAAAACATAGCTGAACAAATGGAAACATTAATTGAGTTCATAATTGACAAAATTGAAAGCTCATTTAATCTCAGATTCTCTCATAATTAAAATTCACAAACAATGTCCTAATCTGTATTTAAACTTCATTGGATCTACAGATTCCTAAAAGCTCAACTAATGAAATTGTTTATCTATAATATTTTCATGGTGAAAATAAAAGAAGATTATCAATAAACAGAATAACAAAACATCAATCCCAAAAGAATCAAATGAAGGAATCCATATCTTGCTCTTGTTAATGAAGCAAAATTGCCAAAACTGTGAAAGACATTTGATACAACGCTGTAACATTTCCGGAAAGAAGAGTTAGAGCTATAAAATCCTTGCATATTTACGAAAACACACATTAAAATTAAATCTCAGCTTTGTAATATCATAAATTAATAACCAGTCTCATCTGATTTCTACAGTATTCCTACTTTTAGGTCAATTTCTAGTAAATTGTACGTTTATGCTTGGCCTTAATGATTACTATGGTCATTATAGAATAAGTGAAATAAAATAATTGAACTTAAAAGCACCTTGTTGGAAAGAAATGGATGCTAAATTACTAATGTTGGCCAACTGAGCCACTTACAAGACAGTTAGGCCCCAAGATCCATGGTCATGCTTATTCCTTATGTTAAAAAAAAACTTGATAAAACAAACCTGAACAACCAAGCCTTCATAAACAAGAATTTATAAAGCTATAAACAATACAGAATTACAGTTAAGTTCAATATATAAAAATCTCCCAAATGAATCTCGGTGAGAAATCTATTAGAATTCTCCCAAATGAATCTGCTACCCCTCCTGGCAGAGTCACTTTAATAATTGAAACTAATAATATATAGTACTAAAGCTATTGGGAGCTTTCATAACAAAGAATTACCATGATAAAAGCACAATCCTTCCCAATCATGTCTAAAATGAAAAAAAAAATACAAAATTATTGGTTAAGTGATAGTCTAATTAACTCTAACAAAGCCAATTTTATTTTCATAAATTAAAACTCAAAACTAACAAAAAAAATCTTCTTTTGAAGAAGAATTTACAAAGTGCTTATCAGAACCAAGTATCTTTTATTCCCTAATGGGAGAAAAAAATACAAATATGAACGCAAAGTAACTGGATACCCAAGAAATTGGATTAGTTCACCAAGAAACTCAATTATGCAATATAACCAATGCCTTCAATTAAAAGAAAAATGAACTCAAAAGTACCTGAATCTAGAAGAAGATATAAAATATTGCCCCTAACAGCTTAGCTGACCTGATTCAATCAATGATTAATTAGTAATTAAGAAAATTAATCACACATATAATATAAACATTTATCTTGAACAACTGAAAAAAAAAATAATCAGCTTATCCTATAAGATTATTTAACATATTACATCTATCTCATACAAGCCTATCTTATTTACCCAAATTCCGTTGCCCCACTAATTCATTTTAACCAGTAACATGTAATATAAAATCAAATAATTATCATATCAAATGTGAAATTGACATTTAAGCAAATAGACAATGGGGATATAAACCAAAAAAAAAATCAAATAACAGGTAAACGTTTCTTTATTTTAAAACAACTCAATCATATTACATGTTACAACTATAATCCTAGGAATTGCGACAAGCAGCAAAATTCAACAAATAATTAAAAAATAAAAATAAATCAAATAATCAAATAAGTATAACTCAACTAAAGCATTAAAGACTATGCGAGTTTCAGATCATTAAAATATCCACTGTAACTAAAATAAAAAAGTTAATCAATTACATAGGTAAAAATATTCAATTAAATTGAATCTTCTTTACACATGCTGAAACACTAATAGAAGTTCCCATTAATAATATTACTGAAATATAATTGAACCTTTACAGAAACAGAATTAGTTAAAGATTGCAGTAGAATACTTTACTATTCTTAAGATAGAGTAAAACCACAAAAATAAACAAATTAAAATAACGAGTTCAATAACTAATTTTCTACCATTTCCATTCCTACTATGAATTATTGTTTCATGTCATATTTTTATTTACTCATGTGATTGAAGAAAACTGTATTAAGCAGATCAAAATCCTCCAAACAAAAAATTAAAGATAGAAACCAAATAAACAAAAGGAAAAGCAATAAAAAATTGGAGAGGTTGCAGCATGTGACTGAAATGAGGAGGTGAACACACAACATTCATACCACAAAGCAAACAAAATATTCATGCATAACAAATTTAAGAAATATTAAGGAGCCAAAAAACAAGATAACACAGCTAATCCAAATAATCAAAACCATATCTCAATCCATAAACAATGACACAAGAGATTATATAAAATTTGAGGGAAAAAGTGCTACCAGTTCAAGCACTGGGGAGTGGCGACTGAAATAGAAATTGAAGAGCTGATATGCCAAATTAATTTGGCATCACTTCCAAATTATCCATCACTGTAAGTACTCACACACTAGCGGCAACTTTTATGACAAACATAATACTAACGACAACACTAGTTAAATCCCAATTCTTTTCCATATGAGATTTTATAAACAAAACAGAACAATACAGAACATACTAGAAATATAGACCATCCAAAGCAGTTCAAATTAAATATTAAAATGACAAAGCTTGAAAACAGAGAAACCTTACCATCTTCAAATCTTAAGCTCTCACGTCACCTAGAAGAACACTTGCCAAAAATTTCTTGCATTGCACAGATGCCTTCAGTAGCTTCAAACCATAACTAGTAGCCACCGTTGAAAAAATCAAAAAAAAAAAATCAGATTATTAACACATGGTCCCAAACAATTAAATCACTAAGAAAATAACTTAACAAACCTCATTAAGGCCAAAATCACATCTTTTTCCTGAAGGTCATCGAAATCCCCATCAACTTTTTATGCAAAATGTGACACAAGAAGTTACATATTTTTTTTCAAAAAAAAAAAACAAAACCCACCAGATCGTGGATATTGAAATAGAAATTAAAGAGAGTAAACATGAAAAAATTAAAAATCTTCAATTTTACAAATTAAAAAAAAAATTTTGTTCAATATTTCATTTAGTGGCAGTTTGCCCGCCAAAAAATTTTCATGTCATTTTAATTTACTTATCTTAGTAAATTAATTTAATATAATAATATTTATTTGTATAATTTGTATTATAAATGCTACTTATTTTTAATTGCTATATTTCAGTGACTCTTGATTTTATTATCTAAAAAGTTGTAATTATGTAATGTTTAAAATTTATAACGGTAAATATAATAAATACAAGATTATTTAGTTGTATTAAAATTATAATTGTGCTTGTGGATGGCACCTGGTTAAGGGTTTGAATCCCATGTAAGGAGAAAATTAAGTTGTTACTATATTAACTAATAAAAATATAAAAATATCTATGTCACATTGGTAATTACATTGTGAATTTATGTCACTATAGTTATGGGGCATAATTGTCCAAAAAGATGTATATGTAGATTATAGACTACTTACACATTCTAATAATAAACATCTAATATTGATAATAAGTATCATAGTTGAGTTCTTTTTAATCAATGGTTACTAACAACATAAATAATAAGTTTAATACTATAAATCACAATACTACTAAAAGCAATAGATTAAAAATTAATATTACATTTAATGTATAGAAGTGTTCGTTATAAGTATTTAGGAAAAATGTGGTAACTTGATAGTAGTGAATAAATGTAGCCATCAAAATAATGCAGTGTAAAAGAATGAATTAATTTCACATAAGTTTGTATGAATTAGTCTGCGTAAGAGATCGAGATACCATATATTTGTCTATACATATCATATAATAATATTAGCCACTAGTATTGAATCAAGAATAATAAAAATAATATTTTATGATTAATTATAATGTTTGGTCCAATTAACAAGACAATTGTTTGATAATTACCTAATAGTTGAACCAAAACTATTCTCATATTAGTAGGCAGAGGCTTGAATACTCTATATGCATTATGTATTGATTTCTTCTAAATATTTGAAAATAAAAATGATTAATATGGGTCTAGATATTCATATTATATTTTTCCAACAAAAGATTAATAAAATAATATGATAAATTTGTATGCAAAATATCATTAAATTTATACTGTACGTAATAAAAAATATTTAATAATTTATAATTATTTTGTTAACTTATATTATATAATATTCTCATTAGCAAGAAGTCACATATTTTGAGAAAAAAAGTCTCATTTTTAAATATATTTTCATACAAAGTTTAGGGGGTATTTGATATTTTTAATATTTAAATTGATTATTTTGTTATTTTCTTAAAACTAGGGTACCTGAATGATATTTGCCTGTAATATTTTTCACCAAGTGATATAAGGGGTAACCGGTGGCCGGTTATAGAACCCATTAAAAAAAATAATAAGCGGTTGTATCTGTATTATAAGTGGATTATGGGAGTAGATTTTTTTTTTCCCCCAATTTTAGTTTATGTATTTTTCAATTGAAAACTGATTATGTTAAGTTAATTAAAAATAAGCCGGATCTTTTGGCTAATAGGGAATAAAAGTGTGAGCTCAAAAAATAATATAACTAATTGTATATTGAATGTAGAAGAAGCTTCTTACTTCTGCGGATGTATAATTTAAGGGTGGGCAATGGTCGAGTCGGTTCAATTCGATGAACTCGAACCGAATTTAAAAACCAAACTGAAAAGTTTCTAAATTCGGTTTGGTTCGGTTCAATTCGGTTCAAAATTTTTATTTTTGTGATTTTACAGTTTTACCTTAATATTATCAGATTTTATAATTTGCACCTAATTTGAATTGAACTTTACAATTTACACTTCCATTAACTACCAAGTTTCAACTATACTCTACACACATAATATTAATAAACTATATATGACTAAACAAATATAAAATCCTCAAATCAAAAGCAAAATAATAAAAGTCCCAATACAAAATAGTCGCAATTCATAAACACGCTTAAACTTAAAAATCTACTACAAATTATAAGTCCATGGCAACCCAAAATATATATATATATATATATATATAATAAGTCCATAATATAAAATGTCCATGCCAAATTGCCAATATCAAATTGCAACCTCACGAAGCTAGTTAACTCATTTGAAGCATGATACATTTGTATATTTTCAAAATTTCAATTCTCAGCCACAATATCCAATAGCAATACAACCATTTCACTGTCACAACTCACAAACCACAACCACTAAACTATATCTGCCCACCATTTTTAACTCCACCAACAAGTATATTATATACATCCGTAGTTCACAAAATCAATCCCTAACAGTCTAACACAGTAAGACTAACACAGAAACTAAGGAGTATACAAACTTTGTACAAACACACGGGCCATGGCATAAATTTTTTTTTAAAAAAAACACACATGTAGACTGCAGCACCAAAGATGACGCGTGTGAGGGGCTAACGATGGCGTCACCGCGTTTGAGGGGAGGGGCTATGCTGTTGCTGAGGGGCTGTGCTAGGAGGCCGTGCACGCGAGGAAGAGAGGGGTTGAGCTAACGCGAGGAAGAGACACACTCATAAGGAAGAAACCGAGAGGGGTTGAGCTGAAGTTCTGCGTTGTGTGGAGAGGGAGAAACGCGAGGTAGAGAGGCGTGGGAGAGAGGTCGGCGATAAGTTGCTGTGTTAGGGATTTGCAAATTGAAATGAATGAATTTTGCAAATTGGTTTTTATATTTTCAATTAAATCAAACCGAACCGAACAAAAACTAATAAGTTCGTTAGTTTAAGAGCCATTCGATTTATGCTCATAGAACTGAACCGAACAAAACCGAACAGAACCTTTTGCCCACCCATTATATCATGATTGAATATGCAAAATGGTTATGTTCGTCACATTTACATTGAGGTCATCAATCGTTGCTCTGTTAGTTCATTCATATCATATTCCAATAGCATTTAAAAATAATGTCACCAAGAAGAGATGTATTCTGTAATTCGTGATGCAAGGAATTCCTAAACTATTTATGGTGCATTTATCTCTCCATAGCAATTGTGAAAATAAACACCCATAAAGAAACTAAAGAAAACACAAAAAAAAAAACAGCAAACAACATCAGTATAAAATTAACTTAACTATCCTCATATATTAGAAAGATGCAGTAGCATCTACAGAATTAAGAGAACTGAATATTAAATTAGTAAATTAGCAAAGATAGAAATGATTGACCAAAAAAAAAACAAAAGTCAGACACTTAAAAAATTTCAACAAAGAAAACTACTTTCTCCTGAGGGGGATGCACGACAGTTTCAATAATATTAAATACCAACCCAATAATGTCAAAAAGAAAAAAAATTAAGTGTTTAAACTAAAATATCCAGTTTGAAAAACGAAACACAATTCAAGATTGGATTTCCCAATTCCATCCAATTTAATTAATTTGTACAAAGACCTATTCCTTTTTCACTCATACAATATCTTAATTGCTATATAAAGATTAGATAAAACACAAAAAAAGAATTTATTGCCCATAAGAATGAAATCCTTTGTCAATAGAAAGAAAAAACGAGAAAAACAAACATGAACCACCTTAATTACGCATGACCATCCATCAATTAATTATTGTTCTCTGCAATAACAAAAAAAAAAGGCACAAGAGCTAAGAGAAAATATACCAAAAAAGATAAATTAATTGAAGAACTGATAAATAATGAAATCACCGAATTTCAAAGACTTGGGATTTGATGATGAAAGGGAATTTCAAATATGAAATTAGCACCAAGACGGAAAGAAAGATTTGTGGTGGCTTTAGATGATGAGAGGGACTCGGAGATGGATTGAAGGGTTCATCGTGACTTGGGAGGAGAGTTTAGTCAACAACTTGTGAGAAATTTTAGTGAAATTTAGGTTTTGGAAAAATTGGGTTAAGTTTTGGCTCAATAAATTGCCGCTTTTATTATTTAGGGGCCTACTGACAATTAAACTCTTATATTTTGTTAATGAAATTATTATGTTTTTAATAAAATAAACATAATAATTTTGCTAATAAATTATAACAATAAAATAAAGCATAATAATGAAATTATATTTAGGCGCCTACCTCCTTAGTAACAAGTATTTTTCTAAAAGTAACATTATAATAATTGTGCTATTTAATAATTTCTCTAATTTATTAAAACAATAATTATTTAGTACATGCTTACAAAATTATTAATTTTTTAAGAATTGGTACTTAAATTTTCTTTTTTTATTTTGTATGTATTTGTGGCATTAATATTTTGCTAATGCATTTTTATAATTAAATTGTTTCTTGAGTTCACTTGACAAGATATATATATATATATATTTGTACAAAAGTGATTGTTACTTATAGATGAATCCCTTTCCCAACTGTATCTTTTTGTTCTCGACAAAGCAAAGGAAACTAATAATTCATGACTTTGCTTTATGTTAAATACTAACTCAAACACACAATTCAACATTTATAAGTTCAAAGGTTATTGATATGTGGATAAAATTAAGTATATTATTATATAGATAGGTATACATATCAAACTTACAATTAATGTTCAATTTCTTAAACTATGCTAGTATTAATTAGTCCAACTAATTATTTAAGTAACACAACCGAAGATAATTTCTTATTAGCCTAATGCACTATATATCCTATTAGCCTAACGTATTATTTAAGTAACACAATCTAAGGTAATCATTTACTAGAAATATATTATGAATATGTTATAAATAACTAATAAAAGCATAAAAATTTATTTATCTAAAAATTTTAGACAATATTTATTCTATCAAATTATTATATTTTTTTCTAAAATTCTTTGTAATACTACTTTCCTAATAGTAAATTTGTTGTACTTATTGAAAAAATACCATTTTTAATATTAACAAAAAGCATGAATAAATTTAAAATTATGAACCAAGTAAATTTTGGCTATAAGTTTTTGTGGCTAAAGCATTGTATAGTAACAAATAAATCCATTGCCTATATTTTAATTTTTGTGACCAATATTTTGTGGCAATATTCAGCACGTATAGCCACGATTTGATTTCATGGCCGATAAAACTATTTAGAAACAAAAGTCTTCGTGGCCAAAAGCAATATCTATAGCCACAAAGTTACTTTGTGGCCTATGACATTTTTTGGTGACAAATGTTAGGTAGATAAAACTATAATCTTTAGTCACAACTTTTGTGACTAATATTGTGGCTAATTGCAAGGCGCGGAATTTCTGTATGCGCGCGGAACTTTTGGAAACAATCTGTATATTCGTGGCAAAAAACTGATTTTTAGCCACAAATGATTTATGGCAAATGTATAACTTTAATATTTATAATTTGACTCACAAAATTTAGCTACAATACAGTATTTTCATGGCAAAATGGCAAAAATTGCTTCGTGGCAAAAAGATCATTTTCTTATAATGAATAAACAAAATCACAATAAGCTAAAGTAATTCAATTGAATCCTCTATTATTATCCTCCAATGAACTCAAAAAGAGAGTAAGTGATAGGATGAATGAATCCTAACTTGTCAATAATATAAATAAAGCCCCCCAAGCTCAATAGTTACATATTGCATGCTAACTTTATTCGCTATTGATAAGAATGAAGCAATATTAACAATCAGTCAATAATTGATTGTTTCCATCTTAATTAGTAATTAAGAAAAACTGATTGTTAATCAACATAAAAATTGATTGACTCAGTATTTGCTAATCTATCATTATTCCCAAACTATATCAACTGTATCATTTTCTTTTTCATATTTTAAATACCCGTATAAATTGACTTTTTGTGCTCATGAATTAATAAGAGTGAAATTTATATTGTTTTTGACAAGCTATCGCCTGTAGTGATACGGTGGGTTCTGTGTATAAAAAGAAGGAATTATACCTGTGTATAAAAGGGAGGCGTTTGTTGGATCATAAACTTGATCCAAGATGAATAAATTCAAGCACAACCCATAGAAGGTTCTATGAGTAGGTATGGTTGGTGAGGTTTGAATTATTTGTATTAGGTGTGGTAGGTGTGGTTGGTGAAGTAGGTGAGTGGTAGATTTTAATGAATGGTGAGGATTTGTGTAGTAGTTGAATAAATGGATGGTTGTGATTAGTTTGTTTCATGTATAAATAACCCCTCTCCCCCTTTGGTTTATGCATCAAGAGAAGTAACAAAATCTCTAAGGTGTAAAGAGTGAAAAATAAGAGTTGTAATTGGTGAGGAGTGTTGTTAAAGAAATAAAATTGTGAGTTTTTTGAGTGTTTAATTTAGTAATTCTCCAACAAAGTGGTATCAGAGCTAGTGTTAGATGCTATATATAGTCATATAGCATATCAAATCGAAGAGCTCGACGAGAGGAACGTGACGCCGCAAATTTCATCCCGATCGGAGACCGGACGCGCCCACAGTCGCTGCCGGAAGTTTTCTGTCCTGGAGCTGAGTCGACTCACCGAGTTGAACCGAGTTGAACCAAGCTGAACCGAACCAGACCAAGCCGAGCTGATCTGAACCGAATCAAGTCGAACCGAGCCACTGGAGCCGAACCAAGCCGGACCGAACCAAGTCAACAATTCGACCGTTGACCGTTGACCAGCGTTGACCGTTGACCGCGTTGACCGTTGACCGAAAGTTGACCCGAGTCTCTCCCAAGGTTTTTGGACGTGCCGGATCCATTCGTGCATTCGGAATCTCTAAATTCTCTCTCAATTTGTGAGTTATGGCAAATGGTGGTATGATGTCATTTCAAGTTCCACAATTAAAGGGAAGTAAGTTTGACAATTGGAGTATTAAAATGAAGGCTCTATTGGGTGCACATGACGTATGGGATGTCGTGGAGAAAGGCTTTATTGTGCCAGAAAATGAAGCCACTTTAATCAAGCGTACGATGAAGGAGAATTTCAAAGACTTGAAGAAGAAAGAGAATAAAGCAAAGTATCTCATCTTTCAATCATTAGATGAAGATGCTTTTGAAAAGATTGCTGGTACAACCTCCTCAAAAGAAGCATGGGAGAAACTAGAGACCTCTTACAAAGGAGCGGAGCAAGTTAAGAAGGTTCGTCTCCAAACATTACGAGGAGAATTTGAGTCATTACACATGAAGGCTTCGGAGTCGATTTTTGACTACTTTACTCGGGTTGTGACCGTTTCTAATGAATTGAAAAGAAATGGCGAGGAGTTAAAAGAGGTAAGGATTATTGAAAAGATACTTCGATCAGTAGACTCGAAGTTTGACCATATTGTTGTGACAATTGAGGAAACAAGAGATCTGGAGGATATGACGATCGAACAACTTCAAGGAAGGTTGCAAGCCCATGAAGAAAAACTAAAAAAGAAGCAAGGAATCGAAGAACAACTTCTCAAGATGGAAGTTAATCCGAAGAAAAGAGAAGAAAGCTCCAACAACGAGAGAAGGCATTATGTTCGAGGTGGAGGTCAAAGACGAGGTAGAGGTCGTGGTCATGGACGAGGTTGGAATTTCAACAACAACAACTCCAATTATGCCAAAGGAGAAAGCTCAACCAGAGGACGAGGCAGAGGTAATCCAAGATCGAGGTATGACAAATCTCAAGTACAATGCTATAATTGTCAAAAGTTTGGGCACTATGCTTCAGAATGTAGAGCTCCAAGTACCAGAGTTGATGAGAGAGTGAATTATGTTGAAGAGAAAAATGGTGAAGATGGCACCCTTTTACTAGCACGCAATGACACAAGTGGAGGTCAAGAAAATACATGGTATCTTGACACAGGTGCTAGCAATCATATGAGTGGAAACAGAAGCATGTTCGTGCAACTAAGTGAATCTGTGAATGGCAGTGTTGCTTTTGGAGATGACTCAAAAGTACCAGTGAAGGGTAGAGGTAACATTCTTTTTCGTGCAAAAGATGGTAGCCACCAAATAATTTCAAATGTTTACTATGTACCCAATATGAAAAGCAACATCCTTAGTTTGGGTCAACTCTTAGAAAAAGGCTATGATATTCACTTAAAAGATTGTAGTCTTTTTCTAAGAGATGACAAAGGAAATCTAATCACAAAGGTAAAAATGTCGAAAAATAGAATGTTTCCTTTAAATATTCAAAATGATGTTGCAAAATGTCTCAAAGCCTGTCACAAAGATCCATCATGGATTTGGCATCTTCGATATGGGCATCTCAACTTTAGAGGATTAGAACTACTATCCAAGAAGAACATGGTGAAAGGCTTACCATACATCAATCACCCTGATCAACTTTGTGAAGGATGTTTACTTGGCAAGCAGTTCAGAAAGAGCTTTCCAAAGGAGTCAAACTCAAGAGCTCAGAAGCCACTTGAGCTCATTCATACTGATGTGTGCGGTCCATTCAAGCCAAGCTCCCTTGGTAAAAGTAACTACTTCCTTCTCTTCATAGATGACTTTTCAAGAAAAACTTGGGTGTATTTTTCGGGCGAAATCGAAGTTTTGAAGCTTTCAAGAAGTTTAAAGCTGCAGTTGAAAAAGAAAGTGGATACCAGATTAAAGCCATGAGATCTGATCGAGGTGGAGAGTTCACTTCCAAAGAGTTCGTAGAGTTTTGTGAAGCAAATGGAATTCGACGACCTTTGACAGTTCCAAGATCACCCCAACAAAATGGTGTTGCAGAAAGAAAGAACAGAACCATCCTCGACATGGCAAGAAGCATGCTCAAGAGTAAAAGGCTACCTAAGGAATTTTGGGCTGAAGCTGTTGCATGTGCAGTCTACTTATCCAATCGATCTCCAACAAGAAGTGTGTGGGGCAAGACGCCGCAAGAAGCTTGGAGTGGAAGAAAGCCTGGCATCACCCATCTAAAAGTTTTCGGAAGCATTGCCTATGTACATGTACCAGACGAAAGTAGAGCCAAGCTGGATGACAAAAGCGAAAAGTTCATCTTCATCGGCTATGACAATAACTCCAAAGGATACAAGCTTTATAATCCAAACAACGGGAAGATCGTGATCAGTCGAGATGTAGTTTTTGATGAAGAAGGAGAATGGGATTTTGGCTCTGGTATGGATGACTTCAACTTCTTTCCCATTGAAGAAGATGATCATACAAAACAAGTAGATGAACAACAAGAGCCAGTTACTCCACCTATCTCACCAGTATCAACCACATGCGGAGATTCACCGCCATCTTTCTTAATTGAAAGAACTGATGAACGTACAAGGAGTCTTCAAGATCTCTATGAGGTAACTGAGAGACATGACAATCTCACTCTCTTTTGCCTCTTTGTTGATTGTGAGCCAGTCAACTTCCAAGAAGCTGCACTAGATGACAAATGGAGAATTGCAATGGATGAAGAAATTAAAGCCATTGTGAAGAATGATACTTGGGAGCTTACTACTCTTCCCAAAGGTCACAAGGCGATCGGTGTCAAATGGGTGTACAAAACGAAAAGAAATGCAAAGGGAGAAATTGAAAGGCACAAGGCGAGGCTAGTTGCAAAAGGTTACAGTCAAAAGGCTGGCATAGACTACGACGAGGTATTTGCTCCTGTAGCTCGACTTGAAACTATTAGACTTATTGTTTCTTTGGCTGCTCAGAACAAATGGAGGATTTTTCAAATGGATGTGAAGTCTGCTTTCTTGAATGGATTCCTTGAAGAAGAAGTTTACATCAAACAACCATTGGGTTATGTGGTGAAAGGACATGAAGACAAAGTTTTGAGATTGAAGAAAGCTCTTTATGGGTTAAAGCAAGCACCAAGGGCATGGAATAGTAGAATTGACAAGTATTTTCAAGAGAACGGCTTTACCAAATGCCCATATGAACATGCTCTCTACGTCAAAGAAAAAGATGGAGATATTTTGATTGTGTGCCTGTATGTGGATGATCTCATCTTCACTGGAAGTAATCCAAGCTTATTTGAAGAGTTTAAGAGAGTGATGATCAAAGAGTTCAAGATGACTGACATCGGACTAATGGCATTTTACCTCGGCATTGAAGTCAAGCAAAAGGAAGAAGGCATATTTATCTCCCAAGAAAGCTATGCAAAGGAGATTCTCAATAAGTTCAAAATGAATGATTGCAAGCCTATAAGCACGCCAGTGGAATGCGGAGTCAAGTTATCCAAACATGATGAAGGCGAAGATATTGATCCAACACTCTTTAAAAGCTTGGTCGGAAGCCTACGTTATTTGACATGCACAAGACCAGATATTCTTTATGCTGTTGGACTTGTGAGTCGATACATGGAGAATCCAAAGACCACTCATTTTAAAGCTGCCAAAAGAATCCTTCGCTATATCAAAGGTACAATTAATTTCGGCTTGTTATACTCATTTTCTAATGACTACAAGCTTGTTGGATATAGCGATAGTGATTGGGGTGGAGACGTAGATGATCGAAAGAGCACCACAGGATTTGTGTTCTTCATGGGAGATACTGCTTTCACATGGATGTCAAAAAAGCAACCAATTGTCACGTTATCCACCTGTGAAGCTGAGTATGTAGCTGCCACATCAAGTGTTTGTCATGCAATTTGGCTCAGAAATTTGCTGAAGGAGTTGGGTTTGTCACAAGAAGAGCCAAGCGAGATTTATGTTGATAACAAATCAGCAATTGCCCTATCCAAGAATCCAGTCTTTCATGATCAAAGTAAACATATAGATACTCGCTATCATTTCATAAGAGAATGTATTACAAGAAAAGAAGTGCAAATCAAGTATGTAAAATCACAAGATCAAGCAGCTGATATCTTCACCAAGCCGCTCAAGCAAGAAGACTTCGTAAGATTCAGAAGTTTGCTTGGTGTCACAGGATCAAGTTTAAGGGGGGGTGTTGGATCATAAACTTGATCCAAGATGAATAAATTCAAGCACAACCCATAGAAGGTTCTATGAGTAGGTATGGTTGGTGAGGTTTGAATTATTTGTATTAGGTGTGGTAGGTGTGGTTGGTGAAGTAGGTGAGTGGTAGATTTTAATGAATGGTGAGGATTTGTGTAGTAGTTGAATAAATGGATGGTTGTGATTAGTTTGTTTCATGTATAAATAACCCCTCTCCCCCTTTGGTTTATGCATCAAGAGAAGTAACAAAATCTCTAAGTTGTAGAGAGTGAAAAATAAGAGTTGTAATTGGTGAGGAGTGTTGTTAAAGAAATAAAATTGTGAGTTTTTTGAGTGTTTAATTTAGTAATTCTCCAACAGCGTTATACCGGCTGCACTATTTAGCCCATTAGAAGGTGCAATGATAGCCATCCTCAAAATCTCTTTTTAAAAAAAATAAAAAATAACATTTGATATTACAATTTTTATAATTTTTTACAATTGCCAAGTTATTAATTAATGCCTGCAAACCCATGTACATTTTAAATTCTTAAAATGAACATTTACAAACTGTTTATAAAACTAAGAAATTTGCACCCATACATTGACTAAATTTAGTGTTTTGTCAGCACGCCTTCTGCTCCAATTCAATTTACTAGCGATCTGATACCAAAAAGAAAAAAAAAATCATAAGTTTCCGTTATATAAATCATTACATTACATGGACAATCTTTTAAAAATGAAAATAGAAAGATTATACAAAGAAAATAAGAAAATCTCAGCTGCTGATGAACAATTTTCTTACCTGACGTACAATTAATATATAAACACCAAAAAAGAGAAAATAAAAAAGAGATTTAAATTTCAGAAACTCATAGTAAAATATAAAATGGTGGAATCATGTTCCTGAGGCTAGGGGATAAACGAATGATGGTTTTTGAAGATCTGCTGAGATTGTTTTCTTAATAGACTTGGACTTCTGAAAGGGCAAAACTCTAAATTCTTATGGCTTCAGGAGGAGGTACGTTCTTAAAAATAAATTTTTACATGTTTTAATATCATTTATTTATTATATAGTTAACGTGAAATCTTAGAGTTACTTTAAAATTCCTTAAAGACATAGATATAGCCCGAAACTTAGCCCTACAAGACAGGGATTATTTCCCCTCGAATATGATCATTGACCATAGGAGACGAATCGCTTGATTTTAGTCTTCTACATTTGAGTCTACGGGTTTTGGTACTGTATGGCTAATCTGCCAGGGACGCAGCGAGGTTGTCACAGCCCAGATCAATACTGACCAAGAAGAATATGTTCAATAAATTTGGAGTCACACATGGGAATGTAAAAATTCCGCCATAACAAATATATGTTTGTACATGTACATTTATGATGATGTTACTCACGTTATAGCGAACAATACTGTCACATTATATTATTGGATAAATTCACAGGTTTAACACTATTAGCAAGGAACCACATAATTTTGTCATATATCTTGTTGCTCATATGAATCATACGGTAGAAAAAGAGTAAAAGACATTGCTCACCCTATACTTAATTGGTGAAGTTACTCGCCATAGGAGCCTCAGTCATGTGAAAGTAGCTAGTGGAGATCATGCTATTCGAAAAAGCACACACAGAGGCGTGTTGTGTAACAGCGTATTTTTGCTTCTTTTTTCACTTCCTGTCGTACAATATCTCCACAGCAGAAGCAGTCTTTTCAAACCACCATTAATACAACGTGGGATTTTACGTCCCTTTCCGTTGATTCCACTTGGTGCACTTACAAAAGCGACATCCAAATAATACACTTGTTTTCTAACAATTTTTTTTTTTTGGTGAGATTCTCAACTATGAGAATGACCTTGTTAGTGTATAAGTTTCCAAAATTAATTACCATTTCAAAAATTTATATATTTGTTTCGAACATTTCACATATGAATGACTAGAAAATAGCTATATAAGACTAATGCTATATTTTCGAAGCAATATTCCAATATTTTAATCTTAAGTATTGATGTGTACTTATAATCAATTTTATAATGAGCATGTAATTTTTTAAAAATAAATCTATTTTGTTATCAAATAAATTGCTTCACTTCACTCGAAATTATGAATATTGATATATTACTCGGAAAGCGTGCTCATGGTCTAGCGAATAATGTTCAAATAGTTTTATTTAACTAACCATCTAAGTTCAAATTATTGGAGGAATAGAGGATTAACATATTCATTTAGTCTTTGTCCATCCCTCAACCTTTTAACAAATTAAATAAATAAATAATACTACTTGAAAAGTGTAATATTACTCTATCTATAAATAGAGGAGTTGATCATGCTAGGAAATGCACCAAACCAGTCTAGCATAATTAAGCAGAGCTGCAGACACATGGAAATGCCAAGGCCTGATCATGTGGTTCTCTGTATAGATCAACAACGCCCTACAAATCCATCCATGGGAACTGAGCTTAACAAGGAGCCGAATAATATCCTTCCATTGGAGAAAAAGTCTCTCAGCTTCTCAGCTCCTGATCTTCAACAAATCCCAGCTACAAGGAAAAATGCCCTACGCCGTCTCAGCTTCTCAAAACCCAAATCAAGATTACAAGAGCGCAACCACCCACTCACTGCACACAACAAAACAATCCCTGAATCCAACGAAATCGAACCCTTTCCTGATGACAGCAACAATATTTCTTCAACAGATGACAATGACGATGAGTGGGACAAAGAGCTTGAGGATGATGCTGAAGATGAAGATTTAGGAACTGAATCAAAGCAGCAGAGAAAGAAAAAGAGAAACTTCAAATGGAGACTCTTTGTGGAATTGGTATTATTTTTCATCATCATGATTGGTTTGGTATGTTCGCTGACAATAAAATCTATCAAGATTGAACGGAAATGGGGGCTTGAGATTTGGAAATGGTGCTTAATGGTAATGGTAACCTTTTGTGGCCGCTTAGTTTCAGCCTGGGTGATGGGTTTTGCCGTCTTCTTAATCGAACGCAACTTCATGCTTAGAGAAAAGGTACTCTATTTTGTTTACGGCCTTAGAAACAGCATCAGAAATTGCATGTGGTTAGGTCTTGTGCTTCTTGCATGGACTTGCATCTTCAACGAGAAACTTCACAAGAAAAACAAGATGCTTGAGAAGACGTTTCAAGCATTGGTGGCTGTGTTACTTGGTGCAACAATTTGGCTAATCAAGATTGTGTTAGTCAAAGTGTTGGCCTCATCTTTTCATGTTACCACATACTTTGATAGAATGAAGGAGAGTGTGTTCCATCACTACATTTTGGAAACACTATCAGGTCCACCGATAATGGAGGGATCAATGGCGAATGATGAAGAAAAAAAAAACCCTAACCATAACCTGAGTGGATCTAAGTCATTGCCAGCAAACTGGAAGGAAGAAAGGAATGTTTACAAATCGAAGAGGTTTGAGTCAAGGAAAATTGACATGGAGAAGCTGAGGAAGCTGAGCATGGAGAGCACAGCATCAGCTTGGAGCTTGAAGAGGCTAGTGAGCTACATCAAATCTTCAGGTTTGTCAACGATTTCTAAGACTGTTGATTATTTTGGAAATGCGGAATCGGAGATTACAAGTGAATGGGAAGCTAGAAACTCTGCTCAAAGGATCTTCAAGAACGTAGCCAAACCCGGTGCAAAGTACGTTATTCATTTCTCTATCACTCCCCTGAATGTGCATATATAACTAGTTTTGCTACGTAGTATCAGTTTATACAAAAATAATTTTTATATATGCATGTATATATACATGCACATGCATGTGCATGTAACATAAACTAATTACTTTTAAAAAAATAATTTCTCAAAAATTAGGGCTCTACTTTTATTTATCATGATATATTGAATTTGACCCATGGAAATATTACTCGATAGCGCATGCATATGTGCATGTATAATTGCAAATGCATATGCATATACCATAAGCTAGCGACTTTTATAAAATTAAAGAAAAAATGCTTTCTAAAAAATAAGGGTTCTGCTTTTATTTACAAATCATAATATAATGGGGAAATAATTGTTTACTTCTTATATAGTTTTTTATTCCCTATATTTTAAAAAAGACCTCAAAATATCCGTTTAGTTAAATATGCTACATTCTTAGTGTTTTCTTTTTCTTTGGTTTTACAATAATACTCTTGTAATAATATTCTTGACATAAATTTATCTAAAAAATTTTAATTACTAAATTAACTAATAAAAATTTAATTAACAAATTAACCAATAATTATTTGTAACAAACTAACCAATAAATATTAGTAAAAAAGAATTAGTATTTTTTATACCTGTGCAACAACCTTATTAATAATTTATTTATAAATAAAATAGTATTAGCCAACTTAAACAATTGTTAATATCCTTGCAACAATTTTACAAATAGTTATTTAAAAAATAATTTACCTAATTAATCCTAAAAATAAAATAATAACATAAAAATTTGTGAAAAAATTATTTTACTTTTAAAGTTAATTTGATAAATTAATATTTTTTTTCATTAATATCCTCGAGAGAAAGTAAGAGTATTGTTCAAGAGTGTTATTATAAAAAGAAGAAAAAGCAAGGGCATGAGTGAAGAATATTTAACGGCAATAGTTTTTTGATAATTTTTAAAATATAAAGACTTAACTCAAAATATAGTGACTAAATTAATAATTTTTTTTTTAATATACAGTATGTTGAATTTGGAACGTGCCTTTACTATTTGATAGAAAATTGAGCACAACTGAGTGGATGTCTTGATCCACTGACGACGATGCGATATGGCATTGGTATTGCCAGCTTAGTGGGAGCAACAGTAGTGCTACCTAGCTGGTAGCTGCTTGTGCGGTGTCGGAGTGCTCAAGTGTTGCTTGGAAAGGCTTGTGTGGTCCAATTAGTTATGTGGTGCATAATATACAAAATTATCATCAATCTTAATATGTGGTCCAAACCAGAAGCATAAGGAAGATATTGGTGTTGGTCCAAGTAATCATTTAGCCCGTTGTTGTATGCAATTACCTCCAAGTAATCATATACCCTATTGTCGTATGGAATTATCCCCTCCAACTTCAAATGGTTTTATTGCATTCAGTGGTCATGCATTCGTCAGAAAAGAAAATTCCACCATGAGAGATTAAGGATATTTCAATTTTCTTTTTGGGGGGAAAAAATATTTGAATCTTTGTTGATATTAGTTGTGCGGAGGTTTTAATGATTTTATGTTAAACGTGTATTTATAATTATGTAAGTTTTTGCTTTCATGGACTTAATTGAGTGGTTTTTAAACAGTTTTATTCAGCTAATTATTTAAGTTTGAATTTTGGGCATATTAAAAATTGATTTAGACTTTTCTTACCCCTTTACCTTTTAAAAGAAAATACAAAATAATGATGATGATGGTGTAAACTTTTGAAGATTTTATATTTCATATGTATTTATAACCACATATGGTTAGTGACAGTTTGATTAAGGTTCACACTTGTCTAATAATTATTAATCACAGTTTGCTATTCAGCACAAGGTCGTTAGATGAATATGAAATCTAAGTCCAAGTATACGAGAAGCAAAATATATAGTGTGATATACTCTTTCACTAACAACCGTTTAAATAGAATATTTTTAGTACTAATTAGACATTAGCTATATATCAATTAATTAATAAATGCAACATTAGTTAGGTTTATTTACATCCTGACTTTATATTGTAAAATCTCTCTATAGTTATATTATTGTTACCAAACTAATAGAGGTGTTGTTATAAAATTTAATGTTTTGACTTAATTATTTTTAAGTGTTGTAGAGTTAAAGCATGTACTTTATTAATAATTAATTAAAGCTGCTTATGAAATCTAATATATAAAAGTTGATAAAAGGAAGACATAATTTTAAAAACTTAGTACATGTATTTATGTAGTGTTGCGAATAGTAAAATCATCTCAAAAGTCTAAATGTCTGCATTCTCTTTAGTATTTTTTTTCTCAATATAAATATCCTAATTAATATCATACATTGTATGAATCATTGTCTCAAACAACTTCAAAAAGAATATTTTGTTCAATCTTAAACCTTTAAATAACATAGCATATGCTTTCTAAAATGAACAGATAATTTTTGCTATATGGATATAATCTTTAAGTGAGCTCTAGAAAAATTATAACTTATTATAATGTGGAGCTTATTTTTATTTATAACTAGCACAAATTGGAACCAGAATTTTTATGACTATGTGAAGATTATTCCTATATAGAAAATCACTAGAAAGAGATTTTATTATATATATTATTACAGATTTTATATATTTTTTAAAATTATTGAAGGTTTATTGAAGAGGAAGATCTAATGAGATTCTTGAAGAGGGTTGAGGTTCATACAATATTTCCTCTCTTTGAAGGAGCCCTTGAGACCGGAAGGATTACAAAAACTTCATTCAGAAATTGGGTGGTATGTATTACCTTTTTTGTCTTCTAATTATGATATTTATTTATTATACATTGACCCAGGGACTATTAAGAAATATTATATTTATAATTTATAATTTAATTACTTCAACTTATATTCTTAACACAACAAGACCCTATAAAAGAATGAAAAATGCTATGGAGACAAATGTACTCACATATTGCAGACAAAAAATACACGTTAAAACCGGAGCCATTTTACTTTATTTTTGTCAATGTTTTGTCAATTTTTTTTACCTGAATATCATTGCTCATATAATTAATGATTTGTATTTTTTAATGGGCAGGTTCGAGCTTATTTTGAAAGAAAATCGTTAGCACATTCGTTGAATGATACAAAAACAGCAGTGCAACAGCTACATAAATTAGCAAGTGCAGTGGTGATAGTGATAATAATAGTGGTGTCTCTCTTGGTGATGGAGCTAGCAACAACAAAAGTTGTATTTTTTGTATTAACACAACTAGTTCTTGTGGGGTTCATGTTCCAAAACACTTGCAAGATGGTTTTTGAATCCATTGTCTTCATCTTCGTCATGCACCCTTTTGATATTGGAGATCGTTGCGTCATTGATGGTGTCCAGGTAATTAATTAAAGAAAAATGATATTTGAACACCGAAAGACACCAATCAGGATGACAGAAATGATAACACTTTGCATGCCCAGTATCATTTTGGTATGCTACAGCGTTAATGTTCAGTGAACAACAAACAATGATCAGTAACACCATTTCTGTCGCCCTGGTATTGTCTTGGGACTCAAATATCAGTGTTCGTAAATAAATAAATAGTTATTTAATTTCTCTTTATGTTAAATTCTAACTTGATGCGTTCATTGTGAATACACATGTAGATGGTTGTTGAAGAAATGAATATATTAACAACAGTGTTCCTTCGGTATGATATGGAGAAAATTTACTATCCGAATGCAGTTTTGCTCACAAAACCAATAAGCAATTTTTACAGAAGTCCAGAGATGAGTGACAATGTTAACTTCACCATTGATATTTCCACATCAATGGAGACCATCATTGCTCTTAAGAAGGCCATACAAGTGTAAGTTGGTTAATTTACATTACTAACCTTTGTTAGCAAACTGACATTTTCCACTTACAGTTTTTTAGTTTTTTTAGTTTTACCACTTCCCCTGCTCCTACAGCCTTCATATATATAATATGTACTTCGTTGCTCTTTTGATGGTCAAAATTTTAATTAAAAAAAATATATGGTTAGTTTGTCTGTAGCTAAATAAGATTTTTCTGTCAAAGTTTTGACATCAGAGATGCATCGGAGTACTATAAAAGCTATAGGGGGTAAAACTCAAAAACTACATGGAAAGAAGTGACATGTTCTTTTTGATTATTCAATAACGTCTAGATGTTACCGATGCATCATGCATGCATGCATTCTTTATGAATAAATGCAGGTATGTCGAGAGCAAACCAAACTACTGGAACCCTAAGCATTCGGTGATAGTGAAAGAGATAGCTGAGCTAAACAAGTTGAAAATGTGCCTGTCTGTGCAGCATACAATCAATCACCAGAACTATGGAGAGAGGAGTATCAGGATATCAGAGCTTATTCTCGAGCTCAAAAAGATTTTCGAGAATCTAGGCATCAAGTATCATCTTCTTCCTCAGGAAATACACATCACCCAGCTCAACCTCGACAACTGGACCATGCCATCACACACTTAAGGCTGTCCCTGGCAAACTTCTCAGCTTGCTTTCAATAATTCAATGTTAAGGATGTTCTATTAAGTGATTCTCCATCTTGGTCGTCTGTCTTTCAGTTTGATACATTTTGTTTGGTTGGAATAATAATAAGAGAGGTAGTGTGGTAATATTTGAGACTCTTGAAATGTGTACGACTGAAATCTTGATTTGTCTCATTCAAGTATGAGCTTCAGAAGCAGAAGAAATAGTTAAATCAAATAAAGATATAGCTTATTAAGCACATATGATGTTGAGCAACAATGCAACATTATAAACTCGTTCTGACATTACAATCCGATATGTGATAGGACTTGATGCATACAATGCAAATAATTAGGAAGCAGTCTTCCCCAAATCCACATTTTTGGGATAAGAGATTGACATGAGCTTTTGTGTGGGACTCAAACTCAGACCTTCAGTGAATCGCAAAAATTAATCGACCACTGCCATCTTTTTTCTACCAGTACTAAAATCAATTTTCAACCAATCTCTTCAACTTTTGAAGTCAATGATTCAGTTGAAGTCAATGATTGAGAATCAATTAGCATGCTTTCTCAAAAGAATAGTACCCAATTCATTAATCCGTGAAGTTACCAAAATAATTTATTTATATGATTATTAATCAATGATTTCGTATATAGCTAGAGCTACCTCACCATCGAACTGTACATATTTTTAGGGAAGAAACAAATTTGAGACGAGAGAACGACCAAAGTCTCTTAAAAATGGAAATTATATAATAAGCCAAGCTTGTATTATCACTTACCTACCCCTACCATCGAACTGTAAATATCACTAACCTTGATAAGAGATTAACACTTTGCCTTTACAGTTTGGACTTTGTTGATCAATTAATATTACTAACCCTGATGGGATATTAGCAGCTCTCTTGCAATTTCGAGTTTTTACCACTTACCTAGTTCCTTCAGTTTTCATAATATCTCGTTACTCCTTTAATGTCAAAATTTAAAAAGCAAAAAATGGTTGTTTGCAAAAAGCAAAACGTGATAACTAATTAATTAACCTAACAACTCAATCAACCAAGCAAGTAAACAACTCCTCAACGTAGTAGCAACCTTTCAGATTAAATTAACTAGCAAGCACACAAATCACATAAAAAATGAAAAGGTCAAAAGGTAAGACTAAAATTTTCAACTGAGAAATAGTTTTCAGTAAGTTTCCATGTCCAAAATATTTTATAGGGAATAAAAGTTTCACTCAATGAGAATCTAAGTATAAAATGTATGCTTTCAAGCTATAAGCAACACCAAGAGTTAACAGTTCCAATATTTTCATATTCACCTCATAACAATTATAGCAGCACAAATAAAAAGAGGTTGGCAAGTCAATTGAAATCCCAATTTTGTGAAATATTGAAATCAATTGGCTTAGGTTGACAAATACAGAGACAACATGTCAGCCTGAGATATACAACACAACTTAAGCAGAGAGCCACAGAATCTTAAACAAACACAGTAATAATTGAAAACTCAACACAACTTGTACCTGGAACCATTAGCAGCGACCTTAGAATCAACACTTTTCTTGGTCCTAGCAATAAAATTAATCAGGCCCTCATACCAACTTCTTGCGATATCGACATACTTCTGTAATTCCTGAAAATGATATTTAATCAGGCCTGCAGGATAGCGAGATCCCTGACTTATAGCCTGGATTAAAGTTTCCATCACTCAGGTTGAACTTCCTGGAGCGTTATTATCATGCTAGAATATCACTGTATCAGTTTTTTTTTTTGAATTCTTTTGCTCTATTTCTAATCAAATCAAAGTGGAAAATTTTAATTAATTAAATTAAGCACAAACATTAAAGCTATCAATGTCCTGCTATATATACACAGATTTTTTAAGCAAGTACTATCTTTGATAACAGAAAGTGGTCAAACAAACGATATGTCTTAATCAAGTCATCAAGCTGCAAGTTTCCTTAACCATTTTTAAAAATAATAAATAAATAAACCTTTTCAATTTATTAAAAGCTTACTGAAGCATTAAAAAAGGTAACGAAAGTGTAAGATAAATGACATCATAAAATGTTTGTATGGTGGCCGATGGTCGATGATTCATCAAATTAATCTCTGTATCAAAAGATTAAACTTTACCAATAAATGTACAATACAATCGTAGATCTATTCATAATCAATCATCATTAATGCATTTACTTTTCGTTACAGTCATAATAAGTTCCACAGCTCTAGAGACTAATTCTTTTGGTCTACATTCACCAAATAAATTTCACTCATGAAGTGATGCAAAACCAAAAGGAGTGATTGAACCAACTTTCCAGTCCAGTCCAAATTTATCCTAGTTCATGTAAATTAAAATTGCTGGACCAAAAAAAAATTTGAATTTCACTTTTGGCTTTTTTGTATGGGGAGCCATGTTAACTAGAGTGATGCAGCACAGCACATACATATAAGGGCATTGGCAGCCGTAGTAAGGAGCTATTGATACCTCTGATTGGCTATCAAGTTTAAGCTTGTTAACGAAGTACTTTATACAATCGAACTGTCATCTTCCCATCTCAGAAAATATATACGAGAGATAAATTAATTCAGAAATTACTGAAATAAGTAATTTAAAAGATGAAAGAAGAAAGAAAGATCACGTGGGAGATGAAATAAAATTAATTAAATTTGGTTCCTTAGTAGCTATTTGGTACTTGAAGCAAGAATGGTTGTTTGCATTGAAAGAGAAAAGAGAAAGAAAGATTAATTTCAGTAATACAATTTAATTAATTAATTCTGAAAAATGCTAGCTTTAATTTTAAAACAATGAGCATATAGTAATGATGAAATTAATATAAAGAAGAACATGATAACTTCACGTACAAGTAGCATAAACCAAGTGCCGGAATTGGGTGTCTTTGTAGGATCAATGATCCTAAAATCAGAACTTGGGCCAGCTAGGGGTTATGGACTTAAAAGTATGTTTGTGACACAATGATAATAAGTCATAAAATTTCTGTCACTATTTAGCTTTTGTTTTTTGGTAGTGATCACGCTAGAAAACGCACAAACCAGCTGGCAAGTAAACAGAGCTGCAGAGAGATGGAAATGGCAGGACCTGATCATGTAGTTCTCAATATAGACCAGCAAAACGCTAACAACCCGTCCATGCAAACTGAGCTCAATAGGGAACGTAACAAAATTCTTCCATTGGAGAAAAATTCTCTCAGCTTCTCAGCTCCTGATCTTCATCAAGTCCCAGCTACAAGGAAACAAACCCTACACCGTCTCAGATTCTCAAAACCCAAATCAAGATTACTAGACCTCAATTATCCACTCACCGCACACAATAAAACAATCCCTGAATCCAACAAAATCGAACCCTTTCTTGATGACAACAACAACAGCAATATTTATTTAACAGATGTCGACGACAATGAGTGGGATAAAGAGCTTGAGGATGATTCTGAAGATGAAGATGTGGGAACTGAATCGAAGCAGAGAAAGGAAAATAGGGAGTCCAATTGGAGACTTTTTGCGGAATTGGTATTTTCATCATTATGACTGGTTTGGTATAATTACTGACAACAAAATCTATCAAGATTGAACGGAAATGGAGGCTTGAGATTTGGAAATGGTGCTTAATGGTGATGGTAACCTTTTGTAGCCGCTTAGTTTCAGGTTGGGTGACGAGTTTTGCTGTCTTCTTAATCGAACGCAATTTCATGCTTCAAGAAAAGGGACTCTAGTTTGTTTAATCGAACAGCATCAGAAATTTTATGTGGTTAGGTCTTGTGCTTCTTGCGTGGACTTGCATCTTCAACGAGAAACTTCACAAGAAAAACAAGATGCTTGAGAAGGTGTTTCAAGCATTGGTGGCTGTGTCACTTGGTGCAACAATTTGGCTAATCAAAATTGTGTCAGTCAAAGTGTTGGCCTCATCTTTTCATGTTACCACATACTTTGATAGAATGAAGGAGAGTGTGTTCCATCACAATATTTTGGAAATTAACACTATCAGGACCACCAAAAATGGAGGGATTAATGGCGAATGATGAAGAGAAAAAAACACCTAAGTCTAACTTGAGGGGATCTAAGTCATTGCCGGTCAATTGGGAGGAGGGAAAGTGGAAGGAAGTGAGGAATGGCTACAAGTCGAAGAGGTTTGGGTCGAGAGAAATTGACATGGAGAAGGTGGGGAAGCTGAGCATGTAGAGGACAGTATCAACTTGGAGCATGAAGAGGCTGGTGAGCTACATCAAGTCTTCAGGTTCGTCAACAATTTCAAAGACTGACGATTATTTTCGAAAGGCAGAATCGGAGATTACAAGTGAATGGGAAGGTAGAAATTCTGCCAAAATTATCTTCAAGAACACATCCAAACCCAGTGCCAGGTAATTTATTTCTCCATCTCGATCTTTTTCTGCCTTTGTATGTGTGTGTGCATATGGCTTTCTTAGAATTTATTAAAATCTAGAATCTTGTGTTGGAACATACAAAAATAATGTATATAGATGATGGTTCTCACATTTTAAAATTATTATACCATATGATATAAATGGTGCATATTATATCACACTATTGCATTATATGGCGTAATAACATTCTCCTATTTTAGTTTGCAACGGCACCACGTGGCAACCTATCGTTGCTAGTGTTGCTTTGAAAGTCTTGTGTGGTCCAATTAGTGAAGTGGTGCATACTGTACAAACATATAATCTTAGGATATGGTCCAAATACCATTGCTCTGATACTAATTATATATGGTCCAAACCAAAAGCATGAGAAAGACATTTGTGGTGGTCCGACTCATCATATAGTTTATTTATTGTACGGAGTTATCCTTCCAACTTAAATGGTCCTATTGCATTCACTGGTCATGCATTCGTCACAAAAGAAAATTCCACTCTCTTATGTGAGTTTAAGGATATTTTATGTACCATGTATATTTATAACACAAACACACACACACACACACATATATATACTGAGTGTGTGTAGTAAATAACATTTTGGGGTGACAATGACTACAAAATAAACAAAAGAATCACTTGAAAAATAAAATAAAAAGTGAGGATCTATATTGTGGCTCTGGCTATATTGTCCTTGAAAGACCTTAATTGTTGAGACTTTTCTACGTATTATGCTGTCAACATAAAAAAGAACATATTAATCACTTAAAAAAGTTGTCTTTTAACCCGAAACTGATAAAATAAAATCATTAATTTTCAAGCAAAAATAGTTAATATTACACTAAACTTAGCTAATCATTCTAAGGACTGAAAGTCTTTATTTTTTAAAATATAGATTTGAGTTTACAGCATTGCAAAATCCTTTAACAACATTGTAAACTGCTAAAAAATTATTTTATAACATTGTAAAGGTTTTTTACAAATGTTATAAAATTTCAAATCCATACTTCAAAAAATGGGAATGTCCGCACTAGAGAATGGTTCAAATATTAGCTATCAATTAATTAATAGATTCCACATTTTTTCTAATATACTTCCAAACTTAATTGTATGTATATATTAATATTACAAAATTTATAGATACTCTTTTTGTAACGCCCAATTTTATTTATTTATTTATTTCCTCTTTTACCCTTATTAAATTGAGTAGGATAGTTATTATTGAGTGTTTGTGTATGAGCAAAATTTATCAAATTGCTTTAAATAAGTTACGTAAGTTATTATTTTTTTTAAAAAATATTTATTAATTACCAAGTATTTAAGAGGAAGCCATCTTTTTAAAAAGCCGTCTTTCATTTTCTAAGTCGTTACAAACCCTAAAAAAAAAAAGGAAGAAAGAAACATAAGTCTTTGGAGAAGAAAAGAAAGTACTATAACTTCTTTTCTTAGTGTTTCCCTTAAGGTATTAAGTATTTCTTTGACTTATATGATTTATTTTTATGAATTGTTTGCCTTTAATTACTTATAGCATAACTTAGGTAATATATGTGTATTTGTAATGTTGTGATGATATGAACAGTTTCTATTCCTTGCTTGAAATTGTTTTCTTTATTTAGAACCTTGTGAATATGCTTACATATCATGGAACTAGACATCCTAAGCTTTACATTGATAGATTTTGTGTTGAAATCGTCTGAGTATGCAAATTGTTATGGGTTTTCGAAGTTGGGTTACTGGTGCTGGAAAATTTCGATTTTCAGCAGCGGTTCTCAACTCTGGAAATTTTTTTGTAAGGTTACACATCCTTAAAAATTATGATGATTTTTATATCAATAGATCTATGTCTCCTATGCTTGCATGTTTAATTTCGTAGTTTTATTCTTCATCGTTAAATTATTAAAAATCATAACATGCGGCCGCTGCAAATCTAGAAACTATTTTCCAGAATTGCAGAAGCTGAAACGTGTAACAGTTTGGGCTAATTTATGGATATTACATGCCATGTTAGGGTTTTATAATGAAATTTCAATCTTTCCTCTGTCTTTAAAATCTGGAATCCAGATTTTTGGGCATGTAAAATAAAAGATATGAATTTTTGAAATTCTGTTTTCAAATCTGGAATTTTTTGGACAGGTTAGATGTTCTCGGAAATAAAACTATGAACTTTTGAAATTCTGTTTCATGTGTCCAAAAATTATGAATTTTAATTACATGTTTTCTGGATGTGTCTATTGTAATTAGAAAGAAGAAACAGATTATTTTGAGCACTAAAGAATATTTGACGAATTTCCTATTTGATAAAGGTCTGACTTAGTCAATGCTGGACAGTTTTGTTACTTTGGTGAAAGGTCAATACTCTGACTTGATTTTCACTTGTGCTGATTTTTGTGAAATTTTGTATGCAATGCTATGTATGTTCACAGTACCTCTGTAAATTTTCATGGTTTTCCGACATGTGTATAGGTTATTACAAATCAGCACGTGCAAGATACTCATTTTTATATCTAGAATATATATAAATATTGAGCTAGTATAAGTGCCTATGAATTAAGGATGATTGGGATTATATTTAAGGTTAGAGATGATATTGATAAGGATATTTTTATGATGATTATAGGATGTGGGTGAGCTCGTTGGTTTGTTTTTGAGGTATTGTGTTGATTGCTGCAGATCGAGGTAAGTAGATTCATGCATGATGTGCTTTTATAATAAATGCAATTTATGTTATAAAAATTATGTTTAAATGGAAAATTTTACAAAATTGATTTTTAAAATATTTAAATGAATTTTGTAAAATAAAAACACTTTTAAATGAATTTGTGTAAATGTATTTTAAAACGATTTTTTCTTAAGAAATTATTTTTCTTAAACAAAATGCTTTCTTAAAGAATTTTCTAAAAGAATTAAATGTTCAAAGAAATATTCTTAAATATTTTAAAAGACTTTAAATGCTATTTATGAAAGGATGTAAAGTGGATTAAAAAATGTTTTGACTTATAATTCGTAGTAATGTATATGATGCTAATGTTATGATGTTATGTAATGCTATAGTCAGCTTACTGGTATGATGATGATCTTGTGCACAAGGATGTTATGAACAATGTAGGGTATAATACCCTGAATGATGAATGATGATGACTACGAGGCGTGAGATACCAAATGTTTATGTTTTAATGTTTTTATGAATGTTTTAATGTTTTTAATGATTTTACATGAATCCACCCCTTATGCTAAATGAAGATGTTATTATAAGATGTTATAAAATGTTTAAAGGTATAATGACAAAGGTTTTCAAATATTGTGCATGGATTTATTTATCAAGTTGACGGCTCACCCCTCGTCTCCAATATTTCACAGATTGATTAGAGATGTGGTTTGAGTTCTTAGTGGATTTTTGGAATTGCTTTAAAGATTAAATTTGGCTAGATTTTTTATTTTGGATTAGAGACTTTTCTTTAGAGATTTTATTTCAAATGCTTTATGCAAGGATTCAGTTGGAGTATGAATAATAATTGTCTATCTTGGGGTTTATTAATAAGAATAAACGATGTGAGGTTTTATTCCAATTTTGCCCTTGTATTTTTCATAGGTAATTTTTGGGGTGTTACACTTTTACATTATTATTATTATTGTTGTTGTTGTTGTTGTTGTTGTTGTTATTATATTGAGGTTGAATATTTAGGGTTCGTTTGGTACAGCTTCTTAAGTAGAGCTTTTGATAAAAAGGTGTTGGGTGTTTGGTTGTCAATTAAAAAGCTTTTTTCAGCCATTGGATTGTTTGGTTCCACAATATTAAAAGTGTTTTTGTAGAGTCAAATTATCAAAAAGTATAACTAAGAGAACTTATTTTTAAATCATAAATTTGGACAAATCATGATATTTCTTATCTAATATCCTTACTTTACACAAAATTTAAAATAAACTTCAATTAAACTTTAAATAATCCTCATAATTCAAAACTGTAGTAATAAACTTTATCAATAAGCACCAAAATAATCAATTAAAAAGTTTAAACCAAACTTCAAAAATCAAAACAAATCCTTGCAAAGAATGAAAATGTTAACGATGCATAAGAAGTGGCAATTTTATCACACTCTCAGCCTATAATATATATTGATTTGTGTGGACCATATGACCATGTGAATACATTTAACATGTGGACCATAGTAAAATAAATTAATAAAGTTAATAAGCAGCTAAAAAGTGATTGTAGAGTGAAGAGAATAAATAATTCATTTGATAAAAGAAAGCATGAGAGACAAAAACAACAGTAAAGAAAACATGAGAAAAACGTGCCTGTTGCAGCTTGGCGAAAAATGGCGGCAAGTGAAGAAATCTTTGTTGTGTAGGGTTTTGTACATACATACGGATCCCCCTACCATACAATTAATGTAAGATACACCTCTTACATGAACAGTGTATGGGCTCCACACATGCACTGTTCATGTGAGAGGGTTGTATCTTACATTAATTGTAAGATAGGGATTGCTCATACATTAGGATTTTTTGAAACTAGTGAAATATTTTTAAAGTATTTTTAAAATTTTACATGTTTTAAACAAGCTCAAAAACTCTACTAGGAGAAACTCAAATTTTAAACTTCTCCAAATAGAAGTAAAATGTTTTTTTTTTTTAATTCCAAAAGCTCTAATACAAATGAAACCAAATAACTCAATATTTTTTCAAAAGAGTTTTTGAGTTTAAAAAAGATCTTTCAGCTAGTAGACAAGCCCAACCAAATATACCCTTAATGAGATACTTGAAGAGGGTTGAGGTTCATGGCATATTTCCACTCTTCGAAGGAGCCCTTGAGACCGGAAGGATTACAAAACTGTTGTGTTTAAGCCCCAGAGAACAAGACTAACCTCACCCCAAGAACACTTAACTCACTGATCTTGATCCAATAAACAACCAAGAATCACTCAACACACTATGAATCAATAGTAAGAAACCAGATCAAAGACAAAGCACACACAGATTTTAAGTGGTTCGGCACCAATTTCTTGATGCCTACATCCACTGGAAACAAGCCCTGTGATTTCACTTTTATTGCTTTCAAGAGTTACAGAGATCACTAACAAAAATGGAGAATACAAGCTCTTCAACTCTCTCTCACATCCCCGTCACCATGTTCTCTTCTCTTTTTGTCAATCATCCAGAACCCCCCACTAGTTGTATATATTCCAACTAACTCCAGAGGCCCCCTCTCATCAGCGGCTTTTCCCGGTGAATACTAACAGAATTTTAACCTCAGTCACGTGCTTGCAGCATGTCTTATAATCCCAGCTTAAAACGGCATCTTGCAGTAGTCGTTTCAAGCAGGCTAAGTATTTCCAGCAGCTCACATGTCAAACACGTGAGCTACTTATAGCACTGGATGACATTTGGATTATGTCGGTTCTGTTTCAAACCCTTGTCAAACGACAATTCATGTAACCAAGGAACCAACATATGACATATTGTGACTGAAGATTTAGTTCACATTTCATCAAAAACCTTTATTCAGAAATTGGGCGGTATGTATTACCTTTTTTGTTTACCAATTAATTTTGTTATTAATTATATAATATAAATATTATATCTATAAATTTTTCTTTTATTTTCTTCAATTTATGTTCTTAAACACAAGTTAACAAAATCCTGTTTACAAAAAAAAAAAGAAAGCAAAATGCTAGAGAATACTGATATATTGCTGACAGAAACACCAAGTTAATTAAAACTTGTGCCGTTTTATCTTATTTCTGTCAACATTTTGTCAAATTTTATGAGTGAATACCGTTGTTCATAAAAAATTAAGTTTTCCCCCTAAATGTCAGGTTCGAGCTTATTTCGAAAGAAAATCACTAGCACATTCGTGATGGTGATAACAATAGTGGTGTCTCTCTTAGTGATGAAGCTTCCAACAAAACAAGTTGTATTTTCCGTATTAATAACACAACTAGTTCTTGTGGGCTTCATGTTCTAAAACACTTTGCAAGAAAAGGGGAAATAACCAGGCAGGCTTCAAAGAAAAGGGACAGGTGTTGATTTCGCGATAGGTTGGGAAACGACATTGGAGATCGCAGCGTCATCGATGGTGTCCAGGTAATTAATTAGAGAAAAATGATATTTGAACACTTCAAAGAAACTTGGATGATCGAAACAACAACACTCTGCATGAAAAGTATCATTTTGGTATGTTACAGCGTAACTGTTCAGTGAACAACGAACAATGTTCAGTAACGCCATTTCTGTCATTGTCTTAGTTCTCAAATATCAGTGCTCCTAAATAAGTAGTTATTTTAATTTCTCTTTATCTTAAATTCTAACTTGATGCATTAATGGAGAATATACATGTAGATGGTTGACGGTGTCCAGGTACTTTATTACTTTTAATAAATTTATTTATTTCCCTTTAAATCAAGATTCTAACTTAGTTGATTATTGATCATAATATAGATGGTTGTTTCCGAATGCATCCTTGCTCACAAAAACAAAAAGCAATTTTTGCAGACCAAAAATGAGCGATAGTATTAACCTCACCGTTGGTATTTCCACTTCAATGCAGACTATCATTGCTCCTAAGAAGGCCATACAAGTGTAAGTTGATTAATTTATAAAATTAACCCAGATTAACACCATGACACTTTTCCCTTCAATTTTTGAGTTTTCCTCTTACTCTACTCCTACAGCTTTCATAATGCATTGTTACTTTTTTGACATCAAGATTTAAAAAGCAAAGGTGTTTGATGCGTGGGATGAATTTTTCCTTAGAAAGTTGACATCGGGGTAACTGGTAAAACCCAAAAACTGCATGGGGGAAAAGTGTCATTTTCCCTCGGTTATTAATGTTTAGATGACACTGATGCGTCCATGCACTTCATGGATAAATCCAGGTATTGAGAGCAAACCATTGCAACCCTAAGCATTCAGTCACAGTGAAAGAGATAGCTGAGCTGAACAAGATGAGGATGCGCCTGGGCGTGCAACATACAATCAATCACCAGACCTACAGACAGGAGTAATAGGACATCAGAGCTCATCCTCGAGATCAAAAAGATTTTCGAGAACCCGGGCATCAAGGGTCATCCTCTTCCTCAGGAAATACTCATCACCCAGCTCAACCTCAACAATTGGACTATGCCATCACACTCCTAAGGCAAGGCAAATCCTTAGCAGTTCTTTTAGCTGTCTGCGTGTTGCTTTTAATAATTCAATGTTGTATCCAATTAAGTGATTCCTCCAACTTTCATTTGCTTGGTCGTTGTAGTAAGGTTTGTAGTATGGTAAAAATCAGGCGTACTACCTAATCTTAATTTGCTATATTCAAGAACGAGCATCAAAAGTAGATAAAAATAGTTGATTTGGTGCGTTATAAAATGATGTTGAGCAACAATGCACCACTATAACTCAACCAAAATTTAACATTGCAATATAAAATCTGATAGGACTAAAAATGCTTGAAGTTGTAACATAATTCAAAAGGTTGGCCGAGCCTTAGCTCATGAACTACACCCACAAATAATTAGGGAGAAACATTGCCCATTGCAATGAACTTTGTGGGACTCAATTTCATGCTTCGAGGCAGTGAATTACGCCCGAGTGAATCGCAAAAAGCAAAAATTAATCGGGCACTACCATCCTTTTTTTTTTTTGCAGTACTAAAATCCATATTGAACCAGTCCCAAATTTTGAAGTCAATGATTGAGAATCAATCAGCATGCCTTCACACTACTTCATTGAAATCATTACCATGGGACTCAGCATATATCATACCGTCTAGTGACTCAGCAGCATATATCATACCGTCTAGTGAAGAAATAAATTTGAGACAACCACCAAAGCCTCTTAAAATTGGAAACTACCTAATAACTATCAAGAAGCATCTATGATCTACGGGTGCTGATGGTTGATTAAATCTCCTATAGTTGTACACCGGATCGGGCTTGATCTCCACTCTTGTAAGTGAAGAATCTATTTGGTTACCATTATGATGCTACCATAGAAAGAAGCAGGAGTCATCAAAATATGTTAACAAGTCATGCACGACAAAAGCAACACAACCATTTATTTAAGGAACAAACACAACCATTTATTTAAGAAACAAACACAACAAATCAAACTGGAAAACCCATCACAGTAAACAAGGCAACCATTAGGTAAAGCTAGTAAACTCAAAGCATGTAGTAAATCCACAAACACACCGGTTAATATTATTATGGTACTAACACATTCCACACGACCCCATTATTGCTAGACCCTCAGAAAAGTGACCTTATTTATCCCACAACTTTCCTGGAATAAGTTCTGCCAGGCTGCATCTGTTGAGTTGGTCTGAGAAACAAGTCTCCTGAATCACCACTCCAATGTACTCCAGTTTTCATAGCAGGCGGCCTCAGATGCTCCACAGACTGCCTACGAGAAGCTATTGACATGTTTGCCAACTTCTCAGCTGTATCTGAAACTCCACGTGCAGTTCTACCTTTGTTGAAGATGGCTGCCAAAGAATACGAAACGTTGGCTCCTCTCACTTAGTCAATCATTTATAGACAAAGCTATGAAAATGTAACTCTCAATTGGAAACAAATTACACACAATCGAGACGAAACAAAAACAAGAAAACTGAAGTCCATTACTTAGCCTGAAGCAAGAAACTTACTTGGACTCTTCCTCCCCGCTGGGCGATACCTTGGTTTGGCAGAATTGTTCAATGATTTATCATTCTTATTAGCATCCTTTGGGAACCAACAGGAAAATGAAATTACAATAAGAAACTGTTTATACCGCAATTATTTAGTAATGAGTTTCTCATATTAAACCGCACCAACCCGATAAAAAACCAAACAAAAGAGAAACAGTTTACTTTGCTCATGCATGAATGGTTTTTCCTAATACATTGAATCCTAGGGAAAACCATAGTTGTGACTTGTGAGCATATACAATCTAATACAGCATAGCCAAAACCAACAGCAAGGCATAATACCAAAAATCAGATTTATCCATCAAGCAAAACCCTTTGATCAATTTTGAAAGATAATGCATCACTTATAATTTACAATATCCAAACCCATCATCTTCCACATGCATATTATGAAAGAACATGATAATGCAATAATAAGTTCATTCAGCACTGTAGCTCCAATTTATGGTTGCAAAAAAATTTATCTAATTCCGGACTTTAGCCTTACTGTTCAAAATCAAAATCAAATATCATTTAGAGATGTGGAAGACCCACATTTTAAGGAAATTCAGCACCCTACCACCAAGTTTATTGTTGCAAAAGTATTTTTATTATTCAAGACAAATTTTTTTATTAAAAATCAGATATCATCCAGAGATGTTGAAAGTCCCATATTGTAGTGTTCAAAACTTTCTGACTTCAATTCTTAAACTGAAAGCCTTCATCACAATTGCATATAGGTAAAATGATTGACCAAGTGTATCACTTAACATTTAAGTAATGCAGGTTATCTTTCTATACAAATGCCAGTAAGTGTGCTAAAAATATAATCAGTTGCTGGGTTAGATGTTCGGTAAACTTTGCTGTTGAAACTGCCATGCCTTTTGAAATGAAGTAAATGCATTTGATTTATTTCACTGTTACAATATCTACCTTACAATTACCATGATGGACATATGATGAAATTGCATAAAATATTCAAACATGAAGTTTTATTTTATGTAAAACACCCTTTTGTTTTCTAGCATTCAATATTATTCCAACTAAATAATGAATGCCAGATGGTCAAAATCCAAATACACACACGCACACATATATAATTGAATGAGAAAGTAGGTTGATAGAAATTTGCTGGAAAAAAACTAAAGCCAGGTTATAATACTATTATAGGTAGTATTGACACACTCAAATCTCAAATCTAAAAATCCCATATCTATCCTAATATACTCTGTCCATTTTCAAAAGCAACCTTGACTTATTTTAGAAGCTCCTGCCATATTATCAAATAAGAACTTCTGGAAGCTTCTCCAAAAACAAATTTTGTTTTGTTCAGTATTATTCCAAGTAAATAATGTATTCCAGATTGTCAAAACACAGATATTAAAATATATACAAGTACATTGATAACAAGTGTTATAATTGATGCAAAAGTAAGTTGATAGAAGCTTGTTGAAGAAAACTTAAGCCAGGATATAGTGTACTACAATAATGACATAATAGGAAAATTAAAAATTTCATTACCTATCCTAATATGTTAATCCAGTGTCCCTTCTCAAAAACAACCCTTAACTTATTTTTAGAAACTCCAGCCATATACATAAGCACTATTAGGAGTTTCTCCAAACACCATTATGGTCCAAAATCATGAAAGAGGTTGAGCTTTAGAAATTCAAAAACAATAACAAATAGGGTCTAAGCCTAACATTCTTCTATTACATTTTTTTTACAGGATTATACGGCACTATAAACAAAGACACCCAAAAAAAAAAAAAAACCACCAATAAAATGCTTTAAAGTATTCTTTGGCAAGAATACCTTCGCTAACAACATAGCACATGCATGCATGGGGGCCGGCACACACACACATGTACAACAAATCAGAATTTAAGGGGGGGAAAAAAAAGGCAGCAGCAACTATTGGAAAAAAGGAAAGCTAAAACAACAAAGATTGGTCCCAGACTCACCTGATTCTGATTAGCCATTTCCAGCTTCCGTTGCACACCTGAAAGTACATTTAGTATGAAATGAGTCCCAAATACAAGGAACAGATAATGCAGGCCGATATATTTCTCTTTTACAGTACAGAAATGAGAAGTCATCTTAATTAGACTCAGCCCTGTGATCAATTTCCAGGCTAGCAATTTCTTTTTCTCTCTGATTCCTCCAAGTAATTGTAGGCATCTTCTAGTAAAACATAACTCATGTTTTAAAACTTCTATAACTTTGTGCATATATATGAGAGATAGATATCATGAATAGAACAATGAATTCTGTCTGAGCCACAATAAAATGTAAAACCCTCAATGTGACAAAGAAAAAGCTCAATCCAATAAACCAGATAACATCACCTGTATTTATATGAGCATTTAACTTTGGTGAAGGAAAACTGCTAACAAGCTTTGAATTAGAAAAAGCCCCAGAAAACCTCTTAGCACCTTGCTGCTCCAATGCTCCCTTTGTCCCAGCTGCAACAGTGCACATAACTTTGGTTACCATACCATCCATATTAATGGTGGAAAAACAATTCCAAAACTTCGATTCATAATCGATTTGCCAGGAAAGAATAATTAGCATAAAAAGACAAACCAGATGGAGGTGTTCTTGTAACAGCTGCTCTGGGACGGAGAGATGGTGGAACATAAAAGCAACTCTGCAAAACCAAGAGGAAATTGATAAACTAACGTTCGACACATCTCCAACTCAAAGAAACCTAATCATGCAAAAGGTTCAATGCACCTAAAAAGTAATACTGAAGTATAAACCTGGAAAAAAGGATGTTGCAATGCCTCTGCAGCTGTTGGCCTCTTGGAGGGATCCCATGAGCAAAGTGACTAAAAAATTGAATGTGAACAAAAAGAAGAGAGAAAAAAGATGAGTCAGATCAAGTATGTTGCCAGATAATAAAACCCTCTTCAAATTCAGTCAAAGAAAAGAACAATAGAAAAATTCAGTCTAAGAAAAACTCAATAGAAAGTTAAAATCCTATTCTGGAATAATTAAATGCATTAGTACAACGATGGTGCTGGAATGTGATCAATACTTTGAATGCATGTAGTACAATAATGGTCTCTGAATGTGCTCAATACAGACTGATACTTACAGCAATCAGGCTGATTGCATCGTTATTAGCCGATGGCATTAAAACAGAAAGAGGGACACCAACCAACTGCAATGTCAATTCACACAAAATGTCACTAACAATTTGGTCATTACCATTAATAGTTTATAATAATTTGAACAGAAACAAAATAAAGAAAACTAAATATCAATACTAAATAAGATGCTTCCATATTTCACTTAAACACATCACGCATTCACTCATTTCCAAGGATAGCACTTTGAACACTGAACAATCTTATTTGACTGACCTGTGGGAACTGGTAGTTAATAGCTCTGGCAAGAAGAAGTCCATCAGCCCAAGAATCCTGAGTTGGAGTGCCTATTACACTGCATATTTTGTATATTTCATCTGCTTCGCTGCAAACACAATAATGAGGAAAAGAAAATTATTAATACCAGCAATTGCTTGCTAGCCAATTAATAAAAATATGAAAAGTAATTAATAAAAATATATAAAGTAATAATCAACCTCCAAACAAAAACTGTAATAGTACAAACATAAATCCCAGAATACATGATTATTAACCGACCGTATTGCAATACAAAAGAGTATGTAAATTTTCTATACCAAATAACTCTACAGAAATAATTTTCAGTCGCTATCCAGTTCCAGATTCTCATTTATAGTGACCAAATAAATTGCCAAAAATGATAGAGTCACCATTGAATGCAATTTATTAGTTCATTGAAGGAAGGAGAAGAGGAATATTCTTCCACCAAAACACTTAACAAACCAAATCTCAACAACATACTTTGGCAATCATCATACAAATAACAATAATATTTACCACCAAGTAGATCTCTTGTTTATTGATGTAACAAGAGAAATGAAACATAACACTTGAGGATGGAACTATTACATACCTGGTACCCGGAAAGAGAGGGCGGAGAGTGATCAACTCAGCCATGATAGCACCCATCGCCCACATATCTAAAAACGCAGTAAGTTTGTATGAGCAATCAAACAGAAAGATTTGGTAACATATAATTACAATAAGCCATTCTCGAAGAGCACTGACCAACTTTAGAGCTATACAGGTATGACTGGAGCAGCACTTCAGGAGCTCGATACCTGACGCGATAAAATTTTAAGAAGTCGACAAAACACATACAACATAGAAAACAAAAAAGTGAGGGAAGAGGGAAGCAAGAAGAGCCTAAAGAAACATACCATCGTGTTGAGACATACTCCGTGAATGGTGGACGTGAATTAATTTCACGCGCAAGACCAAAATCAGCAATTTTAATTGTGTCTTTTGAAACAAGCAAGTTCTCTGCAAAGAAAAGAGAACAAAATTAGCTTCAAGTCTAAAAAAATGAATGTAAGCTCTGGGAACATTAGAAAAGACAATTTGTATTTTGTACAAAGCAACATCATCTTACAGTAATAAAAAGATATAAACACTATTAGATTACACGTCACAAAGATATCAATGAAATGAGATAAAGATTCCATTGAGCCTAAGCACACCAATATTCATTCAACTAGGTCTTCATTCACCACTAGAAATAGCCATAACTGAATTAAGGAAGAGAAAGACCAAGAAAAGGATACCGGTCATTCGAAAAACATGATGAGCAAAAGGTACATTTACTAGGCTGCCAAATTTCTTCAGTGTACAAAACACAGACATCAGCATCTCTTCATGGTTCATAACAGACTATCTTAGACAGTCAATTGGTCATGACTGCTAAAACATAAGAATTACCAGGCTTAAGGTCACGATGAAAATATCCCCGCTGATGCATGTAAGCCAGACCTTGGAAAACTTGGAAACACCAATTTCTGACTTCAGCTTCAGAGAAACACTTCTCTCTGTCTTTCATAAGTTGGTAAAGGTTACATTCCTGGGCAATGAAAGGGTTAATCGACAAATTGTAATGGGTCCCCATGCATAACACAACAAATCAATAAAATGAGAATTAAAAACATAACAACCCATTTACCATGTATTCAAAAACAAAGTACAAAATATCATTTTCCCGGATGACTTCCTTAAGTTTCACAATGTTTGGATGACTCATTTTCCGTAGCGACTGCCATAAGAAGCAAACGTTATACAAATGACACAATTAAGTTATTGGGCATTTTACTCTTAACAGGCAAATCATTATACCTTAACTTCTCTCAAATTGACACACTCCTCCCAGGAATAATATTTTTTCTTCATTTTTTTAATTGCAACCTGTCAAAATACAAAGTTGATTTAAAAATGAACTAATGAAACCTGCCAATTTAAGAGCAACATATTTCTTCAACTAAGAGGTGATGGAAGCTCCAAGTATACTTACAACTTCACCAGACTGCTTACTAATAGCTCGCCAGACACTCCCAAATGTTCCATCACCAACTTCCTTAATTAACTTGTACCTATATTAGGCAACAGAGGAAAATAATCATACAGAGAACTAACAAAGCCAGCATAGAAACATAGAACATGCAAGTGCCAAAGAAACCCACTCACCTTTCCATGTTTCTTGTGGAACAGAAACAGCTCTTTCTTTATTCAAGAAAAGTGTAAGAACCTTTGAAGTTATATGACATTTATTGTACCAAGATAATTGCTAGAAAAAACTGTTAAATTTAAACAAAATGTTCCACTAGTCCAGCTGAGTCCAACATTAATTTTGCGTAGCTATATGCGAGAGAACGAACCAAGAAGTTTTCTGATGGACGAGCTTTGCAGCTTTATTGTTTCCTAAATCAAGATCTTCACAATAGTACCGACTGACAGAATGAAGGAAAAGTAGCATTCCATAAAGCATATTGACACAAACCAACAGACCAAACTAAAACGATTGCTCCAGCCAACAGAAGGATCCAAAGTGCATGAAGCTGACAGCCGAAGGTTCAAAAACTAAAGAACAGGTAGCTCATCTAAACTAGAAAGAAAGCAGCAAAATCTACAGTAAATAGATATCTTGTCTTTCTAATGGATACCCATCAGGATCAACAACGGAACGATATCTAAGACCTACAGTCTGCAAAGTTTTGATGGAATTATTTAACTAATGCTACCAAAGCAAACTTCTCATACACTTGCAGACCTCAACCCTGCAGCAATGAATAAAAAATCACAAAAGTTAGAGAACCATAAACAAATTTGAATAATAGATAAACATGCAAAAATAACAAAAATGTGCACTACAAGCTGTTACCCAGAAGACGTCTTGTTCAAAATATAAGCTGGATGTTGTATCACCAATGCACTACCAAGCAAAATTCTATTAGAGCATGCACAGCATAATGAAGGCTAAAAAGAAAATGACATGATGCTTACTTGTAGAAGTGCACAAAAGATCCAACACCTATCTCAGAAAGTTTTTGCATTACGCCTCCTATTCTGATCATACAGGATCTGAGCACTAGGTGCTATTGACAAAGGACACCAAAAGAAAACCTCCAAGGACAAGAAACCGCCAGTCCAGCACTTCCTGGAATGAAAAAGCTCGATACCGGAAGTAATTTGACCAGATGTACACTTGCTCCATATCTCAGAAAACAAAAGAAGTTGTTCAGCTTAGATCCAAGTCCAGCAAAACCTGTCGTCAAAATCACAAAAAGAATAATGCGACTTAAAAAATCCATCCATGTAAAACAGAATGCCTACATTACAACAAGACATAATAAGGTAAACGACACATTCAAAGTTTTAATGCAAATGACATCAAATCAAGGATATCCTACAAGCAATGTTTCAACAGTAGAACAATTTACCTAAAATATAGTAGTTGTAGTCTTTGATATTCAAAGCATTGTCATCCGACAACTAAAACAACACTAACACAAAATGCTACACCTTAAAAAATTACCAAATATAATGAAACCAAGATCCAATACACAAAATATTACAAAAGAGCAAGAAAACGGCAATTCCTATGAAATTAAGACACGGACATCAAAACGGTGAAACAGAAGATTGATAAGCACAAGCAGAATAGCACGACAGATCAATTTGCTCACCAATTCAGATGATAAAATAAATTATAATATTCTCAGAAACCATTTCCAAATCCATCCTTACAATTAAACATTCTTGGATAACCGTTCAAGTCAGATTCATACTCATAAATCACAACTCCACATATCTGCAGGCGACACAAATTGAAATGCTAAATAATAACAATAATAACAAGAAGAACAATAATAATAATAATTCGACTGCTGCTTCGAATCGCAAACGCGACATCAAACCCTAAAGAAAACGAAAATAACCTCAGAAAATGAAAAAGAAACGAAGATACTCTACATAATCAGTTCAAAACAGACGACAATTGAAAGGACGGCGAGAGATCGAATCGAATCAAGATCAGATCCGATTTGAGAAGAAACGAAAACGAAACCAAATCTGAAGAAAACATATATATATATAATTCAAATAAAAGGAAAAGGTAATTATTAAAAAATTAAAAAAAACCTGAAATGCAAAGCGGCAAAAGGACCGTCGCGGAGGACGGAAGGAGGTGGAATCCAGAGCTTCTCTCTCTATTTGTGTTTCAACCAAACACCACTCACTTCTCTTTTTCCTTTTTTTCTTTTTTATTCCCCTTTTTTCTGTTTCTCTCTTAACCTAATTAGTAAAAATATCTCCTCTCTCTCTCTCTAAACTTATCTCCCTATTTTTTTTTTTTTAATTACATGAGACTAATGCTCAGATTACAACTCATATTATATGAGATTTACAATTGATATTTACAATCAAACAATTACTGGGACTCATATTATATGAGATTTACAATTGATATTTACAATCAAACAATTACTGGGACTAATTTACATTAATTCTCATATAAAGATCGCTTTCAGATTTTTACCCTCTCAAATATTCGGGACGTCAAACTCCCATTTTGAGAAAGATCGCCTTCACTGCTCAAGCGCGCCAAGGAATGAAATTTAAATTAAACCCCTGCAATATTTTTACGGGAGCTCAAACCACTTCCCTCACACTTATGAAGGAAGGGTTCTAGCCACTTGGGCTAAGCCCAAGTGGTTCTTATCTCCCTATTTTGGTATTTATATGTGCCTGCCAACGTTTTATTTATTTTATCTTTTTTTCACCATTTTTTATTAATTAATTAAATAATTAAATCGACCCGACTCGAACCGAACCGACCGACCTAACAGACATTGAGAACTTTCTTTGTTTTTTTCCAAGTCTCCCAGTCTCCCTCCTCAGCCCTTGCATCTCACGCCACGGTAAAAAACCGAAAACATTTTTTTTTTTACACTAAACAATGCATATGATTCAATTTTAAATTTAAGTTGCGGTTTTTTTTAGAAAGAGAAATATTATTAAAGGACAATCAAATCTCAAAGATTACAAAGTAAATGGGATGGAAATCTTTTATCCATACAATAGAATCAGGATTGCATAAAGTAAATTTTGTTAAAATTGTAAGATAAAAGGGGATTCTATTATTAATTGTATCAATTTTTTTTATAATTATTAGATCCAATTATAGTATTTTGATTATTGTTGGTATCAGTATTCATATCAACCCAAGTTTCCATATCGATCTTATTTCTAAGACAAAAATTAAGAATTCTCTAATCATTCTAAAAATAAAAAGTTCGAAACAATTGAGATTTTCTTAGAAATTAGATGCAGTTATTAATTTATGACTTGGTATATACAGAATGAAAACTTTATTCTCGATTCTACGAGCTTTGTGTTAAAATATAAGCTACCTAATTATAAATCCTTGAAACATGACGGATGTGAAAATCTTGTTATAACATAAACAATACAAGTGTTGAACTTTAGTAACAAGATAAACCAACTCAATGCGAATAATGGTCTGACACAACCAACGGAATAATATGTGAAAAATTCAACTCACCCATCAAAACGATGCCACTAAAATTTAGTTAAACAATTGTAGAGAATTTTTATTTTTATAATAGTCACATAAACTACTTTTAGTATATATAAGCCAATCGTAAATTTATGTGTCCAAATATAATTTGTCCCGTCATTTAAAACAAAAGAAAAAAAAAAATAGGAGAGGTTTTCCTATAAGCTATTAACGATTAACCGATTCACCCATGTAACTTTTCATATCCATTAACATTTCAAACGGAAACAATCAAACACAAAACCGGTTGTTACGGCCTTACAGGCGTGGGATTATTATATTATTGAAAACATAGTTAAGAACTTAAGTTGGTGGGTGGCAAGTGGCAAATAAAGATTCCATATCTTATCTTGATAACTCCAACCTATTAATTGTTGTTTGCTTGAGAAATAAAAAAAGAATATTCGGTGAGTGGTGACGGGTGAGGTGTTGAGATTTCGTCCTTTAAGGCAGCGCCAAGAGTCCTTCAATGCGTCCTTGTTTGTTTCATCGGTGCGACACAAAAGACAGTTCCCCCTAAGTCCCGTAAATAACAAAAAAGGATAATTGCATTTTTATTTCCGAAAGTGTATTCACCTTAATCGTCGTTTTCGTAAAATTAAAAAAAAAAGGAAGTAAACAGAAGATATTGAATATAAAAAAGGAAAAAAAAAAGATAAATCAGAGGGTTTTCGCTAATGATCAATAATTATGTTTGACTATGACGCTGTATTCTACTAACATAATTTGTATTTAAGAGTCTAATGTTTATTTGTTAAGAATTAATATTGAATTTTTTTTTAAACAAATAAAATACTGAGGATTGTTGCTCAAGCAACGCTGAGTTGATGCACGAACCAGAGACTGGTTGGTCGGAGCAATGAAAATTCGTGCCCACGCAAGACTAGTAGATGCAAAAGTTTATGTAGCAGCTTCCTTCATGATTCCTGGCTATTCTGTAAAAGTATCATTAACTTAGCTTTAGAATCTGTATGAAGCAAGCAAGTTGCTTTCTTCATATTCTTGTGCTGTTACAGTATGCTTTAATATATAACCAATTAACCAGCAAGAGAACAATGATAATTATGAAAAGATTATTTACCGACATAACCAACCAGTAAAAGAGAAATGATGGGCTTATTATCACTGAGGCTCTTGCTCTTATGTATTGTCGACACGTTAACGAATAGCAGGTGTCTCTTTGACAAGGCTTAGGGCATTTTGAGAAGAGAGAGAATGTGTAATTTTGGGTGCTTTCCAGATAGCGAATCGTGGCAGCATTGTATGCTAAAATGTCTCATCAATGCCTTGTAAATATCTGACACCGAAGAGTTTAGGGTTCATTGATCATTCAAAATGCTCGCTGATAGAGTCTATACAGGAGAAGATCTTGGTCCCTTACTCAAATGTTTCCTATTAATTCTACCAATAATTCCTAACAATTAAAATTTTGTACTTTCTTGCTGGTTCGGTTTGCAAATTTGTATAAAAAGCTATGTGCTATAGTAGATATCTATCCATTTCAGCTTAGCTAATTAACAAAGCGTCTTGGAAGACTTAACTAATTAGGCCAGTTAACTTCATCACCTATAAAGACACAGCTAATTAGACCAGTTAATTAAGTTACTTATAAATCCATAGCTAATTAGCTAAAACATGTATGTATATACATGGCTAATTTTAATTGGTTGGGATAACTTATAAATAGGCCATTGGAGATTTGGAGCTTTGTATTCAATACAAGTTTTAGAATCAATTCAAATTCTCTTTTTAGTCTTATACATCCAGCTCCCTTATATTCTACGATATATATACCATTTACTTGAATTGTCAAGTACTTCCCGCAACAATTGTAACACCATGTTCACATAATTTTATTTTTCCACAAACACGTGCATCATTATCTTTTGACAAGACGAATAGAATCATCAATTAATTGATCTTACTGCGGGCACCAAAAGCAAACAATCTTTGTCTGTTGTGGGTGTGGGTGACGGTGGGTGGCTAAGAATTTTTCGTTTGATTTGGTAGAATTTGTTTGATTTTAGAGTTTTGATCTAAAAAATAAATAAATATGTTGAAAAAAAATCATGGGTTGAGTGGACTAAACGGGCCAGACCCAACCTAAACCAAATTCAAATGGACTAAAAAATACAAAACAAACACAACCCAAAGAAACCCACCCAAATTATCTAATTTGGTCTGGGTTTGGGTTAGATTACGAGTTTATTCTTTTTTTTGGTGTCCACACTCTATCTATACACAAGGAAAATGAATCTCTTCTATTTCGCAAACAACAAGCTTACACAAGAATCTACTACATAAATAGAGAGCCAAATACTCTCATAAGGTATAGGACCAAAAATTCTTTCAAGTTGGGAAAAGAGGAAAAAATGAACAAATGCAAGAGAGGGGTACATTTGGACATCCTGGAGAAATTTTCATCATTCCAGAAAATGGAGCAGTCACCCCCAAAGTAATAAAGAAGATGATTTGCCCGTAACTGAAGTTCAAACATTGATACTGATTTTACTCATTAAACTGCTAAGAATCAAAACTGAATTTGAGTTTATTTTCCTGAGGATGTCCAGCTGCACTCTATGATCAAAACTAAATTAAATCAACAAATTGATTTAGAGGTATTGAGCTTGTATTCTTTCTCTGTTCTCTTCCCACCATGTCTTCGCGTTCACTTCTCCAAATCTTTCTCGACTGTGCAAAACCACAAGGAATTACATCGAAATCAAGTAACTGTTTGACATTGTTACTAACAACATTTCAAGATTTGCGAGCATAATGCATACCTGAATCTGACACGCCGAAGCTCCCTAGTTCCATCAGCTAGCTGTCTGATTGTAATATACACCCCAGGCTCGTCCTGCTCAACCCATTCTGCCTCTACTTCACTGGCATTGCTGACTGAAACAGAGGGCTCATCTCTAGACGAAGTTGTTGTTCGTGATGGATCCATAGAAGTTGCCTCATATCTTGGACCACCTCCACCATAAGTGCTTGATCCCGCATTGTAATGTGGATCAAAACCAGACGGCTTATAGTGGTTTCTTGGTGTCCATTCTCTGTTCATTGATGAAGACATTGGGCTTTCCCTTGCAGATCCCAACCTTGTGTATGTAGAATCCCTCGGCTGTTGAAGGGTATATTTATTTGTTAGTAAACGGGTCTCCATGTAATAGTATAAATAGTATATTAAAGTTTGAACAGTCGAAATTTCTTGGTCTCTCTCTCTATTTTGTTTCTTCGTTGGAAGAACTTAACTGAAAATTATTAGTAGAATAATTTTTTTTTGGAAATATTAATGGCCAACTGTGATTAATATACAATGGTACTAACAAAAGTTCTTTTCTTTTCTTCCTCATTATTCACCTAATTTGCGGTAATTTTCTAGGCATTTAGACTATATAGTCCATTTCCTTGAGAGTTAAGAAAGAGGGAGCCCATTCACTTGTGGCCATATTATGAAAAGGTCATAGAAAGAAAATTCTTGATTGTCTTCACATGGCAAGCCATATGACCATCAAATCATATCGTATGTCTTCTTCCATTAAGAAAAACAGAATTGAAAATCATATAGAAGTAAGAATACATGGCTAAAATCTTTGATTATGGTAGTTCTGGAGCATCTAAAAGTGTGATTAACTCATGGGAAAACAAGTTGATAATTTAGCAAATATACCCTGAAAGTGACATAAAAAACAGTTTACCTCATCTTCAGACCTTGGAGGAGTGTTAAGAGCTTGCCGATTAAATCTCTGTACATTGTAGAGCTCCATAATTCTATCATAATTCTCACCCCACCATCTCTGGGCTTGCCATTTATTGAACATCTCTCGGCTTCAAAATTAAAATGCACAAGTTACATCAGTTTGCGCTTGTGCACAGTAATAGATTTTCATCAATAAGAATCTCAAGATAATTGAAGTAATATAAGGTTCTGAAGGTCCTATTACTTTCGATCTGTATTTTAAATATATTTTATGGGCAAACTTTATTCTTACATTTTAGTGCTACAAAATGGGACCAATCAATGCAATAACATTCTGACATAATATTATGTCAGTGCGATCAAGATAACCAATGTATGTTAACTAAAGATTGAGTTAAAACAATTCAAAGTGGACCAAGCTTTAGTCAACAAAGTTGCAGGCTTGCAGTCAAGTCCCTATTTTTTGAGAATCGGACTTTTCTTTGAGCGTCTTATAAGTAAATAACTTTTGATGTTGCCCAGAAGAAATTCCAATATTTATGAATATTCCTATAACTAGAAGTCATTGCTATGGTTAAATTAAAACATAGCTGAAAGAGGAATTTAGAGTTCAGGCTTAAGAGTCTTGAAAACGGATGATCGATTAAATACCTGAAGCGAATCCGTTTTAGATCATTTCCTCCATTAGGAAGGGATAAAAAGGTAATGTGAACACCAGGCTCGACTTGTGCCATCCACTCCTTGGGTTCATCCTCATCCTCTAGAACCACATCACATGACTGAACCGAAGCAGTATCCAAACCTCTAGGTGTCCGGTCATCACCGTATACCCCCATAAACCTCGTGTCAGATCTTCCAGTAGGATGGCGTCCAGCACTAGTAAAGTCCCATGCAGGAGTTGAACTCGAGCTCCCTCCTCCTAGATAGGGATAAGGAACCCCTTCTGAAGCCATATCATAGTCTGGATAAGGACGCTGTCCTTTCTTATAACTGCTGGAGCCCGTACAGGGTTTGCATTGCCGATAACCAGAGAATTTAATTGCCATGTCCTTGATCTGCATGGCGTAAATTCAAGTTTGATAAATACACTAGAAAAGCTGCAAAATGTGCATTGGAATGCTTGCGCACAATGCAAGAAATTAATGGCTTTTAGAATGTATTGATAAAGGCTAACAATATAGAAAATCTTATTGAAACAGAACATATGTAAAGAGATAAGAGCGGAGCGCTAGAGTGAGGGTAGATATTCATTCAAAAATGACATTCTTACTTAGAGTAAAATCTCTGTTTGAACATGAAAATTTTCAAACGAGCAGAAAGGGATATCCATTTATGCATAAATAAGAACACAATGCTGCAAAATATTCTGAGTCCAGCAAGTATTAGTACATGCATGCTATATCTATAAACTAAGTGTTTTTACCCAATCGAGGTGCCTGTTCTAAATAGTAACTCTCTTTCACGTTGGGAATCAGCCAAGTTTCTTTGGGATCGGTCCATGATCTATTAGCATTTGGCTACATGCATACATTCCATATGCGCACTTTCGTGTTTGTGTGTGTGTTTCTATCATAATAAAGAATGGCCGGTTTTCTAATTCTCCAATGTGAGGATCCTTGGATTAAAGGTCAAGTTGCATTACTGCTAGACGAGCATTAAAGTGGTTACTTGCAAAGAAGGCTACTATTGATGAGATACCTCCTTTATAACCTCCCACAAAAGAGACCCTGGTTCAGTCTTAGGCTGCATAATTAGAATATTTGGAGCTTTGAACCTAACCCCAACAAAGATTAAATGAGAAATGATTAGGGATATTTCCATAATCTGGATTAGTGTAAAAAACAACCCCCATAAATTCTGTGAAAATCAACAAAAGCTCCCCTGTGTGAGATTCAGTGCTCTTTATGGATATTTTAACTATTTAAATATGACATTTTCTACAGATTTATGCAAGGAGGCAAGGGTTAAATAACATTTCAAAAAATCATTTTCCCTGTAGGGTGTATCTGATTAATTATGAAACCTACATGATATTTTTGACATTAGCTCAAACTATAGGACCCCAAAAAACAAAAACACACAGGTTGTAAATTTCTTTTTTGTTTAAAAAAAAAAAGGAGAGACAACATTAGGAAAAAGAGAGTCGGTCAATCTGTCAAACCCAGTATGAAATGAATAACATAATGTACTTTTCTGCTACAATGCTGCTGCTGAGAGACCTGCTTTGGCTGTCAATTAAACCTCCTTCAGCTGTCAATTAAGCTTACCCATTAATAGATTTTCTTTGCTTTATTTCTCTTTTCCATGCACTGCAATCGACAAGAATTCAAGGGTGGGTCAGGCCGAGGACGATTTGTTCATCTTTTCCTCACTAAACCCACCACCGTCTGTTTGCCAAACGTCTTCCCAATTGCTTACCCTAAGTCAGTAAACATGCTTTGCCAAATGCCATCCACCATTACATTTTCTGTTAAGTGGAAAATGTTTCTGTCGTTTTTGAAAACATCTGGAAAATGATTTTTGGCGTGCAGTTCTTGAATCTCGATAGAGCTACTGCTGCGACTCTAGGGCCCCTATTCGGGGCACGGGCATCTACATGATGTCACACGCTATCTGGTACCCTACACTGCTAAATCAATCAATGATCTTGTGGGCTCGATGAACTGAAACAACGCTAAAAAGCAAAGATGCCTTGAGGCTTGATCCATCATCATGATCATGGACTCATGATGTAAGCTTAGCTTAGGGCTCAGCTAGGCTCAAATCCCACCGTATATCACGTGTATCACGTGACTTAGTGGTGATGAACTGATGACGATGTGGTCAAGTATCTTTGGTAGTTAGTACCGCTACCAATATTTTTTCAACCACGTGATAGAAATATAATCAGCAAACGTGTACCGGACCACACGCAAAAACTATCCCCGCATTCGAAGGGTAATGGATGGAAATAATGGAAATATATATATATATTTTTTATTTACTGAAAAAGAAAGGCGTTAATAAAATATATAAAAAAATAAATATGAAGGTACCTGCGCCGTCAGGCTTTTGACGGCTTCTTTAGTACTAGGCGTTCCACTCCCACGCGCTCCTCCTTCTACTTCCTCCCCACCTTCCGCCATTTGCTTCGTACATGCTATACACGTAAACATCTCTCCCTTTTTTTTCCTGCACAATTAATTTAAATTTAATCTTTAAGGCAAAATTAAATAGCATCAATGCGGATGCAACCTACTTGTGATAAACACAATTAATACCGAGTAAATGCAAAATATGGGAAGCTTTGATTCTGAAGATGCTGCTGTGTTTCGTTCAGAAAACATTCTCGGATTCAAAATGGGGCCCCTGATTTTTAACCCGGATAAATTTTGCTTAATAAAAAAATCATTTAAAAAAATGGATATTGATGTTGGAGAAAGACAAAAGGGAGAAGGTGTCCAAAAAAAAAAAAGCAAAAAGAGCTCGGGATCAGAGAAGACCAAAGAAATGTTTTAGAAAAACAGTATGGGGACACAAATTCCCACTTTGAAAGTGGTCTCAAAGAATCAAGATTCGTATTTCATAAGCCGAAGTTTCTGACAAAAATATTTATTTATTTACTTATTTATTTCAAAAAAAAAATGAATGGGATGATTATGATTGATGATGGAGCAATGAAATGGGTGTCGAGAAATGAAAACAATTGATGAAAAGACAAAGAGACAAGAGAGTAATACCAACAAGGACCTCATTAACTTACACCGTATTATCTCCAATACACTTTATTAAAATTTAGAATGATTCAAGAGCTGCATCTAATGATTTTAAAATATTTGTCAATTAAACTCCGTTTAATTTAATTGGTGCAACTCTTAGGCTGTTGTGATTTACAATATTAAAGAAGAGAAGTTGAATGAAAAAGCAGCGGCAGTGATAGCAATACCATCATTATTATTCGAAAATGACTTACCAGGAACAAACTTGAGACTCTTTTTTCTTTTGCCGGCCTTACTTAATTCTTTAAGGCCTCCCTCTAGCTCTTAGCTGTACCTCCTTAAAAATCTTTAAAATCGGGAGAAAAAGAGAAGAAAAAGAAACCCGAGGTTATTTGTAATAAATTGGTCTTCTGTTTGGTTGCCGAGAAAGTGAAAGAATTTAAAAAAGAAAAAACAACAACAAAGTGGAAAACGAAAGACACTTATTAGTTTTACTTACTTACCTTGGCCAAATGGAGATTGGATATACAGCATTTAATTTTTGCTTCTCTTTGATTGCAGCTCCAGCTTAGCAATCGTAATCCCTTTAATTTCGCTCACTACTTATACAGCTTTAATATCTTCTTGAAATAGACGCTTTGGTTCTAGCTAGCTGCCGAGTTAAGACGGTGAATACCCACAAAAAAGAAAAAAAAGCGAGAAGAAACAGGGAACGAAAGAAATATCGGCGGCGATATATCGGCAGGTTAAGTGGGGAAATAAAAAGGAAAGATTCGGATACGCAGACCCGGGTTTTACGTTAGAAGAAGAAGAGAGAGCATGTTGGGATTCTTGTATTTATATGCAAAAGGGGAACGAATTTGACGGCGTTATATGTTTATTCAAATCTTAATGCTGCATTCGCCGTTAAGTTAACGGAAAAAGTGTGCTTGGGATTTGTCTGTACGTGGATAGAATGGAATAGAATCCGTTTGATTGTTTATATACATATATATTTTTTAATTTTTTAATTTTGTTTTGAAGAGAATAAAAGGATTGGTCTCGATTAGTGGGAACACGTGGGCCCCGCGTGTCTGGGTGATTCGAGGGAAGGGATCTCTTACGTGTATGGAAAGCAGATTGCGTGGCGTCACCGAATTGGATTTCAACGTTATGCGGGAGAAAAACAATGACTTGGATTTGCTTGTGATCGTCAGAGTTTTGGCCGTGACCGGTTAGGAACAGTCACATCAAAAGTTTTATGTTTGGGGTGGTGAAATGTTTTAATACAATTTACTCGTTTATTTTTGTCACCAATCACGAATATTTTGTTTATTTTGCCCTCGAGCGGAATTTTGTTTATTTATAGAAACATATAATTGTGAGAACAAGATTCATATTAAGTTTTTTTTTTTAATATAAGATTTATATTAAGGTACTCGTGAGAAGCAAACGAATTGTCACCCTCAAGAGACCCTGCCACCAGGCAACAAAGCCTTAAAGGTGCTCAAACTCAAAGCTTAGATAACCTATGTTATTTGCTAAACATAACACTTCAAAAGACGACAATATTAAATTTAGTAGGGAAAGTTTAGCATTATCTACAAATTTTTTTTTTAAAAAAAAGAATGTGACTCTAAAATAGTCATTGAAGCTCTGTTATTTTCAGAAATAATTGCATGTAAGTTTTTTTTTTTGGAGACATGTAGGCCGTCTTTTATGTTAAAAAAAATTACATATACTCTTAAAATTTATTTAAAAAAGAGGGGTTACGTGTCTCCAAAGAGTTTCAAGTGAGAATTTATAAAAATAAAAAAGTTCCCATGATTATTTCGTTAAGTCCTATTAGCGTAAATAATTTTGTTCGGGTTTTGTGCTATAAGCTAAGTGGTGAAATTGGAGACCAATTACAGAACCAAGTAGGCTTGTGATTTTGGATGCAATAAATAGATCGTTTTCAGCTGTAAAAAATTTGCATGGGCGCAAAATTGTACTTGTTTGGATTCATTCATTATTCATCTATGGGAACGTCATTTCAAGACAATACGGACCTTTTTCAAAAAAGCACCCAACAAACCCAAAAAATTAAAAAATTAGAAAAAAAAAGTTCGCAGATCATCAGCCTCCGAATCAATAGATCGTAAACATGCAAGCGTATAGGCTTTTAAATAACTACCACTAGGTTTGTTGCATTGCACATCCACAAAACCTTTTACTCGGAATGCAATATTAATATTAGGTTACAAATTTCCAATTCACTTGCAAAAATATTAGTATATATTACCGTTATGTACCTTGAATCAAAAAAAAAAAAAAAAAAAAAAACTGGCTCCCGCCTGGATTGAAAGTAAAGGCAAAGCAAATGAGAAACAAGACAAGGTAAGCTTTAGAATCTCTCATCTGTAAAACAAAGTGTGTTCGTAGTGCCACAGGGGACATAAATAATACGAATTTAATTTCGATTATAATCTATTTAAAAAAAAAAAAATCATAAGTACACTGCACGGCTCGGAGCTTTTGCATTCTTATAAAGCATGGTGACTGTTACATATCAAGATTGGAATTAACAAGATCTTCAATCATGTCATAAAAGCTTGTTTGTTCTTGTTGTGTGCTGGGTCCGACCGAGTCCGACTATTTTGCAGCAGTTATACGTTACAGTTGTTCCAATTTTTTCTTACACGCTTCTAAAATTTTGCATCTGCTGTCACAAATTCGTAAACGTAATGAAATATTTTTAGAAGTAGGGTAAATTTTTGATTACTCCCACAAGTGAGTTGAATATCTTTAAACCGTCTCCTTTATTTTTAAAAATCTTAAATTATCTTTGTATTTATCATAAGATAAACACAAATGGGGTGAATTGATGGGACTTTTTTTTTTCTTTTTAACTTCATAACAAAAATGGGGTAAATCGAAATTTTTAAAAGTAAGAGAAGTAATTTGAAGGGAATCAATTTATAAGAATGATTATCCTAAATTAACCTGTAAAAATAAATAAATAAAATTGAGGCTGTTAAGTATTCAATGAATTATAATTAATTGTGACAATTTAATGTTGGGCTTCGGTCAAATATTCAATTAATTTTTATATTTTAAAAAATTATTTAAAATATTTATCATGTTAATTTTTTCAAGTAGAATGAAAACTTAATTTTTTTTTCTTTATTCATGTGAGCGAACTCTAAATCTCTATTTAATAGATTTTACCAATTGAATTAGCGGGTATCCGCATAACAATTACCCTATAATGTTTAGGCAGGAATGGAATAGTACGGGAAGAGACATTTGAGAACAGACTGAAGCGGCAGTGAGCGGTGACTAAACGAGATAGCGATGGACGTGAGCATGGTTACACTGGTTGTTGTCGGTTGTCAGCAGCAAGCTTGAGCTTACATTTTTTGGAAGCTGCTGTGGCTGTGGCCTTTGGCCCTCTGGTGCATGTATGCTTTGGCTGGCTGGCTGGCAAATGCTTTTTTAAACTTTAACCCCACTGTTTTTGTCCATTAGCTTTATTCCTCTTTGCTTGCTGGGGCTAACCCATCTTTAAGCAAAGAATGCTTCATGCTTGGGATGGAGGGACAACTAAACAAAACCCAATTCTCACTCAATATCCCTCTCTCTCTCTCTCTCTCTCTCTCTTTGTAGACTGCCAGCAAACAGTCTTTCTTTTAGGTTAAAAATTGTAACTGCGTATGATATTGCCACGTGGCGATACTTGGGAAGCTTTAGCTAAAGTGGGGTTCTCACAAGATCTTCTTAGGCAAGAAAAGCATAGTCAAGGTCCAAATCCAAAACCCCCTCTTCTTCCATTTTCCCCATCCGTTTGGTTTGCTATAGCCATTTCAAAAGTGTTCCCTACACTTTATTATTTAATTCACATTTCTTTACTATGCGATCTTTGTTTTATTACAAGGTCGAGCAATATAGTGTATAATCTCAATGTTAGGAAGTAACAGTTGATGTAGTGGATGTTATGGTGTGCAACGCTAACACATATAACAGTTAATTATTTATTTTATAACCTAAATATCATTCACAAGATATTATACACTTATCATTTCTATTGTTGAATCCTTTGAATTCTTTTTTTTTTTTTTTAATGAGCTATCATTTGGGATTGACTAATAAAATAATATAACATTATTGTCCATAATATGAAATTATGAGAATCATAATTCATGTATAAGTAATGTAAGAAGGGTGTCTCTTTTTGTTAGCATTTGAGGGAATAAATAAATAAAAAGATAACATTTTAGAACCACCTGAACATTTGTCTTTATAAGCTTGACTGAATAAAAACATAAAAGTTATGAATGTGATGGTGATGATATTATCGTATGAGATTTGATATTCAAAAATAGGCAGAAAGAATTTGTAAACGTTAGAAGATTTGTTAGGTTTTTGAAGAAAGGATATAATAATATTCAGTTAGAAAAGTGATTATAAAGCAAATTCAGCGATCTATTCTAAAGTTAGATCTAAATCTAAATTCCAAGTCTTTCCCTATTTCCAATGTTTGATTACTTTGATTTATAATGATATGTGTTCTTTTGATTTCTTGCTTCAGATAAAACATTACTTACCCCATGTTAAAAGAAGAGAAACCCATAACAAGTGGACTATTGTTTTTTTTTTTTTACTTTATAAAACTTTTAATTTAAATCCGTCCGTACAAATTTTGATTATGTAATAGTTATGCATCATCATATATGCAGGCTCAATCTATTACAAATTGAGATTCAAAACACAACAAAGGATTTGATTGATTGATAATTGAGTCCATCAATATTTATGGTGATTGGCAATTGATTTTTGGTTTAATTGACAACTGATAAATTCATCTTTGCATTCATTCTTCAAATTATCTATGAGGACAAATTTGGCCTCAACACCTGCAAATGTTAGTATTTTGGATTTCCTTACTGTACCCTTCAATTTTTCTCCTTTTTACCTTTCGTCTTCACTTTTCAGTTTTTTCAAGCATTGCAAACTTGCAATGGCCCATGACAGGTGATAGTCCATTTTACATTTTTAGTTATATATAGAAAAGGCCCAACGGAGTCATTTATGTTCACTCATTTTTAATACTTAGTTGAAAATCGAAATATTCAATGACATGGCATCTTATATTATCTATTGAGTAGTGATAGGTTAATAATTAATAATAAATCAATTAATATTATAGACATGATATTAAATGATTGATTACATATCATTAAGTATCCCAACTAAGTATTTAAATTAAAAAATTAAGATTCTCTCATGATCTCATCATTTACTGACTAACAAACTCAATTCCTGATTGATAATTAATAAATAAATAAATAAAGAAGATAAATCTTACTCGTACGCTGCCATTAAAAAAAAAAGATACAAGGCAGGTGATTTTTAAAAACTTAGTAGAGATGAGATTATGAGAGAATTCTATTCTCTAAACTAAGTAAACCTAACATTTTTGTTAGAATGATTTTTTTCCCCCCAAAAGAGTTTGAATATAAGAAAAAGAAAACTAGTAAATAAAATTGATTAAATGGTTCCTTTATGGTTCGAGCCTAGTGCAACGTTAGGTAAGGGGACTAAGTAATAAAAAAATTTGTTAGTCAACTATTCGTTTAGAGATAACAAAAGATGTTCCTCTAACAATATTTTTGTTATTGCTTCGACTCAGCAATATTTATTAATTGTGTAGGAGTAGTTCTTGAGAGTTCAGATTTAAATACTCCATTAAGCATTTAAATTACATCAAAGTTTTTAAGATAATTTTGTTAAGCTACGCTGTACATCATTTTTTTCTAGTGTTAAATGCATAAAACAAACACATTAAAACACACAAATGACTGAAAATAAGTCAAATTATGTGCTAAAAACAATCAACTCTAGGTGAACAAAGCAACTCTCAAACAAGAACTTGCCTAATCAACTAAGCATTTGGTGGATACATACAGAGATTCTATTCATTATTCAAGTACCACAAACATTATCACTCTCAAAGAAAATGTGAAAAAATGTGAAGCTACAAACAAAAATTGAGTCCTATAGTTTTATTTCTTACGAGACCCGCCACCACTCCAAAGAGATTGCCAAAAGACAGGCCAATTCCTCTGCGCCTCATTCCAACCCAAGAGCGAGCCTTCTCTCAAAGGATCCCAACTTGATGAAACAATCCCATAACTCACACCCAAAAGAGCCGCCCCAAAGAAGATGAATGACACAATTACTGGTAACCATGATGGCACATCAATCTTTAAAACAACTTTGAGGTAATAAAAAAATGGGAAGAACAAAAGCCCTACGAACAATGGAATCCCCACTGTGAACCCAATTCTACTTATCATTCTGTTGGTCACTATCTCTGGTATCACCCCTGCCTCTGCTTCATCTCCTTCTTCATCTTCGTCGTCGTCGTCGTCGTCGTCATTATCATTGCCAGTCTTTGGCTTCTTGGCCTTCTTGGTTTTCTTTGGAGGAGGTCCAAAGCCTCTTGGACTATTCAATGTGGCATACAATGGTGAGTTTGCTGTTGTGTTTGATAAGTGATTTGTTTTGGAAACTGGGAATTTGATGTTTTGTTCAGTGGATGAAGATGAAAATGATAAATAATGTGGGGTTATGGTGAGCTTCTTAACTGATTTTGAATGTTCATGACTACAATCAACCTGCAACACCGCATAACAATGTCAGCCCAACTATTTTGAAGTAACATATGATAAATTCGCATAATAAATGATGAAATGATAAATGGGTATGTGTGATAAGCTTTTTAACAAAAGTTTGATTACTCACGACTACAATCAATCTGTAACACTTGGCAATTTCTAAGGACATAAACAAATTTCAAAAGGTGGATAAACTCAATCTTCAGGAATGAGATACATAACTTCCATCACATAATTAAAAACCGTAGGCAATTTGGAGATGCAATAATAATAGAGAGAGAGGGGGGGTGTTTACCTTTGGAGAGAGCTTATATGGCCATGCTATAGCAGCCATTCACTTGGTGTCTTAGGAGAGATAGCTCACAAAATCTTCAACTGAACCAAAAAGACTCAAGTGTCTTTATTGGGCAGAAACGCCATTAACAAACAGAGCGGGAGAGAAAGAGGGGGGGCGGGGGCGGCGCTGGAGACTGGGAAGTATAAGGAGATAAGATTACTAGTTATCATGTTATTGGTGGCGTAACATTTTGACGGGCTTTTCTTAATGGGCTTCAAAATTTAGACACCCAAACTTTGTTTTATTTATTGTATTTAAATTTTAGCCAAATTTATATTCACAGTTGGTTCAGGCCATCTTTTTGAGTTGAACATCTATAACTGGGTTTAAAAGAATCTCATTTGTTTCAAAATCTATTGGAAATTTGTTGAGGAATGCTACATCTTGACAGCTACTCTTAACTTATATCTACGTGTTTTTATTAAAAAACTTGATCATTCTTCCATTAATATCATCCCTAATTGGATGGCCTTATATATGTATATTACAATTTCAATATAATCTATTAGAAAATTTATTGAAGACTATGATATCTTGACAGCTACTCTTAACCCATATCTACTTGGTTTCATTGAAAACCATGATCATTCTTCGATTAATGTCATCTCTAATTGGATGACCTTATATGTATATTATAATTTTAGTATTATTTGTTAGAAAATTGGTTGAAGACTATGAGATCTTAATAGCTACTCTTCACCCACACTTGTTTTTATTAAAAAACTTGATTATTCTTCCATTAATATCATCTTTAATTGAATGGCCGTCCGTATTTAACTATTTAACTATTTACATTGATACAAGCCAGGATTAGCTCTGTTTTTATTAGAGATTGAATGATTGATGCAACATAAAGAAGCTTGAAAGCAACCTGTTTTTTACAGTAAGGGTAGATTTGTAATTTACTGTATACTGAATTTGTAATTAACATATAATATCAGGGGTAATGATGTCAAAGCAATTGATTCTTATAATCTAATATTTTTCTGAGCAGATTTCTATCACCTAATCACATGCTAAATAAGTAATGAACCAATAAAAACGTTACTCTTGTCTAATAAATAATTACGAAAAGTCATAGAAAACCTTTGTAATATGAGTGTCACAAGAGTAATTTTGTTTCACTATTTTGGATTACCACACTTTGCATCAGTACTATAAATTTTGTATGGAGCATACGATTTGATGTAAATATTAAACAATTCCATCTCTTTGTAAGTAAAGAGGGAAAACCCCATTTGACATTCTGTAGTAACATGCAATCAATTCCTTCCTCAATAAAAAAATTGAGTGAAGGAAGTTTACTTCCTTATCCAAGTGTGAGGAGTAGACATTCCTCGAATATTAGTGAGGGTTAAAAATTTGGACAGAACTTCATTAGTATTGATGTATGTTGATCCCAGTAATAGTCTGATTTGTAAATATCAGTTATAGTCTCATGTATATGAGTTGTAATATGAGCAATAGTCTCATGTAATAAAAAAAAATGCAATCAATTCCGACTTGGATCATCTGTGGAATAATCATAGAAATGTATAAGAAGCATACCAAAGAAAATGGCGCCGCTAACATGCTCCTAAGAAGTTGTTGATACGGGTCATCCATCAGTCAACGGGTGGATTATTATCTCACTGTAGAAGTAATTGGATACGGGGTCCCAATTTTGGCATGGCCAATTACAGGTTATCAATATTAAATGCCAAATTGTTGATCAATCAAAATCGATTCAAAAGGATGATAGTGGAGCAGAAAGGCTGATGGGAGATCAAGCGATTAAAAAACGAACTCACATGCTTGGCTTTACATTTGATCATTCGTTCGTAGAAGTTGAGTGGCTTCTTGGGATGCTTTCAAAGTCCTTAGTAACCAAAAAGCAGTCTAACAAAAACAAATAATGTGCAAATTATTAACCATATGCTTTCAATATCATGATATTAGAGAAATTTTTAATAGATCTTCATTTTAGGCTAAAGCATTCAGACAGTAGTCCCTCCCACACGTTGTGAGTTACCACAAAAAAGGAGACTGTTTAGTTGTGGGATAAACAAAGAGGGAAAGTTTTTACCATTTAGCTAGATTTCCATCTCATACAAAATAATATAATTCATTTGTTATTATGAACTAACCAACTCAAACCAAAAAGGATCGATCATATGGTTCAAATGCATGCAATAATGGTGCATTTAAAAGGAACTAAGTAATGTACAAATAAAAGTTGTGCTTGTAATATCAAGCCTACATTCGATGCGATCGAAGGAAGGCTTTTAGGCAACAATTTCCAACAAACGAAATTATTGAGCTCTCATATACCATTACCATTTTCACCACTTATAAAAGAGAGATTAAAAGAAGAAGAAGAAGAAGAAGAAGAAGAAGAAGAAGAAGATAAACAAGGGCTCCTCTATTATCACTCCCCTGATTTCAGTTTTTGTGATTGCAAGTAACATTCTTTGCATCTACTCTCTCTTTTTTTTAAAAAAAAATTTTTAACTCATTAATTCTTGTTCTTCTTAAACCGTTTAGTAAATTATATGATCATCTGATAAAATCCTTAACATTAACATACCCATAATCTATTAATGAATTTATATATCTTGTTATAAATTTACTGAAAAATTTATAACAAGTGACTAGTGATGTTAATGTTAAGGACTTGATCAGATGAAAAATTGACTAGTGATCAAACTGAAAAATTTGTTCATGCAATTGTGTATTACGACGAGTTTTCGTTTTTCTGCTAAACATAAAGAACAATTTGTAAATCACGTCCCTGTTGGGACTAGTAATACATCAAATCATTATTGATCCTACTTTGATGATTGCACTGTAGTTTCTGTCTAAAATGTCATTCTTCATTCAAGCTTTTGTTTTTCCCTTTTTTTTTATAGTGCTTTATCCTATTATTTATTAAATATGATGAGGGAAAAACTTGGTTGACTTATGCAGAATTGCATTGGAAATAACGACTAGCGTTGCAATACTTTAAATCCCTGTTATCGGAATTAATATTTTGTATACGTAACTTCGAAAGTTTGTAATGGTCGGAATTAATGTTTTGTTAATATTATGAATTCTTGGATTTAATTGCATTTTATACTTTTTTTTATTAATTTTGTACAGGGAACAAAAATCACATATTTTAAATTTTATGTCAAAAATTCAAAAAAAAAAGAATTAATGAAAAATGGAGCCAAATTTAAATTTGTTCTACTTCTGTTGAAAATATGTTGTGACGAACGTGTGACTTATAATATCTATCATAACTGTGTGATATTATACATGGTTATCTTAGTAATTTTGTTAATTTAATATTTCGCCGAATTTTATGTGTGATTATACTGAAATTAGGTAGGTATATACGTGGGAATGTTGTTAATTGACGATTAGCACAAACGGTTTCTTTTGTTTGCTTTGTGTTGTCCTTACTGATTCTATCATGCTGAGTTTGCTTGGTTGGGATTTTGACGGAATTTTCAAGTGATGCTTGAATCTTTAGTACATGTTTACTTGAATATGATTCGCTGCCTTCACATTATATGCATTTTTTCATTCTGCTAACATAATGGGATTATGTTAAAGGGGGTCTTAGAGTTTTGGTGAGTACATAAGAAATTGCATTGCATCTGAGATTTTGATTAAGTCAATTTGTTGCTTTGAGTATTTGTACGTCATTTGCTTGCATTTGTGCATGCTTTACAAGGAGTTGAAGACTTTATACACCAAACTCCATATCTTGACTCATGAGTGCAATTGGGCAAGCCCCAATTATGGCCTGGAAATGATCTATGTTGTAATTGTATAACCACATCCTTGGTGGAGCTGGTTGTCAGGAAACTATTACAGAAAGATGTGAACAGGTTTGTAATGGCTTAACATTTTTTTTCTACAATTTTTCGAGCTTCCTTCCTGTTTATTTTAGTTGACATGTTCCTATTATTGTTGTTCCACTTGAAATCCAAAGTTAAGTCGAGTTATTTTAGCAGAGGCTCGAAGAGCTCCCTTCCAAAACTGCTATAATTAAGGTTTGAGAATTTGGGTACATTTACAAGTGTTTATTCTGGCATCTTATACATATATATTGTGCCTTTTAAAAATCACGTGTTAATGAATTTGGTTTAATGTAAGCTAAAAAGGGAATCTCAAACTCAAGCTCATGAAGCCATAAAGGTTATCAAGGATGCTTTTGAAAGATTATTCTACCGGTAATACTTGTTATTTTTACTGCCAAATTTCATTTGGTCTATCTTGTTGGGTTAATAAATTACTTTTCTTTTTAGTATATCAATGAGTTTTGCAGGTGCTGGGGTTGCACTTTTAAATGCTTCGAAGGTGCTAGACAAATTGCTGCTAACGGGAAGATTGCTAGTCAGCTCTTTCAAAATGCTCTCAGCAAGGTTTTAATTTCCTTTTTTGTTCAACTTTCTTTTTCTTAATAATTGTTTACTTCGTTATATATATATTGGCATCAAACTAAATATCCATTTCGATTTTCTCCAACTAACTTTTTAATTGGCAGATTCCTTTACTTAATGTTTTCAAGTGCTAGATTTGGAGATATGAATGTTGCCTTTAACTGATATTTTTATTTTTTCTATCTGGTATACAATACTGTAATATAATCCTTTATATAGCTAGTGCAAAATAGTTCTTTAACTCCTTATTCTTGGCTGGAATGGTTTTGAGGTACGATGAAGAAGCTTTATCACTAATTGATGTGGAACAAGAAATAGGAGAAAAATGGGATTAGAAAAGAAAGAAACATAACCAAAATAAAAATTTAGCCTACCTCATTTAAGCAACTCGAATAAGTGTATCTCTTACTTAAAGAATATTATAATTTTACTTTGATTTCTAGAAATTATGGAATATTATAATATTCTTTAAATAAGACCATAAACTTATTAGGTTTATATTGAATCATCTAAGTTGAATAATCTTTTTGGTTGAATATGTTTCTTATTACATATGTTTCCATCTCTTAATAGTTGACTTAGAAATGAAAATTTGGAAGCGGAAAAACTCACCCCACTGCACTTGTTTTGGGTGCTTATCATAGATTAAAATTTTACTTCTTACACTTTATTGTCTGTTGTTAACTTAATTTAGTAAGTATGAACCTGCTTTAGCTCTGTGCTCTCGAAGATTCATAAGTGCTACTTGGCTTAGATGTAAGAAAATTAAGGTATTATTATTCTTTTAGTTTATGATGCTCATGGAATTTGCATTAGAGGTGGTTGAAATTGTTTGTTGCATTAACTTTTATGATGGTGGGCCATGAAATTTCTAGCCGGCCTATCAAACAGAATTGGACTACTCCAGCTTTTACATTCAGCGTTCTGTTAAGTGCCGAATTTAACTAACCAGCAGCAGGAATGGTTTAAGCCTTCGTGAAAACAGTCACCAAGCAAATGCAGGTGTAAATGATGACACTTTCTGGAGATCAGCAAAATGAACAGTACTAGACCAAAGTGAACTGTATATATTAGCCCATCAGATTATTAGAAAATAGAAATCTGTACAGGTTGATCGGGGTTAGCGCCATTACGAAATGAGATGGCTGGAAAAACAGCATGTAGTGTTTATTGTGTACAGAACCAATACAAGAAAATGCTAATTTGGCGAAAGTAAATCTAGGCATTTCAGTTGCCAATGTCGAAGTATCTTGGATCTTCTGGGAAATGGTACTCTACATTCAACTGCCATCAGACAAGAAAACCTCCATTAGCCCTAAAGTACTGGGAGGACACCAAATGAAAAAAAAAATCTTCGGAGACATTATCATGATAAAGGGTCTTATAAAAACTGATCAACTTATGCATATGCGGGCAGCATCAACTAGCTAAGGCTCACTAGAAATCTAGAATCTATAAAGAATATTTTTTCTTGAGGGTTAAGGAGTGCAAATATGAGCATTACCAGATCATTCAGCCAACAAATAATTACTTCCATACTCTCATTTTCTATCAAAATCCGGAGACAAAAATAAGGATACTCTATCCAAGATTTCATATGACCAAACAACCCATCAGCTTAAACACCAAACAAATATGCAAAATCAACATAAGAGAACTTAAGAAGAGTGCATACTAGAGCCAAAAAAACAGATGAAATCAAGATCACATACCGCGCCCTCATCTGCATCTGAATGGCGTTGAGGAAACACAACCCTCAAGTCATTGTACGGATAGAACCTTCGCTCACCTTCCTTGTCTAGACTAGCATTTTGTGTCACAGAGAAACGATCAGATTTACATCTCTGAACCAAAATGCAACTTTTTTCTTGGGAGAGGGGCATAAAAAACAAACATGAAGAGCATAGCGCAGAGCACCAGGTCCAGAATTGTTCTCGTTAACTCTAGAACAACTATTAGCTAGCCTCTTGCAAGTTTCATGACATGTATTCATGCAGTTGGTCTCCTTACGATCAGTCTTCGGCCACGGCCAATCACCATTATTGTACCCATTCTCAAGCATACAGGAATGAATACTTGCCACATTTTGTGATTGAGAGGATGACTTCCTTCTATCCACTGAATCCACTAGATCAGAACATTCAATTTCTTTAACTTCAGTATTCTGGTCAATAAAATGCATAGCATGTGCCATGTCAACTCCATCTGAATTTAAGAATCTGCTAAACTTAACAGGGTGGCTTTGCTGTTGGACCGCAGTTACCTTTTCTCTGACTTTAGTTCCCAAACTTATCTGTCCTTGTTTCAACTCTGTAGATGTCGGGCCAGAAGAGGCTAGAGTAACCTTCCGTCGCAAGAATGTCTAATTTGATTTGAACGGCAGTGGAAAAAAAAAAAGCAAGAAAGAAAGAAAGAAAAATGCACATATAATTAGATACAATGAGATTAAAAGTCCACACAATATGAACCTATATAACTTGCATGCAATAAAAAGACACTAAAAAGAGAAATAGTAGCACCAAAAAAGAAATAATAAGCATGAAACAAAAAACAAAAATCAGTGAGGGAGATATGCTTTAAGATGTGACTATTTTCTGAGTGATTACAATAATAACATTCTTGAATGTTCACAATCAAAATGAATACCATTACAACAGCCATAACAGGAACAAATTCAATAAATTTAAGCTTCCTGAAATGACCAAACCTCTGACATTAAAAAAGTGTTTGCTTCCAGGAGAAATCAACTTTGTGTAATATTCCAATTCAACTATGATAAACAATTTAATTCATCAACTTTTGAACAACATCCAGAGGCAGAGGAAGTGTCACCAACATTGCAATCTAAGACAAGGTTAGTGCCCTCTACTAATTGCCTATTTCACATCAACAGTTTGCTAAAAGGAAAATTTCCTTTTTAATATAGCCAGATCACTTGTTCAATCAGAGACCAAACTATAATTTAATGATGACAAAGAGCAGGTTCTATTGAATCTTCTATTGAATCTTAGCAGGTTCTATTGAATCTTCTATTGAATCTTACTTTAGTACCAGCTGGCATGTCACTCAAATTGTAGTTGCACAGGTATGTGTGAACAGGTGTTTTTTCTGGGTTGCTGAGAACCTACACAAAGCAAATCATTTTAAAAGTAATTAAATTTGTTATATTCTTTAAAAGAAACTATTAAATACCTATAAGCATGTAGATTCCAGAAACCTTAAAACCAACATCTATAAATAGAACTCCCTTCCAAGAGATCAGGCATGTTACTTTCCAAGCACGAATGTATGAGAGAAAACTATAGGATTAGAATTGTTTCCATATGAATCACTTCTCAGTAGATGATATAACATAGCAACCACTAAAGATCCTTCTCAGGTACATACACAGCACGCTAGTTTGATATATAAATTAAATCAGTCCACTCAATCAGTATAAAGAAAACGTATGGACATATAACATAGCCAGAACTCCCAAAGCAAATTATTTTAGTGCAGGGAAAATCCTGTCAACTTGAACTGGGGCTCATCAATGTCCCATTTAGTGGATGTGAACAACCAACAAACAAAGATCATTATCACTCCAAAGCCTAAATGGTATAAATTAAGCAAAATCTATAAGCTAGAGATTATAATTGCCACCAATGGAATCTATCTTATTTGATACTGGAAATAAAAGAAACATTATCCAGTTTTGTAAATAAATTACACTCTACACATTTTGTCTTAGGCACTAAGAACCAGAAATTACTTGGTAAAGAGATTTGCATACCAGTTGTATTCATCCTTTCATAGGAATACGGAAGCAGCTTTTAACAGCTTGTGAATCATCGGTCCCAAGACCTCCTCGCAATTTTTGGGCTCTGCACTTGTTTGATGAATTTCTTGCAAGATCTATGGATGCATAATAGAGTAAATAGCAATCCCCATCCACACTAGTAACAGAAAATGGCAGCTTCCCCCCAGTAATGCTAAGTACAGCAAGGAAACCATCAATTCTCTGCACACATAGATGCCAAAAACAAGCAGTAGAATTGCATCAGATATTAGCGAAGAATAATTACCAACTCTCTCATGTCCTATAACAAAACAAAAGTACTAACCTGACTGGACTTTCCAGAAATCAAGCGTCCGGACAATAGGGACTCCTCAAATGAACCAACCAAGGACATTCTAACCGAAAGTCCACTTAAACTTCTTACAAACCTAAAGCATTGGGATATGGGTGGTGATTCTTGACGCAAACGCCAACTTAAGATGGACGAAACTCTTTGTGAAAATCTTCAAATGATCTTCTTCCAACCGTTAACTCAGCTTCTTCAGTTGCAAAGATAATGCCAGAGTCAGAATCATTGATCGATTCTTCCAAATTCTTTAAGGTGGAACAATGATCTCCTATATCTTTCTTAACCTTCCTGCATCCTGGCATAGTTTCTATTCTCTCAGAAAATTTTGGACCAAGAGGTGACAAGGAAAGACAAGGTTAGATAGCCTTTTGAGGAGATATGGGTGACAGTCCACAACGTGATGTTACCTTGCTTGATTCATTGAACTGATCAAGTCCGGTCATAAACAAAAAATTATTGTGCAAGTCTGTGTCATTGTTTTCCAGCAAAGGGCCATCGGTCAAAAAAATGGATGAAGTTCTACTGTTATCATAAGGGACAATCTTCTGTTCGAAGCAACTGGATTCGGACCAGGATGATGTTGTGAATTGGATTTTGCTTCCAACATTTACTTTCTTATAATCTTGTGACGTTGGGACATTAAAACTATTAATCCTGGCAGGGGAATTCATTTGAGAATTACTTAAGCCAATGGCCGGTGGATCACCATTACACTGGTCTGGAAAAAGCATAGTCTTTAGAGGTGATAACAACCGCTTTCTGACCAATGACCCACTGCCCTCAGTTCCATTAACTGCCACACCATCAACAGAAGATGAATGAACATCATCAGCAGAAACACCCTGAAGTTCCTTACTTAGAGAACTTGTTCCATGAGATTCAAAACCAACTACCCTAGAAACAAGATTCCGAGTATTCCATCCACTTTTAGGCATAAACAGACCAACTTTATCTGCAGATGTAATCTTAAAACCATGTACACTGGAAGTAGCATTATTTGACCCTCCAGATTTAAATGATCCATCAGAAAACTTGGGAGTTCCCAGAGAGGCTTTCCTCTGGAATTCTCCAATAGAAGAGCATTGGGTATCTACAGCTGTCTGGCTCACACTTCCTCCATGCATTCCATCCAAATCACAGGTACTCATACCAGCAAGTTGTCGGGCACTTTGCAAAAAATGAGGCTGATGATGTTGCTGCAACTTCCTCAGCACTATTGCTGGAGGAAACTTGCGGCAAACCCATCTCTAAACTCCTTTAAGTTATTTACCTTCTCTTTTTTCCACCCTTCTTTGATGTATATTTTAATTTTCTACTTTCATCTAACTTACTATTTTCAGCTTATTTTCTCCTGTCTATCTATTTTTCCTGCCTAAGGAACACATCTACCACGAGCTTCCCAATCTTAACAGCACTAGTAAAGAAATGAAAAATCCAACCTGTCCTGTAAATACTAGAACAATTGTTAATATAAGTAATTCTGTGAAATGTGAGACCCTACTTAACGATCAAACCCAGTACTATGTATCCACAAAAGGCATCCACATTTCAAATACAACTTCTTCACAAGACTGTATGCTTTGACCCAATCTCCTATTAACCATGGAGCGATGACGAGTGGAACAAATCTTTTGACCTCCATACAAGCAAGCAATGAGATTCATAGAATTCATTGTTGCCCAAAGTATCAAAGCATGCACCTGATTTAAAAAAAAAATGAAAGAAAACAATTGCACATAATTAGTTGTCCAATTCAGGAAATTGATTGCAGTAAAAATTTAACACATTTATAAAACTGAATTAAAGAATATTAAACAACATTAATCAATACAATTATTATGAAAAGCATCCAGTTACTATATACGACAAGAAATTTAAAAAGAAAAAAATCAACTAGCGATAGAAACTAAGGGAACCGTTCAAAATCTATCATTCAGCTTACGTGTATTGAAGCAGATTATCTCAAAAACAAATATAACCCATAAAATTTTAAAAAAAATAAATAAATCAAAGAAAACCCAGGATTTTTTTTTTAACAGATACATTCAAAAGATCATCAGCGCACCAATTATGAAGAAGACGGAGAATATGAGGAAGTGTTCGCTTGTACGTCAAACATACAGCACAACTTTTTAATGATCATCTCATACAAGCAAACAGCATATGGTTTTAAATTTTTTATTTCGTTCATTCTTCTGCTTTTAACACGAAGCATAAACTAGACAAATTATTAAAAAGAATACAGTTTTGATGGGAAAATTCAAAAAAAAAAAAGAAAACACTCACAGATGAAAGCTAGCTGGGATGCAATAATCAAGTGACGGTGGTCGTGGTAGCAGTAGATAAGTCATTCTAATGATCGTCCCATGGAAATTCAAAATCCCCCAGATCAGACAAAAATCAAAATCTCTCTAAATAAGCAGAAAATAAATTATTTTTTGGAATTTTCAATAGAGGAAAAAAAAATAAAAATGGGATGATATTGGTAAAGACGAAGAGGTGGGTGAAGGTGTGCAGGTTTTGTTAGGCCCGTAATGGCATGCTCGTTTATACCTAATATTTGGTGACTACTGTATTACTTTCTTTATTTGTATGTTGTAACTTTTTTTTTTTTTTTGGGGGGAGACATTAGATACTAAATTAAGTTACAACATTACTAATAAAATCCATTATTGTTGCTTATTTAACAGTAAATTATATACTTTTTTCGGAAAAAAAAGAAAGTAAATTACATAAGTAGTATCTTTCATGTCGCAAATGTCATGACAAGATTATCAAAATACTTGTCATAGATACAATCATTTTATATTTTTCTTTCCGGGTGGCATTAATATATGATGAGTGTTCACAGCAATACAGGCAACACAACTGGTAAAATTTTTCATGATACAAGGGGTTTGAATGCGAATAGAATGGAGTTTGATTACCATTCTTGCATTGAGGTGCTTTAAACAGAACATAAATATTGAAAGTATTTTAAGAAATTAACAACTTAAACAAATATTATGCATTTTGGCATAAGTAGATAATGGATACTAACATCAAATTCCCCTACATTTTTGTACAATTTATAACAAGGACATAGTTTTGCATATGCATCAAATATGTCTCTAGGTTTTAAGTTATTTCTTTCATATAATTTACATGACTCATTAAAAAGAAAAAGTTTTAGTAGGATTGACCTACTACCTCAGGATCTATTGGGATTAAAATTAGACAACTATAATTTAAAAATAATAATATTAAAGTATTTATTAAATATTAATTGTTATCATTTAAATTTTATGTTGATATAATTTTACAATTATATGGTATAATAGTATTATGTGAAATTAAATACCTTTTAGTAATTTAAGCTACTCGATAAACACAAACCTACAATGATTCATGACCAAAAATACCCAGCAAACAAATTGTGCCCGAAAACACGATTAAAGGGCGTCTAATAAACGTTTCGACCCATCCAACAAGCCAAACCAAATAAAACATAATGTGACTACTATCGGTTAGTCATCATATTAAATACTATTAATTTGTAGTAAATTTCAAACGAATGTAAAAAAATATAAATATAAAGTTTTTTATTCGACACCTCGTCGGTACCGTTCGATGTATTCTAATATAGACTATAGATTATATACACATTTTAATAATAAATGTCTAATATTGATAGCAAGTATCACGGTTGAGTTTATTTTAATCAATTTAAGTATTGGCTAACAAAGTAATAATGGTTACTAACAACATAAAAAATAAGCTTAATATTATAAATCATTAATTTTGATACTACTAAATTCAATAGATAAAAAATTAGCATTATATTTATAGTGTGTTTATTTTATGGAATGAGAATTGAGTGGAATGAGAATGAGTTGAGAATGAGAATGGGTTGAAATAAGAACGAGGAATGGGAATGAGTCAATGAGATTCTAATATTTGTTTAGCAAAAATAAATGAGAATGAGAATGTGCTAAAATGACACTAATGCGTTTATTTGACAAAATAAATAGAAATAAGTAATGGGAATGAGAATCAATTTACCAAAATACCTAAAATATTAAATAATGTAATTTTTATTAACTAAATACATGTATAAATATTATTATAAAAATGATATTAATTAAAAAAATAAAATTAATAATAATAATAACAATAATTAATAATAACTAAAATAATATAGTTAATAAAATTTAATAATAATAATGACATTTAAAATAATAAAATTAATTGTGATTTGAACGAGGGTAATTTGGGAAATATGAAAAAATTAGAGGGATATAAAAGTCAGTTCAGGGAATAGAAATCTCATTCTCAACCCCCCATGGGAATATGATTCTCGTTCCTTATTTTCAAATTATGTGAGACCCACACATTTTATTTCCATTCTCAAATTTCATTTTGCCAAGTAAACATGGGTTTCATTTCCAATCCTTCATTCGCATTCTCTAAACAATCAAGTAAACATACCATTAATGTATAGATGTGTCTATTATAATTATTTAAGAAAATATTATCATTTGAAAATAATGAGTCAATACAACCATCAAAATAATGCAGTATAAAAGAATAAATTAATTTCACATAGGTTTGTATGAATTAATTTGCAAAAGAGATTGAGATATATTAAATCTGCCTATATATATCATATAATAATATTTGCCACTAGTAATAAATTAATAATAAAAAACAATAATATTTTATTGATAATTATAATGTTTGGTATAATTAACAAGATAATTAATTCAAAAAATACAAGATACTTGTTTGATAATTATCCAAAAGTTAGACAAAAACTATTCTCATAGTAGTGGGCAGAGGTTTGAATCACTTTATATGTATTATCGGATTGATTGATTTCAAATATTTGAAAATAAATCTGATTAATTAGTGATCTAAATATTTAGATTGCATTGACCTATAGAAACTTAATTAAATATTATGATAAATTTTTATGTAAAAAATTACTAAATTTATAAATTTAATAAAAATATTTAATAATTTATAATTATATTTATTTTTTTATATTTCAATAATATTTACAATAGTAATGTCATATATTTTGAGGGGAAAAAAATATAAGTTTCATTTTTTAAATATATTTTCATGTAAAGTTGAGGGAGTATTTGGTAGTTTTATAATTAAAATTGATAACTTTGTTATATTCTTAAAATAACGGTAGGTGTATGATATTTACCTTTAATTTTTTCACACTAACCGATTAAAATAAGAGATAACCGGTGGCCGGTTATAAAGTTAATTAAAAAAATAATAAAAATTGGCCGTACCAGATACAGCGATGTCTTGCAGGCCGACCCTACAGTCTATATACATGCTTTAAGAAATTTGTTTTGCATATTAAATTTTTTGGCAAAATCTATTTATGCATATTAAATTTTTTCAATTTAAGTAAATCATATTTATAAGTTAAAGTTTATATTAAAAAATATAAAACGAAATCAGTTTTTCATTAAAAAATAAAAAATATATAAATAGCCCCACCCTCGAACCCTAATTTCTAGTTTCTACCTAACAATCAATTTTTTCGATGCCGCTGCCGCTTCCTTCTTTCTTGGCAGCCGCTGCAGCTGCTGCTGCGACTTCTTTCTGTTCTGGTTAGCTAACAACTTTAGCACTCGGATCTTTTGGCATAAATGTGAGCTGCTGCTTCCTTCTTTCTTTGTTGTAGTTGTTGTTGCCACTTCGTTCTAATCTGGTTGGCTAACAAGTTTAGCACTCTGCAAATTTCACTGTATATTTATGCACACTACCGTATTGTGCTAAAGTTTCGCTTTAATTTTGATTTTTAATTTATTACCTGATTTTTTAGCATTTTTGATATTTTATGGCTATTGTTGGATATTTTAAGTTGCTTGCATGTTTAGAAATTTAATTTTTTTTGGGTTAATTTTATGATTTTGAGTTAGGTTTTGAAGTACTGTTTCGGTAGTGAGTGATGATATTTTTCTTCCTACTGTCAATATATATAATTGCGTGACTAGATATTAGATTATTGCTACTTCATTTTTATTGGCACCAATTAGCTGCTGATTTTTAAGATCAAGTTTAATGGATTCTTTAGTTTTGTTACTAAAAAATAAATAAGGCTTTCAATGGAGTTGCATGTCTTTTTGCTTTGATCTTTTACATATTGTATTGAGACAAAAGCTTCATGTGATTCTTTGTGATTTCTTTTTACTTAGAAGTCTCCAATTCTGCAATATATAAAGGAATTATAATCTTCACTGGCATTGAAGGTTTTTGGGGGTCTCTTTTCTTTAGGTTATTGCAAAATGTTCACGTATTTTGGAGAGGAGCCGGCCAGCGAAGCAAGTGGTTTGGTTGGTTCTTTTGGACGCTCTTCGTTTCTTGCACTTTTTTTTAGAACAAGAATTTAGGTATTATGCAGTTCCAAATTTGAGAAATCTTTGAATTTAAACATTTTTCTCCCCTTTATCATAGCCAGATTCACCATATCATTTTAAGCTACTTGATCTTCCTCAATTGATTATTAGAGATTGTTGGTGCATATTCCTGAGGTAGCACTTTCAAATTAATTCCCTTTTCCTACTTCTCAGCGATTTTCAAATTTAGAATTATAGTTTATCTAGGAAATTTACTAGGAGAATGGTGATTCTTACATGAAAAGTGACAAGAATGGACAAGCAGTAAAAAATATTGGGGACGTCTGATTGGTACATTTTCTTTTTCTTGGGAATTTTGATGTTATGACAAGATCTCTGCATGTTATGTTTTAAGAACTACTTGCTTTTTATTTTTAACTATTAAAGCTGTTACGGCCTACAAATGCTGTAAAACTTGACACTTCTATTTGTTATAAACATGTTTCATTACAATCCTATTGTAATTAAACTTTCTTTCCTTCTCTTTTTGGCACTTTTGTAACAGGGCTAGTTTGCAGAGCAGACAAATGAAAAGCACAATGACTGTCTTTGTTTCCTTCTGGCTTTATGTCAGCATAGCAGGCTTGCAGCTCTCTACAGTAAGCATGTTCTGTTTATTTTTTTCACTAAATCAATAAAATATTTTTATTATAAGATTAATTTTAAGAAAATATGTGTTTTTTATGCTAATTGTGTGATTGATTAGAGATTGTGTGCTTTGGATTTGATCTCATGGATTTAGTGTTGGATTATGTTTGGAATTGGAATCATGTGTTCATGCACATATGATGTTTGATGAAGTTCGCATAAGATTGATTCAATTATAAAAGTTTTTGATGCTGAATTAAGCGGAGCAAAAATTTTTATCAATGGGTTGATTTCTGTTATGCAGGTGCTGTTTTTACTACTATTTTTGCAGAAACACAGCACCTCAAAGTTTTCAGGCGTTGCTTAGCAGCTGTTATATAGTAAAAACAGCGTTTGGAACTTTCAAGTGTTGTCTTTACTACTGTTTATGTAGAAACAAAGCTCCTGAAAGTATTAGTGTTGCTTAATTGTTGTTTGACTTCCAAGTGCTGTTTAACTACTATTATGCAGTAAAAACTTGACTTGGAAATTTTTGGGTGCTGTTTTACTGTTGTTTATGCAGGAAAACAGCACCTGAAAACTTTTAGGTGCAATTTATCTGCTGTTTATGTAGAAAAACGGCACCTGAAAGTTTGTAGGTGACATTTTACTACTGTTTATAAAGAAAAACAGTACCTGAAAGTTTTCTAGTGCTGTTTAGCTGTTGTTATATGGCAAAAACAACACCTTGAACTTTTCAAGGGTTGTTCTACTACTGTTTTTGTAATTGAAACGACACTTGAAAATTTTAGATGTTGTTTTGTTGTAATTTTGCTGCTAAAAGTGCACCTGAAAAGTTCCAGGTGCTGTTCGGATGCTGTTTTGAATCTTCTTTAGTTTTTTTTTCTTATGTCTATACTTCATCTTTTTTTTCTTAGGTAATATGCAGGTACAATTTTTGCAAGGTAGTATCCAAGCATGTTGTTATTTTTTTTATTAAGAGGCAGTAATCTAAACTTTAGGCCTCAGTTTTTTTCATTTTCGAGCGTATGATGGATAGGTATTAGATGTCATATGAATGATGTAGCTAAATGCTTGTTGGTTGTCTTTATTTTGGAAAATGTATTGTCATTTATTATGAAATAGTTGTTTTATATTTTGAAACTGCATAATTAATATATTCCTCACTTTATAGTTTTATGGAACAAAGGGTTACACCCAAGGAGAGAGAGATTTGGTTAGACGTGAGTGGGCTATGTGCACATGGGAACTTGCAGTTACATTGTTACATGATTGATAAATTTAAAATTAGTCTATAAAATTAATAGAGATATTCCTACTATTTCAAATGCAATGGTAAAAAAAAAAGACTTAATTATTAGGACCCAAAATGTTGAAAATGATAAAGGGTTGCAATAAAAAAAATTTCAGTATTGTATAGTAAATTGATATTTGTTAAAATAATAAGGGATTATATATAATTGGCCTTACTGATATTGTTGTTACTTTAAAAAAGTAATATTATTATTAGTTGAAAAAAGGACATGGAACATGTATCTATAGTGGTGGAATATAATGAAAACAATAGGAACATAAAACCATTGTTAAGTATAAAAGAGTAGGAATAACTTAATCTAAAAGTAGAAATAATTTACTAAAAAATTGAAAAATTATAACAGAGAGCATGAATTTATGAAGTAAACTTGAATTATCAGCCAAAATATTGGAATACACTTAAAAAAGTAGAAATATGTAACCAAAAAATCTTGAAAATAAAGTTAAAATTGATTAATAGAAAGTAGGAATATAAAAAATAAACTTGAAACTTCTAATCAAAATATTTGAATTCAATACAAAGAGTAGGTATATAGAACCAAAAAATAGTGGGAAAAAGAATAGAAGAGTATAACGTAAAAGTTTGAATAACCTGATAAGAATTTGATAAATTGCAATGAAAAGTAGAGATCCAAAAAATGAACTTGAAACATTCACCTAAATGTTGGAATTCAATAAAAAGAGTAGGAATATGATATCGTAGAAGTAAGAGTTGAAGAGGTTAACACAATAGTTGGAACAATTTACAAAGAATTTGATGAATTTCAACGATAAGTAGGGATCTTAAAAATGAACTTGAAATATTAACCCAGAATATTGGAATTTAGTACAAAAAAGTAAAAATATAACCAAAACGTGGTGGTAATAATTGTTGAAGAACTTAACCCAGAAGTTGTAAGTATCTATCAATAATCTGATAAATTCCAACAGTGAATAGAGATTTGAAAAATAAACTTGAAACATCTACATAAAATATTGAAATTCAATTAAAAGAGTAGGAATATAGAACCAATATATGGTAGGAAAATGAATGGAAGTGCTTAACACAGAAATTGAAAGTTGAAATAACTTGACAAGAATTTAATAAATTTTAATGAAAAGTAGAGAACTAAAAAATAAACTTGAAACATTTACTCAAATATTGGAATTCAATAAAAAGAGTAGGAATATAAGACCAAAATTTGGTGAGAAAATGAGTTAAAAATGTTGACCCAAAAGTTAGAACAACTTACAAAGAATTGATAAATTTTAATGGAAAGCAAAAATCTGAAAACAGAACTTGATTTATTTACCCAAATGTTGGAATTCAATAAAAAGAGCTGGAATATAGAACCAATAAATGGTGGAAAAGGAGTGGAAAAACATAACCCAGAAGTTGGAACGACTTAACAAGAGTTTGATAAATTCCAATAAAAAATAGATATCTAAAAAATAAACTTGAAACATTCACCCAGATATTGGAATTCAATAAAAACAATAAAAATATCGAACCAAAATTTGATGGAAATAAAAGTTGAAGAGGTTAACCCAAAGATGGGAATAACTTACAAAGAATTTGATAAATTTTAACGGAAAGTAGGGATATGAAAACTGAACTTGATATATTTACCCAAAATGTTAGAATTCAATAAAAAAAATAGAAATATAGTACCAAGAAGTGGTGGGAACAACAATTGAAGAGTTTAACCTAAAAGTTCTAAGTACTTACCAATAACTTGATAAACTTAACAATAAATAGAATTTAAAAAATGAACTTGAAACACCTATGTAAAATATTGGAATTCAATTAAAAGAGTAGGAATATAAAACAAAAAAGTGGTGGAAAAAAGAGTTGAAGAGCTTAACCTAAAACTCGGAAAGAGTTACCAAGAATATGATAAATCTAACAAGAAGTAGGGATCAAAAAATAAACTTGAAACATTCACTAAAAATATTAGAATTAAGTAAAAAGAGTAGAAATATAGAACTAAAAAATGGTGGAAACAAGAGTTGAAGAGTATAACCTAAAAGTTTGAAAAATTTAACAAGAATCTGATAAAGTTTAACAAGAAGTCGAGATCTAGAAAATGAATCTGAAATATCCAAGCAAAATGTTAGAATTCAATGAAATGAGTTGGAATATAGAACCAAAAAGTAGTGGAAATAAGAGTGGAAGAAGTTAACCTAAAAGTTGAAATAACTTAACAATAATTTGATAAATTTAAATGCGAAGTAGGGATCTACAACGTAAATTTGATACATTTACCCAAAATATTGGAATTCAATAAAAAGAGCAGGAATATTAAACTAAAAAGTGGTTGAAAAATGAATTGGAACAACTTAGCAATAGCTAGATAAAGTCTAACAGAATATAGAGGTTAAAAAATAAACTTGAAATATTAACCTGAAAATTAGAAATTTAATGAAATAACTAGAAATATAGAAATAATAACTGATGGAAAAATGAGTTGAAACAACTTACCAAGAATTTCATAAATTCTAACAAAAAATAGGAATTTAGAAATTGAACTTGAAATATCCAAACAAAATTTTAGAATTTAATAAAAAAAGTAAGAATATAGAACTAAAAAGTTGTGGGAACCAGAGTCGAAGAAGTTAACCCAAAAGTTGAAATAATTTACCAAGAATTTAATAAATTTAAATGAGAAGTAGGAATCTAAAACTAAACTTGATATATTTACCTAAAATATTGGAATTCAATAAAAATAGTAGGAATATAGAACCAAAAAGTGGTAGAAAAATAAATCGAAACAATTTATCAAAAACTAAATAAAGTTTAACACGTTTTAGAGATATAAAAATAAACTTAAAATATTCACCTAAAAAGTTTAAAGTTAATGAAAAGAGTGGATATACAGAACCAAAAATTAGTGGGAAAACAAGTTGGAATAACATATCAAAATTTAGATAAATAGCCACCAAAAATGAGAATTTAAAAAGTAAACTTGAAATATGCAGTATAAATATTGGAATGTGACAAAATAGGTAGGAATATAACGATTTTGTGATATATTTATATTTTTTTTTATATTTTTGTACTATTTTTGAATTTAAAATTATTGCAATGTCTTGCCTCATTTAATTACATTTTTATCTTTTTTTTCCAAATTTTTTCATAATTTTTTCACATTAAAAACAAATAAAAATATAATTTTCATTATATTATCCGGTTAAAAACCGGTTGCACCGGTTGCATGCATACGCGGTATGAGATACAGCGCTACATGGTAGGTTGACTTCTCTAGCAGTAGAAATGCTTTCGGTAAAAGTCACAATCATGCCGTACGAGAGCAGTTGTTCTAGAAGGCAACACGTGTCAAGGAAGGTGTAACTCATCAGGACACATGTCAACAAGATAATGCGGCGTTGGAGGTCCATGGTATGAGGCCAAAGCACAGCAGATAGGTCGCCTGCAGAGACATCATGGTCAATGAGGACTCACAATCCACTTCCTTTGGTCACCAATTGATTTCACGGATCCTCTTAAGTTACGTTTTCGGTAAGACACAGCCCGTGATTTTAACTAGTAAACCAGTAAAAATGTGCCACGTGTAACACCAAATAAATTGTAACCGACTGAAATGGTTGGAGACCGATCGCCAAAAGAGTCAACCAAAAAATTATTTTCTATAGCCGGTTCCAAAACGAAAACGATGTTGTTTCGCAATTAAATTCAAAATAATAAATTAAGAGGACGCCTCTCTCTCTCTCTCTCTCTCTCTCTACCCCCTCTCTCTCTCTCATGTTCATGCAAGTCTCGACTAAATGCAAAATTTGAAAAGAGAGATAGGTTCGCCGCTAAGCTCACTAGCGTTCCCTTCCAACGGCGCCAGCACCCATCACCACCGTCGATTACCAGCCCTCTAGTCCAGTTGGCGGCATGCTCGTTTTGTCTCCTTAAATCTCCAACTCACCGATGAACAACACCCTCTCAACTTTGGCTAGATATTTCATTTGATGACAACACCTTAAGAAAGCTTTTATGTGTTGAATAACATGTTCGGTTGAACTATGCATGGAGAAAAGATTGATTGAAAAGGGATGCAATCCTTGAAGAAGTGAAACATGTTTTATTATCTTTGTTGAAATTTAAACATTTAATTGAAAATTGAGTTTTCCTGTGGTTAGTTATGTTTAATGTTCTCTTGTGCGGTTGTGCCTTTCCTGAACTTTAAATAGAGACATTTTACTGTGATTGGTTAAGTGAAAGATCTACCTAAAGAAGTCCGTATTGGAGATCTGAGGACTTTGTAGTGGATCTTAGTGAAATGAATTACAAATATTTTCAATTGTCTGAAAAAAAAATAAAAAAGAAGATCCAAAACGGTAAGCAAGAGGAGTTTCATCTCCTACAGGACCATTCTCCGCAAAATCCGCCACCGAATTTTCTACAAACCAAGGGTCTTCTGATGCGAATGGACTATGTAACTGCGTGGCAGTGAATCAGTGTCTCGTTGAGTTTCAACAAATCGATGCTGCTTGGGACTTGGGAGGTTGCCACCTCTATTTCATCTTCGATGACCGGTCCTTCCTCGTCGATTTCAAAGTCAAGTTCTTTGCTGGTTAGATTCTACTTAAATTTGTAAGAGAAAGGCAAGGACAAGTTGTCCATCGCTTGAGACAACCAGTTCAGTCAGTGTGTCACTCATTACTACTTTTTGATAAATTTAATGTCGTTCGCTATATTAGATTTAGACACATTGAATGCTCAAGATTTACCAAATTGTATGTTACCCAAAACGGAACTTAGGAGTTGCCTTGATGCCTTGATTACACATTGCAAGGTTGTTACTTTCTTCTCCTCGCGTTCAATTACAAATTTCAATAAAATTGTAAATGAAAAATAAAAATAAAAAAGCCCCATCTTGTCGTTACAACAGTACTTGCAAAATTTCAACTCCACCCCTTCCAATGCACACCAAATTCAATTCCACATGCCATGTTTGTGATAACTCCTTTAGAAGCAGTTAAAGTTAGTTACTGCAAGCATAGAAATACTGGTTAAATTTGAGGGTAAATTCGGTTTATCTTCACTTTAAAATTAATTACAGGTAATTCCAAAAAAAAAAATAATTACAACTAGATAAGATAAGACACGTGATAGGTAGGGAGGTCACATGACCCGGACAGGCAAGTAAAGTAACCAAGCAAACCCAGGCACGTGCAAACTCGCCATGTGCAGTTCCAGAGAGGGATAAGAGAATTCTGGAGGCAAGCTTATTGCTCTGGAAGCAAAATTCTCCTCACATCACAATGATCTGTAATAGATTAATTGGCCTCTCTTTGGTACAAATTCTAGACTTCTTAATCATGCAAATACAATCTCTCATCAAGTTGCCGCATACATTTTTCTTTCTACAAATTTCCTTAACGACTTGTGTAATATTAAAGTCTCACGTGGATCATATAGAGATTGTAGAATCCTATCCATGCGATTTACAATTCTAATTAATTTTAATTTAATAAAGCATCTATGACCATGAGCGCCCACCAGTACGAAAGAGACAGGCTTAGAATTCAGACCTGTGAGAGCACCGCCACTCTTCAAGTTCACCAGCAATCATTCGGGACACTATTTGATGCATTTTTCTTCAGCCAACAGAATTCATTTGATTTGTCTTGGCACATTCAGCTGACAGCTCATTTCTTTTTTCTTTTTTTTTTCAATTTTAACTAAATTAAACAAATGACATAAATAAATAAATAAAATCCGGACAAGGATTGGGATCGGTATTTTCTCGGTCAGAATTCGAGACGGGATTCGCTACACTAAAATGTCCCAATTGGATCGGGGATTGGCTTATCTCGAACGGAACCTCCCCACCGCCATCCATATTTAAGATGCCTATTGCTTAATGCTGTAGAGATTAGGGTTTACACTGGTCAACAATATGTTAAAGTGATTATTTCGCAAGCCCATTTCAAAGTGAAGCAAAAGGTATGGCAGAATTTTTCATTTTCAACAAGTAAAGATGGGTAGAGGGTTAGCTTTTGTACATATCAATTATAATGATATCTAAACCCATGACAGGCACAAGGCTCACGAATATGGGATTTGCTCAAAATTCTTCTTTATGTCATGAAGTTGCTACAAGGGATCAAAGCATACTTGTAAGCTAAAAGGGTCTGGCTGCTTCTTCCATCATCTTCTTTTTTCTTGTAAGTTTCTCTATATCCTTTAGAACCTGAAAGTATTAGCAAAAGAATGGAATAATCTGATGTTAGTAACCCAATAAGTGAGGTGCTGGGTCAGAAATGCTTGCATTGTAAAGCCATTTCACCTCCAAAGTCATATCTTCTGTGGTTGCAGCATCCAAGTCATCATAACCCAATTGACTAGCTACTTATGTTAAAAAGAAGAAGAAGAAGCTGCCATTACCAATAAGATAATAAATTTTGTTACCTAATAAGGAAGAAAATTTTACAAAGATATACTTTGGAAAGAAACAGTTGCATCAGCTGTGGCATATCCATCTCTCATTTCTTTATATAAAGCAAATAGCTGTGGCATCACCTGATTGCAGTAAAGTTAGAAATGGCACTCAAAAACTGCAAGGCTTAACATGACTAAAATCAAAAGAAATGTTTCGAAGACCTTGGCCAAGTGCTTGAAGTGAAAGACAAATAGTAAAGAATTACAGGTATTGGGGAAAAATGAGACCTTCATGTAAGATCAAGACTGATACTTCTGATTCAGGAAGTTGGCTGTGGTCCATTTTTGCTACCCTACCTAGAGGAACATCGATCCATAACGATATCCCATGCCTTAAAAGTGCCCTGTTTATGTTTAAAAGCAAGTCAGATAAAAGCAAAGGAAATTTCTGGCAGCTAATTCGGTAATTACTGAAATCTCATACAGATTAGTTGACCTCTGAACTGCACCATTTCCCACACAAACTACTAGTCGACCCATGGATAATAACTGCTTCAATACTTCAGTCTGCAGCGACAGATCACCAAAAATATAAGCCACCTTATTATCTAAATTACTAATCAAAGTTGAAAAGTAAAGCTTTCACATTCAATTACTCAATACCAATCTCACTACAAATAACTGAGCTTGCACACTAAAAGCAGCACAGCAATACCAAGCAAATCTAAAAAAATCACCTCAGCCTGCTGATAGCCCTTCTCATTACTCTCCCTGAAAGCTTTAGCAGCAGATTCACCGCCAGCGGCTTCAAATACCAAACTCTCACTAAATACAGAATGTACAAAAATGGCAAAGTTAAGCTATCATAATTCACACGGTTATGAAATGTTCTCAATACATTAGGATTTAAACTCATAGACACCTGTCAAACTAATAATATCGTAATGCATCTGCGAGAAACTTCTCCAAGTGGGTTTTTATTGCATTGTTCATCCTTATTCATCAAATCAACCACAGCAATGGTATAAGTATAAACATCAAGATCAACATGAGGTTTGAGCGCCAAGTGCAATGCCGAGCATAAACAATTGCTTACCCACAAGAAATATGGAAGTTCCTTTCAATTCGGTTGATATATCAGCTGCTTTCCTCTGAATCAAAACTGAGCAGTTAAAATAAATAATTCAAACCCCCAATAAGAAAAGAAAAAAAATAAAATAAAAGAAAGTTGAGCCTCTCTCACACTGTCAGTTTGTTATAGAAAATCAAACGTTGGAATCTCACCTTTACCGCGAAAGATGGATCCTCTGCTGCAATCTTTTTCACAGTATCTTACAAGAAAAAAGTTAAAAAGAAAATTGAATCACTAATAAATAAATAGACAGTTAACACTTTAAAAAACTAACCAACAATTGAATTAAAGCTCGCAATCAACTTCAAATGACATAAGATTGCTACAACATACCATACATTCTCTACCTTTCTCTTATATTTTCACGACTTATAACTCCCAATTTCTTCGGTATAACATTTCATCAAACACGAAATGGGCACCAAAAAAAAGAATGAAAAAGCAGATAATCAAAATAAAAAGTGAACTCACTGGAAGTAGTGTCGTCAGCGAGAGAGCGAGTGGTGATGCGAGGTTTCCGAGAAAGAATGGGAAACTGAGGCGACATTCGAATTGGTGCATGAGATTGAGAGTGAAGCAAAGATAAAGGAGGGTCAAATTTGAGTTTTTTTGGAGTAATGGATTGGGTAGCCATAGTTGTAGCAGTTGTTCCTGCTATTATCTCCATGGCTTTTAGCTTATGGCTATCGCTTTGTATTTTTTTCTAGTATCTACTTCCACTTTTTAGCTCGCTGAGGTTCGTTATTTTGGGGTTTTTAGCAAGTTGGGCCCGGTACTTGGTCCAAAAAAATCGATGTGAAATGAAGTTGAAACTAGGGGTGGGCAAAATACCCGACCTGAAAATTTTTGAGTTCGGGTCGGATCGGGTTGGTTCGCAAACCCGATCGGGTAAGAATTAGCCAACCCGATCGGGTTGTGATCGGGTCGGGTTGATCCGAATACCATATCGGGTTGCCTAAAAAAAAAAAAACATGTTACACAGTGACAGTACACATGCAGTCACGCACACACCAAACAAAAGTTTCAATTTTCAAACACACACTGCACGCACGGCACACAGAAGAGAAAACACATGTTCACGGACCCTGCCTAAACACATGCTGGCTAAACACATGCTGGCACGCAGCGCACACACAAAAAAAACTCAAAACAAACTCACGCACACGACACTGCACACAGCCACAGTGCTACACACAAAGCAGTGAAGCACGAACTCACGCACACTACACACATATCACACAAAACACAGAACACACAGCCACGATCCCGCGATCTGCTGCCGACTGCCGCGATCTGCTGGCCTGCTGCTCCATCTGCTGCCGCGATCTGCTGCTCCATCTGCTGCTGCCGTGCCGCGATCTGCTGCTCCATCTACTGCTGCCGCGACGCGATCTGCTATTTGCTACCGTGATTTGCTGCCGTGCCGCGATCTGCTGCTCCATCTGCTGCTGCCGTGACGCGATCTGCTATTTGCTACCGTGATTTGCTGCCGATTGCCTTGATCTGCTGCCCGCAACCTCCAACCCGACTCGGCGACCCCCGAGTGTTTGGCTGTTTGCTCTCTAGTCTCTACCATGATCTGCTGCTAGTGCTTACTGCTTAGCAGTTAGCCTGCTCAGCTCTTCGGTTTTTAAATGTTAGTAATAAAATAACAAAAATTGATGTATTTATGATTTTGTTAAGAATAAATTTTATTAATTGTTAATAAATAACATACATTTTGTTAATTATTAATAATTGAAATAATGTTAATTGATAATTGTTAATAATTGTTAATAACAATTAATAGTTGATTTTTTATGAATAAATTAGGGCATTATGAATTTATGAAGATTAAATATTAAAATGAAGTATTATGTCACATAAATACATATATTTTAGAATTATAATGTGTTATGTGATTATGTGCATTGTGTAGTAGTTTTAATTTTTAAGCATTCAATCTTAAAGAAATTAACTAATTCAAGTAATATTTTATTATATGTTAATTATCCATTAAGTCATTAAGTACAAGTAATTTGGGCTTGAAATTAAAGGGTTTATAATAAGAATTAAGACATAGATAGGCAAATAATATCATATTATTATGGGGAATGGAAATTCCGTAATTGGATATAATTAATTAATCATGAATTTCTTGCTTTTTGTTTATGGAATATGAACAATTTGAATTGAAATTACTAATTAGATTATGTTAATAATATTTCTGTGTGTTTGATTTTTGAATTAATGATTATTAATTATTATTTTGTATATTCAGATGCTTGGACACTCAAGATCGAATTCGATGAGTGACGATGAAGAGCAAAGTGTACAAATGGAAGGAACCCAAAAAGGAAAGGAAAAGGTGAAGCGGAAAAGGCCGCCAATGAAGAAAAGATCGCAAATATGGAATCATTTCACTTTACTCGAAGATAATCCAAATAAATGCATGTGCAACTATTGTGGCAAACAATATCAATGTCATTCAAGGCTTGATGGGATTACAAATATGAAGAGGCATATACAGACATGTGCATCATACAAGACATTTCGGGAACAACAAAGTGGAAGTCAACAAAATTTGACATCTGAGGGCGGCAAAGAAAATGCAAGTAATTTAGTTTTGGGTAAAGGATGGAGTCAGGACGCGTGGGAAGGGCGAACGAAAATGATTATTATGGGTGAGTTGCCGCTCAGTTTTGTAGACAACAAAGGATTTAGGCATTTCCGTAGTGTAGCTATCCCCCAGTTTGTTATGCCATCTCGGAGAACCGTTGGTAGAGATGTTATGGAGTTATTTTTGGAGGAAAAGGTAATGTTGAAGAGTTTGATTTGCAACAACAAGCAGCGGGTGTCTCTTACAACTGATTTATGGACTTCTGTTCAAAACATGAGTTATATGGTGATTACAGCTCATTTTATTGATAGTGATTGGTGTTTGAATAAGAGGATTATTAGTTTTAGCGCAATCGAAGATCATAGAGGGAAGTCGATTGGCAAAAAGATTGTGGCTTGCTTACAAGACTGGGGGATTGAGAGATTGTTTGCAATAACTGTTGATAATGCCACTACAAATGACATTGCTGTTGGTTATGTCACTATGCAGTTGCTTGGTTGGAGGAATGATGATGCACTTGTGTTGGCGGGACAATATATGCATGTGCGTTGTTGTGCACATATATTGAATTTGATTGTTGTTTCAGGGTTGGGTGAGTTGCATGCTAGTGTTGCCGCTATTCGGAATCTTTGTGAAGCACGTGAGATCTTCCACCACGAGGGCGGACATTTAAACAATGTCTTTGATGGCAGTGTGAATTGTCCAAAGGGAATTGTTGTTTTGGATTGTCCTACCAGGTGGAATTCCACTTATTTGATGTTGATGACTGCGCTGAAATTTCAAGCGGCATTTGATAAAATGGCTGAAGTGGATAAACCGTATGAGGCATACTTTGCTGAGAAAGAGAATAATGTTAAAAGGGTGGGCCCACCTGGACCGGATGACTGGGAGAGTCTTTGAACGAATTGTGAAGTTTTTGAAGGTATTTTATAATGCCACATTGTTGTTTTCTGCCTCTTTGAGTGTGACTTCTAATCTTTGTTATGATACTATTGGCTTAATTGAGAGTTCTTTGACTGCACTACAAGAAAGCACAGATCCTTGGGTGTCCTCTATGGCTTATAGTATGAGGGAAAAATTTGATAAGTATTGGGAGTCCACGGTAAAGATAAACAAAATGTTGATTGTTGCCTCTATTCTTGATCCACAAGCGAAAATGGATTTTGCTAAACACATTTTTGAGATTATTTTTGGCAATGATCTTTTGATGGTTGAACAAATGACCAAAGCAGTGAAGGACTTGTTGAATGAGTTTTATGATGCATATAGTGCATTCTCCGCTAGTTCCACACCATCGATGTATAATGAGAGTGGTCTTAGTGGCGGCTATAGAGGTACAAGTTCTTCTCAACGGTTTACAACTGAGGCTAATTTGATGGATGTTGCTGGTGGTGAAGGCGATGACGCTTTTCGAGTTGCTCGCCCTTTCCTTGGATATGCTAGGAAGGTTTCTGTTCAGAATGAGAGCAGAAGAGTAGTATCTGAGGTGGAAAGGTACTTGAAGGACCCAGTTGAAGATCCCAGCAATCTTAAACTTAATGTTTTGCTTTGGTGGAGGGTGAATGGATCGAGGTATCCAATTTTGGAGAAAATTGCAAGGGATGTCCTCGCTGTTCCTGTTTCCACAGTGGCATCTGAGTCTGCCTTTAGCACTGGGCGTCGTATTATTGATGAGTATAGGAGTTCTTTAACCCCGGCTATGGTTGAGGCATTGATATGCACTGAAAATTGGCTACAATCTAAACTTTTTGCCAATCCCGTCTACAACCTCCAAGAAGACATTAAGGAGTAAATGTTTCATATGGAATTACAAGAAGGTAATGTTTTTAATTTTTTATCATACATTATATACATAATGTATTTAAAATGCATAATAACTTTATATAGAATATTTACATGTAGTCATGTACTTGAGTTGCTAATTTCTTTTTTATTTTATTTTATAGAGCTTATAAGATCGCAAGCTTCAACAGTGGAAGCGGTGAGCGCCGACATTGGTGTTATGGACATTTGAAAGGTAACTTTTAATATATATTATTATTCCTAATTTGATATTATAGTGTTATTAGGTTATAATTTAAACTGTAATTATAGTTGTTATAGGTTTAAATTTTTAAGTCTAATTGTAGTTTGTAAAATTATAAATTTGTAATTGTTTTCATTAGACAAGTTGAAGTTGATAGAATAATATTATTGTCTAGTATTATTATTAACTTGATTCGGTGATGATTGCCATAAAATAAGCATGATTGACTTAATTTTTTTTAATATATATAATGAAGTGTGTATGTGTGTAATGAAAAATTTGCTAAACATATTAATATATTATATTTATTTGTAATTATAAATTTTTAATGATATAATAGAAATTAGAAAGATTGTAACACCCCTTTAGCTCAATTAAAGATATTGGATTTATTTATTTGTGTTGTGTTTGATGTGTAATCTTATGAATTTGGTTTATTTGCTCAATTTTTTTTTATGTGAATTGAGTTTATTCATTTGCAACATAACTTCAAAAAAATAGTTATTGTACATTTCTTCAATCCTTCTCTAGGCAATCGGCACTTGAACTTGGAGTTCAAGAATTTGAATTTAGAACTTGTCAAAGTGCTTGTGTGGAGCTGTGGAGGAACCAAGGTGGAGGAGCCAAGGAAGCTTATTTAATTTTCATGTTTGAATTTTGTGATTTGTGTTTCCAAACAATTTAATTATGTTTAAAGTTTGTGACTTTGTGAGTTTGTGTCTCAAACTTTCAAATACTAGTATTTGGAATTTGTGCTTTGAATGGAGACTAATAGGCAATAGCCTATTATCTTTGGACTTTTTAAGTTTATATTAATTTTAACTTTTATTAAGTTTGGACTTTGTTGGTTGAGCAAATAATAATCCTAATTTTACCCTTGAAGGTAATACGCAAATAATCTAATTCTAACATTTTAACTTTATTCATTTGATTTCATAATATTTTCCTTTATTTTTTTAGTTGAAAATTAGTGAAATGGACTACAATTAAGAAATATGTCTTAAAATCACCATAAAAACTGTAAAAATAGGAAAAAAATAGCTCAAATTTGCATTAACCCGAACTGACCCGAACCCGACCCGATCTGACCCGAACTGACCCGAACTCAATCCGACCCATTTCAAATCGTAACGCGATCCTACCCGAATTCAACCCGAATTATTGACCCAACCCGAACGTAGTTCGGGTCGGTTCCGATCGGGTCATTAATTCGGGTTCCATTCGGGTTGATTTTTATTAAACCCGACCAACCCGCAACCCCATCGGGTTGACCCGAACCCGACCCGAACCCGCATTTGGCCAGCCCTAGTTGAAACCGTCCCTTTTTTACTTTTACCAAATATACAGTCTATTATAACTTTAGGAAAAGTAAATCAAAACTGATTAATGATATAGTTACAAATATTTTTGCATAAATAATTTTATAAAGACTGATGTAGGATAATATCACTGGTGGAATGGAAAAAATTACATTACCCGCATAATTTTTTTTCACAATTTTATATTTATATTTTTATTCATCTAATCTTGCCATGACACGTATGTACACAATTAGTCAATTAGAACTTTTTATATATAGACAACCTTCTTTAGATGAGAAAAATAAATTTTTAGGTAAAAAATTTATACATAATTATCCATCCTCCAACAAAAGATGAGGAGCTTAGAAAATTGAAGTCTCTTCTTACTATCTGACTATCGGATGATTTATCATTGAAATTATTGTAAATGCAATTGGAGCACTCAATTTTGAGATTTTTTTTTTACTTCTATAACAAAAATCATTTTTACATAATTTAATGATAAATATATTCTTATGATAAATATATTCTTATTATAAAATTTTGATAGATGGATGTTAAATTGTCAATTTGAACATTATTATTGTTGTTGTTTCTGATCAAGCCGTTATCATACCCAAAACATTAAAAGACTAGCTATTGAGGATGATCTCTTTGGTTTTTTAAGAATAATTTTAGGGGAAGGATTATTTAGAGCCTGCAAAAGAGAAAGACGATCGTTAGAGAAGTCGAAAAGTAGTGCCGACAATGGCACTCCAAAAATCAAGTTAGGGAATAGTAGAGAGAAGGCTATATTTTTTTGAAACTCAAAATATGCACGAAGAAGAGTTGATAGAGTAGATGAGATATCCCCTTCTGTTGAGATATCCCCTTCTGTTAAGATAGAATTGATTTTATATGGTGGAGTGCCCCCAGGGCATCTTTGGTAGTTTTAAGTAAGTGGTGAATTATCATTGGCTGTTCTCTTCCTCAATATGAGATTTTTAGTAGTTTCATTATGAAATTCAAATATCTTTGTCCTTCTGAACTCGAGTTTGATTGATGGCATTTCCTCATACGACTATCCTTTTAGGTTGTCTAACAGTTACACATAAGCTTGTTATGGAATTGTCCCTCCCATACATCCTTTTATAATGGCAGTTTGTAGGGTTCTTTTAATGGAGCTGAGCTGGCCTAACAAAGGGATCTTCCTATGCTGATGTGCCCCAAATATATGTGGAGATCCTCTCATTGCTGTTGTAGTTTCCATGTGACATGTGGCAAATCTGGGCACTAAGAGACATCTTTTGAGCTTTTTTAGATATTAGGGTGGCTTACACTATCTCACCCTATTTTTCTCATAATACCTCCAACCTTTAAACTTCCATTTTATTCTTATCAAGGGTTTACAATCAAAACACTCCCTTATACGCGTATCATCTCTTTATTGGCCTGTTCAAATTTACCACCATCTATAATAATAATAATAATAATAATAATAATAATAATAATAATAATAATAATAATAATAATAATAATAATAATAATAATAATAATAATAATAATTATTATTATTATTATTATTATTATTATTATTATTATTATTTATTTCCCTTTTTCATTTCACATTCATATAGCTTTTAACAAATAACCTTGTTGATGAAGTAATTCACATAAGAACAGGAATGGAACGGAGCAATTGCCGTTCTAAAACCACCCTATATTTTTCCAAAAGCGAATATAACAATTAGAAGGCATTGACATTGTTTCAAACTACTGTGAAATAACTTTTAGTAAGACAGCCAAGCATGCATGTTAAATAACTGTTCACACGGGTGTTGCTTGGTAATCTATTATTTAGGATAGGGAAAGGATTGACACACCCCCAAACGTTTAAATAAAGGGATAAAAACTCCCAATGTTTCAAAAAAGACATTCACACTCTCATTGACTAACAAAAACCGTTTCTTTTAACAGAATTTATAATTTTAACATATAATTACCGTTATACCCTTCTAGCACATAAAAAAATAATTGTTGATTGTCCAATTTGTCCATATATATTTAATAAAATTATGAATATACCCTCATTACCCGATTCCTCTATTTAAATTTTTGTCAAATTTTCTCTTCAAACTAAATAAATTTAATCCATTATTCAATAATAAAAATAAATAAAATTGGTTATTAATGCCATAAGAATAACAATTCTCCTCATGGCAACTTGTATAATCAACCAAAAAAAAAAAAGTAATCATGGTTGAATAATGGATTAATAACCAATTTTATTTATTTTTATTAACCAATTTTATTTATTTTTATTATTGAGTAATAGATTAAATTTATTTGGTTTGAAGAGAAAATTTGACAAAAATTTAAGTAGAGGAATTGGATAATGAGGGCATATTCATAATTTTATTAAAAATATATGGACAAATTGAACAATCAACAATAACTTTTTTTTATGTGCTAGAAGGGTATAACGGAAATTCATATTAAAATTATAAATTTTATTAAAAGAAACGGTTTCCGTTAGTGAATGGAGGTGTGAATGTATTTATCGAAATATTAGGAGGTTTTTTTGCCCATTTACTAAACGTTAGGGGTGTGTCAGTCCTTTTCACTTTAGGTTAACTAATTCACACAGTCGGTTTAATATTACTTTTTTAAATTGTATTCCTTATCCTTTTTATTAGGATGATGTTGTTTAAAAATCTCAACATTAATAACGGATTAATGTGGACCATGGGAAGAAATTTATAATTTATAATCCTTAAATAAGATAAAAAAAAATAAGTGTTTATAATGACATTGAAGTTTTCAATTGCTAATTGTTATATCAGAACAAATTTTTCTTTTTTCTTTTTTGTGGAGAAGATATCTTAACCAGTTAAACTAGGTAAAAGCATAATATTTTACACAAATTTTATTTTTTTATAAAAGCACGGTATTTTACACAAATTTTATTTTTTTAGTATGTATGATAGACAACTTGACTTCCAATTCAGCCAAATTACACATTATTATTGGCTGAAGGAGATATTGTTGGACTTGAACAAGTCGAAGCCCCTCATTTCGTCCACAAAGGGATCCATAGCGATTAAAACGTTGAAGATTTGATGATCCCGCGGAATGTGCTTGGAAATTTGCTGCAGAAAAGTGAGATCAGATATTCGTAAACAAAAGACATTAATTCTCCGTAGCTTTTTATCAAACAATTTTGGTTTGCATTATATGTTTGCTCAACTTCCTTAATAAATCGTTTTCATTAAAGCCAGAAACTTCCTTAATAAATCTTTTTCCAAAATCGGAATGTCGCATCCTCTTGAATGTAAAAACGACTCATAAAGTCGTTGATGAGACAACTTCACCTCAAATGCACCCAAATTACACATTATTATTGACTGAAGGAGATATTATTGGACTTGAGCAAGTCGAAGCCCCTCCTTTCGTCCACAAAGGGATCCTTAGCGATTAGAAACTCGAAGATTTGATGATCCCGCGGAATGTGCTTGGAAATTTGCTGCAGAAAAGTGAGATCAGATATTGGTAAACAAAGGACATTAATTCTCTGTAGCTTTTTATCAAACAATTTTGGTGTGCATTATATGTTTACTCAACTTCCTTAATAAATCGTTTTCACTAAAGCCATAAACTTCCTTAATAAATCTTTTTCCAAAATCGGAATGCCGCGTCCTCTGGAATGTAGAACTGACTCATAAAGTCGTTGATGAGACAACTTAACTTCAAATGCACCCACATTACACATTATTACTGACAGAAGGAGATATTATTGAACTTGAACAAGTCGAAGCCCCTCCTTTCGTCCACAAAGGTATTCATAGCGACTAGAACGTTGAAGCTTTGATGATCCCGCGTAATGTACTTGGAAATTTGCTGCAGAAAAGTGAGATCAGATATTGGTAAACAAAGGACATTAATTCTCTGTACCTTTTTATCAAACAATTTTGGTGTGCATTATATGTTTGCTCAACTTCCTTAATAAATCGTTTTCACTAAAGCCATAAACTTTCTTAATAAATCTTTTTCCAAAATCGGAATGCCGCGTCCTCTGGAATGTAGAAATGACTCATAAAGTCGTTGATCAGACAACTTGACTTCAAATGCACCCAAATTACACATTATTATTGACTGAAGGAGATATTATTGAACTTGAACAAGTCGAAGCCCCTCCTTTCGTCCACAAAGGGATCCATAGCGATTAGAACGTTGAAGATTTGATGATCCCGCAGAATGTGCTTGGAAATTTGCTCCAGAAAAGTGAGATCAGATATTGGTAAACAAAAGGACATTAATTCTCCGTAGTTTTTTATTAAACAATTTTGGTGTGCATTATATGTTTGCTCAACTTCCTTAATAAATCGTTTTCACTAAAACCAGAAACTTCCTTAATAAATCTTTTTCCAAAATCGGAATGCCGCATCCTCTTGAATGTAAAAACGACTCATAAAGTCGTTGATGAGACAACTTCACCCCAAATGCACCCAAATTACACATTATTATTGACTGAAGGAGATATTATTGGACTTGAGCAAGTCGAAGCCCCTCCTTTCGTCCACAAAGGGATCTATAGCGATTAGATCGTTGAAGATTAGATGATCCCGCGTAATGTGCTTGGAAATTTGCTGCAGAAAAGTGAGATCAGATATTGGTAAACAAAGGACATTAATTCTCCGTAACTTTTTATCAAATAATTTTGGTGTGCATTATATGTTTGCTAAACTTCCTTAATAAATCGTTTTCACTAAAGGCAGAAACTTACTTAATAAATCTTTTTCCCAAATCGGAATGCCGCGTCCTCTGGAATGTAAAAATGACTCATAAAGTCGTTGATGAGACAACTTGATTTCAAATGCACCCAAATTACACATTATTATTGACTGAAGGAGATATTATTGAACTTGAACAAGTCGAAGCCCCTCCTTTCGTCCACAAAGGTATTCATAGTGATTAGAACGTTGAAGATTTGATGATCTCGTGTAATGTGCTTGGAAATTTACTGCAGAAAAGTGAGATCAGATATTGGTAAACAAAGGACATTAATTATCCGTATCTTTCTATGAAACAATTTTGGTGTGCATTATATGTTTGCTCAACTTCCTTAATAATCATTTTCACTAAAGCAAGAAACTTACTTAATAAATCTTTTTCCAAAATCGGAATGCCGCGTTCTCTTGAATGTAGAAACGACTCATAAAGTCGTTGATGAAACAACTTGACTTCAAATGCATCTAAATTAAACATTATTATTGACTGAAGGAGATATTATTGGACTTGAACAAGTCGAAGGCCCTCCTTTCGTCCACAAAGTGATCTATAGCGATTAGAACGTTGAAGATTCGATGATCTTGCGTAATGTGCTTGGAAATTTGCTGTAGAAAAGTAAGATCAGATATTGGTAAACAAATGACATTAATTATCCGTAGCTTTTTACCAAACAATTTTGGTGTGCATTGTATGTTTGCACAACTACCTTAATAAATCGTTTTCACTAAAGCCAGAAACTTTGTTAACAAATCTTTTTCCAAAATCGGTACGCCGTGTCCTCTTGAATGTAGAAACGACTCATAAAGTCGTTGATGAGACAACTTGACTTCAAATGCATCTAAATTACATATTATTATTGACTGAAGGAGATATTATTGGACTTGAACTAGTCGAAGCCCCTCCTTTCGTCCACAAAGGGATCCATAGCGATTTGAACGTTGAAGATTTGATGATCCCGCGGAATGTGCTTGGAAATTTACTACAGAAAAGTGAGATCAGATATTAGTAAACAAAGGACATTAATTATCCGTAGCTTTTTATCAAACAATTTTTGTGTGCATTATATGTTTGCTCAACTTCCTTAATAAATCGTTTTCACTAAAGCCAGGAACTTCCTTAATAAATCTTTTTCCAAAATCGGAATGCCTCATTCTCTTGAATGTAGAAACGACTCATTGAGTCGTTGATGAGACAACTTGACTTCAAATACACCAAAATTACACATTATTATTGACTGAAGGAGATATTATTGGACTTGAACAAGTCGAAGCCCGTCCTTTCGTCCACAAAGGGATCTATAGCGATTAGAACGTTGAAGATTAGATGATCCCGCGTAATGTGCTTGGAAATTTACTACAGAAAAGTGAGATAAGATATTGGTAAACAAAGGACATTAATTATCCGTAGCTTTTTATGAAACAATTTTGGTGTGCATTATATGTTTGCTCAACTTCCTTAATAAATCGTTTTCACTAAAGCCAATAACTTCCTTAATAAATCTTTTTCCAAAATCGGAATGCCGCGTCCTCTTGAATGTAGAAACGACTCATAAAGTCATTGATCAGACAACTTGACTTCAAATGCACCAAAATTACACATTATTATTGACTGAAGGAGATATTATTGGACTTGAACAAGTCGAAGCCCGTCCTTTCGTCCACAAAGGGATCTATAGCGATTAGAACGTTGAAGATTAGATGATCCCGCGTAATGTGCTTGGAAATTTGCTGCATAAAAGTGAGATTAGATATTGGTAAACAAAGGACATTAATTCTCCGTAGCTTTTTGTCAAACAATTTTGGTGTGCATTATATGTTTGATCAACTTCCTTAATAAATCGTTTTCACTAAAGCCAGAAACTTCCTGAATAAATCTTTTTCCAAAATCGGAATGCCGCGTTCTCTTGAATGTAGAAAGGACTTATAAAGACATTGATTAGACAACTTGACTTTAAATGCACCAAAATTACACATTATTATTGACTGAAGTAGATATTATTGGATTTGAACAAGTCGAAGTCCCTCCTTTCGTCCACAAAGCGATCCATAGCGATTAGAACGTTGAAGATTTGATGATCCCGCGTAATGTGCTTGGAAATTTACTGCAGAAAAGTGAGATCAGATGTTGGTAAATAAAGGACATTAATTCTCCGTAGCTTTTTAACAACTAATTTTGGTGTGCATTACATGTTTGCTCAACTTTCTTGATAAATCGTTTTCACTAAAGCCAGAAACTTAGTTAATCAATCTTTTTCCAAAATCGGAACGCCGCGTCCTCTTGAACGTAGAAACGACTTATAAAGTCGTTCATGAGACAACTTGACTTCAAATGCATCTAAATTACACATTATTATTGACTGAAGGAGATATTATTGGACTTGAACTAGTCGAAGCCCCTCCTTTCGTCCACAAAGGGATCCATAGCGATTAGAACGTTGAAGATTTGATGATCCCGCGTAATGTGCTTGGAAATTTGCTGCAGAAAAGTGAGATCAGATATTGATAAACAAAGGACATTAATTATCCGTAGCTTTTTATGAAACAATTTTGGTGTGCATTATATGTTTGCTCAACTTCCTTAATAAATCGTTTTCACTAAAGCCAATAACTTCCTTAATAAATCTTTTTCCAAAATCAGAATCCGCGTCCTCTTGAATGTAGAAACGACTCATAAAGTCATTGATCAGACAACTTGACTTCAAATGCACCAAAATTACACATTATTATTGACTGAAGGAGATATTATTGGACTTGAACAAGTCGAAGCCCGTCCTTTCGTCCACAAAGGGATCTATAGCGATTAGAACGTTGAAGATTAGATGATCCCGCGTAATGTGCTTGGAAATTTGCTGCATAAAAGTGAGATTAGATATTGGTAAACAAAGGACATTAATTCTCCGTAACTTTTTGTCAAACAATTTTGGTGTGCATTATATGTTTGCTCAACTTCCTTAATAAATCGTTTTCACTAAAGCCAGAAACTTCCTGAATAAATCTTTTTCCAAAATCGGAATGCCGCGTTCTCTTGAATGTAGAAAGGACTCATAAAGACATTGATTAGACAACTTGACTTTAAATGCACCAAAATTACACATTATTATTGACTGAAGTAGATATTATTGGATTTGAACAAGTCGAAGTCCCTCCTTTCGTCCACAAAGCGATCCATAGCGATTAGAACGTTAAAGATTTGATGATCCCGCGTAATGTGCTTTGAAATTTACTGCAGAAAAGTGAGATCAGATGTTGGTAAACAAAGGACATTAATTCTCCGTAGCTTTTTAACAACTAATTTTGGTGTGCATTACATGTTTGCTCAACTTTCTTGATAAATCGTTTTCACTAAAGCCAGAAACTTAGTTAATCAATCTTTTTCCAAAATCGGAACGCCTCGTCCTCCTGAATGTAGAAACGACTCATAAAGTCGTTGATGAGACAACTTGACTTCAAATGCACCCAAATTACACATTATTATTGATTGAAAGAGATATTATTGGAATTGAACAAGTCGAAGCTCCTCCTTTCGTCCACAAAGGGATCTATAGCGATTAGAACGTTGAAGATTTGATGATCCCGCGTAATGTGCTTGAAAATTTGCTGCAGAAAAGTGAGATCAGATATTGGTAAACAAATGACATTAATTCTCCGTAACTTTTTATCAAACAATTTTGGTGTGCATTATATGTTTGCACAACTACCTTAATAAATCGTTTTCACTAAAGCCAATAACTTCCTTAATAAATCTTTTTCCAAAATCGGAATGCCGCGTCCTCTTGAATGTAGAAACGACTCATAAAGTCATTGATCAGACAACTTGACTTCAAATGCACCAAGATTACACATTATTATTGACTGAAGGAGATATTATTGGACTTGAACAAGTCGAAGCCCGTCCTTTCGTCCACAAAGGGATCTATAGCGATTAGAACGTTGAAGATTAGATGATCCCGCGTAATGTGCTTGGAAATTTGCTGCATAAAAGTGAGATTAGATATTGGTAAACAAAGGACATTAATTCTCCGTAGCTTTTTGTCAAACAATTTTGGTGTGCATTATATGTTTGCTCAACTTTCTTAATAAATCGTTTTCACTAAAGCCAGAAACTTCCTGAATAAATCTTTTTCCAAAATCGGAATGCCGCGTTCTCTTGAATGTAGAAAGGACTCATAAAGACATTGATTAGACAACTTGACTTTAAATGCACCAAAATTACACATTATTATTGGTCAAGTAGATATTATTGGATTTGAACAAGTCGAAGTCCCTCCTTTTGTCCACAAAGCGATCCATAGCGATTAGAACGTTGAAGATTTGATGATCCCGCGTAATGTGCTTGGAAATTTCTGCAGAAAAGTGAGATCAGATGTTGGTAAACAAAGGACATTAATTCTCGTAGCTTTTTAACAACTAATTTTGGTGTGCATTACATGTTTGCTCAACTTTCTTGATAAATCGTTTTCACTAAAGCCAGAAACTTAGTTAATCAATCTTTTTCCAAAATCGGAACGCCTCGTCCTCTCCCCGAATGTAAAACGACTCATAAAGTCGTTGATGAGACAACTTGACTTCAAATGCACCCAAATTACACATTATTATTGATTGAAGGAGATATTATTGGAATTGAACAAGTGAAGCCCCTCCTTTCGTCCACAAAGGGATCTATAGCGATTAGAACGTTGAAGATTTGATGATCCCGCGTAATGTGCTTGGAAATTTGCTGCAGAAAAGTGAGATCAGATATTGGTAAACAAAGGACATTAATTATCCGTAGCTTTTTACCAAACAATTTTGGTGTGCATTATATGTTTGCTAAACTTCCTTAATAAATCGTTTTCACTAAAGTCAGAAACTTCCTTAATAAATCTTTTTCCAAAATCGGAACGCCGCGTCCTCTTGAACGTAGAAACGACTTATAAAGTCGTTCATGAGACAACTTGACTTCAAATGCATCTAAATTACACATTATTATTGACTGAAGGAGATATTATTGGACTTGAACTAGTGAAGCCCCTCCTTTCGTCCACAAAGGGATCCATAGCGATTAGAAGCGTTGAAGATTTGATGATCCGCGTAATGTGCTTGGAAATTTCTCGAGAAAAGTGAGATCAGATATTGATAAACAAAGGACATTAATTATCCGTAGCTTTTTATGAAACAATTTTGGTGTGCATTATATGTTTGCTCAACTTCCTTAATAAATCGTTTTCACTAAAGCCAATAACTTCCTTAATAAATCTTTTTCCAAAATCAGAATCCGCGTCCTCTTGAATGTAGAAACGACTCATAAAGTCATTGATCAGACAACTTGACTTCAAATGCACCAAAATTACATATTATTATTGACTGAAGGAGATATTATTGGACTTGAACAAGTCGAAGCCCGTCCTTTCGTCCACAAAGGGATCTATAGCGATTAGAATGTTGAAGATTAGATGATCCCTCGTAATGTGCTTGGAAATTTGCTGCATAAAAGTGAGATTAGATATTGGTAAACAAAGGACATTAATTCTCAATAGATTTTTGTCAAACAATTTTGGTGTGCATTATATGTTTGCTCAACTTCCTTAATAAATCGTTTTCACTAAAGCCAGAAACTTCCTGAATAAATCTTTTTCCAAAATCGGAATGCCGCGTTCTCTTGAATGTAGAAAGGACTCATAAAGACATTGATTAGACAACTTGACTTTAAATGCACCAAAATTACACATTATTATTGACTGAAGTAGATATTATTGGATTTGAACAAGTCGAAGTCCCTCCTTTTGTCCACAAAGCGATCCATAGCGATTAGAACGTTGAAGATTTGATGATCCCGCGTAATGTGCTTGGAAATTTGCTGCAGAAAAGTGAGATCAGATGTTGGTAAACAAAGGACATTAATTCTCCGTAGCTTTTTAACAACTAATTTTGGTGTGCATTACATGTTTGCTCAACTTTCTTGATAAATCGTTTTCACTAAAGCCAGAAACTTAGTTAATCAATCTTTTTCCAAAATCGGAACGCCTCGTCCTCCTGAATGTAGAAACGACTCATAAAGTCGTTGATGAGACAACTTGACTTCAAATGCACCCAAATTACACATTATTATTGATTGAAGGAGATATTATTGGAATTGAACAAGTCGAAGCCCCTCCTTTCGTCCACAAAGGGATCCATAGCGATTAGAACGTTGAAGATTTGATGATCCCGCGTAATGTGCTTGGAAATTTGCTGCAGAAAAGTGAGATCAGATATTGATAAACAAAGGACATTAATTCTCCGTAGCTTTTTGTCAAACAATTTTGGTGTGCATTATATGTTTGCTCAACTTCCTTAATAAATCGTTTTCACTAAAGCCAATAACTTCCTTAATAAATCTTTTTCCAAAATCGGAATGCCGCGTCCTCTTGAATGTAGAAACGACTCATAAAGTCATTGATCAGACAACTTGACTTCAAATGCACCAAAATTACACATTATTATTGACTGAAGGAGATATTATTGGACTTGAACAAGTCGAAGCCCGTCCTTTCGTCCACAAAGGGATCTATAGCGATTAGAACGTTGAAGATTAGATGATCCCGCGTAATGTGCTTGGAAATTTGCTGCATAAAAGTGAGATTAGATATTGGTAAACAAAGGACATTAATTCTCCGTAGTTTTTTGTCAAACAATTTTGGTGTGCATTATATGTTTGCTCAACTTCCTTAATAAATCGTTTTCACTAAAGCCAGAAACTTCCTGAATAAATCTTTTTCCAAAATCGGAATGCCGCGTTCTCTTGAATGTAGAAAGGACTCATAAAGACATTGATTAGACAACTTGACTTTAAATGCACCAAAATTACACATTATTATTGACTGAAGTAGATATTATTGGATTTGAACAAGTCGAAGTCCCTCCTTTTGTCCACAAAGCGATCCATAGCGATTAGAACGTTGAAGATTTGATGATCCCGCGTAATGTGCTTGGAAATTTGCTGCAGAAAAGTGAGATCAGATGTTGGTAAACAAAGGACATTAATTCTCCGTAGCTTTTTAACAACTAATTTTGGTGTGCATTACATGTTTGCTCAACTTTCTTGATAAATCGTTTTCACTAAAGCCAGAAACTTAGTTAATCAATCTTTTTCCAAAATCGGAACGCCTCGTCCTCCTGAATGTAGAAACGACTCATAAAGTCGTTGATGAGACAACTTGACTTCAAATGCACCCAAATTACACATTATTATTGATTGAAGGAGATATTATTGGAATTGAACAAGTCGAAGCCCCTCCTTTCGTCCACAAAGGGATCTATAGCGATTAGAACGTTGAAGATTTGATGATCCCGCGTAATGTGCTTGGAAATTTGCTGCAGAAAAGTGAGATCAGATATTGGTAAACAAAGGACATTAATTATCCGTAGCTTTTTACCAAACAATTTTGGTGTGCATTATATGTTTGCTAAACTTCCTTAATAAATCGTTTTCACTAAAGTCAGAAACTTCCTTAATAAATCTTTTTCCAAAATCGGAACGCCGCGTCCTCTTGAACGTAGAAACGACTTATAAAGTCGTTCATGAGACAACTTGACTTCAAATGCATCTAAATTACACATTATTATTGACTGAAGGAGATATTATTGGACTTGAACTAGTCGAAGCCCCTCCTTTCGTCCACAAAGGGATCCATAGCGATTAGAACGTTGAAGATTTGATGATCCCGCGTAATGTGCTTGGAAATTTGCTGCCGAAAAGTGAGATCAGATATTGATAAACAAAGGACATTAATTATCCGTAGCTTTTTATGAAACAATTTTGGTGTGCATTATATGTTTGCTCAACTTCCTTAATAAATCGTTTTCACTAAAGCCAGAAACTTCCTGAATAAATCTTTTTCCAAAATCGGAATGCCGCGTTCTCTCGAATGTAGAAAGGACTCATAAAGACATTGATTAGACAACTTGACTTTAAATGCACCAAAATTACACATTATTATTGACTGAAGTAGATATTATTGGATTTGAACAAGTCGAAGTCCCTCCTTTCGTCCACAAAGCGATCCATAGCGATTAGAACGTTGAAGATTTGATGATCCCGCGTAATGTGCTTTGAAATTTACTGCAGAAAAGTGAGATCAGATGTTGGTAAACAAAGGACATTAATTCTCCGTAGCTTTTTAACAACTAATTTTGGTGTGCATTACATGTTTGCTCAACTTTCTTGATAAATCGTTTTCACTAAAGCCAGAAACTTAGTTAATCAATCTTTTTCCAAAATCGGAACGCCTCGTCCTCCTGAATGTAGAAACGACTCATAAAGTCGTTGATGAGACAACTTGACTTCAAATGCACCCAAATTACACATTATTATTGATTGAAGGAGATATTATTGGAATTGAACAAGTCGAAGCCCCTCCTTTCGTCCACAAAGGGATCTATAGCGATTAGAACGTTGAAGATTTGATGATCCCGCGTAATGTGCTTGAAAATTTGCTGCAGAAAAGTGAGATCAGATATTGGTAAACAAATGACATTAATTCTCCGTAACTTTTTATCAAACAATTTTGGTGTGCATTATATGTTTGCACAACTACCTTAATAAATCGTTTTCACTAAAGCCAATAACTTCCTTAATAAATCTTTTTCCAAAATCGGAATGCCGCGTCCTCTTGAATGTAGAAACGACTCATAAAGTCATTGATCAGACAACTTGACTTCAAATGCACCAAAATTACACATTATTATTGACTGAAGGAGATATTATTGGACTTGAACAAGTCGAAGCCCGTCCTTTCGTCCACAAAGGGATCTATAGCGATTAGAACGTTGAAGATTAGATGATCCCGCGTAATGTGCTTGGAAATTTGCTGCATAAAAGTGAGATTAGATATTGGTAAACAAAGGACATTAATTCTCCATAGATTTTTGTCAAACAATTTTGGTGTGCATTATATGTTTGCTCAACTTCCTTAATAAATCGTTTTCACTAAAGCCAGAAACTTCCTGAATAAATCTTTTTCCAAAATCGGAATGCCGCGTTCTCTTGAATGTAGAAAGGACTCATAAAGACATTGATTAGACAACTTGACTTTAAATGCACCAAAATTACACATTATTATTGACTGAAGTAGATATTATTGGATTTGAACAAGTCGAAGTCCCTCCTTTTGTCCACAAAGCGATCCATAGCGATTAGAACGTTGAAGATTTGATGATCCCGCGTAATGTGCTTGGAAATTTGCTGCAGAAAAGTGAGATCAGATGTTGGTAAACAAAGGACATTAATTCTCCGTAGCTTTTTAACAACTAATTTTGGTGTGCATTACATGTTTGCTCAACTTTCTTGATAAATCGTTTTCACTAAAGTTTAAACTTAGTTAATCAATCTTTTTCCAAAATCGAACGCCTCGTCCTGAATGTAGAAACGACTCATAAAGTCGTTGATGAGACAACTTGACTTCAAATGCACCCAAATTACACATTATTATTGATTGAAGGAGATATTATTGGAATTGAACAAGTCGAAGCCCCTCCTTTCGTCCACAAAGGGATCTATAGCGATTAGAACGTTGAAGATTTGATGATCCCGCGTAATGTGCTTGGAAATTTGCTGCAGAAAAGTGAGATCAGATATTGGTAAACAAAGGACATTAATTATCCGTAGCTTTTTACCAAACAATTTTGGTGTGCATTATATGTTTGCTAAACTTCCTTAATAAATCGTTTTCACTAAAGTCAGAAACTTCCTTAATAAATCTTTTTCCAAAATCGGAACGCCGCGTCCTCTTGAACGTAGAAACGACTTATAAAGTCGTTCATGAGACAACTTGACTTCAAATGCATCTAAATTACACATTATTATTGACTGAAGGAGATATTATTGGACTTGAACTAGTCGAAGCCCCTCCTTTCGTCCACAAAGGGATCCATAGCGATTAGAACGTTGAAGATTTGATGATCCCGCGTAATGTGCTTGGAAATTTGCTGCCGAAAAGTGAGATCAGATATTGATAAACAAAGGACATTAATTATCCGTAGCTTTTTATGAAACAATTTTGGTGTGCATTATATGTTTGCTCAACTTCCTTAATAAATCGTTTTCACTAAAGCCAATAACTTCCTTAATAAATCTTTTTCCAAAATCGGAATCCGCGTCCTCTTGAATGTAGAAACGACTCATAAAGTCATTGATCAGACAACTTGACTTCAAATGCACCAAAATTACACATTATTATTGACTGAAGGAGATATTATTGGACTTGAACAAGTCGAAGCCCGTCCTTTCGTCCACAAAGGGATCTATAGCGATTAGAACGTTGAAGATTAGATGATCCCGCGTAATGTGCTTGGAAATTTGCTGCATAAAAGTGAGATTAGATATTGGTAAACAAAGGACATTAATTCTCCATAGATTTTTGTCAAACAATTTTGGTGTGCATTATATGTTTGCTCAACTTCCTTAATAAATCGTTTTCACTAAAGTTTTAAATCGAATAAATCTTTTTCCAAAATCGAATGCCACGTTCTCTTGAATGTAGAAAGGACTCATAAAGACATTGATTAGACAACTTGACTTTAAATGCACCAAAATTACACATTATTATTGACTGAAGTAGATATTATTGGATTTGAACAAGTCGAAGTCCCTCCTTTCGTCCACAAAGCGATCCATAGCGATTAGAACGTTGAAGATTTGATGATCCCGCGTAATGTGCTTTGAAATTTACTGCAGAAAAGTGAGATCAGATGTTGGTAAACAAAGGACATTAATTCTCCGTAGCTTTTTAACAACTAATTTTGGTGTGCATTACATGTTTGCTCAACTTTCTTGATAAATCGTTTTCACTAAAGCCAGAAACTTAGTTAATCAATCTTTTTCCAAAATCGGAACGCCTCGTCCTCCTGAATGTAGAAACGACTCATAAAGTCGTTGATGAGACAACTTGACTTCAAATGCACCCAAATTACACATTATTATTGATTGAAGGAGATATTATTGGAATTGAACAAGTCGAAGCCCCTCCTTTCGTCCACAAAGGGATCTATAGCGATTAGAACGTTGAAGATTTGATGATCCCGCGTAATGTGCTTGAAAATTTGCTGCAGAAAAGTGAGATCAGATATTGGTAAACAAAGGACATTAATTCTCCGTAACTTTTTATCAAACAATTTTGGTGTGCATTATATGTTTGCACAACTACCTTAATAAATCGTTTTCACTAAAGCCAATAACTTCCTTAATAAATCTTTTTCCAAAATCGGAATGCCGCGTCCTCTTGAATGTAGAAACGACTCATAAAGTCATTGATCAGACAACTTGACTTCAAATGCACCAAAATTACACATTATTATTGACTGAAGGAGATATTATTGGACTTGAACAAGTCGAAGCCCGTCCTTTCGTCCACAAAGGGATCTATAGCGATTAGAACGTTGAAGATTAGATGATCCCGCGTAATGTGCTTGGAAATTTGCTGCATAAAAGTGAGATTAGATATTGGTAAACAAAGGACATTAATTATCCGTAGCTTTTTGTCAAACAATTTTGGTGTGCATTATATGTTTGCTCAACTTCCTTAATAAATCGTTTTCACTAAAGCCAGAAACTTCCTGAATAAATCTTTTTCCAAAATCGGAATGCCGCGTTCTCTTGAATGTAGAAAGGACTCATAAAGACATTGATTAGACAACTTGACTTTAAATGCACCAAAATTACACATTATTATTGACTGAAGTAGATATTATTGGATTTGAACAAGTCGAAGTCCCTCCTTTTGTCCACAAAGCGATCCATAGCGATTAGAACGTTGAAGATTTGATGATCCCGCGTAATGTGCTTGGAAATTTTGCTGAGAAAAGTGAGATCAGATGTTGGTAAACAAAGGACATTAATTCTCCGTAGCTTTTTAACAACTAATTTTGGTGTGCATTACATGTTTGCTCAACTTTCTTGATAAATCGTTTTCACTAAAGCCAGAAACTTAGTTAATCAATCTTTTTCCAAAATCGGAACGCCTCGTCCTCCGGAATGTAGAAACGACTCATAAAGTCGTTGATGAGACAACTTGACTTCAAATGCACCCAAATTACACATTATTATTGATTGAAGGAGATATTATTGGAATTGAACAAGTCGAAGCCCCTCCTTTCGTCCACAAAGGGATCTATAGCGATTAGAAGCGTTGAAGATTTGATGATCCCGCGTAATGTGCTTGAAAATTTGCTGCAGAAAAGTGAGATCAGATATTGGTAAACAAAGGACATTAATTATCCGTAGCTTTTTACCAAACAATTTTGGTGTGCATTATATGTTTGCTAAACTTCCTTAATAAATCGTTTTCACTAAAGCCAGCAACTTCCTTAATAAATCTTTTTCCAAAATCGGAATGCCGCGTCCTCTTGAACGTTGAAACGACTTATAAAGTCGTTCATGAGACAACTTGACTTCAAATGCATCTAAATTACACATTATTATTGACTGAAGGAGATATTATTGGACTTGAACTAGTCGAAGCCCCTCCTTTCGTCCACAAAGGGATCCATAGCGATTAGAACGTTGAAGATTTGATGATCCCGCGTAATGTGCTTGGAAATTTGCTGCAGAAAAGTGAGATCAGATATTGATAAACAAAGGACATTAATTATCCGTAGCTTTTTATGAAACAATTTTGGTGTGCATTATATGTTTGCTCAACTTCCTTAATAAATCGTTTTCACTAAAGCCAATAACTTCCTTAATAAATCTTTTTCCAAAATCGGAATCCGCGTCCTCTTGAATGTAGAAACGACTCATAAAGTCATTGATCAGACAACTTGACTTCAAATGCACCAAAATTGCACATTAAAGTCAAAGGAGATATTATTGGACTTGAACAAGTCGAAGCTCGTCCTTTCGTCCACAAAGGGATCTATAGCGATTAGAACGTTGAAGATTAGATGATCCCGTGTAATGTGCTTGGAAATTTGCTGCATAAAAGTGAGATTAGATATTGGTAAACAAAGGACATTAATTCTCCATAGATTTTTGTCAAACAATTTTGGTGTGCATTATATGTTTGCTCAACTTCCTTAATAAATCGTTTTCACTAAAGCCAGAAACTTCCTGAATAAATCTTTTTCCAAAATCGGAATGCCGCGTTCTCTTGAACGTAGAAACGACTCATAAAGTCATTGATCAGACAACTTGACTTCAAATGCACCAAAATTACACATTATTATTGACTGAAGGAGATATTATTGGACTTGAACAAGTCGAAGCCCGTCCTTTCGTCCACAAAGGGATCTATAGCGATTAGAACGTTGAAGATTAGATGATCCCGCGTAATGTGCTTGGAAATTTGCTGCATAAAAGTGAGATTAGATATTGGTAAACAAAGGACATTTATTCTCCGTAGCTTTTTGTCAAACAATTTTGGTGTGCATTATATGTTTGCTCAACTTCCTTAATAAATCGTTTTCACTAAAGCCAATAACTTCCTTAATAAATCTTTTTCCAAAATCGGAATGCCGCGTCCTCTTGAATGTAGAAACGACTCATAAAGTCATTGATCAGACAACTTGACTTCAAATGCACCAAAATTACACATTATTATTGATGAAGGAGATATTATTGGACTTGAACAAGTCGAAGCCCCCTCCTTTCGTCCACAAAGGGATCTATAGCGATTAGAACGTTGAAGATTAGATGATCCCGCGTAATGTGCTTGGAAATTTGCTGCATAAAAGTGAGATTAGATATTGGTAAACAAAGGACATTAATTCTCCGTAGTTTTTTGTCAAACAATTTTGGTGTGCATTATATGTTTGCTCAACTTCCTTAATAAATCGTTTTCACTAAAGCCAGAAACTTCCTGAATAAATCTTTTTCCAAAATCGAATGCCGCGTTCTCTTGAATGTAGAAAGGACTCATAAAGACATTGATTAGACAACTTGACTTTAAATGCACCAAAATTACACATTATTATTGACTGAAGTAGATATTATTGGATTTGAACAAGTCGAAGTCCCTCCTTTTGTCCACAAAGCGATCCATAGCGATTAGAACGTTGAAGATTTGATGATCCCGCGTAATGTGCTTGGAAATTTGCTGCAGAAAAGTGAGATCAGATGTTGGTAAACAAAGGACATTAATTCTCCGTAGCTTTAACAACTAATTTTGGTGTGCATTACATGTTTGCTCAACTTTCTTGATAAATCGTTTTCACTAAAGCCAGAAACTTAGTTAATCAATCTTTTTCCAAAATCGAACGCCTCGTCCTCCTGAATGTAGAAACGACTCATAAAGTCGTTGATGAGACAACTTGACTTCAAATGCACCCAAATTACACATTATTATTGATTGAAGGAGATATTATTGGAATTGAACAAGTCGAAGCCCCTCCTTTCGTCCACAAAGGGATCTATAGCGATTAGAACGTTGAAGATTTGATGATCCCGCGTAATGTGCTTGAAAATTTGCTGCAGAAAAGTGAGATCAGATATTGGTAAACAAAGGACATTAATTATCCGTAGCTTTTTACCAAACAATTTTGGTGTGCATTATATGTTTGCTAAACTTCCTTAATAAATCGCGTTTTCACTAAAGCCAAGAAACTTCCTTAATAAATCTTTTTCCAAAATCGAACGCCGCGTCCTCTTGAACGTGAAACGACTTATAAAGTCGTTCATGAGACAACTTGACTTCAAATGCATCTAAATTACACATTATTATTGACTGAAGGAGATATTATTGGACTTGAACTAGTCGAAGCCCCTCCTTTCGTCCACAAAGGGATCCATAGCGATTAGAACGTTGAAGATTTGATGATCCCGCGTAATGTGCTTGGAAATTTGCAGAAAAGTGAGATCAGATATTGATAAACAAAGGACATTAATTATCCGTAGCTTTTTATGAAACAATTTTGGTGTGCATTATATGTTTGCTCAACTTCCTTAATAAATCGTTTTCACTAAAGCCAATAACTTCCTTAATAAATCTTTTTCCAAAATCGGAATGCCGCGTCCTCTTGAATGTAGAAACGACTCATAAAGTCATTGATCAGACAACTTGACTTCAAATGCACCAAAATTACACATTATTATTGACTGAAGGAGATATTATTGGACTTGAACAAGTCGAAGCCCCTCCTTTCGTCCACAAATGGATCCATAGCGATTAGAACGTTGAAGATTTGATGATCTCGCGTAATGTGCTTGAAAATGTGCTGCAGAAAAGTGAGATCAGATATTGATAAACAAATGACATTGATTTTCCGTAGATTTTTGTCAAACAATTTTGGTGTGCATTATATGTTTGCTCAACTTCCTTAATAAATCGTTTTCACTAAAGCCAGAAACTTCCTGAATAAATCTTTTTCCAAAATCGGAATGCCGCGTTCTCTTGAATGTAGAAAGGACTCATAAAGACATTGATTAGACAACTTGACTTTAAATGCACCAAAATTACACATTATTATTGACTGAAGTAGATATTATTGGATTTGAACAAGTCGAAGTCCCTCCTTTCGTCCACAAAGCGATCCATAGCGATTAGAACGTTGAAGATTTGATGATCCCGCGTAATGTGCTTGGAAATTTGCTGCAGAAAAGTGAGATCAGATGTTGGTAAATAAAGGACATTAATTCTCCGTAGCTTTTTAACAACTAATTTTGGTGTGCATTACATGTTTGCTCAACTTTCTTGATAAATCGTTTTCACTAAAGCCAGAAACTTAGTTAATCAATCTTTTTCCAAAATCGGAACTACTCGTCCTCCTGAATGTAGAAACGACTCATAAAGTCGTTGATGAGACAACTTGACTTCAAATGCACCCAAATTACACATTATTATTGATTGAAGGAGATATTATTGGAATTGAACAAGTCGAAGCCCCTCCTTTCGTCCACAAAGGGATCTATAGCGATTAGAACGTTGAAGATTTGATGATCCCGCGTAATGTGCATGGAAATTTGCTGCAGAAAAGTGAGATCAGATGTTGGTAAATAAAGGACGTTAATTCTCCGTAGCTTTTTAACAACTAATTTTGGTGTGCATTACATGTTTGCTCAACTTTCTTGATAAATCGTTTTCACTAAAGCCAGAAACTTAGTTAATCAATCTTTTTCCAAAATCGGAACGCCTCGTCCTCCTGAATGTAGAAACGACTCATAAAGTCGTTGATGAGACAACTTGACTTCAAATGCACCCAAATTACACATTATTATTGATTGAAGGAGATATTTTTGGAATTGAACAAGTCGAAGCCCCTCCTTTCGTCCACAAAGGGATCTATAGCGATTAGAACGTTGAAGATTTGATGATCCCGCGTAATGTGCTTGAAAATTTGCTGCAGAAAAGTGAGATCAGATATTGGTAAACAAAGGACATTAATTATCCGTAGCTTTTTACCAAACAATTTTGGTGTGCATTATATGTTTGCTAAACTTCCTTAATAAATCGTTTTCACTAAAGCCAAAGAAACTTCCTTAATAAATCTTTTTCCAAAATCGAACGCGCGTCCTCTTGAACGTGAAACGACTTATAAAGTCGTTCATGAGACAACTTGACTTCAAATGCATCTAAATTACACATTATTATTGATGAAGGAGATATTATTGGACTTGAACTAGTCGAAGCCCCTCCTTTCGTCCACAAAGGGATCCAAGCGATTAGAACGTTGAAGATTTGATGATCCCGCGTAATGTGCTTGGAAATTTGCTGCCGAAAAGTGAGATCAGATATTGATAAACAAAGGACATTAATTATCCGTAGCTTTTTATGAAACAATTTTGGTGTGCATTATATGTTTGCTCAACTTCCTTAATAAATCGTTTTCACTAAAGCCAATAACTTCCTTAATAAATCTTTTTCCAAAATCGGAATCCGCGTCCTCTTGAATGTAGAAACGACTCATAAAGTCATTGATCAGACAACTTGACTTCAAATGCACCAAAATTACATATTATTATTGACTGAAGGAGATATTATTGGACTTGAACAAGTCGAAGCCCGTCCTTTCGTCCACAAAGGGATCTATAGCGATTAGAACGTTGAAGATTAGATGATCCCGCGTAATGTGCTTGGAAATTTGCTGCATAAAAGTGAGATTAGATATTGGTAAACAAAGGACATTAATTCTCCATAGATTTTTGTCAAACAATTTTGGTGTGCATTATATGTTTGCTCAACTTCCTTAATAAATCGTTTTCACTAAAGCCAGAAACTTCCTGAATAAATCTTTTTCCAAAATCGGAATGCCGCGTTCTCTTGAATGTAGAAAGGACTCATAAAGACATTGATTAGACAACTTGACTTTAAATGCACCAAAATTACACATTATTATTGACTGAAGTAGATATTATTGGATTTGAACAAGTCGAAGTCCCTCCTTTTGTCCACAAAGCGATCCATAGCGATTAGAACGTTGAAGATTTGATGATCCCGCGTAATGTGCTTGGAAATTTGCTGCAGAAAAGTGAGATCAGATGTTGGTAAACAAAGGACATTAATTCTCCGTAGCTTTTTAACAACTAATTTTGGTGTGCATTACATGTTTGCTCAACTTTCTTGATAAATCGTTTTCACTAAAGCCAGAAACTTAGTTAATCAATCTTTTTCCAAAATCGGAACGCCTCGTCCTCCTGAATGTAGAAACGACTCATAAAGTCGTTGATGAGACAACTTGACTTCAAATGCACCCAAATTACACATTATTATTGATTGAAGGAGATATTATTGGAATTGAACAAGTCGAAGCCCCTCCTTTTCGTCCACAAAGGGATCTATAGCGATTAGAACGTTGAAGATTTGATGATCCCGCGTAATGTGCTTGAAAATTTGCTGCAGAAAAGTGAGATCAGATATTGGTAAACAAAGGACATTAATTATCCGTAGCTTTTTACCAAACAATTTTGGTGTGCATTATATGTTTGCTAAACTTCCTTAATAAATCGTTTTCACTAAAGTCAGAAACTTCCTTAATAAATCTTTTTCCAAAATCGGAACGCCGCGTCCTCTTGAACGTAGAAACGACTTATAAAGTCGTTCATGAGACAACTTGACTTCAAATGCATCTAAATTACACATTATTATTGACTGAAGGAGATATTATTGGACTTGAACTAGTCGAAGCCCCTCCTTTCGTCCACAAAGGGATCCATAGCGATTAGAACGTTGAAGATTTGATGATCCCGCGTAATGTGCTTGGAAATTTGCTGCCGAAAAGTGAGATCAGATATTGATAAACAAAGGACATTAATTATCCGTAGCTTTTTATGAAACAATTTTGGTGTGCATTATATGTTTGCTCAACTTCCTTAATAAATCGTTTTCACTAAAGCCAATAACTTCCTTAATAAATCTTTTTCCAAAATCGGAATCCGCGTCCTCTTGAATGTAGAAACGACTCATAAAGTCATTGATCAGACAACTTGACTTCAAATGCACCAAAATTACACATTATTATTGACTGAAGGAGATATTATTGGACTTGAACAAGTCGAAGCCCGTCCTTTCGTCCACAAAGGGATCTATAGCGATTAGAACGTTGAAGATTAGATGATCCCGCGTAATGTGCTTGGAAATTTGCTGCATAAAAGTGAGATTAGATATTGGTAAACAAAGGACATTAATTCTCCGTAGCTTTTTGTCAAACAATTTTGGTGTGCATTATATGTTTGCTCAACTTCCTTAATAAATCGTTTTCACTAAAGCCAATAACTTCCTTAATAAATCTTTTTCCAAAATCGGAATCCGCGTCCTCTTGAATGTAGAAACGACTCATAAAGTCATTGATCAGACAACTTGACTTCAAATGCACCAAAATTGCACATTATTATTGACTGAAGGAGATATTATTGGACTTGAACAAGTCGAAGCTCGTCCTTTCGTCCACAAAGGGATCTATAGCGATTAGAACGTTGAAGATTAGATGATCCCGTGTAATGTGCTTGGAAATTTGCTGCATAAAAGTGAGATTAGATATTGGTAAACAAAGGACATTAATTCTCCATAGATTTTTGTCAAACAATTTTGGTGTGCATTATATGTTTGCTCAACTTCCTTAATAAATCGTTTTCACTAAAGCTTTAAACTTCCCGAATAAATCTTTTTCCAAAATCGAATGCGCGTTCTCTTGAATGTAGAAAGGACTCATAAAGACATTGATTAGACAACTTGACTTTAAATGCACCAAAATTACACATTATTATTGATCAAGTAGATATTATTGGATTTGAACAAGTCGAAGTCCCTCCTTTCGTCCACAAAGCGATCCATAGCGATTAGAACGTTGAAGATTTGATGATCCCGCGTAATGTGCTTGGAAATTTGCTGCAGAAAAGTGAGATCAGATGTTGGTAAACAAAGGACATTAATTCTCCGTAGCTTTTTAACAACTAATTTTGGTGTGCATTACATGTTTGCTCAACTTTCTTGATAAATCGTTTTCACTAAAGCCAGAAACTTAGTTAATCAATCTTTTTCCAAAATCAGAACGCCTCGTCCTCCTGAATGTAGAAACGACTCATAAAGTCGTTGATGAGACAACTTGACTTCAAATGCACCCAAATTACACATTATTATTGATTGAAGGAGATATTATTGGAATTGAACAAGTCGAAGCCCCTCCTTTCGTCCACAAAGGGATCTATAGCGATTAGAACGTTGAAGATTTGATGATCCCGCGTAATGTGCTTGAAAATTTGCTGCAGAAAAGTGAGATCAGATATTGGTAAACAAAGGACATTAATTATCCGTAGCTTTTTACCAAACAATTTTGGTGTGCATTATATGTTTGCTAAACTTCCTTAATAAATCGTTTTTACTAAAGCCAGCAACTTCCTTAATAAATCTTTTTCCAAAATCGGAACGCCGCGTCCTCTTGAACGTTGAAACGACTTATAAAGTCGTTCATGAGACAACTTGACTTCAAATGCATCTAAATTACACATTATTATTGACTGAAGGAGATATTATTGGACTTGAACTAGTCGAAGCCCCTCCTTTCGTCCACAAAGGGATCCATAGCGATTAGAACGTTGAAGATTTGATGATCCCGCGTAATGTGCTTGGAAATTTGCTGCAGAAAAGTGAGATCAGATATTGATAAACAAAGGACATTAATTATCCGTAGCTTTTTATGAAACAATTTTGGTGTGCATTATATGTTTGCTCAACTTCCTTAATAAATCGTTTTCACTAAAGCCAATAACTTCCTTAATAAATCTTTTTCCAAAATCGGAATGCCGCGTTCTCTTGAATGTAGAAACGACTCATAAAGTCATTGATCAGACAACTTGACGTCAAATGCACCAAAATTACACATTATTATTGACTGAAGTAGATATTATTGGATTTGAACAAGTCGAAGTCCCTCCTTTCGTCCACAAAGCGATCCATAGCGATTAGAACGTTGAAGATTTGATGATCCCGCGTAATGTGCTTGGAAATTTACTGCAGAAAAGTGAGATCAGATGTTGGTAAATAAAGGACATTAATTCTCCGTAGCTTTTTGTCAAACAATTTTGGTGTGCATTATATGTTTGCTCAACTTTCTTAATAAATCGTTTTCACTAAAGCCAGAAACTTAGTTAATCAATCTTTTTCCAAAATCGGAATGCCGCGTTCTCTTGAATGTAGAAAGGACTCATAAAGACATTGATTAGACAACTTGACTTTAAATGCACCAAAATTACACATTATTATTGACTGAAGTAGATATTATTGGATTTGAACAAGTCGAAGTCCCTCCTTTCGTCCACAAAGCGATCCATAGCGATTAGAACGTTGAAGATTTGATGATCCCGCGTAATGTGCTTGGAAATTTGCTGCAGAAAAGTGAGATCAGATGTTGGTAAACAAAGGACATTAATTCTCCGTAGCTTTTTAACAACTAATTTTGGTGTGCATTACATGTTTGCTCAACTTTCTTGATAAATCGTTTTCACTAAAGCCAGAAACTTAGTTAATCAATCTTTTTCCAAAATCGGAACGCCTCGTCCTCCTGAATGTAGAAACGACTCATAAAGTCGTTGATGAGACAACTTGACTTCAAATGCACCCAAATTACACATTATTATTGACTGAAGGAGATATTATTGGACTTGAACAAGTCGAAGCCCGTCCTTTCGTCCACAAAGGGATCTATAGCGATTAGAACGTTGAAGATTAGATGATCCCGCGTAATGTGCTTGGAAATTTGCTGCATAAAAGTGAGATTAGATATTGGTAAACAAAGGACATTAATTCTCCGTAGCTTTTTGTCAAACAATTTTGGTGTGCATTATATGTTTGCTCAACTTCCTTAATAAATCGTTTTCACTAAAGCCAGAAACTTCCTGAATAAATCTTTTTCCAAAATCGGAATGCCGCGTTCTCTTGAATGTAGAAAGGACTCATAAAGACATTGATTAGACAACTTGACTTTAAATGCACCAAAATTACACATTATTATTGACTGAAGTAGATATTATTGGATTTGAACAAGTCGAAGTCCCTCCTTTCGTCCACAAAGCGATCCATAGCGATTAGAACGTTGAAGATTTGATGATCCCGCGTAATGTGCTTGGAAATTTGCTGCAGAAAAGTGAGATCAGATGTTGGTAAACAAAGGACATTAATTCTCCGTAGCTTTTTAACAACTAATTTTGGTGTGCATTACATGTTTGCTCAACTTTCTTGATAAATCGTTTTCACTAAAGTTTAAACTTAGTTAATCAATCTTTTTCCAAAATCGAACGCCTCGTCCTCCTGAATGTAGAAACGACTCATAAAGTCGTTGATGAGACAACTTGACTTCAAATGCACCCAAATTACACATTATTATTGATTGAAGGAGATATTATTGGAATTGAACAAGTCGAAGCCCCTCCTTTCGTCCCACAAAGGGATCTATAGCGATTAGAACGTTGAAGATTTGATGATCCCGCGTAATGTGCTTGAAAATTTGCTGCAGAAAAGTGAGATCAGATATTGGTAAACAAAGGACATTAATTATCCGTAGCTTTTTACCAAACAATTTTGGTGTGCATTATATGTTTGCTAAACTTCCTTAATAAATCGTTTTTACTAAAGCCAGCAACTTCCTTAATAAATCTTTTTCCAAAATCGGAACGCCGCGTCCTCTTGAATTGAAACGACTTATAAAGTCGTTCATGAGACAACTTGACTTCAAATGCATCTAAATTACACATTATTATTGACTGAAGGAGATATTATTGGACTTGAACAAGTCGAAGCCACTCCTTTCGTCCACAAAGGGATCCATAGCGATTAGAAAGCGTTGAAGATTTGATGATCCGCGTAATGTGCTTGGAAATTTACTGCAGAAAAGTGAGATCAGATATTGGTAAACAAAGGACATTAATTATCTGTAGCTTTTTTTCAAACAATTTTGGTGTGCATTATATGTTTGCTAAACTTCCTTAATAAATCGTTTTCACTAAAGCCAGCAACTTCCTTAATAAATCTTTTTCCAAAATCGAATCGCGTCCTCTTGAACGTTGAAACGACTTATAAAGTCGTTCATGAGACAACTTGACTTCAAATGCATCTAAATTACACATTATTATTGACTGAAGGAGATATTATTGGACTTGAAATAGTCGAAGCCCCTCCTTTCGTCCACAAAGGGATCCATAGCGATTAGAACGTTGAAGATTTGATGATCCCGCGTAATGTGCTTGGAAATTTGCTGCATAAAAGTGAGATTAGATATTGGTAAACAAAGGACATTAATTCTCCATAGATTTTTGTCAAACAATTTTGGTGTGCATTATATGTTTGCTCAACTTCCTTAATAAATCGTTTTCACTAAAGCCAGAAACTTCCTGAATAAATCTTTTTCCAAAATCGGAATGCCGCGTTCTCTTGAATGTAGAAAGGACTCATAAAGACATTGATTAGACAACTTGACTTTAAATGCACCAAAATTACACATTATTATTGACTGAAGTAGATATTATTGGATTTGAACAAGTCGAAGTCCCTCCTTTCGTCCACAAAGCGATCCATAGCGATTAGAACGTTGAAGATTTGATGATCCCGCGTAATGTGCTTGGAAATTTGCTGCAGAAAAGTGAGATCAGATGTTGGTAAATAAAGGACATTAATTCTCCGTAGCTTTTTAACAACTAATTTTGGTGTGCATTACATGTTTGCTCAACTTTCTTGATAAATCGTTTTCACTAAAGCCAGAAACTTAGTTAATCAATCTTTTTCCAAAATCGGAACGCCTCGTCCTCCTGAATGTAGAAACGACTCATAAAGTCGTTGATGAGACAACTTGACTTCAAATGCACCCAAATTACACATTATTATTGATTGAAGGAGATATTATTGGAATTGAACAAGTCGAAGCCCCTCCTTTCGTCCACAAAGGGATCTATAGCGATTAGAACGTTGAAGATTTGATGATCCCGCGTAATGTGCTTGAAAATTTGCTGCAGAAAAGTGAGATCAGATATTGGTAAACAAAGGACATTAATTATCCGTAGCTTTTTACCAAACAATTTTGGTGTGCATTATATGTTTGCTAAACTTCCTTAATAAATCGTTTTCACTAAAGCCAGCAACTTCCTTAATAAATCTTTTTCCAAAATCGGAACGCCGCGTCCTCTTGAACGTTGAAACGACTTATAAAGTCGTTCATGAGACAACTTGACTTCAAATGCATCTAAATTACACATTATTATTGACTGAAGGAGATATTATTGGACTTGAACTAGTCGAAGCCCCTCCTTTCGTCCACAAAGGGATCCATAGCGATTAGAACGTTGAAGATTTGATGATCCCGCGTAATGTGCTTGGAAATTTGCTGCAGAAAAGTGAGATCAGATATTGATAAACAAAGGACATTAATTATCCGTAGCTTTTTATGAAACAATTTTGGTGTGCATTATATGTTTGCTCAACTTCCTTAATAAATCGTTTTCACTAAAGCCAATAACTTCCTTAATAAATCTTTTTCCAAAATCGGAATGCCGCGTCCTCTTGAATGTAGAAACGACTCATAAAGTCATTGATCAGACAACTTGACTTCAAATGCACCAAAATTACACATTATTATTAACTGAAGGAGATATTATTGGACTTGAACAAGTCGAAGCCCGTCCTTTCGTCCACAAAGGGATCTATAGCGATTAGAACGTTGAAGATTAGATGATCCCGCGTAATGTGCTTGGAAATTTGCTGCATAAAAGTGAGATTAGATATTGGTAAACAAAGGACATTAATTCTCCGTAGCTTTTTGTCAAACAATTTTGGTGTGCATTATATGTTTGCTCAACTTCCTTAATAAATCGTTTTCACTAAAGCCAGAAACTTAGTTAATCAATCTTTTTCCAAAATCGGAACGCCTCGTCCTCCGGAATGTAGAAACGACTCATAAAGTCGTTGATGAGACAACTTGACTTCAAATGCACCCAAATTACACATTATTATTGATTGAAGGAGATATTATTGGAATTGAACAAGTCGAAGCCCCTCCTTTCGTCCACAAAGGGATCTATAGCGATTAGAACGTTGAAGATTTGATGATCCCGCGTAATGTGCTTGGAAATTTGCTGCAGAAAAGTGAGATCAGATGTTGGTAAACAAAGGACATTAATTCTCCGTAGCTTTTTAACAACTAATTTTGGTGTGCATTACATGTTTGCTCAACTTTCTTGATAAATCGTTTTCACTAAAGCCAGAAACTTAGTTAATCAATCTTTTTCCAAAATCGGAACGCCTCGTCCTCCGGAATGTAGAAACGACTCATAAAGTCGTTGATGAGACAACTTGACTTCAAATGCACCCAAATTACACATTATTATTGATTGAAGGAGATATTATTGGAATTGAACAAGTCGAAGCCCCTCCTTTCGTCCACAAAGGGATCTATAGCGATTAGAACGTTGAAGATTTGATGATCCCGCGTAATGTGCTTGAAAATTTGCTGCAGAAAAGTGAGATCAGATATTGGTAAACAAATGACATTAATTCTCCGTAACTTTTTATCAAACAATTTTGGTGTGCATTATATGTTTGCACAACTACCTTAATAAATCATTTTCACTAAAGCCAGAAACTTCCTTAATAAATCTTTTTCTAAAATTGGAACGCCGCGTCCTCTTGAATGTAGAAACGACTCATAAAATCGTTGATAAATATACTTGACTTCAAATGCACCCAAATTACACATTATTATTGACTGAAGGAGATATTATTGGACTTGAACAAGTCGAAGCCCCTCCTTTCGTCCACAAATGGATCCATAGCGATTAGAACGTTGAAGATTTGATGATCCCGCGTAATGTGCTTGGAAATGTACTGTAGAAAAGTGAGACCAGATATTGGTAAACAAAGGACGTTAATTCTCCGTAGATTTTTACCAAACAAATTTGGTGTGCATTATATGTTTGCTAAACTTCCTTAATAAATCGTTTTCACTAAAGGCAGAAACTTCCTTAATAAATCTTTTTCCCAAATCGGAATGCCGCGTCCTCTGGAATGTAAAAATGACTCATAAAGTCGTTGATGAGACAACTTGACTTCAGATGCACCCAAATTACACATTATTATTGACTGAAGGAGATATTATTGGACTTGAACAAGTCGAAGCCCCTCCTTTCGTCCACAAATGGATCCATAGCGATTAGAACGTTGAAGATTTGATGATCTCGCGTAATGTGCTTGAAAATGTGCTGCAGAAAAGTGAGATCAGATATTGGTAAACAAATGACATTGATTCTCCGTAACTTTTTATCAAACAATTTTGGTGTGCATTATATGTTTGCACAACTACCTTAATAAATCATTTTCACTAAAGCCAGAAACTTCCTTAATAAATCTTTTTCTAAAATTGGAACGCCGCGTCCTCTTGAATGTAGAAACGACTCATAAAATCGTTGATAAATATACTTGACTTCAAATGCACCCAAATTACACATTATTATTGACTGAAGGAGATATTATTGGACTAGAACAAGTCGAAGACCCTCCTTTCGTCCACAAAGTGATCTATAGTGATTAGAACGTTGAATATTTGATTATCCCGCTTAATGTGCTTAGAAATTTGCTGCATAAAAGTGAGATCAGATATTGGTAAACAAAGGACATTAATTATCCGTAGATTTTTATCAAACAATTTTGGTGTGCATTATATGTTTGCTCAACTTCCTTAAAAAATTGTTTTCACTAAAGTCAGAAACTTCCTTAATAAATCTTTTTCCAAAATCGGAATGCTGCGTCCTCTGGAATTTAGAAACGACTCATAAAGTCGTTGATGAGACAACTTGACTTCAAATGCACCCAAATTACACATTATTATTGATTGAAGGAGATATTATTGGAATTGAACAAGTCGAAGCCCCTCCTTTCGTCCACAAAGGGATCTATAGCGATTAGAACGTTGAAGATTTGATGATCCCGCGTAATGTGCTTGAAAATTTGCTGCAGAAAAGTGAGATCAGATATTGGTAAACAAATGACATTAATTCTCCATAACTTTTTATCAAACAATTTTGGTGTGCATTATATGTTTGCACAACTACCTTAATAAATCATTTTCACTAAAGCCAGAAACTTCCTTAATAAATCTTTTTCTAAAATTGGAACGCCGCGTCCTCTTGAATGTAGAAACGACTCATAAAATCGTTGATAAATATACTTGACTTCAAATGCACCCAAATTACACATTATTATTGACTGAAGGAGATATTATTGGACTTGAACAAGTCGAAGCCCCTCCTTTCGTCCACAAATGGATCCATAGCGATTAGAACGTTGAAGATTTGATGATCCCGCGTAATGTGCTTGGAAATTTACTGTAGAAAAGTGAGACCAGATATTGGTAAACAAAGGACGTTAATTCTCCGTAGATTTTTACCAAACAAATTTGGTGTGCATTATATGTTTGCTAAACTTCCTTAATAAATCGTTTTCACTAAAGGCAGAAACTTCCTTAATAAATCTTTTTCCCAAATCGGAATGCCGCGTCCTCTGGAATGTAAAAATGACTCATAAAGTCGTTGATGAGACAACTTGACTTCAGATGCACCCAAATTACACATTATTATTGACTGAAGGAGATATTATTGGACTTGAACAAGTCGAAGCCCCTCCTTTCGTCCACAAATGGATCCATAGCGATTAGAACGTTGAAGATTTGATGATCTCGCGTAATGTGCTTGAAAATGTGCTGCAGAAAAGTGAGATCAGATATTGGTAAACAAATGACATTGATTCTCCGTAACTTTTTATCAAACAATTTTGGTGTGCATTATATGTTTGCACAACTACCTTAATAAATCATTTTCACTAAAGCCAGAAACTTCCTTAATAAATCTTTTTCTAAAATTGGAACGCCGCGTCCTCTTGAATGTAGAAACGACTCATAAAATCGTTGATAAATATACTTGACTTCAAATGCATCTAAATTACACATTATTATTGACTGAAGGAGATATTATTGGACTTGAACAAGTCGAAGCCACTCCTTTCGTCCACAAAGGGATCCATAGCTATTAGAACGTTCAAGATTTGATGATCCCGCGTAATGTGCTTGGAAATTTACTGCAGAAAAGTGAGATCAGATATTGGTAAACAAAGGACATTAATTATCTGTAGCTTTTTTTCAAACAATTTTGGTGTGGATTGTATGTTTGCTCAACTTCCTTAATAAATCTTTTTCCAAAATCGGAATGCTGCGTCCCCTAGAATTTAGAAACAACTCATAAAGTCGTTGATGAGACAACTTGACTTCAAATGCACCCAAATTACACATTATTATTGACTGAAGGAGATATTATTGGACTTCAACAAGTCGAAGCCCCTCCTTTCGTCCACAAATGGATCCATAGCGATTAGAACGTTGAAGATTTAATGATCCCGCATAATGTGCTTAGAAATTTGCTACAGAAAAGTGAGATCAGATATTAGTAAACAAAGGACATTAATTATCCGTAGCTTTTTACCAAACAATTTTGGTGTGCATTGTATGTTTGCACAACTACCTTAATAAATCGTTTTCAGTAAAGCCAGAAACTTCCTTAACAAATCTTTTTCCAAAATCGGAATGCCGTGTCCTCTTGAATGTAGAAACAACTCATAAAGTCGTTGATGAAACAACTTGACTTCAAATGCGCCCAAATTACACATTATTATTGACTGAAGGAGATATTATTGGACTTGAACAAGTCGAAGCCCCTCCTTTCGTCCACAAAGGGATCTATAGCGATTAAAACGTTGAATATTTAATTATCCCGCGTAATGTGCTTGGAAATTTACTGCAGAAAAGTGAGATCAGATATTGGTAAACAAAGGACAATAATTATCCGTAGCTTTTTATCAAACAATTTTGGTGTGCATTATATGTTTGTTCAACTTCCTTAATAAATCGTTTTCACTAAAGTCAGAAACTTCCTTAATAAATCTTTTTCCAAAATCGGGATGCCGCGTCCTCTTGAATGTATAAACGACTCATAAAGACGTTGATAAGACAACTTGACTTCAAATGCACCCAAATTACATATTATTATTAACTGAAGGAGATATTATTGGACTTAAACAAGTCGAAGCCCCTTCTTTCATCCATAAAGGGATCCATAGCGACTAGAACGTTGAAGATTTGATGATCCCGCGTAATGTGGTTGGAAATTTGCTGCAGAAAAGTGAGATCAAATATTGGTAAACAAGGGACATTAATTCTCCGTAACTTTTTATCAAACAATTTTGGTGTGCATTATATGTTTGCACAACTACCTTAACAAATCATTTTCACTAAAGCCAGAAACTTCCTTAATAAATCTTTTTCCAAAATCGGAACGCCGCGTCCTCTTGAATGTAGAAACGACTCATAAAGTCGTTGATGAGACAACTTGACTTCAAATGCACTCAAATTACACATTAGTATTGACTGAAGGAGATATTATTGGACTTGAACAAGTCGAAGCCCCTCCTTTCTTCCACAAAGGGATCCATAGCGATTAGAACGTTGAAGATATGATGATCCCGCGTAATGTGCTTGGAAATTTGCTGCAGAAAAGTGAGATCAGATATTGGTAAACAAAGGACATTAATTCTCCGTAGCTTTTTATCAAACAATTTTGGTGTGCATTATATGTTTGCTCAACTTCCTTAATAAATCGTTTTCATTAAAGCCAGAAACTTCCTTAATAAATCTTTTTCCAAAATCGGAATGCCGCGTCCTCTTGAATGTAGAAACGACTCATAAAGTCGTTGATGAGACAACTTGACTTAAAATGCACCCAAATTACACATTATTATTGACTGAAGTGCATATTATTGGACTTGAACAAGTCGAAGCCCCTCCTTTCGTCCACAAAGGGATCCATAGCGACTAGAACGATGATCCCGTGTAATGTGCTTGGAAATTTGCCGCAGAAAAGTGGGATCAGATATTGGTAAACAAAGGACATTAATTCTCCGTAGCTTTTTATCAAACAATTTTGGTGTGCATTATATGTTTGCACAACTACCTTAATAAATCGTTTTCACTAAAGCCAGAAACTTCCTTAATAAATCTTTTTCCAAAATCGGAACGCCGCGTCCTCTTGAATGTAGAAACGACTCATAAAGTTGTTGATGAATTCTGACCCTTAGATCAACTCACAAAGTCGTTGATGAATTCTGACCCTTAGATCACTTGTCCTGCAAGTTGTCAAAATAAAGTTACCCTCAAGTCAATGCAAAAGAATTACTTTTATTATATAGATCATGTTTTGCAATAGAATTTTACAACCTTAGCAATCAGAGTTGATATTGATTGTTTTACTCTCATATGGACATTCAAAAGATATGAAATTTAGAATATGAGAAAAATATATATGGTATATTCTTGAAAATAAAATTAAATTTAAAATGTTTTATAGACAACCGAAACAGCTTTAGTAAAGTTTAACCTGACTCTTGAGAATATCAAAAGCAGCAGGTTCAGCTCCGGAGCTTGTGATCTGAGGAAAGTCTTGGCAACAGAAGCTGCTCGCATTATATGTTTGTACAACTTCCTTAATAAATCGTTTTCACTAAAGCCAGAAACTTCCTTAATAAATCCTTTTCCAAAACGGGAACGCCGCGTCCTCTTGAATTTAGAAACGACTCATAAAGTCGTTGATGAATTCAAGAGCTTCGGCCCTTATTGAACGGTCAGGTTCAGCAAAGGGAGAATGCTTAAATTTTTGAGTGAGGCGGTCAGTTATATGCAGCGAGCGATATTGATGACATTCTCAAATGAAATTATTCTTCTCTAAATATACTTTTTATTCTCATTTTCACAGCAATGAAACCAAACAAGAGTGTTATTGTTGCCCTTGCTTTGCTTCAGTTATTTGCCATTGCCACCATGATCAACATTAGCTTCTGCAATGGCACCTCTTGCATAGAGAGTGAGAGAGAAGCACTTTTAAAGTTGAAGCATAACCTCAGAGATCCAGCAAATCGCCTTGCCGCTTGGAATGTTGGTAATGGAGATTGCTATAATTGGGCTGGTATTTTCCGTGACAACTTCACTGGTCATGTTCTCATGCTCAAACTCCAAAATCCGATCCTTGTTGATAGTATAGCTTACGAGGCGTCAAAGCTTATTGGTAAGATAAATCCCTCTTTGATTGAATTAAAGCATTTGATTCACTTGGACTTGAGTGGTAATGATTTTCAGGGAATTTAAATTCCAAAATATATTTCTTCTATTGTGAACCTACGATACCTCACTCTTGCTAAGCAGGATTTGCAGGATTGGTTCCTCATCAACTTGGGAATCTTTCAAATCTGCAATATCTTGCTCTTGCAGGCAATGCATATTTTGAGTTACCAGTTGATAGCTTGTCATGGCTCTTTGCTCTCTCAATGCTAAAGTACCTCCGTCTGAGTTGGTTGAACCTCACTAAAGCCTCTGATTGGTTACTGTCGATAAATTCACTCTCTTCTCTTTTAGAATTGGAGTTGTCCTTCTGCCAAGTCTATCGCTTTCCTTCATTATCCTCTCCAATTGCAAATTTCTCCTCCCTTAAGCACCTAGTTCTTTTCGGAAATAATTTTGAGAACACTTCCATTCCTAGTTGGGTTTTTAGTCTCAGTCATTTAGTGTTTCCTGATCTAACCGCTAATCAATTTCAAGTCAAATCCCTAGTCAACTAGGAAACTTGACATCACTGAAGTTTCTTGATTTAGGTTGGAACCAATTCAATTTTACAGTACCTGGCTGGTTGTCTAAGCTGAATGATCATGAGGTCCTTTCTCTTCCTGATAGTACTTTGGAAGGTACAATTTCTTCAATTGGCCTAGAAAACCTGACCACTTCAATCAAAACACTTGACCTTGGTTTCAATAAACAACTTGGAGGGAAAATTCCAAATTCATTTGCAAGATTTTGTAAGCTGAAATCAATCACGGTCTCGTACGTCAACTTGAGTCAAGATATATCACAAGTCTTAGATATTTTCTCTGCCTGTACTGCTTATGCACTAGAGTCACTGGTTTTGAGCAATTGTCAAATTTCTGGTCACTTGACAAATCAACTCAGGCAATTTAAAGTTCTCCGGACTCTTATTCTTTCCAATAATATGATGAACGGTTCTATTCCTCTATTTTTGGGACAATTTTCATTATTGGAATATCTAGACTTTTCCAACAACAAGTTGAATGGAACTGTTTCTGAAATCCACTTTCTCAATCTAACTAGATTGACTGATTTTATTGTAAGTGGAAACTCACTGATCTTCAAAATAAATCATAATTGGGTTCTTCCTTTTCAACTCTCAACCTTGATGTTGAGGTCATGTCATTTGGGGCCTCAATTTCCGTCGTGGCTTCAGTCACAAAAGCTATATGAGTTGGATATATCCAGCACAGGAATCTCAGCCAAAATTCCTCGTTGGTTTTGGAATTCTATTTTCGAGTATTTTTATTTAAATATCTCCAATAACCAAATCTATGGCAGGATTCCAAAGCTTGACAATCCAGAAACGTCTCTTTTGAAGGTAAATATGTCGAGATATGATCTTTCGAATTATGCTTTATCGGGATTCATTTTCCACCTCATATGTCAGGGGAAGAACTTCTCAGAGAACATTTGCTTTCTCAAACTCTCCAACAATCATTTTTCTGGTGACATACCAGATTGTTGGACGAATTGGCCTGCGTTGTGGGCATTGAATTTAGGCAACAACAACTTTACCGGTAGCCTTCCGATGTCTATTGGATCTTTAACTTCTCTTATATCTTTGAACCTCTGAAATAATAGACTGTCTGGAGTAATCCCAATATCGTTTAGAAATTGTTCAAATTTGGAAGCAATTGACATGGGTGGAAATGAACTTATTGGCAGTATTCCTACACGGATCGGAGAAAGATTTTCAAGTTTAAGGATTCTTAATCTTCGATCAAACAAGTTTCATGGTGATTTTCCCATTCAACTTTGCCGTGTGTTTGGGCGCTTTTGCCTTTTGGGGGCTTATGCATGCAGTGTGATGACTACAGTGATACAGATATTAAGATACAGATGATGAGATATGAGATGATATTTTCCTGTCTATCCGTTGTAGCTCCGGGGCATGATGGTTCCCTGATTGCCCGTCCGTTGAGGTCCGGATATGAGATTTTTCCCCTGGGTACTTGTTTAGTGATGATTTTTAGATTTGTGTATTTTATATGATATTGTGATATGATTTCCATGATTATTTTGTACGATATTATATATATGTTTTTCCTGGTTAGAAGTATGATTTAAATGCTAAATGATTTATAAGTGTTATGATTTCATTGATTTTATACGGATTTATGTGATATTGATATTCGAGTATATGGTTTGAATTAAATGAGTTTTATTTAAGTTTTTTATGATATTTTGATCAGATATGATTTCAATGATTATTTGATACGACATTATATATGCTGTTCATGATAAGTGATCTGATTTAAATGTTAAATGATTTATTACGAGTTTCTCGTACATGGTTTGATGAAATCGTATTTGGAAATGATATGATTATTTCTTTTTAAGTAAGATTAATTTTTTTTAAACAAACTACTATCCACTCACTGAGTTTTATACTCACCCCCGTGTTTATTATATTTTTCCCCTCACCAGGAGGTTGCAGGTACACCATACCGACCCAGCGACTGTAGATATATTTTGAGTCTTGGCCACATGATAGTGCTAAAAACATAGATGATTTTTATTAGGATGCTATGGTTATCTTGTTCTTTTGGGATTGTATAATATTGTTATATTATTCTTTTGGGATTAAGAATTTATTGAGGATGTTGATTTCTGGAGTTGTTGGATATTGAATTATTTTGGGAGTGTATACTTTACATATTTGTAGATTGGAGATTGTTACATTTACAAAGGAGACTCTGCCGAATTTTCGGTAGAATCTTTACTAATTAGATTATTACCTTAGATATTAGATTTCTTATCGATGCGGTTAGTCGAGATCAGATAGACTCGCCCTGGGGGTGCGGGGCGGGTCGTTTCAAGTGGTTACTTGTCGTCCAATTGGGGTATGTGATTGTGTGATGCTGACTGCCTTCCTGGCTAAGCTAGGAAATTTATTTTAGCTTGCAAGAAAATTATTTCTCTCCTGGTTTTCCAAAATATAGCTATGTTGTTTATTGTTTTAGTTGTCCAGTTAAATTTTAGTGTGATTTTGGTGATCTAATTTTATGCATCTATTAACGTGAAGATTTATTATATGCTCTTGGTAGTAATTCTTCTTTCTTCTAAGATTTTGATTTCCAAAAAGAAAGAAGTGATTGGTGGAAAGAAAATTGGGATGTAAGAGATCAATCGAAGGCAATTAAACCAACTGAAACAATTAATCCAATCACATGGAATATTATTATTAATGTTGATTAATTATTACAAATAAGAGCAAGAAAGTGAAAGGCCACTTCTCATTCTACTTAGCAATTGCAGGCACTAGTTCATTTACTATAGATTGGGAAGTCTTTGCAGTTTTTCGTCTATCCTTACTTGATCAGAACCAAGGCAACTACATTGTAGTTCAAGGTTAAATCATATTTAATGTGTAGAATTGTATATTGCAACAAAAAGTTTGCACAAATATTTAGGAAAAAAAACTGAGTGCATGCATAATCAGTGGTTGCCTGTAATTGTTGGGAAAATATGCTCTTTAAAAGCATATGTGTTTATTTAATTATAATAAATAATTTTTTGATTAATAAAATAAATGAGGTATTTAATTCAAATATCTTAATTGCATTAATATTTTGAGTAAAGGCTAGTTGATCATATTATATGTATTTATGTGATCACCATGTGGATTCACAGAAGACATAAATACAAGTTATCTTATGACTAAATAAATTATGTTCGCAGTTAATAAATAAAGTTGGGCACTTTATTTAGGTATAGACTGTAATAAATTTATTGAATGATTTGTCTTAATTATGTATGATTTTATTGATGTAGTATGACTACATTGAACGGGATTACAAATGAGATTTAATTAACCTTAAAGTGACTGTCAGACTTATTAAATCTCATACGCATTGATTTTACTGCAATCTTAATCTTGAGTTAGTTATGATTTCATAATTGTAATTGTTATTCCATATGAGTTACCAATGGGCACGACACACACTTGTGGTCAAGATTACTCGATATCTTGGTGGAGACAATTATGAGTTTGGAGTTATAGATTAATAATATATAATTTATACGACATATCTCTTTATGGGTTTTCGGCACTTGATCACAGAATTCTCTAGTTAGAGTGTGTCAACATATTTAGTATGTTGAAAATGATCATTAGAGAAAACCAGTAAGTATCAAAGAACAAGATGTAATTAAATTGATTGGACAGTTGAGATATCGATTTAATTAATGATGTGGTACAAAGGATTATGCAGTAAAGAAATCAATGTGGCATGGATCGAATTATTATTCGAGAACACAATCTTAGATAGCATACAATTATGGAGGTCAGTTCCAATCTTTTAGTGGAGTAGATTTGGAATTAAATAATTGGGCTAGTTTAATTACATGCCTAATTATTATAGCCACTATTATATGTACCCAATTGATCTCCAGGTTAGCTCATTTAATTGATTACACCACTATTGGATTAATAAGTAAGATAACTAACTATTTGGGTTAAAAGCTTAAATATATTATTTAGTGGGACGCTCCATTAATATGCTTGAGTGTAAGGGGTTTTGTGTTATTTTACAAGGTGGCCCCTATAACACAAGAACAAGTAACGTTACTTTTGTTTTATTTTTTTTAATTTAAATCAAATGTAATTTAATAGAATTAAAAATTAAAATAAATATGGAGCCTAGGGTTTCCACTAAAGTGAGATATAAAAAGACTTATTTTCTCCCAAAAAAAAAGAGAGAGCCGCATTATACAGTACAGAAAAAAAGAATTTTTCTCTCCAATTTTGAGAGAAAAATTTTATGCTGCTAGTTGCTTCAGTAGTGATAAAGGCGCCCACACGTCAAGTGCAGATCAAACATGAGTCAGAACTTGGAAGATCATTGGTGACGGATCGTGATCTAACAAGCGTGGTGGTGATGGATCTTGATCTAATAGGCATGGTGGTAACAGATCGTGATCTGGGAGTCTAAATCACTTTAGCGAAAAAAGCAAAGATTGTTTATCTTCTCATATTTTCAAGGTACGATTTCTAGATTACGAATTTTTATATATTATATGAGATCGGTCCTAAAAGTTTTTATTAAAATTAAAAAAAATTGATTTTTCCCCAACAATAATGTGATAGATAGCATGGGAAAGGAAACAAGATTTAATGGACTGAAGCATGTATGGGGTTTTGCTAAGTTCATCCTGCTTAAAGCTTTCAATGATGCTTCGAATGGATACCTTGTTGAGGATACATGTATTTTTGAGCTGAAGTCCTTGTTAAAGAAAGAAAAAAATCCAAAGGAGAGTCCTGTCTATGAAACAAATTGCATGTAGCGGTACGTATGTTTGGGATATTGAGGACTTTTCAAAATTAGACGTAGGATACGAGGAATCACAAGTTTTCGATGCTAGAAATCACATATGGTATCAAAGATTTTTATTTTTTTTCTTTTAATTTATACAGGTATAATAAATAATAAGTTATTGAGACAAAGTTGTCAGTGAGTGTACAATTAATAAAGTACCATTTCATTGTTTTCAGGAAGATAGAGCTGCACCCCATGGGAACTGGCCCGATGCTGGCGATTATCTTTCCTTGTTCTTGATTTTTGGAGATTCCACAGTTCGGAATACTGTTAAAGTATACGCAGAGTTTACATTTCGAATCTTGGATCAAGTTCGGGCAATGCATGAATCTTCTTAAGGTACATTGCTTGTTTTTTATGCACAACTAATTTGGTACTTGATCAAGTGATTTTCAAACAGTTTTCTTTAACTTTTGATTTTGAAAGTACCTTTAACCCAAAAAAAAAAAAATCAGCTTAATTTGAGGCTGTAGAATTCAAATAATACGTATAATGAGAATGATTCTTTTTCTCTAGGAGGTAGAGAATGGTTCCACGCACCAGGAGACAATATGTGGGGTTGGACCGGTTGGTCAAGATTCGTTTCATTGAGTGAGTTAAATGACCCAGAGAATGGGTATCTTGTGAACGACGACTGCGTGGTGGAAGCTGAGATCACGTGCTGAGAATCTCCGAGACATTGCAACAAGAAGTAATTCGAGCAAAATATGAAGAAAATTGAGATGTTTATTCTTCTTGGTTTCTCACGAAATTAATAAATTCATTGATTTTATGGCTTACTTATGCGATCAGGTTTGTTCATTGACATAATTCTTAATCTTGGAAGGAAATCTCTGACAATCTTAATCCTTGAATAAAATCACTATCTATCAAATATTAACAAGTGAGATGGTGACAAAAACTCTTAGTTCTTAATTAAAGCGAAGTATTGACAAGACAAATTGAGTACAAAGGAATATCATTTATGGACATTTAAGAATTCAAAAGAAGTAGTTTCTAAACTAAAAAAAGGATCAGTAGTTAAAGTACTACTTTGTTACGTTTTACAAAAATATGTTACTGTAAAATAAGATAATTAATTTGTTGAATATCAATGGTCATAACTATCCACAACTACGTAATTAGCTAAAATTTCTTCACAGAAACAGAACTATAATTTGAATTTTTTTTCCATACTGTTGAAATGACTCTTTACAATGATTCAAATCATTCACAGAAACAAAAATATAATTTGTTCACTGAACTGAAGTAAGATCTTTATGGAATGAAGAGTGAAGAATAATAATAATTGTGCTAAAAAATTGGAATCATGCTATTAATAGGTGAAGCAAAACTATAGAAATTTAATTTAATTTTCACATCAGTTTCTCAATAAAATAATAATAATAATAATTAACTGTTATTCAATAAATAATTACTACAAATTTTCACCTTGAACGCTTGTGGAGACGAGAGTAAGAAGCTTCGAGATCCATGAGAATCGATTGATGAGGTTGCTTTTTAGATCGTCGATACGTGAAACCTGAGATGCTGCTTAGGTTTTTTGTTGTTGTTGTTGTTATTCATCGTCGGTGAAAGTACCGGCGAGCGCGACGGCGAGATGAAGAGAGTTGTCGGCGCTACTTGCTTCCTATTCTTTTTGTAATTTTTTTTTTCCACATAATTTTTTAGAAGGGGCTTTAAGCAACAACGGCTGTCCGTAACAAAACATTCTCCAAGCCCAAGGCATTATTTCTTGGAATGGTCTGGATTGTTTGGGCCAGGCTACTCGAACTAGGCCAGCCTTTTGAGGGTCTGACCTTCAGACAACCGGTCTATTTGTCACACCTATCATTAGTATTATATTATATTATATTAATTTTAATTATATTATGTTTAATATTATATTGTATTGTATTAATTTATTTGGTATTTAATTTAAATTATATATTTAAAAAATAATTCTAATATTTAGAAAAATATTAAATATAGTCACCTAGATGACATTTGTTTTAAACATACAGGCGACACTTTGACTCTATTAAATTAACAAATTTAAATATTGAAAATTAAATTAATTTTTTTACCCTCCACTAATTGATTTATTATTCTCATGGAGATTTAATTTTTTATATACAAGTTTTCTTGAGAATAGATGACAATGTTTGTCTTTCTTTAAACAAGTTTCCTGATAAGATTAAAGACAAAATTGTCACATATACGTGGGATGAGATATATTCAGATTCTATTTAAATTTCTGTAGGACCCGTCACAAGTGCTTGAGTAACAAAATTCAAAGAAGCATTTAATCGATTGATTTAAGCAACTTGAGCTCAATCAAACTCGTGTAAGCCCATTGAAGGAATCACATATAATAAATGAGTGATCTGGGCGCTTGAAGTTTCTAAATAATCACTTTCATAAAATAAGAAGTTGGCTTACATATTATGGCGGGAAAATATATTATTTTTCTTTTTCGGATACTTTCCCATTTCTTGAGGAGACTATTAGAGAAATAAAACAGTTATTTCTATCTTAATTGCCTAGTTTTCATTTTAATTGATGTAAAGCATTTAAGCTGATTAGGATTCTGATTTGATTTAGATTCTTGTTTATTCGCTTAGATTAGGATTTTGATTTGATTTAGATTCTTGTTTATTCGCTTAGATTAGGATTCTGATTTGATTTAAATTCTTTTCTATTTGTTTAGATTCAAATTCCGATTTGATTTTAGTTTAGGATTTACTTCCAAAAATTCTTGTAACCAACTTTATATAACTTACTCAACATAGATCGATTTTGATGCTATTGGTGAAAGCGTTAATTTTCTTTGGTTCTTATACAAATTCTTTGAACTTATAGAATTTCCTTGGCGTTCAAACTTTTAACTTATCAATTAGATCATCCATAGCTGATTGTGGCGTTTTCACATACCAAGGTTTGTGCTTTCATTAAGCATTGAGTTGTGGTTCCATTCAATTCCTAGTTTACATTCGATCTTGAGGCCTAAATTAATTAGGATCGCGTCAGTTCTCTACGGGGTTTGTATCATTTCCGAACTCAAATTTAATTACCAACAATGGTTGGTAAAAATGCGGTAAAAATGCACAACAAATCTGAATAGAACAAAAAAAGTCCCATGGCAAAATGCAGTAAAAATTTTGTGAAGGCGTTCTATTTCATCTTAAACAAATCTCATCTATCATTGTCTTTTTCAACCAATCAGCAAAATCAAATCCCCTAAAACAAACTTAAAAAGGAACTAAGGGCAGAGTGGCGGCGGCTATTAGCAGTTATATGAATGTGATGAAGAAATGGAGGAGAAGAAGAAGAAGAAGAAGAAGAAGAAGAAGAAGAAGAAGAAGAAGAAGAAGAAGCAGAGAAGACGACCAAGAAGAGGAAAAGGAAAAATAAAAATAAAAGAAAAATGAGATAGAGAAATAGGGAAAATGATGAACAAGAGGGGAAAAAAGGAAAAAAATAAAAGAAAAAGACAGAAACACTGAGAAATAGAGAAGACGAAGAAGAAGAAGGGAGATTGAAAAAAATAAAAGAAAAAAGGGAGAGAAAAAAATAGAGAAGACGAAGAAGAACAGGGGGAAAAATAAAAGAAGAGAGAGAGAGAGAAATAGAGAAGACGATGAAGAAGAGGGGAAAAGAAAAAAGGTGGAAAGAAAAAGGAATAGAGAAGACGAACAAGAAGAGGGGAGAAGCATTTGCAACGCAGTTTAAACGAAGTAAATTTCATTCATAAAAACTTCGATTTATTCCCTAAAATATGTTATTCCGCTGTTAGTTTTAATCGTTAAAAGCCTAAAATTACATTTATGCATTTCTACTAAAGTCAACTAAATAATAATAGTCAAATCTATTTTTTGACCTTTCATTTATACCTAAATGTTTCAATAAAGTAAAGAATGCACTCAAATATTTTAATAAATTTCACTTTACACCTAAATAGCTTATTATTTTAAAATTAATTATTTTTTGTTTTATTTTTACGATATATACAATTATTTGAATGGTTTATTATTTTCACCCTCTCCTCCTCTCCTCTCCTCTCCTTTTATTTTTTCCAACCAAACATACCACAATTGAAGCATATGGTAAATCCGCACCAATTTATCACTATTTCTGTCAATGTTCTATTAGTGTTCTGCTTCTTTAATATTTTTCTACTTTAATTTGTTTTATAATATTTATTTATCTTTGCTTGCTTTCTTTGCTTAGTTTTTTTTTTTTTAAATATAATTTGAATCCAATGCTGATGTTTAAAACAATGCACTTTGATTTCAGGGAATTTAAATCAGCCGAAATGGGGACATTTGAAGCAATCAAACTTGGAGAGAAGCTTCTCACAAGTGGCAATGTGACAACCAAACAATTCGGTAATGGGGTCAATGTAAGTAGCAATTAATTAAATTAAAATTTTAATCAGCTAATTAAATGGTTAATTAGATCCATAAAAAAATGATGTAGGAAGAGAAACTGATGTCTTGTATTTTAATTTCTTTAGATGACTACATATAGCAACACCACCAGTGGAGAAAGATTCTATTTCTTGAGCAATGTAAACACTTCACAAGATGCCAATGTTGGCTTGCAACAAGATGGAAAGTATTTTGTGCCTACTTGGTCTCTTAGTATTCTTCATGGTTGTAACAAGGAAGTTTATAACACTGCAGAGGTTATTAATGCTGTAACTCATAATCACTAGATCTAAGAAGTGCTGTGTTATTATGTTATTTATGTTATAAATGTTTATCATTTACACTGGTTAATACTAAGACAACTCTGATGGTAAAGAAACCAATTGAATTGGGTACAAAACTCTCTTGGATTTCGGCACAAGAGACCACAAGAGACATTAAAAATTTGCAATTTTGCAATTTTCGAAAATGATGATAAACTCAAATATTAGATGTTCCTTATAGAAGAAAAAGGAAAAAAGAAAAAGAAATAAAGAAAAAAATTGTTAATTACCTATTTAGATACAATAATTTGTGTATAAAAAAGCAGCTGTTGATAATTAAAAATACTTGCTGAAAAAGACTAAATATTGCTGCATATACAGGCCCTCAGGTTCTTATGCACCAAGATGTACATATGGCGTTCAAGTTAGAAGCCTAGATACCCTGCAGCATATATATCAAATTACCGTTAAAACTTTTTTTGGCATTAATTTAGTATGTGATTATATAAATATAAAAAAAGACTTACCGACATAATAGCTGCTAACAATCTAATGTTAAAGCCTAATTTCCATTCAATCCAATCTTTTTTGGCACAAAGTGCAATCAACACTGATTGGATTGCCGCAAAGAAACTTGTGAGGGCTGTATTAGTAAAAAAAAAAAAAAAAGGAAATCGATGGTTTAAATGGGCTTGCAAACATAATAACAAAATAATTCACATTACTCAAAGAAAATTATGAATACATCACATGATAAAATAACATACATAATCATATTTACTTGAAGGTCAAGTCTAACTAAATATGATAAACAAGAGCCTCCGGCCAATAATGAATCAATGGTATGTTTGTGACGTTTCAATTACCATTGGTCTCCGTGCTTCTTGTATGCATAATGCTCAAGTGTGTTGATACTATCATGGCTCCTTTGTAGAAGAGGAGTAATATGGCCGTTGCTATTAATATAGGACATTATTTTAGTATCATTAACATGTTTAATCATATTTTTCAATAATTATAAAAAAAGAGCAGGACTATTCACATCCCTCTAAATACCTCTTAAAACCCCTTTAATTATTTTACAATTTTAACCTTTATTAAAATTACATAATAGGATAATATCTAATTAAACTCCACTCGAATGTTAAATATTTTTTATTTTAAAAATAAAAAAATGTTTTTTTTTAGGTGAGGAATTTACCACAAATGACTATAATAGAAAGAAAGAAACCTTTTTTTTTAGTAGAAGAAATCTTGTTGAAGTGAGTTTAATAATAAAAATTAGAGAATGAGGTTTACACAATAAATGTTACTTAAGGGTATTTTTGTCATTGATGAAGGTGTTAAAAAACTTTTAAAATTTTTTAAAATATTTTAATGGAGTTAATTAAGAAAAGGGGTGTTAGGAGATATTTAGAGGGGTGCCAATAGTCCCACTCATAAAAAAAATTCATATTTTTCAATAACAATGTCATTTCCCTTTGAATTCTCTTAACACTACATTATTATTATCTTTCATACATATGCTTACCTAGGCTGAGAATAATCAACTCCATTTTTAAATTTTTAATATGAGTGTTTATTGATAGTTGCTCCCATCTGTATTTGATAGTACTATTAAGAATACAATAATATTATGGTTTCTTCATATTAAAATAGATATATAAGCCTTACCCCTATTTTTTCATAATAATCAATAACCCCCTTACACTATAATTTTTATAATATTAATCTTATTTTTAAATACAATTTCATTTATATTTATTATTAATTAAATAAATTGTATAAAATAAATTAAAATAAAAAATTTAAATACTAAAAATAAGAAATTGAGTGTGAATTAAAAAAATTAATAATAAGAAATAAAAACATGCTTTTATTTATATTTATTATTAATTAAATAAATTGTGTAAAATAAATTAAAATAAAAAATTTTAAATACTAAAAATAAGAAATAAAAATTTCAGTGTGAATTAAAAAATTAATAATAAGATATTTTTCTTATATTTTTTATTAGGTTTAATCATCTTTCCTATAATAAATATATGTATTTTATATTTTGAAGATGAAAATATCAAGTAAATGACTCATTTATCTTTTTCTTTTAATTTTTTATGGTGGGGGATTATTGGCAATAATGAAATATGAAGATAAATAGTATATATAGATTTCAACAGGGAAACTGACAATCTCCCTAATATTAATTTAAAGTTTTAAATTCTGAATGATATCTAGTACTTGGTAAATACAATTATTATTAGTGTCATTGTCGGAACCAAGCTTGCTATTGCTTCAACATTTTCTTTCGAGGTCAGTGCCAAGTTCCCCTTATATAAATGGTTAGGTAGTGATACTCTGAAATAATAGATTGAATGTTATTATAGAAACCAAATAAGTAATCATACATTAAATTTAAACTAATTAGTTACAAAGTACTTACCCAAAAAATGCAACAAAAAAATTTAAGGCGAGTATTATGGAAAAGTTTTTATAGTCTTTGACATCGAATTTTGAATTTTTTCAAACAGAATGATGCCAATAAAATTAAAATGCTAGTAGAATGTCGTCAGCCCACTCAACCAAGCAATAGGATCGGGCTCATAAGAATAAGTTTCCTTATGAGTAGCCCGTGTAAGCTTTAAGATTAAGAAAGCGGGTTTAGTAAGGTTTGCTTCCACCTTGGAAGAGATCAGTCAAGCCCTTTCAGCGAATTCACATCATTCTAGTGAAATCCGATTTCAATCTTTTATCTTTCTTTACAGATCCTTTTTTTTTTTTATCTTTAGTCTTGGATTTCGTTCCAGGGTAGGGCGTATTCGCCCCTACTTTCACAAAGGCTCTAATTCTATTATTGCTGGGCCTATCAGTATCAGAAGATTGATGGAATTGTGAAAAGCCTACTTCCCATGGCTCACTTTCATTCATTTATCACCCATTCCAGAGAGCCAACCCTTTCATGCAATGCAGCGAGGCGAAAGCCAAGTCACAGGTTGGTAGTCTCAATCACGAATAAGTTCAAGCCTACTACACCAATCTAATTTCAAGGTAGAGAAGAGTTGTAAAACAGAGATCAATTCCTCTTCTACATGAGAACCATATTCATCGGAATCAACATAACAAGATAACAAGGTTTACCTCACTTCCATGGCTTAGGATTCCATTCGTGGCTTTCGAATTCTGAGTGCACTCAGAATTCTCGACCTAGGCCCCACCAAGCTAAGGAGAACGTGAGTTCGGTACAGAGTTCGTCCGTACCGTGAGGAAGGGACTAAGCCCGCGTAAACATAAACACATATTGAGCTCCCTCTAACGGGAAAATGTCCTTCCAGGAGTTGAAGTGAAGAAGGAGCCCATGCGTCAGTCAGTTGTTGTTTCATATTCTGATTGAAAGGTAGATGTTCCTGATCGAGACCTCTGGGCAAAGAGGTAGGATTGATTTATCTTCTGGTGACTATTGAGTGTTAGGAAGTGTATATTTATAAAGGAGAAAATTGTCATTTTATACTTCAAGTCTCACTAACATCTCTAATTTTATTTACTTAATTCCTTTGTTATTTAATTATGAGTGTTTTTTTTTAATTAAATATTTTATGTATTTTAGGGGCATCATGGTTATTTCACAATAAACGAGATATCGGATAGCAAAACGGACGTCACTTTTGAACTCAGGACAGTCGAAAACCTTATCGGGAGCATAAAAGGAAAAATGATACTGTTCATACGTACGACACTATTCACATGTACGATCTTTGTTCATGGATACATTCACGACTTTTCAGACAGCGTTCTTGTTCAAAGCGTGTGCAAACCGTGTTCTTGTTCAAACCGCGTGGTCAAACCCGTGGTCAAACCGTTCTTGTTCTGCGATGGCGTGGCGCAATCTGTAGCGTCCAAACTATTTTTAATCCGATGGCCATGATTCACTCAATGTATCTATAAAAAGGGGGTCTTCCCCCCCTAATTTGATACCCCTGAATCCATTTTTGAGCTTAGTTTTCTGTAATTCTTTCTCCAGCTTGTATTTTCTACGTATTTTAATAAATTTCCATTTTACCCTTAATTCAATTATGAGTAGCTAATTTTTTTTCAAGCTTGGGTTGAAGGTGAAGTCTCAACATGTGTCATGGGCTTTATTTGGTAAATTTATTTTCTCTTCCCCTCTAATTTCTGTGGAGGTTTTGACTTTTCGTCGACAAATAATAATAATCTTGTCTAGTTACCGCCCTAGTTTCACCGGCATTCTAATATAAGGTTATTATTATTTGGCACGATAAGCCCTTAGCACCATATTGATTAGAGCGTGGTTCATGATGTGTGGATTCCCCCCTCATGATTTAATTGGTATTAATAAGGAATATTTAGCCCATGGTGCATGTTGATACAGATCCAGATACCCCCAAGTGCTTTATCTCAATAGTTTCCAGTTTAATTATTTCTGCCAATCCAATTTAAATTCCAGCATAATCTAAATCACTTCCACACAAATCCAACCACCCATTTACACAATTAATTCTATATATAATTAAAATCCACCTACTCGTGGGATCGACACTCGACACCATTGATCTATTCTACAATAGATTCGTGCGCTTGCGAGTTCAACAAAATTTGTACAACAAGTTTTTTGCGCCGTTGCCGGGGAGGTAAGTATTTTAATTTGTAGAATTAATTTTTTTGTAAATAATTTTATTATTATTTTAGTTGTTTCCTTGTAATTTTTTTTCTTAATTAATTAAAAAAAAGTGAATTTACATTTTTAGGTAAGAATTTCTTTTTCTCTTCTTTAAATTTCTGCATTTTAATTTTCAAGTTATTCTTCTTTATAATTTTTTATTTATCTTGTTAATTTATTTTAATTTTAGTTAATTTCACGTATTTGTTTTAGTGTGTTTTTTTTAATAGAAAGGTTGTAACAGCACAATAAGGTTAGTATTGTAATTTTTCATTCTTCTTTATTTTTATTTAATTTGTTCTCTTTTTTTTTTTGCATGCATGGTCGTAGGTCATTATTACCTAATCTTGAACCTATAGACCTTGAATTAGAAAGAACACTTCGCACACACAAACACATTGCCACAGGAGAGGCCATTTAAGGACTACTTTAGTCCCTTAGCTAATTTGAGCACATCTTGCATAAGATACCCAAATGTAGCTGCTAGGAGTTTTGAGTTAAAACCTAGTGTGCTAAATTGTCTCCCAACATTTTATGGCTTAGAAAATGAGGACCCATATAATCATCTGAATGATTTTCATACAATTTCTCAAACTTTTAAATATGAGAATTTTTCAGAAGATGATGTTAAAATTAGATTATTTCCATTTTCTTTAAAGGATAGAGCTCGTTCATGGTTTAATACATTGCCTGCTAATAGCATTACAACATGGGAACAAATGGTAACAAAATTTTTAAATAAATATTTCCCAGTGCATAAAACCAATGCAATTCGCAGGGAAATTTCAGAGTTCACACAGAGAGAAGACGAGCAGTTTTTCGAAGCATGGGAGCGATTCAATGGGCTACTCTTGAAGTGTCCACATCATGGGTACGAGAAATGGCACCAATGCCAATACTTCTTGGAGGGATTATTGCCAAATGTGCAAGAATGGCTAATGGCAACAAGTGGAGGAGAGCTAATGTCAAAAAGTGCATAAGAGATTTGAGAGTTTTTCCAGAGACAAGCGGATAATTCCCAACAACGGAGTCGATCTCTCAAGAATACTAGAAGAATTAAAGGAGTGAATGAGGTTCACATTGGCGAATCCAGTTCGAGAATCAAAGAAGTCAAAGAGATGGTTGAAGGACTTTCTCGACAAATAGCATCGTTAACGACTGTTAATTCAACAGAACCACATGACCATGACTCATACTCAGATCAAGCCAATGCCATCGATGTCATGAGAAAGCCATCAAATTACAACCCATACTCCAACACATATAATCTTGGATGGAGAGACCACCCCAATTTTTCTTGGTCTCAAGGACTCCAACAGAATGGACCAGCAGCTCCAGCTCCACCGATGCAACCAATCCCTCAAGTTCCTCAAGCCTGTCAACCACAATTTAGACCATACAATCAGAACCAGAATTACTCTCAACCCAGACAATGGGAGGATGCATTCCAGAATGTCAAGAACGTTACTAACTTCATGATCGAGCAACAAAACCGAACCATTGATGGACTACGAAATGAGATGAGAGCAGGCTTCAACTCATAAGCCCAATCAGTTTCAAGCCTCGAGAAGATGGTGGGACAGCTTGCTTCTTCAGTGCAGACTTTGGCAATGACTGTTGAGAAAGGCAAATTTCCACGTCAACCAGTGCCTAATCCTAAAGGAGTACATGAAGCAAGTACCAGTTTACCACAGCAGCATGGAGAGGTCAAAGCCATTATGACCTTGCGAAAAGAAAAAGAAGTCGACAACAAAGTGGAGATGCCAGCGACAAAAGAAAATCAAATTGTATCTGTGAATGTTGAAGACTCACCACCAGAGGAGCAAGAAGAAACCAACCCACGAGAATACGTTCCTAAAGCTCCGTTTCCTCAGAGGTTAGCTAAAGGAAAGAAGGGAAAATCCACAAGTGAGATTCTTGAAATCTTCAAACAGGTAAGTGTTAACATCCCTTTACTTGATGCAATAAAACAAGTTCCATCTTATGCCAAGTTTCTTAAAGACCTTTACACTAAAAAGAGAAACATTCACGTTCAGAAAAAGGCATTTTTAACAGAAAACGTTAGTTCTATACTCTAACACAAAATTCCTCTAAAATGTAAAGACCCAGGCTCCCCCACTATTTCATGTAGTATAGGGAACCACACAATTGAGAATGTTTTGTTGGATTTAGGAGCTAGTGTAAATCTGTTGCCTTACTCAGTATTTGTGAAACTTGGACTTGGAGAATTACACCCAACTCCAGTGGTGTTACAGCTTGCAGATCGATCCACAAAAATACCTCGTGGTGTTGTAGAGGACGTGCTTATCCAAGTAGACAAGTTTTATTTTCCTGCTGATTTCATTGTAATTGACATTCAACCAATACAGGATTCAAGGAAGCACATCCCCATTATCCTAGGTCGACCTTTCTTGGCAACTGCCGATGCTCACATTCAATGTAGGACTGGAAACATGCAGTTGTCTTTTGGCAACATGACCATGGAGCTCAACATCTTCAACATTGCCAAACAACCTCACAATGCAGATGATGGAATTGTTGATGTGGATTTAATTGAAGCATTAGTTGATGATAATTTTGTTTCAAACCTTAGTGATGACACTTTACAAACATGTTTGACTCATTTTGGTTTGGATTTTGATGTTGACAGATCAGTCGATGATGTCAACGCCTTACTTGACTCAGCGCCATCCATGGACACTAATAAATGGAAGTCAAGAGTTGAACAACTAGCACCATCAGAGAAGAAAATCATCTCACCATTACCCAACACTTTGGAATATGCGTTCTTGGGAGAAGAAAGCACTCTGCCAGTAATCATCTCATCATCCCTAAATGACGAACAAAAAGGTAAGTTGTTGGATGTTTTAAAAGAGCACAAAGGAGCATTAGGATGGACCATAGCCGACATAAAAGGTCGGTTAAATCCTAACATGAAAGAAGTTGTTAGAACTGAAGTCCTTAAGCTATTAGATGCAGGTATCATTTACCCCATTTCTGATAGTTCATGGGTCAGTCCTGTGCAAGTGGTCCCTAAAAAGTCAGGAGTCACAGTAGTTACCAATGCTGATAATAAATTGATACCCACTAGAGTGACTACAGGATGACGTGTATGCATTGATTATAGAAAATTAAATTCTGTCACACGTAAAGACCATTTTCCGTTACCATTTATTGATCAAATGCTTGATAGATTAGCAGGCCATGAATTTTATTGCTTTCTAGATGGCTATTCAGGATATAATCAGATTCCCATAGCACCAAAAGATCAAGAGAAAACCACTTTCACTTGCCCTTTTGGCACTTTTGCATATAGAAGGATGCCATTTGGATTATGTAATGCACCTGCTACATTTCAACGATGCATGTTAAACATTTTTTCTGATATGGTTGGACGATTCCTTGAAGTCTTTATGGATGACTTTTCTATCTTTGGTGACTCATTTGATCAATGTTTACATCATCTAACACAAGTTTTGCAGAGATGTATAGAGAAGAATTTGGTCTTAAATTGGGAGAAGTGCTATTTTATGGTAAATCAAGGTATTGTTCTTGGTCACATAATTTCGAGCAAAGGTATTGAGGTTGATAAAGCCAAGGTGGATCTCATTTCTAATCTTCCTCCGCCTAAATCAGTCAGAGAAGTAAGATCTTTCCTTAGGCATGCTGGTTTTTATAGACGTTTCATTAAATATTGTAGCAAAGATTGTAGACCCTTATGCAATCTACTTGCTAAGGATGTACCTTTTATCTTTAATGATTCATGTCTTGTGGCGTTTGAAAAACTAAAGCATTTGTTGACAACATCACCCATCATTCAGCCCCCAAACTGGAGCTTACCATTTGAGCTTATGTGTGATGCATCTGATTATGCAGTAGGAGTTGTATTAGGACAAAGAGTAGATGAATTCCACATGTTATTTACTATGCTAGTATGACATTGAACGATGCACAGTTGAACTATTCAACCACTGAAAAAGAAATGCTAGCAGTAGTGTTTGCATTAGAGAAGTTTCGATCTTATCTTATTGGTTGTAAAATAATTGTATTCACAGATCATACTGCTCTTAAATATCTTCTCACAAAGAAAGATGCAAAAGCTAGACTAATTCGTTGGGTGTTGCTTTTGCAGGAATTTTACTTGGAATTCAAATATAAGAAAAGGACCGAAAACGTTGTGGCTGACCATCTCTCTCGTCTCCACTTCGAAACAATCACAGAACCCTTAACATTGAATGAGTCATTTCCAGATGAACAATTAATGAGTGTGGAAGTATTACTTTGGTATGCTGATATAGTTAATTATCTTGTTATAGGTAAACTTCCAGAGCATTGGACCAAGCAAGACAGGGCCAAATTCTTTGCGGAAATAAAAAATTTCTTCTGGGATGACCCCTATCTGTTCAAGTATTGTGCAGATCAAATTATTAGACGATGTGTCCTAGAGAATGAATTTCAGAATATTCTTTCATTCTGCCATGAACAAGCTTGTGGAGGCCATTTCAGCGCTAAGAAAATAGCGACTAAAGTTCTACAATGTGGTTTCTATTGGCCAACTATATTTCGAGATGCTTACACCTTTTGTTCTTCATGTGATAGGTGTCAACGAATGGGGAGTATTACACGAAGGAATATGATGCCACTAAATCCAATTTTAGTGGTTGAGATTTTTGATGTATGGGGTATCGACTTCATGGGACCATTTCCCGTTTCTTTTGGCCATCAGTACATTTTGGTTGCTGTTGACTACGTTTCGAAATGGGTAGAGGCAATTCCATGCAGAACCAATGATGATAAAGTGGTGATAGGGTTTTTGAAGAGCAACATTGTTTCACGCTTTGGATTCCCTCGAGCAATAATCAGTGATGGTGGTGCCCACTTTTGCAATAAATCATTCAAAGCACTTTTGACAAAGTACTCCATCACTCATAAAGTGGCAACCCCGTATCATCTGCAAACCAGTGGCTAAGTTGAAATCTCCAATCGAGAAATAAAGCACATCTTAGAAAAGACTGTAAGACCGGACAGAAAAGATTGGTCATTAAGACTTGATGACGCGTTATGGGCATATAGAACGGCTTTTAAGACCCCGATTGGGATGTCACCCTACAGGCTAGTGTATGGAAAAGCTTGTCACCTACCTGTGGAACTCGAGCATCGTGCGTACTGGGCAATCAAGAAATTCAATTTTGACATGCAGCAAGCTGGCTCAGAAAGACGATTACAGCTGGCAGAACTTAAAGAAATTCGTAACGATGCATACGAAAATGCCAAGGTTTACAAGCAGCGAATGAAAGTCTTCCATGATAAGCAGATTATGAGAAAATCTTTCACTCCAGGTCAGAAAGTACTTTTATTCAATTCTCGCTTGCACCTATTCCCAGGTAAGCTACGCTCTCGATGGTCTGGCCCCTTCATTGTTCATAATTTTTTTCCATATGGGGCAATTGAAATTAAGGACCCAAAGAACGGTGTCACATTTAAAGTTAATGGTCAAAGATTAAAGACATATCTAGAACACCAACCATATGGAGAGGACACCGAAATAAATTTGAGTGACCCATCACATTTGAATTAAGATTTTTCTGTCTTTTCGGTGATTTGTTTTATTTATTTATTTTTTATTATTCTTCTGCTAATTGAAATTGTTTGTGCATAAGTGTGTTCGTTTAACCATTAAGTTTTCTTTTATCTCTTTTAATCATGAGACAGATCCTCTTGAACATCCTTAGACGATTTCAACGTGTCCAATCTCATCTCAGAGGCCAGATACGATTTTGTAAAACACATCGTATTTGGAAGCTACAACCACCGGAGTTAATATCCCACGTTAAGGATTTAGAAAGCCAACTCAGAGACATTGAGAGAAGTGACTACAACATCCAGTTGGAGCTTGAGGTAAATTCCATCAGAGAACGATTGTGATTTTCTTTTTGTGTTTTGTTTGTTACTCCGTTTGTGTGTTTTAGTTTGTATGTTTTAGTTTGCCACCCCGGTCAAGTGGCGGATAACGGTACTCCGTGATAATCAAGTCGGTTACTTCAGTTTCCCGTAATAACTGATCTTCTGAGGCGAAGGTATGGATAGAAACAAGATCTTAGCAAAGCTTCATAGTCAATTCCCTTCACTTCCTCAGAATGCCCTTCTCACAATCTATAAAGCTCGGTTCGAACGCATGCGATTGCTCATGAGGAATAACATACCTGCTGATATCCGTTGGTTAATCGAAGCTAAAGTACGAACGACAGGTGAGTTACCTCCCAAATTTATTGCATACATGCCTGGTTGTGGTAAAGAAAATTACGCAAGAAAGCGAAGAGCTCGGAGAATTTCTGTTGCTTGTCATAAGTGTACCAGAATGATATGCGATAAAAAACGATGTTCTTTAGGAATGGTGTCTGATAACAGGGAAGATAAGATTAAGTTCATTAGGGATGACTTGAATAAGGAGTCATTGGATGATATCCTTTTGTCTCTTGAAACGCATCCCAGTGGATATGTACAAGGAGCGATTCTCCAATTATGGCCATTATTCCAGAAAGAGCATTCACGATACGGTCTCTGGAATCTGACTATAAACGACCCTGCTTGCCAGTTTATAAGAAAACTAGATGGGAAGCATATCCTCGACCCATAGAGGGCGTTGAAGCCGTTTCTAGACGTAAAACCAGAGGAAGATGTGAGCCACAGTCGCAACTACTTGTAAATATCATTTTACTTTACTGTTGTTTTATTTCACTGTTGTTTTACCATTTGCATTATTGTCTTTAATAATTTTATATTTGTCATTATTTGCTTTTCTTTTTACTATTTCCTTTTTGACTCTCGAGCCATGTGCTTTACACGTCAATTGACACTGACATGTTACCTCATACACAGTTGTGATCCACTGTAACCAAGATTCTTAAATATGACTTTTTGTTAAGCACTCACAAATTGTTTTTGAGAAGTATCCCAATGGCAGCTACTCCCAATAAACAATTCAAGAACATTTGTGTGCTTTCTGGATTTAATTATGGCAAACATAAAGAGTTCGTTGAGGCAGCCATAGATCTTGGTCGAAGCATAGCAGAGAGAAAATTACACTTGGTGTATGGAGGAGGTAACCGCGTGTTATCAAAATTGGTCTCAGAAGCTGCTTTTGTCAGAGGAAGTCAAGTGTCAGGCATCATATCACAAGCCCTAAAACCTTTGGGCAGTTTGTCTGACTCACCAACTGGAGAAGAGTTAGTCGCCTCAGGTATGCAAGAAAGAATAACTAAAATTCTTAATCATGCTGATGCTTTTATTTTCTTACCAGGAGATCTTGCAACTTTAGAGGCACTTATCACATTAGCATCTTGGGCCCATCTGCACATTCACCAGAAACCCATCGGTTTGTTAAATGTCAATAACTTTTATGATGGCTTTATCGCATTTTTTAACCATGCAATAAAAAACTACTTCATTCCTTCCACAACGAAAAAGCTTTTTATTTGTGCCCACACTGCTAATGAGCTACTTGATCTGTTACAAGCTTATAGTCCAGAGCCAGACCCCAAGACCGTGGTGTTGGAGTGTACAAATAATGATGGTAACAGTAGCCGCAGTAAGAAGTACAAATTAGATTTAACTCTCCGCCTGTAAATATTTTATTCTGTGTTGCACCACCCAGGTGATGTCTTCTAAACTCTACTTCTTTCCTTTAAAACATTGAGGACAATGTTTCGTTCTGGTTGGGGGGAGGGGATAGTTGACAATTGTGGAATGTTGGTTAAGTTTTTACTAATTTTTTGTTGTAGAGACTAACCGTGGCTAACTTTTTGAGTAGAAGATGGCTGAATATGGAGTGTAGTTACTTTAGAAACACATCTTCTTAGTTTGGAAGTTAAAAAAAAAATTGTGTGATCTTTCTAACTTTTTCTTTTTGACTTGTCCTTTATATATATGCATTTTTAAATTTTTGAGTCAAAGATGGCTGAATATAGAGTGTAGTGCCTTTAGAAACACATATTTTTCATTAAAAAAAACATTTTCAAATAGTTTTTCTGCATCAATTTTCACATTTCTGCATGCATGTTTTTCCTTTCATGTTTAGAATAGGTTGGGGGGTAGAATGTTGTTTTTTTTAAAAAAAAATAGTAGTGTGATTTTGTTTTTATTTTTGGATGACATGATGACTTTCGAATTTTAGTATTTGTATTATCTTTGATCTTGAGTGATGTTACACTATGTTTGCTACTCTGCATGTTGATGTCGGAGATAAATATGAGTTGCTTGAAAGAATTGACATGTCGTAATAAATACCAAGTGAGCATTTGAGCCTATTATTTTTCTTGGAGAGTAACCCTTTTTTGCCCATTCTTCATACAGCTTAGTAGTTTATTATTTTATACATGATCTTTAGATTTCCCTGGAGTTAACCCTCTAAAAAAAAATACTTTAAAAATAAAAAAAAATGCGTTGCTACATCTGAAAGTCCGTCTAGCTAGTAGATATGGAGGGTTATATAGAGTCCTAAAAGATGATGGAAATGCCATCTTTGACCCGTTTGAGCCTTTCTAGCCATCCCTTCTGTGAAATATCCATAGTTAGCCCCTTTGAGCCTTTTATAAAAAAAAAAAATCTTTTCTTTATCAACTTATTATCTTAACCCACTCCGATTTGGAGTATTACCTAATATCTTTTAAGTTCCATCCCCTATTCATATTTGAGAAAAATATAAATAATTATTTTGTTTAGTAAAGTTGTGCAATAAAAAAAAAAAGAACAACGAAAACAAAATTCTTTCAAAAAAAAGAAGAAAAAAAAAGAAAGAAAAGATGTACAATAATAATAAATAAGTGAAATGCACATTTTAAATTCCAAAAGATATTTATTTTTCTCAAACATATATTTTGCTTTCTCTATTTCCCTTTCTTTGTTAGCCATGTTCCTATCCTACGTTACGTCCTAATAAAAGTCCTTCTTGATTTTAAGGAACTATAATCTGAAATAGAAGCTAGTTATATGGGCTATAAAGATGTAGTGATGCATAATAATAATAATAAATTACATTGGATTGACTAATACTTTGTTTGATTTAAGATCATGTTATTTCTAAGCTATGGACATATTTCCTTCATCTTGGTGAGAGTGTGTGATAATGTTTGTTTATTATTTTCTCTCAATTTATCATTAATAGAAGTGACAATTTATATTGGGTTTGATTTCCTTGTGAGAGTGTCACTATTACCAGTGAGATTTTGGGGTTTGACATGTCATTCTTGAAAGTAGCTGTGACAAAATCTATTGGCCTGATTCATGTGGATGGTTGATGTGGGTGTGATGTTTCTTTAGACTGGAGATAATGCTTATACTTTATTTGATTGCTATCATTAGTCTGATTGAATAAATACGATTGTAAAAAAAAAAAATCATTTTGGATTTGAATTTTGTTTTCGCTTTATTTGCTAGGGAATAGCAATAAGCTGGTTGGGGGGTGTGTTGAGTTTTAGGAAGTGTATATTTATAAAGGAGAAAATTGTCATTTTATACTTCAAGTCTCACTAACATCTCTAATTTTATTTACTTAAGTCCTTTGTTATTTAATTATGAGTGTTTTGTTTTAATTATGTATTTTATGTATTTTAAGGGCATCATGGTCATTTTACAATGAACGAGATATCGGATAGCAAAACTTTGTGGGTGTGTAATGTTTGCATTAACTATCAGATCAATGATTCACAGTAAAATATAATAAACCAAAGAAGAACAACAAAAAGACTGGGATTCAAAATGGCACCATAAGTGAGTCTGAGAATGTAACACCAGCACCATCAAGCATTAATGATTCACAACAAGATGGAGAAACCAAAAAAGACAACAAAAGCCAAGAACAAGAAGCCACAAATGAAGAGAGAGAGAAAGAGAGAAAGGAAACCCAATAAAAATGGAAAGAAAATAGAGCAACATGATGATGAAGATTCCAATACGTGTCATTTTCCCATGAGTATGATTAAAAGAATTTTTAGGACTCAAAGTTCTGGTTCTGCTATTACCGGGGAGGCTGTTTTCCTCCTTAACATACCCAAGGTTTCTTCAACAATTTTGTGAAGGTGCATACGATTGTGTGCTAATGACCGTAAGAAATCCATTACTTACAAGCATTTAGCATTTAGCACAGATTGTTATACAACTAATATTACATCAGACTATACAATTGTGACCACCGCCATACATTAATCCACAAGCACTTGCTCAGATGCTTTTAAATCCACTATCTCTAGTTAATTAGTTGATAATTGAAAGAAAATTGAAATTAATCTCCATAAATTACACTACAAGAATATTGGTCTTTAGCAACGAAACTATTGTCGTAGCTGCAAGTACTTTTTAGCGGTGAAAAAGAACTTTTGTCACTAAAGTCATACTAGAAAAAATAATATTTAATTATCACTTTTAGCAACGAAAAATTCGTCACCAAAGAGGATGTATAGCGATTAAAATTTGACATATTTTTTGTCGCTAAAAATAGTTTTAGTGATGAAATTTTTTCATCGTCAAAAGTAGTTTTAGCGACTATATCTATTTCTTATCTAAAAATAATTTTAGCTATGAATAAATTTTGTTACTAAAACTTTTTGATATACCAAAAGAACATGTTTTGGTAACGAAAATAAATTCGTCGCTAAAATTATTTTAACGACAAAGCATATTCATTGCTAAAACTCTTTGTATACCAAAAGAGCTTGTTTTGACGACGAAAATATACTTCGTAGCAAGACAGAGAAAACGAAGAAAAACAAAGAAGAATAATGATCAATGATTCACAGTAAAACATAATAAACCAAAGAAGAACAACAAAAAGACTGGGATGAAAAATAGTTTTAGTAAAACATTATTTTAGCGACGAAATATAGTCATTACTAAAACTCTTTGTATGCTAAAAAAACTTGTTTTGGCGACGAAAATATATTTCTTCACTATAAATAACTTTAGCGATGAATAAATTTCGTCACTATAGCTCTTTGATATGTCAAAAGATCATATTTTAGCGACAAAAATATATTTCGTCATAACAAATAGTTTTAGATACGAATATAATTTGTCGCTAAAACTCTTTGATATCTTAAACGGCTATGTTTTAGAGAGAAAAAAAATTTCGTCACCAAAACTGATTTCTGCGACGAAATATATTTTCGTCGCTAAAAAGTGTGAAAATTTAAAAAAAATTTGACGGATGATTTTTTGTAAAAATTTAAGACCTTTAGCAACGAAATTTAATTTCGTCACTGAATGTGTGCTTTTAATGGTGAAAATCACTTTTGACGACAAAGTATTTCGTCGCTAAAAATGTCAAGATTTATGAAATTTTGCGGGGTTATTTTCCGCCAAAATTAAGTTTTAGCGACGAATTTTAAATTTTGTCGCTAAAAACACCTGTAACCTATTTATATATCATTTACTTCATTTTCTTCGTTCTTTCTCTCATTCTCTCATTCTCTCATTCCCTTACTTTTATTCTTTAATTATGTCATCTCTAAATGTATAATTCTAATTTTCTACTTTAATCTCTACTTCTTTTCTCTTTTATTTTGTACATGGTGTAATTTTTCTTTTTTACTAATCTTATTTATTCTACCTTATATTATTATTGAATTTGTGTTTATTATGTTAACTAATTATTGTGTATTTATTTATAAGAAATATTGAAGACCAATTCCATTAAGATGAAGAAAACTAAGAAATTTATATTCATTTGTATCAATTTTCTTTCAAAAAACAGATATTAAATTTTGTAATTGTTTTTGTATTGTTCATCAATAAGAATACTTGTTTCTAAATTTAATTAATTATGTTTCTATCATTATGGTGTTAATTGCCAATGTAATTTAGTATTAAAAATAATAATATTTTATAATAAATAAATGAAAGAAAAATGATACCTTTTAGCGACGAAATAGTGTTTGTTGTTAAAAGTACTTTTAGTTACGAAAATTAATATTTGTCGCTAAATGTGTATTGTTAGCGAAGCAAAAGTATTCGTTGCTAAAAGTTCTTTTGGCGATGAAATTTGAAAATTCGATGCCAAAGACCTAACACGACGCTTCTATAAGGACGAAATTTTTTTTTATCATTATAACCTTTAGCGACGAAAATAGCATATTTTAGTGATGAAACTGTTCGTCGCTAAAGCCATTTTTTGTTGTAGTGAAAACTCTTATGGAGGCTCGAACACTTACTCTTACCATTGTACGTGAAATGGTTCTTCTATTGGATCAAAAGCCTGTTGGTACATGACATAGCCTTTGAAACACTAAAAGAGATGACAGTCCGATGGTTGCCTCATTAGAACTAATGGGATGGTGAATCGCTACGTTGTCGAATTGCCTTTGTCAACAAATGGAGTATGCTATAATAAGAATGACGTTAAAATTTTATAACTGAAGATTGTATCTTTGCAGTTAAAAAGTATTGTAGCTTTACCCATCAGTTTTTTGTTGTTTCACTATTGGCATAGTCTCTAGGAAATGTAAAATTTTATATTATATGTCGACCCCATATTTAGTATGGAAAAATAATGGATTCCATAAGCTCCTGGAGTCTTGAAGAGGAGCCAGCTCCTAGAGTTAAAAGTTTCTTTATCAAATATTAGAAATAACCAAGTTTTAAACAAATTTCACTTAATAATTCAGCAATAGAAGAGTCATTATTGATAGAAAGAGTAAGGTAAAGTTTTGTTTTAGGTTTTAGCAACAATATAGAAATGGCATATGATCTGGGATATGATAAGAATTGAATTATTTGAAAGCTTACACGAGTATGAAATGCTTGAACCATGTTTTCAGATGAGCTTCATCCTTAAGGCTCACGATTTTCTGGAAGTGAGAGTAATAAATAAGGGAATAAACACAGAATAATCTTTTGAATATGGTCTGCATGACCTGCTTAAAGTTGGAAGGAAATGAAGCCTCTACAAAATAAGAAATAGTTGTACAAATAACAGAGATTTACATACGAATAGCTTCCAGGTTGAGACAAAAGTTGTGGAAGTAATAATACATACTCTCAGCAAGTACATATTTATAGTCCACTCTTTATCTCTCTACACAGCATTATCGTCAAACGTATTATGCGAAACTTTAGAATATGCACAGCTGCCAGGACAAAACAGGATAACGGTGGGGGCAGCAATAATAAAAATTCTAGATATACATATAGACCAATTTTTTCTTTTTTCTGCCAAAATGATACATGTAGAGGTAACCAATGGGTTGAACGGCACGAGGCACGGTACGGACACAGCACGGGCACGGCATAGGTTGAATCAAGTTTGTTCTGTAATTTGGTTTCAGATTTGCTGAAAAACACATTCTCACTGTTATAATTTATAAAGTAAAATATGAATTATTTGTCTTATAATTTAGTTTTTGAATTTAGTCAGCCAAAATTGTACTAAAAAAAAATACTTGCATGAAAACAAGCCCCTAAAAACAATACCTAATAGGTAAAGAGTTCATAAATTCAAAGTATACAACTCTCATCAAAGAGTGAAGTTAGAAAATTACTAATTAGGGATCTGTTGCACTCTTGGGTGGTTGTTTGCAATATTAGGGGTTTTTTTTTGGGTTAATTGGGCATTTTCTTTCCTCTTTTGAAGTGTTGATGATATATCTAAACAATTTTACTGAATTTTGCCTAGGGGTGACCATTGTTGTGTAAATTTTGTTGAACTCGCAAGCGCACGAATCTATTGTAGTATAGATTGATGGTGTCGAGTGTCGATCCCACGAGGAGGTGGATTTTAATTGTGTGTAGAATTAATTTTATAAGTGGATGGTTGGATTTGTGGGGAAATTGATTTAAACTATGCTAGAATTTAAATTGTAATAGCATAACTAAATTAAAGTGGAAACTATTGAAATAAAGTGCTTGGGTATCTGGATCTGCATCAACATGCTCCATGGGCTAGATATTCCATATTAATGCCAATTAAATCATGAGGGGGATTTCCACTCCTCATGAACCACGCTCAAATAAATATGGAGCTAAGGGTTTATCGTGCCAAATAGTAATAACCTTATACTAGGGTGCCGGTTATACTAGGGCGGTATCTAGACAAGATTATTACTATATGTCGATGAAAAGTCAAAACATCCACAAATATTAGAGGGGAAGAGAAAATAAATTTACCTTCGACTCAAGCTTGAACGAAAATTAGCTACTATTATTGAACTAGAGGTAAAATAGAAATTTTATTAAAATATGTAGAAAATACAAGATGGAGAAGGAATTACAGAAAACTAAGCTCAAAAATGGATTCAGGAGTCTCAAATTAGGGGGAGAGGCCCCCTTTTTATAGATACATTGAGTAAATCATGGTTATCGGATTAAAAACAGTTTGGACGCACAGGATTGTGCCACGTCATCAGTCAACAGTACGCAGTTTGACCACGCGGTTTGAACAGTGACGCTGTATGAACAGTGTCGTGAACAATACCCATAAACAGTACCGTACATGTGAATAGTGCCGTATGTGTAAACAGTGTTTTTCCTTTTATACTCCTCCTAAGGTTTTCGACTGTCCTGAGTTCAAAAGTGACGTCTGTTTTGCTATCCGATATCTCGCTCATTGTGAAATGACCATGGTGCCCCTAAAATACATAAAATACTTAATTAAAACAAAACACTCATAATTAAATAACAAGGGACTTAAATAAATAAAATCGGAGATGTTAGTGAGACTTGAAGTGTAAAATGACGATTTTATCCTTTATAAATATATACTTTCTAACACTCAACAACCATAGGCAAGCTTGGCGAAGCGCAAGCCCGACCTAATAACATAAATAAAGGACCCAAACTCAATAAATAGCCTGATTGTTTTGACTTTCGTGTTGGGTTCCAATCGACTCTGAGTCGCCCGAGCTTGACCTAATATTTTTTTAAAATTTTTAATATTTAAATATTCTAAATTTACCTCCCTTAATATATTAAAATTTAAAATCTTTAAAACTTTTTTAAAGTAGCACAAATATAAAAATTACTCACATAAATTATATAAATAATTTATATAAATAAAAATCATGTCTAATTCAGATAAAACTCACAATAGTTAGGTATAAAAAAACATCGACAGATATAAAATACATTAACCCTTAATCAAATCAAATGCCTAATCAACTTTATCTAAACTTAAGTTGTTCATAAAAAAAAACCTCTTCTTTGCCCAAAGAAAATCTACTCATTCAGAAGGCCTCAAGTTGAATAAGAAAAAGAGAGATCGGAAGCATCAAACCAAATGCAATAAGAGAAAAAAAAATGGCAATCGATGTTGAGGGCAACAATTGACACAAATTGCTCTAGTTAAATACAAAACAAAAGCACATAATGTGCTACATAAACACTACAAAGCTAAATTTTTACTACTAATTCGTTTATACAACTAAATAAGACATGCTATGATTGATAATAGAACCCAATTCAAGTATAAACACAAGTCATCTCTGATCACAAAACTTTCATTAGCAAACCTATATCAATAATGTGATTAGACTAAAATTTAATTCGAAGCTAGTACCTTTTGTTGGTACAAATGAAGTGCAAACATTACACATTTATACTTAAACGAAGTGGTGCCAGTGATGGCAGCCTCTGTCGTGCGTGATTGCTTGGTAGTGACGCGGGACAGCGTGATAGGTTGGTTGGTAGGTTTCAATGGCTGGTTGGCTGGTGGTGGCACAATTATCGTGGCATGAGTTCATGTCTTCAGCGGGCAGCGGCTGTGCTCAGTGACAATTGGTGCGGGCCATGCGACCGAATTGGCGCTGACGGCTTGGAGTTGCAGCAGCAACTTTGACGTCTTTTTTGTGTTATTTATTTATTTATTTGTATTTTAGAATGTAAAATCACTTAAATGTGTACATGTGTCCAATAATCTTTAAGTGTTTATGTCTAATAAAGCCCGAACTCTGACCCAAATTTGATTAGGCTTTGAATTTTAAGACCTAGCTTAACTTTGGACCTGTAATTTAGGTCAAAGTCTAAAAATTTTGGGCCATGTCAGTTGGGCAAAAAATTAGGTCGGATTTTTTTGATATCCCTAATTTTGACAGATCGCATGGGTGCACAATTCATAAATGCTAAGTAATTAATTACTTGGCAATCATTTAAAATGAAAATTTTGTTTGTTCTATAGTTTTTTCTCAAAAAATTTATAGGATGTTCACATTGGTTTAGGTTTGATTAAATATTTTATTTTAATTCAAATTTACTACCAATATCAATTTTTAATTCCATAATTTATTTTTACTTGAATTTAATATAAGATTAGATATAAAAATTTTAATTTAATAATTTAAACATAAAACTATTTACATTATCTACAATAATTTTGAATATAAATGTTAAATTCAACAATTAGATATTTCAGTTTCGTTTAATTAAATTGAACAATCTTGTCCAGCATTATAATGATCAAAAGATAGTACTCTCTGTGTGCGTATATAGAGTTAGTCTAAGCTAATCTAATATGATCCCATCATGCCTTCCAAATGTAACCTAATTGTAAAGTCGCAACACATATTTTAAGTTCAATGCAATAAAAAAAGAAGAAGATAATTTATCAAATAAATCTTAAAAGTAACATAAAAATTTGCACAACTTTTATATTATTATTTTACTTTTAAGATTAATTTGGTAAAATATTTATTAGTAAAATTATTGTAAAAATATTAAACATTGCTGTATGTTGGCTAATATTAATTTATTTATAACTAATTATTAGTAAGATTGTTGGACAAGTACAAAAAATACTAGTTCTTTCACGTTGATATTTATTAATTATTTTACTAATAAATAATTATTGTTTAATTTGCTAATTAATGTTTTTATAGATAAATTACTTATTGTAAGGGCATTATTGTAAAAAGAAAAAGAAAAATAAGGGTAACAAAGTAACATATTTAACAATGTAACATTATTGTGATCATCATCATCATCATCATCACAAGTTTGTAACCACCTAAAAAAAAACTAATGTCGAACCCCAAGGAATCAACTTGGTTGAAGCATTCTAAAAACTTAAATGGCTTGAAAATCAAAAGGATTGTAGAGTCTGATCAGTTCTGAAAACAAGAACAAACTCTGCCCAAGGATCTTTACAAGATCAATTCAAGTAGCACACACAAATAAGCAAATCAAACCAACCCAATAACACAAATATATTATAACAAAGACTTGTAAATGAATCAAGAATGAACTAATAAGGTAAAGTTTTATTTTAGGTTTTAGCAACAATATAGAAATGGCACATGATCTGGGATATGATAAGAATTGAATTATTTGAAAGCTTACACGAGTATGAAATGCTTGAACCATGTTTTCAGATGAGCTTCTTCCTTAAGGCTCACGATTTTTTGGAAGTGAGAGTATTAAATAAGGGAATAAACACAGAACAATCTTTTGAATATGGTCTGCATGGCGTGCTTAAAGTTGGAAGGAAATGGAGCCTCTATAAAATCAGAAATAGTTGTACAATTAGCAGAGATACACATACGAATAGCTTCCAGGTTGAGACAAAAGTTGTGGAAGTAATAATACATATTCTCAGCATGTACTTATTTATAGTCCACTCTTTATCTCTTTACACAGCATTATCTTCAAATGTATCATGTGAAACTTTAAAATACGCATAGCTGCCGGGACAAAACAGAATAACAGTGGTGGCAGCAATAATAAATATTCTCAATATACATATAGCCCATTTTTTTTCTTTTTTCTCTCAAAACGATACAAGTAGAGGTGGCCAATGGATTGAACGGCACGAGGCACGGCATGGGTACGACACCAGGCATGGCACGAGCACAACACGTGTTCGTACTGCCCGACACGACACGAGCACGTTTCAGTAAAGCATACAACACGACACGTGAGCTGGGCCAAGCTTAGAATTTTAGGCACGTGGGCGTTAAAAACACGGCCCGATTAGAGATGTGCCAAAGCACGACACGCAAAAAAGCACGCAATAAGCACATTTTTTTTTAATGAAAGTAAACTTAATATTTTATGATTTTATAAATAACTTGAAATTGAATCTTTTAATATATTTTATTAGCTCAAGTTCTTTAATTTTATTTAATTCTTAGTTTTAAAAAATTTATAATTGATTTACGTTGATAATTTATTAAATAAATAATTGATATCATGATTTTAATAAATAAAATTATAAATATCATGACTTATAAACATTTATTAATATTATTATAAATTATGATCTATGACTCTATGTAATTCTAGATTAACAATTAAGTTAACTTTTAAAAAAGCTTATTACTATTGTTATTGTTAAGTACTAAAGAAGAATTCTATTACCATGGAGTCAAATCTAGTAATTAATATTACATTCTTTTGTTATTATTAAATTATTATTATTAAATATAGGCTTGAGTTTTAAATTTTTGATTCTATTAAATTTGAATAAAGGTATATGGATTCAAAAGAGTACATAGATTTAAAAAAAATATGGCAACAATTTGGCATGTACTCTTAAAAGAAAAAAACTTAGTGTGCTTTTTTTTAAGGCACAGCATGGCACGTTCCACGGCACGTGTAGGCACGGCATGAGTGGGCGAGGCACGTGGGCCGAGCCAGGCCTAAGCAAAAAAAATTAGGCACATGGATCCAAAAGAGTACATAGACCTGAAAAAAATATGGCAACAATTTGGCATGTGCTCTTAAAAAAATTAAAAAAAATTATTGTGTTTTTTTTTTAAAGCATGGCACGACACGGTCCACGGCATGAGCACGAGTACGCATGGGCTTTCCATTATATCGGCAGGGTAAGGGGAAAATAAAAAGGAAAGATTCGGATACGCAGACCCAGGTTTTACTTTACAAGAAGAAGAGAGAGCATGTAGGGATTCTTGTATGACTATGGTTATTTTGGAGTTCACCTACAATAGAGTATGAATCTTAACCACACACGCAAGGTGATAAATAGTAAAAAATTCAGTATAACTCATTATTTATTATTTATCACTTTATATATGTGATTGAGATTCGTACTCTACCGTAAATAAACTCTAACATAACCGAATCCTTCTTATATTTATATACAAAAAGGGGAATGAATTTGACGGCATTATTTATTTATTCAAATTTTAATGCTGCATTCGCCGTTAAATTAACGGAAAACCGGCGTGCTTGGGATTTGTCTGCACGTGGATAGAATGGAATAGAATCCGTTTGATTGTTTCTACATAGGTATATATATATATATATATATATATATATATATATATATATATATATATATATATATATATATATATATATTTTGTTTTGAAGTGAATAAAAAGATTGGCCTCGATTAGGGATAACACGTGGGACCCGTGTGTCTGGGTGATTCGAGGGAGGGATCTCTTACGCGTATGGGAAGTAGATTACGTGGCGTCACCGAATTGGCTTTCAACGTTATGTGGAGAAACAGGATGACTTGGATTTGCTTGTGATCGTCAGAGTTTTTGCCGTGACGGGTTAGGAACAATCACATCAAAAGGTTTATGTTTGGGTTGGTGAAGTATTTTAATACAATTTATTCGTTTATTTTCGTCACCAATCACAAATATTTTGTTTATTTTGCCCTCGAGCAGAATTTATATTTATTTATAGAAACATATAATTGTGAGAACAAGATTTATATTAAGTTACTTATGAGAAGAAACGAATTGTCGTCCTCGAGACCCTGCCACCAAGGCAACAAAGCCTTAAAGGTGCTCAAACTCAAAGCTTAAATAGCCTATGTTATTGCCAATCATGACTAACGCTTCAAAAGACAACAATATGGAATTGAGTAGGGAAAGTTTAGCATTATCTACAATTTTTTTTAAAACGAATGTGACTCTAAAATAGTCATTGAAGTTCCGTTATTTTCATAAATAATTGCATGTAATTTTTTTGGAGATATGTAGGCTGTCTTTTATGCTAAAAAAAAATTACATATACTCTTAAAATTTATTTAAAAAATAAGGATTATGTGTCTCAAAAGAGATTCAAGTGACAATTTACAAAAATAAAGAAGTTCCCATGATTATTCCGTTGAGTCCTATTAGCGAAAAAAAATTTATTAGGGTTGTGCTATAAGTTAGGTAGTGAAATTGGAGACAAATTAGAGAGCCCCGAGAAGGTTTGTGATTTTGGATACAATAAATAGATCAGCTGCAAAAATTTTGCTTGGCACAAAATTTTACTTGTTTGAATTCATTCATTATTCATCTATAAGAATGTCATTTCAAGACAATACGGACCTTTTTCAAAAAAGCACCCAAAAACCGAAAAAAAAAAAAAACGTTCACAGATCATCAGCCTCAGAATGAATAGATCGTAAACATGCAAGCGTATAGGCTTTTAAATAACTACCGCTAGGTTTGTTGCATTGCACACACAAAACCTTTAACTCGAAATGGAATATTAATATTAGGCTCCAAATTTCCAATTCACTTGTGAAAATATTAGTATATATTACCGTTATATATGTTGAATCAAACAAAAAAAGGGTTCCTGCCGGGATTGAAAGTAAAGGCAAAGCAAATAAGAACCAAGGCAAGATAAGCTTTAGAATCTTTCATCTGTCAAACAAAGTGTGTTCGTAGTACCACAGGGGACATATGTAATACGAATTTAATTTTGATTCTAATTTATTTTTTTAAAAATTAATTAAAAAAAATCATAAGTACACTACACGGCTCGGAGCTTTTGCATTCTTGTAAAGCATGGTGACTGTTACACATCAAGATTGGAATTACAAGATCTTCAATCATGTCATAAAAGCTTGTTTGTTCTTGTTGTATGCTGGGTCCGACCGAGTTCGACTATTTTGCAGCAGTTATACGTTACAATTGTTCCAATTTTTTCTTACACACTTCTAAAATTTTGCATCTGTTATCACAAATTCGTAAATGTAATGAAACCTTCTTTTCTTTTTTTTCTCAAGTAGGATAAATTTTAGATTACTCTCACCTGAGTTTACTATCTTTAAACTGCCTCCTTTATTTTTAAAAATCTTAAATTATCTTTGTATTTATCATAAGATAAACACAAATGGGGTGAATTGATGGAACTTTTGTTTCTTTTTGACTCTTAACAAAAATGAGGTAAATTGAGATTTTTAAAATAAAAGAGGTAATTTGGGGATAATCAATCTATAAAAGGAGTAATCCAAAATTAACCTCTAGAAATATAAAAAAAAATTTTGGTACCATAGTATTCAATGGATTATAATTAATTGTGACAATTTAATGTTGGGCTTCGGTCAATTATTCAATCAATCTCTAAGTTTTAAAAATTATTTAAAATGTTTATCATTTTAAGTACAATGAAAACTCAATTTTTTCTTTATTCATGTGAGTGAAATTCGAACTCTAGATCTCTATTTAAGAGATTTTACCAATTGAATTAGGGGTACCCACATAACATTTACCCTATAATGTTTAGGCAGGAATGGAATAGTACGGGAAGAGACATTTGGGAGCAGACTGAACCGGCTGCCAACGGTGACTAAACGAGATAGCGATAGACGTGAGCAGGGTTGCACTGGTTATTGTTGGTTGTCAGCAGCAAGTTTGAGCTTACAGTTTTTGGAAGCTGCTGTGGCCGTGGCCTTTGGCCCTCTGGGGCATGCTTTGGTCGGCTGGCTGGCAAATGCTTTTTCAGGCTTGAACCACACTGTTTTTGTCCATTAGCTTTGTTCCTCTTTGCTTGCTGGGGCTAATCCCATCTTTAAGCAAAGAATGCTTCATGCTTGGGACGGAGGGACAACTAAACAAAACTCAATTCTCACTCAATATCCCTCTCTCTCTCTCTTTGTAGACTGCCAGCAAACTGTCTTTCTTTTTAGGTTAAAAATTGTAACTGCGTATGATATTGCCACGTGGCGATACTTGGGAAGCTTTAGCTAAAGTGGGGTTCTTACAAGATCTTCTTAAGAAAGAAAAGCATAGTCAAGGTCCAAATCCAAAAACCCCCTCTTCCTCCATTTTCCCCATTCGTTTGGTTTGCTATAGCCATTTCGAAAGTGTTTCCTACACTATTATTTAATTCACATATTTTCTTTACTATGCGATCTGTATTTTATTAAAGCTAGAGCAATGGTATATAATCCCAATGTTAGAAAGTAACAGTTGATGTAGTGAATGTTATGATGTGCGATACTAACATATATATCAATTAATTAGTTATTTTATAACCTAAATATCATTCACAAAATATTGCATATTTACTATTTCTATTATTGAATCCTCGAACTTGAATTCTTTTTTTTTTTTTTTAATGAGCTATCATTTGGGATTTGGCCTCAACACTTGCAAATGTTAGTATTATGGATTTCCTTACTGTACCCTTCAATTGTTCTCCTTTTTGCCTTTCGTTTTCACTTTTCAATTTTTTTCAAGCATTGCAAACTGTAATAATAATAATAAAAAGCATTGCAAACTTGCAATGGCCCATGAGAGGTGATAGTCCATTTTACCATTTCACTTATATATAGAAAAGGTCCAACAGACTTTCAATGGTCAGTTAAAAAATTAAAATACTCACTAATGTAACATTTTATATTATCTATTAAGTAGTGATAGGTTAATAATTAATAATAAATTGATTAATGCTATACACGTGAAATTAAATGATTCATTATACATCACTTAGCACCAAAACTTAGGAATTGTGATTCTCTCTTAAGCTCATCATTTATTGAGTAATAAACTCAATTACTGATTAATAATTAATAATTAATAAATAAATAAGATAAATCTTATTCATACACTACTATTAAAAAAAATACAAAGATGAGATTTTTGAAAACTTAGTAGAGTTAAGATCAGGAGAGGATTCTATACTCTAAACTAAGTAATTGAGGATTCTAAACTCAATTACAGATTTTTGAACCTAGTGCAACGTTAGATAAGGGAACTAAGTATAAAAATTTGTTAGTAAGCTATTCGTTTAGAGATAACAAAAGATGTTCCACTAACAATATTTTTGTTATTGCTTCGACTCAGCAATATATATTAATTGTATAGGAGTAGTTCTGAGAGTTCAGATTTAAATACTCCATTAAGCACTCAAATAAAATCAAAGTTTTTAACGTAATTTTGTTGAGCTACGCTGTACATCATTTTTCTAGTGTTAAATGCATAAAACAAACACATTAAAACACACAAATGACTGAAAATAAGTCATATTATGTGCTAAAAACAATCAACTCTAGGTGAACAAAGCAACTCTCAAACAAGAACTTGCTTAATCAACTATGCATTTGGTGGATACATACAGAGATTCTATTCATTATTCAAGTACCACAAACATTATCACTCTCAAAGAAAATGTGAAAAAATGTGAAGTTACAAACAAAAATTGAGTCCTATATTTTTATTTCTTACGAGACCCGCCACCACTCCAAAGAGATTGCCGAAAGACAGGCCAATTCCTCTGCGCCTCATTCCAACCCAAGAGTGAGCCTTCTCTCAAAGGATCCCAACTTGATGAAACAATCCCATAACTCACACCCAAAAGAGCTGCCCCAAAGAAGACGAATGACACAATGACTGGTAACCATGATGGCACATCAATCTTTAAAACAACTTTGAGGTAATAAAAAAATGGGAAGAACAAAACCCCTATGAGCAATGGAATCCCCACTGTGAACCCAATTCTACTTATCATTCTGTTGGTCACTATCTCTGGTATCACCCCTGCCTCTGCTTCGTCTCCTTCTTCATCTTCATCGTCGCCGTCATCACTATCATTGCCAGTCTTTGGCTTCTTGGCCTTCCTGGTTTTCTTTGGAGGAGTTCCAAAGCCTCTCAGACTATTCAATGTGGCATACAATGGTGAGTTTTCTGTTGTGTTTGATAAGTAATTTGTTTTGGAAACTGGGAATTTGATGTTTTGTTCTGTGGATGAAGATGAAAATGATAAATAATGTGGGGTTATGGTGAGCTTCTTAATTGATTTTGAATGTTCATGACTACAATCAACCTGAAACCACATAACAATGTCACCCCAACTATTTTGAAGTAACATATGATAAATTCACATAATAAATGATGACATGATAAATGGGTATGTGTGATAAGCTTTTTAACAAAGTTTGATTGCTCATGACTACAATTAATCTGTAACAACTGGCAATTTCTAAAGACATAAACAAATTTCAAAAGGTGGATAAACTCAATCTTCAGGAATGAGATACATAACTTCCATCACATAATAAAAACCGTAGGCAATTTGGATATGCAAAAATAATAGAGAGAGAGGGGGGTTACCTTCGGAGAGAGCTTATATGGCCATGCTATAGCAGCCATTCACTTGGTGTCTTAGGAGAGATAGCTCACAAAATCTTCAACTGAACCAAAAAGACTCGTCTTTATCGGGCAGAAACGCCATTAACAAACAGAACGGGAGAGAGAGGGGGGAAGAGACAGGGAAGTATAAGGAGATAAGATTACAAGTTATCATGTTATTGGTGGGGTAATTTTTTATGGGCTTTTCTAAATGGGCTTTAAATTTTAGACACCCAAAACTTTATTTTATTTTATTATATTTAAATTTTAGCCAAATTTATATTCAAGGTTAGTTGAGCCCATCCTTATCAGTTGGACATCTATAGCTGGGCTTAAGAGAATCTCATTTGCTTCGAAATCTATTGGAGATCGCTTGAACAACTCATACTAAAGTACACAAGAATATATATATATATATATATAATTGTAGCATAATTTTTTAAGAAATTTGTTGAGGACTGCTGGATATGGATAGGTACTCTTAACCTATATTTACGTGTTTTTATTGAAAAACTTGATCATTCTTCCATTATGTCATCCCTAATTGGATGACCTTATATATGTATATTACAATTTTAGTATAATCTGGTGAAAATTTTGTTGAAGATTATGGATCTTGACAACTACTCTTAACCCATATCTACTTGTTTTTATGCCTAATCAACTTGATCATTCTTCAATAAAATGCCATCTTTAATTGGATGGCCTTATTTATGTATATTACAGTTTAAGTATTATTTGTTAGAAAATTTACTGAAGACTATGAGATCTTGACAGCTACTCTTCACCCACACCTACTTATTTGTATTGAAAAATTTGATCATTCTTCCATTAATGTCATCTTTAATTGGATGGCCTTCCGTATTTAAGTATTTACAGTGATACAAGCCAAGATTACCTCTGTTTTTATTACCTTGGAGATTGAATGATTGATGCATTGTAAAAAAGCTTGAAAACAACCTGTCTTTTATAGTAAGGGTAGATTTATAATTTATTGCAATTAACATGTAATAGTTGAGGGGTAATGATGTCAAAGCAATTTATTCTCATAATCTAATATTTTTTGGAGCAAATTTCTGTCCCCTGATCACATGTACTAAATAAGTAAATGAACCAATAAAAACATTACTCTTGTCTAATAAATAATTACGAAAAATCATAGAAAACCTTCGTAATTTTATATCAATGTCATAAGAGTAATTTTGTTTTACTATTTTGGATTATCACACCTTGTATGGAGCATATGATTTGATGTAAATATTAAACAACTCCATCTCTTTACAAGTAAAGAAGGAAAATCCCATTTGACATTTTGTCATAACATGCAATCAATTCCTCGTAATAGAGGAAACAACTGGCCGAATTAAGTAGAAATATGAAACACTGCGGCTTGAAAACAAAATGCACAAAAAATATTGTACAACACTTTACAATATCTAGATAGCCATTGTTAACCAGCAGTGTTTTTTATCAATATCTTCAAAACTACAATTCCACTGAAACATTAGGCTATGAAGATCATCGAGAACAACCAGAAACTAATTCAGAAATATTGAAGAAGAAAGGTTCAGTCGCAGAAACATAATGTCAAAATGACAGAAAATAAGGGAAACAACATGATGCAAATGAAGTATCACTTGAGCTGTAATTGTATTCAAAGTTATAACTAGGAAGTTTTGGCAACTGGGGTTATAGACTTGCTGCACTTCATATCTTTGAATCATTATTGGAAAGGCTTTTATGATCATGTTGGCTTCATTTTCACAGCATTGATGCAAGCCACCACTACAAACCCATACAGAAACAAATATTGTAAGGCAATACGACACTCGTCGCTGAGCCTGCAGTTGTTTCCCCGCAAAGAACAAAGAGGTCAAAATTAATAGAAATGAGGCCATAAAATTATATGCTAATTCCAGCCATCAAACCAATATCCAATAATCCATGGATGCAAGCCACTCGAAATCCATACAGAACCAAGTATTGTAATGCAAACAACATTCATACCTTAGCCTACAGATGTTTCCCTGAAAACATCAAAGAAAGGTGGGAAATTAATACCTTAGTCTTCCAGGTGTGATCAATTCCCAACAACTCCGCAGAAAGCTGGATTAGCAAGCATCAGAAACATGGGGTGCAGAGGCCAGAGGGTTACAAAGAAGAAACAGATTAGTTTATTTTTAAGGTTTTATTGTTCCCTGGTCATGTTATGGTTGTTTGGCCTTGCATGATATCATCATAGTTTCAACAGTGGACTGGAGAAAGATGAGTTTTCAAGAGAAATTTTAATAATAATGTCCAAAAAGATTGTAGACATAACTTCCAATTTAAATTTCTAAGTTTAATATATACGTGACAAATTACAAGTAGGTAAAATATCGAAGTCAATTACATACAATTCTGGTTCTTGAGAAGTAGTTAGCCAAAAAGTTTTTAGTAAAGGATGAACTAACTATCCGCTAACATGCACCTGCTCATTACCCTCGTTACTGGTTGATCTTCTAATTTCATGCCTGCACACAGGGCAGAACGTCCCCCACCTAATCAGCCATGAGTCAACACACCTTGAATGGAACTCTGCAAAGTAGCATTTGATTAAAAAAAAAAAAAAGAAAATGAATCAGCAGATAATTAATTTCCAATCAGTTTAAATTGATAATGACTTAAGAGCATGACAATCTAAAACTTACCATGTCTGCAGGGAAGGACCCTGAGATTTTCCCCCTCTCGATAGTCCTCGAGGCAAATGGAACACAATGTTTCTCCGCCATGACAGCGAACTGAAGTCACAGAGCTGAACACCAAGGAAGGTAGTGCATTCACTGTACTTCTAGGTAGCTGCCGAGTCTGTTCTGGCCTATGCCTCCGGGGACTGTCAATGGCAGAAAGCACACGCACGATCCAGAATAATAATGGGATCGAAATAACAAAAAGTAACAATGTGCCCCAAACAATTATTTTCTCAAAATGAATGTTCCATGCATAAGACAGTGGAAAAATGCAGCATTCCCCAGCTTCGCCCCTAGCATGCTCCTTTAAATAAGCACCAGTTTCCAATGTAACATAAAACGCAGGCACATTTGCACTCTCAGGATATGTCACTAACCAAACACCAAACACAAAAAAATAATAATAATAATAATTATAATAATTATCTAAAATTGATTTCTTACTAAAAAGGATTCTTTTTTTTTTTTCAACTTACTGTAAATTAATGGAGATTTTTTTCTGTCGGCATAAACTATTGCTGCATCATATCCTGCGGCTTGAGCGTTTTGAATTTTATAGCTGAAATTACACTGACCTCTAATCATTAAAACGAAGTTAGTTTTGTTAGTTTCATTAGAGGCAACAACAGTGTTGCTTAATGGGGAACAACCATTCAGCGGATCTGCTTCATGGAGAGCTCCACATATGCTCGAACCATCAACATCAGCAACTAAAAGAAAAGAAAGGAAAAGAAAAGTAAATCATGCTACATTTTCTCAAGAAACAAACAAAGAGGTGAACAAAAAAAATTTACCGGAAAAGGTGGAAATGGCAGGAAGGTCAGGGAAGTGGACAGAGAGGGGTTTCCAAACAATAGAGGCGAATGCTAATGAAACAAAAAAGCAGAGGTATATAAAAAATTTTATGACAAATTCGAGGGGGTTTCTCATCTGTCTCCCTTGCTCCTCCTGTAGTAACATATTTCAAAGCCACTAAAGCATCAGTTCCAATTGACATTTGAAAACAAACACATTCAATTTATCCAAATAATTAGTTGAGAGAGAGATTCCAATTGATTTTCAAAAGAAATACATTCAATTTACGTAAATAATTAGTTTAGAGAGAGATCAAGAGCAAGCAAGAAATAGAGAGATAGAACTTTAAGCACTAATGAAGATGGAAGTCATATTTTTCTAAGTTAATGAGGTACTAAATCGCATTACATGATATTATGTGTGGTAAAACTTGAAAGCAAAACAAGGTAATAACCCAGTTCCGTCCTTATAGAGTAAAGTGACATAACGGTGAAGCACATGTGATTGAAGGCCACCTTTGATCATGCCTGCATATCACTGCTAGCTATCAAAATTTATTTTATACTGTTATCACCCCAAAATGAATGTGCTCCTCTTATACAGGATTAAAAGCTGCGGTGCATCAACTTACTTGAAGGCCAGATAAATATACGCAAAGTTCTACATTTATAGCACATACCACAATTCATTTCATCCAAAGTGTTCTACATCGCAAATACTGAGCAAGGAAAATACGGCAGCTACCATAGCAATTTTTCATTAAATTACTAAAAACATATACATATTGATTACATCCAAAATCTCATAAATCTTGCAAAACCAACTTGCAAGTCTCATTTAAGTGTAAATGCAGCACCTTTCTTAAACATTTACTATAAAAGCTTAACCCACCTAACAGAATTTTTTAATAAATAGCAAATTCTTATCACAGGTTGTCAAGATGCAACAAAACCCCTGTTTGTTTACCAGGAAAATGAAGGGGAAAAAGAAAAAGCTTTGACCTACCCTTTTCAGTAAAATCCTCTAGTGTTAAGTAAAACCCTAAAAGTTGATAGCCTGGTGACCGGTGACGAAGCCAAGACTAGGCGGTAGTGACAGCAGCCGAGCTGGTGAGACAGCTCTGGTAGTGGTTTCGTTTGCTAGGCTTATTCAGTGTTTCAAAGTTTAGTGAATTTTAATATTTTAGTATTTATTTACCCCACGGTTTTTTAAAGTACGTTAAAACTAACACATGCACATGAATTGGCCATCACTGCAGTGACCAAACACAACAAAAAGTACATATAAAAGTAATAATTAAAAATAAAAAATTGAAGTACCAATATATAGCAACACCAAGTAGTGGGCTTCAGTTCAGCTCAGCCTTCAAAATCAGTTTCGACACACTGCCCATACTTGCTCTTCATCTTCTCATCGAATTCTTTGGTTTTAAACTCATCAATCTTGGCTGCATTTGCCACGGATTCCTCTTGCACTTGAGCAGCAGCAGTATATCCACCACCAGCCGAAGCAGAGCAGAGACGCAGCAGTCGATCCACCACCAGTTGAGACGGAGCCGAGACACAATAGCAGCAGCAGCCAATTTTGCTTGACGATCTGTCAGAGAGAAAGACAGCTGCGACCGTAAATTGTGATGGAAGAAGAAGAGTATCCACACAGAGAGAAGAGGGGGGGAGAGGGGGGGGGGCGGCAGTGAATTCAGATTTGGGATAAAGAGAGAGTTGTGAATTGTGGTTGAATCAAGTTTGTTCTGTAATTTGGTTTCGGATTTACTGAAAAACACATTCTCATTGTTATAATTTATGAAGAAAAATATGAATTATTTGTCTTATAATTTAGTTTTTGAATTTAGTCCGCCAAAATTGTATTAAAAAAAAAAAGCTATTTGCATGAAAACAAGCCCCTAAAAACAGAACCAAATAGGTAAAGAGTTCATAAATTCAAAGAATACAACTCTCATCAGAGAGTGAAGTTAGAAAATTACTAATTAGGGGTCTGTTGCCCTCGTAGGTGGTTGTTTGGAATATTGGGCGTTTCTTTTTTTTGGGGTTAATTGGGCATTTTCTTTCCTTTTTGAAGTGTTTGATGATATATCTAAACAATTTTACTGAATTTTGGCCAGGGATGACTATGGGCCGGATCAGGTTTGGGCTTGACCGAGCGCAAGCCCAACCTAATAACATAAATAAAAAATTCAAACTCAATAAATAGTCTGATTGTTTCACTTTCGTGTTGGGTTTGAATCGAATCAGAGTCGCCCGAGCTTGACCAAATATTTTTTTAAATTTTTAATATTTAAATATTCTAAATTTACCTCCCTTAATATATTAAGATTTAAAATCTTTAAAACTTGTTTAAAGTAGCACAAATATAAAAATTACTCAACATCTCAGCCATAAATTATATAAATAATTAAATATTAATAAAAACTATGTTTAATTCAAATAAAACTAACAATAGTTGGTACAAAAAAACACTGACAGATACAAAATACATTAACCCTTAATCAGATCAAATGCCTAATCAACTTGATCTAAACTTAAGTTATTCATAAAAAATTCCTCTTCTTTGTCCAAGGAAAGTCTACTCATTCGAAGGCCTCAAGTTGAATAAGGAAAAGAGAGATTGGAAGCATCAAACCAAATGCAATAAGAGGAAAAAAAATGTCAATCGATGTTAAGGGCAACAATTGACACAAATTGCTCTAGTTAAATACAAAAAAAGAAAAAGCACATAGTGTGCTGCATAAACACTACAAGGCTAAAGTTTTACTACTAATTCGTTCATACAACTAAATAAGACATGCTATTACAGATAATAGAACCCAATACAAGTATCAACATAAGTAATCTTTGATCACATAACCTTCGTTAGCAAACCTATATATCAATAATGTGATGCGACTAGAATTTAATTCGAAGCTAGTACCTTTTGCAGGTACAAATGAAGTGCAAACATTACACATTTATACCTAAATGAAGCGGTGCCGGTGATGGCAGCCTTTGTCGTGCGTGGTTGCTGGGGCGGTGACACGGGACGGCGTGACCAGTTGGTTGGTAGGTTTCCATGGCTGGTTGGCTGGTGGTGGCACAACTGTCGTGGCATGAGTTCATGCCTCCAGCGGCTGTGCTCAGTGACAGTTGGCGTGGGCCATGTGGCCGAATTGGTGGTGACAGCTTGGAGTTGCAGCAACAGCTTTGACGGCTTCTCTGTGTTATTTATTTATTTTTTTTGTATTTCAGAATTTAAAATCATTGAAATGTGTACATGTGTCTAATAATCTTTAAGTATTTAGGTCTAACAAGACCCAAATTTGATTAGGTTTTAAATTTTAAGACCTAGCTTAACTTTGGACCCTTAATTCAGGTCAAAATCTAAAAATTTTAGGCCATGTCTATTTGGCAAAAAATTAGGTCGGATTTTATTGATATCTCTAATTTTGACAGATCGCATGGGTGCACAATTCATAAATGTTAAGTAATTAATTACTTGGCAATAGTTTAAAATGGAATTTTTGTTTGTTCTATAGTTTTTTCTCAAAAAATTTATAGGATGTTCACATTGGTTTAGGTTAGATTAAATATTTTATTTTAATTCAAATTTGCTACCAATATCAATTTTTAATTCCATGATTTATTTTTAGTTGAATTTAATATAAGATTAGATATAAAAATTTTAATTTAATAATTTAAACATAAAACTATTTGCATTATCTACAATAATTTTGAATATAAATGTTAAATTCAACAATTAGATATTTCAGTTTCGTTTAATTAAATTGAACAATCTTGTCCAGCATTATAATGATCAAAAGATAGTACTCTCTGTGTGCGTATATAAAATTAGTCTAAGCTAATCTAATCTGATCCCATCATGCCTTTCAAATGTAACCTAATTATACAGTTGCAACACATATTTTAAGTTCTTTGCAATAAAAAAAAAGAATATAATTTATCAAATAAATCTTAAAAGACATAAAAATTTGCACAACTTTTATATTATTATTTTACTTTTAAGATTAATTTGGTAAAATATTTATTAGTAAAATTATTGTAAAAATATTAAACATTGCTATATGTTGGCTAATATTAATTTATTTATAACTAATTATTAGGAAGATTGTTGGACAAGTACAAAAAATACTAGTTCTTTCACGAGGATATTTATTAATTATTTTACCAATAAATAATTATTGTTTAATTTTTTAATTAATGTTTTTATAGATAAATTACTTATTATAAGGGTATTATTGTAAAAAAAAAAGAAAAATAAGGGTGCCAATGTAACATATTTAACAATGTAACATTATTGTGAGCATCATCATCAGCATCATCATCATCACCACCACCACAAGTTTGTAACCACCTTAAAAAAAACTGATGTCGAACCCCAAGGAATCAACTTGGTTGAAGCATTCTGAAAACTTAAATGGCTTGAAAATCAAAAGGATTGTAGAGTCTGATCAGTTCCGAAACCAAGAACAAACTCTGCCCAAGGATCTTTACAAGATCAATTCAAGTTGCACACACAAATAAGCAAATCAGACCAACCCAATAACACAAATATATTATAACAAAGACTCGTAAATGAATCAAGAATGAACTAAGAGCAAAAAGCAAGTCAAAACACAGTGCACACACAGAGATACATGGTTTAGTCTTTTGCAAGACCTACATCTACCGGTGAATCCATCAAGCAAGCTTTCATTGATGAATTAAGGACTAAATTACAGAACTATATTACTAAGGCTACAGAGAACAAGATTATTCTTTCTCTCTCGATTTTCTATCTATAACTCTCTAGAATGATCTAGCAAACTCCTCTGAAAAAATAGCTTGTAAACTAGCTTTATAACACCTTTAATAACCCAGAATGCACAGATGCTTGACACGTATCCAAGAGGCCGTTATAACGACATTTGGCTTCACTTAAGTAATCACATGCTTGCTCACGTGACAGATTCAAATCAATTCAAAACGCTTCCAGTTGATGGCATTAGGCGTTAAGTGGTCATGTACCCTTCGCGTCTCTATTAATCCATTATGAATGCTGTGACATTGCCATTTTGACTGTAAGTGTTTGTATTCACCTTATAAGCAACACAGATCTTTCTCTAGCTGCGACATTGAGCTAAAAACGGCTTGAATAAATGTCATCAATATTCCAATTGCCTCGACTACATTTAAAATAAAGAAAACTATCAGGGAACCTGCGCTCAAAATTTAAGCAACTAGCACCTTCTATTTTCATAACACATCCTAATGCAACATTGTAACAACTTGGCATGCGAACCTAAATCTCTGTCCTAAATCTACATGCCATTTTGGAAAGCACACAATCAATACTCTGTTTCAGGATATAGTCAAGTTCACTTTTGTAGTTTAGCCAACATGAAACTATAAATTTATTGAGCCCATTTCAGGACATATTGATAGAGTCTTTGATCATTTCATTTAAGGAATGCATTTTACTTTACATTGTCCGCATACAGTTCAATCATTTCTAGCAATTTCATTATCACCTAAAAAAATCTAAAGAAATCAAGCTTATTGAGCACCTCCTCTAGCTGGACTAGCTACTTTGAAAAGTGACATTCCAGTCATAGCAGTTACATTTACAGCTCCTCTTTGATCTTGGTCCTATTGAGACGTACTTTTTCAGATCAACTTGACACATATATTACTATTGACGAACCATAGCTTGATAAGCCAGAAATGATATAATTGAAAGCACATGTTAGAAATCCTACCACTGCTCTGATTGTAGAATGAATAATCCAATTATGACAGACACTTAGTTATAAAATAATAATAATAATAATAATAATAATAATAATAATAATAATAATAATAATAATTAAAAATTAAAATTGCCTTTTCATCCTTTGCTTTAATCTTTTGTACAACTAGCCTCGCCACTTGTGAAATAGATCAGAAACATAAATTGATTAGAATAATACTTAACAACATTATTTTAAAACAACAACCAGGATTCAGCCTATTACTTACTCTGCTAATACTATGAACACAATATCATATGATTCAATTTAAAAAAAAAAAAAAAGAAAAGATAAGCCTACGATTTAATACCATTTCTCGTACACTAATTTCCACCTCAATAAAATAGCCATCTACCCTTATCAATACTAAATTAAATACAGGCCAATTACATTACAAATCATTTATACTGCTATACAAGTCCCTTAAATAGGAAAAAAAATTATAATATTCCTCGTTATTTTAACACTTAAAAGTACATTATGAAAACCCATAGGTATTTCTGTGTTCATACACTAAACGAGAGGCTGACCCCCCACCTATTTTACCCCCAGTGTGGTCATGCCATGACTTACGCTTATGGTTCAGAGCCCCATCAACCTGCACAGAAGATGTTACACAAAACTTCAGATCACAATAGTCAAGAAATTCTCTAAGATTTACTTAAGTCCAAAATTCCACCAGACTCAAGCCTACATAATCCATGAACAGATAAATATTACTCAGCATACCTCTGCTATTATCCTATGCCTCCAAAATAATGACTGTCAAGCACAACAGATTCAGCTAAATTCTAAACACCACCTATGAAGTTGCAGTAGACATAGGCAATGTCCTTATTGTCTCATCATAAGTACAGTTAACTCTCATTGTGTTTCCTTTCGCAGCTCTATATTTCACTAGAGCGAATATAACCAAAAAAAGAAAAAAGTTATCATGCACAATGAAGCTCAGATTACACCAGAAAGCAACAAAATTTTCAAAAGCAAGGCATAATAGAACAACTAATGATATTCCATACATACACAAGCATATGTACAAATTTACTAACTCTAACCGTTCCTTGCTTAGTACGCTGATATTTCTAAAAAGGTTTCACCATACCAAATAATCTGAAAATAGAAAAATAACAAAATGAACGAATTTGGATGACATGTGTAAGTCTCTGGTAGTAATTATTTGGAGGAAAAAAAAATAAAAAACTCTCATTGGTAATTACATTACGATGGAAAATTCAAAAACCTTGCAGTTGTACATGCATTCAATTTCTTGTGATTTTTTTAACAATAACAAATTAAGAAGATCATAATATCTTGTAATCTCTCCAATAACTTCTTCTACTAATTCAAATGTATCTCCACCTAGTTCTATATCTTCAACTACTTGCTCTTATTCTTGTCTTGTCTTCTTTTTTCCCTTTTTATTTGCCTATAAAAGACAAGCATCACGCCAAGAATTATCTGTCCATCAAGTAAGCTGAAATTAAAAATTTGCAATTGTGGAAAATAATGATAAACTTAAATATTAGATGTTCCTTATAGAAGAAAAAGGAAAAAAGAAAAAGAAATAAAAAAACTGTTAAATTACCTAGATACAATGATTTGTGTATAAATAACCAGCTGACGATAATTAAAAATAATTGCTGAAGAGTACTAAATATTGCAGCATATACAAGTCCTCGGGTTCTTATGCACCAAGATGTACATATGGGCCGAACAGCACGAGGCACCGCACAGGCACAACACGGGCACGGTACGAGGCACGACACACGTACGACACGTGTTCCTACAACACGACACAACACGAGCACGTTTCAGTAAAACATATGGCACGACATGTGGGCTAGGCCGAGCTTAGAATTTTACGCATGTGGGCATTAAACGCACGACACGTGAAAAAGCATACAATAAGCACATTTTATTTTTTAATGAAAGTAAACTTAGTATTTAATGATTTTATAAATAATTTGAAATTGAATCTTTTAATATATTTTATTAGCTCAAGTTCTTTAAATTTATTTAATTCTTAGTTTCAAAAAAATTATTTGGATGACATGTGTAAGTCTTTGGTATTAACTTTTTAGAGGAAAAAAATGAAAAAATCTCATTGGTAATTACGTTACGATGGTAAATTCAAAAACCTTGTAGTTGTACATGCATTCAATTTCTTGTGATTTTTTTAACAATAACAAATTAAGAAGATCATAATATCTCTGTAATCTCTCCAATAACTTCTCCTACTAATTCAAATGTACCTCCACCTAATTTCATATCTTCAACTGCTTGCTCTTGTTCTTGTCTTGTCTTCTTTTTTCCCTTTCTATTTGCCCAAGAAAGACAAGCATCACACTAAGAATTAGCAGTCAATCAAGTAAGCTGACATTAAAAATTTGCAATTTTGGAAAATGATGATAAACTTAAATATTAGATGTTCCTTGTAGAAGAGAAAGGAAAAAAGAAAAAGAAATAAAGAAAAAATTGTTAATTGCCTATTTAGATACAATGATTTGTGTATAAAACACCAGCTGTCGATAATTAAAAATACTTGCTGAAGAGGACTAAATATTGCTGCATATACAGGTCCTCAGGTTCTTATGCACCAAGATGTACATATGGCGTTCAAGTTAGAAGTCAAGCTACCCTACAACATATATATCAAATTACCGTGAAAACTTTTTTTGGCATTAATTTAGTATGTGATTATATAAATATAAAAAAAAGACTTACCGACATAATAGCTACTAACAATCTAATGTTAAAGCCTAATTTCCATTCAATCCAATCTTTTTTTGCACAAAGTGCAATCAACACTGATTGGATTGCTGTAAAGAAACTTGTGAGGGCTGTACTAGTAAAAAAAAAAAAAGGAAATCGATGGTTTAAATGGGTTTGCAAACATAATAACAAAATAATTCACATTACTCAAAGAAAATTATGAATACATCGCATGATAAAATAACATACATAATCATATTTACCTGAAGGTCAAGTATAACTAAATATGATAAACAAGATCCCTCGGCCAATAATGAATCAATGGTATGTTTGTGACGTTTCAATTACCATTGGTCTCCCGTGCTTCTTGTATGCATGTTGATACTATCATGGCTCCTTTGTAGAAGAGCAGTAATACGGCCGTTGCTATTAATATAGCACATTATTTTAGTATCATTAACATGTTTAATCATATTTTTCAATAATTATAAAAAAGAGCGGGACTATTACCACCCCTCTAAATACCTCTTAAAATTCCTTTAATTATTTTACAATTTTAACCTTTATTAAAATTACATAATAGGACAATTTCTAATTAAACTCCACTCAAAAGTTAAATATTTTTTATTTTAAAAATTAAAAAAAGGTTTTTTTTTAGGTGATGAATTTACCACAAATGGCTACAATAGAAAGAAAGAAACCTTTTTTTTTTTATAGAAGAAATATGGTTGTTGAAATGAGTTTAATAATAAAAATTAGAGAATGAGGTTTACACAATAATTTTTACTTAAGGATATTTTTGTCATTGATGGAGGTGTTAAAAAAATTTTAAAATTTTTTAAAATATTTTAATGGAGTTAATTATGAAAAGGGGTGTTAGGAGATATTTAGAGGGGTGCCAATAGTCCCACTCATAAAAAAATTCATATTTTTCAATAATAATGTCAGTTCCCTCTGAATTCTCTTAACACTGCATTATTATTATCTTTCATACATATGCTTACCTAGACTGAGAATAATCAACTCTATTTTCAATTTTTGAATATGAGTGTTTATTGATACCTCCTCCCATCTGCATTTGATAGTACTATTAAGAATACAATAATATTATGGTTTCTTCATATTAAAATATATATATAAGCTTTACCCCTATTTTTTTCATAATAATCAATAACCCCCTTGCACTATAATTTTTATAATATTAATCTTATTTTTAAATACAATTTTATTTATATTTATTATTTATTAAATAAATTGTATAAAATAAATTAAAAAAAAATTAAATACTAAAAATAAGAAATAAAAATTTTAGTGTGAATTAAAAAAATTAATAATAAGAAATAAAAACACACTTTTATTTATATTTATTATTAATTAAATAAATTGTACAAAATAAATTAAAATAAAAAAAATAAATACTAAAAATAAGAAATAAAAATTTTAGTGTAAATTAAAAAATTAATAATAATATATTTTTCTTATATTTTTTATTAGGTTTAATCATCTTTCCTATAATAAATATATGTATTTTATATTTTGAAGATAAAAATATCAAGTAAATGACTCATTTATCTTTTTCTTTTAATTTTTTATGGCGGAGGATTATTGGCAATAATGAAAATATGAAGATAAATAGTATATATAGATTTTAACAGGGAAACTGACAATCTCCCTAATATTAATTTAAAGTTTTAAATTCTGAATGATATTTAGTACCTGGTAAATACAAATATTATTAGTGTCACTGTCGGAACCAAGCTTGTTATTGCTTCAACATTTTCTTTTGAGGTCAGTGCCAAGTTCCCCTCATACAAATAGTTAGATAGTGATACTCTGAAATAATAGATTGAGTGTTATTATAGAAACCAAATAAGTAATCATTTATTAAATTTAAACTAATTAGTTCCAAAGTATTTACCCAAAAAATGCAACCAAAAAATTTAAGGCGAGTATTATGAAAAAGTTTTTATACTCTTTGACATCGAATTTTGAATTTTTCAAATAGAATGATGCTAGTTAAAAATAAATAAATAAATAAAGGACATAGTAAAAGAAACATAATAACTATATATTATTACCTCTTGCAATGCCACGCAAGAGCACCAACTAGAGCGGCAGTCACTATAAATGAGTAAGCATAGGAATTGCAGTATGGCTTTCGTTCTTGCCTGCTAGCTCCTCCAGTATGTCGGCACCAGCTGAGAAAAGTTTTGCTAAAATCATTTCGATAATAGCAATAGCTAAATGTGCCTGCATTATTCCAGAACTCAGAACAAATACGAGATTTAGAAAAATAATTAATATTAATAAATTATGGTGCTCATAAAAATTTGAATGCTAAAGGGAGATCAAAAGCCCTTGCTCTTACCATTGTAAGTGAAATGGTTCTCCTATTGGACCAAAAGCCAATTGGTACATGATATAGCCTTTGAAACACTAATGGAGATGACAGTCCGATGGTTGCCTCATTAGAACTAATGGGATAGTGAATCACTAGGTTGTTTAATTGCCTTTGTCAACAAATGGAGTATGCTATAATAAGAATGACGTTAAAATTTTATAATTGAAGATTGTATCTTTGCAGTAAAAAAGTATTGTAGCTTTACCCATCAGTTTTTTGTGGTTTCACTATTGGCATAGTCTCCAGGAAATGTAAAATTTTATATTATATGTCGACCCCATATTTAGTATGGAAAAATACCGGATTTCATAAGCTCCTGGAGTCTTGAAGTGAAGCCAGCTCCTAGAGTTAAAAGTTTCTATATCAAATATTAGAAATAACCAAGTTTTGAACAAATTTCACTTAATAATTTAGCAATAGAAGAGTCATTATTGACAGAAAAAGTAAGGTAAAGTTTTGTTTTGGGTTTTAGCAACAATATAGAAATGGCACATGATCTGCGATATGATAAGAATTGAATTATTTGAAAGCTTACACGGGTATAAAATGCATGAAGTATGTTTTCAGATGAGCTTCCTCCTTAAGGCTCACGATTTTCTGGAAGTGAGAGTAATAAATAAGGGAATAAACACAGAACAATCTTTTGAATATGGTCTACATGACCTGCTTAAAGTTGGAAGGAAATGGAGCCTCTACAAAATAAGAAATAGTTGTACAATTAGCAGAGATTCACATACGAATAGCTTCTAGGTTGAGACAAAAGTTGTGGAAGTAATAATACATATTCTCAGCATGTACTTATTTATAGTCCACTCTTTATCTCCCTACACAGCATTATCTTCAAACGTATTATGCGAAACTTTAGAATACGCACAACTGGCAGGACAAAACAGGATAGCGGTGGTGGCAACAATAATAAATATTATAGATATACATATAGACCAATTTTTTCTTTTTTCTACCAAAATGATACAAGTAGAGGTGCCCAATGGGTTGAATGGCACGAGGCACGGTACGGACACAGCACGGGCATGGCATGGGTGGAATCAAGTTTGTTCTATAATTTGGTTTCGGATTTGCTGAAAAACACATTCTCATTGTTATAATTCATAAAGTAAAATATGAATTATTTGTCTTATACTTGCATGAAAACAAGTTGTATGCAAAAATTGTATTAAAAAAAAAACAAGTTTTTGAATTTTGTCTACCAAAATTGTATTAAAAAAAAAATACTTGCATGAAAACAAGCCCCTAAAAACAGTACCCAAGAGGTAAAGAGTTCATAAATTCAAAGTATACAACTCTATCAAAGAGTGAAGTTAGAAAATTACTAATTAGGGATCTGTTACACTCTTGGGTGGTTGTTTGCAATATTGGGGGTTTCTCTTTTTTTGGGGTTAATTGGGCATTTTCTTTCCTTTTTTGAAGTGTTGATCATATATATCTAAACAATTTTATTGAATTTTGGCTAGCGATGACCATGGGCAGGCTTGGCCTACTGCAAGCCCAATCTAATATCATAAATAAAGGACCCAAACTCAATAAATAACCTAATTGTTTTGACTTTCGTGTTGGGTTCCAATCGACTAAAAGTCGCCTGAGCTTGACCAAATATTTTTTTTAATTTTTAATATTTAAATATTATAAATTTACCTCCCTTAATATATTAAAATTTAAAATCTTTAAAACTTGTTTAAAGTAGTACAAATATAAAAATTACTCAACATCTCAACCATAATTATATAAATAGCTAAATATAAATAAAAATCATATCTAATTCAGATAAAACTCACAATAGTTGGGTATGAGAAAACATCGACGGATATAAAATACATTAACCCTTAATCAGATCAAATGCCTAATCAACTTTATCTAAACTTAAGTTGTTCATAAAAAAATCCTCTTCTTTGTCCAAAGAAAATCTACTCATTCAGAAGGCCTTAAGTTGAATAAGAAAAAGAGAGATCGGGAGCATCAAACCAAATGCAATAAGAGAAAAAAAAATGTCAATCGATGTTAAGGGCAACAATTGACACAAATTGCTCTAGTTAAATACAAAAAAAAAAAAGCACATAATGTGCTGCATAAACACTACAAAGCTAAAGTTTTACTACTAATTCGTTCATACAACTAAATAAGACATGCTATTATAGATAATAGAACCCAATTCAAGTATAAACACAAGTCATCTCTGATCACAAAACCTTCGTTAGCAAACTTATATATCAATAATGTGATGAGACTAAAATTTAATTCGAAGCTAGTACCTTTTGCAGGTACAAATGAAGTGCAAACATTACACATTTATACTTGAACGAAGTGGTGCCAGTGATGGCAGCCTCTGTCGTGCGTGGTTGCTTGGTAGTGATGCGGGATGGTGTGATAGGTTGGTTGGTAGGTTTCAGTGGCTAGTCGGCTGGTGATGGCACAACTGTCGTGGCATGAGTTCATGTTTTCAGCGGGCAGCGGCTGTGCTCAGTGACAGTTGGTGTGGGCCATGCTACCGAATTGGTGCTGACAGCTTGGAGTTGCAGCAGCAGCTTTGACGGCTTCTTTGTGTTATTTATTTATTTTTTTGTATTTTAGAATGTAAAATCACTGAAATGTGTACATGTGTCCAATAATCTTTAAGTGTTTAGGTCTAATAAGGCCCGAACTCTGACCCAAATTTGATTAGGTTTTGAATTTTAAGACCTAGCTTAACTTTGGACCCTTAATTCAGGTCAAAGTCTAAAAATTTTGGGCCATGTCTATTGGGCAAAAAATTAGGTCGGATTTTATTGATATCCCTAATTTTGACAGATCGCATGGGTGCACAATTCATAAATGTTAAGTAATTAATTACTTGGCAATAGTTTAAAATGAAATTTTTGTTTGTTCTATAGTTTTTTCTCAAAAAATTTATAGGATGTTCACATTGGTTTAGGTTAGATTAAATATTTTATTTTAATTCAAATTTGCTACCAATATCAATTTTTAATTCCATGATTTATTTTTACTTGAATTTAATATAAGATTAGATATAAAAATTTTAATTTAATAATTTAAACATAAAACTATTTGCATTATCTACAATAATTTTGAATATAAATGTTAAATTCAACAATTAGATATTTCAGTTTCTTTTAATTAAATTGAACAATCTTGTCCAGCATTATAATGATCAAAAGATAGTACTCTCTGTGTGCGTATATAGAATTAGTCTAAGCTAATCTAATCTGATCCCATCATGCCTTCCAAATGTAACCTAATTGTAAAGTTGCAACACATATTTTAAGTTCATTGCAATAAAAAAAAAGAATATAATTTATCAAATAAATCTTAAAAGTAACATAAAAATTTGCACAACTTTTATATTATTATTTTACTTTTAAGATTAATTTGGTAAAATATTTATTAGTAAAATTATTGTAAAAATATTAAACATTGCTATATGTTGGCTAATATTAATTTATTTATAACTAATTATTAGTAAGATTGTTGGACAAGTACAAAAAATACTAGTTCTTTTGCGTTGATATTTATTAATTATTTTACTAATAAATAATTATTGTTTAATTTGCTAATTAATGTTTTTATAGATAAATTACTTATTGTAAGGGCATTATTGTAAAAAGAAAAAGAAAAATAAGGGTAACAAAGTAACATATTTAACAATGTAACATTATTGTGAGCATCATCATCATCATCATCATCATCACAAGTTTGTAACCACCTCAAAAAAAACTAATGTCGAACCCCAAGGAATCAACTTGGCTGAAGCATTCTAAAAACTTAAATGGCTTGAAAATCAAAAGGATTGTAGAGTCTGATTAGTTTTGAAAACAAGAACAAACTCTGGCCAAGGATCTTTACAAGATCAATTCAAGTAGCACATAAATAATCAAATCAGACCAACCCAATAACACAAATATATTATAACAAAGACTCGTAAATGAATCAAGAATGAACTAATAAGGTAAAGTTTTGTTTTAGGTTTTAGCAACAATATAGAAATGGCACATGATCTAGGATATGGTAAGAATTGAATTATTTGAAAGCTTACACGAGTATGAAATGCTTGAAGCGTGTTTTCAGATGAGCTTCCTCCTTAAGGCTCACGATTTGCAAGTGAGAGTAATAAATAAGGGAATAAACACAGAACAATCTTTTGAATATGGTCCGCATGGCGTGCTTAAAGTTGGAAGGAAATGGAGCCTCTATAAAATCAGAAATAGTTGTACAATTAGCAGAGATACACATACGAATAGCTTCTAGGTTGAGACAAAAGTTGTGGAAGTAATTGTAACATATGCATTTTAATTTTCCCTAATTAAGGGTATTATTTAATTTTTCCCCTTCGACATTAATTTTAAATTTGTCACGACAATAAATCGAGCAAATCGAATGCGATTAAGGGGTTATGTTGTCGGACTTTATTTTCGTCACGGGTCCGATATTAGTTTAAATTGTATCAATTTTAAAAAGAAAAAGAAAAAGAAAAAGAAAAGAAGAAAGAGCTGGTTCTATAAATTGAGAATGGGAGAAAGAGAGAGAGAGAGAATCGTTGACCTGATTTTGATTCGGATCCGACTCGAAAACCCGCGTACGTGACCTGACTCCAGCCGCCGATTCCGGCCACCACTCCGGCCGGGCTTGGTACCAATCTGAAGCTTGTGAGACGCCGGTCATACCCCCACCGTCCTCGTCGCCAGAAAACAGCCAGAATGCCGGCGATTTAGCCCGAAAAGACTGCGGCTCCACCCGTTTTTGTCGCCGTCGATCTCATCGGATTTGAGCCGCGCCACTGCTTGGATCTTCTTCCTCACATCACCAGCATCATTTCCCGACCAACCTCGAACGACCACCCGAAAAACTCACTGCCTTTGGAGCTTTAATCCGTAGCCGTTGCTGCGCGTTGGAGGTCACCGCCAGCACCATTGGACTCAGCGTGGTCAGAAGTACTAGATTTGAGCTTCACGTCACCGTTGACTGGATTCCGGTCACCTTTGACCGGCGAGGGGCAATTCTGTAATTTCACAAAACTTAGGGGTAAATTTGTAATTTATAGAAATGGTAGATAATTTGGTCATTTTCAGATTAGGGCAGTGAGGTAATTTGAGATTTTGGGGTAAATCAGTAATTTACGTTGTTAAGGATATTTTGGTAATTTTACACTCCGAGGGTAATTTCGTAATTTCTGGCATTGTGGTTACTTTTGTAATCTGAATTGAGGGCAGCTTGGTAATTTAGGATATTGTGGATAATTTAGTGAGAATCGACGTTGGGGACATTTTGGTAATCTTGGCGTGTAAGGGTATTTTAGTAATTTTATGCATTCGAGAATAGTTTATGCGGATAGAGATTCGTTTTGAGATTTATTGAGTAAAATTAGTCGTATTTATGTTTACGGAAAAATGATTATATCGTTTATTTGATTAGGAGGACCCGCGAATAAGAATTAACCCGCGGACGTAGTTGATACCGAGTCCGGGTATCGTCACTGTGAGTGGAATATACAAAATATATTTCATAGTTATTATGATAGTAAAGCATGTTTGCGAAATAAGTATTTTGAATATTCAGATTTAATGATTTTCTCGAAATGGATTTTATGTATGCATTGATGTTATATTAAAATATTTGGTCAATGATTTTCCGTATCAACTTTGAATGGAATATGATAGTATTCTAAAGACGAGAAAAGTGGATTTCAATGCGATGTGACTTTATTTTTATTTTTGAATAAATGCATGATATTAGAATTGAGTAAATTTGAGATATGTCGAATAAAAAGGAAATGAGATTTCAGATATGATTATATGTTTATATATACATGAGTATAGAGATTGTTTTTAAAAGTATTAGACAGTACCTATCCCCTCCAGATACCGTGTTACAGATGTTGAGATATAGACAAAATATGTTGATACAGATGATATGAGATGAGAGGCCTTTGGGGCCCATCTAAACACACATAGAGGCTTTGGGCCGTGTGTTTGGGCGCTTTTGCCTTTTGGGGGCATATGCATGCAGTGTGATGATTACAGTGATACATATATTGAGATACTGACGATTACAGAAATACAGATATGAGATACAGACAGATATTGAGATATGAGATGGCATTTTCCCGTCTATCCGTTGTAGCTCCAGGGCATGATGGTTCCCTGATTGCCCGTCCGTTGAGGTCCGGATATGAAATTATTCCCCTGGGTACTTGTTTAGTGATGATTTTCAGATTTGTGTATTTTATATGATATTGTGATATGATTTTCATGATTATTTAATACAATATTATATATATATGTTTTTCTTGGTTAGAAGTATGATTTAAATGTTAAATGAGTTATTACTGTTTTCTCGTTTATGGTTTGATGAAATCGTGTTTGGAAATAATATGATTATTTATGTTTAAGTAAGAATTATTTCTAAAAACTACTATCCACTCACTGACTTTCACTGAGTTTTATACTAATTCCGTTTTTATTATATTTTTCCCCCCTCACCAGGAGGTTGCAGGTATACCAGACCGATCCAGCGACTGTAGATATATTTTGAGTCTTGGCCACATGATGGTGCTAGAGATATAGATGATTTTTGTTACGATATTTTGGTTATCTTGGTTTTTTTTTTGGATTGTATAATTTTGTTATATTAGTCTTTTGGGATTAAGAATAAATTGAGGATGTTGATTACTGGAGTTTGTTGTATAGTGAATTATTTTGGGAGTGTATACTTTATATATTTGCAGATTGGGATTGTTACATTTACAAAGGAGACTCTGCCGAATTTTGGGCAGAATCTTTAATAATTAGTTTATTATCGATTCGATTAGTCGGGATTAGATAGACTCGTCCTGGGGGTGCGGGGCGGGTCATTTCAGTAATAATACATATTCTCAGCATGCACTTATTTATAGTCCACTCTTTATCTCTTTACACAGCATTATCTTCAAATGTATTATGCGAAACTTTAGCATACGCATAGCTGCCAGGACAAAATAGAATAACAGTGGTGGTAGCAATAATAAATATTCTCAATATACATATAGCCCATTTTTTTTTCTTTTTTCTCTCAAAACGATACAAGTAGAGGTGGCCAATGGGTTGAACGGCACGAGGCATGGTATGGACATGGCACGAGCACGGCACGGGGTACGACACCAGGCATGGCACGAGCACAACACGTGTTCGTACAGCACGACACGACACGAGCATGTTTCAGTAGAGCATACAGCACGACACGTGAGCTGGGCCAAGCTTAGAATTTTAGGCACGTGAGCGTTAAAAACACGGCGCCATTAGAGATGTGCCAAAGCACGACACGCGAAAAAGCACGCAATAAACACATTTTATTTTTTAATGAAAGTAAACTTAATATTTTATGATTTTATAAATAACTTGAAATTGAATATTTTAATATAAACATTTATTAATATTATTATAAATTAACTCTTAAAAAAGTTTATTATTATTGTTATTGTTAAGTACTAAAGAAGAATTCTAATACCATAGAGTCAAACCTAGTAATTAATATTACTTTGTTATTATTAAATTATTATTATTGAATATAAACTTGAGTTTTGAATTTTTGATTCTATTAAATTTGAATAAAGGCACATGGATTCAAAAGAGTACATAGACTTGAAAAAAATATGGCAACAATTTGGCATGTGCTCTTAAAAAAAAAGAAAAAAAACTTAGTCTGCTTTTTTTTAAGGCACAGAATGACAGGGTCCACGGCATGTGTAGGCATGGCATGAGTGGGCGAGGCACGTGGGTCGAGCCAGGCCTAAGCAAAAAAAATTAAGTACATGGATCCAAAAGAGTACATAGACTTGAAAAAAATATGGCAACAATTTGGCATGTGCTCTTAAAAAACTAAAAAAAAATTAGTGTGCTTTTTTTTAAGGCACGACACGACACTGTCCATGGCACGAGCACGAGCACGCATGGGCTTTCCATTATGTCAGCAGGTTAAGGGGGAAATAAAAAGGAAAGATTCGGATGCACAGACCCAGCTTTTACTTTACAAGAAGAAGAGAGAGCATGTAAGGATTCTTGTATGATTATAACTATGTTGGAGTTCACCTACGGTGGAGCACGAATCTTAGCTACACATGCAAGATGATAAATAGTAAAAAGCTCAGTATAACTCAATATTTATTATTTATTACTTTACATATATGGTTGAGATTCATACTCTACCGCAAGTGAACTCCAACATAACCGAACCCTTCTTATATTTTTATACAATTTTAATTAACAAGGGCATAAATGTAAGTGCAAACTCATTTTGAAAAGGTCCTGCGCCCAAAGGACCTATGCCTATAAATAGAGGCCCAAGTCCACAAATCTGTTAATGCACGAGTCTTAAATGAAAATAGACAAAATTTCAAGAGCATTTAACTTTCTTCTCTAGACTTTTCCCGCTACTTTCTTGGAATCCAAATAGAAGCAAGTGATCCTTTGAACCAGCTTAAATGAATGAGGGCGCTATGGCTATCATCTTAAGTGTACTAAAAAGTATAGTCTGTAAATTCTATGGCATAGATATTTTTTTTTTCACTTAAGCCTTGATTGCTATTAAAGTTGGACATTTGAAGCTTTTAAACTACAGCAGTACAGTATTTTGTAAGCACTCGCTATTGTAGCTTAGAAGCTAAAATAATTTGATCCCATAATTTTTTATAATGGAAAAACTATAATGGCGGTTTACTAATTTATAATTAGAATAGGCTGGAATCGGAATAGAGTGGAATCAGAATGGGATGAAATCAAAACGAGGAATGAGAATAAGAATAAATTATTTACTTTTGCTGTAGGAATCAAAATCGAAATGAACTGTATTGCCATTGTTGTATTTACTTTATTTTAAAGTCGGAATGGACTGTTGCAAGTTACTAAACTAACCTTAGTTCATTACTGTCATAATAATAATAATGATAACATCAGCAGTAGCAGCAGCAGCAGCAACAACAACAACAACAACAACAACAACAACAAAAATAATAATTATCAACAATAAATTTGTTATGATGATGATGATGATGATAATATAAGGAAGGATAAAATGAGAATTTTTAGATTTAAGTGGAAATAATATGGTCGATTTAGGGAATGAGAATCCCCCAGGAATGGGAACTCTAATGTAATATTGTTAATTTTTATTTCATAATTACAAGTTTTTTTTTTCATAGTTGTGGCTTAAAATCTATAGTACCTTGATACCAAATAGACTTTAATTCAAGTTGGTGATTGATTCTAGGTTTCAATACTCAATAATTGTATGTAAGAATTACTAACCTCAATCAGTACTTGTTATCATATACATTTCAATTTTTTCATTCAATAAAATACTCATATTGAATTAATTATTTGACAATTGAGGTTATATATTAAACTTAGCCTCTAAGGGCATTGTAGAGTGGGTTTCAAGCCGTTTCATTTAGTAAAAAAAAAAAAAAATTAAATTAATATATTATAAATTTTATTTTTAGTAAAAATTATTATAATACACAATTAAAAATATTATATGTATAAATAAATTTTATCCTACATTATGTACATTTTAGTTATTTATTTTCTCCCAGCAACTTAATAATAAAATTTACCAAACATCCATAACTGTTTTTAAAACCCGCAGTACTTCTGAAAATAAAAGTTACCAAACACTTAATTGATTCTCTTTACAGCTGATTATTTTTACTGCACAACTAACAGTAATTATTTTAAAAGCTACAGCTTTCCCAAACTGAAAAAGCAAATCCTTAGGATATGAAAAACGAATTAAAGATTAACAACATACCATATATTTCTAGATAGTTATAACCATTATTAAAACTATAAGTACCAACCACCTCATGCCATATATACTTGTACCTCTTCCTTAATCCACCAACCTAAAAAAAAAAAAAGGAGAAAACTTATCAGCTTAAATTGGCTTGCTTGTTTGTTCTTCTCTTAGTTGCTTCTTCTGGTATATATTTTAATCTCCTTTTCTTTATCTTATTTATTTTATTTTATTTTATTCCAAATGCTTCTTGCTAACAATTACAAAACAATATTAATTTAATTTACTATACATTATTGTGTTTTTTTGAACAAATTGAAAAGCTCATCTTTAATTTAGTCCTCAGAACTCATGAAATCAAAACAAATTTAATTTATTTAGGTTTATCCAAAGCTTGCGAACACGACGAGGAGTGCAAACTTATGTGTGAAGGTTTTAAAGGCTATTGCAACACAAAGGAAGCAACGTGTGTTTGCGAGGGAGGAAAGTTTGCAGAAAAATTCTCTCCTGGTCATCACGCCAAAAGTGACAACAATTAATATGAATTTGATGAAAATATGTTGAACATCAACATGTCTTAAAAAAGAATTATTAATTCCAAAATTTGCATTAAACTTTTTTTATTATATATATTTGGTTGAATTTTGCATTTCACTTTTTGATTGAGTAAAAAGATATTGGGAGAGAGTTATCCAATTGTAAATTTACCTTATTAATATAGTAAATATTACTATAGTAATAGTGATTTTAAAAAAATAATTTTAAATATTTTTAAATATTAAGAAATAATTTATGTAATTTTAAATATTTTTAAATATTAAGAAATAATTTATGTTGATTCATCAATATGATTAGTTTCTTTACTGCTGTATTTTTACTTTCCACCTCTCTTTTTTTTTTTAAAAAAAAAAATCTTGCCACATACTATTACTCATTTTCAGCCCTTTTACTTATTTCGGATTGAACTAAGAAACCGGAAAATCGCCTTCCCAGCCGGTCCTCAAATAAGCCACGTGGGCAATTCACTTGCCTAACTTTCATCCACTTTTAGCCCATTTCAAGTTCGTCAAACCACTTTCCATTTTCAGCCCCGTTACTCATTTCGGATTGAACTAAGAAACAGGAAAATAGCCTTCCCAGCCGGTCCTCAAATAAGCCACGTGGGCAATTCACTTGCCTAACTTTCATCGACTTTTAGTCCATTTCAAATTCGTCAGTCACAGTTCACACACTTCACCATTTGAAGTTGCTGCCTTAAGATGAGACAGGCCCTCCACTTTGTCTTAATATATATGTATTTTTTTAATCTCCCGTTTTATCTATTCACTACAAGCATCTGTTGTTTGGAAACCCCCTTCTCTGTCCACTTCTCCGACACTCCCGCGGTTCCGGGTAAAATTCCTCTTTCGCTCCTCTCCCCTGTTTGGAAGTTGAGAAAATGTAGCGTGATTTTTTTCTTTTTTCAATTTTCTTTTCTTTTCTTTTAGCTGTTGATGTTGCTAGATCGTGGATATGTGGAGCTCTCGGCTCTCCACGGAGCAGATCCTCTGAACGCTTCAGTTTCCACATTAAAAAAAAAGTTACAGTGTGCCTTTATATTCTTTTTGATACCCTTTTGATGTAAAAACGTAAGACATACATATTAGAACTTTCAATATATCACAAGGGTTGGTAAAATCCGGATTCGAATATAGGTGCATTCGGATTAGGATCCGCATTTGGATCCGAAAAAAACATACGGATCCAGATGTGGGTAATATCCGCAATGGATGCGGGCGGATATTCCAGATATATGGATTCGCAAAATCAAAATTTAATAATTTAATATATAATTTAAAAATTCAACCATAATACAATAATTAACAATTCAACAAGAAAATTAATGCATTTAATTAGAGTAATTAAAGTAAAGTGAGTTAACATGTGGAAAAAGAAAAAGAGATTAAGCATTTTACTTCCTTTTTCCAATTTTAGCTCAATGTGCAAGATGAATTTTGCTTGGCCTGTACAAGCTATAATTGAAAAATATTCTTTATTTCTCTAATTCTTTCTAATTATGATCTCTTGTCCACTTTTGTCTCTCAATCTTCAATTCTTTTCCTATTTTGATTCTTTTAATCAGATTTCTTTTCTGAATGCTTCGATTTAATTTCTCCTTAATCCTAAAATATACCTAAAATAACAAAATAAAAAATAAGAAAAAAATTAACACAATAAGAATATAATTTACTAAATTAAAAATCAATTAAAATAACGAAAACATTTAAGAGAAAAATAAGAAAAAGATAGAGAAATTAATAGCAAAATATATGAAAAATATGCATTTATCACCTTGGCAATGACTAAAGTAAAAGTCTTATGGATCTAAGCTCTGCTTACGTGGCTAAAGTTCAATATACTCTTCGATGAGAAAAGGCTCAAGCTAAACAAATGTCAATTATTTTATTCCTAGTGAAGATCAAACTGCTGACATATTTACTAAAGCTTTGACTTATAGCTAGTTTCATTATTATAGATCCAAGCTAAATGTTCTTCCTAGACTATTTAGTTTGAGGGGGATGTTAGCATATAAGGAAACAGAACTATGATAGAGTGAATACAACAAGCTTGTTAGACACTCACGTAGTGTATACAAACTTCAACCTACTGACTTGGTAGAATTTGTTATTCATCATTTGTTCTTGTAATAGAATTAGTTAGTTGTCAACGATATATAGAAGAATCTAGCAGCTTCTGTGATTAGCTTAGTTAGATCCAAATTGGTTATTATATAAACAGCTTGTAAATATTGATTCATTGATCATAAGAAACATTCAAGTATTGCTCAAGCTTCCAGATTGTTCTCTCAAACTTTCTTCCTCATTTTCTTTCAATTTTTCATTTAGCAAACACTTACTTTACAGTTTCTGATAGTCTTCCTTACTCTTTCTGCAGTAACAAGTTTCAAAACCACTAACGCATAAGCTCCAATTGATATTTGAGAATAAATATATTCAATTTATGCAAATAATTAGTCTAGAGAGAGACTACAATTGATTTTTTTGAAAGAAATACATTTAATTTATGTAAATAATTAGTTTAGAGAGAGATAAGACAAGAAAGAAATAGAGAGATAAAACTTAAGCACTAATGAAGATAGAAGTCATTTTTCTTAAGTTAACGAGGTAATACATTGAATTACGTCATATGATGTGTAGCAAAATTTAAGAACAAAACAAGGCAATAACCCAATTCCATCCTTATAGAGGTAAAGTGATATAATACTGAAGCACATACGATTGAAGGCCACCTATTAGTTGCGAGTGCATATCTGCAGCTATCAAATTTTGTTTTCTATTGTTACCACACCAATGACCGTGCTCCTCTTATACAAGATTCAAAGCTGTAGTGTATCAACTTATTTGAAGGCCAGAGAAGTATAAAGCAAAGCTCTGCATTTCTAGCGTATACCACAATTCATTCCATCCAATGTGTTATATATCTCATGAAAGCAAATACTGAGGAGGGAAAATACGGCAACTACAATAGCAATTTTCATTAAATTATTCAACACATGTATAGTTACCCGCTTGCAAGTCTCATTTAAGTGTAAATGTAGCACCTTTTGTAAACAGCCAATTATAAAAAATTTAGCGCATCTAACAGAGTTTTTTTAACACATAGCAAATTCTTATCACTGGTTGTCAAGTTGCAACAAAACCCCTTTTTTTTCCTAAGAAAATGAAGGAAAAAAAAAATTTAACCTACCCTTTTCAACCTAAGAATTGTCTTTGTATTTTGATAAGAGATAGAAGAATATGATTAATTGATTACCTAGTGATCGGTGGCCAAGCTAATGAAATTCTAGTTATGCAACCCAAGAGGGGGGGTGAATTGGGTATCTAAAAATTATTTAATTATAAAAACAATAACTCAATGTAAATCTAAAATGAATTTAAAGCAATAACAAATAAATCAATCACAATATAAAAAGATAAGGGAAGAGAGATTCAAACACGGGGATTTTTACGTGGTTCTACCAACCTCACCTACGTCCATGCCTCCAAGCTTTCCGGGCTAGAGGATTCCACTAAGCAAGCCTCCAAGGCTTCAAATGCTTACAATTGACTTCCTAGGTGTCAATAAACCTTTACAATAAGAGATTATCCCCAATCTCTTAACCCAAGTGTATCCCAACACTTACAATCACTCAAAACAAAAGATTACAAATTGTTTTTCTCTCACACAATATTTAAGATTACAAATCAACGCCCAATGTATGAGATAGATGAAGCAAGAATGTGTTTTAAAGCTCTACGAAGATTGTATTCACAAATATAAGCTCAATGGCAGTGTTGTGATCAAAACTTGTTTGAATTTGAATGAGCTTATTTATAGTTGGAGCTGAAAACTAGCCGTTATTGACTTTCTGCTCACTGTCGGATCGCCGTTAACTAGATGTCAGATCGCCGTTATTGGTCAATATGACCGTTGGGCTGGATTTTCAAATTGTCGGATCGCCGTTATCGAGATGTCGGATCGCCGTTTGTGACCAGAGGCTAATCTGTAATTCTGGGAAATGTCGGCGAGCCGTTATCATGAATGTCGGATCGCCGTTAGTGTCCAGAAGCTAATCTCTCAATTCTGTTCTAGGTCGGTGAGCCATTATCAACATGTCGGATCGCCATGAGTGTCCAGAGACTAAACTTCAGTTCTGTTTGATGTCGGCGAGCCGTTATTTTCCAGAAACTAATGTTCAATTATGTTTGATATCGGCGAGCCGTTATGGGAGAATGTTGGCGAGTCGTTATTGCCCATTTTTAGAATTGTAAGAAATCCTTGTTATTTTCAAAATTCTCAAGGTTTTTCAATTTGATACTATTACTATTAAACATTTTTCATAGAATATAAAAACCTTTATGGTATGAGAATTATGATTTGAAAGAGTATAAAAACTTTTTGAGCTTTTAAAGAATTAATCAATCTTCATCAAGTTTGTTATCATCAAAATCAATATTCAAGAAATATTTGTGTTAAGAGTATAAAAACCTTTATGGTATACCTCCACTCCTTGGGGAGTGTTTGAGAAATACCTTCTTGTTGCTCCATATTTGTTTATTCTTCTTGCCTATCCCTTGATTTTCTTGTGGTGCGTTCTCTTATTTATCTTTTGATGATTCTTCTTGTAACTCTCCATCTGCATCATCATTAATAACTCCTTTCTCCGTAGAGGCTGGGTTAGACTTATCAAACGTAACATGCATAGACTCTTCCACAACTAAGGTTATTTTGTTATAAACTCTATAAGCTTTACTAGAATTTGAATACCCAAGAAAAATGCCAACATCGGATTTTGAATCAAATTTACCAAGATTATCTTTTGTGTTCAAAATAAAACATTTACATCCAAAAACTTTGAAATAGCCAATTTAGGTTTTCTATCTTTCCAAAGCTCATAGGGAGTTTTATTGAGATGAGGTCTAATCAACACCCGATTTAAAACATAACAAGCGATGTTGACGGCTTCAGCCCAAAAATATTTTGTAATATATTTTCATTCAACATGGTCCTAGCCATTTCTTGAATAGACCTATTCTTTCTCTCAACAACTCTATTTTGTTGTGGAGTCCTAAGTGATGAAAATTGATGCTCAATGCCAAAATCATTACAAAAAGTTTCAAATGCATGATTTTCAAACTCTCCACCATGATCACTTCTAATACAGGTAATAGAATAACCTTTTTCATTTTGAACCTTTTTACAAAAAATTCTAAATGCATCAATGACATCATCCTTATTAGTTAAGAACAATACCCATGTATATCTAGAATAATCATCTACAATCACAAATGCATAATATTTGCCACTTAAACTAGCATATCTAGAATGTCCAAACAAATCTATGTGAAGTAATTGAAGTGGTTTTGAAGAAGAGACATGATTTTTATTTTTGAAAGAAGTTTTGATTTGTTTTCCAAATTGATAAGCTTCACAAATTCTATCCTTTTGAAAACTGATTTTTAGAAGACCTTTAACTAAATCATTTTTCGAAATTTTTGAAATCAAATCCATGCTTGCATGACCTAGTCTTCTATGCCACAACCAACTATCATCATGCAATGCGGAAAAACATTTATCATGATTGGATGTACATTCTATGTCAATTGTATAAACATTACCATATCTATTTCCAACAAACAAAATTTTCCCATAACATGCATTCTCAATAACACATCTTGATTCATGAAAAATAACTTTAAAACCCTTGTCACACAATTGACTAATACTAATCAAATTGTGTTTTAAATTTTCAACTAAACACACATTTTCAATTAAAGTTGAGGAAACTTTACCAACATTACCAATTCTGAGAATTTTTCCTTTTGAGTTGTCTCCAAAGGATACATCTCCGCAATTTTCGATTTTGGTGAAACTTGAGAACCATGCATAGTTTTTGGTCATATGCCTAGAACAACCGCTATCCAAGTACCATTTATTTTTCTTCTTCTTTAAGCCCTGCAAGGAAAATCTTATGTCTTAGGTACCCAAACCTTTTTGGGTCCTTGAGCGTTAGTAACGGTTCCTTTTGGAACCCAAATGCATTTGACACCATAATATGCATTTCTTTTCACAGGACGTTTATATTTCATGTGACCATTTTGATTGTAATAATGACAAACGATTTTATGATCACTTGTGGAGGTAGCTTTAACAAAATAATTCTTATAATACTTTTGCTTTAAATTAGGCTTATACCCAAGTCCTCCTTTATCAAATACACATTTTTTAGAGTTAAGCATGTTATCCAACATTTTTTGCCCATTTGTAAATTTTAATACAACATCACTAAGCTCAATATTCTTTTTCTTAAGCACTTCATTTTCCTTTTTCAAATCATCGACATATGGCTCTAGATGCTCATGTGAAGTACTTGGTTTCTCATTTGATAATGCAACTCTATTATGCAAGGTTTTATTCTCTAATTCTAATCTTTTAGTCTTCTCATTCAATGAATCATTGCATTTTTGCATGGCATCCTTTTCATTAGTAAGTTCTAGCAATTTCTTTTTAAGGCATGCATTCTTTTTACCAATTTTCATCAACTCATCATGCATTTCTTTAAAGGCATCATACAATTCATCATAGGTAGGATCACTTACCTCATTGAGATCATCATCATCTCATTTTGCCATAAGTGCTAAGTTTGATACTTCTTGCGACTCTTCTTCATCACTTGAATCTTCATCGCCATCATCCCAAGTAGCAACCATAGCTTTCTTCTTGAGTTTGTTGAGAAATGGGCATTCCGATCTTATATGCCCAAGCTTTTTGCATTCATAGCATATGATCACCTCTTTCTTCTCCTTTTGGTTTTTGAAGTTTCTAAATTTTCTTCGCTCACCGGTTTTCTTAAAAAAATTTCTGAATCTCCTTGCTAGCATAGCCAACTCCTCATCATCCGGCTCACTTTCCCCATCACTCTCATATTTTGTTGCTTTGAGAGCAATACTTTTCTTCTTTTCCTCATTTCCTCTTTCGGCTACCAAATCTTCCTCATAAGAAATAAGAGATCCAATTAAATCATCAATAGGTAAGATATTTAAATCTTTTGCTTCCTCAATGGCAGTCCTTTTTGGTCTCCATTCCTTAGGTAGCGACCTAATGATTTTCTTAACTTTCTCGCTATTTGAAAAGATCTTTCCTAGGGCTCCTAGAGTGTTCATTATGTCTGTAAATCTAGTATACATGGAATACACACTCTCATTTTGTTCCATTTGGAACAATTCATATTGTCGAGTGTACCTACTAATTTTGGACTCTTTCACTTGATTCGTGACTTCATAAACAACTTCAAGTTTGTGCCAAATTTCATTAGCACTTTCACAACTAGACACTCTATAAAACTCTTTCTTATCTAGTGCACAAAACAATGCATTCATGACTTGGAATTTAGAGAAGCTTTTCTCTTTTCCAATTCATTCCATTCCCGTGAAGGTTTTGAAATGTCTTCCCCGACTTCATTTTTAGTCAAAGGCATAAATGGACCATCACATACAACTTCCTAAATTTCATAGTCTAGTGCTTGTAAATAAATTCTCATCCTAGTTTTCCAATATGGGTAGTCATTCCCGTCAAAGAACAGTGGCCTAGTTGTGGATTGTCCTTCCCTAAAGGTTAAATCATTTTGGGTTGCCATGGATCTTTTACTTTAGACGGTTAAATCCTAACAAGAGAACCAAGCTCTGATACCAAATGAAATTCTAGTTATGCAACCCAAGAGGGGGGGTGAATTGGGTATCTAAAAATTATTTAATTATAAAAACAATAACTCAATGTAAATCTAAAATAAATTTAAAGCAATAACAAATAAATCAATCACAATATAAAAAGATAAGAGAAGAGAGATTCAAACACGGGGAGTTTTACGTGGTTCTGCCAACCTTGCCTACGTCCACGCCTCCAAGCTTTCCGGGCTAGAGGATTCCACTAAGCAAGCCTCCAAGGCTTCAAATGCTTACAATTGGCTTCCTAGGTGTCAATAAACCTTTACAATAAGAGATTATCCCCAATCTCTTAACCCAAGTGTATCCCAACACTTATAATCACTCAAAACAAAAGATTACAAATTGTTTTTCTCTCACGCAATATTTAAGATTACAAATCAACGCCCAATGTATGAGATAGATGAAGCAAGAATGTGTTTTAAAGCTCTATGAAGATTGTATTCACGAATATAAGCTCAATGGCACTGTTGTGATCAAAACTTGTTTGAATTTGAATGAGCTTATTTATAGTTGGAGTTAAAAACTAGTCGTTATTGACTTTCTGCTCACTGTCGGATCGCCGTTAACTAGATGTCGGATCGCCTTTTGACTGGTCAATATGACCGTTGGGCTGGATTTTTAAATTGTCGGATCGCCGTTATCGAGATGTAGGATCGCCGTTTATGACCAGAGGCTAATCTGTAATTTTGGGAAATGTCAGCGAGCCGTTATCATGAATGTCGGATCACCGTTAGTGTCCAGAAGCTAATCTCTCAATTCTGTTTCAGGTCGGCGAGCCGTTATCAACATGTCGGATCGCCGTGAGTGTCTAGAGACTAAACTTCAGTTCTGTTTGATGTCGGCGAGCCGTTATCAAGAATGTCGGTGAGCCGTTATCAAGAATGTCGGCGAGCCGTTATTGCCCATTTTCAGAATTGTAAGAAATCCTTGTTATTTTCAAAATTCTCAAGGTTTTTCAAATTGATACTATTACTATTAAACATTTTTCATAGAATATAAAAACCTTTATGGTATTGGGATTATGATTTGAAATAGTATAAAAACTTTTTGAGCTTTTAAAGAATTAATCAATCTTCATCAAGTTTGTTATCATCAAAATCAATATTAAAGAAATATTTGTGTTAACAGCCAAGACTAGGTGGTAGTGACAACCGAGCTGGTGAGTTGCTCTAGGGAGTGTGGTTTGGTTTTCCAGACTTATTTAGAGTTTCAAAGTTTTGTGAATTTAATATTTTCGTATTTATTTACCTACAATCTTTTTAAGTACGTATGTGAAAGAGTAGATAAACTTAAAGCCTACAATTCCATCAGAGGATAAAGTTATTACTAGTTAGGGATCTAATGCTGCATTTGGGTTGTTATTTGGAATATTAGAATGTTTCTCATTTTGGGTTAATTAGAGATGGCCAATGGGCCAGGTAGCATGTGGCATGGCATGGGCACGGCACATGCATGGCACGAACACATTTTGGTAGGGTACACGGTATGGCACGCATGTGGGCTAAACTGGGTTGAAAATTTTAGACACGTGGGCCATAAAAGCACGACACATGAAAATTTTCAGAATAAGTACGTTTCACTTTTTAATGAAAGTAAACTTAAAATTTTATAATTTTAAAAAAAAATTGAAATTGAATCTTTTAATGTATTTTATTATTAGCGTGAGTGTTAAGTTCATTTAATTCTTAGCTTCAAAATAATATTCTAATTGTTTTATGTTTGTAATTTATTAAATGAATAAATGATATCATGATTTTAATAAGAAAAATTTTTAATATTATGATTTTATAAAATGTATGAATTAATGTTATTATAGACCATGATTTATGACTCTAAATAAGTCTATATTAATAATTAAGTCAACCCTTAAGAAAAATTTATGATTATTATTGTTGTTATTACTGCTGTTGTTAAGTATTAAAAAAGAGTTTTAATACCGTAATGTCTAACTTAGTAGTTAGTATCACATTATCTTATTATTATTAGTTTATTATTATTGAATATGGACTTGAGTTTGAACTTTTGATTCTATTGAATTTGGCTAAAGGCACATGCACCTAAAAAAAGCACATGTGCTAAAAAAAAATACGCCAATAGTTTCGCATGCCCTCTTAAAAGAATATGAAAAATAGAAAAATATTAGAATGTCGTGCTTTTTTCTTAGGCATGGTCCACAGTATTAAATGTTAAGTAATTAATTATTTTGTAATCATTTAAAATAAAAAATTTGTGTGTTTTGTCATATTGACTTATATGATTTGTCAAATGTTAAAGTTTATGTACAAAGTAGTGTGGTGTGCTACTTTTCCTGTGTGGATGCAACAAGCTATTTACTAAAAAGCAACTGGGTGTTTGGTAGATTGTGTTATTATGATTGTTGTGAGTTTGAAAAGCAGTATACATGTGTTCGGTAAATTTATTACAAACATGCTATTTTATTATATAATGACCAAAATAAATGTAAGTTTAAATTACCTTTTATTTTTTTGGAGTATGTTTAATCATGTTTAGACATGCCTTTTTCTTTTTAAAACACATGAAATTACATAAATCGAACAAAACTCAATTAAAAAAAATCTAGTAGACTTTAGCATTTGTTACATAAAATATGATAAAAATGTATATTAATATGTAATCCAAATAAAATAAAAAGTAATATGCATTATATTCACATTAAACTTGTTGATATAAATACAATGAATATAGAAAAATATAAATAGATTGAACGTTAAAAGCCATGGTTATGAAGTTGATTTTAAAAGTCATAACAACCTTTCAAGTGGAATTGTTCATAGTTAAAAAAAGTTTATGTAATCATATGCAAGTCTTATTGAATCTTATAATAAAAAATAAAAGTAAAATATAAAAAATATGAACCTAATATATGAAAACTTTAATACTGGAGAGGATATACAATAGTTGTGGCGATAATTTGATTGTAGTGGTAATATGATATATAATTATTTATATATTAGGGTGTATGGAAAAATAAGACTTTTATTTTTTAATATTAAGATAATGATAAGAACTTTAAAAAGACGTCGTATTTTGTTTAATAAGCTACTTATAAAAAGTAACCCCTTACTTATTTTTAAAAACTGCTGTCAAAATAAAAAAAATTATAAAATAAGCATTTTTTATAAAATTTACCAAATATTATTTTTGTCATAGATTATCAAATAAGTAGTTTATTGAGTTCAACTTCTATCTCAAATGAGGCCTTGGTGGTGACTTGGTGGTGCTGACAATAGGGAACACTTTCGCACACAGTGATAGCATCAACATGAGTGTTGAGTGCATGAACCTTAAACCCTACCTTCAAATCCAAGCAAGTATACATAAGATTGCATATTCTATCCAAAATGACTGTGCTGCTCTTATAAAGGATTCAAAGGTGTAGTATATCAACTTACTTAAAGGCTAGAGAAGTACAAGCAAAGCTCTACATCTCTAGCATATACGATAATTCATTTCAACCAATGTGTTCTATATCTCATGAAGACAAATGCTGAGCAGGGAAAATACGATAACTACAATAGCAATTCAAGGGTAAATGTAGCACTTTTTTAAACATCAATTATCAAAAATTAACCCATCTAACAGAATTTTTTTAGCATATAGCAAATTCTTATCATAGGTTGTCAAAGATGTAACAAGACCTTGTTTGTTTCCTAAGAAAATGAGGGGAAAAAAGTCTTTAACTTATCCTTTTCAACCTAAAATTTCTCTTTGCATTTTGGTAAGAGAATGAAGAATATGATTAATTGATAACCTGGTGACTGGTGGCCGAGCCAAGACTAGGTGATAGTGACAGCTAAGCTGGTAAGATAGCTCTATGTAGTGTGGTTTGGTTTGCCAGACTTATTTAGTGTTTCAAATTTTTGTGAATTTAATATTTTAGTATTTATTTCCCCATAGTTTTTTTAAAGTATATGAAAGAGTCGATAAATTCAAAGCATACAATTCCATCAGAGAGCAAAGTTAAAAATTTACTAATTAAGGATCTGTTGTTGCATTTGGATTATTGGAATATTGGAATGTTTATCATTTTGGGTTGATTAGAGATAGCAAATGGCTAGGTGGCACATGGCACGACATGGGCGCGAGCACGACACAGGTACATTTTGGCGGGGTACGCAGCATGGTATGGCATGCACATGGGCTGAGCTGGGATGGACTGAGAATTTTAGACATGTGAGCTTTAAAAGCACAACACGATTACAGATGGAATAAAGCACGGTATGTGCAAAGGCCTAGAATAAGCATGTTTTACTTTTTAATCAAAGTTTATTAAATTTATTTACAAATAACTTGAAGTTGATTTTTTTAATATATTTTATTAGCATAAATTTATTAAATTCATGTAGTTCTTAGCTTCAAAAAAAATATTCTAATTGTTTTATATTATAATTTATTAAATGAATAACCGATATCATAATTTTAATAAAAAAATTAAAATATCATGACATTATAAAATGTATGTATTAATATTTTATAAAACGTATGTATTAATGTTATTATTAACTAAGATCTATGACTCTATGTAAGTCCAAATTAATAATTAAGTTCACTTTTTTTAAAAAAATTATTATTATTGTTGTTGCTGCTCCTGCTATTGTTAAGTATTAAAAAAGAACTTTAATACTGTAAAGTCTAATTTAGTAGTTAGTAATACATTATCGTACTATTATTAGTTTATTATTATTGAATATGGACCTAGGTTTTGAAATTTTGATATTATTGGATTTGACTAAAGGCACATGGACCCAAAAAAACTATATGTGTTAGAAAACAGTACGCCAACAACTAGGCATGCCTTCTAACGAAAATTAAAAAAAAAGTAAAAAAAAAGATTGTCGTGCTTTTTTCTTAGGCACGAGCACGAACCTACATGGGCCATCATTGCCAGCCCGGCCAAACCCGACCCATTGGCCCTCTTTAGGGTTAATTTGGATTTTTTTTTCTTTCCTTTTTTTCTCTTTTTGAAGTGTTGATGATATATCTAAACAATTTTGGCAGATCACATGGGTGTGGAACCCATAAAATAAATGTTGAGTAATTAATTATTTAGTAACCATTTAAAATAAAAAATTTGTGCATTCTACCGTGTGGACTTATATGATTTGTCAAATGGTAAATTTTATGTAATGAGTAGCGTGATGTGCTTGTCCCACACAAAATTTTCTCCTAAACTCTACATGAGTTTAGGTTAGATTAAATATTTTATTTTAATTCAAATTTGTTATCAATTTCAATACCATTTTTACTTGAAATTTAGTATTAGATTAAAAATCAAAATTTTAATTCAATGATTTAAACATAAAAAACTAAATCATTTACAATAATATCGAATATAAATATTAAATCCAACAATTAGAAGCATAATTTAAATAATTGTTTTAGTTTTATTAAATTAAATTTAACTATCAATTATAACAAACAAAAGGTAATATTATATATATAATCGGATTAGTCCAATCAAATCTAGGGATAGTTTGGAATTGTGGTTCTTGACTAAGTGAGCAGCTTTTCTTGTGCAGATGCAATAAGCTATTGATTAAAAAAGCAACTTAAAGTTTGGTAGACTGTATTATTATGGTTGCTTTAAGTTTGAAAAGTAGTATACATGCGTTTGATAAATTTTATTACAATCGTGCTATTTTATTACATAATGACCAAAATACTACCTTTTATTTTTTTGGAGTATGTTTAATAACGTTTAGACATGCCTTTTTCTTTTTAAAACACATAAAATTACATAAAATGGAAAAAAACTCAATTAAATAAAATTTGATGAACTTCATCATTTGTTCCATAAAATATGATAAAAATTCATATTAATACGTAATCCAAATAAAAAAATAATACGCATTAAATTCACATTAAACTTGTTGCTATAAACACTATGACTATAGAAAAATATAAATAGATTGAACGTTAAAAGTCATGGTTATGAAGTTGGCTTATATACAAGGGTATATGGAAAAAACATAATTATTTTTTAAAATATTAAGGTTATAATAAGATCTTTAAAAAAGTGTGGTAACTTATTTCATAAGTTACTTATGAAAAGAAACCCCTTGTTTGCTTTTAAAAGCTGCTATCAAAATAGAGAAAATTATGAAATAAATATTTTTTACAAAATGTACGAAATACTATTTTTGTCACAGATTATGAAATGAGCCCTAATCTCGTTATACCTTCCGAATGTGGCCTAATTGTAAAGTGGCAATACATGTCCCAATTCAATTAGTCAACACTGCCACATCAGCCGATGACTTCGTGGTGCTAACACTAGGGAACACTTTCGCACACAATGGTAGCATCAGCATTAGTATTGAGTGCATGATCCTTAAACCCTACCTTCAAATCCAAGCAAGTATATGTTGGGGAAATACAATTTTTAAAATTTTAATAAAAACTTTTTAGGATTGATCTCATACAATATATAAGAATTCGTAATCTAGAAATCGTACCTGGAAAATCTGAGAAGATAAACAATCTTCGCTTTTTCCGCGAAGTGAATTAGGCTCCCAGATCACGATCTATCACCACCACGCCTGGTAGATCACGATCCGTCACCACCACGCATGTTAGATCATGATCCGTCACCAATGATCTTCCAGATTATGACTCAGGTTTGATTTGCACTTGACGTGTGAGCGTTTTTATCACTACCAATAGTAACTAGCAGAAGAAAATTTTTCTCTCAAGATTAGAGAGAAAAAATCTTTTTCTTTGATCTATATAAAGTGGCTACTCTTCTTTTCTATAGAGAAAATAAGCCTTTTTATATCTCCTTTTAGTGAAACCCTAGGCTCCAAAAATAAAAGACACGTTACTTGCTTTTTCCTATAGGGGGCCACCTTGTAAAATAACATAAGGCCCCTTACACATAAGCATATTGATGGAGCCTCCCACTAAATAATATATTTAGGCTTTTGACCCAAATTGCTAGTTATCTTACTTATTAATCCAGTAGTGGTGCAGTTAATTAAATGGGCTAACCCGGGGATCAATTGGGTACATACAATAGTGGCTACAATAATTAGGCATGTAATTAAACTAGCCCAATTATTTAATTCCAAATCTACTCCACTAAAAGATTGGAACTGACCTCCATAATTATATGCTATCTAGGATAGTGTTCTCGAATAATAATTCGACCCATGCCACATTGATTTCTTTACTGCATAATCCTTTATACCACATCATTAATTAAATCGATACCTCTACTGTCCAATCAATTTAATTACATTTTGTTCCTTGATACTTACTGGTTTTCTCTAATGATCATTTTCAACATACTAAATATGTTGACACATTCTGGCCAGAGAATTCTATGATCAAGTGCCAAAAACCTATCAAGAGATGTGTCATACAAATTCTATATTGTTATTCTATAACTATAATACTCATAATTGCATCCACCAAGATACCGGGTAATCTTGACCACAAGTGTGTGTCGTGCCCATTGGTAACTCAAATGGAATAACAATTACAATCATGAAATCATAACTAACTCAAGATTAAGATTACAGTAAAATCAATGCCTATGAGATTTAATAAGTCTGACAGTCATTTCTGAAATACAAGTGTGCAACCCAAGAGGGGGGGTGAATTGGGATTTTAAAAATTAAGCTAAGCAAATCGCACAACAATTAAAACTAATGCCTTAATAAATTCGAAAACAATAAATTCAATGAAAGCACAATAATAAATGAGTAGGGGAAGAGAAAGCAAACTCAAGGATTTTTACGTGGTTCGGCTATCCCCGCCTACATCCACGCCTCCAAGCAACCCAAGCTTGAGGATTTCACTATCCAAGCCTTTCCAAGACTTCAAATGCTTACAATTGACTTCAAGGTGTCAATGAACCTTTACAACGAAGAGATTATCTCTCAATCTCTTCACTCAAGTGCCTCACACACTTAAACACTCATAAATTTATGAGGAAATGAAGATTACAATCAAATACTCTCTTAAAGAGTAGATTTACAAAATGAAGAACAAAGATGATTCAATAAATGATGATTTACGAAATTGAAGCTCAATGTATGTTGTATGCCTTTTGTTTGTGCGTGCTAAGATTGCCAAAAATGATTTGGATTTGAGTTTATATAGATGGAGCTAAAAAACTAGCCGTTATGAGCTTTTTACTCATAACCGGATTACCGTTTATGGTATTCGAAATTCCGCTTGCATGTTACCATTAAGGCAAAAATTTGAATTTTTGAATATCCGGAATGCCGCTTGTGATATCCGGATTGCCGTTTATGCTCCAGAAGCTTTTACGCCGCCCCAGAACCTAATTCTGTTTAGCACAACCGGATTGCCGCTTTCCATTCGGATGAATTCTGCCCGTAACCGGAATTCCGTTTAGCATATCCGGATTGCCGCTTGCTACAGTAACGGTAAAGTACAATGTTTGCCAAAATTACATTTTAATCCCAAAACTTTATGAAACTGTAGTATGGCCCAAAACGTTATAAAAATTTGTAATTAAGTCTAATTTCAGAATTTCTTAATAATACTTTGTGAATCCCAAAACTTTCTAAAATTATGATATAGGCCAAAATGCTATAAAACATTTTAAATAAACCCTTCTCCAAAATTTCAAGCAATACTTGTTGATTTCAAAGTTTTCAAAAATCTTTCAATTAAACCATAAACTTGAAAAACAACTAATTTCATAAAATCATTTTTCATTAATTTTAAAATCTTTATAATGTAAAAATAATGATTTATTTAAAAACGTATAAAAATAATTTAAGCTTTCAAAAACTTAATCATTCTTAATTTTGTTTGTTATCATCAAAATCAACATTATGTTAACATAAATGTTAACAATTTCAAGGTTAATTAAATCTCATATGTGATCTTGTTCAATGTAGTCATACTACATCAATAAATTCATACATGATTAAGACAAACCATTCAATGAATTTATTACAGTCTATACTTAAATAAAGTACCCAACTTTATTTATCAACTGCGAACATAATTTATTTAATCATAAGATAACTTGTATTTATGTCTTCTGTGAATCCATATAGTGATCACATAAATACATATAATATGATCAAATGGATTTTACTCAAAATATTAATGTAATTAAGATATTTGAATAAAATACCTCATTTATTTTATTAATTAGAAAAATTATTTATTACAATTAAATAAACACATATGCTTTTAAAGAGCACATTTTCCCAACAATCTCCCACTAGCTCTCAAAGCATATTTGGCATCTCACGCATGCCCATGGATTCTAAGTGCAAGTTAAAAGGTTTCCCAGGTATGGCCTTAGTAAAAGGATCTGCCAAGTTTTGCTGTGACGTAATTTGAGTAACCTCCACGTCACCTCTCTGCACTATATCCCTTATGAGATGATACTTCCTCTCAATATGTTTTTGTTTCTTGTGGTTCCTTGGTTCCTTAGATTGAGCTACCGCACCACTATTATCACAAAATAGTTTAAGGGGTGCAGTTATAGCAGGTACCACCTCAAGATCTTATAGGAACTTGCGGAGCCATACAGGTTCTTTTACAACTTCAGATGCAGCCACACATTCAGCTTCAGTTGTGGAGTCTGCGATACAAGATTGGTTCACACTCTTCCAACTAACAGCTCCACCTCCTAATGTAAACACATAGCCGGAAGTTGATTTTCTGGAATCCTTATCTGACATAAAGTCAGAATCAGTATAACCCACTTGAATGAGTTCATCACTAGAATACACAAGCATATAATTTTTAGTTATTTTCAGATACTTTATTTTATGCTTGAATGTAGTCCAGTGTTTAGGTTCAGGATTAGATTGATATCTGCTAACCATCCCTACCGCAAAACAGATGTCTAGCCTAGTGCAAAGCATGAGATACATGAGACTTCCCACAGCTTCTGCATAGGGAACTCGTCTCATTTTCTCTATATCTTCAGATGTTTTAGGTGATTGATCCTTAGATAATACAATTCCATGTCTGAATGGTAATAAACCAGTCTTGGAATTTTCCATGCTAAATCTAGCCAATATCTTATCGATTTAGACCTCTTAAGATAAGGCTAAAGTTTTATTCTTCCGGTCTCGCAGTAATTTGATACCAAGAATATAACTTGCCTCTCCCAGGTCTTTCATATCAAATTATTTTGCTAACCAACTCTTTATTGTAGTCAATACTCCTATATCGTTTCCAATTAGGAGAATATCATCTACACAAAAAATTAGGAAGGCTATAGATTTTTCCTGAATTTTCTTGTCCACACATGGTTCATCAATGTTCTGAATGAATCCAAACGATTTAATCGCTTGATCAAATCCGATGTTCCATGACCGGGATGCTTGCTTCAATCCATAAATGGATCTCTGCAACTTACATACCACGTGTTATTAGCCTTTTTGTATGAATCCATCTGGTTGCTGCATGTAGATGTCTTCTTCAAGATGCCCGTTAAGAAAGGCAGTCTTGACATCCATTTGCCAAATTTTATAATCTAGTACTGCAGCAATAGAGAGCAGAATCCTGATGGATTTAAGCATAGCAACCGGAGAAAAAGTTTCCTCATAATCGATACCTTCTTTTTAAGTAAAACCTTTGGCTACTAATCTTACTTTAAATGTTTCCACCCTTCCGTCTACTCCTCTTTTTCTCTTGTAGATCCACTTGCACCCTATAGGTTTTGCCCTATTTGGTGCTTCTACAAGTTCCCAGACTTTATTGGAATACATAAATCTTGATTCATGGCCTTTTTCCAAAATTCGACATCTCTGTCTATTAGAGCTTCGTTGTAGCTAATGGGATCTTGTACATGTTCTTCTGAGATAGCCGTATAAGTTTCTCCCAATAACATGTATCTCGCAGGTAACCTAGTTACCCTCCCACTACGACGAGGTTCTAAAAGTGATGGTTGTTCAGGGATAATCCTGTGTTGATCAGTTGGTTGTTGCTGTTCTTCCTGTTCTATAACAAGTGTTGAAAGCTGAGCATCAACCTGATCACCTGACAGTTCTTCAAGTATTACCTTACTCTTAGGTTTGAAGTTATTCATATTGTCTTCCTTGAGGAAAGTGAAATGTGTGCTCATAATCACTTTCCTATCTTGAGAACTATAAAATAAACCTACTCGTGTTCCTTTGGGATACCCCACAAACAAACAAACCTCAGAACGTGAATCTATTTTTTCTGCCTTTGGTTTCAATACATGTGCTGGTAATCCCTAAATACGGACATGTCGTAAACTTGGTTTGCGACTCGACTATAGTTCTATTGGGGTTTTAGGCACTGACTTAGATGGAACTAAGTTCAAGAGGTAAACAGCTGTTTCCAGTGCTAGTCCCTAAAAAGAGATTGGCAATGTTGAATAACTAAGCATAGATCTCACCATATCCAAAAGAGTTCTATTTCTCCTTTCAGCTACCCCATTTTGTTGTGGTGTTCCTGGGGCAGTTAATTGAGATATAATCCCATTTTCAACGAGATACTCTTTGAAATCTCCTGAGAGAAATTCACCACCTCGATCAGATCGAAGTTTCTTTATGTTCTTATCTAATTACTTTTCTGTCTCAACCCTATACTCTTTGAATTTCTCAAGAGCTTCAGACTTATGACGCATTAGATAAACATAACCGTATCTCGAGTAATCATCAGTGAAAGTGATTAAATACTCATAATCTCCTCGAGCTTGTACATTGATTGGTCCACATACATCTGTATGTACCAATTTAAGTGGTACTGTTGCACGAACACCTTTGGCCGAGAACGGCCTTTTGGTCATTTTCCCTTCTAAACATGATTCACAGAGTGGCAATGATTCATTTTCCAATGGACCCAAGAGCCCATCTTTAATCATTCTCTGTATTCTATTTTGGTTTATATGACCCAAGAGTAAATGCCAGAGGTAACATTGGTTGGAAGAAATATTTCTTTTCTTAGATAAATGTGTATGCTCATCATTATTGATTACTGTGTCATGCATAGAATGGATCATAGGACTTAAATGATATAAATTATCTTCCAATGTACCAAAACAAATAAGTCTCTTATTATAGAAAATAGAAACAGAGGATCCAAAATTTACAGTGTACCATTGTTTTGACAAACAAACTATTGAAATTAAATTCCTCTTAATGTCTGAAACATAAAGACAATTATTCAAAACTAAAGTCTCATTATTGAAAGATAATAAAACAGATCCAATCTTTACTGGTGACACGAACTGTCCTGTCCCTAACTGCAGCTTTACGCTTCCTTCACTTATTTTCCTGATTTCCTGAAACCAATAAAGTGAATTACAAATATGATTAGTTGCTCTTGAATCCAACACCCAAGTGTGAATAGGATTCTGAACTAAATAGGCCTCTATTACAAAAAGATTTCCCATACCTGATTTTACAATCTTAGGGCAATCCTTTTTCTAGTGATCTTTCTGTCCACACTTGAAGCATTTGCCTTTCGGCTTGCCATCTCGCTTGGTAGACGGTTTCTTTTTCTTAGTTTTCTTCTTACCCTTGCCTTTTGGCTTAGGCCTAGAAAAAGAACCTCTTTCAGCAATATTTATGCTTCCTAGAGATTTCCCAGTACGATAGATCTCTTCAGCAGAATGGAGTTCGTTCATCAATTCAGTTAAGGTCATATTTCTTTTGTTCATGTTATAATTGACCTTAAACTCCTGAATGTTTCTGGCAGAGATTCTAGCACCATGTCAATCTTTGAGTTATCATCGATTTGTGTTCCTTGAATCTCAGCCTCATTCAAATAGTCCATCATTTTAAGAACATAATCACGAACTCTTGTGCCCTTCCCCATTTTACAGTTCATAATGCCTTTCAGCGCTGCTTGTCTCGCAGAGCGAGTACTCTGCTCGAGCATCTCTTGGAGACTATCCATTATTTCAGTGGCAGTCTCTAAGTTCTGATGTTTGGTCTGCAGAATATTAGAAATCGAGGCTAAAATGTAGCATTTTGCCATTTCGTTGGCCTTTTGCCATTTCTCATAAAGCCTTCTCTAATTTCTATGAGCATCATCTGCTGGAACTGGAGGGCATGGCTGGGTTAAGACATATTTATAATTTTCAGTAGTCAGGACAATGAATAGATTTCTTTTCCAATCTATATAGTTCTCTCCAGTGAGTTTGTTTTGACTCAGAATAATAGTAAGTGGGCTCAGAGAAGACATTTTCTGAAAAATAAAACATCCATGCATAAATAATTTGATATAATTATTCACAATCAATGACAAAAATGCAAAAAACATTAATGCATTTTAATTTATTGTAACGATAATCTAGTACCGCTTTAACAAGCTATCCGTTAGAGAAGTCATGTCTACACTTACTAGACCCAATTATCCATTGGATTATTTACTTTCATGGAAAGACATGATAAATAATTATCGTTATCCTTTTGGGCCAAAATTTATTAACAGAGCTTCGTTGGGAAGGTTAATAACAAATTTTAGTTGAGTGTATAACCATTGTTTCAATCTACGTATTTTTCATATCAATAGTCACCGTTGGGGTGAACAATCGATTGAAAAATATTTCAATTTTATCTTTGAAGAAGTTTATCAAATAAAATATCTAATATATATACCCTCCGTAGGGAGCATCACCGTATCATGAAGTCGAGGTATATATATAATTTTATTATTGAACTAACAATGGAGCCCGTGGGTAAATTATCTTGAATTTTCCCTCTCCCACTCAATATTTTAAAATTGATTTTTCCTTTTAAAAACATACATTACTTATATTGTTAATTGCAAGCTTCCCATAATATTATCTATATGATATCCAATATTATTAAGCATATTCAATTTCAATCAATTTCAAACAATTACAATCATGAAATCATAACTAACTCAAGATTAAGATTACAGTAAAATCAATGCCTATGAGATTTAATAAGTCTGACAGTCATTTCAAGGTTAATTAAATCTCATATGTGATCCTGTTCAATGTAGTCATACTACATCAATAAATTCATACATGATTAAGACAAACTATTCAATGAATTTATTAAGTCTATACCTAAATAAAGTGCCCACATTTATTTATCAACTGCGAACATAATTTATTTAATCATAAGATAACTTGTATTTATGTCTTCTGTGAATCTACATGGTGATCACATAAATACATATAATATGATCAAATGGACTTTACTCAAAATATTAATGCAATTAAGATACTTGAATAAAATACCTCATTTATTTTATTAATCAGAAAAATTATTTATTACAATTAAATAAACATATACGCTTTTAAAGAGCACATTTTTCCAACAGTATATACATAAGATTGCAGATTCCATCCATCCCACAAATTGAGTCTTAATTTCCTCTAAATTGCCATCCCTCCATTTCACCGCTCACTGCAACCTTTTGAATAGGTCCTACTATTCCAAGAAATATTGGAGTTCAACAAAAAAAAGCACATTTTATAGAAATATATTTAATGAACGAGGGGCATAATGTAAATGTAGAATAATTGGGCTCAGGACCTATGCGTGTGAATGGAGGCCCAAGTCCACAAATCTGTAAATACAGGAGAGTCTTCTTCAAATGAAAATAGACAAAATTTCATGAGCATTTTAACTTTTTTATCTAAACTTTTCCAGCTACTTTCTTCGAATCCAAACAACGGCAAGTGATCCGTCGGACTAGCCTAAATGTGTGAAGGTAATGTTGTGATTATCATGTTAAGTTTACTAAAAAGATACTCCAGAAATTCTATAGAAAAGATAAAAATATTTTCACTCAGGGCCTTTTTTAATATTGAGATTTTTTTTCGTATTGATGTTGAACAGTTATACCGTGTAAAATACAGCATTAAAGTGTTTAGTAAACACTTATTGTTATAACTTAAAAGTTAAAATCATTTGACTCTACTATTTTATAATGAAAAACCTATAATATTCATATTATTTTTTTAAAATTATTATTTAAAAGTCATTTATTATACGTTATCAGTTTTTTTTTATAGTTAAAGTATCTTAATACCAAACAAGACCTCAATTCAGAATGGTAATTGATTTCTAGGTTATTACATACTTCAATACTCAATAAGTGTATGTAAGAACTATTAAACTCAATCGGTACTTGTTATCATGTACACTTCAATTTTTTTTTTAACCTAGTTCATTCAGTAAAATACTCATGCTGAATCAGTTATTTGACAATTCAAGGTATTTATAAAACTTAGTTCTAAAGGCATCGCCTATTGATTTTTAAGTAGTTTTATTTGCTTGCCCATTCTCATTTCAATCTTAGAGGAGATATAGAGACTAAAAAATGAATTAGGACTTTGTCCATCCCCTTTCCTTGAAAGAAAAAAAAAAAGAAGAGAAAAAAGAAAAGAGTAGTATATCTTAAAATTAATTGCTTACTTCCAATCACATAAATCAACAAAATCTCCAAATCTCCAATTATAGCCGCTCTTGACATTTTTGAATGCATACATTTGGTAGAAGGATTTGAATCACACATACGATATATTTGATCAGTGCATATCTTTAAAATGAAAAAGTAAATCCTTAGGATATGAACAACGAATTAAAGATTAACAACATACCATATATTTCTAGATATTTATAACCATTATTAAAACTATGAATATCAATCAACTCATGGCATATATACTTGTATCTCTTTCTTAGTCCACCAACCTAAAAAAAAATGGAGAAAATTTATCAACTTGGATTAGCTTGCTTGGTTGTTCTTCTCTTGGTTGCTTCTTCTGGTATATATTTTAATCTCCTTTTCTTTGTCTTATTTATTTTATTTTATTTTGTACCAAATGCTACTTGCTAACAATTACAAAAACAATATTAATTTATTTTTCTATATATTATTGTGTTCATTTGAACAAATTGAAAATCCCATCTTTAATTTAGACCTCAGAACTCATGAAATCAAATCAAATTTAATTTATCTAGGTTCATTCACACCTTGCCAAGACGACAGTGATTGCGAAGGCGAATGTGAATTTGGTAAAGGCCATTGCGACAGTAAAGGACATTGTGATTGCCCGGGAGGAAAGTTTGCAGAAAAATTCGCTCCTGGTCATTACTCCAAGAAGCAAGAATAATTAATATGTATTTGATGAAAATATGTTGAATATCAACATGTCTTAATAAAGAATTACTAATTTCAACGTTTGCATTAAACTGTTTTTTAGAAAATATTTTTGTTGATTTTTGCATTTCATTTTTTGATTGAGTAAAAGAAGAGACTGGGAGAGAGTTATCCAATTGCAACTAAATTAATGAAGTAAATAGTAGTAGTGATTCTTTTCTTTTAAAAATATTATAAAAGTCCATTTAAATATTAAGAAATAATTTAGGTTGATTCATCAATGATTCAATATGATATGAGTGTCAAAACAATACAAAAGATTTTATTTTACTATTTTGGATTATCAAACTTGAATAAATATTACGCACTATGATGAATTTTTTATGGAGCATATCAGCATATCGGTATATGACATAAATGTTAAATTTTACTAATGATAAGTACTGACACTCTACCCAGCAAAATTATCAAATAAAAACTAATACATACAGTTGCGTTCACAAAAGCATTCCCCAAATGTCAAAAATCAACCATCCCTCCATAGAACTTCACCGTAAAAAATAAAAAGAAAAGTTGTTTTCTCCAATCCTAAAATATTAAATTTGTTTGAAAATAAGCCACCATGAACTATATATAAAAGCTTTGATATTTCACTTATAAATTAGTTAAAAACAATGCATTTGAAATTAGGATTTGTAAGGTGACTAGAGATTATATGGTGTATAACAAGTTTATTTAATTAAAATCAGCCATTCTGCCATAAAAAATTCACCCTAGACCAAAAAAAAAAAAGTTATTTTCTTCAATCCTAAAATCTTAAATTAATTTGAAAATAATCCATGAAATACAGATAAAAAGTCTAGAGATTTCTCTTACAAATTAATAAAACAATTAACATGCATTTGAAATTACGATTTGTAAGGGGAATGGAGATTATATGTTGTGTAACAAGTTTTTTAAAGAATTAAATTTACATGAACGTTTACTTATGTACATGATAATCATTATGATGTTGATTTCATAGCGAGCATTCACATTGGGGACAAGAATCATAGATGAGTAGATGTTTACAGAACATTTACCAGTCTCTATAATAATGATAATAAACAGGGCAGAACCATAAGAAAATAAACACAAGCACTTACATATGTCTATGTCAACAAACACAAATGTATACTACAAAAAAGGGTCCAGCTACCATGCACCTGGTGCATGGTACCCCAGGGTCCAGCTACCATTGGATCTAACGCAGAACTTGTTTCTGCGTTAGATCCCGCCATTATTAAGGACTTTGGGGTACCATGCACCTGGTGCATGGTAGTCATGGCCTATAAAAAAATACAATGTTTACCACAAATTGGCAATTTAAACAATATATAAAATATGCCCGTACCACAAATTATACTTTTTTTGAAAAAAGTGACAAATTATTGTGTTTAATATTTTTTTTGCGAAAAGTAATTGGAACAATAACACTCCTTAAAAATTGTAAAACAAGTAAAGGAGATAAGTTTAAAATATGTGCCGGTCGAAGTAATTAAGAGAAGAACAACAAAGCAAGCCAATTTAAGTTGAGAAGTTTTCTTCATTCTTTCAAGTTAAAATAAGGCATCCATGATAAGCACACAAGCTATACGAGATGGAGGTTTAGACTGTGCAGTAAATAAAGATAACATTACAATAACTATTCTTATCCATATTGTATGTATTCACCATTAATCGAGGCCATTGGTCTTGAGATGTTACAGCTATAAACATAGTACAATAACTTTGTGTAAATATGGAATGATCACAGGAATAAAATCAAGTTGGTTACATCACTTTCAGTGCATTGCTTTCTTTCATTTTCTCAGCATAATAGCCTTATAATTAAGTAGATTTTTACTTGGTATCCGAGCACTGAATCCAAAAATGGAGGTGACTCATGATCCTGGTTCAATTGAGCAGGTTGTGCCTATTGAACAAGCACTTGAAGCACCAGCAAGTACACAAGAAGAATCGTCTTCAACCACTGCACACAGCCCATTGAACTTTTCACTTTCAGTACCCACAAAACTTGATAGAACTATGTCATCTGGATGACCTAGGTCATGCCTGCTATATATAGCGATGGTCTGGAACACCTCGTTGATGACTTACAAGACATACCACCTAAATACCCCAGCGGTGTTGAAGATTATGGCACAATCAAAACAACACCAAAGTCTGCCCTTTGAATATGGCGTAGACACTACCAACTGTTACTCAGTTGGCTCCACTCTACAATCACAGATAGCATTATATGTGCTGTTACCTACTTTTTAAATTTCTCTTGAGATGTGGACAGTGCGGAGAGAATATGCTCCTCACAGTCGATGGCAAGATCAGTAGTTCTCAGAATGCAACTACATAGCACAAGAAAAAAGAAAATGCCAATTAGTGAATACTGCGCCAAGATGAGAATTCTAGTGATAGAACTTACAATTGTAGGAAAGATTGTGTTAAATGAAGATCTTTATCACCATACCATTATCGACTTCACAGAAACTATGAGTTTGTGGTGGTAAGCTTAACTTCAAGGCTTCAAGACATCTCCTTTGAAGAACTCTACTCAACCCTTCTAAGCTATGAAGTAAGACTTGAACAACAAGCCTCTGTTGAAGCACAAGCTGCTTTGAGGCAAACGTGGCTTTGAAACATAACAAGTGTGGGATGAATGCAAGGAGAAATGATCTTGGAAGAGGTCAGAACCCAAACCAAGGGCATGGTAACACTCTTGAAAGCAGGGACATTACAACAGCTCAAGAGGAAGGGGTAGGGGCAGAAATAGAGGAAGAAAATCAACCTATAAGTCTGATGTCACATGTCAGGTTTGCTTCAAGGTTGGCCACAGGGCTGATGAATGTCGGCATAGACATGAAGAAGATTTTATGCCCAAAAACAATAACCAATAGTACTAGAGAGCTGCCTTTGTTGCTGTAAATGAACATTCAAGACAGTGCCACAAACCATGTGATCATTAATGACATCAGAAATGTGAACACAAAACCTGAATACAATGGTAATTCCCTTCTCCCAGTTAGAAAAGGACACAAGTTAAAATTTCACACACTGGCACAACGTTATTTCCTGTTTTTGATGGTATGAAAATAGGTTTTATAACATTGAAAGATTTTCTTTTTGTGCCTGACACATCAAAGAATCTGCTTAGCATATCGAGTTTAATCACACATAACGATCTCAGCATGCTCTTCACTGACAAATACTGCACTGTTAAGGACAATCATGGAGGATTGTTTTTGGTCAATGGTATTGATGAGAAGAAAGTAGAAAGGCTACTATAAAGTCTCTTTTATGTTTTCAGTAAAGCTCTTAGACCAAAAAACATGCACCTTTAGAATTATTACTTTCTGATACTTGGGGATCGGGACCCTTCGTATCAGGAAAAGGATAAAGATACTACTTAAGCTTAGTAGATGATATTCAAGATATACTTGGATTTTCCAACTCACAGCCAAAGAAAAAACAAGAAGGACCATAATAAATTTTATAACTCACATAGAAAGGACCCTAGAAAAAAGAATAAAATGCATACAAAGTGATTGGGGGGTGAGTTTAGACCTCTTAAAGGTTATTTGAAAAGAAAAGGAATAATTTTTAGGCACTCATGTCCTTACATGTTAACATAAAATGGAAAAGTGGAAAGAAAACACAGGCGTATTATAGAAGAGAACCATTTGTTCAGAACCAAGCCACATCCAATGAAGAAGAGAACTTACCAAGGTAAGACCTGAACATGCCAAATCAAACACATAACCCATCTTTTACTGATACATATGCTCCAGAACTGATTTAGAATTGCCAAAACACAACTTCAAGTAACCAACCAGATTATAATAAAACCTAGAATCATAACAACCGCTAGAAATTCAACCTGAACAAACACTTTCCTCATGGTGACAGGATCCAAGTCTGAAATATTTAAACCTAAGATTTACCTGGCACATAAGGAACTTCAGGGGGTTGAGAACCTACCAAAAAACACAGAAAATGCATTGGCTAGTGAGGTGTAGAGAATAGCAATAAAGGAACGATACAAAGCCCTAATGACCAACAACACATGAGAGCTTGTAGAACGAGGCACAAGTAAGAAAGTGATTGGAAACAAATGGGTGTATAAAGTAAAGTACAACCCAAATGGGACTGTATCGAGATATAAGACAAGGATGATTGCAAAAGAATATCATCAGAAGGAGGGAATAGACTACACTGAAACCTTCAGCCCTATGGCAAAATCATTAATAGTGAAGATCATCTTGAGTCTTGCGGTAACTTATGGTTGGGACATCAAGCAAGTAAATGTGAATTATGATTTCCTCAATGGAGAGCTAAGTGAGACAGTCTACATGTCTCAACCAGATGGTTTTGACAATAAAAAGAAGCCAAACTATCTGTGCAAACTTAAAAAGGTACTTAATGGTTGAGCCTGGTATAAGAAGTTAAAGGAAGTCCTATTAAGTTTAAGAATGCAGTCTCAGATACTTCCTTGTTCCATTGGAAGTATGAAAAAAATTCAATCTACCTACTGGTTTATGTTGATGATATACTACTCACTGGAAATGATGGCATGATGACAGAAGCTATGTTAAAAAAATTGAAAGAGAATTTTGCATTCAAGGTGTTGGGGATTTGAATTACTTCTTGGGAATCGCAATTAAGAGAGATTGTGGAGGAATGCGTCTATGTCAAGCAAAGTCCATACAAGATGTTTTAAATAAAATGAACATGGTTGATTGTAAATGAAGTCCCACACCAATGAGCTCATGTTTGAGGTATAGTCAAGATGTTGAAGAAGATAAAGGAGGAAGAGCATTTGAAGGCAAAACATTGTATATGAGAGCGTAATTGGAGCACTTCCATGTGCAACAATAACGAGGCCTGATATAGCAGACAATGCTAACAAGTTATCATAATTTGTATAGGATCCAAGCAAATGTGTTGCCAGGGGTGTAAGAGAATATTAAGACACCTCTAAGGAACTGTAAACCATGGTATCTATTTCACTCCAGCAGGAAGAATGAAATTACAGTACACACTGATGTTGACTGGCCAGCTCACCAAGATGGTCGGAGATCAACTGGTGGGTATAGCATCTTTCCAGTAGGGAATCTAGTATCATGGAGCTCAAAAAAGCAAAAAGTTATATCCAAGTCGACTAGCGAAGCAGAGTACAAGGCACTCTCTCATGGAGCAGCAGAAATCTGTTGGATGAAGTCTCTCCTTTCAGAATTGGAAATTGCCATTGCACTTACTGAAAACCCAGTATTTCATGAAAGAATGAAGCACATCGAAACCGATGTACATTTCATCAGGGATAAAATTATAGCAAAGAAGCTAGAAGTGAAGTATGTTAACAGCAAGAATTAAGTGCCAGATATCTTGACCAAAGCCTTACTGACAGCAAGTTTTAAATACCTCAGAAGCAAGTTCAATGACCATCCAGACAGCAAAGCTTGATGGGGGAACTTAAAATAAGGCATCCATAATAAGCACACAAGCTATATGATGTATTGCTGCAGTGAATTCAATATTGGCGGGAGGTTTGAATTGAAGAGTCTAGAAGTATCGCCAGATCAAACGACTGAGATTCAAGAAAGAAGACGGAGGACTAAAATTGTGCAGTAAATAAAGACAACAGTACAGTAGCGATTCTTATCCACATTGTATGTCTTCACCATTTAATCTAGGCCAATGATCTTGTGATGTTACCGCTTTAGACATAATACAATAACTTTGTATAAATATGGAATGATCATAGGAATAAAATCAAACTGGTTACATCACTTTCAGTGTATTGCTTTCTTTTATTTTCTCAGCACAATAGCCGTATAATTCAGTAGTTTCACTTTTCAAGCTAGTGCAGTAGAAAAGAGATACAATATTATGCCGTGGGGTGGTTGGTACTTATAGTTTCATAAATGGCTATGCTTGCCTACTTGGAAAGTTTTTGGTGTAAAAATTTAGAAGTATTTACAGGGTATGTTAATCTTTAATTCGTTACTGTTATATCTTAAGGATTTTTTTTTAATTTCATAAAGAAAGAAAAGAAATGCCATATATGGTATTTCTTTCTCTGAATTATGTTTATATTAAACTTAATTGCTTTCTTGAAATTACATAAACAAAGAAAAGAAAAAAAAAAGAATTCTAGATCTTTGCTGTACTTTATCATTTTATACTAATGACATGTCATATGCATCCTAATTGTTAAATAAAGCTGGTTTAGTCTACAAACATTACATAACTTGTCATAATGATGATCGCAACTGTTGCATATTTTTGCTCGAATTGCTTGTTTGAGATATGTCAAGGCAAGTTTCATGTTTCTTGGAGTCTTTCCTGAATAATTCTCTCGCCAAAGCTACACAGATTGCCATTTGTGACCATTGCTGGACGTTCAAATTGTTCAAGGATTTGTTTCTGATTTTGCAAAATCTATTCCTGTTGCTGATCAAATTAATCCTAGAACTAAAGTTATGAGAAAATGAAAAAGAAAATCCTTAGGATATGAACAATTAAGTAAAGATTGAAATACCATATATTTCAAGACCTTTATACCAAAAAACTTTCCAAGAGGGAAAGCATGGCCATTTATGAACCGTAAATACCAACCACTCACGGCATACCTGTATCTTTTCCCTGGAGGTGTATCCAGTTTTTAAGCAAAGCGTTCCATATGTTTTCCTCTGTTTTTGGTTCATGAATTGTTGAGAGTTTTCTACGCTTGAGTTTTTTTTTTTCCCCTTGTTTTCACTTTTTTTTTTTCCAAATTTCCTTTCTGCTTTATGTGTTGCCAGTGTTTTCAGTGTTTTCATTGTTACCAGCGTTTTCCTCTGCTTTTTATATTCATGGGTTTTATTTCTTTTTTGGATTTTGAGTGTTGGTTTTTTTTTTTTTTCCCTAAGCGTTTTCAGTGTTTACCAAAAGGTTGCATGTGTTTCCCTCTGTTTTTGGTTGTTGTTGAGTGTTTTGTACATGCTGCGTTCAGACTCTGAATGGTTTTAGAAAAATGGCTTTCGTTTTCACAACCTTTTTTCAAAGTAAATGTTCCGTGGTGGCTGTACACGTTTTCTTTCAACTGCTTTTTAGAATGGTTGCCATTGTTTCGTCTGTTTTCTTTCGTGTGCTTTTGAGCTTTTTCAAAGAAGTGTTGCCCGTGTTTGTAACAAAAACGTTGCTTGTATTTTCCTCTGTTTTTGCTTGTTTTCGGAAACTACTGCTATTGTTTTGTTCATGTGTTGCTGGGTCTTCAGATCTTTTTTTTTTGGTTCATGTCCCCTGGCATATTTCCGTTTCTTTTGGTCCTTGCAATTTTTTAAAGCATTTCTTTTCATCATTTTTATGGCTAAGTATTTCTTGAAAACAACTATACTTATATTCAGTGTCTTCGGTTTTCTACTAGAGATTCGAAATTCTTGTTTTGCTCGTTTTGTATTATGTTGGTTTTTTTTTTTTTTTTTTTGGGTCTAAAGTCGTATCCTTTAATAGAGTTTTTAGTTTATGATTGTGTGTGAAGTTCTTTGATTACGTTCTTGCTTTGTGCTTTTTGTTCATTGTCAAAGATATAATAAACTTCAATGACTAATTGTTTTTATATTCTGTGATGTATGGGCAGGTTTTTTTCAAAATGGGATCTCCAAATCCTGAGGCTGAGGTTAAGGGATTCCAATACTTGCCGCCGCCGCCCATCATCAGTACAAATGTTGTGCCTATTTAAGCCGTGGAAGGTGGTTGCTCCGATCCCAAAACCCCTTCCAATGGCAAGGCAAAATCATGGGACTAAAGGGACGCCTATTACTCTTCTAACGAATCATTTCGAAGTTAGAATGCGCCAGAGAGACGGTTACTTTTGCCATTACAGTGTAATCTCTGTGTCCATCATCATGATTTAGTAATTGGTTTTTACTATCCGCTTCTGTTGCCAGTACAATGATTGTGTACATGGTCTTGTTATTGATTTATTGTTATAGGTTGCTCTGTTTTATTGTTATAGGTTGCTCTATTTTGTTAAGATGGTCGTCTGTTGATGGGAAACGTACTGGAAGAAAAATTCTTGAAGGTAAACACTCTTGCCTATGATGGCGAGAAGAGCTTGTTCACTCTTGGTTCTTTAAACGCAAGAAGCCTGAGTTCACGATTGTCGTGGAATACCTCTCTTCGAATAGGTATATATGTGTACATTGATATGCTTTAGACTTAATTATCAGTTACTGACTGGGAGGTTCCTTATTTACAGACTGCACGGAGTGACAGCCCTGGAGGTTATGGGCTGATGGCAGCCCCAGTGAGAGTGATAGGAAAAGGATGAGGCGCCTATATAGGTCGAAAGTAATCAATGTTGAAATTAGTTATGCTGCTAAAAACCCTATCAAGCAATTACAAATGCATTGCGGGGTCAGGAGTCAGAGCTTTTTCGAGAAGCTATGAGAGTTTTGGACACATACTGATGCAGAATGCAGCAAATCATTGAGTGATTCATTTGGTGTTGTGAACATGGGTTACTTACTTCTTCAATCCTCTTATATTATTTACTTGTGGTTTAATCAATCATTTGTCTTTTTGCCAATGGGGTTCCGACGAGAACTCTCTGATGCCTAAGTCAGATCATTAGTATAATGGAGTATTTAATTAATAAAGAGAACGCACATAAAACAAGTCTTCAATCTCATTTAGTGCAAATGTGCTTGACATTGTAATTCGGCAGGTGTGTGATATTCCTGCGGTTAACACCACCAGTAATCATGGAGCCTATCTTATCTTTATAAAGTACTATGATTGTTTTAAACATTTATACTAAAAAAATAATGTTAAATTTATAAAATTTAAAATATCTATATTTAGTATTTTTCTAAGTGATAATAAACATTATTTTCTAAATATATAATTTAAATAACACAAAAAAATTAATACAATACAGTGCAGCATCAAATATAGTGTAATTAAATATTAATATAGTATAATGTAACAACAATAAATATTATACAGTATTATTATAATAATACAATACAATATACTGAACACACCCTAAGTCTTCATCAAATGCCTCAATAGTACGTATATCTTGAATTCACACAATTCAGTCTTGATTGATATTTCTAGGAAAGTGCATCGCGCGGACTATACATATCAACACAATTCATCTTCGTTCCAATCTCCCCATTGTTGTTCATTTTCTTCTTCTTCTTCGGAATTTTCTTCAGCTAGCTTGTTGCGGCGTTTCTTCGATTTCTGTTATGTTAAATTTTGCCTGACAGTCAGCATTATAAAGACATTACCAGACCTGCCCCCGAGGAATTTTTTTTGTTAAAAATATAACTAGATTTAATCCACACTTTCATGTTAAAAAATTGTGATATACAGTTTGCATTTTTTCTTACATTGCATCAATGGCTATCGATTCGCTATTCAAACCGATTCAATTCAAATTAAACGAATTGAGTTTGGAAAAATTAATTTATTCAATAAATGGGTCAAATTCGATTCGTTAAATAAATAAATTGAATCCAAGTTATGCTTGATTTTTTTTTTAATTTTATGATTCATTTATTTTTACAACTTTAGATTCTTATTATATGTCTCATCAATGGATTTATAAATTGAAGTTTGCAAATCTGGAGTTTAGATGATACTATGTTTGATAAATTGAATAAGAAATTGGCACGGTTCTAAGGCCAAAATAGTATTTACATAAAATTTCTTTAACTGATGACTAGATGAATAAATTTAAAAAATCCGATGGTACTGCAGAGCAAGAAATTCTTGTTGACTACAAGAACTTCGGAGATTGAATTGTTTTACATAGAAGGATTACTTTGAACTTTGAAAGTCCTTTTCAACATATTGTTAAAATCATAAACTCAACAAAAAGAAAAGGATGTAATTTATGCAAATTTGGGTTTAATATTCCTTAATTATTAAGACATGTTGATGTTCAAAGTATTTTCATCAAATACAAATAAATTATTCTCACTTTCTGAAGCCGTGATCAGGAGAGAATTTCTGTTCCACAAACTTTCCACTGGGACATTCACATGTTCCATTGATGCATTCGCCACCGGGAGAATAACATATTTTATCGCAATCTTTGTCGAATTTGCAATCCGGATCATCAGCTTCTACTCCTTTGGGTAGAACTAAGAAATCATAAAAATTGTTTGTTTTCATTAGTTTAAACGTCCCGTAACTAAATAAATTGGTGTTTTAGTATTTGTTTGCGAATAGTAACTGGAATAGTAAAACCCGTAAAAATTGTAAAACAAGAAAAGGAAATAAGTCTAAAATATATACCACTGGAAGAAATTAAGAGAAGAAGAACAAAGCAAGCTAATTTAAGTTGAGAAGTTTTCTCCATTATTTCAAGTTAGTGCAATATGAAAGAGATACTATAGTATGCCATGGGGTGGTTGGTACTTATAGTTTCATAAATGGTTATGCTTGCCCATATGGAACGTTTTCGGCGTAAATATTCAGAAATATTTATATGGTATGTTAATCTATAAACGAGGAAAAAAATTACAGTATATGGAATGTGATCCGAATTAGGTTTATGTTGATCTCAATTGCTTACTTACAATTACATAAATAAGGGGAAAAAAAAAGAAATATATATCTTTGTTGTGCTTTCTCATTTTAGAATTTGAGAGAAAACCTAGCAAATTAACAGTTAACAGACAATGACACACAATGAGTTGCACTAATGAAATTCATATGCATCCTAATTTGTTAATCAAAGTTGCTTTAATTGTCAAACATTACATGTCTTGCCATAATGGTTATCACAATTGTTGCATATCCTCGCTAGAAATGCTTGTTTGAGATATTTCATGAATTTTCTTGCAGTCTTTCCCGAATAATTGTCTTGCCAAAGCTACACACATTGCCATTTGTGTGACAACAGATGACGCCATTGCCGCACAATTTTAAATTGTTTAAGGTTTTGTTGCTGATTTTGCAAAATCTAATCTTCTTGTTACTCAAATTAGCCCGAGAATGAAAATTAAGATAAAATGAAAAAGAAAATCCTTACAATATGAACAACTAAGTAAAGATTAAAATACTGGATTTTGATTCAATGCTGAACTCACTTTTTTGCTAACCTTTTAGAAATACATAATTGGTTATTATTGGATAAAGAAATAAAATTAATTAAATCTTAATCTTATATTGCTCTACGTACACATACAGGAGAAGGTTATGTAGAGTTAAACACAAATTAACTTAGCACTCTCTCCAAATCTTAAAATACCATATATTCTTAGCACTCTATCCAAATCTTTCTTATAATACCATATATTTCAAGATTTTAATACCAAAAAAAAGGGAAAAGGACACTAGACCCCCAAGGTTTCGGGAGATGGTCACAAAGACCCTAACTTTTCAATAAGGAACACCAAAATTCCTTTCTGACCATACTACCCTTGAATATAGTAATTAAAAAATTGACTTTAAAGTTTTTAATTAGAAATTTTTTTATATAAATAATATAATCCATCTAGTAGACTAATTATATTAAATTACTTTTAATATTTAAAATCTTGTTAAAATTTTAAATTATTATATTTATTTTAATAATCTTATTATAAAGATTTTAAATAAATCTTTGGGTTAATACACAATTAACAAAATATCACCTATTAATCATATTAAAATTATTTTTTTATACAATGTTAGAAATATTTTTAATTTATTTATTTTAATATTATGTTTCCATTTATTATTAAAAATAATTACTCTAATAAAGTAAAATAGGTCTAATAGATTGTAAAGTATAAAAATATTTTTTAAATATTAAAATTATTTTAAAATGTATATTTTATTAGATTTATTTTAATGCCATATTTTATTTATTATAAAATTTTGGGGCCTTAATGAAATAAAATAGGAAATAATTTTTTAAAAAAAGATTGCTATTAATCCGCAATTACATGTTACACAATTTTGAATAGACAGGCCATCGATAAAGATTGCTATTCCTTCAAACAATTTCAATTCAAATTAAATGGATAAGATTTGGAAAATTTAGTTTATTCAATAAGTCGAATTCGATTCGTTGAATAAACTATTTGAATCCAGGTTTATGCCTGATTTGGTTTTTGTTTATTATTCATTTTTACTTTAACAATTTAAATTCTTATTATATGATTTATTAATGGATTATAATTAGAAGTTTGCAACCTGAAGTGGAGATTATGGCACGTTCGATATGTTAAATATAAGGATTATTTTGAATCTTGAAATTCCTTTTCAACATATTGTTATAATGCTAATGTCACCCAAAAAAAAAGTTTTAATTTATGCAAATTTGGGTTTAATATTCCTTAAGACATGCTGACGTTCTAACATATTGCCATCAAACACATATTAGTTATTGTCACTTTTTGAAGCGGTGATCAGGAGAGAATTTCTGTTCCACAAACTTCCCACTGGGACATTCACATATTCCATCGGGGCATTTGCCACCAGGAGAATAACATATTTTATCGCAATCTTTGTCGAATTCGCAATCCCCAACTTCTACTCCTTTGGCTAAACCTAATATCTAATCAAAATTTTTTGATTTCATTAGTTTAAATATCTCATAACTCGATAAGTTAGTGTTTTAATATTTGTTTGCAAAAAGTAATTAGAATAATAGCACTCCTAAAAATTGTAAAACAAGTGAAGGAGATAAGTTTAAAATATGTACCAGTCGAAGCAATTAAGAGAAGAACAACAGGACACAATTTAAGTTGAGAAGTTTTCTCCGTTCTTTCAAGTTGGTGCAGTATGAAAGAGACACAATATTATCCCATGTCGGGGTTGGTACTTACAGTTTCATAAATAGCTATGCTTGCCCACATGGAAAGTTTTTGGCATAAAAAATGGAGAAATTTTTATATATATGTATGTAAACATTTAATTCTTTTTTTTTAATTACATAAACAAGGGAAAGAAATACAGTATACGGTATTTCTTTATCTGAATTTGGTTTATATTAAACCTAATCGCTGACGTACAATTACATGAATAAGGTAAACAAAAAAAAAAATTATAGATCTTTGATGTGCTTTCTCATTTTGGAATTTGATAGAAAACCTACCAGATTAACAATTAATGAGCAATTGACACATGTACAATAAGTTATAATACTGACATATATGTCATATGCATCCTAATTTGTTAATTAAAGCTGGTTTAATCTTCAAACATTACGTTACTTGGTCAAAGTTATCAAGCTAATATAATGGCAGCAAGATTTGATTATCCGGATTTTGGCTTGTTTTCTTTGACAGTGAGAAAGCCCAAACATCTATAAATTGAGAATTCACTAAAGTGGAAAGACAAGAGATGCAGTTGAATAACTTGAAAGTTGGAGAAAGAGAGTGCACTGCTTGTGGTGAGAGATTTGGGTGTAATTAGGGGTTGGATGAAATAAAATATTTTGAGTGTAGTTGTAATTATTTTTTACATAATAAATTTTTTATCTTATTATCCTTGATGACTGTAGTGTTTACTTTGATAAAAGAGTTTTTTACGTAAATATTATATAATATAATCAGTAATTTGGTACAATTTCCATTTTATTTTCATTTATTATTCATTTGTCATATTGCTAGTAGAGATCTTGAGTGGGACCGAAAATTTCCAACATTACCTTAAAAATGCCAAAATAAAAAATATTATAACACTTTAAAATCTACTATTTTTTATTAGAAGTTTCCAGTTCATTAGTAAATTTATGGGAAAAGATGATTTTACCATTGCAAATATAATTTAACATTATCATGCAAGACATTTTTGGAAGACAGCCAGATAGGACAAATGATGTCATATTTGAGTTTATAATACTGAAACCTCGAATTTGGTCAACGGAATCAGTTAGCCATGTCATTGACTCCTAAGTGACTTTCCCACATAATTACATAAAATACTGTAGTTTTTCCTTATTACGATTTTACCCCAGAAAGTCTCTATCGTTTACAAACACGCCCTAACTGCCGATTTGAATGACAGTTTCTATAGATGTACTATGAGCTTTCCTGAGTTTCACAAAGATATTTCTGCACAGAACTAGAAAAACATGTCTTAAAATACCCACCATTGAACAATTGATATTTCAGTTACTTTTTAAATTTTTTTTCAAATATTTGTTACTGTATTTCAATCAACACGTCAGTAAAACAGGTATTGAATGTCATTTTCGCTCCGTAAAGAATTTAATTTAATGTATTATCATCATTTTTTTCTACTATTTACTATATTTCCAAACACATGAAATTTTGTAATGATTTTGTCTCACTTTTTATTTCATATTATTAAAAAGACGAAAGTAATCATACTGATGAATCAATCTAAATTATTTCTTAATGTTTAAAAGAAATATTATAAGAGCGTTGAAGGGAAAAAAAAAAATCACTTATTATCGTATGGTTTCTGCTACTACCGCTGTATTAATTAACCAACTTATAAACTTAACGGTTTTTCTTTTTTAAACAATAATTAATGGGTTATAATAATGTTTCCTTGCAAAAATTATTTTAAATTTTGAAAGTCCTCTTACAAAACAATCCAATATCTCTACCCCAAACTTTTTTACTAAATCAAAAAGTGAAATTTTAAAATCAACCCAAAAAAAAAAAAGATTTAATGCAAATTTGGGGTTTAAGTCTTTATTAAGATATGTTGATGTTCAACATATTTTCATCAAATACATATTACTATCGCTTTTTAGAGTGATGACCAAGAGAGAATTTTTGTTCTGCAAACTTTCCTCCTTCACAAATACACATTCCATCCTTGTTGCAAAAGCCTCGACCAATTTCACATAAACCAGCACATTCATCGGCGGTTTGGCAAGCTTTGGATAAACATAATTTTATAAAAATTATTTGATTTCATGAGTTCCCAGGACTAACGATGAGCTTTTCAGTCATTCAAAAGAACAAATATATAGACAAAGAAATTGATATTATTTTTGTAAATTTTAGCAAGAAGCGTTGATTTGGAATAAAATAATTGAATAAAACCAGTAAAGAGATAATTAAGTTTAAAATGTATTACCAGAACAAGCAATTAAGAGAAAACAAGCAAGCAAGCCAATTTAAGTTCAGAACTCTTTTTCCATTCTTTCAATTTGGTGCAGTATGAATTAAGAAGATATAAATATGCCAAGGGATGGTTGGGATTTATAGTTTCAATAATGGCTATGCTTGCCCACTTGGGAAGTTTTCGATATCAAAAAAAAAAAAAACAGTATATATATGGTATTTTAATTTTAATTTGTTATACAGTATATGGTATGTTATCTGAATTACGTTTATATTAAACTTAGTTGCTTACTTACTGTTGATGCCGAAATCCGGATGGGTTGGCTAGTGACTCAATCTCAGATCCCTGCATCAGCATTAGATTTGTTTGGTGGGAAGCTGCTGGTTGATCTTCATGAGCAGATTTTTTATGAGCAGATAACCGATGAGCAGACGATCCGCGAGCAGAGAACCTGTGAGCACAAATAATGATCGGGAGGCGCCGGAAGTTTTTCCGGCGTAAACCCTCCGACGCTCAAGTCAGTGATTTGGGTCTACTTGGGAAAAACCTGTTGATGCCGAAATCCGGATGGGTTGGCTAGTGACTCAATCTCAGATCCCTGCATCAGCATTAGATTTGTTTGGTGGGAAGCTGCTGGTTGATCTTCATGAGCAGATTTTTTATGAGCAGATAACCGATGAGCAGACGATCCGCGGCGAGAGAACACTGTGAGCACAAATAATGATCGGGGGCGCTAGGAAGTTTTTCCGGCGTAAACCCTCCGACGCTCAAGTCAGTGATTTGGGTCTACTTGGGAAAAACCCATACCACAATTCATGTGGCTTAATTATGAATGCTTTAAACAAAAAGCTTTAAGTAAATTTATTAGAAAATAATCCATCCTAACGGGAAAGAAATCATAAGAGAAGTTCTCCAGTCGGTAGAGAGAAAGAGATCCTTCTAGAGAGAGAGAGGAAAAGAGAGAGAGCCCCCGTGCGTGATGTTCTTGGGGTTTTTATAAACACCCCACACCCACGACCTTAGATCGTGGCCATAACCTATAACTGATAGCCTTTGTGCCCTGATTTTCGGAGGAGGTTTTGTGGTGGTTTATTTGACTGAGTCTTGTTTCCTGGTCATCACCTGGTCAAAGTGGTCTGCTCGAGGTCGTCAAGTGGTGCATTCACCCAGGTTGTCTGCTCACCAGGTGGTATGTTCACCAGGTTGTCTGTTCACCAGGCGGTTTGCTTATCAAGTGGTCTGCCACTGGGCGGTCTGCTCACCAGGCGGTCTGCTCACCAGGCAGTCTGCTCACCAGGCGGTATGCTCACCAGGCGGTATGCTCACCAGGCGGTATGCTCACCAGGTTGTCTGCTCACCAGGTGGTCTGACCACCAGGGGGTCTGCTCACCAGGCGGTATGCTCACCAGGCGGTCTGCTCACCAGGCGGTCTGCTCACCAGGCGGTATGCTCACCAGGCGGTCTGCTCACCAGGCGGTCTGCTCACCAGGCGGTATGCTCACCAGGCGGTATGCTCACCAGGCGGTATGCTCACCAGGCGGTATGCTCACCAGGCGGTATGCTCACCAGGCGGTATGCTCACCAGGCGGTCTGCTCACCGGGCGGTCTGCTCACCAGGCGGTATGCTCACCAGGCGGTATGCTCACCAGGCGGTATGCTCACCAAGCTGTCTGCTCACCAGGTGGTCGACCCACCGGGCGGTATGCTCACCGGGCGGTATGCTCACGGGCGGTATGCTCACCGGGCGGTCTGCTCACCGGGCGGTATGCTCACCGGGCGGTCTGCTCACCGGGGTATGCTCACCGGGCGGTATGCTCACGGGCAGTCTGCTCACCACGCGGTCTGCTCACCACGCGGTCTGCTCACCGGGCGGTCTGCTCACCACGCGGTCTGCTCACCGGGCAGTCTGCTCACCGGGCAGTCTGCTCACCGGGCAGTCTGCTCACCAGGCGGTCTGCTCACCAGGCGGTCTGCTCACCAGGCGGTCTGCTCACCGGGCGGTCTGCTCACCGGGCGGTCTGCTCACCGGGCGGTCTGCTCACCAGGCGGTATGCTCACCAGGCGGTATGCTCACCAGGCGGTCTGCTCACCAGGCGGTCTGCTCACCAGGCGGTCTGCTCACCAGGCGGTCTGCTCACCAGGTCTAGGTGTTGCTTATATTTTACTTAGAGGAGAGCACGATAATGTATGAGCAAATATTTTATCCTGGTCACCTCATTCTATTCCCCAAACACCAGTCCCCCAGTTTCTAGTGTTGAGAGTGAAATGAATTAATACTAGAAACTATAAAATCTATAATTTTTACAAACATAAAACCCTAAGCAACTCATTTGCTTCATTTGCTAACCACACCATAGGTGAGCAGGTATTGTATGTCTAATGACTTATCTAGGGTAAGTTTCAAAACTGTTAACATTTTACTGACTTAAGCAATTTAGCTTAATCTTGGTTGGGCAAGAGCAGAAAACTTTGACTACGTCTCACTACGAGGAGGTTTCGAGACTTTAAGTCTTTTACTTGCCTTAGAAACTTTTTGAAATTTTCAGGGTCGCTCACCTTCACATGGTCGAGCAGGTTCTGGCGAGCTTGGCTTCATGTCTCGCCATAAAACAGGCTTTGAGACTTTGGAGCCTTTGCTTGCGTCTGCTCACCTTCACATGGTCGAGCAGGTTCTGGCGAGCTTGGCTTCCTGTCTCGCCATCGAGGAGGCTTTGAGACTTTGGAGCCTTTGCTTGCCTTAGAAAGTTTTTTGGAATTTTGTGGTCTGCTCACCTTCACATGGTCGAGCAGGTTCTGGCGAGCTTGGCTTCCTGTCTCGCCATAAAACAGGCTTTGAGACTTTGGAGCCTTTGCTTGCGTCTGCTCACCTTCACATGGTCGAGCAGGTTCCGATGAGCAGGTTCTGGCGAGCTTGGCTTCCTGTCTCGCCATAAAACAGGCTTTGAGACTTTGGAGCCTTTGCTTGCGTCTGCTCACCTTCACATGGTCGAGCAGGTTCTGGTGAGCTTGGCTTCCTGTCTCGCCATAAAACAGGCTTTGAGACTTTGGAGCCTTTGCTCGCGTCTGCTCACCTTCACATGGTCGAGCAGATCCTGGCAAGCTTGGCTTCCTGTCTCGCCATAAAACAGGCTTTGAGACTTTGGAGCCTTTGCTTGCGTCTGCTCACCTTCACATGGTCGAGCAGGTTCTGGTGAGCTTGGCTTCCTGTCTCGCCATAAAACAGGCTTTGAGACTTTGGAGCCTTTGCTCGCGTCTGCTCACCTTCACATGGTCGAGCAGATCCTGGCAAGCTTGGCTTCCTGTCTCGCCATAAAACAGGCTTTGAGACTTTGGAGCCTTTGCTCGCGTCTGCTCACCTTCACATGGTCGAGCAGATCCTGGCAAGCTTGGCTTCCTGTCTCGCCATAAAACAGGCTTTGAGACTTTGGAGCCTTTGCATGTCTTAAAAAATATTAATAAACTTCATTTATAAACTTTGTTTAGCCTCTTAGTGCTAACCTATAGCTCTCCTTTTATAAATTATTCTCATATTGAGCAAGTTTCAAGAAATCAAGCTGATTTAGTTATACCGTCAGCCATAATATGAGCACGATTAATTTAATAAATATAAGGTATCCTCATCTCATATAGTAAGACTTAGAGAAATAATTGAATTTTCATAGGAAAAACTACTTGTAAAAATATAACTTCTGACCTGTTTTGATTCCTGCAAACGTGTGCCTTCAATGTGCTCTCACCTGTGGTTTTTGCTTCCTTTTTAAACATGCTCATCTATTGATGCGCTGTAACATTCTGATTTGCTTCGATTAGATGAAAATTGATGGAGACAAAAAATTGGCTTCTCGTACCGGTCCCCACAGACGGCGCCAAATGTTGATGCCGAAATCCGGATGGGTTGGCTAGTGACTCAATCTCAGATCCCTGCATCAGCATTAGATTTGTTTGGTGGGAAGCTGCTGGTTGATCTTCATGAGCAGATTTTTTATGAGCAGATAACCGATGAGCAGACGATCCGCGAGCAGAGAACCTGTGACCACAAATAACAGTCAGGAGGCGCCGGAAGTTTTTCCGGCGTAAACCCTCCGACGCTCAAGTCAGTGATTTGGGTCTACTTGGGAAAAACCTGTTGATGCCGAAATCCGGATGGGTTGGCTAGTGACTCAATCTCAGATCCGCATCGACGCATTAGATTTGTTTGGTGGGAAGCTGCTGGTTGATCTTCATGAGCAGATTTTTTATGAGCAGATAACCGATGAGCAGACGATCCGCGAGCAGAGAACCTGTGAGCACAAATAACAGTCAGGAGGCGCCGGAAGTTTTTCCGGCGTAAACCCTCCGACGCTCAAGTCAGTGATTTGGGTCTACTTGGGAAAAACCCATACCACAATTCATGTGGCTTAATTATGAATGCTTTAAACAAAAAGCTTTAAGTAAATTTATTAGAAAATAATCCATCCTAACGGGAAAGAAATCATAAGAGAAGTTCTCCAGTCGGTAGAGAGAGAAAGAGATCCTTCTAGAGAGAGAGAGGAAAAGAGAGAGAGCCCCCGTGCGTGATGTTCTTGGGGTTTTTATAAACACCCCACACCCACGACCTTAGATCGTGGCCATAACCTATAACTGATAGCCTTTGTGCCCTGATTTTCGGAGGAGGTTTTGTGGTGGTTTATTTGACTGAGTCTTGTTTCCTGGTCATCACCTGGTCAAAGTGGTCTGCTCGAGGTCGTCAAGTGGTCTGTTCACCAGGTTGTCTGCTCACCAGGTGGTATGTTCACCAGGTTGTCTGTTCACCAGGCGGTTTGCTTATCAAGTGGTCTGCCACCGGCGGATACCTGCTCACGGGCGGATCTGCTCACCGGGCGATCTGTTCACCATGTGTCTGCTCACCGGGCGGTATGCTCACGGGCGGTATGCTCACCGGGTTTCTGCTCACCGGGTGGTCGACCACCGGGTCTGCTCGCGGGCGGTATGCTCGCGGGTGATCTGCTCACCGGGCGGTCTGCTCTCACCGGCCGGTATGCTCACCGGGCGGTGCTCACCGGGTGGTCTGCTCACCCGGGTGATCTGCTCACCCCGGGCGGTCTGCTCACCCAGTGTCTGCTCCCGGGCGGTATGCTCACCGGGCGGTATGCTCACGGCGGTCTGCTCACCCAGGCGATCTGCTCACCGGTGGTCTGCTCACTGGGGTGTGATCTGCTCCGGGCGGTCTGCTCACGGGCGGTCTGCTCACCAGGCGGTATGCTCACCAGGCGGTATGCTCACCAGGCGGTCTGCTCACCGGGCGGTCTGCTCACCGAGCGATCTGCTCACCGGGCTCTCACTCAAAGCGGTCTGCTCACCAGGTCTAGGTGTTGCTTATATTTTACTTAGAGTAGAGCACGATAATGTATGAGCAAATATTTTATCCTGGTCACCTCATTCTATTCCCCAAACACTTACAATTACATAAGTAAGGAAAAGAAAAAGAATTATATACAAATCTTTGCTGTGCTTTTTCGTTTTAAAATTTGCGGGCAAACCTTGCTAGCATAAATTAACAGTTAACAGAAGATTGACACACAACAAATTTATACTAATAACATGTCATATTTACATCCTAATTGGTTAATTAAAGCTGGTTTGATTGTCGAACATTCATATCTTCCCGCAATGATGATCACAATTGTTGCATATCTTTGCTCTTGTTTGAGATACGTCAAGGCAATTTTAATGATTTTTCTTGCAGTCTTTCCTGAATAGTTCTCTTGCCAAAGCTACGCATATTGCCATTTGTGTGCCAACAGATGACCCCATTACTGGACTTTCAAATTGTTCAGGTTCTGTTCCTGAGTTTGCAAAATTTGATCTTGGTGTTGATCAAATTAGTGCTGGAATTACAAGCTATGATAAAATGAAAAAGAAAATCCTTAGGATATGGACAACTGAGTAAAAGTTAAAGCCATCTACTTCTAGATCTATATACTAAAAGCCATTTGTGAACCGTAATTACTAGCCACCCATGGCATACTTGTCTCTCTTTCAAACTGCACCAACTTAAAAAAATGGTGAAAACTTATCAACTTAAATTGTCTTGCTTGGTTCTTCTTCTCTTTAATTGCTTCTGCTGATATAATTATTGTAAAGGGAAATTACCATTTTCACCCTCAAGATGTGAACAGCAAAAAATATAACAAGACTTTAAAATCTACCATCTTTCTACGCGTTGGTAAATTTATGTAAAAAGACGGTTTTCCCATTATAATTAATTAAACATTATTATGCAGGACATTTTTCAGTGGCGGCTAGATAGGATAAATGATGTCAGATTTAGGTCTATATTACGAGTAATGATAAGGGAGGTTGTACAAACTCCATATAAATTAATTTGGTATTAATTCATTAGTTAGATAAAAATATAAAATAATAAAAATAAATTATATAAATTAAGAAATTTTTAATGAAATTAATTAAATTATGAAATATTTATTTATATAAAATAAATTTATAAAAAATTTATCGCTCTATCATTATTTTTGTCTACACATTTTGATGTGGATCTGGAATAATTATATCCTAGAACATAACTTCGAATAGAGATAAATAGCATGATGAGCTACAACTTAATTTCTGTGTGTGCGGGGAAGAACTTTGATAAAATTTCCCGTCTTTATAGTCCCCCAGACAAATGGCACACATAAATCCTCCCCCATGACACTGATTTGAAGTTGCAGAGCTGAACACAAAGCAAGCCAGTGTATTCACTGTACTTCTAGCTGGGTACAGTTAAAGATTATTAAATGATTATCTCCCAAATTCTTCGGATTATTAAATGGGGGCCGCGTATGTTGCAACAGTTGCAACATACACTTATTTTTTGTCTTTTTGTGTTTGATTACACCACACTATCTTATATTTTCTGTAAAATTAAATAGGCACTATAATTTATAAAGTTTTACATATAAGTCGTTTTTTGGAATAAAATAACATTTGAAAAGATTGTTAATTATTGTTATTATTGCTATTATTATTATTATAATATAAGATTATTGCTATTAAATTTTATTATTTTTATTTATTTTAATTATTATTATTTATGATTATTACTGTCATTATTATTATTAAAATTTATTACTTTTATTATTTTAATTGTTATTATACCGTAATTAATTCATTATTATTAATATTAATATTTTTATTATTACAACATATTAACTTTATTATTTTAATTATTATCATTATTAATATTATTATTTCAATTAATTTTGTTGTTGTTGTTGTTGTTAGTATTATTGTTAAATTTTATTAATTTTTTGTTGTAATTAACATTATTGTCATCATTATTATTTGTAGTTTTATTTATTATTATTATTATTATTATATATATAATTAACAAAGGATATTTTAATAACTTATAACAGTCTATTCCAATTCTAAAATAAAATAAACACATTAATAAAAATGTTGTTCATTTCGACTCTGATACTTACAGCTGAAGTAAACAACTTATTCTGATTCAAATTTCTTATTACGATTCCAGCTTATTTCAATTTTTTTTAATAAATGCACTATTAGAATGTGTTTGGAACATAATATTGTATGTGTTATGATATTGTTTATATTAATTTATTGCTTACCTATATTTGGAAGTTTTGAAAGGTAGATTGTGGTCAATTATATAATTCACTACAATGTGCTAACTTTTTCCTTAATTGAAACATAAAATATATTTTAATTATATTTTAATTTTTATTATAATAATTATAATATAAAAATAAATTATTTTATAATGTTATTTTATTATATCATATTATATTTACATATTAATAATTAATATAAAATAATAATTAAATATAATTAATAATAAATTTAAATAATGAGAGTAGATATGGAAATGATAGTAATAATTAGATAATTATGAAATATTTACGAATTTGTGGAATAAATAAAGGGATTTATCTTTCTGAAATTAAGAAGAAAACATAAGTTTTATTTTATATTTAAGGGGTTGTGGCTATTATAAACGAATATTGAATCATGCATTGTAATTGTCTAATATCAATAACGAAAGTTCTCTTAAATTTTCTATTTCTTCCTTATTCATATTATTTAACAACCAAGCCTATAAATAAAATAATAATTATTATATTTTTTTCTTGACATTTCAGAGGACAAGAGGGATTGCAATGAAAATAACCTAAATAAATACATCCCTCCGATCTGTTGCATGTATTTTTGCCTTTCTGGATCCAATGGTCAGATGAGAAAAATACAAAAAATGTGGTATCATACCACTGTTGCAACATAGGCAAACTCTATTAAATGATTATCAGCATGAGATAATATGTTTCTAATTTTCTATGCCTTGCTAAGCATGTAGTACTATCAACATATAATAATAATTATTATATTTCTCCATTCGCTGTTTTTCTTTAGCTGTGATATATGTTCTTTAGTTTCTTCGCTACTGATAAACATCATGAAGAAGATACAGGTTTAGGACGTACGTTTATGTCCCGAATCTCCTAGTTCTTGAAATCTTGGAGTAAGCCTGCAAGTTTGAGTTTACCCCAAAAAAAAATCTAAAAAATTGCATGAAAATGAAGCCAAAATGGCTATAAAACCCTTTCCATTAAAGACATGAAAGAACAAAGAATTAGCATCAAGAAAGAACACAGAAACCCAGATTTACGTGGTTCAGTTGAGCAAGAATTGCTCAACTTACATCCATGGGAGAAGCCTAAAGATGAGCTTTATTCAATCAACAATGGAGAATATTACAGACCCTTACACAAGGCTTTTTCAGAGAACAAGATAACACTTTCTCTCATACAAAACCCTTACTGCAAGACTCATGAATCGATGATTAACTATCCCAAAAACCAGTCTTTTAAACTCTGTTTTTGCCAGCCAGCTTGATTCCAGATTGCCCAGATTGTTGACGCGTGGCTAACAACCTTAACGAACTCGGAACAATCTTTATCACATGCTTCCTCACGTGCTTACTAAAACTGATGTGCAAAACGCATTTCATCCATGTCGTTTTGACTAAATGGTTTCAGTTATAAGTCACCGAATTTGAAGAAGACGTGAGCTGATGAAGCTTTTGCAGCTCCAAAACTCAGCCGTTTCTGGAAACAAACTTGATTCATTACTTCACAATTCTCCACCTTGAATCAAAGTTTTTCCTCACTCTATATCCTTCTCCAGACCTTATGCATCTTACTGACTGCATAAGCCAGCTAGGTCCAGGCAAGCTCTGAACTTAGCCACAGGAATAACCTTGGTAAAAGCATCTGCAGGGTTCTCATCAGTGTGAATCTTCACCAATTTTACAGCACCTCTTGACACTTCATTTCTGATGAAATGACGCTTAATGTCTATATGCTTTGTCTTCTCATGGTGTGCAGGGTTTTTGCTCAAGTGTATGGCACTTGAGCTGTCACAATACACTGATACTGTATTTTGATTTAACCCCAACTCTGTAACCAACCCTTTGAGCCAAAGTGCTTCTTTTACAGCCTTACGTGGCAATTTGTATACTCTGTGATTGTAGAAAGAGCTACTACACTTTGCAGAGTTGCCTTCCAGTTTACAGCACAGCCATTCAACATGAATATGTAACCTGTAAGAGACCTCCTTCTATCTAAATCCCCTGCATAATCCGAGTCAACATACCCTTGCAAAACTTCATCATTTGCTTTTGTCCTTCCATACATTAGACCACAGTTTACAGTACCATTGAGATACCTGAGTATCCATTTTACAGCCTTCCAATGATCTTTCCCAGGTTGTGCCATGTATCTGCTGACCACACTAACAGCATGAGCTATGTCTGGTCTGGTTAATACCATTGCATACATAAGGCTGCCTACTGCATTTGCATAAGGCACATATCCCATATCTTGCTTTTCAGCTTCTGTCTGAGGGCTTTGTAAGTTGCTCAGCCTAAAGTGTGAGGCTAAGGGTAGTTGTACAGGTTTAGCATTACTCATGTCAAACACATTCAACACTTTCTTCAGGTATTTTTCTTGTGACAGAAAAATGGTGCCTTTACTTCTATTCCTTCTGATCTCCATTCCCAGAATCTTCTTTGCATACCCCAGGTCCTTCATTTCAAATTCAGAATTCAGCAGCACCTTGAGCTTATCAATTTCCTCCCTGTCTTTACAGGCAACCAACATGTCATCTACATATAGAAGGAGGTATATGTAGAGACCATCCTTGACTGTCTTGTAGTAAACACAGCAATCATAGCTGCATTTAATGAACTCATGTAGTTGCATAAATTCATCAAATCTGAGATACCACTGTCTGGGAGACTGTTCGAGCCCGTAAAGTGACTTCTTCAGCTGACACACATGGTCTTCTTTACCTGGGATCTCATACCCTTCAGCCGAGACATCAGTATTTCTTCCTCAAGTCTTCCATGCAAAAAAGTTGTCTTGACATCGAGTTGATCAAGCTCCAAGTCTTGCACAACAGTTATGGCTAAAATAACTCTAATTGAGGCATGTCTGACTACTGGAGAAAACACTTCTTTAAAATCTATCCCTTCCTGTTGAGTATAACCCTTTGCCACAAGTCTAGCTTTGAATCTCCTTTTATCAGATCCAACTATGCCTTCCTTGACTTTGAAGATCCATCTGCAGCCAACCACTCTTCTATTTCCAGGCTTCTTTACCAGTTCCCATGTGTTGTTTTTGTAGAGGGAGGCCATTTCTTCATCCATAGCTCTCTGCCATTCTTCCTTGAACATGCTCTGGGTTGCTTCTTTGTAATTCTTTGGTTCCTCATCATCAATATCTTTTGCAGCTGCTAAGGCAAAGCCTATTAAATCTGCATAGCCAAATCTCCTTGTTGGTTTGATCTGCCTTTTTTGTCCATCTCTGGTGAGCTGATATTCTCTGGTTTGCTCCTGAGAATCAGGCTGATCTTGAGGTGTCTCTATGTCATCAATATTTTCAGGAACACCACCTGAGTCTGCAGCTTCAGTTGTGTTTCTAGGAATTGATGGCTCCACCTCAAACTCTAATTTCTCTCCTAATCTGGAATTTTCAGTTTCCAAATCAGGTGCATGATTTATCTTCATCAAACTCCCCTCATTAAACACCACATCCCTGCTCACTATGCATTTTGGTGGATTAATGTCAGTGCACCAAACCTTAAACCCTTTGACTCCTTCTGGATAGCCTATGAAGATACCTTTTAAGGCTCTAGCTGCTAGTTTACCTTGACTGATATGAACATAGGCTGGACAGCCAAAAGCTTTAAGAATTCCATAATCAGCAGGTTTCCCTGACCACATTTCAAAGGGTGTTTTGAAATCAATTCCTGTAGAGGGGCTTAGGTTGACAAGGTAGCATGCTGTGAGTAAGATTTCGCCCACAATGTCTTTGGGAGCTTGGACTGAATCAACATACATCTTACCTTTTCCATAAGAGTCCTATTCATCCTCTCAGCTAACCCATTCTGTTGTGGTGTCATCCTTACTGTCCTGTGTCTTGCAATACCTTCATTTGCACAGTAATTGTCAAATGGCTGATTGCAAAATTCAAGACCGTTATCAGTTCTCAGCTTTTTTAACTTCTTCCCAGTTTGATTTTCTACCATCTGTTTCCATTCTTTAAACTTCTCAAAGGTCTGATCCTTGTTTCTCAAAACATACACCCAGACTTTCCTAGAGAAGTCATCTATAATGGATAAAAATTATCTATTCCTCCAGAGATACACACTTGTGCGAGGTCCCACAAGTCTGAATGTGCATAATCCAGCTTATCATTTGACTTCTGACTAGATCTCTTGAAGCTACCTCTTGAAGACTTCCCTAGGACACAATCTTCACAAAACTCCAGATTTCCAATCTTGTCAGAACCAAACATCCCTTGTTTCTCTAACTCTTTTAACCCTCTTTCACTCATGTGTCCTAACCTTAGATGCCATAATCTGGTTTTATCTTCAGCATGCTTAAGAGATACATCAGCTACTCCAGATATCACCTCACCATCTAAGATGTAAACTCCATTCTTCCTAGTCCCTTTCATGACCAGATTTGAACCATTTAGAACATTCAATTCTCCAGATTCAAGCCTAATTATACACCCTATTTGATCCAACATCCCAAGGGAGATTAAATTTCTTTTTAAGTCTGGCACATGCCTGACTTGCTTAAGCACTCTTATTGAACCATCATGTAGCTTAAGGCTTACATCCCCAATTCCAATGATCTTACAAATGGAGTTATTTCCCATCATTACTCTACCCCCATCAAGTCCTTGATATTCAGTAAAGTAACTTCTAAAAGGACGCATATGAAAAGTGCATCCAGAGTCTAGAACCCATTTACCTTTTTGGCTGTGTTCTGTTGCCACACACACACCAGCAGACTCATACCCTTCCTCTTCTACTACAGCTGCATCTCCACTGGTTTCTAGAATCTTTGGGCTTATTTTTCTTCTCGGGCAATCCTCTTAAAGTGCCCTTCTTTTGTGACACTCGAAAGCATTTTAAATCTTTTTCTTTGTTCTTTGATTTACCTTTCTTCTTCTTTTTGTCGTTTTTACCTTTGCTGTCAAACCTTCACTTGCTCCATTCTGCAAATTCACTTGTTTTGTTTGAAGTTCCCTTGTGTTCAAAGCAGATTTAACTTCATCAAGTGTCAGGGTTTGTCTTCCATACATCAGGGCATCGACCAAATTTTCATAAGACTTTGGTAATGAACTGATTAACAGTAGAGCCTTCCCCTCATCATCTAGTGCAGCATCAATGGTTTCCAAAGTATCACATACTTTGTTAAACTCATCAATGTGTTCCTCCAGTGAAGTTCCTTCCACCATTTTCAATGTAAACATCCTTTTCTTGATGTAGAGTCTGTTTGCAAGTGACTTAGTCATATAAAGACTTTCGAGTTTGCTCCATAATCCAGCAACTGTCTTCTCTTTAGCCACTTCTCTAATAACTGAATCGCCAAGACTAAGGATTATTGTACTTCTTGCCTTCTTGTGAATTTCAGCAACTTCTTCTGGAGTCTTTGATGAAGCAACCCCATTTCCTTCCTTTGTTTCAGGCTCAATTGCATCTCCCAAACCCTGAGTGATCAGCAAGGCTTCCATTTTAATCTTCCACATATTGAAGTCATTCTTGCCAGTAAATTTTTCTATATCAATCTTGGATGTCACCATACTTGGACTTGATCACAAAACACCAAGCTCTGATACCAATTGATGTGGTCAGCAAGCCTGTTCTAAACAAACTAATCTAATCACTGCCCAGGATGTTTATGATTTGTCTATACAAGTTGCACTAACCCAAGATCTAAACAGATAATTCACTTGTTTTGGTTGGAACAAGAATTGAATCAAAGAACAAAGAATCTCCACCTTGAATCAAAGTTTTTCCTCACTCTATATCCTTCTCCAGACCTTATGCATCTTACTGACTGCATAAGCCGCCAGTCTGTGCAAGCTCTGAACTTAGCCACAGGAATAACCTTGGTAAAAGCATCTGCAGGGTTCTCATCAGTGTGAATCTTCACCAATTTTACAGCACCTCTTGACACTTCATTTCTGATGAAATGACGCTTAATGTCTATATGCTTTGTCTTCTCATGGTGTGCAGGGTTTTTGCTCAAGTGTATGGCACTTGAGCTGTCACAATACACTGATACTGTATTTTGATTTAACCCCAACTCTGTAACCAACCCTTTGAGCCAAAGTGCTTTTTTAAAACACGTGGTATTTGTATACTCTGCTTCAGTTGTAGAAAGAGCTACTACACTTTGCAGAGTTGCCTTCCATTTTACAGCACATCCATTCAACATGAATATGTAACCTGTAAGAGACCTCCTTCTATCTAAATCCCCTGCATAATCCGAGTCAACATACCCTTGCAAAACTTCATCATTTGCTTTTGTCCTTCCATACATTAGACCACGGTTTATGATACCGTTGAGATACCGAGTATCCATTTTCTGACCTTCCAATGATCTTTTCCAGGTTGTGCCATGTATATCGCGACCACACTAACAAAGATGAGCTATGTCCAGTCCTGGTTAATACCATTGCATACATAAGGTGCCCTCTTGCATTTGCATAAGGCACATATCCCATATCTTGCTTTTCAGCTTCTGTCTGAGGGCTTTGTAAGTTGCTCAGCCTAAAGTGTGAGGCTAAGGGTAGTTGTACAGGTTTAGCATTACTCATGTCAAACACATTCAACACTTTCTTCAGGTATTTTTCTTGTGACAGAAAAATGGTGCCTTTACTTCTATTCCTTCTGATCTCCATTCCCAGAATCTTTTTTGCATACCCTGTGTCCTTCATTTCAAATTCAGAATTCAAGAAGACTGAGCTTATCAATTTCCTCCCTGTCTTTACAGGCAACCAACATGTCATCTACATATAGAAGGAGGTATATGTAGAGACCATCCTTGACTGTCTTGTAGTAAACACAGCAATCATAGCTGCATTTAATGAACTCATGTAGTTGCATAAATTCATCAAATCTGAGATACCACTGTCTGGGAGACTGTTCGAGCCCGTAAAGTGACTTCTTCAGCTGACACACATGGTCTTCTTTACCTGGGATCTCATACCCTTCAGGCTGAGACATCAGTATTTCTTCCTCAAGTCTTCCATGCAAAAAAGTTGTCTTGACATCGAGTTGATCAAGCTCCAAGTCTTTGTGATTATGGCTAAAATAACTCTAATTGAGGCATGTCTGACTACTGGAGAAAACACTTCTTTAAAATATATCCCTTCCTGTTGAGTATAACCCTTTGCCACAAGTCTAGCTTTGAATCTCCTTTTATCAGATCCAACTATGCCTTCCTTGACTTTGAAGATCCATCTGCAGACCAACCACTCTTTCTATTTCCGTGCTTCTTTACCAGTTCCCATGTGTTGTTTTTGTAGAGGGAGGCCATTTCTTCATCCATAGCTCTCTGCCATTCTTCCTTGAACATGCTCTGGGTTGCTTCTTTGTAATTCTTTGGTTCCTCATCATCAATATCTTTTGCAGCTGCTAAGGCAAAGCCTATTAAATCTGCATAGCCAAATCTCCTTGTTGGTTTGATCGCCTTTTTTGTCCATCTCTGGTGAGTGATATTCTCTGGTTTGCTCGAGAATCAGCGATCTTGAGGTGTCTCATGTCATCAATATTTTCGGGGAACACCACCCGAGTCTGCAGCTTCTTGATTGTGTTTCTAGGAATTGATGGCTCCACCTCAAACTCTAATTTCTCTCCTGTCTGAATTTTCAGTTTCCAAATCGGTGCATGATTTATCTTCATCAAACTCCCTTCATTAAACACCACATCCCTCGCCACTATGCATTTTGGTGGATTAATGTCGTGCACCAAACCTTAAACCCTTTGACTCTTCGGATAGCCTATGAAGATACCTTTTAAGGCTCTATTTTGCTAGTTTACCTTGACGATGATATGAACATAGGTGGACAGCCAAAAGCTTTAAGAATTCCATAATCGTGAGGTTTCGACCACATTTCAAAGGGTGTTTTGAAATCAATTCCTGTAGAGGGGCTTAGGTTGACAAGGTAGCATGCTGTGAGTAAGATTTCTGCCCACAATGTCTTTGGGAGCTTGGATGAATCAACATACATCTTACCTTTTCCATAAGAGTCCTATTCATCCTCTCGGCCTAACCCATTCTGTTGTGGTGTCATCCTTACTGTCCTGTGTCTTGCAATACCTTCATTTGCACAGTAATTGTCAAATGGCTGATTGCAAAATTCAAGACCGTTATCAGTTCTCAGCTTTTTTAACTTCTTCCCAGTTTGATTTTCTACCATCTGTTTCCATTCTTTAAACTTCTCAAAGGTCTGATCCTTGTTTCTCAAAACATACACCCAGACTTTCCTAGAGAAGTCATCTATAATGGATAAAAAATATCTATTCCCTCTCAGAGATACACACTGTGCAGGTCCCCACAAGTCTGAATGTGCATAATCCAGCTTATCATTTGACTTCTGACTAGATCTCTTGAAGCTACCTCTTGAAGACTTCCCTAGGACACAATCTTCACAAAACTCCAGATTTCCAATCTTGTCAGAACCAAACATCCCTTGTTTCTCTAACTCTTTTAACCCTCTTTCACTCATGTGTCCTAACCTTAGATGCCATAATCTGGTTTTATCTTCAGCATGCTTAAGAGATACATCAGCTACTCCAGATATCACCTCACCATCTAAGATGTAAACTCCATTCTTCCTAGTCCCTTTCATGACCAGATTTGAACCATTTAGAACATTCAATTCTCCAGATTCAAGCCTAATTATACACCCTATTTGATCCAACATCCCAAGGGAGATTAAATTTCTTTTTAAGTCTGGCACATGCCTGACTTGCTTAAGCACTCTTATTGAACCATCATGTAGCTTAAGGCTTACATCCCCAATTCCAATGATCTTACAAATGGAGTTATTTCCCATCATTACTCTACCCCCATCAAGTCCTTGATATTCAGTAAAGTAACTTCTAAAAGGACGCATATGAAAAGTGCATCCAGAGTCTAGAACCCATTTACCTTTTTGGCTGTGTTCTGTTTGCCCACACACACACCAATGAGACTCACTCATACCCTTCCTCTTCTACTACAGCTGCATCTCCACTCTGGTTTCTAGAATCTTTGGGCTTATTTTTCTTCTCAGGGCAATCCCTCTTAAAGTGCCCTTCTTTGTGACACTTGAAAGCATTTTAAATCTTTTTCTTTGTTCTTTGATTTACCTTTCTTCTTCTTTTTTGTCGGTTTTTACCTTTCTTTGTCAAACCTTCACTTGCTCCATTTCGCAAATTCACTTGTTTTGTTTGAAGTTCCCTTGTGTTCAAAGCAGATTTAACTTCATCAAGTGTCGGGTTTGTCTTCCATACATCGGGCATCGACCAAATTTTCATAAGACTTTGGTAATGAATCGATTAACAACGTGAAACCTTCCCCTCATCATCTAGTGCAGCATCAATGGTTTCCAAAGTATCACATACTTTGTTAAACTCATCAATGTGTTCCTCCAGTGAAGTTCCTTCCACCATTTTCAATGTAAACATCCTTTTCTTGATGTAGAGTCTGTTTTTGCAAGTGACTTAGTCATATAAAGACTTTCGAGTTTGCTCCATAATCCAGCAACTGTCTTCTCTTTAGCCACTTCTCTAATAACTGAATCGCCAAGACTAAGGATTATTGTACTTCTTGCCTTCTTGTGAATTTCAGCAACTTCTTCTGGAGTCTTTGATGAAGCAACCCCATTTCCTTCCTTTGTTTCAGGCTCAATTGCATCTCCCAAACCCTGAGTGATCAGCAAGGCTTCCATTTTAATCTTCCACATATTGAAGTCATTCTTGCCAGTAAATTTTTCTATATCAATCTTGGATGTCACCATACTTGGACTTGATCACAAAACACCAAGCTCTGATACCAATTGATGTGGTCAGCAAGCCTGTTCTAAACAAACTAATCTAATCACTGCCCAGGATGTTTATGATTTGTCTATACAAGTTGCACTAACCCAAGATCTAAACAGATAATTCACTTGTTTTGGTTGGAACAAGAATTGAATCAAAGAACAAAGAATCTCCACCTTGAATCAAAGTTTTTCCTCACTCTATATCCTTCTCCAGACCTTATGCATCTTCTTCGATTGCATAAGCGCCCAGTCCGGGCAAGCTCTGAACTTAGCCACAGGAATAACCTTGGTAAAAGCATCTGCAGGGTTTAAATCAGTGTGAATCTTCACCAATTTTACAGCACCTCTTGACACTTCATTTCTGATGAAATGACGCTTAATGTCTATATGCTTTGTCTTCTCATGGTGTGCAGGGTTTTTGCTCAAGTGTATGGCACTTGAGCTGTCACAATACACTGATACTGTATTTTGATTTAACCCAACTCAGAACCAACCCTTTGAGCCAAAGTGCTTCTTTTTTTGCCTTCTTCGTGGGCATTTGTATACTCTGCTTCTGATTGTAGAAAGAGCTACTACACTTTGCAGAGTTGCCTTCCGATTCTGAATGACCATTCAACATGAATATGTAACCTGTAAGAGACCTCCTTCTATCTAAATCCCCTGCATAATCCGAGTCAACATACCCTTGCAAAACTTCATCATTTGCTTTTGTCCTTCCATACATTAGACCACGAGTTTGATACCGTTGAGATACGAGTATCCATTTCTGACCTTCCAATGATCTTTCCGAGGTTGTGCCATGTATCTCACGACCACACTAATAAAGATGAGCTATGTGCAGTGTCGGTTAATACCATTGCATACATAAGGCCTCTTACCATTTGCATAAGGCACATATCCCATATCTTGCTTTTGACACATTCGAGGGCTTTGTAAGTTGCTCAGCCTAAAGTGTGAGGCTAAGGGTAGTTGTACAGGTTTAGCATTACTCATGTCAAACACATTCAACACTTTCTTGGTATTTTTCTTGTGATGAAAAATGGTGCCTTTACTTCTATTCCTTTCGATCTCCATTCCGGAATCTTCTTTGCATACCCAGGTCCTTCATTTCAAATTGAATTCAAGAAAGACTCGAGCTTATCAATTTCCTCCCTGTCTTTACAGGCAACCAACATGTCATCTACATATAGAAGGAGGTATATGTAGAGACCATCTTATTTGTCTTGTAGTAAACACAGCAATCATAGCTGCATTTAATGAACTCATGTAGTTGCATAAATTCATCAAATCTGAGATACCACTGTCTGGGAGACTGTTCGAGCCCGTAAAGTGACTTCTTCAGCTGACACACATGGTCTTCTTTACCTGGGATCTCATACCCTTCAGGCTGAGACATCAGTATTTCTTCCTCAAGTCTTCCATGCAAAAAAGCTGTCTTGACATCGAGTTGATCAAGCTCCAAGTCTTGCACAACAGTTATGGCTAAAATAACTCTAATTGAGGCATGTCTGACTACTGGAGAAAACACTTCTTTAAAATCTATCCCTTCCTGTTGAGTATAACCCTTTGCCACAAGTCTAGCTTTGAATCTCCTTTTATCAGATCCAACTATGCCTTCCTTGACTTTGAAGATCCATCTGCAGCCAACCACTCTTCTATTTCCAGGCTTCTTTACCAGTTCCCATGTGTTGTTTTTGTAGAGGGAGGCCATTTCTTCATCCATAGCTCTCTGCCATTCTTCCTTGAACATGCTCTGGGTTGCTTCTTTGTAATTCTTTGGTTCCTCATCATCAATATCTTTTGCAGCTGCTAAGGCAAAGCCTATTAAATCTGCATAGCCAAATCTCCTTGTTGGTTTGATCTGCCTTTTTTGTCCATCTCTGGTGAGCTGATATTCTCTGGTTTGCTCCTGAGAATCAGGCTGATCTTGAGGTGTCTCTATGTCATCAATATTTTCAGGAACACCACCTGAGTGCAGCTTCAGTTGTGTTTCTAGGAATTGATGGCTCCACCTCAAACTCTAATTTCTCTCCTAATCTGGAATTTTCAGTTTCCAAATCAGGTGCATGATTTATCTTCATCAAACTCCCCTCATTAAACACCACATCCCTGCTCACTATGCATTTTGGTGGATTAATGTCAGTGCACCAAACCTTAAACCCTTTGACTCCTTCTGGATAGCCTATGAAGATACCTTTTAAGGCTCTAGCTGCTAGTTTACCTTGACTGATATGAACATAGGCTGGACAGCCAAAAGCTTTAAGAATTCCATAATCAGCAGGTTTCCCTGACCACATTTCAAAGGGTGTTTTGAAATCAATTCCTGTAGAGGGGCTTAGGTTGACAAGGTAGCATGCTGTGAGTAAGATTTCTGCCCACAATGTCTTTGGGAGCTTGGACTGAATCAACATACATCTTACCTTTTCCATAAGAGTCCTATTCATCCTCTCAGCTAACCCATTCTGTTGTGGTGTCATCCTTACTGTCCTGTGTCTTGCAATACCTTCATTTGCACAGTAATTGTCAAATGGCTGATTGCAAAATTCAAGACCGTTATCGATTCTCGGCTTTTTTAACTTCTTTGGTTTGATTTTCTACCATCTGTTTCCATTCTTTAAACTTCTCAAAGGTCTGATCCTTGTTTCTCAAAACATACACCCAGACTTTCCTAGAGAAGTCATCTATAATGGATAAAAAATATCTATTCCCTCCCAGAGATACACACTGTGCAGGTCCCCACAAGTCTGAATGTGCATAATCCAGCTTATCATTTGACTTCTGACTAGATCTCTTGAAGCTACCTCTTGAAGACTTCCCTAGGACACAATCTTCACAAAACTCCAGATTTCCAATCTTGTCAGAACCAAACATCCCTTGTTTCTCTAACTCTTTTAACCCTCTTTCACTCATGTGTCCTAACCTTAGATGCCATAATCTGGTTTTATCTTCAGCATGCTTAAGAGATACATCAGCTACTCCAGATATCACCTCACCATCTAAGATGTAAACTCCATTCTTCCTAGTCCCTTTCATGACCAGATTTGAACCATTTAGAACATTCAATTCTCCAGATTCAAGCCTAATTATACACCCTATTTGATCCAACATCCCAAGGGAGATTAAATTTCTTTTTAAGTCTGGCACATGCCTGACTTGCTTAAGCACTCTTATTGAACCATCATGTAGCTTAAGGCTTACATCCCCAATTCCAATGATCTTACAAATGGAGTTATTTCCCATCATTACTCTACCCCCATCAAGTCCTTGATATTCAGTAAAGTAACTTCTAAAAGGACGCATATGAAAAGTGCATCCAGAGTCTAGAACCCATTTACCTTTTTGGCTGTGTTCTGTTGCCACACACACACCAGCAGACTCATACCCTTCCTCTTCTACTACAAATCTGCATCTCCACTGGTTTAGAATCTTTGGGCTTATTTTTCTTCTCAGGGCAATCCCTCTTAAAGTGCCCTTCTTTGTGACACTGAAAGCATTTTAAATCTTTTTCTTTGTTCTTTGATTTACCTTTCTTCTTCTTTTTGTCAGTTTTTACCTTTGCTGTCAAACCTTCACTTGCTCCATTCTGCAAATTCACTTGTTTTGTTTGAAGTTCCCTTGTGTTCAAAGCAGATTTAACTTCATCAAGTGTCAGGGTTTGTCTTCCATACATCAGGGCATCGACCAAATTTTCATAAGACTTTGGTAATGAATCGATTAACAGTGAAACCTTCCTCATCATCTAGTGCAGCATCAATGGTTTCCAAAGTATCACATACTTTGTTAAACTCATCAATGTGTTCCTCCAGTGAAGTTCCTTCCACCATTTTCAATGTAAACATCCTTTTCTTGATGTAGAGTCGTTTTGCAAGTGACTTAGTCATATAAAGACTTTCGAGTTTGCTCATAATCCAAAGAATCGTCTTTCTTTAGCCACTTCTCTAATAACCAATCGCAAGACTAAGGATTATTGTACTTCTTGCCTTCTTGTGAATTTCAGCAACTTCTTCTGGAGTCTTTGATGAAGCAACCCCATTTCCTTCCTTTGTTTTGTGCTCAATGCATCTCCAAACCCGAGTGATCAAAGAAGGCTTCCATTTTAATCTTCCACATATTGAAGTCATTCTTGCCAGTAAATTTTTCTATATCAATCTTGGATGTCACCATACTTGGACTTGATCACAAAACACCAAGCTCTGATACCAATTGATGTGGTCGCAAGCCTTCTAAACAAACTAATCTAATCACTGCCCAGGATGTTTATGATTTGTCTATACAAGTTGCACTAACCCAAGATCTAAACAGATAATTCACTTGTTTTGGTTGGAACAAGAATTGAATCAAAGAACAAAGAATCTCCACCTTGAATCAAAGTTTTTCCTCACTCTATATCCTTCTCGGACCTTATGCATCTTCGATTTGCATAAGCCAGCTAGGTCCAGGCAAGCTCTGAACTTAGCCACAGGAATAACCTTGGTAAAAGCATCTGCAGGGTTCTCATCAGTGTGAATCTTCACCAATTTTACAGCACCTCTTGACACTTCATTTCTGATGAAATGACGCTTAATGTCTATATGCTTTGTCTTCTCATGGTGTGCAGGGTTTTTGCTCAAGTGTATGGCACTTGAGCTGTCACAATACAGCGATATTTGTATTTTGATTTAACCCAACTCTGTAACCAACCCTTTGAGCCAAAGTGCTTCTTTTACAGCTTCTGTGGCAGCTGTATACTCTGCTTCAGTTGTAGAAAGAGCTACTACACTTTGCAGAGTTGCCTTCCAGTTTACAGCACAGCCATTCAACATGAATATGTAACCTGTAAGAGACCTCCTTCTATCTAAATCCCCTGCATAATCCGAGTCAACATACCCTTGCAAAACTTCATCATTTGCTTTTGTCCTTCCATACATTAGACCACGGTTTGATACCATTGAGATACCTGAGTATCCATTTTACAGCCTTCCAATGATCTTTCCCAGGTTGTGCCATGTATCTGCTGACCACACTAATAAAGATGATGAGCTATATGCAGTCCGGTTAATACCATTGCATACATAAGGTGCCCTCTTGCATTTGCATAAGGCACATATCCATATCTTGCTTTTGAACACGTCGAGGGCTTTGTAAGTTGCTCGGCCCTAAAGTGTGAGGCTAAGGGTAGTTGTACGGGTTTAGCATTACTCATGTCAAACACATTCAACACTTTCTTGGTTTTTCTTGTGACGGAAAAATGGTGCCTTTACTTTATTCTTCTGATCTCCATTCCCAGAATCTTCTTTGCATACCCCAGGTCCTTCATTTCAAATTCAGAATTCAGCAGCACCTTGAGCTTATCAATTTCCTCCCTGTCTTTACAGGCAACCAACATGTCATCTACATATAGAAGGAGGTATATGTAGAGACCATCCTTGACTGTCTTGTAGTAAACACAGCAATCATAGCTGCATTTAATGAACTCATGTAGTTGCATAAATTCATCAAATCTGAGATACCACTGTCTCAGGAGACATTCGAGCCCGTAAAGTGACTTCTTCAGCTGACACACATGGTCTTCTTTACCTGGGATCTCATACCCTTCAGGCTGAGACATCAGTATTTCTTCCTCAAGTCTTCCATGCAAAAAAGCTGTCTTGACATCGAGTTGATCAAGCTCCAAGTCTTGCACAACAGTTATGGCTAAAATAACTCTAATTGAGGCATGTCTGACTACTGGAGAAAACACTTCTTTAAAATATATCCCTTCCTGTTGAGTATAACCCTTTGCCACAAGTCTAGCTTTGAATCTCCTTTTATCAGATCCAACTATGCCTTCCTTGACTTTGAAGATCCATCTGCAGCCAACCACTTTATTTCCGTGCTTCTTTACCGGTTCCCATGTGTTGTTTTTGTAGAGGAGGCCATTTCTTCATCCATAGCTCTCTGCCATTCTTCCGAACATGCTGGGGGTTTTTTGTAATTCTTTGGTTCTCATCATCAATATCTTTTTTGCTAAGGCAAAGCCTATTAAATCTGCATAGCCAAATCTCCTTGTTGGTTTGATCTGCCTTTTTTGTCCATCTCTGGTGAGCTGATATTCTCTGGTTTGCTCCTGAGAATCAGGCTGATCTTGAGGTGTCTCTATGTCATCAATATTTTCAGGAACACCACGAGTGCTGAGCTTGATTGTGTTTCTAGGAATTGATGGCTCCACCTCAAACTCTAATTTCTCTCTGTCTGGAATTTTCAGTTTCCAAATCAGGTGCATGATTTATCTTCATCAAACTCCCTTCATTAAACACCACATCCCTGCTCACTATGCATTTTGGTGGATTAATGTCAGTGCACCAAACCTTAAACCCTTTGACTCCTTCTGGATAGCCTATGAAGATACCTTTTAAGGCTCTAGCTGCTAGTTTACCTTGGTGATATGAACATAGGGATGACAGCCAAAAGCTTTAAGAATTCCATAATCAGCAGGTTTCCCTGACCACATTTCAAAGGGTGTTTTGAAATCAATTCCTGTAGAGGGGCTTAGGTTGACAAGGTAGCATGCTGTGAGTAAGATTTCTGCCCACAATGTCTTTGGGAGCTTGGACTGAATCAACATACATCTTACCTTTTCCATAAGAGTCCTATTCATCCTCTCAGCTAACCCATTCTGTTGTGGTGTCATCCTTACTGTCCTGTGTCTTGCAATACCTTCATTTGCACAGTAATTGTCAAATGGCTGATTGCAAAATTCAAGACCGTTATCAGTTCTCAGCTTTTTTAACTTCTTCCCAGTTTGATTTTCTACCATCTGTTTCCATTCTTTAAACTTCTCAAAGGTCTGATCCTTGTTTCTCAAAACATACACCCAGACTTTCCTAGAGAAGTCATCTATAATGGATAAAAAATATCTATTCCCTCCCAGAGATACACACTGTGCAGGTCCCCACAAGTCTGAATGTGCATAATCCAGCTTATCATTTGACTTCTGACTAGATCTCTTGAAGCTACCTCTTGAAGACTTCCCTAGGACACAATCTTCACAAAACTCCAGATTTCCAATCTTGTCAGAACCAAACATCCCTTGTTTCTCTAACTCTTTTAACCCTCTTTCACTCATGTGTCCTAACCTTAGATGCCATAATCTGGTTTTATCTTCAGCATGCTTAAGAGATACATCAGCTACTCCAGATATCACCTCACCATCTAAGATGTAAACTCCATTCTTCCTAGTCCCTTTCATGAATTGATTTGAACCATTTAGAACATTGATTCTCCGATTCAAGCCTAATTATACACCCTATTTGATCCAACATCCCAAGGGAGATTAAATTTCTTTTTAAGTCTGGCACATGCCTGACTTGCTTAAGCACTCTTATTGAACCATCATGTAGCTTAAGGCTTACATCCCCAATTCCAATGATCTTACAAATGGAGTTATTTCCCATCATTACTCTACCCCCATCAAGTCCTTGATATTCAGTAAAGTAACTTCTAAAAGGACGCATATGAAAAGTGCATCCAGAGTCTAGAACCCATTTACCTTTTTGGCTGTGTTCTGTTGCCACACACACACAAATGGAGACTCATACCCTTCCTCTTCTACTACATTTGCATCTCCACTGGTTTCTAGAATCTTTGGGCTTATTTTTTCTTCTCGGGCAATCCTCTTAAAGTGCCCTTCTTTGTGACACTGAAAGCATTTTAAATCTTTTTCTTTGTTCTTTGATTTACCTTTCTTCTTCTTTTTGTCAGTTTTTACCTTTGCTGTCAAACCTTCACTTGCTCCATTCTGCAAATTCACTTGTTTTGTTTGAAGTTCCCTTGTGTTCAAAGCATTTAACTTCATCAAGTGTCGGGGTTTGTCTTCCATACATCGGGCATCGACCAAATTTTCATAAGACTTTGGTAATGAATGATTAACGAGAAACCTTCCCCTCATCATCTAGTGCAGCATCAATGGTTTCCAAAGTATCACATACTTTGTTAAACTCATCAATGTGTTCCTCCAGTGAAGTTCCTTCCACCATTTTCAATGTAAACATCCTTTTCTTGATGTAGAGTCTTTTGCAAGTGACTTAGTCATATAAAGACTTTCGAGTTTGCTCCATAATCCAGCAACTGTCTTCTCTTTAGCCACTTCTCTAATAACTGAATCGCCAAGACTAAGGATTATTGTACTTCTTGCCTTCTTGTGAATTTCAGCAACTTCTTCTGGAGTCTTTGATGAAGCAACCCCATTTCCTTCCTTTGTTTCAGGCTCAATTGCATCTCCCAAACCCTGAGTGATCAGCAAGGCTTCCATTTTAATCTTCCACATATTGAAGTCATTCTTGCCAGTAAATTTTTCTATATCAATCTTGGATGTCACCATACTTGGACTTGATCACAAAACACCAAGCTCTGATACCAATTGATGTGGTCAGCAAGCCTGTTCTAAACAAACTAATCTAATCACTGCCCAGGATGTTTATGATTTGTCTATACAAGTTGCACTAACCCAAGATCTAAACAGATAATTCACTTGTTTTGGTTGGAACAAGAATTGAATCAAAGAACAAAGAATCTCCACCTTGAATCAAAGTTTTTCCTCACTCTATATCCTTCTCCAGACCTTATGCATCTTCTTGTTCGCATAAGCGGCTAAAGTCGAGCAAGCTCTGAACTTAGCCACAGGAATAACCTTGGTAAAAGCATCTGCAGGGTTCTCATCAGTGTGAATCTTCACCAATTTTACAGCACCTCTTGACACTTCATTTCTGATGAAATGACGCTTAATGTCTATATGCTTTGTCTTCTCATGGTGTGCAGGGTTTTTGCTCAAGTGTATGGCACTTGAGTGTCACAATACACTGATACTGTATTTTGATTTAACCCCAACTCTGTAACCAACCCTTTGAGCCAAAGTGCTTCTTTTACACGGCTCACGTGGCGGTTTGTATACTCTGCTTCAGTTGTAGAAAGAGCTACTACACTTTGCAGAGTTGCCTTCGATTCTTACAAAGATGACCATTCAACATGAATATGTAACCTGTAAGAGACCTCCTTCTATCTAAATCCCCTGCATAATCCGAGTCAACATACCCTTGCAAAACTTCATCATTTGCTTTTGTCCTTCCATACATTAGACCACAGTTTACAGTACCATTGAGATACCTGAGTATCCATTTTACAGCCTTCCAATGATCTTTCCCAGGTTGTGCCATGTATCTGCTGACCACACTAACAGCATGAGCTATGTCTGGTCTGGTTAATACCATTGCATACATAAGGCTGCCTACTGCATTTGCATAAGGCACATATCCCATATCTTGCTTTTCAGCTTCTGTCTGAGGGCTTTGTAAGTTGCTCAGCCTAAAGTGTGAGGCTAAGGGTAGTTGTACAGGTTTAGCATTACTCATGTCAAACACATTCAACACTTTCTTCAGGTATTTTTCTTGTGACAGAAAAATGGTGCCTTTACTTCTATTCCTTCTGATCTCCATTCCCAGAATCTTCTTTGCATACCCCAGGTCCTTCATTTCAAATTCAGAATTCAGCAGCACCTTGAGCTTATCAATTTCCTCCCTGTCTTTACAGGCAACCAACATGTCATCTACATATAGAAGGAGGTATATGTAGAGACCATCCTTGACTGTCTTGTAGTAAACACAGCAATCATAGCTGCATTTAATGAACTCATGTAGTTGCATAAATTCATCAAATCTGAGATACCACTGTCTGGGAGACTGTTCGAGCCCGTAAAGTGACTTCTTCAGCTGACACACATGGTCTTCTTTACCTGGGATCTCATACCCTTCAGGCTGAGACATCAGTATTTCTTCCTCAAGTCTTCCATGCAAAAAAGCTGTCTTGACATCGAGTTGATCAAGCTCCAAGTCTTGCATGATTGATTATGGCTAAAATAACTCTAATTGAGGCATGTCGACTCTTTGGAGAAAACACTTCTTTAAAATCTATCCTTCCTCGTTGAGTATAACCCTTTGCCACAAGTCTAGCTTTGAATCTCCTTTTATCGAGATCCAACTATGCCTTCCTTGACTTTGAAGATCCATCTGCAGACCAACCACTCTTCTATTTCCAGGCTTCTTTACCAGTTCCCATGTGTTGTTTTTGTAGAGGGAGGCCATTTCTTCATCCATAGCTCTCTGCCATTCTTCCTTGAACATGCTCTGGGTTGCTTCTTTGTAATTCTTTGGTTCCTCATCATCAATATCTTTTGCAGCTGCTAAGGCAAAGCCTATTAAATCTGCATAGCCAAATCTCCTTGTTGGTTTGATCTGCCTTTTTGTCCATCTCTGGTGAGCTGATATTCTCTGGTTTGCTCCTGAGAATCAGGCTGATCTTGAGGTGTCTCTATGTCATCAATATTTTCAGGAACACCACCTGAGTCTGCAGCTTCAGTTGTGTTTCTAGGAATTGATGGCTCCACCTCAAACTCTAATTTCTCTCCTAATCTGGAATTTTCAGTTTCCAAATCAGGTGCATGATTTATCTTCATCAAACTCCCCTCATTAAACACCACATCCCTGCTCACTATGCATTTTGGTGGATTAATGTCAGTGCACCAAACCTTAAACCCTTTGACTCCTTCTGGATAGCCTATGAAGATACCTTTTAAGGCTCTAGCTGCTAGTTTACCTTGACTGATATGAACATAGGCTGGACAGCCAAAAGCTTTAAGAATTCCATAATCAGCAGGTTTCCCTGACCACATTTCAAAGGGTGTTTTGAAATCAATTCCTGTAGAGGGGCTTAGGTTGACAAGGTAGCATGCTGTGAGTAAGATTTCTGCCCACAATGTCTTTGGGAGCTTGGACTGAATCAACATACATCTTACCTTTTCCATAAGAGTCCTATTCATCCTCTCAGCTAACCCATTCTGTTGTGGTGTCATCCTTACTGTCCTGTGTCTTGCAATACCTTCATTTGCACAGTAATTGTCAAATGGCTGATTGCAAAATTCAAGACCGTTATCAGTTCTCAGCTTTTTTAACTTCTTCCCAGTTTGATTTTCTACCATCTGTTTCCATTCTTTAAACTTCTCAAAGGTCTGATCCTTGTTTCTCAAAACATACACCCAGACTTTCCTAGAGAAGTCATCTATAATGGATAAAAAATATCTATTCCCTCCCAGAGATACACACTGTTTGTGCAGGTCCCCACAAGTCTGAATGTGCATAATCCAGCTTATCATTTGACTTCTGACTAGATCTCTTGAAGCTACCTCTTGAAGACTTCCCTAGGACACAATCTTCACAAAACTCCAGATTTCCAATCTTGTCAGAACCAAACATCCCTTGTTTCTCTAACTCTTTTAACCCTCTTTCACTATGTGTCCTAACCTTAGATGCCATAATCTGGTTTTATCTTGAAAGATGCTTAAGAGATACATCAGCTACTCCAGATATCACCTCACCATCTAAGATGTAAACTCCATTCTTCCTAGTCCCTTTCATGACCAGATTTGAACCATTTAGAACATTCAATTCTCCAGATTCAAGCCTAATTATACACCCTATTTGATCCAACATCCCAAGGGAGATTAAATTTCTTTTTAAGTCTGGCACATGCCTGACTTGCTTAAGCACTCTTATTGAACCATCATGTAGCTTAAGGCTTACATCCCCAATTCCAATGATCTTACAAATGGAGTTATTTCCCATCATTACTCTACCCCCATCAAGTCCTTGATATTCAGTAAAGTAACTTCTAAAAGGACGCATATGAAAAGTGCATCCAGAGTCTAGAACCCATTTACCTTTTTGGCTGTGTTCTGTTGCCACACACACACCAGCAGACTCATACCCTTCCTCTTCTACTACAGCTGCATCTCCACTCTGGTTTCTAGAATCTTTGGGCTTATTTTTCTTCTCAGGGCAATCCCTCTTAAAGTGCCCTTCTTTGTGACACTGAAAGCATTTTAAATCTTTTTCTTTGTTCTTTGATTTACCTTTCTTCTTCTTTTTGTCAGTTTTTACCTTTGCTGTCAAACCTTCACTTGCTCCATTCTGCAAATTCACTTGTTTTGTTTGAAGTTCCCTTGTGTTCAAAGCAGATTTAACTTCATCAAGTGTCAGGGTTTGTCTTCCATACATCAGGGCATCGACCAAATTTTCATAAGACTTTGGTAATGAACTGATTAACAGTAGAGCCTTCCCCTCATCATCTAGTGCAGCATCAATGGTTTCCAAAGTATCACATACTTTGTTAAACTCATCAATGTGTTCCTCCAGTGAAGTTCCTTCCACCATTTTCAATGTAAACATCCTTTTCTTGATGTAGAGTCTGTTTGCAAGTGACTTAGTCATATAAAGACTTTCAAGTTTGCTCCATAATCCAGCAACTGTCTTCTCTTTAGCCACTTCTCTAATAACTGAATCGCCAAGACTAAGGATTATTGTACTTCTTGCCTTCTTGTGAATTTCAGCAACTTCTTCTGGAGTCTCTGATACCAATTGATGTGGTCAGCAAGCCTGTTCTAAACAAACTAATCTAATCACTGCCCAGGATGTTTATGATTTGTCTATACAAGTTGCACTAACCCAAGATCTAAACAGATAATTCACTTGTTTTGGTTGGAACAAGAATTAAATCAAAGAACAAAGAATTAGCATCAAGAAAGAACACAGAAACCCAGATTTACGTGGTTCAGTTGAGCAAGAATTGCTCAACTTACATCCACGGGAGAAGCCTAAAGATGAGCTTTATTCAATCAACAATGGAGAATATTACAGACCCTTACACAAGGCTTTTTCAGAGAACAAGATAACACTTTCTCTCATACAAAACCCTTACTGCAAGACTCATGAATCGATGATTAACTATCCCAAAAACCAGTCTTTTAAACTCTGTTTTTGCCAGCCAGCTTGATTCCAGATTGCCCAGATTGTTGACGCGTGGCTAACAACCTTAACGAACTCGGAACAATCTTTATCACATGCTTCCTCACGTGCTTACTAAAACTGATGTGCAAAACGCATTTCATCCATGTCGTTTTGACTAAATGGTTTCAGTTATAAGTCAGCTGAGCAGCACGTGAGCTGATGAAGCTTTTGCAGCTCCAAAACTCAGCCGTTTCTGGAAACAAACTTGATTCATTACTTCACAAAGTACAACTACAAGTCCTTAACCCCAGTTCTCAAAACTGTCTAGTTCTAACTTTGAGCACAAAATTACATACACAAGTGAAACTTCATGTCCGTTCATACTGTTTCCCTCACTTTCTGTTCGTTTGACTTTGTGTTTCTGTGACCGAACCATACTTCTTCCAGATTTCTGAATTGCTTTCGGGTTGTTGGTGATCTTCATAGCTAATGTTTTCAGTGGAACTGTAATGTGCAGCGGCGGAAGCACCTTTTGCAACTCATGCCAGTTAAAATCTTCAAAATCATAATATTCATACAGTACCCCGTATCAGCCATTTTCCTTATCAAACTGGGTCACCGTACCAGAAAATACTGCTTCCCAAACACTTCTTAACTTCCCTTCCTTCCAACCATTCACCAAAACTGGTTCGTGCATAGTCTGGCTGGATCCATCGTAGGTGTATAACCGCTAGCTATTGGGCCTTTCCCTCCCATTTCTGCCAGGCGACCCGATATGGAGAAAGAAAGGAAGGCCAATTGCCATAAGAACTCGAGAGTTGGAATGAATGGGATTGATGAATGTGTCACCTATATTCGATGGACGGAAACGGCCCCTGCCTACTCGAGTTCTCAGCCATCCCACAAAGCCGAACCAACCAGTCCTTGCCATAGGAAGTTGCCAACGCGATGTCGTTTTATGGGAAGTCCTGAAAATGTTCCACCTGGTAAATTTCTTTGCCAACTCCAGAAAAAAACTTGTTTGCTAAAGATCCTTTCAATGATTTACTGAACAAAAAGCATTTAGCCTTCTATTATTTTTTTTCAGGTACTATTATCGACAAAGGAGTCTGTCATCCAAGGAACAATGACTTCTACTCGCGTGCTCATGCAGCGCTGATTGTGAGTATTGCATTCTCTCAACCTTTGCTATAATTTAAATAATAAATGGTTAGCAAATGGTAAGCCACTATTACAAGGAGGATCCATATTTTTTAGAAGTATGTGGAAGGCTATAGGCTTACTTCTTGCTGCTGTGACCAGATAATGTAACAATAGGACAAAAAAATCTGAATGTTTTAGGTTGGTTTTTGCTATTAACATTCTATTGTTTGCAATTAGGACACATATCGGCCTGCACGTCATCAGGTTCTACACGATGACGTTGGTTTTTTAGCATATAATTTGCAGGAGCTTGTTCATTCCATAAAGGGTGCATTTTATGCCACCTACTCTGCCTTTTTTTGGATAATAATTTTTGGTGTCTAAATTATGCAGGTACCAAAGAAGCACCACAGCCGTATTTGTAGTTAATATATTTACTCTCTTTTATTTGTTTTAGTTCTGAGGAAGTGGCAGCAATATTGCCGCAATCTCATGATCTTGTAGCAGTAGAATGCTGGAAAATGAGCGCATGTTTATGAAGTGCCCTAAAAAAACTGCACAAGAATTATGGTGGTCAGTGATTAAATAAAAGGAAAGGGGGAGGCTTGTACTTGCACTTTTAGGCTTTGGCATACAGTAGCCTGGCAATCTCCTCTTGCAAATTGGGTGTTTTGATATCTTTTTTTTCCCTATTTTTTTCCCTTCTTTCTAGTAATGATAGGAAAAAGAAAATGATAGATATTCAACTAGAGTTCTTTTGTTAGAAGTTATTATTGTAATTCAACTCAGATTTCCTTTTATTTTGTTCTAGTTTCTGCATGGTTTTCTTAAAGTTCTTGAATGTTTTATTTTGCGTGATCTTGTAGTTGCACCAGTCTGCTATGCCCCCCTAGCTGCTAATTCATCAAGTTCGATAAAATGTCCGACACATCTTCCAGTCACAATGGTGAACATTTGTAAGAACTCAACTACACTGTTTTCTGACAAATCTTAAGAGACAATGGCGACAAGTACCATGAAAGATCTAATGCAACTGATATCACAGATAAGTAATCACAAGACAAGAAGCAGACTATTAGCAGCAGAAGCAATAGATAGCTGCTTCTTAAAGATCCATTAATATACGACATGTTTAACTTTCAACCTCAAAATAACTGCTGGAAACATCTTTATAGCTGCAAAACTTTCAGAGAGGGAGAGAGAGAGACTATTATTCAATAACAAATAATCGGAAGGGGAAAGGATTTGGAAAATTTAGGTGTATCAAACACTTAGATTTTCTACTCTTGATTGTCAAAATCAAGATATCTTACTTAAATTCATAAGAATTGCTTAAGCATGTAAACTAGCAGAGCTAAAATGAAACATTCTTCATTTAATATTGTAACTTGAATGAATGAAATATACACAGTGTTCACATATTTATACACGAAATGAGAAAGATGATAACTTGCTCAAGGGGTAGCGAATGGAATAAAGCAAATTTTGATCCGCAACCTTAGCTAAATCAACCAATCAGTGAATAGCTTCTAGAATTTCCATCTTTCAGAGTTGACGTGCTGATATTTCTCAGTGTAACAGGTTTGCCAGCTCATCAAATGCGGCTCATCATCTACATCAGCTGATTGCTGGACATAGTTGCTCAGGTGGCATGCCAGCATGGCCTCGGGGTCAACCTTTGACTCTTCACAATTAGTGCTTTCAACAATCTCAAGCCATGATATATGTTTTGATTTATGGAGTCGATATGATACGACTGATATCAATCAGTTTAGTCCATGGTAATGACATAACATTGTTGACCATGTAAGAGAGCATTGTATCAAATCGACAAATGAAATTATTAAACCACAAAATTTCTTACATTTACAAAGGGAGAAAATTCAAACGAGCATTAACATTGGAATAAAGAATAGCTGACAATAAATCTGGCTTGCAGATTACGTTATTTTAATTTTGGCTATTTGATTTACATGAACAAGGTCAAAATTCTGTCGAAAGGGGAAAGAGAAGTGCAAATGAATGAACTGACTGTAACAACTACTTAAAGGAATGGAATTGTAAACGATCTACAAAAAAGGATAAAAAATGCACCAACTCTCAAGCCTAACGCTACTGAATGCACCCTAAATTTATCAATTTAGCAAGTGGTATTACCTTGACAAACGCTGATTCAAATACAAATGTCATATTTAGCAAATGGTATGACCATGACAAACACTGATTCAAATCCAAATGTCATATTTATGTCCGGGTACAAGCCTAAGCGGTGAAATTAAAACACACTACATCATACATTACACAGTCCACATTGAAGGTCTATGAGGAAAGTCATGTATGAGCAATATGGTCTTCTCACTTTCCCTATAAAGTATTAACGTGTTTTAGGTGGTGACATAATAGTAAAATTTTCCAACATCGCATTAAATATTATTAAGACTATAATGTTTGAATTGCTGCAATTTGCTTATAAAAGCAAACCAAGACCCTTAAATTTCTTCACATCTATAAAGTTAAACAAATTTTATTTTGAGGAAATCATGGGTTACCCTCTATATGTTTATTCACAATATTCATACGGTAATATGGTCTCCTCACTTTTGGCATAAACGTGTTTTAGGTAGTAAAAGTTTCCAAAGTCACATAAAATATTATTAAGACTAACTTTTGTTGACTTAAGAAAATAAAAAGAGACGAATGACTATAATGTTTGAATTCCTGCAATTGGCCTATAAAAGCAAACCAAGGCCCATAGTTCCTTCACATCCATAAAGTTAAACAAATTTTACTTTGAGTAAACCATGGGTTTAATCCTTTATAAGTTTATTCACAATATTCATGCAGCTAGTTTTTTCTTTCCTCTTAGTTTTTTCTTTCATCTTCTTTAATTTTACAATTGCTAACTTCATTGCTTCTTCTGTGCTGCCTCTCTGCCATGATGATGAGCGCTTTGCATTGTTACAATTCAAAGAAGGCCTCATCATTAATGAGAGTTATGTTACTTATTTTACTGATTAGAACATACTGCAAGGTCACCCCAAAGCAGCATCATGGAAGCCAAAAGAAGGTAACATTGATTGCTGCTCTTGGTACGGCGTTCATTGTAATAAGAACACCGGTCATGTCATCAAGCTTGACCTCTTCAAAGCTGCTTCCAGTGTTCTATCAACTCTAATAGCAGCCTTTTCAATCTTGTCCATCTTAAGTAGCTTAATCTTACTTTCAACAACTTTAGTGGTTCTGAAATCCCAACAATAATTATCAACTTTTCAAGATTATCTTATCTAAACCTCTCTTATTCTTCTATCTCTAGTCAAATACCATAAGAAATTCTAGAGCTCTCCAACTTAGTATCTCTTAATGTATCACGAAATAAATGCCATGGACTTGAACTCTAAAAGCCCAATCTCGCAAATCTAATTGAGAAGTTAACCAATCTAAAAACACTTGACCTTTTTAATGTTTTCTATTCATTCAATAATACCTCATAACTTGGCATATCTATCTTCTTTAACATTTTTATCTCTTTGAGACTGTGAATTGTAAGGCATATAAAATTTAATTACCTTGCAATTCATAGTCTTGAAGAGATAAAAATGTTAAAGAAGATAGATTTGCCAAGTTATGAGGTATCATTGATCGAATAGAAACATCGCCGAGGTCAAGTGTTTTTAGATTGCTTAAATTCTTGATTAGATTTACGAGATTGGCTTCTTGAGTTCAAATCCACGACATTCATTTTTTTGTACATGATAGATCAAGAGACTTTAAGTTGGAGAGCTCTAGAATTTTTTATTGTATTTGACCAGGAAAAGAAGAATAAGAAAGGTTTAAGTAAGATAATCTTGAAAGGTTGATAATTGTTTTTTGGGATTTCAAAACCACTGAAGTTGTTGAAAGCAAAGATTAAGCCACTCAAGATGGACAAGGTTGAAAAGGCTACTGTTAGAGTTAATAGAACCTTGAAGGCAGCTGTTGGAGAGGTCAAGCTTGATGACGTAACTCTCATTAATGATGAGGCTTTCTTTGAATTGCAACAATGCAGAGCGCTCATCATCATGACAGAGTGGCAGCACAGAGGAAACATGGAAGTTAGCAATTGTAAAATTAAAGAAGGTGAAGGAAAAAGCTAACTGGGATAAACCCATGGTTTCCTTAAAATAAAAGATGTGAAGAAAAGAAACTTAAGGAGAAACTTAAGGATTTCGTTTGCTTTTATAAGCAGTAATTCAAATTGGACTCGTTTTTATTTTCTTGAGTCAACAAAAGAGTTAAGTCTTAATGTCCACCTAAAACATGCTTATACTTTATAAAGAATGTGAGGAGACCATATTAACTTTCCTTATAAATCTTCAGTGTGTACCCGGACATAAATATGCTATTTCTTGTTAGCCTGGTCTGACATTTGGATTTGAATCACTGTTTGTCAAGGTAATACCATTTGCTACATTGATAAATTTAGGGTGCCTTCAGTTCCACCAGGCTTGAGAGATTGGTGCATTTTTTATCTTTTTTTGTAGCTCTTCTAGAATTCCATCTCCTTTCAGTAGTTTTTACAGTCAGTTCATTCTTTGGTGCTTCTCGTGTCCTTGAATTTTGATCTTGTTCGTATAAAACAAATATATTAACATAACCTAATTTGAAAGGCGGCTTAATTGTCAGCTGCTCTTCATTCCAATGTTAGTGCCCGTTTGAATCTCCTCCCTTTGTAAATGTAAGAAATTTTGTGTGCTTAATAATTTCATTGTTGATTTGATAATATGCTCTGTTACATGGTCAACCATGTTATGACATAGCCATCACTAAATTGATTGATATTTGTTGGGTGTGCTAAATTCAAACACTTATATATAAAATGGCAGTGTTTTGACAAGGATTTAAAGTTGTTGTAAAGTCACGTGCTCGTATCGTGCCGTGTCCATGCGCATGTCGTACTCGTGTCGTGCCGTGCCTGTGTCGTGCTCGTACCGTGCCACGTGCCGCCCGGCTCGTTGGCCATCTCCAATCATTGGACTCTTTTTTATTTTTTCAAGTCAACAAAAGTTAGTCTTAATATATATAATGTGATGTCATTTTTGACAGAAAAATAAGAAAAAAATTGACTATTATATTTAATTTTGGATTATTTCTTTTTTGGATTTCTCTATAATGCTGTAATTTTTTTATAGCATCAATAATGTTTTAATTGTGTACCATTGGATTAAATTTAATGGTATACAATATTTGTCCTAAAGAAAAAAATTAAAAATAATATTAAATAGATTGTTAACCGTTCAAGGGGTGGAGAAATTTTGTAAAATAACTGTGACTACCCTTAGAGCTTGAAGCAATTTCACTTAAATAGCATATTTTATTTAAAATTACTTTTCAACTCTCCTTTAAATTTGTATTGTGATAATCTTTTTTAAATAAACCTTCCAAAATCTATTACCATTAAGTATAAAATATAACATGAAGTAGGTTATTTAAAACAAATCAAATAAATAAATTGTAATTACAAAATTTATATATAATATAACACTAATAAATAACACAACTAAGTACCTAGAATTAAGTAAACGTTGTAGTTACATCAATAAACTCATTGGTGAGATTGCTTGTAATCTAAAAACTACTTGATCACTCATGTTTTAATAAAATTTAAAATCGCATATTAAAATGCTCATTATTTTATATAATACTAATGACCATTGTATAATTGATCATGAAGTATATATTATTTTTAACACCCATTTAATATATCTATTCTCTGAACTTTTTGTTTATCTTATAATTAATATTCTTACATGATAGGAATTTTAAGTTTTACAAGCCTATATATTTTCATTTTATTTTCAAATATCACTTTGTTAATTTCTAAAAGTTAAATCTGATATATATTCCTAATGAGCTTTAGTTTATGAATTATAAAAGATTATTTTATTGACATCCTTTGATTATAATTATAAAATTTATATAGCCATATATATTTTTTTCAGTGGTGAATAAAATATTTCTTATTTATTGTAACTCATAGTATTACTAATAAAGCATATATAAAATATTTTATTATAATGCCTTCTATTATCATTATTGTTTAGGTATTAATGGTTTGTAATTAAATTCATACAATACAAATTATTATAAGACTTTATGTAATATCTTTATATAAAGTATTATTGAAATAACATTACTTGTTAATTACATTTATTTTAATGCTATTAAATATATTTCTAATACTAAATGTGAAAGTAAAAAAAATTGAAAAATTGTAAAGTAAGAGAATTAATACATAATAATTTTAATTCCAAAATTATTTGTATTTCTTTCATTTTTTGATGATTTAAAATATTTATCAATTGATTAGATAAAAAAATATTTTAAAATATGAAGAAATATCACAACTAGTAGATTACTTGTTACATAATTACTTATCCATTAAAATTAATTAAGAGTGAAGATTTTAATATTAAATCCAATGATCCCATTATTGATTGTGGGATTTTTATCCATTATAATATAAATTTCTTTTATCAATTAATTAAAAATTAAAAGAATCTATATTTACTTGCAACATGAAGATTACTTGTTATAATTTAAATAGCTAATTTTTTATTCACTATATCAAATGAATGGTAAAAATGAAAACCCTAACATCCAAGAGTTCACAACAATCTTATTATCAATGCTGTAAAAACCCATATAGTATTATAGAGAAATCCTAAATAAAAAACTCAGAGAATAGGTATGTTAAATGAGTGTTAAAAATAATATATATTTCATGATCAATTATACAACGGTCCTTAATATTAAATAAAATAATGAGAATTTTGATATAAGATATTAAATTTTATTAAAATATGTGTGATTAAGAATTTTTTAGGTTACAAGCAATCTCACCAATGAATTTATTAATGTGCCTATGACATTTACTTAGATATATGTATTTAGTTGTGTTATTTAATCGTGTTATATTATATATAATTAATTTTACAATTGTAACTTATTTATTTGATTTGTGTTAAATAACCTAGTTCATATTATATTTTATACTTAATAGTAATAGATTTTGGAAGATTTATTTAAAAAAGATTATCACAATACAAATTTAAAGGAGAGTTGAAAAGTAATTTTAAATAAAATATGGTATTTAAGTGAAATTGCTTCAAATTCTAAGGGTGGTCATAATTATTTTACAAAAATTTCTCCACCTCTTGAACGCTTAACAAACTGTTTACCATTATTTTTAATTTTTTTTAGCAAAAATATTGTATACCATTGAATTTAATCCCATGTTACACAATTAAAACATTATTGATGCTGTAAAAAAATTACAGCAGGGTTCCACAAGCAAGTCTGACCAGTTCCACTCGCGGTTGCACCGACTCAAGACTAGTTCCAATAGATATTATGACGGGGTGATGGGTCGTGCACTTGCAAGCTCCACTCTGCTGCTCCACAGCTGGTGGTTTTACGAGCCCGGCAGGGATCTGATAATGGAGAGGGCTCCCGCCACAGCTGCCATTAGTAAACGATCTCGCGATACCGGCGAGTACCCAAGCACTTTCCACGCCTCTCGGCTACCGAGTCCTCTTGAGCCTTGTCCGTAGGACAACATTCCCGAGGAACCCTTCTTTTTTTATATTACATTTTCATACCCTTTAAACTTTGTCTCAATCAACTCCCTCTTATTTTCAATGGTAAGTTAGGTCCGGCTATGTTGCAACAGTTGTACCATTCAACTGTTGCTTTTAATCGTTGGATCCAGCTTATGGTAACAACTGTAGCTGGATCCAACAGTTAGTTGTAGCAGTTGTATCGTACAACTATTGCAACATAGCTTTGGCCTGGTAAGTTACCTTGGTCAAAAGTATTTTTAAAGGCAATGTTTCCCATTAAACTTTTTAAATAATTGGAATAGCTTTTGCAACCAAATCTAATGTGAAGTAAAATCTATTTTTGACAGTAAGTTACAGGGAAGTGAATTTGTTGAAAACAGTGTTATATTTTCAACCATCATTTTGAAATGGTTGAAAATAATTTTATATTTTCAATGACTAGTGACAGTGATTAGAAATACTAATGACGCTAATGTTTCCCGCTAAAATATATTTATCAACAACCGAATTTGAAGCTTTTTTCAATATCTCTCTTATCATTAGAAAAACTATACATTTGCATAAATATTTCCTGATGACTTAATTTTTACAGTTAAAAATAATCCTATTGCCAGTCAAATTTGACTGTTGTTCAAAAGATTTAGTTGAAAATGACTAGTTTCCTTGTAGTGTTTACAGATGTGAAGGAAGTTAACGGTTTTGGTTTGCTTTTATAGGCAAATTGCAGCTGGAAATTTAGACTTACTAATTAAGACAACATAAAACATTCATGAGCTTTAGGAAAACCTAGAGATATAAATTCAACTCACATTATAGCATATTTAATTAAGACAACATAGAACATTCAAGAGCTTTAGGAAAACCTAGAGATATAAATTTAATTAAGACATGCAAACAACAAAACCAAACTAAAAGGAAATTTGAGTTGAATTACAATAGTAACTTCTAACAAAAGAACCCTGGTCAGAAATATCTATCATTTTCTTTTTCCTATCATTACAAGAGAGAAATAAAAAAAATAGAAAAATAAAAATAGATCAAAACACCCAATTTGCAAAAGGAGATTGCAGGCCTACCATTTGCCATAACACCATAATTCTTACACAGCTTTTTAGGGCACTTCATTAACAAGCAATGTGCTTCTTTTCCAGCATTCTACTGCTGCAAGATCATGAGGTTGCAGCAATATTGCTGCCACTTCCTCAGAACTAAAACAAATAAAAGAGACGAAATATATTACCTACAGATATGTCTGCGGTACTTCTTTGGTACCTGCATAATTTAGACACCAAAAATTATTATTGAACAGAAAAGCACAGTAGGTGGCATTAAATGCACCCCTTATGGCATTGGTGAAGCAGTGAAAGAAACTATATACACTTACACATATGATAAGGAATGAACAAGCTCCTGCAAATCATCTGCTGAAAAGCCAATCTCATCGTGTAGAACATGATAATGTGTAGGCCACGATGTGCCCTAATTGCAAACAATAGAATGTTAATAGTAAAAGCCAACTGAAAGCATCTACATTAATTTGTCCTATTAGTACATCATCTGGTCACAACAGCAAGAAGTAAGCCTATAGCCTTCCAGATACTTCTGAAAATCATGGATCCTCCATGTAATATTAGTTTTCCATTTTTCTAACCATTTATTATTTAAATTATAGCAAAGGTTGAGAGAACACAATACTCAACAATCACCCCCGCGGGAGCACACAAGTAGAAGTAATTGTTCCTTGGATGACAGACTCCTTTGTCAATAACAGTACCTGCACAAAAATAACAAAAAGGAGAAATCTTTATGTTCAGTAAATCACTGAAAGGATCTTTAGCAAACAAGTTTTTTTAGAGAGTTGGCAAAGAAGTTTAGCAGGTGGAGAATTTTCAGGACATCCGCTCTGGAAGAACTTAGCGTGATAATTCTTTTGAGCAACAATCACAGTGAACTTAGGAGACCATTTGCAGGCCTGAACTCATTAAAACTATCATGATCACAAATAGCAAGTATCTCTTCGAAACTAAAGCAATGAGGTTTTGTGATTACCTCAATGATTTGGTCCAATTCTATATTCAAGACCTGGGCAAACTGCGACTCACTTACTCCTTTCCTGAAATATGAAATAAATTGTTTCAACCGATAAGCGATGAACTACACAAACATGCTTAAGGTTAAAGTGTGGTTGCAAATGACATGTATTTTCTAGATGTTTTAAGTCAGTTGCTGTATTCAATGAAGCAAGTTTCTTAATTGCAAAAGGTATGCAATAGATTAGGAATAAGCTGCTGCTATGTGGCGATCAAAAGAACGTATAGAGAACTTCAAATTCACAAAATCACATAAATATCTTCATCACTAAGACTTGAAAAAAATTTAATTTGTAAAAAGTACAGCTTAATGTATTCAATCTACACAAATGAAATTCTCTTACTTAATATAATGATTCCGCCACCCTAATAATCCAATCATTAGTCAAAGGAAACCATAACTAAGAAAGAGAAGTATTAGAAAGCTACCAGAAGATGATGATATTTTCAGGCTACCTTTTCCCTGAAGTTGAATAAAAGTCAACAAATAACTCCCTGCAATCAAAAAACACAAAATAAGTTCTGGATAAGTTGTTAAACAGAATGGAAGATCATTATTATATTCATGATATATGAGAAGACATATGAAAAGGAACAAACTTGAAAGCGGGTGCACTCGCAAAGATGTAAGTCAGTTTCTTCACCTGATGATGCCATAGTCCTCAGTTTCAGATCCAGGCTTAAAAAGATTAGCAGTCATTTCCACTTTCGGTGATTGAGTCCTTACTGAAGCTCTATAACGAGAGATTGATGGCCACTGCCTGGAACTAACCACCTTAAAATTTCAAATGTCGAAAAGAATAGAACATCGGATAAAAATCTAGAATTGTGGATTAGTCTCTAATCAAAGATAGTTAAGCTTTGAGAAAGGAAACCTATCATTTGAAAGAGAACCAAAATAAACAATGTTCAAGGAAAATAGATTATATCGCAGCAATAGATGGCACGTCTGAACGACCAGGAGAGCCATGTGAGACATCCATCCCTAGAATCATGGTTACTGGCTTAGAAACCAAGAGTATTGAATGAGAATGCTCAACCGTCAACAAGGAATTTATTCCTCCAAGCTGTAGAAACCGGGAAAAAAAATTCAAAAAATGGTAAGTTCAAGACATGAAAAAAAAAAGTATATAGGAAGAAAACTAGAAGTGTTCACAAAATTTAGAGGAGTTCACCTTGGCATTTATCTTCAGGAGGACATTTGTTATGTATTGGTCATTCACTTTTGTAGGTGCAATGCATTGTGTTAAAATGCCAAGCTCTGAAAGATTTTTCATTGTCCATGGATCTTAAATTTGAACAAGTTATTACAAATTAAATATGACGACTACCAGAATAGCAGAGGAGAAACTTAAACAAGAAGAAGGAAGCCAAGTGGCCACCATAAATGTCAAGAGTTCTTCCTCTCAGGAAGAATACACAATAGAAGTTGCGGTGGCCCTGGCAGCTTTTGCTTGATGATTTCAAACATTTTCTCAACTCTAATTGGTGCTGCCTCGCTTCTAAATTGATTACTCTCCTCAAAAACTTCATATGGATTATTTATGTACTACAAGCCAAAGAATTAAGAAATAAGCTTCAAGTGAGTGTTGGAAAGGATTTCACAATGTAGTTTTTGAAAACACTCACAAGTCCTTTCATCTTTCCGTATCTGATCAGATTATTACACAGAGAGCATATGTCACGAAGAGCAGAGAAGTTTACAATAGCCCAGTGTTCAATCTGCACCTGTTCCACTAATTTCTGTAGAAGTATTTAAAATTGGCATCAGAAGGCTTGTGTCATCAATACCAAATACAGTCAAAAGAACATAGAAAAATCAATACCTTCTTGTTGAAATTCCATCTTCCACCACGAGGAAAGAAGTCTTCTCCATTTCCCACTTTTGGCTGCAGCATAACATCAGCAAACAGGCATATTAGAAACAACATAATCTTTACAGTAATTGATTTCAGACATTGATCATGATGACAAAGGTAAAATACGTGGAAAAAAGGACTTTGTACTTACTCTAGGGGCTGGCAAGGTTCGACCTTCAACCTGGGTAAATTGACTACCAATTGAAATGCCGAAAGAACGAAGCATTGGACCAGCACCATAATTGTTACTCCTCATCGCCTGTAAGAAGAAACAGGTTAAAATTCAGAAACTAGCAGAAAATGCATGAATTATATCAATATATAGGAATGAAACCTACTTCAGTCAAAATCTCCATCCTTTCTTGGGGCTTTTGCTTTGATTTCTCCGCAAGTGAAGCCTCTGTTGATTGGACAATGCCTTTGTATAGTGTTGCAGTCATACCAATGTGCAAGGCTACATGGCAGAAACAGGATATAAAAATATGATACAGTCATCCATAAACAAAAAGAACCTTAAAGATCTAAAATAAGACCTTAAGAGGGATGTAAGATGCACATTTTGGTTTCCCAACATTGATGCATGGGAAATCAGCTGAACATTTCAGCTTTATATGGCGATTATTAACAAAGTATTCATAGACATTTATTTCAATAGCATCACTATCCCCAATATGTCCACTCTTTTGTTTCAAAGAAAACCCGAGAGATTAGATTCACATTTTTAATTGGCAAATAACTGTGTGATTTTTATGCAAATAACTAGTTTAGAGAGATACAAAGAGCAAGGAAGAGATAGAGAGATTAAACTTTAAGCACTAATGAAGAAGGAAGTCATATTTTCTAAGTTAATAAGGTACTACATTGAATTACATCATATGGGTAGCAAAATTTGAAAGCAAAGCAAGGCAATAATCCAATTCCATCCTTTTAAAGTGACATAACACTGAAGCACATATGATTGAAGGCCACCTATTGATCGTGCATGCATATCTGCTAGCTGTCAAAATTTATTTTCTACTGTTATCACACCAAGATGACTGTGGCCCTCTTATACAGGATTATAATCTGCGGGTGTATCAACGTACTTGAAGACCAGAGAACCAAACGCAAAGCTCTACATTTATAGCATATACCACAATTCATTTCATCCAATGAGTTCAACATTTCATCCAAACAAATACTGAGGAAGGAAAATACGGCAGCCACAGTAGCAATTTTTAATCAAATTGCTCAACACATACATATTTCCATTACATCCAAAGTCTCCTAATCTTTGCAAAAACCCACTTGCAAGTCTCATTTAAGTGTAAATGTAGCACCTTTCTTAAACATTTATTATAAAAAAATAACCCATCTAACATAATTTTTTAACAAATAGCTCTTATCACAGGTTGTCAAGATGCAACAAAACCCCTGTTTGTTTCCCAGGAAATGAAGGGAAAGAAAAAAAAAAAATCTTTAACCTACCCTGTTCAACCTAATAATTGTCTTCGTATTTTTGTAAGAGAAAGAACAATATGATCAATTGATAACTTAGTGACTGGTGAAGGAGCCAAGACTAGGCGGTAGTGACAGACTGACAGCTGAGATGGTGAGACAGCTCCAGGCACTGAGGTTTGGTTCGCAGTGTTCCAAAGTTTTGTAAATTTTGTCATTTTAGTATGTATTTCCTCACAGTTTTTTAAAGTATGTTAAAGAGTCCATAAATTCAAAGTATACAAATTCCATCAGAGAGTAAAATAATTACTAATTAAGGATCTGTGCACATTTGGGCGGTGGTTTGCAATATTGCGTGTTTCTCTTTATTGGGTTAATTGGTCATTTTCTTTTAAAAATGTTTGCAAGTGTTAATGATATATGTAAACAATTTTGGCAGATCCCATGGATGTGGACTGTAGAACCCATAAAATAAATGCTGAGGAATTAATTATTTTGTAACCATTTAAAATAAAAATTTTGTGTGTGAGAACCTGTGTACCCATATAATCTGTCAAATGATGAAGTTTATGTACCGAGCAGTGTTGTCCCACATAAATTTTTCTCCCAAATTTCACGTGAATTTAGATTGGATTAAACATTTTATTTTAATTTAAATTTGCTCCTAATATCAATACTATTTTTATTTGACTTTGATATTTAATTTAATTCAATGATTTAAAAACAAAAAATTATTTACATAATATTGAATATAAATATTGAATTCAACAATTAAGAATATAATTTAAATAGTTATTTTAACAGTTACATCCGATAACATATTAAACAAAAGATAATCTTATATATATAATTAAGTTAGTCTAATTTAATTTAATCTTATCGTGTCTTTCAAGTATAACCGGACTATAAAATGGGAACACATTTCCTAATTTAATTGGCCAACACTACCATATCAGATTTGGTGGTGTCGACATTAGGAAATACTTTCGCACATAGCATCAGCATAGTGTTGAGTGCATGATCCTTAAACCCTACCTTCAATTCCAACCAAGTATAAATAAGATTGCAAATTCTGTCCACCACAACCATGAAACGCCCATAAATGGAGTCTTAATTGGCTCCATATTCCCATCCCTCCATTTTTCCACTCACTGTCAATCTTTTGAATAGGTCCTACCATTCAAATAAATAATGGAGTCCGCAACAAAACATGAGCACATTTTATAGAAATATTTTAATTAACAGGGGCATAAATGTAGATGCAAAGTTGGGATCGGGACCTAAGCCTATAAATGGAGGCCCAAGCCACAAACCTGTAAATACCAGAGTGGGCCTTCAAATGAAAATAGACAAATTTCAAGAGCATTTTTAACATTCTTCTCCGAACTTTTCCCGCTTCTTCTTGGAATCCAAACAACGGCAAATGATCCTTTCAACCAGCATAAATGAGTGAAGGCAATGTTGTGTTTATAATCTTAAGTGTACTAAAATGGGTACTCCGTAAATTTTATAGCTTAGATAATTTTTTTTTTTACTCAGGCTTTGTTTAATATTGAGGTTTGGTTGTTTTACTTTGTAAATTATAGTACTTGGTGTTTGTTTTACTTTGTAAATTATAGCACTTAGTATTTGGAAAACACTTGTTGTTGTAGTTTCGAAGCTAAAATGATTTTGACCCTATTATTGTATAATGAAAAACTTATAATATTTTTATTATTTTAGTTAAAATTATTATTCAGAAGTTATATTTATTATATATTATCAACTTTTATTTTATAATTACAGCATCTTAATACCAAAAACGACCTCAATTCAGATTATGATTGATTTCTAGGTTATTGCATACTTCAATACTCCATAATTGTATGTAAGAACTACTAAACTCAATCGTATTTGTTATCACGTACACTTCAATTCTATTACTTAGGTCATTCAATAAAATACCCATATTGAGTTAGTTAGTTGAGAATTCAAGGTATATATTAAACTTAGCTCTAAAGGTATCGCCTAGTGATTTTCAAACAATTTTATTTGATTGGTCATGCCTATTTGATTCTTGAGGAGACAAAGGAAACAAAGATAAATTAAGACTTTGTCCATCCCCTTACCTTGAAAAAAAAAAAAGAAAAAAGAAAAAAAGGAAAAAAAATTAATTGCTTACTTCCAATCACATAAATAAAAAAAATCCCCGAGTCTCCAAATTATATAGCCGCTCTTGAAATTTTTGAATGCATATATTTGGTAGAAATATGCGAATAATACATACCACATAGTGATCAATGCATATCTTTAAAATGAAAAAGCATGTCCTTAATTAGGATATGAATACTGAATTAAAGATTAACAACATATTAACCATTATTTACAACCATTAACAACAACATATCATATACTTCTGGATATTTATAACCATTATTAAAACTATAAATTCCAACCTCCTCATGGCCAATATACTTGTATCTCTTTCTTATTCCGCCAACTTAAAAAAAAGCATGGAGAAAATTTATCAACTTAAATAGGCTTGCTTGGTTGTTCTTCTCTTAGTTGCCTCTTCTGGTATAAATTTTAATCTCCTTTTCTTTGTCTTATTTATTTTATTTTATACCAAATGCTTCTTGCTAACAATTCCAAAAACCATATTAATTTATTTTTCTATATGTTATTGTGTTCATTTGAACAAATTGAAAATCCCATCTTTAATTTAGTCCTCAGGACTCATGAAATCAAATCAAATTTAATTTATCTAGGTTTATCCAAACCTTGCCAAGACGACAGTGATTGCGAAGGTGAATGTGAAATTGGTAAAGGCCATTGCCACAGTAAAGGACATTGTGATTGCCCGGGAGGAAAGTTTGCAGAAAAATTCTCGCCTGGTCATCTCTCCAAAAAGCAACAATAATTAATATGTTTTTGATGAAAATATTTTGAATATCAATATGTCTTAATAAAGAAGTAAAAATTCCAAAATTTGCATTAAACTTGTTTTAATATTTTGGTTGAATTTTGCATTTCATTGTTTGATTGAGTAAAAGAAGAGATTGGGAGAAAGTTATCCATTGTAGTTAAAATAATAGAGTAAATAGTAGCATGGATTTTTTTTTTCTTTTAAAAATATTATAAAATTTCATTTAAATATTAAAAAATAATTTAGGTTGATTCATCAATGTGATTGGTCTCTTGACTGTTGTATTTTTACTTTTCGCCACTCTTTTCTTTTCTTTTCTTTTCAAAATCTTAACACGTGCTATTTCACAAGAACCTTCGTGATATGAGTCTCAAAACGCTAAAAATGATTTTATTTTATTATTTTGGATTATCACACTTGTATATTAGACACTATAAATTTAATTTTTATGGAGCATCTCAGAATATCTGTATATGATATAAATATTAAATTTTACTAATGATAACTATTGACACTCTTACCCTGCAAAATTTACAAATAAAAACTAGAGTCTTGAACATGTATCTTTTTCTTCAACTCAACTAATACATACAGTTAATCTGTTCACAAAAGTATTACCCAAATATTAAAATCAACCACCCTTCCATACAAAATTCGCCGTAAAAAATAAAAAATAGTTATTTTCTCCAATCCTAATATCTTAAACTAGTTTGAAAAATAATCCATGAACTACATATAAAAGCTTAGAGGCTTCTCTTATAAATTAGTTAAAAACTTAAAATGCATTTGAAATTCGGATTTGTAAGGTGAATAGAGATATTATATGGTATGTAACAACTAACAAGTCTATTTAATTAAAATCAACCATCCTGCCATAAAAAAGTTCACCCTAAAAGAAAATTGTTTTCTTCTATCCTAAAATCTTAAATTAGTTTGCAAATAATCCATGAACTACAGATAAAAAGCTTAGAGGTTTCTCTTAGAAATTAATCTAAGAATTAACATAATCTAACAATTAGCATGTATTTGAAATTAGGATTTGCAAGGGGAATAGAGATTATATGGTGTGTAACACGTTTCTGAAAGAATTAAATTTACATGAAGGTTTATAATGTTGATTTCATAGTGAGCATTCAAATTGGTGGCAAGTATCATAGATAAGTAGATGTTTATAGAACATTTACCAGTCACTAAAATAATAATTAGAAACAGGGCAGAACCATAAGAAAATATACACAAGCACATACGTATGTCTGTATCTACATACACAAAATGTATGCTACAAATAAATAATATGTTCAGGAGCAGATATGACATAGGTTCATCATATGGTGGCAAATTTCTTTATCATGTAAGCGGGACTCAGGTGCACTTGCATGAACTAGGAAATTATTTTTTAGAACAAATTTTGACTGATCAAAATCATTAAAGCTGTTCATAATCAAGTTAAATATGGACTTGAGGAATCTCGACTTAATTTTTAAAAAAAGAAAAAGAAAAAGAGTCAAAAAATTTTTCACATTATCTTGCAAATAAATGCGCGAATTATACATTTAATAAATATCCCACAATTGGCAATTTAAACAATATATAAAATATACGCGTTCCACAACTTACATCAATCACAACAATGCCTTCCATCAGGGAAGCACTTTTCAGAACAGGTTGCCTGTAAGCATCTGTTCATACCTGCATGATTAGACAATGGAATAGCAAAGCAAAAAAAGAATAGAATTCAAATACCTTACCACTTATCATCTCTCTATGGATACCAAATGAACTATAGGATCCAAATAATTCTCATCGACTTTCTTTATATTCTTTGTGGCAAGAATTGCAAGAGAGACACTTGAATCCTTCTCATTAAGTTAGTTATCAAATGCCTCCATAATATTTTATCTTGAATCCACACAATTGACTTTCATCTATTGTGAAGAACTTGCATGAATGAAACTATACAAGAGCTTGTCATCTTTTATGAATGGGTTTAGATATGCAAAATTGGATTCTGAACGCTTAAGGTAACTAGAGGGAACTTCTATCATTTCAACGAGGGATAAACTACGTCCTTATAAAGAAAATACGAAGTCATAAAATTCCAGTGCAGAGAAAATTAACTAATTTGAAATTAATAGAAATATTTTTCTTCAATAAGATAAATTTTTTTAAAAGTAAAATTTAACTAAATAGATTAGTGTTTTAATATTTGTTTGCGAAAAGTAATTGGAATAGCCTTATAATTAAGTAGTTTAACTTGGTATTAGAGCACTAAATCCAAACATGGAGGTGACTCAAGGTCTTGGTTCAACTGAGCAGGTTGTGCCTATTGAATAGACACTTAAAACACCAGCCACAAGAAGCATCCTCTTCAACCACTACACACACCCCATTGAGCTTTTCATTTTCAGCACCACAAAATTTGATAGAACTAACTTTGTCATTTAGAGGTAGGGTTGGCAATTTATGAGTTTGAGTCGAGTTTTTTTAAGCCCAACTCTGAGCCTATATTATAATCATTAAGTCTAAGTCCTCTAAAAGCCTGTTCAAGTTTGAATAGACCCGGTTTGGCCGGACTTAGATGATGGGCTGTGCCAGGCTTGGGCTGAGCTTGGACTTTCTTGAAATTTTTAATTAATTTTTTATTAATGCTAAAAAATATTTTGTTTATTAATGCTAAAAAATATTTTGCAGGATTTTCAAAATCAGTACACGGCTCCAATCTTTAAAGAAAATTGGTTTGCTTTCCAACTCCTTTTACATGAATATCATACTAGATGACAACTTTTTATAAAATGTCAAAAAGTTCCAAATTTCTGCTGCCACAATTCATCAGACATAAAGGTGCTAGTGGGACTAAAATATAAGGCAGTGGAAGTGGAGAATTCAAACTAGAACAACTAGCATATCAACATTGTGGCAAAAATGAATCCGTGATGCACACACAATTTACTGCAATAATACTGAAGATCAGAAGGCGCAGCTGCCAGTTGTTGGCTGTTGCTTCACTTAGTTTTTTCCGTTTTGGGTGGTTGTGAGTGTGACTCATGTGAGGGGCTGAGCGCAGTGAGGTTGATGCAGTAGGGTTCGGCTGTTTTACTTTTTTTTTTTTAATTTTGATTTTTGAGTTTTTTTTTTTAATTTTGTTTATAAAACTTTTGTTGAAGGCACTTAACTAGGCCTCCATTAATGGGCTTTATATTTTCTAAGCCCTTGTCCATAATTTTACTTCTCAGGTTGGGCTTAAAACCGGCCGACTTGAGCTAGGCTTGAGTTGGTTTGGGCTTTCTCACCAACCATAGTTTAAGGACCTAGGTCATGCCTGTTATGTGTGGCAATGGTTTGGAACACCTCATTGATGACTCACAAGACATACCACCTAAATAAATCAGCGGTGTTAAAGATGATGGGACAATCAAAACAACACAAAACTCAGCCCTTTTAATGTGGCGTAGACAAGACAAACTGATACTTAGTTGGCTCCACTCTACAAAGTACAATCACCGATAACATTATATGTGCTATGACCCACTGCATAATTTCTCTTGAGCTGTGGACAGTGTTGGAGAGAATGTACTACTCACAGTCGATGGCAAGATAAACAGTGCTTAGAATGCAACTGCATAGCACAAGAAAAAAATATGACAATTAGTGAATACTCCACCAAGTTGAGAAATCTGGTGACAGAACTTGCAATTGCAGGAAAGATTGTGTCAAATGGAGATCTTTGTCACCACATCATCACAGAACTCGACAAAAGCTATGAGTTTGTGGTGGTAAGCTTAACTTTAAGGCTTGAACACATCTCCTTTGAAGAACTCTACTTAATCCTTCTAAGCCATGAAGTAAGACTTTAACAACAAACCATTGTTGAAGCACAAGCTGCCTTTGAGGCAAACGTGGCATTGAAACGCAACAAGTGTGGGATGAATGCAAGGAGAAATGATCTTCGAAGAGGTCAGAACCCAAAACAACTCATGGAAGCAAGGGAAATTACAACAATGGTTCAAGAGGAAGGGGTAGAACAGAAATGAAGGAAGAAAATCAACCTATAAGTCTACTGTCACATGTCAGGTTTGCTTCAAGGTTGGCCACACGGCTGATGAATATTGGCACAGACATGAATAATATTAGGTGGCCAAAAACATTAACCAACAGTAGCCAAGATCTGCCCTTTCTGCTGTAATTGAAGAAGCCTCTGGGTAAGGATCGTATCTGGGTAGCAGTGCCGCAAACCATGTGATTAATGACATCAGCAGTCTGAACACAAAATCTGAATGCAAAAGTAATTCTCTTCTCCTTGTTGGAAATAGACACAAACTAAAAATTTCACACATCGACACAATGCCATTTCCTGTTTTTGTTGGTAAGAAAAAGGGTTTTATAGCATTCAAAGATGTTCCTTTTGTGCCTGATATATCAAAGAATCTCCTTAGAACATCAAGTTTAACTACACATAACAATCTTAGCATATCTTCACTGTCTACAGCATTTTTAAGGACAAGATCGGGAGTGCTCTTCTTCAAGGGTCTAATCATGGAAGATTATTTCGGGTAAATAGTAAATTAGAAGAAAGTAGAAAGGGCTACTGTAAAGTCTCTTTTATGTTTTCAGTCTTTGTTTGCCCAAAAAAAAAAAGAATCAAGTGATGTATTGCTTCATTCTTAGTTAGTGATGTCTAAGAGTGTTGAGTCTGCAGAGTCTGTTGAGTCGAATAAAAGACAAACTAAGTGTGAAAACAATTGGACCTATTACACAGGAGATTAGGACATCCTAGTTATGTTGCACTCAAAAGAATGGTGTCGAATTGTAAGAACATCTCAGTTATAAATAAAAATGCTTTGATCTCTTTTTGTTCAGCTTGTTAAAATGGAAAGAACCATAAACTCAAGTACCAAAGCTCTCAGATCAAAAGACATGCACCTTTAGAATTATTACTTGCTGATATTTGGGGACTAGCACCCTTCACATTAGGAAAAGAGACAGATACTACTTAAGCTTAGAAGATGATATACAAGATACACCTGGATCTTCCCATTCACTGTCAAATTAAAAACAAACAGAACCCTAATAAATTTTATAACTCAAATAGAAAGGACCCTAGGAAAAAGAATAAAATGCATACAAAGTGATTGAGGTGGTGATTTTAGACATCTTAAAGGTTATCTGCAAAGAAAAGAAATAGTGTTTAGGCACTCATGTCCTTACACGTCAACAAAAAATGGAAAAGTGGAAAGAAAATCACAGGTATATTGTAGAGACTACGTTGACACTATTAGCACAAGTACAAATGCCTATGAAACTATGGTAGGAAGTTACAGAAACTTCAATTTACTTAATTAATAGACTGCCTACACTAGTTATTAATCACATCTCACTATTTGAAAAGCTTTCCAATAAAACCTAGATTATAACTTTCAAAGAGTTTTAAGATGTGCTTATTACCTTCACTTATTAAGACCATACAACGGGAATAAGCCATAGTTTCATACATCAAAATGTGTTTTCATGAGTTATAGTTCAGTACACAACGAGTAGAAGTGTCTTCACAGTTCAGGTAGAATTTACATTGTTAGGAATGCTATGTTTGATGAGTGTAATTTTACTTTTAAAACAAATGAGTCCTTTTTTGTGAAAAACAAAGTATCAAACAAACAATCCTATTTATAATTAGACTGAGTTTCTATATGTGCCATATGCAATAGCTCATATAGAACCATTTGATCAGAACCAAGCTACATTCAATAAAAAAAGAACTCACCAAGGCAAGACCGGAACATGCCAAATCAAACACATAACCTAGCTTTTACTGACACATATACACCAGAATGCATTGAGAATTCCTAAAATACAAAGTGACCAACCAGATTATATTGAAATATCAAAATCAAAACAGCAACCAGAAATTCAACCTAAACAAACACTTTCCACACATCCCATGGTCTGGAATATTTAAACTTAAAATATACTTGGCACGTAAGGAACTTTAAGGGGTTGAGAACCTACAACAAATACAGAAAATGCATTGCCTAGTAAGGTGTACAGGAAAGCAATGAAGAAAGAGTACAAAGCCCTAGTGAACAACAACACATGGGAGCTTGTAAAACGGTACATAAGTATGAAAGTGATTGGAAACGAATGGGTGTATACGTACAGTGCAATCCAAATGGGACTGTATCAAGATATAAGGCAAGGATGGTTGCAAAAGGATATCATGAGAAGGAGGGAGTAGGCGACACTAAAACCTTCAGCCCTATGGCAAAATCATCAATGGTAAAGGTCATCTTGAGTCTGCAGTAACATATGGTTGGGACAGCAAGGAAGTAAATGTGAATTATACTTTCCTCAATAAAGAGCTAAATAAGACAGTCTGCATGTCTCAACCAAATAGTTAAATAAAAAAAAGAAGCCAAACCATTTGTGCAAACTCAAAAAGACACTTTATGATTTAAAACAAGCACCACGAGTTTGTTATAAAAAGTTATAGGAAGCCCTATAAAGCAAGGGTTTAAGAATGCAGACTCAGATACTTCCTTATTCTATTGGAAAAATGAAGAAAGTTCAATCTACTTACTGATTTATATTGATGATATACTACTCACCGGAAATAATGGCATGATGATAGAAGTTGTGATAAAAAAAAATTGTAAGAGAATTTTGCACTCAAAGTGTTGGGGGATTTGAATTACCTCTTGGGAATCAAAGTTAAGGGAGATTGTGGAGAAATGCAGCTATGTCAAGCAAAGTACATACAAGATGTTTTAACTAAAATGAACATGGTTGATTGTGAATCAAGTCCTACACCAATGAACTCATGTTTGAGGTGCAGCCAAGATGTTGAAGAAAATGAAGGAGCAAGAGCATTTGAAGGCCAAACATTGTATAGGAGTGTAATTGGAGCACTTCAATATGCAACAATAATAAGGCCTGATATAGCATATAGTGTTAACAAGTTACCATGGTTTGTACAGGATCCAAGCAAATACGTTGGCAAGGGTGTAAGAGAATATTAAGATACCTCAAAAGAAATATAGACCGTGGTCTCTATTTCAATCCAGGAGGAAGAATCAAAATGTTACCATATATTGCTACTGATTGGGCAGCTGAACAAGATGATGGGAGATCAAACAGTGGGTATAACATCTTTCTAGCTGGGAATCTAGTATCATGGAGCTCAAAGAAGCAAAAAGTTATATCCAAGTTGAGTAGTGAAGCATAGTACAGAGCATACTCTCATGAAGTTGCAGAAATCAGTTTAATGAAGTCACTCCTTTGTAAATTGGAAATTGAGTTCAGTCAGATCCCTGTAGTATGGTGTGACAACAAGAGTGCCATTGCACTTGCTGAAAGCCCAGTATTTCATGGAAAAATGAAGCACATCAAAATTGAAGTACATTTCATCAAGGATGAAATTACAGCAAAGGACGTAGAAGGGATGTATGTTAACAATAAGAATTAAGTGGCAGATATCTTGACCAAAGCCTTAACAACAACAAGTTTTAAATGCCTTGGAAGCAAGCTCAATGTCTATCCAGATAGCTAAGCTTGAGAGGGGGAGTTAAAATAAGGTATATGTATTAAGCCCACAAGCTATATGATGTATTGCTATAGTAAATTCAATATGGGCGGGAGGCTTGAATTAAAGACTCTAGAAACATCGCCAGATCAAAGGGATGAGATTCAAGAAACAAGATGGAGGACTAAAATTGGTCAGTAAATGAATACATAGCACAATAACAGCGTTTATCCACATTGTTTGTATTCATCGTTCAATCTAGGCCATTGATCTCGTGATGTTACAGCTGTAAACATAGTACAATAACTTTAAATAAAGATGAAATGATCATAGGAATACAATCAATTACATCACTTTCAGTGCATTGCTTTCTTTTATTTTCTGAGCACAAAAGCCTTATAATTCAGTATTTTGACTTTTCAAGCTAGTGCAGTATGAAAGAGATACAATATTATGCTGTGCGGTGGTTAGTACTTGTAGTTTCATAAATGGCTGTGCTTGCTTATTTGGAAAGTTTCTGGTATAAAGTTTGCTTTTATATCCTAAGGATTTTCTTTTTCAATTGCATAAAGAAGGAAAAGAAATACCATATATGGTATTTCCTTATTTGAATTATGTTTATATTAAACTTAATTGCTTACTTAAAATTACATAAATAAGGAAAAGAAAAAAAGAATTATAGTTCAATTTAAAGTTTGACGGAAAACCTAGCAAATTAACAGTTAACGGGCAATTAGTTATACTAATGACATGTCATATGCATCCTAGTTTGTTAATTCAAGCTAGTTTAATCTTCAAACATTATATAACTTGCCATGATGATGATCGCAACTGTTGCATATTTTTGCTAGGATAGTTTTTTTGAGCTATGTCAAGGCAATTTTCATGTTTTTTCTTGTAATCTTTCCTAAATAGTTCTCTTGCCAATTTCTAACCATTTCTGGACTTTCAAATTGTTCAATGTTTTGTTGCTGATTTTGCAAAATGTAATCTTACTATTGATAAAGTTATGATAAAATGAAAAAGAAAATCCTTAGGATATGCATGAACAATTAAATAAAGATTGAAATCCAATATATTTCTAGATCTTTATACCAAAAAAATTCCCAAGAGGGAAAGCATAGCTATTTATAAACGGTAAATACCAACTCATGGCGTACTCGTATGTTATATCTTCATACCAAAAAAAATTTATCTGCTTTTTATTTTCATGGGTTTTATTTCTTTTTTGGATTTTGATTGTTGGGTGTTTTTTTCGAAAGTGTTTCCAGCGTTTACCATAAGGTTGCATGTGTTTCCATATGTTTTTGGTTGTTGTTACATGTTGCGTTCGGATAGTCTCTTTCATTCTCAATGGCTTTAGAATACCTGTTTTCATTTTCACAATTTTTTTGTTCAAAGTAAAAGTTCCATGGTGGCTGTACATGTTTTCTTTTAAGTGCTTTTAAGAATGGTTGCCACTGTTTCCTCTGTTTTCGTTCATGTGTTTTTCAACTTTTTCAAAAGTGTTGCCAGAGTTTGCAACAAAAGCATTGCATGTGTTATTGTAACATCCCAGTCCGAATTCCAAGGGTAAATCTGTCCACAACTCACATATAAATTCAAAAAAATTCTTTACAACTGATAAAATTCAAGCCTTAATACAAAAGCCAGCGGAATAACTTAAAAATTTAGCCAAACCATCTACCATCTTCAACTTCTTACTCATCACGAATCAATTCTGACTTCAAGAAACTGAATTACAATAAATTTTAGTGAATACAAAACTCAGTAAACAAACTAGTTTTTCTTTTATCAAAATACATACATACTTACACATAATGCAAATGGATGATATGCCATGATCTTTTGGAAATACTGTGAAACAAGTTCATCAAAATCTCTTTCTGTCACTTTCAAACTTTCTCATTTTCTTTCAATAAAATACATATTCTGTAATTGTTGCACTTTGCACCGTGGGTGGCACTTTGTGGCTCAAGAGGTGGCCCCCACATAGTCTCAAGAGGTGGCCCTTACACAACTTCAAGAGGTGGCCCCCAACGTAAAATATCATAAAGGAGAAATTCCATTTGCTAAAATCCAATTTCTCATTCATAGAAAACTTAATGCATTTTCATGCTTATGCCAATGAACTATCACACATGCATTTCCAAACTTGTCTCACCACTATGCAAACCCGTATAGCGTACAACAAATCCTCGAGTCCACAACCACATCGATCACAAGTTGTATCACAATTGATATGCCTTCTTGATAATTCAGCTTTCGCCTTCACTCAATCATGTAAAACCAGCCAAATAAAAGTTCGTATATTTTGAGGGCCTTTCCAACTCCAAGATAGATTCCAAACCAGTCATCCATGCTATAACTATTTTTTGAAATTGCATGATGTTGTGCAAATTTTATTGAACTCGCAAGTGCATGAATCTATTGTAGAATAGATTAATAGTGACGAGTGTCGATCCCACGAGGAGGTGGATTTTAATTATGTGTAGAATTATTTTTGAAGTGGGTGGTTGGATTTATGGTGAAAGTGATTTAGACTATCCTAGAATTTAAATGAGAATGACGAAATTAAATTAAAGCGAAAACTATTACAATTGAAGCGCTTGGGTATCTGGATCTGTATCAATATGCTCTATGGGCTAAATATTCTTTATTAATGCTAATTAAATCATAAGGGGGGTTTCCACTCCTTATGTACCACATTTTAATCAATATAGTGCTAAGCGCTTATTGTGCCAAATAGTAATAACCTTGTACTAGGGAGTCGGTTAAACCAGTGCGGTATCTAGACAAGATTATTACTATCTGTCGACAAAAAGTCAAAACATCAACAAAAATTAGAGGGGAAGAGAAAATAAATTTACCAAATAAAGCCCATGGAACATGTTGAGACTTCACCTTCAACCCAAGCTTGAAAGAAAATTAGCTACTCATTATTGAACTAGGGGTAAAATAGAAATTTATTAAAATACGTAGAAAATACAAGGTGGAGAAGGAATTACAGAAAATATAATTAAAAAATGAATTCAGGGGTGTCCAATTGGGGGGGAGCCTCCCTTTTTATAGATACACTGAGTAAATCAAGGCCATCAGATTAAAAATAGTTTAGATGCTCAAGATTGCGCCACGTCATCAGTCAACAGTACGCGGTTTGACCGCATGGTTTGAATAGTGATACGGTTTGAATAGTGACACTGTTTGATTGAAAATAATTCCGTGTATATTCATGTACCGCATGCACAATTTTTGGTCCACTAACATACTGCCACGTCACTGATCAACAGTATATAAGAATTTTAATCCAATAGGATCATGACAGTTCATCGATCAATGCCACATCATCAGTCAATGCCACATCATTATTATGTATATGTAAACAGTGTTGTGAATAGTAACATAAACAATACCGTATATGAATAGTCCCATACATGTGAACAGTGATATTTTTTCTTTTTTGCTCCTCCTGAGATTTTTGACCGTCCTGAATTTAAAAGTGATGTCCGTTTCGCTATCTAATCTCTCGTTCATTGTGAAATGACCATGATGCCCCTAAAATACATAAAATACTTAATTAAAACAAAACACACATAATTAAATCACAAGAGATTTAAATATATAAAAGTAGGGATGTTAGTGACTTGAAGTATAAAATGACAATTTTCTCCTTTATAAATATATACTTTCTAACTCTCAACACACCCCCCAACTAGATTATTGCTAGTCCATAGCAAATAAAGCGAAGACAAAATTCAAACCCAAAATAATTTTTTTAAAAATAATCGTGTTTATTCAATCAGACTAATGATAACAATTAAATAAAAGTATAAGCATTATCTCCAGGCTAAACAAACATCACACCTATATAACGCATCCACACACATCAGTCCAACAGACTTTGTCATAACTATAGTAATCAAACCACTTTCAAGAATGACGTATCAAACTCCAAAATCTTACCGGCGGTAGTGACACTCTCACAAAGAAATTAAACCCGATAAAATAGTCATTCCAATGAATGGTAAATTGAGAGAAAATAATAAAGAAGTAATATCACACACTCTCACCAAGATGGCAGAAATATGCCCACAACTTAGAAATAATACGATCTGAAGTCAAACAAAATGTCAATCAACCCAATGTATTTATTTTTTTATTTTTATTTTTTTCTTATGCATCACTGCATCTTTTAGTCCATATAACTAGCCTCTATTTCAGACTATAGATTCCTAAAATTAAGAAGGACTTTTATTAGGACGTAACGTAGGCTAAGGACATGGCTAACAAAGGAGGGGAAATAAGGAAACAAAGTATATGTTTAAGAAAAAGTAGAGATCTTTTGGAAATTACAAAGTGCATTCCACTTATTTATAATTATTTTCTTCTTCTTCTTCTTCTTTTTTTTGAAACAATTTTTTTTTTGTTTGGCAAATATTTACTAAACAAAATGATTATTTACATCTTTTTCTCAAACATGAATAGGTGATGGAATTTGTAAGACATTGGGGAATACTCCAAATCGGAGTGGGTCAAGATGATAGTTGACGAAGAATTTTTTTTTTTAAAAATAAAAGGCTCAAAGAGACTAACTATGGATATTTCACAAAAGGGATGGCTGGAAAGGTTTAAACGAGTCAAAGATGGCCTTTCTATCGTCTTTTAGGGCTTTAAATAATCTTCAATATCTACTAGTTAGATGAACCTTCAGTGTAGCAACACTTTTTTTTTCTTTTTATTCAACTTTTTTTAACATTTTTTTTAGGATTGACTCAAAGGAAATCTAGAGATCATATATAAAATAATAAACTGCTAAGCTGTATGAAGAATGGGCAAAAAAGGTTACTCTCCAAGAAAAATAATAGGCTCAAAAAATCACTTGGTATTTATTATGACATGTGCATTCCTTCAAGCAACTCATATTTGTCTCTGATATCAACATGTAGAGTAGTAAACATGGTGTAACATCACTCAAGACCAAAGATAATACATATACTATAATTCGAAAGTCATCACATCATCCAATGTTAAAAGATCACACAATTTTTTTTTTATTTAAACGACATTCTACCCCCAACCTATTCTAAACATAAAAAGAAAATATGCATACAGAAAGGTAAAAATGATGCAGAAAAACTAATTAGAAAAGTTACACTTAAAATGACAGAAAAAGAAAATGTATGGAATTTTTTTTACTAAGAAGATACGTTTCTAGAGTCACTACACTCCATATTCGACCATCTTCGACTCAAAAATTTAAAAATGTATATTTATAAAGGAGAAATTAGAAAGATTTTTTTTAAACTAAAAAGATGCGTTTCTAGAGTCACTACACTCCATATTCAGCCATCTTCAACACAAAAAGTTAGCCACGATTAGTCTCTACAATAAAAAATCAGTAAAAACTTAACTAAGATTGAAATATTTCACAATTGTCAACTATTCCCTCCCCCTACCAGAACAAAACATTGTCCTCAATGTTTAAAGAAAGTAGAGTTTAAAAGACATTACCTGGATGGTGCAATGCAGAAGAAAATATTTACAAACGGAGAGTTAAATCTAATTTGTATTTTTTACTGCGGCTACTGCTACCATCATGATTTGGAGACTCCAACACAAAGGTCTTAGGGTCTGGCTTTGGTCTATAAGCTTGTAATAGATCAAGTAGCTCATTAGCAGTGTGAGCACAAATAAAAAGTTTTTTCGCTGTGGAAGAAATAAAATAGTTTTTTATTGCATGGTTAAGAAATGCGATGAAGCCATCATAAAAGTTATTGACATTTAACAAACTGATGAGTTTCTGATGAATGTTCAGATGGGCCTAAGATACTAATGTGATAAGTCCTTCTAGAGTTGTAAGATCTCCTGGTAGGAAAATGCCAAGATCTACATTTCAGTTATTCTTTCTTGCATACCTAAGACGACTAACTCTTCTCCAGTTGGTGAGTCAGACAAATAGCCCAAAGGTTTTAAGGTTGTTGGGATGATGCCTAACACTTGGCTCCCTCTAACATAAGCAGCTTCTGAAACTGGTTTTGATAACCCTCGATCACCTCCTTCATACACCAAGTGTAATTTTCTCTCTGCTATGTTTTGACTAAGATCTATGGCTGCCTTAACGAACTCTTTATGTTTGCCATAGTTAAATCTAGAAAGCACACAAATGTTCTTGAATTGCTTATTAGGACTAGCTACCATGGGATACTTCTAAAAAATAATTTGTGAGTACTAACAAAAAGAATCATATTTAAGGATCTTGGCAACAATGGTTCACAGCTGTGTATGAGGTAGCATGTCAGTGTCAATTAACGTGTAAAGCACATGGCTCGAGAGTAAAAAAGGAAACAGTAAAAAGGAAAAAGCAAACAATGATTATTAAAGACAATAATGCAAATGATAAAACAACAGTGAAGTAAAAGAATATTTACAGGTAGTTGTGACTGTGGCTCACATCTTCCTCTGGTTTTACGTCCAAAAACGGCTTGAACGCCCTCTATGGGTCAAGGATAGGCTTCCCATCTAGTTTTCTTATAAACTGGCAAATAGGGTCGTTTATAGTCAGATTCTCGAGACTGTATCGCGCATGCTCTTTTTGGAATAATGGCCATAATTGGAGAATCATTCCTTGTACATATCCACTGAGATGTGTTTCAAGAGACAAAAGGATATCATCCAATGACTCCTTATTCAAGCCATCCCTAATGAATTTGATCTTATTTTCTCTGTTATCAGACACCATTCCTAAAGAACATAATTTTTTTATCGCATCTCATTCTGACACACTTATGACAAACAACTGAAATTCTTCGAGTTCTTCGCTTTTTTGCGTAATTTTCTTTACCACAACCAGGCATATATACAATAAATTTAGGAGGCAACTCACCTGTCAAGTGTACTTCGGCCTCGATTAACCAGCGGATATTAGCAAGTATGTTATTCCACATGATTAATCATATATGTTCGGACCGAGCTTTATAGATTGTAAGGAGAGCATTCTGAGGAAGTGAAGAGAATCGATTGTGAAGCTTTATTAAGATCTCGTTTCTATCCATACCTTTGCCTTAAAAGATCAATTATTACGGGAAACTAAAGTAACCGACTTGATTGTCACGGAGTACCATTATCCGCTACTTAACCGGGGTAATAAATTAAAACACACAAACGAAGTAACAAACTAAAACACACAAAGAAAATTATAATCGTCCTCGTATGAAATTTACCTCAAGCTCCAACTAGATGTCGAAGATACGTCCCTCAATGTCCCTGGTTGTCTTTCTAAATCCTCAACATGGGATACTAACTCTAGTGGTTGTAGCTCCCAAATATGATGTGTCTTACAAAATCGAATTAGGCTTTTGAGATGAGATTTTACACATTAAAGTCGTCTAAAATGGTCCAAGAGGATCTGTTTAGCTGAGGTATTCATGATTACCAATGATAAAAGAAAACTTAATGGTTAAATAAACACACTTATGCAAAAATAATTTCAATTAGCAAAAGAATAGTAAAAAGAAATAAAAAGAAAAAAAATAAATCACCGAAAAGAAAGAAAAATCTTAATTCAAATCTGGTGGGTCATTAAAATTTATTTCGGTGTCCTTTCCATGTGGTTGGTACTCTAGATATGACTTTAATCTTTGACCATTAACTTTAAAAGTGACACCATTCTTTGGGTCCTAATTTCAATTGCTCGATGTGGAAAAACAGTCTTAAAAGCCGTTCTATATGCTCATAATGCATCATCAAGTCTTAATGACCAATCTTTTCTGTTTGGCTTTACCGTCTTTTCTAATATCTGCTTTATTTCTCAATTGGGGATCTCAACTTGGCCACTGGTTTGCGGATGATATGGAGTCGCCACTTTGTGAGTGATGAAATATTTTGTCAAAAGAGCTTTGAATGATTTCTTAATGGCCCAGTACGTACTATGCTCGAGTTCCACAGGTAGGTGGCAAGCTTTTTCATGTACTAGCCTGTAGGGTGACATCCCAATTGGGGTCTTAAAAGTCGTTCTATATGCCCATAATACATCATCAAGTCTTAATGACCAATCTTTTCTGTCTGGCCTCACCGTCTTTTCTAATATGTGCTTTCTTTCTCGATTGGAGATCTCAACTTGGCCACTGGTTTTCGGATGATATGGGGTCGCCACTTTGTGAGTGATGAAATACTTTGTCAAAAGAGCTTTGAATGATTTGTTTCAAAAGTGAGTACCACCATTACTAATTATTGCTCGAGGGAATCCAAAGCGTGAAACAATGTTACTTTTCAAAAATCCTATCACCACCTTATGATCATTGTTTCTACACGGAATTGCCTCTATCTATTTCAATACATAGTCAATAGCAACCAATATGTATTGATGGCCAAAAGAAGGGGGAAAGGGTCCCATGAAGTCGATACCTACACATAAAAAATTTCAACTACTAAAATTGAATTTAATGGCATCATGTTCCTTCGTATAATGTTCTCATTCGTTGACACCTTTCACATGAAGAGCGAAAGGTGTAAGCATCTCGAAATATAGTTGGCCAATAGAAACCATATTGTAAAACTTTAATAGTTATTTTCTTAGCACTGAAATGACCTCCACAAGTTGTTCATGGAAAATGAAAGGATGTTATGAATTTCATTTTCTGGGACACATCGTCTAACAATTTGATTTGAATAATACTTGAACAGATAAGGGTCATCCCAAAAGAAATTCTTTATTTCTGCAAAAAACTTGGCCTTGTCTTGCTTGGTCCACTGCTCTGGAAGTTGACCTGTAACAAGATAATTAACGATATCAACATACCAAGGTAATACTTCCACACTTATCAAGTGTTCATCTAAAAATGACTCATTCAATGTGAAGGGTTCTGTAATTGTGTCAAAATGGAGATAAGAGAGATGGTCAGCCATAATATTTTCTGTCCCTTTTCTTATCTTTGAATTTCAAGTCAAATTCCTGCAAAAGTAACACCCAACAAATTAGTCTAGCTTTTGCATCTTTCTTTGTGAGAAGATATTTAAGAGCAGCATAATCTGTGAATACAATTATTTTACAACCAATGAGATAAGATCAAAATTTCTCTAATGCAAACACTACTGCTAACATTTCCTTTTCATTGGTTGAATAGTTCAACTGTACATCATTCAATGTCATAGTAAATAACATAGGAAATTCGATCTATTCTTTATCGTAATAATGCTCCTACTGCATAATTAGATGCATCACACATGAGCTCGAATGGTAAGCTTCAGTTTGGGGGCTGAATGATGGGTGATGATGTCAACAACTGCTTTAATTTTTCAAATGCCATAAGGCATGAATCATCAAAGAAAAAAGGTACATTCTTAGCAAGTAAATTGCATAAGGGTCTACTTCTCTGACTGTTTTAGGTAGAGAAAGATTGAAAATGAGATCCACCTTGACTTATCAACCTCAATACCTTTGCTCGAAATGATGTGACCGAGAACAATACCTTATTTTACCATAAAGTGGCACTTTTCCCAATTTAAAAATAAATTCTTCTCGATACATTTTTACAAAATTAGTGTTAGATGATGTAAACATTGATCGAATGAATCACCAAAGATAAAAAATTCATCCATAAATATCTCAAGAAATTGTTCAACCATATGAGAAAAAATACTTAACATGCATCGTTGAAATGTAGCAGGTGCATTACATAATCCAAACGCCATCCTTTTATATGCAAAAGTGCCAAAAGGGCAAGTGAAATTGGTTTTCTCTTGATCTTTTAGTGCTATGGGAATCTGATTATATCCGGAGTAGTCATCTAGAAAGCAATAAAATTCATGGCCTGTTAATCTATCAAGCATTTGATCGATAAATGGTAAAGGAAAATGGTCTTTACGTGTGACAGAATTCAACTTTCTATAATCAATGCATACATGCCATCATATAGTCACTCTAGTGGGTATTTGTTCATTATCAGCATTGGTAACTACCGTGGCTCCTGACTTTTTGGGGACAACTTGTATAGGACTGACCCAAGATCCTTGAATCCTGAATTGGTTGAGCGTCACTTACAATGAAATCAACGGGAATCCTGGATTGGTTGAGTGTCAATTACAATAAAATCAACAGGAATCCTGGATTGGTCGAGTGTCAATTACAATGAAATCAACAGGAAAATAAAACTTGTCTACCTGGATAAGCACGTCCTCCGTAATACCACGAGGTATTTTCGTTAACCGATCTACAAGATGTAACACCACTGGAGTTAGGTGTAATTCTCCCAATTCAAATTTCACAAATACTGAATAAGGTAACAGATTTACACTAGCTCCTAAGTCCAACAAAGCATTCTCAATTGTGTAATTCCCTATACTACATGAGATAGTGGGGGAGCCTGGATCTTTGTGTTTTAGAGGAATTTTCTGTTGGAGTATAGAGCTAACGTTTTCTGTTAAAAATGCCTTATTTTGAATGTGAATGTTTCTCTTTTTAGTACAACGGTCTTTAAGAAACTTGGCACAAGATGGAACTTGTTTTATAGCATCAAGCAAAGGGATGTTAACACTTACCTGTTTAAAGATTTCAAAAATCTCTCCTATGGATTTTCCTTTATTTCCTTTAGCTAACTTCTGGGGAAATGGAGCTTTAGGAATGTATTCTCGTGGATTGGTTTCTTCTTTCTCCTTTGATGATTAGTCCTTCGTATTTACAGGTACAATTTGAGTTGTTTTTGTCCCTGGCATCTCCACCTTGTTGTCGACTTCTTTCCCTTTCTGCAAGGTCATGACGGCTTTAACCTTTCCATGCTGTTGTTGTGAACTAGTATTTGCTTCATGCACTCCTTTAGGATTAGGCACTAGTTGACTTAGAAATTTACCTTTCTCAACAGTCATTGCCAAAGTTTAAACTGAAAAAGCAAGTTATCCCACGATCTTCTCGAGGTTTGAAACTGATTGGGCTTGTGAGTTGAAGCCTGCTCTCATCTCATTTCGTAGTTCATCAATGGTGCAGTTTTGTTGCTCAATCGTGGAGTGAGTAAGATTCTTGAAATTCTGGAATGCATCCTCCCATGGTCTAGGTTGAGAGTAATTCTGGTTCTGATTGTATGATCTAAATGGTGGCTGAGAGGCTTAAGGAATTTGAGGAATTGGTTGCATTGGTGGAGCTGGAGCTGCTGGTTCATTCTGTTGGAATCCTTGAAAAATTCTAAGTTTAACATCATCGTTTTAAAAATTCTCATATTTAAAAGTTTGACAAATAGTATGAAAACCATTCAAATGATTATATGGGTCCTCATTTTCTAAGCCATAGAATGTTAGGAGACAATTTAGCATACTAGGTTTTAACTTAAAACTCCTAGCAGCTACATTTGGGAATCTTATACATGATGTGCTCAAATTAGCTAAGGGACTGAAGTAATCCTTAAATGGCCTCTCTTGTGGTTTTGGTTGTTGGTGTTGCAAATCCATTTTAATTTTATTTTACTTGCAACGTGTTTGTGTGTACAAAGTATTTTTTTCAAGTTCAAGATCTATAGACTCAAGATTAGGTAATAGTGACCTTCGACCATGCATGCAAAAAATAAAAATAATGAGAACAAAACAAATAAAAATAAAGAAGAAGGAGAAATTACGATACTAACCTTATTACGCTGTTACAACCTTATTATGAAAACACACTAAAAAAATACGTGAAATAAATTAATGAAAAACAAATTAATAAGATAAGAAAAAAGTGCAAGAAAATAACTAAAAGAAATTAATTTACAAAAATTAATTGTACACATTAAAATAAGTTACCTCCTTGGCAACGGCACTAAAAACTTGTTGTATAAATTTTGTTAAACTCGCAAGTGCACGAATCTATTATAGAATAGATTAATGATGACGAGTGTCGATCCCATGAGGAGGTGGACTTTAATTATATGTAGAATTAATTTTTGAAGTGGGTGGTTGGATTTCTGGTGAAAGTGATTTAGACTATTCTAGAATTTAAATGGGAATGGCGGAATTAAATTAAAGTAAAAACTATTACAATTGAAGCACTTTGGTATCTAGATCTGCATCAACATGCTCCATGGGCTAAATATACCTTATTAATGCCAATTAAATCATAAGGAGGGTTTCCACTCTTTATGAACCACACTCTAATCAATATGGTGCTAAGGGCTTATCATGCCAAATAGTAATAACCTTGTACTAGGGAGCCGGTTAAACCAGTGCAGTATCTAGACAAGATTATTATTATCTGTCAATAAAAAGTCAAAACATCCACAAAAATTAGAGGGGAAGAGAAAATAAATTTACCAAATAAAGCCTATGGAATATGTTGAGACTTCACCTTCAACCCAAGTTTGAAAGAAAATTAGTTACTCATTATTGAACTAGGGGTAAAATGAAAATTTATTAAAATATATAGAAAATATAAGATGGAGGAGAAATTACAGAAAATGGAACTAAAAAATGAATTCAGGGGTGTTCAATTAGGGGGAGAGCCCCCTTTTTATAGATACACTGAGTAAATCATGACCATCAGATTAAAAACAATTTGGATGCTTAGGATTACGCCACGTCATCAGTCAACAGTATGAGTTTGACCACACGGTTTGACAACACAGTGTGAATAGTGAGGCAGCTTGAATAGTGACACGGTTTGAATAGTGATGCGATTTGGTTGAAAATAATTCCAAGTATATGCATGTACCGTACGCACGATTTTTGGTCCACTAACATGCTGCCACGTCATCGATCAACAGTACATAAGAATTTTAGTCCAATAGGATCGTGACAGCTCATCGATCAATGCCACATCATTGGTCAATGCCACGTCATCGTTCCGTATATGTGAACAGTGTGGTGAACAATATCGTATATAAATAGTACCATACATATGAACAGTGACATTTTTCTTTTTATGCTCCTCCTAAGGTTTTCGACCATCCTGAGTTCAAAAGTGATGTCCATTTTGCTATCTGATCTCTCGTTCATTGTGAAATAACCATGATGCCCCTAAAATACATAAAATACTTAATTAAAACAAAACACACATAATTAAATTACAAAAGACTTAAATATATAAAAGTAGGGATGTTAGTGAGACTTAAAGTGTAAAATGACGATTTTCTCCTTTATAAATATACACTTTCTAACACTCAACACATGATAAGCCAATTTAACTGTAAATGATCCCCTCTCAGACTCAGCCGAATATAGTTGGTCTTCATCTCTCTCTTACCTTGGTGGAAAAATAGATGCTATTCTAAGGATGATATTGTTGGGGAGTAAATGGCTAAAACTAATCCAGCTCAAGTTGCCATTCTGATCTATGAAATCCACAATAGTGTTATTGATGATCTCATTTGAAATTGTAGTAAAAGCATAGCAAAATAAAGGTTGGGCCTTAGTTACCCAATAATCCCACTAAAAGAAAACTTTTTGGCCATCTCTAATGGTCCACTGAATTCCTTTCTCATATCCGACCAAACTCTTCCTATGGATTTCTAAAGGTAAGACCTATTCTTCGTTGACAGTACTGGAGGGAGGTTGGTAGGATCCACCCTATATTTGGATAGAAGCACCTGTGACTAAAGACTAGAAGGTGAAGCAATAAAATTCCACCCCACTTTCATTAATAGGGTTTTATTCATCATCTCGAGATTCTTGAACCTCAATCCACCACATGTTTTAGGTTGACATACTGTATTCCGGCTAACCATGCTTATCTTTCATTTAAAATTGGCCCCACTCCAAATAAATCTTTTGTAAGCTTGATCGATTTTAGATTTAATAAATATGGGAAGGTTGGTTGTTTGCATGGCATAGATTGGGATGGCTTAGATCACAGATTGAGCTAAAGTAATTCGCCCAACTAAAGATAGGGGAGTAGCATTCCAGCCGGATAACCTCTCTCCTACTTTATCAACAATATCATGGTAAGTACGCTTAGAAACCCTAGAATGAATGAGTGGCATTCCAAGATATCTACCCAGGATTTTTGTGATTGAGACATTAAAGATAGAACTAATATTATTAGCCTCAACAGTAGCAACATTCTTAGAGAAAAAAAGTTGGGTTTTGGACTTATTAACCTTCGTAGTTGAGCTGTTATAGAAAGCATCCAGCACCAAATTAATGACATTGGCTTGGTTACATGAAGCTTCAGTTAATAAGAGGAGGTCATTCGTAAAAAATAGATATGTATGGGGAGTGTCATGTCGTGACAGTTGCACTGGACTCCATCTTCCCGCTTACCTCTTGACATATACCATGGCTCAACTTTTCGATACATAGTACACTAATATATGGGGAAATAAGATCTTGTTGTTTAATTCCCTTAGAAGGTTGAAAGTCTTCCGTGAGTTGTCCTTCCCAGAGAGCAGTCATTCTAGCAGTAGTAATGCACTCCATAGTGAGGTGAACAAAGTCGGATGGTAGGCCTAAATCTAGTAAAGTGTCATGAATGAAATTCCAGCTATTTCGGTCATAGGCCCTTTCCAAATCAACCTTAATTGCCATTTGCCCCTGATGACTAGATTCCTCCGCATAGAATGAATCACCTCTTCTGCAATTACAATATTCTCAATGATATGCCTTCCAGGAACAAAACTGGTTTGCTAAGGGCCAATAACATGAGGCGTGAGAGGTTTCAATCTATTGGCTAAATTTTAGTAATCGTTTTATACACAACTGTGCAAAGGCTAATTGGACGATCGGAGGCCTAAAAGGTCTAGAAAATCTCTTCTTAGGATATAATATAAGTTTGAAATCCTTAAATTTGTCTAATAATAATCTCTCGAGACTATTCCTCGATATCTTGAATAATCTCTCATATCTCAAATATCTAAATCTTTCTTTCAACAAACTAGAAAGAGAAATTCCAAAGGAATAATCTTTTAGAAACTTCTTAGCTGAATCATTTGAGGGAAATTAATTATTATAAGTTCACCCAATTTACAAATTGCAATATGCAAAATTAGCATCCACCGCAAATCAAGGAAAAATGCTCTTCTACTAGTGATTGTCTTGCCATTGAGTACTATATCTATAACTATAATATATGTACTTTAAATTTCCTAATTAAGTGTATTATTTAATTTTTTCCCTTCGACATTAATTTTAAATTTGTGGGACTTGTTATGAATTTTTATGGTGAAGTTGATGCAACTCAATTTTCTGACATTATGGGTGATGGTTGTTAAATGTTAGGTGTTTATTAAATATATTGTGTTTGGATTATTTTAAATTTGTTAAGACATAAATCGAGACAAATCGAAAGCGATTAAACAGTCATGTAGTCGGATTTTATTTTTAACATGGCTTCGGTATTAGCTTAATTTGTATTAAGCTTAAGAAAAAAAGAGAGCTAGTTTCTATAAATAGAAAGAGAGAGGGGGCGTGTGCGAGAGAGAGAGAGTGACCCGTTTGACCCGACTCGACCTGCGAAATTGACTCGACTCCAATTCCCGTTTCCGGCCACCATTCCAATAAGCAAGGTACCAATTTGAAGCTTAGAAGCTGGCCATCGCATCCCCGCTATCATCACCGTCGGAAAATGGCTAGAGCGCCGGCGATCGAAGCTTGAAAACTTATAGCTCAACCCATCCCCATCGCCGTCGATTTCGCTGGAGTTTGGACACATAACCGCTTGAGTTTTGTTCCTCAGGTCACCCTCATCATTTTCTGACCGATCTCGTCACCTGAACCGACCGGATTGTTGTCGATCGGCTAATTAGAGGTTCACAATTTTGGGAGCTCGATCTGGAGCCTTGGCCGCGCATGGGAACTCACAGTCACTACCATTGGACTTAGCATGGTCAAAACTATCAAACCTGAGCTTCCCGTCGCCGTTGACTGAACTCCGGTCACCGTTGACCGACAAGGGCAATTCGGTAACTTCACAAAACTTTCGTGTAATTTTGTAATTTCCAAAAATGAGGGATAATTTAGTAATCACACACTAGGGCAGTGAGGTGATTTGAGATTTTGGGGGTAATTCGGTACTTTATGTTGTCAAGGGCATTTTGGTAATTTTTTTACTCCAAGGATAATTTCTTAATTTCCAACCTTATGGTTATTTTTGTAATCTGAATTGAGGTTAGCTTGGTAATTTAAGATTCTGAGGATAATTTGGTGAATATTGATGTTGGGGCATTTTAGTAATTTTGGCATTCAAGGGTATTTTGGTAATTTTAAATATATAGGAATAGTTTATTGCGGATAAATATTTGTTTAGAGCTTTATTGAGTAAAGTTAGTTGTACTTCACATTTACAGAAAATAATTTTGTTGTTTCCTTGAATTAGGAGGATCCGCGAACAAGAATCAACCCGCAGACATTGACGATACCGAGTTCGAACATCTTCACTGTAAGTGGAATATACAAAACTTATTTTCATAATATATTCTGATTTTACAATACAATACAATATGTTTTGATAAATAAGTATTTAATGCTTTGATTTAATGATTTTCTAGGAAATGAATTTTTATCTACGTGCTGATATTTATTATTATTAAAAATGAGTTTGATTAATGAATATCGTTTTTGAGTAGATTCATGATAATAGTTTTAAAAAGAATTAAGTAGATTTGAAGTATGTTACATGGAAAAGAAATGAGATTTAAGTGTAATTATATGTTATGTGTATGTGTATAAAAGGTTGTTTACAAAATTATTGGATAGTACATCCCCCCCCCCAGATATAGTGATACAAATGAGATGAGAGGCCTTCGGGGCCCATCTAAACACAGATGGACGCTTTGGGCCTTGTTTTTGGGTGTTTTTCCCTTTTGGGGGGTTTATGCATGCAGTATGACGATTATAAAGATGCAGATAGATAGTGAGATACAGACAAGACGGATGATACAAATGAAATATAGTCCTTTGTGGATCGTCTGAGTACACACAGAGGATTTGGCCCGTGTGCTTAGGCGCCTTGTCCTTTGGAGACTAGATTATGCATGCACATATACGATGAGATATGAGATCGCACTTCCCCCTCTATCCGTGTAGCTCCGAGGCATGATGGTTCCCTGATTACCCGTCCGTCAAGGTTCGGATATGATGAGATTGTTCCCCTAGGTACTTATTTAGTGATAGATCGATATTCAATATTTGCTATTATAAGTGTTATGTTTTCCTTTATTTCATTCCATATTATGAATTATTGTTATATCAGTACTTGATTTAAATTAAATAAGTTTATTTAAGTTCTTATGATATTTTGATGAGATTGTTTAGAGAAGAATTAAATTATTTTTAAGCAAATTTATTTTTTAAAAAACTATTATCCACTCACTGAGCTCATTGAGTTTTTATACTCATCTCATTTTGATTATATTTTCCCCCCCATAGGAGACTTGCAGGCACATCAATCGACCTTATAATGATAGTTAGATTTGATTTTATGTTCACATGGTGGTGTTAGGAATCATAGATATTTTGTTGAGATATTTTTTATTGTATAATTTTATTGTAATAAGTGATTAAGGATAACTAATTTTATTTTGACATTATAATGTTTGGGTGATATTTGGTATGTTGATTGAGGAAGTTGTTGTAGAGATTGGTTGAATATTAAATTATTTTATAAGTGTTTATTTTATAACTTGCAGGTGTGGGAATATGTTAATTATAGGAGAGACTCTGTCGAATTATTTCAATAGAATCCTTATATATTAGATTTATTATCGATTCGGTTAGAGGAGTTTACATAGACTTGCTCTAGGGGTTTGGGGCAGGTCGTGTCAATAATAATAGTCATTTTATTGATCGCAAGATATCAAAAGAGAGGAAAACGATCACCAAATGATGCTAATATGCCACCATTAGCAACCTGGAGAAGGTTTTCATACCTAGAACTTTATCCAGCAACAAATGGATTCAATAAAAGCAATCTAATTCGAAGAGGAGGTTTTGGATTTATTTACAAAGCGAGAATTGAGCATGGAATGGAGGCTTCAATGAAGGTTTTTAACCTAGAATGTGGAAGAGCATTTAAGAGTTTTGAGGTTGAATGTGAAATGATGAAAAGTGTTCACCATTGAAAACCTATCAAAATTATCAGTAGTTGTTCAAATGAAGAATTTAAAGCATTGGTGTTAGAATACATGCCTCATGGAAGTTTGGAGAAGTATTTGCATTTGAGCAATTGCATTTTGGATATTTTTCACAGATTGAATATAATGATAGATGTTGCATTAGCTTTGGAATACCTACAATTTGGTTATTCAGCTCCTGTAATTCACTGTGACTTAAAGACCAGCAATGTATTATTAGATGATAGAATGGTTGCTTATTTTAGTGATCTTGGCATTGCAATGCTCTTAACCAGAGAAGATTAATTTATAACTCAAACACAAACACTTGCCACAATAGGCTATATGGCACCAGGTTTGTTCCATATTAAATATCTTCTATTCCTTTTAAAATAAGTTGTTCAATTCTCATGACCTTAATATTAGGGAATTATTATTAACAATTTGTCTTACATTCTAATAAGTTATTCTTTTTTATGATCTTCATTTGAGTGAATTATTATTCACAATTTATCTTACTACATAATTGTGGTAATTCATAGAGTATGGAAGAAAATAATGAGTTTCCACGAATGGGGATGTTTACAGCTTTGACATTATGCTAATAGAAACATTTACCGAAAAGAACCTATAGAAGAAATTTTTACTAGAGATATGACATTAAAGCATTGGGTTTTTCAGTGGCTATCCATTTCAGTTATGAAAGTTATTGATGCAAATCTAGTAAGTTTGGAGGACAGACATTTTGTTACCAAAGAGCAATCTGTCTCATTTGTCTTCATTCTGGCTATGGAGTGCACTATGGAGTCACCGGAGCAAAGAATCAAAACAAAAGAAATTGTAATAGAACTCTAAAAAAATAGAGACTCATTGCTTAGAAATGCTGGGGGCAAATGTATGATAAAATCAAATTTAAATTGATTCTACCCCTCCTTTGTTTCTGGCTATCCTGTTAGAGACTTTAAAGGTTATCCTTCTTACATGCTTTTTTGATGTATTTTGTTAATGTTCTTTCACTTATTATTTCTCTTTCTTGTAATTTGTATGCATGCATTTTGTGTTCTCTTTGTGTATTCTCTCTTACGGTTGAAGTTCACCACAAAATATAGATTCGTTTTCTTTTCTTTCATAGTTAATGAATAATGATCTTCGTAGTGAATAATTTCAATAATAAAGTGCAGGAGTATTAGCTATCGCTGTCTTTTGAACTGAGTCTAATAAATTTGACTGCAATAAGTTTCTTGTATATGGATTAGTCTTTTTTTTTTTAATGTTATAGTAGATAGCTAAAATTAATATATATATTTTTAAATAAGGATTTGGAATCTAATTAATTTTTTTTAAAAATGGGATTTTGGAAAGCATATGAGAAACTTGTAACAATACTCGATGCTGAAATGCAAATGAAAATTGTCCTTTCTATGGTTATACAGACACAAATACACATTATTCAGCATAAGACCATCCATTGATCCAAAATAAATAGCATTGTATGTTCATTTTATTATTTAAATATTGAATGAGCTCAGAATTACGGTGCTTGACCTGTGTGCACAAAATTATGAAGTGGTAAAACTAAGCAGATAAACAATATAATTGCTTCTTATCTAGTGATGATCGTTTGAGGTCTAATAAATTATTTGAAACATTGTTCCACGAAGCCTGCAAAATCAATGGGCAATGAATTGATGTTTGGTACTTTCGGTAGCTGTCTTGAATGAATTATGAATTCCTATACGTACAAGATGAGGATAAACACGAATTATAGATAATAAAATCGTTGTAATAAAATTTGATTCTTAATTCTCGTAATTAAAGGTTAATGTTATTTGATTTTAATGGTATATAGGACTTGTAGTTCCGTGCAACAAGTTTTAGTGGGTTCAACTCAGTATACGATCATTTTTTAATTTTTTAACCTCTTGTAATTAGATATTCCTATATCACACTTATAAGTTTTAAACAAGTGGAAGTGAGTCAAATCAAATTGATAGGCTTGAGGTGTGTTAGAGTGCAATTTATGCACTAGTTTTGCATTGTTTACTTCCTTTGGATGAGTTAGTTTTGCATTGTTTACTTCTTAATTCTCGTATGCTTGCTTAAGATTGTTTTTGGATGAGTTGAGATGAGAATTAAGTAGAGATTTGAGATTAGTCTTGAGTTATATGCTTGAGGACAAGCATTATCTTGGTGTGGGAGAATTTGTTAGAGTGCAATTTATGCACTAGTTTTGCATTGTTTATTTCCTTTAATATCGATGTTTTGCACTTAATAATAGTGATTTACTTGTGTTTTATTTTTATAGGTGCAATTCTATTGATTGGTGCTAAAATTGAGCTACAAGATGATTTTTAAGGATGATTGTTTTCCTGGAGAAATTATGAGCTTTAGAAAAACTTTATTGAAAAGGCGCGGGCTCGTGTTGTCAACTACAGACCTGTAGTTTTTTAGTTTAACTTGTTTTGTCTTTTTGGTTATTTTTGTAATTTCGAATTTAATATTTAGATAATATTTTAGAAATTAGTATTTGATTTTAAAAAGAACTCTAAAAAGGCAAAGAAAAAAAAGACGTGAAGGGAAGGCACGAAGGGAATCAATTGGAAAGAAACCCTAGATCTAATTTTTTTTTCTCTTTTCTCTCTATCAAGAACTAAACCTATTATTCTGGTTGAAAGTTAATAAAGCTTTGATTCATCATTACTGTGAGATCTTTCTTATGCTTTAATTGTTTTATTACTTTTTGGGTATTTGTTTATTCTCTAAATTAATGTTATGATTATGTTTGTTAATTAGATAATTGGCCACTATTTAATTATCAACTTAATCTATTGTCAATTAAAAGATTCATCGTATGAAGATTTTAATGTTTGTGACAAATAGCATAGCAGTACGTTGTATTATGAGAATAAACAATCTAATTTAAATGAACCATCGTATGAGTTTGTTGATTAAGTTTTGGGTCTCTCTGGTTTTTCAGGCTGTCAATTGATTAAATCATATGATCGTATCTAGGGTTGTCTATTGATTAGGGAAATAACCAATGGTTGTACCTTAGTTATCGACTAGTTAAGGAGAGATTGGCTATTAGAGGGTCTCAGTAGTTATAACCTGTCTATTCATAAGTAGTAATGATTTATATTTGAATCAATGATCAGTAGTCGAATCAAGCTGAGTTAACTCCTTCAACCAGAGCTTTTCTCATTTTTATTACAATTTTAATTTGCATTCTTGTTATTTTAATTTGATTTTTATTATTGTCAACAATCCCCTTATTTTGCATTTTATTTTTTAAAAGAATTTAAATAATTATCGATCTCTGTGGACACGACCCTACACAATCACTATACATAATTTATTTAGAGTAGGTTTTTATTTTTGCTGGCTTCGACAACCATCAATTTTTGGTGCCGTTGCCGGGATTGGTGTTGTTTATTTAATCCTTTTTACGTTTTTACTTGGTGTATGATTCGTTCTTCTCGTACAAGTACACTTTAGTTTGATCCTGAAATTGAAAAGACAGCTCGCCAACTGAGACAACAGACGAAGTGAGCTAAGCAATGTTTCTCGTCGCCTTTGCTTTCTGAAACAGATACGGTGCCTGATTTGGTTGAATCATCTAGTGATTCAAAACAATAAGTGATGGATAGAGCTGCACCTATAGAAAGAACTCTTAGAGAGTTAGCTGAACCAGACTTAAATCAGCAACCACTCTGCATTCAATATGTAGATTTGGAGGTAAATTTTGAATTAAAGTCCAGTCTTATTCATTTATTACCCAAGTTTCATGGTTTTGCAGGTGAAGATCCTCATTAACATCTCAAGGAGTTTCATGTTGTGTGTTCAAGTATGAGGCCACAAGGCATGACTGAAGAGCAGATTAAGCTGCGTGTTTTTCCTTTCTCTTTAGATGGGCTAGCTAAAGACTAGTTGTACTACTTGCCTTCTGGATCGATTACAACGTGGAATGGTTTGAAGAAGCAGTTCCTCGAGAAGTAATTTCCTGCTTCAAGAGCTGCCAACATAACAATTTAATTAAGATACAGACAACTTCCTAGGGAGACTTTGTATGAGTATTGGGAGCGATTCAAACAATTGTGTGCCAGCTGTCCTCAGCATCAGATATCTGATCAACTTCTTATTCAATATTTTTACGAAGGACTGTCATTGATGGATAGGAGTATGATAGATGCTGCTAGTGGAGGTGCGTTGGTGAACAAGACCCCTACTCAAGCAAGAGAGTTGATCTCAAATATGGCTGCCAATGCACAATAGTTTGGCAGCAGACAAGATCCCACTTCAAGAAAGGTGAATGAGGTAAATATTTCTTCTATTGATCAACGTTTAGATAAACTTACTTTTCTTGTAGAAAAATTTGTTGTAGGTAATGTGCAATAGGTAAAGACTTATGCCATTTGTTGCAATATGGGTCATTCAACTGATATGTGTCCTACACTTCAAGAAGAACCTATTGAACAAGCCAATGCAGTTGGAGGATTTCCAGGCATGCCTCAGAGGAGGTATGATCCTTATGCATAAACATACAATTCGGGATGGAAGGATCATCCCAACTTTAGCTATGGAGTAGGCCGTCAGGATTCCCACAACAATACCCACCAAGACAACCAGCCCCTCCACAGTCAAACTCCAAGTCAAGTATATCTCTTGAAGAAATTGTTAAATCACTTGTGACTAATACTCAACAATTTCAGCAGGCAACTATAACAAGCATTCAAAATTTGGAGAATCAAATGAGTCAATTGGCGACTACAGTGAGCCGCCTGGAGTCTCAAGTATCAGGGAGACTGCCTTCACAATCTGAGGTGAATCCAAAGCAAAATGTTAGTGCTGTCATCCTTAGAAGTGGTAAGGAGTTGCAAGAGCCTAGTAAGAAAATGACAAAGCATGTAGAAGATGAGCTTGAAAAGAATGAATTGATGCCTAAATCTCAAGATGTACAACCCACCAGAGCAAAACCCCTACCTGTGGTGATACCTTCTCCTTTTCCAAGCCGGTTTGCAAAATCCAAGAATGAGGAGTAAGAGAAAGACATCCTTGAGACATTTCGCAAGGTTGAGGTAAATATTCCTTTATTAGATGCTATAAAACAAATACCTCGATATGCTAAATTCTTTAAGGAACTGTGCACCTGCAAGAGAAAATTAAGAGGAGATGAACGAGTTCACATGGGGGAGAATGTTTCAGCAGTTCTCCAAAAGAACTACCTCCTAAGTGCAAGGATCCAGTTATGTTTACTATCCTTTGTAAAATTGGTAATATTAGAGTTGAGAAGGCTATGTTAGATCTAGGAGCTTCTATTAATGTCATGCCTCGTTCCATTTATTCATCTTTGAATGTTGGTCCATTAAAAAAAACTGGCGTGATAATTCAACTAGTTGATAGGTCTAATGCATATCCTGATGGGGTATTAGAAGATGTCTTAGTCCGAGTTAATGAGTTGGATTTTCCTGTTGATTTTTATATACTCGATATGGAAGAGGATAACTCCTCTAATTCTGTCCCAATTTTGCTAGGAAGACCTTTTCTTAAGACTGCTAGGACTAAAATAGATGTACATAAAGAAGCTCTCACTATGGAGTTTGATGGAGAGGTTATAGAGTTTAATATGAATGATACCATGAAATATCCTAGTGAAGAACATTCGATATTTTTTGTAGATATTATTAACCCTATAGTGCAGGAAGTTTTTTATATTGAAGATTCATTGGTAGCTGCTTTAAATAACAGTTTGGGCCTCAAAGGATTGTAAAAGGATGAACATGAGTTTATTTTAAATCCTATATTGCAAGAGTTGGAGGAGATTAGAAACGAATCCTATGAGAGTTCGTGATTTTACAAGGAAAAGATGAAGATATTTCATGACAGAATGATTTTGAGAAATGAGTTCTCTGTTGGTCAAAAAGTTCTTCTTTTTCATTCTGAGCTTAAACTTTTTCCTGGTAAATTATATTGTCGTTGGGTAGGACCTTTTATTGTTACTAATATTTTTCCTCATGATGCAGTTGAGATTCAGAGTCCGACCTCTGACAAAACTTTTAAGGTTAATGGTCATCGCTTAAAACCTTTTTATGAAGGTTTTTCGGTGAATATTGTAGAGGATGTGGCTCTCGAGAGTCCCTTTTATGAAGATTGATGCATGAATGTGTCTAGCCAAAAATATAAAATAAAGGCGCTTTTTGGGAGGCAACCCAAAGGATTTATTTATTTTGGTTTTTGTTATATATTTCGTTTTTAATTTTGATTCAGATTGTTTAAATAATGTTTTTGCTTATTTTGGTCAGAAGAAAATTTTTGGTTAGGCGTGCCCACATTTTAACTAATAAGTACTTCTGTGATTTTGTAAAATGATTTTAAGGTCTGCCCGTATGCTTATTAAAAAAGTACTTCTGTAATTTTTGGTGAATAATGTTTTCGCTTATTTTGGTCAGAAGAAAATTTTGGTTAGGTGTGCCCACGTTTTAACTAATAGTACTTCCGTATTTTTTTTGTGTTTCAAGTGTCTCTTTTAGTTTTTAGTTTACAAAAAAAAAATCAGAATTTTTTTTATTTTATTTGGAAAAAATTCATAGAAAAAGGGGTTTTTATTTTTATTTTTTTATTTAAAAAAAAAAACAAAACCAATTTGTTTTCACTGTTTCTTCCTATCGCAAAATAAAAACCCTAAAGCATCCTCTCACCGTCTCCCTCTCCAGCAACCAGCCGCGTCCAGCTTCTCCAGCGCTCACCAGCAACCTCCAGCCGCGCCTTTCTCACCGTTTCCTCAACCCACGTCCGTAGCTCCTCATCACAGCAACCAGCCGTGTCTGCAGTCACCAGCCTTCTCCAGCGTTTGCAGTTCCCAACCGAGCGTCGCAGCAGCAGAGCTGTCACCAGCAAGCACCAGCCTTCTCCAGCAGTCCCGCAACCAGTTTCTAGCAGCCTCGTCTCCTCAACAGCAGCCGCGTCTCCAGTATCCCGCGCTCACTAGCACCCTCTCCGCGTTTCCAGCCTCATCACAGCCGCGTCAGCAGCCAACCCACGTCAGCAAGCACCAGCAACCAGTCATCAGCAGCCGTCTGCACCAGTCAAGCAACTAGCAGCCGCGTTTCCAGCGTCTCCAGCAAGAACCAGTCACCAGCAATCCCGCGTCTACAACACTCGAGTTTCCAACAGCTGAGTCTCCTCACAGCAGCCACAAGCACCAGCAACCAGCCGAGCAATAATCCCGTATTCCAGCAGCCGCGTCCAGCAAGCATCAGCAACCATCATAGCGTCTCCAGCAAGCACCAGCAATCCCACGTGAACCAGCAGCAGTGCACCTGCAAGTCACAATGCCGAAGAGGAAAGCATCAACTTCCAAGTCATCAACGTCTAAAAAGAAACCCGTCGCAAAGAAATCCAAGACAGCCGCTCCTACTACGGTTCCATGGAACACAGGTTCAGATTCACGCCAAGCCATGAGATAAAGATCGAAACATGGAAAAAGCATGAGTGTTTTGTCACTTGCTGAATCCAATCTCGGAGGGTACCTCACATTCATGACTCAACAAGAGAAGGAAAGGTACAAAGATATTTCCACGCGAAAAATACTTCCAGCTAAGTATATTCATTTCTCGACTCTTGAAAAATTAAATGTTAAGGATAATTTTAATTTTTTGATAGATAAGATTGGTTTGCGTCAGTTTGTTGATGTTGATTGTTTGGGTTATGTTGAGTTGATTAGGGAGTTCTATGCTACATTTCAATTTAATATACCGAATGATTTTACTTTGCATACTCTGAATGTCATAAAGTTTAGGTTAATGGGACGAAATTTTTCACAATCTATCACAGATTTTAACCTAGCTTTAGGATTCATTAATGATGATTATTCTTTTAGTGATGCATATTTAGGGACAACTTGTGACTTTAGCGAAAATTTTGAGCCTTATGGTATTTGGCGTAATTTATCTTTTGATCACCATGCCTATGACCTGAGTAAATCAAAGAGCTCTTTCTTACGTGATCCTGTTTTGAAATGTGTGCATCGGTTCTTAGTATATAATTTTTTAGGAAAGAAAGATCACTCAGGAGTTTTCTCTAAAACTGAGTTTTATTTTATCTAGTGCATGTTAAATGATGTGAGGCCTAATCTAGGTTTTTGGTTAGCAGATCAATTTCAGAGTGTGTTTAAACGGTATAGGACTTCATTTCTTGGTCCATACATTACTCTGTTAACTATAAACTTATGTGTGCTTGATCCTGACAATCATGATTTATATCCTGCTTACAAAAAGGAGTTTTTAGATATGTCTTTGTTTGAAAGAACAGGTGTGGTCGAATTCAAGGAGGTGAGATTTCAGTTTACTGAACCAGGACCCACTGAGCTTCTAAAGAAGCTTTATGCTAGGAGTGGTGCTACCTCTGATGACGAGTTTGACGACGAAACTGCTGCCCCACCAACTATTCATTCTACATCTTTGAGCATTCAGTTAGAGAAAATGGAGCACAAGCTGAACAAGATGGAGTAGGATTTGGGCTGCATACTTCGAGAGTGTGGGATTTATCCCACCATTTTCGCCAAGCTGATAGACGCTATGTGGATCAAAGCTCACAAATCAGGGACATTTTTCCTTTAATCTTTTATCCTTACGCTTTATTTCTTTATATGAGCTTTGATTATTATAAATTAGGGACAATGTAAGTTCTTGGTGTGGGGGAGGGATTTTTGCAAATATTGATGTCTGGAAGTATTATTTTCACTCTGCTCATCCTTAAATGATTTTGGAGTTAGTATGCTTCATATATTATTCTTTCTCACCACTCTTTTCCCATCTATCTCAAATTATTTACATCTATTTTTCTTTTATCATACTCTTTCATCAAATTATTTATATCTATTTTTCTTTTATCATACTCTTTCATCACTCACATTTTATCTTTCACCTTTTATATTACTACATATATCTTTCTCGTTTCTTATCTTTTTTATCTTTCCTTTTATATGTCACTCATATCTTCTTCTCATTCTACACCACTATTGATGATTGATTCATTTGAAGAGTGTACATGATTTAATGGCAAATTTACCAACTTTGTGAGGATTTTAGCCTATGAGCAACCACTTTGCTCTAATTATTTTTGTTATGTGAATATCAATCTTAGTTTGTTTATTCTAGAACTTACTTTGTTATGCATGTTGAAGCTGCATTACGGGATTTTATGCATTAAAATGATAAGGGCAAACCACTTTTCATTTTTCTATTTTCACATTTTTCTTCTTTTTCTCCACCCAAAGGCTTTAATTTGTTATCTTTGTTTGAGCCTTAACCATTACCCATCTAATTCTCTCCATCTACTTACCTTATTTTTTTTTTCTTTTTGAGCCTCAATTTAAGGAGATTTTTAGACTCATTGTTTGAATATATTTTTTATATATTCTGTTGCTTTTGCTACCTTGAATTAAAGTTTTTCAATTAGATCAACAAGCATTATGCTTGAATTAAATTGTGCAAGGTTCATTTCTTTTGTTTGATTCATCATAAAAAAAATATATGTAAAAAAAAATTCAAAAAAAAGAAAAAAAAGGTGTTTACATTATTGGTGACTTGAGTAGAAATAAGCGTTTAGATATCATACGGTTCATTTAATAAGTTCATTCTTCTCATTTTGATCTCTTTTTCTTTCATAAACCTTTCTTTTTCATTTAACCCATTTAACCCCGTTACAACCTTTCTAAGACCCTAAGATTTTTGCATTTAATTCATGTTTTGTGGAATGAGATGTGATATATGAGCAAGCTTATGGTAATAGCATTCTTTGATTTGATTTGAGTGCATAAATGACACCCTAAACACTTTGAGTGCATGGAATGAAGTCAATGAGAGAGCTATTAAATCTTATTGCACTTGAATTTTAAATGGATTTTCTTGGCCGTTGAATGTTTTTATACTAGCTTAAGAGATCCTATGCTTTAAAATCTTTGCCTCACGAATGATTGATTGACTTAAATTCTTGAGGTATGTTTGCTTAAAGATTGTTTTTGGATGAGTTGAGATGAGAATCGAGTGGAGATTTGAGATTAGTCTTGAGTTATATGCTTGAAGACAAGCATTATCTTGGTGTGGGGGAATTTGTTAGAGTGCAATTTATACACTAGTTTTGCATTGTTTACTTCTTTTAATATCGATGTTTTGCACTTAATAATAGTGATTTACTTGTGTTTTATTTTTGTAGGTGCAATTCTATTGATTGGTGCTAAAATTGAGCTACAAGATGATTTTTAAGGATGATTGTTTTCCTGGAGAAATTATGAGCTTTAGAAGAACTTTGTTGAAAAGGTGTGGGCGCGTGCTGTCAACTACAGACCTGCAGTTTTTAAGTTTAATGTGTTTTGTCTTTTTGGTTATTTTTGTAATTTTGAATTTAATATTTAGATAATATTTTAGATATTAGTATTTGATTTTAAAAAGAACTCTAAAAAGGGAAAGAGAAAAAAAGATGTGAAGGAGGGGGGCACGAAGGGAATCAATTGGAAAGAAACTCTAGATTTAATTTTTTTTCTCTTTTCTCTCTATGAAGAACTAAACGTATTATTCTAATTGAAGGTTAATAAAGCTTTGATTCATCATTACTGTGAGATTTTTCTTATGCTTTAATTTTTTTATTACTTTTTGGGTATTTTTTTGTTCTCTAAATTAATGTCATGATTATGTTTGTTAATTAGATAACTGACCACTATTTAATTATCAACTTGATCTATTGTCGATTAAAAGATTCATCGTATGAAGATTTTAATGTTTGTGACAAATAGCATAGCAGTGCGTTGTGTTATGAGAATAAACAATCTAATTTAAATGAACCATTATATGCGTTTGTTGATTAGAATTTGGGTCTCTCTGATTTTTCAGGTTATCAATTGATTAAATCTTCTGATTCTATCTAGGGTTGTCTATTGATTAGGGAAATAATCAATGGTCGTACCTTGGTTATCGACTAGTTAAGGAGAGATTGACTATTAGAGGGTCTCAGTAGTTATAACCTGTCTATTCATAAGTAGTAAAGATTTATATTTAAATCAATAATCAGTAGTCGAATCAAGGTGAGTTAATTCCTTCAACCAGAACTTTTTCTAATTTGAATTACAATTGTAATTTGCATTCTTGTTATTTTAATTTGATTTTTATTATTGTCAATAACCCCTCTATTTTGTATTTTACTTTTTAAAAAAATTTAAATAATTACCAATTTTTATGGACACGACATTACTTAATTATTATATACAAATTATTTAGAGTAAATTTTTATTTTTATTAATTTTGACAACCATCAAGGTGCGTTATGGACTTGTCGACAACTTAAATTTAAGACGATTAATTAAATGCCAGACAAAATATAGCTTGTAAATGTAGCTGTAGCTAGCCTAACAAACCTTCTTCGAGGTGACCCAATAATCATCCCCCGTGTCGGAATTTAAACTTAAAAGATGTTCCCCGTCCCACGTGTCCCCAAACTTTCTTTATATTTCCAAACAAACCCCTAGCAAATCCAGATAATTACCTTTACTCTTCTTGATTAAATGAAGAAAGAGGATGATTCCTACGAAGCCCCGTGAGTCAAGTGAAGTGATAGGATGGCTTTCATTACAAACTGTGCGAATGTTAAGGCCATGGGACCTTGGATCAAACCATTGGAATGCAAAGCAAAATTACCGACTAAACTAAATTAAATCCAACCAATTGAATCAGTTTAATGTCACTCAAAAAAAAAAATAATAAAACAACACAATTATCATATTAATAAGCCACTGTTAAATTCATTCAGTGAGTACTTTTTTTTTTTTTTCCATTTTCAATGGGTGCTTAATATAAAAAAACAATCTGTCCCGTTGAGCACTGTTTAAGTCATTCAATAAAAATGGATACTCTTAGAAAAAAAAATTGTTCCCTAATTTATTTGACAGGCAAATAACTTTCTTACTCAGCTCAGCCCCCAATCCTTTAAACTTTGTTAAAATTCGTTTAATTGATTAATATGACATGGCTCGATATATCGTTTAATTAATTTGTATAATCGATAAAAAATTTGATTTCAAGAAATGTAGATAGAATGATTAATATTTTCAATATTTAGATGGCTGATATATGTCATGTTACTATGAGTCAATGAAGCATCCGATAGAAAACACAATACTTGTATTAGAATGTAGGTTTTATACATAAAAACAGTTACCAACTCGTCTTGTTCATCATTTTGTTTAATTTTCATAAACTTGACTAAAGACTAATTGTGAGTGAGCAGTTTTTTGTAAAAATATGGTCTTCCATTTGCTATAAAAAGATTAGTATGATTTTATTATTTTTATCATCTATCACTGTAACAATGAAATGAAAATTGTCCTCATTTAAAGTGTTGTACTCAATATAACGTATAAAGCACGCATAATTTAGTAAATGGTGCTGCTAATATCTTCTTTAAAAGGGTATTATCGCAGCCACGTGATTGGAAGCTCAAAGAGTTTCCATATTTGCCAAACCTAAGTGATAAGTGTTTCCATATGAGCCATAATTTGGGGGAAAAAAACAATTCAAGTTAAAGGTCAGAAAAGTGTGTCCCGCACGAATACAATAATTATTCAAGCCACACTTTTACCAAACGCATAGCAGAAACACTTCAACATGTTGTCTCATATAAAGAAATCCTTCACTCTTTGACGTAACACTTGGGGCAACGTAAATTGACTTTACATTAAAACAAAACAAAACAATTACTGTCCACAAACTTTAATGTCATGTAGTTAAGAAAAACTCACGATAATTTAATTTTGATAAGTGCAAGAGAGAGGTGGGACAGCTGGACTCATTTGATGCATGAAAGACAATTAGTCCCATTTTTCGTCCTTTTTACTTGACTTGGGCAATTTTCCCTCAACTGTTCTCACTTACGTCAGGTAATATGGCTTTTATTTGATATGAAAAAGCCAATACTTCGATGAGTGGGGCATCACTGATTTGTATAATTTTCAGGACTCGTAAATTATCTCAATTTTAAAATATATAATTACAATTATCGAACACCACTAATTCCAACAATTTATCCAAAAATATTTTTGAATTTCAAGGAATGTAGAAGTTATGATAGAATGGTCAAGTCTTTCAACTTTGGAGATATTTACTATATGCCATGTTCTAACTTATAACGAGAAAAAAATTATAGAATAATTTTTTTAAATTAGTGGAATTATTTTACGATAAAATATCACAATATCATTTAAATATAAAGTTATTCTTTAATTTTTCACTACTATTACTGATATTCTTAAATTCTTGTCTAAATAGAGCATGAAGGGATTATCTATCTAGGTATGTTTTTTATGCTTTCACTTCACTTGATTCATCTTATCCGTCCTTTATAGGTTCTAGCTCGCTTGAGCTTAGAACTTGTGACTCGTGTTTTACATTTCTGTTACTTTCTCTTCCATTTTCCCGACTTCCAAACACCGTCAATCCTTTACGTTCTAGAGTATTGGCTGTCTATTTCTACAAACATGGACCTACTGTTCGTGCTTTAGATCTTCAGACGGTTTGCTGACTCTTATTTGTATATTAAAATTATTTTGTTAAATAAATAAAGAAAACAAGAGACAATTGCCATATATTCCACATTAATTCGTCACTGTCCGATTGTTTCCACTCCCACTGACTCTGTCGATTCATGCTTTGATGAAGTGAAATTCTTAACGCTCCATTGTGACGCGCAGGAGAGGAGGAAAAACATAATTTTATTATTGCATTCCTGACACGCGCAAAGAACTTTCTTACTCGGCTCGGCGCTAATTCTTTAAAATTTGTTTAAATTCATTTAATTGATGAATGTGACATGAAGCTCTATAAATAGTTTAATTTGTTAAATTGTTAAAAATTTAAATTTGAACTAAGGTAGATAAAATGATTAATTTTTTCAATAATCAGATAATTGATATATGTCATGTTACTATGAGTGAATGAATGAAGTTTTCAACAGAAAACACAATGCTTATATTAACAATTTTAAGTGTGAATCCATTTAGTGTAGGTTATCCATAAAAGTAGTTGCCGATTGGACTTGTTTCTCATTTTGTTTAATTTTCCTAAATTTGACTCACGATCAATTACGAGTGAAAAGTTTGTTGGAAAAACCTGGTCTTCCATTTATTGTAATCAGATGAGTGTAATTTAATTAATTTTTTTCTTTTGCTTTATGTCCTGAAAACTATGAATACTTTGTAGGATGTAGAAGATTAAAACTTTTGATGCATATTTATATTCGGAACTGAGTAAGCATAACATTATTGCTTCTATAAATAGGTTATTTCAACCTAAAACTTGTTACTTGTATTTTAAGTTTCTATTTCTTTTCATAAAGATTTTCTATTTTTATTTTTATTTTTTTACTTTTTCTTCTATTTTCTCGACTCCCAAAACACCACCAATTCTCGATTCTTTTCCCACAGTATTAGCTGTCTATTGTTACAAACATAGACATATGTCTGAATCTCGTACGGCTGCTTCGGCTTCTCTTTTTCCTTCCTGTGTTGCTTTTCCCTTGGCTTCTGCTCGTCCCCTTCCCTTCCTTTTGTAAAATTGACGGCCTTTTATAAAGAAAGCATGGCGGCCGCCTCCATTAATTCCTAAGCCAATAAGAGTTGTTGAAGCCAAAGCCCATGCCATAACGTGCTTGCCATTTTAAGCCATGCAAAATATTTGCTTCCTTTAATAAAAATATGTGCTGAACTTGCCATTACATTGTCAAAGTACTCTCCACGGGCATGCCATATTTGTCAACTAAATCTTCAAAGCTTGCCTCCACATGATTGCATACATGATGATTAATTAAATTAAATCTTTCTTGATTTGTTCCAATTAATTCTCTTTATTGCTTTCTCTTTTTGATTTCTAAATCTTCTTGACTGTTCTGATTTAATTTCTCTTTAATCTCATATTTTACCTAAAATAAGAAAATATAAAAATTAAAATTGATGGACTCATTTGATTCAAGAAAAACAATCAGTCTCATTTGATACGCAAAGAGCTTTTTTACTCTGCAGCTAATATTTTGATGAATGTGACATTACTGGTTTGTATAATTTTTCGGACTAATATATTATCTCAATTTTAAAAAAAATGTAATTGCAATTATCAAACACGACTAATCCCAACAATTTATCTAAAAATTTGAGTGTCAAGAAATTTAGTATTTATGATAGCATGGCTAGTTTTTCAATCAACATTTTAGATAAATGATAAATCAATATATGACATGTTACTAACTTGCTATAGGAAGAAAATTATAGAATAATTTTTTGAATTAATAGAATTATTTTACGACAAAACTATCACAATCTAATTTAAAAACAAACTTAGTCTTTAACTTTCTCACTAATATTCCTACTTGTCTTGTTATACTAGTTAATGGCACTGGTGAAGCCTTGAATTATCAAACAAAAAGCAAAAACACTTGTGTTAAATTCATACGATAAAATGAGTACTTATATTAAAAAAAAAAAGAAAAAGAAAAATCAGTCTCATGGCGTCCTCTTTCATTGACATATGCATTTTGCGGTCAACTTGTGGCACCCTTACTCACACGTAAAGAACTTTCTTACACCGCAGCTAATATTTTATGAATTTTCAGAACTGGTGAATTTTTCAAATTTAAAAAAAATACAGAAATGCAATTTCAATTTATCCAAAAATTTGAGCTTCAAGGAATGTAGCATTTATTATATGTCATGTTAATATAAAGAAGAAAATTTTAAAAATTTCTTTTTTGAAAGAACAAAAGTATTTTTTGATAAAAATTTCGCAATCATATTTATTAAAAAAGTTTTTTTTTTAAAAAAAAAATTTCACTCCTCCTCCTACATAATTTAAGAATTTAACATTATAAATTAATCTTTTTAATCAAAGTAATAATCTCTCCTTCGGTCTGTAAATGCTAAAATTTAATATTATATCCGTTGACGATATTTGCTCCAAATTCACGAGAATAAAATTTTTAACATAATTATGAAACTCCTTACTAGAAATTTGTATAAATGTCGTGATAATAGAAGTTTTGATTATAGGAAATTAATATATCCCTATCCGATACAAAAATGATTGTACAGAAAAACAAAAGTCACGGGCTTATTTAGAAAAAAGAAAAAATTACATTCCATTTTCCAATTATTAAAGTAATTCTAAAATGACTAGGATCACAAAGGATAGGCTTTTGGTGACTAGGTCAGCCTTAGTGCATGCCGGTCTTTTTCTCCTCTACTTTCTTAGAAATTTTGGTTTCACTATAAATTCTTGGTTTATAGCAAACTTATGAGTGTCTTGCATTACCTATCCAATTAAGCACACACTTACAATCTAAAATACTCTCATCTCATGGACAGGCTTCATTCTCTTAGTATTATGAGCAGATTTCTCTTACTCCATCGTTTGATTCTTATTTCCTTATTTATCGCTGCTGCAACAGCCAACAAAAGCACTATTACCGCAGAACAAGATGCTCTGCTTGCCTTGAAAGCTCACATAACTCACGATCCAACCAATTTCTTGGCCAAAAATTGGAATACAAGTACCCCTGTCTGCAACTGGACAGGCATCACTTGTGATGTCCATAGCCATAGAGTCACAGTCTTGAATATATCTCGCTTAAATCTCACCGGCACCATCCCTTCTCAACTTGGGAATCTTTTGTCTCTACAATCACTCAATCTGAGTTTTAATCGACTTTCTGGTCCCATTCCTTCGGCCATCTTCACCACATATACACTGAAATATGTTGTTCTCCGTGAAAATCAGCTCTCCGGCGCTTTCCCTTCTTTCATCTTCAGCAAGTCTTCTTTACAACATCTTGATCTCAGTTACAATGCACTATCTGGTGAAATTCCTGCGAATATCTGCAGTAATCTTCCTTTTCTAGAATACTTTTCTTTGTACCAAAACATGTTTCATGGAGGAATACCGTCCGCTCTATCAAAGTGCACATATTTGCAAATATTAGGTTTGTCATTCAATGATTTCTCGGGGGCCATACCTAAAGAAATCGGCAATTTGACCAAACTTAAGGAATTATATCTTGGCCGTAACAGACTCCAAGGTGCGTATGATCATGGAGTTCAATTATGAAATTTTTTCCGTAAGTTGTAATATGAATAATATTCCATAAGACAATTTGCACACGTTGATGAATTTGCAGGAGAAATTCCTCGAGAGCTTTGCAATCTTGCCAAATTGGAGCTGATGTCGTTATTCGATAACGAACTCCAAGGTATGATTATAAACTTTTTGCAATTTTATTCTTGCTCTGCTGGCTTCTGTATTCATTCGTTTGTTCATTAATTATGCTATGATTTATTGTTTTTCTTTCAGATAGAGATAAAGCTCCATGTCTCCCCTCACTCATTTCATTCTTTGATTAATGCAGATAAAAATAAAAAATTGTTTTGTAATTTTCTTCTGTCGTATTGCCACTTCCATCTTGAAGCTCCCAATTAAGTCGATGAAAATGAATAATGTTTCATTCTTGTTCTTGTCAGCCTAATTCTTATATAATTGAAGGGTAAACTGTTATTATTATATTCGTCAGCCAACAAATTCAATTTTTTTTTCCAAATATGAGTGATCAAATTGTTTGCGCATATATAAATGTACTTAATTTACAGGAGGTATTCCACAGGATTTGGGGAATCTTACAAAATTGGAGATGTTACTGCTGTCCCAGAATAACTTGACCGGTAACCTTCTTTACGATATTTATATATGAGACATCCTCCGCTTCTTAATTAATAGATTTCAAGTCTGTCATTATAAATTCTCATATGAGGATGTGTCGTTACCACTATCTAACATTATTCCGTTTCTTATTAGAAATTAGTTTGCGTTAATTCAAAATTCTATAGCATTTAAAAAAATAAAAAACACGTGGAATAAATCGTCAATCTTTCTTCTTCACTAAATTTAGATTTCTCAAAAATTATCTTAACAAGTATGCCTCACTAATGATATGCATGTGTGACAACTTCATAAAATATTTTACATGGAATCACTAATTATCTTTAAATAATTGGAGATGCCATCACTAATAAATCATTTCTCAACACACACTATAGTAAAAGAAATCGGTAATTGTACTAATCTTAAAGAGTTTTATATTCACCACAATGTACTTCAAGTTGCGTATCATAACGGAATTGTTTGTCTAAATATACCTTTAGTCATCACTTAGTGATATTTTATCTTAACCGATGATGCTCATTCTTAAGATTAGTAGGAAAATTATAAAATTGTTTATTTACTCAGAAATAAATTTAGTGTTTAGAATTTCAATTTGGAAAACTTGAACTCAATGTTGCTAAATTTGAATCCTTCGAGCCGAGTTTCGCTTCGTTGACCCATGGACCCATTGAAAGTTCTATTTGAATTGAATTCCTAGGCGCTTAGAAACAGCATTTCTTCTCCGTGTCGCTATAAATCATTCACAAATGAGTTGATTAGCTTCGAATGTTGCCTGAGACCATGATATATAGTAGGAGAAATTTGAAAAGAAATTATTTTACAGTTCATTTATTTTATCTTGCCGTAACTGAAATACTATTTTTTTTTTTTTTTTGGCTGTCGCTGGGGATTGACTTACTTTAATAGTAGTAGCCGCCTACTTCGACTTTTACTGTTCACCACACAATTTGATATTTCGTTTTAACCACATAATCTATCTATCACTCACCTATTGCTTGCTTAAATCGCACACATATTTTACCTACTAATTTTTACAAATATTAGTCAAATATAGTTCATTACATTTCTCTCGTAACTGCTCCAAATGTGCACTATTAATACTTAACCCTCCCTTTTAATTTACCGTGCAATCTATCTACCACTTAAATCACATATATATTTTAACTATATTTTGCCCCAAAAAAATATAAAAATAAAAGAAAAAGAATATGTGTAGCAATTTGTATATAACTGGCAAAGCATTGACGATGTGTAGCCTTTCAATAATTCATGAGTGGCTTTTCTTGTGTGTTAGTACTTGTAATAATTGTGTAGTGTATAAATGACTTTTTATTATTAAAGTGCGTCGGTTTCTATAGAGTATAATTCTTTCAAAATACGTACTAAAGCTACTAGAGCTATATTATAGCAATTTATATATAAATAACTAAAGCATATACTAAAGCTAGCAATGATGTACGGATGAGTTTTGTCAAAAGTGTATCTGTTTTTTTGTATTATTGTTCTCTGATACAAATCTGAATAATGGAATATAGTTCTGTCAAAATGCCGATGAAATAGCACATGAAATCGGAAATATTTTATTGGGATAAGAATTTATATATTCATCGCAGTAGCACATATAAAATAGACTGTAAATTTAGTTCCAAATACATTCTTGTATTCATATAAATTTTACATTACTAATTTAAATTACTATTAAAATACGTAAGAGATGCTCTGCTTGCCCTGATAGCTCACATTACTCATGATCCAACAAATGTTTTGGCCAAAAGTTGGAACACAAGTACTCCTATCTGTAATTGGACAGGCGTCACTTGTGATGTCCATAGCCATAGAGTCACAGTCTTTAATGTTTCTGGCTTAAATCTAACAGGCACCATCCCTTCTCAACTTGGGAATCTTTCGTCTCTACAATCACTCAATCTGAGTTTTAATCGACTTTCTGGTTCCATTCCCTCCGCCACCTTCACCACGTATACACTGAAATATGTTGTTCTCCGTGGAAATCAGCTCTCCGGCGCTTTCCCTTCTTTCATCTTCAACAAGTCTGCTTTACAAGATCTTGATCTCAGTTACAATGCACTGTCTGGTGAAATTCCTGCAAATATCTGCAGTAATCTTCCTTTTCTAGAATACATTTCTTTGTCCCAAAACATGTTTCATGGAGGAATACCGTCTACTCTATCAAAGTGCACATATTTGCAAATATTAGGTTTGTCATTCAATGATTTCTCGGGGGCCATACCTAAAGAAATCGGCAATTTGAGCAAACTTCAGGAATTATATCTTGGCCGTAACAGACTCCAAGGTGCGCATGATCATGGAGTTTAATTATGAAATTTTTTTCCGTAAGTTGTAATATGAATAATGTTCCATAAGACAATTTGCACACGTTGATTAATTTGCAGGAGAAATTCCTCGAGATCTTAGCAATCTTGCCGAATTGGAGCTGATGTCGTTATTCGATAACGAACTCCAAGGTATGATTATAAACTTTTTGCAATTTTATTCTTGCTCTGCTGGCTTCTGTATTCATTCGTTTGTTCATTAATTATGCTATGATTTATTGTTTTTCTTTCAGATAGAGATAAAGCTCCATGTCTCCCCTCACTCATTTCATACTTTGATTAATGCAGATAAAAATAAAAAAATATGTTTTGTAATTTTCTTCTGTCGTATTGCCACTTCCATCTTGAAGCTCCCAATTAAGTCGATGAAAATGAATAATGTTTCATTCTTGTTCTTGTCAGCCTAATTCTTATATAATTGAAGAGTAAACTGTTATTATGATATTCGTCAGCCAACAAATTCTTTTTTTTTTTTTCCAAATATGAGTGATCAAATTGTTTGCGCATATATAAATGTACTTAATTTGCAGGAGGTATTCCACAGGATTTGGGGAATCTTGCAAAATTGGAGATGTTACTGCTGTCCCAGAATAACTTGACCGGTAACCTTCTTTACGATATTTATATATGAGACATCCTCCGCTTCTTAATTAATAGATTTCAAGTCTCTCATTATAAATTCTCATATGAGGATGTGTCGTTACCACTATCTAACATTATTTCGTTTCTTATTAGAAATTAGTTTGCGTTAATTCAAAATTCTGTAGCATTTAAAAAAATTAAAAACACGTGGAATAAATCGTCAATCTTTCTTCTACACTGAATTTAGATTTCTCAAAAATTATCTTAACAAGTATGCTTCACTAATGATATGCATGTGTGACAACTTCATAAAATATTTTACATGGAATCACTAATTATCTTTAAATAATTGGAGATGCCATCACTAATAAATTATTTCTCAAAACACACTATAGAAAAAGAAATCGGTAATTTTACTAATCTTAAAGAGCTTTATATTCACCACAATGTACTTCAAGTTGCGTATCATAACGGAATTGTTTATCTAAATATAACTTTAGTCATCACTTAGTGATATTTTATCTTAACCGATGATGCTCATTCTTAAGGTTAGTTGGAAAATTAGAAATTGTTTATATACGCAGAAATAAATTTAGTGTTTAGAATTTCAATTTGGAAAACTTGAACTCAATGTTGCTAAAATCAAATCCTTCGAGCCGAGTTTCACTTCCTTGACCCACGGACCAATTGAAAGTTCTATTCGAGTTGAGTTCCTAGGTGCTTAGAAACAACATTTCTTTTCCATGTCGCTATAAATCATTCAGAAATGAGTTGATTAGCTTCAAATGTTGCCTGAGACATGATAGTAGGAGAAATTTGAAAAGAAATTATTTTTATTGAATTCATTTATTTTATCTTACGTAACTAAATTACTACTTTTTTTTTTTTTGGGATATCGCTGGGGCTTGATTTACTTTAAAAGTAGTAGCCACCTACTTCGACTTTTACTTTTCACTACGCAATTTGATATTTGGTTTTAACCACATAATCTATCTATCTCTCATCTATTGCTTGCTTAAATTGCACACATATTTTACCTACTAATTTTTACAAATATTAGTCAAATATTTTTCATTACATTTCTCTCTTAACTGCTCCAAATGTGCACTATTAATACTTAACTCTCCATTTTAATTTACTGTGCAATCTATCTACCACTTAAATCACATATATATTTTACCTATATTTTGCCCCAAAAAAATATAAAAATAAAAGAAAAAAATATGTGTAGCAATTTGTATATAACTAACAAAGCATTAACGGTGTGTAGCCTTTCAATACTTCAGGAGTGGCTTTTCTTGTGTGTTAGTACTTGTAATAATTGTGTAGTGTATAAATGACTTTTTGTTATTAAAGTGCGTCCGTTTCTATACATTATTCATTGTTTTTTAAAAAAACCTGAGTATAATTCTTTCAAAATACGTACTAGAGCTATATTATAGCAATTTATATATAAATTACTAAAGCATATACTAAAGGTAGCATTGATGTACGGATGGTTGTGTCAAAAGTGTATATGTTTTCATGTATTACTGTTCTCTGACACAAATCTGAATAATGGAATATAGTTCTGTCAAAATGCCGATGAAATAGCACATGAAATCGGAAATATTTTAGTGCGATAAGAATTTATATATTCGTCGTAGTAGCACATATAAAATAGACTATAAATTTAGTTCCAAAATACATTATTGTATTCATATAAATTTTACATTACTAATTTAAATTACTATTAAAATACGTAAGAGATGCTCTGCTTTCCCTGATAACTCACATTAGTCATGATCCAACCAATTTCTTGGCCAAAAATTGGAACACAAGTATTCCTGTCTGTAATTGGACAGGCGTCACTTGTGATGTCCACAGCCATAGAGTCACAGTCTTTAATGTTTCTGGCTTAAATCTAACAGGCACCATCCCTTCTCAACTTGGGAATCTTTCGTCTCTACAATCACTCAATCTGAGTTTTAATCGACTTTCTGGTTCCATTCCCTCCGCCACCTTCACCACGTACACACTAAAATTTGTTGGTCTCCGTGAAAATCAGCTCTCCGGCGCTTTCCCTTCTTTCATCTTCAACAAGTCTTCTTTACAAGATCTTGATCTCAGTTACAATGCACTATCTGGTGAAATTCCTGCGAATATCTGCAGTAATCTTCCTTTTCTAGAATACTTTTCTTTGTACCAAAACATGTTTCATGGAGGAATACCGTCCGCTCTATCAAAGTGCACATATTTGCAAATATTAGGTTTGTCATTCAATGATTTCTCGGGGGCCATACCTAAAGAAATCGGCAATTTGACCAAACTTAAGGAATTATATCTTGGCCGTAACAGACTCCAAGGTGCGTATGCCCATGGAGTTCAATTATGAAATTTTTTCCGTAAGTTGTAATATGAATAATGTTCCATAAGACAATTTGCACACGTTGATGAATTTGCAGGAGAAATTCCTCGACAGCTTGGCAATCTTGCCAAATTGGAGCTGATGTCGTTATTCGATAACGAACTCCAAGGTATGATTATAAACTTTTTGCAATTTTATTCTAGCTCTGATTACTTCTGTATTCATTCGTTTGTTCATTAGTTATGCTATGATTTATTGTTTTTCTTTCAGATAGAGATAAAGCTCTCTGTCTATCCTCACTCATTTCATTCTTTAATTTACGCCGATTTGGAAAAAAATGTTTCGTAATTTTCTTTCGTCATATTGGCACTTCCAATTTCAATCTCCCAATTAAGTCGATGGAAATGAATGATGTTTCATTCTTATTCTTGTCAGCCTAATTCTTATATAATTGAAGAGTAAATTGTTATTATGATATTCGTCAGCCAATAATTTTTTTTTTCACCAAATATGAGTGATCAAATTGTTTGCGCATATATATATATTTATATGTACTTAATTTGCAGGAGGTATTCCACAGGAATTGGGGAATCTTGCAAAATTGGAGACGTTACATCTATTCCATAACAACTTGACCGGTAACTTCTTTACGACATAAATATGTGACAGCTTCCGCTTCTTAATTAAAAGATTTCGAGTCTCTCATTATAAATGCTCATATGAGGATGTATATATTAGAAATTAATCAGTGTTTATGCAAAATTTTATAGCATCCAAAAAAACTTTAAAAAAACGTGGAATAAATCGTCAATCTTTCTTCTTTACTGAATTTGGATAAATTATCATGACATATATGCTTCACTAATGATATGCATGTGTGACAACATAATTTACATGGAATCAGTAATTATCTTTAAATAATTGGAGATACCATCAGTGATACATAATTTCTTAACAAGCACCATACCAAAAGAAATCAACAATTTTACTAATCTTAAAGAGTTACATCTTCACTACAATTATGACATAAATTTTTAGTCATCAATCGCATAATATTTTATCTTAACGGATGATGTTCAGTCTTGGAATTTATAATATCTTGAAGGTTAGTAGCTATGAAAATTAGAAATTGTTTATTTTGCTAAAAAGTTAATTTAGTAGTTAAGCATTTCAATTGAAAAATTTGATAAAAGTGTTGAGAACTGGTCCTCCTTAGAATTTCAGCGGATAATTATCAAAAATAGACTAGAAAAAATTTGTTTTATTGAAATAATAGTTAAAAATAGAGGAGAAGTACAGTACCATGAGCTTAAATACTTAGGGCCAGTTTGGGAATGCTGTAGCTTTTAAAATAATTGTTGTTAGCTGTGTTGTAAAAATAATCAGCTGTGAAGAGAATTAGTTAAGTGTTTGGTAAATTTTATTTTCAGAAGTACTGTGAGTTTTGAAAACAGTTATGAACGTTTGGTAAATTTTACTGTTAAACTGCTGCGAGAAAATAAATGACTAAAATATACATAATATAAGATAAAATTTACTTATACATATAAAAAACATGTATATATAATATTTTTAATTGTGTATTATCATAATTTTTACTAAAAATAAAATTTATAATATATTGATTTCACTTTTTTATTTTTTTATCTTAAAATAATTGATAATTAAATTAGTAATACAGTGAAATAAATTTAATAATAATTCGACCAACAAATTGATATTAACAAATTGATATTGATGAATTATATAAAAATTTATTAAAATATTTATTTTGTTTCCAATTTGAATAAGGATAATTTTGGGTTTAATTAATAATTTTAAGGATATTTATGAAATTATATTAAAGGATAAAATTGATTCTCAAAATCAGAATCTAAAAGTTACTCCTTCCCTGCTTTTCAAAATTAGCTATAGGAGGAGTTGATTTTGACAAAAGTAATTTTGATTTTTTTTTTTACCGAACACTAAAATTAGCTTTTAGATTTTCAAAATCACTTTTAGCCCTCCTAAAAACAATCTCAAACGAGCCCTTATTTCACTTGGGCTTCGGGCTTGATTACGCACGGTCGAACACACTTATGTATTATTATTCTTTGAAACAAACTTGATTATAATTCTTTCAAAATACAGATGAAATAGCACGTGAAATCCAAAAATATTTTACTGCGATAAGAATTCATTGTAGTAGCACATATAAAATAGACTATAAATTTAGTTCCAAAATACATTCTTATCTTCATATAAATTTTACATTACTAATTTAAATTAATATTAAAATATTTTATCTCTTTCACTATGTTATTTTATTTACACAATGATGAGACTATTGGAATTAATAATATTTATAATTACTTAGCAAAAATATAAATTTAATACTTTGTTAACGTTTTATCTACGTAAAATAATTAAACTTAAACTCGCATTTAAAAAATTTTAGTTATGAATATTTATTTCATGATATAAAAGTGTATATTTATACAAATTTACCATTATCAATAAAATACTTTGAGAAAAATAATCTAATTTATATTAGTATATTTAAAATACTTGCATTTATTATATTTTGAAAAAATATTATTTGTATTTATTATAAACCTTTGGTTATAATTTCTCAAACCTAGGGAATCTATGTATACATTTAAGCAACTAGATGTCATCTTCCCTAGCCTATTACTAAGGCAAATGTTAATTTGCTGGAGAAATTCCATTGGAAATCTTACAAAATTTGAGATGTTATGGCTAAGAAATAATTTTTTAACACGAAGGCTTCACTAATTATACACATGTGTGCCAACTTCATAAAATATTTTACATGGAACCACTAATTATCTTTAAGTAATTGGAGATGCCATCACTAATAAGTAATTTCTTAACACACACCATAGTGGAAGAAATTGGCAATTTTACTAATATTAAAGATTTGTATCTTCACCACAATAAAGTTCGAGGTACGTATCATGACAATTGGAAATTGGCAATGATGCTTATTCTTAAAATATTGTGAAGATTAGTAGGAAATTTAGAAATTGTTGATTTGCTTATGAATAAATTTGGTGTTTAGCATTTCAATTGGAAAACTTGAACGAAATGTTAATAACTTAGAATCTCCACGTTATAACCAGAAATATGAAAATAAATTATTTTACTTAATTAATTTATTTTATCTTGTTGTAATTGAAATACTACGTAGGCATTTTTTCGTTTTTGCTATAACTGGGGCTTGATTTACTTTAATAGTAGCAGCCACTGACCTAGGCTTTTACTTTTCGCCACACAATTTGATCTTTTCGTTTAAACCACATGTCCTACCTCTCTCTCACCTATTGCTTACTTAAATCGCATACATATTTTACCTACTTATTGTTATAAATATTAGTCAAATATATTTTACCTACCTAGGCTTTTACTTTTCGCCACACAATTTGATCTTTTCGTTTAAACCACATATCCTACCTCTCTCTCACATATTGCTTACTTAAATCGCATACATATTTTACCTACTTATTTTTATAAATATTAGGCAAATATATTTTAGTATATTTCTCTCGCAACTTCTCCAAATGTGCACAATTAATACTTAACCCTCCTTGTTAATTTACCTCATAATCTATCAACCACTTAAATCACATTTTTATTTTACCTATATTTTACCCAAAAAATATAAAAATAAAAGAAAAAAATATGTGCAGCAATTTGTGTTTAACTAATAAAGCATTGATGGTGTGTAGCCTTTCAAAACTTCACGAGTGGTTTTTCTTCTGTATTAGTACTTGTAATAATTGTGTAGTGTGTAGATGACTTTTTATTATATGTGTGTCCGTTTATATATATCATTTACTATCTGAAAAATAATTTGAATATAATATTTTTCAAAATACAGGGGAGATACCACGTGAAATCAATAATCTCAGTAATCTAAAGAGGTTAGAGCTTGGTAGTAACAAATTAGTAGGTATTGTCCCGACTGCAATCTTCAATGTGTCAGCACTCCAAGAACTTGGGCTTCAAAATAATTCTCTCTCGGGAAGTCTTTCGTCCATCGTAGACGTCCGACTTCCAAATCTTAAAGTGCTTCGAATGTGGGGAAATAATTTCAGTGGCACAATTCCTCGTTTCATCTTTAATGCTTCTAAGCTCTCTATCCTAGAGTTGTCATACAACTCATTCTCCGGTTTTATTCCCAACACATTTGGCAACTTAAGAAACCTTCAAATGCTGATATTATCTAATAATTATTTGACATCTTCAACTCTAGAATTGAGCTTTCTGTCCTCGTTGTCAAATTGCAAGTCTTTGACACTTATTCGCTTATCAAATAATCCCCTAGATGGAATTCTTCCTAAGATGTTTATCAATAATCTTTCTCATTCTTTAGAATACTTTGACATGGCTTATTGTAACGTTAGTGGCGGCATCCCTGAAGAGATTGGCAACTTGACCAACTTGACAATCATTTATCTAGGAGGCAATAAATTGAATGGATCAATTCCGAGTACTCTCGGCAAATTACAAAAGCTTCAAGGTTTAGGTCTTGAAGATAACAAATTAGAAGGATCAATCCCAGACAATATTTGTCGTTCGGCTGAATTGTATAAGTTGGAGTTGGGTGGCAATAAGCTTTCTGGAGCAATCCCTGAATGTTTCGGTAATCTAGCTTCTCTGAGGATACTATCATTGGGTTCTAATGAGTTAACTTCTATTCCTTTAACTTTTTGGAACCTTAAGGACATCTTGTACCTCAACTTTTCATCAAATTTTTTAACTGGCCCACTCCCATTAGAGATTGGAAATTTGAAGGTTTTGGTTAGAATTGATTTTTCAATGAATAATTTTTCAGGTGTTATCCCAATGGCAATTGGAAGCCTAAAAAATCTACAATATCTTTTCTTGGGATATAACAGACTGCAAGGATCGATTCCTGATTCATTAGGTGATTTGATAAGCTTGATATCCTTGAATTTGTCTAATAATAATCTCTCTGGGGCTATTCCTACATCTTTAGAGAAACTCTCATATCTTGAAAATCTAAATCTTTCTTTTAACAAACTAGAAGGAGAAATTCCTAAGGGAGGATCTTTTGGAAACTTCTTAGCTGAATCATTTGAGGGTAATGAACTATTATGTGGTTCACCTAATTTACAAGTCCCACCATGCAAAACTAGGATCCACCGCATATCAAGGAAAAATGCTCTCCTTCTAGGGATTATCTTTCTATTGAGTACTGTATTTATGATCATAGTCATTTTGTTGATCGTAAAATGTCGAAAGAGAGAAAGAAGGCCACCAAATAATGCTAATATGCCACCAGAAGCAATGCGGAGAATGGTTTCATACCTAGAACTTTGTCGAGCAACAGATGGGTTCAGTGAAAACAATCTAATTGGTAGAGGGGGTTTTGGTTCTGTTTACAAAGCAAGACTTAGGGATGGAATGGAGGTTGCAGTGAAGGTTTTCGATTTGCAATGTGGACGAGCGTTTAAGAGTTTCGATGTTGAATGTGAAATGATGAAAATTATTCGTCATCGAAACCTTATCAAAGTAATTAGCAGTTGTTCTAATGAAGAGTTTAAAGCGTTAGTATTAGAATACATGCCTCATGGAAGTTTGGAGAAGTATCTGTATTCAAGTAACTACATTTTGGATATTTTTCAAAGATTGAACATAATGATAGATGTTGCATCAGCTTTAGAATATCTGCACTTTGGTTATTCAGCTCAAGTAATTCATTGTGACTTAAAGCCCAGTAATGTATTGTTAGACGATAATATGGTTGCTCATTTGAGTGATTTTGGCATCGCAAAGCTCTTAACCAGAGAAGACCAATCTACAATTCAAACACAAACACTTGCTACAATAGGCTATATGGCACCAGGTTTGTTCAATATTAAATATTTTTTATTTCAATATTAAATATTTTTTATTTCTTGTGAACTTCCTAATAAGTTATTCATATTTCATGATCTTCGGTAGATGAGGAAATTATTATTAATGATGTGTCTTACTAACTAAATGTTACAATTCATAGAGTATGGAAGAGAAGGACGAGTATCTACAAATGGAGATATTTATAGCTTTGGAATTATGCTAATGGAAACTTTTACTCGGAAGAAACCCATAGATGAAATTTTTAATGGAGAAATGACACTAAAGCATTGGGTTAATGATTGGCTACCCATTTCCACTATGGAAATTGTTGATCCTAATTTGCTAAGTCGGGAGGACATACATTTTGTTGCAAAAGAGCAATGTGTGTCATTTGTCTTTAATTTGGCCATGGAGTGCACCGTGGAATATCCTGAGCAGAGAATCAATGCAAAAGAAATTGTAACAAAACTCTTAAAAATTAGAGACTCTTTACTTAGAAATGTTGGAGGCAGATGTATAAGACAATTGGATTTAAATTGATTATGCTCCTCCTTCATTGCTTGCTATCCTTTTCAAAGAATTGAACGGTTATCCTTCATACAAGTTTTGTTGATATGTTTTGTTATTGCTCTTGCTCATGTTTATTTCTCTCTTTCTTCAATTTGCATGCATGCAATTTTCATTCTCTTCTATGTTTTCGTTGGTTTGTATGTAGTTTTTTTTTTTTTGGGGTAAAGTTCATTATGTCCTCCCCTAATTAAATGTATCTTTTTATTTTTATTCAATAAAGCTTCGCTAGTACTATCAAGGTTAATCAAAAGAAAATTTTTAATTGATTTTCTGTTCTTTGACTAGTAATGAAAGTTCTAATCTTTATAGTGAATAACATCAATAATAGAGTGTAAGAGTATTAGTAGTTATGGTTATTTCTGAACTTGGAGTCAGAGTAGTTTAACAGCAACAAACAAATCTCTTGTATTATAGGCAAAATTCTTTTCATTAATCTTATTTGTCTACATTTTCTCCTATTTTCTCCTTTAATCTTCGCTCAAGGTTTCATGCTTCCTCTTTGGCAAAGGAAAATGTTACTTGCTGCTGACCATTGCGAGTATTTCAATTTGACATGTGAGACTGCTTTGTCAGCCATTTGATAAAATAAATATGAGTAGAGCTTTCAATCGATACCTCCACCAAAATCCTTATAACGCCACTTTTAAATTTTATTTTTTAAAATACATTCTATTTCATTTATAAAATATAAATCCATTTATAAAATTAATCTTTTTCTCATAAAACTTCAACCTCAAAAATATATTTCTTTTAAATTTTTATTATAAAATACACACAAATTTTAAACTATTAAATTATTTGTTTCCTTATTGTATAAGTTATATCTCTATAACTCTAAAATCCTATAATTTTTAAAAAATATATTTTTCAATTTAAAATATTAATATAAAATGTAGAATGTAGTGGATATAAAAAGTTTGTTAAAAGAATAATTATTTAAGTATTTAACTGAATTTTAATTTAAAATAAGAAATAAGTTATTTTATTTTTTATTAGTTGTCATTTTCAATTGAAAAAGAGCTTATATTATTGGCATATGATTAGAATTCTTATGAATTAAAACATTTTTGTATAAATAGTAGTCATAATTATAGAGAAAGTACGATGATCCGAAGAAAACTTGAATATAAATACTCCAATGTAATTTTACGCATGCAAATTATGAAGCAGTGATCTTTAGAGCATCATAAAATTGTTTTTACACAATTAGTAAGTTTGAAAAATTACCAATAATGTTTAAAGTGGGATTGAAAAGAGTATACTACATATATAAGACATGATATCATTTAAGACGGCTTACAGATTATGAAAAATATATTGAGCTTGCAAATAATATTTAATATGTCAATTAGACTAAGTCTATGCAATAAAAATTAAAAATTAAAAAATAAACCCTTTATTTTCTTTTAATCATAATTGTAATCTTAATTATTAAAGTCATTTAATGTCCATTATTTATTCAATTTTTTAATTATCTAAATGACATTGAAAACTCTACTCAATATTAATTCATTCAAATGTTTTGTTTTAAAGTAATCGAAAACTGTAAATGAAACAAATGCTTCAAATCACAAACGGCCTAAAAATTAGATTTTTATTTTTTAATGTTGCAGTGACTTGGATCTTGATATTGAAAATTTATTTGTAACTTATATAAAGGCCTCAATTTTTTAATAATTGGTTAGTAAGGCTACATCACTACTAGAAAAATGGGCTTTACTGGCTCCATTTTAGTGTCAGTAATTACTTTTACTGACATTTATTAATTATGTTCGTAATGCTCAAGTCAGAACACACTGGCACTAATTTTTAGTGTCAGTGATTTTTATGTCAGTAACTCATGTCACTATCGTATCACCAAAATAGTTATACGATAGTGTTAGTATCAGATGATACTATTTCTATGTCAGTAATTTGTGTCACTATAGTATCACGACGATTATGACTCAATCGTGTTAGCATTTAATGATAATATTTGCATGTCATTGATTTATGTGACTACAATATCAGGAATCCACTGACTTAATAACATAAAAAATTCTTAACATCATTTAAATACTTAGTCTCAGTATTTAATGATGTTATACTAGTTCTTTTTTTTATTACATTTTTCCTGTTTGTTTTACAATTAAAATAAACTCAAAATATATTAAACATACAAAATCTTGTAATGTAATTCATATAATACACATTCCAAATACATTAGTTAAATTAAAAAAGTTCAACTACATCACTATTTGGGGGTTAAAAAACTAAAGTACCAAATTAAGCTTTGAACAAGGAGTACACAATAAAGTACTAAATTAATTTCTGAAAACATTAACCAACAAAAAAGAAAAGATAACAATCTCACTGATTTTGGAGTCTACATACGCCTTCATTTTTTTTCCACCTTCAAGTATATAAAATCAATTAGCACGCCACGAAAAATAAGTCTTGTATATTTTAAAGGAAAAATTATCATAAATTACTTCTATGTTACCTCGCAATTGTAGGCCTTAATTAACTTGGCAACGTATGTAGTCCACTGATCATGAAGTCACGAGAGGTCCTTCACAATGTATTCATCAATTCCCTTGAACTTTAATTTCAAAAACAAGTTATTCACTGAAAATCTTTTACTAAACTACTTAATTATCATTTATTTAAATACATTTGTGTCATAACAATTAATGCCAACAAATAAACTCCAACAATGTTACTGTTTTATCCAAAATTATGTAGGTAAATACTAAACATCCTGATCATGGTAATTGAAAAAAAAAATTCAATGAGTGTTAATGTACTTATTCTATCAATCACTACGTTATAGTCAACTTATACAGTAATATTTGATAGTCGAAGCAACTTATAAACCCCAACATTACGCAATTTGATGCAAATATGGATGTAGATACAAAATCTTAATTAGGATAACAACTTAACCTCATCAAAGTAAAGTACAAGCAACAACACTATAACACATACCCATTAATAAAAAATTTGCAACCCAAACAATTGTTTTGTATATCCCAACTTTGCAGCACACGCTCACAAATAGATATACAGTACATTGTGTATATCCCAAATCCTAACTCATGTCTATATGGCTATTCATATAATCTATTCAACAATATGCAACATACTCACCGCTGTAAATACCCTTAATTACAGTTTATAAAATCTATACAAAACATGGTAAAAAGATAACTACCAAGAAACACACAATAGATCTTTGAGCTGATTCCTTTCACAATAAATTAAAACAATATGATGTAGTATTGTAAAAACTATTTTCAATACTTACATTATTTTTCAGAACGTTCATATTTGTGATGATATCTTGGATGTATTTGATCACGAGTAACCACATTCAAAGCTGATAGGCTACCTCGGACACTACAGAATCAAAATTACATAAATTTTTTACTGTACATAAACAATAATTATTTAAGTTTGTCTCATTTTTCTCTTGACAAAGACCCATTGAACATTGGCCTTTGTGTCAGACTTTAAAGTTTGATGTATTCGAATCCTATTACAATGAAGACATAGCCAACGTTAGCAAATAATTAGCATAAAACGGAAAAATAAAACAGCATGATAAAAGATACAAATAACAAACTTAACTGATTGACAATCTGCATTAGCTCTTCATTAGGACTACCTTCCAAGGGATCAAGGTAATAGACTATACATCTCACCATATTAACTGTGAATAACACCTAGTGGCCATTAAACAAAAAAAAAATTATTCTCACACATGAATTACAAAAATTTTTTTTAACATGATTAATTGACTAAATAAAGAATATGGTTAGCAAATTAAAAAGCTTATACCCATGGTTATATGGGAATACGATGACTTGTCCCAACTCTGCCAAGTCTAAAAGTTTTGAAATGTATTGAGTCCTGTCTTTGAAGTTGGCCTTTGGATATAGCTTATACCCATGGTTATATAGGAATACGATGACTTGTCCCAACTCTGCCAAGTCTAAATGTTTTAAAATGTATTGAGTCCTGTCTTTGAAGTTGGCCTTTGGATATAGCTTCTCAAAAGCCCAAATTGAACCGGCTTGGTACTTCCATTGTTCTCTATCTCCTCAAGTGTCTAAGAGGAAACAAACACATATAACAAAGTTTCAATAAAGGCAACAAAATAATAGCTCCAAGTTCAATAAAACATAAGCTACGATTTACTGTACTTGATCAATATGTTAATGATGCAATTTGAGACCTCCTTAAACTCGATGATTTCAGCACAAATCATTTTGTCCAAGTGTGTTTCCCAAATTTCACCAAAGGTTGTTGTGTCATGCCGAATCCTGATCAACCGAGGCAAAGAATTATCGATAAACACAGTAAACATGTTCATATATTAACTCCTATCATTCTTTCTTGATCGTGCAGCTGTGCGTGTATTCTTCACACGTAGCTTGAGGTCTTTTGCTACTAGTTTGATGACCAGTGGTTATTTGTTTGGTACTCTCTCATCATAAGAGAACTGCACATCTAGTACTTTTAGAGTTAGTCTAGGAGATCTTCTTGGTGTAGGCTTTGAAGTCATTTCACACTACTTTTTTTGGAGTTTGTTGAGGAGTTGGTTAGGAAATTATGGTAGGAGTGTCCTTCATTGTACTCTTCACAGATTTTGGAGTCGACTTACCTGATGGGAAGTCAGCATAAGAAATAATCAAAATACATACCATTAGTAGTAATACCTACATATATAAATAGAAATAAAATAAAGACATGTAATATTCCCTATGCTAACCTTTCTTTTTCCAAGAGTTACAGGGGATTGTTGATCATTGTCAATCTAAACACTAGTGGAAGTTTTGGGCTTAGGAAAGTTAGAACTACCAACTTCCGTATTGCTGTAGGCATTCAACCTTGCATTCATGCATTCTAGTTTAGTAGACATAAATTGGAAACTCTCTTGATATATGTTTCTTTCTCTTGCTAACTCAGTGGCATCAGGGACATTAAAGTACATAGATGGGGTGATGAATTGTCTCATTCCTTGTACCCTGCTTCTATTTGGCTGCTTCTGAAGGGCTTGACCTAGAATGTCATTTGACCATTGTGATTGGAATGTTCCTTGTTCAACTTGATTCTTTAGCTCATTCTACAAAAAAAAATTATAAATCTGCAATTACGAGTACAAGATATCAGCCAAACTAAACTGATATCCTTCTTGAATCTTTAAAACAGAGCAAGTTCGTATACAGTTTAAATTGAAACTATGTAAAATATTATAAGACAACACCTCACACAAGCACTTGATCTCCTGGACATATCTTTCATTACACACACAAACACGCACGGACACAAGTTTCAACCTTTTTATACGTGAAGAAATAAGTTCTGATAAAGTATTACTGAGCTTCTATCACTTGTAAATGTTACCAGACAATTATTACAAAAATTATTATATATGTACATAAATATCCACACACACACTCACACTATAAAGAAAATTCATAAGAATTAAGTATACAAGTGACTTACTATTTTCTCAACAATTGGCGACACTTCAGACGCATATTTGTCATCTCAGTCTACTCGCGCCATTAACCAAGCTTCACTACTGTTAATCTCTTACTAAAAAACTCCACTCTCTTTTTTCCGTTACAAGTTGACATAAAACAAAAAGAATTGATTCTATTATATTATATGCATTAGTTGGGTTATATTGCATAACTATATTAGATTACTTACTATACATACTTTTCTATACAACATGCCACCATATCCTATGCTACCCAAGCGATGGTTGTAGACATTCTTTGCTCTTTTATCTTTTGCTTTCTTAACTTTTTCCTGCACGAACAATATAAATATAATGCTTTTTTGTAATAATTAGTAACAAAAGGTTAAAACTGATTATTAATAACAAGAAATAAATAAAACAAGTAATATTAACAAACAACACACATGAAATTCTTTAGACAAAACTTTGTCAACAAAAAGTTCCCAATCTTCCTTTTTAATGCTCAAATATTCAATAGGAGGCAACCTTAGTTACTTTCGATCGTCTTTACTAGGTAGAACGAGTTTAGTTGCTAGTTTATTTCTAAAGTTTCTTGATGCAACCCTCATCCATTTTAAAACTTGGCTTTTGCACTTCAAGCTCAATTTGAATTTTTTTATGTAAATCAATAACATGGATTAGCAGCAACTTTTAACAAATTTAGAAGTTCTATAAAATCATTAAACATACTATTAAACAAGTAAAGAAAACCTGAAAATGAAGCCACATAGTTTTCTTCAACTCTAGTGGCACACGTCTCCAATCATCAAGTAAGATCGAAATTGTTTGACGTACAATGACTCTAATATAACTCCTAAGATCATTTCTTTCCTTTCTGACTGGAACACCACAAGAATTATACTCAATTACAACTTCATTACTAAATTCTTCTTTTTGCAAGCCTTTCTTTTTTGTTTGTTTTCTTCTCCTTTGTCTTCCGTTGAGCTCTAGAGGAGTGAATTCATCATCTTCAACCATTTCTTACAATCCTGAAAATGATTAAAATAAGCATATCAATTAGATTAATAAGTTAATACAAGAGCAATAGCATATAATGAAATAAATAAATCACTTACTGGAAGACTGCAAAAATTGGTGCTGGAAACAAGCCACAATCTTTTCTGCAAATAATGCATTCAGTGATTTTCTAAATCAATATCTAGTAAAATAGCATCACAATCTTTTTTGTTATAAATTCCTTCGCCATCTTTCTCATCCAACTTACATACTAGAAGTTTATTAGATAATGGTGAAAATACATCCACGTCTTCACATCTTTCCCCATTTAACTTATAAGCTTTTTCAGTCACTGAACGAACTATTGATTTATTATTATCTAGCTGGTCCTTTATATAAAATACTCGCTTTGCATGACAAGCTAAAATAAAGCAATCGGATTTATAGCCAATCTGATTTAAATCAACTGCAGTGATACCTAAATTGTCAATGCAAATCCCTCTATCATCTACCCAATCACACTTGAAAAGTATTTTTTTAACTATTAGATAATCAAACTGCCAAATCTCATCAATGTCTCCATAAAACTTCATGTCTCCAGAATAAGGACTTTTATCTTTTAAGCTTGAAATTTATAGTGTTAGCGACAACTCTAAAAGCGCTATTTTAGGTTACACGATTACTGTCCTGGTCCCTCATTGCAAAATTAAAGCCATTGATCTCATAGCCAGGGAGGGTCAACACGTTTAAGGTTGATTTGTTTGCCAACCACCACACTATTTTATTAACCGACACATTATTTGCTTTATCATGTACTACCTATAGTTTAAATTAAGAAGTTTAATAATTAGTTCAATGAAAAAAATCTTGTTAAAGTATATATCCTATATTGTATTTAGTTAAGAAATAATTCTAATATTTTCTTGTAACCAACCAAAAAATGTACGTATGCGTTCATTTTGCAACTACAATTTTTTTTTTTTTTTTGCCTTAGTGAGACCATATTAAGATTTAAAAACTAGAATAGTAATCTTACAATACAATAGTAACATTTTTTGGGAAACAATTAACAACTTACTTGATATATGTTTGGATTTTAGGGGTGTTTATTAAAACAGACCGATGTGCTTGTGCCAACAAATAATCATCAACCACCTTAATGTTTGCACCTCCCAAAGGCCTTTCGATAGAAAAATCAATTGGACAACCAGTAGGCAATTCGATAACATCACAATTTGAAAGGTACTCAGCACACAATTCAAGTGCTTCTTCTGCAATATAACTTTCTACAATACAACTCTCAGGGCGGTAGCGATTATGAACATAATTGATGAGAGTTTTCATCTCTCTCTCAAAATGATACATCCATCAAAGAAAAACAGGCCTACGTAACCTAACTTGTTCAACTAAATGGACTGTTAAATAGATCATTATATCAAAAAACTAGGTGGGAAGTACTGTTGTAGTAAGCATAAAATGATTACATATTCCTCTTGCGATTAGTCAAGAGTATTAGGGTCTACCACTTTACAACACAGTGTATTAAAAAAGAAGCACATCCTTATTATGGCCCTTCTCACAATTATAGGCAAAGAGTTTCGAATGGTTATTGACAAAAGTTGTTGCATTAAATTATGACAGTCATGGGACTTAAGACCTTGAAGCCGACAATCATCTATTGACAGAAGAATAGCCACAAGAGATTTTCACACTTTGTAAGGTTTCACAAAACTTTTGTTTTCTTTTTTACTCAAAGTGTATGGAGCTGGGGGTAAGACTTTGTTTTTTTTTTTTTTGTTTCAGTAGGAACTAATTTTCCCCTAATTTTCAAATGCTCAAGATCTTTTTTAGTATTAATCTCATCTTTTGTTTTGCCTGGTTGATGAAGTAATGTGCCATATACGTTCTCGCACACATTGTTTTCAATGTACATCATATCTAATTGATGGCGAACTAATAAATGCTTCCAATATTCTAAGTAAAAAAAAGATTAACTTTTTTTTGTACAATTTTTCAATTATGTTCTCATCACTATTACTGCCACCACCGTCATCATGTTTTTGCTTTTTTGCCTTCTTTTTCCCAAACTTAATGTTAATATCTTCCACCATGTCAAAGATTTCCTCACCAAAAAAAGTTTTAGGAGGCTCATTGCACTTTTGCTTCCCATTGAAAACCTTTTTCAGCTTTTGAAATAGATGGCCAAGTGGTAGAAAGTGATGATGGCCCATATATGACATTTTCCTACTATGCGGCAGCCAACATGCACAAGTTTTTATCCCACAAATTGGGTAAGCATAATAGCCCTTAATAGTACAACCAGAAAGGTTTCCGTATGCTGGAAAGTCATTGATTATCCATATCAAGACAACCCGTAAATTAAAAGTTTCTTTTTTATAAGCATCATAAAGATCAATACCTATATCCTATAGAGTTTTCAAGTCCTCAATCAAAGGTGCTAGGTAGATATCTAGATCTTTTTTAGGTTGTTTAGGGCCAGGTATCAAAAGAAACAACATCAAAGACTTTCTCTTTATACACAACCATAGAGGAAGATTATATGTTGTTAATATAACAAGCCAACAACTATAAATAGTGCTAAGTGTACTATGTGGGTTAACCCCATTAGTTGAGAGAGCTAAATGGAGATTTATAAGTTCTTGTACAAATTTTGGCCACTTATTATCAATTAGTTGCCAAGCTGGTGAGTCTGCTGAGTGGCAAAGCTTGCCATCTCTAATTCTTTTATTAGCATGCCATGTTAAATTTTGAGCTGTTTGTGGTGATTAAAACATCTTTTTCAACCTAGGAATAAGTGAAAAATACCATAATGCCTTTCAAGAACCCTTTCCTAAATTATGTTGAGCCATCTTTTTTTCTTTAATACCTAAATGCTCTACAATTTGGGGGTTCAGTAAGTTCAGCAAATCCATTCCTATACAAAATGCAATCATTTGGACATGTATGTATTTTTTTCATACTCTAAGGCTAGCACTTTCATTGTTTTCTTACCCTCATACGTTGACTTCAATAGATTATTATTATTTTGAAAAATATCACAAGAACTTCTAACAAAGCAGAAAACCTTTTATCGGACCACGCATAGTTCCCTTTCATATTGTAATGTCTCATTAAACCAGATAACTTTGAATATTTTGCACCCAGGTACAAAGCCTTTTCAGCATCTTCAAGTATATCTTCAAAAGAACTAAGATCTCTATCACAATGCTCGCAAGCATCTCAAACCATGTCAATTATGTTACTGTAATCATGACATCTAAATCTTTGACTATGTGAATGGCCTTCACACATTGTAAATGTAGATTTAGAGTCAGTCTTACCATGCCAAGTCCAAACTATAAAATTTGGGAGAAACTGTTTCAAATAAATGATCCTTCACCTCTTGACAAGTATGAAACTCCATATTACAACAAAAGGTGCAAAGACATCTAATTGAAATTCGGTTTTCAGCATTCAAAATGGCAAAATCTAAGAAATCAACAACTCTGGAACGATACTCGACAGACAATCTATCACAAGTTATCCAACTTCCATCCATTTCAAATATTTTACCTGTTCACATATGTAATGTCACTTTAAGTTTATTAAATTGCATGATTAATTTCATGTTCAATGTTATTATGATTATAGTTGGAATAATAAACTCATAATTCTAGAAAATCACTAATAGCTCCTATAAATCATTGAATTATAATAATAATTTGGAAAAAATCCTAAAATTGAAGCAAAAGAAGCTTTGAAAATTAAATAGGAGATTAACAGGTAAGATGGGCGCTAATAGCTTTTTTAGTAGTCGAACTAATTCATAAGTGAAGTAACTAACAAAAGTTAAGAGTTAAAATAAATAATGTCTTCATACCACTTTGCAAGCCATTTTTAAGATTCTATAATTCACTTTTTAACTTCAAATATAACAAGCAGAACTACCTTAAAACAAGCATTTCTTTCTTGAATCAAAGACAAATCATGAACTTTATACAATCTCAAAACACTCACAACCACGAACTTAATTAATTCATATCATAGTCATTGTCTCTATTACAAATCTTCCAACCAAAACAAAATAAGTAAACAAGTAGGATTCTATAACAAAATTTACCTCTCTTCACATGAAACAGAGATGTAAATAGTTCGTAATTACTAAATACACAGTCATACAGCCAATATAATACCCAAACAATCATCTCCTAATCAAAAAGGCAAAAACTAAAATGAAAATTCATATTTAAGTACATTCAAAATCAACTAACTTATTAATCAAAATTAGTGAAGGGAGCTGAAAATTTTATTTTAGAAACTAAAAAAATGCACTTTCTTAATTTTAAATAACAGTGACAATAAATCACATGCACAAAAGTTTTAAACTAACCTCAAATGTGGCAAAAAAAACAGAGTTGCAGCAGTGAGTTTTTTTAGTTTAAGTGATGCACACTTAAAATGCTTGTATTTTTAGACTGCATGTGAGTGAAAATATAGAAAAATAAGAACAAAATAAATTGAAATTATAATTAAATAAAAGAAAAAAATATTTGGGAAACAAAACCCACCAGGGTCGCACTACTGGTTCAATTTCTGAATATCTGAAACAACCCAAAAATTAAAATTAAAAAAATATTAATCATAAGCCAAATTAAAATAAACCCATTACTTAAATTCCCCAAAAAAAAGCCATTACCAGTTGATAACCTCCTCTACAGTTCTTTCTCTAGAATTAACTTGTGAGGAAGAACGGGATTACTTGAATACGCAACTGATGGTGTCACTTCCCCCCTTGTCAATGGCTTAGTTGGAGAAAAAAACCCCTTCGATAACAAGCACTTAGGGTTTTGGTTTATTTTTCAATTTGGGGAAGATGAAAAAAGGAAACAGAGTTTTAGCTTTTTATTATCTATCTAAATTAATTGAATTTAATTTGTAAATGGATAATGCAAAACAGAAGAGATCGAGAAGAGAAAAATGAAAAAGAAAAAGAAAGATAAAAGCAAGATAGAGATAGCTGATACAATTTGGGTAGATTGGGAAAATTACTTAAGTGTAAGTTTTGTGTTGTCGTTATTTATATTTTCATTTTTAAATAATTTAAATATTATTATGACTTTGATTCAACGAGATTTGATGGTCTATGCTCCAAACATTAAAGCTTTAAACCCTAGAGCTCTCAGGTTCGAGTTAGAGCGAAAACAAATTTTAATGAATTTTTTTTATCTCTGATGCTTTAGTGTCAGTAATCTTTAATGTTTAATTTACTGACACACTAGTATTAATAACATATGATTCCTATTTGTCAAAAGCGAAAAATGGTGCATTTGTACATACTTGCTAACACTTTTTGCAAAGTGTCAATAAACTAAGTATCCGTAAAAGTCATTTTTTGTAGTAGTACGTACGAAAACATAGATAAATTTTGGGATTTGATTATATTTTTGGAACTAAAAAATTAATTTCATCCAATGTTATGTGTTTGGTTGTTAGGACTAGCAAACTAGTCTAAAATTATTGAAATTATTAGTCTTTTATATTATAATCTTTTCGTTCCCACTTAAAACATTATTGGTAACTTAAATCATTTTTTAAATTAAAAATAAAAATAAAAATAAATTTCATAATTTTTTTACCTAGAATTTTATATTATATTAAATACTAAAATTCTATTCGATAATGTATTAAAATTTATTTAATACATATTTAGGTTTATTAGTATGTTATATTATTCTTTAAATTAATTTTTAATACATAAAAACATAAATTAATATTTACTAAATTAAATTTTTTATAATTTATTAAATAATAAAAGCTAAATGATTATATTTAAAATATAAATAATATTTTAATTTATTATAGCCTAAATCTTACCCTATGAGTTTATTTTATACACCTTTTATTGCATTAACCACATTTATAATGCAGTGCAATGCAACCATAAATTCTAACCAAATATGAGTTAGTATGAAATTTATATTTTAGTACAATACGATACAATGTAATGTAAGCTAACAAATGGATATTTAATGGAAACAAAAATTGCATATGGTTTATAAGTCTTTCAAAAGACAACAAAGAAACCAATATGATACTATGATTTTGTCCTCTTTAATGGTATCTTTACTACGTGGAAATCAAAACAGGCAAGAATCAGAATGGGCTGGAATCGAGATGAGGAATTAGAATTAAAATAAGTTATTTGCTTAAACTATATGAATCAGAATTGGAAAAAACTTCATTTTAATTGATGGGTTTATTTTATCTTAAAATCATAATAGACTGTTACAAGTTACTAAAAAATATTTGATAACTGCTGTCTTTAGTATTATTTGTATCTATTATAATGTTAACAATAGTAAGACTAAAAATAATACTAAAAATGAAAATAAAATTAATAGAGACAATAATAATAACATTAATAAATTATATTATTTTTATTATTATTGAAGACTGCCCAGTGAAGATTGGACAGTGAAGACAAGGACGATGAAGATCCTGGTAACCAACTGCTGCTCTAGAGACGACATGCCCACATGAAGATGACCAATGATGACCAGTGAACTAAATCCCAATCTCGATAACATGATACCACAACCAGTGATGATGTGCTGCGATGTGACTAGCGATGTGTGATGCTAGTGCTGTGATCTTTTTATTTATATCTTTTTAATTTAAAAGGGGTATTTTGAAAATTTAAAAATTTTAATGTGGGCAAATTGGATAGTCCCGTGAACAAGAGACTAATTCCCAAGCGCCCTAAGAATTAGTCTCTCATTCTCTGTTTCCAATTTGATGTGGGCTCCACTATTCCTACTCCAATTCTTATCCTTATTTATAAAGTAAATGATGTTAATGATTTCGATTCCTTATTTGAGAAGTGAACAAACCACAATATTTTTCTAAATGCTTCCATGGCATAATCTCATTGGTCTATTTTTCTTCACACTTAGATTCAACTTCAAGATTCAATTTGAAGCAAACAAGTACAAAAAAAATATAATAAGCATTACTAAGCCTATGGCTAACTGGATGTGGCCAATTAAATGTACCTCGTAGTGACCGAATCATTCCTTACGCCAGAAGTTAAACAATGTTCCCATTACATGTGTCACTCTCTAACCAATATCCCCAAACTTTCTTTATATTTCCAAAGGAACGCTTACCAAATCAACATAATTACGATCACTCTACTTATACTTTTTTTTTTATTTTCGAATTCAGTAGACAAATCAATTGGTTTAAAACATTACAAAAGGAAATGTTTACTTACTTTTTTTGATTTTTCTAAATTCTATAGTATAAATTCGAAACACAATTAACCTTTTATTATTTATTTGTTGTACAAAAGAACTTTTTGAATTCCCAATAGCAAGGGATTTTGCTAAAGAAAAAGCCTTCAACGCTGACCAGAACGAAATTAGATATTAAAAAAGAAATAAAATTTTTGAAATGATACCCTTATTTCCATGTCTTCTAGCTACTTTATCTCCTACTTTGATTTCACATTTCTGTGAAATATATACACAAATCGTTTCTGGATTATAACTAGAACCCCTTTTTTTCTAGCCCTATCTCACATCAATAATGCGACCTTATATTCCCTGAAGAGGTTTTACCCCGTGGAAACGCTTTTTAATGGAACTTTAGCTGAAGCACGTCGTGACCAAGAAACCATCGGTTTCGCTTGGTGGACCTTGAATGCCCGACTTATCAATTTATTTGGTAAACTACTAGGCACTAATGTAGCCCTTGCTGGATTAATCGTATTCTAGGCTGGAGCAGTGAACCTATTTGAAGTGGCTCATTTCGTGCCAAAAAAGCCTATATATGAACAAGGATTAATTTTACTTCCCCACCTAGCTATGCTAGGTTGGGGGTAGGTCCTGGTGGGGAAGTTATAGATAGCTTTCCATACTTTGTATTTGGAGTACTTCACTTAATTTCCTCTACAGTATTGGGCTTTGGCAGTGTTTATCATGCACTTCTGGGACCTGAGACTCTTGAAGAATCTTTTCCATTCTTCGATAATGTATGGAAAGACAGAAATAAAATTACCACAATTTTGGGTATTCACCTAATCTTGTTAGGTATAAGTGCTTTTGTTCTAGTATTCAAGGCTCTTCATTTTGGGGCGTGTATGATACCTAGGCTCCGGGGGGGTGAGATGTAAGATAAATTACCAACTTCACCCTTAGCCCAAATGTTATTTTTGGTTATTTACTAAAATTCTTCTTTGAAGGAAAGGGGTAGACTGTTAGTGTGGATAATTTGGAAGATATAATTGGAGGTCATGTATGGTTAGGTTCCATTTATATATTTAGCGAAATCTGGCATATCTTAACCAAGCCTTTTGCATGGGCTCGCTGTCTACTTGTATGGTCTAGGGAGGCTTACTTGTCTTATAGTTTAGGTGCTTTATCCGCTTTTGGTTTCATTGTTTGTTGCTTTGTTTGGTTCAATAATACTGCTTATCCTAGTGTGTTTTATGGTCCCCCTGGGCTAGAAGCTCCTCAAGCTCAAGCATTTTCTTTTCTGATTAGAGACTAACATCTTGGGGCTAATGTAGCATCCGCTCAAAGACCTACTGGTTTAGGTAATTATCTAATACGTTCCCCTACTGGAGAAGTCATTTTTGGTGGAGAAACTATGCATTTTTTAGATTTGCATGCTCTGTGGTTAGAACCTCTAAAGGGTCCCAACGGTTTAGACTTCAGTAGGTTGAAAAAGGACATACAACCTTGGCAAGAACGATGTTCTACGAAATATATGACTTATGCTTCTTTAGGTTTTTTAAACTTTGTGGGTGGCGTAGCTACCGAGATCAATGCAATTAATTATGTCTCTCTGAAAAGTTGGTTAGCTACTTCTTATTTTGTTCTAGGCTTCTTTTTTTTGTAGGTCACTTATGGCACGCGGGAAAAGCTAGTGCAACTACAGTAAGGTTTGAAAAAAGAATTGATCGTGATTTTGAACCTGTTTTTTCGATGAGTCCTCTTAACTGAGACAGGGGATCCAATGCGTATACTTAAAATAAAATAGAAATTGGTTTGATTGCACCCAACATATTGGGGGAAGTGGGTTATACTTAAAAAGAAAATTTTCTTTTTCCTTTCTTTTTAACTCAGCTATATCTGATCTATTTTATTTTATTTTTGGCTTGGTTAGGGAGGATAGCCGAGCCATTCCCTTTTATGAGACAAAAAAGCCAGGCAAACCCAATAAAGAAAAAAAGCAATTCATCGAGCACAAGGAGATACAGGGATTCGAACCCTCTATAGTTCTTTGTTTTGAACTGTATTGATTTTCAAGACCGAAGCTATCAACCACTAGACTACCTCTCGGAAAGAAAATTTCTATTTTACTTTTACTGAATAGAACATGGCTATATAAGTTAGTTGATATTAGTACTATGTATAGAAAAATATTAGGCATGACTCTTATAGGTTATAGGTCAATCTATCTGTATATACATAGAAAATAGATCGATGTATGATCCAGTACTCCCATTTTTTAAGTAAAAAAAAGCACCCTTGACTCCATGTCCTAATCAAACTGTTAAAAGGTTGGAAATACATCATATAGAATCAGTAGATTCATGGTAAAATCCCTCTAGGATGCACATTCTATTCCAATTTTTTGACTGATAGAGGGATCAAATGGTATAGTTCTTTTTTGTTGGTAGCTTGGAGGATTAGAAACATGATTATTGCTTTCCAATTGGCTATTTTTCCATTGACTGTTACTTCATCAATCTTAATGATTAGTGTACCCATTGTATTTGCTTCTCCGGATGGTTGGTTGAGTAGCAAAAATGTCGTATTTTCTAGTTCATCATTGTGGATTGGATTAGTCTTTTTTGTGGGTATCCTTAACTCTCTCATTTCTTATATCTATTCGTTCCAAATCCAACAATGAAATGCCCCCAGGTAAAGTGTTGGATTCGAAACTTCAAATCTAAAGGCTAGAAAGGAAAGGTAATGTAGCAGGGGGCGGCTGGGGAAGCGGGACAAATTCAGACTTGAAATTTTTCTCTTTCTTATTTTAATTTAATTTATTTATCCCCAAATAATCCAATGCTTGCATGACCATGAAATTAGTTGTGGTCCTAATGTAAATTTTAGTAAATTTGCATAAAGATGTCAAGTTAATTAAATATGTGTAATAATACTAATGAAATTAATAAATAATAATAATAACAATAATAATAATGATGATGATGAAAATAATAATAACATTGATAAATTTTAATAGTAGTAGTAGTAGTAGTAGTAGTAGTAGTAGTAGTAGTAATAATAATAATAATAATAATAATAGTATCAACAACAACAATAGCAATAACAATAGTAATAAAAATAATATTGACAATGAAAATAATAACAACAAAGACAATAATAATAAAATCAATAAATTTTATAATAATGATAATAACAACATGAAGAACAATAATAATGATGATGACGACGACAACGATGATAATTTATTAATTTTATTATTATTTATTATTACTATAAATATTGTTATATTAGAATTTATTATTATTTATTAATTTTATTAATTTTAATTTTTTAATTATTATTTAAATTAAGGATAACATGGGTATTAGAAAATTTAGTTGGGGCCAAAACAATATTTCTAGAAATGGAGTTCTGATTCCCAACCTCCCAGGAATCAAAACTCTGGTAATGATTCCTGAATTTGACAAGGCTTTGTATAATAAGGTAACAAATATAAGAGTTTCTGTAATATATGCACTTTAAATTTCCTAATTAAGTGTATTATTTAATTTTTTCCCCTTCAGCATTTATTTTAAATTTTTCGGACTTGTTATGAATTTTTATGGTGAAGCTGATGCAACTCGATTTTTCTGACATTATGGGTGATGGTTGTTAAATGTTACATATTTATTAAATACATTGTGTTTGGATTATTTTTAATTTATCACTACAATAAATTGAGACAAATTGAATGCAATTAAAGGGTTGTGTAGTGGAATTTTATTTTCAACATTGGTTTGGTATTAGCTTAATTTGTAATAAGCTCTAAAAGGGGGGGAACATGGTAGAAAAGGTTGACCCGGTTTGACCCGTGACCCGAACTGACCTGCGAACATGGCCCAATTGGAACTCGCAATTCCAGCCACTGTTCCGACCAAGCAAGCTGCCGATGTGGATCTTAGAAACCGGCTATCACATCCTCACCGTCGTCGTCATCGAAAACTGACCGAAACGCTGGAAGCTCAAAAAGCCGCACCAAAACCCATCACCATCGCCGTTCATTTCACCAAAATTAGGCTGCCTCACCGGCTGGGTTCTACTCCTCACGTCACCAGCTTCCATGTCCGACCAGTCCCGTCACCTGAAACACCCATATTGCCGCAAATCAGCCACTTGGAGGTTTACAGTTTTGGGAGCTCGACATGGAGTCGTCACCATGTGTGGGAGCTCATGACCACCACTATTGGACTCAGCGTAGTCAAAAATATCATACCTAAGCTTTCTATCGTTGTTGACTGAACTCCAGTCCCTGTTGACCGACAAAGGTAATTCGGTAATTTCATAAATTTTAGGAATAATTTTGTAATTTCTGAAAATGTTGGATAAGTTGGTAATTTCATATTAGACCATATAGGTAACTTGAGATTTTGGGGGTAAGTCGGTAATTTACGTTGTTAAAGGCATTTTGGTAATTTCGCACTCTAAGGGTAATTTCGTAATTTTTGACCTTATGGTTATTTTTGTAATTTGAATTGAGGTTAGCTTGGTAATTTAAGATTGTGAGGATAATTTGGTAAATATTGATGTCGGAGGCATTTTGGAAATTTTAAGATGTAAGGGTATTTTGGTAAATTTATGCATATGCGAATAGTTTATTGTTTCCGGCTCTATTGTGCAAAATTAGTTGTATTTCATATTGACGAAAAATGATTATGTCATTTCCTTGAATTGGGAGGATCCACGAACGAGAATCAATCAGCAGATGTTGACTATACCGAGTTCGAACATCGTCACTATGAGTAGAATATACAAAACTTATTTTCATAACATATTCTGATTTTATGATACAATACAGCATGTTTTGATAAATAAATATTTAATGCTCTGATTTAATGATTTTCTAGAAAATGAAGTTTTATCTACGTGCTAATATTTATTATTATTGAAAATGAGTTTGATTAATGATTTTATATCATTTTTGAGTAAATGCATGATAATAGTTTTAAAGAGAATTAAGTTAATTTGAAGTAAGTTACATGGAATAGAAATGAGATTTATGTGTGATTATATATTTATGTATGTGTGTATAAAAGGGTTGTTTGCAAAATCATTGGACAGTATCCTTCCCCTTCAGGTACAGTGATACAGATGAGATGAGAGGCCTTTAGGGCCCGTTTAGAGACACATGGAGGTTTTGAACCGTGTGTTTGGGTGCTTTTTCCTTTTGGGGGTTTATGCATGCAATATGATGATTACAGAGATACATATATTGAGATACAGACAGATATTGAGATACAAATGACACAGATGATACAGATGAGATATAGGCGTTCGGGGCCCGTTTGAGTACACACAAAGGCTTTGGGTCGTGTGCTTGGGCGCTTTGTCCTTTGGGGACTAGATTATGCATGCACAAATATGATGAGATATGAGATAGCACTTCCCCGTCTATCCGTGTAGCTCCGGGGCATGATGGTATCTTGATTGCCCATCTTTTGAGGTTCAGATATGATGAGATATTAGATAGCACTTCGCTATCTGTCCATGTAGCTCCGGGGCATGATGGTTCCATGATTGTCCGTCCATCAAGGTTTGGATATGATGAGATTATTCCCCTAGGTGCTTGTTTGGTGATAGTTTTCGGTATTCAGTATTTGATATTATAAGTGTTATGATTTCGTTGATTTTATGCAGATTTATGTAATATTATTATTACAGTGCATGATTTCAATTAAATAAGTTTATTTAAGTCTTACGATATTTCAATGAAATTGTTTAGAGAAAAATTAAATTGTTTTAAATAAGTTTATTTTCAAAAACTATTATCCACTCACTGAGCTTACTGAGTTTTATACTCACTCAGTTTTTATTATATTCCCCCCCCCCCACAGGAGATTTGCAGATACATCAGTCGACCTGGCAACGATAAATTTGATATTATGGCCACGTGATGGTGTTAGGAATCATAGATACTTTGTAAGGATATTTTGGATTGTATTATTTTGTTATAATTTGTGATTAAGGATAACCATTGTATTTTGACACTAGAATTATGTCACTTGGTATCTGGTATTTTGATTTAGGGGTGGGCAAAAAAAGCTGATTAATCAAAAACCAAACCGAATCGATCGGTTCAGTTCAGTTTTTATGCCCTTTTTTTACATCCAAAAACTGAATTTGTAATATAATAAAAGTAGTAAAATCAGTCGGTTCGGTTTTTGATTTTTAAAAAAAATCGAAAAACTGAACCGATCATGAAATAAACCGAACGTCAAAACAATCCCTAATTTAAACACATTCTTCTGATCTTCACTCTTCAGCCGAAAACTGAAGCCGCAGCACCTTCACCGCTGGAATCTCGTCCCCGCTGCTGTTGCTGCTCGTCCTTCACGAATCTGATTTGCCGCCACTGCTCGTCTCCAACTCTGGTTCCCTCTGCCACTGTCACTTGCTGCTGTCACCTACTATCAATTGTTACTGTTGTCACGGTGCTCCCCTGCTGCCATCTGACTCCTGCTGTGAGGTTTTTTTTTTAACACTACAATCACGTTTTGATTTCTCTCTCTTCCTCTTTAGCATTTCTGGGTTCTTTTGTTTTTGTCAACAAAATCTCTCAACAGAACAAAAATTGATTTTTCTCGCTACCGTTTTTGTCTCTCATTTCTCTGGTTTGTACTTTGTTCTGTTTTTGCAGAGAACTTGAGCTGCTGCTGGCGTAAAAAGGTAATCAGACAAGAATTTATGATTATAATTGGTGAGGATGATTTAAATTTAATTGCATGCCATCGGCCAGGCCAGCAACAGCAACAAGAACCTCGTGGGAGCAAGTGTTGGAAAATGAATGTGAATAATTTAAAATCATTCGCAATATGGTTTTGAATACAGAGGGCGTGTGTTCGAATTATATGTACCTAAATCACTAAACATGTATGTATATACACTCAGGTTTATTGTACCAGTAACAACTTGAAGCTTTGTAGCTTAAATTGTGTGTTTTCTGTAGCTCAAAGTATTCTCTCCTTGTAGACTTGTAGTAATGCTGATTATAAATAAAAACCCTCTGTAGTTATTAGAATTATGATGCCTCTTTGGAGCTTTGCTCTGCTTTCTCTTTCTGTTATTAGTTATTAATTTAAGGTTTTAAATTTAAAAAAGCCCAAAATAGATCCAATAGGCCCATGATAGAAATAATCGAACCAATCGAATTATTTCAATTAATCGAGTATTCGATTATTTTGGCAATTTAGTTAATCGTGATTATGATTTTAAAATAATCGTAATCGAACGATTATGAAAATTTTAGTAAAAAACCGAACCAAACTGAACCGAATCCACCCCTATTTTGATTGAGGAAGTTGGTTGTGGGTGCTGATAGTATTTGGAATTATTTTTGGGAGTGTTGTTTTGCTAATTGCAAATTTGGGATATTATATTGATAGTGTTAGATAGACTTGCCCTGGGGGTGCGGGGTGGGTCGTGTCAGTTTCAACAAGCATACCATCAAGATTTCAGCACTTGTAGCTGGTGCAAATAATTTAAAATTACTAGTTGAAGCTGATTGAAAAGATGGTCAAATCGTAAGGTAATAAATGCCTTTAGTTTTATAAATTTTAAAAGTAAAATTATAATCCCTTGTAGAGGTGTTTGTGGATCGGATTTTACGGATTGGATATCAATCCATATCCAATCTACGATTTTGCAGATTATAAATGAGCGTGTCTGATGGTTTGAGGAGAGCGGCTAGGGTTTCCAAAGAAATGTCATAATGTGAGTATTTATATTATTAGTAGAAATTGGAAAAAATATGAAAGTTTTCAAATTAATAAAAAAGATAATAAAAGTTTGATGAATAATAAAACTTCCATAGATAGATTTATTGTGCGCATTCAAAATCTCAAAATTCATTTTTGTAATTTGGTAAATAATATTTTCATTTTTACCTGCCAAGATGAAATTTTTTTATGTGAAAATTATATATATATACACACACACATATATAAATAAATAATTTTTGTGTTGATATAAAATTAAGTTTTTACAACTATATTAATAATTTAATGTAGATGAGATACATTACTCTGTAAATATATTAATAATCAAATTATGGCTACCAGTTAATTTAGTTGTAAATCATTTGAGTTCAAAACAAAATAGTTGAGGTTTGAATCCATAGGAGCAAATTTTGTTGTTATTAAGCTATATTTAAAAAAAAAAGTCATATTCAAATTCAACTCCTCTTACTACTAGAATAAAATTATATATATTAAATTTAGTGAGAAGTACAACAAAAACATATTTCACGGCACATAAGATTATAACAAGTTCAACACGCATAAATAAAAATAGATTCATAAGATTATATTTATCTCCAATAGCATAGAGAGTTTCAAAAGTAAACTTAGTAAAACATACTACTTAATATGAAATTAGATATATAATTTTTATATTTTTATATGCTTTTATATAATTTTTATTATTTTTAGTTGTTATATAAATTAACTTAATTTCAGAAAAATATGGATATAAATTAAGATTGAACAAGTTTTGTGATAATTGCACATAATTCAATATACAAAATTAAAAATCATGTAACTATCTAGTGAGTGCAGTACTACTCAAATAATTCGATTTAATTTAGAAATATAATTGTCATGCTTAAATTATATAATTGTAAGTACAATTTAATATAACATCATTCAATATTAGTTGCATTCAAATTGTAATTATCCATGTCATGTACCATTATGAATTTGATTAATGTTTAACAAAAAAATTATTATAGCAAAAAAGATTAAATAAAGTAATTAATTTTACATAAGTTTGTATGAATTAATTTGCATAAGAGATTGTTTGTGAGTTTTATTTAAAAATATCAAATATTAAATGCTTTATATTTGTGGTATATATAAAACATATTAATGTTAGCCTCTACTAATAACAACAACAATATTATTCTCATTAGTACATAAGTTACTTCTTTTTCTAAAGCAAAATATCATTTAATTTATAACATAATATTAATAAAATAATATAATTATATTTTTAAATATAGTAGTCTAATTAATTATATTTAATTATATTTTTTATTAGTACATAAGTTAAATATATTAACTATATTTTCCATGAATTAAAAGAAAAAAGAAGTATTTTCTTTTTTTAAAGTTGAGGGGGTCTTTGATAGTTTAATAATTTTGAATTGGTTTTCTTGATATTTACCTAAAATGAGGGATCTATATGATAGTTACCTTTTAATTTTGGCCTCTTTAACCAATTAAAACGATGGTACCGGTGGCCGGTTATGTGCTGAACAAAAAAAAAAAAAAGCGGCTGTAGCTGTATTATAAGCGGACACGTTAAAGCCATGTCTTTAGCAGAAGAATATAGGGTGTTTTTACTTCATGGGAATGGGGAATGGGAATGAAAGAATGGGAATGAAACCCACGCATTTCTTGTGAAATGTAATTTAGGAATGTGAATAAAATGTGTGGGTCCCATCTAATTTGGGAATAAGGAATGGGAATCCCATTCCCATGGGGGGTTGGGAATGAAAATGTGGGAATGGGAATGAAACATAAATTTACTTTTCTATCCTTCTAATTTTTTCATATTTCCTAAATTACCCTTATTCAAATCACAAATAATTTTATTATTTTAAATAATAATAATAATTATTATTATTATTAAATTTTATTATTTTAGTTATTATTAGTAATTATTATTATTATTATTATTATTATTAATATTATCATTATTAATAATAAAAATAATGATAAAAATAATAATTAATAAAATAATTAATTTATCATTATTAACAATATTATCCTTATTATTGTTATTATTATTATTATTAATTTTATTATTATTAAATTTTAGTAACTTTATTATTTTAGTTATTATTAATTATTGTTATTATTTTTTTTATTAATATTATCATTATTAACATTTATAATTATTATTATTAATAAAAATAAAAATAATTAATAATAACTAAAATAATAAAGTTAATAAAATTTAATTATAATAATAATAATTAATAATAACTAAATTAATAAATTTTAATATTAATAACAATAATCAATAATAACTAAAATAATAAAGTTAATAAAATTGCAATAATTAATAATAACTAAAATAATAAATATTAATATTAATAACAATAATTAATAATAAATAAAATAATAAAGTTAATAAAATTTATTTTTAATAATAATAATAATAGTAACAATAATTAATAATAACTATAATAATAAAGCTAATAAAATTTAATTATAATAATAATAATTAATAATAACTAAAATAATAAAGTTAATAAAATTTAATTTTAATAATAATTATTATAAATGTTAATAATGATAATATTAATAAAATAATAATAAAAATAATTAATAATAACTAAAATAATAAAGTTAATAAAATTTAATTTTAATAATAATTATTATAAATGTTAATAATGATAATATTAATAAAAATAATAATAACAATAATTAATAATAACTAAAATAATAAAGTTAATACAATTTAATAATAATAAATTAATAATAATAATAATAAGAACAATAATAAGGATAATATTGTTAATAATGATAAATTAATTATTTTTATTAATATTATTTTTATCAATATTTTTATTATTAATAATGATAATATTAATAAAAATAATAATAACAATAATTAATAATAACTAAAATAATAAATTTTAATATTAATAACAATAATTAATAATAACTAAAATAATAAAGTTAATAAAATTTAATTTTAATCATAATTATAAATATTAATACTGATAATATTAATAAAAATAATAATAACAACAATTAATAATAACTAAAATAATAAAGTTAATAAAATTTAATAATAATAATAATAACAACAACAATAAGGATAATATTGTTAATAATGATAAATTAGCTATTTTTATTAGTTATTATTTTTATCATTATTTTTATTGTTAATAATGATAATATTAATAATAATAATAATAACTAAAATATTATTATTATTAATTTTATTTTTTAATTAATATCATTTTTATAACAATATTTATACATGTATCTAGTCAATAAAAATTACATTATTTAATAGTATGGGTATTTTGATAAATTGATTATCATTCCCATTCCTCATTCCTATTTATTTTGCCAAATAAACACATCAATGGCATTCCAGCATATTTCCATTCCCATTTATTTTTGCCAAGTAAACATTGAAATCACATTCCCATTCCTCATTCTCATTCCAGCCCATTCCCATTCCACTCCATTCCCATTCCTTAAAAGTAAACGCACCAATAGAGTTGTTCTAAGTGGTACGGGCGGTTCAAGAACAGCAGATGTCACACCACTGTGACTAGAAGATGTGTTGGACATTTCATCGAACCTGATAAACTGTGACACCTGAGCAGCAGCCAAATGGGCATAAGAGATTAGTGCAATTGCAAGATAACACAAAATAAAACATTTAAGAGATTTAAGAAACCCTGGAGAAATAAATTTAATTAAGATGTGCGAACAACAGGAATAAAATGAAAGGAAATTTGAATTGAATTACAATAGTAATTTACTAACAAAAAAATCCTAGTGAGAAAATATTTATTATTTTTTTCCTATCACTACTAGCAAGAAGAATAAAAAAATAGCAAAATATAAATAGATGAAAACACCCAAATTGCAAAAGGAGATAGTCCGCCTGATGAATGCCAAACACCGTAGTTTTTTATGTAAACTTTTTCGGGTACTTCATTAACGAGCAATGTGCTTCTTTTCCAGCATTCTACTGCTACAAGACCATCAGGTTGCAGCAATATTGTTGCCACTTCTTCCGAACTAAAACAGTTAAAAGAAAGTAAATATATTACCTACATACACAACTGCGGTGCCTCCATAATTTAGATCCCAAAAATTATTATTAAACAGAAAAGCCCAATAGGTCGCATAAAATGCACCCTTTGTGGCATTGATGAGGCAGGGGAAGAAACTGTATACACTTACCCATAAGATAAGGAATGAACAAGCCTCTGCAAATTATCTGCCGAAGAACAAATCTCATCATGTAGAAAATGATAATTAATGTGTAGGCCACTATGTGCTCTAATTGCAAACAATAGAATATTAAAGTAAAAGTCAACGAAAAGCATCTGCATTATTTTGTCTTACTAGTACATCTGGTGACTGGTCACAACAGCAAGAAGTAAGCCTATAGGCTTCAAGATAGAACTGGAAAACATGGATCCTCCTTATAATATTATTTTTCCATTTTTCTGACCGTTTGTTATTTAAATTATAGCAGAGTTTGAGAGAATGCAATACTCTCAATCATCCTCGCATGAGTACACGAGTCATTTTTCCTCCGATCAATAACAGTACCTGGATAGAAAGATGAAACAATATTGTACAAATCATGTAACTATCTAGTGAGTGCGGTACTACTCAAATAATTCGATTTAATTTAGAAATATAATTGTCATGCTTAAATTATATAATTGTAAGTACAATTTAATATAATATCATTCAATAATAGTTGCATTCAAATTGTAATTATCCACGTCATGTACCATTATGAATTTGATTAATGTTTAACAAAAAAATTATTATAGCAAAAAAGATTAAATAAAGTAATTAATTTTACATAAGTTTGTATGAATTAATTTGCATAAGAGATTGTTTGTGAGTTTTATTTAAAAATATCAAATATTAGATGCTTTATATTTGTGTTATATATAAAACATATTAATGTTAGCCTCTAATAATAACAACAACAATATTATTCTCATTAGTACATAAGTTACTTCTTTTTCTAAAGCAAAATATCATTTAATTTATAACATAATATTAATAAAATAATATAATTATATTTTTAAATATAGTAGTCTAATTAATTTTATTTAATTATATTTTTTATTAGTACATAAGTTAAATATATTAACTATATTTTCCATGAATTAAAAGAAAGAAAGAAGTATTTTCTTTTTTTAAAGTTGAGGGGGTCTTTGATAGTTTAATAATTTTGAATTGGTTTTCTTGATATTTACCTAAAATGAGGGATCTGTATGATAGTTACCTTTTAATTTTGGCCTCTTTAACCAATCAAAACGATGGTACCGGTGGCCGGTTCTGTGCTGAAAAAAACAAAAAAAAAAGTGGCTGTAGCTGTATTATAAGCGGACCCTTTAAAGCCATGTCTTTAGCAGAAGAATATAGAGTTGTTCTAAGTGGTACGCGCGGTTCAAGAACAGGGACTCTACTAGCAGATGTCACACCACTGTGACTAGAAGTGTGTTGGACATTTCATCGAATTTGATGAACTGCGACACCTGAGCAGCAGCCAAATGGGCATAAGATATTGGTGCAATTGCAAGATAACACAAAATAAAACATTTAAGAGATTTAAGAAACCCTGGAGAAATAAATTTAATTAAGATGTGCGAACAACAGGAATAAAATGAAAGGAAATTTGAATTGAATTACAATAGTAATTTACTAACAAAAAAATCCTAGTGAGAAAATATTTATTATTTTTTTCCTTTCACTACTAGCAAGAAGAATAAAAAAAATAGCAAAATATAAATAGATGAAAACACCCAAATTGCAAAAGGAGATAGTCCGCCTGATGAATGCCAAACACCATAGTTTTTTATGTAAACTTTTTAGGGTACTTCATTAACGAGCAATGTGCTTCTTTTCCAGCATTCTACTGCTACAAGACCATCAGGTTGCAGCAATATTGTTGCCACTTCTTCCGAACTAAAACAGTTAAAAGAAAGTAAATATATTACCTACATACACAACTGCGGTGCCTCCATAATTTAGATCCCAAAAATTATTATTAAACAGAAAAGCCCAATAGGTCGCATAAAATGCACCCTTTGCGGCATTGATGAGGCAGTGGAAGAAACTGTACACACTTACACATAAGATAAGGACTGAACAAGCCTCTGCAAATTGTCTGCAGAAGAACCAATCTCATCATGTAGAAAATGATAATTAATGTGTAGGCCACTATGTGCTCTAATTGCAAACAATAGAATATTAAAGTAAAAGTCAACGAAAAACATCTGCATTATTTTGTCTTACTAGTGCATCATCTGGTGACTGGTCACAACAGGACGAAGTAAGCCTATAGGCTTCGAGATAGAACTGGAAAACATGGATCCTCCTTATAATAATATTTTTCCATTTTCTGACCATTTATTATTTAAATTATAGCAAAGTTTGAGAGAATGCAATACTCTCAATAATCCTCACATGAGTACACAAGTCATTTTTCCTCGGACCGACAACACTACCTGGATAGAAATAATAGAAGGCGAAATGCTTTATGTCCAATAATTCATTCAATTCATTGAAGGGATCGTTAGCAAACAATTTTTGTTTCTAAAGTTGACAAAGAAATTTACCACGTGGAACATTTTCAGGACGTCCGCTCTGGAAGAACTTAGTGTGATGATTATTTTGAGTGACAATCACAGTGAACTGAGGAGACCATTTCTCATCAAGAAATTTGCAGGCCTGAACTCATTAAAATTATCATGATAACAAATAGCAAGCATCTCTTAGAAATTAAAGCAATGAGTTTTTGTGATTACATGATTTGGTCCAATTCTATGTTCAAGATCTGGGTAAACTGCGACTCACTTACTCCACCCCTGAAATTTGGAACAAATGGGTTCAACCAATAAGCTACAATGTCCATGAACATGCCCAAGGTTAAAGTGTTGCTGTAAATAACATGTATTTTAGATCTAGATGTTTTCAGTCAAATACTGTTTTCAATGAATTTGATCATATTAATTTACGCAAGTTTCTTGATTGCAAAAGGTATGCAATAAATTAGGAATAAGCTGCTGCTATGTGGCGATCAAAGCAACATATAGAGAACTTCAAATTCACAAAATCACATAATTATCTTCATCACTAAGACTTGAAAAGCTTCATTTTGTAAAAAGTACAGCTTATTGTATTCAATCTACCCTTCTCTTAATGATTCTACCACCCTGATAATCCAATCATTAGTCAAAGCAAACCATAACTATGAAATAGAATTATTGAAAAGCTACTGGAAAATGTTGATATTTTCAGGCTCCTTTTTCCCTGAAGTTGAATAAAAGTCTAACAAATAACTCCCTGCAATATCAGAAAACACAAAAATATGTTCTGGACAAGTTGCGAAACAGAATGGAAGATCATTATTCTATTCATGATCTACGAGAAGACATGAAATGGAATAAACTTGAAAGTGGGTGCACTCGCAAACAAGCAACTCAACATGTTAAATTTGTTTCTTCACCTGATGATACCACAGTCCTCAGTTTCATATCCAGGCTTAAAAAGATTAGCAATCATTTCAACTTTTCGGCGATTGAGTCCTTAGTGAAGCTCTATAACGAGAGATTGATGGCCACAGCCTGGAACTAACCACCTTAAAAACTTTAAATGTCAAAAGAATAAAACGTCAGATAGAAATCTAGAATTGTGGATTAGTATCTACTCAAAGATAGTTAGGCTTTCAGAATGGAAACCTACCGTTTGAAAGAGAACCAAAATAAAAAATGTTCAAGGAAAATAGGTTCTACCGCAGCAATAGATGGCATGTCTGAACGACCAGGAGAGCAATGTGAGACATCCATCCCTAGAATCATGGTTACTGGCTTTGAAACCAAGGGTATTGAATGAGAATGCTCAACTGTCAACAAGGAATTTTTTCCTCCAAGCTATATAAACAGGGGAAAAAAAATCAAAAAATGGTAAGTTCAAGACATGAAAAAAACAAATATATTGGAAGAAAACTAGAAGTGTTCACAAATTTAAAGGAGTTCACCTTGGCATTTATCTTCAGGAGGACATTTGTTATGTATTGGTCATTCACTTTTGTGGGTGCAATGCATTGTGTTATAATGCCAAGCTCTGAAAGATTCTTCCTTTTCCAATTTATTACGAATTAAACTATGAGGACTACCAGAATAGCAGACGAGAGAAACTTAAACAATAAGATTATGCACCATAGTATAATTTATTAGAAAAATTGTTGTGGACTACAGGATCTTGACAGCTACCTTTAGCCCACATCTACGTCTTTTTTCTGAAAAACTCGATCATTATTCTTCCATTAATATTATCTCTAATTGGATGGCCTTCTGAATTTATAATGATACAAGAAAAGATCAAATCTGTTTTTTTATTGCTGTTGAAAATTGAGATTGAATGATTGATTGTTACAGCGTAAAGAAAAGTTTGAAAACAACTTGTCTTTCATGGGTAAAATAAGGGTAGATATGTAATTTATTAGTGTACTGAATTTGTACATAATAGGGGTAATAAAGTCAAAGTAATGGTTTGATAAATACACACATGCTCCTAATAAGTAATGAACTAATAAAAACGTGACACATGGCTAATGAACAATGACACAAGTCAAACAAAAGTATATCCAATCACAATCGGATCATAAGTAAAAAGCCAGACCATCATAGACTGCTAACTTTTAGCACCTACAATTTTGTTTAAATTTCCAACAATCAAAGATTTAGATCCCTCCTATTTGATTATAATGAATCTTCTTCTCAGTTCATTCATAAGAAGGGCCCTGGGAAATCCAATTTCGCCAAAGCCTAGGTTTTGCTTTTATGGATGATGAGGAGTGCTAGCTACAGTCGCTGGCCTTCTTTTGTCACGTGTCTATATTTTTGCTTTTCATACGTCAGCTTTGTTATTTAAAACAAATGTCCTTCAAATTAAAATTTATTACAAATCTGCCACCAATGCCAATTGCGTGGAGTGAGCTTCGCTTGTCTTCTCTTCAAGATAAAAGCAAACAAGGATGCAGAGAGCTTCACTTGTCTGCCTTTCAAATCCAGTGTTTTCATCATCAAGCTCTCCTCGTCTGCCACTTCAATTCCCTCGATCGCTTCCAACTTCCTTCGTTGTACAATTGCCCTCGAATTCTATCCAAATTTACCGCCATGCCATTTCTCCTCTTTCATAGTCTTGGTAATTCCACTTATCTTAAACTAAACTTTGAGTTTCTTTTTTCAAATTTAAATTACTTATTTGTTATCTTTTTTTGTCCCCCAAAATATGTGGCACAGTGTGGTAAAATTGTTGAGCTACATAACAAATAAGTTTTGGGAGAAAGCGGTAAGCAGTTCAGACAATAAGTTTTGGGAAGAGAAACAATTGAAGACTTGGAGTTTCTAATAGACAAAAGAGAATCATCATAGTAGAGTATGGTAAATTTGTAATAAATTTTAATTTGAAGCTCACTTTTTTTCAAAATCAGCTGATGTGTCAAAAGCATAAAATAAATACGTGGCAGAAGGAGACCAACGACTGACGCAGAGAGTGTTGTTAGCGACTGTGGCTAGCACTCCTCATGGTCATGGATGATTGACTCACCTTCTTCTTCCGAGACAATATGAAATTTAATTGGACGGTTTGAGGGTAATGTAGTAATTACATAGTTCAAAGGCAATCAATTTACAAAAGCAAAATTGAACACGTGCAAACCAAGAGCAAAAAGCCAACAAACCCTTCTAAGCACACTCACAACTTACAAGCTCTCACCCACCACCATTAATTTGTTAATCAAACACTTTCACCAACTGCAGACCACATCCTTGTGATGATTCATCCTGCGAAAAAAAAAAAAAAAACACTATCATTTACTCTTTTTAATCTTCACGTCAGCTGACTGCAGCTTCCATCAGCTTTGATTTTGCAGCAGCTAGGCAGGACTCCGCCCAAAACGGGAGTCAAATTTGCCGTTTTTGTCAGTAACCAGCGTCGGTCACAGCTCACCATTTGAAGTTGCTGCCTTAAGATGAAACAGGCCTTCCACTTTGTCTTAAAAATTTTAATCTATCTCCTCTCTGTTCACTTCTCCGAAACTCCCGCCATTCCGGGTAAAATTCCTCTCTCCTCTGTTTCAAACTTGAGAAAATGTAGCGCAATTTTGTTCCCAAAAATTTATTTTGTTTTCTTTTAGTTGTTGATGTTGCTAGATCGGGGATATGTGGAGCTCCATGTAGCAGATCCGCCGAACGCTTGTTTCCCATTAAGTGCTGTTGCCTCCAATAATTAGAGGTCAATGTACTTTCCACGGCAAAATCCAAAATGCTCAAGCTGCTGGATGTCGTGCTGCAATCGTCTACGATGACAGAGATAAACTGCCGAAAGCCCAATCGTTTTACAGTAAGTAAAAATAAAAAGTAAAAAGAAATTCCTTTTGCAATAGCAAACCAATTTTAGATGATGATGATAATAATAATAATTTTTTTTTTTTTAACTTACAGTCTCGATAGTGTGATCGTTGCTAGACTCTTAGATTTAAGTATTTTAATCTTTACTATTTATTTAATATAGTGGATAAATAATTAACTAAATAAATAGTAACCAGATAACTTGTAAATTACAGGTAAATGTAGATTACTTTTTTTTGGTGTGTTTAATCAATGACACATCCTGAGGGTGATCCTAATAATAATAATTTTTTTTCTTTTTTTGTGTGTTTAATTAGTGACATATCCTGAGGGTATAAATACGTTTGCAACATTTGTTTCTTTGGAAGCGGTTGTTTATTTAAAGGAGCATGCTCAGGCAAAGCTGGGGAATGCTGCATTTTTCCCCAGTCTCATGCTTGGGTTAAGTTTGTTCGGAAAATTTTTCTTTCAGGGATGGTGATACTTACACTTATTATCGTGTTATTCTTAATTATATGTAAATATATTACTACCAGACACAGTTCTCGGAGGCATAGGCAAGAACAGAATCAGCAGCTACCTAGAAGTCTATTAAATGCTCTCCCTGGCTTTGTGTTCAGCTCTGCGACTTCAAGCCAATGTTGTGGAGGATGATTAATGTGTGCCGTTTGCCTTCAGGACTATCGAGATGGGGAATATCTCTAAATCCTTCCCTGCAAGTTTTGTCTCGTCTTGGTCTTAATTAATTAGTAATTTAACCTTGCTAATTGGGAAATTAATTAATTAATTATCTGGTGATTAATCTGTTTAAATGCGACTTTGCAGAGTTTGACAAAAAAAGTAGGTGCATGTTTTCAGTTGGCTTTTGCAATTAATGTTCTATTTTTTGCAATCAGGGCACATCGCAACCTACAGATTATCATGTTCTACACAATGGGATTGGTTTATCAGCGAATGATTTGCACGAGCTTGATCATTTCTTATCTTATGTGTAAGCATATATAATTTTTTTCACTGCTTCATCAATGCCATAAAGTTGGCATTTTATGCCAACTATTGTTCTTTTCTGTTCAATAATAATTTTACGTGTCTAAATTATGCAGGTACCAAAGAAGCACCACAGCCGTATCTGTAGGTAATACATTTACTCTCTTTTATTTGTTTTACTTTTGAGGAAGTGGGAGCAGTATTACTGCAATCACATGATCTTGTAGTTGTAGAATCTGGGAAAGAAGCGCATTGCTTCCTGAAAGAACTGCACAAGAATTATGATGTTTGACATGCAGTAGGCTGGCAATCTCCTTTTGCAAATTTGGTGTTTTGATCTTTTCTTTTCTTTTTTTAATATCTTTTATCCTTCTTTCTAGTAATGATAGGAAAAAGAAAATGATAGTTATTTTCAACTAGAGTTCTTTTGTTAGAAGTTATTATTGTAACTCAACTGAGATTTCCTTTCATTTTGTTCTAGTTGTTTGCATGTCTTACTTAAATTTATTTCTATTGATTTTCCTAAAGCTCTTGAATGTTTTATTTTGTGTGATCTTGTAGTTGCACCAATCTGCTATGCCCATTTGGCTGCTACTCAGATGTCGCAATTCATCAAATTCAATGAAATGTCCAACACATCTTCTAGTCACGATGGTGAACATTTGTAAGAACTCAACTACACTATTTTCTGACAAATCTTAAGAGAATTCAGATTTTCTTTCAATGTTTTTGAAATCCCGATAGAAATTATCAATCTTTCAAAGTATCTTGTCTAAACCTCTCTTATTCTTATTTTTTTGGTCAAATACCATTAGAAATTTTAGAGCTCTCTAACTTGGTGTCCCTTGATCTATCACCAAATGAATATCATGGATTTGAAACTCTAGAAGTCAAATCTCGTAAATTTAGTCTAGAAATTAAACAATCTAAAAACACTTGATTGTCGAGATATTTTTATTCATTCAATGATATCTCATAACTTAACAAATCTATCTTTCTTGATGTTTTTCTCTCTAAAACTGTGGATTACAAGTCAGTTAAATTTTATAAATTTTCTCCTTAATTAATATATATGCATATTATTGTTAGATATATTTTTTTTTACCCAAAAATTACCAATTGTAATGTTAAATTCATTATTATAAATTATTATTGTTTTTAATTCCTCTTAATATCTTTTTTTATTTGTTACAAATTTCAGGAAGAATCTATCATTACTCAATAACTCATCCAAGATTCTTCATTTAGACCTTTCAGCAAATAATTTATTGGCGAGCTACCTTTTTCATTGATAATCTTCATTTTTTTTTAAAGAACTAAATCTTTTTGGAAATAATTTGTTTGCTAAATTGCCTATTTCCATTGGAAGTTTTTTCCTTCAAAGAATTGAACTTTTCATTTAACAAATTATTGGGTGAATTCTCGTAGTCCACTGAAAATTTTAGCTTTCAAAAAAGATTATTTGTAGCATCATGCAATTCTATGGTAAAGTTCCTCATTGAATTGGTAATTCTACTCCTACAATGGTTACACCTTGTATTTAACAAGTTTTTAAGTGAGTTGTTTGTTTTCATCAGAAATCTTAGGTTACTGGAAGAATTGATCATCAGTTGATGTAATTTTTGAGGTTGGATTTCATTTTCACTCAGGAATCTTATTCAACTCATCATATTCACCTTTCTTAGAATTCTTTTAGAGGAACGGTAGAGCTAGATTTTTTACTTAACAGTGTAAAAAATTTGGAAGTTTTTTTCTCCCATCAAATAGGTTGTCATTACTCAAAAAAATTATTTTTATTAACACTTCACAAAATTTCAGTATCGAGGACTGCGTTCATGCAGCCTTACTAAATATTCAAATTTCTTGAAAAATTAACATTATTTAGAAATTTTAAATCTTTTCTCTAATAGAATACATGGAACAATATTTAAATGGTTGTAGACCCTAATATGCAGAATCTCAACGTCTTAAATATTTCTCATAACTTGTTAACGGGGTTTGATATAGCTTTATCATTACTCTAAAAGAATTCTGAGAAAGATGAAGCATGATGAGTTAGTAAAATTCCTCAATGAAGATGGAATTTGACCTAGAAAATTACACATATCAATAGCCAAGTTATGAGAAAGGTTCATGATGTTGAGATTCTGCATACTAGGGTTTAATAGCCATTTAGGTACTTTTCCATGAATTCTATAGGAAGAAAGATCCAAAATTTCCAAATAATGTTGATTTTTAAAGAAATTTGGATATTCAGTAAGGTTGCATGAACGCAGTCTTACATGCTGAAATTTCAGCGAAGTGATATTAGAACTGGTTTTGGTGAGTAATAACCTATTTGATGAGAGAGAAAAAACTTCCATATTTTTTAGGCAGTTAAGTAAAAATTCTAACTATATTCTTCCTCTAAAAGAATTCTCAAAAATGTGAAGAAGCATGATGAGTTGAATAAGATTCCTCAGTAAAAATGGAATTTGACTCAAAGAATTACACCTACTGATGGCAAATACTTCCAATAACTTATGATTTTTTGTGGAAGCAGGCAATCCACCCAAAAAATTTATTAAATATAAGGTCATACCATTACATTTGGGCAAAATTATTAATTGAATGTGGAACTTAACCCAAAAATGGCATGACGCTAGGAATAACCTTTTCAAATATATTATTAATTGAATGTGGAACTTTACCCAAAAATTGCATGACGCCAGGAATAACCTTTTCAAAGAACTAAAATTTCAAGTGAACCACGAAAACTCACCCGATAATTATTGAATAAAAGGTCAAATTCTTCTAAAGGAAAAAGATTTTTTTCCAATAAAAGTAAGCAACTCACTAGACAAGTTATTTTCAAAATGAAGATTACCATTGGGAAAAGGTAACTCACCCCGTAAATAATTTGTTGAAATGTCTAAATGAAAGAGCTTAGATATATTACCGAGTGAATGAAGAATTCTTTTTGAAATTTATTAAAAAAAAATATTAATCAAGTAGAAAATTAAAAATAATAATAGTTTTTAATAATGAATTTAACATTGTAATTGAGAATTTTCGAGTTAAAAAAATATTTAACAATTAGCACGATGTATGTCAATTCAGGAGAAAACATATAAAATTTAATTACCTTGCAATTCACAACCTCGGGATTATTAAAAATGTCAAAGAAGATAGATTTGTCAAGTTATGAGGTATCGTTGGGCAAATAGAAACATCACAAAAATCTAAGTTTTTTAGATTGCTTAACTTCTCAACTAGATTTGTGAGATTGGACTTATAGAGTTCAAGACTATGATATTTATTTTGTGATAGATCAAGCGATGCCAAGTTGGAGAGATCTAGAATTTTTTATGGTATTTGACCAAAATAAGAAAGGTTTAGAGAAGATAAACTCAAAAGGATGATAATTTTTAGTAGGATTTCGGAACCATTGAATTTGTTGAAAAGCAAGATAAGCCACTCAAGATGGATAAGCTTGAAAAGGCCGCTGCCAGAGTTGATAGAATCCTAGAGGCAGCTACTTGGGAGGTCAAGCTTAATGACATGGTTTCCTTGAAATAAAATTAAAGAAGATGAAGCAGTAAAGTTAGCAATTGTAAAATTACAGAAGATAAAGAAAAAAGCTAACTGGGATAAACACATGGTTTCCTCAAAATAAAACTTGTATAATAGATGCGAATAAACATAAGGGCTTGGTTTGCCTTTTTGGCAGATTGCAGCAATTCAAATTGGACTCTTTTTTGTTTTCTTTAGTCAACAAAAGTTAGTATTAACAGCTTGTTTATGTTATTGGGGGACACACGTGCAGAAGGAATTTATATATGCTGATTGTTGAAGCATGAAGGAGTTCTGAATATCTCTAGAAATTACAGATAGAAAAACACTTCAAAGGTTTTAATCTGTATTTTGAGTTGTCTTCTCTGTAAGTCAGCCATTCTTGATCAATAAAGCTTCTGCCCTAGCTGGCATTTTCAGCGTGGATGTAGGTTCCTTTGTGGGACTGAACCACGTTAATTTCTGTGTGTGCAACAGTTCTTGATTCCTCTGTTTTCTTGTCTCTTATTCTTTCTTGTAATTGTTGATTCTGAGTTCGTGGGTTAATCATTCTTGCTTAGAGGGTTTGATATAGCTAAGTTTACATAACAGCAATCATTTCAACTTTTCTGCGATTGAGTCCTTAGTGAAGCTCTATAACGAGAGACTGATGGCCACGGCCTGGAACTAACCACCTTAAAAACTTCAAATGTCAAAAGAAAAAAACGTCAGATAGAAATCTAGAATTGTGGATTAGTATCTACTCAAAGATAGTTAGGCTTTCAGAAAGGAAACCTACCGTTTGAAAGAGAACCAAAATAAAAAATGTTCAAGGAAAATAGGTGCTACCGCAGCAATAGATGGCATGTCTGAACGACCAGGAGAGCCATGTAAGACATCCATCCCTAGAATCATGGTTACTGGCTTAGAAACCAAGGGTATTGAATGAGAATGCTCAACTGTCAACAAGGAATTTATTCCTCCAAGCTGTAGAAACAGGGGAAAAAAATTCAAAAAATGGTAAGTTCAAGACATGAAAAAAACAAATATATGGGAAGAAAACTATAAGTGTTCACAAAATTTAAAGGAGTTCATCTAGGCATTTATCTTCAGGAGGACATTTGTTATGTATTGGTCATTCACTTTTGTGGGTGCAATGAGTTGTGTTACAATGCCATGATCTGAAAGATTTTTCCTTTTCCATGGACCTTAAATTTGAACAATTTATTACGAATTAAAATATGAGGACTACCAGAATAGCAGTGGAGAAACTTATTAGAAAATTTGTTAGAAAATTATTAGAAAATTTGTTGTAGACTACAGGATCTTGACAGCTACCCTTAACCCATATCTACGTCTTTTTACTGAAAAACTCTATCACTATTCTTCCATTAATGTTATCTTTGGCCCTCTGGGTCCGGTTATGTTGCAACAGTTGTACCATACAACTGTTGCTTTTAACCATTGGATCTAACTTATAGTGATAACTGTAGCTGGATCCAACGGTTGGTTGCAGCAGTTGTATGGTACAACTGTTGCAACATAGCTTTGACCCTCTAGAAAATAAAAAGACTGATTCTAAGGCAATCATCGTCTGCGCTCCAATCTTCCCAGCCTTGCTCGTTTACTTCAATTAGCTTGTTGGCTGTTGCAGCGTTTCTTCGATTTCTGTTCTGTTAAATGTTCGCCCGCCGCGTCATCATTATAAAGACATAACGCAACCCGCCTCGCGAGGAAATAATTTTTTTAAAAAATATAATTGCGATTAATCCACACTTTCATACTACATAATTGTGATATATAGTTTGGATTTTCACTTAGATTGCATCAATGGCTATGGATTTGATATTCAAATTAAACGGATTAGAGTTTGGAAAAATTAATTTATTTAATAAATGGGTCGAACTCATTTAGTTAAATAAATAAATTGTATTCCAGTTTATGCTTTATTTTTTTTAATTATTCATTTATTTTTACAATTTAAATTGTTATTAATATGTCTTATTAATGAATTTACAATTTGAAGTTTCCAAATCTGTAGTTTAGATGATAGTATGTTTGATATGTTGAATATGAAGTTGGAACAGTTGTAAGGCCAAAATAGCATATTTATAAAAATTCTTTAACTCATGGCTATATCAATAAATTGAAAAGATTAGATGGGGCCGCAGCAATTATCAGAAATTCTTGTTGACTATGGAGATTAAATTGTTTTACATATAACCGTATAAGGATTATTTTGAATTTTGAAAGGCCTTTCAGCATATTGTTAAAATGTTGAACTCAACCAAAAAAGGTTTAATTTATGTGAATAGGGGCTTAATATTAATTAATTATTAAAACATGATGCTGTTTAACTTTTCATCAAATACTTACTAATTATTGTCAATAATTAATCAAAATTTTCATCAAATACATACTAATTCCTAGATTTTGCTCCTTTGGGTAAACCCCAATAAATGTCATTAGTTTAAGTGCATCTCACAACTACTTATTTAAAAAAAAGGAAAAAAAATCTCATAACTAAATATAGTAGTGTTTTAGTATTTGTTTGCTAAAAGTAATAGGAATAATAACACTTCTAAAACTTGTAAAACAGGTAAAGGAGATAAGTTTAAAATATGCACCAGTCGAAGCAATTAAAAAAAGAACAACAAAGGAAAACCAATTTAAGTTGAGAACTTTTCTCCTTTCTTTCAAGTTGGTGCAGAATGAAGTAGATAAAAAATTATACCATGGGGTGGTTGGTACTTATAGTTTCATAAGTGGCTATGCTTGCCCACTTGGAAAGTTTTTGGCATAAAACTGTAGATATTTATATGGTATGCTTTAATTCGTTATTTTATATCCTAAGGATTTTCTTTTTCAATTACATAAACAAAACAAGGAGAAGAAATGCAGTATATAGTATTTCTTTATCTGAATTAGGTTTATATTAAACTTAATTGCTTACGTACAATTACATAAATAAGGAAAAAGAAAAAAAGAATTTCTTAGTTGTAAAATGTGGACGAGAAGTATTAAGGACATGACATTAGAGGAAAATATGACTCATGACTTTTAAATCCCTCTAAAGGATGAAAGGGAAGTTGAAAAGGTGAAGACATAATGGGAAGATCCCAAAAACCAGTATCAGCCACCTTAAATCATATGAAAATAATAGAAAATGTCTCCTATAGTATATCCAAGTCGCCGCATGTACATATGGGACTACAAAATAGTGACAGCCTCACCAACAATATAAGTACACGAAATTATAGCACAATCTCAACCTAAATTGTCTCCAAAATATCTCCTAATTCGCCACCAAAATCATATTTAAGAAGAGGGGACCACGAATACAGTTACCTGCATAATCTTCAATAAAATCAAGTGCTCCTAATCTATATTAACTCATTTCAAATTGGTCAATTATAATTAAAGACACGCTTCCAGTAGAGACTGTCCCCTAGAGGACAACTGCCCAACCCAAGCAAGCTTAAGAGCCTTAACAAGAAAGGCCAAATTACCCTTAAAACCCTACCTAAAAAGGGAAACAACCAATGATAGTCAGCCACAATTTCAATAGAGCACAAACATGCCCTCAAGGGCACTCTACTTTAAAAGGTCAGGTTGGTCTCACAACAGAAGTAGGTTCATTCACTCACAAAAACACTCAATTTTTCTCTTACTTTAGGGTTTCTTGGAAATTTCTCACCTCCTTCAACATTCCACTGACTTTGCAGTCGAAGTATTGTTGCCGGCCACCAATGGTAACGCTTCGAATGGTTGTTTCTTGTGATCTCGAGTTCGTCTTTGCCACAACCATCCCCAGCAAGACTGTTTTTGGACACCTTCATCTTTATCACCGCTAGAAACCACCTTCTGCAGAGAAGCTTCATAATGATTTGGGCTAAATCAAAATCAGATTAAAACATAATTATAGATCTTTGCTGTGCTTTCTCATTTTGGAATTTGATAGAAAAACTAGCAGATTAACGGTCAACAGACAATTGACACACAATAAGTTATACCAATGGCATGTGATCATATGGATCCGAATTTGTTAATTAAAGCTGGTTAATCTTCAAACATTACATAACTTGCCATAATGATGATCATAGGTGTTGTATATCTTTGCTAGTATTGCTTTTTTGAGATATGTCAAGACAATTTTCATTATTTTTCTTGCAGTCTTTCCTGAATAGTTCTCTTGCCAAAGCTGCACGGATTGACATTTGTGACCATTGCTGGACTTTCAAATCGTTCAAGGTTTTGTTGCTGATTTTGCAAAATCTTATCTTGCTGTTGATCAAATTAGTCCTAGAATTAAAATTATGATAAAATGAAAAGAATTGAAATTATGAAAAAACAAAAAAAAAATCCTTAGGATATGAACAATTAAGTAAAGATTAAAATACCATATATTTTAGATCATTATACCAAAAAAATTTCCAAGAGGGAAAGCGTAGCCATTTATGAACTGTAAATACCAACCACTCACGGCATACTTGTATGTTGTATCTTTTCAAACAGCACCTAGTTAAAAAAATTGGAGAAAACTTCTCAACTTAAATTGGCTTGCTTAGTTGTTCTTCTCTTAGCTACTTCTTGTCGTATATATTTTAAAGGAAAACTAGTAAAATTACCATTTTTCACCTGTCGGATAAAAGTGACTTTGAATAGTTTAATATTCATTTGTACTAAAAGTTGAAGAAAAAGTTGAAAAAAAGGAACAAACAAATTTGCATGCATTCTATACTGAAAGTTTTAGTTAACTTAATTAGAAGTTTGCATAGGCATTAAAATGTTGGACTTCTGTTGCATGTGAATGAATGGATAAAAGTTAATGAATGTAAAATTTCTTGACTTTCATGCATGCACAATAAATGCCACATCAAAGGCAAGGTAATCAAAACGTCGGCAAGCTTGGTCCGAGACTCCAAGTTATCAAGCTAATTTAGTGGCAGCAAGATTTGATTATCCGGTTTTTGGTCCGATTTTCTTTGACAATGAGAAGCCTCAACATCTGTAAATTTAGAGTTCACTAAACTGCAAAGACAAGAGGCGCAGGTGAATAACCAGAAAGTTAGAAAAAGAGAGAGCACTGAGTATATGGAGGGATTTGGGCGCAATTCGTGTTTAGATGTGAGATAAAATATTCTGAGAGTATGCTTGTAACAACTTTTTACATAGTAAAATTTTTATTTTTTTGTCTTTGGTGGTTGTGGTTATGCTTGTAACAACTTTTTACATAGTGAAATTTGTACTTTTTTGTCCTTGGTGCTTGTGGTTTTTATTTGGTTCGTGTAAATCTTGTGTTACATGATTAGTGTAATCTTCATTTTATTTTTCATTTATTATTTGTTTTACATATTGGTAGTGGAGATTTTGGTGGGAACCGAAAATTCCCAACATCACCCTAAAGATGCCAAAACCAAAAATATTATAACATTTTAAAATCTACTACCTTTTTCATCTGAAGTTTCCAATTTATTAGTAAATTTATTGAAAAAGGTGATTTTTCCATTGTAATTTAATTTAACATTATAATAGAAGGCATTTTTTTTTTTATAACATCGAGATAGGACAAATAATGTCAGATTTGGATTTATATTACCAGTGTTTATTAAGCTGCAAGCGCCCACTTTTGGTCAATAGAATCAGTTAGCCACGTCATCGACTCCTAACTGACTTTCCCACCCAATTATATATATATATATATAAACTAGTGCACTTTTTAGTTATAAATGCTCTTCCCAGAAAGTCTCTGTCCGTTACAAACGCACCCTTAACTACAGATTTGAATCACACTTCAACAGTATCTATATATGTACCATCACTTTTCCTAAGTTTCACAAAGAAATTTCTGCACACTAGAAAAACATGCCTTAAAATATACCCAGCATTTAACAATTGATCCATGGTTGAAAAGTTTTATTTCAGTTACTTCTTTAATCTTTTTCGCTTTTAAACTATTTGTTACTGCATTCAATCAACGTCAATAAAACAGGTATTGAATATCATTTTCGCACCATAGAGAATTTAATTTAATGTATTATTATCATATTTGTTCTACTATTTACTGCATAAAAAAAAAACATGTTCTTTGGGAGCACATGAAATTGTTTAATGATTTTGTCCCATTTTTTATTTTGTATTAATAAAAAGAAAAAAGTAATCAAATTGATGAAACAACATAAATTATTTCTTAATAGTTAAACAAAATATTATACGAGTTTTTAAAGAAAAAAAAAGTACTGACTATCGTAAGGTTTCTACTATTTTTACTCTATTAATTAAACGATAGGCATTTTCATTAATGGTTTTTTTCCCCTGAAACAATAACTAATGGGTTATAATAATGTTTCCTTGCAAGAATTATTTTAAATTTCAAAAGTCCTCTTAAAAAACAATCGGATATCTGTCTCCCGAACTCTTTTACTCAATCAAAAAGTGAAATGTTGAAATCAATAAGATTTAATGCAAATTTGGGGTTTAATTCTTTATTAAGATGTGTTGATGTTCAACATAATTTCATCAAATACATATTATTATTGCTTTTTAGAGGGATGACCAGGAGAGAATTGTTGTTCTGCAGTCTTTCCTCCATCACAAATACACCTTCCCTCCTTGTCCCAACACCCTCGACCGATTTCCCATAAACCTGCGCATTCATCTGCGGTTTGGCAAGCTTTGGATAAACCTAGTTAAATAAAAATTATTTGATTTCATCAGCTCTCGGTAAAGATGAGCTTTTCAATTGTTCAAAAAGAACAAAATACACATATGAACAAAGAAATTGATATTGTTTTTGCAATTGTTAGCGGAAGCATTAATTTGAAATAAAATAAATTGAATAAAACAAGGAGATAATTAAGTTTAAATATATTACCAGAAGAAGCAATTAAGAGAAGAAAACCAAGCAAGTCAATTTAAGTTGAGAAGCTTTCTGCATTCTTTGAAGTTGGCGCAGTATGAATTAAGGAGATACAAATAGGCCAAGGTGGTATTTATAGTTTCAATAATGGCTATGCTTGCTCTCTTAGGAAGTTTTTGAGATACAGTACATATGTGGTATTTTAATTTTAATTCGTTTTACAGTATATGGTATGTTATCTGAATTAGGTTTATATTAAACTTGCTTGCTTAGTTACAATTACATACATGGGGAAAAGAAAATGAATTATATATATCTTTACTGTGCTTTCTCATATTAGAATTTGAGAGGAAACTGAGGTAGTAAAAATTGACATATCTTTGCTGTGGTTTCTCATATTAGAATTATATCCTAATTCGTTAACTAAACATGGTTTAATTGTCAAAACATTACATATCTTGCCATAATGATGAATTGATGATCACAACTGTCGCATATCTTTGCTAGAGTTTCTTGTTTGAGATATGTTAAGGCAATTTTCATGATTTTTCTTGCAGTCTTTCCTGAATAGTTCTCTTGCCAAAGCTACACTCATTGCCATTTGTGTGCCAACAGATGACCCCCTTACAGGACTTTCAAATTGTTCAAGGTTTTGTTCTGGGTTTGCAAGTTCTGATCTTGTTGTTGATCCAATTAGTTATATAACTAAAAATTATGATAAAATGAAAAAGAAAATCACTTAGGATATGAACAACCGAGTAAAAATTAAAAGCATTTGCTTCTAGATCTTAACTTAAATACCGACCACCCCCTGGCAAATTTGTATAATTGTATCTCCTTAATTCGTACTGCACCAACTTGAAAAAAATGGAGAAAACTTCTCAACTTAAATTGGCCTTTTTGATTGTTCTTCTCTTAATTGCTTTTTCTAGTATATATTTTAGAGGTAATTACCATTTTCCACCCAAAAGATGCCAAAAGCTAAAGATATTACAACACTTCAAAGTCTTATCATTTTTATGTTGGGAATTTTCTACGACTCTCATGAAGTAGTAAACCTAATCTACATAAACCTCAATCCCCAAGATTATAAAATATCATTATTTTCACATCACTATAATTGAGAGAAGACATACCTTGATCCATAGCAATTTTCTTGATCAAGTTTCACTACAAAAATTAAAGGTTAGCAAAATTAATTTCTCTTATCCCTTGAAAGTGACTCACTTTTTGATAAAAAGAAAATTAACATGATATCTTTCTTTATTTGGGTGGAAAGAGGACCAATTTTTCCGATAAAGCCCTTATTCCCCACTTTGATCAAAGTGGGCAATTGTTTTTTCCCAATTGACCTCAGCTTATTATTTATTTTATTATTTAAACTCCAATTACGGCCCATTTAATAATGTGGCACATGGGCCACTAATAAAATACGCCAGCATTCTCCCACTTGGCCTATGTGGCATAGTCAATTTAATGGTTTAATAATAATAAATGTTTTGTGCATGGTAGGAGGTAAATCCTTACTTGCATTGGTCAAGCCATAAAATCATAATTTAAGTAAAAATTAATACATATCATAACAGTTCCATATCATTATTTTGACATAGTTCTTCCATGTATCTCAATATCCATTTTATATTTAACATGGCCTGTAATAGGAAAGAAAATAATAATGGTCCAACAATAATTTTTTATTTAGCGACAAAATTTGTTAACAATCATATCATCATTCATGTATATACCATTAAATCAAACATGATATAAAAGAATCAGAAACAATACTTAAATGAGTTCAGAGCATCAAATATATAAAGAGCCTAAAAAACTTAAACATAATGTTGATAATAGCATCCAATAATTCCCATCCTTTCAAAATGTTCACTAAAAACCTTTGGGTGTAATCCTTTTGTTAAAGGATCCGCAATCATAAAGTTGGTGCCAATGTGCTCGGCTGACATTCTTCGTTTCTGAACTTCTTCTTTAACGGCAAGGTATTTCAATTCCATATATTTAGCACCCTTCAAATACCTATCATTTTTAGAGAAGACGATTGTTGTAGTGTTATCCCAATAAATCTTTAGTGGCTTGGCAATATTGTTGACAATTCCAAACCCTGAAGTAAGTTCTGCAGCCACAACCCATGACCAGTGACCTCAAAGCACGCCACAAACTCAGCTTCCACAGTGGAAGCATTAATGACAAACTATTTTTTACTTTTCCATGAGATAGCTCCTCCAATCATCATAAACAAATAGCCAAATGTGGATTTTTTAGTATCCACGCAGGCAACATGATCTAAATCTAAGTATCCTATTACTTTAAGATGATCAGATCTTCTGCAAGTGAGCATGTGATCCTTTGTTCCTTGCAAGTATCTTAATGCTTTCTTTGCAACTTTCCGATGATCCAATCCAGGATTACTTTGATATTTGCCCAGCATTTCGATAGCAAAACTAATGTCTGGCCTGGTATACGTTTGATCATACACCAACCTTCTAATAATTTATGCATAAGGTATCTTTTCCATTTGTTTGCATTCCAATTAATTCTTTGGTCATTGCATAAGACTGAGTTTTTCCCCTTTCTAAATTGAAACAGCACTTGTAGAGCATTTTTCCATTTCAAATCTCTCTAAACTTTATTAATATATGCTTTCTTAAACAACCTCAGCAATCCTTATACTCTGTCATGAAATATTTCAATTCCAATCACATAAAATGCCTCGCCATATTTTTTATTTCGAAGTTCTTAGAGAGAAACTCCTTGGTTTAATAAAGTAGACACTACTAGAAAAATGAGAAACACTGATACTTAGTTTCTGATACTAAATAAAAAAGTATCAGTATTTGATGACCTAAGCGAATTTTAATGCCTTTTTCATGTAAGTGTCAGTAATCATTAATACTTTAGTATCATAACCAAGCACTGATGCTAATTGGAGAAGTAATTTTAATTTTATTTTAATTTTTTCAATTTTCCTAAATCTAAACGGCATCATTCTAATTGCTAAAAAGCTATCGATATAAATTGAATAATTGAAGTATTTTGGCTCCTCGTTTCCCCCTCCCTCCAAAATCGATTTCCCTCCTCGTTTAGAACAGGAACCCTAAAACAAAATCTATAAAACTTGTGACCCTGAAATCTTTATTCTTCTAACTCAAATTTAAGGCCTCTTGTTTGTTCCACTCAAATTGAAATCCCCTTCAATTTCTTTAAACCCCTCTTGCTAGCTTTTTCACTTCAATCACTCTTCGGCTAGATTCATACAAATTAACAAACATGTCTTTCTTGAACATGCAAGTAGAAATTGATAAGCCACATCACCTAGTGATTTTGAAGAAGAAGATTTAAAAGAGGATTCAAGCAACAAGCCCGTCGAACCTATAAAAGAGTAAGCCATTATAGTTTCTTCAGTTTTGACTATAATCAGAGCAACAATAGAAATACCTGTTTTTAGAAACAATTAGGGGCTAATTTCATTTAATTTTTGAAATGTCATATTATCTGTTACTTTATTCTTCAATCTCTCGTCAAAATAACCACGCCCAATAATCGAAAACATCAATTTGAAACACTTGGAGCTAGTTCTATTTTTTATTTTATCCAATTTGGGCTGGGTATTGTTTTTTTACATTTGCATGTTTTTCTATTGTTGGGTATTGTATTTTTGCGGGTAGAATTTAAAACAAGATTTGTCAAAAGAAGATGATAGAAAATTATGCCTATAAAGTATTTGACAAAATGTATGAGTTATTGATTATTGTAGTAAGGATAAGTTATTTGCTTATTTTCTTTTTATTTCAAATTATACATTAATTAAGCTTTCTTTTGCAACTGGTATTATATGTATAGCATTTTGAATTCGTAATGATTTTATAAAATTACTTATAAAAGGTAGAAATTTAATCCACCTTTCTCACCATGTTAGATAAGCTTCTAAAACTGTATCCATTGGCTGTGATTTTTCATATTTTGTTTCCAAATCACATTATATACTTATCAATCTTTTATTTGTAATTGGAATCATATGAATAGCCTTGGTATTGATTTTTTAAAGATTTTGTGAATTTGACCGTAGTATGTAGAAATTTAGTTCATCTTCCTGGTCATCCTGGATATACTATGAAAATTGTATCTATTGGTTGAGGTGTTATCATTGTTTCTTTCCAGTTTATGTTATATACTTATCAATCTGTCATTTGAAATTGGTATTATATTAATACAATCTACATTGATTTCTTAAAGATATTTTTAATATTGGTTCTAAGATACAGAAGTTTAATTTACCTTTCTGACCATGGTTAATATATTTACTGATAAAAGTACTGACATAGTTATAGTTTGCATGTAGTTGGCTGATTGTTTCTTTGACTAATTCAATTTTACAAATTGTTGTTCTGTTGCTGTGCTAAAATCTTCTACAAAATTACGAGAAGGTGTTTCATTATTGAAGGTATGAATACATGTTTAAAATAAATACATTTTCACTTTAGCTATACATTGGTGAATTATGATAATGGGTTCATTGACATCAAATATCTTGTTTTGTCCTCTGTTGCTTTACTTGTGAAAAAGGCATGCATGACTGCTTAATTTAACAATTTGGTGTATGTTGGGAATGATGTGGGAATGAAGCGTGATTGCTTAATTTAATAATTTGGCGTATGTTGGGAATAATGGATGGCAACTTAATTTTACTATTTGTTTCATTTAAATAAAATTTTACATTAACAGGCATCATTGTTGAAATTGATAAATCTTGGATATGGTCAGCAAGAGTTTCCGAGAAGTGAGAACTGATCATGAAATCGAATAATTTTTATTTAGGTATATCCAAAGCACAAATAGCACCTTGCAAAGGCGACAGTGATTGTGACAAGATCTGTGGAAGTGGCAAAGGCTATTGCGAGGGGGGAATGTGTGAATGTCCTAGAGCAAAGTTTGCGGAACAAAAATTCTGTCCTGATCATCACTACAAAAAGTGACAATATGATGTATTTGACGAAAATATATTGATCTTCAACATGTCTTAATAAATAATTATTAAACCCAAATTCGTATTAAACCATTTGGTTGTAGCATTTCAGTTTTTGATTTGAGTATAAAGGTTTGGTGCATTTGAAAAGGACTTTCAAAATTCAAAACAACTCCTACAAAGGAAACATTACATAATACATATAACCAACCCATTAAAAATCCTCCGTCCTGTCAAAGAAATTCATATTCCAACTCTTTGCACATGTTTTTCATTTATAGCTTTTTCTTTCACACAATCCAATCTCTTTCAACCATATAATTCAACAGATTGACGCTTTAGAGCGCTGATAATATCCTGAAAAAAATAATTATACTATTAAAACAGAGAATTGTGGATAATCACCCAACATGGCAAAGTGAAAAACACGTCACATTACTAGAGTTTTCACCAAATATACACTAATTTTAATGGATATCACCCAACTTTGGCTCCAACTCAACGCTTGCAATGAAATCAACTTTATCATGCTTCATTATCGCCAAGGGCGGAGCTCAACTGGCCAAATTAGAACATTTTAAAATTGATTATATGATTTTTTTTTTTAATTATATATGTTGTAACATGTGAAAGTTTAATTTTCATAGTGTAAAAGTTCTTTTCCTATTAAAAGAATATAATACAAATTTAAATAAAACAAAGTCTAAGAACATCAATAAAAAGGTGGGCTCACTTATTTTTAACAAGGGAAAAAGAAAAGAATTTGTTAAAATAAATTAATAATTGTAAAAGTACAAATTGTTATCAGAATTAATATTTGTGGGATCACATAAATTAAATGATATTTTTCTCTAAAGTTTAAAAATTGTGAGCGAATGTGCAGTCTAGCAGTTGTCAAAATAAAAATTTTACATCTAAAACTCATGATATTATTATTTTTTATTAAAAAGTTTATTGACTTTACAAAAGTCTGCAAGTGCCGTAGCATCCTCTAATCCAAATGGGACTCCGTCCCTAATTACTACAAGATCAAAGGTTCTCAAGAATTAATATTTGTGGGATCACATAAATTAAATGATATTTTTCTCTAAAGTTTAAAAATTGTGAGCGAATGTGCAGTCTAGCAGTTGTCAAAATAAAAATTTTACATCTAAAACTCATGATATTATTATTTTTTATTAAAAAGTTTATTGACTTTACAAAAGTCTGCAAGTGCCGTAGCATCCTCTAATCCAAATGGGACTCCGTCCCTAATTACTACAAGATCAAAGGTTCTCAAGAAAAAAATTTCGACCTACAAGTTAATCCTTAAAACTAACTTCTGGCCAAGTAACTAAAAGCTATATTGTGATTTTAATTCAAGTACCAACGTACCATGCATTCATGCAATAAGAACCAAAAGAATCTTTCAATAACTTATCTTGATCTTACTGTCCTTTTTTTCTCTTTTTTTTCTTTGTTTGTGTGTGTTTGTAAGAATATTTTAGGCTCAATACACTTAAATAAGTTCATAATATGAACTCCAGATCACAAATTGGACTACAAACAGAAAAATGAGCCTCGACTCTTTGACTTTATTCTTCTGTCTGTGATCTCCATTTTTCTGTTTGGTTAGAGTTTTTAATTTGATGCAAGAGATTATTTGAATTCGAATTTGCTTGTAATGGGACTCAAACTCAAGCACATTAAGCAAATTTTAAGTCTTCAACCATTGGGCCGATCAGTTCGTCTAAATATAAATTGAAATAGCTTTTTGAAACATCAATCATGCAAATTTATATATTATATTATAAAATACTAATTAGATAAATTATAATTTTTCCAATAATTTCTTTTAGAATTGCATTAAATAATTGATTAGAAATATATTTAAAAAATTTAGTACCTTTGCATAACATAAAACCAATAATAATAAGAAAACTTAGCAAAAAAATATTATACTAAATGATTATACAAATTCGATTTAAATTAGATAATGCATATTTATTTCCTTTATTTTGAGCTAAGCACCCTTTTAGTCCCTATATCTTTAAAAATACCTTAAGGCGCTCCTACTATAAAATATGTGATATTCTTGCTCTTACTTTTTTTTTACTTTTACATTAATATAAAAAAATTAATTTATCAAATTAACAATCAAATTAAAATAAAAATTAAAGTAACTTTTATTATTATTTAAAAATAAAATAAAAATAAAAATTATAAAAATTAAAGTAATTCTGTAATTATTATCTTATTTATAGTGGTTAATTTGGTTACATAAATTTTTTATAAATGATTATTAGCAAGACAACAAGGTATTAAACATCACTTTAAGTTGGCTTGTATGAATTTATTTATAAATAATAATTAGAAAGATCGTTGCTTGGATAGGAGTTCTCTTAGATTGATAATTATTGGTCATAACTTTTTGACAAATAAATTAATTAATTCTCTCACGATTGTAGCAAAGTTATTATTATTGTGACAAAGAAAAAACAAGGGTCAAAAATGTCAAATATTTAACAGTAGAAGTGTCTTGAGGTATTTTTTAAATTATACTGACAAAACAGGTACTTAACTCAAAATATAATTTAAAATTTAATTAATCACATAAAATTAATTTATAATTTAAAATAATGCAACATTAATTAATAATAAAAATTCAATTTGATTAAAATAGAAAAAAATAGTTTTAGATTTAATGTTGTTCACTTCAAATTTATTCATTTAAATAATGTGTAGTAATATAACTCAATTAAAATTTAGTTATAAAACTTGAACCATGCTTTGGTCCATCTAGTAACGTGCCATGTTTTCAGACTCGCATGCCTAAAACTCTAGGCCTAACTCTGCCAACATATGTGTCATACCGTGTTGTGTGCCTTGGTGAAGCATGCTCGGGGCTACGCCTTGTGCCGCTCGGCCTTTTGGCCATATATAATTTTGTGAAGATGTCATTTTAATAAATATTCAATAAATTAATTTTATTAAAATTAAAAAATTAACTTTGAGAGCAATTTTTTCAGTTTGTAATTCTCACGCATCCCAAGAGGTTGGGCAAATTTTTTGAAAAAAAGGCAGCATTTATAAGTATCAAAAAGACTGCTTCTACATCCAAACAGAACTCCAACTATCATAAGCGAATAACATCATTGCCAACTCTTTTCATCTCACTGTCGCCATCATCGTCATCGTTACAGATGGTGAATAGCAACAATAAGAATAATAAAAGCCCACACATAAAACTCAGTTAATGTTACAATCTAAATTTTAAAACACTAACCTTAATTTCTTCTTCATCTTTTTTTTTCTTTCTTCTATTGATTGATTTCATCTCCAGTGCTTGGTAAAAATTGTTGTTTGATGTATGTGAGATGGGAAGTGAAACAAAAAGAATTTTGTGGAGTAGAGTGCTAGTAATGGGTATAATAGCCGCCTTAGGTTGGACACTATAAGCACAGATTTGTTGAGCCAATCCGTATTGCAACTTTCAAAAATATTGAAAAACTTTTGACGACAAGGTTACTCACATTTATATACAAGGAAAAGAAAACAATCATAGATATTTGCTGTTCTTTCTTATTTTAGAATTTGAGAGAAAATCTTTGAACTGGTTTAATTGCCAGATATATATTACATGTCTTGCCACAATGATGATCTTGTTCTTTATCAAATAGCCCTAAGATTACAATTATGTTCATTATCTCTTTAACGAAAAATAAAATCCTTAGGAATAAAATATAGTGGGAAAGCATAGCCATTCATGAAACATATGCATTTATGAAGCTATAAGTACCAACCAACCCATGGCATACTATTGTATCTCTTTCATAATGTATTATGAACCAACTTAAAAAGAATGGAGAAAACTTCTCAACTTAAATTGTCTTACTTGGTTGTTCTTCTCTTAACTGCTTTTTTCTGGTATAAATCTTAAACTTATATCTCCTTTACTTGTTTTAATTTCTTTTTTATTCCTATTGCTTACTGGAAGCAATTACATAAACATTATTAATTTCTTTGTCTTGATATTCTGTTTTTTCGAGCAATTGAAAACTCATCTTCAATCATGGTAACTCCTGAAATCAAACAAATTTTATTTAGGTTTATCCAAAGCCTGCGAATTAGACAAAGATTGAGACGCCGACTATGAGTGTGGAACTAGGATCTGTACTGAGGTTTATTCATCTTTTGTTTACTGGAATCTATTGCGAAGAAGAAAGAAGTAACCAAAATTTGTCAGGTTAATTGAAAACTTGTGGCATCTAGCAATTTAATTATTGGAATCAAACATCGATATCCCTTTTATTCAATGATGCTTTCCAATATATAGCCAGAATACAAGGTTTAAATCCAACAAAATAGCGGAAGAGTTGCAGATGCTCCCTACTACAGCTACTTCCTAACAAGAAAAAAAGAGAAAAGAAAAAAAAAAAAAAAAGAGCATCAAGTTGCATTAAACTAGGAGTACAAAATACTCACTAACCCCTGTAGCTTATTATTTAAAATAACAATTGATAAAAATAATAGTGCCCCTAACAATCTCCTAATGCCACTGCCAGAGTTCAGGGATACGTGTATGTTCTAGGGGAAAGTTTGTGGAAAAGAATTATTTCCTAATCATCACTCTAAAAAGTCACAATAATATGTATTTGATAAATTATGTTGAATATTAACATATTTAATAAAGAGTTATTAAATCCAAGTTTGCATTCAGCATTTCTTTTTATATTTTAGCATGTGACTTTTTAATCGAATAAAAGAGTTTCATAAGTTCGACCGCAATAATGTTTGATAAAATTCTTTAAAAGCTGCTTATTTTACAAATTTTTCTATTTTAACAGCAACTTTTAAGATGGTAAACATATGTATTGTACTCCCATAGTATTATAGAGAATTGATTAAACGGTAACGGAAATATCCGATAGAAAGAAGGTATTAGACTATTAGCAAATGCATAGTAATTTATACAAGCACTTGAAGAAAGGCACTTACGACAATATTCAACTAAATTCTAGCTGTGAATTTCAAATGTGTCGATCGATCTCTCATAACAGCTATGGTGAGCACCAATTACTTTCTCAAAGGAAAATCACTCAAAAATATTTCTGACGGATGTTTAAATATTAAAATAATTTACCAAAGGTTTTTTTTTATATATTAATATGACTGCATGATAAAGTTTCTTTTAAGTTGTAGTAGTTAAAGAATATAATAGTCAAAAGAGGTTTGTTTGTATAATTTTAAAATTTTGAGTAGAAGGGCTATTTTGGGATTTCAGTAGCTGATAAAATAAACTACTTTGTTCTATGCGGATAAAATAAGCTACTGATAAGAAACTAACTTGGTGTTTGATAAATCATGTTGTTGTGACAGCAGTAACTTTGAAAAGTAAAATACTTGCGTTCATTGGTGGATCCAGCTCATGATTAGTGGGTGCTCAAAGGCCCCGTTGGAGAAAATGAATACTAAAAATTAAAGAAAAATTACCTAAGTTTCTAATTAGCACCGTTAAATCTTCTGAAATAACCCTATTAATTCTATTAAAATAGGACCAATAAACTCATAAGCACGTTATTTAAGAATTATAAAAGCCCACACTTTAATAAAAAAAATCTCACAGTAAACCATATGGGTACTTTTATTGTTGTTTAATTTATTCACTGTTAAATCTATTAAAATAAATTTCATAATCTCATAAAAACTTAAAATTTCAGTTTTTTAATCTTATTATTATATAATATAAAAATAAAAGACAATTTAAACTTATATTTATTTTGATCATTATGTAATAAAGTAATAATAAAATTTACCAAACACAAACATAAATTTTTCTAGATCTTTCTCTGTTTGCGTTTAATAAATTTTGTTATGAAAGTATTATTTTATTATACCATGATCAAAATAGATATAAGTTTAAATTATCTTTTATTTATATATTAGGTTTTATGAAAAAATAAGACATAATTATCTTTTTGTTAAAATATTATGAATTTTTAAAAAATATGGTTGCTTATCTAATAAGATACTTATAAAAAGATTCTGTTAAATCCCTACTTACTTTTATAAACTACCACTAAAATTGAAGAACTTATGAAATAAATAGTTTATAGCGCCTCCACCTTAATTCCAAACCAGAGTTACTACATTTAAATAAACTTTGAGGGACTTAAAAGTGTCATTTTATCATTCTGAAATCCGCGTTTTGGGTTAATCTACTGTCGTTTTTTAAGGTTGACTCAATTAAGCCAAAACGAAAAAAATGCTTTTGCGTATTGGGGTTGGTGTGGGATTCCAGTGGGCCATCTATCATTTATTAATTAATTTCATGCAATTAATTATGAGGTGGCGCATTCTTCATAATTGTCACAATGATGAGCGATGCACTGAATTTTTATTCCAAGTCATGGTTCTTGGCTTTGAACAATTTCTACATCTTCACACCAAAAATTTCCTTGAAACTTATCAAACCATAGACACCGGCCCTTGCCCTACCTGCTCCTCATACCGCACCAATCTGAAAGGCTAGAGGAAACTTTTGAAAACTTAAATTAGTTTGCATGATTCTTATTCCCTTAGTTACTTCTTATGGTATGTGTTGCAAGCAAGCATTAATTGATTGGGGCACGTGCAAAGCCACTACTTAGAAGTATGGAGCTTGGTGGTGGTGGGCAATAAACGTAGACTAAGTCAACCTTATTCTTTTAATTTGTTTTGAGTGGTGTAGTTGGTAAGAGCGAGTCCAAAGCTTTCGTGATTGTTTTGGATTTTATTTCCGTGTATCTTGGATTTAGTTAGCAAATTCTTGTATTTAAATTTCAATTGATTATCGAATAAAGGGGGGAACAAAATTCAGAATAAGGCTTGAGTCTTAAGGAGGAGATTGGCCCCTCGAAGTGTCATTACTCTTAATTTTCTTTACTTTTTACAAAGTTAATTCTACGCAAAACTAAAGTGATCGTAACAGCTTGGTATCAGAGCCAGGCTGATGGAGCTTAACGACAGAGTTCAACAACTTGAGGAAAGCATGGAGAAGTTTCAAAAAGAATTACTGAATCAGGTTACTGAAAAGTTAGAACAGCTCGCTCAACAATTTGGTGGCAGAAGAACTACCGAAACCGGAGAGACTTCATTCAACGAAGGTCCAAGGGTTCACACTTCACCAAGAGGAAATGGAAATTTCCACAACTTCATGCCACGAACCGTAAAATTGGATTTTCCTAAGTATGACGGGAAGGATGAGCCAACAATGTGGATTTGTAGGGCTGAAAAGTATTTTAGTCTGCATGAGATACGAGAGTCAGAAAAGGTGTCCTTAGCTTCCTTTTATTTGGAAGGGGATGCTCAATTATGGTTCCAAATGTTGGAGCAAGAAATGATTTATGTAACATGGGGTGACTTTAAAGCGGGAATTTTATCACGCTTTGGACCTAATCAATTTGAAGACCACTTTGTTGAATTGATCAAGTTGCGACAAACAGGAACGGTGACTGATTATCAAGCTCAGTTTGAGAGATTGTTGGCAAAGGTGGGATCACTTTCTCAGGACAAAAAAATAAGTTGTTTCATTGCAGGGCTAAAGGAGAGTATCCGAGTAGATGTTCAGGCAAATCTACCAACAACGTTGACCATGGCAATTGGGTTAGCTCGACTCTATGAGGCAAGGGATATAGCACACAAACGAACGACGACAGCACAACCTTCTCGAGCAACAAAATCTTGGCATTTGGCAACAGAAAGTCAACAACGTAGCTCTAATTCAGCCCCAAATATCAAGAAAATGACGCCAGAAGAGCTAGCAGAACGACGAAAGAAGGGCCTTTGCTTTCATTGTAACAACAAGTACAGCCCAGGGCATAATTGTCCAAAACTTTTCAAGATTGAAGCATGCTGGGAGGAAGCGGATAACGATGTGGAAATGGAGATTGAAAATGATAGTGAGGATGTGGCTCCAGAAATATCATTTCATGCCATGACGGGGACAAGAGCACCTAAAACTATGCGTATTTGGGGAAGCTTAATGGGTCAACAAGTGCTGTTTTTAGTTGATTCAGGAAGTACTCACAATTTTGTGAGCTCGAAGGCAGCAAATCGAGCCCATTTACAACCTAATTCAAGTGGAAAGCTGGAGGTATTGATTGCTTCAGGAAAAAAACTTGTTAGCCCTGGCCGATGTGCCCAAGTCCAGGTGAGGCTTCAAAAGGTCCCTTTTGAAATTGATTTCTTTATTTTACCATTGGAAGGTTGTGATGTGGTGCTAGGAACACAATGGCTAAGGACGTTAGGGCCAATTCAATGGGATTTTGACAAGTTGTTTATGAAGTTTTCCAAAGGAAATAAAGAAGTTACATTGCGTGGCATTACTGAAACAAGCCGCGAAGTTGTTACTTCTCCACCTGTGACTCAGATAACAAAATCTCAACATGGTGTAGTTCTACAACTTATGAGCAGCAATGACATCAACGTGAAAACTGATTCAACTTCTACTCAAATTCAACAGCTCCTTAAAGAATATCCTCATGTGCTCACTGAACCCGTGGGATTGCCTCCCCAAAGAAGCCATGATCACCGAATTCCCTTGCTTCCAAATAATAAACCCACAGCCCTCCCACCTTACCGCTATCCTTACTTCCAAAAAAATGAAATTGAAAGATTGGTCAAAGAGATGCTAGCTGCAGGAATTATTCGTCCCAGTACAAGCCCATATTCATCTCCAGTATTACTTGTCAAAAAACATGACGGATCATGGAGAATGTGTGTGGACTATCGGGCATTAAATAAAATTACAGTCAAAGATAAATTTCCCATACCGGTGATTGATGAATTGTTAGATGAATTGGCAGGAGCACAATATTTTTCCAAATTGGATTTGAGGTCAGGCTATCACCAGGTTCGCATGCATCCCAATGACATTGAAAAAACAGCCTTTAGAACACATCACGGCCATTATGAGTTTCTGGTAATGCCCTTTGGGCTTACTAATGCTCCTTCAACATTCCAAGCACTCATGAATGAGGTATTTCAAGACTATTTACGCAAATTTGTATTAGTCTTTTTTGATGATATACTTATTTATAGCAAAAATTGGGATACTCACTTGGAACACTTGAAAGTGATTTTTGATACTTTACAAGCCCACAAGCTTAAGGTAAAGATGGAGAAATGTCAGTTCGGGAAACAGGAGGTACAATACTTGGGACATCTAATCTCTAATCACGGTGTGGCTGTCGACCCTTCAAAAATAGATGCCATGCTTTCCTGGCCTAAACCAAAAAATATTAAGGCTATGCGTGGTTTTCTAGGATTGACAGGTTATTACCGGAAGTTCATACAAGATTATGGCAGGATTGCAGCTCCCCTTACCAAGATGCTGAAAAAGAATTCCTTTGAATGGAGCAAGGCAGCAGATGAGGCATTTGAAAGGCTTAAGTTGGCAATGACTAAGGCACCGGTATTATCTTTGCCTGACTTCTCAAAAACATTTATCGTTGAATGTGATGCTTCTGGAATTGGTTTAGGTGCGGTATTGTTACAGGACAAACCAATAGCTTTCTTTAGCCAAGCACTTCAAGGAAAAAATCTCCTCCTTACAACCTATGAAAAAGAAATACTTGCCTTGGTCTTAGCCGTTCAAAAATGGAGGCCATACTTGCAGGAAGAAAAGGGAAGTGTTGGTTCATTGGAAGGGTTTATCACCATCCGAGGCAACCTGGGAACTTAATGAAGAATTTCGTGCTCGCTATCCTGACTTTAGTTTCGTGGACAAGGTTGCTGTTAAGGGGGATGGAGATGTTGCAAGCAAGCATTAATTGATTGGGGCACGTGCAAAGCCACTACTTAGAAGTATGGAGCTTGGTGGTGGTGGGCAATAAACGTAGACTAAGTCAACCTTATTCTTTTAATTTGTTTTGAGTGGTGTAGTTGGTAAGAGCGAGTCCAAAGCTTTCGTGATTGTTTTGGATTTTATTTCCGTGTATCTTGGATTTAGTTAGCAAATTCTTGTATTTAAATTTCAATTGATTATCGAATAAAGGGGGGAACAAAATTCAGAATAAGGCTTGAGTCTTAAGGAGGAGATTGGCCCCTCGAAGTGTCATTACTCTTAATTTTCTTTACTTTTTACAAAGTTAATTCTACGCAAAACTAAAGTGATCGTAACAGTATGCATTGTCCTTTACTTATTTTACAATTTATAAGAATGTTTTTATTCCAATTGACTTTCGCAAACTATTACTAAAACGTTAATTGTTTCTTTATTCATGATAATGAGAGATTTAAACTATTGAAATCAAACAATTTTAATTAATTATTAAGTTTACCGGAAGGAGCAGAAGCTAAGGATTGCGAACTCAACGAAAACTGAGAACGAATATGTTTTATCTCCTGGGGGCAGATGCCGCTAAAGAATATATGTTAATAATGTCCCAGCGGAAAGTTTGCAAAACAAAAATTTTCTCCTTATCATCGATCCAAACAGTTACAATGATAATTAATATGTATTTAAAGAAAATATGTTGAACATCGACATGTATTAGTAAAGAGTGACCTTTGTTTCAAAAAAAAAATTTTACGGCTCCTGAAGAGTGACGAATTGACCATTTCACTTTTTGATTGAGCATTGGTGTGGGATAGAGAAATCTGATTGATGAAAAGGACTTTAAAAATTGAAAACAATGGGTGCGTTTGGGATTGAGGTGATGTAGCTTTTAAGCTACAGCTGCTGTGGAAAAAAAGCTATGAATATGAAACAAATATTAATAATATGTAGTAAATATAAATTTTAAATAATAATTTTGATAAAATTATTAAAGATATAATGAATTTTCTATTATACAAGTAAAAATTTATAGTAACATATCTTCCAAACTACAGCAGCTAGTGTTTACCAAACACTTTAGTGCTGTAGCTTAAAAGCTACAACTGCCCAACCTCAATCCCAAACGCACCCAATGGCTATAAATAAAGCAAATCAAACTAATTGAAGCATAAGTTAGATCTGACGATTGAGTGTAGAGATAATTAACATACATTCATCAATAAAATCAGTCCCGTTAATGACACTTATAACTGCTTTATTTTCAGTAACTATGTATATGCGCATACCCTGTGTTATTTTTGACATCATCTTGATCAAGATAGGTTATTGAAAGATTCTTTTACTTTTTATTGCATGCATGGTACCACAAGTTAGTATTAAATTGAAACTAAACTTCGACGATATCGTGTAAAAGGCCACACAACACAGCTAGTAACATGACCAGGCATAGTCTCCGGGGCATAACTTCCAAGAGAGATTTCTAATGATATTATCCAAAAAGATTGTAGATATATCTTTCAATCTAAAATCCTATACCCTCACAGTAGTATAGAGAATTGGCTATACACTAACGGCAGTATCAGATATACGGAAGGCTTTAGCAAATGCATACTGGAAGAGAAGGAAGACATTTGTGAGAATATTCACCAGCAAATTCAAGCAGTGAATGCCTGGATAGATCTGTTCTAAGTTGTTTGAATCCCATAACGGCTCTGGAGAGCACCAATCGCTGTCTCAAAGGACCTTGAAAGATTTGGAATGGTGGTTTTGCACACTGGAAAGTTTAAATCAAGAATAAATTATTAAACGCCAAAATAAAACATAAAAAACGAAGTAAATCATGATTAATAAGTTGCTCAGATGTAATCTAATTAGTTTATATTCAATTTCCTTTACAATTGACCTATAAAACTTCACTTTTTCCTCAGACTTGTTGAAAGTAATGTGTGAGCAAAATTTGATTTTAGAAAGTTAAAATAATGAATGATGTAAAACTTTAGCTAAACAGAAGACCAGAATGAATCTAGCATCTACATTCACCATTCCCCAGTGCAAAGGCCAAGAAACAAAAGAAACTGTAATTTGCAGTTTGCCATCAACTTTTCAATGGTGGCCTATGCTCTCATAATATTTTAAATATAATTGCTGAAACAAATAATATCATCTGAGCAAGGTAAGTTTCCAGATGAGGAGATCACCAAGCGTAATCAACTTATTGAATCAGCTTGTGCATTCCATTAAATTAGTTTCATAGCTAGATTACCATTAGAATGCAATCAAATTTAATTGAAAGCTAAAGTAATAACAGAACAGATTCCAATTAGAATCAGAGAAGGAAATGAAAAATTACCACTAAATGCAGTCGATTGAACATCTGCCAAGAACTCTGTATATGAAGCCTGAAAAAGTAGAAAGAGAAAGAGAACAATTCAGCCTACGCTCCCTTAAATGACAAATGATCTTCTAATCGCTGTATTTTTAACAGATATCGTGGTACACAAGCATTAAAGCAATAAGTACCTTCATTGCACCCTGAGTTTCAGCAATTTGTTCACTCATCTTCTTGTATTCCTTATCTGCATCATCCATCATTTGTCGGCCTGTTTGTGCTTGAATCTATTATATTAAAACAGAGACTATTAATTACTAACTATTTGGAAGCGTCCATGTCAACATATTTTTTTAATAACATACAGCTTCTACCAAATGATCCGCATTTGTTATGATCAAAAAAAAAAAATTTCTACATTTTGAAAACAGAACCATATTGTCAGACACATTGGTCAACCAAAACGTCCATGTATGTAAAAGGTTAGTACTTACCATGAAAAATTAAGAAATCATTAGCATAATAATTATCATTGATTTATCAGGATCAATGACATATCAGTTTGGAAGATTAATTAATATTATGGAGTGATTCAATCACATTCAAAATGAACCTTCAAATGTTGCACAATTCATTCGTTGGAAACTCAAAATGTCAATTATACAACAACTATACTCAGGAGCGTCTATCAAAATCGAAACATAATAAAATTTGATCACTAATACTAATTCTGTCATTTCTTCATCAGCCAAATAAATAAAAAGCAGGTATGCTTCAAAATTGTGCTTAAAAAATACACTGAAACTATAAAAGGATCCAAATATTGTGCAACAACTATCACCTACTGAAAGTTATTCAAAATATTATCAGTCACTTACCACTTAAATCAACATCATAACTAAGTAATTAGCTAAACAAAATTTTCTTCACAGAAACAGAACTATAATTTGAATTTTTTTTTTTCCATAGTATTGAACTGTCTCTTTACAATGATTCGAGTCATTCACAGAGACAAAACTATAATTTGTTCACTGAATTTAAGTAAGATCTTAATGGAATGAAGAGTGAAGGATAATAATAATTGTGCTACAAAATTGAAATCATACTATTAATAGGTGAAGCAAAACTATAACCGAAATTTAATTTAATTTTCACATCCATTTCTTATAATAATTAAATGTTATTAAATAAATAATCATTAGAAATTTTTACCTTGAAGCGCTTGTGGAGACGAGAGTGAGAAGCTTCGAGATCCTTGAGAATCTCGGAGTGAGAACGATTGATGAGGTTGCGTTTCAGATCGTCGATGCGTGAAACCACCATTTCCTTCAGATCTGAAATGCTGCTTAGGTTTTTGTTGTTGTTGTTGTTATTCATCGTCGGCAACGGCGACGGCGACGGCGAGATGAAGAGAGTTGTCGGCGCTACTTGCTTCCTATACTTGAACTTCTCTTTGGATGTAGAAGCTGTTTTGTTAATGATTGTTGATTGCTTTGGGCTTTCGGGAGAAACTGGTGATGAAGCTTTGCGATTGCGATTCACTCTCTTCTTCTTCATTGCTTCTTTGATCTTCTGCTAACTGCTATCATCTTCGTTTGTTCAATTTTGAACTTCTCACTTTAATTTATAAGTGGCGCGTATTTTCAGTTTATTTTATAATTTCTTTTTCCACATAATTTTTGCAAAGGGGCTTTAAGCAACAATGGCTGTCTGTAACAAAACTTACCCCAAGCCCAAGGCATTGTTTCTTGGAATGGTCTGGATTGTTTGGGCCGACCTGCTCGAACTAGGCCAGGCTTTTGAGGGTCTGAGCTTTAGACAACCTGGGCTTAGCTAAGCCCGGCTCGGTCCATTTGTCACACCTAGACACACTAACTTTTTCACACGCGTATACTGACTGTATCATATACTAAAATATATATTTAAACATTTACTTTTCCGATATTAATTTTTATTTTTTTTCATGCAATACAAATCAGTGCCAAATATTTTATTGCAATATTTTAGTACAATGCAGAGCTCTAATACAGTATAACAAGGCATGTCAAACATACCCGTAATGGAATATTAATCTCTTTTATTTTCACTCTCCTTTTGGGTTGATTTTAGCACTTCACTTTATTTTTTATTTGAGTAACTGATCGAGTTTGGAAGAGAAATATTTCTAAGTAAAAAGACTTTCAATCGTTCAAAATAATTCGATCTATTTAAAACACAACTTGTGATATCAGCTGATTAATCTTCTGAAATAATTATAGGGACAAAATCGTTTCATGAAATTATTTATTTATCCTTTCTTATTATGCTGGTCTTCAGTCTTCACGCTTGAATTATCTTGCTCAGTGGCTCTTTCATTTTTTTTTTTACGCGTATCCAATAAAATGCTCGGATTGCATTTCAAGTTTTGTATTAAAATTTTTCTCCTTATAACAGATTTATTTACCAAATCTCGTGGTAAAAAAAATAACTTTAGTATGTAGCAAAAACAATAAATACGCTCAACCTATAAGCGATAAGTACAGATTCGATCCAATCCCAAGTCCTTACCAAATTTTAAAATCAAAAAACTTTTGATGATAAGGTTAAAGATCAGATATATGGGGAAAAAAAATCTTTGGTGGTGTGCTTTCTCATTTTAAAATTTCGGAAAAAGAAATAAATGCTTATTTTAAAAAGACTATGCTTTCTTTTATGTTACGTTTTAAATATTCAAAAATTTTCTAGTCCGAAAATTTCAAATTGAATGAAAAGTTGGAACAAATTAAAAATACTAGAAACTAATTTACAATGTTATAAAATGATATAAAAAATAATCTACAACATTACAAACTCATCCGAATTTCAATGAAGTATATTTTGGTAAGTGTAACGTAACTCCCATTGTCATATTCACTATAAAAGCAAGATGTGCTGTCAACTTAACCCCTGCTATCAAATTTTGTGAAATTTTGAATCGTCTTAAATTTCTAAAACAAACCTTACAACTTGGGATTATCTTTATCCACATTCCACAGCAAGCATATATAAATATATCCCACAATAAGAGGAAAAAGAAACCAAAGTTTATTTATTTAATTATCATTACTTTGAGTTTAGTGAGAGGATGTCATCAAGTTATTGGACTGAGATTCTTCTCATTCTAAATTTAAGTTTCATTTGCTTGTTATCATCAGCAACACAAGTCGATTATGATGCAAATGCCATTATAATTAATGGAGAACGACGAGTTATCTTCTCTGGTGCAATTCACTATCCTCGCAGCACTCCACAAGTACTGCAAATAATTGATTTACAATTTCTCAAATCACTTGCGCCCTCACATTTTCTTCTTCTTTCAACTAAAAAAAAAATGCTACTTTGCTGCGAAAATATTGTCTTAAAATTTTTCCTAACAAGCCAAACATGATCCCACATTCAAAACGGTGCGTTTTCATGTTTAGGAAAAATTATGGGCAATATTTTTTGATCAAATAGCATTTGTTATTCTTTAAATATGCAAATTTTGATATGATTTATTTCTATATGGGTTGTTTTTGTGCAGATGTGGCTAGACCTTATACAGAAGGCAAAGGATGGAGGGCTCGATGCAATTGAAACTTATATTTTTTGGAATGCTCATGAGCCTCAGCGTCGCCAGGTGTCAATTATTATTATTATTATTATTATTATTATTATTATTATTATTATTATTATTATTATTATTATTATTATTATTATTATTATTATTATTATTATTATTATTATTATTATTATGTGCGATATTTATTATTATTGAAATAAAAATACAAAATTAATTTGGTTAATCTTCCTTTTGAGGGGAGATCAGTACGATTTCTCAGGAAATTTGGATTTCATCAAGTTTTTCAAACTAGTTCAAGAAGCAGGATTATATGCCATTATACGAATTGGTCCATATGTCTGTTCTGAATGGAATTATGGGTAATTTTAATTTTTCTTTTTTAAAAAATTTTGATTGATAATTTATTTACTTAATTAATCACTAAATCATTTTTTCTTTAATGTTTTGTTGTTTGATAGGGGCTTTCCTGTGTGGCTACATAACATCCCAGGAATTCAATTAAGGACGAATAATGAGATTTACAAGGTTAATTCCCACTTTTTTTTTTAATCAACAAAATTAATACCAATTTTTATATTCTGTTTAATCTCAGTTTCAATTTTCCTTATTTATTTTTGATAACATTTATATGGTTTGATTATTTTGTCATTAACGCAGAATGAAATGCAAATTTTTACGACCAAAATTGTCAATATGTGCAAAGAAGCCAATCTATTTGCGCCACAAGGAGGTCCCATAATCCTAGCACAGGTTATTTTTAATTTTTTTATTGCAGCAATAATATTAATTTCATTTTTTCTAATCATTTTTATTTTCATCTTTTTTAAGTTGGGGATTCATGTGATAGTTTAATATATATCAAATGAATGTAAATTTTTTAGGTAAATTTAACTTTGAGTTAATATTTTTGATAAAATTAGTAAAGATGTTAAAAGTTTTTTATCAAACAGTTGTTTGATAAAATTAAATCAACTAAATTAACTTGAAAGACACTAGCAAATTTAATTTACCAAACATTATCTATCAAACTTACCTATAGTATCTTCTTTTTATCTTTACCAAACTTACCTACAGTCTCATCTTTTTATCTTTAAAAATTAAAGAAAAAGTTATGCACTCCTCCAAGATTTATTTAAATGGTCACATAGACCCATTATAATATCCTCAAGTCTTTTAGACTTTTTAGTTATTTCAATAAATTGAGGGTAATTTAGTCTTTTCAATTCTTTAGCAACCTTAATAACCCAGTGTAAAAAGAAAAATATGTCATCACTATTATAAGAGAGCGAGATAAGAGAGAAAGAAGAGAATAAGTTCTCTTTCTACCTTCAGCTATGAGTAAAAGTTGTGTCGGTTGAAGTAGTTTTGTGTTTAGAGAGGAGATTGACATAAATTTTGATTCTTTATCTTTACTAATTGCTATAGATAAGTATGATTATATAATATTTTGCATGATAAGTATGATTAGATAGTATTAGAAGTAAATCTAATATTTTGCAGGGAAATATGTTGACTGTGTGTGGTTTCAAAAATAATAGTAATTAGTACAAATTAATTTTGATTTGGGTTTTGTAAATGTTGTTATCTAACAGATTGAAAATGAGTATGGAAATATTATGGGACCTTATAAAGAAGCTGGTAAATCATACATCAATTGGTGCGCACAAATGGCTACAGCCCAAAATATTGGTGTCCCATGGATTATGTGTCAGCAGAGTGACGCTCCACAACCCATGGTACTTATTTTTATTTATTTATTTATTTATGCTTCATTGTTTGTTTTTAAATTATTATTATTATTAATATTATGTAGATAAATACATGTAATGGGTTTTATTGCGATGAGTTCGTCCCAAATAATCCAAAGAGCCCAAAAATGTGGACCGAAAATTGGACCGGGTGGTTCAAGAAATGGGGCGATAAAGACCCTCATAGGACTCCACAAGACGTGAGCTTTGCTGTTGCCCGATTCTTTCAAGTTGGAGGGGTCTTACAAAATTATTACATGGTGACAGCTCAATAATCAACTCTATTAACTGTTTTAATTTGCTTAATTATTATTAATTATTTAATTATATACTTCACTTCTCTTATATACTTCACTTCATAACTCTTTTTCATTTTTTCTTAAAAAAAAATTCTAATTCTAGTATCATGGAGGCACCAACTTCGGCCGGGATGCTGGAGGTCCATTTATTATAACATCTTATGATTACGATGCTCCACTCGATGAATACGGTACTTTAATGAGAAAAAAAATTTTGGTAGCATAAGTTGACAGAAAATTGAAAGATCAGTGATAAATCGGTGCTGATTTATCCATAAGTCCGTTATAAGAAATAGTAGGAGAGGAGAGAAATAGAAAGGAAAAAGTGGGAGAAAAAATGAGTGAAAAAAGAGATTAATTTTATTTTTATTGTTTGGTTGAACATGAAATTCAATTTTCTTGCCTTATTTTTTTCTCTCTCCTCCTTTCTTCTCCTCTTCTTTTCATTTATTTCTTCAAACTAAACATACCATTAATTGAAAAATATGGTAAATTAGCACCGATTTTTCATTATTTCTGTTAATGTTTTGTTAGTGTTCTGCTTCTTTAATATTTTTCTACTTTAATTTATTTTATATTATTTATTTATCTTTACTTGCTTTCTTTGTTTAGTTTTTTTTTTAATATAATTTGTATCCAATGCTGATGTTTAAAACAATACACTTTGATTTCAGGGAATTTAAATCAGCCGAAATGGGGACATTTGAAGCAACTCCATGAAGCAATCAAACTTGGAGAGAAGCTTCTCACAAGTGGCAATGTGACAACCAAACAATTCGGTAATGGGGTCAATGTAAGTAGCAATTAATTAAATTAAAATTTTAATCAGCTAATTAAATGGTTAATTAGATCCATAAACAAAGTGATGAAGGATGCAAATTGATGTCTTGTATTTTAATTTTCCTTAGCTGACTACATATAGCAACACCACCAGTGGAGAGAGATTCTGTTTCTTGAGCAATGTAAACACTACACAAGATGCCAATGTTGACTTGCAACAAGATGGAAAGTATTTTGTGCCTGCTTGGTCTGTTAGTATTCTTCATGGTTGCAACAAGGAAGTTTATAACACTGCAAAGGTTATTAATGTCATAACTCATAATCACTAGCTCTAAAAATTACTATGTTTTTGTGTTAGTTATGTCATAAATGTTCATCATTTTCAGGTTAATACTGAGACCACTGTGATGGTGAAGAAACCAATTGAATTGGGTACAAAACTCTCTTGGATGTGGGCACAAGAGACCATAAGAGACACTCTTCATGGAAAGGGTAGTTTTAATGCAACAAAGCTTATTGAACAAAAAGAAGCTACTTCTGATGTAAGTGACTACTTGTGGTACATGACCAGGTAATCTCCTCATCTTAATTATATTCTCAATAAAAAAATTGTCCGTACAGACATCTACATTTTATAAAGTGCAGCTTGACTCCTTTACAGGGCTGTAAAAGGATAAGTCTGCACTTAAAAATAAGACTCTTTGTTAATTGTGTCATTTACTTTGCTTCAATTAGTAGTTAACTATGGTTACTTATTTTTAATCTTAACAATTTTGGAATAGCATTGAGAACATGGGAACATCAGCACATAATGCAACCTTGTATGTAAAATCGTCAGGCCAGGTTCTTCATGCTTATGTCAACTCGAAGCACATAGGTAACATTTTTTTATTAACTATATAACTGTTTTGAGTTTTTTTACTGTTTGAGATTTCATTTTAACTGTGATGAAACAATAGGGTCTCAATTTGGATATGGTTTTGAGTTCAAGCAACCTGTTATCTTGAGGCCTGGGAAAAACTTTTTAACTTTACTCAGTGCCACAATTGGACTACAGGTAATATATTAATTATAAATGTCCTTTAGTCAGTGATCAGATTAAGCAAGCATAATAAAAAAAAGTTATTAAATTAAATATGCATATATGGCAGAACTATGGTGAATTTTTTGATTTGGGACCTGAGGGCTTAGCAGGGGGTCCAGTTGAGTTAAATGTCGATGGGATGGCTTCTCTCAATTTATCATCAAACATTTGGAACTATAAGGTACTTGATGAGATTAAAGCACAAACATATTGCATTTAAAAATTACAAAATTATATTGATTTGATTGATTGCGCTTGATATTCTATGATTTTCGGTTTTAAAGGTAGGGCTGAATGGTGAAGCAAAACGGCTTTATGATCCAAATTCACCCCACGCACATATTTTGAAGACATCAAAGAAACTCCCAATTGGGAAACCAATGAAGTGGTATAAGGTATTTGCACTGAGCTATTGAGTCATATATATATAAGTTAGAGTTCGTGCTCTTTTTTTTTTTTTTTTTCGTTTTGGTGTCTTCTAGTACCCCGTTCGCACTAGAGACTAACTGCTGCTGTTGTTGTTGTGCTCAGACTAGTTTCAAGATTCCTCCGGGAACAAGCCCGGTGGTGGTGGACTTGCAAGGCATGGGCAAGGGGCACGCGTGGGTGAACGGCAACAGCTTGGGGCGGTACTGGCCCTCGCAAATTGCTGACACCAATGGATGTAGCGACACTTGCGATTACCGCGGAGAGTATAAACCTGAGAATTGTGTTACAAACTGCGGCAACCCTTCTCAAAGATGGTATAATTTCAATTATTTTTTTACAGCAAAGCAAATGATAGATTCATTAATTCTAATTAATTTTCAATGCATGATACACTAAAAATTTGATCACTGTACATGTGTTATTAATTAGGTACCATGTTCCAAGATCGTTCCTCAACGATGGCACAAACACATTGATTTTATTCGAGGAAATGGGAGGAAACCCTTCTCATGTATCTTTCCAGACTGTTGTTGCAGCAGCAGTGTAATGCTTTGTGGAATTGGTATAATAAAGGATAGTGTAAATGGAAATAAAGGTTTCAAATTGTGCTATTCTCAAACGACTTTCAATTACAAGTTGCAATTATACAACTTTGTTGCATCACACACACACATACACACACACATAATGTGACATTGATCAAGTCTTGTTAGAAGAGCTCAGAAATCACAACTGAGAATGAGCAGCCATATACAATAAGGCTAGCTAAGTAAGCATGCAGCGCAGAAATTCATCAAATTGTAACATCTTCCAGTCATATCAAATTCAACAAAGGCCAATTTAGCTGGTAAAAGATGATGCATTGATGCAGTGTCATATCAAATTCAACAAAGCCAACTTGAAATGAATACAATTTTTTTTTTTTAAGTATTTCATTTCAGTGATATGAATGATTTGATATGAATAAATTAATGGTCATGATTTTTTAAGGTATTTTGCATTAATTAATCATCAACCACAATTTTAACATGCAATACATAAGCCAGTAAAACTTAAGGTAGTGGTGGGCTTGTGTTCTCGACTTTGTTGAGGGCAAAAGTTTCAATTTTCGTGGAATTCGAAAATATTTTTCTCTTATAAATGTAGTTGAGGGTAGATACCCTTAAATATTAGCGAGAGTTAATTTTCAAGTTAATTTTGATAGACTTTCAGTTTAGGGTGTAATATAAGTGTGTGCATTTAAATTTCAATAAATCTTAAATTGTAATATAAGTATACCGTAACCAATTTTTTTTTTTTTTAAAAAGGTAATATACAGAGGACATCAAATAAAATAAACATCTTATCTGATCTCTCCGAAAATCAGCTGAAAAAGATAAAAGTCATTTTGATTCCATGTTCCTTATTCCAAGCCCATTCCATGGGCTTAGGCCGACCTGGTCAGTCTGAATAAAAATTTGGGCTTTCCAGAGCCTTGCGGGTAGGCCATCCCGGGCCATTTACTAACCAAGGCTGATATATTGTCAGGACCTAACATAGTTTTTTTAATAAAGGCTGGCCAATATACATACGCAGTGGAAATCGCGATCCAATGAAATCGCTACCCATTTTAAATTGATTGGTACTATTATCTTACATCTCGAAATATCAAGCAAGAGAACTTGTAATTGTTACGGCGATCGTGAATGAGTACGCCATGAGTATGTGCAAGCGCATATCATCATTGCTCGCCAATTGTTAAAGTATGTCGGTCGCACCAACGCAATATTTAGCTATAATCATTTGAATTATAGGGCGAACTAAGCATGTTTGTGTTAGGAGTCCCGCTATTCCCGAACGCATTGATTAGTACTCATATTTTACCTCTCGAAATACCATGCAAAAGGAGTCGTAATTGCTACGGCCATCGTGATGGACTGCGCCACGAGAATGGACAAGTGCATACCATGTTTGCCCGCCAACTATTCAAGTATGTTTGTTGCAGCAACGCAAGATTTAGCTATAATCATTCCGATTATGGGGTGAGCTAAGTATGTCTATGGTAAGAGAGCCCCATCATGAACTCAAGTCCTTAGCTCTATGCCCATGATGTACTTATGGGTTAAAGATTCGAGTCCTTATTCTTTGGGCTTTATTACCATATCACCATTTCTTTTATTTTTTGAAAACATACAATATATTTAGGAATTTAAATTGACGGCAACATCTTGTTTAACATGATGAGGGAAGGCAGCAATACACCATTTTAACTTTCACACTCCTCATTTGAACTCTTCTGTTGTATCACGATATTTACAAAAAATTTGATTATAATCATTCCGATTATAACACGAGCTAAGCATGTTTGTGCTAGGAGACCAATTGAAGATTGCACTGTCACTATTGCTAGTGATCAGATGAAGGGTGCTGGAATAATATTGCATGGAGGTAATAGAGGCGTCGATGTGTAGTATTCCGAATGCACGTACCATGTGCTCACTTATCCTATATGTAAAGGAATCAATTGATGAACGCTTAACTGATTACTTTAATAATTAATGATATGCAAAGTTGACGCTAAATTGCTAATATGTAGTCTTGTCCAAGTGATTTCCTACGATAATATGAAAATGGAAATAAACTAACGAAAATTGATTAACAAAACAAGAGCAAGAAAAGAAACTAAATAAGCTAGCATAAACTAGATTTTATCATTTTTGGTATGTGTTATACAATTCTAATAATTAAGGGTGTGTTTGAAACATAACATTATATAGCATTAAAACATTATTCATATTAATTTATTACCAAGGGTGTGTTTGGCAAAATTTGAGAGTTCGTTGTGGTGCATTATGATGCACCATAATGTGCCATTTAGGTGCATTGCACAAACCTAAGTAGAGTGGCAAAACCCAGGCCCTGATATGGTTTTTTGGATACTCGGGTTGGGTTTTTTTTTTTCCCTTATTTGAGCTTTTTAATTTTATATTTTATAACATTATATATGTATTTTTTAAAATTATAATTTCTAAATTTATTTGAATGAAATTAGATATAAAAATATGAGCTATAAATGTTTAAAATTTTAAATATATGCAATAGATGAGCTAAGTAAATATAATTATTTAAAATAATATATATATTTTTAATTCTTTTAATAAAATTAGGGCTTCAGGTTAGGCCCCAAATTTATCAAGTGATGTTCGAGACAAGCTTGACCTTGTCCCCAGGCTAAGTATTACCCATCCCACATCACCTAGTCCTAAATGAGAATATTTGAGATCCCAAAATCTGAGGGAATCTCAAATTTGTGTAATGTGTTAGCTTTGCCTCTGAATTAAGGCAGATGTTTTTTACTTTTTATTTTTTTATTTTTACTATAAGAAATAAAATATAAAAGTAAATTATATTATAATATTGTTATTATATAGTATTATATAATTAATATAATAATAATAATAATAATTTTAAATAAAATTAATATAAAATTAGTAGAGTACAATGTAACACCAAATAATGTTTACTATTATTATAATACAACGTAAATGCAATATATTATAATATAATGCTAATGCAATACATTATAATACAATGTCATATCAATTTCAATAAAGCTAACTTGAAATGAATACAATTTTTTTAAAAAATATTTCATTACAGTGATATGAATGATTTGATTATGAATAAATTAATGGTCATGATTTTTTTAGGTATTTTGCATTAATTAATCATCAACCACAATTTTAACATGCAATACACAAGCCATTAAAACTTAGCATAGTGGTGGGTATGTGTTCTCGACTTTATTGAGGGCAAAGTTTCAATTTTGTGGAACTCAAAAATATTTTCCTTTTGCAAATGTAGGTGAGGGTAGATACCCTCTAAATATTAGCGAGAGTAAATTTTCAAGTTAATTTTGATAGACTTCTAGTTTAGGGTGTAATATAACTATAAGTGTGTGCATTTAAATTGCAATAAATCTTAACTTTTAATATATATGTATACTGTAACCTTTTTTTTTTTAAAAAAAAGGTAATATGTAGAGGATATCAAATAAAATAAATATTTTATCTGTTTTCTCCATAAATCAGCTGAAAAAGATAAAAGTCATTTTGATTCCATGTTCCTTATTCCTAGCCCATATCATGGGCTTCGGCTGACTTGGTTCGTCTTAATAAAAAGCTGGGCTTTCCAGAACCTTGCAGGTAGGCCAGCCCTGCCGATTTGCGAACTTAGGCTGATATATTGTCAGGACCCAACATAAATTTTTTAAGAGCGGAGCTATTGGCGCTCCTCAAAAGTACTGTCAACACCCCTTTTCTTTTTGTACCCATCAAAATATTAAAATTAATGTAATTTTTTTCTAATGACACCTCCCTTATTCCGTAAATAACCTTATTATATTTAAAAGTTGAGAAGATGATGGTTAATTGCAGAAAAGCAGCTGAGTTTTGCAATTATTTCCTCGAATTTGCTTTAAAAAAAAACAGAGATTGGATTCACAAGCAAGAAGGCTAATAATAGAGAAAGGAGAGAAAACTCTAGGCTATCGTCAAAGCAAGACGATTTCACTTGCAGATCGAAGAAAAATCATGAAAAAAGTTGTTGAGTTTAAAAAAAAGATGAATGCTTGAAAGAAAAAAAAACCAAGTTATTGCAGTTATCACAATGGTACAAATGATGTATCAACAATAAACTAATGAACTTTGAAAACCATGAGAGTTGTATTTGAAGGAGCAAGACAATGATTGGTAATTGTTCTTCACAAATGTAACAACAAAATTATGAATATTAAAATAAATAAAAATAGAATTTGGGACCCATAAGCAATAATAAGTTCTTTGCACTTCTTCCACTATTTTGAATTGGACTGAAAAATTAAAAAAAAAGGATATTCTACATGGGGGTGTCAAGAGTTCGTAATTTCGTATTATGAAGTCTGTAGTTGCAGGTGTAAAATGTTTGCAAAGAGAAGATGAAATTGTATGGGGTTTCATGTAATTCTACACAAGGATAAAATTGTAAATTCAAAAAAGAGGTTTCATTAGAATATTAAAGCGGTGCTAATAGCATCACTCATTTTTTAATGAAAGGGTGGCCCAACATAAACGCTCAGTGGAAAACGCGACCCATTTTAAATTGATTGGTACTATAATATCTTACCTCTTGAAATATCAAGCAAGAGAACTTGTAATTGTTATGGCGATCGCGAATGAGTACGCCTTGTGTATGTGTAAGCGCATATCATCATTGCTCGCCAATTGCTAAAGTCTGTCTGTGGCACCAACGCAAAATTTAGCTATAATCATTTGAATTATAGGGCGAGCTAAGCATGTCTATGTTAGGAGTCTCGCTATTCCCGAATTCATTGATTAGTACTAATATTTTACCTCTCGAAATACCATGCAAAAGGAGTCGTAATTGCAACGGCGATCATGAATTAGTGCACCACGATAATAATGATAATAATTAAACTAATATTATTAGCCCAAAAATTGCACAGAATCAGCACAAAAACTACACAGAATAAGCACATAAATAAACGAGAACTGATATAATAATTTGATAAATCAAATTGATGCATTTTAATTGAAATATTATTATTCTATTCTATCTTTTACTATCTAAAAGTCTAGTACTATCAGTTTTAACTCGTTATTGTCTTCATTGACGTGGTGATGATTGTAGAAGGTTGTTTAGGAGATGCGAGAGATGGTAAAGCAAGAGAGAGAAGAAAATCACCAACAATAATACATAAATCAAAGGGCTTTTAGACAGTGATAACTAGTCTATAATTTAAAAGAAAAAGAAAGAAGAAACTGTTAATTATCTATCTAGATATAGTGCCCTCTAGAAATAAATAGCGAGTGATGATTACAAATAGTTATTGAAGAAGACTAAATATTGCTACAAATAAGGGTCCTTGATTCTTACATACTAAGATGTAAATATAGCATTCAAACTAGAAGCCATAATACCTTCAACATGTACCAATTACCATTAACATTTCTTTTGTTATTAATTATGCAATTTTATACTTAAAAAAAAAACATATCGACATGGTAACTACGAACAATCCACTATTGAAACCAATTTCCAGTAGCTCCAATCTTTTTGTATGCAAACTACAAAGTGCAAACAATCCAGATTAGGTTGCTGCAAGGAAACTGGTGAGAACTGTAATTGTCATTTGTCAACAAATGGAAATCTATGGTTCAATTAAGCCTGGCAACATAAGAACAAAATAAATCATGTTAGTTAAAGAAAATTATGAGTACATTACAAGACAAAGTATTGTGCATAATCTTATCTACCTGATTGATAAATGAAATTGAATATGATAAGCAAGAGCCCCTGACCAATAGTGAACCAAGGATATTTTTTTGATGTTGCATACGCCATTGGTCTCCCATGCAATGTCCAATTGTGTTGACAATATCGTAACTTCTTTTTGTAAGAGGAGTAGTATGGCCCTACCTATTAATGTAAGACAACATTTTAGTGTTATGTAATATGTTCAAATATATTTTTCATTAACAATGTTATTTCCCTTAAAATTCTCTTAAACACTACACATTATTATTATCTTTCTTATATATATTTGCCCATGCTAAGAACAACCATCCCATTTTCACTCTTCTAATCTGAGAGTTTAGTCGCGCCCTTTTGCATTTGATAGTGTTAAAAATCTAATAATATTAATTCAAAGTTATAGTATACAAATGATATCTAGTACCTGGTAAGTACAGATATTATTAGTGTGACCGTTGGAACAAGGCTTGTTATAGCCTCAACATAGTGCTCCGAAATTGTAGATTGAGTGTTATTGTCATGACCAAATAAGTAACTATACATTAAATTTAAATTAACTAGTTCCAAATTACTTGCCGAAAAATGCAACCAAAAAATTTAAAACAAATATTCTAATATAGTGTCTATACTTTTTGTCAAAATTAAGGTATTGTGCATAGGGGAGCGATACAAACTAAACCAATATTATTTGCACATAAAAAAAATGTAATATAATAATTTGAAAAATCAAATTGATGCATTCTAACTAAAATATTATTACTCTGTTCTATCTTTTACTATCTAAAAATGTGGTATTGTCAGACTTAACTAGTTATTGTCTTCATTCATGTGGTGATGATGGTAGAAGGTTGTTCAGAAGTTATGAGAGATGGAAGAGCAAGAGAGACAAAAAGAGCACCATCAATTTTTATACTGTAATAACTAGTCTATAATTTAAATGTTGTTTACACAAGGAAAATGAGAAAAGGAAAAGGAAAGAAAGAAATTGTTAATTACCTACGCAGATACAGTGCCCTTGGAAATATACAACCAGTGATGAATATTAGTACTTGTTGAAGAAGGCTAATTGTTGTAAATAAGGGTCCCCTGGTCTTATGCCGGAACAAGGCCTCTTATAGCCTCAACATGTTATGTAGAGGTTTATTGCATCATGATGCTCTGAAATTGTGGATTGAGTGCTATTGTCATAATCGAATAAGTAATCGTACATTATATTTAAATTAGTCAGTTCCAAATTACTTACCGAAAAAAGTACAACAAGAATTTTTAAAATGAGTATTCTGATATAGTGTCTATACTCTTTGACATATGCTTTTCCTGCAAAAAACCAATATATCATAATAAAATTTTGTATATTTAAAAAGAAATAACAAATATAGTAAATGAAAGATTAATATAATGCAATTTCCTACTAGTTTACTCTGGGTTTGGGCTGGGCTTTGGGTCGTGAGTTTTTTGTCTAATAAAAAAGTATTGCTCATCTCATATGTATTAACATTTGTTTAACAATATTCCAAGGCTCTAATAGGACTTTTGTTAATTACTCATCTTTATTGATGATCTAGCAATTATCAAGTGCAGACATAAAGATGGAAAAAGTACACACCAATTTGTAAACTTGCCTAAATCAACTAGCAAAGACCTTCCACTGCATGTACTTTTGCGGGTTGCGAGTGGATTTGGTATTTCAACCCACTGTAGGTTGCAAGTAAATTTGGTATTTAGAAAAAATATGCTAGATACTAGCATGGGTATTTGCCAACCCATATTCTTTATTTTAATTATTTATATTTTTATTTTTTAATCATAAAAATTACAATAAAAATTTTTAAGTACCATTTGTTCTTTTGTCTGAAATCTGAATAGTTCTGAATTTGCTAAAGTTTGAATAGGTCTTAATAGCATATATCTAAATGATATTTTTCTTTAAATATCTAAATATAAATAGCATCTTGGTTATTTTTATAAGTCATAAACATCTAAAATATGATTATTTGACATTTATGTCCTTGTAGGAATTATACGTACTTATATAAATTTTAAGAGTTAAATACATGTACATTACAATTAAAACGAAACATATATAGAATGAGCTAGTAATTGACTTTTAAATAAAAATATTATTATATTACTTCAAATGCAAAATTTTATCAAATTTATTATAGTGATTAAAATTTTTAAAAGATAAGACAATTAATTACATCCTTGAGAAAGTTAATTTGTGAGTTGATCTCATAGTTGTTGCATGAAAACTTAATGTGATGGTCTAAAGAGATTGTTTGCATTTGTTGGTTGGTTCAAATTTGTTATTTTCCAACTCAACTTCTTCATTATCATACTCTAAAAATAATGCATTAGTAATAGATAATTTTCAAAGAAAATTGTGTATCGCAATGCATGCAATTACAATTTTTATCTTAGCACTAAATGAATATGGCAGCATTCACTTTAAAATTAGAAAGCGAGCTTTTAGAATACCAAAAGTATACTCAATAACATTCAAAGACAAAAATAAAACACAAGCTACTTGATTGAAACTTTTTCACACTATATTCAATTATTCATCAAGTCTCTATGCCGTTTTATAGTAGAAAAGTTGATACCGATTAAAAGGAAAAAGAGATAAAGCTAGCTAAACTTATTATTATCCTGGATAATAACAACACAAGGATAAATAACCAAAGTGATATGATTACTCTTTTCTTTTAGCTAATTCAAAGTCTCTCTATGTCAGCCTTCCATATGCGTAAACACTATTGAGTTAGTAGCCAACCCAGTTAGTGATGCATGCGTACATAATTCTAACATTTTATCACCCTCCCTTAAGTGCAAAGTTATGGGAAGAACATGAAACTTGTTTTGAAGGTTTTGAAAGCAATCGCAGCTGAGTGCTTTTGTAAAAATATCTGCTGGCTGATGTGCAATAGAAACCTAATGCACTTCAACTTTGTTCTTTCCCATAATGTCTCTTGCAAAGTGCACATCCATCTCTATATTCTTTGTTCGTGAATGATGGATCTGGTTAGTTGCAAGAGAAGTTGTACTTGTATTGTCATATAATACAACTGGAGTATTCGTAACCAGGATATTGAGTTCTCCATGAACTGACACTAACTAAAGCATTTCAGCTATAGTAATGGCTGAAGCTCTATATTATGATTTTATTGAGGATCTCGCTGCTGCATTTTGTTTATTTGAACTCTAATAAATTAGATTATTTTTTTATTAAATACAATACCCTTTAATTGAAGTCCTATCATCCACATTACTTGCCCAATCTGCATCAATATAACTAGTCAATTCCAACTTACCTTATGCCATGAAGTATAGACCATAATCACTAATGCCATGTAAATATCTCAAAATTCGTTTGCAAGCTAGCTAACCTAACTTTAATGGACATTGCATGAATTGGTTGAGTTTATATACAACAAAAGAAATCTCTGCAGGTGTAATGGTGACATACAGTAATGCTCCTAAAACACTCCTGTAAAGAGTAATATCTTATAAAACATCACTTCCTATCTTACTGTATTTCACTCCTGTAATCATAGATGTAGGTGCATCAAGACTCCATTTTAAAAGATTAGAAACATGCTTCCTTTGATTAATGTGCAAGCCATCTTTATTTTGCTGAATTTCTAAACTAAGAAAATAATTTAATAGACCAAGTATCTTTAAGGCAAAACCGAGCATTTTCATCTTTATTTGCAATGCTCTTGATTTTGAGTGTGAAGCAAAAGTTTTCTCTAAAGCATCCCATACTTTATAAAGAAGTCTTACAATGAACAATCATGCTCAGTGTGGATTCAGTCATTGAAGACAATAACTAGCTAAGCAACATCTGGTCTTGTTGACACCTTCATCTACTACCACAATGTATTTGCCACGTGTAACTTGTGCCCTAGAGATAAGAATCTCTAAGTTGTTTCTTCATATGGTTGGTAAAACTTGCGACTTCCATGGCATAAAGTTATTAATATCTAACTTAATAGGAACAATAAAGTTGAAGTTTGTTTGGTGAGGTTTGACGTGATCAGAGTGTGCCATTGATCAATAAGAGGTAACCTGCTCTGGCACCAAAATAGAAAAATAAAAACAAGCAACTTGATTGAAAATTTTTCACAGTATATTCATCAAAGCTCTATTTTGTTTTATAATACAAGAGTTGATAACAATTAAAGGGAAGAAGAGACAAATCTAAAAGATAAATCTAGCTAAACTTATTATTATCCTAGATGATAACAATATAAGGATAAATAACTAAATTGATACGATTTCTTTTATCTTCTAACTAATTCAAACTCTCTCTACGTCAGCCTTCCAGATGCATAAACATTGTTGAGTAAGCAACCAACTCAGCTAGTGATACATGCATAAAGAATTCTGACATTTCATCACGTTCCTCAATTTTGCATGATTATGGTTGAACATCTACTCTTTCGCCCAACCACCACTACGAAAATTATTCAACCAATAACATACATGATGATATGGCACTATAAATCCCCTCTACGTTCAATAATTACCAATGGTTAATTATTAAGAAAAAAAGGTTTGACAATTTTATAAAAGGAAAAATTACTTGGTAGTGGCATTGGAAAATTATGTTTTAAATTAGGAATTGTTTCTATCAAGACTCTTGAATTATGTGTTTTTCCTTCCCATCCAACAACTACATTTCTAAATATCATGTCAAAGTCATATATTGCCGTGATATTTTGAAAATATTCCCCTTTTCCACAACCTCTGTATGACACTTGTTTATCTATTGGAATACATGCATGAATTAGGGTTTCATCTGTTGTACCACCAGCACCTTACACAAGTAAATACTATTAATAAAATTATGTTACTATTTACCATTGATAAAAGATAATTACCTTAAATACTTCCTGTAGCCTGTGATTAGTTATACCACTTAAACCATCATTAAATGAAAGAAAAGTAATCTTTTTTTTTAGAATTTCATCATGGCCACTAAAACCTCATGAAAATATTTGCGCACTGTTTGAGTTGAGCGTTGAAGAAAAATATTTGTGCACCATTTGAGTTGAGTGTTGAAGAAAAATATTTCTTACAAGTTGATTACAAGATTGTGACTAATTGTCATCAAGAACATTGTCATTTTCTGTTCATCAGACACATGTTTCCTAGGTTATAGTCATCTTTTTTCCTTGAAGAATTGACATAAATAAATAAACTCATTCTTCTCCATCCGCATTAATTCATAATTTGCAGTATATGATCCATTTAAAAGCTCTTTAATAAAATTTGAACCAGTAAGTTTTGATACAGGTAGTCATTCAATATTTAACCGCTTTAACAAATTAGGTATCAACATTATCAATCATTTTCGTAACAATCTCTTAATCTTGTATTTTTTATCATGACCTCATCACTTAAAGCTTTCATAGAAATATATCTTTAGAAAAAAAAAAAAAAAGAACCACGATAATAATAATATCTAAATTTTTTTTGTACTACGATGCCATCCAACAGTTAAAGAAAATATGACAATTTATAAAGAAATAATTATAAGCTTGTTAGGAAGTAAAATAAAGAAATAGAAATAATATAATCATTAATCACCATATAATATTTTTTAATAAAAACACATTGTCAACATTCAACAAGCACAATAAAAGACTTTGGGCTCAAGACATTTTAACATAAATGAAAGAGGTTCCAGCCTATTTTGTTAAACTTTGAATCCACCTTATTCATTCTTGGTCACTTTCCATCTCTATCCACACCTCTCTATACTCATTGTTGAACAATTTGTTGAGTGCTACATAATATTACATAATAAAGGGGATTCTAAATAGGTAAAATCTTTGTAAAATTGTCATATAATGTTTCATTGAGGGTCCTCTATCATTATTATTATCTTCTCCAATATCTCTACTAACTTTTTAATTTCTTCAGGTGTTTCATCAATTTTTTTTTTCTTAGAAACTTGTACCCCATTTATACTTGATTGATATGATAAGTAATCAAATACAGGCATTTTAGGTCCATTATCTTTGTCATTTACTTCAATTGGATTTTGATTAGGCACCTGTGTTTCAAATATCGATGACAAATTTCTAACTTTTGGTAAGTCAGTAATACCTGTACTCCAAGTATTATATCCAATAGCAAAAACTCCAAAGAACAAAATCTCTAATTCATCAGCAATAGTTAGAGGCTTATAATGAAACTATTTAGCCTTTGCATCTTTTTTATTTAACATAGAAAAAACAATTAAGACCTATATATATTATAAAATCTTATCATAAACTCACTCTAATAAGTTAAACAATTAACGTGTTACCTTTATGTACTCTTCTCATCTTTCATCTAGCCAACTAAATATTTAGGTCCCAGGATTTTAACCATATTCTATCACTGTTGTCATTTTAATTCATGTTGAATATTGTTTCTTCATATAATCCCAACCATTTTTTATTTGCTTTTGTTTTAACCTTGTTCTAGATGTCTTAAATATTTTTTTTTTTACAATCCGAGCCCAAGCACTTGGCTTTAAAGTTCCTTCTAATCTAAATTAATTTTTCACTGCAAAGATCAATTAATTGCTTTCTTTGGACAAGATCACTCTAGTATGCTCTATAAACTCCAACATTTTCAGCCATCTATGATCGAATTCAAGTTACAATTTAAATTGAAAATAGAAAATAATTGTACCAATAGTTATTGACTTCTTCAATGTAGATAGTCTTATCCTCTATTTCTAAAAATTGAAAACAAATATTTCACAATAAAATTAATATCCACGATAACAATTATCCGAAGTTTCAAATTTCTTAAATTTAAAACTAGCAGCACATGCTAAATGGAATCAAACAATACACAAGCAAACTATATACACACCTATTCAGATCTCACCCGTGACACCAATCACAACAAATCAATACAAAATTGACGAATTGAACAACATAGACAAAAAAATTGTGGAGCTATAGAATTTTTATAAATTCTTTCTCAACAAATCACAATGTTCAGATAAAAACAAGCTACAAAAATCACTGATTTACTTGCTTCAATCGCAATACACAAGTCATTACTTCATCCGCAATATGCAATCAGTACAATCTTTCATTGAGCACTTCTTTATCATCAACATTATTATTATTATTATTATTTTGAGAAACCACTTTTCACGTTTTATTAATCCTTCAATCTGTAATGATACAACTAGTAAAATCCTTATTTGAAAATTGAATTATAAACTTACGCCTTTCTTTCGTTCTCAAATATCATTAATTACATGGCTTCAATCAATTATCACAGAAACGAGGTTGCTTTCACTTCTTGTGAATCATTAACATTAAATTATAATATAATTTCTTTTCCAAGAATTCATTACTTATACATAAAACAGCAATATAAAAGCATATGTTGTTTTATTTAATTTATCAGCCAAGTTTTCCACATCCAAATAAAATTATTTCAAGTATAAGATAAAATATATAAAAGAAAATATCTATAAAAACTGTAAAAAAATTTGATAAATGCCTTAACAATGGAGATTCAAGGACTGCTATGCTTGAAGACAAAAAGTGTTCCGTTGCTAATGAAAAAGAGAACAAATCTAAAGTATGTAGAATGTGAATTACAAAGAGAAAAAAAAAAAAAAGGGATTAGGTTTAATAATATGGGAGATATGTATATTTAATGGGGATTCTTTTGGAATATAGTATTTATTTTCTATTTAAACTTTTTCTCATTCAGATAAAAATCATGATCTTTACTTTTTTTTATTTCGATGTAAATACTTAAAAATCATACATATATTGGAAAAAGACAAACGAGTAAATTTGAAAAAAAATCTGAAATTAACAAATTCTTAGACTTCAGACATTTAACAAAAAAACTCTTAATCATAAATATATGTAAGTTAGAGTTTTTAATTTCTAAATCTAACCTATCTTAATAAACTTTTGATAAGTAGAAATTTAAAATCTTTAAGTTTACTATTATTGATTTTTATTTTAATTTGATTGATTTTGTTTGTTTTGTTTTAATGGCTTGAACCTAATGATTACTTACTAAAATTAGGTTTTTATTTATTTGATTAATTATTAACGGTAGTTGTATAAAATTTACTTGTTAATACTATTGATAATACTTGTATATGATTAAAAGATAGAGTAAGGCATTAATATTAATAATGATGATTTACCTACAATAGAAATATTTTGTGTTAGATTAATATATTTTGTATTTATTTTAATGTTAAAATTTTAATTTCTTGTTTACTTTAATAAAATCTAGATTTGAGTATTGTATGCAGATTTTTAGGCTATTTTTATAAATTTACAACTTGAATTATAAAATTTAAGTATTTATGTATTACTAAAAGTATTTTTTTAATATTTGTAATTTTAAATGAGAAAACTAGTAAAAAATTCACTGCAGGTTGAGAACAAGTTTGATAATTATTAAAACTCGCAGCAGGTGGATTTTTTTTTTTTAAAATAAAAACCCATTGGAGGTTGTAGGTGAGTTTGACAATTTAAATTTTTTGTGGAAGCGAATTTAGAAATGACAGTGTCCATTGTCATTCCTAAGCAGACATGTAAATTTTAGTATGTGTTAATGTGATATACACAATTCTAATAGTTAAGGTAATTTGCATGAAGAATCAAGAATGGTAAAAATTAAACTAATATCATTTGCTCAAAACTGCAGATAATTAGAACATATATCAACAGCTAATATAATAGTTCGACTTTAAATTAAGGGTTATTATCATTTTACTACTTAAAGAATTGTCAAATATCAAATGACTACAAGAAGTATTGTCTCCTATCATTTTACTACTATATCTTTATAAAAATATCATTTTACTACTTTTCCATTACAACAGTTAGTTGACCGTTAGTTGACCGCTAGTTGACTAATACAATACCAATTTTACCTTTCATGATTAAAAAAAAAAAAAGATAAATTTGTAATTCATATATCATAATTCTAGCAAAAAAAATTTTGTTGGTATTTTATATCCATTTTAATAAATATATTACAAATTTATTTTGTAAATAAGCTTCAAATATATTTTTTTTAATCATGAAGGGTGAAATTGGTATTTTGTTAGTCAATTAAATGGTCAACTAACAGTCAACTAGCGGTCAACTAATAATTGTAACGGAAAAGTAGTAAAATGATATTTTTATAAAAATATAGTAGTAAAATGATAGAAGACAATACTTCTTGTAATCATTTGATATTTGACAATTCCTGAAGTAGTAAAATAATAATAATCCTTAAATTAAATAATCATTTTCACCAATTATATAATATTTAACTACATTTTATGACGGGTGCTGATAACTTTGAATCCCACTCACGAATAAAGCTAAACAAAGATTTTGTTGATGAGTAAATAGAATTCGTTTGGGAGTGTGGTGAGGTAGTTGAGCTGCCAAAGTTCAGCTATTAAAGTGTTTAATAATATTTGTAGTTGGACTTTGACATTTTAGCAGACTTTTTTTCTCAGCTTTTACTCTACAGTTATAGTTTTTACTCAACAACAGATACAGCTTAAAAGATACAGTACCTTATTCTCAAACATACTCATAATATTAAGAGCAATTTGGTCCTTTTTGCGTAAAAAAAATATATAATAGTCAAATTATTTTCTATTAAGTCGATCTTAGTGGGAAAAAAAAACTTAGTCAAACTGACCAAATATGAAAAAAAAATCTGGAATATAGAGAATTTAATTGATTGATTTTTTAAATTACAAACTTGATCTCAATATTAGAAAAAATAACAAGGAGTTAACAGTAAATTACCAAATTAAATATGTGGTGCTTACTTCTTACACGCGCCGGCTATAAAATGGAGAGTTACTGTGACTGTGAGTGACAAAGTCGAAGAAGAAGAAGAGGAAGCAGTAGCCAGTCACTGCGATTGATGGTAATAGTAAAATGATGCATTTTTATTGAAATATTATTATTATGCTATTCTATCTTTTACTATCTCTTATCTTGTACTGTCAGTTTTAACTGGTTATTGTTTTTGTTCAGGTGGTGATGATAATAAAAGGATTGTTCAGGAGATACAAGAGATGGAATCCAGTGCATCCGACCTCAGGTGCATTCTGGGGAATGGGTGTTGGGATTGGTTGTGGTGTTGGTTGGGGTCCTGGTTTTGGCCCTGATGTTATTGGCTATGTGGGTGCTGGCTGTGGTGTTGGTTTCAGTGTTGGCATCACTTTTGCTGGTTTTGGCATTGGCCTTCCTGCTAATTTCCTCTTGCAACTTCCTTACAGAGGTACAGTTTTCTCTCGTTTTTTATTTATATATTTTGGCCCTTACGTTGTTACTTGTTAGATTGACGGTATGTATGCAACTGTTGTGCTTCTGGTTAACTTTGAATGCACGAAGTCTAAAATGTTTGCAGTGAATGTTTAATAATCACCTACTATAGTTTAGGGGTTCCTTAGTGATACAGTTTTTCTTTTCTTTTCTTTTTTTTTGAATTTTATTATTATCAAGCAATTAAAGCTACAAGAAGTGGTGAATTGGAAATTGCCCTGTCAAATGCTAGAAGTTTTGCTGGTGATGGCTGGAATAATATTGCACCTTGTGTTTCTGTCTTCCAAAGAGAAGCAACTGAAAGATTCTCTAGCTTCAAGCAAAAACAATTCTTGGATAAAGGGGTTTCTTTATGCAATGATGTGAAGAGTATGGTGCCTGTGAAGTCTATTCGGGAACGTTTAGGGAAGTTTAAGTTACCTTTCTTCCGCCCTGGCAAAGGTATGCTAGCCAATGCAACCTTTTTCACTTGTGATAAGTTGTTTAGGTCTTATTTCCTATGCTCAAACTTGATGGTTATGTCTTATTTACATTGCAAAAATTTAGTTTTGGATATTGAACACTGTCTTTTGTGGAGCCGCTGATATTCCATGAATTTGCATCTGGACATATGCTGGTGGCTAATGGTTTTTGGTTATATAACATCGATTGATGTGAACTTACATAGAAACTGGATATTTGACGCAAAAGGTTTATTTTCAGCGATATGGGGACTGGATAAATATTTTTTTTTTGGTAGGGAGAACTTGTGCACATATAATTGCGTTATTATTGACTTGGAAATTTGCATATTATATTTTACTCATAGAATATGCTCAGCCATGCTTGTACTTTCATATCAATGGATAGATATGTATATTATAGTTATGCAAAGATGGATACCAGAGTTTCAAATTTCTAAAATCCACTATAGAGAAAATTGCCACTTTTAGTTGGAAGCTAGCTCTCAGATCCTGAATCCTCCTTTCCTCTTCTCAACGCATCTATACTCTTAACATCTGTAACTTGCAAAGCTGTTTTACATTGATTAATAGAGGCTAGTTACTCTTGATGGATGCTCTTTAGATAACTTGGATTCTAATGGGATTGCAGTAGGAATTCATGTTGTTTCCTATTAAGTTAGTATGGGTTTTCTATTAAACCAAAGATCATAGTGGCTGTGAAAAGGCTGGGAGCACTCTCTAAGACAGGTTTTTCAATCTCAACTTCTGTCTTGTTAATTTCTGAATAGTCAGTGGACTGGTGAAGTTGAAATCTCTGTGATCATTGTGTTATGGAAACATCATCAGGTACAGTGAGGTGATAAAATATATTGGACTGTTGGATTAGTCTTGGTATGTAGGCAATAAATTTCTATTTGAATGAAAGCAATGCATTTTCTATAGACTGTGACATGCAAACAAACTCAGTATATTGAAAAAAGTTATATAGATCAAATATCCAATGTGGCAACTTTGTCAAACTATTCAAAGTCATCTGAATGAAAAATGTCTAGAATTTTTGGAAAGCTTTGGTTGTGTGTTCCACACTCCACGCACAGGTTAATATTAGTATGACATATGCTGTATGATTACAGGGCATGTGTCATATGTGCTTATCTCTCCTTTATCATGAACTTCTGCATTAATTTGTAAAAAAGATTCTAGTGATTTTTTTATTTTAAAGACTTGCTACTTTCTTGTGATTCTTTCTAATTTATAGCTATTAGATAAACTTTCCTTTGATTTACTATGGTATAAGAGCACAAATTCTGCTAATGAAATTTTTCTGAGCTCAATAATCCCTGGTAATCCTCCTGCTTGAGGAAGACTTTAGTCTACTCAAAAGTGTTACAAATACCTATTTTCTTTAGCTAACTCCTGAGATGAACGGATTTGGACTTGCGAGCATTAGAACTGGTGGAAGCATGGGATGTAGTTGTCCCATCCCAAGCTGAAATTGAGTGTCTTAATGCCTATGGTTACTGTGAATTTACGGGTTTCTAAATGAGTTATAATGAACAAATCAACTTAAATTCTCAAATCATCTCTTTGGGAAGTTATGCGCTTCAATAAGTTATGATGTACAGAAATGTGGCCCAATAAGACTTCGAAAAAATTCGCATTCTGTGAGTCTAAAATATACTTATATGCCAAAAAAACTACTGCAATGAGGGTATCCCCAAATGATTGTAAAGTTGGTGTGGCCTCATGTAGTAGAAGCAAGAAATCAAGGGTTAAATTTCAATGGGATAATAAATTCAGCCTAATTTCCATAAGTAAATGTGTGTGTGTGTGTGTGTGTGCGTGTGTGCGTGTGTGTGTGTGTGTGTTGTCCTGTTTCTACTCAAGTTATAAATCAGTGGAACTTGGCTGATAAGTCTCAGTTTCAAATCTTATCAACAGGATTTTCTTCTCTTTTATTTTTCTTTCCTTTTTGTTTTTTCAAAAGAGCAATGCATATGTATACACTTTGGAAATTTTTCTGCATTAGAATCAACTTCTACATGCTTACTAAAGTATCTACACTGGACATCATATATCTTCTTGTCACGTTTGATAGGTCATTTCTCGTAAGTGCTTGTATGCTTTTGTGTATTGTGTTCCAAGTTGTACATTGGAGAGATAAACAAAACTTAGAACCATGCTTATGAACAGGCAATATGCTGGAAAAATAGTTATTTACAGACTTTCAGAATTTGCAGTTCACATATGAAGTTTGTACCTTTAAATTTGATAATCCCTGAAAAACTAGTTTCTCATTTACGACTTTACTGTTCCCTGTTTCTATATGTTTGCTGACAAATTTTCTCTTTCCATTCCTGTTTGTGGAATTTAACATTAATGTTTATATCCGTTGCTTGCAGATTTGAAGGATTAACACTATGGAGTAGTCTCGAGCTGGCGCTGCATATATTCTTTAAGGTTTGCAAGAATTCAGGCACCCTCACTCATAATTCTGAGTTGTATATACACGAATTATATTAGTTACATATCAATAAACTATCTTTTTCAACAGCATTTGTCTTCATAAATTTCCAGAAATGGGGAAACATTAGATGGCAAGAATTCATGACTGCATATGACTGTCTTTAACCAGTTAAATCCACATTTTAAAACAGGGTACCTATAATTTTCTCATGCATGCAATATCACAATTTAGCAAATAAATAAAAAAGAAAGCAGAAGCATATTTATTACCATGTACAGAGTTGTTAGCCTGCTTTGCTAGCACTGTTTTGGGAGCCTACCTATGAACATTCCCACATCAGAATCAGAAAGACCCTTAAACCCTACCTTCAAATCCAAGCAAGTATACATAAGATTAGCAAATTCAGTCCACCACAACCCGTAAATCGAGTCTTGGCTCTAACTGCCAAACCAAAAACCACCATACGTCCATTTCTCCGCTCACTGTTAATCTTCTGAAGCAACTGATGATTTAGAAAAATCAAAGAATCCCCATTTGCCAACTGGGCATGTATTGTACTTTCCTTCATTGGCTTGACCTTAAAAGGCGGCGAGACTGAATGATTTATTGCAATAGGGAAATGTTCATGATTGAGAGCAATGCATTCAATGTAATCCAAGTGAATTTGCCACAAGTGATCTGGGTTTTTGAAAGTGAGATTAAAATCCCACTTAGCGATTAAGTTTGTGCCACTGGCAGTGAAGTTTGATACTGAGAAAGTGTCGAGGTGAAGAGATGGGAGTTTAGGACCAAGAGTGAAATACATGAGAATGCATATTAAGGCTGTGAGAGAGATTGAAGCTGCTACTACAAGGAGTGTGATGATGATAAGTTTTGGTAATTTTTTTACTTGAAAATGTTGATGATGGGGTGGTCGTGAAGGAGGAAGTTGAGAGATGTCACCGGTAGTAAGAGTGTAAACTTTTGATGGGCAACGATGAACGATGTGCAGAGTTTTGTGTTTTTTCGTTTTCCTCCATGAAAGGTCAATGATGAAGAAGCAAGGGGAAAAAAAAAATATGTAGCAAATTAGAAGAAAATGAAGTGATGTCTGATGTTTGCTGTGGATGAAAGGATATGCATGAATATCTCATTTTTTTGTTATCCCATCAGTTTCTGAAAACAGCACGTACTCAATTTAGTTTCCATAAATATATTTTTGCTTTTTTAAATAAATAAATAAATAACAAGAAGCCAAGTCGCGTAAAGTTTTAAATAAGTGGAGCTATTCAAACTTCTCTTTCTTCCTTAACCCCAATGCTTAGCTCAAATTACTGAAGATTACACCAAGTTTCATCATTTTTGATACCAAGTTGATATAAATTTGTCCTCATAGTTTGAATCACATGATGGAAATGTGGGTTAATAAGTGCCATGTTATTGGTACATCGTTCGTGCTAAAAATTCCAGAACCCACTACACATAAGACTCAACTAAGCATACTAATTTAAACATGAAATTGTGATCTAATCTCCTCCACGATTCTAACTATTAACTTGCAGTTAATTCATCTATGGATTGCCCACAAAGAAGGCTGTGGAAAGCCAGTACACAGCACTTCAATAACATTGCTTGAATAATCAATCACACAAGCAAATAAACAAAGGCAAACGGCTTATTTCAATTTTCCTCCCATATCACAACAACATAAGAAGCTGCTGCTTGACAGATCACCCATCCATTATCAAGCATTGCAACAATGTACCAAAATTATTCTTGGATAGAAACTTACGTACACATGCTACAAGTTTACAGATAATCTCATAGACTCGAGAAAAAGTTTAAACCCAAGCACAAACCCATAATAGTTTAGCGCCTACAACTGGGTGGAAAACAGAGAGAATAAAGAGGAATTAGTGCCTACCAACTTACTAGTACTAAGGTGCTAACATAGCAAATGTGGGAACTCCACTAGACGACAGGCAAATAGCTGGCTGAGACTCATATGGCCTGGAAATATCACTAGCTCAGAAATTTGTCCATAGAGGTATCTGCATCAAACTGAACATCAGGATTGAAAGTATTAATTTTGAAGTTTTTGAATTAGATGGGAACAGGCTTACCCTTCGAAGAATGAGCACTCGTTTCGAAGAATTTAGAGGAAGCAATTGGGGTGGACATGGATAGCTGAGTTGTCGATAGTGAGCTCTTATTGGTTCTCTGATCATCCAGATAGTAACCAAAATCTATGGTTTTAGGCAACTCGTCCGGAAGAGGCTGAAGAGCCTGATGTTCCTGTTTCTGAGACCTAGATGAATCAAATTCCCTGCCGAAGAAATAATGCTGTTGCTGTTGCTTTGATGTTGCACCACTAGCAATAAGTGAGTCAAAATCTTGTAGCGTCTGCATTGGGAGGCAGCTATTTTGCAAAAAAGCACCATTTCTTTGATCTGATAAGGGGATTGAGGAACTTCCAGATGTTGTAACACACCATGAATTATCCACAGAAGAGTTCATCGTAAAACCCCTCAAACTCTCAGAAGCCATGGATAAAACACCATCATTTCCTTCAGGCTTCAGTTCTTGGAGCCTGTACTGTCCACTGATATGACATCAGTTAGTTAACTTTCAAGGTATTGCCTAACAGAAAAATCTATTATTAACTAATCCAAGGAACTTATTTCTACTATTAACAGTAAAGAACACTACCAAAAGGAAACTTCTACATGTACAAACAATTTGTTCAGAAACTTTTAGACATAAACTAATGTGGTATCACCATATCATTGGCACATCATGTCTTTTAATGTATTTCACTTTAACTTTTATTGTTTCTTGTCCACCACTTTATGCCGCATCAGTTCATATACGAAAGCTTGTACAAATAGTTAAAACATGGTGTATTTATTCAAAGTCAAATGAATCCCCTCTGATTTATCCTCCTACTTCCGGTTCTTCATCAAAATTTGAGAGTTTAAAAAAAATGTTATAAATATGTGAGAAAACCATATAAGTCTAATATAATCCATACACAAAAGTATTTTCTCTTCTTATTTCTTTTCGTACACATGAACATATAACTGATATATATATCTGTCAAGCATGTTGAAATCTATTTTACTTTTGCTTGCCAAGACACACTTGACCTGAGCTTCCTCTAGTACAACCAACTATTAAGCAACTAAAACCATCCTCGGCCAGTCAGTACAACATAGAAAGCAAGCGCCTTCTTTTCTTATTTCTCTGTGTACAAAGCTATAACACAGGTCAATCAGTGTTCAGCTAAACTCAAAACTTAGACTTAATTGCCTGTACACAGCTTGAACATCACCCAAAGAAAAGGTCAAAAGTAGCTTCCCTGCAGCATGCAAAACGACTTCATGTTACAGTAACATCAGTCCTTACAAACATTTAATACACACATTTTCATGCACACCACAAAAGACTAAGGAAAACCAGGTTTGAATGAAACAGGAACCTAGAGGTTTTGTATTTCAAGGCACTTAAGAGAATAAACTCAATTGGAAATGAAAAATTTTATTATTCAAGAAAAAAATGAACGTGAAAGTGACAAAATAGTTAAGTCTTACAAGGCCAGCACTGTCTTAGAGCCTGGCAGATTCCAAGCTCCCTTAAAATCCTCCATTGAATCTTATCATGTCCATCGTATTTTCTATTCAAATTACTAGTGCCTCTCCTGGATTGCATCAGCATTCAGAAACTACTCATCATATTTCAGCCGTGATGTTGACAAAGCAGCCTCCCATGGCCCTTAGCCAGTTAAAACAGAGAGTTTTGAACCCCATTTCAGAATTCATGAAAAGTTATCATTCCTTAAACCCACTCAAAACCTATTTATAACTTGGATATGCCATATTTGACATGAAAAAAAAGGGTTCAACCATGAAAAGCATCTCATAATCATGCAATTAAATACCTAAGCATGAGCATTATGAGAAACAGCTAATAGGAAATGAAGCTTACTGCATTTACAAAATCTCATTCCATCATCATAGAAGTCATTGCATAACGTATCATAAAAATTATCAATGAAGCCAGGGACTCATTCAATTCTTGATGAACAACATGTGGCTTAACACAACTAATAAAGCAACTAGGAGAGGGACATTAACTAAGCAGTTATCAATGGACCCCAGGAATCAATCTATATCTTGACAAGGAACAATGACGACATATACCTGTACTCTTTATTAGGAATCCCATAGGGGATAGCAGCCATCTGTGACTGTGACATGTTGCTCCGAAAGCAAAGACCCTCACGAGTACCAACAGAGTGCAAAGGCGGGTTCTGAAAGCTTAAGCTTCTGCTTCCACCTCCACCTCCACTGCCAATGCTGCTCCCATTACCACCAATGTCTACTCCCGCAGTAGTTGACAAAGACTGAGAGGTATTTTGTGATTCCACAGGCTTTCTTGAACGGTATCGACTACGGTTCATGTGCCGCTCACAATACTTGGAGTTGGGATGTGCATCTTTCGAGCACCTCCACTTCTTGCCATCCGTCCTTCGGCACCTCCCCGGCTCCGGGTCTATTTTCTTTCCAAAATAAGAACAATACCCAACTACATACAAACAAAAAAACAATCAATCATCAAGCAAAACTAAAATGTGGGTGTCAGCTAGTTCAGTCAGTAATATCTTTTCGAGGTCTGGGTTCGAACCCTACTCTCACATGTATGTTATGCCTAAATTAATTAACTAAGTAATTAATATAACCATACAAGCAGAAATGAAAATTAGGAACCCATAAAAATGCCATCAGCAAGCATGATTAATTTGCAAATAAATAAATAAGTACAAATTTATTGTGGGTGCTTTACTTACAAGTTGGGTGGTGGAATAAGCTAGAAGAGAGGAACTTGAGGCTAGTGCGAATGGGGACCAGGAGATCGGGGGGAACGGGTAGACCCGCTTTGAGGTATTTGAAGATTAGGGCTTGATGCTCTAGCTCATGCCACTGAGACGCAGTGAACGGTGCCGCTGAAGAAGATAAAGAACCAGAACCGCTCATTTTTTTTTTTCCGCACAAAACTGCTGCTGCTGCTGCTGCTTGTGCTATATCTGGATTTGGAATCTAATCACTAGTGTCATTGCAGCTGCTTCCATGAAACTACAAATTCAGGCTCAACAAGAGACTTGGGAGGGCGGTGGATCTGTTAACTCTTACAACCACAACAAGCTCAAACATGTTATTGTTTTTCACTATAAATAAAGATAAAATATTATAATATTTATTTAAGCGCGTGAACTTAAATACTTATTTCCTTCTTTTCCCACGAAATGTGCTTTTGGTGTTATGTTTGAGGTTTTGATTTTACATTTTGGACAGTTATGACGGTATTATGAGAAGTAATAAGGGAAAATTTAGAACTAACTGGAGGCATATGGTGGCATTTTAAATCATTTAAAAATCTTTTAATAGTCTGCATTCAAGAGTGGGTTTTGATGATATAAAATAAAGGCTTAATAGCTTCACTCATTCATAAATGATAAAGATAGGGTTTAGAATTTTTTTAAAAACCTAGGAGACCTCAGTGGTTGTAGCCACAAATTTTAAAAAATTAGAAACATAGAAGGGGCTATAAATTAGAAACTGGGGAATTCTCAAAACAATTTAAAAGCCCAAAGGGCTGAAAAAAACCACATTGTCAGTGAACTGGGTCACTATGTTTGTGCAGTGATTATGAGAAGTCAAAAGGAATGTATTGGACCTATGGTGACCTTGTATCGAGTGGGGAGGAGGGGGCTAGTATATGTGCCATTTTTAGAAGGTGATGGGCATACTTTATATCATATTTCTTGTTTTTAAGTTAATTTTGTTTAATGATTAATCATAATTAATATATATTTTTGTAACAATAAGTCCGAATGGTGAAATTAGGGATGGACTGAGTAAGGATGGCGAAATGATCGGGCACCCGGAAGCGCTTTGGCCCGATATAATGGCATCTGGGCCCTGTTTCGGGGTTTAGGTGAGTGATCCGATCGATACCAAAAAGCCTAAGACCGAGCCCGGCCCAGGTGAGTGCCCGTCACCACCTTGTCATCAACTGCCTATTTCACCTGATAACGTCACATTGAAGTCGCCCAATCTAATCAATGACCATGATCCAGCTCAGAACCAGCAACTTTTCAACAATTACAACACAGATCCTGCAATTTCCAGCACAACTCCAGCTATCATTTGATCATTTGTTCACAATTCGACGCACTGTGCTTTTGATATCAAAATTTAATTTACCGCTCGTAACAAGGCGCCTCTATATTAAAATTGTTCCTCAAGTTTCAACTGCTATCTGTGGTTTTAGCATTTGTATCTCTCTCGGCTTCTAGGTTTTGAATTTTCAACTGCTCTTTAGCATTTGTAACTTATATGTAGTTTGGTTATTATATAATAAACAATACTTTCGTAATAAAATTTATTAAATGCATATATGACTTTCTCCACGTGAGGATCTACATGAGGAGAGATGCTAAAGTATTTTTATTGTACTATACATACTTAATATATGTATGACATATATATATTTATTTTTAAAAATTCTTATGTAATTGATAGTTATATTTAATTTATATACATATGTCATACATACATTAAGTAGCTATAATACAACATAGGTATTCTTGAATGTCTACCAAATGAGTGGCTCCTTATCAATAGTAGTACATCAGAATAATTAGGATGCCCTTGTGGGTTCTTTGGTGTATATACCATACAATTCTACTTCTCTAGTTTATTTTCTCTTATGCCCTAAAATCAAATTATAAGAGTTAAAAAAAATAGATTTATGTTTTTACTGTAATTTTTTAATCACAAATACAAACAAAAAATTTGACAATAATAATTATAATTACTATTATTAGGGCAAATTAACCCATATATAAAGGAAGAGAAAAACTTTTGTGGAAGGTGATGTGCTAGACCACTGAAAATCTACTAAGTAATAGGTTTAATCCTGATTAGTTTTGAGGTTAAAAGAATATAGATTGTTTATTTTATAAGTTTTGACACAAATAGTGTTTTATAAAATTGCTTATTTTATAAGTTTTTCTATTTTGACAGTGATTTTAAAAGTAGATGGAAAGTTATCATATATATTATTTGTGTAAGTAGCTTATCAAATAAATCATTGCGCCTTTTTAAAATTCTATCATAACCTTATAATTTTAATAAGTCCTAATATATAAATAAAAGATAATATAAACTTATATATACTTTGATCATTATATAATAAACAACATTTTTCTAATAAAATTTACTATCTGCATATACACTACATTTTAAATTCACAATTACTGTAATTACATAATTTACTAAACATTAAATCATCTTTTTTAATCAATGCTTATTTCATTCACGCAAACACAAATAATTCATTTTATCAGCCATCACAGTTATAAACCGGCTCTTAATAAATCCCAAAATGAAACCCACTAATTTTTTGATTTTAAATTAACGAGTTTCATCTCAAGGGATCTCACTTAAGACCCACAGGCCCATTGGCAATTACTGTTGCCACAGCTCGTTCCGCACAAATATCTCTCGTAATTGTTGAAGATATGTAATTTGTTTTCTTTATTTGGAAACAATTTGATTTTTGGATTATGTTAAAAGGCAACGGCTTCCCTTTCAGATGCTTCCGCTAAAGCGGCCCGGGCCGAGAATAAAATCTGATCTGTCTTGACAGCTGGCCATTTAAAAAAAATTGAGCAGTAAAATGAAAAAATAAAAAATAAAAAATAAAATAAAATCTCCTTAAAATCATAACGTACCACTCGTGAAGCAAAAAGTACAACCCCATATTTTCAAATGTTCATGTTATTATTATATATAAACTTTTACAGAGCTTACGCAGAGGACTTATAATTAAATAAAAAAAAAAGCAAAATAATAAAAGAGACTTTTTCAGTTTTTAAGCTTAAGAAGGGGAGAAAAAAAAAAAAATTCCAAAAGCACACGGTCACTCACTTTTTCTTCAGCCATGAGTCTCTTCGGCCTCGGAAGGTGAAAATAAATAACTGAAAATTAATATTTTATTTTCACAAATTAATTCAATTAATTTTCTCGTTAATAGAAATTCGATTTTGCATTTTGTTGAAGCACGAGCAGATCTGTATATCTTCATGTGATCAACCGATCCTTTGGCTTTTTTTTCTTTTTTTTTTTTTACTTTTCCTAATGTGTGCGATCGTATTCATTTTACTTTTTGGATGCGATGCAAAATAAGAAAATATCTTGGTAATTTAATTGTAATATATGAAAAATCTTAAAATTTAGATTTTATTTAGTCGCTGCTCTTGATTTGTTGTTGAAATGCAATTATTATTTTGTGTTTTTATTTGAATTTCTTGTTTATTATTGGAATTGATTTTTTCTAAGACTAATTTTTTTTCCCCGTTAATGTGCCGATAGGAATGTGATTTCTGAGCTTGATCATGTATGTAAGCCTTAAAGCAAACCGATGATCGTGTAATATATGTAACTTTTCAGAGATCTTTCTATAGCCGCTGTTGTTAAATAACATTGTAATTATGATATAGAATGTGTATCTTATGTATAAGAGCTTGTAGGATTTAGCAATTATGTAAATACAGTGTGAGGTAAATACAGTGTGAGGTAAATGGTTTCATCGTTAAATTTAAATTTAATTCTTGCATATGGATGTGGGGGAGAGTGTGAAGGCATGTACAATTTGGAGAAAGTGAAGTTAAAAATGAGTCCCCGTGGTAACACTATCTGTTTATTATTGATGCCTTGTAGAACTTTGTCTTTTATCTTTTTCAGTTTATGAATCTTGCTTTATAAATTTTTGTTGAAACAGAAATCAGAGAACATTTCGCCCAAAAAAGAGTGCACCCTCGGGGAGTAAGGTTTGTACTCTTCATGCCACTATTGCCTTTCTTGTTGCTTCCTTTCTTGTTGGAAAATGATATAATATGTGCTAGGCACTGATTGGTATTGCTCTTTTTATTTTGTTTTGTTTGCTCAACATATTAAATTTTACTAAATATGTTGAGAATCTGGTTGTTTGACTCATGGATGGAATAAATACTTGGTTCAACTTTCTTTGTTTTTAGTAATATTTAGTTACTAGTTAAATTATTTAGAGTCAGTGTCATCCTTGGAATTGAACTGTCCTGCTTGAAAAAAGGGCTTCTGTAGTATTTAATCTGCAAGCAGCCGACCAATACATTCAAAACAAAAGGTGGTTTCATTATGAAACATGTTACTGTTGAACTGAGCAGATTTGATTTACACATGGCCCAAAAGCTGTAAGTTCTGATAGTGTTTAGACAATATGCTGGTTTCTTATTTCATAAGGATATTCAAGGTTACTCTGTATATTTGGTGAAACAGAAAATTCCGCCAGAAGGGTTATAAAGTTGAGGGATTGAGCAACTAAAAGAAATTGGAACATTGTTTTAGTTTGGCATGTAAACCCTCTTGTTGCTCATGAAACTTATTTATCATCAAAATTTAGCCTTAGGAAGGTGCAAACTAAAATATAATCATAGGAAAAGGACATCTAAACTTCCTGAATTTGGAAAATTTGGCAACTTTTTTAGTTTTATGTTTTCTTTTCATTTTGGAGATGGGAGTTGTAACTTTTTGGTTAGGATCTTAATTTAGCATTTGTCACATGGTGCTGCTATATTTGAAAGTTTCTTTTATATTCGACTGCTAAGTTTTGGCATTTGTATCTCTATTGGCTTTTTAATTTTGAATTTTGAATTAGTCTTGAACTTCTGATGCAGGGTGCACAGCTTAGAAAACACATTGATGCCACCCTTGGTAGTGGAAACCTGAGGGAAGCAGTGAGACTTCCCCCTGGAGAGGATCTAAATGAGTGGCTTGCTGTCAATAGTAATACTCTTTCTCTCACATTTTAGAATGAACCGTCTATGAAATAGGCTGTCCTAACACTGTTGCATACATTTTTTAGAAAATAAAATAAAATAAAAAGATTATTTGTGAAATGCCTTAAAACCAGTGCTTACTCAATTCATAAATAATTGAAATCTTTTGTGTTAAATTAGTTTCTGAAATAAGTTTGTTGGACTTTCTGTTTCAGCTGTGGATTTCTTCAACCAGGTAAATCTGCTCTATGGTACCCTAACAGAGTTCTGTACCGCTGAGAACTGTCCTACAATGACTGCAGGCCCCAAGTATGGCATAGTAAATAAATAGCTGCGTTCATATTCTTTTATACTTCGCTTATAAGTGCGGTCATAGTATATTTTCCTGTCTTTAGCCTTTTCTACTATCAGTAACACCAGTTTTCTTTTTTCAATTACTTTTCTTTCAAATCATTTGGCTGCCTTACATAGTTTTTAAGAAAATTTATTGTGTCTATAAATAGTTAAAACCCAATCGGTACCCTAAAATTTAGGACTGCATGGCTACTCACCTGTTTATATAATTAAAAAGGTTTTCTTTGTTTCTCCTCTGTTTTTACTTTCTTTTTTAGTTCAAGAAACTGAAAATCAAATGAAAACACCCCAGAGAATCTGTATTGGTTTGCTATAGATGGTCAAGTTTGAATGTTTTGAGGATTCTCTGACTTTGGATTAGCATTATGCACTAAATTCAGAATGCACTGTATAATCCACTCTGAGACACATGAAAGGAATGTTATAATATTTTATATGCTTTCACGTGTCTTTTCATTTGGACTAATGTTAAGTTTGTATGAGTTATACCGTATTCAGTAAATAGAGTTTTGATGGGCTCAAATTTTTGTTGCATCATTTCTTTTCTCCCTTTTGAAATAGAATGAGGTAGATTTGAAAAATCCAAGTTTAATCCACATTTTTTTTTTTCTTTTTTGGTTTCAGTGGTTCTAAGTTATCTGTTATATTTTCCTCTTTGCTTGACTTGTTCATATTAAAATTAAGGTGTTCTTGTTTAATCTGTAATAAATAACTGGCTGTTTCTATTAGCTTCATTATTCTATCTTCTTAGACTTCATGACTGATAAAGATGGGAAACTTCACAGATATGAATATAGATGGGCAGATGGTGTGCAAATCAAGAAACCTATTGAAGTTTCTGCTCCAAAATATGTTGAATATTTGATGGACTGGATTGAGTCACAGCTTGATGACGAATCCATATTTCCTCAGAAGCTTGGTATGCTCATCGTGGCATTTGTATTTTTATTCTGTAGTTTCTCGTGATAAGGTTAAACTTGCACTTTAGGTAGGCAAAAGAAATGGACTATGTGTATATGTTGAGAATATTTAAAAATGGAGTACATGTATAGGCTGGGAATATTTATTATTACGGCTGCCACCACTATTTTGTTTTGACCTGGCAGCTGTGCGTATTCTTTGGTTTCTCATGATAAGTTCATAGGTACTGCTTTCTAGGGAGATATAAAGGGAATATGCTCAGAATATTTATTGTTACCACCACAACATTTGTCTCAACCTGGAAGCTATTCATATATGGTTCTCTGCTAATTGTACGACTACTTCTGATTTTGTAGGAGCTCCATTTCCTTCCAACTTTAAGGAGGTCGTGAAGACTATATTCAAAAGATTGTTCCGTGTTTATGCCCATATTTATCACTCTCACTTCCAGAAAATCGTGAGCCTTAAGGAGGAAGCTCATCTTAACACATGCTTCAAGCATTTCATACTCTTCACCTGTGTAAGTTTTCAAATCATTTCAACTCTAGCGAAAACTAGTGCCCTTTTTATATTGTTGGTAAAACCTAAAACTTAAGACTTTAACTTATTCTTTCTGTCAGTTATTATTCTTGCATTGCTGAATTACGAACTGCAATTTGTTAAAACTTTGCTACTTCTAGTCTTTAATATAGAACTTTTAACTTTGTTTTGTATTTAAAGTGCGTCTTTCCCGCATGGTGAGAAATGTCAACTGTGATAGTCTTCATATCATATGAATTGATTCTTATGTTTCACAGTGTTTGGAATTTAGATCACCTGGATCTTGAATATGAAGGGAACTTTCCTTTAAAGGGTTATGGCTTCTGTGTCAGCAAGAGTAATGGTAAATGTATCCTATGTTGTTTAGATTAGTTAAATAGTACAAACAAAAAGTAGAAATCGGATATTGGGGTTTGGCTATGTGTCAGATTTGTGTCAGTTACCACATAATGTTAATAGTTTGAAGTTCATAAAATTACTAGCCATCATCTACTAATTTTATGTTTCATGTCACTACTTTCAATGTTCACATTACCAATTTTATGTTTTCACCACGTTAAGTATTAAGATTTACATTCCAGTTTTATAGCATAAACTTTTGATATAGATTTGAGAAGTCATAGTTGAGGTTCTTAATGACCCTCAATAAGTTATCCTATTCGTGAAGAAAACAGAAGCTATTTAGGAGTGCATGATAGAACTGTATGAATTGTCAAATAATATGTGGTGGGCCGTCGTGTTTTTGATGTGCAAATATAGTTATAGAATTTGGTATGATGAAATCTTTTCCAGTACTTTGTTCACCAATGCGAGTTTGAAATGTTACTGCTATATTGAGCTTACTGATTTTGTGTACAGGAATTTGGTCTAATTGACAAGAAAGAGCTCGGACCACTTCAAGAGCTTATAGATTCCATTATTGTTCCATACTAAAATATGGGGTCGGCGGATTGCAAGAAAGGATTTTGCTTTTAGGGATATGTAATAAAAGCAAATAAGTTCTATCTGTATTCTACTTCATTATCACCTTTGTTGCTCTCTATATCATAAATTGTTGTTCATGTTGATGATGTATGCTTGTATTTTTCTAACTTCATGCATGTATCAAGAAGATGGGGAAGCCCGTTTCATTGAGTAGCCTAGTCTTCGATGCTCTGTTTGCGAAAATGGCAACAGGTTAAAAAAAAAAAAAGGTCCTATCTGAGTACTTGTGTACCTGATGGCGGATTCGGTATCGAAGTGTTTTTTTTTGGGTCTGTGCTCTTTGAACTTTATTTTTCCTCTGCTAAAACTTAATTTCAGTTTACCATTGGCATTTTGGCAGCTTGTTCTACCTTTCTCCTAATTCAGTAAAAAGAAGCATATTAAGGTTGCATATTGCCTCATCCAATTAACATAAATAATAAAATCTAGAAAATTCGTGCACAGGGGGCAAGAAAATAATAAAATTAAAATTTCAACGAAAATGTTATTAACTATGTGCTTGTCTAATGGCAATTATGCAAGTAACACGCAGTTTCATTAAAATATCAAAATACTTATGTACAAATTTAATAGATCGGACCCTATGAGTAATTGGATATGATATATGATGCATCACAAATTTAAAGGAAACCCTCTTGGCAGAAAAGCAAACCCTCTTGGCAGCTTAAAGTAGGCTTTATCATAATCATCAGCGTCATCATGATTATGACAACGATGAAATTATGATTATGAAATAAATTTAGGTTTCTCTAATGATTTTTGCTTTCATTGTTGTGCCGTCGTGTCATAATTTTATTCCAATGAATATCTCCGTCTGTATTTTTCATTTTTCTTCTTTCTAAACCTTTTGAATACATCTTATCTTTTGTCATGATTCATGATTCATTCCAATCAACTCCCTTCTCTTTTAGTCCCGAGAAAAAGGAAGGTTTAAAAATATCCCATTGAGTGCAAGCTGCAACATATGCAATAAAACAATAAATTTGTTATTATGCGGATATATTTCTTTCTGAGTCAAAAATTCGAACCTATCTTTTACAATTGACAACATTCAATAAGGCAATTCATGCATCTTCAATGATATGCACATCAAGTAATATTTTCATGTTCACCAATCTAAATGCTCCCTTGGAAAGCCACTAAACAAGACGAATAATTGACCCTAATTCAGTCTCGATCTAATGCATTTTGAACGATATGCAAGCTCCTAAACTCGGAATTCCCATATCTTGAAGCAGCAAAAATATATGATCCTGCAACCCCAGCAACAACACCGAAGACCAGGGCAAAGAGCTGGAAGTTAGCCAAGAACTCACCTCGAACCTCACTGTCTGTTGAATGACAAAAGACCATATTTTCTTTAAGCCGACAACCATCTGGCATCATGGGGCCATAGAGAGTGAAGGCTGTCTGATAGAACCAGAGGCCCTGGAGAGTAATAGCGATTCCACTACACAAATCAATGGGAAAGCTGGTTGGGAAGATACCTCCGGCAGCACAAGATAAGACGCAAAGTGCTATCAAGAAGACAAGGAGGAGGTGATAGTATCCCTCAAGCCCTTTATGTGTTGTTGAGTGAAAGTTGAACAGCAGATACTCTCCGCAGAATGCTGTGGCAGCAATGAAGCAAAGGGATTCTTCAGGCAATGGAAGAAATCTAGGGAAAAAAAAAAGAATTCAGAGGAAAAACTAAGGGGAAAAAAAAAATTAGCTATGACAGATGAAACATGAAGCCTTCACTCTCATACTCAAATAGTTTGAAATATTCAGAAGAATTAATAAATTATCAGCAGAATCGTATGAATTCTCAAGTAGGCTTCATTTGGAATTCTTTCCAGGTTAACATTTTCTATTTCACATTCTACAACTTATGATGCCCTACAAGTCTTTGTTCCTCCATTCTCACATTCAAAGAAATACCATTACTATTTTCGGCAATTGTAAGCGAGGTAACAAGTTCAAGGTACCAGAGTACTGCTGCATCAGATGAGTTTTAGAGCCCAAGTACTCTTTCCAAAGTCAGATTAACAGAGCCTCAAGAAAACTTAGTAGTCAATTCAAACAAAGGAGTGACTTCCTAAGCACAGGTTAATACATATTCTGTCACCAATCTACAAATAAAGTCGGAAATTCTAGCTACCCCTTAAGATTTTAACTGAAAATGTGCAGATTAGCCCAGTCCTATGAAATAGCTATTATAATTGATTTTTAAAAAAATAACTAAACATTAACGAAGTTTTAAGCTTTCTTAAGTCCTAAATGAGGAAAGTTCACAAACTTATGCAATTGTTCTATGTCTTCCCACCCACGAAATGGGGACTTCTTTCTAAATACGTTCCCAATCAAAATATAAACAGACGCCATTTACAAGCGGAAATAGATAAAGCAATTGTCCTGATCCCATCTCAGTTATTACCCTGAGTAATCATTAAGCTGCTGCTACAAATAGATCAAAAATAGCTTCTTTGTCTCCTTAACTAAATAAACTAAAACATGAAAAGGGGAAAGTAACCAACCTCGTTTTCTCAGACAGCAGAGTGACAACACCGAAGATAACAAACATGAGAAGCATCCCCGAATGCTCAAAATCATTCATATGATGCGGATTCAGGACTCCATTAACAAAAAACTTGAGATGGGTCGAATAAAAAAGCTCAATACACATATCAATGAAAGCACCAATTACAATCACATAAAGTTCCATGTACTTGATCTTCCCATCAAACCCTGGAACCGGGCTCCAAACCCTGACCCGAAATGACTTGGGGTTCGACACGTGTCGAACCACAGCGCTCCATATGTGCCACACACCAACTAAAAGGAACAGTGTCCCCGGTAAAACATGGCCTATGAAAGATCCCATTCTGTTTATGCCGCCTCTATGCTATGCTTGTTTCCTGAATCAATCCCTTCGTCTCTGTTTCAAAGAGAAAGCAGATTTTGTTAAAGTAAATAAACTTTTGGACTTTCTTGGTAGAAGAAAATTCACGAGATTCCACAACTATTGACTGTGCTATATCTATTCAACAAGAGACTGTAAATTACAATTCCTTTTTTTTTTTTTTGTTGTCTCTCTCTCTCTCTCTCAAGAAACAAACATACCCATATGGTCAAATCTTGAAAGTCATCAAAACAGACCAAGGATAAGGGAAAGAAAGAAAATCTAAAACTAATAGGATCATAAAAGAACCCATTAAAACTGTACAAAAGGGTCTGCAACGCGAAAAAAAAAAGAAAAAGAAAAAAAATCTTTTTAAAAAGCAAGTGATGATGAGGATATAAAGAGGAAATATAATGAAAGGTAATAATAATAATAATAATAATATAATAATAATAATAATAATAATAATAATCTAGTGTACTTACAATACAAGAATCTTGATTGAACAGTGAAGATTTGGATAACTACATGATCCAAAAAGCCATGCTATTTTCTCCAACACACTGAATTATATGCACCTTTCAGAAAGAAAAAAGGTAAATTATATTTGTGTGTGATGATGGAGGTGGGGATCTGAGAGAGACGACCGCCAGACTGAAAACGAAAACAAAAACAAAAAAGTGGTGGAAATTATAATACAATCATTTAAAAAGAATAAAAGAATAAAATATTATAAATCTTTGCGTTGCATGTGTATTATACCTGTCACTTTACTCTTGTCCCACGTTTGTCGAATATAAAAAGTCAAACATAAGTGCATATGCGCGTGAGATCACACCGTTGGATTTATAATCCGCTAAATCTATAAAAGGGTGGTTTATTAATTTGCGCTCTAACGGGTCCAGCTACCGTGCAACTGTTATACGATACCCAATATTTTGTCTTTTTGTGCTGTCACCGTCAGATTTAACCAAGAGTTGCATCAACGGCAGGATGCAATAGTTTAGTAATTTATGCTACACTCCCTATTATATACTGAAATTATAAAAAATTCAAATGTTTTAAAATTATGACACATAAATGCAGATTGTTTCAAATTTGTGAATAATTTAAACAATTAAAAAATAGATAAGTTGTCTCACGTAAAAAAATTCTCATAAAACTAAATATCACCATCTAATTCTATTTTTTTTAATTTAAGGAGTGAGATATGTAATGACTTCACATTAAAATTTAATTAATAAATTAACTTTAAAAATAAAGCTAGCATGGCATTACTAAAATTAAATATTAAATAAATAATTATAAAAATTTAAAATAATGAAATTTTTTTTACTCTTTGATCACCACTTTAAATTATATATAGATCTGACTTTAAAAAAAAAATACAATACAATTTAATTTCAAAATTATTAGTTATTCAAAAATGACAAAACTTAAACTTGATATATAAATATTAATCAATATGATATCAATCACTTATAGATGATAGATTTGATATATTATTTTAATTTATTCAATTGCCATAGCCTCACAATTACCATCCGAATCTTCAAATTAAATTTCTACATTTTCTCTTAGTTGTGATGTGAAAAATAATTGGATTATAAGATAATGCTATTTTAGTTTAAACTGAGTTACTGATTAATTATTAAATAATTATCCGGGAGGAAAAAAAAAAGATACCTGAATATATAGGAGAGGAAAAGGGAAAAAATTAAATTATCATAAATTTATGAATTAATTACAAATAAACAAGAAAGTATGGGGTCAAACGATAAAAGACGAAACTGTAGTACGGAACAACCTCGCACCACAGTTTTATCCTATCAATTTAAAGTATTTATTAAATATTTATTTCATCTATTTAAAAATTAAATTAATTTTATCTTACATAATTTTTATCAAAATTATATTTTTCATACATTATTATTTTTTATTTACAATTAAAACACATACATCTAGTTATTATAAGCTGTCATGTTAAGGGACAGAATGTCAGAATCATAATTTTGGTTAAAAAGTGCCGTAATTGAGAAAACTTACGCCGTAACATTTTATTAATATACTTGGGAAGGCCAATGATAGGGCCATTGTGAGAAAGTAACCAATGTTGTGGGCTACAACAAAATCATACAAAAAATTGAGGGGATTATACATAAAATTGCAAAGACAAGTTAAAATTTCAATTCACATAATTTTTGGACTTTAAAGTCTTTTTTTTTTTTTTTCAGCCTGGATACCTCATTTTGCACCCAGTATCATTTTGATTATCTATTTATCATTTCACTTGCACATGATGATTTGTATAAGAGCAACACCGGAGAAACTTCTATGAGACAATCCCACTATCTCAACATATGACCTAATATTATTTTGTCATGTGGTAAAGCACTGGGATTTAAAGAGTAATCATTAGTAAATCTCATCATGACATCCATTAAATTTATAATAAAAATACGTTGTAGAAAGCTGTTATACAGTCCCACCACTTTAGCATGTTAATTGTTAGAATACTTTAGATTATCGCCAAAAAATTCTTTTAATTCAACTCTTCAAAAACTTATTTATTTATTTATGTGATAAATGAAAAAGTGAAAAAAATTAGCCACCTCTTAAAAGACTCTTCAAATAATAACAATTACAACATATCTCTCTTTAAAGAATGAAAAGATGATATATATATATATATAATATAATATATGATACTAAATTGAAGGCTCTAAAAGACTTTCCAAATGAAATTTTGTAAAGAGAGAGAAAGATAATATTTTTTTAAAAGAATTTCATTTGTAGAGCCTTTTAGATTATATAACTCTTCAAATGATAAGTAAAATACTATTTAAAACGTTTTTTAGTTATACTCTTATATAAAATTTTTTTCCCCTGAACCACACATATATGACACATACCAAAATATAAATTTTATATCTCTACTTTATAAATGTAGTTGAATTATATAGCTTTTGAATTATATAGTTTTTGGGATTATTGAATTGGAGTGTGCTAATTGCTATTATATAACCAAAATTATGGTTTCAGAAACACATAACCATTAAAACATTATTTGCTTCTCTGCTCTCTGCATTTTTGTCCTGATTAATTTTGGTTTGATGAAGTACAAGGAGGATTGTTCAGATTTTCATAAGCCCAAAAAAATAGTGAGCTTTTTTTAATTAATATTTTTATAATATTCATGATTTTTGTTAATTTTTTTTTATGATCAATGTAGCTCCATATTAATTCTTGTAAGTTTATGTTTGTTACTGTTGGTTTTAATTAGGCTTCACACGATGAAAGGTGTTCGTTTTGGACTCAAGATGGGCTCTCTTTTTTTTTTGGCGGGGGGTGAAATTTATCTATCCTTCTCATAATAATTTTCTTTTTTAAAAAAAATTATTCATTGTCCTTACCCAACATGCTAGCAGTATTTTTATTTCTAACTGATGTAATGTGATTTTTTTTCCCCTCCCTACTTGCAAACTGATAATCTATCATCAAAGATATAATTATTAAAGCTATCACCTTTATCACTTTTTTTTTTGGGCTAATTAATGTTATTAAAGACCATTTTATTAAACAAAGTATTATCTGAAAAAAAAATTTAAGCTACAAATTAATAACTATTTAGGTGATGTACATTTAACTTTTCGCGACATTTTTAAATCCAATTAGTAGAATTTCCGTAACTTAACAATTGTTCCAAAATAGCAATAATTAATTTAGCAACATTCAATAAATGCTACACATTTTTAAATTCATTAAAATGATCCTTCAACTCTTGAAATACCATGCAGAAAGACTTGTTAAGCCATCGGAATCGCGGAATGATTTCCTTTTTTGTCTTCCAACTATTCAATTAAAAATGTCTACGGCAGCAACGATACAAAATTTCGCTAAAATCATTCCGATTAGAGCGCAAACTAAGGCCCCAGAGCAAAGCCACGGCGGGATCCTCATTATCGAAACTCAAATCTATAGTTCTGTGATGTTTTTGGTCCTTAATTTCTCAAATTTCATCAACTTTGATTATCTATTAATATTTTTGAGAATAATACCTTCCTTCAATTTTAAATTTTGATAATTAATTTAAATAAAACTGTTTAAAAATTATCCGGCGAAATCGTCAAACAAGGGCAGCATATAATTGAATTTTAACCAAAAATTGGTTAAATCATTGTAGCTCGTTTTAGAAGCAGACGATTCTCCCGTCCAGGGGCAACGTTTAAATAATGATTTCGGCACGCTAATTTATGCAGCAATAATGTCAGCACACATACAGTTACACATTTGAAAAATTAAACTCAGGGACAATAAGGTCATTTAACTAATCCGAGTCACTCGTAATTAAAATATTTACTTTACTTCGGGGTATTCATTGCATTTTAGTTGATTGCAAAAAAAATTTTAAAAATTAAAAACCTTCTTCTCGAATAAACGACACATCAATCATCATCCTCCACGTGTCACTCTAACTATTTTTTACACTTACCCTTTTATTTCAACCTCCGTGGGATCTCTCACCAACGCCGGTCAGAATCTTACCTCAAATCTGCCGTCCCGTGATCATTTATTTTTTCCTCAACACGTCGTCGTTTGGATCATCTTCGCCGATCGCATCTTACCAGCAGGAGTCGTCAACAATCACTTGCTATTTGTTTGACACTGTGTAGATTTTTTCTTTTAAGATAAAATAAAAAAATTATATTTTATAAATTTCTTTGGCGAAAAGTACTTTTCCGAATCTCTGATCACTCCTTTGCTTTAAAATTCACTTTAATACGTAATGTTGAATTTCAACTTCTAGGCTTTTGTGAAGTCAAAGCAATTCTATGAAGTAGTACAAGTAATGGGGATTCAAATTCAGATTACAGATTCTTCTTCATCGATTCATCGATTCTGATACTGAAAAATGAGCGATCAAGTGACATAGCATAGACTGATCTCGCGGAATCAAGGATTCTTCACTAATCTCCCGATTCTGCGAGATTTCTAATTTTTTAAAATTTTTTTAAATATTTAGGTTTTGGAATTTCAAAATTTGAAGTTTTGGCTTTAGTCTGTGAAATTTGAGTGCAAAAATGTCATCAAAAGTGGTGTATGAAGGATGGATGGTGAGGTATGGGAGGAGGAAGATCGGCAGATCGTTTATTCACATGAGGTATTTCGTGCTCGAGTCTCGCCTTCTCGCTTACTACAAGAAGAAGCCTCAAGATAATCAGGTTCATTTTTTTAATTTCCTATTTTATAGTGTGTAAGGAATTTTAGGATATTTTGAAGAACAAAAGTTATTTTGACTTTTGCATTATTGATCTATTTCAATTTTTTGTTTGCCTCTGAATGTGGTTTTTACATGCTAAAATTAGGTTCCCATCAAGACCTTATTGATAGATGGCAACTGTAGGGTGGAGGATCGAGGCTTGAAGACTCACCATGGGCATGTAAGTGGTTGTTTCCTCTTTTATGATGATCAAACTTTTTATGTTTTTGAAGATTTGAACTTTGAATCACTTGCTATCATTAACAAATATGAATTTGATTATCTGGAAAATACCAAAGTTTTGTCTATGCTGTGAAACTTTCCTAGACTTCGGTTGCCATAGCAAATTTGAATTACCAATAGTTCTCAGACATTGATGTTAGAATGCTATAAGATTTGGAAATTGCATTTACACTGTGAAGTGCAAATCTATTGTGTTGCTTGCAGTACTCAAAAGTTTGTTTGGCATATTATTTTTGCTGAAGCCTTAGAGAAAGCTATTGGTCTGCTTTCGAGTAACTGGCACATCATTTTCCATCCTAAAATTTGACATCATGGTTCTTGTTCGATTGGCTGCTTGGAGAAGGCTATTTGTATTATTGAGAGTCATATTTCTAAATTGTTTCTTCCTTTGGGGTGGCCGGGGGGTTAGGGAGTGGGGGAGGGTTGCAAGTGCTTATCTATATTTCCTTTTAGTTGTTGCTTAATAGGTTTATGGTTTATCATAGGAAGTGGTAGTTTGTCATATCTTGATATTTTTCATGGTACTCTTAATGTCAATATTCGTTCTTTAACAACTATTTATTTTATATATTTAGCTTTAATTTTCTATAGAACTCCCCAATGAAAAGTATATCTAAAAACTGGAACACTTTTTAGAGCTAGGATAGACTTGGAATTTCCTTTCGGTATCTCTCTCTCCACTTGGCACCAGCCCCCAGGAACCTATTGTGCCTTAATGTGCCATGAAGCTTTCATAACTATTTTGTGAATGTCCTATGCTAATGGTGAAGATACCTCTTGTATTATGTAATGAATTTATACGAACAGTTGGCGAATATTTCATATTTTGAAATGAAAACAACTGATGCAATTGCATAGTGGAAGCTGGTAAATGTTTGGCCATGTAAATATTTCTATATAATTTAACAATCCACTGGATGGAATTTCAAGAAAAAAGAAATAATTCATTTGGCTTACTCATTTTACTTATCTTTTTTTGGTTTTGCAGATGGTTTATGTCCTGTCCGTTTACAACAAGAAAGAGAAGTACCATAGAATCACGGTGTGTGGTCTTTCCAGCTTCTGTAAACAGGAAATTGAGCTAGAATCTTGATTACTATTCACTTTGGTGCGGTAACACATGCACACACTCACTGTAACACATAAAATGTCAGAATAATTTTGTGATGGATGTAATTCACTTTATTATTTATTTATTTTTTGTAATAATTTTTAGGGGTTGAGGATTGGGTTTTCTAAAAGCTTAAGCCTGTAGGAAGATTTCCAGCAATACTATAGACTCTTAGCAAACATAATTTGAGGAAAAGAAATGATTGAAAAGACAATGAAAGAAATTTAATCAGACACATAAGTGAAGAATCTGACGGTTATTTTGATTTGTGTTGAATATCAAAGTGTCCCTTGAATTTTAGTGACGGATCCCTTTGATCTGTATGAATGTTGACATATTGAATACTATAGACTCTTAGCAAACATAATTTGAGGAAAAGAAATGGTTGAAAAGACAATGAAAAAAATTTAATCAGACACGTAAGTGAAAAATCTGATGGTTATTTTGATTTGTGCTGAATATCAAAGTGTCCCTTGAATTTTAGTGACGGATCCCTTTGATCTGTATGAATGTTGACATATTGAATTCTGACTTAAAATGTTTACTTACACAAGATGATATATCTTTTGAAGCATGAGGAATTCATTTCATTCCTCTACTGCCAGCTAGGCTCCAAAATATAGTTAAAGTCATGGATCTCCTTCTTCTATTTGGCCTGTTTGGAAAATTTTTACTTTTGATCTGTCAGTTCTTCTCGTATTTGCTAAGATATTGTTTTGTATAGCATTCCAAGAGTTCTGGGAATTTTTTAAAAGGACAACAATTGTAATTTTGATGTGGAGTTGTGCAAATTAAGGACCCTTTTTGGATTGCTTCTAGAGGAGAGTATCAATTAATAGCACAACACATAAAGGGCCAACTAGGCAAGAAAATATCAACTTAAAAGTTTTGCAGAGTTTTTAGATTGCCAGGTTACTGTTTCTATGGAGCACTTCTCTGCCACCAAGAAGTTTATAATGCTCTTTGGTGGTTTACTTCTTGATACTATTGTATTTGATATCTTGGAGTCTGGGATTAAAACAATAGTTCTTGATAGTTGTTTAGTTCTTTATTAGGGACTTTGTCACTTGACCTTCATTGGTCTTGCAGCTGAGTTTTAGTTTGTTCACTTCTTCTTACTGACGCTCCTAAGGTTCTGCCAGTGTCAGTGTAACTTTAATTCTCCATTGGTCATCTTACATTTTCCAAAGTGAGTGGTTTATTTGGTGACCAGCTGACCCTGACCTTATTATAGCAAGAATGGATTTCTCTGGGAACTCCTTTTCTATTTTTATCTGTGTGCGGACTTGCTTTTCTTATATCCATTTTAGCATTAGTGCTTCTCTGTGTTAACAATATGGTGAATAGTGATTTTTTGTTGTGGTTAAGGCTTGGTTTATGTGCTTCCTTGGCCAATGTGTTTTCCATACTAGTTGTTGTTAGCTCCTGGTGGCTTAAATTATTTGCTCTGAAGTTTTGTGGAGAAAATTTATTTATGGGCCGTGATCTTATCAGATGGCAGCATTCAACATCCAAGAGGCATTAATCTGGAAGGAAAAAATTGAGCTTGTTATTGATCAGGTATTCTTTTTCCCTTCCAAATTTTAGTTTTCGCACATTACTTACAGACCTTCTAAGTTCTCCTGCCTACATTTAAACTTTGATCATTTAGGTAGCAGTCAGTTACAGCCCTATTTTAGATTTTTCTTGTGTAGTTGCTGGTAGTTTTTGCTCTTTTTGGGTTTATAATCTGATATCTTTTGTGATTGCCAGAGCTTAAATGCAATTGTTGGACTATTAATGGAATTATCCTACATGATTGCATTTGTATTTATGTTTCTACTTGGATTAGTGAATGGACATCTGCTATTTTGTCTTTGGGCTTGATAAAAGTGAAAGCCACTTGATATAATCTGGTCTTGCACTTGAGGAGGTCTATTAGCGCTTAAGTACTTCCGGTGTCTCCTTACCTCTAAGTCTATGCTTTCACACTTAAGTGGTAACTTAACAATGATAATATAATACTGGTGATTATTTTTATCCAGTTGATGTAATACCAGTTGATGCCTACTGAACTTGCTACATACTGACATGTGCAGCATCAGGAGTCGCAAGTTTCTAATGGTAACAAGTATGTTTCTTTTGAATACAAGTCTGGGATGGACAATGGAAGGAATGGTTCATCCTCTGACCATGAAAGTCAGTAAGTTCCTATTAACTGTTATTTAATTGTCTGTGCTGCTCATAATTAAGTTCATCTATTTTGCTTGTATCTAAATTTATAAATTCTGCCCCATGGCTCATAGTAGACATTCATATCTGCTCAAGTTGATAAGGTGGTTGGGCCAGTTTGCAGTTTGCAATTATGGTCCAGCTGCAGTCTATTGAGCTTTTACATGATTTGAGCTACTCCTTTTATTCTTCTTGCGTGTTCACTGATATTGTCTTGTGAAATTTTTTTTGATGGTATTCTGAAAATCTTTTCATTAGAACAATATTAGGCTTTGACTTGTTATTTTGATAGCGTGTGGAATTGAGATTCTCCTTTCTTCTCTATATGAAAGTGCATGTCATGTGTTAAGAAAAATAAGATTATTTAAAGGAGATTTATTATTATTCATGGATCGGAGAGCTAAAAAAATTTTCTTATGCAGAATTGCCATGGTATATACTTTTCTTTGATTGTGTTGTGGTTTTTCAGTTCTTGGAGATGCAGAAAAAGTTTATTTTATTATATGGTATCTTTTTTATTTATTGCTTTCATGATGAAATAGCTGCGTCTTTGGAAATTAGTATGCTGTGTTGTCAATGTTGTGTGAAATCCTAGTATGCTGCTTTCAAAAAGAAAGTAAAGACTCTTTGTATTGGTGTCTGTGTAAAGTGTTTCAGATTTCAGACCTGAGAGTTAAACTTCGCGTACCAGTTGGCTTTTGGTTTTAGTATGGCTGCTTTTACTATAATTGACCTATGGGCTAGATTATTTTCATAAGTATGTGCTTCGGATTTCATTTTCAGGCTCCCCAAATCATTTCTAGAGGGCCTAGCATATGACGGATGGTGTTAAAATGATACATATTATCTTTGTTTTGCCTTTAGTATTGTTATCTGCAGTGTGATTAGGTCTAGCTTAGTAGCTTAAGCTTGTAGGCTGGATTTGTCTGATAAGGGACAGTTTAATTTGTTCATTGTGATGTTTATATTCGTTTCATACATGTATTTCTTGTCAACCCTCAGGTTCAGTGCACAAGAGGACGAAGACAATGGACACCCGAATTTGATGCGGAGAACAACTATTGGAAATGGTCCTTGATTTACTTCTCCAATTGACTTGAATTGGTTTGATGCAATATATAGTGTATTTTTGTCATCTTTGTATGACTGGCAGGTCCTCCTGATTTGGTTCATGACTGGACACGGGAATTGGACTCAGATTTGTCAAACCAGAATGCCAACAATCAAGCATTTTCTCGAAAGCACTGGCGTCTTCTTCAATGCCAAAATGGTTAGAAAATTTCTGTATCTTGTTTTATATTTGATCAGTTAAGCCAGTGGTGGCAATCAAGAAAAGTTATTATAACATTTTGTGTTCCTGAAAAACTGCTGATGATGTGTAGTACAGGAAATGAATTGTTTGTGATTACTTTTTCTTTGTATTTTTTCTCTCTCCCCAACAGGACTCCGCATTTTTGAAGAGCTTCTTGAAGTTGACTACCTTGTATGCCACTTTCTTTACTCTATGCTCAGGACGTGATTTTGCCATGCGTTAAAATGGTTTAGGTTAGATCCATCATCTAAAGTTTACTTAATGCAGCCGAGAAGCTGTAGCAGAGCAATGAAGGCTGTGGGTGTTGTGGAGGCCAGCTGTGAAGAAATATTTGAACTTGTAATGAGCATGGATGGGACACGATATGAGTAAGTGTCTTTTCTATTTTCTATTTTTTATTTTTAATTATTTTAACCTAATCAAGACTATATCAGTTGTCTCTGTAGGCTGAGTATTATATTTCGTCTTCTATGCCTTGAAATTCATATTGTCTCCAGTCCTGATCTTGCATGTGTCTTTTTTAATATATTTAGGTCGTGTTGGGGATTGGGGTGCTATAGCTTTTAAGATACGGCTGTTGTGGAAAAAAAAACAGTAACTATAAAAAGTTGTAACTATAAAACAAAAGTTAATATGTAGTAAATATAAATTTTAAATAATAATTTTGACAAAATTATTAAAGATACAATAGATTTTCTATCATACAAGTGAAAAATCATAATCAACATAGCTTCCAACTACAGCTGCTAGTGTTTATCAAACACTTTGGTTCTGTAGCTTTTAAGCTACAGTTGCCCGACCTCAATCCCAAATGCACTTGTAATTAATTTGCATGCTGCTTGCTAAACATTATTACAAATTTTTGTTGCTTTGGTATATGCAGAATGTGGAAAATGGAAATAGCTTTAGAAGTTTAATGGCTTGCTTCATTAGTAAAGAAAGACTAGGACTCATTTGTATAACTTTGTCTCCTGTTAGCTAATAGTATTTGATGAAGACAAAATAGATATAGCTATGCGTACTTTTTCTTGCTGAATTATAGATCAATTGACGGTTGAAGCTAGTTATATTAATTTGTTGTACTAGAATTGAAGCTTATATCTTAGCCATTTCGTGAAGTGTCAAATACGTTCTTTCCTTAAAATTGTTCAAATATGTTACACTTTTGAAGTCACTATTACATAGAAGAGTGTTCTAAAATAGGAGAAGGCGTGTTGCCTGAAATCACCTGTTTCCTAGCAAATCTAGCTGGTTTGTGAATTAGATTTTAACAAGTCTGTTGGCAACATTTGCTAGTAATGTGGTCAAATTATTCCATTTAATCTTACTGTCTATACCCTAATAATTCTTGGTTTGCATCATTGCATTGTCCTATAATCTGTGCGCGTTGGCTTCTAAAGGCCAGCAAGGCTGATCATTTGTAGCATAGTTATTTCCATGAAATTCCTATCAATTTAACTCAGTATTTAGAGGTATTGAGGAGGGCAGTGTACTAGACATGGATCATTTGTAGCATAGTTATTTCCATGAAATTCCTATCAATTTAACTCAGTATTTAGAGGTATTGAGGAGGGCAGTGTACTAGACATGGATTTCTACATCTTTTGGTTGTGCAGTTGTTGTATTCCTTGGTCATCACATCATTTTATGTACTTTTCTCAAAGTTCATGCCACATGTACATCGTTTTTCATGTTTTGTGCAGGTGGGATTGTAGTTTTCAGTATGGCAGCTTAGTTGAAGAGGTAGATGGGCATACGGCTATTCTCTATCATCGGCTTCAGCTGGACTGGTTTCCAACGTAATAATCTCTTGATTCAATCATCTTGTTTATGCTTTGGTCAGAATAGGAGATGTATTGTTTTCTTCTTTCCCCTTTCCTCTCTTCTGATATAATATATGAAGAAATAACATAAAATTTTTCTGTAACCCGATGTAATTGTTGGAATTCAGAAATAAAATAAATAACGTCATGTTTTTTCTGGCTTCTGGCCTCTACGGATCTGGGTGTTTTAGTCCCTAGCTGACCATTGTGTATGAAGAAATGGATTTCAGAACAACAGCGACTTTAATATGTCCTCAAAATTCATTATTTTCCTCGGTTCAGTCCTAAGTTCTCTTCGGGCCTTCGGAAAGTTCTTAAACATACTGCGACAGTTGAAAATCTAGTGATTGGGATCATTTTGATGAATTTAATTTTAATTCTTAGCTGATACTGTTTTTGGAAAATTTTTCTTATGTTTCGTCAATCTGACCTAAATATAGGCCTTTCTTAGTTTGGTTTAGAAGCTCGTCTAAAACCTTCCCTTTTATTCTAAATTTCTAACAATATGACTTAAAAAGAGGCCTTAGTTTGGTTTTGACTTCGTCTAAAACCTTCCCCTTGATTCTAACAAATTCTTTGGGGAAGGTCTTGGATGGATTTTAGGGAGCTCTGTGGCAAATTTGAAAAGTTGAGGGGAAGGTCTAATGAATTTCAAATCACATGGGTTATCTTTTTCAGTCAGAGGATAGTGGATTCCCTGAAATTTATCCTTTTTATTAAATAATCTTCCTTCTTTCCTCCGTGGACATTTATTTATGCATACGAATTCATGTGGTTGCAGGTTTGTTTGGCCCCGCGACCTTTGCTATGTGCGTTATTGGCGTCGAAATGACGATGGGAGTTATGGTAAGGTTCTTGCTTCCCTACTTCTTGAAATTAAATCCATCTTTTCCGGCACTAGAAGTTTCCATTTGCTGTGTTTTGTTTTGTGCAGTTGTGTTATTTCGTTCTAGGGAGCATGAGAACTGTGGTCCACAACCAGGATATGTACGAGCTCACGTTGAGAGTTAGTTTTCTGTCCTTTCCTTTGGTTGATGTAGAGAATTAACAAGTGACTAAGTCATGCCAAATTGCACGCTTGCTCACTGTATTCTGATTTCTCAGGTGGTGGATTCAACATTTCCCCACTAAAACCTCGAAATGGTAGGCCCAGAACACAGGTACAGCATCTTATGCAGATTGATCTGAAAGGGTGGGGTGTTGGTTATCTGTCAATGTTTCAGCAACACTGTCTTCTTCAGGTGTTAAATAGCGTTGCTGGTAAATTACTTGGTATTTCTCATTTTATTTTGCACTGTTGTGGATTAAAATGTTTCTGCTGGGTGGCCATTTTCAGTCATGTTTTTGCGTGTTACTCTATTTTCTGTCACTCCTTTACTAAGGAACACAGACAGATACACACACACACATAGAGTCACCTTGTAATGAGGGGTCTATGATTTTAATAAAATGAGGAATAAGCTAAAAGATAAAAATACACGAACTCCAATGCAGTGTGTGTGTGTGTGTGTGTACATTTTCTTTTGTTTTAGGTTTACTATAGGATAGTAAATGAAATAATTGATAATGGAACTTGGTCCGAGCAGCGGTGTAATTTTCAGAGGATTAAGTATGTGAAGTAATTAAAAGGCTGCTGTTCTGGTCATTTAATATATCAAACTGCTAGAAAAGTGATCTAATTAAATGTATTTTCCAGAGGATTTTTTTAGGGTTTATTTATTAATTTTTTGCTTCTTTCCAAGATGTGGCATTTCTAGTGTGAACACTTTGTCTGAGTTATGTTGTTTACTCCTTATGACAGGTCTGCGTGAGTGGTTTGCTCAAACAGATGAAAGGAGTGCTCATCCGAGAATCCCTGTCATGGTGAATATGGCCTCAGCTTCTGTTTCTTCAAAGAAAAACCAAAACCTGCAGGACTCACTTATTCATCCGAGCTCATCTCTTGATCAGCTAAATGCTGGAAGCAGACACTCTGTGATGATGGATGAATACTCTGATGAGGATGAAGAATTTCAATTAGCTGAGTCTGAACAAGAGGTTTGGTTCACGCTTGAATCCTCATCCTTTTCAAGTAACTTCTTTCTCAACTCTTGTTCTTAGTTACATATTTTTCCTTGGGATTTCAGGCAAATGAAAAAAAGATTGAGAATGATTTCAAGAGAACAGGTGGATGATAAGTATTCATTTTTATATATTTGGCTAATGTCCTCATTAATGGATTTCTATGGAATTAATCTTTTTTTTTTTTAATTTGCAATTAGTTGCAGCCCTAGAGGAAGAGCAGGCTGATCAAATTGATTTGTCTTGTTTTTCGGGCAATCTGCGACATGATGACCGTGATAATGCTCGTGACTGCTGGAAACTTTCTGATGGAAATAACTTTAGAGTTCGTAGCAAGCATTTTTGTTATGACAAAACAAAGGTTCCCCCATATTTTGGTTGTTTGTTATGGTACTTATATATCCTGCAAATGGTAGTTCGACAGGTTATGATGTAGTTTGGTTGGCTCTTCTTGGGCTTTGTGCAATTTTTAACTGCAGATACCTGCGGGAAAACATTTAATGGATCTTGTTGCTGTTGATTGGTTCAAAGACACAAAGAGAATGGACCATGTGGCTAGGCGTCAAGGCTGTGCTACACAAGTAATTATTCTTTTCTTTTTATTTTTCCTTTTCCATTGACGCATTAGGAGAAAATACTGCCTGTGAGATACTACAATGTAAATAACTTCTCGTGGTTCATTGAATCTATAACACGCTGAACCCTATTCTAAAATATGTAGGTTGCTTCTGAAAAGGGGCTTTTCTCACTGATCTTTAATCTTCAAGTAAGTTTGTTTCATTTCAGAAGGTATTAAGTTTCAAACTTACTGTATTGGGAGGTTGTATAGTTGTAACGTAAGCATCTGCAGGTTCCCGGTTCAACACATTATAGTATGGTCTTTTATTTTGTCACAAGGCAATTAGTTACGGGATCACTTTTGCAACGGTTTGTTGATGGCGATGATGAATTTCGCAATAGTAGGTTGAAACTTATTCCATCCGTCCCTAAGGTATCCATCTTGGCCTTGATGTAATGTATACTTACCCTTTACTGCACGGTACACTTCAATTTGTACAAAGAAGGCATGCATTTAGATGTAAATGTATTGATGGGTTGTACCTTCAAACTTCAGGTCGTTTTTACCCTCTTGAATTTGTTTTGCACTTGTTCTTGATTTTAAACACTGAATCATGCAGGGGTCATGGATCGTGCGCCAGAGTGTTGGAAGCACCCCTTGTTTGTTAGGGAAAGCAGTTGATTGTAACTATATTCGCGGTCCCAAGTACTTAGAAGTAAATGCTCTTGGAATTTCTATAGTACATGAGCTGTTCCCCTTCCAAATAGCGTCCAATACCATTAACATGGTTTAACATTGTTCATCTTTCTGTAGATTGATGTTGATATCGGTTCTTCTACTGTTGCTAATGGAGTTTTGGGCCTTGTAATTGGTGTAATTACGACATTGGTGGTTGACATGGCTTTCCTTGTACAGGTATGTATGATTGTTTTTTGCGTACTGGAATGTAATCAGAATGGTATAACGCTTCAGGTGTCTCTTCTTTATCCTGCTCCTCTGTATGCAGGCAAATACTACAGATGAATTACCGGAGCGGCTGATAGGTGCTGTACGTGTTTCTCATATAGAACTCAAGTCTGCTATTGTCCCAAAGTTGGAGCCAGAGACATCATGACTGTGGTTTCATTTCACCTCAACTGTTTTTCTTTTTTTTTTTTTGGTTAAATTAAAAAAATCATTTGTTTTAGGTATACATACATGTATTTTGATTCCATTTTCATTGTAATTTCTCATTTACTTTGAATGAAAGTCATTGGTGTTTTCGAATGGGAATTTTGCATTAAAAAATGAAGAATAGTTAACAGGAAATTTCCTGATTCTTTGGTACTATTTTTGGAATGAGTGTAATAGTATTAAAGTTGGTTACTTGGTTTCTACTCGAAAACAAGTGAACTGCTCGATTCCCAACTGCGACTCAACCGGTTTCCAACTTTTTAATATACACTAATTGCTCTTGTTTAATAGCTACTATTAAAACTCAACGAATAATAAAAATACTAGTAAAAAAGTGATTTTCTCGTGATGCTGTATTTCCACAAGCTCTATAACATGGTCCTGACTTTACGAAATTCATTCTTTTAATTGAAAGGGTCAGTTTGACGGATTAATTCTTTTTAATAATAGTCGAGATAATTTTATTATACTCATAAAAAAATTCTTATTCTGATAATACCACAAATGTTATGCTGTTTTCTTCAGCTAATGATCTTCTATCAGGACAGGATAGAAATCAAATGCCGAATAAAACAGAAGTTTAAACAGAATCTAATTGAATAACATGAAACATCAATTCAAGTCCTTCCTTAAACGGAGAATGCAACAAACAAACCCGAAGTGTCTTGCAAAGTCCGTAGCATGACCAAAAAATTGTACATACGTTTGGGACCAAATTATTCAAGTACAGGAAATTAAAACGAGCAAGTTGAATCATGTATAGCTTCTTCACTGTACCTGAAGGGTTGGCTCAATCTTGTCTTTAGAATTCTGCACATTTTGTAATTACTCATGTAAGCAAGCGTACATTACCACCATAATAATAATAATAAAGCTAGAGTATGATAGGACCACAACTTTATTTGCACGAATAATATTGTATAAACTAATGTGACATAATATATTAATATGATTGGTTAAACAAAAACATTACATGACCCTCATAATTTATTTATTTATCATTATTATTATATATTTTCAGTCAACCAATCATATTATGCCACATTAGTTGCTATAAAATAATTTGATAGATAGAGCCAACACTTAATTGATACTCACCATTTCGTTGAACAATTTCTGTATGGTGTTATTGAGGTTGCCTTCCCAGCATCCTTCATCATCATCATCTTTTTCATCTTCTTCATCTTCATCATCATCATCATCATCATCTTCTTCTTCATCTTCATCATCATCATCGTCTTCGTCATCATTTTCTTCTTCGGCGAGTTTCACTTTCTTTAGCTTTGGTGTGTCTACGACTCCTAGTGAGAAAATCTTCATCCTTGGGCACTGTCTCACAACTACTTTTTCCAAGGACGGGAACTCAAGAGCGTAATTACCCAAACAAAAGCTTGTTAGGCTTGGCAAACAATCAAGTCCCAAGTACTTCAATTTCCCGAAAACAATGCAATCTTTCGCTTCTTCTCCAACCTGCGACTGTATGATTTCTTTTATCATTTTGCAATCAGCTATCTTCATTCTTCCGAGATTCACCAGACTTTTAGATGTCAAGAGCGTCAACACATTTATCAACCCGTGACACTTGGATACTTCCAGTTCCCCCAGATTTTCCAAACGCCACGAAGACGGTACTAAGTTTTGCAACTCACTACATTCCGATACTTCTAGACTTCTTAAATTTACGAAAACCTGGTTGGATTCGGCATTTTCCTTCCAGAGATGCTGCACTTTGTGTAATCTAGACAGCCGTAACCATCCCAATTGAGGGAATGAAACCTGAAAATCAACAAAATTAAGTTGTAAATGAAAATATGTATCCAATTTCTGCAGTCTGCCCCTGCATATTTAATGGACAAGATTAATCACGGCATTTTATATTTTATTTCCAAATTAGTATGCTTTTGCAGTAGGATCCCAAATATAAGTATCAAATCGATTACTCTCTGAAACGCATAAATGAAATCTGATTGGTGAATCCAATATGAATTAGCTAGGAAGACAGAGATGTAACACGCAAAATGGATATAATTCATCACCTCGATGTTACCAGTCATCTAAATAATTTAAGACATTTTTATAATTCATACTATAAAGTTAGTTAATAACTGCAGTTGTATTGTTAAATCATATATAAATTAAGACAACATGCAGAAAGATAGTCATTAAATTTTAATGAAATTACATCTATGAGAACGAAAGTGAAGGAAATAATAATAATAATAATAATCACCTTTTCATCGAAGAGAGGTTTCATTTGATCAGCTAGCAAGAAGTTCTCTTCTGATGTTAATTTTTGAGGTTCTCTATTATCCGTTGTCACGTGCAGTACAGATGCCGAATTGGATACGAATGTATCCATATTAGGGCAATTCTCAATGGTCAGAGACGACAACCTAGGCAGTTCAATTATATTCTCAGTGAAGTTGCAGAATCTTTTGAGTTTTGGAAGATCCATGATATGCAGATGCCAAAGGCTAGGAAATAATGGACCAAAATGTGCTTCCTCAGAATTTAGCTCTTCCAAATGAAAAACCTCTTCTAATGAATCACAATTCCTCACTTCTAGCTCTCTCAAATTATTCAAGTACCGTAGCAGATTGGCTGGAATAGCACTCGACATATTCTTGCAGTCATCTACCACCAAACTTCGTAAATCGTTAAAGAAGCCGACAGGCAGTGCTGGGCCATGCCACAACTCTCTCAAACGTGGAAAGTCTGAGAGTTTCAATTCCCACAAGTCACGGAATCCAACCTACACAACCAAAACAATTGCACTAGATATATACATTTTTTTTAATTTTGAAAGGCACTAGATATATATGCATTAAACTTACATGTTTTTTGTTTTAACTTCTAAAAAATATATATACAAGGCAGATGTATATATAAATGTGCAAGTGCAAGGGAGATGCATGAGCAATTTGGATGAATCGATTAACACATACCATTTCTTTGTAACACTTTTGTATAGTGGAATTAAGGTTGCCCTCCCAATGGCGCGATTCATCCTCTTTTTTTTCAGTCACCTGCACTTCGTTCAGCTTTGGTGTGGATAAGATTACCTGGGAAAAAGTCTTCATGCTCGGACAACATGTCACAGAAACTCGTTCCAATGATGGGAATTCAAGAGTGTAATTCTCCGAACAAAAGCTAGTAAGCCTTTCTAAATAACCAAGTTTCAAAAGTTTTAATTCGCTGAAAGCAATACGATTCTCCTTCACTTCTTCTCCAGCATGTCCTATGATTTCTTCTATTTTTGGGCACTTTGATACATTAAGATTCACTAGACTACTAGGAATTCCAACCTGAAAATAAAAAGTAGCATTCAAGTAGAGTCAAAGTATGTTTAAATCATACAATTGTTTTATGAAAAATAACAAACCATGGGCGTCTACTAGATATTTTTCTTAAAGAAAAAAGGAAAAAATTAAAACAAAAGTAAATAAATAGATGTCCAGAAAAACAAAGATAATGAAAATGCATTTACACTATTTGTATTAATTAGGAATGTAGAAACAATTTCAGGTAATTTTTTAAATATTCTAAATTCATTTTTCATCTTGATGCTAGTTTTTAAAAATTTTTAATTTTCAAATATACCTATTTTTAAAATAACTAAACTAAAACGCTGTATTTTCCCTTTTTCTCGATATTCACGCTTTTAAAAATGGAAAACATTTCTGGAAAACACTTCCCAATGCGATAAACATGGGGCTGTTACAGAGTGAATATTTTTAGAGTATTCCCAGATTTGAGGAAATTTTTTAATCAACGGTCGATTCAAAATGATCATCATGAATTTGTGCTTAGTTAGTGGCGTAATCAATTCATAACTAAACTAGAGATATTACCTACATCTGAACACTTTTCTGTTTTTCCAATCGGAATTTGAAGACCCAAGGAAAAGAGAAATATATATGAATTTGTGAACTTATAAGCTGAGCAACTTAGTATCTTTTAATTTCTGAAAATCTTATTTATTAGGATTTAAGAAAAAACAAATTAAATTGAATTATATTATGCTATTGAATCGTGTTTTAAACAATTGTATTGTTGACTTTAATGCAGGTGAACCGAAAAATTGGATTGGAAATGTAGAGTTCAGAATGGTGGTTTGAAGTACAATACTTTTTTTCCCCCCAGAAGTTTGAAGTACAATGCTTGCAATAAATAATTTTTGAATGAATATTATTTGTAAACACAAAAATGATTAAAATAAATGAAGAATGTTATTTGAAACAAAAATTCAAAATGAACATAGCAACCTTACCAATGGAGGAAAAATATTCAGTAGATAGTTACAGTCAAATATCTCCAAATTCTTCAATTTGCAAAAGGACTCCGAAGCAAGCTGGTGGTGCCATATTTTTCTCAAATTAAACATCGAGCTAATATGTAATTCCTCCAAGCTAGGGAGTCGCACCTGAAGTTAAAAATTCATTGCAATTAGAGATGGATATTAATTGAATTTGAAGACTCAAGGAAAAGAGAAATTAAATATTGAGAATAAAATTAATTTAAAAAAAAAAACCTTTTCATCAAAGAAAGGTTGAGGTTGCATTTCAGTGTGAATGACGTCTTCTGGTGAGGCAAAGCTACTTAGTTCTGGAAGCGCGTGGAGCCGCAGGGAGTGTAGTTTAGGAAAAACCTTTAATTCATCTCTTCCTCCTAACCCCCCCGTGGTGTTGTTGACTACCCCTTCCATTGACCAGCAATAACTAATCTCAAGATGTTGGAGTTGGCCAAGACTATTAACCATAGAATATGAAAACAGATACTTCAGGCGATGACACCTTTTCACGATCACTTTTGTTAAATTTCGACAACAATACATTCCCTGAAATTGATCGGGCCATAGTTTTTCGATGTTTGTTAAAGTGACAAGTTTCAGTTCCTCCAAGCGTGGAAAAGTAACCTGCAAAGCAACTTCTACTATAATATTCTTTCGATGATTGAAGATCAATCGTGATAATATATTAATTAATTAATTATTAAACAAAAAATTATCACCTTGTGAACAGGATCATCCTCTACAATGATTTCTTTGAATCCCTGAGTAGTTGTTGGTTTCTCTGCGTCGGGCCCTATAAATGAACAAAAACAATATATAATTAACCTATGTTTTTTTTTTTAAAAAAAAAACAATGAGCCAATGTCAATAATCCTACCAATAATTAATTTTAACACTTACCAATAATCATTTTCAATTCATCGCAATCGCTCAAATCTAGCAACTGTAACCGCGTCAATTGTCCAATTTCAAGTGGTAACCACTCGATATCGGAATCTGCAAGGCTGAGAATCTCTAAGTTCTTTAGCTGTCCAACTATGGCTACATCATCTACTTGGCACCAGCCTAAACACAATGTTTGAAGGTTAATGAGGCGACCAAGTGATGAAGGTAATGAAGAGAAGTGAATTCCAGTAAAATTCAAAACTTTGAGTCCTTCCGTCCCTTCAAAAAAGTGGTCTGAAACTTGCATAGAGCCATAACCCTTTCCAAACAACAAAAATACCTCAAGATGGGGACATTGCAACCTTTCAGGAAGCACTTTAATATCTCTCTGAGGTAATGAAATAGCGATTGGATCTTTCCGTATTGTCTCTTCCATCTTTTTCTCCACGTCAGCAACATTTGGAATATTAAACATGCGCTTCTCTGCGGCAATTGATACGGCAACAACATGAATGACGTCATGCATTTTAACTTTGTCTTCGGCATCACCGTCCAACAATAAGCATGAAGATTTGAGGTTGTCGATCAACCGATGCACTCTACTCCTTGCTTCTTCCAATGTGTAAACATTTTCAAACAAACCCCAACCCACACCATATCTCAATAAGTCAGAAACCCGTATGGCATGACCTTCACTGTATAGAGCACAAAGACGGAACAGAGATTTTGCCTCCTCACTTTCCAAGAAGTCATAACTCAATTTTATGGAGGTGTACACATTTGCTTGCATGCCATGAATTTCTCTTGCATCGGATCTTCTTAGCTGATTCAAGGCATCTTCCCAAAAGTAACGCTCCTTAGTTTTCAGAGCATTTGCAACTGTACTCAGTGCAACAGGCAAACCTCCGCATCTTTCAACGATCTTATTTGCTATACTTCGAAAATCAGATATTTTAGCTGAATCACCCACTATCTTCTCAAATAACTGCAATGCTTCTTCTAGTGGCAAAGCATCGATCGGGAAATTTTTCTGAGAATTCATATCAGTGCGCAATAAATCTTGCTCTCTAGACGTCAATATTATTGTGCATTTTCTATCTTTCTCAGCAACATCCCCAGAAGGAATTCCAACAACATCCAACTCAAGTTTTGTCCAAATATTATCCAATATAATGAGGACCCGCTTCTCTTTCTTCAATCTTTTATGTAACCGATAAGCTCTTTCGAATTTATTCTCATCCGAGCCAAATTTCATGCCTAAGTCAAAAGCAAGTTTGTTTTGAATTTCCTGATGATCTGGGGTCTGTGTTACCTCAGCCATAACGACCTTATCGAACAACTCATCTTCCATCACTTTCTTAGCAACTTGCTTGACTAGCGTGGTTTTACCCACGCCGCCCATGCCGTAGACCCCAATTATGTTGAGCTTATCATCCTTCAACGCCTCCACAACATCTTGAAATACTTTCATTCTTGAATCAAAGGCCTCGTTATCTTTCCCGCCCCTAAGTATTGCGCTCTCTGTAGGAGGACGGTAGGAAACATCAGGGAAGTCGCCTTCTTTCACTAGATTAGCAGCATCTTTTTTGGCCTTTGCTGCTTTTTTACTGAGTTTGTAACGAGACAACAAATTTGGGCACAATCCTTTGAAGCAGGACTTCTTGGCTCCATTTTCATCATCAATGATGGATTTTGCAACCCCTTCACTGATGAATTCATCAACGCTATGTAGCCAGTTTGTGACACCCTCATAAATCTCGTCCCCTTGTCGTCTAGCATGATTCACTGGTTGTTGCACCATTTCTCTTTTATGTTGGAGCTGCTTCACTTGATCATTCTGCTCATCTATGTAGCTCTGGTACTTGAACACATAAGATATCTGCCGCATAATCGGTTCGAACAATGCCTTTCCACCTTCTGATACAACGCCGGAAAAAGCAGCGAGACCCACTTCTGCAGCCATTGCCTAGTCTGTTGCTTTTATACACACACACACACACACATATATATATATTAGCTGTTGGAAAAATTAGATTCAAATAAATTAAAATGAACTAGGGGAAAGACGGAGAAAGAAATGACAACCAACAACTTTTTAAAAAAAGGTTTCACGGGCCTAAATGGAAAACCAACAATTTAAAAAAAAAATTGTAAGATGGATGCAAATTAACCATTGCTAATACTACATAAGAACACAGAAGTTAACAATGAACAGTTACTTAAGAAAATTAAATGACAAGATTAAAACAAACGAGAGCTATTTTTTCTTGGACAAATGTACCTGTTTAATTATTAAAGAGTTAATGACCTTCACTGCTGGCCTTGAATATATAAGAACGAGCAGAAGATCAATATTAACTACAGACGAATGTGACTAAAGAGTTCAGGAGGGAGAGTAATACAAATGAATTGTAAAAGAAAAATACTTAAGTGTAACCCCGTGTTTTGTTTTATTAAATAAAGAGAACACATGTTCATTTTTAACAAAGTGATCAAAAACTCTATTCGTTATTTAATTGATATTGTAACCAATTTTAAGAGAATATAATAATAATAATCATTCAATGCATAAATTTAAAATTAGATTTTTTTAACTCTTTATTTAGATATAAACCTTAATGGAAAATTATTAAAATTTAGAGAGAGAATTTTTCAATCACCAACGGATAAAACAGGGGAATGAAAACAGAGGAATCTTGTTTTAACATTTTTTTTTCCTTAACTCTTGTTCCTATACAAGTAATCTTGTTTTGATGATAGAGCTCATGACTGCGGGAAAATTTCTAATGGAAACAACTCAATTTCTGAAGATAAGCTTAATTCTACAAATGATGAATTTGTTCAATTGACTCTGTACTTGAACTCGTTGGATTGGTTGATTTATGACTGACTGAATTTCAATTCTGCCCAAAAGATCTTTAACCAAAATTTAATAGCTATCATGTACTCCTTAAAAGCAATCTTTTTTAGATTTAAGTGAATTCGAACTTGTTTTTAGATTATAAAAATGAGATACTACAATGTAAATATTTTCACGTGGTTGAGCCCTATTCTAAAATCTGTATGTTAGCTTTATAAAAAGGGCTTTTCCTACTGATCTTTAATCTTCAAGTAAACTTAGATACAAACAATGAAATAAAAGACAACAAACAAGCAATATCGACACAAAGCCAACAGATATTAAAATTTAGGACCTTTTTTTTCTTGCTTTCTTTTGTTAAAGGATTAGTGTTTTTGGAATTATCAGAAGGGTTTCAAGAGTCTGAGTAAAAACCTATAATCTTTTTATAAACTTTTTTTCTTTTCTTTTTTTTTTTTTTGCAGGAAAAAGCATGCAAATAAACCGAAGGAAATAATAACAGCACAGGCTTTAACAATGAATAGTAACTTAAAACTCATGCGAAAAAAAGTTATAATATTAAAACAAACTAGAGAAATTTTTCTTGGAAAGTGGGTGAAAATTATGAAGGAACAGATGTCAAGATCAAGGATCAGGGGTTCTACTATCCAAAAAAAAAAATGTTGAAGGATTTACAAAACGTGCACCTCTTTAATTATCTGGGACTAGAGAGTTGGTGAGCTTCTCTATTTCGCCTTTAATATTTAAGAACAACTTGAAAGAGGAAAAAGATCACTGGTAACTGCTGGGGAATGTGTGAGAAAAGAAGTTGGCGAGAGCAATAACAATGACCTGCAAAAGAAAAAGAATTAGTCATGCACCGCTTTTGTATATCATGTATTTGGTTATTGTTGCCCTGTTGACTCATGTTGAAGAAGAAAGCAATAGTTCACAACTCTACGTTTTCATATATGCTAAAGAAATAATTAAGTTTCCATAGAATAGTACCGGTTGTGTTTGAATAATTTTGGTATATACATTGCTTGTGTACTGTGAAATTGAAATAAATATTCATTGACAGAGCAATGTATATGCCTAATAAAAGATCAAGCAAAAGCTTGAACGAATGATTGAGGACCAAAACTTTTATAAAAGCAAATACCGGAAACACCCAAAAAGTATTCAAGAGAGAAACTAAACAGCAAATAATTGAAGTAAGATCAATAATATATGATTTGACTTATGCACATTCAAAAACAAAAAAAATAAAATAAAACAAAAAATTAAAGTTTGATGTTGTATTGCCAACGCTGATATATTTTTTTTAATTTCATTTATTCATTCCACGAAAAACAGGGAAATGAAATCAGAGGTAACTTGTTTTACCATTTTTTCCTTCTTAACTTCAAGCAAACCAAAAAAAAAAACAAAAGTCAATAAAAGGGGATTGAAAACAGAGGAACGAAAACAGAGGAAACTTGCTGCTCAAATTGATTTATCTTGTTTTTCAGGCTATCTTTTGACATGATGATAATGCTCGTAAATGCAAACAACTCAATTTGGGATGATAGGCATTTCTCAAGTGATTCATGTAAATAACTTTTTGCGGTTAATTGAATCTTTAATACTCTTAGCCCTATCTAAATTTTGTAGGTTGCTTTAGAAAAAAGGCATTCTCACTCAGCTTTAATCTTCAAGTAAAATTAGATTCAAAGCAAATCTAATAAAATGACAAACAAACAAAGAAAAAACAGGAGACAAACAACATTGATCTTAAGCCAACTGATATTTAAACAGAGAATTCTTTTTTTAACTTTGTGCTGAAGGATTAGAATTTTTATATTAACAGAAAGGTTTCAAGGGTCTGAATAAAAGCCCACAATTTCTCTTCTTTTTTTTTTTTAAAAAAAAAATGGATGCAAATGATCCAAAGCTAATAATAAGAACACAAAGATTACAAATGAATAATAACTTAAAACTAAAGCAAAATAATGATAAGATTCAAACAAACAAGAGAAATTTTTTCTTAGAAAGTAGATGGAAATTAAGAACTGCTATTAAAAGAAATTATTAGATGATTTAGAACATGTGTACCTCTTTAATTGTCTGGGATCAAAGAATTGATGAGCTTCTCTATTCGCCTTGAATATTAAGTGAGAACGGGTATGCAAAAGAAATTATTAAGAAAAATTTTAATGAGTAAAAGATCACTGTTAACTGCAGAGGAATGTCCTGAGTAAAATGTTGGTGTGAGTTATAGCAATGAATTGGAAGAGAAGAAGACTTAATCATGCACCCATTTTATACCGAGTCTTAAGATTTAATTTTTGAAGTTTAGAATCAAGACCAAAAGACGAAGCTTTAACAAAGCATGCAGGGAGATACAAGAAACGGATCGGGTAAAATACTTTAAAAAATTCTGTTCAACCCAGTTAATTTGAAGAAAGCACTAATTTATAGCTCTACGTTTCATATGTTCTAACGAAATAATCAAGTTAAAAAGTTTTCAACGAATACATATTGATATTCGTTACTTGAATCCTGTGAAATTGAAAAGAATATATGCAGAGCTTATTACTATGGAGAAAGCTTTATAAAAGAATACGTGTGATATTCGTTACTTTATAAAAGAATACGTGTTACTTTTATAAAGCTTTATAAAAGAATGCGTGTCACTTTTATAAAGCTTGACAAAAGAGAAAGCAAAAGATTGAATGAAGAATGACATCTTAGAAAGAAACCAAAGTGCAATCATCAAAGTAGGATCGGTAATGACTTGATTTATGCTTTTTTGTTATTTCATTTGGTCTGTCCACAAATGATGCCTCGTTATTACGAGTTCCAAGCTGGACATTATGTACAAATTTTTCTTATGTTTGACAGAAAAATGAAAACTGGTCACCATGCAAAATTGTATGAACAAATCTTTAATTTATTGATTATGAAATAAATAAATTTCATTAATAGATTATGAGTTTGTTAATGTTAGGAATTTGATCAGATAATCATATTATTAACTAAACGCTTTAACAAGAATAAGAAAAAGAATTAATGAGTTAAAAATTTTAAAAAATAAAATAAAGAGAGAAGTAAAGAATGTTATTTGCAATTACCAAACTTAAAAAATGAGAAATGAAAAGTTGATGCTTGGTTATAAGTTCCATATGGCCATTGTTTACAAATTATTTCATGCTTGACAGAAACACGGGAGCCCATCATGGTACAAACTTGCATGAACAAATTTTCAGTTTGATTATTATAAATTAAATAATTTCATTAATAGATTGTCGGTATGTTAAATCGTTAATACTAGGGCTTGATCCCTAGCATTAGTGACCATTTTGTGGCCGTGTTTACATAAACATCAACTAAAAATTATAAAGTGATTGATGAATATTTACCCCTATAATTTGAAAGATACGATAATTTATCAACTTTTATTTGATCACACATATGGTATTTTAACTAATTTTGTAAAAAAAAATTTAAAGTCATATTTGATTACAGTTATAAAAATGTGTCAGTTGCTGCAACATTATAAAGCCAAAATTGAGAACGATATTAAACTAAGAATCTCTTTATGTATTTACTCGAACGTCTAATATTATTTAGTTTAACATCTTTAATTAACACATATCTGAAATCCAAATAACTGAATAATGGTACAAGTTCAAATTCCGCATTTAATTATTGGACAAAACAATAGTATTATTATAGTACTATAGCTGGACCCTTAATTATTATATAATAATACAAAAATGTGTATTTTTCTAGCATGTACCCGTCCTAATTTTATTTAGCCGCTTTCGGCCCATGTTCACACAAATATATTGCTGGGCATGAGGATGATGGCATCATAACCTCTGATGGACAAGTACTTCAAGTGTCTAAAATAAAAAAAGAAAACAAGGTATAGAATTTTTATCTTGGAAAGTGGATGGAAATTAAGAAAGAAATGCTATAATGATCAAGCATCAGAGATTATGTTATTAAAAGAAATTGAATGAAGGTATTAGAGCAAGTGCACCTGTTTAATTATGTGGGATCAGAAAGTTGATGAGCTAGTGTAATCGCCTTAAATATTCAAGAACAATTTTAATGAGCAAAGATTTTCTGTTACCTGTAGAGGAATGTGATTATAGAGAGCTTATGAGAGTAACGACAATGATTTGCAAAAGAAGAAGACTTAATCGTGCACCCTTAGTATTTATTAAACGACTAGTGATCATTTCTTTTAATTTTTTTAAGGGAATCTCCTTTCCTAATATGACATAATTAAAGCAATTTGTAAATAATACAATAATTATATAATATAATAAGTAAAAAGACCCACATATTTCTAATATTAATGATGGAATCCACATGTTCATACTGATTAAATTGGTGGACCCGAATTTATTTGACCTTACTTGTTTTTTATTTAATTAAAAAATTGAAACGACAGAGAAAAACTGTCGTACTGATGGTTTCAATTGTGGAGTTCCGTTGCGGATAGCATTTCCAATACTGAAAAAGAAGCTTTCATCAACTTTCTCACATGGACGCGTACCATCATGCATAATTGCATATTGCATTATTTCTCTAGAAAAGCAAAAGCAAGATTAAAAGGTTGTTTATTAAATGTTTAAATTCTGAAATTTTATTAATTTTAAATTTTTTTAAAATATATATATTTATTTTTTTAAACTTATGTCTGATTTTCAGATATTTATATCTAAATAGAAAAAGTAAACTTTTGTGATTTTTATCTAATAAGTAAATATTATATTCCAAAAATATCTCTGTAAAATAATTTATTTTCTAAACTATAAAATCTAATCTTCCTTTTTTGTTTTAATTTATAAGGACATAAATGTCAAATAACCAAATTTAAGATGTTTTTTATTGTAAAAACAAATAAGATGCCACTTAAATTCAGGTATTTAAAAAAGAAAAATAAATATGTTATTTAAATTTTCATATTCAAACCCATTTAGATTTTAGAAAAATTCAAACCCATTTAAATTTCAGATAAAAAAACAAAAGCTAGCTAATTCTTTTAATAAGCAAACGCGTAGCCGAGAATCCATTCATTAAACAATGATAAGCATTCTTAAGTGGGAAACAAAATTATGACAGATAATTCAAAATCTGAATCCGCCCGATGGACGGTTTAACCACCCAACTCAAGATAAGCGAGAGTGTAGGCAACTAATCAAAATGAAATTATATCGATGATAGATAATTTTAAAATAGGGGAATGAAAACAGAGGAGTCCTATTTTTCCGTCCTTTTTTTTTCCCAATTCTTCATCTTTTATATATTTTCCTTGGAATTTTAGGCAAACGAAAAATATTTGACAATGATTTCAAGAGAACAGATGGATAATAACTAAAATATTTATTTTTATATATTTGATAAACGCACTCAATATTAATTGAACTTATTAGATACTACAACTCAAATAATTTCTTGCAGTTGATTGAGAGTATGTTTGGGATTTCATTTGCTTCCCAAGAATTAACTTCTACGTTGACCCTTAGAAAATTAATTTTACAAATAATTTAGTAGAGTGTTTGGTAAATGATGATTATTTGACAATCAGTTTTCAAATAATCTACTATACAAATTTGGTAAATGAAAATTAAAAGTAAAAAATGTTCATGTGCAATGACAAAAATGTACTTACTAACTTATTTGTAATTTATTTGGAATATTTTTATTTAATTTTTTTTATTTACTAGATTTTTTAAGAGTGTATTCTATTTTCTTTATTACATATTTAAATAATTTTTTATTAACTATTTTAATTTGCAATAAAATTAACTTCAATAATTTTTTAACTAAAAAATTTGTTATGTAGTTCGTAATTTAACAAATACTAACATGTTATTAAATTGATTGTTAAATTAAGTGCAAAAAAGAAAATGCAAAAATTTAATCTTTATACAAACTTTTATGTACATAAAACCATTGTAATCAAACTAGTTCATAGAAATATAATATTATATACATGTGTGTAAAAAAAACATATAACTATAATATTATCCACTCATTAAACTAGCAGCACTATTATTTCTCAATCTCTCCATCTTTCGACCTTCAGGAACATTACTACCACAATCTTCTTCTTGAATTTGACCTCCATTTCCACAGCATCAACAAGGCCATCAATTTGCCTTGGCAGCCTTACAGCTCCTCCCACTTTTCTCCCTTTTGCAGCCAATCTTTTTCCTTTTCTTTCTTTGATAGCTTCGATGGGAACAAACTCATGTAACGACAAGTATATTCTTCAACTAGAATAGGATTGGTAGCAGATATTTCAGTACTCTCATATGGTGCCAGACATGGTCGCTAGTGATTGTTGTATTAAAAAACATTCTATGTAATTTCTCCTCTGACTCTGGGTCGATACCTTTCATGCAAAATCTCCTCGCTTCAAGAATTTCCTACATATGTTGATATCATATTAAAGTGAATTCAAGATCCTATATTATTATTTCGCATGACATTAAAATTTAGCCAAATGGCAAAAATTACCCTTTTGTGTGTCCCACAACTATATAGTCTCATTTTTTGTAATAAGCTCACAACATGCACGGGAAATGAAGATCTATTAAAAACTTCCCTATAATATTAAACATCAATAAACATCAACATGTTAAGCAAAAGTGCCTCGTCAACAATTTGATGTTCATTTTGTTGCTCGGGGGAATATGTCTATTTATTAAAATATTTTTAGGTATTGAAATTATTTTAATATGTATATATTATTATATTTATTTTAATATCCTACTTACATTTATTATAAAATATTATAATTAAAAAAAGAGTCTTATTGTCCGTTATTCACGATATGAGGTTCTACAAAATTATTTTCAAAAGGAAAAATAAGTCCACAGGTTTCAACAAATTTTAGTCCTATCTACCACTATGACTAATGGAATCGACATTGCTTTTCGCAATATGACAAATTTTTGGAGGGATATGGGAGACACACCACGCGAGAGTTTTATTTATTTATTTATTTTATTTATTTCAAACATTATTGTGATATTGTCATGTTGGTATTGTTTTGTAAAGATATAAAAGTACAAGTAAAATATTAGGAGAAGTAAAGTAAAATATTGGAGGTGCTACTAAGTTACAATTGCTGTAACTTACAGTCCCTTAAAAAATAATGTAAAAAATTTAACACTTTGTGGGACCTACATTATGTTTGAAGAGGCCGTAAGTTACAGCAGTTGTAAATTAGTAAAATCCAAATATTAGACAATAATACACATTAACAATGCATCTAACTTGGGTTTGATTTTTTTAAAAATTATTTGAGTATTACCTATCCTTAAGATATTAATGTGAATATATTTTAATATTAAATAATCATAATCTGTTTAATCATAATATGTATTTCATACATTGCATGTTAGATTTGTTTGAATTTTAAGTTGTTGCTAATAAATATTTATGTTGTTAAAGTCGAATTCAATAGCTACAAAAGTAGAGATAATGGTATTTTACATAGTTTTTAAGAATACAAGGATAAGACCATAACGTAAGAGATAATGGTATTTTATATTAAAAGAACATAAAATATAGGGAAATTATCCACCGTCCACCCGTTTTTTCACCGTTTTTAAAAAATTCACAATTCTTTTTTTTTTTTGCTAGAATCCACTTGAAGTTACATTTCTTTTTACTTTTCCACTTCCTATTTGGAGGCCGTTATAACTTTGCTAATATCATAAGAGTAAAATCGTCATTTCACAACAACATAGTGGTGAATGTGTGCAAAACAATATAACTTCAAGTAGAGTTCAGGAAAAAAAATTAAGAATTGTGTATTTATGAAAAAATACGAAAAAACAGGTGGTCTGTGGATAAAATATCTTTTACATTTGAGGGTAAAAAGTCATTTAAACAATATTCCGTTAGTTTTCTTAGCGGTATCCAAACGGAAGTGGAAAAGTGAAAAGAAATGTAACTTTAAGTGGATTCCAACTAAAAAAAAAAGAATTGTGCATTTTTGAAAAAGTTAAAAAAAAACAGGTGTACGGTTGATAATTTTCCTAAAATATAAAATACCATAACGCATGTATTTGAGCCATTTATATTGAAGACACATATAGAGGAAAGAGTGCAGATCCGGCCGTAACTATTGTGAAGCTTTCCTCAAGTATTCTCATCCAAAAAATCCAAAGTGTTTTACAAGTCTGTACGTAGCATCACAAATTAACTGTAAAATAAGCATGTTGAATAGTATTAATGAAAAGACTAATCTAGTGTACGCCCAGACCTTATCTGGTCAAGTTCTCTGATTGAATATAATCAATTTCGGCGCAGTACTGAAGACAACTTCCCTGCAAAGCTCTTCAACCACAAGCATTTCTACAGGGCAAAAGACTGGAACAGTTAAAGACGTGCTGGTATGAATATCAAAACGGGAACCGCTTATGAATTTAGTTTATATCTCAATATAAGACGATCAATAAATATTGGAATCATTATACGAAAGAAAAAGGTACAAAAATACAAAACAGAGCTGATTGATGGCCTTTAAGAGTCAGTTCTATGACGAAGTAACCACCACAACAAATGGAATTATAGGACATCAAGAAGCATGAACTTAGCAGGAGGTCTCATTAGCAGTATACCTCAGAAATTAAGACAAAGACTTACAGTGCAAGATTATGGATCAACTTAAGCACTGAAACTAATAACAGTGATACAAAAAAGTGCGAAGGTACGGTATTAGCATCGGCAATTGACCTCTGCTTTTGCTTTGACAAAGGTTCTCATTCCAAAGGACTTATTAATTGCCCTTGCCTCACATGTTTGGCTGTTAAGAGGAAAAAAATGTTTGAATTATTCAATCTCATTCCTAAGGGTATTCATAGAGAACCTATAAAATAAATAAATAAATAATTTCATTGACCTAATGTGGACTCATCTAATAAAGAATACGAAGCAAAACTAAATTACACAAATTGCAGTCATGTCCAGGAGCCATATCAAAGGTGTTAACGTGTCCAATTAATATATTCTTCTTGGGCTAATACAAGAAGCAATTACGAATGAGAAATTTCATCATTTATTGTTATGGCGAACGTAGAAAGACAGAAAAACTATCCAAGATCAAAGCACAACGACAAACTTAAAATTCTTTTTTTTTTAAATAAACGAATATTTATATAAAAATAGAAAATAATTTTGTATCAACTTTTTTTTAATGAAAATAGATATAAAATTTTAAAGTCAGCAAACAGAAAACAAGGGGAGTCACAAGAGATCCCCTGTTTCTCCTCTGTTTTAAAGTCAGCATCTGCTAGTACATAGGCAGTTTGCATGTCAACGTTGAGATATCAAAATAAAGAGTTTTTATCTGATTTCTATACCTTTTCAATGATACGACACTGGAACATATACAGTAATTAACAATTATTTATATTACATAAAAACTTAAAAAGTAGAATTTTGCTTTTCTCATTTTGTAACAATCACTTGCATCTATTTTAAATAAGACAAAATCGATTAAAAATTAAACCAAATTAACGCAGTCCATTTTAACTCATTTGTATCATGAAGTGCCATAAACTAAAATGCTTACGGCCATAAGAATTTGCAGAGGGAATAAAATTGGGCCATCAATTGACAAGCAATTAATTTGAATTCCATTTGGCTAGTTTCTAAAACAATTGACAACTTTATTTAGAGTCACCATCAAGCACATTGTGTAAAAGTGCAACATGTACACGTGTGTAGCCAGCGTATTGGTTCAACACATCAGCGTACCGGGTCTCTTTTGCAATGGTTTGTTGATGGCGATAACGAATTCCTCAATACAAGGCTGAAGCTTATCCCATCTGTTCCTAAGGTATTCATCTTGGATTCTTGGTGTTCGTGTACTAGGGCTATGTTAACGTATAGCATTCAATGCATTGTACACTTCAGTCTCTACGAAGACAGCATGCATTTAGGTAAGAATGTATCATTGCCTTCAGTGATGGGTTGTACCTTCAAACTTCATGTCTTCTTTTTACCTTGTTGAATTTGTCTTGCACTGATTTTAAGCATTGAATTACGCAGGGGTCTTGGATTGTGCGCGAAAGTGTTGGAAGCACCCCTTGTTTATTAGGAAAAGCAGTTGATTGTAAGTACTTAGAAGTAAATGCTCTTGGAATTTCTATCATAGTACATGAGATGCTTCCCTTTCAAATAGCTCTTCGGATACCATTAACATGTTCATCTCTCTGTAGATTGATGTTGACATAGGTTATTCTACTGTTGCTAGTGGAGTTTTGGGCCTTGTCATAATTGGTGTAATTACGACATCGGTTGTTGACATGGCTTTCCTTGTACAGGTATGTATGATTGTTTTTTTTTTTTTCATTTCTAAATGATCACAACGGAAAAAACATGATTTTGAGATACTGCACAGCAATTTGCACTTTTGCATGCTGGGATATTCTCAGAATGGGATAACACTTCCTGTGTCTCTTCTTTATTTTCTTAATCCTTACAATTAGTTGCAGCCTTAGAGGAAGAGCAGGCTGATCAAATTGATTTGTCTTGTTTTTCGGGCAATCTGCGACACGATGACCCCGATAATGCTCGTGACTGCTGGAAACTTTCTGATGGAAATAACTTTAGAGTTCGTAGCAAGCATTTTTGTTATGACAAAACAAGGGTTGCCCCATATTTTGGTTGTTTGTTATGGTATTTATATATCCTGCATATGCTAGGTCGACAGTTTATGATGTAGTTTGGTTGGCTCTTCTTGTGCTTTGTGCAATTTGTAACTGCAGATACCTGCGGGAAAACATTTAATGGATCTTTTTGCTGTTGATTGGTTCAAAGACACAAAGAGAATGGACCATGTAGCTAGGCGTCAAGGCTGTGCTGCATAAGTAACTATTCTTTTCTTTTTTTTTTTTCCTTTTCCATTGACGCATTAGGAGAAAATACTGCCTATGAGATACTACAATGTAAATAACTTCTCGTGGTTCATTGAATCTATAACACGCTGAACCCTATTCTAAAATATGTAGGTTGCTTCTGAAAAAGGGCTTTTCTCACTGATCTTTAATCTTCAAGCAAGTTTGTTTCATTTCAGAAGGTATTAAGTTTCAAACTGACTGTATTGTGAGGTTGTATAGTTGTAACGTAAGCATCTCCAGGTTCCTGGTTCAACACATTAGAGTATGGTATTTTATTTTGTCACAAAGCAATTAGTTACGGGATCACTTTTGCAACGGTTTGTTGATGGCGATGATGATTTTCGCAATCGTAGGTTGAAACTTGTTCCATCCGTTCCTAAGGTATCCATCTTGGCCTTGATGTATTAGGACTATATTAATCTATACTTACCCTTTACTGCATGGTACACTTCAATTTGTACAAAGAAGGCATGCATTTAGGTGTAAATGTATTGATGGGTTGTACCTTCAAACTTCAGATCGTTTTTACCCTTTTGAAATTGTTTTGCACTTGTTCTTGATTTCAAGCACTGAATCATGCAGGGGTCATGGATCGTGCGCCAGAGTGTTGGAAGCACCCCTTGTTTATTAGGGAAAGCGGTTGATTGTAACTATATTCGCGGTCCCAAGTACTTAGAAGTAAATGCTCTTGGAATTTCTATAGTACATGAGATGTTCCCCTTTCAAATAGCGTCCGATGCCATTAACATGGTTTAACATTGTTCATCTTTCTGTAGATTGATGCTGATATCGGTTCTTCTACTGTTGCTAATGGAGTTTTAGCAACATGGTTTAACAAATTTTCTTACTAAATGTTAACATGGTTTAACATTGTTTATTATTTTTTATCTTATTTTTCTTAGCACTGCTCAGCTAAAAGTTCGAGAAAGGGTAGAGATATATTTTACACACTTGAGGCAAGAAAAATCTGCGGGTGTGAATAAAATAAAATAATGTTGTTTGCGGTTGGCGCGTCCATGAGGGAGAGTCTGAGAGAAGAAGATACACGTGTGTGTGGTGACCAATCAATCGGACCTTGTTTTTATGTTAGATCAAGTAAGGGTGTTTTCGGTCATTTATTTTGGTTGGCCAATTAGGCTACGTGCAGAGAGATGGGAATCTTTGTGCGGTCAATGCTGACAATGGCGCCATGGTCAATCGTTAAGGCTGTTGTTCGTAGAGTTGGTTCAATTTCAGTTTGTAAGAAAATTTGTTTTTTTTTTTAAATTAGTTACCTCGCAACCTAGTTCTTTTCTTTGTGAATAAAGAAATTATTATATAATTATAAACCTTAGAGCTAATAAATCATTTGTTTCATAAAAAATTTAGGAAAACTTAAATGCTTGAAGAGGATTTACCAATTACCATGAGTAGTTTTTACAGAGACTTCATGATCTTGCCTTTGCAGCCAGAACAGATCACATAGATGAATATGATTCATCTTCCGCATAAAAATCGGGACTAATCCAAAAAAGCAATCATGTTTCTTCACAAGAGAAAAAGATGAGCACGTCTGTTTTGATTTTTGAAGGCAAAACAAGAAAAAGCATAAACAAAAAAGAAAAATATACATACATTATTCATATGCTGAATGCGCCACGTCTCCGTAAGCTACATTTAGAAAATGAAACGAAAACGTGTGAAGTAATGAAACAAATACGAGTTTTATGCCCTTAATCTTGCATTTCCAAATAAACACATATTTAGGTAAAATTTTGAAATTTACCATGAGCAGCCATAATCCGAACTTGGAAGCTTTAGCTAAGTTGCTAGAGTCTTGATTTGGCTTCTAAAATGTTGCTTCCTTCACTTAGCTCAAGGTTCGAATTTTCTTCTTGATTTACTGCACACGGGGAAAAGCAGAGGGAGAGAGAAGTGCACTGCGCTCATGCCACAGAATTTTTTTTGAACAGTTAACTTCCAATGGGCTGAAGTTACTTAAATACAGTGGTTGAGCGCAGGGACCCCTCATGTGTTAGTACAGAATTGCCCATCCCATTATGAGCTAAAATAACACAATTAAGGGTTATACTTGTCCATAATATACTACTGTATAGGGTATGTCAAAATCAGACTCATTAATACAATATTTGATCACTTAATAAATAAGTCTGTCAAAATTGCTCCATAATATTTGACATTAGTCACGTATTAATTTGGTAAAATATAGAAAACAATTAGAATGATTTATGCCAGTCCACATAATGTGAGAAATAAATCTAACATGAAGTTCTGCAGAGCTCTCTTATGATTCTTCAGGGTCCGACTAACAACCTATGGCACTTTGTTCTATTCATTACCGCGCATGCATACTAAACGTTGCCATTATAATTACGACATTGGAGGTTGATATGGCTTTCCTTGTACGGGTATGTATGATTGTTTTTGCATACTGGAATGTTCTCAGAATGGTATAACGCTTCAGGTGTCTCTTCTTTATCCTGCACCTCTGTATGCAGGCAAATACTACAGACGAATTACCGGAGCGGCTGATTGGTGCCGTACGTGTTTCTCAGAATGGTATAACGCTTCAGGTGTCTCTTCTTTATCCTGCACCTCTGTATGCAGGCAAATACTACAGACGAATTACCGGAGCGGCTGATTGGTGCTGTACGTGTTTCTCATATAGAACTCAAGTCTGCTATTGTCCCAAAGTTGGAGCCAGAGACATCATGACTGTGGTTTCATTTCACCTCAACCGGTTTTTTTTTTGGATTAAATTAAAAAAAAAAATCATTTGTTTTAGGTATACATACATGTATTTTGATTCCATTTTCATTGTAATTTCTCATTTACTTTGAACGAAAGTCATTGGTGTTTTCGAATGAGAATTTTGCATTAAAAAATGAAGAATAGTTAACAGGAAATTTCCTTATTCTTTGGTTACTATTTTTGGAATGAGTGTAATAGTATTAAAGTTTTAAAGTTGGTTACTTGGTTTCTACTCGAAAACAAGTGAACTGCCCGATTCCGAATTGAGACTCAGCCGGTTTCCAACTTTTCAATATACACTAATTGCTCGTTTAATAGCTACTATTAAAACTCAACAAATACTAGTAAAAAAATGATTTTCTTATGATGCTGTGAAAAATTTATGGGGTTTACCTATTTCTACAATATCTATAACATGGTCCTGACTTCATGAAATTCTTCTAATTTAAAGCGTGCTGGTTTGAGAACGCCAGTTTGACGGATTAATTCCTTTTAATAATAGTCGAGATAATTTTATTTTACTCATAAAAAAATTCTTATTCTGATAATGCCACAAATGTTATGCTATTTTCTTCAGCTAATGATCTTCTATCAGGACAGGTTAGAAATCAAATGCCTTAAGATACCAATTGAACGAATAATACAGAAGTTTAAACAGAATCTAATTGAATAACATGAAACATCAATTCAAGTCCTTCCTTAAACGGAGAATGCAACAAACAAACCCGAAGTGTCTTGCAAAGTTCGTAGCATGACCAAAAAATTGTACATACGTTTGGGACCAAATTATTCAAGTACAGGAAATTAAAACGAGCAAGTTGAATCATGCATAAGAGATTGGCCTGGTTCGAGATAGCTTCTTCACTGTACCTGAAGGGTTGGCTCAATCTTGTCTTTAGAATTCTGCACATTTTTTAATTACTCGTGTAAGCAAGCGTACATTACCACCATAATAATAATAAAGCAAGAGTAATGATAGGACCACAACTTTATTTGCACGAATAATATTGTATAAACTAATGTGACATAATATATTAATATGATTGGTTACACAAAAACATTACATGACCCTCATAATATATTTATTTATCATTATTATTATATATTTTCAGTCAACCAATCATATTATACCACATTAGTTGCTATAAAATAATTTACTAAATAGAGCCAACACTTAATTGATACTCACCATTTCATTGAACAATTTCTGTATGGTGTCATTGAGGTTGCCTTCCCAACATCCTTCATCATCGTCATCATATTCTTTGGTGAGTTTCACTTTGTTTAGCTTTGGTGTGTCTACGACTCCTTGAGAGAAAATCTTCATTGTTGGGCACTGTCTCACAACTACTTGTTCTAAGGACGGGAACTCAAGAGCGTAATTACCCAAACAAAAGCTTGTTAGGCTTGGCAAACAATCAAGTCCCAAGTACTTCAATTTCCTTAAAACAATGCAATCTTTCGCTTCTTCTCCAACCTGCGACTGTATGATTTCTTTTGTCATTTTGCAATCAGCTATCTCCATTCTTTCAAGATTCACCAGACTTTTAGATGTTAAGAACGTCAACACATTTATCAACCCGTGACATTTCGATACTTTCAGAGTCGTAAGTTTTTCCAAATGCCATGAAGGTGGAACTAATTTTTGCAACTTACTACATTCCGATATTTCTTGCCTTTCCAACGTTGCAAACGCTCTGTTGGATTCGGCATTTTCCTTCCAGAGATGCTGCACTTTGTGTAATCCAGATAGCTTTAACTCCATCAATTGAAGGAATGCAACCTGAAAATCAACAAAATTAAGTTGTAAATGAAAATATGTATCCAATCTCTGCAGTCTTCCCCTGCATATTTTATGGACAAGATTAATCACGGCATTTTATATTTTATTTCCCAGTTAGTATGCTTTGCAGTAGGATCCCAAACATAAGTATCAAATCGATTACCCTTTGAAACACATAAATGAAATCTGATGCTAAATCCAATATGAATTAGCTAGGAAAACAGAGATGTAACACGCAAAATGGATATAATTTATCACCTCGATGTTACTAATCATCTAATTAATTTGAGAAATTTTTATAATTCATACTATAAAGTTAGTTAATAACTGCAGTTGTATTGTTAAATCATATATAAATTAAGACAACATGCAGAAAGATAGTCATTAAATTTTAATGAAATTACATCTATGAGAACGAAAGTGAAGGAAATAATAATAATAATAATAATCACCTTTTCATCGAAGAGAGGTTTCATTTGATCAGCTAGCAAGAAGTTCTCTTCTGATGTTAATTTTTGAGGTTCCTTATTATCCGTTGTCACGTGCAGTACAGATGCAGAATTGGATACGAATGTTTCCATATCAGGGCAATTCTCAATAGTTAGATGCCACAACCCAGGCAGTTCAATTATATTCTCAGTGAAGTTGCACAATCTTTTGAGTTTTGGAAGATCCATGATTTTTAGTACCCAAAGTTTAGGAAATAGTGGACCAAAATGTTCTTCCGCAGAATTTAGCTCTTCCAAGTGAAAAACCTCTTCTACTGAATCACAATTCCTCACTTCCAGATAGTGCAAATTATTCAAGTACCGTAGCAGATTGGCTGGAATAGCACTCGACATATTCTTGCAGTCATCTACCACCAAACGTTCTAAATCGTTAAAGAAGCCGACAGGCAGTGCTGGGCCATGCCACAACTCTCTTAAATGTGGAAAATATGAGAGTTTCAAATTCTGCAAGCCACGGAATCCAACCTACACAACCAAAACAATTGCACTAGATATATACTTTTTTTTTTTTTTAATTTTGAAAGGCACTAGATATATATACATCAAACTTACATGTTTTTTGTTTTAACTTCTAAAAAATATATATACAAGGCAGATGTATGTATAAATGTGCAAGTGCAAGGGAGATTAAGGTTGAATCGATTAACACGTACCATTTCTTCGTAACACTTTTGTATAGTGGAATTAAGCAGGTTGCCTTCCCAATGGCGCAATTCATCCTCTCTTTTTTTAGTCAACTGCACTTCGCGCAGCTTTGGTGTGGATAAGATTCCCTGGGAAAAGGTCTTCATGCTCGGACAACGAGTCATAGAAACTCGTTCCAATGATGGGAATTCAAGAGTGTAACTCTCCAAACAAAAGCTAAGCCTTGGTAAATCATCAAGTACCAAAAGTTTTAATTCGCTGAAAGCAATACGATTCTCCTTCACTTCTTCTCCAACGCATCCTATGATCTCTTCTATTTTTTCGCACTCTGATACATTAAGATTCACTAGACTACTACGAATTCCAACCTGAAAATAAAGAGTAGCATTCAACTAGATTAAAAGTATGTTTAAATCATATAATTGTTTTATGAAAATAACAAACCATGGATGTCTACTAGATATTTTTCTTAAAGAAAAAAGGAAAAAAAATAAATAAATAGAAGTCTAGAAAAACAGAGATAATGAAAATGCATTTACACTGTTTAGTATTAGTAATGTAGAAAGAATTTCAGGTGATTTTTAAATATTCTAAATTCTTTTTTCATCTTGGTGCTAGTTTTTAAACATAAATTTTTAATTTTCAAATATACCTATCTTTAAAATAACTATACTAAAACGCTGTATTTCCCTTTTTCTCGATATTCTTGTTTTTAAAAAATGGAAAATATTTTTGGAAAACACTTCTCAATGCCATCAACATGGGATTGTTGTAGAGTGAATATTTGTAGAGTGTTCCCAGATTTGAGTAAATTTTTTTAATCAAGGGTCGATTCAAAATGATCATCATGAATTTGTGCTTAATTAATGGTGTAAAACTAGAGATATTAACCATATTTGAACACTTTTCTTTTTTCCAATCCAAATTTGAAGACCCAAGGAAAAAGAGAAATATATATGAATTTGTGGACTTCTAAGCTGAGTGACCAAGTATCTTTTAATTTATGAAAATCTTATTTATTAGGATTTAAGAAAAAATAATTAAATTGAATTATATTATGCTGCTAAATCATGTTTAAACTATTGTATCATTGATTTTAATGCAAGCGCACCTAAAAATCAGATTGAAAATGTAGATTTGAGAATAGTGGCTTGAAGTACAATACTTTTTTTTTTTTGAAGTTTGAAGTAGAATACTTGCAATAAATAATTTGTGAATGAATATTATTTGTAAACACAGAAATGATTTAAAAAATTGTTGAATGTTATTTGAAATAAAAATTCAAAAGGAAAGTGGCAACCTTACCAGTGGAGGAAAAATATTCATTAGATTTTCACACATTTTTATCTCCAATTCCTTCAATTTGCCGAAAGACTCGGAAGCAAGCTGGTGGTGCCATATTTTTCTCAACTTATCCATCCTGCTAATATGTAATACCTCCAAACTTGGGAGCCGTACCTGAAGTTAAAAATTTAATGCAGTTAGTGATAGATATTAATTAAATTTGAAGACTCAACGAAAAGAGATATTAACTATTGAGAATAAAATTAATTTAAAAAAACCTTTTCATCAAAGAGAGGTTGAGGTTGCATTTCAGTGTGAATGACGTCTTTTGGTGAGGCAAAGTTTCTTAGTTCTGGAAGCCAATGGAGCGACAAGTAGTGTAGTTTAGGAAAAACCTTCAAATCATCTCTTCCTCCTAACCCCCCCGCGGTGTTACCACCCCTTCCATTGACCAGCAGCGACCAATCTCAAGATGTTGGAGTTGCCCAAGACTATTAACCATAGAATATGAAAACAGATACTTCAGGCGACCACAACCCCGCACGGTCACTTTTGTTAAATCTTGACAACAATACATTCCCTGAAATTGATTGGGCCATAGTTTTTCGATGTTTGTTAAATTGCCAAGCTGCAGTTTCTCCAAGCGTGGAAAAGTAACCTACAAAGCAAAACCGTACATTTTTGTTCCTTCAACTACAACTTTCTAATATAATATTCTTTCGATGATTGAAGATCAATCGTGATATTAATTCAATGCAATTAGAGATGGATATTAATTGAATTTGAAGACTCAAGGAAAAGAGAAATTAAATATTCAGAATAAAATTAATTTAAAAAAAAACCTTTTCATCAAAGAGAGGTTGAGGTTGCATTTCAGTGTGAATGACGTCTTTTGGTGAGGCAAAGCTTCTTAGTTCTGGAAGCCAATGGAGCGACAGGTAGTGTAGTTTAGGAAAAACCTTCAATTCATCTCTTTCTCCTAACCCAGTGGTGTTGACTACCACTTCCATTGACCGGCAACTACCAATATCAAGGTGTTGGAGTTGCCCAAGACTATTAACCATAGAATATGAAAACAGATACTTCAGGCGACCACAACTCCACACGGTCACTTTTGTTAAATCTTGACAACAATACATTCCTTGAAATTGATTGGGCCATAGTTTTTCGATGTTTGTTAAATTGCCAAGCTGCAGTTTCTTCAAGCGTGGAAAAGTAACCTGCAAAGCAAAACCGTACATTTTTGTTCCTTCAACTACAACTTTCTAATATAATATTCTTTAGATGATTGAAGATCGATCGTGATATTAGTTCAATGCAATTAGAGATGGATATTAATTGAATTTGAAGACTCAACGAAAGAAGAAATTAAATATTCAGAATAAAATTAATTTTTTTTAAAAAAAAACCTTTTCATCAAAGAGAGGTTGAGGTTGAGGTTGCATTTCAGTGTGAATGACGTCTTCTGCTGAGACAAAGCCACACAGTTTTGGAAGCCCTTCGAGCCGCAGGGTGTGTAGTTTAGGAAAAACCTTTAATTCATCTCTTCCTCCTAAACCCCCCGCGGTGTTGTTGACTACCCCTTCCATTGAATCACAAAATCTTATCTCAAGATGTTGGAGTTGCAAAAGACTATTAACCATAGAATATGAAAACAGATACTTCAGACGATCACAGCTTGTCATGGTCACTTTTGTCAAATTTTGACAACAATACATTCCCTGAAATTGATTGGGCCATAATTTTTCAATGTTTCTTAAATAGGAAAGTTCCAGTTCCTCCAAGCGTGGAAAAGTAACCTGCAAATCAAAACCGTACATTTTTGTTCCTTCAACTACAACCGTCTAATATAATATTCTTTTGATGATTGAAGATCAATCATGATAATATAATAATTAATTAATTAATTATTAAACAGAAAATTATCACCTTGTGAGCAGGATCATCCTCTGCAATGATTTCTGTTCCCTGAGTAGTTGTTGGTTTCTCAATGTCGGGCCCTATAAATGAACAAAAACAATATATAATTAGCCTCTGTTGTTTTCTTTTTTATTTAAAAAAAAAAAAGAATGAGCCAATGTCAATAATCCTACCAATAATTAATTTCAACACTTACCAATAATCATTTTCAATTCATGGCAATGTTCCACTTCAACTTTTTGAAGCCGCAATAGGTTTTTGGCCGTAGAGAATGAGAAGAGATGCTTCAATTTGCCACAGAATTGTACTTTTATAGTCCTTAAGTTGCTGAAAGATTGATCTTCTCCGAGTTGGCTGTAGCATATCGTCTCCAAATTATCTAAACAAATAAGATACAATGTCTCTAGCAAGGGAAAGACTTCGCAACGATCTCGTTTAACTGAACCGACAATATGTAAAATCTCAAAACAGTCTTCAACATGAAGATGCTTCAATCGTGTAAAACCTTCCTGATCGTCTAATTCATGAACAACACTCGGAATGCCCTTCAATTTTACTAGACGGAGATCTTCAATTCTCTTCAGCAACATTTTCGTCCCATCATTCTCCAAAAGAATGCTAACTTTTTCTAGCCCCCTGAGCTTCATCAATCTTGATGTTTCAGATTTGTCGTTCCATAGGTCCCACCTTTCTCCTATAAATATCCTATATCTTAGCAATTCCACAGAGACAAAACCCTGCATCAGAACTTCGGCATCCGGAACATGTATCTCCAAAGTAGTTAGCTTTTTCAACCCCTTCAACTCAACGAGACGGGCATTACTTCCTCCTTCAACCTTATCCCACTGTGAAAAGCTGTTACGCATATACAGTTCTTCTAATCGAGATAATTTTGATATCACATTCGGTGCGATCACCTTAAGCCCGCTACAATTTGTCAAATCTAGCAACTGTAACCGCGTCAATTGTCCAATTTCAAGTGGCAACCACTCGATATCGGAACGTGCAAGGCTGAGAATCTCTAAGTTCTTTAGCTGTCCAACTATCGCTATATCTTTTAGTCTGCAACCATCTAAACACAATGTTTGAAGGCTAATGAGGCGATCAAATGATGAAGGTAATGAAGAGAAGAGAATTCCACTAAAATCTAAAACTCTAAGTTCTTCCGTCCCTTTAAAAAAGTGGTCTGAAACTTCCATAGGGCCATCACCCTTCGTATGCAACAAAAATAACTCGAGACGGGGACATTGCAACCTTTCAGGAAGCACTTCAATACCTCTATAAGGTAAAGAAATAGCACTTGGATCTTTCCGTATTGTCTCTTCCATCTTTTTCTCCAAGTCGGCAACATTTGGAATATTAAACATGCGCTTCTCTGCGGTAATTGATACAGCAACAGCATGAATGATGTCATGCATTTTAACTTCATTTTCAGCATCACTGTCCAACAATAAGCATGATGATTTGAGTTTGCCGATCAACGCATGCACTCTCCTCCTTGCTTCTTCCAGTGTGTAAACGTTTTTAAAATAGCCCATAGCCATACCATATCTCAATAAGGAAGAAACTGGTATGGCATGACCTTCACTAATTAGACCACAAAGAAGGAACAGAGATTTTGCTTCCTCACTTCTCAAGAAGTCGTAACTCAATTTTATGGAGAGGTACACATTTCCTTCCATTCCATCAATTTCTTTTGCATCGGAACTTTTTAGCTGACGCAACACATCTTCCCAAGTGTCAAGCCTCTCATTTTTCAAAGCTTTTGCAACTGTAATCAGTGCAACCGGCAGTCCCCCGCATTTTTCAACGATCTCATCTGCAATAGTTTGAAAATCAGATGTTTTCATTGAATGACCCATTATCTTCTTAAATAACTGCAATGCTTCTTTTTTTGATAAAGCATCGATCTGGATTTCTCTCTGAGAATTCATAACATTGCGCAATAAATCTCGACTTCTAGACGTCAACATTATTGTGCATCGTCTCTGATCATCCATTCTTTCTTTCTCAACATTCCCGGAAGGAATTCCAACTTTATCGAACTCCAGTTCTCCCCAAATATTATCCAATATAATGAGATGCCGCTCGTCGTTCTTCAATACTCGACGTAGTCGATTTGCTCTGTCGAATATATTCTCATTCAACTCAAACTTTATGCCTACATCAGAAGCAAGTTTGTCTTGAATTTTCTGATGATCTGGGTTCTCTGTTACCTCAGCCATAGCGACCTTATCGAACAACTTATCTTCCATCACTTGCTTTGCAACTTGCTTGACGAGCGTGGTTTTACCCACGCCGCCCATCCCGTAGACCCCAATTATGTTGAGCTTATCATCCTTCAACGCCTCCACAACATCTTGAAATACTTTCATTCTTGAATCAAAGGCCTCGTAATCTTTCACTTGCATATGTTCTGCCCGCTTTGGAGCGGGACGGTAGGAAACATTAGAGAAGTTGCCTTTTCCCATAAGACTAGCGGCAACTTCTGCAGCCTTTGCTGCTTGTTTACTAAGCTTGTAACGAGAAATCAAGTTTGGGCACAATCCTTTGAAGCAGGACTTCTTAGCTCTATCTTCATCATCAATGATGGATTTTTCAACCCCTTCACTGAATTCATCAACTTGATTTAGCCAGTCTGTGACACCCTCATAAATCTCATCCCCTTGTAGTCTAGCATGATTAACAGGTTGTTGCACCGTTTCTCTTCTATATCCCAGCTGCTTCACTTGATCTTTTAGGCCATCTATGTAGCTCTGGTACTTGAACACATAAGATATCTGCCGTATAATCGGTTTGAACAGTGACTTTGCACCTTCTGATACGATGCTGGAAAAAGCAGCCAGACCCACTTCTGCAGCCATTGCCTGTTGCTTAACTCTCTCTCTCTCTCTCTCTCTATATATATATATATATATATATATATGAATAAAATGAATAAAAATGTCAAAGAAAAGAATAAAAATAAATTAAAATGAACTAGAGGGAAAGACAGACAAAGAAAAGACCGCAAACGACATCGCGATATTGATCTTGAACCAACTGATACCTAAATAGAGAATTTGTTTTTCTATCTTAAGGATCTGAGGTTTCGCTATTAACAGAAAGGTATCCTTCAAGGAAAGTTGATGGAAATTAAGAAAGAACCGCTATCAAGATCAAGTATTCTGCTACTAAAAATAAATGATATGACTTAAGAAAAATAAATGATATGATTAAGAAAAACCAGCGAATTTTTTCCTAGGAAAGTTTATGGAAATTAAGAAAGAACCGCTATGAAGATCAAGTATCAGAGATTCTGCTACCAAAAGAATATTACAGGTTTTAGAACAAGTGCACCTCTTTACCCGGTCTGGGATCAGAGTTGATAAGCTGCTGTATTCACCTTGAATATAGAAGAAAATTTTTATTGAGCAAGTGAATGTGAGTAACGAGTTGATGAGAGTAATAACAATGAATTTCCAAAAGAAGATGACTTGAGCAGTAAGCACGCACCCCCTTTTCAATCAAATATTGGTACGTATATACGTAGGGACCATTATGCGCATATGAAGTCTATTAGTTGCTATCAGAAACCCTGGCCCAATTTAATTGACACTCGATTTTTGATAAGAAGAAGGCGAGGATAAGGACAAATTCAATCAATCACCAACAGTAATTACTTTAATCTCTGTCAATCTACTTAAATTGTCGATCAACACGAAAATTGTTTAAATTGACATTTGTAAATCAATCAATTTTCTAGTTACTATGATTATAACGTTTCACCTTTCATATTGGGTTTTATCTTTTCAAAATTTTTCAAATATGAGTGCCAATAATTATTGAGACTCCAAGCCGTGCTCTCAAGATCGTGCTGACAAATCACTGTTGACTTTATTTATGCATATTTCAAAGAAAAAAAAAAGTTATGGTTTTGTATTGCCAGCCCTGCTACTTTTTGTTTTTTCATTTGTATTATTTACGAATTATCTTTTTTAACAGAAACATGAGAACTCATCATCGTACAAATTTCATGAAAAAAATCTTCAAATTTATAAGAATAAGGATAAGAACGAGTTAAGAAATAAAGAATATATATATATAGTGTAAGTAAACAATGTTTTGGTACATTTGGTGTTGTTTTCAAAATATTTTGAAAAGAAAAATTTTTAATTATCCACCTAAGAATTATCTTATTATCCAAAAATTTATAAAAATTTACATATATTTAATTGTATACCCATTATTACAATGTGTATCAACTGTTTACTAAAAAGATAAAGTTACTCCTAAAACATAATCACCACTACAATTTTGTGTTCGCTTCTATTTTGTCACTTTGAACGAATAAGTTTATGGTTTTAACGGATGTTTAATACAAATTGCATACATTGGGTGTAAAATTAAATAAATTTAAATTTTTATAATAATTTTAATAATTGAATAAACTTTGAGTAAATGACTGATAATTTCTCTTTTATAAGCTGCAAGAAGTAAAAAAAAAAAAGGGATAATAATTTCTCTTTTATATGGCTCAGATGATTTATTGTTTGGGGTCTAATATTTTAAATATTCAACTTAAAAGATTAATATATTATAAATTGATTAATTAATTAATCATTAAGCAACTAAATTGGGTTCCTGGATGTCAATTCCTTTAGGGCCAGTTTGGGATTGCGGAGACTGATGAAATAAGCTGCTTGTACTGTGCACATGAAATAAGCTACTGATTTAAAAAAGTAGCTTGGTGTTTGAACCGCATTGTCTTTATTACGGTTCTTTGTGAGTTTGAAAAGTAGAGTATATGCGTTTGGTAAATCTTATTACGAAAGTACTGTTGTATTATATAATGACCAAAATGGACATGTGTTTTAATTATTTTTTATTTTATGTTTAATAAATTATTTAGACATATTTTTTTTTAAATACGTAAAATTAATTAAAAAACTCAATTAAGAAAAATCTGAAGAACTTCATAATTTATTACATAAAATGTGATAAAAAGTAATATGTATTATATTCACAATAAATTTTTTGCAATAAAATTGTGGTAATAATATAATATCTAATGATTTATATATTAGGGTTTATGGATAAGTACGATATAATTATCTTTTTATTAAAATATTAAAATTATAATATGTATTTTAAAAAGGCATAGTAGTTTATTCAATAAGCTGCTTATGAAAAGTAACCCCCACCGCTTTTTAAAAGTTCTTGTGAAATGAAAAAAATTATGAAATAAGCTGTTTTTACAAAATTTACCAAACACTATTTTTATCAAAAATTATGAAATAAATAATTTATTGAGTTTCAACTTCAATTCCAAATGGGGCCTAATATTATTGACGGAACTACTTTTTTTCTGGCAAATAATTATTAATGCACTTACGGAACTTTTGCATATCTACACAGCGATTTTAAATATTACTGGTAACTGATGAGAAATGCGCATGTGAGAAAGGAGTTGATGAGACTAATAACAGCGACTTGCAAAAGGAAAAGACAGAATCATTCATCCCTTTTTATATCATGTATTTGGTTACTGTTGCCCTGTTGACGCATGTATAAAATAACCGTATGTATTTTTTTGGCTGTTGCTTAACAATATGTGTGCGTGTGTGTGTCCATATATTTATTTGCTGTTGAAAAAATTGGATTCAAACTAGAGAGGAAGAGAAAGAAAGATTAGAGTTTTGGTTATTAACTGAAAGGTTTCAAGGGTATGAATGAAAAGCAACATTCTTTTTTAGAAACTATTTTAGAGGAGGGATGCAAATTAACAAATGCTAATAACAAGAACACAGAAGTTAACAATCAACAGTAACGTAAATCAAGAAAATTAAATGACAAGATTTAGACAAACAGGAGATATTTTTTCTCGGACATTAAGAAACAACTGCTGTCAAGATCAAGGAGATTATGCTATTAATAGCAATTATCAAAGAATTTAGAATAAGTTAACCTCTTTAATTATTCAGGATCAGACAGTCGATTAGCTCCTTTATTTGGCCTTGAATATTTAAGAATAATTTTAATGAGTAAAAAGATCATTGGTAACTGCTGAAAAATATGTGAGAAAAGAGTTATGAGAATAATAACAATGAATTGAATAAGAAAAGGACTTAATCATGCACCCCCTTTTCGTATCATGTATTTGGTTATTATTGCCTTGTTGACGCATGTATAGAATAATTATATGTATTTTTTTTTTTTTCATTCACATGCACTTTAATCATTAGTGACTTCTTTCATGAAGAATTAAACTTGAAATGACCCAATTAAGTTGAAGAAAGCACCAGTTCACAACCTTACGTTGGATATATTCTAAAGAAATAATTAAGTTTGATAAAAGATTAAGCAAAAGCTTGAATGAATGGCTGAGAGCGAATATTTTTATAAAAGCAGAAACCGCAAGCACAGAAAAAGCATTCGAGAGAGAAACTAAACAGCAAATCATCACATGCACTTTAATGATTTGATCGATTGTTTCCAAAAGAAATTGCAATTAACAGTTTTTGTCAAAAGTTCGCACTGCGTGAAACTAGTGTTAATATAATTTAAAAAATTAATTTCAGTATTAATTTTTAAAATGTTAATTATTAGATTTATTATAAAAATTTTAGTTAAATATTTGTGTTAAATAGAATTTATAATTAATATAATATATCTTAGGTATTAATAATATTATAATTATTCTATATGCTATTGAAAATAATTTAAATTTTTAGACGTTTATTTTCATATTAAGTCTCTATTTATTATAAAATTTAATTTAATATAGTGTAAACTTGTAAAGTATTAAAATATTTTTATATTTTTTAAAATATTAAAATTATTTAAAAATATATATAAACATTGAAGTCAATTTTTTAAAATTAATGGAACTAATAGGTGTTACAGTAAAAAAGAACATCTTAGTATCTCTTATTTAAAATATATAGATCTATATAATCATTTTTTCAAATATTGAGATGTAGTTATAAAAGAAAAAATAAATTAAAAAATTTCAAATTTTAATATGGTCATCGTACGTTTAGAATCCCCACTTGAACTTGACTTGGAGATGCGCTTGGTCTATTTATGTTTGGGGGAGAGACCAAATCAAGCAATTCATCAAATCAAAAAAAAAAAGGAAAGAAATTTAATGGCTTGCATGCAATTTTGGATCTGAAATTAAATTACATAAAAATTAAGGCTTACGTGCCTTAATATTTACAGCTTATTTGATGGCCTCAACAAGTTTAAGCAGCATCAAAATGTTGTGGCTCCTTAAATGACAACATCAACTTGTTTGACAGCTCCAACAAGGCTACGATGATGTTAGAGTGTAATTTATGCACTAGTTTTGCATTGTTTACTTCCTTTAATATCGATTTTTTTGCACTTAATAATAGTGATTTACTTGTGTTTTATTTTTATAGGTGCAATTCTTTTGATTGGTGCTAAAATTGAGCTACAAGATGATGTTTGAGGATGATTGTTTTCTTGGATATATTATGAGCTTAAGAAGAACTTTGTTGATAAGCCGTGAACGTGTTTCGTCTTTTTTGTTATTTTTGTAATTCCAAATTTAATATTTAGATAACATTTTAGATATTAGTATTTTATTTTAAAAAGAATTCTAGAAGAGAAGAGGGGGAAGGAAGGAGAGGAGGAGAGAGAAAGGAGAAAGAAACCCTAGATCTAAATTTTTTTCTTCTCTCTATGAAGAACTAAACCTGTTATTCTGGTTGAACGTTAATAAAGCTTTAATTCATCATTACTGTGAGATCTTTCTTATGCTTTAATTGTTTTATTACCTTTTGGGTATTTGTTTATTCTCTAAATTATTGTTATCATTATGTTTGTTAATTAGATAATTGGCCACTATTTATTTATCAACTTAATCTATTGTCAATTAAAAGATTCATTGTATGAAGATTTTAATGTTTGTGACAAATAGCATAGCAGTGCGTTGTGTTATGAGAATAAACAATCTACTTTAAACGAACCATCGTATGCGTTTGTTGATTAGGATTTGGGTCTCTCTGATTTTTCAGACTGTCAATTGATTAAATCCTATGATCGTATCTAGGGTTGTCTATTGATTAGGGAAATAACCAATAGTTGTACCTTGGTTTGTACCTTGGTTATCGAATAATTAAAGAGAGATTGGATATGAGGGTCTCAATAGTTATAACCTGTCTATTCATAAGTAGTAATAATTTATATTTGAATCAATGATCAGTATTCGAATCAAGCTGAGTTAATTCGTTCAACCAGAGCTTTTCCCAATTTAAATTACAATTTTAATTTGCATTCTTGTTATTTTAATTTGATTTTTATTATTGTCAACAATTCCCCTATTTTACATTTTACATTTTAAAAGGATTTAAATAATTATCGATCTCTGTGGACACGACCTTACTCAATCACTATACACATATTATTTAGAGTAGATTTTTATTTTTGCTAGCTTCGACAACCATCAGATGATCAGAAGATGAGCCCTCAATCAACAAGCTAAGATTGGCTTCTCTATCCTCTGCCGACATGTCCTCTTCTCCCCACAACCAGCGCCTCGCTCTTTGTCATTTTTCCTCTTGTTAGTTTTTTTCTACATATAATTATTATACTGGGGAGTATACACACACCACTTTTCTTTTTATCGAACCTTACTATTATATCTTTGCAAAACAATATCACCCTAAGACAGCGATGTATGAAATAAATGAAATAAATATATAAGGAACTGACGAAATAAAATTAGATCTAACGCTAGTTTCACGTGGTGTGAACTTTTGACAATCCTCCCACATCCCAACAAAAGCTTTTTCATATTGCGAAAATACCTCTTCAATGTTTCAATTGCAATGTCATTTCCATTATTCATAGTGGCAGACAATGGACATCATGGGACAGGGCTAGAAGTTATCACGACCATAGACTTTTCTAATTTATTTTTTCCTTTCAAAAAGGGAAAAGGATAAGTTTGGGAAAATCATTATATTTTTAAGAATTTTTTTATTGTAATATTGTTTGTCTTTATTAATTTAAAATTATTGACTCTTATATTTTAATAAATATAAATAAAATATTAAAATAAAAAATATAACAATATATACAAATATTTAAAAATTTTAATATTTATAATTTTATACTATATTAAAATAAATTTTTAATAAATAAAAATAATCTATTAAAATAAAGTATAAAAATTTAAATTATTTTCAATATCATCTAAAATAATTTTACTATTATTAATGCATCAAAAATATATTATTGTAATTATAAATTCCATTTAACTCAAAGATTTATTTAGAATGTTTATAATAAGTCCAAATATATTATTAAAATAATTATAATAATTTACATTTTAAAAATTAATAATGATATTAATTTTTAAATTATATTACTCTACCAAAAAAATTAAACTATTAAATTATATCGATATTTATTAAAAAAATTTAAATTAATTCTTATTAAATTTTTAATTGGAATTTTTTTATGTGATATAACCACAATTGCTACAGTTTTTTTCCTAAATAAAGATGGAGTTATAAATTATTTGTACGAGTGTGGCATGAAAGTAATAGTTGAATAACAATAATGGGGTTTTAGGCAATTTTTTTATGAGTTCAACACTTATCAGTAGACTTGTCATTGATCCCAATTTATTTACCCCATTTGGGCCCCTGATGACATAAACATATTCTCCTGAGATGAAAAACATCAGGAGAAGATGTTTTATTATAATAGAAAAAAGTGGTCCATAAGTCTATTCATTACTTTTTTTTATTCAATACAAATGGCCAACTTTAAAAATGGTAAAAATCACATAACGCACAAGTAAAAATTTAGATTTATATTTTTTTATTCTCTCGGTGTCTCTCTTTCTCTATTTTTTTTTTAATAAATGTCAGTGTAAAATTAGAAAAGTTTTAGATATAAAATTTGGCGATGACCAAACAAAAATTGTAGGGGAAAGAAAACAGAGGACCCTTGATATCATTGAAATACTGATCATAGACATTACAATATAAATAACTTCTTGTGATCCACTCAACTTGTAACACTTTAATCCATATTCTAAAATTTATATGTTTGTTAGGATTTTTATTATTGACATTACTGTATCAATAAAATTATAATTTATTCATATAGAATGAAAGCATCAAGAAAGGACCTCTGATGTTTATTATAACAGAAAAAAGTGCTCCATAAGTCTATTTATTATTTTATTTATTCAATACAAATGGCCAACTTAAAAAATGGTAAAAATCACACAATGCACAAGTAAAACTTTAGAATTACATTTTTTAATTCTCTTTGAGTCTCTCTCTCTCTTTAAAAAATAAACTTCACTGTAAAATTAAAAAAATTGTAGACGTAAAATTTGACAATCACCAAACAGAAAAATAGGTGGAGGAGCCCTATTAGCATTAGAATATTGATCATAGATAGTATAATGTAAATGATTTGTTGTGGTTCATTCAACCTGTCACACTCTAAGCCATTTTCTAAAATTTATAAGGTTTATAGGATTTTTATTATTGGCATCATTGTATCAATAATATTATAAATTATATATTCTATTGTAATGAAAATTTGTGTAATCTTCGGTATTTATTATATTAAATTGTGTGGATTAATTAAGAATATTTTTGGACACAAGAGAAGTGTGAGTACGTAGGATTAATAATAAAAATTTTCCAAATAAAGGTGATTGCTTCATTGACAAGTACATATTTATATTTCTCTATTAGTATTGTTGGGAAAATATGCTCTTTAAAAGTATATGTGTTTATTTAATTATAATAAACAATTTTTCTGATTAATAAAATAAATGAGGTATTTTATTCAAGTATCTAAATTGCATTGATATTTTGAGTAAAGTCCATTTGATCATATTATATGTATTTATGTGATCACCATGTGGATTCACAGAAAACATAAATACAAGTTATCTTATGATTAAATAAATTATGTTCGCAGTTGATAAATAAAGTTGGGCACTTTATTTAGGTATAGACTGTAATAAATTCATTGAATGGTTTGTCTTAATCATGTATGAATTTATTGATGTATCTGACTACATTCAACAAGATCACATATGAGATTTAATTAACTTGAAATGAGCGCAGGCTTATTAAATCTCATAGGCATTGATTTTACTGTAATCTTAATCTTGAGTTAGTTATGATTTCATGATTGTAATTGTTATTCCATTTGAGTTACCAATGGGCACGACACACACTTGTGGTCAAGATTATCCGGTATCTTGGTGGAGGCAATTATGAGTATTGGAGTTATAGATTAATAATATAGAATTTGTACGACACATCTCTTGATGGGTTTTCGGCACTTGATCATAGAATTCTCTGGCCAGAGTGTGTCAACATATTTAGTATGTTGAAAATGATCATTAGAGAAAACCAGTAAGTATCAAGGAATAAGATGTAATTAAATCGATTGGACAGTTGAGATATCGATTTAATTAATGATGTGGTATAAAGGATTATGCAGTAAAGAAATCAATGTGGCTTGGGCGAATTATTATTCGAGCATACAATTATGGAGGTCAGTTCCAATCTTATAGTGGAGTAGAATTGGAATTAAATAATTATATTTGTTTAATTACAAATTTAATTATTGTAGCCACTATTATATGTTCCCAAATGATCCCCGGGTTAATTTCATTTAATTGACAACACCATCACCTGGAAAAAACGCAAGAAAACTGGCGTATTAGGTGAAAATCATAATTATAATATTTGTTAAAGCCTAGTATGTTATATTCAAGTGTAAAAGGGGGGCTTGTGATATTTTACAAGGTGGTCCCCTAGTTAGTTACACATTCTCTCCACTTTTACGTCAGTGGAGAGATAGCATTTAATTTAAATATTTAAATATCTAAATTAAAAGAGGAATCATAATCCTAACATACTAGAGTTTTTCATAAGATATTATAAAAGGGGTATTTTTCTCCCAAATAGAGGGGGAATAGAATTCCAGGGTTTTCGAGAAAAATATAGAAGACATCTAACAGACGCCAGTTGCAATTGGGAGTGGTGAAACAGACGTCCACACGTCCAGTGTTGATCGATCTTTAGTCATAGCCTGGAAGATCATTTGGAGACGGATCTACAACTCTCAATCGTTCGTCTTCTCAGATCATTAAAGGTAGGAATTTCTAGATTACTTAATTCTTATATGTTGTATGAGATCGGTCCAAAAAGGTTTTAATTGAAAAATTAAAAAACCTGATTTTCTCCCTACAAGTATTTGGGTTGTAAACTCTGTTTATAAAGTGAATATATTGTGGTAAGCGATGTGGGCAATATCGGATGCGAAATATTGAGAGATCATTAACACATATATTTATTGAAGATTCATATAGAGGAAAGAGTGTAGATCCGGCCATAACAATTATGAAGCTTTCCCCAAGTATACTCATGCTTCCTTAATAGTTCCGAAGTATTTTTCATAGTGTGCAGATTTACTTTATGGTGTCTTAATTAAATGCGAAATGATTACTTTAGTTCTTTTGGGATGAAAGGTCATTTATTGAGTTAATTTTAAACAATAGAAAAATAAGTAATGGTAACGAAAGACTAATTTGTGATTTTGAAGCGTACAGGCTTAACTCAATCCAAAAATTAGTAAGTTAGCTCAAGGGTTAAGAGTTGTCCAAATCTTATATGCTGAACCCAAGTTCAATGCTCAATTGATGCGAGATGTTATTCCTAACACCTCCCGTCATGTGTAGGATTGGCAAAAAAACTCAGGCCAGTCCCGCCTAGACCTACAGGCTTTATGCATGGCCCGCATGATGAAGTTATGGATATTAACCTAAAAATTTGGAACTTACTATGAATGGCCTTGCTTGAAGACTTTTGCAACTCTAATTTATAACCAGTATGTATATACACACACACAAGTTTAGATTGCATTTAGATGACTTTTTTTTATCAATTCAAACAATCTGAAATTTATTGGATTAATCTAAATTTGATCTGTATCTGATTTTGCCCGTCCCTACTATTTATAAGCCCAATTGACTCTCTTTTACTAATTAATAAGGGAATTTTTGACCTTATGTCCTTGCTGTGGCGTTAGACTGTTGGTCATTTTGATTGGTGCATAGCTTCCATTTACGCCAGCTGTAACATTGTATTATTCACCATTTCAGCCGTTTAAATGATGTTTTATTTTTGTCAAAAATAAAATGACACCCTTAAAATTTAAAAAAAATAGTTATGTAGACCTTAAATTTTTAATAAAAAATGTCAATACCCCTTTTAACTACAAGATTCTTAGTAGATGATAACCAAAAAAATTAACTTCAAAATTTTTCATGAAATGTAAATTTGATTGAAATAGTTTAATTTTTTCTAGTAGACTAATATATATAATTTAAATAATTAATTTCATTATTAATTTTTAAAATGCTAATTAATATATTTTTAATTTATTATAAAAATTTTAAATAAATCCTTGGATTAGATAGATTTTACAATTAATGTAATACTTTTGATTTATTAATAATATTAAAATTATTTTATATGATTTTCAAAATAATTTAAACTTTTATATATTTATTTTAATATTATGTCTATGTATTATAATTTGGTTTAATATAGAACGTGATTGTAAAATATTAAAATATTTTTCAATATCAAATTATTTTAATATGTATATATCATTACATTTATTTTAGTATCGCATTTATATTTATTATAAAATATAAAATTAACAAAATTAAAGAGTATTGCAGTAAAGGAAAAAAAGAAAAAAAAATCTTATTATCCCTTATTCACGAGATAAGGTTCTACAAAATTAATTTCCCCAAACCGGTGTCCTTTTCTCATTTTCAAAAGAAAACATAAAGTAAGAATAAGTCCATGGGTTTAAAAAAAAAAGGGTGTCCTTTTCTCGTTTCCATTGTCTGGCACTATGACTAATGGAAGTGACATTGCAATTGACATCGCCTTTCGCAACATGACAAATTTTTGGTGGGATGTGGGAGAATTGTCAAAAGTTCACGCCGCGTGAGAGTTTTTGGTGGGATGTGGGAGGATTGTCAAAAGATCACACCACGTGATATAACCACAATTGCTACAGTTTTTTATTTTTTTATTTAAATCATGATGGGAGTTATAAATTATTTATATAAATTTACCTAGAAACTAATGTAACATAAAAGAAGTAGCGGAATAACAATATTTGGTGCTTTAGGTAATTTTCATATGAGCCTTTCTTTTATTTAGCCACTTTAGTGCTTAAACAAACTTGTTCTCGATCTTAAACTTTTTTTTAGCCACAATAATTTTACTGACCCCATTTATAGGGTCCGGCTAAAATATCAGTTAGCCCCCTTTAACTTAGTTTTATTTACATTTTCCTTATAAATATTAAATTAATTTCTACTGAATCCATATGAATATTTTAGTTAGCACCCTTATAGTATCTATTATTTACAAATATTTATTTTATATTACACATGTATCAAAATACCCCCTGTCTTTATCACAAAACCCGCGAACCCGACCCGCTTTCCGTTTCCATTTCCGGCCACTTCACCGACTACGGTTGGTACCGATCGGACGCTCGTGCGACGCCGGTCATTTCCGTTCCGACCTTGTGGCAAAAAGAACCGGGTTGACCCGAACCCGCGAACCCGACCCGGCTGCCGTTTCCGTTTCCGGCCACTCCACCGGCCAAGGTTGGTACCAATCGGAAGCTCGTGCGATGCCGGTCATCTCCATGCCATCCTTATCGCCGGAAAGTGTTCGGAAAGCCGCGGATCTGAACCGTGAAAAGCCGCGGAATCGCGGCTTCAATTTGCCGTGATTTCGCCGGTTTCCGGTGACCCCACCGCTCGGGATTTGTTCCCTACAATGCCCTCTGTCTTTTCCGACCAGCCACAGCCACCGAGTGAGCTGATTTGCCGTTGATCGGCCGTTGAAGGATTCACGGGTTTGGGAGAAATGAACTTAATATTTATGAAGTAAAGTTTAAATAAGAATAAACAAAAGGGGTCTGAGTGATATTTTACACAGAAAAAACAAAAACCAGTTGCACGGTGCCACTGTGGCACTGCAGGCGGATCCCCATTTATAAGCCTATGATGACATAAACATATTCTTTTGTGACGAAAACATCAAGAGAAGACATCTCATGTTTTATTATAACAGAAAAAAAGTGGTCCAAACTTCTATACATTATTTTATTTATTCAATATAAATGGCCAACTTTAAAAAATAATAAAAATCACACAACGCTTAAGTGAAAATTTAGAATTACATTTTTTTAGTACTATATGAGTCTCTCTCTCTCCTGCCCCCTTTTTTTTTTAAAATAAACTTTATTGTAAAATTAGAAGAATTTTAGATATAAAATTTAGTACTTGCTAAACAGAAAAGCAGCGTATTGAAAATAGACAGGAGCTCTGTTATTATTGGAATATTAATTATAGATAATATAATAACATGTTGTGGTTCATTGTAACACTCTGAGCCATATTCTAAAATTTATAGGTTTGTTAAGGCTTTTATTATTGACATTATTGTGTCAATACTATTATAATTTATTCATTTTATCGTAATGATAATTTGTCTAGTCTTAGGTACTTATTATATTAATTATGTAAATTAATTGAGAATACTTTTAGAGACAAAAGAAACACGTGTATGTAGGATTAATAATCGAAGAGTTGTAAATGAAGGTGATTGCTTCGCTGAGAGGCATATTAAATAATTATGGAGAGTTGCACTATTTCGGAAGCATATTTTTCTACTTCCCTATCAGGATTTGGGGTAAGCGAAGTGCTTTATGTATTGCAGTAAGCAATATCGGCAATATAAACATTAAAAGATCATAACGCATATATTTGAGCCATTCATATTGAAGACACATAGAGAGGAAAGGGTGCAGATCCGGCCGTAACTATTATCAGGCCGTAACTGCTCTGAACTATTCTTCATTGTGGGCTGATTTACTTAAATACCAACACTATGATTCAATATTTCAAAGGTCAAGGAAATGTCAAAATATGAAATGAAAATACTTAAATACCCTTCTACCTAGCAAAACTTGGTGCTTCTAATTGCATTCGAAGAGAATCTATAAAATTTAATAAAAAAAAAATTCATCCATGAAAAGTAAATGACACAAATTTTACTCGTACAATAGAAGAAACCCAAAAACACAGGAATCGGTTCTTAATTCAAGTGTGTGACAGTTGTGATGGGAAAGGAAAAGCACTTTCGTGATATACACAATGTGGCAATTTGAATGCTCTATATAACAAATGCTGTATAACCTGTGCGAACAATCAAAATGATGTCGACATGACACAATAAATTTCATTTTGTACACTGCCAAACGACGAGCAAGATCTTGGTGACAGGTGAATCGACATTGAAAATTTCCTAGTCACAGCGAACCAAGTGAGTTGAAATGAGTCCATGCCTCCTGTATGCCAGTAGAAAAACAGGGGAATTAAAAGAGAACCCATGTTTTTCCGCTGTTTTGTTTGCTATTAAGGCCAAAGCTATGTTGCAACAGTTGTACCATACAACTGCTGCAACCAACCGTTGGATCCAGTTATAATTGTTACTATAAATTAGATCCAACGGTTAAAAGTAACAGTTGTATGATACAACTGTTGCAACATAGCCGGACCCTGCTCTTAAACAGGGAAATGAGGAAATGAAAAGATCGCAAGCGGAAATTTTGTTTCTGCGTTGTCTCTTCTCAATGCTGCATGCATTCAAATTAAACCTTACATATGCTAGCAAACTACCTACTCTGCAAGAGGCCTTTAACAGTCAGTTCTATGACAAAGTAACCACCACAACAAATGGAATTATAAGACATCAAGCAACTTGAACTTGGCAGGAGGCCTTAGCAGTATAACTCAGAAATTAAGACGAAAGACTTTAAAATGCAAGCTTATGGAGCAATTTAAGCACTGAAACTAAGAGGTGCAGGAGTACGGTATTAGCAATTGACCTCTGCTTTTGCTTAGACAAAGGTTCTCATCACAAGGGACTCGTTTGTTGCCCTTGCCTCACACGTTTGGATGCTAAGGGGAAAAAGGAAGTTTGGATTAGTCAATCTCATTTCTAATGGCATTCACAGAGAACCTATAAAACCCAAAAAAAAAAAAGAAAATTCATCCATGAAAAGGTTACTAACGAAAAAACCAACTCTTTTATTTGCCACTGACCTAATCCGGACTCATTTAATTAAAAAAGAATTCAAAGCAAAGCTAAAAGATAGAAATTGCATACATGTCTAGGAGCCATATCAAAGGTGCTATATAACTTGTCCAATTAATAAATTCTCCTAGGGGTCATACCGTGCTTACTCATTTCCAAATCAATTAATGATAAGAACTTTCATCATTAATTGATATGGCCAGTGTAGAAAAAATGAAAAATCCCTCCAAGATCAAAGCACATGGATAAGTTTAGAATTACACTTTTTAAATTTTGGTTAATAAATAAACGTCTATATGAAAATAGAAAATCGTTTTGGAATAACCTTTTTTTTCTTTTAATGAGTGTAGATATAGAAGTTTAAAATCGCCAAACCGAAAAGAAAGACAGGGGAATGAAAAGAGAGCCCACGTTTCTCCTCTGTTTTGTTTTTATTGTTATCAAACAGGGGAATGAAAAGAGAGTCCTGTTTCTCCTCTGTTTTGATTTTTTTATTACTAAACAGGGGAATGAAGAGATCAGCTCTTGTCGCAATTGGTGTAATTACGACATCGGTGGTTGACATGGCTTTCCTTGTACAGGTATGTATGGTTGTTTTTTTTGCACTTCTAAATGGATACTGTTGAAAAGCTTAAAATTGAACTGATAATTTTGTTTGGAAGCTCAGAAAATTCGTGAGAAAGTGAAATAGAAGATTCTGGATTTCTTTTCTTTCCATAACATACAAATGACAAACGTAGCAGTATTTATACTCTTTGCGTACATCATAAAAACAGAATTAAAAGCGTGCTTAACTAACTAGCTGAGCTGGCATATACTTCTTTAACTAACAATGCTGCTGACTGGACTTTAGCTCACACATGCTTATCGTGCAGCCACTCTTAGTTCACACGTGCTCAGTGTGCTTCCTTAACAGACACAAGGGAAAAGACATGATTTTGAGATTAATTTATACCATAATATAATAAAGCTAGAGTAATGGTATGACCATAACCTTTTGTGCACAAACAGTATTGTATAAATTAATCTGACATAACATGATTGGTTAAATAAAAAACATTACATGACCCTCATAATATATTTATTGTTATTATATATTTTCAGTCAACCAATCATATTATGCCACATCAGTTGCTGTAAAATAATTTGCTAGATAGAGCCAACACTTAATTCATACTCACCATTTTATTGAACAATTTCTGTATGGTGTCATTGAGGTTGCCTTCCCAACATCCTTCACCATCGTCATCTTCTTCTTCGGTGAGTTTCACTTTGTTTAGCTTTGGTGTGTCTACGACTCCTTGAGAGAAAATCTTCATCCTTGGGCACTGTCTCACAACTACTCGTTCTAAGGACGGGAACTCAAGAGCGTAATTACCCAAACAGAAGCTTGTTAGGCTTGGCAAACAATCAAGTCCCAAGTACTCCAATCTCTTGAAAACAATGCAGCCTTTCACTTCTTCTCCAACCTGCAATTGTATGATTTCTTCTATCATTTTGCAATCAACTATCTTCATTCTCCACAGATTCACCAGACTTTTAGATGCTGAGAGCGTCGACAAATTTATCAACCCATGACACTTTGATACTTCCAGGCTCCACAGATTTTCGAAATGCCACGAAGATGGTAATAATGTTTGCAATTTACCACATTCTGATATTTTTAGAGTACTCATATTTGCGAAAACCTTTTTGGATTCGGTATTTTCCTTCCAGAGATGCAACACATTGGGTAATCTGGACAGCTGTAACCATGCCAATAGAGGGAATGAAACCTGAAAATCAACAAAATTAAGTTGTTAATGAATATATGTATCCAATCTCTGCAGTCTTCCCCTGCATATTTCATGGACAAGATTAATCACGGCATTTTATATTTTAATTCCAAATTAGTATGCTTTGCAGTAGGATCCCAAAAATAAGTATCAAATTGATTGCCCTCTGAAACACATAAATGAAATCTGATGCTAAATCCAATATGAATTAGCTAGGAAAACAGAGATATAACACGCAAAATGGATATAATTCATCACGTCATGTTACCAATCATCTAAATAATTTAAGACATTTTTATAATTCATACTATAAAGTTAGTTAATAACTGCAGTTGTATTGCTAAATCATATATAAATTAAGACAACATGCAGAAAGATAGTCATTAAATTTTAATGAAATTACATCTATGAGAACGAAAGTGAAGGAAAAATAATAATAATAATAATAATCACCTTTTCATCGAAGAGAGGTTTCATTTGATCAGCTAGCAAGAAGTTCTCTTCTGATGTTAATTTTTGAGGTTCCTTATTATCCGTTATCACGTGCAGTACAGATGCAGAATTGGATACGAATGTTTCCATATCAGGGCAATTCTCAATGGTTAGATGCCACAACTCAGGCAGTTCAATTATATTCTCAGTGAAGTTGCAGAATCTTTTGAGTTTTGGAAGATCAATGAGACTTAGACTGGAAAGCTTAGGAAATAGTGGACCAAAATGTTCCTTATTATCCGTTGTCACGTGCAGTACAGATGCCGAATTGGATACGAACGTTTCCATATCAAGGCAATTCTCAATAGTTAGATATTCCAACTCAGGCATTTCAATTATATTCCCAGTGAAGTTGCAGAATCTTTTGAGTTTTGGAAGGTCAATGAGACTTAGTTCCCAAAGTTCAGGAAATAGTGGACCAAAATGTTCTTCCTCAGAATTTAGCTCTTCCAAATGAAAAACCTCTTCTAATGAATCACAATTCCTCACTTGCAGAGAATACAATTTGTTCAAGCACCGTAGAAGATTGGCTGGAATAGCACTCGACATATTCTTGCAGTCATCTACCACCAAACGTTCTAAATCGTTAAAGAAGCCGACAGGCAGTGCTGGGCCATGCCACAACTCTCTTAAATGTGGAAAGTCTGAGAGTTTCAAATTCCGCAAGCCACGGAATCCAACCTACACAACCAAAACAATTGCACTAGATATATACTCTTTTTTTTTTAATTTTGAAAGGCACTAGATATATATACATTAAACTTACATGTTTTTTGTTTTAACTTCTAAAAAATATATATGCAAGGCAGATGTATATATAAATGTGCAAGTGCAAGGGAGATGCATGAGCAATTTGGATGAATCGATTAACACATACCATTTCTTTGTAACACTTTTGTATAGTGGAATTAAGGTTGCCCTCCCAATGGCGCGATTCATCCTCTTTTTTTTCAGTCACCTGCACTTCGTTCAGCTTTGGTGTGAATAAGATTATTCCCTGGGAAAAAGTCTTCATGTTCGGACAATGTGTCACCGAAACTCGTTCCAATGATGGGAATTCAAGAGTGTAATTCTCCAAACAAAAGCTGGTAAGCCTTGGTAAATCATCAAGTTTCAAAAGTTTTAATTCGCTGAAAGCAATACGATTCTCCTTCACTTCTTCTCCAGCATGTCCTATGATTTCTTCTATTTTTGGGCACTTTGATACATCAAGATTCACTAGACTACTAGGAATTCCAACCTGAAAATAAAGAGTAGCATTCAACTAGATTCAAAGTACGTTTAAATCATATAATTGTTTTATGAAAATAACAAACCATGGATGTCTACTAGATATTTTTCTTAAAGAAAAAAGGAAAAAACTAAAACAAAAGTAAATAAATAGAAGTCCAGAAAAACAAAGATAATGAAAATGCATTTACACTGTTTAGTATTAGTAATGTAGAAAGAATTTCAGGTGATTTTTAAATATTCTAAAATCATTTTTCATCTTGGTGCTAGTTTTTAAACATAAATTTTTAATTTTCAAATATACCTATCTTTAAAATAACTAAACTAAAACGCTGTATTGCCCTTTTTTTTCTCGATATTCCTGTTTTAAAAAATGGAAAATATTTTTGGAAAACACTTCTCAATGCCATCAACATGGGATTGTTGTAGAGTGAATATTTATAGACTGTTCCCAGATTTGAGAAAAAAAATTTTAATCAAGGGTCGTTTCAAAATGATCATCATGAATTTGTGCTTAATTAATGGTGTAAAACTACAGATATTAACTATATTTAAACACTTTTCCTTTTTTCCAATCGAAATTTGAAGACCCAAGGAAAAAGAGAAATATATATATGAACTTGTGGACTTCTAAGCTGAGTGACCAAGTATCTTTTAATTTCTGAAAATTTTATTTATTAGGATTTAAGAAAAAATAATTAAATTGAATTATATTATGCTGCTAAATCGTGTTTAAACTATTGTATCATTGATTTTAATGCAGGCGCACCTAAAAATCAGATTGAAAATGTAGATTTGAGATTAGTGGCTTGAAGTACAATACTTTTTTTTTTCTGAAGTTTGAAGTAGAATACTTGCAATAAATAATTTGTGAATGAATATTATTTGTAAACACAGAAATGATTAAAAAATTGTTGAATGTTAATTGAAATAAAAATTCAAAAGGAAAGTGGCAACCTTACCAGTGGAGGAAAAATATTCATTAGATTATGACACCCAGATATCTCCAATTTCTTCAATTTGCAAAAAGACTCCGACGCAAGCTGGTGGTGCCATATTTTTCTCAACTTATCCATCCACCCAATATGTAATACCTCCAAACTTGGGAGCCGTACCTGAAGTTAAAAATTCAATGCAGTTAGAGATGGATATTAATTAAATTTGAAGACTCAAGGAAAAGAGAGATTAAATATTGAGAATAAAATTAATTAAAAAAAAAACCTTTTCATCAAAGAGAGGTTGAGGTTGAGGTTGCATTTCAGTGTGAATGACGTCTGCTGGTGAGGCAAAGCTACTTAGTTCTGGAAGCGAGAGGAGGTGCAGGGAGTGTAGTTTAGGAAAAACCTTTAATTCATCTCTTCCTCCTAACCCCCCCGCGGTGTTGTTGACTACCCCTTCCATTGACCAACAAGATCTTATCTCAAGATGTTGGAGTTGCGAAAGACTATTAACCATAGAATACGAAAACAGATACTTCAGACGAGGGCACTGCGTCACGGTCACTTTTGTTAAATCTGGACAACAATACATTCCCTGAAATTAATTCAATGCAATTAGAGATGGATATTAATTGAATTTGAAGACTCAACGAAAAGAGAAATTAATTTTAAAAAAAAAAACCTTTTCATCAAAGAGAGGTTGAGGTTGAGGTTGCATTTCAGTGTGAATGACGTCTTCTGGTGAGGCAAAGCTACTTAGTTTTGGAAGATTTGAGAGCCGCAGGGAGTGTAGTTTAGGAAAAACCTTTAATTCATCTGTTCCTCCTAACACCCCCGCGGTGTTGTTGACTACTCCTTCCATTGAAAAACAAGAGCTTATCTCAAGATGTTGGAGTTGGCCAAGACTATTAACCATAGAATATGAAAACAGATACTTCAGACGTTGACAATCCCACACGGTCACTTTTGTTAAATTTTGACAACAATTCATTCCCTGAAATTGATCGGGCCATAGTTTTTCGATGTTTGTTAAATTGACAAGTTTCAGTTCCTCCAAGCGTGGAAAAGTAACCTGCAAAACAACTTCTACTATAATATTCTTTCGATGATTGAAGATCAATCGTGATAATATATTAATTAATTAATTATTAAATAGAAAATTATCACCTTGTGAACAATATCATTCTCTTTTTTGAATCCCTGAGTAGTTGTTGGTTTCTCCGCGTCGGGCCCTATAAATGAACAAAAACAATATATAATTAAGCTATGTTTTTTTATTAAAAAAAAAACAATGAGCCAATGTCAATAATCCTACCAATAATTAATTTTAACACTTACCAATAATCATTTTCAATTCATCGCAATCGCTCAAATCTAGCAACTGTAACTGCGTCAATTGTCCAATTTCAAGTGGTAATCGCTCGATATCGGAATCTGCAAGGCTGAGAATCTTTAAGTTCTTTAGCTGTCCAACTATGGCTACATCATCTAGTTGGCACCAGCCTAAACACAATGTTTGAAGGTTAATGAGGCGACCAAGTGATGAAGGTAATGAAGAGAAGTGAATTCCAGTAAAATTCAAAACTTTGAGTCCTTCCGTCCCTTCAAAAAAGTGGTCTGAAACTTGCATAGAGCCATAACCCTTTCCAAACAACAAAAATACCTCAAGATGGGGACATTGCAACCTTTCAGGAAGCACTTTAATATCTCTATGAGGTAATGAAATAGCGATTGGATCTTTCCGTATTGTCTCTTCCATCTTTTTCTCCACGTCAGCAACATTTGGAATATTAAACATGCGCTTCTCTGCGGCAATTGATACGGCAACAACATGAATGACGTCATGCATTTTAATTGCATCTTTGGCATAACCGTCCAACAGTAAGCATGAAGATTTGAGGTTGTCGATCAACCGATGCACTCTACTCCTTGCTTCTTCCAATGTGTAAACATTTTCAAACAAATCCCAACCCACACCATATCTAAATAAGTCAGAAACCCGTATGAAATTGCCTTCACTGTATAGAGCACAAAGACGGAACAGAGATTTTGCCTCCTCACTTTCCAAGAAGTCATAACTCAATTTTATGGAGGTGTACACATTTGCTTGCATGCCATGAATTTGTCTTGCATCGGATCTTCTTAGCTGATTCAATGCATCTTCCCAAAAGTAACGCTCCTTAGTTCTCAGAGCATTTGCAACTGTACTCAGTGCAACAGGCAAACCTCCGCATCTTTCAACGATCTCATTTGCTATACTTCGAAAAGCAGATATTTTAGATGAATCACCCACTATCTTCTCAAATAACTGCAATGCTTCTTTTGGTGGCAAAGCATCGATCTGGAAATTTTTCTGAGATTTCATATCAATGGACAATAAATCTCGACTTCTAGACGTCAATACTATTGTGCATCGTCTCTGATCGTTCTTTGTATCTTTCTCATCAACATCCCCGGAAGGAATTCCAACTTTTTCGAACTCGAGTTTTTTCCAAATATTATCCAATATAACGAGCACCCGTTTCTCGTTCTTCAAAACTCGCCATAGTCGATTTGCTCTGTCGAATATGCTCTCATTCAGCTCAAACTTTATGCCTAAATCAGAAGCGAGTTTGTCCTGAATTTCCTGATTATTTGGTTCCTGTGTTAGCTCAGCCATAGCAACCTTATCGAACAACTTATCTTCCCTCACTTGCTTAGCAACTTGCTTGACTAGCGTGGTTTTACCCACGCCGCCCATGCCGTAGACCCCAATTATGTTGAGCTTATCATCCTTCAACGCCTCCATAACATCCTGTAATACTTTCTTTCTTGAATCAAAGGCCTCGTAATCTTTCACTTGCAAATGTTCTGTACTCTCTGGAGCAGGAGGGTAGGAAACATCATTCTTCAGTTTGTAGCCTTCATCCTTGAGATTAGCAGCATCTTTTGCGACCTTTGCTGCTCGTCTACTGAGTTTGTAACGAGACAACAAATTTGGACACAATCCTTTGAAGCAGGACTTCTTGGCTCCATCTTCTTCATCAATGATAGATTTTGCAACCCCCTCCGTAGATTCAACCCTACTTCGCCAGTCTTTGACAACCTGATAAATCTCTTCCCCTTGTCGGGTAGCATGATTAACATGTTGTTGCACCATTTCGTTTATACCTCCCAACTCCTCCACTTGATGTTTTAGCTCATCTATGTAGCTCTGGTACTTGAATACATAAGAGATCTGCCGCAGAGTCGGTTCGAACAGTGCCTTTGCACCTTCTGATACAATGCTGGAGATAAAACCCAGGCACGCTTCTAGAGCCATTGCCTGTTACATAACAAAATACAATTTTTTGGCTGTTAAAATGATTGGATTCAAATAAATTAAAATGAACTAGAGAGGAAGACAAAGAAAGAAACGACAGCAAACAATTGATATTGATCATGAACCAACTGACAATTAAACAGAGAACTTGTTTCTTTCTCTTTTTGCACTTTTTTGCCCTTTTTTCCCCCTCTCAAGGGTCACAGTTTTGGCTATTAACCGAAAGGTTTAAAGAGTATGAATCAAAAGCAATAATTTTTATTTTATAAACTATTTTGGAAGAGTGATGCAAATTAACAAATGCTAATAATAAGAGCAGTGAAGTTACACCTTTGCTTGAATACATTGAAATGGTAAAAAAGTTCCAAAAAAAAAAGAAATTGATCATGTGACGGTACTCAAATACGATACTCAAATACGATATTCATAACCAATTTTAAGAGAATATAATAATAATCATTCAATGCATAAATTTAAAATTAGATTTTTTAACTCTTTCTTTAAATATAAACCTCAATGGAAAATTATAAAAATTTAGAGAGAGAATTTTTCAATCACCAACGGATAAAACAGGGGAATTAAATAACTCTATTTGTTATTTAATTGATATTGTAACCAATTTTAAGAGAATATAATAATAATCATTCAATGCATAAATTTAAAATTAGATTTTTTTAACTCTTTATTTAGATATAAACCTTAATGGAAAATTATTAAAATTTAGAGAGAGAATTTTTCAATCACCAACGGATAAAACAGGGGAATGAAAACAGAGGAATCTTGTTTTAAAATTTTTTTTTCCTTAACTCTTGTTCCTGTACAAGTAATCTTGTTTTGATGATAGAGCTCATGACTGCGGGAAAGTTTCTAATGGAAACAACTCAATTTCTGAAGATAAGCTTAATTCTGCAAGTGATGAATTTGTTCAATTGACTCTGTACTTGAACTCGTTGGATTGGTTGATTTATGATTGACTGAATTTCAATTCTGCTTAAAAGATATTTAACCAAAATTTAATAGCTATCATGTACTCCTTAAAAGCAATCTTTTTTGGATTTGAGTGAATTTGAACTTGTTGGAATGGTTGTTTTTAGATTATAAAAATGAGATACTACAATGTAAATATTTTCACGTGGTTGAGCCCTATTCTAAAATCTGTATGTTAGCTTTATAAAAAGGGCTTTTCCTACTGATCTTTAATCTTCAAGTAAACTTAGATACAAACAATGAAATAAAAGACAACAAACAAGCAATATCGACACAAAGCCAACAGATATTAAAATTTAGGACCTTTTTTTTCTTGCTTTCTTTTGTTAAAGGATTAGTGTTTTTGGAATTATCAGAAGGGTTTCAAGGGTCTGAGTAAAACTTATAATCTTTTTATAAACTTTTTTCTTTTCCTTTTTTTTTTTTTGGGGAAAAAGCATGCAAATTAACCAAAGGAAATAATAACAGCACAGGCTTTAACAATGAATAGTAACTTAAAAGTCATGCAAAAAAAATTTATAATATTAAAACAAACCAGAGAAATTTTTCTTGGAAAGTAGATGGAAATTATGAAGGAACAGATGTCAAGATCAAGGATCAGGGATTCTACTATCAAAAAAAAATTATTAAAGGATTTAGAATACGTGCACCTCTTTAATTATCTGGGATTAGAGAGTTGGTGAGCTTCTCTATTTTGCCTTCAATATTTAAGAAAAACTTGAAAGAGTAAAACGATCACTGGTAACTGCTGAGGAATGTGTGAGAAAAGAGTTGATGAGAGCAATAACAATGACCTGCAAAAGAAAAAGAATTAGTCACGCACTGCTTTTCTATATCATGTATTTGGTTATTGTTGCCCTGTTGACGCATGTTGAAGAAGAAAGCAGTAGTTCACAACTCTACGTTTTCATATATGCTAAAGAAATAATTAAGTTTCCATAGAATAGTACCGGTTGTGTTTGAATAATTTTGGTATATACATTGCTTGTGTACTGTGAAATTGAAATGAATATTGATTGACACAGCAATGTATATGCCTAATAAAAGATAAAGCAAATCCTTGATCGAATGATTCAGGACTAAAACTTTTATAAAAGCAAATACCGGAAACAAACAGCCAGCATTTAAGAGAGAAACTAAACAGCAAATAATCGAAGTAAGATCAACAATATATGATTGGACTTATGCATATTCAAAAACAAAAACAAAATAAAATAAAAAATTAAAGTTTCATGTTTTATTGCCAACGCTGCTTTTTTTTTTTAATTTCATTTATTCTTTCCACGCAAAGCAGGGGAGTAAAAACAGTGGTGACTTGTTTTACCACTTTTTCCTTCTTAATTTCAGGCAAAAAGTAAATAAATAAATAAACAGGGGAATGAAAGCAGAGGAAACTTATTGCTCAAATTGATTTATCTTGTTTTTCAGGCTATCTTGTGATATGATGATAATGCTGGTGAATGCATGAAAATTTGTAATGTAAGCAACTCAATTTGAGATGATAATCTTAAGTTTGCAAGTGATGCATGTAAATAACTTTTTGCGGTTAATTGAATCTTTAATACTTTTAGCCCTATTCTAAAATTTGTAGGTTGCTTCCGAAAAAAGGGGCATTTCTCACTCATCTTTAATCTTCAAGTAAAGTTAGATACAAAGCAAATCTAATAAAATGACAAAACAAACAAACAAAGAAAAGACAAGCGACAAACAACATTGTTCTTAACCCAACTGATATTTAAACAGAGAATTCTTTCTTTTTCTTTTTCTTTTTTAAACTTTTGCTCAAGGATTAAAGTTTTTATATTAACAGAAAGGTTTCAGGGGTCTAAATAAAAGCCCACAGTTTCTCTAATTTTTTTTTTTTTGGAAAAATGGATGCAAATTATCCAAAGCTAATGATAAGAACACAGACAATACAAATGAACAGTAACTTAAAACTCAAGCAAAATAAATGACAAGATGAAAACAAACAAGAGAAAATTTTTCTTGCAAAGTAGATGGAAATTAAGAACAACTATTAAAAGAAATTATTAGATGATTTAGGACATGTGTACCTCTTTAATTGTCTGGGATCAAAGAAACAAGAGTGAAATGTTGGTGTGAGTTATAGCAATGAATTGGAAAAGAAGAAGACTTAATCATGCACCCATTTTATACCCGAGTCTTAAGATTTAATTTTTGAAGTTCAGAATCAAGACCAAAAGACGAAGCTTTAACAAAGCATGCAGTGAGATACAAGAAATGGATCGGGTAAAATACTTTAAAAAATTTTGTTCAATCCAGGTAATTTGAAGAAAGCACTAATTTATAGCTCTACGTTTCATATGTTCTAACGAAATAATCAAGTTAAAAAGTTTTCAACGAATAAATACCTGTTGCCCTTGAATAATTTTGGCATATACATTACTTGTATCCTGTGAAATTGAAAAGAATATTGATATGCGGAGCTTATTAGTAGGGAGAAAGCTTTATAAAAGAATACGTGTTACTCTTATAAAGCTTGACAAAAGAGAAAGCAAAAGATTGAATGAGGAATGACATCTAAGAAAGAAACCAAAGTGCAATAATCAAAGTAGGATCGATAATGACTTGATTTATGCTTTTTTTTTTTTATTTCATTTGTTCTGTCCACAAATGATGCCTGGTTATTACGAGTTCTAACCTGGACATTATGTACAAATTGTTCTTATGTTTAACAGAAAAATGAAAACTGGTCACCATGCATGAATAAATCTTCAATTTGTTGTAGGGGAGGGCCCGGTTCGGATTGAAATTGAACATAACCGATTAAAATCGGTTATTTTTTTTAAAAGAACCAAATAAGAACCGAATAAAATAAAGAACCAAACATGAACCGGTCGGTTCGGTTCAGATTGATTTTTTTTAAATTTTCAAATTTTTAGCCCGTTGGGCCTCTTTAATGGAATAATTTTCATTACAATTTCATTAGAGTAATCAATTCATCAGTTTCATTACAAATATAATTACAACACGAAATTAAAAAAATTACAGACAAAAATCAGCAATACTCTTCCATCTTTATCAGTACCAGCATCAGCTTTAGGCATTTTCCAGCTCAATACTTGAAGCTATAACAAATTTAAGACAACAATAAATAATTAATAAACAAACTATATAAACAAGACACTAGTTTATTTATGTTTAAATTTAAAAAAAAAAACTTACTAGCCAAAAACATCAATCAAGAGCCATCTGCTCCTCAGCTACTTGTTCTTCTTGAGGAATCATTGGCCTAAAAAATTCTTCAAGAAATTAAAATTTCTTCGTCAACCTTTTGTACATCATCAACATTATCTTCCATCCGACAAAAACACAACCATCATTATGTCAAAATAAAATTATAACAATTTATAAACACAATTAACAACCATATTTATAAATCACAGCCTTTAAAACTTTCACAGGCATATATCATAAAACTAAATTATGCTTTCAATTTATAAACACATGATCCAACATGCATTTTCATTTAAAAATTAATGGATCTAACCATTCACAGTGCTGCTTATTTGTTAATGTATTGCTTATTTTAATTACAGGGATCATATACAGGGACTTAAAGCCAGAAAACGTTTTACTGCAGGGGAATGGACACTTGTCCTTGACAGATTTTGATTTATCATGTTTAACATGTTGCACACCACAGGTTTTTCAGCTATATTATTACTTACTATTCAACGTTTTTTATTTTATGTATTTTGGCTCTGCTCTAGAGTTTTATGTTAACGGGAACCTGGTATGTTTGGTCTGCTCTTTGCAGCTGTTGCTTCCGACTACAAATGAAAAGAAAAGGCACCACAAAGGTCCACATAATCCAGATTCCAGCATGCATTTTCATTTTTTTTAAAAAAAATTAATAGAAGCATTTGCATGCATTTCCACATAATCCAGATTCCAGCATGCATTTTCATTTAAAAAAAAAAAATTAATAGAAGCATTTGCATGCATTTCCACATAATCCAGATTCCAGCATGCATTTTCATTTTTTTTAAAAAATAATTAATAGAAGCATTTGCATGCATTTCCACATAATCCAGATTCCAGCATGCATTTTCATTTTTTTTAAAAAAATTAATAGAAGCATTTGCATGCATTTCCACATAATCCAGATTCCAGCATGCATTTTCATTTAAAAAAATTAATAGAAATTGAAACACAACACATGGTGAGCAGAACAGACGCATACGGTGGCTGATGGCGCACGGTACACGGTAACCAGTGATTGTTGTATTAAAAAACATTATATTCATTTTTTCCTCTGACTCTGGGTCGATACCTTTCATGCAAAATCTCCTCGCTTCAGGAATTTCCTACATATGTTGATATCATTTTAAAGTGAATTCAAGATCCTATATTATTATTTCGCATGACATTAAAATTTAGCCAAATGGCAAAAAATTTCCTTTTCTTGTGTGTCCCACAACTATATAGTCTCATTTTTGGTAATAAGCTCACAATATACACGGGAAATGAAAGATCTATTAAAAACTTCCCTATAATAATATTAAACATTAAACAACATCAACATGTTGTGCGTATGGTGCCTCGTCAACAATTTGATGTTCATTTTGTTGCTCGGGGGAATATGACTACTTATTAATTAATTAGCAAGACTTGCATTGCGAGTGCATGCTTTTGTCGTTTGGATGGAGGATGTGCCATCTTTTTATTTTAGATGCTTTGTAAGACTTCGATTTAATGATTGAATGCAGCCAATTAACAAAAGCTTACATATAGTATTATGTAGCTGCTGAGACGTCTGTTCTTGATAAAGTACATTTATTTACATCCTAGCCGACGGAACCAAAGCATTTTCGTTAATAATAAACACAATAATTATTTTTGTGAAACTGATTTCTGGCTAATAAGATCTTTGAAAGCATTCAAAGAAGCCACTGAACTCATAGGAAAGCCATGATTAAATATACGGCGAGCTCGTTTGTTAATCTCTTGATCACTCATAGCTTTTCTATACCACTCACTATATCATCCTTTTGAATCGATTTGATTGATCATCGGAAATCATGCACCCCACCTTGAGATGATTGATCACCAATTTGGCATTGTAATGTTGATCACCTCTAATTGCCCGTGCTAAAATTGGGACCCACAGCCAATTGTTTCTACAGTTGAATTCCATCCACAACGAGATAAAAACTCACCCGTTGATTGATGACTCAATATCAATAATTGTGGCGCCCATCCATCTATTATCAAACCCTTTTTACTGGCTTTACTATCCAAACCACTATTAAAATAATTGCCTTCTTCTGGTCTGTCTAAGCCAGTTGAGGATCCAATCTACCAGCACCAGTTCAAATTACCCAAATAAATGATTCATTTGATACTTCTAAAGCATTGGTTAGTACTAAATACTCATCAAACTTGGGACCCACTTTGGTACCAAATGACACATGTAACACAGATCCGCGTGATTTCAAATCCAACCATTGAACGATCTCATCTTCGGTCATGTTAGAACTCCACCGGTTGGTTCTCATCTCACGATCATGAAGCACTGAACCTGCCCCATTCGTAAAATTGTTCAGGTAACAATGGGCCTACTCCCCACACTGGCTTTCCCATTTGACTAAATAATTAATAAATGGCCCCTAAAGATCATCACACGTGTTGAACATCAACGCCATCGATCCCTCCACTTCCTTCATCCAGTGTGGTTGATCACGGGGTTCGATGGATCCATTTTCTCTGAACCGGGCGCACCTCACAAAGGTGGTGGACCACGAGGAAGGGGCCTGTGAGATCTGTATTTAAGATCCGATTCGAATATAGCCATATCCTCTGGTAACCTAGGAAGTAAATGGGCCTCTCTCGGTTTGACATCTTGGATGCGAGCCTACCGCATGGCACACTCCACAGCTGCTGAGCAAGCACCTGAAGTGAAGAACCCAACAATGGGAACTTCAAAATTCTAGAAAACATCTGCCGTCCAGCCCATCATAACGTCGATGACTGCACAAACGGGTCGGGTTTTGGGTTCCCGCATTGAAAGGAGGTTTCGAAGGCCTTGAAGCATTTGGCTGTGCATGACAGCATGGTGGTCGGCAGGAGGTGGTGGTAGTGGTGGAGATGAGGAGGGTATTTCGGTAATTTCAAATAGAGGGTATTGGTGAAGAAAGGAAGGGGTGATGCTGGTGGCGGAAATGTGAGAGGGAAGAATGAGGGTAGATTTGTAATTACGAGAAGCGATTTGCTTGCACAATTCAATGCATGGAGAAGTGTGTGTTTTACTTTGACAGTTTTACTAGTTGGTTAGCTATGATTTTGATAATTTGATTGTTAGTTTCAGTTGGTTAGTTATGAGAAAGCATCTTTCAAAAAATTCATTCGAGTTTCAACTAAAATTAACAATACTATTCAAATTAATTACTCAATAAATAAATAGTCACAGATAAATTTATCTCTAATCACACATTTATCAAATAAGGATTGAAATGAGTTTCTGTGGCTTCGAACGCACGCCCTCAAGCCCAGCGGCTGGATATTGACTACTTTAACATAATTATTACTAGTTTTTGTCCATCTTTCACCAGGCATCTTTTGTTAAATAACGAAGAAGATACGTTGACGGAGAAGGGTTCTACTTTTACTAGTAGATGAGCATTGAGTTAAGAAGCAGGTTAGTTTTAGTTAGTTAAATATCTACCATCCAAATCAAAGTTCCTTAGACTAGTATTCAAGTGAGATGTTTGAGTAACATATGCTTGAGTTAGTCGGTGCCTAACAATTCATGTGATACATGAAACCAACCAAATGAAGTTAGTAGGATTAGATTAATTTAAATGAAAATAAAAATTAGTTTATGCTATTTATTTATCTTATAATGTTGAAACTTTGAAAGTTAATTCTTCAACCTGTCAATTGGTTCATGACATGATCAAATATTCAAGTAAATAAATTTATTGTTTAAAATTAATTTTTCATGTGGTAAAAGCAATACTAAATATGGAGTGGAGAGAATAATTTGTAGTTAATACCCCCACCTTTTATTTCATTTCATTTAAAAAAAAACAACAACAAAGGCTTGGTGAACATTCAAGTAAATTAACAATTCCATGATAAAACTACCTGAGAATAAAAATTAATTTTTTTTTTAAAAAACAGCAACTCGAAAACGAGATACAAATACCACACACAAGTTTTTCGTCACGAGATATTTTTGGATTGAGACAACACCTGTATAACGGAACATACAGCTTGGATGACGGTGAGAATAAGAAGGAAAACGGCACCGCAGACCAAAATGCCAGCCCATGGAGTATTGAAGTAATTTTGTTTGGTTCCTGAGAAAGTGAAATGAAGTTGTTTGGTTCCTGAGAAAGTGAACTGAAAGTTCTGAAATATTTTCTTAACAAACTTTGTTTCTTATCAACTTTTTAACTCACGATTACAGTACAACAACTATTTATATACTGCACAATTATGATTACATCATTTAACTAATCTTCAATACAATGCACAATGTGCTTGTAACAAACTTTAACTAATCTGCTGAGCTGTCAACTGAGCTGGCACTGCTAACACGCTTGCTCTGTATCTTGGCTTTCACCTTCTTCTGTTCAACATAGTGAGCTGCTCTAACAACCCCCCTCAAACTCAGAGGACAAAGATGGACATTGAGTTTGGGTCTCAAGTAATTAAACCTGACAAATGAGAGAGGCTTAGTCATTATATCTACAATCTGTTCTTCACTTGGTACATAGTGTATGTTTAACTCACCAGCAAGAACCTTATTCCTAATGAAGTGCATATCAATTTCGATATGCTTTGTTCTTGAATGGTACATAGGGTTCTTTGCCAATTCAGTAGCACTAACGTTGTCACACCATATGGTTGGCTTTTCTGTGCAACTTATTCCCAACTCAAAAAATAAAGATTGCAACCAAGTCAGCTCTACACTTGCTAATGCCAAGGTTCTATATTCACTCTCTGCACTTGATCTGGTTATCACTAACTGTTTCTTAGAAGACTAGGATATCAAATTGTTGCCTAAATAAATGCAATAAGCACCAACTGACTTCCTATCATCTAAGTCACATGCCCAGTCTGCATTAGTGAAACCAGTGAGTGTTAGGTTTCCTTCACTGAAGAACTTCAAGCCATAATCTTGAGTTGCCTTTAGGTATCTTAGGACTCTCTTGCATGCCATTAGATGTTGTAGTGTTGGTGCAGCTACATATTGGCTGAGCTTGTTTACAGCAAAAGCAATCTCAGGTCTGGTAAGTATCAGATACTGCATTCCTCCAACTATGCTCCTATAATGAGTTGGATCTTCAAGATAGTATCCAAGTTTTCCTTGAACTATCTTTTGCAATTTAGTGCCAGTACTCATGGGAGTATCAATACTCTTACATTCAGCCATTTCAACCTTTGATAATAAGTCTCTGATATACTTCCTCTGTGACAAGTACACACAGTCTGCATCATATAATACCTCTATCCCAAGAAAATAAGATAACACTCCCAGATCTTTTAGAGCAAAGGTTTTGCTGAATTCAGTTATGAAACCTTCCAGTTCTGCAGTGTTTGGACCTATGATCAGTATGTCATCAACATATATAAGAATTATGATCATAGATGCCTTATTTCTCCTGACAAACAATGAGGTATCAGAACTAGTATTAATGAAACCCCATTAAACACCCTTTAAGCTTATCATACCAGGCTCTAGGGGCTTGCTTGAGTCCATATAGAGACTTATTTAATTTGCATACAAAATCGGATCTCTGAGCATTAATGAAGCCATCAGGTTGAGACATGAATACTTCTTCTGTTAATTTTGTTATTATAAATAAAATTTTTGACCTTAAATAATTACATGCTTGTTTGGGATTAAGGTGGGCAATTGTAGCTTAAAAGTTACGATAGTAAAGTGTTTGGTAAACACTAACAATTATAACTTGGAAGTTAAGTTGATTTGATTTTACACTTCTATGATAAAAAATCTATTATATCTTCACTAATTTTGTCAAAATTATTATTTAAAAATTATATTTATTACATAATATTAATTTTTATTTAATAGTTATATCTCTTTTTTTTACAGCAGTTGTAACTTAAAAGATACGATACCTTAATCCCAAACAAGACCTACATCATTCTTAACTTAGTTTTATGTCTACCGGGCTTCTTCATTGAAATAGCTTCCAACAGCATCAGATATTTAATCCACAAAAATCAACTAAATGATGACATTTGGAAATTGAAACTTAGGAGGAAAAAAAAATTGAAGCTATAGGGATGGGTAATTGTAGTTTCCAATTCAAATTGAATTTTTAAGCATGGAGGCAGGTTCGGAGGTTGCTTTCAGTTTGGGGATGTCCACGAACCTGTGCCATTACCATTCGTAAAAGAACTACTTTTGTTTTTTTAAGTTAATTTACACCCTCATCCATTTTATGAATTGGGTCCTTAAATCTCGATTCCTTTAAAATTGTTGCAACTACATTTTTTTTTGGGCCAAATAATTATTAATCCGCTTGTAAAACTTTTGCATATCTGCGCGGCGGGTTCAAGGACATTTTAGGCATTGTGCAATAATTGCTAATCGTACTTTTTTATATTATTATTTAATGTAGAATATAATTTCAGTGAGCATAAAGCTACAAATTTTGTAGCAAATTAATATGGTATTATTTAGATAAAAATATCCTATTGCTCAGCTAATTTATTGTTTGTGCCTAAAATTTTAGGTATTTAATTTAAAAGACTAATCTATTATAAATTGATTAATTAATTAATTATTAGGCAACTAAATTGGGTCCTGCATGTCAATTCCTTTAATATTGACGCAACTACCTTTTCTTGCAAATAATTTTTAATGCGCTTACAGAACTTTTTTCGGCATTGTGCAACAATTGCTAATAGCACCTTTTTACAATTAATTTATAATATAGTTTTAATAAAGATAGAAATAAAAATTTTATATAAATTGATGTGATATTACTTAAAAACATTTGATTGCTCACGAGTTACCACTGGGGCTTATGATTTTGGATACTCAACCCAAAAAATTAGTCTATTGAGAGGAGGGACCAATTGTATTTATTAGGAATTGGCATCAAATTGGATTCGGGCCGATCTGATCCGATCCGACATGAACTAATCTTGTTTGGATCGGATTCAAGTTAAGCTCTAAACCCAATCGGATAAGAACAATGCAATCTTATTGGATTTGATTTGGATCGAATCGAATCGGATCCAGATCAATCCAATCGGATTGCACTTGTGATTAAAAAGAATACAAAAATTAAATATAAATAAGAAATAAAAATTAAAAGACAACTCTAAATCCCTAGATCCTTAGGGCCTGTTCGGTATCATTTTCAGGCCCTATTTTCATTTTCGTTTTGAGGGTACAGATGTAATTCTTGTTCGGTGGGTTGGATCCAAAAATGAATTATAAAACAAATAATTCATATTCCTTTTTATTGTTATAAAACTAAGAACGTGTTTAACACGTTCTCAGATGAATCACAAATTATAACACAAAAGAAATTGCAAAACAAAACCCAAGCCTAATCTCCTTATCCCGATCGAAATTTACATCTCTCTCTCTCTCTCTCTCTCTCTCTCAAAGTTCTTCAACCACGCTTCGTCACAGCTGTCTCCCTCTCCATCACAGTTATTCAACCAGAATCGACTGCTGCCGTGTCCCAGCTTCTGTCGATTGGTGGTGGTGCTGCTGCTACGACTTCTCTTTTAAGGATCGACTGGTGCTGCTGCTACGACTTCTCTTTTAAGGATCGACTGCTGCTGCTGCTGCTGTTGCTGTTGCTGTTGCTGTTGCGTCTCTCTTGAGGAATAACTGGTGATGCTGCTGCTGATGCGTCTATGCTCCGTCTCGGCTGGTGGTGATGGTGGTGCTGCGTCTCTGCTCTGTCTCTCGACCGGTCTTCTTCTTGGTCTTTCTCTCAAGTTGCTCCTATAAAGAGATCGGAGCATATATGTTGAGAATCGACATTGGCTAACTGGTATTATTCTTATATTTAGGTAAATTTTGAGTAATTATTATTTATTTTGTGCATGTGATTTCATTATTCTTATATTTCCAAGCTTTACTTGTCTCTGCATTTTAAGGAACAAGAAAAGAAAAGTAGTTTAAGAGAAATAATGAGAGTAGAAATGGCAATGTCATCCATGAAGAAGAAATGTTTCATTTTTGCTTTGGTTCTGTATCTTATTATGGATGTGGGATTTGGTGGTGGTGTCTTTGTTCTTTGAGTTATGAGAAAGCAAGTTACAGTCGTGGGTTCAGTAAATATTTTGGCAAGATTTTTTATACTTCTAGTTATGGGATTTGGTTTTTGCTTTCTTGTTTGTGTCTTACAGTTGGAATAGCTGGAAATGTTTTGCCTGCAATATTAGTGAAGCCATCATCAAATAAACTGGTATTTGTTTGCTAGCTCATATGATTCGTTTGTTTTATTATACCATACTAAGAAGCAATTAACAAGTTGGCAATGACCATTTGGAAAAACTTGTTATCGAGAATAAAAGATAAGCAAATTAATTCACTTGGGTTGCAAAGAATTTGGGTGAATAAGGGATGATAATTCTGAAAATAGTGCAGTGGCAGATAAATAGCTGAAGGTTGAAATAGAGTTGTATAGGGATAGAAAGAATGACTTCTGTCAAATAGGCTTGATTAATTCAAATGGCAGATACTCAGTTGAATTAGTCTTCTTTACAATTAGAGGGCTTGCATATCTTGAGTTTTTTAAGAAAGTGATAGCAATGATGATGATAATATTGATTCTCATTATGTCTTCACAATCACAAACTTATCTTTTAAAGGTACTTGCATAAGCTTTACGGGTTTTACCATATGAATAATACGCTAAGAACATTTTATTATTATCTGTGGATATCTGTGGATTTGCATTTTTCCGTTTAATTTCTGCTGAATGCATTGAAATTACTGCAAAATGGTTGTGATTGGATATGAAATACACTAGGCACCTATGTATACATATACCATATATTATTTTTCAGCTGTGTTTTGGACAATTTGGTTTTGTGTTGGCTATATTTTATGTTTGGAACTGCTGTGCTTTTGCATCTTCTTTGCTAAACAAGCACTTTTTACTTGATGTCTAATGTCTACCAACCACCCTCGCTTCATAGGTAGTTATTGCATTCGCCAAAGCACCTAAAACCCAAACGAAGTCACAATGGCATGTGAGACTAAGGTAGGGCCTTCCATTGCAGCAAGCAATACTAAGGGCATGGTCCCAAGCTATGGATTTGTAAATAACTTATTGTTGTTGTATTCGCCATTGATTAAATGTGAATATTGTAAATTAAACTATTGTTGTATTTTAATTCTTTTCAATGAATGATTTGTTATGAAATTTGGATTGAAGAGATGAATGGTATAAGAAATAGAATTGCAACTTCTATATAGCATGGTTATACATGTAATGCATGATGTCCATCATGTAATTTTTTATAATTATTATGTTTAAATCATATGTGTTGTAATATCTTAATTATAGTGTAAAAATAATGACAATATAAAACTTTTTTTAATTAATGCTGATACTCAAATTTTATTATCATGTAATTTTTTATAATTAATTTGCAACTTAATTAATTTGCCCATTTTCAGAATTGTAAGAAATCCTTGTTATTTTTAAAATTCTCAAGGTTTTTCAATTTGATACTATTACTATTAAACATTTTTCATAGAATATAAAAACCTTTATGGTATGAGAATTATGATTTGAAAGAGTATGAAAACTTTTTGAGCTTTTAAAGACTACATGGGCAATATCATCAAAATCAATATTAAAGAAATATTTGTGTTAACATTTTCTATAATAAATTTGTTTAGGTTATTTTGTTGTATTTGTGTATGTATTAACTAAATAATTATTTAATGATTATAAATATAATGTAAATATTTAGTAAAAACTGTTTTTGAAAAAAATATTACCAAACGCATATTCTCTGTTTTTATCATTTTCAACTGTGTTTACCAAACGCATATTACTATTTTTAGTTTTAAAATATAGGATACATAAAATGATACCAAACGCATATTTAAATTCAAAATACAGTAACTGCAAAACACTATTTTTATTTTCATTTTTATTCTCAGAAAATACAAATTCAAAAACAATACCAAACGGGCCCTTAAATTCCCGAATCAAAACGGAAAGAATCGAAGAAGCAACTCAGCCGCATGCCCGCATTAGCCACAAACCCAGCCATTCTCTTTGAGAAATAGTCGGCCAGTTGTAAGCCGACGACGCCCCAGCTGCACGCCGACGATGCCCCAGCTGACAGCCGTTGAGCACGTGAGCCGTACATTGCAAAAGTCCCAAACCTAGCCGTTGCGTTTATTTGTTTATTGCAATGGTTTCAAATGAAGTCAGATCCATCAAAGCTTTTGAGGTGCAGAGGTTATAAGAATAGAATAGATACTTTGAAAAACTTGCAGAGGTTTGGGTCTTTTGAATTGCTTGTGAATTTATTTTTGCATGCATGTCACTCTCTTTGTTTTTTGGTGATTGCAAAATTAATTGTTTTATTTAGCTTTCATACTTTTGGGATGCAATTGTTACTGGTGTTCTCAACAAAAGAATTGATGCTAAAATGGACACACTTTCATTTACTGTCTTTCTTCTTCCATTTGGTAGCTTGCTGCTTTTTTTTTCTTAATTTGTGTGGTTTTTTAATTTTGTATTTCAACTTGTAAGTGATTCAGATTCAACTGATTTATTTGAACACATTTGATTCTGATTTCAATATGATATTATCTATCCGATTCAAATTCGAATTAATCCAAACTATTCACCTAATCCTATACATATATGTTCAAATTGAATGTGAGTTTTTGGTTTACAATTGGATGACTTTTTTTAGTAATCCGAACAATTCAAAATCTATTCGAACTTAAGATCCTAATGTCTTTGTTGGATTAGACAATAATGAGTCTATCTCATCACTGTTGCCTCTTCCCAGAAGGCTCAATCTGTTGAAGCGAATAGCCTCACTGAGAGTTTTAAGGCCTTCTTTCATATTAAATAAAATGGGCATTTGATTAAGAACTTTATCTCTATGTCCCCCTATCAAATAGTGACAAACAACCAACCAAAAGTACGAAGGGTTGGTCTTCCAAAGTTTGAAAATGTCTCCAAAATTTAATCTTGGAAAATTTACAAAAATAACCATAAAATTTTAGCTTTTTTTCATTTTAACCACACAAATTAATTTCTATCAATATTAGCAAAAAAAAAAATCTTTGAGACCAAAATATCCCTCTCATATCTCTCCCCAACAATCTTTCTTTACCCTCATCTCTCCCAAATCGAAGAAACACCCATAACCGGCGGCAACACGAGCACTCGTCGGTGGCGGCTTCATCCATTAACGGCGCCTGATCTAGCATCTACGGTCTTCAAAACCTAGGTTAGCTATTTTATTTATATTTTATTGATTTAAAATTAAATTTTAGAATGATAGTGGTTGTAGTTTGAGAATGTTGGTAGTGGTGTTATTTGTAGTGGTGTTTGTTATTTTGGGAGTGTATTGTTTTGGGTTGTTTTGGTTTGAATGGAGGTAACCGCTGTCCAGCGATGAGCGCTAGAGCGCACGCGCTGTTGGGCAAGCGACGGGAGCGAGCTCGCACTCGTCGCTGGGTAGCAGCGCAAGCTGCCTGTAGCACCAATTTGGTGCGACAGGGCGCTCATCGCACTAAAATTTGCCCTGTCGCACCAAAATTGCCTGTGCTAATTTTATATTTCATTGAACTATTTTTTTTGTGGTAAATGTAATGTTATAAATATTACAGATGTATGGCGAATAAAGAATCATCGAAACTCGAACTAGGCAGGATGTATTTTCCTTATACTGATCATTTTTCGGGTCGAATTTCGAGCATGTGTAATTTATCTTCAGTAGTAAAAGCCATTGAGCGAAAATTGACAAACCTGCAGTTGAATCTGTTCAAGAAGGATATATTTGGACATTTTTTGGAATGCCGAAACTTTCCATTTAGTGGTGTAATTTTACACAATATTTTACTTAGGTAATTGATCAATAAAGCAAACAGCAGGGAGAATTAGTTATGGTTTCAAATTGGTGGACATTTGATTCGCTTGTCAATTGTTTAATGATGTCTGATTACTGGACTTTCCTACGGTGTAGATAAGGCAGTAAGCAATAGCACAAACCATAGGCTACTGAAAACGTATTTCAATGGTTTGTATCGCAACATCAGTGTTAAGAAATTTGATGCATTATTTGAGCAGTTAAATTTCGAGGCAATGGATGATATCGACACATTAAAGATTGCACTGTTTTATTTTGCGGACAAGGTTTTAAGTGCAAGAAAGGGTCATTGTCAAATCAACGTGTCACACATACTGATACATTTTTTTGGGTAACGTGCCGAGATAACTTATAGTTACCATTTCTATTTGTTTATTATCACCTTTAAGTTTTGTTAATTTATTCTACTTTCTTGGTTATCCATGTACTAGGTATTCTTGTAATACTATATTCATTAGGATTTAATTGTAACACTTTGTAAACTCTCGACAAAAACTGATCAAACAAACAATTTTTTACCATTCACATACTCCATACTGCCATTCTTCGACGTCTCCTACCAACCATCATAACACAATTCAAGCACAACTGAATCCATGAAGCCTGAAATAAAAAAAATTATTTATGCACTATCAAAATTAATAAAGAATGCAATGAATCTGTTTTTCGGTGTGACGTGTCACACATTTTTAAGTGCGACTGGCTGCCCGTCGCACCAAAAGGCAGAGTCACCTTTTGTGCGACAGGCGCCCTGTCGCACGAAGCTAAGTGCGATAGGGCACCAAACTTCGTGCGACAGGCTGCCTGTCCCACTGCTGCAGCAAAGGGTAAATTGCTCCCGACTGTCACAAAACAACTGAAATTATATTTAAAAATCAGAAAATAACTCGTATCATTCACTGACGTCGATTAGTGTTGAATCTGGATGTATTATAATTGGATTTCACTTTTATCATTCGCCGTCGGCGTTTGCCGTTGTCTTTAGACGTTGCCGGTGATGATTTGTAAATATGCTTTTGGTTTGAGAACAGAGAAGAAAGAAAAGTTATTTTTGATTCGTAAATAAGGTCAATTTGGAGAGAAAAGTGTGTGTTTGGCTAATGTTGATAGAAATAAGTTTGGGTGGTTAAAATGAAAAAAAGTAAAATTTTTATGGTTATTTTTGTAAATTTCCCTTTAATCTTCTGTGCTGAAAAAAGTGAAATGCGCAAAATGACACGCAGGACCCACAGAACAGGCTGAATCATCCTTGATTACACGTTACAAACTTTGGCCTCATATTTATGTTTGCTGTGGCTTTATATTATTGGTCATTTTTTTTATCGTTTTTACCTTATATTTATGCTCTGTGGCATTGTACTATTCACCATTTTAGCCGTTTAAATAAAATTTTTTTTTCATAAGAAAAAAATAAATTAGAAAAGTCCATGGGTCGGAATAATTTCTGGTCTGTCCCTGGACCTCCATTATCTGCCACAATGAATAGTGAAAATGACATTGCAATTTGTTAGTTGTCTTCGTAAAATGACGAAAGTTTATGGAGGGATATATAAGGGAATTGTCGAAAGTTCACACAACGCGAAACAAGTGTTATATCGAATTTTATTTCGTCATTTCTTTTGCCACAGGAATAGGATCTCCTTGAGTTAATGATAATATCAAATAATGACAACCATCCAAAAGTATGAAAATGTCGTCAACATCAAATCTTCAATGCTGAAGAACGGAGATGCCCAAAAATGACAAGCAGCACCCATTCCTCAGACTAAATTGTCCTTGATCATATGTCACAAACTTCGACTTTATGTGGCGTTATACTGTTGGTCATTTTGATTGTTTCCTACCTTCTGCTTACACGTATTGTAGCACTATATTATTCATCATTTTAGCCGTTTAAATGAAGTTTTATTTTTGTCAAAAATAAAATGATACTCTAAAAATTTAGAAAAATAGTCATGTAGACGCCAAAATTTTAACAAAGAATACCAATACCCCTTTTGATCATAATACCACTGGGACTAATAGGAAACAACATTGCAATTGACATGCTTTTAGCAATATGACAAATTTTTGGAGGGATACGGGAGAATCGTCAATTGTTCACAACACGCGAGAGCTTTAGGTGGGATCGGGGAGGATTGTCAAGAGTTCACACCACGAGAAACTAATGATAGGCCTAATTTCGCTGTTAGTTCTTTATTTATTTATTTTGATCTTGTTTGTTGGTATTGTTTTGTAAAGGTATAAAAGTAAAGTAAAATACTAAATATTTTACCAGGTGGTGGGACCCATATACTTTTGAAGAGAGTATGAATTATAGCAGTTGTGACTTAGCAAAATTCAAATATTTAACAATAATACATATTAACAACGCATATAATTTGGGTTTGATTTTAAAAAAATTATTTGAGTATCGCCTATCCTTAAGATATTAATGTGAGTATATTTTAATATTAAATAATCAAAATCTATTTAATTATTATTTGTATTTCATACATTACATGTTAGATTTGTTTGAATTTTAAGTTGTTGCTAATAAATATTTATGTTGTGAAAGTCGAATTCAATAGCTACAAGAGCAGAGATAATGGTAATTAATATAGTATTTAAGAATACAAGGATAAGCCGGATAATTGACTTAAATTCTAATGATTAAAACAGCAACTATCCCTTGAATTATAATGTCAATTTTTTTAATTAGAATTTTTTTCATGTGATATAACTACAATTGCTACACTTTTTTTAAAAAAAAAATAATGATGGGAGTTGTAACTTATTTATATAAATTTGTGTAGAAACTAATGTAACATAAAAGTAGTAGCTGAATAGCAATATTTGAAACTTTAGGTAATTTTCATATGAGCCCTTTTTATATTCAGCAACTTTATAACTTAAACAAACTTGTCCTCGATCTTAATTTATTTACCTCATTTAAACCCATGATGCATGATAACATAAATTGATTCCTGTGTGATGAAAACATCAAGAAAAGACATCTCATGTTTTAATATAATAGAAAAAAAAAGTGGTCCATAAGTCTATCCATTATTTTTTATTTATTCAGTACAAATGCCCAACTTAAAAAAATGATAAAAGTCACACAACTCTCAAGTGAAAATTAAAATTACATTTTTAATATTTTCTGAGTCTCTCTCTCCCCCCCCCCTTTTTTGAAATAAAACTTGGTGTAAAATTAAAAGAATTTTAGATATAAAATTTGGCAATCACTAAACCGAAAAGCATGGTAATGAAAACAGAGGAGCCCTACTATCATTGGAATATTAATTATAGATATTATAATATGAATAACTTGTTGTGCTTCATTGTAGCACTCTGAGCCATATTCTAAAATTTGTAGATTTGTTAAGGTTTTTATTATTGGCATCATTGTGTCAATATTATTATAGTTTATTCATTCTATTGAAATGAAAATTTGTCTAGTCCTAGGTACTTATTAAATTATGAAAATTAATTGAGAATATTTTTGGAGACAAAAGAAACACGTGTATGTAGGATTAATGATCGGAGAGTTGTAAGTAAAGGTGACTGCTTCATTGAGAAGCATATTCAATAATTATGGAGAGTTTCTCTATTTCGGATTTCGGAAGCTTATATTTATACTTCCCTATCAGGATTTGGGGTAAGCCAAGTGCTTTATGTATTGCAGTAAACAATGGGGCAATATCAGAGGCGAAATATTAAAAGATCATAACGCATATATTTGAGCCATTTACATTGAAGACACATATAAAGGAAAGAGTGCAGATCCGGCCTTAACTATTGTGAAGCTTTTCTCAAGTATTCTCATGCACCCAGACCTTATCTGAAGACAGCTTCTCTGTAAAGCTCTTCAACCACAAGCATTTCTACCAGGCAAAAGACCAGAACAGTTAAAGACGTGCTGGAATGAAAATCAATAAGGGAACCTCTTATGAATTTAGTTTATATCCCAACATAAGACGATCAATAAATATTGGAGTGCAATCTAAGGGCCAACATTTGATTAATCATTATAAGAAAAAAGGTACAAAAATACAAAACAGAGCTGATTGATGGCCTTTAACAGTCAGTTCTATGATGAAGTAGCCACCACAACAAATGGAATTATAGGACATCAAGAAGCTTGAACTTGGCAGGAGGTCTCATTAGCAGTATACCTCAGAAGTTAAGACAAAGACTATGATGTCCTATAATTGACCTCGGGTCGGCCTGTAATGCAGCACTGCATGTCATGCAGCTGCCTTTATTATTTTTTTAATAATGCAGATGTAACCGGCCACCGATACCCTCCTTTTAATTGCTTAAAGTGGCAAACGTTAAAAGAAACTATCAAACAGCTCCCTCGTTTTAGGAAATATTAAGATAATCATTTCAAAACTAGTAAATTATCAAAGACCCCCTCAACTTTACACAAAACAAATACTTCCTTTTTCTTTTGATTCATGGAAAATATAGTTAATATATTTAACTTATATCTTAAAAGAAATATAATTAAATAAAATTAATTGAACTAATATCTTTAAATAAAAATAATTATATTATTTTTCTTAATATTACATTATAAATTTAATGATATTTTGCTTTAAAAAAATATAACTTATGTACTAATGAGAATACTATTCATATATAATAAATGGAAATAATTATATATTAATTAAAAAAATTTTAATTTACTAATTGCACTATTTTTAATATTATGTAATAAATGTAATGATATTTTGCTTACAAAACTATCAAAATAATTTTATCAACTTTTAATTACATTAGAATCCGAGTATCTAAACATATAACGAAATCAATTTATTTCCAGATATTTAGAAGAAATCAATTCCAGGATCTCACGATACACATTCAGGGACTTAAATCCCTACCTATTAAAATGAGGACAATATTCATCCAACTATCAAATAATTATCATTCCAAACATCGTAATCACCCCTCAAATGTTGTAGTTGTTATTATTAGTGGCTAATATTAGTATGTTTTATGTATACCCTCTAAAACAATATTCATATATTACAAAAATATAAAGCATCTAATATTTGATATTTTTAAATAAAACTCATAATCAATCTCTTGTGCAAATTAATTCATACTATCTTAAGTGAGATTATTTACTTATTTAATCCTTTTTGCTATAATAATTTTTTTGTTAAACATTAATCAAATTCATAATGGTACATAACATGGATAATTACAATTTGAATGCAACTAATATTGAATAATGTTGTATTATGTTATACTTACAGTTATATAATTTAAGCATGACAATTATATTTCTAAATTAAATTAAATTATTTGAGTAACATTGCACTCACTAGATGGGTACACGATTTGTCTACTAAATGATGTGTAAGTATTATAAAATATGTTCAATCTTATATTTATATATATATATATATATTTGAAATTAAGTTAATTTATATCACAACTAAAAAAATTAAATTATATAAAAATATGAAAATATAAATTCATTTTCATAGTAAGCAGTACGTTTTACTAAATTTACTTTAAAAACATTTTATGCCATTGGGGAGAAATATAGTCTTTTGAATTCATTTTTATTTATATGTCTTAAGCTTGTTATAATCTTTGCCACATGAAATATATTTTCATTGTAATTCTCGCTAAATTTAATTTATATACTTTTATTCTGGTGGTAAAAGAAATTGAATTTGAACATAATTTTTTCAATTTAGCTTTTTTTTAACTGATTAAGCATCATGTTACTGTATTACACAGATATTTGCAACTGCTATGACAGTAAATTATTACACTGATATTTACAATCAGATATACAAACTGAGACTTATATTATTACATTTTAAATTTTATAAAGTAAGTGTTCAGACAAATAACTCTTATGGAGGAGGGGTGTCTCCACTCCACTGGCATTTCGCAAGGGAGAAAGATTTTACAAATAATCTCCACACAATTATATTTAATTAAGGGAGTTTGAGTCCACGGGGCTCGAACTATTGCCCTCATAGTCATGCTTAACTTTAAAGGCAATGGTTTGTTTTGGGCTAAAGCCCAAGTGGCCATTTTAGCTTAATAACAACTAAATTTACTCCCATGGATTCAAACATCAACTATTTTGTTTTTAAATCAAATGATTTACAACTGCATTAATTAGTACCTGCAACGTGATTATTAATATACCTCCAAAGTAATATATCTCATCTATATTAAATTATCAATATATTTGTAGAAAATCAATTTTATATTAGCACAAAAGCTTTAAATATATCTTTTTATGCAAAATTTATACATAGAAAAATTTCATCTTGGCAGGTAAAACTACCGCCTCAATGAAAATATTATTTACAAATTACAAAAATGAATTTTTAGATTTTGAGTGGTCACAACAAATTATCCGTGGAAGTTTTGTCATAAATCATCACTATTTTGTTATCCTTTTTATTAATTTGAAAACTTTCACATTTTTTTTCTAATTTCTACCGAAAATATAAATACTCACATTTTGACATTTTTTTTTGGGAAACCCTAGCCACTCTTTTCAAATCGTCAAATACACTCATTCACGTCAAATCTTGCCAGGTGTTGAGTAATGATTTCAATCAAAAAATGATATTTCAACACTTAAGTTTTGTAACTTGCAAAAAGCAATTGCATAATCAAAATGTTAATGATATCTTAATAATCTAAAAGAGTGCAAAAATAGTGTAGGACATATGTACATTCTTATTATATTTAATTATAAATCCCTCAAGATATGATATTAATAATAATAATTGTAGTAATATCCAACAAGCACATAGAAAAAAAAATAGAGATATTCAACTAAAATATATTAATTAAGCTTTAATCTTCTAAATTAAACTATTTTTGTAACTTAACTTATATCATCATAGCTTTAGAAGCATAGCAATTGCAATCATTCTTACTTGTTATTTATTTATTTACCGTGGACGTTATGAAAAACTAAAGCAATTAATTTGAAAAGTAAAGAGAAAGATGAAAATAAATGCATAGATTTATTTTTAATATAATTAAACACTATGAATTAAAATGATTATCATGAGAATATATATGTATAAAAATTAAAAGCTCAAGTATACATACAATCAAATTCAAAAGATTGCATGAAGTAATGAAGATGAAAAAAAAAGTACTTAGATTATGGACTCAAAATGTTGAAATTGATGAAGGGTTGCAATAAAAAATTCTTAGTATTATGTGGCAAATTGATATTTGTTAAAATAGTAAGGGGTCAATCATAATTCGCCTTATTGATATTATTGTTATTTTCAACAAGTAATTTATTATTAGTAAAAAAAAAGGACTTGAAACATGTACCGGTAGTGTTGGAATATAATAAAAATAATAGGAACATAAAACCATTATTAGAGTTTAACAAGAGTTGAGAAGCATAACCTAAAAGTTTGAAAAACTTAACAAGAACCTGATAAAGTTTAACAATAAGTTGAGATCTAGAAAATGAACTTGAAATATTTAACCAAAATATTAGAAATCAATGAAAAGAATTGGAATACAGAACCAAAAAGTAGTGGGAACAAGAGTTGAAGAAGTTAACCCAAAAATTGAAATAACTTAACAAGGATTTGATAAATTCCAACGCGAAGTAGGGATCTAAAAAGTAAATTTGGCATATTTACCTAAAATTTGGAATTCAATAAAAAGAGTAGAAATATTGAACTAAAAAGTGGTAGAAAAATAAGTTGGAACAACTTAACGATAACTAGATAAAGTCTAACAGGATATAGAGATATAAAAAATAAACTTGAAATTTCAACCTAAAAATTTGGAATTTAATAAGAAGAGTGGAAATATAGAACGAATAACCGATGGAAAAATAAATTGAAACAACTTACTAAGAATTTGATAAATTTTAACTGAAAGTGGGGATCTAGAAATTGAACTTGAAATTTACAAACAAAATGTTGGAATTCAATAAAAAGAGTAGGAATATAGAACGAAAAAGTGATGGAAAAAAGAGTTGAAAAGGTTAACCAATAATTCGGAAAGAGTTACCAAGAATAAGATAAATCCAACAATAAGTAGGGATCAAAAAATAAACTTAAAACATTCATGAAAAATATTGAAATTATATGAAAAGAGTAGAAATATGTAACAAAAAAATGGTGGAAACAAGAGTTGAGGATCATAACCTAAAAGTTCGATGAACTTAACAAGAACCTGATAAAGTTTAACAATAAGTTGAGATCTAGAAAATGAACTTGAAATATTTAACCAAAATATTAGAAATCAATGAAAATAATTAGAATACAAAACCAAAAAGTAGTGGGAAAAAAAGTGGAAGAAGTTAACCCAAAAGTTAAAATAACTTAATAAGGATTTGATAAATTCCAACGCGAAGTAGGGATCTAAAAAGTAAATTTGGTATATTTATCCAAAATTTGGAATTCAATAAAAAGAACAGAAATATTGAATCAAAAAGTGGTGGAAAAATAAGGTGGAACAACTTAACGATAACTAGATAAAGTCTAACATGATACAGAGATATAAAAAATAAACTTGAAATTTCAACCTAAAAATTTGGAATTTAATAAGAACAGTGGAAATATAGAACGAATAACCGGTGGAAAAATAAATTGAAACAACTTACTAAGAATTTGATAAATTTTAACTGAAAGTGGGAATCTAGAAATTGAACTTGAAATTTCCTAACAAAATGTTGGAATGCAATAAAAAGAGTAGAAATATAGAACCAAAAAGTGGTGGAAAAAAGAGTTGAAAATGTTAACAAAAAATTCGGAAAGAGTTACCAAGAATAAGATAAATCTAACAATAAGTAGGGATCAAAAAATAAACTTGAAACATTCACGAAAAATACTTAAATTACATGAAAAGAGTAGAAATATAGAACAAAAAAATGGTGGAAACAAGAGTTAAGGAGCATAACCTAAAAGTTCGAAGAACTTAACAAGAACCTGATAAAGTTTAACAATAAGTTGAGATCTAGAAAATGAACTTGAAATATTTAACCAAAATATTAGAAATCAATGAAAAGAATTGGAATACATAACCAAAAAGTAGTGAAAATAAGAGTAGAAGAAGTTAACCCAAAAATTGAAATAACTTAACAAGAATGTGATAAATTTTAACAGAAAATAGAGATCTAGAAATTGAATTTGAAATTTCCAAACAAAATGTTGGAATTCAATAAAACGAGTAGGAATATAGAATCAAAAAGTGGTGGAAAAATAAATCGAAATAATTTACCAAAAACTAGATAAAGTTTAACAAATTGTAGAGATATAAAAATAAACTTGAAATATCTACGCAAAAAGCTGGAAGTTGATGAAAAGAGTGGAAATATAAAACCAAAAGCTAGTGGAAAAATGAGTTGAAACAACTTACAAAAATTTAGATAAATCATTACTAGAAATAGGAATTTGAAAAGCAAACTTGAAACATGTATTATAAATATTGGAATGTGACAAAATAAGTAGGAATGTAACCATTTTGTGATATATTTATATTTTTTTTATATTTTTTGTACTATTTGTAACTTTAAAATTATTACAATCTTTTTCCTCATTTAATTATAATTTTATCTTTTTTTTTCCTTTTTTTCATAATTTTTTAACATTAAAAACAAACAAAAATATAATTTTTATTATATGAATCGGTTAAAAACCGGTTGTACCGGTTGCATGCAAGCGCTGTATGAGATACAACGCTGCATGCTAGGTTGACTCAATTGACCTCTGCTAATAACAGTGATACAAAAAAGGTGATGATGTACGGTATTAGCAATTGACCTCTGCCTTTGCTTAGACAAAGGTTCTCATTACAAAGGACTTATTTGTTGGCCTTGCCTTACATTTTTGGATGTTAAGAGGGAAAAAGAAGTTTGAATTATTCAATATCATTTCTAATGGCATTCACAGAGAACCTATAAAGCAAATAAATAAATAAAAATTTTATCCATAAAAAGCCTAGAAACGGAAAACTGACTCTTTTATCACGACTGTCGTTTCATTTCACCTTAACCTTTTTTCTTTTTAAATTAAAAAAACAATTCATTTGTTTTAGGTGTCTTCAAATGGGAATCTTGTATGAAAAAGAGAAGAATAGTTAATAGGAAATTTTCTGATTCTTCAGTTACTATGATTGGAATGAGTGTAATAGTATTAAAGTTGGTTGCTTGGTTTCTTAATATTATGATCGCAAACAAGTGAACTGCTTGATTCCTAACTGCAACTCAACTGGTTTCAAACTTTTAATATATATTAATTGTCCTTGTTTAATAGCTACTACTATTAAAACTCAACATTAACAAAGATACTAATAAAAAAATGATCTTCTTATGCTGCTGTGAAAAAAATTATGGGTTTACTTATTTCCACATGATCTATGACATGGCTTTGAGTTTTGACTTCATGAAATTCTTTTAATTTAAAGCATGCTGGTCTGAGAAGGTCAGTTTGACGGATTAATTCCTTTTAATAATGGTCGACATAATTTTAATATACTCATAAAAAATTCTTAATCCTGATAATGCCACAAATGTTATCAACATTGTCTTGTGCTGTTTTCTTTAGCTAATGATTTTCTAGTTAGAAATCAAACGCTTAAAATACAGAAGTTTAAACAGAATATAATTGAATATTGCATGAAACATGAAACATCAATTCAAGTCCTTCCTTAAACGTAGATTGCACCAAACAAATTCGACGTGTCTTGCAAGTCCGCAGCATGAACAAAAAATTGTACATGCGTTTGGGACCAAATTGCTCGAGGTAGGTTCTTCACTGTACCTGAAGGGTTGGGTCAATCTTGTCTTTAGAATTCTGCACATTTTGTAATTACTCATGTAAGCAAGTATACATTCCTACTATAACAATTGTTTTATGAAAAATAACAAACCATAAATGTCTACTAGATATTTTTTGTTAAAGAAAAAAGGAAAAAAATAGAACAAAAATAAATAAATAGAAGTCCAGAAAAACAAAGATAATGAAGATGCATTTACACTATTTAGTATTAGGAATGCAGAAAGAATTTCTGGTAATTTTTAAATATTCTAAATTCATTTTTCATCTTGATGCTGGTTTTTGAACATAAATTTTTAATTTTAAAATATACCTATTTTTAAAAAAACTAATCTAAAATGTTGAATTTCCCCTTTTTCTTTATATTCCTGTTTTTAAAAAATGGAAAACATTTTTGGAAAACAATTCCCAACGCCGCCAACATGGGGTTGTTGTAGAGTGAATAATCGTAGAGTATTCCCAGATTTGAGGCAATTTTTTTAATCAAGTGTCGATTCAAAATTAATTAAATTTGAATTTTTTTTTTCAATCGAAATTTGAAGACCCAAGGAAAAGAGAAATATATATGAATTTGTGAACTTATAAGATGAGTGACCAAGCATCTTTTAACTTCTGAAAATCTTATTTACTAGGATTTAAGAAAAAACAGTTAAATTGAATAATATTATGCTGCTGAATCATGTTTAAACTATTATATCATTGATTTTAATGCAGGCGAACCTAAAAATTAGATTGAAAATGTAGATTTGAGAATGGTGGTTTGAAGTAAAATACTTTTTTTTTCCGAAGTTTGAAGTACAATACTTGCAATAACTAAAATGTGAATGAATATAATTTGTAAACACAAAAAATGGTTAAAGAATTGTTAACTTTTATTTGAAATAAAAATTCAAAATGAACATAGCAACCTTACCAGTGGAGGAAAAATATTCATTAGATTACGACACTCTTTTATCTCCAGTTTCTTCAATTTGCTAAAAGACTCCGAAGCAAGCTGGTGGTGCCATATTTTTCTTAGGTTATCCATCGAGTTAATATATAATACCTCCAAACTTGGGAGCCGTACCTGAAGTTAAAAATTCAATGCTTAGAGATGGATAATAATTAAATTTGAAGACTCAAGGAAAAGAGAAATTAAATATTGAGAATAAAACTAATTTTTAAAAAAAAAACCTTTTCATCAAAGAGGGGATGAGGTTGAATTTCAGTGTGAACGTTGTCTTCCGATGAGCTCGTGGAGATGAATCTTAACATATTATAGCAATCATTAATCTCCAGTTTTAGCAAAGAGGGGAATTCAACTACTAAATCCGAACGAATATGTCCCATATTGGCAAAGCTTGTTAGTTTTCGAAGCGATTGGAGCCGCAGGGAGTGTAGTTTAGGAAAAACCTTTAATTCAATCAACTTTCCTTCATCTCTTCCTAACCCCATGGTCTCGACTACCCCTTCCATTGACTTGCAATTAACAATCTCCAAATGTTGGAGTTGCCCAAGTCTATTAACCATAGAATATGAAAACAGATACTTCAGACGACAACAACTTGTCACAGTCACTTTTGTTAAATTTTTACAACAATACATTCCCTGAAATTGATCGGCCCATAATTTCTCGATGATTCTTAAATTGTAAAGTTTCAACTCCTCAAGGTGTGGAAAAGTAACCTGCAAAGCAACACCGTACATTTTTGTTCCTTCAACTACAACTGTCTAATATAATCTTCTTTTGATGATTAAAGATCAATCGTGATAATATAATAATTAATTAATTATTAAACAGAAAATTATCACCTTGTGAACATGATCATCCTCTGCAATGATTTCTTTGAATCCCTGAGTAGTTGTTGGTTTCTCCATGTCAGGCCCTATAAATGAACAAAAACAATATATAATTAACCTCTATTGTTTTCTTTTTTTTTAAAAAAGAATGAGCCAATGTCAATAATCCTAGGACTAATTAGTTTTAACACTTACCAATAATCATTTTCAATTCATGGCAATTTTCCACTTCTACTTTTTGAAGCCGCAATAGGTTTTTGGCCATGGAGAATGAGAAGAGATGCTTCAATTTGTCACAAGAAGCTACTTTTATAATCCTTAAGTTGCTGAAAGATTGATCTTCTCTGAGTTGGCTGTAGCATATCGTCTCCAAATTAGTTAAACCAATGAGATACAATGTATCCAGCAAGGGAAAGACTTTGCAATGAACACGTCCAATTGAGCCGACAATATGCAAAATCTCAGAACAGTCTACTACTAGAAGATGCTGCAATTGTGGAAAACCTTCCCCATTGTCTAATTCATGAATAGCACTTGGAACACCCTTCAATGCTATTAGACAGAGATCTTCAATTCTCTTCAGCAACATTTTCATCCCATCGTTCTCTAAAAGAACGCTAACTTTTTCTAGCTTCTGGAGCTTCATCGATCTTGATGTTTCAGATGTCAATTTTTCTAGCTCCCGGATATTCAAGTATAGTAATGATTTGGATAAAACTAAGGACACACATCTGCATGGACCATATCGTTGCACTTTTCCTATAAATATCTTATATCTTTGCAATTCCACAGAAACCAAATGCTGCGGCAAAATTTCGGCATCCGGAACATCTATCTCCAAAGTAGTTAGCTTTGTCAACCCCTTCAACTCGACAAGACTGGCATTACTTCCTCCTTCAACCTTATCCCACTGTACAAAGCTATTACCCATATACAATTCTTCTAATCGAGATAATTTTGATATGACATTAGGTGCTATCACCTCAAGGCTCCAACAATTGCTCAAATCTAACAACCTTAACCGAGTCAATTGTCCAATTTCAAGTGGCAGCTGCTTAATATTAGAACCTCGGAAGCTGAGAATATCTAACTTCTTTAGCTGCCCAATTAGGGTTATATCATTCAGGCGGCAACCAACTAAGCATAATGTTTGAACGTTGAAGAGGCAGCCAAGTGATGAAGGTAATGAAGGGATTCGAACTTTAGTAAAATGCAATACTTTGAGTTGTTTCATGCCTTCAAAAAAGTGGTCTTGGATTAGCAAAGAGCTACAATACTTTGCAAACAACATAAGTAATTTAAGTTTTGGACAGTCCAACCGTTCAGGAAACTCAGAAACATATCTTATGTTTAAAGGTAGAGAAATAACAGTTGGATCTTTCTCTATTGTCTTTTCTATCTCTTCCTTTAAGTCAGCAGCAACATTTGGTATACTAAACATAAGTTTCTCTGAGGCAATTGATACAGCAACAGCATGAATAATGTCGTGCATTTTAGCTTCATCTCGAGCATCACCATCCAACAACAAGCATGACGATTTGAGATTGTCGATCAATGTATCCACTCTATTCCTTGCTGCTTCCAGTGTGTAAACATTTTGAAACAAACCCAAACCTATACCATTTCTCAGTAAGTCAGGAACTTTTAGAAAATGACCTTGACCATATAGACCACAAAGAAGGAACAAAGATTTTGCTTCATCACTTTCCAAGAACTTGTAACTCAATTCTATGGAAGAGTAGACATTTGCATCCATTCCATGAATTTCTCTTGGATTAGAACTTCGTAGCTGATTCAACGCATCCTTCCAAATGGCAAGCCTCTTATTTTTCAGAGCATTTGCAACTGTACTCAGTGCAACCGGCAAACCTCCACATCTTCTAACAATCTCAGCTGTTATAGGTTGAAAAGCAGATGTTTTTGTTGAATCACTCACTATCTTCTCAAACAACTGCAATGCTTCTGTGTCTGCTAAGATTTCAATTGAGAAATTTTTCTGAGATTTCATATCATCATGCAATAAATCTCGACTTCTAGACGTCAATATTATTGGGCATCTTCTCTGATCATCCTCTGTATCTTTCTCATCATCCCCAGAAGGAATTCCAACCGCATCCAACTCAAGTTTTGTCCAAATATTATCCAATATAATGAGGACCCGCTTCTCTTTCTTCAACCTTTCACACAGGCGAGAAGCTCTTTGGAATATACTCTCATTCAAGCCAAATTCCATGCCTAAGTCGAAGGCAAGTTTGTCTTGAATTTTATGATGATCTGGGGTCTGTGTTACCTCAGCCATAACGACCTTATCGAACAGCTTGCCTTCCATCACTTGCTTTGCAACTTGCTTGACTAGCGTGGTTTTACCCACGCCGCCTATCCCGTAGACCCCAATTATCTTGAGCTTATCATCCTTCAAGGCCTCCACAACATCTTGAAATACTTTCATTCTTGAATCAAAGGCCTCAAAATCTTTCGCTTGCATATGTTCTGTCTGCTTTGGAGCAGGACGGTAGGAAACATTAGAGAAGTCGCCGTTTCCCACGAGACTAGCGGCAGCTTCTGCAGCCTTTGCTGCTTGTTTACTAAGCTTGGAACGAGAAATCATGTTTGGGCACAATCCTTTGAACAGGACTTCTTAGCTCTATCTTCATCATCAATGATAGATTTTGCAACCCCTTCACTGATGAATTTGTCAACGCTATGTAGCCAGTCTGTGACACCCTCATAAAGCTCATCCCCCTGTAGCCTAGCATGATTAACTGGTTGCTGCACCATTTCTCTTTTATATCCCAGCTGCTTTACTTGATCTTTTAGCTCATCTATGTAGCTCTGGTACTTGAACACATAAGATATCCACCGTATAATCGGTTTGAACAGTGACTTTGCACCTTCTGATACGATGCCTGAAAAAGCAGCCAGACCCACTTCTGCCATTGCCTGCTGCTTATCAAATCTAATAAAATGTCAAAGAAAGGAATACAAATAAATTAAAATGAACTAGAGGGAAAGACAAAAAAAGGAAAAGACAGCAAACGGTATTGCAACATTGATCTTGAATCAACTAAAACATGAACAGAGCATTTTTTTTCTTCTTTCTTAAAGATCAGAGCTTTTGCTATTAACAGAAACGTACTTCAAGTGTCTAAAAGAAAAAAAAACCATAATTTACCATAAATGAACAATAACTATAAAACTCAAGCAAAACAAGCTATAGAAATTTTATCTTAGAAAATGGATGGAAATTAAGGAAGAAATGCTATAAAGATCAAGCATCAGAGATAATGCTATTAAAAGAAATTAATTGAAGGTTTTAGAACAAGTGCACCTGTTTAATTATGTGGGATCAGAAAGTTGATGAGCTTCTGCAATCGCCTTAAATATTTAAGAACAATTTTAATGAGCAAAAAATTTCTGTTACCTGCAGAGAATGTGATTATAGAGAGCCTATGAGAGTAATGACAATGATTGCTATCTGAACAATTTATTGTTCAGGTGACGATGGCCCACTCCCCACACCGGCTTTCCCATTTGATTGGGTAAGTAATTAATAACTGGTCCCTCCAGATCATCACACGTGTTGATCATCAACGCCCATCGTTCCCTCCACTTCCGTCATCCAGTGTGGTTGATCATCGGGTTCTGGTGGACCTATTTTCTCTTAATTAGGTGGGAGAGGGCCCGTGAGACCTGCGTTTAAGATCCGATTCGAATAAAGCAATATCCTCGGGCAACCCGGGAAATAAACGGGCCTCTCCCGGTTTGACATCTTGGATGCGAGCCTGCGACATGGCACACTCCACAGCTGCTAAGCAAGCACCAGAAGTGAAGGACCAACAATGGGAACTTCAAAATTCTTGGAAACATCAGCCATCCAGCCCATCATAACGTCGATGACTGCACAAACGGGTCGCGTTCGGGTTGCCGGGTTGAAAGGAGGTTTCGAAGGCCTTGAAGCATTTGGCTGTGCATGGCAACATGGAGGCGGGCAGGAGATGGCGGTAGTGCTGGAGATAAGGAGGGTATTTCAGTAATTTCAAAGAGAGGGTATTGGTGAAGAGGGGAAGGGGTGATGCCGGTGGCGGAAATGTGAGAGGGAATGATGAGGATAGATTTGTAATTACGAGAAGCGATATGCTTGCATAATTCAATGCAAGGAAATAGATGTCCGTCCCAGACCAAAGAATGGGACAATCCAAATCTCAGCCTCAGCAGCATTAGCAACAGAGCTTGACATATTTTATTAATTATTTGATACTTAATTATTACTGACTGCTTTTGCCATCTTTCGTAAAACATTCTCTGTTATATATAAAGAGACGACTTGATGGAAAATTTTATTTTTAGAAGTTCCCATCGGTGGTGTAAAGAATGTTATTTTGTAAAACTTCAAAATGGTTTACACCAAACATTCTTTTGACTCAGCCGCAAGCCGATGATACCCAAGCTGCCGCGGAGCTCGTGAGTCGTACATTGCAAAAGTTCTAAACCTGGCCGTTGCGCTTATTTGTTTATTGCAAGGGTTTCAGATGGAGTCGGATCCGTTAAAGCTTTTGAGGCGCAGAGGTTATAAGAATAGAATAGATACTTTGAAAAACTTCCAGAGGTCTGGGAATTTTGAATTGCTTGTGAATTTATTTTTGCATGCATGTCATTCTCTTTGTATTTTGGTGATTGCAAAATTAATTGTTTGATTTAGCTTTCACACTTTTGGGATGCAATTGTTACTGATATTCTCAACAAAATAATTGATGTTAAAATGGACGAACTTTCATTTTCTGTCTTTGTTCTTCCATTTGCTGGCTTGCTGCATCTTTTTCTTAATTTCTGTGACTTTTCAATTTTGTATTTCAACTTGCAAGTGATTGAGATTCATCTGATTTATTCGAACACATCTTAATCCAATTTCAATATGATATTATCATCCGAATTAATCCTCACTATTCATCCGATTTGAATCCAATCCATATATATTCAGATTGGATGTAAGTTTAGATTACATTCGGATGACTTTTTTATTGATCACAATCTGAAATCTGATCGGATTAGTCCGAATATGATTTATCCGATATTATCTACCCATACTATTTATAAGCCCAAGTGACTCTCTTTTATTAATTAAAATGAGACACAACTTAACACATTTTTTCTCAAATGAGGATAAATAATCACACTATATTTATCCGTTAATTTAGAATAAATGCATTTATTGTCATTATTATGTTTAAATCCATGCAACATGATCGTAAAATCAAAATTTTCATGTCATTACTTTGGTGCTTGTTTAAGATCATATAATGATTTTATTAATTTACTAATTTATTTTATAAATTAGTAAATTTATTTTTTCCTTTCTTTGGTGTAAAATTTTGACTAAATGGCCCTTGACCATATGTAACAAACTTTGACCTCATGTGCCTGCTGTGGCGTTATAATGTTGGTCATTTTGATTGCTCTTTACGTTCCATTTACGCCCACTGTAGCATTGTATTGTCCACCATTTTAACCATTTAACTGAAATTTTATTTTTGTCAAAAATAAATGATACCCTTAAAATTTAAAAAAATTAGTCAAGTAGACCCCAAATTTTTAATAAAGAACTCTAATACACTTTTTGACTATAATACTCTTAGTAGATGGTAGTAAAAAAAAAATTGACTTCAATTTTTTTTACTAAATGTAAATATGATTTAAATAGTTTAAATTTTCTAGTAGACTAATATATATAATTTAAATAATTAATTTCAATATTAATTTTTAAAATGTAAATTTTTATATTTATATTTATAAATTATTTCTAAGTATTATAAAAATTTTAATGAATCCTTAAGTTAAATAGATTTTACAATTAATATAATTATTAGATGACGTTCTTTTCCAAACGACTCTATAAGAGAGATTTTGATAGATAATCCTAAAATAAATTATAAAAGAGGGGTTTTATTTAATAATTGAACCTGAAGTTATGAAAAAAAATGACAAGACATCTTTATTTATAATAGAGGAAACCCTCTTCCATAAGTTAACCTAAAAAGGGAAATTAAATTATAATTATAATGAAAATAAAAGATTAAGATACATATCATAATTGACTCAAAATAAAATAAAAAATCCAAAAATAATAAATATTCTAGAATTCTAAATTATCTAAAATAACATTAATTAACTTTCTAAATCATTTCTTTGGTGTAAACCATTTTGCATCCAACCTCGCTTTAAAGGTTTGAACCAAAGTTACCAACAACAATGTATCAAGTTCCAATATAACTTAAGATCCTGCTGATACATCTACTGATGTCCTTGTTTGAATAGATAATAATGAGTCTATCTCATCACTTATTACCTCTTTTTAGAAGGTTGCATCTGTTGAAACGATAGCCTCACTGAGAGTTTAAAGATCTTCTTCCATGTTAAATAAAATGGGCATTTGATTAAGAACTTTATCTCTATCTCCTTCTATCAAATAACGACAACCATCCAAAGGAGAGAAAAAAAAAATTAGAAAAGTCCATGGGACACAATAATATCTAAGTCTGTCCCCGAACCCTATTATCTGCCACTATGAATGATGAAAATGAAAATAAATGGCATCTTCCCAAAATGACGAAAGATTTTTGGGGGATACGGGGGAATTGTCAAAAGTTTACAGTGTAATATAGGGGTGGCAGAAAAGTCTGGATCCACAGGCTTTAAGCCCAGCCCATGGCTCGAAATCATGGAGAAGGGCTTGTAATCTGCAAGCTCATATGTAATGGGTTCAGTCAAGGGCTTCACTGAATTACCCGGACTTAAGCCGGGCTTTTTAATGAATTATATAAATTTATTTTTTTAATCCAAAATTTTATAAAATATTATAAAATTCAAATTAAAAAAACTGAAAAATTAAAAGAAACAACAAAACGGATTCAGATCCTTTTGAACCCAGACCCAACCCCTAAACTAAATCCCTATTCTCTCATTTCCAGTTTCCAACAGTTAGCCTCTCACTGTTCTCGCCGCCAGCAGCCAACAGCGTCCTGCCGCGAACGTCCAGCTGCGAGCCCACCAACCACCATCTACCAAGCGACGTAGCAGCGAACCCCAGCAGCCAGCACACCCACGCGACGCTGCAGCAACAACTCCATCACGGGCAAGGCAACAGCAGCGATCTGTTCCAACGTGACCCAAACCAGTGCCGACGCGATTCAAACCAGCAAGGCATCACCAACTCCGGTACTCCACCTTAATTAAGCTTCAAATTTTTTTATTATATAATATCAAGCCTAAATATATGTAATTGGTTAATTCGTTGAAGAGTATTGTGAAGAAAATTTTGATTTTGATCTGTGAAGAATATTGTGAAGAATATAGGATGGTTAATGTAGAAAATGTTGAAGAATATTGTGCTGTTGGTTAATGATTTTGAGCTGTGTTGTTGGTTTTGTTGTTGATTGTTGGTTTTCAAATTTGTGGGTTTTGTTTTTCAATCAATTCTGGACGTTGCAAATTTGCTTGTAATTTGTAAATGAAGCATTATGAATTTATGATGTCCTGTGCTTGTAAATGCAGACACTTAGCTTTTGTTGTTAATTCTCGTTCTATTCTGCATTCTTATGATATAATTAAATAATTAAATAAATAATTAATTAATATAATATCTTATCTCTTTTAATTTTGTATAGGTTTACTTTATAATGGAAAAATGCTGCTGAATCTTTTAATTTACCTTCAAATCCATATGCGGAGTGTAATAGTATTTTGTGTTTAAAATAATCTTGAATAATTATCTTTAAGCTTTTTAATTTATTGTAGTATTATATATTAGATAATTATATTTTTAAAATTTATAATTTTATTAAAAATTTAATTTAAAAATTAGTTAAAGCTCAGGTCCCGTCTAGACCCGTCAAGGCCCAGGCCCATCTAAATTGGATGAATTTTGAGAGGGCCTAAATTTTGTAAAGGTTACGAGGGATTAGACCTAGACTTGATAAAATTCAATCCAGGTCTTTAAATTACCAAGCCTAGCGAAACAAGTGTTACATCCAATTTTATTTTGTCATATAATGATAATACCAAATAATGACATCCATCCAAAAGTATGATGGGTCTTCCAAAATTTTGAAAATGTCGTCAACATTTAAGGTCCCTTTGGGAGAGCAGCTCTCCTAAACGTATGCTTAATCTTCAATGCTGAAGAAGACGAAATGCTCACAAATGACACGTAGGACCCACTCATAGACTAAATGGCCCTTGACCATATGTAACAAACTTTGACCTTATGTCCCTGTTGTGGCGTTAGACTGTTGGTCATTTTAATTGCTTTTTACCTTCTATTTACACCTACTGTAGCATTATACCATTCACCATTTTAGCTATTTAAATGAAATTTTTATTTTTTTCCAAAAATAAAATGACACTCTTAAAATTTTAGAAAATAGTCATGTAGACCTGAAAATTTTAATAAAGAACACCAATACCCTTTTTGACTATAGTACTCTTAGTAAATGGTAACAAAAAAAATGACGTCAAAATTTTTTACTAAATGTAAATATGATTTAAATAGTTTAAATTTTCTAGCAGACTAGTATGAATAATTTAAATAATTAATTTAAATATTAATTTTTAAAATGTAATTTAATATATTTATTTTAATAATATATTTTTGTTTATTATAAAAATTTTAAACAAATCCTTGGGTTAAATAGATTTTGTAATCAATATAATATTTCTCATGTTTTAATAATATTAAAATTATTTTAATGATATTGAAAATAATTTAAAGTTTTATATATTTATTTGAATTTATGTCTCTATTTATTATAATTTGGTTTAACAGAATACGAGATTGTAAAATATTAAAATATTTTTAGGTACTGAAATTATTTTAATATGTATATATTATTATATTTATTTTAATATCCTACTTATATTTATTATAAAATATTAAAATTAATTTTTTTAGTTAATGAATTTAAAAAATATTATAATTAAAAAAAAGAGTCTTATTGTTCATGATATTAGATTCTACAAAATTATTTTCAAAAGGAAAAATAAGTCCAGGGGTTTCAACAAATTCTAATCCTATTTGCCACTATGACTAATGGAATCGACATTGCAGTTGACATTGCTTTTCGCAATATGACAAATTTTTGGAGGGATATGGGAGAATCGTCAAATGTTCACACCATGCGGGAGTTTTAGGTGGGATCGGGGAGGATTGTCAAGAGTTCACACCACGAGAAACAAATGATAGACCTAATTTCGCTGTCAGTTCTTTGTTTACTTATTTTATTAATTTCATACATTATTGTCTTGTATGTATTGTTTTGTAAATATGATGGTTGTCGAAGCTAGCAAACATAAAATTTATTCTAAATAAATTATGTATAGTGATTGAGTAGGGTCGTGTTCACAGAGATCGGTAATTATTTAAATCCTTTTAAAATGTAAAATGTAAAATGGAGGGATTATTGACAATAATAAAAATCAAATTACAATAACAAGAATGCAAATTAAAATTGTAATTCAACTTGGGAAAAGCTCTGGTCGAAGGAGTTAATTCAACTTGATTCAAATACTGATAATTAATTCAAATATAAATCATTATTATATGAATAGACCAGTTATAGTTACTGAGACCCTCTAATAGCCAATCTTTCATTAACTAGTCGATAACCAAGGTACGACCATTGGTTATTTCCCTAATCAATAGACAACCCTAGATACGATCATAGGATTTAATCGATTGACAGTCTAAAAACCAGAGAGACCCAAATCCTAATCAACAAACACATACAATGGTTCATTAAAATTAAATTATTTGTTCTCATAACACAACGCACTGCTATACTATTTGTCACAAACATTAAAATTTTCATACAATGAATCTTTTAATTGACAATAGATTAAGTTGATAATTAAAAAGAATATAGATTGACCGAGCATCTAGGGTTAAGCAATTTTGGCATGTACATTACTTTTATGCTGTGAAATTGAAAAGAATATAGATTGACCGAGCATATCAGTACGGAATAGGTTTTTAAGATGCCTAACAAAATGATAAAGCAAAGGCAAAGCTTATGTTACCAATATTGTAACAAACAATCAATAGATATGGATCATTGATTTTTATATTTCTTAAATCCAATGGATGAAATAAATTTTAACCTAAAACGAGGTACGGGTGCAATAGTAATTTAAAGAAAATTTTATTTTTAATCACATATTTACTTATTTTTTCAAATAAGTCCTCATTAATTTTGTGTAATTATATAGTTTTCTATATTTATTTTTAAATTTTTTTAATTTGCACCTGTATTTATAAATTCTCGTCTCTCTTAAGATATAAACTAGATTTTTTACACACACACACACACACACACACACACACACATACACTATAAATGCTTTCCCATAGATTTTGTAATCTAAATTTAGTATCCTAAATTATAAGAGATATTATATATCATAAATATCATATGAATTATTAGAAAAATGATACAATGAATAAATTACCAAAATGTCTAATAATTTCACAAAACATTAAAACCAATAAGCTACCACATTCTAGCTATGGGCGAAAAGAATTTTCAGGTGGAAGATTTCAACTTTTCGATTGGATTAATGATTCAAACATGTGAGCTAATAATCAATTAAATTGAATTTTGCTATATTTATTAAATAAATTAAGAAACCCAAATTTATCTATAAATTATATAGAAAGTGCAAACAAAATATTGGAGATTAATAATTTCAATGAAGAAAATATAAAACAAATTAAAAAGTTAGGAGATCAAATGAGCAAAGGATTTTATAAGGTTAAACTATTAATGAAATAACTCAACGTTGAAGATCAAGATAAATTAAAGTAAGAGATCATCAATATAACGAATAAAAACTCAATAAATGTAAGATTAAATAAGTTAGAGATTCAATTGGATAAATATAGAAAATATTGTTGAGAAACTTAGTACTAAATCTGCTATAAATATAAATAGAAAATTTTACGAAAATTGAAGTTCGAAAATACAATTACTACAAAAAGGGCAATTAGATTGATCTCTAACCAACCATCAATGCAATTTAAATAAAAGATGTGATTGTATACAGAAGAAATTCAACAAGTTTCACCATCTGTAAAAGTTTTCAAGCAAATAGGAAGCCATTAGAACTTAATGGTGATGTGGTTTTTAATCTTTTGTAATTTACAAGTTGCGTTATTTTATTCAAGTTTGCTCTCTTTGCCTTTGCTTTTCTTTCGAGATTTGTAAAAATCTATTTAATATCTCTAATAATCATAAGTTGGTTTGATGAGACCAAATGCGATCAAAATCAAATCTTCTTTGCCAGATGAAAAACCAAACAAAAACGTGATAAAAGAACATGGGTTTTGCCGTTGATGTTGACTAAAGGGTGGCTAATATCCCTCCTGGGAAAATTCAAAGATTTTTACAGACATTTTGGGGTTTAAAACAAAATTTTAAAACTCATTGACTTTTTTATAATTATAAACTTTACGAAGGATTTGAAATCTTTTAACTATAACGTACAGCTAATGTAACGGAAGTTTTGCCTAAAGCAAAAGCTTGAATTAAGAATGACATTTTAGAAAGAAACTGAAGTGCAATCATCAAAGTAGGATCAATAGTGATCGATTTATGCTTTTTTGTTATTTCATTTGTCCCATCCACAAAAGATGCTTCGTTATTACTAGTCCCAACAGGGACATGATTTACAAATTGTTCTTATGTTTAACAGAAAAACGAAAACTCGACATCTTACAAAATTGCTTGAACAAATTTTCAGTTGGATTATTATAAAATATATAAATTTTATGAATAGACTATTGGTATGTTAATGTTAAGGATTTGATCAGATGATCATATAATTTACTAAACGCTTTAAGAAGAACAAGAATTAATGAGTTAAAAATTTAAAAGAAAAAAATAGAGAGTAGATGCAAAGAATGTTATTTGCAATTACCAAACTGAAAAACAGGGGAGTGATAATAGAGGAGCCCTTGTTTATCTTCTTTATTTTTCAAAAAAAAATCTCTCTTTTATAATTAGTGAAAATGGTAATGGTACATGACAGCTCAATAATTTCATTTGTTTGAAATTGTTGCCAAAAAGCCTTCCTTAGCTCGAATCCAATGTACGACTAGATGAGATTAGCTCTTGTTACAAGCACAAATTTTATTTGTTACAAGCACAAATTTTAAATGCATCATTATTGCATGCATTTGAACCATATGATCGAACCTTTCTGTTTTGAGTTGGTTAGTTCATAATAACAAATGAATTAACCAAGGCCGAGTGGCTAGGGCTGCCGCCCTCCAACTTGGAGGGCAGCAGTTCGAACCTCTACATTGTAATGTGTGGATATTTTCTTCCTTAATTATAATTGAGTGAAGGTAGTCTTTTTCCTTACCCAAGTGTGAGGAGTAGACATCCCTCGAATATTAATGAGGGTTAAAAGTCTGGGCAGAGCTCCATTAGCATTGATGTAAGTTGGTCCCAGTAATAGTCTGATTTACAAATATCAGTTATAGTCTCGTGTAATATGAATTGTAGTATGAATAATAATCTCATATAATTTTAAAAAAAAATAAATTATATTATTTTACATGAGATCGAAATCAAGCTAAATGGTAAAAAATTTCCCTCTTTGTGTTCCACAACTAAATAGTCTCATTTTTTGTGGTAATCTCACAACGTGTGGGAGGAACTACTGTCTGAATGCTTTAGCCTAAAATGAAGATCTATTAAAAATTTCTCTAATATCATGATATTGAAAGCATATGGTTGATAATTTACACATTAATTGTTTTTGTTAAACTTCTTTTTGGTTACTAAGGACTTTGAAAGCATTCCAAGAAGCCACTGAACGTCTAGGAAAGCCATGATCAAATAAAGAGCGACGCATGTGAGTTCGTCTTTTAGTCGCTTGATCTCCCATCAGCCTTTCTGTTCCACTATCATCCTTCTGAATCGATTTTGATTGATCAACAATCTGGCATTATAATATTGATAATCTCTAATCGGCCATACCAAATTTGGGACCAAATATCCAATTACTTCTACAGTGAGATAATTATCCACCCGTTGATTGTTGGATGATTCAGTATCAACAATTCTTAGGGGTCTGTTATCGGCGCCATTTTCTTTGGTATGCTTCTTACATATTTCTATGATTATTGCACCGATGATACAAGTCATATATTCATTTCTCTATATTCTCTTTAACCCGACCAAACTTTTATGAACGCAGAATGCAACAGAAAAATAAAAAATAAAAAATTTGATTTTTTATCACCAACTACGCTGCATTTTTGTTATTTCATTTGTTCTGTCAAAAAATGATGCTTGGTTATAATAAATAACTAACATGAAAACTCATCATCGTGCAAACTTGCATGAACATATCTGCGATTTGGTTATTATATAATAAATAATTTCATTAATGGATTATGGTTATGTTAAATTGTTAATACCAGGTGTTGATGCCGAAAAACGACCTCAACAGCTGAATTTGTTTCTTTTGGGGAATTACAGCACGAATCCAAGCTCAAACGCAGGTCTGTCGCAACTTTCTATACCTGCCAACCAGAAAACACAGTTAGGAATTATGTATAAGTCAGAAATTATGTATAAAAGGAGAAAATTGAGAATGAAGAATTATGAATAAGTTCAAGTCAAGTAAATTTGCCAACCCCTTCACCTGATGCGCTCTTCAGTTTAAATAGGCTCTTGGTCGTGGACGGTTACTACCTTAACTTCAGCCCGCTTTCTTCAGCAGTTGCAAGTGATGGTCAGTTGGAGGTGGTTTAAATAGATCGTGGCACACAACCTCCCTAGAAATTAGGCCACGTTCTCTTGACTAGCAATTTCTTATGTCAAGCTAATTCTCAGGTCGGACAAATGAATTTCGAGGTTGGATTATATAGGCTTGAGGTTGTATTCTTAAACTAGGATCCTCAGGTCGTACTTGTAAACCAAGTCGCCAACATAGGCTCCAGGTTATACTTATGAGGTCAGCTCAACAATAATAAGTTCTGAGTAGATTAGGTTTGACTACTAGAAAAATCCAACCCAAACACCAGTCCCCTAGTTTTCAATACTGAGAAGATATGAACGGTATTGGAAACTAAAACAAAGAAGAAAGAGTAATATGGCCGCAAGCAAAAGAAAGATGGTGTAGAGCACAATGGTGAGCAAAGAGAGAGCTAGGAAGAAATCTATAAGCACGGGCTTAGAAGAGATCCATAACCCAATGCTTCAGAGCGGTGAGGTCGGGATTGAAGGTGAGGCTTTCCAAAGCAATAGAGTTGTTGAAAGCCAAAAGGAAACTTCTTAAGTGAATTCACTTCACTTATCATAGTGTATGGGCCATGAACTTGTGTAGAGTTTTGTTGGAACTTTAATTTACTTTTGTACTCGGATATTCACCGTTTAACCCGTGCAACTTTTTTTTTTTTTTTTTTTTTTTTTTCGCCCCAATGCTTGGATTCCATGGATTGCAAACTAGTTTGAACTTTGGCAATTGAACAAATGTATCTCAACCTGCAAGATAAGTGTCAAGGCTATGGCCAACCTCAGCAAGATAATGGTTTGCCTCAACGAGACAATGGCCGACTTCAATAAAATTGAAAAGCAGAAAAATGTTAAGTTTATGGCCGACCTCAACAAGGCAAGCCGATCTCAATAAATTGAAAAGTATAAAAATATTAAGCTTACGGCCGACCTCAACAAGGCAAGCCGACCTCAATAAATTGAAAAGTAAAAAAATGTTAAGCTTACGGCCGACCTCAACAAGCCAAGCCGATCTCAATAAATTGAAAAGTATAAAAATATTAAGCTTACGGCCGACCTCAATAAATTGAAAAGTAAAATAATGTTAAGCTTACGCCCGACCTCAACAAGGCAAGCTGATCTCAATAAAATTGAAAAGTAGAAAAATGTTAAGTTTATAGCCGACCTCAACAAGGCAAGTCAATCTCAATAAATTGAAAAGTATAAAAATATTAAGCTTACGGCCGACCTCAACAAGGCAAGCCGACTTCAATAAATTTGTAAATTAGAAAAATGTTAAGCTTACAGCCGACCTCAACCGCAAACTTTACTAAGCTAAAATGTAGATCTCAACCGTAGATTTCACAAAACTAAAATGTCGACCTCATCCGTAGAGCTCACAAAACTAAAACGTCGACCTGAACCGTAGAGCTCACAAAATTAAACTGTGGACCTCAACCGTAGAGCTCACAAAGCTAAAACTCGACCTCAATCGTAGGCTCACAAAAGTAAAATGTCAACCTCAATCGTAGAGCTCACAAAACTAAAATCTCAACTTCAACCGTAGGCTCACAAAATTAAAATCTCGAGCCTCAACCGTAGGCTCACAAATGTAAAATGTAAGCCTCAACCGTAGGTTCACAAATGTAAAACGTTGACCCCAACCGTAGGCTTACAAAAGTGAAATGTCGACCTCAACATAATTGTAACAATTTGTCAACCTAAATGAGGTGAGGGTGTTTGCAAAATAACCAATGCCTATTTGACTAAGGTTGGAGCAAATAATTTAGATTAGAATATCAAATTTTTAAGTTAGATTGGGCATTGTTAAGACTAAATTTCAGCTTCTTACCTTAGGTCGTGGTAAGTCCGGGTTAATCTATTTTCGTTGAACCTCAATAATGCCCAACTATCGACTCTGATTTTTTCACTAGAGGATGATTATCCAGGTAAGACCATTCCGAATATCGATCTCAATCTTAAATAAGATTGTATGATTATTCATGTAGGACATCTATAAGGCTAAGAGTTTATTTCAATCTCAACAAGATTGGATAACTTTTTCACATTGGACCTCAACAAGGCAGCAATGTCGATCTCAATCTCAATAAGATTGGATAAATCTTCACGTTGGTCCTCCACAATGCCGCAATGTCGATCTCAATCTCAATAAGGTTGGATAAATTATTCATGTCGGACCTCAATAAGGCTACAATGTCGATCTCAATCTCAATAAGATTGGATAAATTCTTCACGTCGGACCTCAACAAGGGCATGAATGTCGATCTCAATCTCAATAAGATTGGATAAATTTTCACGTTGGACCTCAACAAGGCCGTGTCGATCTCAATCTCAATAAGATTGGATAAATCTTTACGTTGGACCTTAATAAGGCCCAAAAATGCCGATCTCAATCTCAATAAGATTGGATAAATTCTTCACGTTGGACCTCAACAAGGTCAAGATGTCGATCTCAATCTCAATAAGATTGGACAAAATTCTTCAAGTCGGACCTCAACAAGGCCGAGAGTCGATCTCAATCTCAATAAGATTGGACAAAATTTTTCAAGTCGGACCTCAACAAGGACGCAATGTCGATCTCAATCTCAATAAGATTGGATAAACTCTTCACGTTGGACCTCAACAAGGCCAAGATGTCGATCTCAATCTCAATAAGATTGGATAAATCTTCACGTTGGACCTCAACAAGGTCAAGATGTCGATCTCAATCTCAATAAGATTGGACAAAATTCTTCAAGTCGGACCTCAACAAGGCCAAGAGTCGATCTCAATCTCAATAAGATTGGACAAAATTTTTCAAGTCGGACCTCAACAAGGACGCAATGTCGATCTTAATCTCAATAAGATTGGATAAACTCTTCACGTTGGACATCAACAAGGCCAAGATGTCGATCTCAATCTCAATAAGATTGGATAAACTCTTCACGTTGGACCTCAACAAGGCCAAGATGTCGATCTCAATCTCAATAAGATTGGATAAATCTTCACGTTGGACCTCAACAAGGTCAAGATGTCGATCTCAATCTCAATAAGATTGGACAAAATTCTTCAAGTCGGACCTCAACAAGGCGAAGAGTCGATCTCAATCTCAATAAGATTGGACAAAATTTTCAAGTCGGACCTCAACAAGGACGCAATGTCGATCTCAATCTCAATAAGATTGGATAAACTCTTCACGTTGGACCTCAACAAGGCCAAGATGTCGATCTCAATCTCAATAAAATTGGATAAATTCTTCACGTTGGACCTCAACAAGGCCAAGATGTCGATCTCAATCTCAATAAGATTGGATAAATTCTTCACGTTGGACTTCAACAAGGCCAAGATGTCGATCTCAAATAAGACTGGTCACAAGTAGATAAAAGATAGAGTTGCACTTCTAAATAACCTCATTAATATTAATATAGAAGAAATTACAGAACTGAACACATAACAAATTGAAACAACAAATTTTTCTAGCTTATTTAAAGAAACAAGTAAACAAGAATATCATAGATAAGATTGGCCTACTGATAGTATTTTCGCAGGTGCTCTGCATTCCATGCCTTGCCGACGACCCTGCCATCTGGATAACCTAACTTATGTGTTGTTATCAAATGAGTGTAGTACTTTGTATGGTTCTTTGACTCGGCCCCAAAACTCTATCAGCTGGCTTTTTGGTTGACTGGTTGACACCAGATCCCCCTCCTGAAATTGTCGCAGCCGGACATTCTTGTTGTAGAACTTAGCCACTTTTTGCTGGTAAATTGCTGCTCGACCTCTTACCGTCTCTCTCTTCTCATTAAGCAAATTTAAATCCAACATCATTCCTCATTTCTTGTTTCATCATAATATTTTGTGCGGTGTGTCTCCATCCAACCTCGGTGGGATTTCTTGCCTCATGGCCAAAGCAAGCGAGAATGGAGTCTCCCCCATTGAAGTCTTCACGGTCGTTCTATAAGCCCACAGCACTCCTGGAAGCTCATCCACCCAAGCTATTTTCTTCTCACCCAACCTTTTCTTCTACAACTGCTTTATAGTTTTGTTCGCTGCTTCCACTTGTCTGTTTGCCTTCGGATGAGCAGGTGAGCTAAACCGAAGTTCAATACCGAGCTGACCACAAAACTTCTTAAAATTCTCATTATTGAATTGGGTTTCATTATCGGTGATAATAGCTTGCAGTAGGCCATATCTGCGAATAATCAATGGCTACCACCGCATATTTTATTTGGCCTCTCTCGGTCGGCATTGGTTCGATAAGATCCACCCCCTATTGTGCAAATGGCCAAGTGCTCCCCATTGTCATCATGTTTTTTTTTGTGGTTTTCTTACAATTACGGCGAATTTTTGGCATTCATGACATCTTCGAACTAACTCCTGTGTATCTTCATGCATGGTCGGCCAAAAATAACCTTGCCTTATTATTTTATGGGCCAATGCCCTACCTCCGCCATGATTTCCACAAATTCCCTCATGCACCTCTCTCATCACATAGTTGGCATCAACCGAGCCCAAACACCCCAGGTAAGGTAAAGTATAACCTCTCCTATAAAGCACACCTTCGATAATGGAGTACCGTGTTGCCTGGCATCGCATTCTTTTTGCGTCTGCTTTATCTTGAGGTTGTTCTCCAAATTCAATATACCTCATGATAGGCACCATTCAGCTCTTCTCATCTTCTACCATACAAACTTCCATCTCGAGAGTAGCTATACATGGCTTTGAAATTGATTTCAATGGGATTTTTCGTGGGAACTTTAGGCATTTTGTAGCTGCCAGTCTTGCTATATAATCTGCTCGATAATTCTCTCCCCTCGGAATTTGCTCAATTGCAACTTGATCAAAACTACCCCATAACTACAATGCTTTGCTCAAATACTTGGACATATTCTCACTTTTGGTTTGAAATGTCCCATTCAGGTCGTTCATTACCAAGCTCTTCCCTCTCGCGTGCTCCACTACTTTTTAGATCACTAGCTCGAACTTGAGCCCCTTTGACTTGGGCATCAACCAACCCCCTGATCATCACCTCAAATCTTGCCATTTGCCTCTAGATCCCTTTTTTCCATCTCTTATCTACCGTGGCATTCATTTCCTCCTCCAATTGGCGCAAGGTCGCCTTTATCTCCGTCATTATCATCCATCGTTATTTCGTAGCCTCCTCCTTCTAAATCTTCAAACGTATGGCTTTTCGCATCGTTTCCCCACAGACGGCGCCAAGATGTTGATGCCGAAAAACGACCTCAACAGCTGAATTTGTTTTTTTTGGGGAATTACAGCACGAATCCAAGCTCAAACGCAGTGCATGCAACTTTCTATACCTGCCAACCAGAAAACACAGTTAGGAATTATGTATAAGTCAGAAATTATGTATAAAAGGAGAAAATTGAGAATGAAGAATTATGAATAAGTTCAAGTCAAGTAAATTTGCCAACCCTTTCACCTGATGCGCTCTTCAGTTTAAATAGGCTCTTGGTCGTGGACGGTTACTACCTTAACTTCAGCCGGCTTTCTTCTTGGTGATTTGCAAGTGATGGTCAGTTGGAGGTGGTTTAAATAGATCGTGGCACACAACCTCCCTAGAAATTAGGCCACGTTCTCTTGACTAGCAATTTCTTATGTCAAGCTAATTCTCAGGTCGGACAAATGAATTTCGAGGTTGGATTATATAGGCTTGAGGTTGTATTCTTAAACTAGGATCCTCAGGTCGTACTTGTAAACCAAGTCGCCAACATAGGCTCCAGGTTATACTTATGAGGTCAGCTCAACAATAATAAGTTCTGAGTAGATTAGGTTTGACTACTAGAAAAATCCAACCCAAACACCAGGGATTATTAGTAACCGTTTTCAGCCATGCTCACACAAACATCGACTGAAAATTGTTAAGTGTTTTCTGAATGCGTGCCCCTATAGTTTGAAAGGTAAAAATAATTTGATAACACATGGCAGCTTAAATAAATTTGTCAAAAAAACTTATTCAAAAGACATATTTACCATACAATTGTAGAAAGTGCGACGGTTGCTGCAACGTTATGGAGCCAAAATCATATAGTGTTTAGTTTAAGATCTTCAATTGAAAAAATTCGAAAACCAAATTATTGAATGATTGTAATACGTTCAAATTCAATATTAATATAATTTTGTATAAACGTGTACTTCGTAAGCTTGAACCCATCCTAATTTATTTAGCCCATTTGGGCCCATGTTTGCATGACCATATCGCCATGTATTATAATATCAGGACCTCTGATGTTGTTTGATTTTAACATAAATTTTATTTTAACTCTATAACTATTCATTATTTAGAGATAATTATATAAATTTTTGCAATCACCAAATAGAAAAACAGGGGAATGAAAACAGAGGAGCTCTGTTCTAAAACAGAAGTAGGTGTTTTTGCCTGAAACACCTACTCCTGTTTACTGAATAGACTTTGACATTGTTCTTTTAATCTTTCTGTCTTTATCCTAGGCATTCCTGGTTGGCATCGTTGCATTGTCCTGTAATCTGTGTGCCTTGGTGAAGAGAGGAATGGTGTAACTGTGGTACTGGATACGTTGAAGGGAATGATGAGGGTAAAGATTTGCAATTTCAAGACGCTATTTGCTTGCATAATTCTACGCATGGAAAGAGATGTCCGTAACCAAAAAATGGGACTATCCATATCTTGACATCCTTGATAAATAAATACACTTATTAGAACTGTTTTTGACATATATCTTTCACAAAATCATTGTAAGCGCTTCCATAGAGAAGAAGATTTAGATAAACTTTCAACTCGAAATTGACAATTCCATGATAAAGTTAAAATCACCAAAAATAAAAACTGGAAAATGGACAGGGAGCCCCTGTTTCTCCTCTGTTTTCTTTTAATTATTACTGAAAAGGGGCAATGAAAAGATGAGTTGCAAGCAAAATTTTGTTTCTACAGTGGTATCTTCTAAATGCACCATCGTTTTACGCATTGAAATTGAACATTACATATGCTAGTATACAGGTACTCCACATGTCAGTTCTTCATAAACTGAATTTTCGTTTACATCCAAGCCACTGTGACTGTCAGGAATTCTGCGTAAACCGAATTTAAAGTTATGGCTTAAAGTTTTTCGCACCTTATAAGTTAGAGCTATAAAATGTTTGATGAATTATTTTTTAATTTAAAAGTAATGAACTGATTTCGTGGGATAAAATAATGCCCCGTTTATTCTGTGAATCCCAATGTATTACCTGCGACTAATTAAATCTCGTTGATTCACAAGACTACCAAAAAATAACTGAATCTTCAGTCAATTAAAATAATAAAATAGCCTTACAGGATACATAAAAAATTATTTATCACAATCATATCCTTATGCATCATAAATTTAGATTATTCAATTACTATTAGGAAACCTACTTAGGTAAGGCGCACACTATAAATTCTAAATTAAATTCCTAATTAAGAATAAAGGATAAACCCTATCAATCATCCACCAAGTCCCGTGAGTCTGCATCATAAGTTTAGATTTAAATTTTTACAATCACAAACGGAAAAACAGGGGAATGAAAACAAAGGACCCTATTTTTACATTTTTTTCCCCTTAATGTCCTTATACAAATATTTTTCCTTGGAATTTTAGGCAAACGAAAAAAATATTGACTACTATTTAAAGAAAGTGGGTGGACGATAACAAAAATATATTTAATTAACCAAATCAAGGCACTATATTATTGGTTGTCTCTATAGGCTCACTAGTATATCTCCTAAATTCATTTGGTTCCCAATCCTGATTTTGTATGTCTATTTTTTAATATATTTGATTAATCTGCATGCTACTGGCTAAAGATAATTACTTCCAAATTTTTGTTGCTTTGGCACATTAAGAATGTGGAAATGGAAATAGATTTTGAAGTTTAACGGGTTGCTTGATTAGCAAAGAAAATGTTGGGTTCATCTCATTTGGGTGGCCCAAGCCTTAGTTTCCTGATCGCGAAAAAAAAAAAAAAAAGACGGGTGGAGAAGAAAAAGTGGCAAAAGAGAGAAAAGCAAGTAGACGTTTTAAATTTGAGAATGGTGATTTCAATCTTTAATTGGGTGATCGGAAGGTGATTTTAACTCTGTTTTCTCCCAAATTTTGAGAGTAATTTTCTGGCATCGCCCTCTATAATCCTACTGGCCTTGATTTTTATTTAATCATCTCTTTGACTATTATTTGAGATACCCACTTGTTGGAGAGATAATTATTAAGCTGTTATTGTAAGTCAAGAATATTTAGATTATTGATGTTGCTAGCCTCTAGTATTATGTAGATAAGAATTTGTGTTGTTATCCCATTAATATAGTGGAAGATTATATCAGACTACGGTCCCATGATTTTTCTCGCTTTGGGTTTTCCACATAAAAATCTGTATCTATTGTGATTGTCTTTTGCTTTGGAATTATTGGTTTATTTTTTTGCCTATTTATTTGTGGTGCACATCCTATTTTAATCACACAAAAAGGGAAAGCGTTTTGTTTTCACTTAATTTACAGCTGCTTATAGTAGTCCCTTTCCCAACAGAGTGGTATCAGAGCTGAAGGTTTTATTTTCTTATTACTTATGTGGTTGAGATGGAGGAGTCCTCGGCATGCATGATTAAATTAAAGTCATGGAATTATGGTATTTAGAAGTCTAGGATGGAAGATTTGCTGTACATGAAAGACTTACATGAACCCATTGAAGGCGAAGAAGCTAGACCCGCCAATTTAGATGATAAGAAATGGGCTCAATTAAACCAAAAGGCTGTGGGTACTATTAGATTATGGATTGATCAGTGTGTACCGCCATGTCGCAAATGAATCCAGGGCTGATGTACTTTGGAGAAAATTAGAGACAATTTATGAGTAGCTGACAGCACAGAATAAAGCCAATATGATGAAAAGGCTTGTTAACTTGAAATACAAGGTGGGGCCCAATATAATTGAACACACTAGTGAGTTTTAGGGCTTGGTTGATCAGTTGACTACTATGAAGATTATTCTAGATGATGAGTAACAAGCACTAATATTGCTTAGTTCTTTGCCTGACAGTTGGGAAATATTAGTTGTGTCAGTGAATAATTTAGCGCCAAATGAGAAATTAACTTGGAATATGGTTACAGATAGGCTACTGAATGAAGAATCTAGAGGAAAGAGTGTGGAAGCAGTTCCCTCTAAGTCAGATGCACTTGTTTTAGAAAAGCAAGAAAGGCGGATGAGGAGCCAAAGTAAAAATTTCCGCCAGCAGAACAATGATAATCCTAGAGGAAGATCTAAGTCCCACAGGGGAAACCTGAAGTGCTTTCATTGTTAGAAAATGGGTCATGTTAAAAGGGAGTATAGATTATGGAAAAGAGAATAGGCGAAAGAAAAGGGTGATGCTCAGAATACATGACAAAGATAATGACATAGTTGTTGAGTTTACTGATAAGTTTTATTTTGTGAAGGACAAGGTGAAGAATTTGATCATACTGTAGGATAAGGCTGAAAAAGATTTATAAAGATTGCTATTGATCTCCTCCAATAAGAATTTCACTGAGTCTTCCACTCAAAATCATGTTGTCATTGTTAAATCTGATGTTTCAAATGTGCATGTCATTCCTCTTTCAATGTTTTCTGTTATCATTTCTAATTCCAATAATAAAATAGCAGCATCTGCTGATTGTATAAACTCTAAATGTTTGATGAGTGCATCTGTTTTGCATCAAACACTGGGGCTTTCAAACTCTAGAGTACTAAATCATATAATTCAATCATGTTTTTCTTTTAAAAACATCACTGGAAACAAAGGTTGTAATTCATGTGATGCTCGTAAACTTGGCAAAATGCACAAATTGCAATTTTCAGTTATTGAAACTACAACAAAGCAAGCTTCGGAAATTCTTCATACAGATCTGTGGGGACTAGCATCTATACTAACACAAGGATACAGATACTATGTAAGCTTTGTTGATGATCTTACTAGGTTCTCATGGATCTTTCCTTTAAAAACTAAAGATGAAACATTACAAGTCTTTAAAATCTTCAAAACTCAAATTGAAAAGCAATTAGAAAGGTCTATTAAGTGTCTTCATTTTGATTTTGGGGGGGGGGGAGAGTTTAAATCTTTTTTCAATTATCTTCATGAAGAGGGAATTTAATTCAGACATTCATTTCCTATACTCATAACCAAAATGATCTTGTAGAAAGAAAACATAGACACATTACAGAACTAGGTCTTACTTTACCTGTTTAGCTCTTAAATTCTTGTGGGATTCTTTTCACATAGGTGCTTACATTATTAATAGATTACCAACTCCCAAACTATCTACGAAAAGTGCTTATGAGTCTATATTTCACCTTAAACCAGACTATACCGTCTTTAGGACTTTTGAATGCTCCTGTTTTCCTTTCCTTTCATATTATAATAAACAGAAATTCCATTTTCATACATCTAAAAGTGTATTTTTGGGTTATAGTTCTTTGCATAAAGGCTACAAATGCTTACACTCTTTTGGCAAAATTTACATTGCTAGCCATGTTTTATTTCATGAAACTTCTTTTCCATTTTCTTCTGATCCCAAGTTCCTTTCATCCTGTCAATCAGTTCTATCTAGTTTCCAGTATAATCTTCCTCAATTTCATACTTTTTCTATTCTCAATAGTAATCCGAATACCTTTGAAGCCGATACAGCAGGACATGATCATCCTTCTTCTTATATCAGAGATACTACTTCACCTGTATCTTAAAACTCACCTTTCAATTCTACTCACATCTCTTCCCTTGATCAAATAGTTTTTACACCTACTATATCATCACAATCTACTCTACCACACTCTATTTCACCTAAACAACCTCTAGCTAAGCCATTAATTTCCACTCATAATATGATTACTAGAGCAAAAGCTAGTATATTCAAGCCTAAAACTTTTTTAACAATTCACAACACTCTTGAACCATGCACTGTTTCTGAAGCTCTATCAGATCCAAAGTGGATGGCTACTATGTAGGCTGAATATGATGCATTTATTAACAATCATACATGGCAACTTGTACCAGTGTCACAATCTTATAAGCTAGTTGGGTGTAAATGGGTGTTTAGAACCAAATACAACACAAATGGGACAATATGAAAACATAAAGCTAGGTTGGTTGCTAAGGGCTTTCACCAAACAGTAAAGGTAGACTACTCATAGACCTTTGGTCCTGTGGTGAAGTCTTCAAAAGTGAGGGTAATTCTCAGTCTAGCTGTTATGAAAGGATGAAAAGTCAAACAAATTGATGTGAATAATGCATTCCTCAATGGACACTTGTCAGAGGATGTATATATGACACAACATGAAGGGTTTGTAGCCAAAGAAGGCTATGTCTGCAAGTTAAACAAAGCCCTTTATGGCTTAAAACAAACCTTCAGAGACTGGAATGATAAACTCAAAGGTTGTCTAATTGCCAGGGAGTTTGTTAATTCTAAATCTAATACCTCATTATTCATCAGACATGGTGGTCAAGGCCTCATCATTGTGCTTATTTATGTTGATGACATGTTAATTACTAGTCTAGATTCTACACAATTGCAAGATTTTATTACTAAACTGAGTAAAGCATTTGCTTTGAAGGATTTAGGATTAGTTGCATATTTCTTTAGTGTTGAAGTTTACTACACTGATGGTGGGATGCATCTTTCTCAAACAAAGTACATCAAAGATCTATTGAGCTAAGCTTCTATACAGACATGTAAGGGATCAGATACACCTTTCAGTATAGGTTTCAAGCTAGAGAAAAATGTCAGATGTCCTCTAGGCCAAGAGTCTGAAAATCCAGTACTTTACAGAAAGTATTGTTGGAGGGCTTCAATACTTGATCTTAACTAGTCTAGATATATAGCTTATTCAATCTGCAAGCTTAGTCAATATCTCAGTGCTCTAACTGTTCAACATTGGTTAGCTTGCAAGAAGGTTCTTCAATATCTCTAATCAACAATTACTCATGGCCTCTGTTTTCAGAAGAAGGGATCACTTGAAGTTGATGGGTTAATTGGTTACTCTTATGTTAATTGGGCGTGTGATCTTGATGACAGGAAATATATTGGGGCATATTGCATTTATCGTGGAAATAACTTGATCTCCTGGTCTTCTAAAAAGCAAGCTGCCATTGCCAAATCTAGTACTGAAAGTGAGTATAGAGCTTTATCTGCAGCAAGCTTAGAACTCTCTTGGTAGCAATCTCTATTTAATGAACTTAACATTGTCAAGTTACCTACACCAATTCTTTGGTGTGACAATCAAAGTGCATGGGAGTTAGCTCGAAATCCTATCATTCACTCAAGATCTAAGCACATTGAATTGGATGTGCATTATGTTTGAGACAAAGTAGTAAAGAGAGAGTTGGAGGTTAAATATATGCCCACAGATGAGCAAGTTGCTGATGTTCTTACCACACCTTTAGCTTTCCCTAAGTTTAGTTACTTTAGATCCAAGCTTAATGTCATTAGTAGACCATTGAGCTTGAGGGGGGATGTTAAGGAAACACACGTATGAAGCATAGTCAACAAAGCAGAGGATTATAGTAGCCACAAAGCATAGGATTGCAGCAACTATTGCATACCGTTACAAGTTGACGATATGAGCTATCGGCTGGCACCTGGTAGTTATATGACTGCTTGTGTACGTGATAGTTAGCTTAATTAGTTATAATTTGTTGCAATTAAGTGAAGTTAGTTATAGTAATTAGCTTCAGCTCAACATTGTATATAAATAGCTCTTGTATACATATTTTTCTTTAGTTGAATAAAATGAGAAAAAAGAAGTTTCTAGATTCAGTTTCATTTGCTCTACTTCTCATTAATTTTCTCGGTTGCCAAACAGTCAAATTTGATTTTTTCACTCAACTTGAATGATGCTCCTTCAAAGACCGATTTTCTTGCAAACATGACTTCATTTGCCTCTGAGAAAAACTAAAAACTAAATGACAGATAATCACAAATGGGCCTTAAACAGACTAGTAGAAAATGCATACATATATGCAACATTATTTATACACCTTATGCACACAAAATATAAATACAGAGGGATACTTATAAAATTAAAAATGGAATGAGATAGAAACAAGATCAAACTTGGCAGACAAGGGTTAGTGAGATTTCAAAGATGCTTTGTGAAAGTTGTATTTGTCCCAGTCAGTTCCGACACAAATTGCATTGAGGAGCCATATCGAAGGTGTTGATTAATTGGTCACTCATTTTGCAAGCAATTAGGGATGAGAACTTTCTTAATTGTGATATGTCCAACGCTGGAACATAATAAAAAAAAAAAAAGAAAAACTCCCAAGGTCAGAGAAAGAGGATAATTTTAGAATTATATTCTTCAAATACTTTTTATTTTTTCTAAATAAACGTCAATATAAAAATAAAAAATAATTTTGAATGCCTTTTTTTTTTAATAAATATAGAAATAATAATTTGAAATTATCATACACAAAAACAGGGGAATGGAAGAGAGCTCGTGTTTCTCCTTTGTTTTCTTTTATTATTTTTAAATGGAGAATGGAAAGATCAGATCTTGTTGCAAGCGCAAATTTTGTTTCTACTCTAAATGCTGCATGAATTAAAATAAAACCTTACACATGCTACCACTATAAAGCACAACACTTTTTTTGAAAAAGAGTTTTTTCTATAATGTTGCGAAAAAAAATACCATATCAATAGTGGATTATCATAGACCATTTGATTTTTAAGGAAATATCTCCACCTTTTTATTTATCTTTAATAATACCCAAGTTACAAGTAATTCCTTAATTTAAATTAATCCATTAATTATAGGTTATGTCCTCTTATTACAAACAATTGTTTACATAATTAGTAATAAAGATATCTTTTATCACTAAAATAGCTAAAAAAAAAAGAAAACAATAATACATTTATACAAATTATTTATATAATTGTTTATTGAGCATAGAAAAAATAATTCACTATAAAATCATTTATTTAGACTTTAAATTAGATGCATTGATTAGATTTATCATTTCATTTTGTTATTTGTAGCTAGTCTTAAAAATGGAAAATATTAACAAGTAAATTTTGCATGAATTACACATTTAAAATATATCTCAACGTTACTTAAACACGAACACTATGATTCAATACTTCAAATGCCAAGAACATGACAAAATATGAAATGAAAGTACTTAAATACCCTTCTATCTAACTAAACCTGTACTTCTAATTGTATTCCAAATTGTCCGACTTCTAAACTTTGAACTTATCATGAGGTCTAGAGGTCAAGAGGTCAAAAAATATGACATTTAATATAATTTTTTAATTTTTTTTAAATTATGGCTAACTAAACTTCAATACCATCTTATGATGCTTGGTTTGCTATTTTAACAAGATCTTTAACATGATCTTGACTTGATAACATAATTGTTGTATTCTTTTTTAATATAGCTAGTAGCAGTTTGAGAATATCAACCTGACAAAATAATTCTCTTTAATAATATTCAACATAATTTTAATCTTCTCATAAATAAATTATATACACGCATCTATCTAATTACGCCATAAAAGCATTATGAGAACTTCATGTACTATTTTATTTAAATAAAGATATTCAATCAAAACATGCTAAAAAGCAAGTGCTTATAACACCAATTGAACATATAATGCAGAAGTTGAAACACGACACCAAATTGTATTATGCATGGAAAATGAAAAATCAATCTGTGTCTTTTAGCAGAGAATGCTTTTAGCAGAGAATGCATCCAAAAAATCCAAGTGTTTTACAAGTCTGTAGCATGACAAATAAGCCGTAAAATAAGCATGTTGAATCACATTAATAAAAAGACTAATTTGATGTACACAAGACTAGCTCATAAAATCCTTACATTGCAGGTAACGATGAGTAGGGCAAGTTGGCGCCAAGTCCTAACCAAGACAAAGTGCATATGGGCATAATAAACCTCGGGGTTTTTAAGATGGGCTCAACTTTATTTCGATAAAATAAAGGTCTTACTTTTAATAATAATAAAGCTTTTCTATTAATAAGTTTTTATATGACTCTTACTTTTCTGTAAGAAAGTTTTGTTTAATATTGTTAAACTTTTAAAATTTGTATTAAAAATACAAAGTTTTTGACATTTTTAAGTAAATATTTAAGTGGAGTGTTACACTTTAACAATCAGTTCTATGACAAAGTAATCACCAGAAAAAGGGGAATTACAAGACATCAAGAAGCTTGAACTTGGCAGGAGGTCTCATTAGCAATATACCTCAGAAATTAAGAAAAAGACTTAAAGTCAAGCCTAAGGATCAATTTAAGCACTGAAACTAATAACAGTGATACAGAAAAGTGCAAAAGCACGGTATTAGCAATGACCTCTCCTTTTGTTTAGACAGAGGTTCTCATTGCAAAGGATTTATAAGTTTGAATTAGTCAATCTCATTTCTAATGGCATTCACAGAGAACCTATAAAATAAATTTAAAATAAAAAATTCATCTATGAAAAGCTTAGTAACAGAAAAACTGACTCATATATCTGCCAATGACCCACTCTGGGCTCATTTAAAAAAGACTACAAAGCAAAACTAAATGACACAAATTGCATTGATATCTAGGAGCCGCATTAAAGGACAAAGGTGTTAACTTGTCCAATTAAGAAATTCATTTAGGTCAAAAGCAATTAAAGGTGAAAACTTTCTTGATTAATTGATTCGGCCTACATAAAGCAGAAAAACCACCCCTAGGTCAAAGCACAATGATAAGTTTAAAATTACGGTTTTTTTTAAATTTTTTTAATAAGTCAACGTCTGTAAAAAATAGAAAATAGTTATGAATAAAAAAGAGCCCCTGTTTCTCCTCTGTTTTGTTTGTTATTAAATAGGGAAATGAAAAGATTGCAAGTAAAAATTTTGTTCTGCATTGTATTTGTACCTTCTAAATGCTGCATGCTTTAAAATAAAACCTTGCATATTGTCACGGGACGAGAGGTTTCGAGCCCGTGCGGCACTCCCGCATCCCATACTACGAGAGTAAGCCTAGTGGAAGTAGCACAATATTGATTGGTTTCGCCCTGCCTTGGGCTCATCAGGAGAACAGCTCCAGTTCCCAACCAGTGCGTATAGGGCTTCGCCTAGATCCCATTTCAATGTTAAGTCCTCGACTAGCGACAAGCTCCCCAAACTTAACCAGATCGGCCTACCTGAACTCCAAGAGATCTAGGATCATTGTATTCCTGATAAGTCCTAGTAAGGTGCTTGCCAACAATGATTAAAAGATGGTAACGTTGTTCTGCTTTTGGTGAGAATGACGAAAGATAATTAAGTTTGATAATTGCTCATGATCTTTATTCGCTACGGAAACTTATTTATAATAGCTAACATCACAAGTCTTTGACTCTTAGCCAACAATATCAGCTAGAAAATAGTAAGATAAAACAAGAAAATATTTAAAGATAAACCTAGAAACCGAATCCAAATTAAACATGACCACTACAATTCGATTCTCTTCCACAACGGCAATGGATATTTTGACGTGGTGATTCTCCCGCTATTGCCTTCGACACTCAAACAAACTCATCCCGCACGTGAAACTGCACTCCATCATTGCCTCTTCCACGAAGAATACCCTTGTCCTCAAGGGTCAGGTTGGAAAACAACTGTCGTCGCATCGTTGTGTCTTCCCAGGTTGTTCTCCTTTGTTTTTTTCTCCATGTAGTTCTTCTACAACTTCTTCATAAGTGATCTCGTTGGTGTTGTTGTAGCTCTAGAGAAATGGAAGTTGAGGTCCTTGACAATTATGACCCGCAGTAAACCGTTCGTTACAAGTGAAACACAGCCCCTGAGCTCGTCGTCGTTGAATTTCATCCCACAGTAATCTATTGACATGCACAGTTGGCGATGCTTGAGTAGGTGGCAATGTTGGCGGTGCACGGTTGGAAGGTGGCTGGAATAATCTCTGTTGGCATGTTATCTGGTCGTTTTTCATACGAGCAAGGCTGATGGCTTCCTTTAACGTACGTGGCCTGAATATCCATATATCCTCCGCAATCTCCGGTTTCAATCCTTCTATGAAAGTGCCTACCAACACTTTCTGTGCTCACCCATGAACTCGATTTCCCAACCTCTCGAATTCCTTCTGGTATTCTCGTAAAGAACCTGTTTGTTCTACCCGAGACAATACTTCATCAAAGTCTTCACAATCTGTTGGTCCGAAGAGCTCCCACAGCTCGTCAACAAATGTTTCCCACGTAACCGGTCGACCTTCTTCTTGGTAAGCCTTGCGCATCTACTGCCACCATTGATTTGCTTCACCCTCCAAGTGATATGACGTTAAAACTAATTTCTACTCATCCGTGGTTTCTTGGTACTCAAAATACTGTGTTACCCGATTGAACCACTTTGTTAGGTCATCGCGGGTATAGCGGGGAAACTCCAACTTAGCAATTCTTGTTGGCAGCGGTGATCGACCTCCTTCACTTTCTTCGCGGAATGGTCGTGAAGATCCAATGTGCTAGTTAGTGCCGCAACTAGCATTGCCTCTGGTTGCACTAAAAGATTCAGCCAATTTGCTCATGGTGTCCTCCAGACGCTGTAGCTTGTCATTGATCCCAATTTCTATTTGTTCCATCTTGTTCTGTAAGCTCCCGATATCAGCTTCAATTCATTCGATGCGCTCCTTGTTGGTCGTCATTGATAGCTAGCTGTAATACCAATTGATAGGTCCCAGTTAGATGCTTGCCAACAATGATTAAAAGATGGTAACGTTGTTTTGCTTTTGGTGAGAACGACCAAAGATAATTAAGTTTGATAATTCCTTATGATCTTTATTTGCAATGGAAACTTATTTATAATAGCTAACATCACAAGTCTTTGATTCTTAGCCAACAACATCAACTAGAATATAGTAAGATAAAACAAGAAAAATATTTAAAGATAAACCTAAAGATCGAATCCAAATCAAACATAACCACTATGATTTGATTCTCTTCTACAACGGCAATGAATATTTGGACGTGGTGATTCTCTCACTATTGCTTCGACACTCAAACAAACTTATCCCGCACGTGAAACTGTACTTTATCAATTCCCCACACGCACGCCTCTGAAGCACGTCCCCTACAATCAACACAACCATTGTCGATACTAGCATACAAGCGCATATCTTGGGTGTCGCGATTGTAGTCCGTGACAATATGCTAGCATACAGGCACTCTGCATGTTAGCTCTCAATAAGTCCAAAAAATAGAATAATCGTAAAAGTTCAAATTCAACAATTAATTATACATATAATTTATTTAGTCACTTTTGGCCTATGTTGAAAAATACAAATACATTCTTGTGGGATTATAATATCAGGACCTATTTCAACCCAAAAGAAAAAAAATCAGTAATAGACCCATAGCTCTATTAATTTAGTTTATACATATGGCAAACTTTAAGAAAATTTAATAAAAATCACTCAGTGTGCAACGAAAAATTTAGAGTTACATTTTCTAATTCTATCTTTTTTAAGAATAAACCTCAATGAAAAATTAAAAAATCTAGATCAAATTTTTGAAATCACCACACAGGAAAAAAGAGAAATGAAAACACGGTGGCCCTGTTTTTCATTGGAATATTAATTTTGATTTTTTTTCCAATGAAAACAGAGGAGCAAGTTGATTTTTCTTTTATGTCTAGCAATCTGCGAGAGATGATCATGGCAATGCTCGTGACTGTGAAAACTTTTTGATGGAAACAACTTCATAGTGGAGCAAGCATTTGGTTGTTTGTTATGGTATTTATACATCCTGCATATTCTTAATCACCATCTTATGATGTAGTTTAGTTGGCTTGGCTCTTCTTGTGCGATTTGTAACTGCAGATAGCTGTGAGAAAACATTTGCTGTTGATTAGTTCAAATCCACAAAGAGAATGGACCATGTAGCTAGGTGTCATGGCTTTGCTGCACAAGTAACCTTTTACTTTTCTTTTTATTTTTCTTGTTTTCCTTAACGGATCAGAAGAAACTGGTGCTTGTGAGATACGACAATGTAAATGAGTTCTTGTGGTTCATTGAACCTGTAACACTGTGTACCGTATCTTAAAATTTGTAGGTTGCTTTCGAAAAAGGGCTTTTCTCAATGATCCCTAATATTCAAAGAAGTTTGTTTTATTTTGGAAGGTGTAAATTTTCAAACTTGTCGTATTGGTATGATGAATAGTTATAACATAAGACATCTGCGGGTTCCTTGGTATGATATTTATGTTGACATCGATTATTCTTCCATTGCTGCTAGTGGAGTTTTGGCCTTGTAATTAGTGTAATTACGACATTGGCGGTTGGCATAACTTTCTGCTAAGATAATTGAATTGGTTAATTATTGATATAGCCCGTCAAGCAAAGTTTGTTACTGCTGCTGACATGGCAGCTGAGTTGGCAAAGTTAGTTACATTGTTAGTTTGACAAATGCAGCATGTGTATGTAGTATGTAGAAGATTCGAGATCATTGTATATAGTCTCCTAACTAAGCAAATCAATCACATTCAATACACAAGAATTAGTTCACATTTCTTCGTAATTTTCCTTCATTTCCTTAGTAACCAAACAAACATTCAACTTTTAACTTGGTATCAGAGCCACGGTCTATAAGCTTCATTTCCTTAGTAACCAAACAAACATTCAACTTTTAACTTGGTATCAGAGCCACGATCTATAAGCTTTCATGGCTTCTTCAAGCTCAAATCCAAACACAATGTCCCCTGTTTCTTTATTTACATTTACCTCACTAATCAAGTTAGATCGAACAAACTATACAATCTGGAAATCTCAAATCCTCTCCTCAGTTCATGTTAACGGGCTTAAAGATCTTCTTTATGGTTCAAAATTCTGTCCAAATCAGTTTCTTCCTAATGAAACTGAAACCTCTATTGCTGAAGCTCAAGTAAATTCAGCATTCACTACCTAGAAGAAATACCTGGAAACAAAGGATCAAATTTTGTTGAGCTAGTTAATTGACACGACTTGCCGAACCTATATGTTGAATTTGAGGTGAATCATATGATCTAATAATTATAACCTGCAGCACAATTGTAATTCATGAATGTATGTATATAATATGGCCTTTACCATAAACAGATAATAACCTCTATATCTTTTTCCAAAAATATATATGTATTCAAAACCTACACAGTTCATATTTCATTATACATACTTACATTACAAGTATATATACATACAAAACATAAGCAGCATAAATGTGCTCAAAATGCAAGATATGCAGCAATGCGTCTCGTAGCCCAACCTCAATTAACTAGAATTGAACTGCACAAAATCTTGCGGAATCCTAGGAGAAAATGGGTAAAATAGGAAAATAGTGAGCTTGCAGCTCAGTGAGTGAATGTAATTATATATATTAATAATAATTATTATTATTATAAAGTAGTGTGCTCGTGCTTATAAATAATCATGTGACATTACTCTACTCTGAATATCATACATCAGCAGATAGTGAATTCATACATACATACATGTTAAAACTGCACCAAATAGTACATAGGGAAAATAACTCTCAATACTCGCCAGGATCATCGTCGCACGAGTAGAGTGGGGGAAAAATCTCTCAATACCCGGCGCAATTAAACTATCTCGCACGGGTAGAGTAACCTAACTCTCAATACGTATGTGCAGAGCCTATGGGGAATGGTGCATATATGGTGACTGGCAATCACATTTTATGACTCAATCAAACATATAATATGCGTACATGTAATCATAACATGATATTAAATCATATTATCAAATATAAATGCTTCAAAGAATACATAATAGAATAGTATTCAATCACAGATCTCATTTCACTCCGAGTTTCGTTGGGGCTCCTCTGGGTTCCTAAATTCTCGGATTTCTCCTAAAATATAGGGTTAAAAAATTAACGGTTAGAACTGATATTAAAACTTATACGATGTAAATTAAATCACGGCTACTTGAATTTCGTAAATCTATTACTCACTGATTCAACGTATATAATTCTAACTATCCAATTTCAATCCCCGTAACTTCGTTATTTATTTTTCTTTTCCTTCATTCTCTGCCTTTCTTCTTATTTCTTTTCTTTTTCTTCTCTTTTCTCCTAGTTTTCTTCTTTTTCTTCCCTGCCTCACTTCGAAAATGGATGCACAAAATGTGAGTCGACTCACAAACACAAACGAAGCAGGCAGTGAAATCATGATGCAGGCAGCTGGCTGTTGCTTTTGAAATCAGCCACGTTTGGCTTCTTTTCTTTTTTTTTTTCCCCAAGCGATGCATGGCAAACGGTGCATGACATTAATGTCCTCTACCAGTCTAGAGATTCTCAGCCTTGTGGTAAACTTTGATACTTCTCTTGAAATTTGGACTAGTCTTGAACAACAATTTGAATCTAAAACTATTGCTAAAAACTTTTGGTAGTAATCAAGATACTTAGGTTGCTCTTGGGTTGTGGGTGGGAGGTACGGGCTAGTTGTGGAGGGCGGCTGGTACAGAATCAAGGCCAGCTGTTGGGGATTCGATCTCCAGAAACATAAACTTGTTCATCAGAAACTATGTACTTATTCTGCAGTCGATGTGTGTATATAGTTGTTCAATTATCCAGTAATATTTCACCGTCAACTTCCTGCCATCGTTCAAAGCTAATTCAGCACCATTTTTTCCTGTTAAAGGTCAAAAGCCCAGAATAAGAAGATGCTGCTACTACTATACATATTATCTAACTACTACTGAACAGATGATACGCATCAAGTTGTTTCAAAATAGAGACACCAAGCTGTGTTCTCTAAGAGGTTTCAAAAACGTTGTGTTCCTTTGTCCAATAATTTTTATCTCGCTTTGACTCATTTTAAAGGTGACACTCATCCAATATGATGCGGTGACAGTGGTTTAGAGTTTTAAACTAATGCAGAGCTAATAGTATTTGGGAAAAATAATCATCTTACGATACTATAAAACAGGGACTCTTACACAAAAAAAAAAAACTTCGGATGCAGAGAAAAGATGATTTCAGCAAAGCATATGTTTTGATTTAAGTCTCCAAGATCCGCACAAGAAAATGTTCAAAGGATACACAAATATGATCCATATATGTGAAAAGCAATCTTTGATTTAAGTCTCCAACACCCACCAAGACATGCTCAAAGTACATACAAATGTGATCCATATATCTATAGCATAAATCGTGAAAGTTGTTGATGTTGATGCTGTACTAAAATTGCCGTAATCTGTCTATCCCATGAATTCTTTTGGATAAAACAAGTAGGACCGAATGCCTGTTTTCTAATAGCTTCAAATAGGCCAAATTGGTTTTTAAATGTCTCCTGCTCTTCATTTAACAGGTTTAAGGATCCATTTGGCATTTAACATTGTAATTGGAGAGTTGTAGCTTAAAAGAAAATATAAAGTGTTTGGTAAACTATTATAACGGCAGCTTTTAAGCAAAAATGATTTTATCTCATAATTATTTGATTAAAAACTTATATTACCTTTATTAGTTTTGTAAAAAAAAAATTATTTATAAGTCATTTTTACCAAATACAGTCAATTTTTATATCACAGCTATATTTTTTTTCCACAATAATTATAATTTAAAAACAATAGCACATTGATATCAAACAGATCCTAAGCTTAACCGACCAAATAGGTAAATAAACAAATGTAAAAGCAAGCTTGCTTGATCAAGAAGCTCTGAATTGTCACTAGGAAAGGGAGTATCATCGTTAACAGAGTTATTGGCATCGCTTGAAACCGAATTAGTGAAACAATTGGGTTTTCTTCTATATGGCAAAAATATGATGATTCTTTGATCACAGAAAATTTTCATTATTACATTTTATTGAAACATTTCTACAATTTACCTGCAATTAGTGACAATTAGTCGATTAAGAAGCAATTTAACAAAATTTTAAAGGGAAAAAGACATTTACAACCCCAAGGTTTGGGGAAATGTTCATCAACACCACATGTTTTAAAAAAGAGACACCAAGACCCCTTTTTTACTATAATACCCTTTACCTATATTATTTCAAAAAATTGACCTTGAAATTCTTAATAAATATAAATATTATACAAATAATGTAATTTATGTAGTAGACTAAAAATATTAAAGTATTTTAATACTTAAATAAGTTTAAATATGTAAATTATTTTATTTATTTTAATAATATATTCATACTTATTGTAGATATTTCAAATAAATGTTTGCATTAAATACATTTTACAATTAAAGAAAAATCTCACATGCTAACAATTTTAAAATTATTATTTCACATAACATTCAAAATAATTTAAATTTTGATACATTTATTTTAATATGTTTCTATTTGTTATAAAATTTATCTTAATATAATAAAATATGTCTAATAGATTGTAAAATATTGAAATATTTTCAAATATTGAAAGTATTTTAAAATGTATATATTATTACAATTATTTTAATTTTATATTTCTATTTATCATATAACATTAGCGTTAATTTTTTTCAGATAATAGAGGCAAAGGTTGTTATGGTCAAACAAAGGGTTTTGATGTTCTTTTTTAAAAACTTAGTGGTCGTGATTATTACTTCTCCAATTTTTGAGGGTGTAAATTTCCTTTCCCAATTTTTTTAAAAAATAAGTACAGTTTCATAGGATACCTGTCGATATGGAGTTAAAGGAACCAGTATGGGAACCGTTGGGAGGGCGATGGTTGTATTGGAGGACAACAACATTTTGAACAACAAAATAAAGTGAGAGAAGACATGCACACCTTTCAAATACCATGCTTTTTTGTACTTGGGATTTTAAATAATTTATAAGACTAATAAAATTTATAAATTTAGTAAATTGTTTATAAAAAAAGTATTGAGAGGTTGTGTGTTATTTTATTAGTAATGATACAATAAAGATAAAATTGGTTGAATTAATTAGCTCTTGCTTTACGTGATTTATACATTTATTTAATCAATCAATTTACATTACATCTGTTTGCACAAAAGTTTATAACTCTAACATCACTTTTATTTTATTTATTTATATTTTTTTTCCAAAAAGTAGTTGCGTATTATTAAGTGAAGAGTTACAACTAGGATCAGGACTTTGTTTATTCGAGTGTTTAAAACCTAAAAATATATCCTTGAACTATACACACACATATAATCCTTCTCTCATACGGGAGTTTTCATTTTCTTAATGCTGTTGAAAATTGATTTAAAAAAAATAGCGCAATGAATAGTAACATAGTTTGACCACGTGGTGAATAGTAACACTATTTGACCAACCGGTTTGAATAGTCACGTGGTTTGAATAGTAACGCGGCATGAATAGTAATGCGATATGAATAGTGCTATCCATTTGGCTATAAATAGGAGAGCCTTTCATAAGTTTTATTCATCCTAGTGAAGTAATCCAAATTGAGAGGTGAGAAAAATTCTTAAGCATGTAAATATATTGAAGGAGCATTTGGCTCCTCAACATGGGTATTATGGATTTGCTTTGTTAAGGAGTATTTCTCAGGATCATGTATTTGGGGCTTGGGTGAGAGAAAATTATTTCTGAGAGTGTGGTTGTAATAATTTTCAACATAGTGAATATTTTTCTTTGGTTGTCTTTTGAAAATGGCCGTGGTTTTTCTCTAGATTTAGAGTTTTTCACATAAATCTTGTGTTGTGGAATTGATATTATTCTCAATTTAATTGTTCTGTTAATTTGTTGCTTGACAAATTGCTTGGAGTGATCTTAGGAGGAAGCTCAATTTCCTAACAGTAGTATTAGAGTCATTGATTGAAGTTTTGGTGTCAGGGCACTGTTCACGTACACGGTACTGTTCACGTATATGGTACTATTCATGTGAAGCAATGGGAGCCAATCCAAATAATCCGTGGTGAAGAGAATAGGCTGATCTATGAAGCAAATATGTCAGCAGGTGGTATTTTTTAAACTTGGTGGAGTTGGATGTTATTGAAAAATTAATGGGAGAATGATTTTTTGTTGGCTTGTGGAGAATTCAAGTCAAATGTGTATCCAATATAGTATGCACAAGAATTTCAAGGTGTGGCAATTTGGCACCTCAAGGAAATTGCCAAGAAGGTGGAGCGGGCTCGGCAAATTGCTCCAGAATCAGTAAAGGAGATACTGATATTCTTGCAAATGGTGAGTTTCTTTTTATAAGAGACTGGGTTAGTTCTTTTGGCATATAGATCTCCAAGTTGCTATGAAAGAGAATATGTTATTATCAGCGGGGTCCACAAGTTTGCACGCGGGCATTGGCTTGGTATAAATGCAAAGTGTGTGGTGGAAAAGTTATGTCATGGCTGAAGAATTCCCAGGAAAACCAAGCATGAGAATGGCACCATAAATTTCAGCAGGATATTTTGACATGTCCCGAGAAAAATCTTAGAATGGTTGATTCTAAGTGGTATACTCTTTATGGTGGAGTATGATAATTCTCTATGTTGAGAATTATGATTGTTGGTGAAGATAGTGCTTTATAGCAGTAGCTATGAATATTTTTTTTTTAAATCAAGGTAGAGATTGTTGAAAATTGATTTTTTTTAAAAAAATAGTGTAGTGAACAGTAATACGATTTGACCTCGCTGTGAACAGTAATACGATTTGAATAGTCACGAGGTTTGAATAGTAACACAGCATGAATAGTGACGCGACATGAACAGTAACGCGGTATGAATAGTGCTATCCATTTGGTTATAAATAAGAGAGCCTTTCATAAGTTTTATTCATCCCAGTGAAGCAATCCAAATTGAGAGGAGAGAAATATTCTTAAGCATGTAAATATATTGAAGGAGCATTTGGCTCCTCAACATGGGTATTATGAGTTTGCTTTGTTGAGGAATATTTATCAGGATCATATATTTGGGGCTTGGGTGAGAGAAAATTATTTTTGAGAGTGTGGTTGTAATAATTTTCCACATAGTAAATATTTTTCTCCGGTTGTCTTTTGACAACAACAGTTTTCTCCAGATTTGAAGTTTTTCACGTAAATCTTGTATTGTGTGATTGGTGTATTCTTCATTTAATTCTTTATGTTAATTTGTTGCTTGACAAATTGGTTGGAATGATCTTGGGAGGAAGTTCAATTTCCTAACAAATGCGGACATGTAATTAAACTATGTAGTTTAATAGAGTCAATACAGTGCAAACACGCTGTCAAACTACATGACTTTATAGTGAATTGAATAATGACTATTAATTCAAATGATTTAATAGCATGTTCGTATTTAAAGAAAATAAAATAAAATAAGGGTGCTTGCACTTGAAAATTTATATATATATTTGGAATGAAAATATTTTTTTAAATAAAAATTTTTAATATAAAATAAAAAATTGATTGGATTTAATTTCTCAAGGTACATTATTAGAACATTATTTTTAATTGAATAAAAGCACACTCAACTAGCACATTCGCCACAAAAGCCCCGGCCTAGTGGTGGGCTTATTATCTTAATAAAATTGAGGGCATAGATTGAGTCTCGGTAGGAATTATTAATACATGTATTAATTTAAATTCTCACAGGTATTGCTTCAAGTAGTTATCCATCCGAGTATAAGGCTTTTTGTAGCTTCTTCATGGCGTTCCCTTGTTTCAATGCTTGGTAAGCAACCTTAATAGAAAATGTGATAGAAATGTCCCTCCGCTGCCGCTTGTTGTGCATAGTCCAATTCTGTTATTTAAGAAAATGGATAGTTTTTTAGACTTTGTTTAGATAAGATTTTTATAGGTCATCTTTTAATTTAATTTTCCATTATATATATTCACCTTTTTTAGAGGCCAAGAAGACTTCGACAGAAATGTGGACTTTTTCTAATTGCCTCCCGGTGGGCTTCTCCCAACTTTCAATTAATTCCCATTGAGTGAGGATATTTTCTGGTGGCTTCAAATACAAAGTTTTGTTCGGCACTCGAGGATCATCTATTGTCTTAATCGTGCACGTGGCAATATCATCAATGTCCAACATAGGAAAAAGAGAATGATTTTGTTTAATATGAACATTAATTCTGACCCATATCTTTGTCAGCGCCACTATCATGTGGTCCGCGCATACACTATCTACAATTTCAATCAATATCATTAACAAGAAGTTAAATGTATCGATTTAATTTTAAATGGTTATACCTTTAACATTACCATCTCCATATATGCAGTCTTTATCTCTTGGACGGAGAAGGTAGCCGTTTGAGAAAGGTTGCCTTGAACCAATCAGCAAAACAGCTAGCAGAAACATCAGTGACGAGGATTTGAGCAGCCTCGGTTGCCCTTCTCACTTCCATTTTCTCATCAAATATTACTCTGCCTGGTTACAGTGCATGCATGCTCCATTCGAGCAGGATTCATGCTAATGTCCTAGTCTAATTTTTTATTAGCGAAGAGAACAAAACATTTTCTTGAAAAAGAATCCTTAATTTGGATCGCTTAACTTTTATTCATTGGTAACTACTATGTATTGTCTCACGCAGAATTTTTTTTTAAAAAAGTACTCATATTTGGACTAGTGCTTGACAAAAATACATCCAAAATGATCTCATTTTGATTGAGTTTAATTTTTTTTAACGCAATAAAAAAAAAAGCATTGTTATTGTATTTTTGTCACACTTTAATTCCCCAATTATTTTTTGAAAGAAATGATATCACCTAAAAGAAAAATGATTACGAGACCAAAAGTCGATTAAAAAAAATTATAAATTGAGTTTCTTTTACTGTACCAAAAACTACGTGATTAAAATTAATATATTTTACATTTATTGTTCAATAATTTGTCTTTTTGTCACTTTGGTCAACTTAAAATTACTTTATTATTGATCACTATTGATCAGTACTGTGAGGCAAATTAAATGACATTTCCTTCTATTGTGGAACCCGTAATTTTTTATTTTAAATTAACGGGTCCCACCAAAAGCCACAGAGTTGCACAGCGCAACACCTGAGCAAGATTTTCTCTTCATTTTGTTTATAAAATCCAAGTTTTGACAAGCTTTCGTTAGAGATTGACGGAAAACCGTGATTCACTCCAAATTTGCTGTTTTGCTAATGCAAATATATGTTACTGGGTCACGCGAACTTACAGCTGCGGTCATATATAACTCCTTGACATGAATAGCAAGTTGATTTTTTGGCAACACAAATCTAGTCTTGTTCTTATTAAAACTTTACCTTTTCCTTGCTACCTAAAAATTTTAACGTAAGATCTGGTAATAGTAAAGTTAAAAGATTAATATTCAACAAATTGCCCGTAATTCTCAATATAAGAGACCGATTGGATGACAGCAATTCTTTGCAGGATATGATTTTGATATGGAGTATATTAAAGGATCTAATAATAACGTTGTAGATTTCTTAAGCAGAAAGTACAACTCCAATGAAGAAGTCACTTGAGAAGTTAATGAAAGGCCTAGAATTTTGTTCCAAAGGACAAGCAATGATAACAGATGGTAACGAGATAATATATGATGGTCTCGAAATGATCGATCATATAGATGTGAAATTTTAAAATCTCCAAACAGAAAGGAGAAAGATCAGTTTTTAATTTTTATAAAAACTTTTTAGGATCGATCTCATACAATATATAAGAATTCGTAATTTAGAAATTGTAACTTGAAAATCTGAGAAGATGAACAATCTTTACTTTTTCCACTAAAGTGATTTAGGCTCCCAGATCACAATCCATTACCACCACTCCTGTAAGATCACGATCCGCCACCAAATAATCTTCAAGGTTATGACTCAGGTTTGATTTGCACCTGACGTGTGGGCGCCTTTATCACCACTAAAAGCAACTAGCGGGAGAAATTTTTCTCTCAAAATTAGAGAGAAAAATTATTTTTCTCTGAACTGTATAATGCGGCTCTCTCTTTTTCTTTAGAGAAAATAAGCCTTTTTTATATTTCCCTTTAGTGAAAACCTTAGGTTCCAAATAATAAAAAACAAAAGTCACATTACTTACTTTTTCTATAGGGGGCCTACCTTGTAAAATAATATAAGGCCCTTACACACAAGCATATTAAATGGAGCCTCCACTAAATGAGATAATTAGGCTTTTGGCCCAAATAGCTAGTTATCTTGCTTATTAATCCAGTAGTGGTACAGTCAATTAAATGAGCTAACCCGGGGATTATTTGGGAACATACAATAGTGAGTACAACAATTAAGCTTCTAATTAAATAAGCTTAATCATTTAATTCCAACTCTACTCCACTATAAGATTGGAACTGACCTCCATAATTGTATGTTCGAATAATAATTCGTCCCAAGCCACACTGATTTCTTTACTGCATAATCCTTTGTATCACATCGTTAATTAAATCGATATCTCAACTGTCTAATCAATTTAATTACATCTTGTTCCTTGATACTTACTGGTTTTCTTTAATGATCATTTTCAACATATTAAATATGTTGACACACTTTGGCTAGATAATTCTATGATTAAGTGCCGAAAACCCATCAAGAGATGTGTCGTACAAATTCTATATTGTTAATCTATAACTCCAATATTCATAATTGCTCCCACCAAGATACCAGATAATCTTGACCACAAAGGTGTGTCGTGCCCATTGGTAACTCAAATGGAATAATAATTACAATCATAAATAACTCAAGATTAAGATTATAGTAAAATCAATGCCTATGAGATTTAACAAGTCTGACAGCCATTTCAAGGTTAATTGAATCTCATATGTGATCCTGTTCAATGTAGTCGTACTACATCAATAAATTCATACATGATTAAGATAAATCATTCAATGAATTTACTACAGTCTATACCTAAATAAAGTACCCAACTTTATTTATCAACTGCGAATATAATTTATTTAATCATAAAATAACTTGTATATATGTCTTTTGTGAATCCACACGGTGATCACATAAATACATATAATATGATCAAATGGACTTTACTCAAAATATTAATGCAATTAAGATACTTGAATAAAATACTTCATTTATTTTATTAATCAGAAAAATTATTTATTACAATAAAAAAAACACATATGCTTTTAAAGAGCACATTTTCCCAATAAAAAATGGGGAAGGAAAAGAGAGCCCCTGTTTCTCCTCTCTTTTGATTTTATGATTACAAAACAGGGGAATGAATAGATCAACTCTTCTTCCAAGCGCAAATTTTTGCTGTGGGATCCCTTTTCAACAATTGTTTGACGGCGATGATGAATTTCACAAAAGTAGGGTGAAGTCCACATCATCTGTTCCTAAGGTGTCCATCTTGGCCTTCGTGTATTAGGAGGATTATGTTAATGTATATCCTTCACTGCATAGTACACTTCGGTTTGTACAAGGAAGGAATGCATTTAGGCATATGGATGGGTTGTACCTTCAAACTTCATATCCTTATTTTTCCCTTTTGAATTTGTTTTGTTCATGTTCTTGATATTAAGCACTGATCAATCACGCAGGGGTCATGGATCGTGTGCCAGAGTGTTGGAAGTACCACTTGTTTATTAGGAAAAGTAGTTGTTGTAGCAATATGCCAATATCTGAGGTCCCAAGTACTTAGAAATAGATGTTCTTGGAATTTCTATAGGACATGAGATGTTCCTCTTTCAAATAGCTCATTTGAAACCATGATTTAACATTGTTCATCTTTCTGTAGATTTATGTTAATATCGGTCCTTCTATTGCTCCTAATGGAGTTTTGGGCCTTGTAATTGGTGTAATTATGACATTGATGGTTGACATGGCTTTCCTCGTACAGTTATGTATGATTTTTTTTTTCTGCACTTTTAAATGAGCACATTAGAAAGGACATGATTTTGAGACCTTGCACTGCAATTTGCATTTTTGTGTGCTGTAATGTTCTCAAAATGGCATAATACTGCAGATGAATTACTGGAGCGGCTGATTGGTGTTGTCCGTGTTTCTCATATAGAACTCAAGCCTGCTATTGTCTCAAACATGGAAGCACAAACATTATGACTGGTTTCATTTTACCTCAACCTTCTGTACCCAAAAAAAGAAAAAAGAAAGAAGCATTTGTTTTGGTATACATGTATTTTGATCCCATTTTCATTGTAATTTCTCATTTAATTTGAATGAAAGCCATTGGTGTTTCCGAATGAGACTTTTGTGTTAAAAAAGAAAGAAAAAAAAAGTTAGTAGGAAAAATTTTAGGTAACTTTTAAATATTTTAGAATCATTTTTCATCTTCATGCTAGTTTTTAAACATAAATTTTCAATTTCCAAGTATTTCTGTTTTGGTCCAAAACGTTGTTTTCTCCATTTTCCCAACATTTTTTTTTGTATGTTTAAGAATGGAAAACATATTTGGAAAACACTTGCCCCTGCCATCAACATGGGACTACTATAGAGCGGATGTTTGTTAAGTATTCCTAGACTTGAGGAAATTTGTGCTTAATCAATGGCATAATGAATTCATAACTAAACTAGAGATATTAATTAATTTTGAAGACTTTTCCTTTTTCCAATCGAAATTTGAAGAAATAAGGAAAAGAGAAAAATATATAGTCTCGATTAGGTCGAGGATCCTAAACTGTATTAAAGTGTGGGGAAGCTATTAAACCATTCAGCATAATGGCTTTCCCACACTTTAACAAAATCTAGGATCCTGAATTGGAACATACATACGTATATATATGAACTTGTAAGATGAGTGACTCAGTATCTTTTAATTTCTAAAAATCGTATTTATTAGGATTTAAGAAAAAACAATTAACTTGAATTAAATTATGCTATTGAATTGTGTTTAAACAATTATATTGTTGATTTTATTGCAGGCAAACTTGAAAATTGGACTGAAAATGTAGATTTCAGAATGGTGGTTTGAAGTAAAATACTTGAAATATATAATTAGCGACTGAGTATTTGTAACACCCCAATAATCTACCCATGAAAGCACAAGGGTAAAATTGGAATGAAACATCACATGGTTTATTCTTATTACTAAACCTCAAGATAGACAATCATTATTCATACTCTAATTGAATCCTTACGTAAAACATTTGAAATAAAGTCTCCAAAGAAAAGTCTCCAATTCAAAATAAAAAGCCAAGCCAAATTTAATCTTTAAAGCAACTCCAAAGGTGCACTAAAAAATAAAAACTCCATCTAGGTACTGAAGCCACATCTCTAATCAATCTGTAAAATATTGGAGAAGAGGGGTAAGCCATCAACTTGGTAAGCAAATCCACATACAATATTTGAAAACCTTTGTCATTATACCTTTAAACATTTTATATCATCTTATAATAACATCTTCATTTAGCAAAAGAGATGGATTCGTATAAAAGCATTAGAAACATTAAAATATTCATAAAAACATTAAAACATAAACATTTGGTGGCTCATGCCTCGTAGTCATCATCATTCATCATTCAGGGTACTATACCCTGCATTGTTTCTCGTTCAGGGTACTATAGTTCATAACATCATTGTGCACAAGATCATTATCATACGAGGATGATAACATTAGCATCATATACATTACTATAGACTATGAGCCAAAACATTTTTGAATCCACCTCACATCTTTTCATAAATAGCATTTAAAGTCTTCTAAAACATTCAAGAACATTTCTTTGGTCATTTAATTCTTTTAGAAAATTATTTAAGAAAACTAATTTCTTAAGAAAGTTCATTTGAAAATACATTTTTATAAATTCATTTAAAAGTTTTTTTATTTTAGAAAATTCATTTAAATATTTTAGAAATCAGTTTTGTAAAAATTTTCATTTAAACATAAATCTTATGACATAAATTGCATTTATTATATAAAGCACATCATGCATGAATCTACTTACCTCGATCCGCAGCAATCAACTCAATACCTCAAGAACAAACCAAGGAGCTCGCCCATGTCCTGTAATCATCATAAAAATATCCTTATCAACATTATCTCTAACTAGGGGTGGGCATGGGTTGGGTTGGGTTGGGTTTTGACAAACCCAATCCAACCCATTATTAAATGGGTTGAAATAAAATCAACCCGACCCAATTAGATAAACATGTTCAACCCAATCTAACCCAACCCTTAGATAATCGGGTTGGGTTGGGTTGGGTTGATTGGGTTGAAAACTTGAAGGTCAAATTAAAATTAAAAATTAAATAAAAAAATATATGAAATTGAAAATAAAATTTATTGAAATCAAATATAAATATGTTATAACATGAAGTATTCGACAAAAAAAATCGAAAAACCAACTATATTAAAATTGAGAAAATTTCAACAACGAGCTTCTAGACTTTGTTCCCGGCTTCCCGCATCTCTTTTTCGAATTCCAAATTCAGACCTTTTAGATAATTAGTTAGTATTATGTCCTGCAATAAAATGAAATTGATTTATAATTATGTATTGTTAACTTGTTAAGTATTTACTAAAGAATAAAGAGAAATTGCAATTAAGAATTTTTATTATTATCATTTATATGGGTTGGGTTGGGTTTGATGGGTTCATCATAATTAACCCAACCCAACCCAATTATTAATTGGGTTCAAAAAAATTAACCCAATTAACCTATAAAAACTCACTCAACCCGTCAAAATTTAATTGGGTTGGGTTGGGTCGGGTTGGGTTCATTGGGTTGGGTTGGGTTTGCCCACCCCTATCTCTAACCTTAAACATAATCCCAATCATCCTTAAATCATAGGCACTTATACTAGCTCAATACACATACTAATTTTTAATAACCTATACAGATGTCAGAAAACCATGAAAATTTACAGAGGTACTGTTAACATGCATAGCATTGCATAAAAAATTTCACAAAAATCAGCACAAGTGAAAATCATGTCAGAATATTGACCTTTCACTGAAGTAACAAAACTGTCCAGCATTGACCAAAACAGACCTTTACCACTTAGGAAATTCATAAAATGATCTCTAGTACTCAAACTAATCTGTTTCTTTTTTCTGATTTCAGTAGACAGATTCAGAAAGTTATCAATTAAAATTAATAATTTTTAAACTCCTGAAGCTATTTTAAAAGCATTTTATTTCCAAGAACATCTAACCTGTCCAGAAAATTCCAGACTTGAAGATAGAATTTCAAAACTTCATATCTTTTTTTTCAAATGCCCAAAAATGGTGATTACAGTTTTTAAAGACAGGAAATATTGAATTTCATTACAAAATCATAACATGGCATGTCATATTCATAAATTAGCCCAAACTGTTACATGTTTCAGCATTCTGCAATTCTGGAAAACAGTTTCCAGATCTGCAGCAGCCGCATGTTATGATTTTTAATAATTTAACCATAATGAATAAAAATTACCTAATTAAAAATTAAATCACACGAGAAATATATCTGTTGATACCAAAATCGCCATAATTTTTAAAGATGTGTAACTGTACGGAAAAATTTCCAGAAGTTAGAACTGCTGCTGAAAATCGGAATTTTCCAGCACGAGAAACCTAACTTCGAAAAATCATAACACTTTGCATACTCAAAGGATTTCAACACAAAACCTATCAATGGAAAACTTAGGATGTCTAGTTTCATGATATGTAAACTTATTTATGTGATTATAAATAAAGAAAACGATTTGAAACAAAGAATGTAGACTGTTCATATCATCACAGAATTACAAACACAGATATATTACCCAAATCATACTACAAGTAGTTAAAGGCAGACAATTAATAAAAATAAATCATATAAGTCAAAGAAATACTTAATACCTTAAGGAAAACACTAAGCAAAGAAGTTACAAAATTTTCTTTTCCTTCTCCAAAGACTTATGTTTCTTTTTCATTTTTTTTTTGCTAGTGTTTGTAACGGTGTAGAAAATAAAATATGGCTTCCTCTTAAATACTTTTGATAATTAATAAATACTTTAAAAAATAGAAAGTAAGAAAATGTGAGTTTGAAGAAAATTTCATTTTTTTTAATAAAAGCTAATAACCTACGTAACTTATTTAAAACGAATTGATAAGTTTTACTCACACAAAAACATTCAATAATAACTATTCTACCTAATTTAATAAGGGTAAAAGAGGAAACAAATAACGGGTGTTACAGTATTGTTTGTGAACACAAAAATGGTTAGAATATTGCTGAATGTTTTTGAAATAAAAATTCAAAATAAATAAAGCAACCTTACCAATGGAGGAAAAATAATCATTAGGTTGTTACACCTAAGTATCGCCAAATTCTTCAATTCATTGAGAGATTACGAAGCAAGCTGGTCGTGCCATATTTTTTACATGTAAAAACTGCAATCTAGGGAGTCGTACCTGGAAGTTAAAAATTAAATGCACTAATTAATAAATTAATTACAGATGGATATTAATTAAAATTGAAGACTTAAGGAAAAGAGAAATTAAATATTATGAATAAAATTAATTAAAAAAAAAACCTTTTCATCAAAGCGAGGCTGAGGTTGCATTTTAGTGTCATTGTTGTCTTCCGATGAGCTCATAGAGATGAATCTTTTTAGATTATGACAGTCCTCAATCTCGAGTTTTAGCAAAGAGGGGAATTCAACTGCTGAATGCGAACGAATATGTCCTATATTGGCAAAGCTTCTCAGGTTTGGAAGATTTGAGAGCCCCAAATAGTCCAGTTTAGGGAAACCCTTCAATTCAGGAAAACCATTTAATTCAATCAACTTTCCTTCATCTCTTTCTAACCCGCGGACTACCTCTTGCATTGACTCACAATCATAAATCTCAAGATGTTGGAGGTGCACAAGACTATTAGCCATTGAATGTGAAAACAGATACTTCAGACGATGACAACTCTCCACGGTCACTTTTGTTAAATTTTGACAACAATCCATTTTCTGAAACTCATCGGGCCATAATTTTTCGATGTTTCTTAATTTTGCAAGTTTCAATTCCTCCAAGCTTGGAAAAATAACCTGGAAAGCAAAACCGTACATTTTTGTTCCTTCAATTACAACTATCTAATATAATATTCTTTTGATGATTGAAGATTAATAATGATAATATATTAATTAATTAATTATTAAACAAAAAATTATCACCTTCGGAACTGGGCCATCCTCTGCCATGATTTCTTTGAATCCCGAAGTAGTTGGTTTTTCCATGTCGGTTCCTATAAACAAACAAAAACATTATAATTAATCATTGTTGTCTTTTATCCTCACAAAAATAATTGAGGTGAAGTCAATAATCCCACCAGTACTTAATTTCAACACTTACCAACAATCATTCTCAGTTTATAGCAATCAGTCACTTCTACTTTTTGAAGCCGCAATATGTTTTTGGCCATGGAGAATGAGAATAGATGCTTCAATTTTTTACAGAATTTTACTTCTACAATCCTTAATTTGCTGAAAGATTGATCTTCTGCGAGTTGGCTGTAGCATATTGTCTCCAAATTAATTAAGCCAATAAGAGACAATGACTCCAGCAAGCGAAAGGCTTTGCAACGATCCCGTCCAACTTGACCGATATGTAAAATCTCAGAACAATCTTTTACTTGAAGATGCTTCAATCGTGGAAAACCTTCCCCATCATCTAATTGATGAACAACATTTTGAACACCCTCCAGTTTCTCTAGATAGAGATATTCAGTTTTTTTCAGCAACATTTTCGTCCCATAATTCTCCAAAAGAATGCTAACATTTTCTAGCCCCCGGAGCTCCATCAATCTTGATGTTTCAGATTTAACTGACCAATGGCCGCACACTTCTCCTATACATATCCTATATCTTTCCAAATCCATAAAGACCAAATTCTGCGGCAGAATTTCTGCATCCCGAACATGTATCTCCAAGGTAGTTAGCTTTGACAACCCCTTCAACTCGACAAGACTGGCATTGCTTCGTCCTTGAACCTTATCCCACTCTGAGAAGCTGTTGCCCATATACAGCTCTTCTATTTGAGACAATTTGGATATGACATTCGGTGCTATCACCTTAAGCCTGCGACAATTGCTCAAATCTAGCAATCTTATGCGCGTCAATTGTCCAATTTCAAGCGGCAACTCCTCAATATTTGAATCTCGAAAGCTGAGAATCTCTAATTTCTTTAGCTGCCCAACTGTCGCTACATCTTCTAGTTGGCACCAGTGTAAGCACAATGTTTGAAGGTTAATGAGGCGGCCAAGTGACGAAGGTAATGAAGAGAAATGAATTCCAGTAAAATCTAGAACTCTGAGTCCTTCCGTCCCTTCAAAAATGTGGTCTGAAATTTGCAAATGGCCATAAGCCTTTGTAAACAACAAAAATAACTGGAGATTGGGACATTGCAATCTTTCAGGGAGCTCTTGAATATCTCTATGAGGTAATGAAATAGCAATTGGACCTTTCGATATTGTCTCTTCCATCTTTTTGTCCAAGTCGGCAACATTTTGAATATTGAACATAAGCTCCTCTGTGGCAATTGATACAGCAACAACATGGATGACGTCATGCATTTTAACTTCATCTCTAGCATCACTGTCCAACAATAAGCATGAAGATTTGAGATTGTCGATCAACCAATACACTCTACTCCTGGCTTCTTCCAATGTGTAAACATTTTCAAACAAACCCCAACCCACACCATATCTCAATAAGGAAGCAACTTGTATAGCATGACCTTCACTGTACAGACCACAAAGACGAAACAGAGATTGTGCTTCCTTTCTTGCTAACAAGTCGTAACTCAATTTTATGGAAGAATACACATTTTTATCCATTCCATCAATTTCTCTTGGATTGGAACTTCGTAGTTGATTCAAGGCATTATTCCAAATGGCAAGCCTCTTATTTTTCAGAGCATTTGCAACCGTACTCACTGCGATTGGCAAACCTCCACATCTTCTAACAATCTCATCCGCCATAGGTTGAAAAGCAGATGTTTTTGATGAATCACCCACTATCTTCTCAAACAACTGCAATGCTTCTTTTTTTGATAAAGCATCGATCCAGAAATTTTTCTGAGAATTCATAGTGCACAATAGATCTGGATTTCTAGACGTCAGTATCATTGTGCATCGTCTCTGATCATTCGTTCCTTGTTTCTCAACATCCATAGAAGGAATTCCAACCTCATCCAGCTCAAGTTTTGTCCAAATATTATCCAATATAATGAGGACCCGCTTCTCTTTCTTCAATCTTTTACATAATTGATCAGCTCTATGGAACATACTCTCATTCAAGTCAAATTCCATGCCCAAATCAAAAGCAAGTTTGTCTTGAATTTTATGATGATCTGGGGTCTGGGTTACCTCAGCCATAATGACCTTATCGAACAACTTATCTTCAATCACTTGCTTTGCAACCTGCTTGACTAACGTGGTTTTACCCACGCCGCCCTTCCCGTAGATTCCAATTATGTTCGGCTTATCTTCCTTCACTGCCTCCATAACATCTTGAAATAGTTTCATTCTTGAATCAGGACGATAGGAAACATTTGACATGATCAAGTTGCCTTCTGCCATGAGATTAACAGCATCTTTTGCGGCATTTGCTGCTCGTTTACTGATTTTGTAACGAGACCACGATTTTGGGCATAATCCTTTGCAGCAGGCCGTCTTAGATTCATCTTCATCATCAATGATGGATTTTGCAACCCTTTCAGTAAATTCCTTAACGCTGTTAAGCCAGTCTTTAGCATCCTTATAAATCCCATCTTGTAGAGTAGCCTGATCAACGAGCGTTTCTACCGTTTCTCTTATATATCCCAGCTGCTTCACTTGATCTTTTAGGCCGACCAACGGGCACTTGAACACATCAATGCTGGAAAAAGCATCTGCAGCCATAGCCTGTTGCTTGAGCTGTTAAAAAAAATGGATTCAAATAAATTACAATGAACTAGAGGGGAAAACAAAGAGAGAAACGACAACAAACAACTTTTTAAAAAAGATTTCAAGGGTTTGAATTAAAAACAAACAATTTTTTTAGAAGATGGAATTGCTGATACTACACAAGAACATAGACGTTAACAATGACTAATAACATAAAAGGATAAATTTTGGGTTACCTCTCTTATAAATTGAGTACTTTTGAATTATCCTTCCTACCTTTGAAAATATTAAATTACCCTACATTTGGTCAAAAGATAAAGGAAAAATATGGGTAGGTTAATGAATTTTTTTTTTGCTTTCTTAATAAAAATACTGAACAATTGAGGTTTTCAAAAGTGAGGGGCAATTTGAAGACAATCAATTCACGAGGGGTAATTTGAAACTAATCCTAACTTAAAATTCAAGAAATGAAATGAAAAGATTAAGACAAACAAGAGATATTTTTTCTTGGACATTAAGAAACAACTGCAGTCAAGATCATGGATTAGAGATTATGCTATTAAAAGAAACTACTAAAGGATTGAACAAACATACCTCTTTAATTATCTGGGATTGGAGAGTTAATGAGCTTCACTATTCACCTTGAATATATAAGAACAATTACCACAGAGGAATGTGATTGAAGAGTTTATGAGAGGAAGTAATACCAATGAAATGAAAAGATTTTCTCACTGAAAAAGGGCTTTTCTCAGTGATCCTTAATCTTGAAGTAAAATCAGATACAAAGCAAATCTAATAAAATGACAAACAAAACAAAGAAATACAAGTCAACAAACTAGCAATATTGGTACAAAGCCAACTGATATTAAAATTTTTTTTTTCCCGTGTTTTGTTTTGTTCAAGAGTCATAGTTTTTTATATTATCAGAAAGGTTTCAAGGGTCTTAGTCAAAACCTAGAATCTTTCTAAAAAAGTCTTTTTTTCTTTTTTTGGGAAAAGGATGCAAATTAACCAAAGCTAATAATAAGAGCACAGACATTAACAATGAACAATAACTTGATACTTATTCAATTTTTTTTTTCTTGGAAAGTAGATGGAAATTATGAAAGAACAGACTTCAAGACCAAGGATCACGGATCAACTGAAAATTTTTAAAGGATTTAGAAAATGTGCGCCTCTTTAGTTATCTAGGATCAGAAAGTTGGTGAGCTTCTCAATTTCGCCTCGAATATTGAATAAGAACTGCTATTAAAAGAAATTCTTAAGAACAACTTTAATGAGCAGGTAACTGCTGACGAATGTGTGAGAAACGATATCATGAGAGTAATAACAATGACTTGCAAAAGAAAAAGGCTTAATCATGCACCCCTTTTTTATTTATATCACGTATTTGGTTACTGTTGCCCTATTGACGCATGTATAGAATAATCGTATGTATTTTTATTTTTTTTCCATTCATATGCACTTTAATGATTAGTGACTTCTTTCATGAACTAAATTAAGATTAAATTTCAATCCCCAAACAAAAAGCAAGGGAATGAAAACAGGGGAAACTTGTTTTACTCTTTTTTTTTTTTAATATCCTAACTCTTGTTCTTATATAATATTTTCCCTGGGATTTCAGGCAAACAGAAAAGTTATTTCATTAAAGAGCAAGTTGCTGAAATTGTTCGATCTTGCTTTTCAGGCAATCTTGTCACATGATGATAATGCTTGTGAATGCTAGAAAATTTCTAATGCAAACAACTCAATTTGGGAAAACATAAATAACCTTTTGTGGTTATTGGTTAATCGAATTTGTAATTACTTTTAGCCTTATTCTAAAATTTGTACGCTGCTTCAGAAAAAAGTGAGAAATTGGATAGAAAGCAAACTAACGAAGAGATAAACAAACAAGAAAAGAAAGAAAGAAAAGACAATAAACAAACAACATTGATCTTGAGCCAACTGATATTTAATTAGAGAATTCTTTCTTTTTTTCTTTTTTTTTCCTCTCTTTGCTCAAGGATTAGAGATTTTGCTATTATCCGAAAGGTTTCAAGGGTTTGAGCAAAAACCCACACTTTTTTAAAACTGTTTATTTGAAAAATGTACGCAAATTAACCAAAGCTAATAATAAGAACACGGAATTTAACAATGGACAATAACTCAAGCAAACCAAATAATAAGATCAAAACAAACGAGAGAAATTTTTTCATGGAAAGTAAATGGAAATTAAGTAAGAACTGCTATTAAAAGAAATTATTAAAGGATTTAGAATATGTGCACCTCTTTAATTATTTGGGATCAGAGAGTTGATGAGCTTCTCTATTTGCCTTGAATATTAAGTAAGAACTGCTACTAAAATAACTTGTTAAGAACAATTTTGATGAGTAAAAGAGAACTGTTAATTGTAGAGGAATACGTGAGTTCAAAGTTGATGAGAGTAATAACAATGAATTGCAAAAGAAGAAGATTTAATCATGCACCTCTTTTATACCCGATCTTATTTGATAGAAGTTGTTAAAGACCAATGACTAAATTAAGATTTAATTTGAAGTTCAGAAACAACACCCAAAGACAAAGCTTTAGTAAAGCATGCAGTGAGATGCAAGAAATGGATCGGGTAAAATGCATTAAAAATTTTTTGTTCAACCCAATTAAGTTGAAGAAAGCACTAGTTCATATATTCTAATGAGATAATTAAGTTGAAGTTTTCAACGAACAAATACCTGTTTGGCTTGAATAATTTTGGCATATACATTACTTGTGTCCTGTGAAATTGAAAAGAATACACTAGTAGGGAAAAGTTTTGTAAGATGCCTGCTAAAAGATAAAGAAATGTCTCGAATGAAGAATGACATTATCGAAAGAAACTAAGTTGCAATCATCAAAGTAGGATCAAAGATTACTTGATTTATGCCTTTTTTGTTATTTCATTTGTTCTGTCCACAAATGATGCTTCGTTATTACTAATTCCACGTGGAAATTATTTACAAATTGTTCTTATATCTAACAGAAAAAAGAAAACTCATCATCAGACAAAACTGCATGAACAAATCTTGAATTTGATTTCTATAAAATAAATGAATTTCATTAATAGATTATGCACACGTCAATGTTAGGGATTTGATCAAATGGTCATATATTCTACAAAACACTTTAACAAGAACAAGAATTAATATGTTAAAAATAAAAAAAAATAAATAAAGAGTAGAATTAGAAAAAGTTATTTGCGTCACCTATTTGAAAATTGGGGGAGTGAAAACAGAGGAGCCCTGTTTTTCCTCTGCTTTTTTCCCCTCCTTTTTTAATTAGTGAAAATGATAATAGAATATGAGAGCCTACTATTTTCATTTGCTTGAAAGTATTTCCTAAAACCCTTCTTGTTACAAGCACAAATTTTTTTGTACATTAGTTCCTTTTTAAATACACCATTGTTGCGTGCATTTGAACAGTATGATCTATCCTTTTTGTTTGTGTTGGTTAATTCATAAAAACAAATGAATTATATTATTTGCCATGACATCGAAATTTAGCTGAATGGTAAAGAACTTCCCTTTTTGTTTGTCCCACAACTACATATTCTCATTTTTGGTAATATCTCACAATATGCACAGGAAACTGATCTATATGGGTGCTTTAGCCTAAACTGAAGATCTGTTAAAAATTTCCCTATGATATTAAACATTAAATAATATCAACATGTTGTGCATATGATGCCTCGTCAACAATTTGCATTTTACTGCTGGGGGCAATATGACGACTTATCACTTAATTACCAAGACTTGTGTTACGAGTCCATGCTTTTGTCTTTGGATGGGGGATGTGCCATCTTTTTTATTTTAGATGCTTCGTAAGACCTTTGATTTAATGATTGAATGCAATAAACTAACAAAAGCTTACATATAGTAGTATGTAGGTACTGAAATGTCAGTTCTTGATAAATTATATTTACTCACACCCAAGCCAAATGAGCAAAAGGTTTTTCGTTAATAATATACACAATAATTTTTTTTGTTAAACCGATTTCTGGCTAATAAGACCTTCAAAAATATTGAAAGAAGCCACTGAACTCATAGAAAAGCCATGATCAAACATACTGCGAAGCTTTTGAATCAATTTTGATTGATCATTAGAAATCACGATACCTCACCTTTAGATGATTGATCTGTTGAGATATTGACTTGAGTATGGGAAATTATTAAAGGCAAACCACTAAGTAATTGAGTGGTAAAAGCGCGAAGATGAAATAGTAAAATTGCTTGACATTTTTGTTCTTGCTTAAATGTTGTGCGGTGATGTTGGTCAAATTTGAAGGTGGCAGCAAATAGCACACGCAAAATTGTTGACAAAATGTGTATGGTTTTAATGCATGAAATCAAAGTTACTATCTTCACGTGATGGCAAATTTAAAGCATGGCAATTCGTGCTCCTTAGTCAAGATTTGCCCAACTAGATGGCGGCTTGTCTCAGCAGTATTTGTACTGCAATTGTTGAAGCTCGAAGTCAATAGATGCCTATAAACAGAGCTTCATTCCGGGCAGTGGTGGATTGATGTAGCGCTGTTCTATAAAAGAATGCTCTGCATTGAAACTGATCCAACAGAAGGATAAATTTATGTAAGGTGATGGATAGATAGGGATATTTTCAATACTGTCTTGATTCTTGAGAATACCGGAATAAAGAAATAAACTAAATCTATGTTGATTCTAAGAATACCTATGAATCTAGGGTGTTATAACTTGTTGATTCCGCAGAATACCGAGAAATAACTAGAATAGAACTCAAACCTGGAGTTTATTCAAAGAAATAATCAATAACAAATAATCAAGAACTGCTTTAAAAGGTACAAAAGACACGTATTTATACTAATCACGATTTATCCTAATTTGAGTAGAAAATTTGTTTTAATAGGACTTATACCTAGATTACAAATACAAATCAAATAACTTGGGCCTAATTAATGAAACTCTAAATAGGAAACTAAATTACACTAGAATATAAATAAATTAAAATATTCCTAAATATTATAAAATTTCAATCTAATTAGGATTTCTTCAATTTCTTGACCTGCATCATTCCCACCAGGATGGAGAAAATTCATCCTTAAATTTTGCGTGTTGTAGTCTCTAAGAACATTTTCATGTGTATAAGGACTAATTTTCAAAACAGAGCTTCGATGTAGACAACGAACTTTAAATTTTTCAACTTTTGTAATGATGTTCATCCAATCACTCCAATGGCATAGAATAAATTCTTCTATTGACAATTTGTCTAATAATAACTTCTCCTATTGTTCTTATCTAATTTCAATATAGGTAAGGTAACAATTTCTTCTAATTATGCATTTCAACATAGACGAGGAAAAATAATTTCTTCTCATAATCCACTAACTATTGAAAAATATTACAACTTTCTTTCTCTTCTTTTGGCAAATCTATAGAACAATAAGAGATTGTATCATCAACTACCTCTTTTTGCTCCACAAGGTCAAAAGATGTATGAACAATTACCTCTTCTCGTTCATAATATCAAGATAGTTAAAAAATTTTGGTGTTTGATCCAAATCGATGTTGTGTGTGGAGAATTTGTTGCAGACATGAATGACCAATTAATATTCTTCTTGGATGGAATAATATTGTCAAGCGAAACAATGTCATCGTCTTCCTCATCATCCTCAGAACAAACATCGTCATGTGCAACTTCTTCAAATCCATATCAGTGGTTTATGTGTGTAGATTTTCTATTTTCAAATTTCTATTTTGAAATTTCTCTAAATCTTGAGCAATCGAACACAAAATCCTCAATTTTTCAAGTTGAAATCGTCGCAGCGATATTGTAATTTCATGATTCAATTTTTTTATTTTTTATCTATTTTCTCTCTCTTTTCTCTTTTTTTTCCTTTTTGGTGTTTGTGGGGGGGGGGGGTTAACTTTAGATTAGGAAATTAAAGGGAATACTATAAGTAAGAGAAAGTACTGGTCTAAAATTGTAAATGAACAATAGATTGCATTATCGACAATGGTTGTCATGACCCAACCCAAACCTGACAAGATATTGTTCGCTTTGAACCTTAATAAGGTTCAAGGTTTTGTTCTTAGGGTGTCGATACACCTCAAAACGCGTCTTGCCAATTGAGTTGTGGATCATCCCTTATAAACCCAGCATCTCTCTCATGCTTTATCGATGTGGGATTTGCCTAGGGTGTTACAATGTTGGTTGGAAAATTTGAAAAGGACGGGTGGATCCAAAAGACTTGAGGTCATTAAATGCAATGGTGGTGGTAATTTGACTCAAATCATTGTGGATTGACCAAAAATTTGAATTGAAGTGATAATGGGAGTCTTGGTTTCGATTTTTGGTCATTGGTAGGTTGATTGATGGTGGGGAATGGCAAGGTTGTGTTAGTAGAAGAGTTGATTGATTGTGATGGTGTTGGCCCACGCACAATGGAATTCGACGAATTGACAATGGTAGTGTCGCATGGGTTTTGGCTAATTCTAGCAAATTCAACAGCAGATTGGTCGTGTTCTTAGCTAGATTTTTTCATCCAGCTCCTTCTAGCTCTGATGGAGGTTTGATCGATGGACGAAGCATTGGTAAACATGGTGGCACCACTGGGTGTGGTCGTAGTTATGGTGGTTCGGGTTCTTATTTGGTTTTTTCCACTTTTTTTTTTGTTTTTTGGATGTTTTTCAACCAAAGTAAATCAAACACAATATGAAGAAGATAGATTATGGATGCAGTAGTTACAAACAATATGATTTATACTTTTAGCTTTGATAGCGAACTAATGCAGCGCGATTCTACAAAAGGATGCTCTACATTTAAAACTGATGTAGAAGAAGGATAAACTGACGTAGAGTGATGGATAGATCGAGATATTTTTAATACTCCATTGATTCTTGAGAATATTGAAATAAAGCGATAAGCTAAATCCATGTTGATTTTAAGAATACTAGCGAATCTAGGGTGTTAGAACTTTTTGATTGGACAGATGCCAAGAAATAACAAGAATATAATTCAAACAAAGAGTTTATTCTAAGAAATAATAAATAATAATTAATCAAGACCTGCTTGTAAAAGGTGCATAAGACATATATTTATACTAACTATGATTTATCCTAATTTGAGCAGAAAACCTATTTTAATAAGACTTATATGTAGATTAGGAATACAACTCAAATAAGCTACACCTAATTAATGAAATTCTAAATTGGAAACTAAATTAAACTAGAATACAAATTAATTAGAATATTCCTAAACATTGTAAATTTCCATCTAATTACGATTTCTTTAATTTCTTACTTTGCATCACGGCCGCAGAATATAAATTTCAAAGGGCTTACTATCAATTAATAAAAAAGTTTTGCATCTCAAATGCGATAAGAGTTATTGTCGAAAAATCTTTAGTGTAAAATTCAACAAGTTGTAGTAATTTTTTCTTGTCGAAAGCCATAAATAAATCATCTGGGCATAGACAAGCCAAACAAATAAGCAACTCAGTATTTAACTCAGTGAAACAATTATTTAGCTCTTAAAGTTACATGTTTAGGTGTTGTGCAAATTTTATTGTACTCGCAAGCGAACGAATGTATTGTAGAATAGATATTGTGGTGACGAGTGTTGATCCCACAAGAATGTAGATTTAATTATACGTAGGGTTAATTTTCTAAGTGTTAATATAAGCTAGTTAGAAGTGAATTTTTTATTTTTTTATCTTATGATTTAACATAAAATGGCCGGAATGAATTAAAGATGAAAACAATACAAATGAAATGCTTAAGTATCTAGATTCACACTCAACATTTGCCATGGGTTTAATATTTTCTTTTCTATTCTGATTAATCCATGAGGAGGGTATTTCAACTCTTCATAATCCTCACTCTAATAAATATAATACCAAGCGCTTAGTGTGCAGGAGGTAATGATCTTCTACTAAGTGTGGTGTTAAGAACACGTTGTGCTAGACGATAATAATCCTTCTGTCGACAAGGTGCAAGACCATCTACTAAATAGCTTAGATACACTCTCTGTCCACACTGAGTCAAGACAACCCACAAAATACTAGAGGAGAATTTTCTCTCTAATTAATATGGTACCGAGTGCTCATTGTGCCAAACAATAACAATCCTTCACTAGGGAACCAATATATGTGCAAAATTTAGACAGGATACACTGTCTGTCGACAATGATTGAACTAAGGGTAAAATGTTGAGGCTTCACCTTCAACCAAGCCTTAAAACTAAACTAGCCATTCATAATTGAATTAAGGGTAAAATGATAATTTTATTAAACTCCATATTCAACCATTTTTGACTCAAAAATTCAGAAATGGTTAGTAACTACAGCAACAAAACTATCATTTATTCTACAATTATTAACTATTCCATTCTTCTAACCAAAACGAGACATTATCCTTAATGTCTAAAAGGAAAGAAGTAGAGTTTAGAAGACATCACTTGAATATTGCAATAGAAAATATTTACAAATGGAGAGTTAAGTCTAATTTGTGCTTCTTACTATTACCGCTACCATCATCAGTTGACCAATCCAACATAGAAGTATTTGGATCTGGCTTTGATCTACCATCATCAAGTAACTCATTAGCATTATAAGCACAAACAAGGAGTTCTTTGCCTGTACATGAAATGAAATGATTTTTAATTTTATGGCCAATAAAAGCTATCAAGCCATCATAAAAATCATTGACATTTAACAAACCAATGGGTTTTTTATGAATGTTCAAACGTGCCTACGATGCGAATATAATTAGTGCCTCTGAAGTTACAAAATCCCTTAGTAAGAAAATGAAAGCATCAACATGTTTTAACATGTTAGTTATTCTTTTTTGCATACCTGAGACAACTAATTCCCCTCAATTGGTGGGTCAGGGAAGCATCCTGGTGTTTTTAGGGCTTCTGGGGTTATGTCTAGCACTTAGCATCCTTCAGTAAAAACAACTTATGAGACAAGTCTTGATAACCCTCGATTACCTTCTTTGTATACTAGGTGTATCTTTTTCTCTGCTAGTACTCGACTACGATCTTTAGCTGCTTGTACAAACTCTCTATATTTGCCATAGTGAAACCCAGAAAGCACACAAATGTTTTTAAGTTTTCTGCTTGAAGTGGCTACCATTTTAAAAAAATCTTAAAAAAAGTCTATGAATGCTTAAAAAAATGCTCATATTTAAAGATATTGGTGATAAATATAATGATACACAGCTGTAAATGGGCTGGGTTTGTCAAATGAGGCATAAAGCTCATGGCTTAATTATTCAAAGCAAACCGTAAAGAGAAACAAACAATAATTAGGTAAAAAATACACCATTGTAAGAAATAATGGAAACAGTAAATCAAAAGGATATGTACTGGTATTTGTGTTTGTGGCTTACATCTTCCTCTAGTTTTACATCTAGAAACGACTTGAATGTCCTCTATGAGTCGAGAATATACTTCATATCCTATCCAGTTTTCTTATAAACTGACAAACATGGTCATTTATAGTCAGATTCCTGAGACTATATCATGCACGTTCTTCTAAAATAATGGCAATAACTAGGAAATTGCTCTCTGTATGTACCCACTAGAATGCATTTCAAGAGTCGAAAGGATATCATCTAATGACTCTTTATTCAAGCAATTCCTAATGAACTTAACTTTATCTTCTCTGTTGTTAGACACCATTCCCAAAGTTATACAAGGATTTCTAAAGCAATGCATTATGGCACATTTATGATACGAAACTAGAAGCCGTACAACTCTTCGTTTTCTTGCATAATTTCTTTTCTCGTAACCAGGCATGTGGGGAACAAATTTAAGAGGTAATTCCCTTGCTATTCATACTTTGACTTCAATTAACCAACGAATGTCAATAGGGATGTTATTCTTCATGAGCAGGTGCATACATTTGAACCTAACTTTGTAGATTGTGAGGAGTGCATTTTGAGGATGAGAGGAAAATGCTTGTGAAGCTTTGCAAGGGCTGTGTTCTTATCAATAACTTGGCTGGAGACTATGAGTTATTGTGGGAAACTGAAGGAACTAACTTTCGTAGTTACGGAGTACCGTTATCTGCCACTTAACCGGGGTGACAAATTTATAACACACCAAAGAAAAGAATAAATTTATCAAAAACACAACACGCATGAAAGCAAACAAAAATAAAAGCACACAATGTAAGAAGCGGGATGTTAACTGTTGTACTTTTTCTTATGTTATTGGTGTGAATATGCAAGTGTAGACAACAAGTAATATAATGATAATTATTTGAGATCGTGTCTACAGGGATTGATGTTATCAGATTTGCTACAACGTCTTGAACAGTGCAATTTGTGTTCCATATTAAGACAAGATAATTGATGAAATTGATAAACTAATTAAATAAAGTTGTGATAAATAAAAATGCAATAGATAAAATTCTCACGTCAAACACAAAAATAAAACCAATGGGAATGGTTTTGACTATTTCTTCTAATTTTAAGCTCGATTGCTAAAGCATCTGTTACAGTACAGGGTAGAATCATTATGTATCCTCAAATATGGTATGTTGGATGTCTTATACCTTAATGTAACTTAACAGTGACCAATTATCATGCTAACATAAGATATAACATTACACGTTTAGGTTCTATTTACTCTACAAGGTAAATCTCTATGTCTAGTTCATCATTAATTTTAGATTAAGCATGATCTTTTTGGAATCAAGTTAAACTTAACTCAGGAAATCCAACCTAAAATCAAGTATTGATTTGATATGCTCCACTAAGATAGGCCCTTTTGTGGCTCTTTCTTAGCTTGTATTATTAAATGGGTGGTTAGCTGAAATAATGAATGGAAATAAGTATTATTAAAACAAATTGCTATAACAAAAATGCAGCAACATATATATTCAGTCAATAAGCCATCAAGATTGTTTATTACCTAACCACAAATAAATTTTGTTCATAATTTACAAAAGAAAAATAAACAACAGAGTTTTAGCCTTCAAATACATCCTCATGATTAAAGAATAAACAAGAAAACAAGAGAAGAGTAAAAAGGACTGGTTTCCCGATTGATCTCTGCAAATTCTCATCCGATGTAGCCCTCAATTTCGCTCTTAGATTCTTTTTTTTTCCTTGTTTCTTTTCGATTTTTGTTCTTGGTTGACGGCCTCCTCTCATTCTTAGCTTGTGTACTCCTTTTATAGATGAAAATTAGAGCAACTGAGAGTCTAGAGCGTGTATCTTCCAAATTTGGAATCTCCAGATCGCAATTTGTTAAGTATCTCACGTGAAATCTTCTCTGTCAATGCTCCAGGATTACTACAGCAATTACTACAGTATCTACATTGTTCCAGACTTTTTTTACTTCTTCAGTAGCCAAGTTCTTTCTTTATTTTTGCAAACCCATTGTAACAACATCCCTTCCTTGAAATTTGAGCTTTTAATTACCTACAATTATACATATGATTTAAGCACAAAATTATTTGAAATCAAACAAAATTTATTAAAATTAAACTGAAATGGATGTTAATGCAAAATGTCATTAAAATGCAATAAAACACATCATTTACACTCTAAGTAATCTTGATTTAAGTCTAAAAGTATCATGATAACTCTTATTTCATAGAGTTATCACACCCGCAAACTTAAACCATTACTTGTCCTCAAGTAATGACAATAACATTAACAACTCAAACATACAATCACACATTATTGACATCGCTCTACCATCAAGCTTGCAAAGATTCTTCAACCCTCCGATCACACTCTTAATCATGTAAATTTTCCATGGTAGTTCAGTTTTAGATTGAGGCCTTATTCTATCCAAAGTGTGTGTGTGCTGCTTTGATCAAACTCTAGAGATGCGGCAGCACATATGTTACTTATACTTCAGAGGTAAAGCATTAGTACATTCACATATGAGGGGCTGAAGCCACAAAAAAGTTTAAGCTGCGCTATAACAAAGTACTCTTTTTTTTAAGCAATTAACTTCTCTTCGATGTATCATTGATTTTTCATATGAAAATCTACCAATTGTGGTGATGACACCCTATTACTCACTGAATGCACAAATCAGGGTTGCTGTAACAATGCTCATGACATAGTCTTACCTATAGACACCTTTAACTTAAGGCTGAACATGCGGCTCATGAACAAACCTGGCTACTCAATATCCTAGACAAAGGACCTTCTCTCTCTAATTTTTTTTTATGCTACAGCAATGCTTATAGCTCTTGTTGCCTTTAGACTCAAGTCTGCATATGGGGTGCATACTTAGCCTTGGTTACTCCGTAATTTAAGCCATTAGAGCTAAATTTATACAAGCACAGTTTAATAAAAAATTTTCCCAAACTTGAAATTTTTCTACCCTTTTCGATATTCTATCTTCTGCTACAGAATTCTCATAAAACTCAGCCAAAGCCTAAGTGTTGGGACAAAATTTCAACCTTCATCCATAAATTATCCCTACTTGACGATCTCAAAAATTGAATAAAACTCACTTTATCTTTATTGCGTTTTTCACTCCATACACAAATACTAGATAGTAGAGCTACACACAACATGAAACTCACAATCCACAATACAAACACATGCACTAACACAACCCCCCCAACTCCAGAGGTGCTATGTCTTCACAAGCACACCAAACAAAACAAACCACAGATCCATAAGTGGGCACAAAAAAAATGTAAAATAACAATTAAAAATAAAAGAAGAGTTTTAGAAATTGAAAGAAAGAAATGGAATTTCCAACTCCCCTATTGTTGGATGTTTTGCTGCAGTACAAGCTGAAAGGTTCACTTCTTTTTGGTGGCACTCTTCAAGCGGTCTCTGAGTGAACTTTATGGTCGAACATTAGGCTAGTTTTTATTCTGGCTTGGAGTTGGACTGGTTGTTGGTGTTCCAGCAAGTACAAGACTTTGGTCTAAGTGTGTCTTGTCCGCTTGTGCTCTAGTTCTTCTAATGCTATAATACTTCTAGAGGTGGCTCTCTTGCATTTGCTGGATCCTTTGAGAGCTATAGAAGGACATTTGGTTGGCGTTTGGTGTGGAGAAGTTGGGGCAGGTTTTGCTACAGTAGAGCCCTCAGTAGTGATTTTAGTAATGATGTCTAATAAGCTCTTCTTCTTCGTAACTATTTGAGTAACCCTTGTAGCAACTGCTTCAAGTTTTGCATCAATGTCCTTTGGATTCTCCTTTAAGTCATCATCACCCAGAACTTTTTCTTTCTCTTTGCTGGAGAAGACTAGGATTGAAGGCTCAACATCTTACTCTTCCTCTGATGATTTGATTTTGCCTTCGTTTAGGAGGCACCATTTGAGGTACCTCCTCTTTCTCCTCCTCTGGGTCTCCTTCTTCTTTTTATTCCCCTAGTTTGTTTCTAATTCAGCACTCTCTGCTTCTTTTGGCACTGGTTGGTTTTCATCTTCTGACTCTGATTCTTTTTCATTGGTTATTGCTTGAGTGGTTGGAGCATTTTCTTCTACTAAATGGAAGTTAAATTACTACAGCAGTATATTACGAAAGTCTTTATTTTTGCTTTTCATGTAGACGACAAATTGATGCATGTGATCTTTAAGATGCATCAAGTAGTTCCAGAATCTATTATTTTCTCTCCACCGTGCCTCTACACATTTATTGGTCAGTTCTGTCAACTTGATGCTGCAGCAGGTTGATTCTAGGTTCTCTATGAAAAGTTTGAGTGCTGCTTCCATCCAGGATTATAGGTGTTTGAATACGGATTGATCTGATTTTGCCTATTAAAGTTGCCCATATAATTAACTGAAGTTGGATTCCAGGACAATTATCAAATAAATCTCGGTCTCCACAATAAACGCAAAAGACTTCGAAAACTTGGTTGACTTTGACAACTTGGTTGATAGATGCTGAAGCAGTGGTCATAGCCTTTACCATATTTTTCAGTGAAGTTACTTGGGCTGATGTGTTGTAAACGCATCCATATTGTGTACTGTTGTTGTTCCTCTCGTTGTGGCTTGTCTAGTTGGTGGCTACTGGTAGTTATTGTTGGCTATCCTCTTCAAAATCTCATAAGCCTCATTGTAAGACTTAGATAATCAAGCCACATTTGCTAAAGCATCCACCATTAATCTAGCGCTAGGGTTGAGATCATTATAAAAGGTTTTCAGATGTATACAACAAGGAATACCGTGATGAGGACATCTCCTGAATAACTCCTTAAATCTCTCAGATGCACGTATAAACTCTCATCTTCAAGTTGATGGAAAGATGTGATCTCATTCCTCAAATTTGCATTCTTGATTGGTAGAAAGTATTTCATCAAAAATTTATCAGCCAAGTCATTCCATGTTGTGATAGAATCTGGTGATAGAGAATTCAACCATGCCCTTGCTCGATCTCTTAAAGAATACAGAAAAAGTCTTAGTCTCAATGCATCTTATGATGCTTCAGCAATTTTGAAAGCATCATTCACCTCCAAGAACAGTTTAAGGTGGAGATGAGGATCTTTTGATGGCAATCCATTAAATTGCCCTATTGTTTGCAGTATCTGAAACACCACTGGTTTGATTTTAAAATTAGCAGCTTTCACCTCAAGTCTAACTATTCCAAGATGTATAACTTAAGGAGTCAACACGACATAATCTCTAATAGATTTGTCTTTGTCATCTGCCATGTAGATAATATTGTTGTTCCCTGGTAGTCCCTGATTATTTTGCCCATTTTGGCCTTCTTGACCATTGACTGGCTATACTTGTCCGTGAGGATTCAAGTTTCCCATATCTTGCAAATCATCCATTGCTATAGCAGCTTTTGAATCCCTTTGTTCTTTTCTTAATCTCCTTGCAGATCTTTCAATCTCTGGATCAAATTAAAATTCAACAGGATTATATCTACAAATGCAATGTTTTCCTATCAAGAAAATAAATAAATTAAAATTTGCATCATTTAAGATTAATTTCGTAAATCACAATGAATAATCAATCTCTGGCAACAGCACCAAAAACTTATACTTTTTCTTTTGCTATTAGTGTTAATGTGCAAGTGTATACAATAAGCAATATAATGGTAAGTATTCGAGGTCGTCTCCATAGGGATTAATGTTATTAGATTTGCTATAGCAATTTGAACAGTCCATCCAGTGGATAGAACAGACCTGCACAACTACCAAGATTTCACCAGCCAAATTAGGGGAATAGAAACACAAGCAATTATCAACTCAGTTCTCTCAAAGCTTTGCTCAAGGAGTACATTGTGAAGAATGAATCGGTTGTCCAAAGCCAAGCTGTGACTTTAAAGCATCTATAAAATCAAATTGGACAACTTGCTACAACATTGAGTAACAGACCTCGAGGTAATTTACCTAGCAGTACAGAAGATCTAAGGAGGGAAGGCAAAGAACATTGCAAGGTAATTAACTTAAGGTCTGGAAAGGATGTTGATATCCTAGTTGGTGTGCTAAAAAGAAAAATAGAACCTATTTCAACCTAAGAGAAAGCTCAAGTTGAAGAAGTGCTACAATAACCTGTTTCCAACATATTGGTGAGAGTAGCCAAGCTAAAACAACATCAGAAAGAAATGATTTAGTGCATGCTGAAGGAGAGGCTACAACATCAGAAGCAACAAACCATAATAGATTATAAGAAAAGGAACCTGCACCACCTACTGCAGCATAACAATTTAAATACCCATCACCTTTCCCATAAAGATTTCAAAAGAAGAAACAAGACAAGCAATTTAGTAAATTTTTGGAAGTGTTAAAATAATTGCAAATAAACATTCCTTTTGAAGAAGCATTGGAATAAATGCATAATTACGTAAAGTTTTTGAAGGATATTTTAGGAAGGAAAATAAGGCTTGGAGAATTTAAAATTGTTGCTCTAACACAAGAATGCAACTATATGCCTCAAAATAAAATTCCTCAAAAGTTGAAAGATCTAGAGAGCTTTACAATTCCATATTCTATCGGAACTAGGTATAATGGTAGAGCACTTTGTGATTTGGGGCAAGCATCAATCTCATGCCCTTATTCGTGTTCAAGCAAATAAGAGTAGATAAAAAATAGTGACTCTACAGCTGGCTGACAGATCTTATGCATATCTTGAAGGAAAAATTGAAGATGTGTTGGCGAAGGTGGACAAATTTATTTTTCCAGTGGATTTCATTGTATTGGATTTTGAAGCAGACAAAGAAGCACCAATTATTCTTGGTAGACATTTTTTAACCACGAGAAAGACTCTCATTGGTGTGCAAAATGGAAAATTAACCATGAAGGTGAATCACCAGCAAGTCACATTTAATGTGCTGGATGCTATGAAAAATCTTGATGAGATTTAAGATTGTAACATCATCAGTGTTGTGGAAATTGTTGTGATAGAAAGGTTAAACAGTTACTGCAGCAAAGAAGAGATCAAAGCTGCTACCTTTGAAAAGCTTGAAGAAGAGGATACTGCAGCAGCACACGTAGCATGGCTAGGAGAAAAGCAAATAGTGAGACATGACAGACCTTTTGAATCTTTAGACCTCTTAAATAGGGAAGTAAAACTATTTGTTCTATCTGCAGAATTACCCTCTATTTTAGAATTGAAACTTTCACCTTCACATTTAAAATATGTTTATATTGGTAAAAATAATACGCTCCCCATAATCATTTTAGCACCTTTAAATGCAGATAAAAAAAAGTGCTTAGTAGAAGTGTTGGGAAGATACAAGAAAGTTATTGGATGGACCATGGCAGATATAAAGGGAATCAACCCATCTATATGTATGCACAAGATTTTGTTGGAAGATTGCTAAAGTAATTTAGTACAACAACAGAGGAGATTAAACCCTATCATGAAGGAAGGGAGATCATCAAATTACTTGATGCTAGGATCATCTACCCAATATCTGACAGTTTAAAGGTGAGTCTAGGACAATGTGTTCCAAAGAAAAGTTGTGTGACTGTTGTAGTAAATAAGAATAATGAACTCATTCCCACAAGAACAATAACTGGATGAAGAGTGTGTATAGACTACAGGAAGCCAAACAAAGCCACAAGGAAGGACCACTTTCCATTGACCTTCATAGATCAAATGTTGGACAGACTTGCTGGAAAAAGAATACTACTGTTTCCTTGATGGTTATTCAAGCTACAACCAGATTGTTATAGCACCAGAGGATCAGGAGAAGACAACATTCACTTGTCTTTATGGAACCTTGCCTTTCTAGAGGTTGCCATTTGGCTTGTGCAATGCTCCAACAACCTTCCAGAGATGTATGATGTCTATCTTTTCAGACATGGTCGAGCAAACACTAGAGATGTTCATGGATGACTTCTCGGTTTTTAGGGAAACATACAATGATTGTTTGCATAACTTAGAAAACATGCTTAAGAGATGTGAAGAGACCAACTTGGTACTCAATTAGGAAAAGTGCCACTTTATGGTACAAGAAGGTATGGTCTTGGACCATAGAATCTCAAAAAATGAAATAGAGATGGACAAGGAAAAATAGAGGTGATAGATAAACTTCCACCTCCAACTTCAGTCAAGGGTATTAGAAGTTTTCTAAGATATGCAGGGTTCTACTGAAGGTTCATTAAAGACTTTTCTAAAATAGCTAAACCATTATGCATGTTACTAGAGCATGACAGGCCATTCAACTTTGATGATGAATGCTTGAAGTCTTTTTGTGAATTGAATAAAGCTTTTGTTACAACACATGTTGTTATAGCAACATATTGGAGTTTACCTTTCGAGTTGATGTGTGATAGCAACATATTGGAGTTTACCTTTCGAGTTGATGTGTGATGCTAGTGGCCACTCTATTGAAGCAATCTTGGGGCAGAGGCAGGACAAGATTTTTCACTTCATTTATTATGCTAGTAAAATCCTTGCCGATGCCCAGATCAATTATACGACCACTGAAAAGGAATTGTTAACAATCGTATTTGTCTTTGACAAATTCAGAGCCTATTTGGTAGGCACCAAAGTGACAGTTTACATAAATCATGCAACAATAAAGTACTTGATTGCAAAGAAGGATGCCAAGCCTAGGTTAATAAGGTGGATCTTTTTGCTACAAGAGTTTGACCTATATATTAAGGATAGAAAAGGGACCGAAAACCAAGAGGCAAACCATCTTTCAAGGCTTGAAACAAATGCAAGCACCTTGACCAAACAAGATATTACACCCTAATGAGCAACTATTAATGCTATAGTATACATAAATGCTGCAGCAATCTGGGCTCCTATAATATGCAAATTTTGCTAATTACTTGGTGAATAGATTGTTACCATCTGATATGAATTATCAGCAGAAGAAAAGATTTTTCCATGATGTTAGAAGCTATCAGTGGGATGATCCTTATTTATACAAGATGTGCTCAAACTAAGTGATTAGAAAATGTGTACCAGATGAAGAAATTCCACACATACTGCACATATGTCTTGCTTCAGCATATGGAGGATATTTTGGAGGCCACAGAACAATTGCCAAAAATTTACAATCAGGTTATTGCTGGCCCTTCATTTTCAAAGATGCTTATAAGTTTGTTAAATGTTATGACAGGTGACAAAGTATAGGGAACATATCTCAAAAGCATGAAATGCCATTAATAAATATTTTGGAAGTTGAGCTCTTTGATGTATAGGGGATAGACTTTTTGGGTCCCTTCCCACCATCTTTTGGAAACTTATATATTCTAATTGTTGTGGACTATACATCCAAATGGGTGGAAACTGCAGCATTACCAACAAATGATGCCAAAGCAGTGATGAAATTCCTTCACAAGAATATTTTCTCAAGGTTCGGGACTCCAAGGGCCATCATTAGTGATTAAGGCACTTATTTTTCCAATAGGATATTTGCTGGAGTAGTGGCTGAATATGGAATTAAACACAAGATTGCTACAACATATCACCTATAATCAAATGGTCAAGAAGAAGTATCCAACCGAGAGATCAAGAAGATTTTAGAGAAAGTAGTGAACTCTGCTAAAAAAGATTGGTCAATCCGATTACACAATTCTTTATGGGCTTACCAGACCGCTTATAAGACATCTCTTGGCATGTCTCCATATAGAATTATTTATGGGAAAGCTTTTCATTTGCCATTAGAACTAGAGCATAAAACATATTGGGCAGTAAAACAACTCAACATGGACATACATGCCACAGCAAAACATCGAAAACTCTAACTTTGTGAGCTGGAAGAGTTGAGGATGTTCTTCTATGGAAATGCAATGATTTACAAAGAGAAAACACAATGGCATGATCAAAGAATTCATCAAAGAGAACTTGTTCCAGGCAATCAGGTTTTGCTTTACAACTCTAAACTAAAGCTCTTTCTGGGAAAATTGAAATATAGGTTGTTAGGACCCTTCAAGCTTGTTAGAATATATCCTTATGGGGTTCTATACCTCTTGGATGAAAGAACGGGCCAAGAATTCATGGTTAATGGGCACAGAGTAAAACATTACACGGATACTACTGTGGATAACTCAAGGGAGGACTTGTTCCTGAGGGATCCAACATTGTGAGCCATAAAAGATGGTCAGACTGAAAGACCTAAAATCAAGCGCTAATTGGTAGGCAACCCAATGATGAGGGAAGTTATTTTGATTTTTTTCTACATTTAAGTTTAATTTTACATATTTAAAATTCACGGTTTTTGTCATTTTGGATTGATTATTTAATTTCTTTTCTTTTATTAAAAAAAAGCTTGGGTCAAGAAACTGACACATGTTGTCGCAATATTACACTCTATATGGCAGCATAACTATACTTCTCAGTAACTAAGGAGACTTCATTACAGAGTGTTATTGTACAAGATTTGTTGCTGTAGTAACGAATATTGTCGTTACACTGATTTCATTTTGAGTAATTTTCTGTTACCGCTAGGAATAAATTTTAATAACTGGCTTGGCAAATCAGGATAAAGGTTAGAGGGGATTGCATAATCCCTAAACTGCCAAATTAAAATCTTTTTCATATTTTTAATTGGATATGCTTTTGAAATTCAAAATTCTCTTTCCAATTTTATCTCTTTAATTTTATTTTTTCCTTTTTTTAATTTTTACTGACATTTATATATAAGGGTTTCACTGACCAAAGTGCTATTTAACTCTACTTTCTTTTCTACAAAGCTAAAGAAAAGTACGAGGAATTTATTGAACCACAAAAAATCTTAGAAGAAAAGGGGTTCCAATTCCTGCCACAACCCTCGGGAATAATTCAAATTGGCCAGGCTGCTACAGCAAGAAGGGGTTGGTTAAAGTTTTGCAACCATTCAACGGACCCTGTGTTGCCACTTGTCAAGGAATTCTATGCCAACTTGCTAAGGCAAAACCAACGAACAAAATGGGTAAGAAACACTCTAGTCCCATTGGACCCATGAATCATTAATGCTTTTTACAATTTACCTTCTGATGTGGATTGTGAGTACTAAAAAATGCTTAAAAGTATGGCCCCTAAGAAATGGAATAGTGTGCTAAAAACCCTCACAGTAGAAGGTAGCTCATAGGCAAATAATGAGGGTAGAGTTATAAACAGGATTGATTTGAAACCCGTTGCTAAGATTTGGGTAAAAATTTTTAAATCTTGATTGATGCCCACAACACACACAACCACCGTGTGACAAGAAAGGTTGACTTTCTTATATGTTATCGTTAGAAGGCTGCCAATTGATGTTGGGGTAATTATTAAGCGGGAGATTAGGGATTGTGCAATGAAAAGGCACAAAACTGCTGCCCTGCTGTTTCCATCCCTTATCATTAGCATATGTCTGGTGGTTGGAGTGCGCACCATCAAATCCCTTATCATTCCCACTGCTCAGGATGAGTGCATTAAGAATGAAGGAGCTCTCATTGTTTGAACCATCGAAATAATTTTTAGTGAATTAGCTGCAGCACTATCAAATCCATTTTCGGTAGCAAGATCAAGGAGAGTCCTTGGGGTTGAAGGGAGATTACAAGAGCTGAGAGATAGTATCACTTAGTGTGTACTTCTAAGATTCCTTGCTGTAACAATTTGACTTTGAAAAGACAATATCAGAGCTCCAGCAAAAGAAAGTGAGGATGCTTCAGTAGAAGGTAGTGAGGAAGCTGCAGTAGAAAAGGAGAGAAGAAGCAGATTCAGATGATAAAGACCAACCAGCACTAACAGAAGAAGAGGGTGCTAAATCTGAAATTGATAGGTCACTAGAAGAAGAAGAACAAGGAGAACCAGAAGAGGGGAAAGATGAGCCACTTCAAATGGTGCCTATCAAACGATAACAAAAGCAAATCATTAGAGACGATGAAGAATAATCAGATGAGGAGCCTCCAGTCCCAGTCCTTTCTAGCAAGGACAAAGAAAAAGCTATTAGTTTAGAAGAATTCGGAGACGATTCAAGGGACATTGATGCTGAACTGTAAGCCTCAGCCACAAGGGTTACTCGAACAACTGCAGAGAAGAAGAGCTTGCTAGACATCATTATTGAAATCACTACTAAGGGCTCTGCTACAGCAAAACCTGCTCCAGTCGCTTTACAACAAACTTTTACCAGATCTACTCCAACAGCTCCCAAAGGATCTAGCAAACGAAAAGGGGCCACCTCTAGAGGTGCTACAACACTACAAGAACCAAAACATAAGCGGACAAGACCCATTCAACCTAAAGATTCTATACCTGTTGGAGCACTGCCAACCAGTCCAACTCTGACCAACAGGAAAAAGCAGCCAGCTGTCCCACCACAAGTTTCACCCAAGGACCACTTGATAAGTTCCTCTAAAAAAAAGTGAACCTTTCAGCTCATGCTGCAGCAACACATTGAACAATAGGGAGTATCCCCTGCCAGCTCAATTTACTTTCTTCCAAATTCTAAAACTTTTCTTTTAATTTTATTTTAATTATTTCTTTTTCATTTCTTTCATGCTAATTTATTCATTTTGTTGCTGTGTTTTGTGTGTTTGTAAGGATATAGCACCTCTCAAGTTTGGGGTGAGGGGGCTGTGTTAATGTTAGTGCATGTTTTTGTATTATGCATTGTGTGTTCTGTGTGTTGTGCAGCTCTATTATCTAGTTGTGTATGGGATTAATAAAAATCCATTGAACATAAAGTGAGTGTTATTCTATTTTTGAGATTGCCAAGTAGGATAGTTGAAGGTGAAGGCTGCAATTTTGTCATTGCACATAGGCTTTGAGTAAGTTCCATAATAATGTTGTAGTAGAGCCAGAAAACACAGAAAAGGTAGAAAAATTTCAAGTTTAGGGGAGAAGTTTTTCCAAAATTATGCTTGTATAAAATCTGCTCCAATAGTTTAAGTTACTGAGTAACTAGGGTTGAGTATGAACCCCATATGCAGACTTGAGTCCAAAGGCAATAAGAGCTATAAGCATTTATGTAGCACTAAAAAAAAAGAGAGAAGTTTAGATAGAGAAAGTCCTCTGTCTAGGATATTGAGTAACCGGGTATGTTTATGAGCTCCATATTAAGCCTTGAGTTGAAAGTGTCTATAGATAAGACTGTGTCGTGAGTAGTGCTGAAGCAACTCAGATTTGTGTATTGAGTGAGTAATTGGGTGTCATCACCACAAGTGATAGACATTCACATGAAAAATCAATGACACACTGAAGAGAAGTTGATGAAAAAAAAAGAGAATAATTTTGCTAGAGTACAATTTTAAACTTGTTTGTCATGTCTAATCCCCCCCATGTATGAATGTACTTGTGTTCTACTTCTGAAATATCTGACACATTTATACAATGCTATAACATCTCTAGAATTTGATCAAAGTGGCACAAACGCACTTAGGATAAAATGATGCTTAAGTCTAGAACTGAGCTGCTATGACAGTTTTAAGTCATTAAAAGTGTGATCTCAAGGTTAAAGAATTCATGCAAACTTGGTGGCAGAGCTATGTTATTGTTGTGTGATTGTGTGATTAAGTTGTTGTCATTACTGGAGGACAAGTAATAGTTTAAATTTTGGAATGTGATAACTCTAAGAAATGAGAATTATCATGGAACACTCCACTTAAATAATTATTTTAAAGATGTTTAAAACATTATACTTTTATATAAATACGAACTCTAAAAGTAGTTATACACAACAAACAAAACTTTCTTACAAAAAGTAAGATTCATACATAGGTTCCATAGCAAATTTCAAAGTTTTTATTATTACATAAAGCTAAGATACTTATTTTAATTAAAACAAAGTCGGGCCCATCATAAAATCCTAAGATCTGTTATGCCTATATGCACTCGTCTTGGTTAGGACTTGGCACCAGCTTGCCCTACTCATTGTTACCTGCAATGTAAGGACTTAATAAGCTAATGCCCAGTAAGTTAACAATTGGATCCATGTATAACTTATTATGCATATGGATGATCATATTAAGCTTTTTAAAACAAACTTAGCAAATACAAAACAACTTCATTAGGGCCTTAGGTATGTTGCACTACAAGGCTGGCACTTTTACTCTTTAAACAATATACCCTTGGGCCTCATTAGTTGATTTTTTGAGCGTTACGTATCTCCGTCCTCAAAAGATTTCGTTTTACTTAGCTTTGAGGGCTTGCCCTCCTTAGAAACTTTGCCACCTGGTAGTACAACCACCTATTTTTCATAAATTCATTGTATGAAACATCTTCTTCGTAATGTAATCCAAAATATGCATTTATCCAATGCAACTTATGTTATAATATTTAAAGTTCCTAGATGCATAATAAATCAACACACAACACTATTTAAGAACAAGATTTTTTAATACAGGCGGCATAGCCGACCATAGCATAATTAAGTATAAGTATCACAGATTAGGCAGTAGAGCCGACCATAACGTAATTAAGTATCATAACTTAGGCGGTAGAGCCGACCATAACTTAATTAAGTATCATAGATTAGGCGACATAGCTGACCATATAAGAATGTCGACGAGCCGTTATTTTCTAGAACCTAATTTCATAATTCCATTCCAGGTTGGTGAGCCGTTATCATCATGTCGGATTGTCGTGAGTGTCCAGAGGCTAAACTTCAGTTCTGTTTGATGTCGGCGAGCCGTTATCAAGGATGTCGGCGAGCCGTTATTTTCCAGAAGCTAATTTCTCAATTCTGTTCCAGGTCGGCGAGCCGTTATCAACATGTCGGGTCGCCGTGAGTATCCAGAGACTAAGATTCAGTTCTGTTTAAAGTTGGCGAGCCGTTATCAAGAAATGTCGGCGAGCCGTTATCAAGAAATGTCGGCGAGCCGTTATCTTCCAGAAACTGATTTCTCAATTCTGTTCGATATCGGCGAGTCGTTATGTAGGAGTGTCGGCGAGCCGTTATTGACCATTTTCAAAACACTCCCGTTTTTGATCATTTTCAAAATACTTCAAGGTTTTTCAATTTGATGCTTTTACTAATTAAACATTTATCATAAAATATAAAAACCTTTATGGTATGAAAATTACGATTTGAAAGAGTATAAAAAACTTTTTGGACTTTTAAAGAATTAATCAATATTCATCAAGTTTGTTATCATCAAAAACAATATTAAAGAAATATTTGTGTTAACAATCTCCCCCTTTTTGATGATGACAAACTTTGAGAAAAAATATTTGTTCAATTTTGCTCCCCCTAAATATGTGCTCCCCCTTTGAAAAAGAATTATAGAGTTTAGTTCCCCCTATTTTTATCCACACTTTTTAACCACACTCAAACTCAAATCAAATATTTTATTACCAGATTTTAAATTATTCTCCCCCTTCAGCATAAAAAAGAAATGAGTGCGATTAGATGAAAAAATAGAAGTTACCCATGTCTTGCGAAAATTTTGGCAGAACTTCCCCTTAAAAACTGAACAGATCCTCAAAAAATAAAACAGTTAAAATACTTCCATATAAACTCCAATTTAGCAACAACCTTCCAATCCAACACAATCTTCATCAACATACTCAAAAGATAGTCATACCATCAAAAACAAACACAAGCATAAACAAAATTCAAATATCTAACAAAATCAATCACAACCATAAACAAGGTTCAAATATCCATCAAAAAACAAATGGCAACATACAAAGTGCATGAGATGAACAATGTTTGTGCGAAATGCATATGTGCAGAAACTAGAGTGGGGGCGGTGAAGAGGAACTGTCGGGATCATATCCGAGATGACCAAGAATACGGCGCTGCCCAGCAATCAACTCCATCTGCTGATCAAGCACCTGCTGCCGAAAGGTTGCGAAGTTAGAGTGGAGCTGCTGCTGCTGGTGGTAGAGTGTATCAACTCTATCGAATAGCTGTTGAAGACGGTCCTCATGAGCAGAGGATGCGGAAGGAGGCACAGTCGGCTCGGCTGGCACATTATCCTGAGAAGATGCTGCTGCTACTGCTGCTGATGTTGCTGCTGCTGCTGTTGGTGCTGCTGTTCGGCGAAGGACACGTGGTCTAGCTCCAAGGCGAAAGTCGGGTAGCTCATCCTCGGAATAGATATCGTTGAGCATGCGATTATCCTCTGGGGCAAGTAAGGTGTCTTCATTCTTAGAGTAGGTTGTTTTTACCCACTGACCACGTTTCTTAAAGAAACCTATTGCAGATATAATATCTCGACCTAGTTTTCGAGTCTCGACATACACAGGCTCAGTGATAGAAACATCGAAATGTCTCAAAATCCTAGTAATGATGCTGCCATATGGAAGGGACTGGTTGGTCACTTTAGGAGTGGACAACATATGACAAAGGATAATGTAGGATAAGCTCACATGTCGTGTACGGATGAGGGAGTCTAGTATACCGACATCTAACCTAGTTACCTCATCGGTATGACCTGTCTAGGTGTGACCATGTGTTGGAGTATGATGTGGATAACGCGAACTTGAAATGGAAGAAGCTGAGACTGGACAGAGAACATATGTCATTGGATAGATCTCTACGTCTACAAATGTTCCGTACTCCATCCTTATGACGGAAACCATTGAAATCAAGCTCCTTCCTAATGGTATAAATGTCTAATCCTCCGTAACGAATACCAAGAATATGACACAATTCTTGCTCATCAAACTCAATACGAACTCCTCCGACATATGTAATAACACGAGATTGCCGGGAGGAGGATAGCTCCATATTGGAATAAAAAACACGCACAAGATTTTCATAAACATGTTCTTCTATGCTAAAGGCCTCATTCCAAAACCTAAGCATGTGCGTAATACTACTACCACAAATAGAAATATCCGAAAAATCTTCAATATCAAGATAAAAAGAGGGAGTTACTGGTTTGCCCATGAACTTATCGTGAAAACGCTGAGCGGAGTCAGCATTGCGAAAATGAAGACTTTCGAAGTCCTGAGAAGGAGGCCGAGGAGGACTGGAGTCACGTGGGGCAACATTTTTGGTTCGGGCACGCCTTGGTCGTGAAGCCATTGATGTTTTTGGAAGAAAATAAACTGGAAGGAAGGAAGATGGAGGTTTTAGAGAGTGATTGTGAATGAGACTTGACGGGAAATGAGAGAAATTTGGGTCAAATTGAGCAAGGAGAGTGTCGCGGGTTCTAGGGTTTCGATTTGGGATTTTTCAATATTTAACACAAAAACAAGTTTTGATCGGTTAAAAAGGTTCTAAAGATGATGAGAAAGGTTATTAAAGCTTCAATTTGGTGCAAAATGACAGAAAGAATGACTGATTTGAGAAAGAAAATCATGAGCAGTCGCGGGTTGAGAGAGAGAGAAAAATAGTGAACAGAAGAAATGGTGAAGAGAACGAGTCAGTGTCCACTTATCGCGTGATATCGGCGAGCCGTTATAGACAAATCGACGATCCGACAGCATCCAGAATGTATCAAATTGTCTTTCAAAAACGGTGAGCCGTTATATGAGATATCGGCGAACCGACAGCGTCCAGAATGCTTGCTAAGGTTTCTACCCGAAAACGGTTAGCCGTTTATTGAAATAACGGCGATCCGTTTTCTACAACTTATGATTTCGCACATTAAGTTTAATATTTGGCCAACAAATAACACATTTCAAGATCATATAATTGATCCAAAAGTGTTTTATAAGCCATTTTAATGCATGATACATACACTTATATGCACAAAACAACAAAAAACAAAAAAAATGTTTTACAAGCATTCAATTCATAAAAGCATTCAAGAATCAATAAATCAAAACCATCACTTGTTTATCAAGCTTAAGCAATTCATAGCTATTAAAACATCAAAATATCCATCAATCAAACAATTTTGTAGACTTAATACCATGAATAGAATGTTAATGTGAAAATTTCATCATCCCAAGTTCATGCCGAATTTTTGAAAATTGTTCGTCGCTAAGAGGTTTAGTAAATATATCGGCAAGTTGTTTTTCCGTGGAAATAAACTCTAATGCAATGTCTCCCTTTTGAACATGATCTCTCAAGAAATGATGTCTTATTTATATATGCTTGGTTCTAGAGTGCTGAATGGGATTCTTTGAAAGATTTATGGTGCTAGTGTTATCACACTTGATAGGAATATGTTCAAGATCAATGCCATAGTCTCTAAGAGTTTGTTTCATCCAAAGGGCTTATGCACAACAACTACCTGCGGCAATATATTCCGCCTTAGTGGTTGAGAGTGCAACCGAATTTTGTTTCTTGCTAAACCATGAAACAAGTGAATGACCGAGAAAATGGCAAGTTCCACTAGTACTTTTCCTATCAACTTTATACCCAGCAAAATCAGCATCCGAATAACAAGTTAAGTCTATATGGGTTCCTCTAGGATACCAAAGACCAAGATCTATGGTTCCACTCAAATAACGAAAAATTCTTTTGACAGCAAGCAAATGAGATTCCTTGGGACATGATTGAAATCTTGCACACAAACATACACTAAACATGATATCGGGTCTACTTGCGGTTAAGTAAAGTAAAGAGTCGATCATACCTCGATATTTTTTAATGTCAACTTCTTTACCTTTTTCATCTTTGTCAAGCTTAATCGTTGTGCTCATTGGAGTGCTCTTCGTGTTTGAGTCATCAATGCCAAACCTCTTGAGCAGATCTTTGACATATTTTGCTTGATTTATGAAAATTTCTTCATTGTTTTGCTTGATTTGAAGTCCAAGAAAGTATTTCAGTTCTCCCATCATACTCATCTCAAATTCCTTACTCATACAAGATGAAAACTCTTTGCACAAAGATTCATTAGTAGAACCAAAAATAATATCATCAACATAAATTTGAACAACAAGTATATCTTGATTCTTATTCTTGATAAAAGGAGTAGTATCTGCTTTTCCCATCGAAAAACCGTTATCCAACAAGAAATTTTTAAGCCTATCATACCATGCTCTAGGTGCTTGTTTTAAACCATACAATGCTTTTGATAATTTATAAACATGATTTGGAAATTTTTCATTTTCAAAACCAGGAGGTTGTTTGACATACACTTCCTCCATAATATAACCATTTAAGAACGCACTTTTGACATCCATTTGAAATAAAACGAAATCTTTATAACATGCAAATGCTAACAACATCCTAATAGATTCTAATCTAGATACAGGTGCAAATGTTTCATCAAAATCTATTCCTTTTTCTTGGTTGTATCCTTGAGCCACTAATCTAGCTTTATTTCTTACAACCACACCGGATTCATCCATTTTGTTTCTAAATACCCATTTAGTGCCTATAATGGATTGATGTTCCGGATTAGGGACTAATTCCCACACGTTGTTTCTCTCAAATTGATTCAACTCCTCTTGCATTGCCATAACCCAAGACTCATCATTTTCCGCATCTGCAAAGGATTTTGGTTCAATTTGAGAAATAAATGCAGCATGTTCACAAGTGTTCCGAAGTGATTATCTAGTTGTAACACCTCGTGAGGGATCTCCTAAAATTACATCCGTAGGGTGAGAGGAGACATACCTCCACTCCTTGGGGAGTGTTTGAGAATTACCTTCATTTTGCTCTGCATTTGTTTCTTCATGATGCTCTTCTTGAATTCCATGAGGTGCAACCTTTTGGTTGTCATTGGATGATTCTTCTTGATGTTCTTCTTCTGCATTATCATCAACAACTCCTTTCTCCGCAGAGGAGGGATTAGACTCATCAAATGTGACATGCATAGATTCTTCTACAACCAAAGTTCTTTTATTATATACTCTATAAGCTTTGCTTGAGTTTGAATAGCCAAGAAAAATACCAACATCGTATTTTGAATCAAATTTACCTAGATTATCTTTTGTGTTCAAAACAAAACATTTGCATCCAAAAACTTTGAAATAACCAATGTTGGGTTTTCTATCTTTCCAAAGCTCATATGGAGTTTTATTAAGATTATGTCTAATTAGCACACGATTCAAAACATAGCATGAGGTGTTGACAGCTTCGGCCCAAAAATACTTTGGTAAGACATTTTCATTCAACATGGTCCTAGCCATTTCTTGAATAGACCTATTCTTTCTCTCAACAACTCCATTTTGTTGTGGAGTCCTAGGTGATGAAAATTGATGTTCAATGCCAAAATTATTACAAAAAGTTTCAAATGCATGATTTTCAAATTCTCCACCATGATCACTTCTAATACAAGCAATAGAATAACCTTTTTCATTTTGAACCTTTTTACAGAAAACTTTAAAAGCATCAAAAGCATCATCCTTATTAGTTAAGAACAATACCCATGTGAATCTAGAGTAATCATCCACAATAACAAAAGCATAATATTTGCCACTTAAACTAGCATATCTAGAAGGACCAAATAAAAATCTATGTGAAGTAATTGAAGAGGTTTTGAAGTAGAGATATTTTTCTTGCTTTTGAAAGAAGTTTTGATTTGTTTTCCAAATTGGCAAGCTTCACAAATTCTATCTTTTTGGAAATTGATTTTTGGAAGACCTTTAACCAAATCATTTTTCACAATTTTTGAAATCAAATCCATACTAGCATGACCTAATCTTCTATGCCACAGCCAACCATCATCATGCAATGCGGAAAAACATTTATCATGATTGGATGCACATTCTATGTCAATTGTATAAACATTACCATATCTATTTCCAACAAACAGAATTTTCCCATCACATTCATTCTCAATAACACATCTTGATTTATCAAAAAAAACTTTATAACCCTTGTCACACAATTGACTAATGCTAATCAAATTGTGTTTCAAATTTTCAACTAAACACACATTTTCAATTAGAGTTGAGGAAATTTTACCAACATTACCAATTCTGAGAATTTTTCCTTTTGAATTATCTCCAAATGATACTTCTCCACCATTTTCGATCTTGGTAAAACTTGAAAACCAAAAATAATTCCCTGTCAAGTGTCTTGAACAACCGCTGTCCAAGTACCACTTATTCTTCTTCTTCAAGCCCTGCAGAAAAAGTCTCAAGTTTTAGGTACCCAAACCTTTTTGGGTCCTTGAGAGTTAGCAATGGTTCCTTTTGGAACCCAAACACATTTCACACCATAATATCCATTTCTCTTTACTGGGCATCTATCTTTCATATGACCATCTTGATTGCAATAATGACATGCAATTTGATTGTTAATAGATGTATTCTTCACAAAGTAGTTCTTGTAATATTTTTGTTTCAAATTTGGTTTGTAACCAATTCCTCCTTTGTCAAATACAAACTTTTGTGAATTAAGCAAGTTATCTAACATCTTTTGCCCATTTGTAAATTTTAGTACAATTTCATTTAGATCATTGCTCTTCTTTCTAAGCATTTCATTTTCATTTTTCAAGTCATTCACATGTGATTCTAAATGCTCATGTGATGTGCTAGAAATCTCAAATAATGCAACTTTATCATGCAATGTTTTATTTTCCAATTTTAGGCAAGTAATCTTTTCACTAAATGATTCATTTTCATTTTTAAGCTCTACCATTTTCTTTTTAAGGCAAACATTCTTTTTACCCATCTTCATCAATTCATCATGCAATTCTTTAAAGGCATCATGTAACTCATCATATGTAGGAAGATCGCTTACCTCATTAAGTTCATCACATGATTCTTCTCCAATGGCCATGAGAGCTAAGTTTGTCATTTCTTGTTGCTCTTCCTCATCACTTGTTTCCTCATCGCTATCATCACATGTGGCCACCATAGCTTTCTTCTTGAGTTTGTTGAGGAGAGGACATTCCGGTCGTATGTGTCCGGGCTTCTTGCATTCATAGCAAGTGATTGGTTCTTTCTTCTCCTTTTTATTCTTGTAACCTCTGAACTTTCTCTGCTCATTATTCTTCTTGTAAAATTTTCTAAATCTTCTAGCCAACATTGCCAACTCCTCATCATCCATTTCGCTTTCCTCATCACTCTCACGTTTTGAGGCTTTAAGAGCGATGCTTTTCTTCTTTTCCTCATGGCCTTTTTCTGCTGCCAAATCCTCTTCATATGAAATGAGAGAGCCAATTAAATCATCAATAGGTAAAACATTTAAATCTTTGGCTTCCTCAATGACAGTCCTTTTTGGTCTCCATTCTTTAGGAAGCGACCTAATGATTTTCTTAACTTTCTCACTATTAGAAAAGGTTTTTCCTAAGGCTCCTAAAGTGTTCACTATGTCCGTGAATCTAGTATACATAGAATATACACTCTCATTTTGTTCCATTTGGAACAATTCATATTGTCGAGTGTACCTACTAATTTTCGACTCTTTCACTTGATTCGTGCCTTCATACACGACTTCAAGTTTGTGCCAAATTTCTTTAGCACTTTCACAACTGGACACTCTATGAAACTCTTTCTTATCAAGTGCACAAAATAAGGCATTCATGGCTTTGGAATTTAGAGAAGCTTTTCTCTTTTCCAAATCATTCAATTCCCGTGAAGGTTTTGGGATATCTTCCCCTACTTCGTTTTTAGTCAAAGGCAAGAATGGACCATCACATACAACTTCCCAAATTTCATAGTCTAGTGCTTGTAAATAAATTCTCATCCTAGTTTTCCAATATGGGCAGTCATTCCCGTCAAAGAACGGTGGTCTAGTTGTGGATTGTCCTTCCCTAAAGGTTGAATCATTTTGGGTTGTCATGGATCTTTTACTCTAGACGGTTAAGTCCTAACAAGAGAACCAAGCTCTGATACCAAATGAAATTCTAGTTATGCAACCCAAGAGGGGGGGTGAATTGGATTTCTAAAAAATTATTGAATAATAAAAACAATAACTCAATGTAAATCTAAAATGAATTTAAAGCAATAACAAATAAATCAATCACACTGTAAAAAGATAAGGAAAGAGAGATTCAAACACGGGATTTTTACGTGGTTCGGCCAACCTCGCCTACGTCCACGCCTCCAAGCTTTCCGGGCTAGAGGATTCCACTAAGCAAGCCTCTAAGGCTTCAAATGCTTACAATTGACTTCCTAGGTGTCAATAAACCTTTACAAGAAGAGATAATCCCTATTCTCTTAACCCAAGTGTATCCCAACACTTACAATCACTCAAAACAAAAGATTACAAATTGTTTTTCTCTCACACAATATTTAAAATTACAAGTCAATGCCCAATGTATGAGATAGATGACGCAATAATGTGTTTTAAAGCTCTACGAAGATCGTATTCACGAATATAAGCTCAATGGTAGTGTTGTGATCAACCCTTGTTCGAATTTGAATGAGCTTATTTATAGTTGGAGCTGAAAACTAGCCGTTATTGACTTTTTGCTCACTGTCGGATCGCCGTTAACAGGATGTCGGATCACCGTTTGACTGGTCAATATGACCGTTGGGCTGAATTTTCAAAATGTCGGATCGTTGTTATAGAGATGTCGGATCGTCGTTAGTGTCCAGAAGCTAAAACTTCATTTCTGTTTGAAGTCGGCGAGCCGTTATCAAGAATGTCGGTGAGCCGTTATTTTCCAGAAGCTAATTTCATAATTCCATTCCAGGTCGGCGAGCCGTTATCATCATGTCGGATTGCCGTGAGTGTCCAGAGGCTAAACTTCAGTTCTGTTTGATGTCGGCGAGCCGTTATCAAGGATGTCGGCGAGCCGTTATTTTCCAGAAGCTAATTTCTCAATTCTGTTCCAGGTCGGCGAGCCGTTATCAACATGTCGGGTCGCCGTGAGTATCCAGAGACTAAGATTCAGTTCTGTTTAAAGTTGGCGAGCCGTTATCAAGAAATGTCGGCGAGCCGTTATCAAAAAATGTCGGCGAGCCGTTATCTTCCAAAAACTGATTTCTCAATTATGTTCGATATCGGCGAGTCGTTATGTAGGAGTGTCGGCGAGCCGTTATTGACCATTTTCAAAATACTCCCGTTTTTTATCATTTTCAAAATACTTCAAGGTTTTTCAATTTGATGCTTTTACTAATTAAACATTTATCATAAAATATAAAAACCTTTATGGTATGAAAATTACGATTTGAAAGAGTATAAAAAACTTTTTGGACTTTTAAAGAATTAATCAATCTTCATCAAGTTTGTTATCATCAAAAACAATATTAAAGAAATATTTGTGTTAACAAAGGATTTCTCTACTCTTGTTATTATGAATTGGAATAGAAGAGAATAAAATTTCTAGGTTGTATTGAAAATGAGAGGTGGTGGGGGGTATTTATAGGATTTCTTAAAGTTAATGGATGGCTAGGATTTTGCCACCATAACTCTTAATCAATGGTTGAGATTAACCTTCATAAATACCTTACTAAATTCTAGAATTCTTTTCTTTCTCTACAACCTTCTCTTATATCATTACTTATGTCATTGCATATTCATCATTTCTTACGTCATTGCTTATGTCATTAGCAAATCGATTTTGAATTCAATTTCTCGATCCATGGCAATCTTAGGAGTTCTTCAGGAAAAACCTCATGAAATTCGTTCACCACTGGAATATCTTCCAACTTTTGTCTTTGCTCTTCTATTTCGATGACCACCCCTCACATCCTCCATTTAATAGTCTGGCTGCTTTTAAGGTAGAGATGATAGGCATTCTATTCTCTTCGTATTCTCCTTTAAATGTAAATGATTCCTTTTGTGGTGGTTGAAAAGTTACCTCCTTTTTCTTGCAATCTATTTTGGCATAGTGCTTTGATAGCCAATCCATGCCAAGAATTATGTCATCGTCATGCATCTCAAGGATTATTAGGTCAACATATAGTGTATTACCATTAATACTAACCTCACATGCCTTAACTAATTGTCCCGAGTTTAATATTTCACCTGATGGTACTATGACACTAAATGGCCTATTTATTATGTCAGGGACATTTTTTGATTTTCATAATGAATGCTGATGAGGCAAATGAATGTGTAGCTCTTGAGTTTATTAGCACATATGCAGGAGTTTTGGAGATAGACAGTTCACCTGATATTACTGAGGGGTTTTCTTTTGCATCCGTCTTGGAGAGTGTGAATACTCGAGCATTAGTCTTTTCTTGTTGCGTACCATTTTTTGTGTAGTCCCTAATGAAGTGTCCTTCCTTTCCACATTTAAAACAAGTTCTGTTATTTACTCGACATTCCCCAGGGTGAGTTCAGCCGCATTGATTGCACTTTGGCTTTTGTGGGACTTGTTTTTAATGATTCCTTGGGCGTTTGCTTTTACTCTGAGCTTGGACCACTGGCATTCCCTTTCTCTTATTATTATTTGAGTGTTGTCTTTGTGCAAAGTTTTCCTGGTCCACACCTCTTTTGTTTTAGCGTTTTTCTTCCTTCTTTTCTTCATCTGCTTGCTCAATTACCAAGGCTCGATCGATGAGTTCGTTAAAGGAAGCATCACGAACTCCATCCACCTTTAAGTCTTTTGCAAGATCTTTGCGCAATCCTTGCATAAAGTGGTCCTTTCTTAAGTCTTCCGTTGCAACCATATGTGATGCATATCAAGAGACATCATTCCCTGCTGTAAATAAATAAACTCTCTTCTTTTGGCTGAGCGACCTGTCTCTGAAAAGTATTTCTTATAGAAGTATTTTTTAATTTCCACCCATTGCATTGTTGCTACATTATGGATTCGTTTGATAGAGTCCCACTAGTATTCTGCCACTCCTCGTAACATAAAGGAGACACAAGTTACTTTTTCTTCTTCTGGCACTTTAGCTGCTTCTATTATTATTTTCATGGTTCACAACCATTGCTCTACTGCGATAGGATCTACACTTCCTCGAATGTGGGTGGATTTAATCTTCTAAATTCGCTCCCTGCGTTGTTTATTGCTCGAGCATGTTCATCCCTTCTAACTTATTTTTCCAAGTGTCGTGCCACAATATCTGTAAGTTGATCAATTTCAGATTGCTCCCTTGAAGTACCTTCTGGCGTTCTGCTTCTATTACCCTTAGTGCTTGACATCTCAACGAGTTTTGAATCTAATTCTACTTGTCAAACAAATTAAATGTAAGATTAACCTAATTTCAAGTTATAACTAAAAAGTTGAGCCTTGTCCTTCCCTTTGACTTGTGCATAGGATGGTCTACAGAATTGCTTTAAACGCTGGGCTCTGATACCAATTTGTAACAATCCACTTAAATATTTATTTTAAAGATGTTTTAAAAAATTAAACTTTTATGTAAATAAAAACTCTAAAAATAGTTATACCCAACAAAAAAAACTTTTTTACAAAAAGTAAGATTCATACAGAGGTTCCTTATCATATTTCAAAGTTTTTATTATTACATAAAGCTGAGATACTTCTTTTAATTAAAACAAAGTTGAGCCCATCATAAAATCCCTAGGTTTGTTATGCCCATATGCACTCGTCTTGGTTAGGACTTGGCACCAGCTTGCCCTACTCATTGTTACCTGCAATGTAAGGACTTAATAAACTAATGCCCAATAAGATAACACTTGCATGCATGTATAACTTATTATGCATATGGATGATCATATTAAGCTTTTTAAAACAAACTTAGAAAATACAAAACAACTTCATTAGGGCCCAAGGTGTGTTGCACTACAAGGCTGACCCTTTTACTCTTTAAATAGTATTTTCTTGGACCTCATTAGTTGATCTTTTGGGCTTTACGTATCTCCGTCCCCAAAAGATTTCTTTTTACTTAGTTTTGAGGGCTTGCCCTCCTTAGAAACTTTGCCAACTGGTAGTACAACCATATATTTTTCATAAATTCATTGTATAAAACATCTTCTTCATATTGTAATCAATGATATGCATTTATCCAATGCAACTTATGTTATAACATTTGAAATTCCTAGATGTATAACAAAATCAACACACAACACTATTTAAGAACAAGATTCTTTAATATAGGCGGTAAAGCCCACCATAACGTAATTAAGTATCATAGCCTAGGTGGCAGAGCCGACCATAACGTAACTAAGTATCATAGATTTGGCAGCAGAGCCGACCATAACGTAACTAAGTATCATAGATTTGGCAGCAGAGTCGACCATAACGTAATTAAGTATCGTAGATTAGGTAACATAGCCGACCATATAAGAATTTAGATTATAACTAATCACATCATAATAGTCATCACAACATAAAGAAATGAGAAGTTGAGTATAAAAACAATTTTGTCCCTACATTGCAGTTGAAGTGTTAATTACCTCTTGATCTTGACTTCTCTAGACTTTTCTAAGTTAAGGATTTATCTACTCTTATTATTATGACTTGGAATAGAAGAGAATGAAATTTCTAGGTTGCATTGAAAATGAGAGGTGGTGGGCGGTATTTATAGGATTTCTTAAGGCTAATGGATGACTAGGATTTTGCCACCATAACTCATGATCAATGGTTGAGATTAACCTTCATAAATACCTTACTAAATTCTAGAATTCTTATCTTGCTCTACATACTTCTCTTACATCATCACTTATGTCATTGCTTATGTCATCATTACTTATGTCATTGTTTATGTCATCTTATTAAATATCTAAGTAAAGATGAGATTATCTTTTATAAATATCTTATTAAATTCTAGAATTCTTATCTTTCTCTACAACCTTCTCTTACATCATCACTTATGTCATTACTTATGTCATCATTTCTTATGTAATTGCTTATGTCATCATTTTCTAGAATTAAATATTTTATACTATTATTATTTTAATGCTTAAGGGAGCTTGTTAGCTTAAAATAAATTTTATTATATTAAAGTAAGAAAATTATACCTCACATATCATGGTACTTTTAGGCTTAAATCAAGATTACTTAGAGAGTAAATGATGTGTTTTAGTGCATTTTAACAATAGTTTGCATCAACATCTATTTTAGTATTATTTTAAATAAAGTTTGTTTGATTTCGAATAATTGTGTGCTTAAAAGCATAATCATAATTATAGGTATTTGGAAACTCGAATTTCATGGAAAGGATGTTGCTGTAATGGACTCCCAAAAAAGACAAAAGAACATGGCTACAAAAGAATTGAAGCAAGTCTGGAACAATGTAGATGTTTTAGCTATTTCTATAGCAACCACTGCTGTACTAATCCCAGAGCATTGCCAAAAATGATTTCATGCAAGTCATTTAACAGATTTCGATCTATAGTTTCCTAATCTGGAAGATAAGCGCCCTAGACTTCTGTTTACCCTAATTTTCAACTATAAAAGAGGCACAAATGCAAAGGAAAAGGGCAATCGTCAATGAAGATCAAAAACTCAAAAGAAACAAAGGAGAAACAGAATTCAAGAGCAAGAATCAAGGCTGCACCAGTGGAGAATTTGTGGGAATAAATTGGAATTCATTCTTTCTTATTCTTTTCTTGTTTTCTTGTTTATTCTTTGATCACGAGGATGTATTTGATAGATGAAACTTTATCGTTTATTTTTCTTTCGCAAACTATGAACTAAATTTATTTGTGGTTGAGTGATAAACAATCTTGATAATTTCTTGACTGATTATATATGTTGCTGTATGTTTGCTATAGCATTTTGTTTTAATAGTACTTATTTACATTCATTATTTCGGCTGACCATCTATTTAATGATACAAGCTAAAAAAGCGCCACAAAAGGGTCTCTCTTAGATGAACATGTTAACTCTTTTTTTTTATAATAATGATTTTGATGATAACAAACATGTTTTTAATTGATAAGTTTTGAAATTTGTTGTTAATCGATCAAATTTTTAAGCCGTATATTTTTCAAAGCAAAGCAAAACCTTCTAGAAATAAACAGCAAACTATTTAAAGAAAACAGTAAACCAATTGCATTAACTGTTTATGGCTAATAGTACATCAAAAGCATTATAGAGAGCAAATTTCAGATAACGAACAACCGTTTATGGATAACGGTAAATCGATTTCATTCCAGAGAGCAAATCAAAGATAACGGACAATCGTTTATAGATAATAGTAAACCGAATGCATTCCAGAGAGCAAATATTAGATAACGGTAAATCGTTTATGGATAACGGTAATCTAAATACATTCCAAAGAGTAAATCTTAGATAATGGCATACTGTTTATTGATAATGGTTCACCAATAACATTCTAGTGAACAATCATCTTGGAAACGGTAAACCGTTTATGTCAAACGGATAACCGACATCTCTGAGCCATTTCCTAGAACAATAACAGTAATCCGAATTCCTACAAATGGTGATCCAACAATTTGAATTTTGGTGCAACAGTAACTTGTCAAAGTCAAAACGACGATCCGATAAGTGGTAAACGGTGATCCGATAGTATGTAGAAAGTTAATAACAACTAGTTTTCAGCTCCATCTATAAATTAACTAAATCAAATTCAAACAAAGTTGATTTAACTATTGTTATTAAGCAAACCATAGAGCATACAACTTTCCTTGAGCTTTAAAATTCTTTTATTCATCACATTTACTCACACGTTAGAACTTCATTTGTAACCAATATATTGTGTGAGAGATATTTATTTTGTAATCCTTTTTGAAAAATCAAGTTGAGAGGTTGTAAGTGTTGGGATACACTTGAGTTAAGAGATTGATGATAATCTCGTTTGGTAAAGGTTCATTGACATCTTGAAAGTCAATTGTAAAGTCATTTGAAACGCAATTTAATTAGCCTTAGTCAATTATGTAACAAGGGTTATAAAGTTGTTTTTGATAAATCAAGATGTGTTATTGAGAATACATGTGATAACAAAAATTTGTTTGTTGGAAATAAATGTGGTAATGTTTATACCATTGATATAGAGTGTGCATCTACTCATGATAACTGCTTTTCTGCATTGCATGATGATGCTTGGCTATGGTATAGAAGACTAGGACATGCAAGCATGGATTTGATCTCAAAGATTTCTAAATTGATTTAGTTAAAGGTCTTCCAAAAATTAGTTTTTAAAAAGATAAAATTCTTGAAGCATGCCAATTTGGTAAACAAATCAAAACCACTTTTAAAAGCAAAAATTATATTTCTACTTCAAAACATCTTCAACTATTTCATATAGATTTATTTGGTCCTTCAAGATATGTTAGCGTAAGAGGCAAATATATGCCTTTGTAATTGCTGATGATTTTTCTAGATACACATGGGTATTATTCTTAGCTAATAAGGATGATGATCTTGATGCTTTTAAAGTATTCTGTAAGAAAATTCAATATGAAAAAGAGTATGGTATTACATGCATTAAGAGTGATCATGGAGGAGAGTTTAAAAATCATGCATTTGAAACTTTTTGCAACAATATTGGTATTGCGTATCAATTTTCATCACATAGGACTCCACAACAAAATGGAGTTGTTGAAAAACAGAGTCGGTTTATTCAAGAAATGGCTAGGACCATATTGAGTGAAAATTATTTGCCTAAGTATTTTTGGGCCGAAGCCGTCATCATCGTATTTTAATGTTTTAAATCGAGTGTTGATTAGACCACATCTTAATAAAACTCCCTATGAGCTTTGAAAAGATAGAAAACCCAACATTGGTTATTTTAAAGTTTTTGGATGCAAATGTTTTATTTGAGCACAAAAGATAATCTTGGTAAATTTGATTCAAAATCTAATGTTGGTATTTTTCTTGGTTACTCAAACAGAAGCAAAGCTTATAGAGTTTATAATAAAAGAACTTTGGTTGTGGAAGAAACTATGCATGTTATATTCGATGAGTCTAAACCATCCTCTACGAAGAAAGTTGTTGTTGATGATGATGCAGATTTACAACAAGAAGATCTTTAAAAGACAAACAAGATGATACATTACGAGAAAATCAAGAGGAGCAACATGAAGAAATTGATTTAAAGCAAGCCAAAGGTACTTCTCATACACTCGCCAAAGAGTTGAGGTATGTTTCTTCTCACCCTAAAGACATAATTTTAGGAGATCCATTACAAGGTGTAACCACTAGATCATCTTTTAAAAATACTTGTAAGCATACTGCATTTATATCTCAAATTGAACCAAAATCCTTTGCGGATGCGAAAAATGATGAATCTTGGATTATGACAATGCAAGAAGAGTTAAATCAATTTGAGAGAAACAATGTGTGGGAATTAGTTCCTAAACCAAAACATCAATCCATTATAGGCACTAAATGGGTATTTAGAAATAAAATGGATGAATCTGGTACAATTGTAAAAAATAAAGCTAGATTAGTGGCTCAAGGTTACAACTAAGAAGAGGGAATTGATTTTGATGAAACATTTGCACCTATAGCAAGATTAGAATCCATTAGGATGTTATTAGCATTTGCATGTCATAAAGATTTCATTCCATATCAAATGGATGTCAAAAGTACATTTTTAAATGGTTATATTATAGAAGAAGTTTTTGTCAATCAACCCTTTGGTTTTAAAAATGAAAAGTTTCCAAATCATGTTTACAAGTTGCCAAAAGCATTGTATGGATTAAAGCAAGCACCTAAAGCATGGTATGATAGGCTTAAGAATTTCTTATTGGATTTTGGTTTTTAAATGGGAAAAGCGGATACTACTCTCTTTGTTAAGCATAAGAATCAAAATATACTTGTAGTTCAAATTTATGTTGATGACATTATCTTTGGTTCTACTAATGAATTGTTGTGTAAAGAATTTTCATCTAGTATGAGTAAAGAATTTGAGATGAGCATGATGGGAAAGTTGAAGTACTTCTTTGGACTGCAAATAAAATAAAATGAGGAAGGAATTTTCATAAATCAAGCCAAATATGTGAAAGACCTACTCAAAAGATTTGGCTATGAGAATGGAACAGCAAAAAGCACTCCAATGAGTACCCCATCAAGCTGGACAAGGACGAGAAGGGTAAGGAGGTTGGCATCAAGACATATCAAGGTATGATTGGATCCTTACTCTACTTGACTGCCAGTAGGCTTGATATTATGTTTAGTGTATGCTTATGTGCTAGATTTCAATCTTGTCTTAAAGAGTCACACTTGCTTCCTGTTAAACAAATTTTTTGATATTTAGTCGGCACAATAGATCTTGGTCATTAGTATCCAAGAGGAACACATTAGATTTAACTTGTTATTCAGATGCCGATTTTGTTAGTTATAAGGTTGATAGGAAAAGTACTAGTGGAACATTTCACTTTTTAGGTCACTCTTTAATCTCTTGGTTTAGCAAGAAAAAAAATTCGGTTGCACTATCAACTACTGAGGATGAGTATATTGCAGCCGGAAGTTGTTGTGCTCAAGCCTTATGGATGAAATAAACTCTTAGAGACTATGACATTCACTTTGACAAAATTCCTATTTTGTGTGATAATGCTAGTGCTATAAATCTTTCAAAGAATCCTATCCAACACTAAAAAACCAAGCATATGGAGATTAGACATCATTTCTTGAGACTATGGCATTCACTTTGACAAAATTCCTATTTTGTGTGATAATACTAGTGCTATAAATCTTTCAAAGAATCCTATCCAACACTCAAGAACCAAGCATATGGAGATTAGACATCATTTCTTAAGATATCATGTTCAAAAAGGGTTATTTCTTTAAATTTTGCTTTAATGAAAAACAACTCGCTGATATTTTCACAAAACCCCTCAATAAAGAACAATTTTCTAAAATTAGACATGAGCTTGGAATGTTAAATTTTGCACAATAGTTTGGTTTTATGTGATAATGAATCTATATTTAGTAATGTGATTGCTTATTTGTATCAATTCTTTAAATTGTGTGAATTCATGAATCATGCATTAAATTAGTCATTAAGGCATTACAAATCAATGAAATGATCATGAAATGGATTAATTGTCGACCAAAACTAAATTAGTTATGCGAAATCATTAGTTAAAGAAAATAGATTTCTGTTTATTCAATAAACGATTAACCATTTTTGGGACAGAAACTAGGAGAAATATTCAAGAAGACAACAGTTTGCTAACTTTTACTTAACGATTCACCGTCTTCATAATAATTTTAGGTTGCATTTTGGAACGATATCAGCTTACCGATATCTTAATAACGGCTCACCGTTATCGGGCGATAAGAATATAACAAACCGTTTTCTCCTTCATTTTCTTTTGCCTTTGAACAGTTTAACCCTTAACCGTGGCTGAAACTCCTTCTCTCTCTCAAATTACGCATTTTCCTTGCAATTTCTCTCCAAATTGAAGCTATGGAAACCCTTTTTAACTAGTTGAGAACTTTTTCATTCGATTAAAATTTTTTTTAAGCCTTTAATTGCAAATTCCCAATTTTAAAACCATAGGGAAAATCGAACATAGTTCTTCCAAATTATCCAAAAGTTCCTTCATTTCTTTATCCTATTAAGCCTATAAACACTCTTTTATACCTCTAAATTTATCCATGGCTGGTGAAGGACCTTCAAGACTAAGGAGACGGGTCAAACGAAGGGTCCACTTCATCCTCCTCTTGTCCGTGATTTTGAAATGGTCTACTTCCCTTCTCCTCCTCTTGCTAGGAGATTCCAGACTCAGTTGATGACTTGTAAGTTAACCGATTCCTTCTTTCTTGATTTAGATGATTTTGAGGAGTTGGTTGTTTCTAGTAGTAATGTCAAAGAGATGTTGGTACAATGGGAGGTTGTTTTGAGCCTAGATGAGAAAGTGTACCCAAACCTAGTTAGAATTTTCTGCTTCAACATAGAACTTTTGGATACTAGGTTGGATCGATTAGTGACATATGTCGGAGACATACCAATTGATTTCGCTGTGGAAGATTTAAATTCTATTTTAAGGACTGACAATTCCGGTTTAGAGCTGTATACATCTAGAAAAGAACTCCAATTTAACTACCAAAACAACCTGCCTCGAATCCCCCCGGGCGAGTCAATCTAGTCTCATCAAAATGGACTGATAATAATCTAAATAGTAAGGATTCTGCTGAAAAATTCGGCAGAGTCTCCCTTATAAATATAATACTCCTAAAATAATTTGATATACCACAAACTCTAATTATCAACATCCTCAACCAAAATGCTAAGTTTTACTCAAGATATCTCCAACATCTCAAAAGATAATATTATAACTAATATTAATATACATCAGTTTATTCTTAATCCCAAAAGAACCAACAGAGCAAGATGATCAGGATCTCCTAACAAAAATCATCTATATTCCCTAACACCATCATGTGGCCAAGACTCAAAATATATCTACAGTCTCTGGGTCGGTCTAGTGTACCTACAACCTCCTAGTGGGGGGGGGGAATATAATAAAAACGGGGTGAGTATAAAATTCATTGAAAATCAGTGAGTGGATAGTAATTTGTTTGAAAATTAATTCTTACTTTAAAAAAAATAATCATATCATTTGTAAACACGATTTCACCAAACCATATGTGAGAAACCAGTAATAAATCATTTAACATTTAAATCAGATTTCTAACCACGAAACACACACACACACACACACACACACACACACACACACACACACACACACACACACACATATATATATATATATATATATATATTATCGTACCAAATAATCATGGAAATCATATCACAATATCATATAGAATACAAAAATCTGAAAATCATCACTAAACAAGTACCCAAGGGAATAATCTCATATCCAGACCTCGACGGACAGGCAATGACGTACTATCTAGGTACCGTCCCGCCTCGGAGCTACACGAATAGGCAGGGAAGTACCATCTCATATCTCATCATGACTCATCATATCTGTGCATGCATAACCTGGTCCCCAAAGGACAAGGCGCCCAAGCACACGGCCCAAAGCCTCTGTGTGTACTCAGACGGACCCCAAAGGCCTGTATCTCATTTGTATCATCATATCTCGTCTGTATCATAATATCTCAATATTTGTATCTCTGTAATCATCGGTATCTCAATATCTGTCTGTATCTCATATCCTTTTCATCTGTACAAACAACTAAACCACAATCTAGTAGTTCGGGCTCTCGCCCTATGTGTATAGCAAACGTACGGGAAACGAAAGAATGTATGGATCTAGGATCAATAAGAATATGAGCCTCATGGCCTAGGATAGATAATATACCCATAATAACTTCTGGTGCAGCACTTGCCTCCTGCTGCGTCAAAGCAAAAACTCGAGCATTAGTATGAGGTCGACCAGGCTGACTTCTCTGACCTGGAGCAGTTGTCTGACTCCTAAATGTAGATGTAGAGCCTCCTGTCTGCACTCCTCTCTGACCCTGAGTCTAGCCAGAGTAAGGCCGATACCGTGAGGCTGTCCCTCCTGCAGAACTATTGCTTTGAGATAAAGTATGACAGAATCTCCTGATGTGTCCAGGCTGACCACACATATAACAAACTCTGTCTCCAACACGACACTGGCCCTGATGATTCTTGCCACATGTAGGGCAAGAAGTCTGCTGGACACTCCTAGAATGATCATCACGATATCCCCCACCACTGCGATCGTATTATCCCTGATTCCTGGTATTACTCCCCACTGATGGCTGCACTAAGCTATGACTGACAGCCTGTCTCGAGTCTTCCCTGAAGCTTATACCTCGACTCCTCTACATAATATCAGAATAACTCGTAGGAATGCCCCTTCTCTTGGGCAGCCTACTACTAGGGCCACCCTCTGCCCAGCTCTGGCTACGCTTTTGCTTCAGTGCCCGAACTCTGCGTCCTTCTGAAATACTGTGCTCTACTCTCCTGGCTGCCTCAACTACCTCTCCAAAGTCAGTGTATCGTGATGCAGTCACGGTGGTGCGAATCGTAAATCTGAGGCCCTCCTCAAACCGTCTGCATCTCTCTCTCTCATCACCGACTACAGATGTAGCAAATCTAGAGAGGTCTAAAAATTTCTTCTCATACTCCTCAACTATCAGAGAACCCTGAACCAACCGAAGGAATTCACTCTGTTTAATATCTTGATACACAGCAAGAAAATAATGATCGTAGAATTCCTTACGGAAAATGGCCCAAGTAATCGCAGCAAGCCCTTAATATCGTCTCTCCACTATCTGCCACCAATGGTAAGCTCTATCCTCGAGCAGGAAAGTGGCGAAGGATTACCTGTCATCCTCCGAACACTTCATCACGTCAAAAATACGCTCTAACTTAACAAATAATGACTCAGCCTCAGGTGGTTCTCCAGAACCATTAAAACTCCTCACCCGTAAACTCCTCACTCGCTCAATAGTGTTCGCGTTACCGGCATGCGCTTGAGTCTGATTTTGCACAATTATAGTCATGATCTGAGCCAGCCTATCAAATGACTGCTCAATATTCAAGGCATTCCCCAATGCCTGTTGTGCGATTTCATGTATGGAGGAATCAACTACCCCCTCATTCACAGGTTCACTTCCCCCTGCAGGTACACTGCCAGAAGTCAACCCAGCTATTGGCCTAATACGGCCATGGCCACATCTACCGCTACGACGAAGCATGATGGTGCCTACAAGGTATAAATTCTAACTTTAATAAAGATAAAACTTATTCTTATGAAGATAGTAAAGTCTACAGAATCTAAAACCATGCTCTGATACCAACTGAAACGACCCACCCTGAATCCCCCCGGAAAAATCAATCTAGTCTCATCAAAACGAACTGATAATAATTTAAATAGTAAGGATTCTGCTGAAAATTCGGCAGAGTCTCCCTTATAAATATAACACTCCCCATCTGAAAATATCTAAAGCAAGCACTCTCAAAATAATTCAATATACCATAAATTCCAATTATCAACATCCTCAACTAAAATGCTAAGTTTTACTCAAGATATCTCCAGCATCTCAAAAGATAATATTATAACTAATATTAATATACATCAGTTTATTCTTAATCCCAAAAGAATAATGTAACAAAATTATACAATCCCAACAGAACAAGATGATCAGGATCTCCTAACAAAAATCATCTATATTCTCTAACACCATCATGTGGCCAAGACTCAAAATATATCTACAGTCTCTGGATAGGTCTGGTGTACCTACAACCTCCTGGTAGGGGGGGGAATATAATAAAAACGGGATGAGTATAAAACTCATTGAAAATTAGTAAGTGGATAGTAATTTGTTTGAAAATTAATTCTTACTTTAAAAGAAATAATCGTATCATTTCTAAGCACAATTTCACCAAACCATAAGTGGGAAACTAGTAATAAATCATTTAACATTTAAATCAGATTTCTAACCACGAAACACATATATTTATATATTATCGTACCAAATAATCAAGGAAATCATATCACAATATCATATAGAATACACAAATCTGAAAATCATCACCAAACAAGTACCCAGGGGAATAATCTCATATCCGGACCTCGACGGACAGGCAATAACGTACTATCTGGGTACCGTCACGCCCTGGAGCTACACGGATAGACAAGAAACTACCATCTCATATCTCATCATATCTGTGCATGCATAATCTGGTCCCCAAAGGACAAGGCACCCAAGCACACGACCCAAAGCCTCTGTGTGTACTCAGACGGGCCCCAAAGGCCTGTATCTCATTTGTATCATCATATCTCGTCTGTATCATAATATCTCAATATTTGTATCTCTGTAATCATCGGTATCTCAATATCTGTCTGTATCTCATATCTGTTTCATCTGTATCTCAATATATATATTATTGTAATCATCACACTGCATGCATATTCCCCCAAAAGGAAAAATCATACAAACACACGGCCCAAAGCCTCTATGTGTGTTCAGACGAGCCCCAAAGGCCTCTCATCTCATATCATTTGTATCACTGTATATGGAGGGGATGTGTACTGTCCAATGCTTTTAAAAACAATCTCTTATACACATGTACATAAACATATAATCACATCTAAAATCTCATTTCCTTTTTATTCAACACATCTCAAATCCACTCAATTCTAATATCATGCATTTACTCAAGAATGATAATAAAATCATTAATCAAACTCATTTTCAATAATAATAAATATCAGCACATAGAATAAAATCCATTTTCTAGAAAATCATTAAATCGAAGCATCAAATACTTATTTATCAAAACATGTTGTACTATATCGTAAAATCATTACTAAATCCGATCATTCAAAATTCTTATTTCGCAAACATGCTTTACTATCATAATCACTATGAAAATAGGTTTTGTATATTCCACTCACAGTGACGATGTTCACGTTTGGCTATCGTCCCCATCCGCGGACCGGTTCTCGCTCGTGGATCCTCTTAAATCATGGAAATGACATAATTATTTTTTCGTAAATCAGAATTACGAATAAATTTATGTAATAAACTCGAAACGAACATCTATCGATAATCTACAACTCCTGTGTCGATAACATTACTAAAATACTCTCATATCCGTAAACCGTTCAAATACTTCGAAATCGTAAGTCACCGAATTACCCTCGGAATTATAATTACACTCAATCCCCAATTTCAGGAATTACTAAAATATCCACAGGTTCAAAAATTACAAAATCGCCCTCAAAATGTGAAATTACCGAATTGCCCCGCTGGTCAACAGTGGCCGGAATTTAGTCGACCCTGGCCGTGAAGCTCAAGTCTGAGATTTCCAATCACACTGAGTCTAATAGTGCATGCGGTGAGCTCCCACGCGCGGCAACGACGCCGGAACCTAGCTTGGCAGCCGCGAAATTCCAAAATTAACTAGCGGCGAAACAATGACTCCCGATGGCTATGGATGATCGAAAATGGAAGAGGGAGTCGTGGGGAACAAAATCCAACCGGTGGTGTCACCCAAAACCGGTGAAAATCCCGGCGAAGCAAGGTAAAAAAGTAGCGGGTTTTTCAAACTTTGATCGCCGACGTTCCGGCTATTTTTCGGCGACGTGGACGGCTGGGGTATGATGGCCGGTCTTCAAGCTTCAAATTTATTCCTTGCTTGGCCGGAGTGATGGTCGAAATTAAGAGATATGGCCGGGTCACGTTCACCGGTCGGGTTGGGTTTTCTGGGTCAGTTGATAGCTTCTCTCTCACTCTCTCACATGTGTATATGTTACCATGTTTTCCAGCTTCCTCTTTTATTTAACTTTTAACCACCTCATTTTTTCTTTTTCCACAGGTGTTACAACTACTTTTCAGATGTCGATGCGGTTAGGAACATTTGTCGACGTCAAGACCTTTCTGATGATATTTGTTCACTACCTTTTCGGTCTTAGTTGCTACCTATACAGGTTAGGATCCCCCATATTATTCTTTAGCATATTCTTACTCCTAGAAAAGGAGCATAGTAATGAGGTTACTCGTTAGATGTCGGGTTGCTGGATTGTCTTCTACGAAGGCGTCCAGTTAACCTTGGTTATGTTATTCTCCATAACATGTTGTCTACCCCTGCCATGAACAATTGAATTCTTCCATATGGTAGTATTATTACTAGGATTCTGAGGCATTTTCACATACCCATTACTGATCCTATATACGATGAGTCCAAGAGGTTAAGTGGTGAGATTATCCTTGGCATTGGTTTCCATAGGCGGAATTGGGAATGGGTGATGGTTACCTTATCTAAGAATGGGGACACACTCTTGCTCCTAAAGGTGATCGTACACTGAATGACATATATTTTACCGATCAGCTTCCAGATTTCCCTTTAGGAGCTAAAACTTAAATTCCTCATCGAGCTGCAGCTGCGCATTCTGAGGAGACTAAGGAGTAGGAGGAGCATGATATGGATACCAACGTGCATCCAGCCCTTGCCTCTTCTTCAGCTTCTGAGGATTTAATGCAATAGCTTCTGAGTGAGGTTCGCACTCTTTCAATCCAATAGCAGCATATTGCATCTCGCTTCGATTCATTTCAGCAGATCATTTTCAATCAGCAACAAGAGATTTGAGATGAGAGACACATCCTTATTGCCTTTGGTTTCCCTCCTGCTAAGTCTTCATCACAGCCACCTTCATAGTTTATTTTTCCTTTTGGTTTCGCATATACATTTTCCATTTCATATTTTAGATGCTATTCTATGTACGTTTTGGATTATATTCACGATATGTTTTGGATCATTTTCTATTTTGAATTACACTTCCTCTCTCTAATTTCATTTGATGATTTTGATGAGGTGCTTGTTGGATCTATGCTTTTTATTGTGTTGATTGGCTTGTTGGATTGTTGTAGTTAGTTGATGGAGTTGAGATGGTTTGTGCATCTTTAGGAGTGCTTTCCAAAATTTTCTATATTTCAAGATATACCACTTTTCGTGGAGACTTTGTCCAAATTTTCTCATTACTTTTTCTTTTTGATGATGAACAGGGAGAAATATATACCATATGATAAACAAATGCAAAACTGTGTTTGAAATGTTTTGACCAATTACTAACGAGGAGCACACATTAAGGGGGAATAATCTTGTCTAGTCTTGAAATGTTTGTCATCATCAAAAAAAGGGAGATTATTAACTCTTTTGTTTTTATAATAAGGATTTTGATGATAACAAAAATGTTTTCAATTGATAAGTTTAAAAATTTGTTGTTAATTGGATCCGTTTTTTAAGTTGTATATTATTCAAAGCAAAGCAAAACCTTCTGGAAATAAACGGTAAATCGTTTATAGAAAACGGCAAACCGATCACATTTCAGAGAGTGAATTGTTAGCCTATATGGCTATAAATATTGATTTTGACAATAACAAACGATTTGTGTTAGTTTAAAGAAAATTGAGAGTAGTGAAAATAAATATTTATAAATTGTGCTTTTAAAATAAGAAAATGATTTTATAGAGTTAAGTTATTTTTTAAAGAAGTGAACCAAAATGAAAGAATTTTACAATCTTTAATTTTAATCAATATTATTTAGAATTTCAGATTTGGACTTATTTACAAATATTTAAATTGTGGGTCATTCTAAAATTTCACAAAGTTTGGGCGTGTTCATAATTTCAGAAAGTTTTGGGATTCACAATGTAATATTTACAAATTCTAAAATTGGACTTAATTGTAAAATTTAAAACGTTTTGTGCCATAATACAGTTATATAAATTTTTGGGGTCAAACTATAATTTTGGCAAGCAGTTCACTATACCGTTACTGTAGCAGGCGGTAAACCGAATATGCTAAACGGAAATCCAATTACACAGCAGAAACTCTCCAGATGAAAAGCGGCAATCCGGATTCCATAACTGGTAATCCGGTTATTGGACAGAAAGCTTCTGGAGCATAAACGGCAATCCGGATATCACAAGCGGCATTCCGGATGTGCTAAAATTCAAATTTTTGCCTTAACGGTAACATGCAAGCATAAACAAGTGCACACAACATATATTGAGCTTCAAATTCACAAATCATCAAAGATTAAATCATCATTGAGCTATCATTTGTATATCCACTCTTGAAGAGAGTTTCATTGTTGTAATTTCCATTTCTCATCAAATTGTGAGTGTACAAGTGTGAGAAACACTTGGGGTGAAGAGATTGGGGAGATAATCTTTTGATTGTAAAGGTCCATTGACACCTTGGAAGTCAATTGTAAGATTTTGAAGCCTTGGAAGCTTTGGATAGTGAATCCTCAAGCCGGGTGACCTTGGAGGCGTGGACGTAGGCGAGAATTGCCGAACCACGTAAAAACTATTGTGTTTGCTCTCTCTTCCTTAACTCTTTTATTATTGTGATTTATTGAATTTATTGTTTTCGATTTGATTAAGGTAATAGATTAAATTGTTGTGTGGTTTGTTTAGTTTAAATTTTAAAAACCCAATTCAGCCCCCCTCTTGGGTTGCCTAGTTAGTATTTCATGAATTTCTAGAAAATGGAAAATCGTTTAAAGAAAATGGCAAACCGATTACATTAATCGTTTATGGCTAACGATACACCGAAAGCATTACAGAGAGCAAATTTCAAATAGCGGACAACGTTTATGGATAACGGGAAACCAATTTCATTTCAGAGAGCAAATCAAAGATAACGGACAGTCGTTTATGGATAATGATAAACCAAATACATTCGAGAGAGCAAATATCATATAACGGTAAATCGTTTATGGATAACGGTAATCCGACTTCATTCTAGACAGTAAATCCTAGATAACGGCATACCATTTATTGATAACGGTACACCGATAACATTCTAGAGAACAATCATCTTGCAAACGACATACTTTCAAGGCTTGCTTAGTGGAATCCTCAAGCCCGATGAGCTTGGAGGCATGGACATAGGGACGGTTAGCTGAACCACGTAAAAATCTCGTGTTTTATCTCTCTTCCCTTACTCTTTTATCTTTGAGTATTGTTAAATTTATTGTTTTTGTTTTCATTAAGGCATTAGATTAAAATTGTTTTGTGGTTTGATTAGGTTAAATTTTAGAAACCCAATTCACCCCCTTCTTGGGTTGCCTAGTTAATATTTCAAAACATATCATAACAATACTTGATTTTAGATTGGATTTCCTGAGTTGAGTTTAACTTGATTTCAAAAGGGCCATACTTAATCTAAAATTAGTGATAAACTAGATATAGGAATTCACCTTGTAGGGTGAATAGAACCTAAACATGTAATGCTATATCTTATGTTGGCATAACAATTGGTCACTGTTAGGTTGCATAGAGGTATAAGACATCCAACATGTGACAGCTGAGGATATAATAGGATTTTGCCCAGTGTTGTGGCAATCGAGCCTAAAATTTTATGCAATAGTCAAAACCATTAAGAGAGTTTAATCACTCAACTTCTTCATTCCTATGGATTTTATCTTTATGTGTGATGTGAAAGTTTTCTTTTCTATTTATTGCATTTTATTACTTAGTTTATTAGTTTCACTATATTTTCAATTAAGGCAAAACTACACTGTTGAGATTTTTGTAGTAATTTTGATAACATCAATTCCTTTGGAGACGATCTTGAATCCTTATCATTTTATTACTTGTTGTGTATACTTATACACTGACATCTCTTGCATTTAAATCTATAGCAACAGTTGCTATTTTTTTTCTCCTTTGTTGATAAGTCCTCAGAGTCTAAGGGTACAACTTGAGTTGTCTTTGTCACCGACATCTCTACTTTGTTGTATACTTCTTTGCCTTCTCTCAAGGTCATGATGGCTTTGACCTCTTCATACTGCTGGGATGAACTTGTACTTACTTCATACACTCTTTTAGTATTAGAAATTGGCTGACTTGAGAATTTTCCTTTCTCAACAGTCATCACCAAAGTTTGAACTGAATAGGCAAGTTGGCCCACTATCTTATTGGGTTCGAAATTGATTACACATGTGAATTGAAGCCAACCTTCATCTCATTCCGTAACTTGTCAATGGTGCGATGGGTTAAATTCTTGGATGCCTCTTCCTATGGTTTTGGCTGTGAGTAGCTCTGATTCTGATTGTATTGTTTAAATGGTTGTTGAAAGACTTAAAGAGCTTGATGAACGAGTTGCATTGGTGGAAGAGCTTGATGAACGGGATGCATTGGTGGAGCTGAAGTTGTTATTCCATCTTATTTGAATCCTTGAGACCATGAAAAGTTGGGATGGTCTCTCCATCTAGGATTATAGGTATTGGATTAAGGGTTATAATTTTACCGCTTTCTTATTACATTTATACCATGGCTTGATTTGGGTATGAATCATGGTCAAATTGGTTATATGCTTATAGATCTATTGATTTTATAGTCGCCAACAATGTTATTTGGTGAAAGAATCCTTTAACTATTGCTTTGACTTCCTTGATTTCTGATCTTAACTCGCTAACATAGATTTCACTTACTCTGTTGATTTTGTCTCAATTCTTGAATGATCGACTCAGCTATTGGGAATTATCTGCTTGTTGCTAGAAGAAATCCCAAATATCTAATGCACTTGTAGACATGAGCTCACCTCTACTTGTTTCCATTAGCCATTCTTGCACATGTGCCAATAGTCACTCCAAGAAATATTGACATTGGTGCCATTTCTCGTACACATGATGTGGACACTTCAAAAATAGCATGTTGAATCGCTCTCATGGTTCAAAGAATTGCTCATCTTCTCTTTGAATAAACTTTGAAATTTCCCTACGAATAGTATTGATTTTATGTATTAAGAAGTATTTATTTAAAAACTTAGTTACACATGTTCCCATAAAGTGAAACTGTTACCAAGCAATGTATTAAACCATGAACTAGTTCTATCTTTTAGTGAAAATATAAATAGTCTAAGCTTAACATCTTCATTTAAAAAAAATTTATATTTAAAAGTTTGGCAAATGGCATGAAATTTATTTAAATGATTGTATGGGTCTTTATTTTCCAAGCCATGAAGTGATGGAGACAATTTAGCATACCAGGTTTTAACTCGAAACTCCTTGTAGCTATATTTAGGTATCTTATGTATGATGTGCTCAAATTAGCTAATGGACTGAAGTAATCCTTAAATGGCTTTTCATGTGGTGCTTGTGATTGTTGTTGCAAATCCATTTTAATATTATCCTTAATTTTACACTATGATGCAACGTGTCTTAATATGCAAAGTACTTTTTCCAATTTAAGGTCTACAGGTTCTAGATTAGTTGATTGTCACCTTCGACCACGCATGCAAAGAACACGTAAAAATTAAAAACAAAACAGATGAAAATAAAGAGAGAAGAGAAGTTACGATACTGACCTTATCACACTTCTACACACTTACAATGAAAACACACTTAAAACCTGCACACAAAATTATTTGCACAATATTTACAAAGAAAATTAACTCTACAAATTAAAATGACTTGCCTCCCCAGCAACGACGCCAAAAAATTATTGTGCAAATTTTATTGTACTCACAAGCGCACAAATCTATTCTAGAATAGATTTTGTGGTTACAAGTGTCGATCCTACGAGAAGGTAGATTTAATTATGCGTAGGGTTAAGAATAGGTTTTGTGGTTACAAGTGTCGATCCTACGAGAAGGTAGATTTAATTATGCGTAGGGTTAATTTTCTAAGAGTAAATGTGAGTTGGTTGGAAATGAATTTTTTTTCTCTTAAGATTTAAAATAAAATAGTGGGAATGAACTAAATATAAAAACAATGCAAACGAAAAGCTTGAGTCTCTGGATTCACACCCAACATTTACCATGGGCTTCGGATTTCCTTTTTAGTTCTAATTAATTCACGAGGAGAGTTTTTCCACTCCTCATAATCTTCACTCTAATAAATATGGTATCAAACTCTCATAAGTCAACACTACATCAACATTTTGTCCAATAAGATGATGCCACATCATTGGTCAATGTTGCATCAGTATTTTGGTCCGTTAGCATCTCGTCACTTCATCGGTCAATGTCACATCATCGGTCAATGCCACATCATCAATCAATGCTACATAATCAGTCAATGCCACATCATTGGTCTAATAGGATAATGCCGAATCATCGATCAATGCCACGTCATCGTAATATATATATAAATAGTGATGTACTTGTGAATAGTATCATATATGTAAACAGTGCCGTATACCTAAACAGTACTGAATATCCTTTTCTGCTCCTTGTAAGGTTTTTAACCATTCCAAGTTCAAAATGCCCTCCATTTAGCTGTTTGACTTCTCATTAGTCATGAAATGGCCAAAATATCCTTAAAATACATAAAAGACTTAAATTATAATAAAATACATATAATAAAAATTTAGAGGATCTAAACACACAAAAGTAGAAATTTAGACAGACTTAAAGCATGAAATGATAATTTTACCTTTTCATAACTATGCATTATCCAGTACTCAGCCCTGAGGCATCATAAAATAACTCAACTCGATATAGGTGTAAATTTGTGATCTCTCGAGCATTACAACGTGATCGCCGAGTCTGCTAGCAAATCTTATAAAATGACTTCATATGAACCATCATTAGTTCTCTTTGGAGAAGGTGGGAGTGGTGATTTTTTTTAAAAAAAAAAACTTTTCATATATGTTTCAAATCAAATAAAACTATTATTAGCTTAAATTTCACAATAACATAACAATAATAACAAGAACAATTAATTCAATACAAATTCAATTACAAATATTGTTTTTCAATAAATTTAAGGGCTTACGGAAATGCTATGTTAAATAGAACATACAAGCACCATTTTCACGTTATATATAATAAGGCATAATTTGTAAAATATCTTAAATTTCTTACAAGCGCTCAGCATGAACAATGAATACGAATTGATCAATCCAGACAAATGCAAAACATCAACTTTTCATTTCAACAAAAAATCATCAGAACCTGAATTGAGGCATCTGATTCAAATCTATGGTGCCTAGCCTAGTGACAACTGTAGTAAGGGATAACAGGCTCAACTGCTCAGCGGTGGCAGAGGCGGACGACAACGGGTTAACACTGATAGGAATGGATGGCATTGGCATATCTACGGTAGTAGTGTTGCTGGTCACTGGCCAAGTTGAAGTGTGATTTAAGGATTTATTGATTTTAGGATTTACTTATAAAAAGAGGACTAAGGGCGAAGAAATTTTAAGGCCTTTTACCCCTTCTTGGGTTCTAAAAGGATCCATTTGGGTGTATTGAATTATAGGTGTTGAGAATAGTTCCCAATAAAATAACTGCCATTTTTCAGTAAATTATCTTCCAACCTCTGCTTGTGGACATAAGTTTTAAGCCAGACCATATAAATTATTGTGTGTCTTCTTTTCTTTACATTTAATTAGCACCATATTTATATTTCTCTTTAAGTCGCAATCGCCATATTGACAATTGCTCAACCTGCACTTCTGCAACAATTAGCATAAGAGCCTGTAGTGTGGTTATGTGGATAAGTGCATGCTTAGGAATGTTCTGTCAACAAGCCTAGAAATGCCTAAAGAGTTTGAATTTCAAGCAAACTATTATGATCCCCTTCAGTCTTTTCAGAAGAACTTTATTGATAATGCGTGGGCGCGTGCTGTCAATTACAGACCTACAATTTTTAGTTTAACGTGTTTTGCCTTTTTGGTTATTTTTATAATTCCGAATTTAATATTTAGATAATATTTTAGAAAGTGGTAATTTATTTTAAAAAGGGGAAAGGAAGGAAGGAAAGAAAGAAAACTCTAGATAAAAATTTTTCTTTTTTCTCTATGAAGAACTAAACCTATTATTCTGGTTGAAGATTAATAAAGCTTTAATTCCATTACTGTGAGATCTTTCTTACTCTTTAATTATTTTATTACTTTTTGGGTATTTGTTTATTCTCTAAATTATTGTCATGATTATGTTTGTTAATTAGATAATTGGCCACATTTAATTATCAACTAATCTATTGTCAATTAAAAGATTCATCGTATGAAGATTTTAATGTTTGTGACAAATAGCATAGCAGTGCGTTGTGTTATGAGAATAAACAATCTATTCTAAATGAACCATTGTATGCGTTTGTTGATTAGGATTTGGGTCTCTCTGGTTTTTCAGGCTGTCAATTGATTAAATCCTAAGATCGTATCTAGGGTTGTCTATTGATTAGGGAAATAACCAATGGTCATACCTTGGTTATCGACTAGTTAAGGAGATATTGACTATTAAAGGGTCTCAGTATCTATAACCGGTCTATTCATAAGTAGTAATGATTTATATTTGAATCAATGATCAGTATTCGAATCAAGCTGAGTTATATCCTTCAACCAGAGCTTTTCCCAATTTGAATTACAATTTTAATTTGCATTCTTGTTATTTTAATTTTGATTTTTATTATTGTCAACAATCCCTCTATTTTGCATTTTACATTTTAAAAGGATTTAAATAATTACCGATCTCTTTGGACACGACCCTACTCAATCACTATACACAATTTATTTAGAGTAGATATTTAGTTTTACTGACTTCAACAACCATCAATAATTGCTCAGCCCGCACTTCCACAATAATTGGTGTCAGAGCCTATTGTATAGTTACGTGGATGAATGAATGTTTAGGAAAGTTCTTTTAACAGGCCTAGAATTGCCTAAAGAGTCTGGGTTTTAAGTGGGACTATTATGACCCCTTCAGGCTTTTCTGAAAAGTTTCTTAATGCATTATCTAAACAAATAGACATGTAGGCACTGGCATTTGGGTTAAGTGATTAACGGATGACAGAGGCGATGGTGTCGTCTTCGCCATCAAGGACTACTGTGACTAATATGAAGTTTGAAGTTGAAAAATTCAACAGTACCAATAACTTTGGTATGTCATAATGTGGCGTGTTAGATGTCTTATGTCAGCAATAGTTCGTCCTAACTTCGTAAGCAAACTCATGCATAAGGTTACTAGTATAAAAAATTATATAATCATTATTATGAAGTATTATAAGTTAGGAAAATAGTAATCATTTTACAATCATATGTAACTCATAATCAGTTAAGTCATAACGTAAAATTCATTTTCAATAAATAATCACGTAAGAAATCATTTATCAATGAAACCTTTCGTTTGTTTAATTTCTCATGCCACTAACTAGTCAATAGTTCAATATGTCACTTGTACTCCTGGTGACCCAGCCAATAGTTCAATAAGGATACTTTACCCCCTAATAATCGTTAATAGGTGTGCACAATACAGTTAGCTGTTCAATAATTTCAATGACGGTAACTACGGACAATGAGCCAAACTTTAAAAAATAGTTTTAAGTTTTTCAATATTAATCATTCAGTAACATTTTGATAAAACGCTTATAAGACATTGAATTGGCAAAAACTTTACAAATATTTTTCAAAAAATATTTTATAGAAAAACAAGTATTTTAAACTTATTCGTAAAACTAATTTGACAAAAAAAATTTAAAATAATTTTAAAACCATAGCTTGCCAATCCATTTGAACAAATTTATTCTACTCATAAACATTTGCATATATTTTAAAACATTTTTGCAATTTTCAACCTTCATAAATAATAAGGTTTGGCTCATTGTCAATAGTTACGGTTATTCATATATTTTAAAATGTTTTAAAACGTTATTCTATTCATTAATGTTCATAAATATTAATTATGTTGAAAAAATAGCATATCAATATGTTATTTTGAGGGCACATTTTAAGTGGGTCCCACTTAGCGAAAGTAGAAAATCATGAGAGATTCTGATTCTACTTTGTGAATACTTCAAAAGTGTATATTTATTTACTCAAAATGGTGCTTGGGTGAATGAGAAATTGTCTCTTGTTGTGCAAATTTTGTTGAACTCGCAAGCGCACGAATCTATTGTAGAATAGATTAATGGTGTTGAGTGTCGATCCCACGAGGAGGTGGATTTTAATTATATGTAGAATTAATTATGTAAATGGGTGGTTGGATTTGTGTGAAAGTGATTTAGATTATACTGGAATTTAAATTGGATTGGTAGAAATAATTAAATTGGAAACTATTGAGATAAAGCACTTGGGTATCTGGATCCGTATCAACATGCACCATGGGCTAAATAATCCTTATTAATACCAATTAAATCATGAGGGGGGAATCCACACCTCATGAACCACGCTCTAATCAATATGGTGCTAAGGGCTTATCGTGCCAAAAAATAATAACCTTATACTAGAATGCCGGTAAAACCAGGGCGGTAACTAGACAAGATTATTATTATTTGTCGACGAAAAGTCAAAACCTCTACAGAAATTAGAGGGGAAGAAAAAATAAATTTACCAAATAAAGCCCATGACACATGTTGAGACTTCACCTTCAACCCAAGCTTAAAAGAAAATTAGTCACTCATAATTGAACTAAGGGTAAAATGAAAATTTATTAAAATACGTAGAAAATACAAGATGGAGAAAGAATTACAGAAAACTAAGCTCAAAAATGGATTCAGGGGTGTCAAATTAGGGGGGGAGGCCCCCTTTTTATAGATACATTGAGTGAATCATGGCCATCGGATTAAAAATAGTTTGGATGTACAGGATTGCGCCACGTCATCAGTGAACAGTAACACGGTTTGCACACGGTTTAAACAAGAATGCGGTGATGCGAGCGAGTGTCGTGAAGCGAGTATCCATGAAATGCGACCGTACATGTGAATAGTGTCGTACGTGTGAACAGTGCCATTTTTCCTTTTATACTCCTCTTAAGGTTTTCGACTGTCCTGAGTTCAAAAGTGACGTCCGTTTTGCTATCCGAAATCTCGTTCATTGTGAAATGACCACGATGCCCCTAAAATACATAAAATACTTAATTAAAACAAAACATGGATAATTAAATACCAAGAGACTTAAATAAATAAAGTTAGAGATGTTAGTGAGACTTGAAGTGTAAAATGATGATTTTCTCCTTTATAAATATACACTTTCTAACGCTCAACACACCCCCCAACCAACTTATTACTAGTCCCTAGCAAATAAAGCGAAAATAAAATTCAAACCCAAATTTTTTTTTTTAAAACAAACTTGTTTATTCAATCAGACTAATGATAGCAATCAAATAAAAGTATAAGCATTATCTCCAGTCTAAAGAAACATCACACCCACATCAACCATCCACATGAATCAACCAAGTAGATACAGCTACTTTCAAAAATGACATGTCAAACCCCAAAATCTCACCGGTAATAGTGACACTCTCACAAAGAAATTAAACCCAATATAAATTATCACTTTTATGAATGATAAATTGAGAGAAAATAATGAACAAGCATTATCACACACTCTCACCAAGATGAAGGAAATATGCCCATAACTTAGAAATAATACGATCTCAAGTCAAACAAAGTATTAGTCAACCCAATGTTTTTTTTCTTTTCTTTTTTTTTATTTATTTATTTTTTTTCTATGCATTACTACATCTTTATAGCCCATATAACTAACTTCTACTTCAGACTATAGTTCCCTAAAATCAAGAAGGACTTTTATTAGGATGTAACATAGGCTAGGGACATGGCTAACAAAGAAAGGAAAATAGAGAAAACAAAATGTATGTTTGAGAAAAATAATATCTTTTGGAAACTTAAAAAAATGCATTTCACTTATTGAATTATATATCTCTCTCTTTTTTTTCTTTTTTTTTTAGAGAATTTTTTTCTTTTTTTTTTCTTTTTTTTTTTTGGTATTGCACAACTTTACTAAACAAAATAATTATTTATATTTTTCTCAAACATGAATAGGTGATGGAACTTGTAAGATATCGGGTAATACTCCAAATCGGAGTGGGTTAAGATGATAAGTTGACAAAGAAAAGGTTTTTTTTTTTTTAAAGGCTCAAAAGGGCTAACTATGGATATTTCACATAGGGGATGGCTAGAAAGGCTCAAACGGGTCAAAGATAGCCTTTCCATCATCTTTTAAGGCTCTAGATAATCCTCCATATCTACTAGTTAAATGGACATTCAGATGTAGCAACACACTTTTTTTTCTTTTTTTTTTAAAGTAATAATTTTTTTTTTAGAGGGTTGATTCAAAAGAATACAGCGATCGTATATAAAATAGTAAACTGCTAAGTTGTATGAAAGATGGGCAAAAAGGGTTATTCTCCAAGAAAAATAATAGGCTCAAAAGCTCACTTGGTATTCATTATGACATGTCAATTCTTTCAAGCAACTCATATTTATCTCCGACATCAACATGTAGAGTAGCAAACATAGTGTAACATCACTCAAGACCAAAGATAATACAAATACTAAAATTCGAAAGTCATCATGTCATCCAAAAAAAAAATAAAATAAAAACAAAATCACACTATTTTTTTTTTTAAACAACATTCTACCCCCCAACCTATTCTAAACATGAAAGGAAAATATGCATGCAGAAATGTGAAAATGATGCAGAAAAACTAATTGGAAAAGTTATACTTAAAATGATAGAAAAAGAATTTTTTTTTTAACTAAGAAGATGCGTTTCTAGAGGCACTACACTCTATATTCAGCCATCTTTGACTCAAAAATTTGAAAATGCATATTTATAAAGGAGAAGTCAAAAAAAAAAAGTTAGAAAGATCACACGAAAAATAAGACAATTTTTTTTCATTATTATTTTTCTTTTTTTTTCTTTTTTTTTTTAACTAAGAAGATGCGTTTCTAGAGTAACTACACTCCATATTCAGCCATCTTCAACACAAAAAGTTAACAACAGTTAGTTTCTACAACAAAAAATTAGTAAAAATTTAACCAACATTCCACAATTGTCAACTATCCCCTCCCCCCAACCAGAACGAAACATTATCCTCAATGTTTTAAAGGAAGGAAGTAGAGTTTAGAAGACATCACCTGGGTGGTGCAGCACAAAATAAAATATTTACAGGCGGAGATTTAAATCTAATTTGTACTTCTTACTGCTGCTATTGTTACCATCGTTATTTGTACACTCCAACACCAAGGTCCTGGGATCTGGCTCTGGTCGATAAGCTTGTAACAGATCAAGTAGCTCATTAGCAGTGTGAGCACAAATAAAAAGTTTTTTTACTGTGGAAGGAATGAAGTAGTTCTTTATTGCATGGTTAAGAAATGCGATAAAGTCATCATAAAAGTTATTGACATTTAACAAACCGATGGGTTTTTTATGAATGTGCAGATGGGCCCACGATGCTAATGTGATAAGTGCCTCTAGAGTTGCAAGATCTCCTGGTAAGAAAATAAAAGCATCAGCATGATTAAGCATTTCAGTTATTCTTTCTTGCATACCTGAGACTGTTAGCCTAAAGGGCTACACATAATGTAATTTTGATGATAACAAACATGTGTCTTAAGTGATTGAATAAATATTGTATTTCACATTTTCACTAGTTTTTGAAGGATAATATTTATGCAAGTGAATCAAGTGAAATCAAGTTCAAGACACTCCACGGACAACGGCGAAATCAAGAATGAAGATTAGAGCTCAACGAATGAATTATTGCGATAAATTCTTGTAAAGCCGGTATGATTTAATTAATGCATGATTTAGCATTTGTGAAGCTCAAAAGATTAATTCAATAATTATTTTTCATAAACTAAAAGGTTTTATATTTATAAGATAAAGTATTTTGTGGATTTGAGTAATTTGGACTTAAATGAAAAGTTTTGCAATCTTTGAGTTTGATAAATATTATTTTGAATTTCGGATTTGGATTTATTTGCAAAGTTTTGAAACATTTTGGGCCATACTATAATTTATGAAAGTTTGAGGACCCGAATAAAATTCAATCACATGAAATCCAAAATTGGACAGAGAGGAAGCGGCTAACCGCCTGAGGCTAGCGGCTAGCCGCCTTAGGAAAATCTTATATTTTCAAATTTTGGACTAAAGTGAAAGCTTTTGAAAACTTTAAAAATTATGGGTATTATGTTAAATTTTGAAAAGGACTTATTTGTAACGTTTTATGACGTTTAGGGCCATAGTATAATTATAGAAAGTTTTGGGCTAAAATGTAATTTTTCTGAACAGTGGTACTGTAGCAAATTTCAAAAATAACGGTAATATCACTGTTACAAGCGGCTAGCCGGATAAATCAAGCGGCTAACCGCTTGGTTGCTGGAATTTGTCTATAACGGCTAGTTTTCGGGTTTTAACTATAAAAACTCAATCCCAACTTCATTTTAAGGACAAATCCAAGCATAAATAAGATCATATAACATATATTGAGCTTCCATTTCGCAAATCATCATTTATTGAATCATTATTGAGCTATAATTTGTTATCCACTCTTAAAGAGAGTTTCATTGTTGTGATTTTCATTTCTCATCAAATTGTGAGTGTACAAGTGTAGGAAACACTTGGGGTGAAGAGATTGGGGAGATAATCTCTTGTTGTAAAGGTCCATTGACACCTTGGAAGTCAATTGTAAACATCTGAAACCTTGGAAGGCTTGGATAGTGAAATCCTCAAGCCGGGTGAGCTTGGAGGCGTGGACGTAGGCGGGGATAGCCGAACCACGTAAAAATTCTTGTGTTTGCTTTCTCTTCCCTTACTCTTTTAATATTGTGCTTGATTGAATTTATTGTTTTTTATTTGATTAAGGCAATAGATTAAATTGTTGTGCGAATTGTATTGCATATTTTTAAAAACCCAATTCACCCCCCCTCTTGGGTTGCATAACTTGTATTTCAGAGACAACTAACTCTTCTCCAGTCAGTGAGTTAGACAAGCAGCCCAAAGGTTTTAGGGCTTATGGTATGATGCCTAACACTTGACTTCCTCTGACAAAAGCAGCTTCTGAGACCAATTTTGATAACCCTCGGTCACCTCCGCCGTATACTAAGTGTAATTTTCTCTCTGCTATGCATCGACCAAGATCACTGGCTGCCTCAAAAAACTCTTTATATTTGCCATAGTTAAATCTGGAAAGCACACAAATGTTCTTGAATTGTTTATTGGGAGTAGCTGCCATTAGGATACTTCTCAAAAATAATTTGTGAGTGCAAACGAAAAGAATCAGATTTAAAGATCTTGGCGGCAGTGGATCACAGCTGTGAATGAGGTATCATGTCTATGTCAAATTAATCATGTAATGCACATGGCTCGAGAGTCAAAAAGGAAACAGTAAAAAGGAAAAGCAAACAATGATAAAATAAAATTATTAAAGACAATAATGCAGATGGTAAAACAACAGTAAAGTAAAAGGATATTTACAGGTAGTTGCGACTGTGGCTCACATCTTCCTCTGGTTTTACGTCCAGAAACGGCTTCAACGCCCTCTATGGGTCGAGGATAGGCTTCCCATCTAAATCCATACCAAAGAGAACCTAGCAGATGTTTTGACCAAGTCGATCAATGCTGACAAGTTTATCTGGAGTAGATCCTCTTGTAGCCTACCAGAAACGTAGGCAACATGACTATGGCGAAGCAGAAAGGATGGTGTGGAGATTGATTGGTTCTCAATCAAATCTCCAAGTGGGAGAATGACAAAACTACAGCGTGCGCGCACCACCCTTCTAGAAGGTGGGCCCGTCCATTTTGAAGAAGAATGCATTGCTTTCTTCTTTCACTCAAACAAAAGAAAAAGAAAAAAAGAGGAAGAAAAATTGGGTGTCGGAACGAAAAAGAAGAAGAATAAAATAATAATAATAACTAAATAATTAAATAAATAGTAACCAGTGTTGGCTATAAAAGGAGGCTCCTCCTCCTCATTTCAGCATTCCAATTTGTGAAAGCAATTCCTGCATTTAAGAGAGCAGAGAATTTTGTAGAGCTTAAATAATAAAGCTCTAGTTATAGTGATTTGAGAGTTGGGTGTATTTGGGTTTTGGGAAGTGAGCTAAAATACTATAATACTTGTAACTCCTTTTCACTAGTAAAATATTTTCCTTCTGTCTTCGCCCGTGGACGTAGGATAAAAGCCGAATCACATAATTTCTGGTGTCCTTGTGTAATTCTATTGTCTCATCATTTCTCAATTTTTACTTTAGCTGCGTGTCTGCTTCACCCACCAATTTTCTAACAAGATTTTGCCTCCTCACTTTCCAAGAAGTTATAACTCAATTTTATGGGGGTGTACAAATTTGCTTGCATGCCATGAAATTGTCTTGCATCCAATCTTCTTAGCTGATTCAATGCATCTTTCCAAAAGTCACGCTCCTTAGTTTTCAGAGCATTTGCAACTGTACTCAGTGCAACAGGCAAACCTCCGCATCTTTCAACGATCTTATTTGCTATACTTCGAAAAGCAGATATTTTAGCTGAATCACCCACTATCTTCTCAAATAACTGCAATGCTTCTTTTGGTGGCAAAGCATTGACCTGGAAATTTTTCTGAGAATTCATATCAATACATAATAAATCTCGACTTCTAGACATCAATATTATTTTGCATTGTCTTTGATCATCCTTTGTTTTTTTCTCATCAACATCCCCGGAAGGAATTCCAACTTTTTCGAACTCGAGTTTTTTCCAAATATTATCCAATATAACGAGGACCCGCTTCTCGTTCTTCAGTCCTCGACGTAGTCGATTTGCTCTGTGGAGTACACTCTCATTCAAGCCAAATTCCATGCCCAAATCGAAAGCAAGTTTGTCCTGAATTTCCTGATTATCTGATTCCTGCGTTAACTTAGCCATAACAACCTTATCAAACAACTTTTCCCTCACTTACTTTGCAATTTGCTTGACTAGTGTGGTTTTACCCACGCCGCCCATGCCGTAGACCCCAATTATGCTGAGCTTATCATCCTTCAACGCCTCCATGACATCCTGTAATACTTTCTTTCTTGAATCAAAGGCCTCGTTATCTTTCCCGTCCCTTAGTACTGCGCACTCTGGAGGAGGATGGTAGGAAACATCAGAGAAGTTGCCTTTTCCCACAAGACTAGCGGCAACTTCTGCGGCCTTTGCTGCTTGTTTACTAAGCTTGTAACGAGACATCAAATTTGGGCACAATTCTTTGAAGCAGAACTTCTTAGCTCTTTCTTCATCATCAATGATGGATTTTGATGATGAAGAAAGAGCATAATTTTTCTTATTTTTGCATTTAAAAGATGTGCTTTTTACAATAATACTCATTAATTTATTTTCTGATAGAATAGCTTAGATTAATTTTTCTTATTTTTGCAGTTAAAAGATGTGCTTTTTACAATAATACTCATAGATAGTGTCACTAGTACCAACTAAACTCATCATCATATTTAGAGGTATTTATATCAATCAAATGCTATTATTTAGCTATAAAAATAATATAAAATTTAAGATTAGATATTTTTATAAATCGAGTAGGATATTTTGCTATTTCTATAAAATTTTCCTAATAGTTTTTTAATTTTAATCTTGAGAAACAAGTATATTTTAGAGGTTCAAAAAATATCTATTCAGATGATATTTCTTCTAGATCCTTCTGGATTCATAATTCTAGAAGTGGTCACCTATGTCTTCCAGATAATCTTATTCTATATATATTGGAGGAATAAAATTTTCTAAAGTTTCAATGGTCAATTTTTTACATTCGTATTCCAACAAATAAATATGTAAAACGGCAGGCAAGTCTCATATAATTGTCATATGCTAACAGTTCAACTGAAATCTGTGTGTTAGAAAATATTCTTCATATTGCTATAAATAATTTCAATGAACTTAAATTACTCTAGCCATATGACTAACATTCTGCTGTGGAAAAGGCATAGTCAATCAGTTCAATAACATTTTAAAATTTTACCAATTAATATCTTATTTCATTTCTTGAAAATTACACTCTTTGATTTAAATAAAACACGTGTGAAGTGGAAAACACACACACATATAACAAATTACTAAGCCAATTCATTTTGATGGTCATTCTATTGAGTATGGACATATTGGTAACACAATCGAGTTAAAAGACACCCTCATAAATCTCGTCCCCTTGTAGCCTAGCATGATTAACTGGTTGCTGCACCATTTGTCTTTTATCTTGCAGCTGCTTCACTTGATCATTCAGCTCATCTACGTGGCTTTGGTGCTTAGACACATAAGATTTCTGCCGCATAATCGGTTCGAACAATGTCTTAGCAGCTGCTGATACAACGATGGAAAGAACAGCGATACCCACTTCTGCAGCCATTGCCTCTTGCTTACAAGCGCGCGCGTGTGTATTGCCTGTTAAAAAAATTGGATTCAAATAAAACTAAAATGACAAGATTTTAACGGTCTGAATGGAAAAAGAAAGAAAGAAACGACAACAAACAACTTTTTAAAAAAAGGTTTCAATGGTCTGAATGGAAAACGAATAATTTTTTTTTTAAAAGCCTCTTTGTAAGATGGATGCAAATTAACCATTAATAATACGAATAATTCTTTTTTTTTGTGTATTTTGTTTCGCCCGCCCCCAGCCACGGCCCGACCACCCTCTCGGATTAGAGTTTTGGCTATTAACTGAAAGGTTTCATGGGTATGAATGAAAAGCAACATTCTTTTTTAGAAACTATTTTAGAGGAGGGACGCAAATCACCAAATGCTAATAACAAGAACACAGAAGTGAACAATGAACAGTAACTTAAATCAAGAAAATTAAATGACAAGATTAAGACAAACAGGAGATATTTTTTCTTGGACATTAAGAAATAACTGCTGTCAAGATCAAGGAGATTATGCTATTAATAGAAATTATCAAAGGATTTAGAACAAGTTCACCTCTTTAATAATCCGGGATCAGATAGTTGATGAGCTTCTCTATTTGGCCTTGAATATTTAAGAATAATTTTAATGAGCAAAAAGATCACTGGTAACTACTGAAAAATAAATGAGAAAAGATTTGATGAGAATAATAACAATGAATTGAATAAAAAAAGGACTTAATCATGCACCCCCTTCTCATATCATGTATTTGGTTACTGTTGCCTTGTTGACGCATGTATAGAATAATTATATGTATTTGTTTTTTTCATTCACATGCACTTTAATCATTAGTGACTTCTTTCATGAAGAATTAAACTTGGAATGACCAAAAGACGACGCTGCGGTGTATTGTTGGACCCAATTAAGTTGAAGAAAGCACCAGTTCACAACCTTACGTTTGGATATATTATTCTAAAGAAATAATTAAGTTTGATAAAAGATAAAGCGAAAGCTTGAATGAATGGTTGAGGGCGAATATTTTTATAAAAGCAGAAACCGAAAGCACACAAAAAGCATTTGAGAGAGAAACTAAATAGCAAATCATCACATACACTTTAATGATTTGATCTATTGTTTTCAAAAGAAATTGCAATTAACAGTTTTTATCAAAAGTTCACACTGTGTGAAATTAGTGTTAATTTAATTTAAAAAATTAATTTCAGTAGTACTTTTTAAAATGTTAATTATTAGATTTATTTTAATAATATATTTATATTTATTATAAAAATTTAGTTAGATATTTGTGTTAAATAGAATTTATAATTAACATAATATATCTTAGGCATTAATAATATTATAATTATTCTATATGCTATTGAAAATAATTTAAATTTTTAGACGTTTATTTTCATATTAAGTTTCTATTTATTATATAATTTAGTTTAATATAGTATAAGCTTGTAAAATATTAAAATATTTGTTTTCATATTTTTTGAAAATATTAAAAATATTTTAAAATATATATATTAGCATTGAAGCCAATTTTTTGAGTTAATAGAACTAGTAGGTGTTATAGTAAAAAAGAGTATCTCAGCATCTCTTATTGAAAAAATATAAATATGTATAATCATTTTTTCAAATATTGAGATGTAGCTATAAAAGAAAAAATAAATTAAAAAAATTTTAAATTTTAATATGGCCATCGTAGGGTTAGAATCCCCGCTCCAATTAACCCGATTTGGAGATGTGCTTGGTCTATTTATGTTTTGGAAAAAGAAAAACCAAAGAAAAAAAAATACACCCCCGACCAATTCAAGCAACTCATCAAATAAAAAATAAAAAAAAGGAAAGAAATTTAATGACTTGCATGCAATTTTGGATCTGAAATTAAGATTACATAAAATTAAGGCTTACGTACCTTAATGTTTACAGCTTATTTGATGGCCTCAACAAGTTTAAGCAGCATTAAAATGTTGGGGCTCCTTAAATGACAACATGGACTTGTTTGACAGCTCCAACAAGGCTACGATGATCAGAAAATGAGCCCTCAATCAACAAGCTAAGATTGGCTTCTCTATCCTCTTCTCCCCACAACCAGCGCCTCGCTCTTTGTCCTTTTTCCTCTTGTTAGTTTTCTTCTACATATAATTATTACACTGGGAAGTATACGCACACCTCTTTTCTTTCTATAGAACCTAACTATTATATCTTTACAAAACAATATCACCCTAAGACAACTATGTATGAAATAAATGAAATAAACATATAAGGAACACGGGTTTCACGTCGTGTGAACTTTTGACAATCCTCCCATATCCCAACAAAAGGGCAAAGGATAATGGACATCACGGCACAGGGCTAGACGTTATCACGACCATAGACTTTTCTAATTTATTTTTTCCTTTCAAAAAGGGCAAAGGATAAGTTTGGGAGAATGATTATATTTTTAATAAAAGAATTCTTTTTTATTGTAATATTGCTTGTCTTTATTAATTTAAAAATATTGACTCTTATATTTTAATAAATATAAATAAAATATAACAATAAAATATACAAATATTTAAAAATTTTAATATTTATAATTTTATACTATATTAAAATAAATTTTTAATAAATAAAAATAATCTATTAAAATAAAGTATAAAAATTTAAATTATTCTCAATATCATCTAAAATAATTTTACTATTATTAATGCATCAAAAAATATATTATTGTAATTGTAAATTCCATTTAACTCAAAGATTTATTTAGAATGTTTATAATAAGTCCAAATATATTATTAAAATAATTAAAATAATTTACATTTTAAAAATTAACACTGATATTAATTTTTAAATTATATTACTCTACCAGAAAAATTAAAATATTAAATTATATCGATATTTATTAAAAAAATTTAAATTAATTCTTATTATATTTTTAGTTAGAATTTTTTCATGTGATATAACCATAATTACTACAGTTTTTTTCCCTAAATAAAGATGGAGTTATAAATTATTTGTATAAGCATCTGTGTGGAAACTAATGTGACATGAAAGTAATAGCTGAATAACAATAATGGGGCTTTAGGCAATTTTTTTATGAGGTCTCCTTGTAATTTCAACACTGAAACAGACTTGTCGTTGATCCCAATTTATTTACCCCATTTGGGCCCGTTATGACATAAACATATTCTTGTGGAATGAAAAACATCAGGAGAAGAAGATATTTTATTATAATAGAAAAAAGTGGTCCATAAGTCTATTCATTACTTTTTTTTATTCAATACAAATGATCAACTTTAAAAATGGTAAAAATCACACAATGCACAAGCGAAAATTTAGATTTATATTTTTTAATTCTCTCCGTGTCTCTCTTTCTCTTTTTCTTTTTTTAAATAAATTTCAGTGTAAAATTAGAAAAATTTTAGATATAAAATTTAGCGATGACCAAACAAAAATTGCAAGGAAAATAAAACAGAGGACCCTTGATATCATTGAAATATTGATCATAGACACTACAGTATAAATAACTTGTTGTGATCCACTCAACTTGTAACACTTTAATCCATATTCTAAAATTTGTATGTTTGTTAGGATTTTTATTATTGATATTACTGTATCAATAAAATCATAATTTATTCATATGGAATGAAAACATCAAGAAAGGACCTCTGATGTTTATTATAACAGAAAAAAAGTGGTCCATAAGTCTATTTATTATTTTATTTATTAAATACAAATGGCCAACTTTAAAAATGGTAAAAATCACACAATGCAGAAGTAAAAATTTAGAATTACATTTTTTAATTCTCTTTGAGTCTCTCTCTCTTTAAAAAATAAACCTAAAAGTAAACCTCACTGTAAAATTAGAAAAATTTTAGATGTAAAATTTGACGATCACCAAACATAAAATATATGGAAATGAAAATGGAGGAGCCCTATTTTCATTAGAATATTGATCATAGATACTATAATGTAAATGATTTGTTGGGGTTCATTCAACCTGTCACACTCTAAGCTATTTTTTAAATTTTGTAAGGTTTATAGGATTTTTATTATTGGCATCATTGTATCAATAATATTATAAATTATATATTCTGTTGTAATGAAAATTTGTGTAATCTTAGGTATTTATTATATTAAATTAAGAATTTTTGGAGACAAAAGAAGTGTGTGTACGTAGGATTAATAATCAAAAATTTCTAAATAAAGGTGATTGCTTCATTGACAAGTACTTATTTATAATCCTCTATTAGTATTTGGGTTGTAAACTCTGTTTATAAAGTGAATAAATTGTGGTAAGCGATGTGGGCAATATCGGATGCGAAATATTGAGAAATCATTAATGCATATATTTATTGAAGATGCATATAGAGGAAAGAGTGTAGATCCGGCCGTAACAATTATGAAGCTTTCCCCAAGTATACTCATGCTTCCTTAATTGTTCCGAAGTATTTTTCAGTGTGCAAATTTACTTTATGGTGTCTTAATTCGTCTGAAATGATTACTTTAGTTCTTTTGGGATGAAAGGTCATTTATTGTGTTAATTTTCAACAATAGAAAAAATAAGTAATGGTAACGAAAGACTAATTTGTGATATTGAAGCGTACGGGCTTAACTCAATCCAAAAATTAGTAAGTTAGCTCAAGAGTTAAGAGTTGTCTGAATCTTATATGTTGAACCCAAGTTCAATACTCAATTGATGCATGATGTTATTCCTAACACCTCCCGTCATGCGTAGGATTGGCAAAAAAACTCGGGTCATTCTCGCCTAGACTTGCGGGCTTTATGCATGGCCCGCATGATGAAGTTACGGATATTAACCTAAAAATTTAAAACTTACTATGAATGGCCTTGCTTAAAGACTTTTGCAACTCTAATTTATAACAAGTATGTATACACACACACACAAGTTTAGATTGCATTTAGATGACTTTTTTTTTTATCAATTCAAACAATCTAAAATTTATTGAATTAATCCGAATTTGATCTGTATCTGATTTTGCCCATCCCTACTATTTATAAGCCCAACTGACTCTCTTTTACTAATTAATAAGGGAATTTTTGACCTTATGTCCTTGCTGTGGCGTTAGACTGTTGGTCATTTTGATTGGTGCATAGCTTCCATTTACGCCAGCTGTAACATTGTATTATTCACCATTTCAGCCGTTTAAATGATGTTTTATTTTTGTCAAAAATAAAATGACACCCTTAAAATTTAAAAAAATAGTTATGTAGACCTCAAATTTTTAATAAAAAATGTCAACACCCCTTTTAACTACAAGATTCTTAGTAGATGATAACCAAAAAAATTAACTTCAAAATTTTTCATGAAATGTAAATCTGATTGAAATAGTTTAATTTTTTCTAGTAGACTAATATATATAATTTAAATAATTAATTTCATTATTAATTTTTAAAATGTTAATTAATATATTTTTAATTTATTATAAAAATTTTAAATAAATCCTTGGATTAGATAGATTTTACAATTAATGTAATACTTTTGATTTATTAATAATATTAAAATTATTTTATATGATATTCAAAATAATTTAAACTTTTATATATTTATTTTAATATTATGTCTATTTATTATATTTTGGTTTAATATAGTACGGGATTGTAAAATATTAAAATATTTTTCAATATCAAATTATTTTAATATGTATATATCGTTACCTTTATTTTAGTATCGCATTTATATTTATTCTAAAATATAAAATTAACAAAATTAAAGAGTATTGCAGTAAAGTAAAAAAAAAGAAAAAAAAAGTCTTATTATCCCTTATTCACGAGATGAGGTTCTACAAAATTAATTTCCCCAAACGGGTGTCCTTCTCTCATTTTCAAAAGAAAAAATAAAGTAAGAATAAGTCCATGGGTTTAAAAAAAAAGGGGTTTCCTTTTCTCGATTCCATTGTCTGCCACTATGACTAATGGAAATGACATTGCAATTGACATTGCCTTTCGCAACATGACAAATTTTTGGTGGGATGTGGGAGAATTGTCAAAAGTTCACGCCGCGTGAGAGTTTTTGGTGGGATGTGGGAGGATTGTCAAAAGATATCACCACTTGATATAACCACAATTGCTACAGGTTTTTTTTTTTAAATTTAAATAATGATGGGAGTTATAAATTATTTATATAAATTTGCGTAGAAACTAATGTAACATAAAAGAAGTAGCGGAATAACAATATAAATGGCGAACTTTAAAAAATGATAAAAATCACACAAAGCTCAAGTGAAAATTTAGAATTATATTTTTTTAGTACTATATGAGTCTCTCTCTCTCTTGCCCCCCCTTTTTTTTTAAAAATAAACCTTAATATAAAATTAAATGAATTTTAGATATAAAATTTGGCAATTGCTAAATAGAAAAACAGCGGATTGAAAATAGAGGAGCTTTGTTATTATTGGAATATTGATTATAGATAATATAATAACTTGTTGTGGTTCATTGTAGCACTCTGAGCCATATTCTAAAATTTATAGGTTTGTTAAGGCTTTTATTATTGACATTATTGTGTCAATACTATTATAATTTATTCATTTTATTGTAATGATAATTTGTCTAGTCTTAGGTACTTATTATATTAAATTATGTAAATTAATTGAGAATACTTTTAGAGACAAAAGAAACACGTGTATGTAGGATTAATAATCGAAGAGTTGTAAATGAAGGTGATTGCTTCGCTGAGAGGCATATTAAATAACTATGGAGAGCTGCACTATTTCGGAAGCATGCCTTTGTACTTCCCTATCAGGATTTGGGGTAAGCGAAGTGCTTTATGTATTGCAGTAAGCAATATCGGCAATGTAAATATTAAAAGATCATAACGCATATATTTGAGCCATTCATATTGAAGACACATAGAGAGGAAAGGGTGCAGATCCGGCCGTAACTATTATCAGGCCGTAACTGCTCTGAAGTATTCTTCATTGTGGGCTGATTTACTTAAATACCAACACTATGATTCAATATTTCAAAGGTCAAGGAAATGTCAAAATATGAAATGAAAATACTTAAATACCCTTCTACCTAGCAAAACTTGGTGCTTCTAATTGCATTCGAAGAGAATCTATAAAATTTAATAAAAAAAAATTCATCCATGAAAGCTTCGTAACAGAAAAACCGACTTTCAAAAAAAAAATAAAAAAATAAAAACAGAAAACCCGACTCATTTATCTGCCAATGAACCAATCGGGACTCATTTAAAAAAGATTACAAAGCAAAAGTAAATGACACAAATTTTACTCGTACAATAGAAGAAACCCAAAAACACAGGAATCGGTTCTTAATTCAAGTGTGTGACAGTTGTGATGGGAAAGGAAAAGCACTTTCGTGATATACACAATGTGGCAATTTGAATGCTCTATATAACAAGGGAGAGCTTAAGTTACAATAATTGTAACTTACATCCAATCTTTAGAACTACAAAAATTGTGGGGTTCATAATTTTTGTGGTTGTAAAGGTTGAATGTAAGTTACAATTATTGTAACTTAGCATTTGCCATATAACAAATGCTGTATAACCTATGTGAACAATCAAAATGATGTCGACATGACACAATAAATTTCATTTTGTACACTGCCAAACGACGAGCAAGATCTTGGTGACAGGTGAATCGACATTGAAAATTTCCTAGTCACAGTGAACCAAGTGAGTTGAAATGAGTCCATGCCTCCTGTATGCCAGTAGAAAAACAGGGGAATTAAAAGAGAGCCCATGTTTTTCCTCTGTTTTGTTTGCTATTAAGGTCAAAGCTATGTTGCAACAGTTGTACCATACAATTGCTGCAACCAACCGTTGGATCCAATTATAGTTGTTATTATAAGTTGGATCCAACGGTTAAAAGCAACAGTTGTATGGTACAACTATTGCAACATAGCCGGACCCTGCTATTAAACCTGGAAATGAGGAAATGAAAAGATCGCAAGTGGAAATTTTGTTTCTGCGTTGTCTCTTCTCAATGATGCATGCATTCAAATTAAACCTTACATATGCTAGCAAACTAGCTACTCTGCGAGTAAGTTCTCGATAAGTCCAGATAATAGAATAATTGTAAAATGTTCGAATTCAGTAATTAATCATACATATTTATTTATTCAAAAATTATTATTATTAATAATTATTGTCAATAATATATTAATATAGTAATTAATTGTAAAAAATTTTATCATTCATAAAAACAATGATGTTAATGATGATGATAATAATAAAAAAATTAAAATATATTAATTCATTATTTAATAATAATAATAATAAATGCAAAATGTATAAATTGATTAGAATAATTATATTAATTAATTATAAACATATATTAATTAACCATAATAATTTTTTAATTGAGGACAAAATAAACATTTTATAGTTTCTGAGAGGGGGAAAATGGTCAATTTTAGGAATAGGAGATTGATGCCCACCACTTTTCTTGGGAATCAATCTTCCATTCCTCATTCCTAAATTTAGGTGGTCTCCATAGTTCTAATTCGGATCCCTGCCTCCATTTTATGAAGTAAACATCATTAATGATTTTGATTCCGGATTTCGATTCCCCAATCCAAGAAATAAAGACGCCATTATTGTTGATTGGTTCAAATGCACAAAGAGAATGTACCATGTAGGTAGGCGTCAAGGTTGTGCTGCACAAGTAACCTTTTTCTTTTCTTTTTATTTTTCTTGTTTTCCTTAACGGATCAGAAGAAATCGGTGCCTTTGAGATACTACAATGTAAGTAAGTACTTATGGTTCATTGAATCTGTAACACTCGGTACCATAAGGTTGCTTTTGAAAAAGGACTTTTCTCACTAATCGCTAAATATTCAAGTAAGTTTGTTTCATTTCAGAAGGTGCAAAGTTTCAAACTTGTTGTATTGGGATGTAACAAATGTAACAAACTTTGGCCTTATATGCCTGCTGTGACGTTAGACTGTTCATTTTGATGGTTTCCTACCTTCCACTTACGCCACTATAGCACCATATTATTCACCATTTTGTCAAAAATAAAATGACACCATTAAAATTTAGAAAAATAGTAATGTAAATCCTAAATTTTTAATAAAGGCTACCAATATTCCCCTTGACTATAATACCCTTATCAGGTGGTAATCAAAAAAATTGACTTAAAATTTTTTACGAAATGTAAATATGATTTAAATAATTTAAATTTTCTCGTAGACTAATATTTATAATTTAAATAATTAATTTCAATATTAATTTTTAAAATGTAAATTAATATATTTGCATTTATAAAAATTTTTTAATTATTATAAAAATTTTAAATAAATCCTTAGGTTAAATATATTTTACAGTTAATATAATATTTCTCATGTATTAATAATATTAAAATTATTTTATATGATATTGAAAATAAATTAAATTCTTATTTATCTATTTGAATATTATGTCTCTGTTTATTATAATTTGGTTTAATAGAATATGAGATTGTCAAATATTAAAATATTTTTAGATATTGAAATTATTTTAATATGTATATATTATTATATTTATCTTAATATCCTATTTATATTTATTATAAATTATTAGAGTTAGTTTTTTTAGTTAATAAATTTAAAAAATATTATAAGTAAATATAAAAGAAGTCTTATTATCCGTTATTCACAATATGAGTTTCTACAAAATTATTTCTCTAGACGGGTGTCCTTTTCTTATTTTCAAAAGGAAAGACAAGTTCAGAGCCTCAAGGGTTTCAAAAAATTCTAGTCCCATCTGTTACTGTGACTAATGGGAAACGACATTGCAATTGACATTGCTTTTCGCAATATGACAAATTTTTGGAGGGATACGGGAGAATCGTCAAATGTTCACAACACGCGAGAACTTTAGGTGGGATCGGGGAGGATTGTCAAGAGTTCACACCACGAGAAACTAATGATCGGCCTAATTTCGCTGTCAGTTCTTTATTTATTTATTTTGATCTTGTTGGTATTGTTTTGTAAAGGTATAAAAGTAAAGTAAAATACTAAATATTTTACCTGGTGGCGAGACCCATATATTTTTGAAGAGATTATGATTTATAGCAGTTGTAACTTAGCAAAATTCAAATATTTAACAATAATGCATATTAACAATGCATATAATTTGGGTTTGATTTTTAAAAAATTATTTGAGTATCGCCTATCCTTAAGATATTAATGTGAGTATATTTTAATATTAAGTAATCAAAATCTATTTAATTATTATTTGTATTTCATACATTATGTAACAAACTTTACGAACTAAAGTTGCTTCACATGGCTGTCCCGTGCATCACTTAAAGCTTTCTCTAAACGACACACACTGCCGTTTCAAGGTTAATACATAAATGATTACTCACGTGCTTCATCTCGTGACTTTAAGTGTCTTTAGATTGCCAAAAACGCCACCGTTTAGAGCTGATGAGATTGATTCACCAGCAAGCCTCACATAAATTCTCTTAGGGATCATTACTCATTTCAAAAGCAATTAATGACAAGAACTTTCATCATTAATTGATATGACCAACGTAGAGAAAAAAAATGAAAAACCCCTCCAAGATCAAAGCACAATGATAAGTTTAGAATTAGACTTTTTTAATTTTCATTATAAATAATAATTTTCATTATAAATAAACAGGGGAGTGAAAAGAGAGCCACTATTTCTCCTATGTTTTGGTGATTGGTGCTGTACGTGTTTCTCATATAGAACTCAAGTCTGCTATTGCCAATTGTCCCAAAGTTGGAACCAGAAACATCACGACTGTCGTTTCATTTCACCTCAACCTTTTTCTTTTTAAATTAAAAAAAAAATCATTTGTTTTAGGTGTTTTCAAAATGGGAATCTTGTATGAAAAAGAGAAGAATAGTTAATAGGAAATTTTCTGATTCTTCAATTACTATGATTGGAATGAGTGTAATAGTATTAAAGTTGGTTACTTGGTTTCTTAATGTTATACTCGCAAACAAGTGAACTGCTTGATTCCTAACTGCGACTCAACTGGTTTCAAACTTTTAATATATATTAATTGTCCTTGTTTAATAGCTACTACTATTAAAACTCAACATTAACAAAGATACTAATAACTAACAAAGATACTAATAAAAAAATTATCTTCTTATGATGCTGTGAAAAAAATTATGGGTTTACTTATTTCCACATGATCTATGACATGGCTTTGAGTTTTGACTTCATGAAATTCTTTTAATTTAAAGCATGCTGGTCTGAGAAGGTCAGTTTGACGGATTAATTCCTTTCAATAATGGTCGAGATAATTTTAATCTACTCATAAAAAATTCTTAATTCTGCCACAAATGTTATCAACATTGTGTTGTGCTGTTTTCTTTAGCTAATGATTTTCTAGTTAGAAATCAAATGCTTAAAATACCAACTGAACGAAAAATACAGAAGCTTAAACAGAATATAATTGAATATTGCATGAAACATGAAACATCAATTCAAGTCCTTCCTTAAATGTAGATTGGACCAAAGAAATCTGAAGTGTCTTGCAAGTCCGTAGCATGAACAAAAAATTGTACATGCGTTTGGGACCAAATTGTTCGAGGTAGGTTCTTCACTGTACCTGAAGGGTTGGGTCAATCTTGTCTTTAGAATTCTGCACATTTTGTAATTACTCATGTAAGCAAGTATACATTCCTACTATAACAATTGTTTTATGAAAAATAACAAACCATAAATGTCTACTAGATATTTTTTGTTAAAGAAAAAAGGAAAAAAATAGAACAAAAATAAATAAATAGAAGTCCAGAAAAACAAAGATAATGAAGATGCATTTACACTATTTAGTATTAGGAATGTAGAAAGAATTTCTGGTAATTTTTAAATATTCTAAATTCATTTTTCATCTTGATGCTAGTTTTTGAACATAAATTTTTAATTTTAAAATATACCTATTTTTAAAATAACTAATCTAAAATGTTGTATTCCCCCTTTTTCTCTATATTCCTGTTTTTAAAAAATGGAAAACATTTTTGGAAAACAATTCCCAACGCCACCAACATGGGGCTGTTGTAGAGTGAATAATCGTAGAGTATTCCCAGATTTGAGGCAATTTTTTTAATCAAGTGTCGATTCAAAATTAATTAAATTTGATTTTTTTTTCAATCGAAATTTGAAGACCCAAGGAAAAGAGAAATATATATGAATTTGTGAACTTATAAGATGAGTGACTAAGCATCTTTTAACTTCTGAAAATCTTATTTACTAGGATTTAAGAAAAAACAGTTAAATTGAATAATATTATGCTGCTGAATCATGTTTAAACTATTATATCATTGATTTTAATGCAGGCGAACCTAAAAATTAGATTGAAAATGTAGATTTGAGAATGGTGGTTTGAAGTAAAATACTTTTTTTTTCCCGAAGTTTGAAGTACAATACTTGCAATAACTAAAATGTGAATGAATATAATTTGTAAACACAAAAAATGGTTAAAGAATTGTTAACTTTTATTTGAAATAAAAATTCAAAATGAACATAGCAACCTTACCAGTGGAGGAAAAATATTCATTAGATTACGACACTCTTTTATCTCCAGTTTCTTCAATTTGCTAAAAGACTCCGAAGCAAGCTGGTGGTGCCATATTTTTCTTAGGTTATCCATCGAGTTAATATATAATACCTCCAAACTTGGGAGCCGTACCTGAAGTTAAAAATTCAATGCTTAGAGATGGATAATAATTAAATTTGAAGACTCAAGGAAAAGAGAAATTAAATATTGAGAATAAAACTAATTTAAAAAAAAAAACCTTTTCATCAAAGAGGGGTTGAGGTTGAATTTCAGTGTGAACGTTGTCTTCCGATCAGCTCGTGGAGATGAATCTTAACATATTATAGCAATCATTAATCTCCAGTTTTAGCAAAGAGGGGAATTCAACTACTAAATCCGAACGAATATGTCCCATATTGGCAAAGCTTGTTAGTTTTCGAAGCGATTGGAGCCGCAGGGAGTGTAGTTTAGGAAAAAGCTTTAATTCAATCAACTTTCCTTCATCTCTTCCTAACCCCATGGTCTCGACTACCCCTTCCATTGACTCGCAATTAACAATCTCCAAATGTTGGAGTTGCCCAAGTCTATTAACCATAGAATATGAAAACAGATACTTCAGACGATAACAACTTGTCACAGTCACTTTTGTTAAATTTTTACAACAATACATTCCCTGAAATTGATCGGGCCATAATTTCTCGATGATTCTTAAATTGTAAAGTTTCAATTCCTCAAGGTGTGGAAAAGTAACCTGCAAAGCAACACCGTACATTTTTGTTCCTTCAACTACAACTGTCTAATATAATATTCTTTTGATGATTAAAGATCAATCGTGATAATATAATAATTAATTAATTATTAAACAGAAAATTATCACCTTGTGAACATGATCATCCTCTGAAATGATTTCTTTGAATCCCTGAGTAGTTGTTGGCTTCTCCATGTCAGGCCCTATAAATGAACAAAAACAATATATAATTAACCTCTGTTGTTTTTCTTTTTTTAAAAAAAGAATGAGCCAATGTCAATAATCCTACGACTAATTAATTTCAACACTTACCAATAATCATTTTCAATTCATGGCAATTTTCCACTTCTACTTTTTGAAGCCGCAATAGGTTTTTGGCCATGGAGAATGAGAAGAGATGCTTCAATTTGTCACAAGAAGCTACTTTTATAATCCTTAAGTTGCTGAAAGATTGATCTTCTCTGAATTGGCTGTAGCATATCGTCTCCAAATTAGTTAAACCAATGAGATACAATGTATCCAGCAAGGGAAAGACTTTGCAATGAACACGTCCAATTGAGTCGACAATATGCAAAATCTCAGAACAGTCTACTACTAGAAGATGCTGCAATTGTGGAAAACCTTCCCCATTGTCTAATTCATGAATAGCACTTGGAACACCCTTCAATGCTATTAGATAGAGATCTTCAGTTCTCTTCAACAACATTTTCATCCCATCGTTCTCTAAAAGAACGCTAACTTTTTCTAGCTTCTGGAGCTTCATCGATCTTGATGTTTCAGATGTCAATTTTTCTAGCTCCCGGATATTCAAGTACAGTAATGATTTGGATAAAACTAAGGACACACATCTGTATGGACCATATCGTTGCACTTTTCCTATAAATATCTTATATCTTTGCAATTCCACAGAAACCAAATCCTGCGGCAAAATTTCGGCATCCGGAACATCTATCTCCAAAGTAGTTAGCTTTGTCAACCCCTTCAACTCGACAAGACTGGCATTACTTCCTCCTTCAACCTTATCCCACTGTACAAAGCTATTACCCATATACAATTCTTCTAATCGAGATAATTTTGATATGACATTAGGTGCTATCACCTCAAGGCTTCAACAATTGCTCAAATCTAACAACCTTAACCGAGTCAATTGTCCAATTTCAGGTGGCAGCTGCTTAATATTAGAACCTCAGAAGCTGAGAATATCTAACTTCTTTAGCTGTCCAATTAGGGTTATATCATTCAGGCGGCAACCAACTAAGCATAATGTTTGAACGTTGAAGAGGCAACCAAGTGATGAAGGTAATGAAGGGATTCGAACTTTAGTAAAATGCAATACTTTGAGTTGTTTCATGCCTTCAAAAAGGTGATCTTGGATTAGCAAAGAGCTACAATACTTTGCAAACAACATAAGTAATTTGAGTTTTGGACATTCCAACCGTTCAGGAAACTCAGAAACATATCTTATGTTTAAAGGTAGAGAAATAACAGTTGGATCTTTCTCTATTGTCTTTTCTATCTCTTCCTTTAATTCAGCAGCAACATTTGGGATACTAAACATAAGTTTCTCTGAGGCAATTGATACAGCAACAACATGAATAATGTCGTGCATTTTAGCTTCATCTCGAGCATCACCATCCAACAACAAGCACGACGATTCGAGATTGTCGATCAATGTATCCACTCTATTCCTTGCTGCTTCCAGTGTGTAAACATTTTGAAACAAACCCAAACTTATACCATTTCTCAGTAAGTCAGGAACTTTTAGAGAATGACCTTGACCATATAGACCACAAAGAAGGAACAAAGATTTGCTTCATCACTTTCCAAGAACTTGTAACTCAATTCTATGGAAGAGTAGACATTTGCATCCATTCCATGAATTTCTCTTGGATTAGAACTTTGTAGCTGATTCAACGCATCCTTCCAAATGGCAAGCCTCTTATTTTTCAGAGCATTTGCAACTGTACTCAGTGCAACCGGCAAACCTCCACATCTTCTAACAATCTCAGCTGTTATAGGTTGAAAAGCAGATGTTTTTGTTGAATCACTCACTATCTTCTCAAACAACTGCAATGCTTCTGTGTCTGCTAAGATTTCAATTGAGAAATTTTTCTGAGATTTCATATCATCATGCAACAAATCTCGACTTCTAGACGTCAATATTATTGGGCATCTTCTCTGATCACCCTCTCTATCTTTTTCATCATCCCAGAAGGAATTCCAACCGCATCCAACTCAAGTTTTGTCCAAATATTATCCAATATAATGAGGACCCGCTTCTCTTTCTTCAACCTTTCACACAGTCGAGAAGCTCTTTGGAATATACTCTCATTCAAGCCAAATTCCATGCCTAAGTCGAAGGCATGTTTGTCTTGAATTTTATGATGATCTGGGGTCTGTGTTACTTCAGCTATAACGACCTTATCGAACAGCTTGCCTTCCATCACTTGCTTTGCAACTTGCTTGACTAGCGTGGTTTTACGTACGCCGGCCATCCTGCAGACCCCAATTATCTTGAGCTTATCATCCTTCAAGGCCTCCACAACATCTTGAAATACTTTCATTCTTGAATCAAAGGCCTCGAAATCTTTCGCTTGCATATGTTCTGTCTGCTTTGGAGCAGGACGGTAGGAAACATTAGAGAAGTCGCCGTTTCCCACGAGACTAGCGGCAGCTTCTGCAGCCTTTGCTGCTTGTTTACTAAGCTTGGAACGAGAAATCATGTTTGGGCACAATCCTTTGAAGCAGGACTTCTTAGCTCTATCTTCATCATCAATGATAGATTTTGCAACCCCTTCACTGATGAATTCGTCAACGCTATGTAGCCAGTCTGTGACACCCTCATAAAGCTCATCCCCCTGTAGCCTAGCATGATTAACTGGTTGCTGCACCATTTCTCTTTTATATCCCAGCTGCTTTACTTGATCTTTTAGCTCATCTATGTAGCTCTGGTACTTGAACACATAAGATATCCACCGTATAATTGGTTTGAACAGTGACTTTGCACCTTGTGATACGATGCCTGGAAAAGCAGCCAGACCCACTTCTGCCATTGCCTGTTGCTTATCAAATCTAATAAAATGTCAAAGAAAGGAATACAAATAAATTAAAATGAACTAGAGGGGAAAGACAAAAAAAGGAAAAGACAGCAAACAGTATTGCAACATTGACTTGAATCAACTGAAACATGAACAGAGCATTTTTTTTCTTCTTTCTTAAGGATCAGAGCTTTTGCTATTAACAGAAACGTACTTCAAGTGTCTAAAAGAAAAAAAAAACCATAATTTACCATAAATGAACAATAACTATAAAACTCAAGCAAAACAAGCCATAGAAATTTTATCTTAGAAAGTGGATGGAAATTAAGGAAGAAATGCTATAAAGATCAAGCATCAGAGATAATGCTATTAAAAGAAATTAATTGAAGGTTTTAGAACAAGTGCACCTGTTTAATTATGTGGGATCAGAAAGTTGATGAGCTTCTGCAATCGCCTTAAATATTTAAGAACAATTTTAATGAGCAAAAAATTTCTGTTACCTGCAGAGAATGTGATTATAGAGAACCTATGAGAGTAATGACAATGATTGCTATCTGAACAATTTATTGTTCAGGTGACAATGGCCCACTCCCCACACCAGCTTTCCCATTTGATCGAGTAAGTAATTAATAAATGGTCCCTCCAGATCATCACACGTGTTGATCATCAACGCCAATCGTTCCCTCCACTTCCGTCATCCAGTGTGGTTGATCATCGGGTTCTGGTGGACCTATTTTCTCTTAATTAGGTGGGAGAGGGCCCGTGAGACCAGCGTTTAAGATCTGATTCGAATAAAGCAATATCCTCGGGTAACCCGGGAAATAAACGGGCCTCTCCCGGTTTGACATCTTGGATGCGAGCCTGCGACATGGCACACTCCACAGCTGCTGAGCAAGCACCAGAAGTGAAGGACCCAACAATGGGAACTTCAAAATTCTTGGAAACATCAGCCATCCAGCCCATCATAACGTCGATGACTGCACAAACGGGTCGCGTTCGGGTTCCCGGGTTGAAAGGAGGTTTCGAAGGCCTTGAAGCATTTGGCTGTGCATGGCAACATGGAGGCGGGCAGGAGATGGCGGTAGTGCTGGAGATAAGGAGGGTATTTCAGTAATTTCAAAGAGAGGGTATTGGTGAAGAGGGGAAGGGGTGATGCCGGTGGCGGAAATGTGAGAGGGAATGATGAGGATAGATTTGTAATTACGAGAAGCGATATGCTTGCATAATTCAATGCAAGGAAATAGTTGTCCGTCCCAGACCAAAGAATGGGACAATCCAAATCTCAGCCTCAGCAGCATTAGCTGTTGAAAATTGATTAAAAAAAAGAAAAAAAAAAGGAAAGCCGCAAAATAAAACATAGCCATGAAATAAACAAGAATGCAAAAAATGAAAGTAGCCATGAAAATGAATAAGAGCCAGCGAAATGAACAAAAGAAATTGGTGGCTATAAATAGAGGGTTTATCTTTCATTTGATCATCCCAAATTTGAGAAGCAAAGAGATTACAAGAGAAGATTGAGAGCTTAGGTATAAATATTCTTAAGGTAGATGTATTGAAGGAAAGATTTGCTCTCCTCATATGGGGATACGGGTTTCTTTGTTAAGGAATATTTAAGGATCATGTATTTGGGGCAGGTGAGAGAAAATTATTTTAAGAGTGGTTGTAATAATTTTCCACATAAAGTGAATATTTTTTCTCTCATTGTCTTTTTTTGACAACTAGTAGTTTTTTCTCCGGATTTGGAGTTTTCCACGTAAATCTTGTGTTGTGTGATTGGTGTATTCTCCATTTAATTTTTCTTGTTAATTTGTTGCTTGACAAATTGCTTGGAGTGATCTTGGGAGGAAGCTTAATTTCCTAACATTAGCAACAGAGCTTGACATATTTTATTAATTATTTGATACTTAATTATCACTGACTGCTTTTGCCATCTTTCGTAAAACATTCTCTGTTATATATAAAGAGATGACTTGATGGAAAATTTTATTTTTTGAAGTTCCCATCGTTGGCGTAAAGAATGTTATTTTGTAAAACTTCAAAATGGTTTACACCAAACATTCTTTTGACTCAGCCGCAAGCCGATGATGCCCAAGCTGCCGCGGAGCTCGTGAGTCGTACATTGCAAAAGTTCTAAACCTAGCCGTTGCGCTTATTTGTTTATTGCAAGGGTTTCAGATGGCGTCGGATCCGTTAAAGCTTTTGAGGCGCAGAGGTTATCAGAATAGAATAGATACTTTGAAAAACTTCCAGAGGTCTGGGAATTTTGAATTGCTTGTGAATTTATTTTTGCATGCATGTCATTCTCTTTGTTTTTTGGTGATTGCAAAATTAATTGTTTGATTTAGCTTTCATACTTTTGGGATGCAAATGTTACTGATATTCTCAACAAAATAATTGATGTTAAAATGGACGAACTTTCATTTTCTGTCTTTGTTCTTCCATTTGCTGGCTTGCTGCATCTTTTTCTTAATTTCTGTGACTTTTCAATTTTGTATTTCAACTTGCAAGTGATTGAGATTCATCTGATTTATTCGAACACATCTGAATCCTATTTCAATATGATATTATCATCCGAATTAATCCTCACTATTCATCCGATTTGAATCCAATCCATATATATTCAGATTGAATGTAAGTTTTAATTGCATTCGGATGACTTTTTTATTGATCACAATTTGAAATCTGATCGGATTAGTCCGAATATGATCTATATCCGATATTGTCTACTCATACTATTTATAAGCCCAAGTGACTCTCTTTTACTAATTAAAATGAGACATAACTTAACAATTCTTTCCTCAAATAAGGACAAATAATCACACTATATTTATCCGTTAATTTAGAATAAATACATTTATTGTCATTATTATGTTTAAATCCATGCAACATGATCATAAAATCAAAATTTTCATGCCATTACTTTGGTGCTTGTTTAAGATCATATAATGATTTTATTAATTTACTAAATTTATTTTATAAATTAGTAAATTTATTTTTTCCTTTCTTTGGTGTAAACCATTTGCATCCAACCTCGCTTTAAAGGTTTGAACCAACGTTACCAACAACAATGTATGAAGTTCCCATCTAACTTAGGATCCTGCTGATACATCTACTAATGTCTTTGTTTGATTAGATAATAACGAGTCTATCTTGCCTCATTCCAGAAGGCTGCATCAGCTGAAGCGATAGCGTCATTGAGAGTTTAAAGATCGTCTTCCATATGAAATAAAATGGGCATTTGATTAAGAACTTTATCTCTATCTCCCCCTATCAAATAACGACAACCATCGAAAATGAAAAAGAAATATATTAGAAAAGTCCAGGGGTCATAATAATTTCTAGTCTGTCCCTGGACCTCCATTATCTGCTACTATGAATAATGAAAATGACGTTGCAATTTGTAGGTATCTTCGCAAAATGACGAAAGTTTTTGGAGGGATATGGGGGAATTGTCGAAAGTTCACTCAACGCGAAACAAGTGTTAGATCTAAATTTTATTTCGTCGCTTCTTTTGTCACAGGAATTGGATCACCACGAGATGTAATGCCCAAAAATGACACGCAGGACCCACTCACTAACTAAATGGCCCTTGACCATATGTAACAAACTTTGACCTTATGTCCATGTTGTAGGTCATTTTGATTGCTTTTTACTTTCTATTTACGCCTACTGTAGCATTGTACTATTCACCATTTTAGCTGTTTAAATGAAATTTTTATTTTTTTCCAAACATAAAATGGCATCCTTAAAATTTTAGAAAATAGCTATGTAGATCCGAAAATTTTAATAAAGAACACTAATACCCTTTTTGACTATAGTACTCTTGGTAGATGGTAACAAAAAAAAATGACTTCAAAATTTTTTACTAAATGTAAATATGATTTAAATAGTTTAAATTTTCTAGCAGACTAGTATGTATAATTTAAATAATTAATTTAAATATTAATTTTTAAAATGTGATTTAATATATTTATTTTAATAATATATTTGTATTTATTATAAAAATTTTAAACAAATCCTTGGGTTAAATAGATTTTATAATTAATATAATATTTCTCATGTTTTAATAAAATTAAAATTATTTTATGATATTGAAAATAATTTAAAGTTTCATATATTTATTTGAATATTATGTCTCTATTTATTATAATTTGGTTTAACAGAATACGAGATTGTAAAATATTAAAATATTTTTAGGTATTGAAATTATTTTAATATGTATATATTATTATTATATTTATTTTAATATCCTACTTATATTTATTATAAATATTAAAATTAATTCTTTTAGTTAATGAATTTAAAAAAATATTATAATTAAAAAAAGAGTCTTATTATTCATGATATGAGGTTCTACAAAATTATTTTCAGAAGGAAAAATAAGTCCAGGGGTTTCAACAAATTCTAGTCCTGTTTGCCACTATGACTAATGGAAACGACATTGCAGTTGACATTGCTCTTTGCAATATGAAAAATTTTTGGAGGGATATGAGAGAATCGTCAAATGTTCACGCCATGCGAGAGTTTTAGGTGGGATCGGGGAGGATTGTCAAGAGTTCATACCACGAGAAACCAATGATAGACTTAATTTCGCTGTGAGTTCTTTTTTTACTTATTTTATTAATTTCATAAATTATTGCCTTGTTGGTATTTTTTTGTAAATATATAAAAGTAAAGTAAATTATTATAGTATATTTACTTCATGGAATGTGAATGAGAATTTGCTATAATACTATTGATGTGTTTACTTGGCAAAATAAATGGGAATGAGAAATGTGAATAAGAATCAATTTACCAAAATACCCATAGTATTAAATAATGTAATTTTCATTAACTAGATACATGTATAAATATTATTATAAAAAGTATATTAATTAAAAAAATAAAATTAATAATAATAATAAAAATTATATTATTTAATACTATAGGTATTTTGGTTTAATAGAATACGAGATTATATATTTATTTGAATAAAATTAATAATAATAAAGTTTTATATATTTATTTGAATATTATGTCTCTATTTATTATAATTTGGTTTAATAGAATACGAGATTGTAAAATATTAAAATATTTTTAGGTACTGAAATTATTTTAATATGTATATATTATTATATTTATTTTAATATCCTACTTATATTTATTATAAAATATTAAAATTAATTTTTTTAGTTAATAAATTTAAAAAATATTTTAATTTAAAAAAAGAGTCTTACTGTCTATTATTCACGATATGAAAGTTCTACAAAATTATTTTCAAAAGGAAAAATAAGTCTAGGGGTTTCAACAAATTCTAGTCCTATCGGCCACTATGACTAATGGAAATAACATTGCAATTGAAATTGCTTTTCGCAATATGACAAATTTTTGGAGGGATATGGGAGAATTGTCAAATGTTCACACCACGCGGGAGTTTTGGGTGAGATCGGGGAGGATTGTCAAGAGTTCACACCACGAGAAACCAATGATAGCCCTAATTTCGCTGCCAGTTCTTTGTTCACTTATTTTTTTTATTTCATACACTGTTGTCTTGTTGGCAATGTTTTGTAAAGATATAAAAGTAAAGTAAATTATTAGGGTGCTGCTAAGTTAAGCTGCTGTAACTTACAGTCCCTTAAAAAATAATGTAAAAAATTTAACACGTGGTGGGATCCACATGTTTGAAGAGGCCGTAAGTTACAGCAGTTGTGACTTAGCAAAATCCAAATATTAGACAATAATGCACATTAACAATGCATATAATTTGGACTTGATTTTTTTTAAAATTATTTGAGTATTACCTATCCTTAAGTTATTAATGTGAATATATTTTAATATTAAATAATCATAATTTGTTTAATCATAATATGTATTTCACACATTGCATGTTAGATTTGATTGAATTTTAAGTTGTTGCTAATAAATATTTATTTGTGAAAGTCGAATTCAATAGCCACAAAAGCTGAGATAATGGTATTTTATAGAGTTCAAGAATACAAGGATAAGACCATAACCCATGAGATAATGGTTTTTATATTAAAAGACCATAACGCATGTATTTGAGCCATTGATATTGAAGACACATACAGAGGACAGAGTGCAGATCCGGCCGTAACTATTGTGAAGCTTTCCGCAAGTATTCTCATGCACTCAGACCTTGTCTGGTCAAGTTTTCTGATTGAATATAATCAATTTCCGCGCACTACTGAAGACGGCTTCTCTGTAAAGCTTAAAATTGAACTGATAATTTTGTTTGGAAGCTCAGAAAATTCATGAGAAAGTGAAATAGAATATTCTGGATTTCTTTTCTTTCCAGAACATACAAATGACAAACGTAGCAGTATTTATACTCGTTGCTTACGTCATAAAAACAGAATTAAAGCAAGGTACACAACTATAACAGAATCAAAAGCGTGCTTAACTAATTGGCTGAGCTGGCATACACTTCTTTAACTAACAATGCTACAGACACATGGGCAAAAGACATGATTTTGAGATATTGCATACAATGCTTCGTGTGCGTCTTCTATATGCAGGCAAATACTCAAGTCTGCTGTTGTCCCAAAGTTGGAACCAGAGACATCATGACTGTGGTTTCATTTCACCTCAACTGCGTTTTTTTTTTTAATTAAAAAAATCATTTGTTTTAGGCATACGTGCATGTATTTTGATCCCATTTTCATTGTATTTTGTTACCTATCATTTACTTTGAATGAAATTCATTGGTGTTTTTGAATGGGAATTTTGCATTAAAAAATAAAGAATAGGAAATAGGAAATTTCCTGATTCTTTAGTTACTATTTTTGGAATGAGTGTAATTAGTAGTAAAGTTGGTTTCTACTCGCAAACAAGTGAACTGCTCGATTCCCAAGTGGTATCAACCAGTTTCCAACTTTTTAATATACACTCATTGTTCTTGTTTAATAGCTACTTCTGTTAAAACTCAACAGCTAACAAAAATACTAAAAAAAAAAAATGATTTTTCTTATGATGCTGTAAAAAAAATTATGGGTTTACTTATTTCCACGAGATCTATAACATGGTCTTGACTTCACGAAATTCTTTTAATCTAAAGCGTGCTGGTGTGAGAAGGTCAGTTTGACGGATTAATTCTTTTTAACAGTGGTCGAGATAATTACTAGTTCCAATTTCCAAATGGACATTATTCACAAATCTTTCTTGTATTTAACAGAAAAGTGAAAACTCCTCATCATACAAAACTGCATGAACAAATCTTCAATTTGATTATGATAAAATAATAAATTTCATTAATAGATTATGTGTACGTTAATGTTAGGGATTTGACCCGGTGATCATATAATTTACTAAACCCTTTAAGAAGAACAAGAATTAATGAGTTAAAAATAAACAAATAAATAAAGAGTAGATGCAAAGAATGTTATTTGCAATCACCAAACCGAAGAACAGGGGAACGTATACGTACATGCTTGAAATCCCTATTATATTTAATAATTTAATTATGTGTCTTTAAGAAGATCAAGAAACCCCACATTGTTTATGTTAAGCCGATTCCTGGAGAGAGCCCAACCCCGCTGCTTTTTTGTTATTTCATTTGTCTATGAACAAATGATGGTTGGTTATAAGTTCCACGTGGCCATTGTTTACGAAATTATTTCATGTTTGACAGAAACATGAAAGCTCATCATTGCACAAATTTGCATGAATAAATCTTCAATGTTATTAGTATAAAATAAATTTTCTCATTAATGGATCGTGGGTATGTTAAATTGTTGACACTAGGGAGTCTTAGTAACCATTTTCGGTCATGCTCACGTAAACATCGACTGATAATTATAAAGTGTTAGATGAATACTTACTTTTATAGTTTGAAATATAAGATGATTTTATCAACTTATTTGATACACATACGGCACCTTGACTAATTTTGTCAAAAAAATTATTTAAAAGTCATACTTATCACACAGTAATAGAAAATGCAACGGTAGCTGGAATATAATGAAGTCAAAATTGAGAATGACATTAAATTATGAATTCTTTATCTATTTACTCGAATGCCTGACAGTAATTAGTTCAATTAACACAGATTTGAAATCCAAATGATTGAATAGTTGTATGAGTTCAAGTTCAGTATTTAATTACTATATAATTATACATAAATGTGGATGTTGCAAGCTTGAGCCCATGTATGTTAGCATATGTCGGCCCAATAAACATATTGTCCTGGATAATAATATTAGGGGATCTCTGATGTCTCTTTATTTTAACATGAATTTTATTCTTAACTCTATAACTATGCATTATTTAGACAAATTTTTTTGCAATCACCAAACAGTAAAACAAAGAAATAAGAATAGAGGAGCTCTTTTCTAAAACAGGAGTAAGCGTTTTGTCTGAGCGTACCACTTTCTTTTTTTTGGTCTGAACCACGAGGTGGTCTTGAGTGGGCCCCAACTGTGAGAGGCATCTTTAAGCCCGTATCACAACCCAGACTAATCTCCGCTCACACCGGGTCAAACCATAAGGGGTAAAGCGTTGGCCAAAGTGTTGACTCCATACGAGAGAGGGGTTTGAACCTCTGACCTCTCTTAAGGAGTGAAAATACCGAACCACTCACACCAACCAACTTTGAGCGTACCACTTTTTGTTTAATTATTCTATTTACGGAATAATTTTTTTTATTCTGTTTTATCTTTCCGTCTTTACCCTAATCATTCTTGGCTGGCATCGCTGCATTGTCCTGTAATCTGTGTGCCTTGGTGAAGAGAGGAATGAGTAACTGTGGTGCTTGATACGTGAGAGAGAATGATGAGGGTAGATTTGCAATTGCGAGAAGCGATTTCCTCGCAATAATTCAATAGCATGGAAAGAGATGCCCCTAGCCAAAAAAAAAGGGGCTATCCATATCTAAGCATAGAGCTCAACATCTTAGATAAATAAATATACTTATTAGTATTGTTTTTGCATATATCTTTCACAAAATCATTGTATACGCTCACATAGAGAGGACGATTTAGATAAGTTTCAACTAAAAATTGACAATTCCATGATAAAGTTAAAATCACCGAAAAAAAACTGGAAAATCCCCTGTTTCTCCTCTGCTTTCTTTCGATTATTATTAAAAAGGGGAATGAAAAGATAAGTTGCAAGCACAAATTTTGTTTCTACAATAGTACCTTCTAAATGCACCATTGTTTTATACACTTAAATAAAACGTTACATATGCTAGTGTATCGGTACTCCACATTTCAGTTCTTCATAATGTATATTCATTTGCACCCAAGCTACACGTCAGTTTTGCGAAAACTGAATTTAAAGGTGTGGCTTAAATTAAAATAATAATTAGCCTCACAACATACATAGAAAAAAGCTAATTTATCACAATCATATACTAATGCATCATAAATTTAGATTGTTGAATTATTGTTAGGAATTCTGCTTCGATAAGGCGCACACTACAAATTCTAAATTAAATTCCTAATTAACAATAAAAGATAAACCCTATCAATCGTCCACCAGTTGCCGTGTAGCCTGAATCATAAGTTTAGACTTAAATTTTTGCAATCACCAAACGGAAAAACAGGGGAATGAAAACAAAGGACTCTATTTTTCCGTTTTTTCCCCTTGAATCTTGTCCTTAAACAAGTATTTTTCCCTAGAAAATCTGCTTAGATAAGGGTAGCCTGCATCATAAGTTTAGATTTAAATTTTTGCGATTACCAAACGGAAAAACAGGGGAATGAAAAATAAGGGGCCCTATTTTTGTTAAAACTCATCAGCTAACAAAAATACTAAAAAAAAATACTAAAAAAATGATTTTTCTTATGATGCTGTGAAAAAAATTACGGGTTTACTTATTTCCATGAGATCTATAACATGGTCTTGACTTCACGAAATTCTTTTAATTTAAAGCATGCTGGTGTGAGAAGGTCAGTTTGACAGATTAATTCTTTTTAACTAAAAAATATTCTTATTCTGGTAATGCCACAAATGTTATGCTGTTTTCTTCAGCTAATGATCTTCTATCAGGTGAGGTTAAAAATCAAATGCTTAAAAGACCAATTGAACAAATAATGCAGAAATTTAGGCAGAATCTAATTGAATATTGCATGAAACATGATACATCAATTCAAGTGCTTCCTTAAACGAGGAATGCATCAAACAAATCCAAAGTGTCTTGCAAATCTGTACCATGAGCAAAAAATTTTAAATACGTTTAGAACCAAATTATTCAAGTACAGAAGAACGAGCAAGCTAAATCATATATAAGAGATTGGCCTGGTTTGGGATAGCTTCTTCACTGTACCTCAAGGGCTGGCTCAATCTCTTCTTTAGAATTCTACAGATTTTGTAATTACTCGTGTAAGCAAGCATACATTGCCACCGTAATAATAATAAAGCTACAGTAATGATATGACCACAACCTCTTGTGCACAAATAATATTGTATGAATTAGTCTGACATAACATGATTGATTAAAAAAATATATTACATGACCCTCATAATATATTTATTATTATTATATATTTTCAGTCAACCAATGATATTATTCCACATCAGTTGCTACAAAATAATTTGCTAGATAGCGCCAACACTTAATTGATGCTCACCATTTCATTGAACAATTTTTTAATGGTGTCATTGAGGTTGCCTTCCCAACATCCTTCACCATCATCATCTTTTTCTTCAGTGAGTTTCACTTTGTTTAGCTTTGGTGTGGCTACGACTCCTTGAGAGAATTCTTCATCTTTGGGCACTGTCTCACAACTAATTTTTCCAAGAATGGGAATTGAAGAGTTTAATTACTCGAATAAAAGCTTGTTAGGCTTGGCAAACAATCAAGTGTCAAGTAGTTCATTTCCTCGAAGACAATGCGGCCTTTCACTTCTTCTCCAACCTGCAATTGTATGATTTCTTCTATCATTTTGCAATCAGCTGTCTTCATTCTTCCAAGATTCACTAGATTTTTGGATGCTGAGAGCGTCAACAAATTTATCAACCCGTGACATTTCGATACTTCCAGAGTCGCAAGATTTTCCAAATGCCATGAATGTGGTACTAATTTTTGCAACTTACTACATTCCAATATTTCTATAAATATATATTCATTTACACCCAAGCCACCTGTCAGTTTTGCGAAAACTGAATTTCAAGGTGTGGCTTAAATTAAAATAATAATCAGCCTCATAGAATACAGAGAAACAAGTTAATTTATCACAATTATATCCTAATGCATCATAAATTTAGATTATTTAATTACTGTTAGGAAATCTGCTTAGATAAGGGCAGATGGTCGATGAGGGCAGCTATTAATCGTCCACCAGGTGCCTTGTAGCCTGCATCATAAGTTTAGATTTAAATTTTTGCGATTACCAAACGGAAAAACAGGGGAATGAAAAATAAGGAGCCCTATTTTTTTTCATTTTTGTCCCCCTTGGCCCTTGGCTCTTGTCCTAATATAAATATTTTTCCTTGGAATTTCAGGCAAACGAAAAAATATTGAAAATCATTTAAAGCGAACAGGTGGATGATAACAAAAATATATTTAATTAACCAAATCAAGACACTGCGTTGGTTGTCAATGTTTCAGCAAGACTCTCTTATTCTGATGTTAAATAGCGTTGCCGGCAAGTTACTTGTTTTTCACGTTTATGTTGCGCTGTTGTGGATTAATATGGCTCTGCTGGGTGCTCATTTTTAGTCAGAATTTTACGTGTTACTGTATTTTCTCTCACTCCTTTTCGAAAGAAAATACACACACATATGTAGAGTCACCTTTTTTGATGAGGAATCTGTCGTTTTAATAAAATGAAGAATAAACTAAAAGATAGAAATACACGAACTAGATTCTAATGCAGTATACCTTTTCTTTCTTTTAGCTTTGCTATAAGATAATGAATGAAAAAATTGACTATGGAACTCGGGTCAGAGCAGCAGTGTAATTTTTAGAGGATTTACAAGATAGAAAGTGAAATAATTAAAAGGCTCACTGTTCTGGCTCATTTAATACATCAAACTGCTGGATAATTGGTCTAGTTGAACATAATTTTCAGATATTTTTTTAGGGTTTATTTATTAATATTTTGTTCCTTTCCAAGATGTGGCACTTCCAGTATGAACATTTTGTTTGAGTTATGTTGTTTACTTCTTATGACAGGTCTGCGAGAATGGTTTGCTCAGACAGACGAAAGGAGAGCTCATTCGAAGAAGAACCGAAACCTGCAAGACTCATCTGCTCATCCGAGCTTATCTCTTGATCAGCTGCAAGCAGACACTGTGATGATGGATGAATACGCTGATGAGGACGAAGAATTTCAGTTAGCCGAGTCTGAACAAAACGTTTGATTCACACTTGAAAGTTGAATCCTCATCCTTTTCAATTAACTTCTTGCTTAACTCTTGTTCTTCGTTATATATTTCTCCTTGGGCGAATGCAAAAAGGATTGAGAATGATTTCACGAGAACAGCAGGATTACAACTTAAATATTCTTTTTAATATATTGGATTAATGTGCGCATTACTGGATTTCTATGGAATTAATCCTTTTTTTTTTATTACTCGCAGCCCTAGAGGAAGAGCAAGCTGATCAAATTGATTTGTCTTATTTTTAGGGCAATCTGCGGCACGATGATCGTGATAATGCTCGTGACTGTTGGAAACTTTCTAAAGATTGATGTTGACATCGGTTCTTCTACTGTTGCTGATGGAGTTTTGGGCCTCGTAACTGGTGTAGTTACGACATTGGCGGTTGACATGTCTTTCCTTGTACGGGCATGTTTTCAGTGGTTTTTTCTGCACTTTTAAATGAGCACACATCAGAAACGACATGATTTTGAGACATTGCTCTGCCGTTTACACTTTTGTACGCTGCAATGTTCTCAAAATGGTATATTGCTTCGTATCGCTCCTCTTTATCTTGCTCTTTCCTACTGATTGGTGCTGTACGTGTTTTTTGTATTGAACTCTAAGTCTGCTATTGTCCCAAAGCTGGAAAACGCAAACATCGTGCCTGTGGTTTCATTTCACCTCAACCTTTTTCCTTTTTATAAGTACATTTGTATTCTGATCCCATTTTCATTCTAATTTCTCATTTATTTTGAATGAAAGTCATTGTTGCTTTCGAATGAGGTTTTGCAATAAAAAAAAAGAAAAGGGGGCATCTACAATACATGCGTATTGTGATACATGCACAAAAAATGACCATTGGATTAAATGGAGTGGATCTCATGGCTGAGATTTGTTTTATTATCAAGCAATAAAAAAATTTGAAAGAACCACAAACCTGTAAAACCGGTCATGCTTTTGCTTCAAGTTAAACCTCTCTTCTTGTTCCACGGCCATCAACGGCGGCACGATTCGGCGACGATCAACTGCGGCTGTAAATTGACCACGATCATCTCTCTCTCTATAAAATTTTCAACTCATAACACTTAATGCAAAAAAAGAAAAAGAAAAAAACGACGAATAGAATAGGTAGAAATTGACCACGATCATCTCTCTCTCTCTGCTTGCTCAAATTTGGCCGATCTGTTGCTTGCTCGATTACTCTTCCTATAAGCACTCGGATTCAACTGTTTGACAAGATTCGGAGTCCAAGGTTTTTTTTTTTTAAATGATTTGAGCTACTCCTTTTATTCTTCTTGCATGTTCACTGATATGGTCTTGTGAAATATTCTTTTGATGGTAGTCTGAAAATCTTTTCATTAGAACAATATTAAGCTTTGATGTGGTGTTCTGACAGCGGGTGGAATTAGAAAAATAAAATTATTTGAAAAAAAGATTACTTTAAGGAGACTTATTATTATTCGCGGATCGGGAAGCTCAAAAAATTTTCTTATGTAGAACATAAAATGATTTAAATTTTGCCATGGTATATCCTTTTTCGTTGATTGTGTTGTGGTTTTCCAGTTCTTGGAGATGCAGAAGAAGTTTATTTTTTTTTATGGTGTCTTATTTAATTATTGTTTTCAGGAGGAAATAGCTGTGCTTTTGGAAATTAATATGCTGGGTTGTCAATGTTGTGTGAAATCCTTTTATTGGTGTCTATTTAAAGTGTTTAAGATTTCATATAATTGACCTATGGCCCAAATCATTTCTATAGGGCCAAGCATATGATGGAAGGTGTTAAAATGATACATATTATCTTTTTTTTGCCTTATGTATTGTTATTTGCAGTGTGATTTGGTCTAGCTTAAGACCTTAAGCTTGTAGGTTGGATCTGTCTGACAGGGAACAGTTTAATTTGTTCATTGTGATGTTTATATCCATTTATATTTACTATCAATTTCAATCATGCCTAATTTTTATAGGTATTTCTCGCGGACTCTCAGGTTCAGTGCACAAGAGGATGAAGACGGTGGACACCCAAATTTGATGCAGAGAACAACTATTGCAAATGGTCCCTGATTTACTTCCCCAATTGACTTGAATTGGTTTGATGCAATATATAGTGTATTTTTGTCATCTTTGAATGAATGGCAGGCCGTCCTGATTTGGTATATGTCTGGAGACAGGAATTGGATTAATATTTGTCAAACCAGAATGCCAACAATCAATCATTTTCTCTTGAAAGCACTGGCGTCTTTTTCAATGCCAAAATGGTTAGAGATTTTCTGTATCTTGTTTTATATTTGATCAGTTTAGCGTGTGGGTGGCAATCAAGAAAAGTTGTAACATTTTTGTGTTCCCAAAAAATTGCTGATGATGTGTAGTACAGGAAATGAATTGTTTTTGACTTCTTTTTATTTCTATTCTTTTTTTTTTCCCTCCCCTATAGGATTCTGCATTTTTGGAGAGCTTCTTGAAGTTGGTTACCTTGTATGCCACTTTCTTTACTCTATGCTCAGGATGTGATTTTGCCATGCGCTAAAATGGTTTAGGTCAGAACCATCATCTAAAGTTTACTTAATGCAGCCGAGAAGCTGTAGTAGAGCAATGAAGGCTGTTGGTGTTATGAAGGCCAGCTGTGAAGAAATATTTGAACTTGTAATGAGCATGGATGGGGCATGATATGAGTATGCTTCTTTTCTATTTTTTATTTTTAGTTATTTTAACATAATCAATACTATGCTGGCGGTCTCTGTAGGCTGAGTATTATATTTCCTCTTGTATGCCGTTAAATTCATATTGTCTCTGGTCTTGGTTCTGTATGTGCCTTTTTGAATATATTTAATTAATCTGCATGCTGCTTGCTAAAGATTATTACAAATTTTTGTTGCTTTGGTATATGAAGAATGTGAAAATGGAAATAGCTTTTGAAGTTTGATGGCTTGCTTCATTAATAAAGAAAGACTAGGACTCATTTTTATAACTTTGCCTCCACTTAGCTGATGGTATTTGATGAAGACAAAATAGATGTAGCTATCTTTATTTTTTGTTGCTGAACTACAGATCAATTGATGGTTGAAGTTAGTTATATTAATTTGTTGTACTAGAATTAAAGCTTATATCTTAGCCATTCGTGAAGTGTCAGATATGTTCTTTCCCTAAAATTGTTCAAAACATGTTACACTTTTGAAGTCACTACTACATAAAAGAGTGTTCTAAAACAGGAGAAGGCGTGTTGCCTGAAATTACCTGTTTCCTAGCAAATCTAGCTGGTTTGTGAATTAGATTTTAACAAGTCTCTTGGCAAGGTTTGCTAGTAATGTGTTCAAATTATTCTATTTAATTTTACTGTCTGTACCCTAATAATTCTTGGTTTGCACTCTTGCATTGTTCCATAATCTCTGTGCGTTGGCTTATAAAGATTAGCAAGGCTGATCATTTGTCGCATAGTTATTTCCATGAAATTCCTATCAATTTGACTAAGTATTTAGAGGTATTGAACAGGGCAGTGTACCAGACATGGATTTCTACCTCCTTAGGTTGTACAATTGTTGTATTCCTTGGCCATCAGATCTTTTTTATGTACGTTTCTCAAAGTTCATGCCGCATGTACACCGTTTTTCATGTTTTGTGCAGGTGGGATTGTAGTCTTCTGTATCGCAGCTTAGCTGAAGAGGTAGATAGGCATACGGCTATTCTCTATCATAGGCTTCAGCTGGACTGGTTTCCAATGTAATAGTCTCTCGATTCAATCATCTTGTTTATGCTTTGGTCTGAATAGAACATTTAATGTTTTCTTCTTTTCCCTTTCCTCTCTTTTGATATAATATGTGAGGAAATAACCTAAAATTTTTCTGTATCCCAATGTAATTGTTGGAATTCAGAAATAGAATAAATACCGTCGTGTTTTTTTCTGGCTTCTGGCCTCTCTGGATCAGGATGTTTTAGTCTCTAGCTAACCATTGTGTATGAAGAAATGGAATTCAGAAGAACAACTTTAATATAAGCTTAAAATTCATAATTTTCCTCGGTTCAGTCCTAAGTTCTCTTTGGGTCTGCAAGTTTTTAAACATACTGTGACAGTCGAAAATCTAGTGATTGAGATCATTTTGATGCATTTAATTTTAATTCTCTAGCTAACCATTTTTTCTTATGTTTCCTCAACAAATATAGGGCTTAGTTTGGTTTAGAAGTTCGTCTAAAACCTTCCCCTTGATTCTAAAAAATTCTCTAGGAAGGTCTCAGATAGATTTTAGGGGAGCGCTATGGCAAATTAATTTGAAAAGTTCAGGGGAAAGGTCTAATGAATTTCAAAACCACATGGGTTATCTATTTTATTCAGAGGATAGTGGAAGTCCCTAAAATTTATCATTTTTATTAAAATAATCTTCCTCCTTTCCTCTGCGGAATTTATTTATGTATATGAATTCATGTGGTTGCAGGTTTGTTTGACCCCGCAACCTTTGTTATGTGCGTTATTTGCGTTGAAATAACGATGGGAGTTATGGTAAGGTTCTTGCTTCCCCACTTCTGGAAATTAAATCTATCTTTTCTGGCACTAGAAGTTGCCATATGCTGTGTTTTGTTATTGCGCAGTTGGGTTATTTCATTCTAGGGAGCATGAGAACTGTGGTCCACAACCAGGTTATGCACGAGCTCACGTGGAGAGTTAGTTTTCTGTCCTTTGGTTGATGTAGAGAATTAACAATTGACTAAGTCATGCCAAATTGCACCACTTTCTCCCTGTATTCTGATTTCTCAAGTGGTGGATTCAACATTTCCCCACTAAAACCTCAAAATGGTAGACCCAGAACACAGGTAGAGCATCTTATAAAGATTGATCTAAAAGGGTGGGGTGTTGGTTATGCGTCAATGTTTCAGCAGCACTGTCTTCTTCAGATGTTAAATAGCATTGCCGTTAAGTTTCTTGTATTTCACATTTTATTTTGCGCTGTTGTGGATTAATATGTTTCTACTGGGTGGCCATTTTAAGTCATATTTTTATGTGTTACTGTATTTTTTGTCAGTCCTTTTATAGGGAACACACACATACATGTATGTAGAGTCACCTTTTAATGAGGGATCTACCATTTTAATAAAATGGGGAATGAGCTAAAAGATAGAAATTCACGAACTCCAATGCAATATGTGTGTGTGTGTGTGTGTACACCTTTTCTAACTCTTGTTCGTAGTTAGATATTTTTCCTTGGGATTTCAGGCAAATGAAAAAAGAGATTAAGAGAATGATTTCAAGAGAACCGGTGGATGATAACTTAATATTCATTTTTATATATTTGGTTAATGTCCTCGTTAATGGATTTCTATGGAATTAATATTTTTTTATTTTCAATTTGTTGCAGCCCTGGAGGAAGAGCAGGGTGATCAAATTGATTTATCTCGTTTTTTGGGGCAATCTGCGACACGATGACCGTGATAGTGCTTGTGACTGCTGGAAACTTTCTGATGGAAATAACTTCAGAGTTTGTAGCAAGCATTTTTGTAATGACAAAACAAAGGTTCGCCCCATATTTTGATTGTTTGTTATGGTACTTATATATCCTGCATATGCTAGATCGACATATTATGATGTAGTTCGGTATTTATATGTTTTTTCTGGCTTCTGGCCTCTACGGATCTAGGTGTTTTAGTCCCTAGCTAACCATTGTGTACGAAGAAATGGAATTCAGAAGAACAGCAACTTTAATATGTCCTCAAAATTCATAATTTTCCTTGGTTCAGTCCTAAGTTCTCTTTGGGCCATTGGAAATGTTTTTAAACATACTGTGACAGTTGAAAATCCAGTGATTGGGATAATTTTGACGAATTTAATTTTAATTCGTAGCTGATGCTGTTTTTGGAAAATTTTTCTTATGTTTCTTCAATATGACTTAAATATAGGCCTTTGTTAGTTTGGTTTAGAAGTCTGTCTAAAACCTTCCCTTTTATTCTAAATTTCTAACAATACGACTTATAAATAGGCCTTAGCTGGGTTTTGACTTCGTCTAAAACCTTCCCCTTGATTCTAACAAATTCTCTGGGGAAGGTCTCGGATGGATTTTGGGGAGCTCTGTGGCAAATTTGAAAAGTTCAGGGGAAGGTCTAATGAATTTCAAATCACGTGGGTTATTTTTTTCAGTCAGATGATAGTGGATTCCCTGTAATTTATCTTTTTTATTAAAATAATCTTCCTTCTTTCCTCCGTGGACATTTATTTATGTATTCAAATTCATGTGGTTGCAGGTTTGTTTGGCCCCGCGACCTTTGCTATGTGCGTTATTGGTGTTGAAATGACGATGGGAGTTATGGTAAGGTTCTTGCTTCCCCACTTCTTGAAAATAAATCCACCTTTTCTGGCACTAGAAGTTTCCATTTGCTGTGTTTTGTTATTGTGCAGTTGTGTTATTTCGTTCTAGGGAGCACGAGAACTGTGGTCCACAACGAGGATATGTACGAGCTCACGTTGAGAGTTAGTTTTCTGTCCTTTCCCTTGGTTGATGTAGAGAATTAACAAGTGACCAAGTCTCACCAAATTGCACACTTGCTCACTGTATTCTGATTTCTCAGGTGGTGGATTCAACATTTCCCTACTAAAACCTCGAAATGGTAGGCCATGAACACAGGTACAGCATCTTATGCAGATTGATCTGAAAGGGTGGGGTGTTGGTTATCTGTCAATGTTTCAGCAACACTGTCTTCTTCAGATGTTAAATAGCGTTGCTGGTAAATTACTTGGTATTTAGCATTTTATTTTGCGCTGTTGTGGATTAAAATGTTTCTGCTGGGTGGCCATTTTCAGTCATGTTTTTGCGTGTTACTCTATTTTCTGTCACTCCTTTTCTAAGGAACACAGACAGACACACACACACATATAGAGTCACCTTGTAATGAGGGATCTATCATTTTAATAAAATGAGGAATAAGCTAAAAGATTGAAATACACGAACTCCAATGCAGTGTGCGTGTGTGTGTATACATTTTCTTTTCTTTTAGGTTTACTATAGGATAGTAAATAAAATAATTGATAATGGAACTTGGTCCGAGCAGCGGTGTAATTTTCAAAGGATTTAGTATGTGAAATAATTAAAAGGCTGCTGTTCTGGTCATTTAATATATCAAACTGCTAGAAAAGTGGTCTGGTTAAATGTATTTTCCAGAGGATTTTTTTAGGAATTTTTTATTATTTTTTTGCTTCTTTTCAAGATGTGGCACTTCCAGTGTGAACACTTTGTCTGAGTTATGTTGTTTGCTTCTTATGACAGGTCTGCGCGAGTGGTTTGCTCAAACAGATGAAAGGAGTGCTCATCCAAGAACCCCTGTCATGGTGAATATGGCCTCAGCTTCTCTTTCTCCAAAGAAAAACCAAAACCTGCAAGACTCGCTTATTCATCCGACCTCATCTCTTGATCAGCTAAATGCTGGAAGCAGACACTCTGATGATGGATGAATACTCTGATGAGGATGAAGAATTTCCATTAGCTGAGTCTGAACAAGAGGTTTGGTTCACGCTTGAATCCTCATCCTTTTCAAGTAACTCCTTTCTCAACTCTTGTTCTTAGTTACATATTTTTCCTTGGGATTTCAGACAAATGAAAAAAAGATTGAGAATGATTTCAAGAGAACAGGTGGATAATAAGTATTCATTTTTATATATTTGGCTAATGTCCTCATTAATGGATTTATGGAATTAATCTTTTTTTTTTAATTTGCAATTAGTTGCAGCCCTAGAGGAAGAGCAGGCTGATCAAATTGATTTGTCTTGTTTTTCGGGCAATCTGCAACAGGATGACCGTGATAATGCTTGTGACTGCTGGAAACTTTCTGATGGAAATAACTTTAGAGTTCGTAGCAAGCATTTGTGTTATGACAAAACAAAGGTTCCCCCATATTTTGGTTGTTTGTTATGGTACTTATATATCCTGCATATGCTAGTTCAACAGGTTATGATGTAGTTTGGTTGGCTCTTCTTGTGCTTTGTGCAATTTGTAACTGCAGATACCTGAGGGAAAACATTTAATGGATCTTGTTGCTGTTGATTGGTTCAAAGACACAAAGAGAATGGACCATGTAGCTAGGCGTCAAGGCTGTGCCGCACAAGTAACTATTCTTTTCTTCTTATTTTTCCTTTTCCATTGACGCATTAGGAGAAAATACTGCCTGTGAGATACTACAATGTAAATAACTTCTCGTGGTTCATTGAATCTATAACACACTGAACCCTACTCTAAAATATGTAGGTTGCTTCTGAAAAAGGACTTTTCTCAGTGATCTTTAATCTTCAAGTAAGTTTGTTTCATTTCAGAAGGTATTAAGTTTCAAACCTACTGTACTGGGAGGTTGTATAGTTGTAGTGTAAGCATCTGCAGGTTCCTGGTTCAACACATTATAGAATGCTATTTTATTTTGTCATAGGGGAATTAGTTACTGGATCCCTTTCGCAATGGTTTGTTGATGGCGATGATGAATTTTGCAATAATAGTCTGAAACTTATTCCATCTGTTCCTATGTTAACGTATACATACCTTTCACGACATTGGTGGTTGACATGGCTTTCCTTGTACAGGTATGTATGATTTTTTTTTGCATACTGGAATGTTCTCAGAATGGTATAACGCTTCAGGTGTCTCTTCTTTATCCTCCTCCTCTGTATGCAGGCAAATACTACATACGAATTACCGGAGCGGCTGATTGGTGCTGTACGCGTTTCTCATAGAGAACTCAAGTCTGGTATTGTCCCAAAGTTGGAGCCAGAGACATCATGACTGTGGTTTCATTTCACCTCAACTGGTTTTTTTTTTTTTTTTTGGTTAAATTAAAAAAAATCATTTGTTTTCTTCAGGAAATTTCCTGATTCTTTGGTTACTATTTTTGGAATGAGTGTAATAGTATTAAAGTTGGTTACTTCGTTTCTACTCGAAAACAAGTGAACTGCTCGATTCCCAACTGCGACTCAACCGGTTTCCAACTTTTTAATATACACTAATTGCTCTTGTTTAATAGCTACTATTAAAACTCAACAAATAACAAAAATACTAGTAAAAGAATTATTTTCTTATGATGCTGTGAAAAAATTTATGGGTTTACTTATTTCCACAAGATCTATGACATGGTCCTGACTTCATCAAATTCTTTTAATTAAAAGCGTCCTGGTTTGAGGTGGTCAGTTTGACGGATTAATTCCTTTTAATATTAGTCGAGATAATTTTATTTTACTCATAAAAACATTCTTATTCTGATAATGCCACAAATGTTCTGCTGTTTTCTTCAGCTAATGATCTTCTATCAGGACAGGTTAGAAATCAAATGCCTTAAAATACCAATTGAACGAATAATACCGAAGTTTAAACAGAATCTAATTGAAGTCTAAACATCAATTCAAGTCTTTCCTTAAACGGAGAATGCATCAAACAAACCCGAAGTGACTTGCAAAGTCCGTAGCATTGCAAAAAAATTGTACATACGTTTGGGACCAAATTATTCAAGTACAGGAAATTAAAACGAGCAAGTTGAGTCATGTATAAGAGATTGGCCTGGTTCGAGATAGCTTCTTCACTGTAACTGAGGGGTTGGCTCAATTTTGTCTTTAGAATTCTGCACATTTTGTAATTACTCTTTTAAGCAAGCGTACATTACCACCATAATAATAATAAAGCAAGAGTAATGATAGGACCACAACTTTATTTGCACGAATAATATTGTATAAACTAATATGACATAATATATTAATATATTTGGTTAAATAAAAATATTACATGCCCCTCATAATATATTTATTTATCATTATTATTATATATTTCAATCAATCAATCATATTATGCCACATTAGTTGCTATAAAATAATTTGGTAAATAGAGCCAACACTTAATTGATACTCACCATCAATTGCTACAAAATAATTTGCTAGATAGCGCCAACACTTAATTGATACTCACCATTTCATTGAACAATTTTTTTATGCTGTCATTGAGGTTGCCTTCCCAACATCCTTCATCATCATCATCTTTTTCTTCGCTGAGTTTCACTTTGTTTAGCTTTGGTGTGTCTACGACTCCTTGAGAGAAAATCTTCATCCTTGGGCACTGTCTCACAACTATTTTTTCCAAGAATGGGAATTGAAGAGTGTAATTACCCGAACAAAAGCTTGTTAGGCTTGGCAAACAATCAAGTCCCAAGTACTTCAATTTCCCGAAAACAATGCAATCTTTCGCTTCTTCTCCAACCTGCGACTGTATGATTTCTTTTAACATTTTGCAATCAGCTATCTTCATTCTCCACAGATTCACCAGACTTTTAGATGTCAAGAGCGTCAACACATTTATCAACCCGTGACACTTCGATACTTCCAGTCCCGACAGATTTTGCAACTTACTACATTCCGATATTTCTAGACTTCTCAAGTTTGCAAACGCTTTGTTGGATTCGTCATTTTCCCTCCAGAGATGCTGCACTTTGTGTAATCCAGATAGCTTTAACTCCATCAATTGAGGGAATGAAACCTGAAAATCAACCAAATTAAGTTGTAAATGAAAATATGTATCCAAGCTCTGCATTCTTCCCCTGCATATTTTATGGACAAGATAAATCACGGCATTTTATATTTTATTTTCAAATTAGTTTGCTTTTGCAGTAGGATCCCAAATATAAGTATCAAATCGATTACCCTCTGAAACGCATAAATGAAATCTGATTGGTGAATCCAATATGAATTAGCTAGGAAGACAGAGATGTAACACGCAAAATGGATATAATTCATCACCTCGATGTTACCAGTCATCTAAATAATTTAAGACATTTTTATAATTCATACTATAAATTTAGTTAATAACTGCAGTTGTATTGTTAAATCATATATAAATTAAGACAACATGCAGAAAGATAGTCATTAAATTTTAATGAAACTACATCTATGAGAACGAAAGTGAAGGAAGAAAAAATAATAATAATCACCTTTTCATCGAAGAGAGGTTTCATTTGATCGGCTAGCAAGAAGTTCTCTTCTGATGTTAATTTTGAGATTCCTTATTATCCGTTGTCACGTGCAGTACAGATGCAGAATTGGATACAAATGTTTCCATATCAGGGCAATTCTCAATGGTCAGAGACCACAACTCAGGCAGTTCAATTATATTCTCAGTGAAGTTGCAGAATCTTTTGAGTTTTGGAAGATCCATGATTTTTAGTCTACGCAGTTTAGGAAATAGTGGACCAAAATGTGCTTCCTCAGAATTTAGCTCTTCCAAATGAAAAACCTCTTCTAATGAATCACAATTCCTCACTTTCAGAGAATACAATTTGTTCAAGCACCGTAGAAGATTGGCTGGAATAGCACTCGACATATTCTTGCAGTCATCTACCACCAATGTTTGTAAATCGTTAAAGAAGCCGACAGGCAGTGCTGGGCCATGCCACAACTCTCTTAAACGTGGAAAGTCTGAGAGTTTCAAATTCCGCAAGCCACGGAATCCAACCTACACAACCAAAACAATTGCACTAGATGTATACTTTTTTTTAAAAAAATTTTAAAGGCACTAGATATATATAGATTAAACTTACATGTTTTTTGTTTTAACTTCTAAAAATATATATATACAAGGCAGATGTATATATAAATGTGCAAGTGCAAGGGAGATGCATGAGCAATTTAGATGAATCGATTAACACATACCATTTCTTTGTAACACTTTTGTAGAGTGGAATTAAGGTTGCCCTCCCAATGGCGCGATTCATCCTCTTTTTTTTTAGTCACCTGCACTTCGTTCCCAATGTCTTCATGTTCGGACAACTTGTCATAGAAGCTCCTTCCAATGATGGGAATTCAAGAGTGTAATTTTCCAAACAAAAGCTGGTAAGCCTTGGTAAATCATAAAGTACCAAAAGTTTTAATTCGATGAAAGCAATACGATTCTCCTTCACTTCTTCTCCAGTATGTCCTATGATTTCTTCTATTTTTGGGCAGCTTGATACATCAAGATTCACTAGACTACTAGGAATTCCAACCTGAAAATAAAAAGTAGCATTCAACTAGATTCAAAGTATGTTTAAATCATACAATTGTTTTATGAAAAATAACAAACCATGGGCGTCTACTAGATATTTTTCTTAAAGAAAAAAGGAAAAAATTAAAACAAAAGTAAATAAATAGATGTCCAGAAAAACAAAGATAATGAAAATGCATTTACACTATTTAGTATTAATTAGGAATGTAGAAACAATTTCAGGTAATTTTTTAAATATTCTAAATTCACTTTTCATCTTGATGCTAGTTTTTAAAAATTTTTAATTTTCAAATATACCTATTTTTAAAATAACTAAACTAAAACGCTGTATTTTTCCTTTTTCGATATTCATGCTTTTAAAAATGGAAAACATTTCTGGAAAACAGTTCCCAATGCGATAAACATGGGGCTGTTACAGAGTGAATATTTTTAGAGTATGCATAGATTTGAGGAAATTTTTTAATCAACGGTCGATTCAAAATGATCATCATGAATTTGTGCTTATTTAGTGGCGTAATCAATTCATAACTAAACTAGAAATATTAATTAAATTTGAAGACTTATCTTTTTTCCAATCGAAATTTGAAGACCCAAGGAAAAGAGAAATATATATGAATTTGTGAACTTATAAGCTGAGCAACTAAGTATCTTTTAATTTTTGAAAATCTTATTTATTAGGATTTAAGAAAAAACAATTAAATTGATTATACTATGCTGTTGAATCGTGTTTTAAACAATTGTATTGTTGACTTTAATGCAGGTGAACCTAAAAATTGGATTGGAAATGTAGAGTTCAGAATGGTGGTTTGAAGTACAATACTTTTTTTCCCCCAGAAGTTTGAAGTACAATGCTTGCAATAAATAATTTTTGAATGAATATTATTTGTAAACACAAAAATGGTTAAAAAATTGTTGAATGTTATTTGAAATAAAAATTCAGAAGGAAAGTGGCAACCTTACCAGTGGAGGAAAAATATTCATTAGATTTTCACACTTTTCTATCTCCAATTCCTTCAATTTGCCGAAAGACTCGGAAGCAAGCTGGTGGTGCCATATTTTTCTCAACTTATCCATCCCGCTAATATTTAATTCCTCCAAACTTGGGAACCGTACCTGAAGTAAAAAATTCAATGCAATTAGAGATGGGTATTAATTAAATTTGAAGACTCAACGAAAAGAGAAATTAACTATTCAGAATAAAATTAATTTTTTTTAAAAAAAAACCTTTTCATCAAAGAGAGGTTGAGGTTGCATTTCAGTGTGAATGACGTCTTCTGGTGAGGCAAAGCCATGCAGGTTTGGAAGCCAGTGGAGCCGCAGGGAGTGTAGTTTAGGAAAAACCTTTAATTCATCTCTTCCTCCTAACCCCCCCGTAGTGTTGTTGACTACCCCTTCCATTGACCAACAATAGCTTATCTCAAGATGTTGGAGTTGGCCAAGACTATTAACCATAGAATATGAAAACAGATACTTCAGGCGATCACACCTTTTCACGGTTACTTTTGTCAAATTTTGACAACAATTCATTCCCTGAAATTAATTCAATGCAATTAGAGATGGATATTAATTGAATTTGAAGACTCAAGGAAAAGAGAAATTAAATATTGAGAATAAAATTAATTAAAAAAAAAACCTTTTCATCAAAGAGAAGTTGATGTTGAGGTTGCATTTCAGTGTGAATGACGTCTTCTGCTGAGACAAAGCTACTTAGTTTTGAAAGCCTTTCGAGCCAGAGGGAGTGTAGTTTAGGAAAAACCTTTAATTCATCTCTTCCTCCTAACCCCCCCGTGGTGTTGTTGACTACCCCTTCCATTGACCGGCAATTACTAATCTCAAGATGTTGGAGTTGCCCAAGACTATTAACCATAGAATATGAAAACAGATACTTCAGGCGATTACACCTTTTCACGATCACTTTTGTTAAATTTTGACAACAATACATTCCCTGAAATTGATCGGGCCATAGTTTTTCGATGTTTGTTAAATTGACAAGTTTCAGTTCCTCCAAGCGTGGAAAAGTAACCTGCAAAGCAACTTCTACTATAATATTCTTTCGATGATTGAAGATCAATCGTGATAATATATTAATTAATTAATTATTAAACAAAAAATTATCACCTTGTGAACAGGATCATCCTCTACAATGATTTCTTTGAATCTCTGAGCAGTTGTTGGTTTCTCTGCGTCGGGCCCTATAAGTGAACAAAAACAATATATAATTAACCTATGTTTTTTTTTTAAAAAAAAAACAATGAGCTAATGTCAATAATCCTACCAATAATTAATTTTAACACTTACCAATAATCATTTTCAATTCATCGCAATAGCGCAAATCTAGCAGCTGTAACCGCGTCAATTTTCCAATTTCAATTGGTAACTGCTCGATATCGGAACCTGCAAGGCTGAGAATCTCTAAGTTCTTTAGCTCTCCAACTATTGCTATGTCTTTTAGTCGGCAACCACCTAAGCACAGTGTTTGAAGGTTAACGAGGCGACCGAGTGATGAAGGTAATGAAGAGAAGTGAATTCCAGTAAAATTCAAAACTTTGAGTCCTTCCGTCCTTTCAAAAAAGTGGTCTGAAACTTCCATAGGGCCATCACCCTTTCCAAACAACAAAAATAGCTCAAGATGGGGACATTGCAACCTTTCAGGAAGCACTTTAATATCTCTCTGAGGTAATGAAATAGCGATTGGATCTTTCCGTATTATCTCTTCCATCTTTTTCTCCACGTCAGCAACATTTGGAATATTAAACATGCGCTTCTCTGCGGCAATTGATACGGCAACAACATGAATGACGTCATGCATTTTAACTTCATCTTCATCATCACCGTCCAACAATAACGACCTCAGCCATAACGACCTCATCGAACAACTTATCTTCCCTCACTTGCTTAGCAACTTGCTTGACTAGCGTGGTTTTACCCACGCCGCCCATGCCGTAGACCCCAATTATGTTGAGCTTATCATCCTTCAACGCCTCCACAACATCTTGAAATACTTTCATTCTTGAATCAAAGGCCTCGTTATCTTTCCCGCCCCTAAGTATTGCGCTCTCTGTAGGAGGACGGTAGGAAACATCAGGGAAGTCGCCTTCTTTCACTAGATTAGCAGCATCTTTTTTGGCCTTTGCTGCTTTTTTACTGAGTTTGTAACGAGACAACAAATTTGGGCACAATCCTTTGAAGCAGGACTTCTTGGCTCCATTTTCATCATCAATGATGGATTTTGCAACCCCTTCACTGATGAATTCATCAACGCTATGTAGCCAGTTTGTGACACCCTCATAAATCTCGTCCCCTTGTCGTCTAGCATGATTCACTGGTTGTTGCACCATTTCTCTTTTATGTTGGAGCTGCTTCACTTGATCATTCTGCTCATCTATGTAGCTCTGGTACTTGAACACATAAGATATCTGCCGCATAATCGGTTCGAACAATGCCTTTCCACCTTCTGATACAACGCCGGAAAAAGCAGCGAGACCCACTTCTGCAGCCATTGCCTAGTCTGTTGCTTTTTTATACACACACACACACACACATATATATATATTAGCTGTTGGAAAAATTAGATTCAAATAAATTAAAATGAACTAGAGGAGAAGACAGAGAAAGAAACAACAACAGAAAACTTCTTACAAAAATGTTTCAAGGGTCTGAATGGAAACCAACAATTTTTCAAATAAAAAAAAAAAGAGAAGAAAAAAACTTTTTCTGTAAGATGGATGCAAATTAACCATTGCTAATACTACATAAGAACACAGAAGTTAACAATGAACAGTTACTTAAGAAAATTAAATGACAAGATTAAAACAAACGAGAGCTATTTTTTCTTGGACAAATGTACCTGTTTAATTATTAAAGAGTTAATGACCTTCACTGCTGGCCTTGAATATATAAGAACGAGCAGAAGATCAATATTAACTACAGACGAATGTGACTAAAGAGTTCAGGAGGGTGAGTAATACAAATGAATTGTAAAAGAAAAATACTTAAGTGTAACCCCGTGTTTTGTTTTATTAAATAAAGAGAACACATGTTCATTTTTAACAAAGTGATCAAAAACTCTATTTGTTATTTAATTGATATTGTAACCAATTTTAAGAGAATATAATAATAATAATCATTCAATGCATAAATTTAAAATTAGATTTTTTTAACTCTTTATTTAGATATAAACCTTAATGGAAAATTATTAAAATTTAGAGAGAGAATTTTTCAATCACCAACGGATAAAACAGGGGAATGAAAACAGAGGAATCTTGTTTTAACATTTTTTTTTTCCTTAACTCTTGTTCCTATACAAGTAATCTTGTTTTGATGATAGAGCTCATGACTGCGGGAAAATTTCTAATGGAAACAACTCAATTTCTGAAGATAAGCTTAATTCTACAAATGATGAATTTGTTCAATTGACTCTGTACTTGAACTCATTGGATTGGTTGATTTATGACTGACTGAATTTCAATTCTGCCCAAAAGATCTTTAACCAAAATTTAATAGCTATCATGTACTCCTTAAAAGCAATCTTTTTTAGATTTGAGTGAATTCGAACTTGTTTTTAGATTATAAAAATGAGATACTACAATGTAAATATTTTCACGTGGTTGAGCCCTATTCTAAAATCTGTATGTTAGCTTTATAAAAAGGGCTTTTCCTACTGATCTTTAATCTTCAAGTAAACTTAGATGCAAACAATGAAATAAAAGACAACAAACAAGCAATATCGACACAAAGCCAACAGATATTAAAATTTAGGACCTTTTTTTTTCTTGCTTTCTTTTGTTAAAGGATTAGTGTTTTTGGAATTATCAGAAGGGTTTCAAGAGTCTGAGTAAAAACCTATAATCTTTTTATAAACTTTTTTTCTTTTCTTTTTTTTTTTTTTTTGCAGGAAAAAGCATGCAAATAAACCGAAGGAAATAATAACAGCACAGGCTTTAACAATGAATAGTAACTTAAAACTCATGCGAAAAAAAGTTATAATATTAAAACAAACTAGAGAAATTTTTCTTGGAAAGTGGATGAAAATTATGAAGGAACAGATGTCAAGATCAAGGATCAGGGGTTCTACTATCCAAAAAAAAAAATGTTGAAGGATTTACAAAACGTGCACCTCTTTAATTATCTGGGACTAGAGAGTTGGTGAGCTTCTCTATTTCGCCTTTAATATTTAAGAACAACTTGAAAGAGGAAAAAGATCACTGGTAACTGCTGGGAATGTGTGAGAAAAGAAGTTGGCGAGAGCAATAACAATGACCTGCAAAAGAAAAAGAATTAGTCATGCACCGCTTTTGTATATCATGTATTTGGTTATTGTTGCCCTGTTGACTCATGTTGAAGAAGAAAGCAATAGTTCACAACTCTACGTTTTCATATATGCTAAAGAAATAATTAAGTTTCCATAGAATAGTACCGGTTGTGTTTGAATAATTTTGGTATATACATTGCTTGTGTACTGTGAAATTGAAATGAATATTCATTGACAGAGCAATGTATATGCCTAATAAAAGATCAAGCAAAAGCTTGAACGAATGATTGAGGACCAAAACTTTTATAAAAGCAAATACCGGAAACACCCAAAAAGTATTCAAGAGAGAAACTAAACAGCAAATAATTGAAGTAAGATCAATAATATATGATTTGACTTATGCACATTCAAAAACAAAAAAAATAAAATAAAACAAAAAATTAAAGTTTGATGTTGTATTGCCAACGCTGATATATTTTTTTTAATTTCATTTATTCATTCCACGAAAAACAGGGAAATGAAATCAGAGGTAACTTGTTTTACCATTTTTTCCTTCTTAACTTCAAGCAAACCAAAAAAAAAAAACAAAAGTCAATAAAAAGGGGATTGAAAACAGAGGAACGAAAACAGAGGAAACTTGCTGCTCAAATTGATTTATCTTGTTTTTCAGGCTATCTTTTGACATGATGATAATGCTCGTAAATGCAAACAACTCAATTTGGGATGATAGGCATTTCTCAAGTGATTCATGTAAATAACTTTTTGCGGTTAATTGAATCTTTAATACTCTTAGCCCTATCTAAATTTTGTAGGTTGCTTTAGAAAAAAGGCATTCTCACTCAGCTTTAATCTTCAAGTAAAATTAGATTCAAAGCAAATCTAATAAAATGACAAACAAACAAAGAAAAAACAGGAGACAAACAACATTGATCTTAAGCCAACTGATATTTAAACAGAGAATTCTTTTTTTAACTTTGTGCTGAAGGATTAGAATTTTTATATTAACAGAAAGGTTTCAAGGGTCTGAATAAAAGCCCACAATTTCTCTTCTTTTTTTTTTAAAAAAAAAAAATGGATGCAAATGATCCAAAGCTAATAATAAGAACACAAAGATTACAAATGAATAATAACTTAAAACTAAAGCAAAATAATGATAAGATTCAAACAAACAAGAGAAATTTTTTCTTAGAAAGTAGATGGAAATTAAGAACTGCTATTAAAAGAAATTATTAGATGATTTAGAACATGTGTACCTCTTTAATTGTCTGGGATCAAAGAATTGATGAGCTTCTCTATTCGCCTTGAATATTAAGTGAGAACGGGTATGCAAAAGAAATTATTAAGAAAAATTTTAATGAGTAAAAGATCACTGTTAACTGCAGAGGAATGTCCTGAGTAAAATGTTGGTGTGAGTTATAGCAATGAATTGGAAGAGAAGAAGACTTAATCATGCACCCATTTTATACCCGAGTCTTAAGATTTAATTTTTGAAGTTTAGAATCAAGACCAAAAGACGAAGCTTTAACAAAGCATGCAGGGAGATACAAGAAACGGATCGGGTAAAATACTTTAAAAATTCTGTTCAACCCAGTTAATTTGAAGAAAGCACTAATTTATAGCTCTACGTTTCATATGTTCTAACGAAATAATCAAGTTAAAAGTTTTCAACGAATACATATTGATATTCGTTACTTGAATCCTGTGAAATTGAAAAGAATATATGCAGAGCTTATTACTATGGAGAAAGCTTTATAAAAGAATACGTGTGATATTCGTTACTTTATAAAAGAATACGTGTTACTTTTATAAAGCTTTATAAAAGAATGCGTGTCACTTTTATAAAGCTTGACAAAAGAGAAAGCAAAAGATTGAATGAAGAATGACATCTTAGAAAGAAACCAAAGTGCAATCATCAAAGTAGGATCGGTAATGACTTGATTTATGCTTTTTGTTATTTCATTTGGTCTGTCCACAAATGATGCCTCGTTATTACGAGTTCCAAGCTGGACATTATGTACAAATTTTTCTTATGTTTGACAGAAAAATGAAAACTGGTCACCATGCAAAATTGTATGAACAAATCTTTAATTTATTGATTATGAAATAAATAAATTTCATTAATAGATTATGAGTTTGTTAATGTTAGGAATTTGATCAGATAATCATATTATTAACTAAACGCTTTAACAAGAATAAGAAAAAGAATTAATGAGTTAAAAATTTTAAAAAATAAAATAAAGAGAGAAGTAAAGAATGTTATTTGCAATTACCAAACTTAAAAAATGAGAAATGAAAAGTTGATGCTTGGTTATAAGTTCCATATGGCCATTGTTTACAAATTATTTCATGCTTGACAGAAACACGGGAGCCCATCATGGTACAAACTTGTATGAACAAATTTTCAGTTTGATTATTATAAATTAAATAATTTCATTAATAGATTGTCGGTATGTTAAATCGTTAATACTAGGGCTTGATCCCTAGCATTAGTGACCATTTTGTGGCCGTGTTTACATAAACATCAACTAAAAATTATAAAGTGATTGATGAATATTTACCCCTATAATTTGAAAGATACGATAATTTATCAACTTTTATTTGATCACACATATGGTATTTTAACTAATTTTGTAAAAAAATTTAAAGTCATATTTGATTACAGTTATAAAAATGTGTCAGTTGCTGCAACATTATAAAGCCAAAATTGAGAACGATATTAAACTAAGAATCTCTTTATGTATTTACTCGAACGTCTAATATTATTTAGTTTAACATCTTTAATTAACACATATCTGAAATCCAAATAACTGAATAATGGTACAAGTTCAAATTCCGCATTTAATTATTGGACAAAACAATAGTATTATTATAGTACTATAGCTGGACCCTTAATTATTATATAATAATACAAAAATGTGTATTTTTCTAGCATGTACCCGTCCTAATTTTATTTAGCCGCTTTCGGCCCATGTTCACACAAATATATTGCTGGGCATGAGGATGATGGCATCATAACCTCTGATGGACAAGTACTTCAAGTGTCTAAAATAAAAAAAGAAAACAAGGTATAGAATTTTTATCTTGGAAAGTGGATGGAAATTAAGAAAGAAATGCTATAATGATCAAGCATCAGAGATTATGTTATTAAAAGAAATTGAATGAAGGTATTAGAGCAAGTGCACCTGTTTAATTATGTGGGATCAGAAAGTTGATGAGCTAGTGTAATCGCCTTAAATATTCAAGAACAATTTTAATGAGCAAAGATTTTCTGTTACCTGTAGAGGAATGTGATTATAGAGAGCTTATGAGAGTAACGACAATGATTTGCAAAAGAAGAAGACTTAATCGTGCACCCTTAGTATTTATTAAACGACTAGTGATCATTTCTTTTAATTTTTTTAAGGGAATCTCCTTTCCTAATATGACATAATTAAAGCAATTTGTAAATAATACAATAATTATATAATATAATAAGTAAAAAGACCCACATATTTCTAATATTAATGATGGAATCCACATGTTCATACTGATTAAATTGGTGGACCCGAATTTATTTGACCTTACTTGTTTTTTATTTAATTAAAAAATTGAAACGACAGAGAAAAACTGTCGTACTGATGGTTTCAATTGTGGAGTTCCGTTGCGGATAGCATTTCCAATACTGAAAAAGAAGCTTTCATCAACTTTCTCACATGGACGCGTACCATCATGCATAATTGCATATTGCATTATTTCTCTAGAAAAGCAAAAGCAAGATTAAAAGGTTGTTTATTAAATGTTTAAATTCTGAAATTTTATTAATTTTAAATTTTTTTAAAATATATATATTTATTTTTTTAAACTTATGTCTGATTTTCAGATATTTATATCTAAATAGAAAAAGTAAACTTTTGTGATTTTTATCTAATAAGTAAATATTATATTTCAAAAATATTTCTGTAAAATAAGTTATTTCCTAAACTATAAAATCTAATCCTCCTGTTTTATTTTAATTTACAAGGACATAAATGTCAAATAACTAAATTTAAAATTTTTTTAGTATAAAAACAAACAAGACGCTACTTAAATTCATATATTTAGAAAAAAAAATAAATATGTCATTCAAATTTTCATATTCAGACCCATTTAGACTTTAGAAAAATTCAAACCCATTTAAATTTCAGATAAAAAAATAAAAGCTACCTAATTCTTTTAATAAGCAAACGCGTAGCCGAGAATCCATTCATTAAACAATGATAAGCATTCTTAAGTGGGAAACAAAATTATGACAGATAATTCAAAATCTGAATCCGCCCGATGGACGGTTTAACCACCCAACTCAAGATAAGCGAGAGTGTAGGCAACTAATCAAAATGAAATTATATCGATGATAGATAATTTTAAAATAGGGGAATGAAAACAGAGGAGTCCTATTTTTCCGTCCTTTTTTTTTCCCAATTCTTCATCTTTTATATATTTTCCTTGGAATTTTAGGCAAACGAAAAATATTTGACAATGATTTCAAGAGAACAGATGGATAATAACTAAAATATTTATTTTTATATATTTGATAAACGCACTCAATATTAATTGAACTTATTAGATACTACAACTCAAATAATTTCTTGCAGTTGATTGAGAGTATGTTTGGGATTTCATTTGCTTCCCAAGAATTAACTTCTACGTTGACCCTTAGAAAATTAATTTTACAAATAATTTAGTAGAGTGTTTGGTAAATGATGATTATTTGACAATCAGTTTTCAAATAATCTACTATACAAATTTGGTAAATGAAAATTAAAAGTAAAAATGTTCATGTGCAATGACAAAAATGTACTTACTAACTTATTTGTAATTTATTTAGAATATTACTATTTAAATCAATTTTTGATTTACTGGATTTTTTAAGAGAGCATATTCTATTTTCTTTATTACATAATTAAATCATTTTTTATTAACTGTTTTAATTTGCAATAAAACTAACTTTAATAATTTTTTTAACAAAAAGAATTTGTTATGTAGTCTGTAATGTACACAAATGCTAACATATTATTAAATTGATTAATAAATTATGTGCAAAAAAGAAAACGCAAAAAATTTAATCTTTATATAAAATTTTATGTACACGAAACTATTGCAATCAAAATAGTTCATAGAAATATGAAATTATATACATGTGTGCAAGAAAATATATAATTATAGTATTATCCACTCATTAAACTTGCAACAATATTATTTCTCAATTCTCTCCATCTCTCGACCTTCAGGAACATTAGTACCATGGTCTTCTTCTTGAATTCTCCATTTCCATAGCATCAACAAGGCGATCAATTTGCCGTGGCAGCCTTACAGCTCCTTCCACTTTCCTCACTTTTGCAGCCAATCTTTTTCCTTTTCTTTCTTTGATAGCTTCGATGGGAACAAACTCATGTAACGACAAGTATATTCTTCAACTAGAATAGGATTGGTAGCAGATATTTCAGTACTCTCATATGGTGCCAGACATGGTCGCTAGTGATTGTTGTATTAAAAAACATTCTATGTAATTTCTCCTCTGACTCTGGGTCGATACCTTTCATGCAAAATCTCCTCGCTTCAAGAATTTCCTACATATGTTGATATCATATTAAAGTGAATTCAAGATCCTATATTATTATTTCGCATGACATTAAAATTTAGCCAAATGGCAAAAAATTACCCTTTTTGTGTGTCCCACAACTATATAGTCTCATTTTTTGTAATAAGCTCACAACATGCACGGGAAATGAAGATCTATTAAAAACTTCCCTATAATATTAAACATCAATAAACATCAACATGTTAAGCAAAAGTGCCTCGTCAACAATTTGATGTTCATTTTGTTGCTCGGGGGAATATGTCTATTTATTAAAATATTTTTAGGTATTGAAATTATTTTAATATGTATATATTATTATATTTATTTTAATATCCTACTTACATTTATTATAAAATATTATAATTAAAAAAAAGAGTCTTATTGTCCGTTATTCACGATATGAGGTTCTACAAAATTATTTTCAAAAGGAAAAATAAGTCCACAGGTTTCAACAAATTTTAGTCCTATCTACCACTATGACTAATGGAATCGACATTGCTTTTCGCAATATGACAAATTTTTGGAGGGATATGGGAGACACACCACGCGAGAGTTTTATTTATTTATTTATTTTATTTATTTCAAACATTATTGTGATATTGTCATGTTGGTATTGTTTTGTAAAGATATAAAAGTACAAGTAAAATATTAGGAGAAGTAAAGTAAAATATTGGAGGTGCTACTAAGTTACAATTGCTGTAACTTACAGTCCCTTAAAAAATAATGTAAAAATTTAACACTTTGTGGGACCTACATTATGTTTGAAGAGGCCGTAAGTTACAGCAGTTGTAAATTAGTAAAATCCAAATATTAGACAATAATACACATTAACAATGCATCTAACTTGGGTTTGATTTTTTTAAAAATTATTTGAGTATTACCTATCCTTAAGATATTAATGTGAATATATTTTAATATTAAATAATCATAATCTGTTTAATCATAATATGTATTTCATACATTGCATGTTAGATTTGTTTGAATTTTAAGTTGTTGCTAATAAATATTTATGTTGTTAAAGTCGAATTCAATAGCTACAAAAGTAGAGATAATGGTATTTTACATAGTTTTTAAGAATACAAGGATAAGACCATAACGTAAGAGATAATGGTATTTTATATTAAAAGAACATAAAATATAGGGAAATTATCCACCGTCCACCTTTTTTTTACCGTTTTTCAAAAATACACAATTTTTTTTTTTTGGTGGAATCCACTTGAAGTTACATTTCTTTTCACTTTTCCACTTTCATTTGGAGACCGTTATAACTTTGCTAACATCATAAGGGTAAAATCATCATTTCACAACGACACAGTGGTGGATAGGTGCAAAACAATATAACTTCAAGCAGAGTTTAGCAAAAAAAAAATTAAGAATTGTGTATTTATGAAAAAATACGAAAGAAATAGGTGGTCCGTGGATAAATTATCTTTTACATTTGAGGGTAAAAAAGTCATTTAAACAATAATCTGTTAGTTTTCTTAACGGTATCCAAATGGAAGTGGAAAAGTAAAAAGAAATGTAACTTCAGGTGGATTCAAGCAAAAAAAAAAATTGTGTATTTTTTAAAAAGTTAGAAAAAACAGGTGTACGGTTGATAATTTTCCTAAAATATAAAATACCATAACGCATGTATTTGAGCCATTTATATTGAAGACACATATAGAGGAAAGAGTGCAGATCCGGCCGTAACTATTGTGAAGCTTTCCTCAAGTATTCTCATCCAAAAAATCCAAAGTGTTTTACAAGTCTGTACGTAGCATCACAAATTAACTGTAAAATAAGCATGTTGAATAGTATTAATGAAAAGACTAATCTAGTGTACGCCCAGACCTTATCTGGTCAAGTTCTCTGATTGAATATAATCAATTTCGGCGCAGTACTGAAGACAACTTCCCTGCAAAGCTCTTCAACCACAAGCATTTCTACAGGGCAAAAGACTGGAACAGTTAAAGACGTGCTGGTATGAATATCAAAACGGGAACCGCTTATGAATTTAGTTTATATCTCAATATAAGACGATCAATAAATATTGGAATCATTATACGAAAGAAAAAGGTACAAAAATACAAAACAGAGCTGATTGATGGCCTTTAAGAGTCAGTTCTATGACGAAGTAACCACCACAACAAATGGAATTATAGGACATCAAGAAGCATGAACTTAGCAGGAGGTCTCATTAGCAGTATACCTCAGAAATTAAGACAAAGACTTACAGTGCAAGATTATGGATCAACTTAAGCACTGAAACTAATAACAGTGATACAAAAAAGTGCGAAGGTACGGTATTAGCATCGGCAATTGACCTCTGCTTTTGCTTTGACAAAGGTTCTCATTCCAAAGGACTTATTAATTGCCCTTGCCTCACATGTTTGGCTGTTAAGAGGAAAAAAAAATGTTTGAATTATTCAATCTCATTCCTAAGGGTATTCATAGAGAACCTATAAAATAAATAAATAAATAATTTCATTGACCTAATGTGGACTCATCTAATAAAGAATACGAAGCAAAACTAAATTACACAAATTGCAGTCATGTCCAGGAGCCATATCAAAGGTGTTAACGTGTCCAATTAATATATTCTTCTTGGGCTAATACAAGAAGCAATTACGAATGAGAAATTTCATCATTTATTGTTATGGCGAACGTAGAAAGACAGAAAAACTATCCAAGATCAAAGCACAACGACAAACTTAAAATTCTTTTTTTAAATAAACGAATATTTATATAAAAATAGAAAATAATTTTGTATCAACTTTTTTTTAATGAAAATAGATATAAAATTTTAAAGTCAGCAAACAGAAAACAAGGGGAGTCACAAGAGATCCCCTGTTTCTCCTCTGTTTTAAAGTCAGCATCTGCTAGTACATAGGCAGTTTGCATGTCAACGTTGAGATATCAAAATAAAGAGTTTTTATCTGATTTCTATACCTTTTCAATGATACGACACTGGAACATATACAGTAATTAACAATTATTTATATTACATAAAAACTTAAAAAGTAGAATTTTGCTTTTCTCATTTTGTAACAATCACTTGCATCTATTTTAAATAAGACAAAATCGATTAAAAATTAAACCAAATTAACGCAGTCCATTTTAACTCATTTGTATCATGAAGTGCCATAAACTAAAATGCTTACGGCCATAAGAATTTGCAGAGGGAATAAAATTGGGCCATCAATTGACAAGCAATTAATTTGAATTCCATTTGGCTAGTTTCTAAAACAATTGACAACTTTATTTAGAGTCACCATCAAGCACATTGTGTAAAAGTGCAACATGTACACGTGTGTAGCCAGCGTATTGGTTCAACACATCAGCGTACCGGGTCTCTTTTGCAATGGTTTGTTGATGGCGATAACGAATTCCTCAATACAAGGCTGAAGCTTATCCCATCTGTTCCTAAGGTATTCATCTTGGATTCTTGGTGTTCGTGTACTAGGGCTATGTTAACGTATAGCATTCAATGCATTGTACACTTCAGTCTCTACGAAGACAGCATGCATTTAGGTAAGAATGTATCATTGCCTTCAGTGATGGGTTGTACCTTCAAACTTCATGTCTTCTTTTACCTTGTTGAATTTGTCTTGCACTGATTTTAAGCATTGAATTACGCAGGGGTCTTGGATTGTGCGCGAAAGTGTTGGAAGCACCCCTTGTTTATTAGGAAAAGCAGTTGATTGTAAGTACTTAGAAGTAAATGCTCTTGGAATTTCTATCATAGTACATGAGATGCTTCCCTTTCAAATAGCTCTTCGGATACCATTAACATGTTCATCTCTCTGTAGATTGATGTTGACATAGGTTATTCTACTGTTGCTAGTGGAGTTTTGGGCCTTGTCATAATTGGTGTAATTACGACATCGGTTGTTGACATGGCTTTCCTTGTACAGGTATGTATGATTTTTTTTTTTCATTTCTAAATGATCACAACGGAAAAAACATGATTTTGAGATACTGCACAGCAATTTGCACTTTTGCATGCTGGGATATTCTCAGAATGGGATAACACTTCCTGTGTCTCTTCTTTATTTTCTTAATCCTTACAATTAGTTGCAGCCTTAGAGGAAGAGCAGGCTGATCAAATTGATTTGTCTTGTTTTTCGGGCAATCTGCGACACGATGACCCCGATAATGCTCGTGACTGCTGGAAACTTTCTGATGGAAATAACTTTAGAGTTCGTAGCAAGCATTTTTGTTATGACAAAACAAGGGTTGCCCCATATTTTGGTTGTTTGTTATGGTATTTATATATCCTGCATATGCTAGGTCGACAGTTTATGATGTAGTTTGGTTGGCTCTTCTTGTGCTTTGTGCAATTTGTAACTGCAGATACCTGCGGGAAAACATTTAATGGATCTTTTTGCTGTTGATTGGTTCAAAGACACAAAGAGAATGGACCATGTAGCTAGGCGTCAAGGCTGTGCTGCATAAGTAACTATTCTTTTCTTTTTTTTTTTTTCCTTTTCCATTGACGCATTAGGAGAAAATACTGCCTATGAGATACTACAATGTAAATAACTTCTCGTGGTTCATTGAATCTATAACACGCTGAACCCTATTCTAAAATATGTAGGTTGCTTCTGAAAAAGGGCTTTTCTCACTGATCTTTAATCTTCAAGCAAGTTTGTTTCATTTCAGAAGGTATTAAGTTTCAAACTGACTGTATTGTGAGGTTGTATAGTTGTAACGTAAGCATCTCCAGGTTCCTGGTTCAACACATTAGAGTATGGTATTTTATTTTGTCACAAAGCAATTAGTTACGGGATCACTTTTGCAACGGTTTGTTGATGGCGATGATGATTTTCGCAATCGTAGGTTGAAACTTGTTCCATCCGTTCCTAAGGTATCCATCTTGGCCTTGATGTATTAGGACTATATTAATCTATACTTACCCTTTACTGCATGGTACACTTCAATTTGTACAAAGAAGGCATGCATTTAGGTGTAAATGTATTGATGGGTTGTACCTTCAAACTTCAGATCGTTTTTACCCTTTTGAAATTGTTTTGCACTTGTTCTTGATTTCAAGCACTGAATCATGCAGGGGTCATGGATCGTGCGCCAGAGTGTTGGAAGCACCCCTTGTTTATTAGGGAAAGCGGTTGATTGTAACTATATTCGCGGTCCCAAGTACTTAGAAGTAAATGCTCTTGGAATTTCTATAGTACATGAGATGTTCCCCTTTCAAATAGCGTCCGATGCCATTAACATGGTTTAACATTGTTCATCTTTCTGTAGATTGATGCTGATATCGGTTCTTCTACTGTTGCTAATGGAGTTTTAGCAACATGGTTTAACAAATTTTCTTACTAAATGTTAACATGGTTTAACATTGTTTATTATTTTTTATCTTATTTTTCTTAGCACTGCTCAGCTAAAAGTTCGAGAAAGGGTAGAGATATATTTTACACACTTGAGGCAAGAAAAATCTGCGGGTGTGAATAAAATAAAATAATGTTGTTTGCGGTTGGCGCGTCCATGAGGGAGAGTCTGAGAGAAGAAGATACACGTGTGTGTGGTGACCAATCAATCGGACCTTGTTTTTATGTTAGATCAAGTAAGGGTGTTTTCGGTCATTTATTTTGGTTGGCCAATTAGGCTACGTGCAGAGAGATGGGAATCTTTGTGCGGTCAATGCTGACAATGGCGCCATGGTCAATCGTTAAGGCTGTTGTTCGTAGAGTTGGTTCAATTTCAGTTTGTAAGAAAATTTGTTTTTTTTTTTTAAATTAGTTACCTCGCAACCTAGTTCTTTTCTTTGTGAATAAAGAAATTATTATATAATTATAAACCTTAGAGCTAATAAATCATTTGTTTCATAAAAAATTTAGGAAAACTTAAATGCTTGAAGAGGATTTACCAATTACCATGAGTAGTTTTTACAGAGACTTCATGATCTTGCCTTTGCAGCCAGAACAGATCACATAGATGAATATGATTCATCTTCCGCATAAAAATCGGGACTAATCCAAAAAAGCAATCATGTTTCTTCACAAGAGAAAAAGATGAGCACGTCTGTTTTGATTTTTGAAGGCAAAACAAGAAAAAGCATAAACAAAAAGAAAAATATACATACATTATTCATATGCTGAATGCGCCACGTCTCCGTAAGCTACATTTAGAAAATGAAACGAAAACGTGTGAAGTAATGAAACAAATACGAGTTTTATGCCCTTAATCTTGCATTTCCAAATAAACACATATTTAGGTAAAATTTTGAAATTTACCATGAGCAGCCATAATCCGAACTTGGAAGCTTTAGCTAAGTTGCTAGAGTCTTGATTTGGCTTCTAAAATGTTGCTTCCTTCACTTAGCTCAAGGTTCGAATTTTCTTCTTGATTTACTGCACACGGGGAAAAGCAGAGGGAGAGAGAAGTGCACTGCGCTCATGCCACAGAATTTTTTTTGAACAGTTAACTTCCAATGGGCTGAAGTTACTTAAATACTGATGGTTGGTTGAAATACAGGACCCCTCATGTGTTAGTACAGAATTGCCCATCCCATTATGAGCTAAAATAACACAATTAAGGGTTATACTTGTCCATAATATACTATCAGATATAGGGTATGTCAAAATCAGACTCATTAATACAATATTTGATCACTTAATAAATAAGTCTGTCAAAATTGCTCCATAATATTTGACATTAGTCACGTATTAATTTGGTAAAATATAGAAAACAATTAGAATGATTTATGCCAGTCCACATAATGTGAGAAATAAATCTAACATGAAGTTCTGCAGAGCTCTCTTATGATTCTTCAGGGTCCGACTAACAACCTATGGCACTTTGTTCTATTCATTACCGCGCATGCATACTAAACGTTGCCATTATAATTACGACATTGGAGGTTGATATGGCTTTCCTTGTACGGGTATGTATGATTGTTTTTTGCATACTGGAATGTTCTCAGAATGGTATAACGCTTCAGGTGTCTCTTCTTTATCCTGCACCTCTGTATGCAGGCAAATACTACAGACGAATTACCGGAGCGGCTGATTGGTGCCGTACGTGTTTCTCAGAATGGTATAACGCTTCAGGTGTCTCTTCTTTATCCTGCACCTCTGTATGCAGGCAAATACTACAGACGAATTACCGGAGCGGCTGATTGGTGCTGTACGTGTTTCTCATATAGAACTCAAGTCTGCTATTGTCCCAAAGTTGGAGCCAGAGACATCATGACTGTGGTTTCATTTCACCTCAACCGGTTTTTTTTTGGATTAAATTAAAAAAAAAAAATCATTTGTTTTAGGTATACATACATGTATTTTGATTCCATTTTCATTGTAATTTCTCATTTACTTTGAACGAAAGTCATTGGTGTTTTCGAATGAGAATTTTGCATTAAAAAATGAAGAATAGTTAACAGGAAATTTCCTTATTCTTTGGTTACTATTTTTGGAATGAGTGTAATAGTATTAAAGTTTTAAAGTTGGTTACTTGGTTTCTACTCGAAAACAAGTGAACTGCCCGATTCCGAATTGAGACTCAGCCGGTTTCCAACTTTTCAATATACACTAATTGCTCGTTTAATAGCTACTATTAAAACTCAACAAATACTAGTAAAAAAATGATTTTCTTATGATGCTGTGAAAAAATTTATGGGGTTTACCTATTTCTACAATATCTATAACATGGTCCTGACTTCATGAAATTCTTCTAATTTAAAGCGTGCTGGTTTGAGAACGCCAGTTTGACGGATTAATTCCTTTTAATAATAGTCGAGATAATTTTATTTTACTCATAAAAAAATTCTTATTCTGATAATGCCACAAATGTTATGCTATTTTCTTCAGCTAATGATCTTCTATCAGGACAGGTTAGAAATCAAATGCCTTAAGATACCAATTGAACGAATAATACAGAAGTTTAAACAGAATCTAATTGAATAACATGAAACATCAATTCAAGTCCTTCCTTAAACGGAGAATGCAACAAACAAACCCGAAGTGTCTTGCAAAGTTCGTAGCATGACCAAAAATTGTACATACGTTTGGGACCAAATTATTCAAGTACAGGAAATTAAAACGAGCAAGTTGAATCATGCATAAGAGATTGGCCTGGTTCGAGATAGCTTCTTCACTGTACCTGAAGGGTTGGCTCAATCTTGTCTTTAGAATTCTGCACATTTTTAATTACTCGTGTAAGCAAGCGTACATTACCACCATAATAATAATAAAGCAAGAGTAATGATAGGACCACAACTTTATTTTGCACGAATAATATTGTATAAACTAATGTGACATAATATATTAATATGATTGGTTACACAAAAACATTACATGACCCTCATAATATATTTATTTATCATTATTATTATATATTTTCAGTCAACCAATCATATTATACCACATTAGTTGCTATAAAATAATTTACTAAATAGAGCCAACACTTAATTGATACTCACCATTTCATTGAACAATTTCTGTATGGTGTCATTGAGGTTGCCTTCCCAACATCCTTCATCATCGTCATCATATTCTTTGGTGAGTTTCACTTTGTTTAGCTTTGGTGTGTCTACGACTCCTTGAGAGAAAATCTTCATTGTTGGGCACTGTCTCACAACTACTTGTTCTAAGGACGGGAACTCAAGAGCGTAATTACCCAAACAAAAGCTTGTTAGGCTTGGCAAACAATCAAGTCCCAAGTACTTCAATTTCCTTAAAACAATGCAATCTTTCGCTTCTTCTCCAACCTGCGACTGTATGATTTCTTTTGTCATTTTGCAATCAGCTATCTCCATTCTTTCAAGATTCACCAGACTTTTAGATGTTAAGAACGTCAACACATTTATCAACCCGTGACATTTCGATACTTTCAGAGTCGTAAGTTTTTCCAAATGCCATGAAGGTGGAACTAATTTTTGCAACTTACTACATTCCGATATTTCTTGCCTTTCCAACGTTGCAAACGCTCTGTTGGATTCGGCATTTTCCTTCCAGAGATGCTGCACTTTGTGTAATCCAGATAGCTTTAACTCCATCAATTGAAGGAATGCAACCTGAAAATCAACAAAATTAAGTTGTAAATGAAAATATGTATCCAATCTCTGCAGTCTTCCCCTGCATATTTTATGGACAAGATTAATCACGGCATTTTATATTTTATTTCCCAGTTAGTATGCTTTGCAGTAGGATCCCAAACATAAGTATCAAATCGATTACCCTTTGAAACACATAAATGAAATCTGATGCTAAATCCAATATGAATTAGCTAGGAAAACAGAGATGTAACACGCAAAATGGATATAATTTATCACCTCGATGTTACTAATCATCTAATTAATTTGAGAAATTTTTATAATTCATACTATAAAGTTAGTTAATAACTGCAGTTGTATAGTTAAATCATATATAAATTAAGACAACATGCAGAAAGATAGTCATTAAATTTTAATGAAATTACATCTATGAGAACGAAAGTGAAGGAAATAATAATAATAATAATAATCACCTTTTCATCGAAGAGAGGTTTCATTTGATCAGCTAGCAAGAAGTTCTCTTCTGATGTTAATTTTTGAGGTTCCTTATTATCCGTTGTCACGTGCAGTACAGATGCAGAATTGGATACGAATGTTTCCATATCAGGGCAATTCTCAATAGTTAGATGCCACAACCCAGGCAGTTCAATTATATTCTCAGTGAAGTTGCACAATCTTTTGAGTTTTGGAAGATCCATGATTTTTAGTACCCAAAGTTTAGGAAATAGTGGACCAAAATGTTCTTCCGCAGAATTTAGCTCTTCCAAGTGAAAAACCTCTTCTACTGAATCACAATTCCTCACTTCCAGATAGTGCAAATTATTCAAGTACCGTAGCAGATTGGCTGGAATAGCACTCGACATATTCTTGCAGTCATCTACCACCAAACGTTCTAAATCGTTAAAGAAGCCGACAGGCAGTGCTGGGCCATGCCACAACTCTCTTAAATGTGGAAAATATGAGAGTTTCAAATTCTGCAAGCCACGGAATCCAACCTACACAACCAAAACAATTGCACTAGGTATATACTCTTTTTTTTTTAATTTTGAAAGGCACTAGATATATATACATCAAACTTACATGTTTTTTGTTTTAACTTCTAAAAAATATATATACAAGGCAGATGTATGTATAAATGTGCAAGTGCAAGGGAGATTAAGGTTGAATCGATTAACACGTACCATTTCTTCGTAACACTTTTGTATAGTGGAATTAAGCAGGTTGCCTTCCCAATGGCGCAATTCATCCTCTCTTTTTTTAGTCAACTGCACTTCGCGCAGCTTTGGTGTGGATAAGATTCCCTGGGAAAAAGTCTTCATGCTCGGACAACGAGTCATAGAAACTCGTTCCAATGATGGGAATTCAAGAGTGTAACTCTCCAAACAAAAGCTAGTAAGCCTTGGTAAATCATCAAGTACCAAAAGTTTTAATTCGCTGAAAGCAATACGATTCTCCTTCACTTCTTCTCCAACGCATCCTATGATCTCTTCTATTTTTTCGCACTCTGATACATTAAGATTCACTAGACTACTACGAATTCCAACCTGAAAATAAAGAGTAGCATTCAACTAGATTAAAAGTATGTTTAAATCATATAATTGTTTTATGAAAATAACAAACCATGGATGTCTACTAGATATTTTTCTTAAAGAAAAAAGGAAAAAAAATAAATAAATAGAAGTCTAGAAAAACAGAGATAATGAAAATGCATTTACACTGTTTAGTATTAGTAATGTAGAAAGAATTTCAGGTGATTTTTAAATATTCTAAATTCTTTTTTCATCTTGGTGCTAGTTTTTAAACATAAATTTTTAATTTTCAAATATACCTATCTTTAAAATAACTATACTAAAACGCTGTATTTCCCTTTTTTCTCGATATTCTTGTTTTTAAAAAATGGAAAATATTTTTGGAAAACACTTCTCAATGCCATCAACATGGGATTGTTGTAGAGTGAATATTTGTAGAGTGTTCCCAGATTTGAGTAAATTTTTTTAATCAAGGGTCGATTCAAAATGATCATCATGAATTTGTGCTTAATTAATGGTGTAAAACTAGAGATATTAACCATATTTGAACACTTTTCTTTTTTCCAATCCAAATTTGAAGACCCAAGGAAAAAGAGAAATATATATGAATTTGTGGACTTCTAAGCTGAGTGACCAAGTATCTTTTAATTTATGAAAATCTTATTTATTAGGATTTAAGAAAAAATAATTAAATTGAATTATATTATGCTGCTAAATCATGTTTAAACTATTGTATCATTGATTTTAATGCAAGCGCACCTAAAAATCAGATTGAAAATGTAGATTTGAGAATAGTGGCTTGAAGTACAATACTTTTTTTTTTCTGAAGTTTGAAGTAGAATACTTGCAATAAATAATTTGTGAATGAATATTATTTGTAAACACAGAAATGATTTAAAAAATTGTTGAATGTTATTTGAAATAAAAATTCAAAAGGAAAGTGGCAACCTTACCAGTGGAGGAAAAATATTCATTAGATTTTCACACATTTTTATCTCCAATTCCTTCAATTTGCCGAAAGACTCGGAAGCAAGCTGGTGGTGCCATATTTTTCTCAACTTATCCATCCTGCTAATATGTAATACCTCCAAACTTGGGAGCCGTACCTGAAGTTAAAAATTTAATGCAGTTAGTGATAGATATTAATTAAATTTGAAGACTCAACGAAAAGAGATATTAACTATTGAGAATAAAATTAATTTAAAAAAAAACCTTTTCATCAAAGAGAGGTTGAGGTTGCATTTCAGTGTGAATGACGTCTTTTGGTGAGGCAAAGTTTCTTAGTTCTGGAAGCCAATGGAGCGACAAGTAGTGTAGTTTAGGAAAAACCTTCAAATCATCTCTTCCTCCTAACCCCCCCGCGGTGTTGTTGACCACCCCTTCCATTGACCAGTAGCGACCAATCTCAAGATGTTGGAGTTGCCCAAGACTATTAACCATAGAATATGAAAACAGATACTTCAGGCGACCACAACCCCGCACGGTCACTTTTGTTAAATCTTGACAACAATACATTCCCTGAAATTGATTGGGCCATAGTTTTTCGATGTTTGTTAAATTGCCAAGCTGCAGTTTCTCCAAGCGTGGAAAAGTAACCTACAAAGCAAAACCGTACATTTTTGTTCCTTCAACTACAACTTTCTAATATAATATTCTTTCGATGATTGAAGATCAATCGTGATATTAATTCAATGCAATTAGAGATGGATATTAATTGAATTTGAAGACTCAAGGAAAAGAGAAATTAAATATTCAGAATAAAATTAATTTAAAAAAAAACCTTTTCATCAAAGAGAGGTTGAGGTTGCATTTCAGTGTGAATGACGTCTTTTGGTGAGGCAAAGCTTCTTAGTTCTGGAAGCCAATGGAGCGACAGGTAGTGTAGTTTAGGAAAAACCTTCAATTCATCTCTTTCTCCTAACCCAGTGGTGTTGACTACCACTTCCATTGACCGGCAACTACCAATATCAAGGTGTTGGAGTTGCCCAAGACTATTAACCATAGAATATGAAAACAGATACTTCAGGCGACCACAACTCCACACGGTCACTTTTGTTAAATCTTGACAACAATACATTCCTTGAAATTGATTGGGCCATAGTTTTTCGATGTTTGTTAAATTGCCAAGCTGCAGTTTCTTCAAGCGTGGAAAAGTAACCTGCAAAGCAAAACCGTACATTTTTGTTCCTTCAACTACAACTTTCTAATATAATATTCTTTAGATGATTGAAGATCGATCGTGATATTAGTTCAATGCAATTAGAGATGGATATTAATTGAATTTGAAGACTCAACGAAAGAAGAAATTAAATATTCAGAATAAAATTAATTTTTTTTAAAAAAAAACCTTTTCATCAAAGAGAGGTTGAGGTTGAGGTTGCATTTCAGTGTGAATGACGTCTTCTGCTGAGACAAAGCCACACAGTTTTGGAAGCCCTTCGAGCCGCAGGGTGTGTAGTTTAGGAAAAACCTTTAATTCATCTCTTCCTCCTAAACCCCCCGCGGTGTTGTTGACTACCCCTTCCATTGAATCACAAAATCTTATCTCAAGATGTTGGAGTTGCAAAAGACTATTAACCATAGAATATGAAAACAGATACTTCAGACGATCACAGCTTGTCATGGTCACTTTTGTCAAATTTTGACAACAATACATTCCCTGAAATTGATTGGGCCATAATTTTTCAATGTTTCTTAAATAGGAAAGTTCCAGTTCCTCCAAGCGTGGAAAAGTAACCTGCAAATCAAAACCGTACATTTTTGTTCCTTCAACTACAACCGTCTAATATAATATTCTTTTGATGATTGAAGATCAATCATGATAATATAATAATTAATTAATTAATTATTAAACAGAAAATTATCACCTTGTGAGCAGGATCATCCTCTGCAATGATTTCTGTTCCCTGAGTAGTTGTTGGTTTCTCAATGTCGGGCCCTATAAATGAACAAAAACAATATATAATTAGCCTCTGTTGTTTTCTTTTTATTTAAAAAAAAAAAAGAATGAGCCAATGTCAATAATCCTACCAATAATTAATTTCAACACTTACCAATAATCATTTTCAATTCATGGCAATGTTCCACTTCAACTTTTTGAAGCCGCAATAGGTTTTTGGCCGTAGAGAATGAGAAGAGATGCTTCAATTTGCCACAGAATTGTACTTTTATAGTCCTTAAGTTGCTGAAAGATTGATCTTCTCCGAGTTGGCTGTAGCATATCGTCTCCAAATTATCTAAACAAATAAGATACAATGTCTCTAGCAAGGGAAAGACTTCGCAACGATCTCGTTTAACTGAACCGACAATATGTAAAATCTCAAAACAGTCTTCAACATGAAGATGCTTCAATCGTGTAAAACCTTCCTGATCGTCTAATTCATGAACAACACTCGGAATGCCCTTCAATTTTACTAGACGGAGATCTTCAATTCTCTTCAGCAACATTTTCGTCCCATCATTCTCCAAAAGAATGCTAACTTTTTCTAGCCCCCTGAGCTTCATCAATCTTGATGTTTCAGATTTGTCGTTCCATAGGTCCCACCTTTCTCCTATAAATATCCTATATCTTAGCAATTCCACAGAGACAAAACCCTGCATCAGAACTTCGGCATCCGGAACATGTATCTCCAAAGTAGTTAGCTTTTTCAACCCCTTCAACTCAACGAGACGGGCATTACTTCCTCCTTCAACCTTATCCCACTGTGAAAAGCTGTTACGCATATACAGTTCTTCTAATCGAGATAATTTTGATATCACATTCGGTGCGATCACCTTAAGCCCGCTACAATTTGTCAAATCTAGCAACTGTAACCGCGTCAATTGTCCAATTTCAAGTGGCAACCACTCGATATCGGAACGTGCAAGGCTGAGAATCTCTAAGTTCTTTAGCTGTCCAACTATCGCTATATCTTTTAGTCTGCAACCATCTAAACACAATGTTTGAAGGCTAATGAGGCGATCAAATGATGAAGGTAATGAAGAGAAGAGAATTCCACTAAAATCTAAAACTCTAAGTTCTTCCGTCCCTTTAAAAAAGTGGTCTGAAACTTCCATAGGGCCATCACCCTTCGTATGCAACAAAAATAACTCGAGACGGGGACATTGCAACCTTTCAGGAAGCACTTCAATACCTCTATAAGGTAAAGAAATAGCACTTGGATCTTTCCGTATTGTCTCTTCCATCTTTTTCTCCAAGTCGGCAACATTTGGAATATTAAACATGCGCTTCTCTGCGGTAATTGATACAGCAACAGCATGAATGATGTCATGCATTTTAACTTCATTTTCAGCATCACTGTCCAACAATAAGCATGATGATTTGAGTTTGCCGATCAACGCATGCACTCTCCTCCTTGCTTCTTCCAGTGTGTAAACGTTTTTAAAATAGCCCATAGCCATACCATATCTCAATAAGGAAGAAACTGGTATGGCATGACCTTCACTAATTAGACCACAAAGAAGGAACAGAGATTTTGCTTCCTCACTTCTCAAGAAGTCGTAACTCAATTTTATGGAGAGGTACACATTTCCTTCCATTCCATCAATTTCTTTTGCATCGGAACTTTTTAGCTGACGCAACACATCTTCCCAAGTGTCAAGCCTCTCATTTTTCAAAGCTTTTGCAACTGTAATCAGTGCAACCGGCAGTCCCCCGCATTTTTCAACGATCTCATCTGCAATAGTTTGAAAATCAGATGTTTTCATTGAATGACCCATTATCTTCTTAAATAACTGCAATGCTTCTTTTTTTGATAAAGCATCGATCTGGATTTCTCTCTGAGAATTCATAACATTGTGCAATAAATCTCGACTTCTAGACGTCAACATTATTGTGCATCGTCTCTGATCATCCATTCTTTCTTTCTCAACATTCCCGGAAGGAATTCCAACTTTATCGAACTCCAGTTCTCCCCAAATATTATCCAATATAATGAGATGCCGCTCGTCGTTCTTCAATACTCGACGTAGTCGATTTGCTCTGTCGAATATATTCTCATTCAACTCAAACTTTATGCCTACATCAGAAGCAAGTTTGTCTTGAATTTTCTGATGATCTGGGTTCTCTGTTACCTCAGCCATAGCGACCTTATCGAACAACTTATCTTCCATCACTTGCTTTGCAACTTGCTTGACGAGCGTGGTTTTACCCACGCCGCCCATCCCGTAGACCCCAATTATGTTGAGCTTATCATCCTTCAACGCCTCCACAACATCTTGAAATACTTTCATTCTTGAATCAAAGGCCTCGTAATCTTTCACTTGCATATGTTCTGCCCGCTTTGGAGCGGGACGGTAGGAAACATTAGAGAAGTTGCCTTTTCCCATAAGACTAGCGGCAACTTCTGCAGCCTTTGCTGCTTGTTTACTAAGCTTGTAACGAGAAATCAAGTTTGGGCACAATCCTTTGAAGCAGGACTTCTTAGCTCTATCTTCATCATCAATGATGGATTTTGCAACCCCTTCACTGAATTCATCAACTTGATTTAGCCAGTCTGTGACACCCTCATAAATCTCATCCCCTTGTAGTCTAGCATGATTAACAGGTTGTTGCACCGTTTCTCTTCTATATCCCAGCTGCTTCACTTGATCTTTTAGGCCATCTATGTAGCTCTGGTACTTGAACACATAAGATATCTGCCGTATAATCGGTTTGAACAGTGACTTTGCACCTTCTGATACGATGCTGGAAAAAGCAGCCAGACCCACTTCTGCAGCCATTGCCTGTTGCTTAACTCTCTCTCTCTCTCTCTCTCTCTCTATATATATATATATATATATGAATAAAATGAATAAAAATGTCAAAGAAAAGAATAAAAATAAATTAAAATGAACTAGAGGGAAAGACAGACAAAGAAAAGACCGCAAACGACATCGCGATATTGATCTTGAACCAACTGATACCTAAATAGAGAATTTGTTTTTCTATCTTAAGGATCTGAGGTTTCGCTATTAACAGAAAGGTATCCTTCAAGGAAAGTTGATGGAAATTAAGAAAGAACCGCTATCAAGATCAAGTATTCTGCTACTAAAAATAAATGATATGACTTAAGAAAAATAAATGATATGATTAAGAAAAACCAGCGAATTTTTTCCTAGGAAAGTTTATGGAAATTAAGAAAGAACCGCTATGAAGATCAAGTATCAGAGATTCTGCTACCAAAAGAATATTACAGGTTTTAGAACAAGTGCACCTCTTTACCCGGTCTGGGATCAGAGTTGATAAGCTGCTGTATTCACCTTGAATATAGAAGAAAATTTTTATTGAGCAAGTGAATGTGAGTAACGAGTTGATGAGAGTAATAACAATGAATTTCCAAAAGAAGATGACTTGAGCAGTAAGCACGCACCCCCTTTTCAATCAAATATTGGTACGTATATACGTAGGGACCATTATGCGCATATGAAGTCTATTAGTTGCTATCAGAAACCCTGGCCCAATTTAATTGACACTCGATTTTTGATAAGAAGAAGGCGAGGATAAGGACAAATTCAATCAATCACCAACAGTAATTACTTTAATCTCTGTCAATCTACTTAAATTGTCGATCAACACGAAAATTGTTTAAATTGACATTTGTAAATCAATCAATTTTCTAGTTACTATGATTATAACGTTTCACCTTTCATATTGGGTTTTATCTTTTCAAAATTTTTCAAATATGAGTGCCAATAATTATTGAGACTCCAAGCCGTGCTCTCAAGATCGTGCTGACAAATCACTGTTGACTTTATTTATGCATATTTCAAAGAAAAAAAAGTTATGGTTTTGTATTGCCAGCCCTGCTACTTTTTGTTTTTTCATTTGTATTATTTACGAATTATCTTTTTTAACAGAAACATGAGAACTCATCATCGTACAAATTTCATGAAAAAAATCTTCAAATTTATAAGAATAAGGATAAGAACGAGTTAAGAAATAAAGAATATATATATATAGTGTAAGTAAACAATGTTTTGGTACATTTGGTGTTGTTTTCAAAATATTTTGAAAAGAAAAATTTTTAATTATCCACCTAAGAATTATCTTATTATCCAAAAATTTATAAAAATTTACATATATTTAATTGTATACCCATTATTACAATGTGTATCAACTGTTTACTAAAAAGATAAAGTTACTCCTAAAACATAATCACCACTACAATTTTGTGTTCGCTTCTATTTTGTCACTTTGAACGAATAAGTTTATGGTTTTAACGGATGTTTAATACAAATTGCATACATTGGGTGTAAAATTAAATAAATTTAAATTTTTATAATAATTTTAATAATTGAATAAACTTTGAGTAAATGACTGATAATTTCTCTTTTATAAGCTGCAAGAAGTAAAAAAAAAAAAGGGATAATAATTTCTCTTTTATATGGCTCAGATGATTTATTGTTTGGGGTCTAATATTTTAAATATTCAACTTAAAAGATTAATATATTATAAATTGATTAATTAATTAATCATTAAGCAACTAAATTGGGTTCCTGGATGTCAATTCCTTTAGGGCCAGTTTGGGATTGCGGAGACTGATGAAATAAAATCAGATCACAAGACATTTGAAATAAGCTACTGATTTAAAAAAGTAGCTTGGTGTTTTTAAAGCTTGTCTTTATTCACAGTTCTTTGTGAGTTTGAAAAGTAGAGTATATGCGTTTGGTAAATCTTATTACGAAAGTACTGTTGTATTATATAATGACCAAAATGGACATGTGTTTTAATTATTTTTTATTTTATGTTTAATAAATTATTTAGACATATTTTTTTTTAAATACGTAAAATTAATTAAAAAACTCAATTAAGAAAAATCTGAAGAACTTCATAATTTATTACATAAAATGTGATAAAAAGTAATATGTATTATATTCACAATAAATTTTTTGCAATAAAATTGTGGTAATAATATAATATCTAATGATTTATATATTAGGGTTTATGGATAAGTACGATATAATTATCTTTTTATTAAAATATTAAAATTATAATATGTATTTTAAAAAGGCATAGTAGTTTATTCAATAAGTTCAACATGAAAAGAACCCCACACCGCTTTTTAAAAGTTTCTTTGAAATGAAAAAAATTATGAAATAAGCTGTTTTTACAAAATTTACCAAACACTATTTTTATCAAAAATTATGAAATAAATAATTTATTGAGTTTCAACTTTAATTCCAAATGGGGCCTAATATTATTGACGGAACTACTTTTTTTCTGGCAAATAATTATTAATGCACTTACGGAACTTTTGCATATCTACACAGCGATTTTAAATATTACTGGTAACTGATGAGAAATGCGCATGTGAGAAAGGAGTTGATGAGACTAATAGTGCGTTTGGGGCAGCTGAAAGCAGCTGCTCCCCATGCCTATTCTGGGAATATTCCCTAGAGAAAATGGCATAACGCGGTGGCAGCGCAGCTGCCCCAAACGCGTCTTAATAACAGCGACTTGCAAAAGGAAAAGACAGAATCATTCATCCCTTTTTATATCATGCATTTGGTTACTGTTGCCCTGTTGACGCATGTATAAAATAACCGTATGTATTTTTTTGGCTGTTGCTTAACAATATGTGTGCGTGTGTGTGTCCATATATTTATTTGCTGTTGAAAAAATTGGATTCAAACTAGAGAGGAAGAGAAAGAAAGATTAGAGTTTTGGTTATTAACTGAAAGGTTTCAAGGGAATGAATGAAAAGCAACATTCTTTTTTAGAAACTATTTTAGAGGAGGGATGCAAATTAACAAATGCTAATAACAAGAACACAGAAGTTAACAATCAACAGTAATGTAAATCAAGAAAATTAAATGATAAGATTTAGACAAACAGGAGATATTTTTTCTCGGACATTAAGAAACAACTGCTGTCAAGATCAAGGAGATTATGCTATTAATAGCAATTATCAAAGGATTTAGAATAAGTTAACCTCTTTAATTATTCAGGATCAGACAGTCGATTAGCTCCTCTATTTGGCCTTGAATATTTAAGAATAATTTTAATGAGTAAAAAGATCATTCGTAACTGCTGAAAAATATGTGAGAAAAGAGTTATGAGAATAATAACAATGAATTGAATAAGAAAAGGACTTAATCATGCACCCCCTTTTCGTATCATGTATTTGGTTATTGTTGCCTTGTTGACGCATGTATAGAATAATTATATGTATTTTTTTTTTTTTCATTCACATGCACTTTAATCATTAGTGACTTCTTTCATGAAGAATTAAACTTGAAATGACCCAATTAAGTTGAAGAAAGCACCAGTTCACAACCTTACGTTGGATATATTCTAAAGAAATAATTAAGTTTGATAAAAGATTAAGCAAAAGCTTGAATGAATGGTTGAGAGCGAATATTTTTATAAAAGCAGAAACCGCAAGCACAGAAAAAGCATTCGAGAGAGAAACTAAACAGCAAATCATCACATGCACTTTAATGATTTGATCGATTGTTTCCAAAAGAAATTGCAATTAACAGTTTTTGTCAAAAGTTCGCACTGCGTGAAACTAGTGTTAATATAATTTAAAAAATTAATTTCAGTATTAATTTTTAAAATGTTAATTATTAGATTTATTATAAAAATTTTAGTTAAATATTTGTGTTAAATAGAATTTATAATTAATATAATATATCTTAGGTATTAATAATATTATAATTATTCTATATGCTATTGAAAATAATTTAAATTTTTAGACGTTTATTTTCATATTAAGTCTCTATTTATTATAAAATTTAATTTAATATAGTGTAAACTTGTAAAGTATTAAAATATTTTTATATTTTTTAAAATATTAAAATTATTTAAAAATATATATAAACATTGAAGTCAATTTTTTAAAATTAATGGAACTAATAGGTGTTACAGTAAAAAAGAACATCTTAGTATCTCTTATTTAAAATATATAGATCTATATAATCATTTTTTCAAATATTGAGATGTAGTTATAAAAGAAAAAATAAATTAAAAAATTTCAAATTTTAATATGGTCATCGTAGGTTTAGAATCCCCACTTGAACTTGATTTGGAGATGCGCTTGGTCTATTTATGTTTGGTGGGGGAGAGACCAAATCAAGCAATTCATCAAATCAAAAATAAAAAAAAGGAAAGAAATTTAATGGCTTGCATGCAATTTTGGATCTGAAATTAAATTACATAAAAATTAAGGCTTACGTGCCTTAATATTTACAGCTTATTCGATGGCCTCAACAAGTTTAAGCAGCATCAAAATGTTGTGGCTCCTTAAATGACAACATCAACTTGTTTGACAGCTCCAACAAGGCTACGATGATGTTAGAGTGTAATTTATGCACTAGTTTTGCATTGTTTACTTCCTTTAATATCGATTTTTTTGCACTTAATAATAGTGATTTACTTGTGTTTTATTTTTGTAGGTGCAATTCTATTGATTGGTGCTAAAATTGAGCTACAAGATGATGTTTGAGGATGATTGTTTTCCTGGATATATTATGAGCTTAAGAAGAACTTTGTTGATAAGCCGTGAACGTGTTTCGTCTTTTTTTTTATTTTTGTAATTCCAAATTTAATATTTAGATAACATTTTAGATATTAGTATTTTATTTTAAAAAGAATTCTAGAAGAGAAGAGGGGGAAGGAAGGAGAGGAGGAGAGAGAAAGGAGAAAGAAACCCTAGATCTAAATTTTTTTCTTCTCTCTATGAAGAACTAAACCTGTTATTCTGGTTGAACGTTAATAAAGCTTTAATTCATCATTACTGTGAGATCTTTCTTATGCTTTAATTGTTTTATTACCTTTTGGGTATTTGTTTATTCTCTAAATTATTGTTATCATTATGTTTGTTAATTAGATAATTGGCCACTATTTATTTATCAACTTAATCTATTGTCAATTAAAAAATTCATTGTATGAAAATTTTAATGTTTGTGACAAATAAAGATAAAGAAAAAGGTGTTGTGTTATGAGAATAAACAATCTACTTTAAATGAACCATCGTATGCGTTTGTTGATTAGGATTTGGGTCTCTCTGATTTTTCAGACTGTCAATTGATTAAATCCTATGATCGTATCTAGGGTTGTCTATTGATTAGGGAAATAACCAATGGTTGTACCTTGGTTATCGAATAATTAAGGAGAGATTGGATATGAGGGTCTCAATAGTTATAACCTGTCTATTCATAAGTAGTAATAATTTATATTTGAATCAATGATCAGTATTCGAATCAAGCTGAGTTAATTCGTTCAACCAGAGTTTTTCCCAATTTAAATTACAATTTTAATTTACAATCTTGTTATTTTAATTTGATTTTTATTATTGTCAATAATTCCCCTATTTTACATTTTACATTTTAAAAGAATTTAAATAATTATCGATCTCTGTGGACACGACCTTACTCAATCACTATACAAATATTATTTAGAGTAGATTTTTATTTTTGCTAGCTTCGACAACCATCAGATGATCAGAAGATGAGCCCTCAATCAACAAGCTAAGATTGGCTTCTCTATCCTCTGCCGACATGTCCTCTTCTCCCCACAACCAGCGCCTCGCTCTTTGTCATTTTTCCTCTTGTTAGTTTTTTCTACATATAATTATTATACTGGGGAGTATACACACACCACTTTTCTTTTTATCGAACCTTACTATTATATCTTTGCAAAACAATATCACCCTAAGACAGCGATGTATGAAATAAATGAAATAAATATATAAGGAACTGACGAAATAAAATTAGATCTAACGCTAGTTTCACGTGGTGTGAACTTTTGACAATCCTCCCACATCCCAACAAAAGCTTTGTCATATTGCGAAAATACCTCTTCAATGTTTCAATTGCAATGTCATTTCCATTATTCATAGTGGCAGACAATGGACATCATGGGACAGGGCTAGAAGTTATCACGACCATAGACTTTTCTAATTTATTTTTTCCTTTCAAAAAGGGAAAAGGATAAGTTTGGGAAAATCATTATATTTTTAAGAATTTTTTATTGTAATATTGTTTGTCTTTATTAATTTAAAATTATTGACTCTTATATTTTAATAAATATAAATAAAATATTAAAATAAAAAATATAATAATATATACAAATATTTAAAAATTTTAATATTTATAATTTTATACTATATTAAAATAAATTTTTAATAAATAAAAATAATCTATTAAAATAAAGTATAAAAATTTAAATTATTTTCAATATCATCTAAAATAATTTTACTATTATTAATGCATCAAAAATATATTATTGTAATTATAAATTCCATTTAACTCAAAGATTTATTTAGAATGTTTATAATAAGTCCAAATATATTATTAAAATAATTATAATAATTTACATTTTTTTTTTTCTATGAAGAAGCTAACTAAACCTGTTATTCTGGTTGAACGTTAATAAAGCTTTAATTCATCATTACTGTGAGATCTTTCTTATGTTTTAATTGTTTTATTACCTTTTGGGTATTTGTTTATTCTCTAAATTATTGTTATCATTATGTTTGTTAATTAGATAATTGGCCACTATTTATTTATCAACTTAATCTATTGTCAATTAAAAGATTCATTGTATGAAAATTTTAATGTTTGTGACAAATAACATAGCAGTGCGTTGTGTTATGAGAATAAACAATCTACTTTAAATGAACCATCGTATGCGTTTGTTGATTAGGATTTGGGTCTCTCTGATTTTTCAGACTGTCAATTGATTAAATCCTATGATCGTGATCGTATCTAGGGTTGTCTATTGATTAGGGAAATAACCAATGGTTGTACCTTGGTTATCGAATAATTAAGGAGAGATTGGATATGAGGGTCTCAATAGTTATAAACCGCTCATTCATAAGTAGTAATAATTTATATTTGAATCAATGATCGTATTCGAATCTGTTTGAGTTAGTTAATTCGTTCAACAGAGTTTTTCCCAATTTAAATTACAATTTTAATTTACAATCTTGTTATTTTAATTTGATTTTTATTATTGTCAATAATTCCCTATTTTACATTTTACATTTTAAAAGAATTTAAATAATTATCGATCTCTGTGGACACGGCCTTACTTAATCACTATACAAATATTATTTAGAGTAGATTTTTATTTTTGCTAGCTTCGACAACCATCAGATGATCAGAAGATGAGCCCTCAATCAACAAGCTAAGATTGGCTTCTCTATCCTCTGCCGACATGTCCTCTTCTCCCCACAACCAGCGCCTCGCTCTTTGTCATTTTTCCTCTTGTTAGTTTTTTCTACATATAATTATTATACTGGGGAGTATACACACACCACTTTTCTTTTTATCGAACCTTACTATTATATCTTTGCAAAACAATATCACCCTAAGACAGCGATGTATGAAATAAATGAAATAAATATATAAGGAACTGACGAAATAAAATTAGATCTAACGCTAGTTTCACGTGGTGTGAACTTTTGACAATCCTCCCACATCCCAACAAAAGCTTTGTCATATTGCGAAAATACCTCTTCAATGTTTCAATTGCAATGTCATTCCATTATTCATAGTGGCAGACAATGGACATCATGGGACAGGGCTAGAAGTTATCACGACCATAGACTTTTCTAATTTATTTTTTCCTTTCAAAAAGGGAAAAGGATAAGTTTGGGAAAATCATTATATTTTTAAGAATTTTTTTATTGTAATATTGTTTGTCTTTATTAATTTAAAATTATTGACTCTTATATTTTAATAAATATAAATAAAATATTAAAATAAAAAATATAACAATATATACAAATATTTAAAAATTTTAATATATATAATTTTATACTATATTAAAATAAATTTTTAATAAATAAAAATAATCTATTAAAATAAAGTATAAAAATTTAAATTATTTTCAATATCATCTAAAATAATTTTACTATTATTAATGCATCAAAAATATATTATTGTAATTATAAATTCCATTTAACTCAAAGATTTATTTAGAATGTTTATAATAAGTTCAAATATATTATTAAAATAATTATAATAATTTACATTTTTCTTCTCTGTACGAAGAACTAAACCTGTTATTCTGGTTGAACGTTAATAAAGCTTTAATTCATCATTACTGTGAGATCTTTCTTATGCTTTAATTGTTTTATTACCTTTTGGGTATTTGTTTATTCTCTAAATTATTGTTATCATTATGTTTGTTAATTAGATAATTGGCCACTATTTATTTATCAACTTAATCTATTGTCAATTAAAAGATTCATTGTATGAAAATTTTAATGTTTGTGACAAATAACATAGCAGTGCGTTGTGTTATGAGAATAAACAATCTACTTTAAATGAACCATCGTATGCGTTTGTTGATTAGGATTTGGGTCTCTCTGATTTTTCAGACTGTCAATTGATTAAATCCTATGATCGTATCTAGGGTTGTCTATTGATTAGGGAAATAACCAATGGTTGTACCTTGGTTATCGAATAATTAAGGAGAGATTAGATATGAGGGTCTCAATAGTTATAACCTGTCTATTTATAAGTAGTAATAATTTATATTTGAATCAATGATCAGTATTCGAATCAAGCTGAGTTAATTCGTTCAACCAGAGTTTTTCCCAATTTAAATTACAATTTTAATTTACAATCTTGTTATTTTAATTTGATTTTTATTATTGTCAATAATTCCCCTATTTTACATTTTACATTTTAAAAGAATTTAAATAATTATCGATCTCTGTGGACACGGCCTTACTTAATCACTATACAAATATTATTTAAAGTAGATTTTTATTTTTGCTAGCTTCGACAACCATCAGATGATCAGAAGATGAGCCCTCAATCAACAAGCTAAGATTGGCTTCTCTATCCTCTGCCGACATGTCCTCTTCTCCCCACAACCAGCGCCTCGCTCTTTGTCATTTTTCCTCTTGTTAGTTTTTTCTACATATAATTATTATACTGGGGAGTATACACACACCACTTTTCTTTTTATCGAACCTTACTATTATATCTTTGCAAAACAATATCACCCTAAGACAGCGATGTATGAAATAAATGAAATAAATATATAAGGAACTGACGAAATAAAATTAGATCTAACGCTAGTTTCACGTGGTGTGAACTTTTGACAATCCTCCCACATCCCAACAAAAGCTTTGTCATATTGCGAAAATACCTCTTCAATGTTTCAATTGCAATGTCATTCCATTATTCATAGTGGCAGACAATGGACATCATGGGACAGGGCTAGAAGTTATCACGACCATAGACTTTTCTAATTTATTTTTTCCTTTCAAAAAGGGAAAAGGATAAGTTTGGGAAAATCATTATATTTTTTAGAATTTTTTTATTGTAATATTGTTTGTCTTTATTAATTTAAAATTATTGACTCTTATATTTTAATAAATATAAATAAAATATTAAAATAAAAATATAACAATATATACAAATATTTAAAAATTTTAATATATATAATTTTATACTATATTAAAATAAATTTTTAATAAATAAAAATAATCTATTAAAATAAAGTATAAAAATTTAAATTATTTTCAATATCATCTAAAATAATTTTACTATTATTAATGCATCAAAAATATATTATTGTAATTATAAATTCCATTTAACTCAAAGATTTATTTAGAATGTTTATAATAAGTTCAAATATATTATTAAAATAATTATAATAATTTACATTTTTCTTCTCTCTATGAAGAACTAAACCTGTTATTCTGGTTGAACGTTAATAAAGCTTTAATTCATCATTACTGTGAGATCTTTTTTATGCTTTAATTGTTTTATTACCTTTTGGGTATTTGTTTATTCTCTAAATTATTGTTATCATTATGTTTGTTAATTAGATAATTGGCCACTTTTTATTTATCAACTTAATCTATTGTCAATTAAAAGATTCATTGTATGAAGATTTTAATGTTTGTGACAAATAAGATAAGAAAGATGCGTTGTGTTATGAGAATAAACAATCTACTTTAAATGAACCATCGTATGCGTTTGTTGATTAGGATTTGGTCTCTCTCGATTTTTGGTGATCGATTGATTAAATCCATGATGATCGTATCCCAGGGGGTTGTCTATTGATAGGGAAAGGGAAATGCAATGGTTGTACCTTGGTTATCGAATAATTAAGGAGAAATTGGATATGAGGGTCTCAATAGTTATAACTAATACATTCATAAGTAGTAATAATTTATATTTGAATCAATGATCAGTATTCGAATCAAGCTGAGTTAATTCGTTCAACCAGAGTTTTTCCCAATTTAAATTACAATTTTAATTTACAATCTTGTTATTTTAATTTGATTTTTATTATTGTCAATAATTCCCCTATTTTATATTTTACATTTTAAAAGAATTTAAATAATTATCGATCTCTGTGGACACGGCCTTACTCAATCACTATACAAATATTATTTAGAGTAGATTTTTATTTTTGCTAGCTTCGACAACCATCAGATGATCAGAAGATGAGCCCTCAATCAACAAGCTAAGATTGGCTTCTCTATCCTCTGCCGACATGTCCTCTTCTCCCCACAACCAGCGCCTCGCTCTTTGTCATTTTTCCTCTTGTTAGTTTTTTCTACATATAATTATTATACTGGGGAGTATACACACACCACTTTTCTTTTTATCGAACCTTACTATTATATCTTTGCAAAACAATATCACCCTAAGACAACGATGTATGAAATAAATGAAATAAATATATAAGGAACTGACGAAATAAAATTAGATCTAACGCTAGTTTCACGTGGTGTGAACTTTTGACAATCCTCCCACATCCCAACAAAAGCTTTGTCATATTGCGAAAATACCTCTTCAATGTTTCAATTGCAATGTCATTCCATTATTCATAGTGGCAGACAATGGACATCATGGGACAGGGCTAGAAGTTATCACGACCATAGACTTTTCTAATTTATTTTTTCCTTTCAAAAAGGGAAAAGGATAAGTTTGGGAAAATCATTATATTTTTAAGAATTTTTTTATTGTAATATTGTTTGTCTTTATTAATTTAAAATTATTGACTCTTATATTTTAATAAATATAAATAAAATATTAAAATAAAAAATATAACAATATATACAAATATTTAAAAATTTTAATATTTATAATTTTATACTATATTAAAATAAATTTTTAATAAATAAAAATAATCTATTAAAATAAAGTATAAAAATTTAAATTATTTTCAATATCATCTAAAATAATTTTACTATTATTAATGCATCAAAAATATATTATTGTAATTATAAATTCTATTTAACTCAAAGATTTATTTAGAATGTTTATAATAAGTCCAAATATATTATTAAAATAATTATAATAATTTACATTTTAAAAATTAATAATGATATTAATTTTTAAATTATATTACTCTACCAAAAAAATTAAACTATTAAATAATATCGATATTTATTAAAAAAATTTAAATTAATTCTTATTATATATTTAATTGGAATTTTTTTATGTGATATAACCACAATTGCTACAGTTTTTTTTCCTAAATAAAGATGGAGTTATAAATTATTTGTACGAGTGTGGCATGAAAGTAATAGTTGAATAACAATAATGGGGCTTTAGGCAATTTTTTTATGAGTTCAACACTTATCAGTAGACTTGTCATTGATCCCAATTTATTTACCCCGTTTGGGCCCCTGATGACATAAACATATTCTCCTGAGATGAAAAACATCAGGAGAAGAAGATGTTTTATTATAATAGAAAAAAGTGGTCCATAAGTCTATTCATTACTTTTTTTTATTCAATACAAATGGCCAACTTTAAAAATGGTAAAAATCACATAACGCACAAGTAAAAATTTAGATTTATATTTTTTTATTCTCTCGGTGTCTCTCTTTCTCTATTTTTTTTTTAATAAATGTCAGTGTAAAATTAGAAAAGTTTTAGATATAAAATTTGGCGATGACCAAACAAAAATTGCAGGGGAAAGAAAACAGAGGACCATCATTGAAATACTGATCATAGACATTACAATATAAATAACTGCTTCTGATCCACTCAACTTGTAACACTTTAATCCATATTCTAAAATTTATATGTTTGTTAGGATTTTTATTATTGACATTACTTTATCAATAAAATTATAATTTATTCATATGGAATGAAAGCATCAAGAAAGGACCTCTGATGTTTATTATAACAGAAAAAAGTGCTCCATAAGTCTATTTATTATTTTATTTATTCAATACAAATGGTCAACTTAAAAAATGGTAAAAATCACACAATGCACAAGTAAAACTTTAGAATTACATTTTTTAATTCTCTTTGAGTCTCTCTCTCTCTTTAAAAAATAAACTTCACTGTAAAATTAAAAAAATTGTAGACGTAAAATTTGACAATCACCAAACAGAAAAATAGGGAAATGAAAATGGAGGAGCCCTATTAGCATTAGAATATTGATCATAGATAGTATAATGTAAATGATTTGTTGTGGTTCATTCAACCTGTCACACTCTAAGCCATTTTCTAAAATTTATAAGGTTTATAGGATTTTTATTATTGGCATCATTGTATCAATAATATTATAAATTATATATTCTATTGTAATGAAAATTTGTGTAATCTTCGGTATTTATTATATTAAATTGTGTGGATTAATTAAGAATATTTTTGGAGACAAGAGAAGTGTGGGTACGTAGGATTAATAATAAAAAATTTCCAAATAAAGGTGATTGCTTCATTGACAAGTACATATTTATATTTCTCTATTAGTATTGTTGGGAAAATGTGCTCTTTAAAAGTATATGTGTTTATTTAATTATAATAAACAATTTTTCTGATTAATAAAATAAATGAGATATTTTATTCAAGTATCTAAATTGCATTGATATTTTGAGTAAAGTCCATTTGATCATATTATATGTATTTATGTGATCACCATATGGATTCACAGAAAACATAAATACAAGTTATCTTATGATTAAATAAATTATGTTCGCAGTTGATAAATAAAGTTGGGCACTTTATTTAGGTATAGACTGTAATAAATTCATTGAATGGTTTGTCTTAATCATGTATGAATTTATTGATGTAGTACGACTACATTGAACAAGATCACATATGAGATTTAATTAACCTTGAAATGACTGTCAGACTTATTAAATCTCATAGGCATTGATTTACTGTAATCTTAATCTTGAGTTAGTTATGATTTCATGATTATAATTGTTATTCCATTTGAGTTACCAATGGGCACGACACACACTTGTGGTCAAGATTATCCGGTATCTTGGTGGAGGCAATTATGAGTATTGGAGTTATAGATTAATAATATAGAATTTGTACGACACATCTCTTGATGGGTTTTTTGACAAGACTTGATCATGAATTCTCTAGCCAGAGTGTGTCAACATATTTAGTATGTTGAAAATGATCATTAGAGAAAACCAGTAAGTATCAAGGAATAAGATGTAATTAAATCGATTGGACAGTTGAGATATCGATTTAATTAATGATGTGGTATAAAGGATTATGCAGTAAAGAAATCAATGTGGCTTGGGCGAATTATTATTCGAGCATACAATTATGGAGGTCAGTTCCAATCTTATAGTGGAGTAGAATTGGAATTAAATAATTATATTTGTTTAATTACAAATTTAATTATTGTAGCCACTATTATATGTTCCCAAATGATCCCCGGATTAGCTCATTTAATTGACAACACCATCACTGGACCGAAAAGCAAGAAAACTGGCGTATTAGGTGAAAATCATAATTATAATATTTGTTAAAGCCTAGTATATTATATTCAAGTGTAAAAGGGGAGCTTGTGATATTTTACAAGGTGGTCCCCTAGTTAGTTACACATTCTCTCCACTTTTACGTCAGTGGAGAGATAGCATTTAATTTAAATATTTAAATATCTAAATTAAAAGAGGAATCATAATCCTAACATACTAGAGTTTTTCATAAGATATTATAAAAGGGGTACTTTTCTCCCAAATAGAGGGGGAATAGAATTCCAGGGTTTTCGAGAAAAATATAGAAGACATCTAATGACGCCTTGGTTGTTAACGGTGGGAGTGGTGAAACAGACGTCCACACGTCCAGTGTTGATCGATCTTGAGTCATAGCCTGGAAGATCATTTGGAGACGGATCTACAACTCTCAATCGTTCGTCTTCTCAGATCATTAAAGGTAGGAATTTCTAGATTACTTAATTCTTATATGTTGTATGAGATCGGTCCAAAAAGGTTTTAATTGAAGAATTAAAAAACCTGATTTTCTCCCTACAAGTATTTGGGTTGTAAACTCTGTTTATAAAGTGAATATATTGTGGTAAGCGATGTGGGCAATATCGGATGCGAAATATTGAGAGATCATTAACACATATATTTATTGAAGATTCATATAGAGGAAAGAGTGTAGATCCGGCCATAACAATTATGAAGCTTTCCCCAAGTATACTCATGCTTCCTTAATAGTTCCGAAGTATTTTTCATAGTGTGCAGATTTACTTTATGGTGTCTTAATTCGTCTGAAATGATTACTTTAGTTCTTTTGGGATGAAAGGTCATTTATTCAATTAATTTTAAACAATAGAAAAATAAGTAATGGTAACGAAAGACTAATTTGTGATATTGAAGCGTACAGGCTTAACTCAATCCAAAAATTAGTAAGTTAGCTCAAGGGTTAAGAGTTGTCCAAATCTTATATGCTGAACCCAAGTTCAATGCTCAATTGAAGCGAGATGTTATTCCTAACACCTCCCGTCATGTGTAGGATTGGCAAAAAAACTCAGGCCAGTCCCGCCTAGACCTACAGGCTTTATGCATGGCCCGCATGATGAAGTTATGGATATTAACCTAAAAATTTGAAACTTACTATGAATGGCCTTGCTTGAAGACTTTTGCAACTCTAATTTATAACCAGTATGTATATACACACACACAAGTTTAGATTGCATTTAGATGACTTTTTTTTATCAATTCAAACAATCTGAAATTTATTGGATTAATCTAAATTTGATCTGTATCTGATTTTGCCCGTCCCTACTATTTATAAGCCCAAGTGACACTCTTTTACTAATTAATAAGGGAATTTTTGACCTTATGTCCTTGCTGTGGCGTTAGACTGTTGCTCATTTTGATTGGTTCATAGCTTCCATTTACGCCAGCTGTAACATTGTATTATTCACCATTTCAGCCGTTTAAATGATGTTTTATTTTTGTCAAAAATAAAATGACACCCTTAAAATTTAAAAAAATAGTTATGTAGACCTTAAATTTTTAATAAAAAATGTCAATACCCCTTTTAACTACAAGATTCTTAGTAGATGATAACCAAAAAAATTAACTTCAAAATTTTTCATGAAATGTAAATTTGATTGAAATAGTTTAATTTTTTTCTAGTAGACTAATATATATAATTTAAATAATTAATTTCATTATTAATTTTTAAAATGCTAATTAATATATTTTTAATTTATTATAAAAATTTTAAATAAATCCTTGGATTAGATAGATTTTACAATTAATGTAATACTTTTGATTTATTAATAATATTAAAATTATTTTATATGATATTCAAAATAATTTAAACTTTTATATATTTATTTTAATATTATGTCTATTTATTATAATTTGGTTTAATATAGTACGGGATTGTAAAATATATATTAAAATATTTTTCAATATCAAATTATTTTAATATGTATATATCATTACATTTATTTTAGTATTGCATTTATATTTATTATAAAATATAAAATTAACAAAATTAAAGAGTATTGCAGTAAAGTAAAAAAAAGAAAAAAAAGTCTTATTATCCCTTATTCACGAGATAAGGTTCTACAAAATTAATTTCCCCAAACCGGTGTCCTTTTCTCATTTTCAAAAGAAAAAATAAAGTAAGAATAAGTCCATGGGTTTCACAAAAAAGGGGTTTCCTTTTCTCGTTTCCATTGTCCGCCACTATGACTAATGGAAATGACATTGCAATTGACATTGCCTTTCGCAACATGACAAATATTTGGTGGGATGTGGGAGAATTGTCAAAAGTTAACGCCGCGTGAGAGTTTTTGCTTTTGGTGGGATGTGGGAGGATTGTCAAAAGATCACACCACGTGATATGACCACAATTGCTACAGTTTTTTTTTTAAATTTAAATAATGATGGGAGTTATAAATTATTTATATAAATTTGCGTAGAAACTAATGTAACATAAAAGAAGTAGCGGAATAACAATATTTGGTACTTTAGGTAATTTTCATATGAGCCTTTCTTTTATTTAGCCACTTTAGTGCTTAAATAAACTTGTTCTCGATCTTAATTTACTGACCCCATTTAAGCCTATGATGACGTAAACATATTCTTTTGTGACGAAAACATTGAGAGAAGACATCTCATGTTTTATTATAACAGAAAAGAAGTGGTCCAAACATCTATACATTATTTTATTTATTCAATATAAATGGCCAACTTTAAAAAATAATAAAAATTACACAACGCTGAAGTGAAAATTTAGAATTACATTTTTTAATACTCTCCAAGTGTCTCTCTCTCCTGCCCCCTTTTTTTTTTTTAAAATAAACCTTATTGTAAAATTACTAATAATCTATCTACTATATAATGTTAAATTATGATTACATAACATGGTCTAGGACCCGTTTGGAGCAGCTGCGCGGTGGCAACTCTAGGGGAATATTCCCTTAGAATTGGCCTGTGGAGCAGCTGCGCGGTGGCAGCGCAGCTGCCCCAAACGGGTCCCTAGTCTATCCACTCACTCTCAATGGCGAACGTCTGCGTTTTCCAAAAAACGAATTTAAGGTTAGATTGTCGTGTCTGATTACAACTTCAACGCCTCCACAACATCTTGAAATACTTTCATTCTTGAATCAAAGGCCTCGTAATCTTTCACTTGCATATGATCTGCCAGCTTTGGAGCAGGACGGTAGGAAACATTAGAGAAGTTGCCTTTTCCCGCGAGACTAGCGGCAACTTAATTCCTCTCGCTCTTCTCTTACCTTAATTCCTCCGTGTCCTGCTACTGCGCTTACTGTTTAAGAAAATGACGTCGTATTGACGAGACGAATCCATACAAAAAGTTCGATAATTATTAATTATAGCATAATTTGTCTGCATGTAAATGGGAAATAGTATATTTATCAACAGTATATTTAGCTAGAATAATTATATGTATTTGTTTTTTTCATTCACGTGCACTTTAATCATATGTTTTCCTGTCCCGTCCCGCGTCCTCCCTTGTCTGCCATTATGAATAATAAAAACGAGATTGCAATTGACAGTTTTTGTCAAAAGTTCGCAGCACCACGTGAAACTAGTGTCACATAGTTTAACTTTTTTGGTACATTAATATAATTTTAAAAATTAATTTCAGTATTAATTTTTAAAATGTTAATTACTATATTTATTTTAATAATATATTTATATTTATATATATAATTTTTAATTAAATATTTGTATTAAATAAAATCTATAATTAATATAATATATCTCAGGCATCAGTAATATTAAAATTATTTAATAATTTAGATTTTTACACATTTATTTTAATATTAAGTTTGTATTTATTATAAAATTTAGTTTAATATATTATAAGCTCGTAAAGTATTATAATTAATTTCTCTTTTTTAAATCATGTTGTAGGTTCAGGGACCAAGCATAACTATATGTTGATATCAGAGGAATTCAGCCCCGAATTAGACTGTCATAAAGGTTCATTGAAGCTGCACATATGTGAATGCTATTTTTCATATTTGTTCGAAGGTCATTTGTTCATTCTCAGATAAAATACACCAGATTGCATGAAAAGATGGTATATAATTCTGATCTTATCATCTGCCTCTGAGGCTCTGAACATGAACAAAAATCTCCAGAAATTTCTGTTTGTTGTAAAATGATTGCATGTCTAATTCACTCAAATGATACAGTTGATAAATTAATCTGTAATATAATTCTTGGACGGATCCTGTGAATCTTCTTCATGATATTGAAACCCGTGTTAGATTTGTTGCACATGGCATGGATCCCAGTAATCTCAAGTATTTGTACTGTACGAAGACAATTGTGATGCATGATTTGTTGGAGAGGGCCACTATAATTATTAATTCGTTAAATGGAAAAAGATGTTTTTCACATGACATGACTACAACATGAGTAATAATTATAGTTTTGACGGGAAAAACAATTGTAGGAATAAGATCGTTACAATATTTTAACGTCTCATTTATATCTACGGCACACCGTCATTATTTCTATATCATTAAATAATAACATGTAAGTTAAAAATGATTTATTATATTCAGTACTTTATTATTTTTATTATGACCATATTTAACTAAATATATGATTAACATAATTATTTTATAGTTGATAGCCACCATTAATTAGTGGTTATACAAAATAAATAAAATTATGAGAAAATGATAAAAAAAAAAGACTCAAGTCTATAGATTTTCCTAACAATTTTTAAAGACTGATCCAAGCATTCAAAGAAGTGAAGAAACGAGAGTAGACTAAATAGAAAAAGAAGAGACTAAATTATAGAGTGAAAAACTTTACAAAAATTAGGATAGGCTATCCTAATTTTATTTTACACTTGATAAATTTTTGTCTTATTATCATTTAAATACCTTTAAGTTTTAAGATTCTTAAATACAAGCTAATGAACAAATTTTATCATCATTTATAAATTTTATTATCATTTATAATTACATAATTGTTAAGAATTTTTTAAAATAAAATTATATTAAATGGCGAGTGGACATGGATCTGGATCTAGATATTAAGATAAATCCAAACTTGCTCTAGATCCGTCTTAGATCCACGCATGGATATCCAAATCCGATCCAAATCCATATTAATACGACCCAAATCTGATCCGATTGAATTTGGATCATGTGGATCTTGGGTAAGATCTGATCCATTGCCATTCCTAAGTGTGCAGATTTGGCTTATGGTGTCTTAATTCATTCAAAACGATTACTTTTGTCCCTTTTAGATGAAAGGTCATTTGTTGTGTTAAAGGGATTTTAGATAATAGAAAAATTAAGTCCGTGCAAGAATTAAGAAAAGAGCTTTTGTATTTTTTTTCTTGAATAATACTAAATGTACAAGGTATTACATTATTTATACACGTAACGGTAACGAAGAAAATATAAGGAAAGGTTAATTCTAAGAAAATCAATCATAGATAATTGATATAAATCATGAGATCTCTTTGTATGGTCATATACTTTAGTAAACGTTTCAACAAGAACAAGAATTAATGAGTTAAAAATACAAAATTAAAAAAAAATAAAGAGCAGACGTAAAGAATGCTATTTGTAATTACCAAACCGAAGAACAGGGGAATGAAAACAGAGGACCCCTATTATTATTCGTCAATTTTTCTTTTCTCTCTTTCTAAAGTAGTGAAAATGTTACTAGAATATAAGAGATTCGCCAAGTTTCGTTCGTTGAAAAGTATTGCCAAAAAGCCTTCTTTTGATAGCCGGAAGTGTTGGCTCGAAGAGATGAGCCCTCGCTACAACTTTCAAGTGCAAATTTTATTTGTACATTATTTCCTTTAAAATGCACCATTATGCTGTTGCATGCATTTGAACTGTATGATCTATCCTTTTTGTTTTGAGTTGATTAGCTCATAATAACAAATGAATTAATTTGAATGACATTGAAATTTAGCTGAATGGCAAAAAATTTTCCATCTTTGTTTGGCCCCCAAATATAGCCTCATTTTTTGTAATAAACTCACAGTGTGACGGGAAATTACCGTACCAGTAATTTAGCCTAAAACGAAATATATTAAAAATGTCCCTAATATCATGATGATGATATTAAACAATATGATCAAGATGCTGAGCATATTTTAGTGCCTCATAATTCATAAACAATTTGATGCCCATACGTTGCTAGCGGTTCTAATAATATACTGTGAAGCATGTGAGCTCACTTTTTAATCTACCCCACTCGCAATATCTTCCTTTTGAATTGATTTTGATTTATCATCAGAAATCCACCCCACCTAGAGATGATTGATCACCAATCTGGCATTATATTGTTGATCACCTCTAATTGGCCATGTCAAATTGGATCCCACAACCAATTGCTTCTACAGTTACATTGTTTCGACAATGACATAAAATATCCACCTATTATTGATGACTCCGTATCAATAATTGGGGTGCCCATCCGCTTATTATCAACCTCTCTCCCAAAAAAAAGTAACTCAAAAACCACATAAAAATACACCCATAGAAGTTATTGACCACCTATCTTCTTCACTAGTATGACGGAGCACACAGATTGAATGATAGTGAGAATGAGAAGGAAAACGGCACCGAAGACCTAAATGCCAGATTGGTGATCAATTATCTCTTTGGCCTCAACAAGCTTAAGCAGCATCAAAAAATGAGCCCTCAATCAAGAGAGCTTCCCTGCTTCGTAAATGATAAGTTAAAAGCAATTGTAGCTTGCCGACATCAAGGCCAGTTTCAGGCCTTTGAAGAACACAACAACCGACATATCTCTTCGCCCAACAACCAACGCCTTGCTCTTTGTCATTTGTCCGCTCCATATAATTATTACACCGGGAGGCATACACACGCCTCTTTTCTTTTTTCTTTTTTTTTTTTTGGATTTTATTTTATTTTTTAAACTACTAAATAATATGGAAAAATGATCGAAACCCCCTTCTTTTTTTTTTTTTTTTCCTTTCTAGTTAACATCATCAGGTGTATTTTTGGCTTTTCACACTTGCATAAAAAATTGAAATATAAATTTCACTTTATTACCTTTTGCAAATAAACTAAAAGGTATTTTTTGTAAATAAATAAAATAAATATATAAGGGACTGACGAAATAAAATTAGATCAGTTTCACATGGTGTGAACTTTTGACAGTCCTCCCCATATCCCAACAAAAGCTTTGTCATAATGCGAAAATAACTTTCAAAGCTTCAATTGCAATGTCATTTTCATTTTTTACAGTGGTAGACAATGGAGATCACGGGCAGGGTTAGAAGTTATCTTGACCATAGACTTTTCTAATTTATTTTTTCCTTTCAAAAAATGTTAAAGAGTATAAGCTGAGCTGACTGGCGACGAGCGGAAGCTGCTGAGCTGACTGGTGACGTGTAACTTACTTGCTGAGCTGGATTGGGTTGTTATTTGCACTAAATAAGTGTTAACTAATTGTCCAGCTGGCTTAATGTGATTGGAAGATTAATTAGTTTGTTAACATTACAGTTTTTTGCTCTGCTTTTGTAATCAGTATGAGTGTAACTATAAATAGCGACTAGCTCGTTCATAATGTGAGATTTTCAGCTGGAGAAGTCTATGTTACAGATTCTGTAAGTAACAGCAGCCAATGGGGAACTTCCACAGCCTGCGTTTGCACGGTTTTTCTCTCTCCTCAGGACACGTGTGCTGCTTCCCATTGGGTGCGTAAGTAACAGAATCTGTAACGTAGCAAGGTCCTGATTAATAAGAATCTGAGATTATTCCAGAATCTTCTCAGTTAAGTTTTTCTTTCCTTTTCTTTCACTTTCTCTCATCCTAAAGACCTTATCAATTCAAATAAAAAAGGATTATAATTTTAACAAAAGAATTCTTTTTTATTGTAATATTTTTTATCTTTATTAATTCAAAAATATTGACTCTTATATTTTAATAAATATAAATACAATATTAAAATAAAATATAACAATATATACAAACATTTGAAATTTTTTAATTTTTTATAATTTTATATTATATTAAAATAAATTTTATAATAAATAAAAATAATCTATTAAAATAAAGTAGAAAACTTTAAATTATTTCAATATCATATAAAATAATTGTAATATTATTAATGCATGAGATATATTATAGTAATTGTAAATTCTATTTAACTCAAAGATTTATTCAGAATGTTTATATAATAAATACAGATGTATTATTAAATTAATTATAATAATTTACATTTTAAAAATTAATACTGATATTAATTTTTTAAATTATGTTACTCTACCAGAAAAATTAAACTATTACATTATATTTTTATTTTTATTAAAAAATTTTGAAATTAATTCTTATTATATTTTTCATAGGAATTTTTTCATCAGATATAACCACAATTGCTGCAGTTTTTTTTTTTCAATAAAGATGGAATTATAAATTATTTGTATAAGTTGTCTGTGTGGAAACTAATGTAACGTGAATGTAATAGCTGAATAACATTAATTGGGGCTTTAGGCCATTTTTTAATGAGGCTTTCTTCCTTGATCCCAATTTATTTACACCATTTGGGTCCATGATGACATAAAGATATTCCCGTGGGATGCAAAATATCATCTGATGTTTTATTGTAATAGAAAAAAGTGGTCCATAAGTCTATTCATTACTTTTTTTATTCAATACAAATGGCCAACTTAAAAAATGGTAAAAATTACACAACGCACAAGCGAAAATATAGATTTACATTTTTTAATTTTCTCCGTCTCCCTCTTTCCCTTTTTCCTTTTTTAAATAAATGTCAGTGTAAAATTAGAAAAAATTTAGATGTAAAATTTGGCAATGACCAAACAGAAATGCAGGGGAAAGAAAACAGAGGAGCCCTGTTATCATTGAAATGCTGATCATAGATCATACAATGTAAATAACTTGTTGTGATCCATTCACTTTAATCCATATTCTAAAATTTGTATGTCTGTTAGGACTTTTATTATTGACATTATTGTATTAATAAAATTATAATTTATTCTTATGGAATGAAAGCACCAGGAAAGGACCTCTGATGTTTTTTAGGATAGAAAAAAGTGGTTTATAAATCTATTTATTATTTTATTTATTCAATACAAATGGCCAATTTTAAAAATGGTAAAAATCACACGATGCACAAGTAAAAATTTAGAAAAATATTTTTTAATTCTCTCCGACTCTCTCTCTCTCTTTAAAAAATAAATCTCACTATAAAATTAGAAAAATTCTAGACATAAAATTTGACGATCACCAAACAGAAAAATAGGGAAATGAAAATGAAGGAGCCTTATTATCATTGGATTATTGATCATAGATACTATAATGTAAATAATTTGTTGTGGTTCATTCAACCCGTCAAACTCTGAGCCATTTTCTAAAATTTGTAGAGTTTTTAGGATTTTTATTATTGGCATCATTGTATCAATAATATTATAAATTATATATTCTATTTTAATGAATACTTGTGTAATCTTAGGTATTTATTATATTAAATTGTGTGGATTAATTGAGAATATTTTTGGAGAGAAAAGAAGTGTCTGTATGTAGAATTAATAATAAAAAAGATCTAAATAAAGGCGATTGCTTCATTGACAAGTACATTAACCAATTTGTAGAAAGTTGCACTCTTTCGAAACCATATATTTATATTCCTCCATTAGTATTTGGCTTGTAAATTCTGTTCATATAAAGTGAAGTGTTTACATATTGTAGCAAGCGATGTGGGCAATATCGGATGCGAAATGTTGAGAGATCATTAACGCATATATTTAGGGCAAAACTATGGTACCATAGGCGTACCATACCATTGTTGGATCCAGCCACAGTTGTCACCATAGTTGGATTCAATAGCTGAATCCAGCTATGGTATGGTACCACTGTGGTACTATAATTGGACTCATATATTTATCGAAGATGCATAAAGAAAAAAGAGTGCAGATCCAGCCGTAACAATTATGAAGCTTTCCCCTAGTATTCTCATGCTTCCTTAACTGTTCTGAAGTATTTTTCATAGTGTGCAGATTTACTTTATGTGTCTTAATTCATCTAAAATGATTACTTTAGTTCTTTTAGGATGAAAGATTATTTATTGTGTTAATTTTAAACAATAGGAAAAATAAATAACTGTAACAAAAGATTTCTTTGTGATATTGAACCCCACAACCTTAACTCAACCCAAAAATTAGCTCAAGAGTTAAGAGTTGTCCAAGTTTTATATGCTGAACCCAAGTTCAATACTTAATTAATGTGGGATGATATTCTGAACACCCCCCATCATGCGTAGGATTGGCAAAAAGGCTCGGGCCAACCCTGCCTAGACCTACAGACTTTATGCACAGCCCGCATGATGAAGTCACGTATATTAACCTAAAAATTTGAAACTGATTGGTTACATATATTTATACATATATGTATATATATACAAGCTTAGATTGCATTCAAATGACTTTTTTTTATTAATCTGAACAATCTGAAATCTGATTTAATCCTAATTTGATCTGTATCCGATATTGCCTACCCCTACTATTTATAAACCCAAGTGACTCTCTTTTAGTAATTAATATGGAACACAACTTAACAATTCTTTCCTCAAATGAGAACAAATAATCACACTATATTCATCCGTTAATTTAGAATAAATGCATTTATCGTCATTATTATGTTTAAATCCATGCAACATGATCATAGAATCAAAATTTCCATGCCATTGCTTTGGTGCTTGTTTAAGATCATATAATGACTTTATTAATTTACTAAATTTATTTTGTAAATTCGTAAATTTATTTTTTCCTTTCTTTGGTGTAAACCATTTTGCATCTGACCTCGCTTTAAAGGTTTGAACCAACTTTACCAACAACAATGTATCAAATTCTGATCTAACTTAAGATCCTACTGATACATCTACTAATGTTCTTGTTTGATTAGACAATAATGAGTCTATCTCATCACTTGTTGTCTTTTCCCAGAAAGCTGCATCTGTTAAAGCGATAGCCTCACTGAGAGTTTAAAGATCTTATTCCATACTAAATAAAATGGGCATTTGATTAAGAACTTTATTTAACCTACTTCTATCAAATAATGAGAACCATCCAAACATATGAAGGGTTGGTCGTCCAAAGTTTGAAATTGTCGACAACATTTAATCTCCAATGCCGAAAAGTGAAATGTCCAAAATGAAACAGGACCCACTGCAGCATTGTATTATTCACCATTTTAGCCGTTTAAATGAAATTTTATTTTTTTCAAAAACAAAATGATATTTATACCCTCAAAATTTAGGAAAATAGTTATATAGATCCTAAAGTTTCAATAAAGAACACTAGTAAGCTTTTTAACTATAATATTATTAGTAGATAGTAATCAAAAGAACTGACTTCAAAATTTTATACATATAATTAAGTTGAATAGTTTAAATTTCCTAGTAGACTAATATATATAGTTTCAATAATTTTTTTAAAATGTAAATTAATATATTTATCTCAATAATATATTTGTATTTATTATAAAATTTTAAATAAATCCTTAGGTTAAATAAATTTTACAATTAATATAATATTTTTAATATTTTATATGATACTGAAAATAATTTAAATTTTTACGTATTTATTTTAATATTATGTCTCTATTTACCATAATTTAGTTTAATATAATATGAGATTGTAAAACATTAAAATATTCTTAAATATTGAAATTATTTTAAAATACATATATTTTTATATTTATTTTAATATTACAGTTATATTTATTATAAAATATTAGAATCAAATTTTTTAAGCTAAAAAAATTAAAAAATTACAGTAAAAAAGAAAAAAACCTTATTGTCTCTTATTTGAAATATGAGGTCCAACAAAATTATTTCCCCGAACGGGTGTGCTTTCCTCATTTTCAAAAGAAAAAATAAAGTAGAAAAGTCCATCGGTCACAAAAACTTCTAGTCCCATCCCGCGACCTACATTGTCTGACACTATGAATAATAGAAATGACATTGCAATTGGCATTGCTTTCGCAATATGACAAAGTTTTTGGTGGGAGATGAGGGTCAAAAGTTCATATCACGTGAAAGTTTTTGGTGGGATACGGGAGGATTGTCAAAATTTCACACCACGTGGAACTAGTGATAGGCCTAATTTCGTTGTTAGTTATTTATTTATTTTATTTACTTCATGCATTATTACATGGTATTATTTTATAAAGATATAGTAGTAAGATATTAGATAATAATACTTAGTGTTTGTTTTTTTGTTTAAAATTTAAATGGGTTTGATTACGAAAATTTAAATGATATGTATTTTTTTATTTTTTAAATATCTGAATATAAATAGTATCTTGTTTGTTTTTACAATAAAAAACATCTTAAACTTAGTTATTTAACATTTGTGTCCTGGTAAATTAAAACAAAAAAAGAGGATCAGATTTTATAGTTTAGAAAATAAGTTATTTTACAGAGATATTTTTAGAATATAATATTTACTTGTTATTCAGATCTTTTTCTATTCCGATAAAAGTCACAAAAGTTTACTCTTTCTATTCAGATATAAATGTCTGAAAATCAAACATAAGTTCCAAAAAATAAACAAACAAATTTTAAAAAAGATCTGAAATTAATAAAATTTCAAAATTTCAGATATTTATCAAACAACTCTTACTAATAATGCATTGAATTTGGGTTTACTTTTTAAAAAAAGATTGAGTGTCACCTATCTTTACGATATTAGTGTGAATACATTTGAATATTAAATATTAAAATCTTTTGAATTATTATCTGGATTTTGCCTGTTACATATTATATTTGTTTGAATTTTAAGTTATAGCTAATAAATGTTCATGTTACCAAAGTCGAATCTAATAGCTACAAAAGTTGCGATAATGGTATTTAATATAGTTTTTAAGAATACAAGATTAAACTGAATAGTTGACTTAAAAATGGTAAAAATCACACAAGATAATTTAGAATTAAATTTTTTATTCTCTCTTAATCTCTCTCTCTCTTTTTTTTAATAAAAAACTTTAGTGCAATTTTAGAAGTAAAATTTGGCAATCACCAAATAAGAAAATAGGGGAATGAAAATAGAGGAGCCTTGTTATCGTTGAAAAATTGATCATAAATACTACAATATAAATAACTTCTTGTAGTTCATTCAAATTGCAACAGTCTGAGCCATATTCTAAAATTTGTAGGTTTGTTGGGATTTTATTAATTATTGACAAAATTATGTAAATAATATTATAACTTATTTATTCTATTGTAGCTGAAATTTGTCTAGCCCTAGGCATTTATTATGTTAAATTATATGGACTAGTATGTAGGATTAATGATTAAAGTGTTGTAAATAAATGTGATTGCTTCATTGACAAGTACATTAAATAATTATGGAAAGTTGCACTCTTTTAGGAAGCAAATATCTACGTCTCTCTCTCTAGTCGGATTTGGGGTGTAAACACTCTTTATAAAGTGGAGTGCTTTATATTATATTTTGTGATAAGCGATGTGGGCAATATCAGAGCCGAAATATTGAGAGATCATGACGCATCTAACATAAAGGAAAGAGTACAGATCCGGCCATAACCATTATGAAGCTTTCCTCAAGTATTCTCAAGGTTCGTTATAAATTCTGAAGCATTCTTCATAGTGTGTAGATTTGGTTTAGTGTCTTAATTCATCTAAAATGATTACTTTTGTCACTTGAGATGAAAGGTCATTTGTTGTGTTAAAGGGATTTTAGATAATAGAAAAAATAACACCGTGCAAGAATTAAGAAAAGAGTTTTTGTATTTTACATTATTTATACACGTAAGTAACAGTAACGAAAAAAATATAAGGAAAGATTAATTCTTAGAAAATTAATCATAGATAATTGATATAAATCAAGAGATCTCTTTGTATGATCATATAATTTAGTAAACGTTTCGACAAGAACAAGAATTAATGAGTTCAAAATAAAAAATAAAATAAAATAAAATAAGGAGTAGGTGTAAAGAATGCTATTTGCAATTACCAAACCGAAGAACAGGGGAATGAAAACAGAGGACCCATATTATTATTCGTCATTTTCTTTTCTCTCTTTCTAAAGTAGTGAAAATGTTACTAGAATATAAGAGCTCGCTAGTTTCATTAGTTGAAAAGTGTTGCCTGAAAGCCTTTCTTTTGATAGCCGGAAATTTTGGCTGGAAGAGATGAGCTCTTGCTACAACTTTCAAGTGCAAATTTTATTTGTAAATTATTTCCTTTAAAATGCACCAGTATGCTGTTGCATGCATTTGAACTGTATGATCTATCCTTTTTGTTTTGAGTTGATTAGCTCATAATAACAAATGAATTAATTTGAATGACATTGAAATTTAGCTGAATGGTCAAAAATTTTCCATCTCTGTTTGTCCCACAAATATAGTCTCATTTTTTGTAATAAACTCACAATGTGCCGGGAAATTACTGGACCAGTAATTTAGCCTAAAACGAAATCCATTAAAAATGTCCCTAATATCATGATGATGATATTAAACAATATGATCAAGATGCTGAGCATATTTTGGTGCCTCATCAACAATTTGATGCCCATACGTTGCTAGCGGTTCCAATGATTATCCCTATTCCCGTTCTGAATTATTGCGAATGATAAATCTCTGAGGCAGGAAAATATATATAAGTTAATGAAAAATACAGATGTTAACATAGAAAATACAAAATTAATAGCATTGTCACTATTCCCGTTCTGAATTATAATTCCAACAATTTAATTATATTCGCAATAACATACACAATGATTATTACTTATGGAGGAAAATATATTCGCAATAATTCCAACAATTTTATTACTTATGGAGGATAGGCTTTGTAAGACTTTTAATTTAATTATTGAATGCTTACATAAGGTAGCTAATGTAGGTACTAAAATGTCTGTTCTTGATAAAGTAGATTTATTTATACTTAAGCCAAAGGAACAAAAGCTTTTTCGTTAATAACATACACAATGATTATCTATGATCTTTGAAAGCATTCACAGAAACCACTGAACTCTTAGGAAAGCCATGATCAAATATACTGTGAAGCATGTGAGCTCAGTTTCTAATCTACCCCACTCACTATATCTTCCTTTTGAATTGATTTTGATTTATCATCAGAAATCCACTCCACCTAGAGATGATTGATCACCAATTTGGCATTATATTGTTGATCACCTCTAATTGGCCATGTCAAATTGGATCCCACAACCAATTGCTTCTACAGTTTTGTTTCCACAATAAGATAAAAATCCACCTATTCATTGATGACTCGGTATCAGTAATTGGGGTGCCCATCCGCTTATTATCAACCTCTCTCCCCAAAAAAAGCAAAAAAATAAAAAAAAAGTAACTGAAAAACCACATAAAAATGCAGCCATAGAAGTTTTTGACCACGAGATTATTTTTAGGTTGAGATAGCACACAGATTAATGACAGTGAGAATGAGAAGGAAAACGGCACCGAAGACCGAAATGCCAGCGCATGGAGCATTGAAATAATTTTGTTTCAAGCTTGCCCTCCATTTATAGCAAGTTGTTTTGCAGTGATCATTCAATCATTTGCAAAGTCCAGGATATAGAAGCTATCAGAAGGCAGAGTAGTAGCTCTAGAAAGGTTATTCATAAGCGTTGACGCTCCCCTGTATTCATCAACCACCTTTCAATGATTCCGTTCTGATCACGCAACTCGACGTCCTTTGTGTGTTCTGGCGATGATGAATTGGGAACACACAATCATTTGTGTAATTCTCTGAGTAGATTTCGTTGTGCCTTTAATTCACAGAGGATATAAGTCACAGTTCATATATTCATTTCTCCGGATTCTCCTTCATTTCAGGAGAGATTCAGTGGGCCATAGGTATGAAAAACTTGTACCATAATATTGAGAATGCAACAGCCAATTGATTGGTACACGTCAGAATAAGTTTAATTTATGAAAAGAAGCTTGATCTAGCCGTAAAATTATCATCTCTGAATAATCAGTCAGCTTGGTACAGTAACAAGATCAAGGCAAAAATGAATCAAACTATCACTGAAAGTTGATGTCGTTTATAGGATGGCATATAATAATATAATTGAACCTCATCTTAAGTAAAGCAACAACAGCCTTCACTATTTCTCAGCAACTTCATTGCTCTAACAGACTAACACACAGCATAACATTCTTAAAAACTTTGCTTAATCACATAAAGCGCACAAGTACTTTACTTTATAACAACCACACTGATCTGATAATAAATAGAGTTATAAAGCTTTAACAAGAAGCACCAAGTAGATCAATGCTGCAACGGTTTGATTCTTGTACTCAAAGTACTACAGATAAGGACATACGTTTAATTTATTCCTTGAGAAAAAAAGTGAAAAGAACAGTTACACCCCAAGACCGACAGCGAGTTGAAACAATCAGAATAACCTTATGCAGTGAAGATCAATAAGGGGATATGATGCATGACTATCATTGACACGGAAACATGAATAGGCGACTTGAAACAATTCATTTTGACCATTTCAGTGAAACCAATATCGTCGAAGAAGAACGAAGGTTTTGTTAGATAGTCCAACATGAATGATGCTGCTTCAAGGACCCATTCTTTTAGCAAATATGACTTCAATTGCCCCTGCGAAAAACTGAAAATCAAATGAGAGATAATCAGAAATGGGCCGTAAACAGACTACTAACAAAGTAGGAAATGCATACATATATATATGCAACATTATTCACACACCTTATGCGCACAGAATATAAATTACAGAGGGATTCTTATAAAATTAAAAAAAAAGAAAAAAGAATGAGATAGAAACAAGATCAAACTTGGCAGACAAGTGTCAGTGAGAATTCATGGGTGCTTGGTGAAAGTTGTATTCGAAACAGTCAGTTCTAACTGACACAAATTTCGAAAGCAATTGATGAGAACTTGTTTGGTTAATTGATATGTCCAACGTAGACAAAATGAAAACCTCCAGCTTCAAGGTCAACGAGGATAATTTTAGAATTAAATTTTTTAAATTATTATTATTATTCCTTTTTTTGTAAATGAACGTCAATATAAAAATAGAAGATAATTTGAATAACTTTTTTCTTTAATAAATATAGATATAATAATTTAAAATTATCAAATGAAAAAACAGGGGAATGGAAAGAGAGCCCCTGCTTCTCCTCTGTTTTCTTTTATTATCTTTAAACAGGGAATGAAAAGATCAGATCTTGTTGTAAGTGCAAATTTTGTTTCTATTCTAAATGCTGCATGCCATGCGTTAAGATTAAAACTTCCATATGCTACCACTATTAACTACAACACTAAAAAAATTTAAAAAAAGATGAAACCGTATGTGAGCTTCCCATCTCGATCTTTAAATTGTTTTTTAAATTATTTACATAGACTTGATCTTCAACTATAATTTAGAAACAATTCAAAATTTTTTAAAAATAATGATTACAGACTCAGAATAGAGTAATAGACCTGTCGACGTGCAATTGAAGGAACTGGAATAGAAACCTTAGGGAGGGCGCCCCTTGCAAATACCGTGCTTTTTTTTTAAGTTGGGATTTAAATAATTTATACGAATAATAAAATTTATAAATATTGCCAGAATGTGCATTATGTTATTATTAATGATACAATGATAATAAAATTGATTAAATTAAATAATTTTTCATCTGCGTGAGTTATTTTTGTTATTTTATATTTTATTTTGTAAAAGAAATTATGTTACATTTGTTTGTATAAAAATTTTTATTTTTATTATTATTTTTTTATTTTTTAGAAAATGATCTGCATTATCAAGTAAAGAGTGATAAAAATTACATTTTTATGATCTGCATTATAAAAATTACATAAAAATTAAGGCTTACGTAACTGAATATTTACGGCTTATTTGATGGCCTCAACTAGGGATGGCAATGGGGAGAGGAGGGGAGGGGACCAATCTCTCCGTACTCAATCCCGATATTTTACGTATGTCCCCATCCCCTCCCCGTTCCCGTCAGAATTACATGAGAGAATCCCCATCCCCTCCCCGAATAATAACAGGGGATCCCCGAGAGTCCCCGATCCCCGAATAACTAATACATTTTTTTGTTTTCGATGTTGAGTTAATCATATTAAAATAAAAAATTCAAATAAAAGTAAAGTTCGAAATATATATTACATTAATATCTATTACAAAAGTCACATACATTAAATTAGTAAGAACGCAAAGATGCAAGGGATACAAACTTCTTTTACAAACTATCATGAATAAATTAATAGTCTAATACAAAATTGTTACAAATAAAATCAAATTTAGATTCAAAATTAACTTTTTCAATGGTGGCGTGGGCACTTTATAAATGTGGACTATCCCCTTTACAGCACAATAGTTAAGTCGGAGCAAATCAAGAACAAATATTAAATTAGATTATATTAGATATTAAAATTGTGATTTGCTGTGGGCAATTATAACATCTAAAAATAAATAAAAAATAGATTTAAGTTTAAAATATTTAATGAATATTAAAATTAAAATAAAATTTTTGGCTAATAGAATCTATCCGGTCGTTTTAATGTCCTAAATAAAAATTTAGGACTTTAATTATTTAATTAGGCCTAAAGTTTAATAATATAAATATTTTGATATTTGTTATTTTTACCAATATTTATCATTTTATAATTCAAATTTTATAATTTATTTACTAGTAATTTTAAAAAATAAAAATAAAATTAAAAATTAAAATGGGGAAATGGGTAGGGGATGGGGATTTCACCTCATCCCCGTCCCCTCCCCGAATAAGAAATTGGGTAAAAAAATTTTCCCGTCCTTTCTCCGAATAAGAAATTGGGTATGAAATTATCCCCATATCCTCCCCGAATGAGGAAAATCCCTTAAAGTACCCGTCCCCGTAGAGATTTTTGCCATCCCTAGCCTCAACAAGCTTAAGCAGCATCAAAAAATGAGCCCTGAATCAAGAGAGCTTCCCTGCTTCGTAAATGATAAGTTAAAAGCAATTGTAGCTTGCCGACATCAAGGCCAGTTTCAGGCCTTTGAAGAACACAACAACCGACATATCTCTTCTCCCAACAACCAACGCCTTGCTCTTTGTCATTTTTCCGCTCCATATAATTATTACACTGGGAGGCATACACACGCCTCTTTTCTTTTTTCTTTTTTTTTTGGATTTTATTTTATTTTTTAAACTACTAAATAATATGGAAAAATGATCGAAACCCCCTTCTTTTTTATTTTTTAAACTACTAAATAAATTGAAGCTTTGTCATAATGCGAAAATACCTTTCAAAGCTTCAATTTATTTTTTCCTTTCAAAAAATGTTAAAGAGTATAAGCTGAGCTGACTGGCGACGAGCGGAAGCTGCTGAGCCGACTGGTGACGTGTAACTTACTTGCTGAGCTGGATTGGGTTGTTATTTGCACTAAATAAGTTGTAACGAATTATCCAGCTGGCTTAATGTGATTGGAAGATTAATTAGTTTGTTAACATTACAGTTTTTGCTCTGCTTTTGTAATCAGTATGAGTGTAACTATAAATAGTGACTAGCTCGTTCATAGAAAACTTTAAATTATTTTCAATATCATATAAACTAATTGTACTATTATTAATGCATGAGATATATTATAGTAATTGTAAATTTTATTTAACTCAAAGATTTATTTAGAATATTTATAATAAATACAGATGTATTATTAAATTAATTATAATAATTTACATTTTAAAAATTAATACTGATATTATTTTTTAAATTATGTTACTCTACAAGAAAAATTAAACTATTGCATTATATTTTTATTTTTATAAAAAAATTTGAAATTAATTGTTATTATATTTTTCATAGGAATTTTTTCATGTGATATAACCACAATTGCTACAGTTTTTTTTTTTCAATAAAGATGGAATTATAAATTATTTGTATGAGTTGTCTGTGTGGAAACTAATGTAACATGAATGTAATGGCTGAATAACATTAATTGGGGCTTTAGGCAATTTTTTAATGAGGCTTTCTTCCTTGATCCCAATTCATTTACACCATTTGGGTCCATGATGACATAAAGATATTCCTGTGGGATGAAAAACATCGTCTGGTGTTTTATTGTAATAGAAAAAAGTGGTCCATAAGTCTATTCATTACTTTTTTTATTCAATACAAATGCCCAACTTAAAAAATGATAAAAATTACACAACACACAAGCGAAAATTTAGATTTACATTTTTTAATTCTCTCCGTCTCCCTCTTTCCCTTTTTCCTTTTTTAAATAAATGTCAGTGTAAAATTAGAAAAAATTTAGATGTAAAATTTGGCAATGACCAAACAGAAATGCAGGGGAAAGAAAATAGAGGAGCCTGTTATCATTGAAATGCTGATCATAGATACTACAACGTAAATAACTTGTGATCCATTCAACTTATAACACTTTAATCCATATTTTAAAATTTGTATGTCTGTTAGGACTTTTATTATTGACATTACTGTATTAATAAAATTATAATTTATTCTTATGGAATGAAAACATCAGGAACGGACCTTTGATGTTTTTTATGACATAAAAAGTGGTCTATAAGTCTATTTATTATTTTATTTATTCAATACAAATGGGCAACTTTAAAAATGGTAAAAATCACACAATGCACAAGCAAAAATTTAGAATTACATTTTTTAATTCTCTCTGAGTCTCTCTCTCTCTCTCTTTAAAAAAATAAACCTCACTATAAAATTAGAAAAATTTTAAACATAAAATTTGACAATCTAAATAATTATATGCTGAACCTAAATTCAATACTTAGTTAATGTGAGATGTTATTCCTATCACACTCTATCATGTGTAGGATTGGCAAGAAAGCTCGGACCAACCCTGTCTAGACCTGCTGACTTTATGCACAGCTCACATGATGAAGTCACAGATATTAACCTAAAAATTTGGAACTTACTATGGATAGACTTGGTTACAGACTTTTATACATATATGTATAAATATACAAGTTTAGATTGCATTCAATTGACTTTTTTTTATCAATCCGAACAATCTAAAATTTGATATACAAGTAATTGTAGGAATAAGATCATTACAATATTTTAACGTCTCATTTACTATCCTGATATCCACGGCACACCATCATTATTCCTATATCATTAAATAATGACATATAAGTTAAAAATGATTTATTATATTCAGTGCTTTATTATTTTTATTATGACCATATTTAACTAAATATATGATTAACATAATTATTTTATAGTTGATAGCCACCATTGATTAGTGGTTATACAAAATAAATAAGATTATGAGAAAATGTTAAAAAAAAAAGACTCAAGTCTATAGATTTTCCTAACAATTTTTAAGGACTGATCCAAGCATTCAAAGAAGTGAAGAAGCGAGAGTAGACTAAATAGAAAAAGAACAGACTAAATTATAGAGTGAAAAACTTTACAAAAATTAGGATAGGCTATCCTAATTTTATTTTACACTTGATAAATTTTTGTCTTATTATCGTTTAAATACCTTTAAGTTTTAAGATTCTTAAATACAAGCTAATGAACAAATTTTATCATCATTTATAAATTTTATTATCATTTATAATTACATAATTGTTAAGAATTTTTTAAAATAAAATTATATTAAATGGCGAGTGGACATGGATCTGGATCTAGATATTAAGATAAATCCAAACTTACTCTAGATCCATCTTAAATCCACGCATGGATATCCAAATCCGATCCAAATCCATATTAATACGACCCAAATCTGATCCGATTGAATTTGGATCATGTGGATCTTGGGTAAGATCTGATCCATTGCCATTCCTAAGTGTGCAGATTTGGCTTATGGTATCTTAATTCATTCAAAACGATTACTTTTGTCCATTTTAGATGAAAGGTCATTTTTTGTGTTAAAGGGATTTTAGATAATATAAAAAATAAGTCCGTGCAAGAATTAAGAAAAGAGCTTTTGTATTTTTTTTCTTGAATAATACTAAATGTATAAGGTATTACATTATTTATACACGTAACGGTAACGAAGAAAATATAAGGAAAGGTTAATTCTAAGAAAATCAATCATAGATAATTGATATAAATCAAGAGATCCCTTTGTATGGTCATATAATTTAGTAAACGTTTCAACAAGAACAAGAATTAATGAGTTAAAAATACAAAATTAAAAAAAAATAAAGAGCAGACGTAAAGAATGCTATTTGTAATTACCAAACCGAAGAACAGGGGAATGAAAACAGAGGACCCCTATTATTATTCGTCAATTTTTCTTTTCTCTCTTTCTAAAGTAGTGAAAATGTTACTAGAATATAAGAGATTCGCCAAGTTTCGTTCGTTGAAAAGTATTGCCAAAAAGCCTTCTTTTGATAGCCGGAAGTGTTGGCTCGAAGAGATGAGCCCTTGCTACAACTTTCAAGTGCAAATTTTATTTGTACATTATTTCCTTTAAAATGCACCATTATGCTGTTGCATGCATTTGAACTGTATGATCTATCCTTTTTGTTTTGAGTTGATTAGCTCATAATAACAAATGAATTAATTTGAATGACATTGAAATTTAGCTGAATGGCAAAAAATTTTCCATCTTTGTTTGGCCCCCAAATATAGCCTCATTTTTTGTAATAAACTCACAGTGTGCCGGGAAATTACTGTACCAGTAATTTAGCCTAAAACGAAATATATTAAAAATGTCCCTAATATCATGATGATGATATTAAACAATATGATCAAGATGCTGAGCATATTTTAGTGCCTCATAAACAATTTGATGCCCATACGTTGCTAGCGGTTCTAATAATATACTGTGAAGCATGTGAGCTCACTTTTTAATCTACCCCACTCGCAATATCTTCCTTTTGAATTGATTTTGATTTATCATCAGAAATCCACCCCACCTAGAGAAGATTGATCACCAATCTGGCATTATATTGTTGATCACCTCTAATTGGCCATGTCAAATTGGATCCCACAACCAATTGCTTCTACAGTTACATTGTTTCGACAATGAGATAAAATATCCACCTATTATTGATGACTCCGTATCAATAATTGGGGTGCCCATCCGCTTATTATCAACCTCTCTCCCAAAAAGAAGTAACTCAAAAACCACATAAAAATACACCCATAGAAGTTATTGACCACCTATCTTCTTCACTGGTATGACGGAGCACACAGATTGAATGATAGTGAGAATGAGAAGGAAAACGGCACCGAAGACCAAAATGCCAGCCCATGGAGCATTGAAATAATTTGGTTTCAAGCTTGCCCTCCATTTATCGCAAGTTGTTTTTTGCAGTGATCCTTCAATCCTTTGCAAAGTCCAGAAAATAGAAGCTATCGGACGGCAGAGTCGTAGCTCTCGAAAGCTTATTCATAAGCGTTGACGCTCCCTCTTTATTCAGCAACCAGTTTTCAATGATTCCATTCTGAACACGCAACTCGACGTCCTTTGTGTTTTCACGAGATGATGAATTAGGAACGCATAATCATTTGTGTAATTCTCTGGGTAGATCTCGTTGTGCCTTTAATTCACAGAGGATATAAGTCACAGTACATATATTCATTTCTCCATATTCTCTTTCATTCAGTATGAAAAACTTGTACCATGATATTGAGAATGCAGCAGCCATTTGATTGGTACAAGTCAGAATAAGTTTAATTTATGAAAAGAAGCTTGATGTAGCCGTAAAATTATCATCTCTGAATAATCAGTCAGTTTGGTACAGTAACAAGATCAAGGCCAAAATGAATCAAAGATTCACTGAAATTTGATGTTGTTTATAGGATGGCATGTAATAATATAATTGAACCTCATCTTAAGTAAAACAACAAAAGCCTTCACTATTTCTCAGCAACTTTATTGCTCTAACAGACTAACACAAAGCATAACATTCTTAAAAACTTTGCCTTAATCACAAAAATCGCACAAGTACTTTATAACTTAACAGCCACACTGATCTGATAATAAATAGAATTATAAAGCTTTAACAAGAAGCACCACGTAGATCAATGCTGCAACAGTTTGGTTCTTGTACTAAAATTACTACGGATAAGGACATACGATTAATTTATTCCTTGAGAAAAAAAAGTGAAAAGAACAGTTACACCCCAAGATCGATAAGCGACTTGAAACAATCAGAATAACCTTATGCAGTGAAGATCAATAAGGGGATAAGGTGTATGACTATCATTGACACGGAAACATGAATAGGCGACTTGAAACAATTCATTTTGACCATTTCAGTGAAACCAATATCGTCAAAGAAGAACGAAGGTTTTGTTAGATAGTCCAACATGAATGATGCTGCTTCAAGGACCCATTCCTTTAGCAAATATGACTTCAATTGCCTCTGCGAAAAACTGAAAATCAAATGAGAGATAATCAGAAATGGGCCTTAAACAGACTACTAACAAAGTAGGAAATGAATACATATATATGCAACATTATTCATACACCTTATGCACACAGAATATAGATTACAGAGGGATTCTTATAAAATTAAAAAAAAAAAAAAAGAAAGGAGAATGAGATAGAAACAAGATCAAACTTGGCAGACAAGGGTCTGCGAGATTTCATGGATGCTAGGTGAAAGTTGTATTCGAAACAGTCAGTTCTAACTGACACAAATTCCGAAAGCAATTAATGATGAGAACTTGTTTGATTAATTGATATGTCCAACATAGACAGAAAGAACGAGGATAATTTTAGAATTACATTTTTTAAATCATTATTATTATTATTATTTTGTAAATGAACGTCAATATAAAAATAGAAGATAATTTTAATAATTTTTTTCTTTAATAAATATAGATATAATAATTTAAAATTATCAAACGGAAAAACAGGGGAATGGAAAGAGAGCTCCTGTTTCTCCTCTGTTTTCTTTTATTATTATTATTTTTTTTAGTACATAGGGAACCCTCAGAGAGGGCTAAGACGAAACAAGCTGGGAATAGGCAACCCCATACATATCATGCCTGACAACAGAATTAATAAAAGCTGGTGGGGAGCTAAAAATATGGAGGCCCAAGGTTAATTTCTTTTATTATCTTTAAACAGGGAATGAAAAGATCAGATCTTGTTGCAAGTGCAAATTTTGTTTCTATTCTCACTGATCTTTAATCTTCAAGTTTGTTTCATTTCAGAAGGTATTAAGTTTCAAACTGACTGTATTGGGAGGTTGTATAGTTGTAACGTAAGCATCTGCAGGTTCCTGGTTCAACACATAATAGTATGGTATTTTATTTTGTCACAAGGCAATTGGTTACGGGATCACTTTTGCAACAGTTCGTTGATGGCGATGATGAGTTTCGCAATAGTAGGTTGAAACTTATTCCATCTGTTCCTACGTATCCATCTTGGTCTTCATGTATTAGGACTATATTAACGTGTACTTACCCTTTACTGCATGGTACACTTCAATTTGGACAAAGAAGGCATGCATTTAGGTGTAAATGTATTGATGGGTTGTACCTTCAAACTTCATGTCCTTTTTACCCTCTTGAATTTGTTTTGCACTTGCTCTTGATTTTAAGCACTGAATCATGCAGGGGTCATGGATCGTGCGCCAGAGTGTTGGAAGCATCCCTTGTTTATTAGGGAAAACGGTTGATTGTAACTATATTTGCGGTCCCAAGTACTTAGAAGTAAATGCTCTTGGAATTTCTATAGTACATGAGATGTTCCCCTTTCAAATAGCGTCCAATACCATTAACATGGTTTAAGATTGTTCATCTTTCTGTAGATTAATGTTGATATCGGTTCTTCTACTGTTGCTAATGGAGTTTTGGGCCTTGTAATTGGTGTAATTACGACATTGGTGGTTGACATGGCTTTCCTTGTACAGGTATGTATGATTGTTTTTTGCATACTGGAATGTTCTCAGAATGGTATAACGCTTCAGGTGTCTCTTCTTTATCCTGCTCCTGCGTATGCAGGCAAATACTACAGATGAATTACCGGAGCGGCTGATTGGTGCTGTACGTGTTTCTCATATAGAACTTAAGTCTGCTATTGTCCCAAAGTTGGAGCCAGAGACATAATGACTGTGGTTTCATTTCACCTCAACTGTTTTTCTTTTTTTTTTTGGTTAAATTAAAAAAATCATTTGTTTTAGGTATACATACATGTATTTTGATTCCATTTTCATTGTAATTTCCCATTTACTTTGAATGAAATTCATTGGTGTTTTCAAATGGGAATTTTGCATTAAAAAATGAAGAATAGTTAACAGGAAATTTCATTCCCTGATTCTTTGGTTAGTATTTTTGGAATGAGTGTAATAGTATTAAAGTTGGTTACTTCGTTTCTACTCGAAAACAAGTGAACTGCTCGATTCCCAACTGCGACTCAACCGGTTTCCAACTTTTTAATATACACTAATTGCTCTTGTTTAATAGCTACTATTAAAACTCAACAAATAACAAAAGTACTAGTAAAAGAATGATTTTCTTATGATGCTGTGAAAAAATTTATGGGTTTACTTATTTCCACAAGATCTATAACATTGTCCTGACTTCATGAAATTCTTTTAATTTAAAGCGTCCTGGTTGAGAAGGTCAGTTTGACGGATTAATTCCTTTTAATAATATTCGAGGTAATTTTATTTTACTCATAAAAAAATTCTTATTCTGATAATGCCACAAATGTTCTGCTGTTTTCTTCAGCTAATGATCTTCTATCAGGACAGTTTAGAAATCAAATGCCTTAAAATACCAATTGAACGAATAATACAGAAGTTTAAACAGAATCTAATTGAAGTTTAAACATCAATTCAAGTCCTTCCTTAAACGGAGAATGCATCAAACAAACCTGAAGTGTCTTGCAAAGTCCGTAGCATGACCAAAAAATTGTACATACGTTTGGGATCAAATTATTCAAGTACAGGAAATTAAAACGAGCAAGTTGAATCATGTATAAGAGATTAGCCTGGTTCGAGATAGCTTCTTCGCTATACCTGAAGGGTTGGCCCAATCTTGTCTTTAGAATACTGCACATTTTCTAATTTCGCATGTAAGCAAGCGTACATTACCATCATAATAATAATAAAGCAAGAGTAATGATAGGACCACAACTTTATTTGCACGAAGAATATTATATAAACTAATGTGACATAATATATTAATATGATTGGTTAAACAAAAACATTACATGACCCTCATAATTTATTTATTTATCATTATTATTATATATTTTCAGTCAACCAATCATATTATGCCACATTAGTTGCTATAAAATAATTTGCTAGATAAAGCCAACACTTAATTGATACTCCCCATTTCATTGAACAATTTCTGTATGGTGTCATTGAGGTTGCCTTCCCAACATCCTTCATCATCGTCATCATCTTCTTCGGTGAGTTTCACTTTGTTTAGCTTTGGTGTGTCTACGACTCCTCGAGAGAAAATCTTCATTGTTGGGCACTGTCTCACAGCTACTTGTTCTAAGGACGGGAACTCAAGAGCGTAATTACCCAAACAAAAGCTTGTTAGGCTTGGCAAACAATCAAGTCCCAAGTAATTCAATTTCCCGAAAACAATGCAATCTTTCGCCTCTTCTCCAACCTGCGACTGTATGATTTCTTTTATCATTTTGCAATCAGCTATCTTCATTCTTCCGAGATTCACCAGACTTTTAGATGTTAAGAGCGTCAACGCATTTATCAACCCATGACACTTTGATACTTCCAGTTCCCAAAGATTTTCCAAATGCCACGAAGACGGTACTAAGTTTTGCAACTCACTACATTCCGATACTTTTAGACTTTCTAAATTTACGAAAACCTTGTTGGATTCAGCATTTTCCTTCCAGAGATGCTGCACTTTGTGTAATCCAGACATCTTTAACCATTTCAATTGAGGGAATGCAACCTGAAAATCAACAAAATTAAGTTGTTAATGAAAATATGTATCCAATCTCTGCAGTCTTCCCCTGCATATTTTGTGGACAAGATTAATCACGGCATTTTATATTTTATTTCCAAATTAGTATGCTTTGCAGTAGGATCCCAAATATAAGTATCCAATTGATTACCCTCTGAAACAGATAAATGAAATCTGATGGGTGAATCCAATATGAATTAGCTAGGAAAACAGAGATGTAACACGCAAAATGGATATAATTCATCACCTCGATGTTACCAGTCATCTAAATAATTTAAGACATTTTTATAATTCATACTATAAAGTTAGTTAATAACTACAGTTGTATTGTTAAATCAGATATAAATTAAGACAACATGCAGAAAGATAGTCATTAAATTTTAATGAAATTACATATATGATAACGCAAGTGAAGGAAGTAAAAAAAAATAATAATCACCTTTTCATCGAAGAGAGGTTTCATTTGATCAGCTAGCAAGAAGTTCTCTTCTGATGTTAATTTTTGAGGTTCTTTATTATCCGTTGTCACGTGCAGTACAGATGCCGAATTGGATACGAACGTGTCCATATTAGGGCAATTCTCAATGGTTAGATACCTCAACTCAGGCAGTTCAATTATATTCTCAGTGAAGTTGCAGAATCTTTTGAGTTTTGGAAGATCAATGAGACTTAGATTGGAAAGCTTAGGAAATAGTGGACCAAAATGTGCTTCCTCAGAATTTAGCTCTTCCAAATGAAAAACCTCTTCTAATGAATCACAATTCCTCACTTTCAGAGAATACAATTTGTTCAAGCACCGTAGAAGATTGGATGGAATAGCACTCGACATATTCTTGCAGTCATCTACCACCAACGTTTGTAAATCGTTAAAGAAGCCGACAGGCAGTGCTGGGCCATGCCACAACTCTCTCAAACGTGGAAAGTCTGAGAGTTCCAAATTCTGCAAGCCACGGAATCCAACCTACACAACCAAAACAATTGCACTAGATATATACTCTTTTTTTATTATTTTGAAAGGCACTAGATATATATACATTAAACTTACATGTTTTTTCTTTTAACTTCTAAAAAAATATATATACAAGGCAGATGTATATATAAATGTGCAAGTGCAAGGGACATGCATGAGCAATTTGGATGAATCAATTAACACGTACCATTTCTTTGTAACACGTACCATTTCTTCGTACAGCTTTGGTGTGGATAAGATTCCCTGGGAAAAAGTCTTCATGCTCGGACAACGTGTCATCGCGACTCGTTCCAATGATGGGAATTCAAGAGTGTAATTCTCCAAACAAAAGCTGGTAAGCCTTGGTAAGTCATAAAGTACCAAAAGTTTTAATTCGCGGAAAGCAATACGATATTCCTTCACTTCTTCTCCAACATGCCCTACGATTTCTTCTAATTTTTCGCAGCCCGATACATTAAGATTCACCAGACTACTAGGAATTCCAACCTGAAAGTAAAGAGTAGCATTCAACTAGATTCAAAGTACGTTTAAATCATATAATTGTTTTCTGAAAATAACAAACCATGGATGTCTACTAGATATTTTTCTTAAAGAAAAAAGGAAAAAAATAAAACAAAAGTAAATAAATAGAAGTCCAGAAAAACAAAGATAAATGCATTTACACTGTTTAGTATTAGTAATGTAGAAAGAATTTCAAGTGATTTTTAGATATTCTAAAATCATTTTTCATCTTGGTGCTAGTTTTTAAACATAAATTTTTAATTTTTAAATATACCTATTTTTAAAATAACAAAACTAAAACGCTGTATTTCCCCTTTTTCTCGATATTCATGCTTTTAAAAATGGAAAACATTTCTGGAAAACACTTCCCAACGCGATAAACATGGGGCTGTTTCAGAGTGAATATTTGTTGAGTATTCCCAGATTTGAGGAAATTTTTTAATCAGTGGTCGGTTCAAAATGATCATCATGAATTTGTGCTTAGTTAGTGGCGTAATCAATTCATAACTAAACCAGAGATATTAACTACATCTGAACACTTTTCTTTTTTTCCAATCGAAATTTGAAGACCCAAGGAAAAGAGAAATATATATGAATTTGTGAACTTATAAGCTGAGCAACTAAGTATCTTTTAGTTTCTGAAAATCTTTTTTATTAGGATTTAAGAAAAAAACAATTAAATTGAATCATATTATGCTGTTGAATCATGTTTAAAACCATTATATTGTTGACTTTAATGCAGGTGAACCTAAAAATTGGATTGAAAATATAGAGTTCAGAATGGTGGTTTGAAGTACAATACTTTTTTCCCCCCTAGAAGTTTGAAGTACAATAGTTGCAATAAATAATTTGTGAATGAATATTATTTGGAAACACAAAAATAATTAAAAAAAAACTTGTTGAATGTTGTTTGAAATAAAAATTCAGAATGAATATAGCATCCTTACCAATGGAGGAAAAATATTCTGTAGATTATTACACCCAGATATCTCCAAATTCTTCAATTTGCTAAAAGAGTCTAAAGCAAGCTGGTGGTGCCATATTTTTCTTAGGTTATCCATCCGGCTAATATGTAATACCTCCAAACTAGGGAGTTGCACCTGAAGTTAAAAATTCAATGCAATTAGAGATGGTTATTAATTAAATTTGAAGACTCAAAGAAAAGAGAAATTAACTATTGAGAATAAAATTAATTAAAAAAAAAGAAAATACCTTTTCATCAAAGAGAGGTTGAGGTTGCATTTCAGTGTGAATGACGTCTTCTGGTGAGGCAAAGCTACTTAGTTCTGGAAGCCCTTCGAGCCGCAGGGATTGTAGTTTAGGAAAAACCTTTAATTCATCTCTTCCTCCTAACCCCCCTGCGGTGTTGTTGACTACCCCTTCCATTGAATCACAAAAGTTTATCTCAAGATGTTGAAGTTGCCCAAGACTATTAACCATAGAATATGAAAACAGATACTTCAGAGAATGACACCATTCCACAGTCACTTTTGCTAAATTTTGACAACAATACATTCCCAGAAATTGATCGGGCCATAATTTTTCGATGTTTTCTGAATTGTGAAGTTTCAGTTCCTCCAAACGTGGAAAAGTAACCTGCAAAGCAAAACCGTACATTTTTGTTCCTTCAACTACAACCGTCTAATATAATATTCTTTCGATGATTGAAGATCAATTGTGATAATATAATAATTAATTAATTAATTAATTATTAAGCAGAAAATTATCACCTTGTGAGCAGGATCATCCTCTGCAATGATTTCTGTAAATCCCTGAGCAGTTGTTGGTTTCTCCACGTCGGGCCCTACAAATGAACAAAAACAATCTATAATTAGCCTCTGTTGTTTTCTTTTTTATTAAAAAAAAAAATAATGAGCCAATGTCAATAATCCTACCAATAATTAATTTTAACACTTACCAATAATCATTTCCAATTCTTCGCAATTTTTCACTTCTACTTTTTGAAGCGGCAATAGGTTTTTGGCCGTAGAGAATGAGAAGAGATGCTTCAATTTTCTACAGCCATCTACTTTTATAATCCTTAAGTTACTCAAAGATTGATCTTCTCCGAGTTGGCTGTAGCATATCGTCTCCAAATTATCTAAACGAATAAGATACAATGTCTCTAGCAAGGGAAAGACTTCGCAGCGATCTCGTTTAACTGAACCGACAATATGTAAAATCTCAAAACAGTCTTCAACATGAAGATGCTTCAATCGTGTAAAGCCTTCCTGATCGTCTAATTCATGAACAACACTCGGAATGCCCTTCAATTTTACTAGACGGAGATCTTCAATTCTCTTCAGCAACATTTTCGTCCCATCATTCTCCAAAAGAATGCTAACTTTTTCTAGCCCCCTGAGCTTCATCAATCTTGATGTTTCAGATTTGTCGTTCCATAGGTCCCACTTTTCTCCTATAAATATCCTATATCTTAGCAATTCCACAGAGACAAAACCCTGCATCAGAACTTCGGCATCCGGAACATGTATCTCCAAAGTAGTTAACTTTTTCAACCCCTTCAACTCAACGAGACGGGCATTACTTCCTCCTTCAACCTTATCCCACTGTGAAAAGCTGTCACCCATATATAGTTCTTCCAATCGAGATAATTTTGATATGACATTTGGTGGTATCATCCCAAGTCTCCAACAATTGCTCAAATCTAGCAACTGTAACCGCGTCAATTCTCCAATTTCAAGTGGTAACTGCTGGATATCGGAACGTGCAAGGCTGAGAATCTCTAATTTCTTTAGCTGTCGAACTATTGCTATATCTTTTAGTCTGCTACCATCTAAACACAATTTTTGAAGTTTAGTGAGGCGACCAAGTGATGAAGGTAATGAAGAGAAGTGAATTCCAGTAAAATTCAAAACTTTGAGTCCTTCCGTCCCTTCAAAAAAGTGGTCTGAAACTTGCATAGAGCCATCACCCTCCGTATGCAACAGAAATAACTTAAGACGGGGACACTGCAACCTTTCAGGAAGCACTTGAATACCTCTATAAGGTAAAGAAATAGCACTTGGATCTTTCCGTATTGTCTCTTCCATCTTTTTCTCCAAGTCGGCAACTTTTGGAATATTAAACATGTGCTCGTCTTCTGCAATTGATACAGCAACAGCATGAATGATGTCATGCATTTTAACTTTATTTTCAGCATCACCGTCCAACAATAAGCATGATGATTTGAGTTTGCCGATCAACGCATGCACTCTCCTCCTTGCTTCTTCCAGCGTGTAAACGTTTTTAAAATAGCCCATAGCCAGACCATATCTCAATAAGGAAGAAACTGGTATGGCATGACCTTCACTAATTAGACCACAAAGAAGGAACAGAGATTTTGCTTCCTCACTTCTCAAGAAGTCGTAACTCAATTTTATGGAGAGGTACACATCACTTTTCATTCCATCAATTTCTTTTGCATTGGAACTTATTAGCTGATGCAACGCATCTTTCCAAGTGTCAAGCCTCTCATTTTTCAAAGCTTTTGCAAGTGTAATCAGTGCAACCGGCAGTCCCCCACATCTTAAATAACTGCAATGCTTCTTCTTTTAATAAAGCATCGATCTGGATCTCTTTCTGAGAATTCATAACATTGCGCAATAAATCTTGACGTCTAGAAGTCAGTATTATTGTGCATCGTCTCTGATCATCCATTCTTTCTCTCTCAACATTCCCGGAAGGAATTCCAACTTTATCGAACTCTAGTTCGCTCCAAATATTATCCAATATAATGAGATGCTGCTCCTTGTTCTTCAATACTCTACATAATCGATTTGCTCTGTCGGATAGACTCTCATTCAACTCAAATTTTATGCCTAAATCAGAAGCTAGTTCGTCTTGAATATTCTGAAGATTTGGGTTCTCTGTTACCTCAGCCATAGCGACCTTATCGAACAAATTATCTTTTTCCATCACTTGCTTTGCAACTTGCTTGACGAGCGTGGTTTTATCCACGCCGCCCATCCCGTAGACCCCAATTATCTTGAGCTTATAATCCTTCAACGCCTCCACAACATCTTGAAATACTTTCATTCTTGAATCAAAGGCCTCGTAATCTTTCACATGCAAATGTTCTGTACTCTCTGGAGCAGGACGGTAGGAAGCACGAGAGAAGTTGCCTGATCCCATGAGACTATCCGCAGCTTCTGCGGCCTTTGCTGCTTGTTTACTGAGCTTGTAACGAGAAACCAAGTTTGGGCACAATCCTTTGAAGCAGGACTTCTTGGCTCCATCTTCATCATCAATGATGGGTTTTGCAACTTTTTCGCTGAATTCATCAACTCTATTTAGCCATTTTGTGACATCGTTATAAATCTCATCCCCCTGTCGTCTAGCATGATCAACTGGTTGTTGCACCCTTTCTTTTATATCTCCCAGCCTTTCCATTTGATCTTTTAGCTCATCTATGTAGCTTTGGTACTTGAACACATAAGATATCTGCCGTATAATCGGTTTGAACAGTGACTTTGCAACTTCTGATACGATGCTGGAAAAAGCAGCCAAACCCACTTCTGCCATAGCCTGCTGCTTAACAATTTATATTTTCGCTGTTGAAAAATGTCAAAGTAAGGAATACAAATAAATTAAAATAAACACAGCATTTTTTCTTGAATCAACTGACACATGAACAGAGCATTTTTTCTCCTTTCTTAAGGATCAGAGTTTTTGCTATTAACAGAAACGTACTTCGAGTGTCTAAAAAAAAAAGAAAACCAACCATAAATTTAACATAAATGAACAATAGCTATAAAACTCAAGCAAAACAAGCCACAGAATTTTTATCTTGGAAAGTGGATAGAAATTAAGAAAGAAATGCTATAAAGATCAAGCATCAGAGATTATGCTATTAAAAGAAATTAATTGAAGGTTTTAGAACAAGTGCACTTGTTTAATTATTTGGGATTAGAAAGCTGATGAGCTTCTGTAATCGCCTTGAACATTTAACAACAATTTTAACGAACATTAAATTTCTGTTACCTGAAGATGAATGTGATTACAGAGAGCTTATGAGAGTAATGACAATGATTTGCAAAAGAAGAAGACTTAATCATGCAGCCCCTAGTATTTATTAAATGATTAGTGATCATTTCTTCTGTTGAAAATGGGGCACCACTCTTCTAGAAGAAGGTGCATCCAAAGTTCTCACATGGCCCACTATTGTAGGTGGTGCCGAAATGCTTGAAGAAGATAAATGAAAAAGAAGAAAGAGGAAGAAAAATGGGTGCCGGACCGAATAAGAAGAAGAAAAAAAAAAATAATAATGATTAAATAATTAAATGAACAGTAAATAGTTTTGGCTATAAAAGGAGGCTCCTCCTCCTCATTTTTGTATTTTAATTTGTGAGAACAATTCCTGCGTTTAAGAGAGCAGAGAATTTTATAGAGCTTAAATAATAAAGCTCTAGTTCTAGTGATTTGAGAGTTTAGGTGTATCGAGATTTTGGAAAGTGAGCTAAAATACTACAATATTTGTAACTCCTTTTCATTAGTTAAATATTTTCCTTCTGTCTTTGCCCGTGGACGTAGGTTAAAAGCCAAACCACGTAATTTCTGGTATCCCTGTGTAATTTTGTTGTCTCATTATTTCTCAATTTTTCTTTAGCTGCGTGTTTGCTTCACCCACCAATATCCTAACATCTTCTATGACTAAAATGCCAACAGCAAAAAGAAAAAAGAGGGGGCTAAATTTACTAAGTCTTATTTTATTTTTAATTTCTTTTATTTTCATTCACCGAAGAGGGAATTTTTTTTTTTTTTGGTAAAGGGAATCTCCTTTCCCAATATGACATAAGTAAAGCAATCGGTAAATAGTACAATAATCATATAATATAATAAGTAAAAATACCGACATATTTGTAATATTAATGGTGGGATCTGATTAAATTGGTAGACCAGAATTTATTTGACCTTACTTGTTTTCTATTTAATTAAAAATTGAAACGACAGGGAAAAAATTGTCGTACTGATGGTTTCGAATGTGGAGTTCCGCTGTGGAGAGCACATCCAATAGTGAAAATGAAGCTTTTGTCGACTTTCCCACATGGACGCGTACCATCATGCATAATTCATAATTGCATATTGCATTATTTCTTTAAAAAAGCAAGATTAATTCTTTTAATAAGCAAACGCGCATATATAGAATAATTATATGTATTTGTTGGTTCAAGAAAATTAACTGACAAGATTAAGATAAACAGGAGATATTTTTTGTTGGACATTAAGAAATAACCGCTGTCAAGATCAAGGAGATTACGCTATTAATAGAAATTATTAAAGGATTTAGAACAAGTTCGCCTCTTCATCTATCTGGGATCAAACGGTTGATGAGTTTCTCTATTTGCCCTTGAATATTAAGAATAATTTTAATGAGCAAAAAGATCACTGGTAACTGCTGAGAAATGTGTGAGAGACCCCCGCCAATCGAGATGTTTTAGTGTTTTGGATTTTATAGAGATATTTAATGAAGCGATTAATATAATATATCTTATAATTAATATAATAAATTTGTGTTAAATAAAATTCAAGAAAAAATTTTTAGTTAAATATTTGTGTTAAATAGAATTTATAATTAATATAATATATCTTAGGTATTGAGAATATTATAATTATTCTATATGCGATTGAAAATAATTTAAATTTTTAGACATTTATTTTCATATTAAGTTTCTATTTATTATAAAATTTAGTTTAATATAGTATAAGTTTGTAAAGTATTAAAATATTTTTTCATTTTTAAAAAATATTAAAATTACATGTATTTGTTTTATTTTCATATTAAAATATTTATGTATTTGTTTTATTAAAATTACATTTATTTTCATATTAAATATTTAGACATTGCACTCCTTTTCATATCATGTAATTGGTTACTGTTGCCTTGTTGACGCATGTATAGAATAATTACCGGTATTTGTTTTTATCATTCGCATGCACTTTAATCATTAGTGACTTCTTTCATGAAGAATTAAACTTGGAATGACCAAAAGACGAAGCTGCGGTGTATTGTGGGACCCAATGAAGTTGAAGAAAGCACTACTTCACAATGTAAAGGACATCTACAATTCTAAGTTTTGAGAAATTAATATATTTAGTTAGAATTAAATAATTTTTTTACATTAAAAAATAAAATAACCATTTATCAACATTATATAAAAATTTTCTAACGGTGTTACTAATTTTTTTTTAAAAAAATACATTTTATAGATTTTAGGTGAATGATTAAAAATAAAAATTTTAATATATTTTTGTATGAAAATACGAAACATCAAGTCGTCCATAGGTGTTTGCCTAAATAATTTGACGAGACGAATCCATACAAAAAGTTTGATAATTATTAATTATAGCATCATTTGTCTGCATGTAAATGGGAAATAGTATATTTATCAACAGTATATTTAGCTAGAATAATTATATGTATTTGTTTTTTTCATTCACATGCAATTTAATCATATGTATTCTTACCAATGGGTCTTTGGTCCAATGGAAGAAGTCTTACAATTATAATGTTGAGTGCAAAGGTTAGACCTTCCATAAGAGTTTTATGGAAGTTAATTTCAGTACTCCCTCAATTATCAACATAATTGAGTGGAGACAGTCTCTTCCTTACGAAATGTGAGTGGAGTAGGTATCCTTCGAATATTAGAGAGGGTTTAAAATATCTGGACAAGTGCTTCAGTGTGTAAATGTATGGCGATAGTCCCAGTTGTATAATATGATTGTAAATATTAATTGTAATGTCTGATATAATGTCAGTAAATCTATATATAACAGACTTAAAAAAAAATCATATGTATTCCTGTCCAGTCCCGCGTCCTCCCTTGTCTGCCAGTACAAATAATGAAAACGAGATTGCAATTGACAGTTTTTGTCAAAAGTTCGCACCACGTGAAACTAGTGTCACATAGTTTAACTTTTTTGGTACATTAATATAATACCTGTAACGTTGTTGAGCAACAGTTGCGATAACATCAGACTAATTAGAGAATTTTAAATGTTAATATGGCCATCGTATAGTTAGAATCTCCGCTTCAACCTGATTTGGATTGATCTGGAGATGTGCTTGATCTATTTATGTTTTGGAAAAAAAAAAAACAAAGAAAAAATACACACCCGACCAAATTAAGCAACTCATCAAATCAAAAACAAAAAAGGAAAGAAATTTAATGCCTTGCATGTAATTTTAGATCTGAAATTAAAATTACATAAAAGTTAAGGCATACGTACCTTAATATTTACGGCTTATTTGACGGCCTCAACAAGCTTAAGCAGCATCAAAATGTTGTGGCTCCTTACATGAGCCCAGACATGGTGCAACAACGTCGACTTGTTTGAGCTTCAACAAGGCTACGATGATCAGAAAATGAGCCCTCCATATCAAGAGAGCTTCCCTGCTTCTTAAATGATAAATTAAAAGCAATTATAGCTTGTCGATATCAAGGCCAATTTAAGGCCTTTGAAGAACACAACAACCCACATGTCTCTTCTCCCAACAACCAACGCCTTGCTCTTTGTCATTTTTCCTCTACATATAATTATTACACTGGGAAGCATACACACGCCTCTTTTCTTTTTTCTTTTTTTTTGGATTTTATTTTATTTTTTAAACTACTAAATAATATGGAAAAATGATCGAAAACCCTTCTTTTTTTTTTTTCCTTTCTAGTTAACATCATCAAGTGTAGTTTTTGGCTTTTCACACTTGCATAAAAAATTGAAATATAAAATTCACTTTATTACTTTATTACGTGGTGTGAACTTTTGACAGTCCTCCCATATCCCAACAAAAGCTTTGTCATAATGCGAAAATACCTTTCAAAGCTTCAATTGCAATGTCTTAGATTGCATTCAAATGACTTTTTTATCAATTTGAACAATCTGAAATCTGATTTAATCTTAATTTGATCTGTATCCGATATTGCCTATCCCTATTATTTATAAACCCAAGTGATTCTCTTTTAGTAATTAATATGGAACAGAACTTAACAATTCTTTCCTCAAATGAGAACAAATAATCACACTATATTCATCCGTTAATTTAGAATAAATGCATTTATCGTCATTCTTATGTTTAAATCCATGCAACATGATCATAGAATCAAATTTTCCATGCCATTGCTTTGGTGCTTGTTTAAGATCATATAATGACTTTATTAATTTACTAAATTTATTTTCTAAATTCGTAAATTTATTTTTTCCTTTCTTTGGTGTTAACCATTTTGCATCTGACCTCGCTTTAAAGGTTTGAACCAACTTTACCAACAACAATGTATCAAATTCTGATCTAACTTAAGATCCTACTGATACATCTACTAATGTTTTTGTTTGATTAGACAATAATGAGTCTATCTCATCACTTGTTGTCTTTTCCCAGAAAGCTGCATCTGTTAAAGCGATAGCCTCACTGAGAGTTTAAAGATCTTATTCCATACTAAATAAAATGGGCATTTGATTAAGAACTTTATTTAACCTACTTCTATCAAATAATGAGAACCATCCAAACATATGAAGGGTTGGTCGTCCAAAGTTTGAAATTGTCGACAACATTTAATCTCCAATGCCGAAAAGTGAAATGTCCAAAATGAAACAGGACCCACTGTAGCATTTTATTATTCACCATTTTAGCCGTTTAAATGAAATTTTATTTTTTAAAAAACAAAATGATATTTATACCATCAAAATTTAGGAAAATAGTTATATAGATCCTAAGGTTTCAATAAAGAACACCAGCAAGCTTTTTAACTATAATATTATTAGTAGATAGTAATCAAAAGAACTGACTTCAAAATTTTATACATATAAATAAGTTGAATAGTTTAAATTTCCGAGTAGACTAATATATATAGTTTCAATAATTTTTTTAAAATGTAAATTAATATATTTATCTCAATAATATATTTGTATTTATTATAAAATTTTAAATAAATCCTTAGGTTAAATAAATTTTACAATTAATATAATATTTCTAATATTTTATATGATACTGAAAATAATTTAAATTTTTACGTATTTATTTTAATATTATGTCTCTATTTACCATAATTTAGTTTAATATAATATGAGATTGTAAAACATTAAAATATTCTTAAATATTGAAATTATTTTAAAATACATATATTTTTATATTTATTTTAATATTACAGTTATATTTATTATAAAATATTAGAATCGAATTTTTTAAGCTAAAAAAATTAAAAAATTACAGTAAAAAAGAAAAAATCTTATTGTCTCTTATTTGAAATATTAGGTCCAACAAAATTATTTCCCCGAACGGGTGTGCTTTCCTCGTTTTCAAAAGAAAAAATAAATTAGAAAAGTCCATCGGTCACAAAAACTTCTAGTCCCATCCCGCGACCTACATTGTCTGACACTATGAATAATGGAAATGACATTGCAATTGGCATTGCTTTCGCAATATGACAAAGTTTTTGGTGGGAGATGGGAGAAGAGTCAAAAGTTCATATCACGTGAAAGTTTTTGGTGGGATACGGGAGGATTGTCAAAATTTCACACCACGTGGAACTAGTGACAGGCCTAATTTTGTTGTTAGTTATTTATTTATTTTATTTACTTTATGCATTATTACTTGGTATTATTTTGTAAAGATATAGCAGTAAGATATTAGATAATAATACTTAGAGTTTGTTTTTTTGTTTAAAATTTAAATGGGTTTGATTACGAAAATTTAAATGATATGTTTTTTTTTATTTTTTAAATATCTGAATATAAATAGCATCTTGTTTGTTTTTACAATAAAAAATATCTTAAACTTGGTTATTTGACATTTGTGTCCTGGTAAATTAAAACAAAAAAAAGAGGATCAGATTTTATAGTTTAGGAAATAAGTTATTTTACAGAGATATTTTTAGAATATAATATTTACTTGTTATTCAGATCTTTTTCTATTTCGATAAAAGTCACAAAAGTTTACTTTTTCTATTCAGATATAAATGTCTGAAAATCAAATATAAGTTCCAAAAAATAAACAAACAAATTTTAAAAAAGATTTGAAATTAATAAAATTTCAGATTTCAGACATTTATCAAACAACCTCTTACTAATAATGCATTGAATTTGGGTTTACTTTTTAAAAACAAATTGAATGTCACCTATCTTTAAGATATTAGTGTGAATACATTTGAATATTAAATATTGAAATCTTTTGAATTATTATCTGGATTTTACCTGTTACATATTATATTTGTTTGAATTTTAAGTTATAGCTAATAAATGGTCATGTTACCAAAGTCGAATCTAATAGCTACAAAAGTTGCGATAATGGTATTTAATATAGTTTTTAAGAATACAAGATTAAACTGAATAGTTGACTTAAAAATGGTAAAAATCACACAAGATAATTTAGAATTAAATTTTTTATTCTCTCTTAATCTCTCTTTCTTTTTTTTTAATAAAAAACTTTAGTGCAATTTTAGAAGTAAAATTTGGCAATCACCAAATAGGAAAATAGGGGAATGAAAATAGAGGAGCCTTGTTATCGTTGAAATATTGATCATAAATACTACAATGTAAATAATTTCTTGTAGTTCATTCAAATTGTAACACTCTGAGCCATATTCTAAAATTTGTAGGTTTGTTGGGATTTTATTAATTATTGACATAATTATGTCAATAATGTTGAAAAGTCAAAGAATAGGTTGCAATTTTCAAAAGGCAAAATTGGTGGGTTTGCCAAATTCAAAAGGCAAGGTTGGTGGCACGTTTTTGTTGAAGTTGCATGGAGAAAAATGAGATGATTTTCTAGAAGCCAACCGTTTAATTCAAAATTGTTGATTTTGGTTGCCATATTTTTGAAGACTTTTGGGAACATGGATTAAATGCATGCATGATCTTTGGCTATAAATAGCAAGCCATTTGTTCATTTGTAATCATCCAATTTGAGAGAAGTAGAGAGCAATTGTAAATGAGCTTTCTTTGAGAGATTTGAGAGAGCTTCCACTTAAGTGTTCTAGTGAGGTTCCATTTGGGTGTATTGGGGTTTTGGGTGTTGAGAGTTTCTCCCATTTTTGTAAACTCTCATTATTAGTAAAATTATCTTCCAGTCTTTGCCCGTGGACGTAGGCATTACGCCGAACCACGTAAATTATTGTGTCTTATTTTCTTTGCATTTGTTTATCACCACATTTATATTTCTCCAAAAGTCGCAGTATTCGTTATTGCTCACCCCGCGTTTCCGCAACAATTGGTATCAGAGCCGACGGTTCGTACTTAGGGGGATACGGTACTATTCACGTATACGGTACTGTTCACGTATACGGTACTATTCCCATATACGGTACTGTTTACAAATACGGTGGAGACGACCATTTATACTTGGGAGACAGTCTATTGTAAGTAGTGTGTATTTTTGCATGTCTAGGAAAGTTCTGTCAACAAGGCGATAAGAGTCTAAGGATTCTGGTTTTTAATTGGGACCGAGTTCCCGTCCAGTCTCCTGGGAACTTTCCTGGTGCATTTATTCACACGAAATAAACATCATAGAGGCTGTTTTTCAAGTGTAAATAGTTGTTGAAGAAACTGATCATTTGAGATAAAAGGATGGCAGAGGCATCGTCGTCGTCTTCATCAGCGAGGACTACTGTGACTAATGCAAAGTTTGAAGTGGAGAAATTCGATGGTACCAATAACTTTGGTATGTGGCAATGTGAGGTGTTGGATGTCTTATGTCAGTAAGAGTTGGATGTTGCTCTTGAAGAAAAGCCTGACACGATGGATGACAAGGAGTGGATAAAGATCAATAGACAAGCATGTGGTACTATTCGCTTATGTTTGGCTAAAGATCGAAATACTTTCTGTCATGAGGGAGACGTCGGCAAAGAAATTGTGGGAGACACTGGAAGAAAAGTATATGAAGAAAAGCCTTGAAAATAGGCTTTATATGAAAAAGAAACTCTATCGATTCACATATACACCTGGCATGTCAATGAATGACCATGTGAATTCGTTCAACAAAATATTAGCAGATTTGCTAAATCTGGATGAGAGATTTGAAGATGAAGATAAGGCACTGTTGTTGTTGAATTCCCTTCCTGATGAATATGATCATCTTACCACCACTTTGCTTCATGGGAAGGACAGTGTCACATTCGATGCTGTATGCAGTGCGTTGTACAACTCTGAGACGAGAAAGAAAGATAGAAAGGATCACAGAGATACAGTTGCAGAAGCATTGACAGCGAGAGGTCGTTCACAAAGCCGCAAACCTGGAAAAAGAAGCAAGTCTAAAGGGAGGCCTGCCAAAGATGAATGTGCTTTTTATCGCGAAAAAGGGCATTGGAAAAAGAATTGTCCTAAGTTACAAAAGGGCAAGGCTACTTCGGATGCATGTGTAGCAGAGCATGATGAGGAGTCAGACTTTAGTCTGGTTGGCATGACGTTGACATGTCACTCAGATGAATGGATTTTGGATTCGGGTTGTACTTATCATATGTGTCCTAACAAGGGCTGGTTTTCTAGCTTTAAGGAGCTGGATGGTGGAGTTGTTTTTATGGGCAATGACAATGCCTGTAAAACCATGGGAATAGGTACAATCCAATTAAAGAATCATGATGGCTCAATCCAAGTCTTGACGGATGTTCGCTATGTACCAAGCTTGAAGAAAAATCTCATCTCATTAGGAGTCCTAGAATCTAAAGGGCTCACAATCACTTTGAGAGATGGATTGTTGAAGGTAGTAGCTGGGGCGCTGACAGTGATGAAAGGCACAAGAAGAAATAACTTGTACTATTTCCAAGGAAGTACAGTTATTGGATCAGCATCAACAGTTTCTGGAAAAGATGCAGATTCAGAAGCAACCAAGTTGTGGCATATGCGTTTGGGACATGCTGGTGAAAAAGCTTTGCAGACTTTAGTGAAGCAAGGATTATTGAAAGGTGCAAATTCTTGCAAATTGGAATTTTGTGAACACTGTGTTCTGGGCAAGCAAACCAGGGTAAAGTTTGGTTCAGCAATTCACGATACAAAAGGAATTCTGGACTATGTTCACAGTGATGTGTGGGGACCTACCAAAACAGCTTCTTTGGGAGGTATGCACTATTTTGTCACTTTTGTTGATGATTATTCAAGAAAAGTGTGGGTGTATTTGATGAAAAATAAGAATGAAGTTTTGGGCATATTTCTGAAATGGAAGAAAATGGTCGAGACTCAGACTGGTCGAAAGGTCAAAAGACTTCGCTCAGATAATGGTGGTGAGTACAAGAATGATCCATTTCTTCAAATATGCCAAGATGAAGGAATTGTGCGACACTTCACTGTTCGAAATACACCACAGCAGAATGGGGTGGCAGAACGCATGAACCGGACTATACCGAGAAAGTTCGATGTATGTTGTCCAATCTTTGGATTGGGCAAAGAGTTTTGGGCTGAGGCAGTAGTATATGCGTGCCATCTGATCAACCGTTTGCCATCAGCTGCAATTGAGGGCAAAACACCCATGGAGATGTGGACTGGTAATCCTACTACTGATTATGATTCTTTACATGTTTTTGGTTCCACTGCTTATTATCATGTAAAAGAATCTAAGTTAGACCCAAGAGCAAAGAAAGCATTGTTCATGGGTATAACTGGTGGAGTAAAAGGATATCGTCTCTGGTGTCCTGTTACGAAGAAAGTTATTTTCAGTAGAGATGTAACTTTTGATGAATCAGTCATGTTGAAACAAAAAGATTCTCAAGAGGATGACGAGACCAGTAGCACTTTGCAGCAGGTGGAGTTTGAAAAGGTTAAAGTTGATCCAGCTGGTGTCGATGAGACCGAAGATGATGAAGAGGTTCTAACCCAGGAACCTTCACAGCAACAAGATTCAATTGCATATAGAAGGCCACACAGAGAGATTCGCAGACCTGCTCGCTTTGTTGATATGGTGGCCTATGCACTTCCAATTGTAGATGATGATGTTCCTTCCACTTACAGAGAAGCAGTAAGTAACCCAGAAAGTATACAGTGGAAGAAAGCAATGAACGAAGAAATGTCGGTCTTCATTAAAAATGAAACTTGGGAGTTAGTTACACTGCCCAAGGAAAAGAAGGCAATTGGGTGCAAATGGGTATATGCAAAAAAGGAAGGATTTCCTCGCAAAAATGAAATTCGATACAAGGCTAGATTGGTAGCAAAGGGTTACGCTCAGAAGGAAGGAATAGACTACAATGAGGTATTTTCTCCAGTTGTGAAACACTCGTCTATTCGAATTTTGCTAGCTATGGTTGCGCAATTTGATCTTGAACTAGTTCAACTTGATGTAAAAACTGCATTTTTACATGGTGATTTGGAAGAGGAAATTTACATGACTCAACCAGATGGATTCAAAGTTGCTGGAAAAGAAAATTGGGTTTGCAAATTGACAAAGTCGCTTTATGGATTGAAACAATCTCCGAGGCAGTGGTATAAGCGATTTGATCGATTTATGAAAGAGCAAAGGTACACAAGAAATAAATTTGATCATTGTGTGTATTTCCACAAGTTACAAGAGGGATCTTTCATATATTTGCTCTTGTATGTCGATGATATGCTAATAGCATCCAAGAGCAAAGATGAGATTGAGAAGTTGAAAACTCAACTCAATCAAGAGTTTGAGATGAAAGATCTGGGTGAAGCTAAGAAGATTCTTGGCATGGAGATATTCAGAGATAGAGCTCGTGGCAAAGTAAGCTTGTCTCAAAAGCAATATTTGAAGAAGGTACTACAGCAGTTTGGCATGACAGAGCAGTCAAAACCTGTAAGTACCCCGTTGGCTTCTCATTTCAAGCTTTCTGCACAACTATCTCCTTCAACAGATGCGGAACGAGAATACATGTTACAAGTTCCGTATTCAAATGCAGTGGGTAGCTTGATGTATGCAATGGTGTGTACAAGGCCTGACATTTCACATGCAGTTGGTATAGTGAGCAGGTATATGCATAATCCTGGTAAAGGACATTGGCAAGCTGTGAAATGGATTTTACGGTACATTCAGAAGACCATGAATGTTGGTTTACTGTTTGAGCGAGATGATACACTTGGTCAAAGTGTGATCGGATATGTCGATTCTGATTATGCCGGTGATTTGGACAAACGACGGTCAACCACTGGATATGTATTTACTTTTGCTGGAGGGCCAATTAGTTGGAAGTCTACACTACAGCCTACAGTTGCACTGTCGACCACAGAGGCCGAGTACATGGCGATTACAGAGGCTGTTAAAGAGGCTATTTGGTTACAAGGCTTGCTTGAAAACTTGGGATTGGTACAGGAGCACATTAATGTGCATTGCGACAGTCAAAGTGCTATTCATTTAACAAAAAACCAAGTTTATCATGCACGTACGAAGCACATCGACGTACGATTTCATTTTGTGCGGGAAATTGTTGATGAGGGGAAGATTTTTCTTCAGAAAATCAAGACTGCAGAGAATCCCGCAGATATGTTGACTAAGGTGGTGACGACGATCAAGTTTGAGCATTGTCTAAACTTGATCAATATTTTACAAGTTTGAAAATAGTCGGTGAAGGCAGAGATTGGAGGATGATTTGATGTACTGGGAGTTTAGTGTTCGGCTCAGAATTGAATAAATCTTCGCCGAGGTGGAGAATTGTTGAAAAGTCAAAGAATAGGTTGCAATTTTCAAAAGGCAAAATTGGTGGGTTTGCCAAATTCAAAAGGCAAGGTTGGTGGCACGTTTTTGTTGAAGTTGCATGGAGAAAAATGAGATGATTTTCTAGAAGCCAACCGTTTAATTCAAAATTGTTGATTTTGGTTGCCATATTTTTGAAGACTTTTGGGAACATGGATTAAATGCATGCATGATCTTTGGCTATAAATAGCAAGCCATTTGTTCATTTGTAATCATCCAATTTGAGAGAAGTAGAGAGCAATTGTAAGTGAGCTTTCTTTGAGAGATTTGAGAGAGCTTCCACTTAAGTGTTCTAGTGAGGTTCCATTTGGGTGTATTGGGGTTTTGGGTGTTGAGAGTTTCTCCCATTTTTGTAAACTCTCATTATTAGTAAAATTATCTTCCAGTCTTTGCCCGTGGACGTAGGCATTACGCCGAACCACGTAAATTATTGTGTCTTATTTTCTTTGCATTTGTTTATCACCACATTTATATTTCTCCAAAAGTCGCAGTATTCGTTATTGCTCACCCCGCGTTTCCGCAACAAATAATATTATAACTTATTTATTCTATTGTAGCTGAAATTTGTCTAGCCCTAGGCATTTATTATGTTAAATTATATGGACTAGTATGTAGGATTAATGATTAAAGTGTTGTAAATAAATGTGATTGCTTCATTGACAAGTACATTAAATAATTATGGAAAGTTGCACTCTTTTAGGAAGCAAATATCTACATCTCTCTCTCTAGTCGGATTTGGGGTGTAAACACTCTTTATATAAAGTGGAGCGCTTTATTTTATATTTTGTGATAAGCGATGTGGGCAATATCAAAGCCGAAATATTGAGAGATCATGGCGCATCTAACATAAAGGAAAGAATACAGATCCGGCCGTAACTATTATGAAGCTTTCCTCAAGTATTCTCATGGTTCGTTATAAATTCTGAAGCATTCTTAATAGTGTGTAGATTTGGTTTAGTGTCTTAATTCATCTAAAATGATTACTTTTGTCACTTGAGATGAAAGGTCATTTGTTGTGTTAAAGGGATTTTAGATAATAGAAAAAATAACACCGTGCAAGAATTAAGAAAAGAGTTTTTGTATTTTATATTATTTATACACGTAAGTAACAGTAACGAAAAAAATATAAGGAAAGATTAATTCTTAGAAATCAATCATAGATAATTGATATAAATCAAGAGATCTCTTTGTATGATCATATAATTTAGTAAACGTTTCAACAAGAACAAGAATTAATGAGTTCAAAATAAAAAATAAAATTAAATAAAATAAGGAGCAGATGTAAATAATGCTATTTGCAATTACCAAACCGAAGAACAGGGGAATGAAAACAGAGGACCCATATTATTATTCGTCAATTTTTCTTTTCTCTCTTTCTAAAGTAGTGAAAATATTACTAGAATATAAGAGCTCGCTAGTTTCATTAGTTGAAAAGTGTTGCCTGAAAGCCTTTCTTTTGATAGCCGGAATGTTGGCTGGAAGAGATGAGATCTTGCTACAACTTTCAAGTGCAAATTTTATTTGTACATTATTCCCTTTAAAATGCACCAGTATGCTGTTGCATGCATTTGAACTGTATGATCTATCCTTTTTGTTTTGAGTTGATTAGCTCATAATAACAAATGCATTAATTTGAATGACATTGAAATTTAGCTGAATGGTCAAAAATTTTCCATCTCTGTTTGTCCCACAAATATAGTCTCATTTTTTGTAATAAACTCACAATGTGCCGGGAAATTACTGGACCAGTAATTTAGCCTAAAATGAAATCCATTAAAAATGTCCCTAATATCATGATGATGATATTAAACAATATGATCAAGATGCTGAGCATATTTTGGTGCCTCATCAACAATTTGATGCCCATACGTTGCTAGCGGTTCCAATAATATTGCTTATTACTTATGGAGGATAGGCTTTGTAAGACTTTTAATTTAATTATTGAATGCTTACATAAGGTAGCTAGAATGTAGGTACTAAAATGTCTGTTCTTGATAAAGTAGATTTATTTATACCTAAGCCAAAGGAACAAAAGCTTTTTCGTTAATAACATACACAATGATTATTTATGATCTTTGAAAGCATTCACAGAAACCACTGAACTCTTAGGAAAGCCATGATCAAATATACTGTGAAGCATGTGAGCTCAGTTTCTAATCTACACCACTCACTATATCTTCCTTTTGAATTGATTTTGATTTATCATCAGAAATCCACTCCACCTAGAGATGATTGATCACCAATTTGGCATTATATTGTTGATCACCTCTAATTGGCCATGTCAAATTGGATCCCACAACCAATTGCTTCTACAGTTACATTGTTTCCACAATGAGATAAAAATCCACCTATTCATTGATGACTCGGTATCAGTAATTGGGGTGCCCATCCGCTTATTATCAACCTCTCTCCCCAAAAAAAGCAAAAAAAAAAAGAAGTAACTGAAAAACCACATAAAAATGCAGCCATAGAAGTTTTTGACCACGAGATTATTTTTAGGTTGAGATAGCAACTGTGGTACCACAGCTGGATCCAATATATATAGTTTCAATAATTTCTTTTTAAAAAGTAAATTAATATATTTATCTTGATAATATATTTGCATTTATTATAAAAATTTTAAATAAATCCGTAGGTTAAATAGATTTTACAATTAATATAATATTTCGATACTGAAAATAATTTAAATTTTTATGTATTTATCTTAATATTATGTCTCTATTTACCATAATTTGGTTTAATATAACATGAGATTGTAAAATATTAAAATATTCTTAAATATTGAAACTATTTTAAAATGTATATGTTGTTATATTTATTTTAATATTGCTGTTATATTTATTATAAAATATTAGAACGAAATTTTTTAAGTTAATAAAATTAGAAAATTTTGCAGTAAAAAAAAAGAAAAGAAGATCTTATTGTCTCAAATATGAGGTCCAACAAAATTATTTCCCCGAACGGGTGTGCTTTCCTTATTTTCAAAGGAAAAAGTAAAGTATCCTTTCCAAAAAAAGAAACAAAAGAAAAAGAAAAGTAGACAAGTCCATCGGTCACAAGAACTTACTAGTCCTGTACTCATGTCCCAGGACCTCCACCGTCTGCCACAATGAATAATGGAAATGACATTGCAATTGACGTTGCTTTCAATACTTCCACGAACTTATGATCCTGATATATTTACCCCAATTTGGGCCATGATGACATAAACATATTCTTGTGGGATGAAAAGTGAAAACATCAGGAAAAGACATGATGTGTTAATATGAGAGAAAAAAATGTGGTCCATAAATCTATTTATTATTTTATTTATTCGATGTAAGTGGCCAACATATATGGACTAGTATGTAGGATTAATGATTAAAGTGTTGCAAATAAATGTGATTGCTTCATTGACAAGTATATTAAATAATTATGGAAAGTTGCAATCTTTTCGGAAGCATATATCTACACCTCTCTACTAGGATTTGGGGCGTAAACTCTCTTTATATAAAGTGGAATGCTTTATATTATATATTGTGATAAGCGATGTGGGCAATATTAAAGCCGAAATATTAAAAGATCATGACGCATGTAATATAAAGGAAAGAGTGCAGATCCGGCGGTAACTATTATGAAGCTTTCCTCAAGTATTCTCATAGTTTGTTCTATATTCTGAAGTATTCTTTATAGTGTGCATACGGATGGCAATAGAGTATATATGGGTTGGATCTACACTGCTCCAGATCCAAATCCATAATAAAAATTAAGATCTGTAGCTGCTCCAGATCCGTCGTGGAACTATATTTTTCGCTCCATATCTAGATCCGAAACAAAAAAATAAATATCTATATCTGCTCCAAATCCAAAAAGAAAAATTAAAATCTAAATATTCTCTAGATTCGTCATGAATTCTAAATCTCAATAATAAGAGATCAATATTTTTTTTAGAAAGAAAATTTAAGACTAAAATACATTTGTAACAACAATTAACTTATATAATTTGTATCAAAAATCTAATAAGTATTGTAGCTTCTACTTTTACACCAAAATAAACAAATAAAAAAGATAATAGAATATCCATCAAAAGTAATTGTAGGAATAAGATCATTACAATATTTTAACGTCTCATTTACCATCTTGATATCCACGGCACACCATCATTATTCCTATATCATTAAATAATAACATATAAGTTAAAAATGATTTATTATATTCAGTGCTTTATTATTTTTATTATGATCATATTTAACTAAATATATGATTAACATAATTATTTTATAGTTGATAGCCACCATTGATTAGTGGTTATACAAAATAAATAAGATTATGAGAAAATGATAAAAAAAAAAAGACTCAAGTCTATAGATTTTCCTAACAATTTTTAAGGACTGATCTAAGCATTCAAAGAAGTGAAGAAGCGAGAGTAGACTAAATAGAAAAAGAAGAGACTAAATTATAGAGTGAAAAACTTTACAAAAATTAGGATAGGCTATCCTAATTTTATTTTACACTTGATAAATTTTTGTCTTATTATCGTTTAAATACCTTTAAGTTTTAAGATTCTTAAATACAAGCTAATGAACAAATTTTATCATCATTTATAAATTTTATTATCATTTATAATTACATAATTGTTAAGAATTTTTTAAAATAAAATTACATTAAATGGCGAGTGGACATGGATCTGGATCTAGATATTAAGATAAATCCAAACTTGCTCTAGATCCGTCTTAGATCCATGCATGGATATCCAAATCCGATCCAAATCCATTTTAATACGACCCAAATCTGATCCGATTGAATTTGGATCATGTGGATCTTGGGTAAGATCTGATCCATTGCCATTCCTAAGTGTGCAGATTTGGCTTATGGTGTCTTAATTCATTCAAAACGATTACTTTTGTCCCTTTTAGATGAAAGGTCATTTGTTGTGTTAAAGGGATTTCAGATAATAGAAAAAATAAGTCCGTGCAAGAATTAAGAAAAGAGCTTTTGTATTTTTTTTTCTTGAATAATACTAAATGTACAAGGTATTACATTATTTATACACGTAACGGTAACGAAGAAAATATAAGGAAAGGTTAATTCTAAGAAAATCAATCATAGATAATTGATATAAATCAAGAGATCTCTTTGTATGGTCATATAATTTAGTAAACGTTTCAACAAGAACAAGAATTAATCAGTTAAAAATACAAAATAAAAAAAAATAAAGAGCAGACATAAAGAATGCTATTTGCAATTACCAAACCGAAGAACAGGGGAATGAAAACAGAGGACCCCTATTATTATTCGTCAATTTTTCTTTTCTCTCTTTCTAAAGCAGTGAAAATGTTACTAGAATATAAGAGATTCGCCAAGTTTCGTTCGTTGAAAAGTATTGCCAAAAAGCCTTCTTTTGATAGCCGGAAGTGTTGGCTGGAAGAGATGAGCCCTTGCTACAACTTTCAAGTGCAAATTTTATTTGTACATTATTTCCTTTAAAATGCACCATTATGCTGTTGCATGCATTTGAACTGTATGATCTATCCTTTTTGTTTTGAGTTGATTAGCTCATAATAACAAATGAATTAATTTGAATGACATTGAAATTTAGCTGAATGGCAAAAAATTTTCCATCTTTGTTTGGCCCCCAAATATAGCCTCATTTTTTGTAATAAACTCACAGTGTGCCGGGAAATTACCGTACCAGTAATTTAGCCTAAAACGAAATATATTAAAAATGTCCCTAATATCATGATGATGATATTAAACAATATGATCAAGATGCTGAGCATATTTTAGTGCCTCATAAACAATTTGATGCCCATACGTTGCTAGCGGTTCCAATAATATTGCTTATTACTTATGGAGGATAGGCTTTGTAAGACTTTTAATTTAATTATTGAATGCTTACATAAGGTAGCTAGAATGTAGGTACTAAAATGTCTGTTCTTGATAAAGTAGATTTATTTATACCTAAGCCAAAGGAACAAAAGCTTTTTCGTTAATAACATACACAATGATTATCTATGATCTTTGAAAGCATTCACAGAAACCACTGAACTCTTAGGAAAGCCATGATCAAATATACTGTGAAGCATGTGAGCTCAGTTTCTAATCTACCCCACTCACTATATCTTCCTTTTGAATTGATTTTGATTTATCATCAGAAATCCACCCCACCTAGAGATGATTGATCACCAATTTGGCATTATATTGTTGATCACCTCTAATTGGCCATGTCAAATTGGATCCCATAACCAATTGCTTCTACAGTTACATTGTTTCCACAATGAGATAAAAATCCACCCATTCATTGATGACTCGGTATCAGTAATTGGGGTGCCCATCCGCTTATTATCAACCTCTCTCCCCAAAAAAAGAAAAAAAATAAAAAAAGTAACTGAAAAACCACATAAAAATGCAGCCATAGAAGTTTTTGACCACGAGATTATTTTTAGGTTGAGATAGCACTAGTATGACGGAGCACACAGATTGAATGACAGTGAGAATGAGAAGGAAAACGGCACCGAAGACCGAAATGCCAGCCCATGGAGCATTGAAATAATTTTGTTTCAGCTTTGCCCTCCGTTTATAGCAAGTTGTTTTGCAGTGATCATTCAATCCTTTGCAAAGTCCAGAAAATAGAAGCTATCAGAAGGCAGAGTAGTAGCTCTAGAAAGGTTATTCATAAGCGTTGACGCTCCCCCTGTATTCATCAACCACATTTCAATGATTCCGTTCTGATCACGCAACTCGACGTCCTTTCTGTGTTCTCGAGATGATGAATTGGGAACACACAATCATTTGTGTAATTCTCTGAGTAGATTTCGTTGTGCCTTTAATTCACATTGTGCCTTTAATTCACAGAGGATATAAGTCACAGTTCATATATTCATTTCTCCGGATTCTCTTTCATTTCAGGAGAGATTCAGTGGGCCATAGGTATGAAAAACTTGTACCATGATATTAAGAATGCAACAGCCAATTGATTGGTACAAGTCAGAATAAGTTTAATTTATGAAAAGAAACTCGATCTAGCCGTAAAATTATCATCTCTGAATAATCAGTCAGTTTGGTACAGTAACAAGATCAAGGCCAAAATGAATCAAACATTCACTGAAATTTGATGTTGTTTATAGGATGGCATATAATAATATAATTGAACCTCATCTTAAGTAAAACAACAAAAGCCTTCACTATTTCTCAGCAACTTTATTGCTCTATCAGACTAACACAAAGCATAACATTCTTAAAAACTTTGCCTTAATCACAAAAATCGCACAAGTACTTTACTTTATAACAGCCACACTGATCTGATAATAAATAGAATTATAAAGCTTTAACAAGAAGCACCACGTAGATCAATGCCGCAACAGTTTGATTCTTGTACTCAAATTACTTAGATAAGGACATACGTTTAATTTATTCCTTGAGAAAAAAAGTGAAAAGAACAGTTACACCCCAAGATCGATGAGCGACTTGAAACAATCAGAATAACCTTACGCAATGAATATCAACAAGGGGATAAGGTGCATGACTGTCATTGACACTGAAACATGAATAGGTGACTTGAAACAATTCATTTTGACTTTTTCAGTGAAACCAATATCATCGAAGAAGAACGAAGATTTTGTTAGATAGTCCAACATGAATGATGCTGCTTCAAGGTACCATTCTTTTAGCAAATCTGACTTCAATTGCCTCTGCAAAAAACTGAAAATCAAATGAGAGATAATCAGAAATAGGCCTTAAATAGACTACTAACAAATTAGGAAATGCATACATATATATATGCAACATTATTCACACAACTTATGCACACAGAATATAGATTACAGAGGGATTCTTATAAAATTAAAAAAAAAAAAGGAGAATGAGATCAAAACAAGATCAAACTTGGCAGACAAGGGTCAGCGAGATTTCATGGATGCCCGGTGAAAGTTGTATTCGAAAGAGTCAGTTCTAACTGACACAAATTTCAAAAGCAATTAATGATGAGAACTTTTTTGATTCATTGATATCTCCAACATACACAGAAAGAAAACCCTCCAAGGTCAAAGAACGTGAGGATAATTTTAGAATTACATTTTTTAAATTATTATTATTATTCCTTTTTTTGTAAATGAACGTCAATATAAAAATAGAAGATAATTTGAATAACTTTTTTCTTTAATAAATATAGATATAATAATTTAAAATTATCAAATGGAAAAACAGGGGAATGGAAAGGGGGCCCTGTTTCTCCTCTGTTTGCATTAAGATTAAAACTTCCATATGCTACCACTATTGAGTACAACACTAAAAAAATTTAAAAAAGATGAAAATATATGTGCCTATGTGAGCTTCCCATATTGATCTTTAAATTGTTTTTTAAATTATTTACATAGACTTGATCTTTAACTACAATTTAGAAACAATTCAAAAAATTTTTAAAAATAATGATTACAGACTCAGAATAGACCTGTCGACGTGCAATTGAAGGAACTGGAATAGAAACCGTAGGAAGGGGAATGGCTGTATTGGAGGATAACGGCATTTTGAAAAACGAGTAAAGAGAGAAGTAACGCGCCCCTTGCAAATACCGTGCTTTTTTTAAGTTGGGATTTAAATAATTTACACGAACAATAAAATTTATAAATATTGCCAGAATGTGCATTATGTTATTATTAATGATACAATGATAATAAAATTGATTAAATTAAATAATTTTTTGTCTGCGTGAATTATTTTTGTTATTTTATACTTTATTTTGTAAAAAAAAATTATGTTACATTTTTTTGTATAAAAATTTTTATTTTTATTATTACTCTTATTTTATTTTTTTTATTTTTTAGAAAATGATCTGCATTATCAAGTAAAGAGTGATAAGCGATATCGGGATTTCGTTTATTTGAGTGTCTAAAATCTGATGAATATCCACCAACTCAAATATATATATATAGAGTGAGAATATAATTATTTTTAAATAAAAAAATTTGAATATAAACTAAACAAATTGATCGGATCTAGTTTCTTGAAGTACCTCATTCGAACATTACTTTTAATTGAACAAAAGCACAGTTAACTAGTACCTTCGCCAAAAAAAGCCTCGGCCCAGTGTGGGCTTATTAAAATAAAATTAAGGTCATAAATTTGAGTCTCTGTAGGAATTACTAGTCTCCGTATTACTTTTAGGCTACACTATTGACAGGTAGGGGTGGGCACGGGTCGGGTTGGGTCAGGTTGATATCAACCCGACCGAACCCGCATATAGAACGGGTTGAAATTTTTCAACCCAACCCATTACATATCTCAACCAAACCCGACCCAACCCTCAAAACTGCGGGTTGGGTCGGGTTGGGTTGATTGGGTTAGACTTTTAAAAAATTTATTTTTATAATATAATTAAATAGTGATAAAAAATAAATTAATTAATTAAAAAACTAAAAAATACAAATATTAAAATCTTTAGAACAAATCCAACATTTCAAAGTCTTTATATTTATATTTTTTAATTTTTATATGAAATATCAAAATTTATATAATAATTTTTATATATATACGGGTTGACCGGTTGGGTTAGGTTGATTGGATTGAGTTTTTGAAAAAATATATTGTTATAGTCTAATTAAATAGTGAACAAAAAAAATATAAATATTAAAATCCTTAAAAAAAATCCAAGATTTCAAAGTTTTTATATTTATATTTTTTTAATTTTTATATAAAATATCAAAATTCATATAATAATTTATATATATATACGGGTGGACAGGTTGGGAATTTAACAACCCAACCCAACCCGTTTATTTTATCAACCCAACCCAACCCGTAAAAAATCATACGGGTTGGGCGGGTTGATGCCCACCCCTATTGACAGAGACGTATCTAGTATAGGAGCAGCTAACTTTTAAATTTTTTTTTAATCATTAAAGAAAATTTTATTTAAAAAAATGTCTCAACTGAATTATAAAATTATGAAAGTGCGCTAGTTAATTTTTTTTAAAAATTAATATTGCCCTTAATTAAATGTCTAATTCTAAATAATTTGATTAACTATTAATATATTATGAAACTTTCTTTATTTGAATAAAAAACACACTTTCTTTATTTATTTGTCATACTGTCAATGTGTGGATTTCATTCCAGTTCTCTAAATTAATAGTACGTTCCTTCAATTATTTAATCTTTCAACATTGATCCATAAATTGTAAGCCTAGCGAATTTAAATTTTCAATTTTTTGATCAAACTTTTATCTAATTTTAAAATCCCTAACTTTATCATGTATTCATATTTGCTCTTTATTGCACGATATGAATATTTTTATTATTATTAAAAGATTTTTAAAAAAATTAAGTGATAACTTAGTTTCATATATTGAAATTTATATTTTTTTTATTATATTGAAAATGAAACTATCATAAATTCTTTTCAACATATAAAATCCTGTCAAAGAGTTTTTAGTGAGAACAATTATGTATAAGTAAATTTATTATCAATGAATATTATAACCGCAATGTTATATGTTGCTATCTAAATTTTTAGAAATATATTATATTTTAAATACGGTGTTAATAAAATACATGTAGCACACTCGACGAGCACAGTTGTGCACGTGGTATGTTCCCATTTGGAGGTTTTGGGATCCACAACACAGCTCCCCAAATGAAAATTTACCACATGCGCAGTCGTACACTCAAATCATGTTTAATTTTAAATGTGCCCCAGCTTGATCAATACCGTGGCTGCGTCCCTGACTATAAATGCATGTATTTGAATTCTCACAGGCATTGCTTCTACGAGTTATCCTTCCGAGTATAAAGCTTTGTAGCTTCTTCATGGCCTTCCCCAATTTCGATGCTTGTTAAACAAACTTCATCGAAAATGTGATAGAAATGTCCCACTACCACCTTTTGTGCATAGTCCAAATCTGCAATTTTAGAAAATGGATGTTTTTTCAGACTTCGTTTAGAGAAAAACTCAATAAATGATTTTTATCGGTCACCGTTTAACTTAATTTTCCGTTATATATATTCGCCTTTCATAGACGCCAAGATGTCTTCCCATGTTTCATTCAATTAATTGTCTTTAAGGATATTTTCCGGTGGCCAGAAGTGCAAAGTTTTGTTCAGCACTTTTGAAGATCGTCTATTGACTTAATCATATACATAGCTACATCATCGACGCCCACCATAGAAAAGGAAAATGATTTTATTTAAGATGAACATTAATTTTAATTTATATTATAGTAAGCGACATTGTCATATGGTACGCTCATGCACTATTTACATTTTCAGTATTATTAACATGGAGAAAAGTCTTAATTTAACTTTAAATTGTTATTCCTTTAACGTTACTGTCTCCATATACGCAGGCTTTATCTTTTGGAGGAATAAGGTAGCTATTTGAGAGAGGTTGCCGCCCAACCAAGTAGAAAAACAGTTAGCAGAAACATTAGCGACGGGGATTTGAGCAGCCTTGATTATCAAAGTTAACGTCCTATTCCAATATTTTTATTTGCAAAGAGAACAAAACTTTTTTCTTCAGAAAGAATCCTTAATTTGGATTGCTTAATTTTTATTGATTGGTAATTACAATGCAAATGTCATGTGCAGAAAGAAAAAAGGACCCCTATTTGAATTAATGTTTGACAAAAGACTGAGAAAACTACATTCAAAATGATCTCATTTTGATGGAGTTTAATTTTTTTAAACATACCCAAAAAAAATTATTTCGTGTGTTTTTGTTACGTTTTAATTCTCCAATTATTTTTCAAAAGAAATGATATAACCCACAAGAAAAATGATTGACTAAAAGTCTATAAAAATAATTATAAATTGGGTTTGTCTTACTGTATCAAAAAATATGTGATCAAAATTAATATATTTTACATTTATTTTTTTGTTAATATTTTGTCTTTTTGTCACTTTAGCAGTGCTCAACTAAAAAATGCTTTATTAATTATCAGTAATATGAGACAAATTAAAACCAAACTAAAAAATACTTTATTAATTATCAGTAATATGTGATCTAGGGCTGGGCACTATCAAACCGAACAGAAATTGATTAATTCATTAAAACTAAAACCGAACATGAACCGAAATTTAGAATCGAATAGAACAGAACCAAATCTGGTTCAGTTCTAAATTTCAGTTTAGTTCGGTTCTCTTCGGTTCACTTCTTACTCCACTTCTTTTGCAATTAATCTCTTCCACTCAATCTTTCCCATTCAACCTTCTCATTTTCACACTTACACAGAGCTTCAACTCAACTAAAATCCTTCTACAACATTCAAATGCTATACTTCCGCATGCATAACAATCATAATCATGATATACTTTACAGTTTACACACATTGGGGCTACACGTAGAAGAGCATTGATAATTTGATACTAACAATTCCACCCATGGACTGTCTCGATCGCTACGAAGCAAGGCAGCCTTTGCAACTTAGGTCTTCCAGCCAAGTTCCAAGTACCGCCAACCATAATGCAAAAGAAAAAAACAGCCAAAGACTTAATTTTATTCGTTAGTATAAAGTAACCAAACTTAATCACATTTATTCGTTAATTGAATATAAAACTGCAAAAAAAAAAAAAAAAAAACAGATCATAAAAAAGTTTCTCAGTTGTCAACCAATAAACTCTGTGCATCAATTCAACAAAAATTAAAACCCAGTCTACATACTAATCATAACTCAAAAAGACTTAATTTTATTCTGTAATTGCATACAAAATTGCAAAAAAGAAAAAAAAATCATAAACGAGCTTCCCATCCAATAAACTCTGTGGACACCAAAATTAAACCTTAATCTACATACTAATCCTCACTAAAAAAAAAAAAACATAATTAAGAAGATAATTAAAAAAAAAACATAAATAAATAAAGAGTAGATGCAAAGAATGTCATTTGCAATCACCGAACCGAAGAACAGGCGAATGATAACAGAGGACGGTTACTGCAACATTATGAAGTCAAAATTAAGGGCATTTTTTTTTTTACATTATTCTATTTAATCTTACATAAGGCGCACACTACGAATCTAAACTAAATTCATAATTAAGAATAAAAGATAAACCCTAACAATCATCTAGCAGGTGCCGTGTAGACCGCATCAAAAATTTAGATTTAAATTTTTACAACCACCAAACGGAAAAACGGGGGAATGAAAACAAAGGAACCCTGTTTCCAGAAACGGGGAGTTCCCTGGTTTCTGGAAAAAAACTCAGAAACGAATGAGCTTTCATGATCTCTTGGTGTATATAAGCTTTCATGATCTGGTTTTAGTCTGATTGGGTTCAGTTACATTTCCACCCAAGCCCCTATGACTGTTAGGAATTCTCGTAAACTAAATTTAAAGTCGTGGCTCAAAGTGTTTATCAGCTTAAAACAGAGCTTTAAAGTGTTTGATGAATTATTTTTTCATCTTAAAAAAAAAACTGATTTAGCAGGATAAAATAATGCTCCATTCCTTATAGGATGTGAAGTCCAAAGTATTACGTACTACTAACTAAATCTGGTTGATTCACAAGACTACCAAGAGAAAACTGAATCTTCAATGCAATAAAATAATAATCAGCCTCACAGGATACATAAAAAACTCATTTATCACGATCATATCCTAGTGCATCATAAATTTAGACTATGTAATTTTACTATTAGGAAACCTACTTATATAAGGTGCACACTACAAATTCTAAATTAAATTCCTAACTAACAATAAAAGGTAAACCCTAACAGTCTTCCACCAAGTGCCGTGTAGCCCGCATCATAAATTTTGATTTAAATCTTTGCAATCACCGAACAAAAAAACAGGGGAATGAAAACAGAGGAGTCCTATTTTTCCATCTTTTTAACCCTTAACTCTTGTTCTTCTAATTATATTTTTCCTTGGAATTTCAGGCAAACGGAAAAAAAAAAAATAGTGACAACTATTTAGAGAGAACAGGTGGATGAAAGCAAAAATATTTTTAATTAAGCAAATCAAGCCACTACATTATTGGTAGTCTCTGTGGGCTCACTAGTATATTTCCTCTCGAAATTCATTTCGTCTGCAGACCTGGTATTGTATGTCTCTTTTTGAATATGTTTAATTAATATGCATGCTGCTGAATAAAGATGATTACTTCCAAATTTTTGTTGCTCTTTTTTTTTTTTTTTTGGGCCTTTGGTACATGAAGACTGTGGAAATAGAAATAGCTTTCGAAGTTTAATGGCTTGCTTCATTAGTAAAGAAAGACTAGGATACCTGTCCTTTTTGTTAATTACCGAATTATTGATCAATTGACAGTTGAAGTTAGTTATATTAATTTGTTGTACAAGAATTGAAGCTTATTTCTTAGCCGTTTCGTGAAGTGTCAAATATGTTCTTTCCTTACAATTGTTCAAAATATGTTACGCTTTTAACGTTGTCTTGAATTTTCTGAGCATCTGGGTGCTGTGTTGCCGCAGCCATAACGACGTTATTGAACACCTTATCTTCCATAACTTGCTTCGCAATTTCCTTGACTAGCGTGGTTTCACCCACGCTGCCCATTGATAGTGATCTTGAAATAATTTTCTTGGAGGAAGACCAAGGAAAAAAAAAAAAAAAAGACATCAAACAATTGATAATGATCTTGAACCAACTGAGAATTAAACAGATAACTTATTCCTTTTTTTTTGGGCTTTTTTTCTTCCCTCTCAAGGATTTCAAGAAAATTAAATGACAAGATTAAGACAAATGAGGGATATTTTTCTTGGTCATTGAGAAAGAACTACTATCAAGATCAAGGATTAGAGATTATATACGATATTAATAGAAATTATTAAAGGATTTGGAACAAGTTCGCCTCTTTAACGATCCGGGATGCTGAGTTTTTTTATTCACCTTGAATATATATTAACAATTTTAGTGAGCAAAAGGTCGCTGGTAACTGCAGAGGAATGTGTGAGTTAAGAGCTTATTAGAGTAAGTAGTACAAATGAATTTTCATATTATGTACTTGGTCACTGTTGTCCTACTAACGCACGTATTTTTTCATGAATAATTGGCGGATCAGAAAAGAATAATTCGGTTGATTGAAAGATTGCTGAAGTAAGTAAAACAATCTTCATGTCGAACATGATTCCGATTAAATTAAGCTTTGTGAGATGCCTAATAAAAGATGAGGTAGAAGCTTTAATGAATGAACGAGGACCAAAACTTTTTTAAAAGCGGATACCGATAACAAACAGAAAAGGCACTTTAGAAAGAAACTAAAGTAAGATCAATAATGACTTGATTTACCTTGTTTTGTTATTTCACCTATTCTGTCCACAAATGATGCTTCACTGTTACTAGGTCCACGTGGACATTATTTACAAATTGTTCTTCTGTTTCACAGAAAAATGAAAAACTGTTCATCATACAAAATTGCATCACCGAATCTTTAATTTTTATAATTATAAAATAAATAAATTTTATTGATGGATTATGGGGATGTTAATGTTACGGATATGATCAGATCATCATATAAGTTACTAGAAGGTTTAACAAGAACAAGAATTAATGGGTTAAATTAAATAAGTAAAGAGTTGAAGTAAAAAAAACATGTTATTTGGAATCACCAAAATGAAAACAGAGGAGCCCTGTTTTTCCTCCCATTTCTCTTTCTCTGTTTTTCAATTAGTAGAAAATGATAACAGAGTATGAGAGCTCACTACTCTCATTTGCTGGAAAGCTTCGCCTAAAACACTTCCTCTGCTAGGTGGAATTATTGGCTTGAAGAGATGAGTTCTTGTCACAAGCACAAATTTTTCCTGTACCTTATTTCCTTTTAAATGCCCCATGGTTGCACAGATTTGAACCATATGATCACTAGTTTTTTTGTTTTGACTTGGTTAGTTCATGATGACAAATAAATTATTTTCCATCACATAATGAATCTTGAAATTGTTTTATGAGGCTTCTTACATTCAGCAGCTTCAACACCTAAAGAAACACAAAAGAGCTTAGAATTCAATCAATTTTTAATTACATCGTGAATATTAACAATCAACAATATAGTACAAAGGTTCAAAAAAGAAAAATAATCAAGAAGATATATTTTTTACTTCCTCTAGAACTATTATTTCAATAAAAAAAATTTCTTTTTTTTTAAATTCAAAAGTGAATCAATAAATGTAATAATTTTCTTTATAGAGAATGGTGCAAAAATTTTTATAATGTTAAATAATTAACTTTTTTAAATAGATAAAAAATTTAATTTTTTCTTGGAAAAACTAATAATAAATTAACAATTAGATAATACTATTAATTAGAGATTTTTAATATTAAGGTTGCCAAAGATAGAATGTGCATAAAAATTCTTAATTATAAGATAATTACAAACTAAAAAGAGGCCTAAAAAAGAGGATTCACTATTATAAGTAATACCAAAAATAAAAAGGGAGTCTTCCTAACATATAAAACTTAAGTGACCAAAATGTAAACCTTCCTAACATATGAAGCCTCTTGACCACCTAATTTGTCTATTCTTAAACTGTTCCTGGATGTAAAAAATAAAAATTATTGATAAATTTCTGACTAATAAGATCATTGAAAGTATTCAAAGGACCTGAACTTATCGGAAAGCCATGATGAACTATACCCCCATTGCGTGTGAGCTCGTATAATTCCTATCGGCATTTCTCTTCCACTGATCACTATACCATCCTTTTCAATCGATTTTTATTGATCATAAGAGCGCATGTACCCCACCTTAAGATGATTGATCACCAATTTGGCATCATAATGTTGATCATCTCTAATTGGCCATGCCAAGAATGGAACCCCACATCTAATTGCTTCCACGGTTGAATTCAATTTACAGTGAGTTAAAAATCCATCCATTAAATTCTCATCGTTTCCATAAATAAAATAAAAAAAAATGTTGAAACTTTATTTTCATGAAGCTCCATTTTTAATTTTGGATCCATAACCCAAAGCTGGCCCAAGTTCTGATTCCAGAATCATTTGTCTACAAAGTGACCTCATTCCGGCAATTTGGTTTATGCTAATAGTACGTGGAATTTTCATTTTCTTCTTTTTATTAATTTTATCATTATTATATGCTTATTATTTTAAAATTAAAGCTAGCATTTTTCAAATTAATTAATTAAATTGTATTAATGAAATTAGTCTTTCTTTCTCTTTTCTCTTTCAATGCACAAAGCCAAACAACCATTCTTGCTTCAAACACCAAAGAGCTCCTTACTACGGGTGTCAATGCTTTTATATGCATGTATTAATGATATTAAAACTATTTTATATAATATTAAGCCTACCTTAAAATTTTATATATTTATTTTAATATTATATTTCTATATATTATAAAATTTAATTTAATATAATATAACATTGTAAAGATTCAAATATTTTTTAAATATTGAAATTATTATTAAATGTATATGTTACATTTTTAACATTCAAGTCAATCCTTTTTAAGTTAATAGAGATCTTGCTGCCTCACTTGCCAACAAGTCGTAACTCAATTTTATGAAGGTTTACACATCTGCCTGCGTTCCTTGAATTTCTCCTAGAATGGAGCTTCTAAAATGTTTCAATGCATTTTTCCAACAGTCAAGATCCTTAGTTTTCAGGGCATTGCACAATAATAAATCTCGAATTCTAGACGTCAATATTATTTTGCATTGTTTGTTGAATGAGCTTAATAAAAACAAATTTTCCAGCTTCTAGATTTCTCTCGTTAAACATTTTCCTTTATTTTCTTATTAAACAAACAGAGCCTGATACTTGCATTGTCTCTGATCATCATCCTTTCTATCTTTCCCATCAACATCCCCGTAAGGAATACCAATTTTGTCAAACTCGAGTCTTCTCCAAATATTATCCGTTATAATGAGGATCCGCTTCTCTTTTCTTCAATCTTGCACACAGTCGAGCAACTTATCTTGAATTTGACGATGATCTGGGGTCTGTGATACCTCAGCAACCACATCGAACAACTTATCTTCCCTCACTTGCTTTGCAACTTGCTTGACTAGCGTGGATTTACCCACGCCGCCCATCCCGTAGACCCCAATTATGTTGGGTTTATCATCCTTCAACGCCTCCACAACATCTTGAAATACTTTCATTCTTGAATCAAAGGCCTCGAAATCTTTCACTTGCACATATTCTGTACTCTCTGGAGCGGGACGGTAAGAAACATGATTAAGTATGTTAAATTCGCCTTTTTTTCACAAGTTTATCAACATCGTTTGCGGCCTCTGCTGCTTGTTTTCCAAGCTTGTAACGAGAAATCAAATTTGGGCACAACCCTTGGAAGCAGAACATATTAGCTCTATCTTCACCATCAATGATGGATTTTCTACCTCAGTATACATTGAATTTTTATGCTCAAAAACGATCAGTGAGATTGGATTTTATCTTTTCAATAGTTTTCAAATATGAGTGTCAATAATTATCCAGACTCAAAAGCCGTGCTCTCAAAATCGTGCTGACAAGTCACTATTGACTTTATTTATGCACATTTCAGAGAGAAAAAAGAAAAAAAGTTATGGTTCTGTAGTGCCAGCCCTGCTACTTTTTGTTTTTTCATTTGTATTATTTACAAATAATTTTTTAACACAAACATGAAAACTCATCATCATACAAAATTGCATGAAAAAATCTTCAAATTGATTATAAAAGTAAATTTGATTGAAAGACCATGGACACGTTATCAAGAATAAGGATAAGCATAAGTTAAGAAATTTATAAAAAAAATAGCGTAAGTAAACAATGTTTTGGTACATTTGGTATTATTTTCAAAATATTTTGAAAAGAAATATTTTCAATTATCCACCTAAAAATTATCCGATTATCCAAAAAGTTATATAATATATTTAATTTTATGCCCGTTATTACAATTTGTATCAACTGTCTACTAAAAAAATAAAGTTACTCTTAAAACACGACCACCACTACAATTTTGTTTTTGCTTCTATTTTGTCACTTTGTAAGAATAACTTTATGTTTTTAATGCGTGTTTGATACAAATTGTGTAAGTAAAATTAAATAAATTTAAATTTTTATAATATTTTTAGTAACTAAATAAACTTCGAGTAAATGACTGATAATTTCTCTTTTATAAGCTAAAAGAGGTCAAATAAAAAATAGAATGATAGTAATTCCGCCCACCTTTTATATAATAGCTATTTTTGTTATTACAAATACAATTTTGACCTTAAATAATTTCATCATTCTTAACTTAGTTTCAAGTCTACCGGGTTTCTTCACTGAAATAGCTTCCAACAGCATAAGATATTTAATCCATAAAAATAAACTAAATTATGACGTTAGGAAATTGAAGCTTTGGTGGAAAAAAGAAAAAAATGAAGCTATAGGGATGGGTAATTGTAGTTTCCAATTCAAATTGAATTTTTGAGCATGGAGGCAGGTTCGGAGGTTGCTTTCAGTTTGGGGATGTCCACGAACCTGTGCCATTACCATTCGTAAAAGAACTAGTTTTGTTTTTTTTAAGTCAATTTACACTCATCCATTTTATGAATTGGGTCCATAAATCGCGGTTCCTTTAAAATTGTTGCAACTACCTTTTTTTTTTTTATTATCTTATTTATATTTATTATAAAATATTAGAGTTAATTTTTTTAGTTAATAAATTTAAAAAATATTATAATTAAAAAAAGAGTCTTATTGTCCGTTATTCACGATATGAGGTTCTACAAAATTATTTCTCCAGACGGGTGTCCTTTTCTTATTTTCAAAAGGAAAAATAAGTTTAGGGGTTTTAAAAAAATCTAGTCGCATCGGCCACTATGACTAATGGGAAACGACATTGCAATTGACATTGCTTTTCGCAATTTGACAAAATTTTGGAGGGATATGGGAGAATCGTCAAAAGTTCACACCACACGAGAGTTTTAGGTGGGATGGGGGAGGATTGTCAAGAGTTCACATCACGAGAAACCAATGATAGAGCCACTCGGCCTTTGGCCCAGTGGTCAGGGCTGCTGCCCTCCAAGTTGGAGGGCAGCAGTTCGAACCCCCAAATTGTAATATGGGGGTATTTTCTTCCTCAATTAAAATTGAGTGAAGGTAGTTGTGTGAGGAGTAGACATCCCTCAAATATTAGTGAGGGTTAAAAATCTGGGCAGAGTTTTATTAGTATTGATGTAAGTTGGTCCCAATAACAGTCTGATTTGTAAATATCAGTTACAGTCTTATGTATATGAGTTGTAGATGAGCAATAGTCTCATGTAATCAATAAAAGAAACCAATGATAGACCTAATTTCGCTGTCAGTTCTTTGTTTACTTATTTTATTTATTTCATACATTATTGTCTTCTTGATATTGTTTTGTAAAGATATAAAAGTAAAGTAAACTATTAGGGTGCTGCTAAGTTACAGCTGCTGTAACTTACAGTCCCTTCAAAAATAATGTAAAAAATTTAACACGTAGTGGGACCCACATATGTTTGAAGAAGCCGTCATCCAAATTTTAGACAATAATACGCATTAACAATGCATATAATTTGGGTTTGATTTTTGTAAAAATTATTTTAGTATTACCTATCCTTAAGATATTAATGAGAATATATTTTAATATTAAATAATCAAAATCTGTCTAATCATAATATGTATTTCATACATTGCATGTTAGATTTGTTTGAATTTTAAGTTGTTGCTAATAAATATTTATGTTGTGAAAGTCGAATTCAATTGCTGCAAAATCAGAGATAATGGTATTTTATATAGTTTTTAGGAATACAAGGATAAGACCATAACGCATAAGATAACGGTATTTTATATTAAATGACCATAACGCATGTATTTGAGCCATTGATATTGAAGACACATTTAGAGGACAGAGTGCATATCCGGCCGTAACTATTGTGAAGCTTTCCTCACGTATTCTCATGCACCCAGACCTTGTCTGGTCAAGTTTTTTGAGAAAATAATCAATTTCCGCGCACTACTGAAGACAGCTTCTCTGTAAATCTCTTCAACCACAAGCATTTCTACAAGGCAAAGGACTAGGACGTGTTGGAATGAATATCAATAAGGGAATGTCCTATGAATTTAGTTTATGTCCTAATATAAGACAATCAACAAATATTGCATGCAAACGAAGGGCTAACATTTGATTGATCTTTATACGAAAAAAAAGGGTACGAAAATACAAAACAGAGCCGATTGATGGCCTTTAACAGTCATTTCTATGACAAAGTAACCACCACAAAAACTGAAAAAAGGGAATTATAAGACATCAAGAAACTTGAACTTGGCAGGAGGTTTCATAAGCAGTATACCTCAGAAATTAAGACAGACACTTTAAAATGCAAGCTTATGGAGCAATTTAAGCACTGAAACTAAGAGGTGCCGGAGTACGGTACTAGCAATTGACCTCTGCTTTTGCTCAGACAAAGGTTCTCATCACAAGGGACTCATTAGTTGCCCTTGCCTCACACGTTTGGATGCTAAGGGGAAAAAGGAAGCTTGAATTAGTCAATCTCATTTCTAATGGCATCCACAGAGAACCTATAAAACAAAAAAATTATAAAAAACAAAATTCATCCATAAAAAGCTTAGTAACGGAAAAACCGACTCTTTTATCTGCCACTGACCTAATCCGTACTCATTTAATTAAAAAAGAATTCAAAGCAAAACTAAAAGATACAAATTGCTTACAAGTCTAGGAGCCATATCAAAGGTGTTATATAACTTGTCCAATTAATAAGTTCTCTTAGGGGTCATACCGTGCTTCCTCATTTCCAAAGCAATTAATGATGAGAACTTTCATCATTAATTGATATGGCCAATGCAGAAAAACAGAAAAACCCCTCCAAGATCAAAGGGCAAGGATAAGTTTAGAATTACACTTTTTAAATTTTGGTTATTAAAGCAAGGTACACAACTATAACAGAATCAAAAGTGCGCTTAACTAATTGGCTGAGCTGGCATATACTTCTTTAACTAACAATGCTGCTGACTGGGCTTCAGCTCACACATGCTTATCGTGCAGCTCCTCTTAGAGGTTGCATTTCAGAATGAATGTTGTCTTCTGGTGAGCTCGTGGAGATGAATCTTAACATATTACTGCAACTACCAATCTCGAGGTTTAGCAAAGAAGGGAATTCAACAACTGAATCTGAATGAATATGTCCCGTCTTGGCAAAGCTTATTAGTTTTGGAAGAGAATAGAGCCGCAGGGAGTGTATTTTAGGAAAAACTTTTAATTCAATCAACTTTCCTTCTTCTCTTTCTGACCACCCCCATTGACTTACGAGACCTCATCTCAAGATGTTGGAGTTGCAAAAGACTTTTAACCATAGAATACAACGAGAATCGTCCACGATCACCTTTGTTAAATTTTGACAACAGTACATTCCTTGATTATGATCGGCCCATAATTTTTTGATGTTTCTTAAGTCCCTGAGATTCAATTCCTCTAAGCTCGGAAGAACCTGCAAAGAAAACCCGTACATTTTCGTTCCTTCAAGTACAACCGTCTAGTGTAATATTCTTTTGATGATCGAAGATTAAGGGTTATAATCTATTAATCAATTAATTATTAAACAGAAAATCATCACCTTTGGAGCAGGATCATCAGCAGCAATGATTTCATTGAATCCCAAAGAAGTTGTTGGTTTCTCCCTCTCGGGTCCTGTAAACAAACAAAAACAATATACATAATTAATCTTTGTTGTTGTTTTTTTTTTAAAAAAATAATTGAGGTGAAGTCCATAATTCCACCAATACTTAATTTCAACACTTACCAACAATCATTTCCAGTTTATATCAATAAGCCACTTTGACCTTTTGAAGCCGCAGCAGGTTTTTGGCTATGGAGAATGAGAAAAGATGCTTCAATTTGTGACAGGATTGTACTTCTATAATCCTTAAGTTGCTGAAAGATTGATCTTCTGTGAGTTGACTATCACATATCGTTTCCAAATTTCTCAAAAACCAAAGACGTAATGACTCCAACAAGAGAAAGACTTTGCAACGAACCAGTCCAACTGAACCGACAATATGTAAAATCTCAGAACAACCTTTTATGCGAAGACGCTTCAATCGTGGAAAACCTTCCCCAACATCCAATTCGTGAACAACATTCTGAACAACCTTCAACTGTGCTAGACTGATATCTTCAGTTGAAAGAAAACAGAGATATGCTGTTTGGTTTAAAGGAAAGTTTCAGAGAAAATTTTTTATTTCAGAAGATTAATCTCATCAAACTGTTTTACAAACTAACACATGAATATATACAATCACTTGCACGTGAGTAATAACAAGTAACTAACTAACTTTGCATAACAGTTTTTATGAGCTGGACCAATAACAATTAATCAATCACGCTGAGCTGCTATTCATTACTAACAACCTCCTGCTGACGTGGCTTCACTACGCTGCTTGAATAGTGAGCTGCCTTAACAGCCCCCCTCAAACTCAAGGGACAAGGCATGACATTGAGTTTGGCCCTAAGGAAATTAAATCGAATGAATGAGAGAGGCTTAGTCATAATATCAGCTACTTGCTCCTCACTTGGTATGTATTGAATTTTTAGTTCTCCAGCAAGAACTTTGTTTCTAACATAATGCATATCAATCTCGATATGCTTTGTTCTTGAGTGAAAAACTGGATTGTGAGCTAACTCAGTGGCACTGAGATTATCACACCAAATAATAGGTTTTTCTATGCATTGTCCTTGTACCTCCGCACAATCGGTTCGAACAATGTCCTTGTACCTTCTGATACAATGCTGGAAAAAGCAGCGAGACCCACTTCTGCGGCCATTGCCTGTTGCTTAAAAACATATAAATAGATATGGATAAAAATGTCAAAGAAAGGAATACAAAAACATTAAAATGAACGAGAGGGAAAGACAGAGAAAGAAAAGACCGCAAACAACATCGCGATATTGATCTTGAACCAACTGATAACTAAATAGAGAATTTCTTTTTCTTTCTTAAGGATCAGAGGTTTTGCTACTAACAGAAAGGTACTTCGAGGGTCTGAATAAAAAAGAACAATAAATTAACAAAAGCTAGTAAGAACACAGACGTTAACAATCAACAATTACTTAAGCAAAACAAACCATGATACAAAGCCAATCTGATAAAATGGCAAAGAAAGAAAGAAAGAAAAGACAACAAACAGTATTGCAGCGTTGATATGCCAATTGATATTTTAACAGAAAGTTTTTCATTGTTTTAATTTTTTTGTCTTTTGCTAAAGGATTAGAGTTTTTGCTACTAACAGAAAGGTTTCAAGGATCTGAATAAAAACCCGTAATTTTTTTAAAAGCTTTCTTCGGAGAATGCTTGCAAATTAACAATGCTAATAAGAGCAAAGACGTTAACAATAAACAATAAATTAAGAAAAATAAATGATATGATTAAGATAAACCAGAGAATTTTTTCCTTGGAAAGCCGATGGAAATTAAGAAAGAACTGCTATCAAGATCAAGGATCAAAGACTCTTCGACTAAAAGAATATTACAGGTTTTGGAACAAGTGCACCTCTTTACTTATTTGGGATCAGAGTTGATGAGCTGCTGTATTCACCTTGAATATAGAAGAAAAATTTTACTGAGCAAAAGATCTCTTTTGACTACAGAGGAATGTGAATAACGAGTTGATGAGAGTAGTAGTAACAATGAATTTGCAAAGGAAGACAACTTGAGCATTAAGCACGCATCCCTTTTTCAATCAAATATTGGTACGTATGTACGTAGGGACCATTATGCATATATGAAGTCTATACGTTACAATCAGAAACCCTGGCCCAATTTAATTGACAGGCGATATTGATAAGAAGAAGGCAAAGGTAAGGACAAAGTCAATCAATCACGAATAGTAATTGCTTCAATCTTTGTCAATCTATTTAAAGACTGATTGTTGATCAACATGAAAATTGTTTAAATTGATATTTGTAAATCAATCAATTTTCTAATTACTATGATTATAACGTTTCATCTGTCATATTTTATATCTTTCTATACATTGAATTTTTGCGCTCATAAACGATCAGTAAGATTGAATTTTATCTTTTCAAAAGTTCTCAAATATGAGTGTCAATAATTATTGAGACTCAAACCGGCGCTCTCAAAACCGTGCTGACAAATCACTATTGACTTTATTTATGCATATTTCAAAGAAAAAAGTTATGGTTTTGTATTGCCAGCCCTGCTATTTTTTGTTTTTTTCATTTGTATTATTTGCAGATAAATTTTTTAATAGAAACATGAAAATTCATCATCTTACAGAATTGCACGAACAAATACTTCAAATTGATTGTAAAAAGTAAATCTCATTAAAAGATTGTGGATATGTTAGCAAGAATAAAATGAGATAAGAAATTGAAAACTAAAGAGTGTAAGTAAACAATGTTTTGGTACATTTGGTATTGTTTTCAAAATATTTTGAAAAGAAAAATTTTCAATCATCCACCTAAAAATTATCTTATTATCCAAAAAGTTATAAAATTTTAAATATATTTAATTTTATACCCATTGTTACAATGTGTATCAATTGTCTACTAAAAAAATATAAGTTAATCTTCAAACATGACCACCACAACATTTTTGTATTTGCTTCTATTTTGTCACTTTGTAAGGATAATTTTATGTTTTTAATGGATGTTAAATACAAATTGCATACATTGGGTGTAAAATTAAATAAATTTAAATTTTTATAATATTTTAAAAAACTGAATAAACTTTGAGTAAATGACTGACAATTTCTCTTTTATAAGCCAAAAGAAGTCAAATAAAAAACAGGATGATAGTAATTCCACCCACTTTTTATATAATAGCTATTTTTGTTATTATAAATAAAATTTTTGACCTTAAATAATTACATGCCTGTTTGGGATTAAGGTGGGCAATTGTAGCTTAAAAGTTACGATATTAAAGTGTTTGGTAAACACTAGCAATTATAACTTGGAAGTTAAGTTGATTTGATTTTACACGTCTATGATAAAAAATCTACTATATCTTTACTAATTTTGTCAAAATTATTATTTAAAAATTATATTTATTACATAATATTAATTTTTATTTAATAGTTATAACTTTTTTTTACAGCAGTTGTAGCTTAAAAAATACGATACCTTAATCCCAAACAAGACCTACATCATTCTTAACTTAGTTTTAAGTCTACCGGGTTTCTTCATTGAAATAGCTTCCAACAGCATCAGATATTTAATCCACAAAAATCAACTAAATGATGACATTTGGAAATTGAAACTTAGGAGCAAAAAAAAAAAATTGAAGCTATAGGGATGGGTAATTGTAGTTTCCAATTCAAATTGAATTTTAAAGCATGGAGACAGGTTCGGAGGTTGCTTTCAGTTTGGGGATGTCCACGAACCTGTGCCATTACCATTCGTAAAAGAACTACTTTTGTTTTTTTAAGTTAATTTACACTCTCATCCATTTTATGAATTGGGTCCTTAAATCTCGATTCCTTTAAAATTGTTGCAACTACATTTTTTTTTTTGGGCCAAATAATTATTAATCCGCTTGTAAAACTTTTGCATATCTGCGCGGCGGGTTCAAGGACATTTTAGGCATTGTGCAATAATCGCTAATCTTCACTTCTTTTATTTGAATTATATATCTTATCAAGGTTGAATTTTATTTCGTCACTTCTTTTGCCACAGGAACAGGATCTCCCTGAGTTAATGATAATATCAAATAATGACAACCATCCAAAAGTATGAAAATGTCGTCAACATCAAATCTTCAATGCTAAAGAAGGGAGATGCCTAAAAATGACAAGCAGGACCCATTCCTCAGACTAAATTGTCCTTGATCATATGTCACAAACTTTGACTTTATGTGGCGTTATACTGTTGGTCATTTTGATTGTTTCCTACCTTCCGCTTACGCCTATTGTAGCACTATATTATTCACCATTTTAGCCGTTTAAATCAAATTTTATTTTTGTCAAAAATAAAATGATACTCTAAAAATTTAGAAAAATAATCATGTAGACCCCAAAATTTTAATAAAGAATACCAATACCCCTTTTGACCATAATACTTTTAGTAGATGGTAACTAAAAAAATTGACTTCAAAATTTTTTGTTAAATATAAATATTATTTAAATAGTTTAAATTTTGTAGTAGACTCATATATATATTTTAAATAATTAATTTAAATATTAATTTTTAAAGTGTAAATTAATATATTTGTATTTATAAAATATTTGTAATTATTATAAAAAATTTAAATAAATCGTTAGGTTAAATAGATTTTAAAATTAATATAATATTTCTCATGTATTAATAATATTAAAATTATTTTATATGATATTGAAAAAAACTTAAAGTTTTATATATTTATTTGAATATTATGTCTCTGTTTATTATAATTTGGTTTAATAGAATACGAGATTGTAAAATATTTAAATATTTTTAGATATTGAAATTATTTTAATATGTATATATTATTGTATTTATTTTAATATCTTATTTATATTTATTAAAAATTATTAGAGTTATTTTTTTAGTTAATAAGTTTAAAAAATATTATAAGTAAATAAAAAAGAAGTCCTACTGTCCGTTATTCAAGATATGAGGTTCTGCAAAATTATTTCTCCAGATCGGTGTCCTTTTCTTATTTTCAAAAGGAAAAACAAGTTCAGGGCCTCAAGGGTTTCAAAAAATTCTAGTCCTATCTACCACTGTGACTAATGGGAAACAACATTGCAATTGACATGCTTTTAGCAATATGACAAATTTTTGGAGGGATACGGGAGAATCGTCAATTGTTCACAACACGCGAGAGCTTTAGGTGGGATCGGGGAGGATTGTCAAGAGTTCACACCACGAGAAACTAATGATAGGCCTAATTTTACTGTTAGTTCTTTATTTATTTATTTTGATCTTGTTGGTATTGTTTTGTAAAGGAGTGATGATACAGCCACAAACTCTTGTACAAATTTATTTTGTACAAACTGACGTGTCATTAATTCATTAGTTGAATGAAAATATAAAATAATAAAAACAAATCAAGTGGGCCAAGTGATATTTAATTCAACTAATCTTATCATGCCACATCAGTTTGTACAAAATAAGTTTGTACAAAAGTTTATGGCTATATTATTACTCTTTGTAAAGGTATAAAAGTAAAGTAAAATACTAAATATTTTACCAGGTGGTGGGACCCCTATATTTTTTAAGAGATTATGAATTATAGCAGTTGTGACTTAGCAAAATTCAAATATTTAACAATAATACATATTAACAATGCATATAATTTGGGTTTGATTTTTAAAAAATTATTTGAGTATCGCCTATCCTTAAGATATTAATGTGAGTATATTTTAATATTAAATAATCAAAATCTATTTAATTATTATTTGTATTTCATACATGACATGTTGATTTGTTTGAATTTTAAGTTGTTGCTAATAAATATTTATGTTGTGAAAGTTGAATTCAATAGCTACAAGAGCAGAGATAAAGGTAATTTATATAGTATTTAAGAATACAAGGATAAGCCGGATAATTGACTTAAATTCTAATGATTAAAAAAGCAACTATCCTTTGAATTATAATGTCTATTTTTTTAATTAGAATTTTTTTCATGTGATATAACTACAATTGCTACACTTTTTTTTTTAAAAAAATAATGATGGGAGTTGTAACTTATTTATATAAATTTGTGTAAAAACTAATGTAACATAAAAGTAGTAGCTGAATAGCAATATTTGAAACTTTAGGTAATTTTCATATGAGCCCTTTTTATATTCAGCAACTTTAGAACTTAAACAAACTTGTCCTCGATCTTAATTTATTTACCTCTTTTAAACCCATGATGCATGATCACATAAACAGATTCTTGTGTGATGAAAACATCAAGAAAACACATCTCATGTTTTAATATAACAGAAAAAAAAAGTGGTCCATAAGTCTATCCATTATTTTATTTATTCAGTACAAATGACCAACTTAAAAAAATGATAAAAGTCACACAACTCTCAAGTGAAAATTAAAAATTACATTTTTACTATTCTCTGAGTCTCTCTCTCTCTCTCTCCCCTTTTTTTGAAATAAAACTTGGTGTAAAATTAAAAGAATTTTAGATATAAAATTTGGCAATCACTAAACAGAAAAGCATGGTAATGAAAACAGAAAATCATTGGAATATTAATTATAGATATTATAATATGAATAACTTGTTGTGGTTCATTGTAGCACTCTGAGCCATATTCTAAAATTTGTAGATTTGTTAAGGCTTTTATTATTGGCATTATTGTGTCAATATTATTATAGTTTATTCATTCTATTGTAATGAAAATTTGTCTAGTCCTAGGTACTTATTAAATTATGAAAATTAATTGAGAATATTTTTGGAGACAAAAGAAACACGTGTATGTAGGATTAATGATCGGAGAGTTGTAAGTAAAGGTGACTGCTTCATTGAGAAGCATATTCAATAATTATGGAGAGTTTCTCTATTTCGGATTTCGGAAGCTTATATTTATACTTCCCTATCAGGATTTGGGGTAAGCGAAGTGCTTTATGTATTGCAGTAAACAACGGGGCAATATCAGAGGCGAAATATTAAAAGATCATAACGCATATATTTGAGCCATTTACATTGAAGACACATATAAAGGAAAGAGTGCAGATCCGGCCTTAACTATTGTGAAGCTTTTCTCAAGTATTCTCATGCACCCAGACCTTATCTGAAGACAGCTTCTCTGTAAAGCTCTTCAACCACAAGCATTTCTACCAGGCAAAAGACCAGAACAGTTAAAGACGTGCTGGAATGAAAATCAATAAGGGAACCTCTTATGAATTTAGTTTATATCCCAACATAAGATGATCAACAAATATTGGAGTGCAATCTAAGGGCCAACATTTGATTAATCATTATAAGAAAAAAGGTACAAAAATACAAAACAGAGCTGATTGATGGCCTTAACAGTCAGTTCTATGATGAAGTAGCCACCACAACAAATGGAATTATAGGACATCAAGAAGCTTGAACTTGGCAGGACGTCTCATTAGCAGTATACCTCAGAAGTTAAGACAAAGACTATGATGTCCTATAATTGACCTCTGCTAATAACAGTGATACAAAAAAGGTGATGATGTACGGTATTAGCAATTGACCTCTGCCTTTGCTTAGACAAAGGTTCTCATTACAAAGGACTTATTTGTTGGCCTTGCCTTACATTTTTGGATATTAAGAGGGAAAAAGAAGTTTGAATTATTCAATCTCATTTCTAATGGCATTCACAGAGAACCTATAAAACAAATAAATAAATCAAAATTTTATCCATAAAAAGCTTAGAAACGGAAAACCGACTCTTTTATCTGCCACTGACCTGATCCGGACTCATTTAATTAAAAAAGAATGCAAAGCAGCTAAAAGACACAAATTGCATACATGTCTAGGAGCCATATCAAAGGCGTTACGTAACTTGTAAAATTAATAAATTCTCTTAGGGATCATTACTCATTTCAAAAGCAATTAATGACAAGAACTTTCATCATTAATTGATATGGCCAACGTAGAGAAAAAAAATGAAAAACCCCTCCAAGATCAAAGCACAATGATAAGTTTAGAATTAGACTTTTTTAATTTTCATTATAAATAAACGTCTACATGAAAATAGAAAGTAGTTTTGAATAACTTCTTTTTTTCAATGAATGTAAATATAAAATTTTAAAATCACCAAACAGGGGAATGAAAAGAGAGCCCTGTTTCTCCTCTGTTTTGGTGATTGGTGCTGTACGTGTTTCTCATATAGAACTCAAGTCTGCTATTGCCAATTGTCCCAAAGTTGGAACCAGATACATCACGACTGTCGTTTCATTTCACCTTAACCTTTTTCTTTTTAAATTAAAAAAAACAATTCACTTGTTTTAGGTGTTTTCAAATGGGAATCTTGTATGAAAAAGAGAAGAATAGTTAATAGGAAATTTTCTGATTCTTCAGTTACTATGTTTGGAATGAGTGTAATAGTATTAAAGTTGGTTACTTGGTTTCTTAATATTATACTCGCAAACAAGTGAACTGCTTGATTCCTAACTACAACTCAACTGGTTTCAAACTTTTAATATATATTAATTGTCCTTGTTTAATAGCTACGACTATTAAAACTCAACATTAACAAAGATACTAATGACTAACAAAGATACTAATAAAAAAATTATCTTCTTATGATGCTGTGAAAAAAATTATGGGTTTACTTATTTCCACATGATCTATGACATGGCTTTGAGTTTTGACTTCATGAAATTCTTTTAATTTAAAGCATGCTGGTCTGAGAAGGTCAGTTTGATGGATTAATTCCTTTTAATAATGGTCGAGATAATTTTAATCTACTCATAAAAAATTCTTAACTCTGATAATGCCACAAATGTTATCAACATTGTCTTGTGCTGTTTTCTTTAGCTAATGATTTTCTAGTTAGAAATCAAATGCTTAAAATACCAACTGAACGAAAAATACAGAAGTTTAAACAGAATATAATTGAATATTGCATGAAACATGAAACATCAATTCAAGTCCTTCCTTAAACGTAGATTGCACCAAAGAAATCTGAAGTGTCTTGCAAGTCCGTAGCACGAACAAAAAATTGTACATGCGTTTGGGACCAAATTGTTCGAGGTAGGTTCTTCACTGTACCCGAAGGGTTGGGTCAATCTTGTCTTTAGAATTCTGCACATTTTGTAATTACTCATGTAAGCAAGTATACATTCCTACTATAACAATTGTTTTATGAAAAATAACAAACCATAAATGTCTACTAGATATTTTTTGTTAAAGAAAAAAGGAAAAAAATAGAACAAAAATAAATAAACAGAAGTCCAGAAAAACAAAGATAATGAAGATGCATTTACACTATTTAGTATTAGGAATGTAGAAAGAATTTCTGGTAATTTTTAAATAATCTAAATTCATTTTTCATCTTGATGCTAGTTTTTAAACATAAATTTTTTAATTTTAAAATATACCTATTTTTAAAATAACTAATCTAAAATGTTGTATTCCCCCTTTTTCTCTATATTCCTGTTTTTAAAAAATGGAAAACATTTTTGGAAAACAATTCCCAACGCCACCAACATGGGGCTGCTGTAGAGTGAATAATCGTAGAGTATTCCCAGATTTGAGGCAATTTTTTTAATCAAGTGTCGATTCAAAATTAATTAAATTTGATTTTTTTTTTCAATCGAAATTTGAAGACCCAAGGAAAAGAGAAATATATATGAATTTGTGAACTTATAAGATGAGTGACTAAGCATCTTTTAACTTCTGAAAATCTTTTTTACTAGGATTTAAGAAAAAACAGTTAAATTGAATAATATTATGCTGCTGAATCGTGTTTAAACTATTATATCATTGATTTTAATGCAGGCGAAGCTAAAAATTAGATTGAAAATGTAGATTTGAGAATGGTGGTTTGAAGTAAAATACTCCGAAGCAAGCTGGTGGTGCCATATTTTTCTTAGGTTATCCATCGAGTTAATATATAATACCTCCAAACTTGGGAGCCGTACCTGAAGTTAAAAATTCAATGCTTAGATATGGATAATAATTAAATTTGAAGACTCAAGGAAAAGAGAAATTAAATATTGAGAATAAAATTAATTTAAAAAAAATCCTTTTCATCAAAGAGGGGTTGAGGTTGAATTTCAGTGTGAACGTTGTCTTCCGATGAGCTCGTGGAGATGAATCTTAACATATTATAGCAATCATTAATCTCCGGTTTTAGCAAAGAGGGGAATTCAACTACTAAATCCGAATGAATATTTCCCATATTGGCAAAGCTTGTTAGTTTTCGAAGCGATTGGAGCCGCAGGGAGTGTAGTTTAGGAAAAACCTTTAATTCAATCAACTTTCCTTCATCTCTTCCTAACCCCATGGTCTCGACTACCCCTTCCATTTGACTCGCAATTAACAATCTCCAAATGTTGGAGTTGCCCAAGTCTATTAACCATAGAATATGAAAACAGACACTTCAGACGACAACAACTTGTCACAGTCACTTTTGTTAAATTTTTACAGCAATACATTCCCTGAAATTGATCGGGCCATAATTTCTCGATGATTCTTAAATTGTAAAGTTTCAATTCCTCAAGGTGTGGAAAAGTAACCTGCAAAGCAACACCGTACATTTTTGTTCCTTCAACTACAACTGTCTAGTATAATATTCTTTTGATGATTAAAGATCATTCGTGATAATATAATAATTAATTAATTATTAAACAGAAAATTATCACCTTGTGAACATGATCATCCTCTGCAATGATTTCTTTGAATCCCTGAGTAGTTGTTGGTTTCTCCATGTCAGGCCCTATAAATGAACAAAAACAATATATAATTAACCTCTGTTGTTTTTCTTTTTTTAAAAAAAGAATGAGCCAATGTCAATAATCCTACGACTAATTAATTTCAACACTTACCAATAATCATTTTCAATTCATGGCAATTTTCCACTTCTACTTTTTGAAGCCGCAATAGGTTTTTGGCCATGGAGAATGAGAAGAGATGCTTCAATTTGTCACAAGAAGCTACTTTTATAATCCTTAAGTTGCTGAAAGATTGATCTTCTCTGAGTTGGCTGTAGCATATCGTCTCCAAATTAGTTAAACCAATGAGATACAACGTATCCAGCAAGGGAAAGACTTTGCAATGAACACGTCCAATTGAGCCGACAATATGCAAAATCTCAGAACAGTCTACTACTAGAAGATGCTGCAATTGTGGAAAACCTTCCCCATTATCTAATTCATGAATAGCACTTGGAACACCCTTCAATGCTATTAGACAGAGATCTTCAGTTCTCTTCAACAACATTTTCATCCCATCGTTCTCTAAAAGAACGCTAACTTTTTCAAGCTTCTGGAGCTTCATCGATCTTGATGTTTCAGATGTCAATTTTTCTAGCTCCCGGATATTCAAGTACAGTAATGATTTGGATAAAACTAAGGACACACATCTGTATGGACCATATCGTTGCACTTTTCCTATAAATATCTTATATCTTTGCAATTCCACAGAAACCAAATCCTGCGGCAAAATTTCGGCATCCGGAACATCTATCTCCAAAGTAGTTAGCTTTGTCAACCCCTTCAACTCGACAAGACTGGCATTACTTCCTCCTTCAACCTTATCCCACTGTGCAAAGCTATTACCCATATACAATTCTTCTAATCGAGATAATTTTGATATGACATTAGGTGCTATCACCTCAAGGCTCCAACAATTGCTCAAATCTAACAACCTTAACCGAGTCAATTGTCCAATTTCAAGTGGCAGCTGCTTAATATTAGAACCTTGGAAGCTGAGAATATCTAACTTCTTTAGCTGTCCAATTAGGGTTATATCATTCAGGCGGCAACCAACTAAGCATAATGTTTGAACGTTGAAGAGGCAACCGAGTGATGAAGGTAATGAAGGGATTCGAACTTTAGTAAAATGCAATACTTTGAGTTGTTTCATGCCTTCAAAAAAGTGGTCTTGGATTAGCAAAGAGCTAAAATACTTTGCAAACAACATAAGTAATTTGAGTTTTGGACATTCCAACCGTTCAGGAAACTCAGAAACATATCTTATGTTTAAAGGTAGAGAAATAACAGTTGGATCTTTCTCTATTGTCTTTTCTATCTCTTCCTTTAAGTCAGCAGCAACATTTGGGATACTAAACATAAGTTTCTCTGAGGCAATTGATACAGCAACAGCATGAATAATGTCGTGCATTTTAGCTTCATCTCGAACATCACCATCCAACAACAAGCACGACGATTTGAGATTGTCGATCAATGTATCCACTCTATTCCTTGCTGCTTCCAGTGTGTAAACATTTTGAAACAAACCCAAACCTATACCATTTCTCAGTAAGTCAGGAACTTTTAGAGAATGACCTTGACCATATAGACCACAAAGAAGGAACAAAGATTTTGCTTCATCACTTTCCAAGAACTTGTAACTCAATTCTATGGAAGAGTAGACATTTGCATCCATTCCATGAATTTCTCTTGGATTAGAACTTCGTAGCTGATTCAACGCATCCTTCCAAATGGCAAGCCTCTTATTTTTTAGAGCATTTGCAACTGTACTCAGTGCAACCGGCAAACCTCCACATCTTCTAACAATCTCAGCTGTTATAGGTTGAAAAGCAGATGTTTTTGTTGAATCACTCACTATCTTCTCAAACAACTGCAATGCTTCTGTGTCTGCTAAGATTTCAATTGAGAAATTTTTCTGAGATTTCATATCATCATGCAATAAATCTCGACTTCTAGACGTCAATATTATTGGGCATCTTCTCTGATCATCCTCTCTATCTTTCTCATCATCCCCAGAAGGAATTCCAACCGCATCCAACTCAATTTTTGTCCAAATATTATCCAATATAATGAGGACCCGCTTCTCTTTCTTCAACCTTTCACACAGGCGAGAAGCTCTTTGGAATATACTCTCATTCAAGCCAAATTCCATGCCTAAGTCAAAGGCAAGTTTGTCTTGAATTTTATGATGATCTGGGGTCTGTGTTACCTCAGCCATAACGACCTTATCGAACAGCTTGCCTTCCATCACTTGCTTTGCAACTTGCTTGACTAGCGTGGTTTTACCCACGCCGCCCATCCCGTAGACCCCAATTATCTTGAGCTTATCATCCTTCAAGGCCTCCACAACATCTTGAAATACTTTCATTCTTGAATCAAAGGCCTCGAAATCTTTCGCTTGCATATGTTCTGTCTGCTTTGGAGCAGGACGGTAGGAAACATTAGAGAAGTCGCCGTTTCCCACGAGACTAGCGGCAGCTTCTGCAGCCTTTGCTGCTTGTTTACTAAGCTTGGAACGAGAAATCATGTTTGGGCACAATCCTTTGAAGCAGGACTTCTTAGCTCTATCTTCATCATCAATGATAGATTTTGCAACCCCTTCACTGATGAATTCGTCAACGCTATGTAGCCAGTCTGTGACACCCTCATAAAGCTCATCCCCCTGTAGCCTAGCATGATTAACTGGTTGCTGCACCATTTCTCTTTTATATCCCAGCTGCTTTACTTGATCTTTTAGCTCATCTATGTAGCTCTGGTACTTGAACACATAAGATATCCACCGTATAATCGGTTTGAACAGTGACTTTGCACCTTCTGATACGATGCCTGAAAAAGCAGCCAGACCCACTTCTGCCATTGCCTGCTGCTTATCAAATCTAATAAAATGTCAAAGAAAGGAATACAAATAAATTAAAATGAACTAGAGGGAAAGACAAAAAAAGGAAAAGACAGCAAACAGTATTGCAACATTGATCTTGAATCAACTGAAACATGAACAGAGCATTTTTTTTCTTCTTTCTTAAGGATCAGAGCTTTTGCTATTAACAGAAACGTACTTCAAATGTCTAAAAGAAAAAAAAAAACCATAATTTACCATAAATGAACAATAACTATAAAACTCAAGCAAAACAAGCCATAGAAATTTTATCTTAGAAAGTGGATGGAAATTAAGGAAGAAATGCTATAAAGATCAAGCATCAGAGATAATGCTATTAAAAGAAATTTATTGAAGGTTTTAGAACAAGTGCACCTGTTTAATTATGTGGGATCAGAAAGTTGATGAGCTAGTGTAATCGCCTTAAATATTTAAGAACAATTTTAATGAGCAAAAATTTTTTGTTACCTGCAGAGGAATGTGATTATAGAGAGCCTATGAGAGTAACGACAATGATTGCTATCTGAACAATTTATTGTTCAGGTGACAATGGCCCACTCCCCACACCGGCTTTCCCATTTGATTGGGTAAGTAATTAATAAATGGTCCCTCCAGATCATCACACGTGTTGATCATCAACGCCAATCGTTCCCTCCACTTCCGTCATCCAGTGTGGTTGATCATCGGGTTCTGGTGGACCTATTTTCTCTTAATTAGGTGGGAGAGCGCCCGTGAGACCTGCGTTTAAGATCTGATTCGAATAAAGCAATATCCTCGGGTAACCCGGGAAATAAACGGGCCTCTCCCGGTTTGACATCTTGGATGCGAGCCTGCAACATGGCACACTCCACAGCTGCTGAGCAAGCACCAGAAGTGAAGGACCCAACAATGGGAACTTCAAAATTCTTGGAAACATCAGCCATCCAGGCCAGTGGCGTATTTAGAAAAATAATTTACCGGGGGCTAAATTAGATAATAGTAAAATATAAAAACTAAAATTTTGAATATATAAAATATTTACTAATACATTTATACTTAGTCTCTACGTATTTTTATATTTTAAAAATGTTATGTAATAGACTCATTATCAATATTATTAAATTTATTGTTTCCTATATAAACAAACAAACTATCACTTATCTCATCCGATTCCAAAGATGATTCTTGAATTTTATTACTAAAAACTTTCGTTACACTATTATTATATAAACTGGAAGAATTAACTATATTTTTTAGAATAAAAAATATTTTAGGTGGTAGGCTATCATTATTTTTAATTAAAATATAGATTTTTATATTTCTTAAAAATCAAGGTTTAAATTTTATGAGGTTTATATTTTATAATGGCTATTTTAATAAATTTAATGAGGGTTAATTAAAAAATTAAAATATATTTTTTTATTTTTTAAAATTTTTTTGGCCAGTGGGGGCTCAAGCCCCCACTGGTCATGTGCTGCATCCGCCCCTGGTTACGAGGCCCAAAACTCCATCAGCAACAGTAGCAGAACCGATGTCAACATCAATCTACAGAAAGTTTCCAACAGTCACGAGCATTATCACGATCATCGTGCCGCAGATTGCCCTAAAAATAAGACAAATCAATTTGATCAGCTTGCTCTTCCTCTAGGGCTGCGAGTAATAAAAAAAAAGGATTAATTCCATAGAAATCCAGTAATGAGCACATTAATCCAATATATAAAAAAGAATATTTAAGTTGTAATCTTGCTGTTCTCCTGAAATCATTCTCAATCCTTTTTGCATTCGCCCAAGGAAAAATATATAACGAAGAACAAGAGTTAAGCAAGAAGTTAATTGAAAAGGATGAGGATTCAAATTTCAAGTGTGAATCAAACCTTTTGTTCAAACTCGGCTAACTGAAATTCTTCGTCCTCATCAGCGTATTTATCCATCATCACAGTGTCTGCTTGCAGCTGATCAAGAGATAAGCTCGGATGAGCAGATGAGTCTTGCAGGTTTCGGTTCTTCTTCGAATGAGCTCTCCTTTCGTCTGTTTGAGCTAACCATTCTCGCAGACCTGTCATAAGAAGTAAACAACATAACTCAAACAAAATGTTCATACTGGAAGTGCCACATCTTGGAAAGGAACAAAATATTAATAAATAAACCCTAAAAAAATAATCTGAAAATTATGTTCAACTAGACCAATTATCCTGCAGTTTGATATATTAAATGAGCCAGAACAGTGAGCCTTTTAAATATTTCACTTTCTATCTTGTAAATCCTCTAAAAATTACACCGCTGCTCTGACCCAAGTTCCATAGTCAATTTTTTCATTCATTATCTTATAGCAAAGCTAAAAGAAAAGAAAAGAAAAGGTATACTGCATTAGAATCTAGTTCGTGTATTTCTATCTTTTTGTTTATTCTTCATTTTATTAAAACGACAGATTCCTCATCAAAAAAAGTGACTCTACATATGGTGTGTGTATGTTCTCTAAAAAAGGAGTGGGAGAAAATACAGTAACACGAAAAAATGTGACTAAAAATGAGCACCCAGCAGAACCATAATAATCCACAACAGCGCAACATAAACGTGAAAAACAAGTAACTTGCCAGCAACGCTATTTAACATCTGAAGAAGACAGAGTTGCTGAAACATTGACAACCAATGCAGTGTCTTGATTTGGTTGATTAAATATATTTTTGTTATCATCCACCTGTTCGCTTTAAATAATTTTCAATATTTTTTTGTTTGCCTGAAATTCCAAGGAAAAATATTTATATTAGGACAAGAGTTAAAGGGGACAAAAATGAAAAAAAAATAGGGCTACTTATTTTTCATTCCCCTGTTTTTCCGGTTGGTAATCGTAAAAATTTAAATCTAAACTTATGATGCAGGCTACAAGGCACCTGGTGGACGATTAATAGCTGCCCTCATCGACCAACTGCCCTTATCTAAGCAGATTTCCTAACAGTAATTAAATAATCTAAATTTATGATGCATTAGGATATGATTGTGATAAATTAGCTTTTTTCTATGTATGCTATGAGGCTGATTATTATTTTAATTTAAGCCACACCTTTAAATTCAGTTTTCGCAAAACTGACATGTAGCTTGGGTGTAAATGAATATACATTGTGAAGAACTGACGGGTGGAGTACCGATATACTAGCATGTGTAATGTTTAATTTTAATGTATAAAACAATGGTGCATTTAGAAGGTACTACTGTAGAAGTAAAATGTGTGCTTGCAACTTATCTTTTCATTCCCCTTTTTAATAATAATCAAAAGAAAGCAGAGGAGAAACAGCGGATTTTCCAGTTTTTTGTTCGGTGATTTTAACTTTATCATGGAATTATCAATTTTTAGTTGAAACTTATCTAAATCGTCCTCTCTATATAAGCGAATACAATGATTTTGTGAAAGATATATGCAAAAACAATACTAATAAGTATATTTATTTATCTAAGATGTTGAGCTTTGATGCTCAGATATGGATAGTGTTGGGAAAATGTGTTCTTTAAAAGCATATGTGTTTATTGAATTATAATAAACAATTTTTCTGATTAATAAAATAAATGAGGTATTTTATTCAAGTATCTTAATTGCATTAATATTTTGAGTAAAGTCCATTTGATCATATTATATGTATTTATGTGATCACCATGTGGATTCACAGAAGACATAAATACAAGTTATCTTATGATTGAATAAATTATGTTCGCAGTTGATAAATAAAGTTGGGCACTTTATTTAGGTATAGACTGTAATAAATTCATTGAATGGTTTGTCTTAATCATGTATGAATTTATTGATGTAGTACGACTACATTGAACAGGATCACATATGAGATTTAATTAACCTTGAAATGACTATCAGACTTATTAAATCTCATAGGCATTGATTTTACTGTAATCTTAATCTTGAGTTAGTTATGATTTCATGATTGTAATTGTTATTCCATTTGAGTTACCAATGGGCACGACACATACTTGTAGTCAAAATTATTCGGTATCTTGGTGGAAGCAATTATGAGTATTGGAGTTATAGATTAATAATATAAAATTTGTATAACACATCTCTTGATGGGTTTTCGGTACTTAATCATATAATTCTCTAGTCACAGTGTGTCGACATATTTAATATGTTGAAAATGATCATTAGAGAAAACCAGTAAGTATCAAGGAACAAGATGTAATTAAATCGATTGGACAGTTGAGATATCGATTTAATTAATGATGTGGTATAAAGGATTATGCATAAAGTAAAGAAATCAATGTGGCTTGGCGAATTATTATTCGAGCATACAATTATGGAGATCGGTTCAATCTTATAGTGGAGTAGAATTGGAATTAGATAATTATATTTGTTTAATTACAAATTTAATTATTGTAGCCACTATTGTATGTTCCCAAATGATCCCCAAGGTTAGCTCATTTAATTGGCAACACCATCACTTTGGACCCAAAAGCAAGAAAAGCGGCGTATTAGGTGAAAATCATAATTATAATATTTGTTAAAGTCTAGTATGTTATACTCAAGTGTAAAAGGGGGCTTGTGATATTTTACAAGGTGGTCCCCTAGTTAGTTACACATTCTCTCTACTTTTACGTAAGTGGAGAGAAAGTATTTAATTTAAATATTTAAATATTTAAATTAAAAGGGGAATTCTATTTTAAAATAGGAATCCTAATCCTAACATACTAGGGTTTTTCATAAGATATTATAAAAGGGGTATTTTTCTCCCTTTTGCGTGGGATGAGAATTCCAGGATTTTTGTGAAAAATATAGAAGACATCTAAGAGACGCCAGTTGCAATTGGGAGTGGTGAAACAGACGTCCACACGTCCAGTGTTGATCGATCTTGAGTCATAGCCTGGAAGATCGTTTGGAGACGGATCTACAACTGAGTGGTGAAACAGACGCCCACACGTCCAGTGTTGATCGATCTTGAGTCATAGCCTGGAAGATCGTTTGGAGACGGATCTACAACTGAGTGGTGAAATAGACGCCCACACGTCCAGTGTTGATCGATCTTGAGTCATAGCCTGGAAGATCGTTTGGAGACGGATCTACAACTCTCAATCGTTCGTCTTCTCAGATTATCAAAGGTACGAATTTCTAGATTACTTAATTCTTATATGTTGTATGAGATCGGTCCAAAAAGGTTTTAATTGAAAATTTGAAAAACCTGAATTTCTCCCTACAAATAGTCCCTTTTTTTGGGTAGGGGCATCTCTTTCCATGCATTGAATTATTGCGAGGAAATCACTTCTCGCAATTACAAATCTACCCTCATCATTCTCTCTCACGTATCAAGCACCACAGTTACCCATTTCTCTTTTCACCAAGGCAAACAGATTACAGGACAATGCAGCGATGCCAACCAAGAATGATTAGGGTAAAGACGAAAAGATAAAACAGAATAAAAAAAAAATTATTCCGTAAACAGAATAATTAAACAAAAAGTGGTACGCTCAAAGTTGGTTGGTGTGAGTGGTTTGGTACTCTCATTCCTTAAGAGAGGTTAGGGGTTCAAATCCTTCTCTTGTATGGAGTAAGTCACCACTTTAGCCTGCACTTTACCCCTTACGGGCCGACCCAGTGTGAGCGGGAATTAGTCTGAGTTGTAGTATGGGCTTAAAGGTACCTCCCACAGTTGGGGCCCACTCAAGACCACCTCGTGGTTCAAACCAAAAAAAAGAAAGTGGTACACTCAGACAAAACGCCTACTCCTGTTTTAGAAAAGGGCTCCTCTATTCTTATTTCTCTGTTTTACTGTTTGGTGATTGCAAAAATTTTTGTCTAAATAATGTATAGTTATAGAGTTAAGAATAAAATTTATGTTAAAATAAAGAGACATCAGAGATCCCTTGATATTATTATCCAGAACAATATGTTTATTGGGCCGACATGGCTAACATACATGGGTTCAAGCTTGCAACATCCACATTTATGTATAATTATATAGTAATTAAATACTGAACTTGAACTCATACAACTATTCAATCATTTGGATTTCAAATCTGTGTTAATTGAACTAAATACTGTCAGGCATTCGAGTAAACGCATAAAGAATTTATAATTTAATGTCGTTCTCAATTTTGACTTCATAATATTCCAGCCACCGTTGCATTTTTTATTACTGTGTAATAAATATGATTTTTAAATAATTTTTTTGACAAAATTAGTCAAAGTGCCATATGTGTATCGAATAAGTTGATAAAATCATTTTATATTTCAAACTATAAAAGTAAGTATTCATCAAACACTTTATAATTATCAGTCGATGTTTACGTGAACATGACCGAAAATGGTTACTAAGACTCCCTAGTGTTAACAATTTAACATACCCACGATCCATTAATGAGATAATTTATTTTATACTAATAAAATTGAAGATTTATTCATGCAAAATTGCACGATGATGAGCTTTCATGTTTCTGTCAAACATGAAATAATTTCGTAAGAAATAATTTCGTAAACAATGGCCACGTGGAACTTATAACCAACCATCCTTTGTTGATAAGACAAATGAAATAACAAAAAAGCAGCGGGGTTGGGCTTTCTCCAGGAATCGGCTTAACATAAACAATGTGGGGTTTCTTGATCTTCTTAAAGACACATAATTAAATTATCAAATATAATAGGGAATACAAGCATGAACGTATACATGTCCTATACCTATCAGTCATTCCCTTGTTGTTCGGTTTGGTGATCGCAAATAACATTCTTTGCATTTACTCTTTATTTATTTGTTCTTCTTAAAGCGTTTAGTAAATTATATGATCACCGGGTCAAATCCCTAACATCAACGTACGCATAATCTATTAATGAAATATATTATTTTATCATAATCAAATTGAAGATTTGTTCATGCAATTTTGTTTGATGAGGAGTTTTCACTTTTATGTTAAATACAAGAAAGATTTGTAAATAATGTCCATTTGGAAATTGGAACTAGCAATTATCTGGACCACTGTTAAAAAGAATTAATTCGTCAAACTAACCTTCTCACACCAGCACGCTTTAAATTGAAAGAATTTCGTGAAGTCAAGACCATGTTAAAGATCTTGTGGAAATAAGTAAACCCGTAAATTTTTTTCACAGCATCATATGAAAATCATTTTTTTTAGTATTTTTGTTAGCTGTTGAGTTTTAATAGTAGTAGCTATTAAACAAGAACAATTAGTGTATATTAAAAAGTTGGAAACTGTTTGCGAGTAGAAACCAACTTTACTACTAATTACACTCGTTCCAAAAATAGTAACTAAAGAATCAGGAAATTCCCTATTAACTATTCTTCATTTTTTAATGCAAAATTCCCATTCGAAAACACCAATGAATTTCATTCAAAGTAAATGAGAAATTACAATGAAAATGGGATCAAAATACATGTACATATACCTAAAACAAATGATTTTTTAATTTAACCAAAAAAAAAACAGTTGAGGTGAAATGAAACCACATTCATGATATCTCTGGTTCCAACTTTGGGACAACAGCAGACTTGAGTTCTATATGAGAAACACGTACAGCACCAATCAGCCGCTCTGTAGTATTTGCCTGCATACACAAAAAATTCAAATTGCAGTGCAATATCTCAAAATCATGTCTTTTCCCTATGTGTCTGTTAAGGAAGCACACTGAGCACGCGTGAACTAAGGGTAGCTGCACGATATGCATGGGTGAGCTAAAGTCCAGTCAGCAGCATTGTTAGTTAAAGAAGTATATGCCAGCTCAGCCAATTAGTTAAGCACGCTTTTGATTCTGTTATAGTTGTGTACCTTGCTTTAATTCTGTTTTTATGATGCAAGCAATGAGTATAAATACTGCTACGTTTGTCATTTGTATGTTATGGAAAGAAAAGAAATCCAGAATATTCTATTTCACTTTCTCATGAATTTTCTGAGCTTCCAAACAAAATTATCAGTTCAATTTTAAGCTTTACAGAGAAGCCGTCTTCAGTAGTGCGCGGAAATTGATTATATTCAATCAGAAAACTTGGCCAGACAAGGTCTGGGTGCATGGGAATACTTGAGGAAAGCTTCACAATAGTTACGGTCGAATCTGCACTCTGTCCTCTGTATGTGTCTTCAATATCAATGGTTCAAATACATGCGTTATGGTCTTTTAATATAAAATACCATTATCTCATGCGTTATGGTCTTATCCTTGTATTCTTAAACTCTATAAAATACCATTATCTCAGCTTTTGTGGCTATTGAATTCGACTTTCACAAATAAATATTTATTAGCAACAACTTAAAATTCAATCAAATCTAACATGCAATATTGCAATGTGTGAAATACATATTATGATTAAACAAATTTTGATTATTCACTGTTAAAATATATTCACATTAATATCTTAAGGATAGGTAATACTCAAATAATTTAAAAAAAAATCAAACCCAAATTATATGCATTGTTAATGTGCATTATTGTCTAATATTTGGATTTTGCTAAGTCACAACTGCTGTAACTTACGGCCTCTTCAAACATGTGGATCCCACCACGTGTTAAATTTTTTACATTATTTTTTAAGGGACTGTAAGTTACAGCAGCTTAACCTAGCAGCACCCTAATAATTTACTTTATTTTTATTTTTTTACAAAACATTACCAACAAGACAACAATGTATGAAATAAAATAAGTGAACAAAGAACTGACAGTGAAATTAGGGCTATCATTGGTTTCTCGTGGTGTGAACTCTTGACAATCCTCCCCGATCTCACCCAAAACTCCCGCGTGGTGTGAACATTTGACAATTCTCCCATATCCCTCCAAAAATTTGTCATATTGCGAAAAGCAATTTCAATTGCAATGCCATTTTCATTAGTCATAGTGGCCGATAGGACTAGAATTTGTTGAAACCCCTAAACTTATTTTTCCTTTTGAAAATAATTTTGTAGAACTTCATATCGTTAATAACGGACAGTAAGACTCTTTTTTTAAATTAAAATATTTTTTAAATTTACTAACTAAAAAAATTAATTTTAATATTTTATAATAAATATAAGTAGGATATTAAAATAAATATAATAATATATACATATTAAAATAATTTCAGTACCTAAAAATATTTTAATATTTTACAATCTCGTATTCTATTAAACCAAATTATAATAAATAGAGACATAATATTCAAATAAATATATAAAACTTTATTATTATTAATTTTATTCAAATAAATATATAATCTCGTATTCTATTAAACCAAAATACCTATAGTATTAAATAATATAATAATAATTATTATTATTAATTTTATTTTTTTAATTAATATAACTTTTATAATAATATTTATACATGTATCTAGTTAATGAAAATTACATTATTTAATTCTATGGGTATTTTGGTAAATTGATTCTCATTCACATTCCTCATTCCCATTTATTTTGTCAAGTAAACACATCAATAGCATTATAGCACATTTTCATTCCTCATTTCTATTCCAGCCCATTCTGATTCCTAACTCATTCCCCTTCTACCTCATTCACATTCCATGAAGTAAATACACTATAATAGTTTACTTTATTTTTATATATTTAAAAAAAAATACCAACAAGACAATAATGTATGAAATTAATAAAATAAGTAAACAAAGAACTGACAGCGAAATTAAGTCTATCATTGATTTCTCGTGGTATGAACTCTTGACAATCCTCCCCGATCCCACCTAAAACTCTCGCATGGTGTGAACATTTGACGATTCTCTCATATCCCTCCAAAAATTTGTCATATTGCAAAAAGCAATGTCAACTGCAATGTTGTTTCCATTAGTCATAGTGGCAAACAGGACTAGAATTTGTTGAAACCCCTAGACTTATTTTTCCTTTTGAAAATAATTTTGTAGAACCTCATATCATGAATAATAAGACTCTTTTTTTAATTATAATATTTTTTTAAATTCATTAACTAAAAGAATTAATTTTAATATTTATAATAAATATAAGTAGGATATTAAAATAAATATAATAATAATATATACATATTAACATAATTTCAGTACCTAAAAATATTTTGATATTTTACAATCTCGTATTCTGTTAAACCAAATTATAATAAATAGAGACATAATATTCAAATAAACATATGAAACTTTAAATTATTTCCAATATCATAAAATAATTTTAATTTTATTAAAAATGAGAAATATTATATTAATTATAAAATCTATTTAACCCAAGGATTTGTTTAAAATTTTTATAATAAATACAAATATATTATTAAAATAAATATATTAAATCACATTTTAAAAATTAATATTTAAATTAATTATTTAAATTATACATACTAGTCTGCTAGAAAATTTAAACTATTTAAATCATATTTACATTTAGTAAAAAATTTTGAAGTCATTTTTTTTGTTACCATCTACTAAGAGTATTGTAGTCAAAAAGGGTATTGGTGTTCTTTATTAAAATTTTCGGATCTACATGACTATTTTCTAAAATTTTAAGGATGCCATTTTATTTTTGGAAAAAAATAAAAATTTCATTTAAACAGCTAAAATGGTGAATAGTACAATGCTACAATAGGCGTAAATAGAAAGTAAAAAGCAATCAAAATGACCAACAATCTAACGCTGCAACGTGGACATAAGGTCAAAGTTTGTTACACATGGTCAAGGGCCATTTAGTCAGTGAGTGGGTCCTGCGTGCATTTTTGGGCATTTCATCTCGTGGTGATCCAATTCCGGTGACAAAAGAAGCGACGAAATAAAATTTAGATCTAACACTTGTTTCGCGTTGAGTGAACTTTTGACAATTCCCCCATATCCCTCCAAAAACTTTCGTCATTTTGCGAAGATACGTACAAATTGCAACGTCATTTTCATTATTCATAGTAGCAGATACTGGAGGTCCAGGGACAGACTGGAAATTATTGTGACCCCTGGACTTTTCTAATATATTTCTTTTTCATTTTCGATGGTTGTCGTTATTTGATAGGGGGAGATAGAGATAAAGTTCTTAATCAAATGCCCATTTTATTTCATATGGAAGACGATCTTTAAACTCTCAATGACGCTATCGCTTCAGCAGATGCAGCCTTCTGGAATGAGGCAACGACTGATGAGATACACTCATTATTATCTAATCAAACAAAAACATCAGTAGATGTATCAGCAGGATCCTAAGTTAGATGGGAACTTCATACATTGTTGTTGGTAACGTTGGTTCAAACCATTAAAGCGAGGTTGGATGCAAAATGGTTTACACCAAAGAAAGGAAAAAATAAATTTACTAATTTATAAAATAAATTTAGTAAATTAATAAAATCATTATATGATCTTAAACAAGCACCAAAGTAATGGCATGAAAATTTTGATTTTATGATCATGTTGCATGGATTTAAACATAATAATGACAATAAATGTATTTATTCTAAATTAACGGATAAATATAGTGTGATTATTTGTCCTTATTTGAGGAAAGAATTGTTAAATTGTGTCTCATTTTAATTAGTATAAGAGAGTCACTTGGGCTTATAAATAGTACGGGTAGACAATATCGGATATAGATCATATTCGGACTAATCCGATCAGATTTCAAATTGTGATCAATAAAAAAGTCATCCGAATGCAATCTAAACTTACATCCAATCTGAATATATATGGATTGGATTCAAATCGGATGAATAGTGAGGATTAATTCGGATGATAATATCATATTGAAATTGGATTCAGATGTGTTCGAATAAATCAGATGAATCTCAATCACTTGCAAGTTGAAATACAAAATTGAAAAGTCACAGAAATTAAGAAAAAGATGCAGCAAGCCAGCAAATGGAAGAACAAAGACAGAAAATGAAAGTTCGTCCATTTTAACATCAATTATTTTGTTGAGAATATCAGTAACAATTGCATCCCAAAAGTATGAAAGCTAAATCAAACAATTAATTTTGCAATCACCAAAAAACAAAGAGAATGACATGCATGCAAAAATAAATTCACAAGCAATTCAAAATTCCCAGACCTCTGGAAGTTTTTCAAAGTATCTATTCTATTCTGATAACCTCTGCGCCTCAAAAGCTTTAACGGATCCGACTCCATCTGAAACCCTTGCAATAAACAAATAAGCGCAACGGCCAGGTTTAGAACTTTTGCAATGTACGACTCACGAGCTCCGCGGCAGCTTGGGCATCATCGGCTTGCGGCTGAGTCAAAAGAATGTTTGGTGTAAACCATTTTGAAGTTTTACAAAATAACATTCTTTACACCAACGATGGGAACTTCAAAAAATAAAATTTTCCATCAAGTCATCTCTTTATATATAACAGAGAATGTTTTACGAAAGATGGCAAAAGCAGTCAGTTATAATTAAGTATCAAATAATTAATAAAATATGTCAAGCTCTGTTGCTAATGCTGCTGAGGCTGAGATTTGGATTGTCCCATTCTTTGGTCTGGGACGGACATCTATTTCCTTGCATTGAATTTTGCAAGCATATCGCTTCTCGTAATTACAAATCTATCCTCATCATTCCCTCTCACATTTCCGCCACCGGCATCACCCCTTCCCCTCTTCACCAGTAACCTCTCTTTGAAATTACTGAAATACCCTCCTTATCTCCAGCACTACCGCTATCTCCTGCCCGCCTCCATGTTGCCATGCACAGCCAAATGCTTCAAGGCCTTCGAAACCTCCTTTCAACCCGGGAACCCGAACGTGACCCGTTTGTGCAGTCATCAACGTTATGATGGGCTGGATCAGGGGCGGATGCAGCACATGACCAGTGGGGGCTTGAGCCCCCACTGGCCAAAAAAATTTTAAAAAATAAAAAAATATATTTTAATTTTTTAATTAACCCTCATTAAATTTATTAAAATAGCCATTATAAAATATAAACCTCATAAAATTTAAACCTTGATTTTTAAGAAATATAAAAATCTATATTTTAATTAAAAATAATGATAGCCTACCACCTAAAATATTTTTTATTCTAAAAAATATAGTTAATTCTTCCAGTTTATATAATAATAGTGTAACGAAAGTTTTTAGTAATAAAATTCATGAAGAATCATCTTTGGAATCAGATGAGATAAGTGATAGTTTGTTTGTTTATATAGGAAACAATAAATTTAATAATATTGATAATGAGTCTATTACATAACATTTTTAAAATATAAAAATACGTAGAGACTAAGTATAAATGTATTAGTAAATATTTTATATATTCAAAATTTTAGTTTTTATATTTTACTATTATCTAATTTAGCCCCCGGTAAATTATTTTTCTAAATACGCCACTGCTCGTAACTGGTGTAGTTACGAGATTGGCGGATGACATGTCTTTCCTTGTACAGGCATGTTTTCAGTGGTTTTTCTGCACTTTTAAATGAGCAACACATCGGAAACGACATGATTTTGAGACATTGCTCTGCCGTTTTCACTTTTGTACGCTGCAATGTTCTCAAAATGGTATATTGCTTCGTGTCTCTCCTCTTTATCTTGCTCTTTCCTACTGATTGGTGCTGTACGTGTTTTTTGTATTGAACTCTAAGTCTGCTATTGTCCCAAAGCTGGAAAACGCAAACATCGTGCCTGTGGTTTCATTTCACCTCAACCTTTTTCTTTTTTATGAGTACATTTGTATTCTGATCCCATTTTCATTCTAATTTCTCATTTATTTTGAATGAAAGTCATTGTTGCTTTTGCAATAAAAAGAAAAGAAAAGGGGGCATCTACAATACATATGTGTTGCGATACATGCACAAAAAATGACCATTGGATTAAATGGTGTGGATCTAATGGCTGAGATTTGTTTTATTATTAAGCAATAAAAAAATTTGAAAGAACCACAAACCTGTAAAACCGGTCATGCTTTTGCTTCAAGTTAAAAATATATAAATTGAAAAAGAAAAAACCCATCCTCACCTCACCTCTCTTCTTGTTCCACGGCCATCAACGGCGGCACGATTCGTCGACGATCAACTGCGGCTGTAAATTGACCACGAACATCTCTCTCTCTACAAAATTTTCAACTCATAACACTTAATGTTGTGGTGGTATTTCGCGAGGACGACTAGCTACCCCCTAGACGAAGAGATAGCCTGCTCAAAGACGAGCAGGCAAGCCGAGCCTGGTAGCAGGAACCTGTGGGTACGAACCCCCTGCTCGTTCACGAGGACGATTTCCTCGAGGTCGCAGTGCGGAGAGTTCTTTTCTCTTCTGAGCGTCAAGGGCGGGTGGACCCAGTCAAATAACGGTTAGCGAGGAACACGCCTTTATCCGAGAGTCTAGGCACGAAGCCCAATCAACCAACAGCCATGATGTTCAGCCACCCACTCCATGAACGGGGGAAAATGGAGAACGTGAGAACGTGGATCGCGGATCACGGGGCGCCGAAGTCAGAAAGCAGGTATAAAAGGATAATCGGCGAAGGTAAACAGGTTAGACACTTTGAAATCAGAAACCTTAAGAAAGAATTCAGTATTTTTGAGAGCCAAGAGTTAATTGGCACCATTTTCCCACCAAAAAGGGGTAAAGCCCGATTGACTGACTTGAGCGTCGGAGGGTTTACGCCGGGAAAAACACCCGGCGCACTCTGACCAGTTTTTTGTGTACGCAGAGAGATACGGGAACGAAGGGTCGCGTGGGACATCATTCTGCTCACCTCGAAAGTAACGCGAGGAGAGTTCGTTGCGAGCAGCTAAATAGACCGTTGAGGAGAGGTCCTGGTCGTAGTCGAGCAGAGACCAGAATCCCGCATCAACACTTAACGTAAAAAAAGAGAAAGAAAAAAGAGGACGAATAGAATAGGTAGAAATTGATCACGATCATCAAAGAAAAAAGAGGACGAATAGAATAGGTAGAAATTGATCACGATCATCTCTCTCTGCTTGCTTAAGCTTCGCCGATCTGTTGCTTGCTCGATTACTCTTCCTATATCCACTCGGAGTCAACTGTTTGACAAGATTCGAAGTCCAAGGTTTTTTTTTTAAATGATTTGAGCTACTCCGTTTATTCTTCTTGCATGTTCACTGATATGGTCTTGTGAAATATTCTTTTGATGGTAGTCTGAAAATCTTTTCATTAGAACAATATTAAGCTTTGATGTGGTGTTCTAATAGCGGGTGGAATTTGAGGTTCTCCTTTTTTCTCTATATGAAGGTGCTTGTCATGTGCCAAGAAAAATAAAATTATTTGAAAAAAAGATTACTTTAAGGAGATTTATTATTATTCGTGGATCGGGAAGCTCAAAAAATTTTCTTATGTATAACATAAAGTGATTTAAATGTTTCCATGGTATATCCTTTTCTTTGATTGTGTGTGGTTTTCCAGTTCTCGGAGATGCAGAAGAAGTTTATTTTGTTATATGGTATCTCATTTAATTATTGTTTTCACCAGGAAATAGCTGTGCTTTTGGAAATTAATATGCTGTGTTGTCAATGTTGTGTGAAATCCTTTTATTGGTGTCTATTTAAAGTGTTTAAGATTTCATATAATTGACCTATGGCCCAAATCATTTCTATAGGGCCAAGCATATGATGGAGGGTGTTAAAATGATACATATTATCTTTTTTTTGCCTTATATATTGTTATTTGCAGTGTGATTTGGTCTAGCTTAAGCTTGTAGGTTGGATCTGTCTGACAGGGAACGGTTTAATTTGTTCATTGTGATTTTCTGACCGAGAACAACTATTGGAAATGGTCCTTGATTTACTTCCCCAATTGACACGAATTGGTTTGATGCAATAAATAGTGTATTTTTGTCATCTTTGTATGACTGGCAGGTCGTCCTGATTTGGTACATGTCTGGACACAGGAATTGGATTCATACTTGTCAAACCAGAATGCCAACAATCAAGCATTTTCTCTTGAAAGCACTGGCGTCTTCTTCAATGCCAAAATGGTTTGAGATTTTCTGTATTTTGTTTTATATTTGATCAGTTTAGAATGTGGGTGGCAATCAAGAAAAGTTATGACATTTTTGTGTTCCCGAAAAACTGCTGATGATGTGTAGTACAGGAAATGAATTGTTTTTTACTTCTTTTTATTTGTATTCTTTTTTTTCCCTCCCCTATAATGAGCATGGATGGGACAAGATATGAGTATGCTTCTTTTCTATTTTTTATTTTTAGTTATTTTAACATAATCAAGACTATGCTGGCTGTCTCTGGAGGCTGAGTATTATATTTCCTCTTGTATGCCGTGAAATTCATATTGTCTCTGGTCCTGGTTCTGTATGTGCCTTTTTGAATATATTTAATTAATCTGCATGCTGCTTGCTAAAGATTGTTACAAATTTTTGTTGCTTTGATATATGAAGAATGTGAAAATGGAAATAGCTTTTGAAGTTTGATGGCTTGCCTCATTAATAAAGAAAGACTAGGACTCATTTTTATAACTTTGTCTCCACTTAGCTGATGGTATTTGATGAAGACAAAATAGATGTAGCTATCTTTATTTTGTTGCTGAACTATAGATCAATTGATGGTTGAAGTTAGTTATATTAATTTCTTGTACTAGAATTAAAGCTTATATCTTAGCCATTTCGTGAAGTGTCAGATATGTTCTTTCCTTAAAATTGTTCAAAACATGTTACACTTTTGAAGTCACTATTACATAAAAGAGTGTTCTAAAACAGGAGAAGGCGTGTTGCCTGAAATTACCTGTTTCCTAGCAAGTCTAGCTGGTTTGCGAATTAGATTTTAACAAGTCTCTTGGCAAGTTTTGCTAGTAATGTGTTCAAATTATTCTATTTAATTTTACTGTCTGTACCCTATTAATTCTTGGTTTGTACTATTGCATTGTTCCATATTCTCTGTACGTTGGCTTATAAAGACCAGCAAGGCTGATCATTTGTCGCATAGTTATTTTCATGAAATTCCTATCAATTTGACTAAGTATTTATAGGTATTGAGCAGGGCGGTGTACTAGACATGGATTTCTTTCTCTTTCGGTTGTACAATTGTTGTATTCCTTGGCCATCAAATCTTTTTTACGTACCTTTCTCAAAGTTCATGCCGCATGTACACCGTTTTTCATGTTTTGTGCAGGTGGGATTGTAGTCTTCTGTATAGCAGCTTAGTTGAAGAGGTTGATAGGCATACAGCTATTCTCTATCATAGGCTTCAGCTGGACTGGTTTCCAATGTAATGTTCTCTCGACTCAATCATCTCATTTATGCTTTGGTCAGAATAGAGCATTTATTGTTTTCTTCTTTCCCCTTTCCTCTCTTTTGATATAATATGTGAGGAAATAACCTAAAATTTTTCTGTATCCCAATGTAATTGTTGGAATTCAGAAATAAAATAAATACCGTCGTGTTTTTTCTGGCTTCTGGCCTCTATGGATCAGGATGTTTTAGTCTCTAGCTAACCATTGTGTATGAAGAAATGGGATTCGGAAGAACGACTTTAATATGAGCTCAAAATTCATAATTTTCCTCGGTTCAGTCCTAAGTTCTCTTTGGGTCTGCAAGTTTTTAAGCATACTAGGCAGTCGAAAATCTAGTGATTGAGATCATTTTGATGAATTTAATTTTAATTCTCTAGCTAGCCATTTTTTCGTATGTTTCCTTCATAAATATAGGGCTTAGTTTGGTTTAGAAGTTCGTCTAAAACCTTCCTCTTGATTCTAAAAAAATCTCTAGGAAGGTCTCAGATAGATTTTAGTGGAGCTCTATGGCAAATTAATTTGAAAAGTTCAGGGGAAAGGTCTAATGAATTTCAAAACCACATGGGTTATCTATTTTATTCAGAGGATAGTGGAAGTCCCTAAAATTTATCATTTTTATTTAAATAATCTTCCTCCTTTCTTCTGCAGAATTTATTTATGTATATGAATTCATGTGGTTGCAGGTTTATTTGGCCCCGCGACCTTTGTTATGTGCGTTATTGGCGTTGAAATAACGATGGGAGTTATGGTAAGGTTCTTGCTTCCCCACTTCTTGAAATTAAATCTATCTTTTCTGGCGCTAGAAGTTTCCATATGCTGTGTTTTGTTATTGCGCAGTTGTGTTATTTCATTCTAGGGAGCATGAGAACTGTGGTCCACAACCAGGTTATGCACGAGCTCACGTGGAAAGTTAGTTTTCTGTCCTTTGGTTGATGTAGAGAATTAACAAGTGACTAAGTCATGCCAAATTGCACCACTTGCTCCCTGTATTCTGATTTCTTAAGTGGTGGATTCAACATTTCCCTACTAAAACCTCAAAATGGTAGGGCCAGAACACAGGTAGAGCATCTTATGAAGATTGATCTAAAAGGGTGGGGTGTTGGTTATGCGTCAATGTTTCAGCAACACTGTCTTCTTCAGATGTTAAATAGCATTACCGGTAAGTTTCTTGTATTTCACATTTTATTTTGCGCTGTCGTGGATTAATATGTTTCTGCTGGGTGGCCATTTTAAGTCATATTTTTATGTGTTACTGTATTTTCTGTCAGTCCTTTTATAGGGAACACACACATACACATATACATGTATGTAGAGTCACCTTTTAATGAGGGATCTACCATTTTAATAAAATGGGGAATGAGCTAAGAGATAGAAATTCACGAACTCCAATGCAATATGTGTGTGTGTGTGTGTGTGTGTGTGTGTACACCTTTTCTAACTCTTGTTCGTAGTTAGATATTTTTCCTTGGGATTTCAGGCAAATGAAAAAGAGATTAAGAGAATGATTTCAAGAGAACCGGTGGATGATAACTTAAATATTCATTTTTACATATTTGGTTAATGTCCTCGTTAATGGATTTCTATGGAATTAATCTTTTTTTATTTTCAATTTGTTGCAGCCCTAGAGGAAGAGCAGGGTGATCAAATTGATTTATCTCGTTTTTTGGGGCAATCTGCGACACGATGACCGTGATAGTGCTCGTGACTGCTGGAAACTTTCTGATGGAAATAACTTTAGAGTTCGTATCAAGCATTTTTGTTATGACAAAACAAAGGTTCACCCCATATTTTGCTTGTTTGTTATGGTATTTATATATACTGCATATTCTAGTTCGACATGTTATGATGTAGTTCAGTATTTATATGTTTTTTCTGGCTTCTGGCCTCTACGGATCTGGGTGTTTTAGTCCCTAGCTAACCATTGTGTATGAAGAAATGGAATTCAGAAGAACAGCGACTTTACTATGTCCTCAAAATTCATAATTTTCCTTGGTTCAGTCCTAAGTTCTCTTCGAGCCATCGGAAAGTTTTTAAACATACTGTGACAGTTGAAAATCTAGTGATTGGGATCATTTTGATGAATTTAATTTTAATTCTTAGCTGATACTGTTTTTGGAAAATTTTTCTTATGTTTCTTCAATGACTTAAATATAGGCCTTTCTTAGTTTGGTTTTGACTTCATCTAAAACCTTCCCCTTGATTCTAACAAATTCTCTGGGGAAGGTCTCGGATGGATTTTGGGGAGCTCTGTGGCAAATTTGAAAAGTTCAGGGGAAGGTCTAATGAATTTCAAATCACGTGGGTTATCTTTTACAGTCACAAGATAGTGGATTCCCTGAAATTTATCTTTTTTATTAAAATAATCTTCCTTCTTTCCTCCGTGGACATTTATTTATACGAATTCATGTGGTTGCAGGTTTGTTTGGCCCCGCGACCTTTGCTATTGCTATGTGCATTATTGGTGTCGAAATGACAATGGGAGTTATGGTAAGGTTCTTGCTTTCCCACTTCTTAAAATTAAATCCATCTTTTCTGGCACTAGAAGTTTCCATTTGCTGTGTTTTGTTATTGTGCAGCTGTGTTATTTCGTTCTTGGGAGCACGAGAACTGTGGTCCACAACGAGGATATGTACGAGCTCACGTTGGGAGTTAGTTTTCTGTCCTTTCCTTTGGTTGATGTAGAGAATTAACAAGTGACTGAGTCATGCCAGATTGCACACTTCCTCACTGTATTCTGATTTCTCAGGTGGTGGATTCAACATTTCCCTACTAAAACCTCGAAATGGTAGGCCCTGAACACAGGTACAGCATCTTATGCAGATTGATCTGAAAGGGTGAGGTGTTGGTTATGTGTCAATGTTTCAGCAACACTGTCTTCTTCAGATGTTAAATAGCGTTGCTGGTAAATTACTTGGTATTTCGCATTTTATTTTGTGCTGTTGTGGATTAAAATGTTTCTGCTGGGTGGCCATTTTCAGTCATGTTTTTGCGTGTTACTCTATTTTTTGTCACTCCTTTTCTAAGGAACACAGACAGACACACATACACACACATATAGTGTCACCTTGTAATGAGGGATCTATCATTTTAATAAAATGAGGAATGAGCTAAAAGATTGAAATACACGAACTCCAATGCAGTGTGTGTGTGTGTGTCTACATTTTCTTTTCTTTTAGGTTTACTATAGGATAGTAAATGAAATAATTGATATGGAACTTGGTCCGAGCAGCGGTGTAATTCTCAGAGGATTTAGTATGTGAAATAATTAAAAGGCTGCTGTTCTGGTCATTTAATATATCAAACTGCTAGAAAAGTGGTCTGGTTAAACGTATTTTCCAGAGGATTTTTTTAGGATTTATTTATTAATTTTTTGCTTCTTTTCAAGATGTGGCACTTCTAGTGTGAACACTTTGTCTGAGTTATGTTGTTTACTTCTTATGACAGGTCTGCACGATTGGTTTGCTTAAACAGATGAAAGGAATGCTCATCCGTGAATCCCTGTCATGGTGAATATGGCCTCAGCTTCTGTTTCTTCAAAGAAAAACCAAAACCTGCAAGACTCGCTTATTCATCCGAGCTCATCTCTTGATCAGCTAAATGCGGGAAGCAGACACTCTGTGATGATGGATGAATACTCTGATGAGGATGAAGAATTTCCATTAGCTGAGTCTGAACAAGAGGTTTGGTTTACGCTTGAATCCTCATCCTTTTCAAGTAACTTCTTTCTCAACTCTTGTTCTTAGTTACATATTTTTCCTTGGGATTTCAGGCAAATGAAAAAAAGATTGAGAATGATTTCAAGAGAACAGGTGGATAATAAGTATTCATTTTTATTTATTTGGGTAATGTCCTCATTAATGGATTTCTATGGAATTAATCTTTTTTTCAATTTGCAATTCTAGAGGAAGAACAGGCTGATCAAATTGATTTGTCTTGTCTTTCGGGCAATCTGCAACAGGATGACCGTGATAATGCTCGTGACTGCTGGAAACTTTCTATTGGAAATAACTTTAGAGTTCGTAGCAAGCATTTTTGTGATGACAAAACAAAGGTTCCCCCATATTTTGGTTGTTTGTTATGGTACTTATATATCCTGCATATGCTAGCTCGACAGGTTATGTAGTTTGGTTGGCTCTTCTTGTGCTTTGTGCAATTTGTAACTGCAGATACCTGCGGGAAAACATTTAATGGATCTTGTTGCTGTTGATTGGTTCAAAGACACAAAGAGAATGGACCATGTAGCTAGGCGTCAAGGCTGTGCTGCCCAAGTAACTATTCTTTTCTTTTCATTTTTCCTTTCCATTGACGCATTAGGAGAAAATACTGCCTGTGAGATACTACAATGTAAATAACTTCTCGTGGTTCATTGAATCTATAACATGCCGAACCCTATTCTAAAATATGTAGGTTGCTTCTGAAAAAGGGCTTTCCTCACTGATCTTTAATCTTCAAGTAAGTTTGTTTCATTTCAGGTATTAAGTTTCAAACTTACTGTATTGGGAGGTTGTATAGTTGTAGCGTAAGCATCTGCAGGTTCCTGGTTCAACACATTATAGTATGGTATTTTATTTTGTCACAAGGGAATTAGTTACGAGATCCCTTTCGAAATGTTTTGTTGATGACGATGATGAATTTTGCAATAATAGGCTGAAACTTATTCCAACTGTTCCTATGTTAACGTATACATGCCTTTCGCGACATTGGTGGTTGACATGGCTTTCCTTGTACAGGTATGTATGATTGTTTTTTGCATACTGGAATGTTCTCAGAATGGTATAATGCTTCAGGTGTCTCTTCTGTATGCAGGCAAATACTACAGACGAATTACCCGAGCGGCTGATTGATGCTGTACGTGTTTCTCATATAGAACTCAAGTCTGCTATTGTCCCAATGTTTGAGCCAGAGACATCATGACTGTGGTTTCATTTCATCTCAACTGGTTTTTTTTGGTTAAATTAAAAAAAATCATTTGTTTTCTTCAGGAAATTTCCTGATTCTTTGGTTACTATTTTTGGAATGAGTGTAATAGTATTAAAGTTGGTTACTTCATTTCTACTCGAAAACAAGTGAACTGCTCGATTCCCAATTGCGACTCAACCGGTTTCCAACTTTTTAATATACACTAATTGCTCTTGTTTAATCGCTACTATTAAAACTCAACAAATAACAAAAATACTAGTAAAAGAATGATTTTCTTATGATACTGTGAAAAAATTTATGGATTTACTTATTTCCACAAGATCTATAACATGGTCATGACTTCATGAAATTCTTTTAATTTAAAGCGACCTGATTTGAGAATGTCAGTTTGACGGATTAATTCCTTTTAATAGTAGTGGAGGTAATTTGATTTTATTCATAAAAAAAATTCTTATTCTGATGATGCCACAAATGTTCTGCTGTTTTCTTCAGCTAATGATAACGAATAATACAGAAGTTTAAACAGAATCTAATTGAATAACATGAAACATCAATTCAAGTCCTTCCTTAAACGGAGAATGCACCAAACAAACCCGAAGTGGCTTGCAAAGTCCATAGCATGACCAAAAAATTGTACGTACGTTTGGGACCAAATTATTCAAGTACAGGAAATTAAAACGAGCAAGTTGAATCATGTATAAGACGAGATTGGCCTAGTTCGAGATAGCTTCTTCACTGTGCCTGAAGGGTTGGCTCAATCTTGTCTTTAGAATTCTGCACATTTTGCAATTACTCTGTAAGCAAGCGTACATTACCACCATAATAATAATAATAAAGCTAGAGTAATGATAGGACCACAACTTTATTTGCATGAATAATATTATATAAACTAATGTGACATAATATATTAATATGATTGGTTAAACAAAAACATTACATGCCCTCATAAGTTATTTATTTATCATTATTATAATATATTTTCAATCAATCAATCATATTATGCCACATTAGTTGCTATAAAATAATTTGCTAGATAGAGCCAACACTTAATTAATACTCACCATTTCATTGAACAATTTATGTATGGTGTCATTGAGGTTAAATTGTATGGTGTAATTGAGGTTGCCTTCCCAACATCCTTCATCATCGTCATCATATTCTTCGGTGAGTTTCACTTTGTTTAGCTTTGGTGTGTCTACGACTCCTTGAGAGAAAATCTTCATCCTTGGGCACTGTATCACAACTACTCGTTCTAAGGACGGGAACTTAAGAGCGTAATTACCCAAACAGAAGCTTGTTAGGCTTGGCAAACAATCAAGTGTCAAGTAGTTCATTTCCTCGAAGACAATGCAGCCTTTCACTTCTTCTCCAACCTGCAATTGTATGATTTCTTCTATCATTTTGCAATCAGCTATCTTCATTCTCCACAGATTCACCAGACTTTTAGATGTCAAGAGCGTCAACACATTTATCAACCCGTGACACTTGGATACTTCCAGTTCCCCCAGATTTTCCAAACGCCACGAAGACGGTACTAAGTTTTGCAACTTAGTACATTCCGAAATTATTAGACTTTGCAAATTTACGAAAACCTTGTTGGATTTGGCATTTTCCTTCCAGAGATGCAACACATTGGGTAATCTAGACAGCTCTAACCATTTCAATTGAGGGAATGAAACCTGAAAATCAACAAAATTAAGTTGTAAATGAAAATATGTATCCAATCTCTGCAGTCTTCCCCTGCATATTTAATGGACAAGATTAATCACGGCATTTTATATTTTATTTCCAAATTAGTATGCTTTTGCAGTAGGATCCCAAATATAAGTATCAAATCGATTACCCTCTGAAACACATAAATGAAATCTGATGGGTGAATCCAATATGAATTAGCTAGGAAAACAGAGATGTAACACGCAAAATGGATATAATTCATCACCTCAATGTTACCAGTCATCTAAATAATTTAAGACATTTTTATAATTCATACTATGAATTTAGTTAATAACTGCAGTTGTATTGTTAAATCATATATAAATTAAGACAACATGCAGAAAGATAGTCATTAAATTTTAATGAAATTACATCTATGAGAACGAAAGTGAAGGAAGAAAAAAATAATAATAATCACCTTTTCATCGAAGAGAGGTTTCATTTGATCAGCTAGTAAGAAGTTCTCTTCTGATGTTAATTTCTGAGGTTCCTTATTATCCGTTGTCACGTGCAGTACAGATGTCAAATTGGATACGAATGTTTCCATATTAGGGCAATTCTCAATAGTTAGAATATTCAACTGAGGCAGTTCAATTATATTCTCAGTGAAGTTGCAGAATCTTTTGAGTTTTGGAAGATTCATGATTTTTAGTTCCCAAAGTTGAGGAAATAGTGGACCAAAATGTTCTTCCTCAGAATTTAGCTCATCCAAATGAAAAACCTCTTCTACTGAATCACAATTCCTCACTTCTAGATCTCGCAAATTATTCAAGTACCGTAGCAGATTGGCTGGAATAGCACTCAACATATTCTTGCAGTCATCTACCACCAAACTTCGTAAATCGTTAAAGAAGCCGACAGGCAGTGCTGGGCCATGCCACAACTCTCTCAAACGTGGAAAGTCTGAGAGTTTCAAACTGAACAAGTCACGGAATCCAACCTACGCAACCAAAACAATTGCACTAGATATATACATTTTTTTTTTAAATTTTGAAAGGCACTAGTTATATATAGATTAAACTTACATGTTTTTTGTTTTAACTTCTAAAAATATATATATACAAGGCAGATGTATATATAAATGTGCAAGTGCAAGGGAGATGCATGAGCAATTTGGATGAATCGATTAACACGTACCATTTCTTCATAACACTTTTGTATAGTGGAATTAAGGTTGCCCTCCCAAGGGCGCAATTTAGTCACCTCCACTTCGTACAGCTTTGGTGTGGATAAGATTCCTTGGGAAAAAGTCTTCATGCTCGGACAATGTGTCACAGATGCTTGTTCCAATGATGGGAATTCAAGAGTGTAATTCTCCAAACAAAAGCTGGTAAGCCTTGGTAAATAATCAAGTATCAAAATTTTTAATTTGCTGAAAGCAATACGATTCTCCTTCACTTCTTCTCCAACATGTCCTACGATTTCTTCTAATTTTAAGCAGTTCCTTACATTAAGATTCACCAGACTACTAGGAATTCCAACCTGAAAATAAAGAGTAGCATTCAACTAGATTCAAAGTACGTTTAAATCATATAATTGTTTTCTGAAAATAACAAACCATGGATGTCTACTAGATATTTTTCTTAAAGAAAAAAGGAAAAAAATAAAACAAAAGTAAATAAATAGAAGTCCAGAAAAACAAAGATAATGAAAATGCATTTACACTATTTAGTATTAATTAGGAATGTAGAAAGAATTTTAGGTAATTTTTAAATATTCTAAATTCATTTTTCATCTTGATGCCAGTTTTTAAAAATTTTTAATTTTCAAATATACCTATTTTAAAAATAACTAAACTAAAACGCTGTATTTCCCCTTTTTCTCGATATTCCTGTTTTTAAAAATGGAAAACATTTCTGGAAAACACTTCCCAATGCCATCAACATGGGACTGTTACAGAGTGAATATTTGTAAAGTATTCCCAGATTTGAGGAAATTTTTTAATCAATGGTCCGTTCAAAATGATCATCATGGATTTATGCTTACTTAGTGGCGTAATCAATTCATAACTAAACTAGAGATCTTAACTACATCTGAACACTTTTTCTTTTTTTTCTAATCGAAATTTGAAGACCCAAGGAAAAGAGAAATATATATGAATTTGTGAACTTATAAGTTGAGCAACTAAGTATCTTTTAATTTCTGAAACTCTTATTTATTAGGATTTAAGAAAAAACAATTAAATTGAATTATATTATGCTATTGAATCGTGTTTTAAGCAATTGTATTGTTGACTTTAATGCAAGTGAACCTAAAAATTGGATTGAAAATGTAGAGTTCTGAATGGTGGTTTGAAGTACAATCCTTTTTTTCCCTCCGGAAGTTTGAAGTACAATACTTGCAATAAATAATTTTTGAATGAATATTATTTGTAAACACAAAAATGATTAAAATAATTGTTGAATGTTATTTAAAATAAAAGTTCAAAATGAATATAGCAACCTTACCAATGGAGGAAAAATATTCAGTAGATTGTCACACTTTGTTATCTCCAAATTCTTCAATTTGCTAGAAGAGTCTAAAGCAAGCTGGCAGTGCCATATTTTTCTCAAATTAAACATCCACCTAATATGTAATTCCTCCAAGCTAGGGAGTCGCACCTGAAGTTAAAAATGATTAAAATAATTGAAGAATGTTATTTGAAATAAAAATTCAAAATGAACATAGCAACCTTACCAGTGGAGGAAAAATATTCAGTAGATTAGGACACTCTTTTATCTCCAATTTCTTCAATTTGCTAAAAGACTCCGAAGCAAGCTGGTGGTGCCATATTTTTATCAACTTATCCATTGACTTAATACATAGTACCTCCAAACTAGGGAGTTGCACCTGAAGTTAAAAATTCAACGCAATTAGAGATGGATATTAATTAAATTTGAAGACTCAAAGAAAAGAGAAATCAACTATTGAGAATAAAATTAATTTAACAAAAAAAAAAAGAAAATACCTTTTCATCAAAGAGAGGTTGAGGTTGCATTTCAGTGTGAATGACATCTTCTGGTGAGGCAAAGCTACTTAGTTCTTGAAGCCCTTCGAGCCGCAGGGATTGTAGTTTAGGAAAAACCTTTAATTCATCTCTTCCTCCTAACCCCCCCGAGGTGTTGACGACCCCTTCCATTGACCAGCAATGACGAATCTCAAGATGTTGGAGTTGCCCAAGACTATTAGCCATAGAATATGAAAACAGATACTTCAGGCGACCACAACACCACACGGTCACTTTTGCTAAATTTTGACAACAATACATTCCCTGAAATTGATCGGGCCATAATTTTTCGATGTTTCTTAAACCGTCAAGTTCCAATTCCTCCAAGTGTGGAAAAATAAACTGCAAAGCAACTTTTATATTAATATTCTTTCGATGATTGAAGATCAATCGTGATAATATATTAATTAATTAATTAATTATTACACAGAAAATTATCACCTTGTGAATATGATCATCCTCTGCAGTGATTTCTTTGCATCCCTGAGTAGTTGTTGGTTTTTCCATGTCGGCCCCTATAAATGAACAAAACAACATATAATTAAGCTCTTTTGTTTTTTTTTTTAAAGAATGAGCCAATGTCAATAATCATACCAATAGTTAATGTCAACACTTACCAATAATCATTTCCAATTCATCGCAATATCTCAAATCCAGCAACTGTAACCGCTTCAATTGTCCAATTTCAAGTGGTAACTGCTCGATATCAGAACGTGCAAGGCTGAGAATCTCTAAGTTCTTTAGCTCTCCAACTATTGCTATATCTTCTAGTCCGTCACAGTCCAAACACAATGTTTGAAGGTTAATGAGGCGACCAAGTGATGAAGGTAATGAAGAGAAGTGAATTCCAGTAAAATTCAAAACTTTGAGTCCTTCCGTCCCTTCAAAAAAGTAGTCTGAAACTTGCATAAAGTCATAACCGTTTCCAAACAACAAAAATAACTGGAGATTGGGACATTGCAACCTTTCAGGGAGCTCTTGGATATCTCTATGAGGCAATGAAATAGCAATTGGATCTTTCTGTATTGTCTCTTCCATCTTTTTCTCCACGTCAGCAACATTTGGAATATTAAACATGCGCTTCTCTGCGGCAATTGATACGGCAACAACATGAATGACGTCATGCATTTTAACTTTGTCTTCGGCATCACCGTCCAACAATAAGCATGAAGATTTGAGATTGTCGATCAACCGATGCACTCTACTCCTTGCTTCTTCCAATGTGTAAACATTTTCAAACAAACCCCAACCCACACCATATCTCAATAAGTCAGAAACCCATATGGCATGACCTTCACTGTATAGAGCACAAAGACGGAACAGAGATTTTGCCTCCTCACTTTCCAAGAAGTCATAACTCAATTTTATGGAGGTGTACACATTTGCTTGCATGCCATGAATTTCTCTTGCATCCGATCTTCTTAGCTGATTCAATGCATCTTTCCAAAATTCACGCTCCTTAGTTTTCAGAGCATTTGCAACTGTACTCAGTGCAACAGGCAAACCTCCGCATCTTTCAACGATCTCATTTGGTATAGGTTGAAAAGCAGATATTTTAGTTGAATCATCCACTATCTTCTCAAATAACTGCAATGCTTCTTTTCGTGGCAAAGCATCGATCGGGAAATTTTTCTGAGAATTCATATCAGTGCGCAATAAATCTTGCTCTCTAGACGTCAATATTATTGTGCATTTTCTATCTTTCTCAGCAACATCCCCAGAAGGAATTCCAACAATGTCCAACTCAAGTTTTGTCCAAATATTATCCAATATAATGAGGACCCGCTTCTCTTTCTTCAATCTTTCACGTAATCGATAAGCTGTTTCGAATTTATTCTCATCCGAGCCAAATTTCATGCCTAAGTCAAAAGCAAGTTTCTTTTGAATTTCCTGATAGTCTGGGGTCTCTGTTACCTCAGCCATAACGACTTTATCGAACAACTTATCTTCCATCACTTTCTTAGCAACTTGCTTGACTAGCGTGGTTTTACCCACGCCGCCCATGCCGTAGACCCCAATTATGTTGAGCTTATCATCCTTCAACGCCTCCATAACATCCTGAAATACTTTCATTCTTGAATCAAAGGCCTCGTAATCTTTCACTTGCATATATTCTGTACTCTTTGGTGCAGGACGATAGGAAACACTAGTGAAGTTGCCTTTTCCCACGAGATCAGCAGCATCTTTTGCGGCCTTTTCTGCTTTTTTACTGAGTTTGTAACGAGACAACAAATTTGGGCACAATCCTTTGAAGCAGGACTTCTTGGCTCCATTTTCATCATCAATGATGGATTTTGCAACCCCTTCACTGATGAATTCATCAACGCTATGTAGCCAGTTTGTGACACCCTCATAAAGCTCATCCCCCTGTAGCCTAGCATGATTAACTGGTTGCTGCACCATTTCTCTTTTATATCCCAGCTGCTTTACTTGATCTTTTAGCTCATCTACGTAGCTCTGGTACTTGAACACATAAGATATCTGCCGCTTAATCGATTCGAACAATGCCTTTGCACCTTCTGATACAATGCTGGAAAAAGCAGCGGAACCCAGGTCTGCAGCCATTGCCTATCGCAGCTGTCTCCTTTTATACATACATACATACATATATATATTAGCTGTTGGAAAAATTAGATTCAAATAAATTAAAATGAACTAGGGGAAAGACGGAGAAAGAAATGACAAAACCAGCAATTTACAAAAGAAAATTTGTAAGATGGATGCAAATTAACCATTGCTAATACTACATGAGAACACAGAAGTTAACAATGAACAGTTACTTAAGAAAATTAAATGACAAGATTAAAACAAACAAGAGCTATTTTTTCTTGGACAAATGTACCTGTTTAATTATTAAAGAGTTAATGACCTTCACTGCTGGCCTTGATTATATAAGAACGAGCAGAAGATCAAAATTAACTGCAGACGAATGTGACTAAAGAGTTCAGGAGGGTGAGTAATACAAATGAATTGTTAAAAGAACAAGACTTAAGTGTGACCCCGTGTTTTGTTTTATTATATAAAGAGAACACATGTTCGTTTTTAACAAAGTGATCAATAACTCTATTCGTTATTTAATTGATATTGTAACCAATTTTAAGAGAATATAATAATAATAATCATTCAATGCATAAATTTAAAATTAGATTTTTTTAACTCTTTATTTAAATATAAACCTTAATGGAAAATTATAAAAATTTAGAGAGAGAATTTTTCAATCACCAAGGGATAAAACAGGGGAATGAAAACAGAAGAATCTTGTTTTACCTTTTTTTTTCCTTAACTCTTGTTCCTATACACGTAATCTTGTTTTGATGATAGTGCTCATGGCGTAGGCATGGCTTGAGTACTGTGAAGTTGAAAAGAATATTAAGTGACAGCGCAATGAATATGCCTAATAAAAGATAAGCAAAAGCTTGGATGAATGATTGAGGACTAAAATTTTTATAAAAGCATTTTTTAGAGAAACTAAACACCAAATTCTCAAAGTAAGATCAACAGTATATGATTTGATTTATACATATTCAAAAACAAAATAATGATAACAATAAAGTTTGATTTTGTATTGCCAACGCTGCCATTTTGTTGTTTCATTTGTTCTTCCCACCAATGATGCTTGGTTATAACTAAGTTCGACGTGGCCTTATTTACAAATTGGTTTATGTTAACAGAAACATGAAATTCACATCACACAAAATTGCACGAACAAATATTAAGAGAACGTAATAATAATCGCTCAATACGTAAGGGTAAATTTAGAATTGCATATTCTTTTTTATTTAATAAAATCCCAACGGGAAATCATAAAAATTTAGATACAAAAATTTTCAATCACCAAACCAAAGCCAGGGGGAATGAAAACACAGGAAACTTGTTATACCTTTTTTTCATCTAACTCTTGTTCTTATATATTATTTTCCCTAGTATTTCAGGCAAGCAAAAAAAAAAAAAAAATCAGTAGAGAGCAAGTTGCTCAAATTGATTTATCTTGTTTTTGAGGCAATCTTGTGATATGATGATAATGCTCACGAATGCTAGAAAATTTCTAATGCAAACAACTCTATTTGGGATGATAAGCTTAATTTTACAAGCGATAAATATAAATAAGTTTTTGTGGTTAATTGAATTTGTAATTACTCTTAGCCCTACTCTAAAATTTGTAGGCTGCTTTAGAAAAAAAAAGAATATTTCTCACTCATCTTTAATATTCACGTAAGAAACAAATCTAATTAAATGACAGACAAACAAACAAATAAATAAAAGACAGCAAACAAACAACACTGATCTTATGCCAACTCATGGATTAGAGTTTTTGCTATTAACAGACATTTTTTTAAAACTTTGTTTTTTTTTTGGGAAAATGGATTCAAATTAACCAAAGCCAATAATAAGATCACAGACTTTAACTTAAAACTCAAGCAAAACCAATGACAAGATTAATACAAACCAGAGAAATTTTTTTTTTGGAAAGTAGATGAAAACCAAGTAAGAACTGCTACTAAAAGATCTTATTAAAGGATTTAGAACATGTATACCTCTTTAATTATATGGGATCAGAGAGTCGATGACCTCCTCTATTCACTTCGGATATTCAAGTAAGAACTGCAATTAAAAGAATCAGTTTATGAGAGTAATAACAATGAATTGCAAAAAGAGGAAGACTTAATCACGCACCCCTTTTATACCCGACTTTTAAGATTTAATTTTGAAGTTTCGAATCAAGACAAGAGAGGAAGCCTCCTTAATAAAGTATGCAGTGAGAATAATTAAGTTGAAGAAAGCACTAGTTTATGGCTCTGCGTTTCAAATGCTGTAATAAAATAATTAAGTTGAAGTTTTTAACGAATAAATACATGTTGTGCAAGAATAATTTTAGGAGAATATTGGCTTATAGAGCATATTAGTAGGGATAAGATTTGTAAGATGCCTGATAAAAGATAAAGCGAATATTCTTATCCCTACTAATATGCTCTATAAGCCAATATTCTTCTAAAATTATTAAATGCCATTCTTCATTCAAGATTTCGTGGATATTATCTACAAATTGTTCTTGTATAGTTGTATTTGACAGAAAAATGAAAGCTCCTCATCATATAAAACTGCATGAACAAATCTTCAATTTAATTATGATAAAATAATAAGTTCCATTAATAGATTATGCTGTATGTTAATGTCAGGGATTTGATCAGATGATCATATAATTTACTAAACGCCTTAAGAAGAACAAGAATTGATGAGTTAAAAATTGAAAAAATAAATAAAGACTAGATGCAAAGAATGTTATTTGCGGTCACCAAACCGAAGAACAGGGGAATGATAACAGAGGACGGTTGCTGCAACATTATGAAGTCAAATTTTAGAAAGGCATTCTTTTTTTTTTTTTACATTATTGTGTTTAATCTTACATAAGGCACACACTACGAATCTAAATTAAATTCATAATTAAGAATAAAAGATATACCCTAACAATCATCTAGCAGGTGCCGTGTAGACTGCAGCAAAAATTTAGATTTAAATTTTTACAATCACCAAACAGAAAAACAGGTGAATGAAAACAAAGGAGCCCTGTTTGCAGAAACAGGGGAGATTCCCAGTTTCTGTAAACAAACTCATAAACGAATCTGCTGGCTGCCGGGGGTACTTTCTAGATAAATCTCTTGGTGTATATAAGCCTTCATGATTTGGTTTTAGTCTGGTTAGGTTCAGATACATTTCCTGTGTAGCATCACTTATGCTAACATATTCATTTCCACCCAAGCCCCTGTGACTGTTAGGAATTCTGGTAAACTGAATCTAAAGTCGTGGCTCAAAGTGTTTACCAGCTTAAAACAGAGCTATAAAGTGTTTGATGAGTTACTTTTTAATTTGAAAAAAAAAAACTGATTTAGCGGGATAAAATAATGCTCCATTCCTTATAGTATGTGAAGTCCAGAGTATTATCCACTACTAACTACACCTGGTTGATTCACAAGACTACCGAGAGAGAACTGCATCTTCAATGTACTAAAATAATAATCAGCCTCACAGGATACATATAAAAAGCTCATTTATCACGATCATATCCTAGTGCATAAAAAATTTAGATTATTTAATTTTACTATTAGGAAACCTACTTATATAAGGCGCACACTACAAATTCTAAATTAAATTCCTAACAAAGAATAAAAGATAAACCCTAACAGTCTTCCACCAGGTGCCGTGTAGCCTGCATCATAAATTTTGCTTTAAATCTTTGCAATAACCGAACAGAAAAACAGGGGAATGAAAACAGAGGAGCCCTATTTTTCCATTTTTTTAACCCTTAACTCTTTCTCTTCTAATTATATTTTTCCTTGAAATTTGAGCCAAACGAAAAGATAAAATAGTGACAACTATTTGGAGAGAACAGGGGAATGATAGCAAAAATATTTTTAATTAAGCAAATCAAGCCACTACATTATTGGTAGTCTCTATAGGCTCACTAGTATATTTCCTCTTGAAATTCATTTCTTCTCCAGACTTGATATTGTATATCTCTTCTTGAATATATCTTAGCCGTTTCGTGGGGTGTCAAATGTGTTCTTTCCTTACAATTGTTCAAAATATGTTACACTTTTGAAGTAACGTTTGCTAGTAATTTTACCATCTATATACTAATAATTCTTTGTTCTATAACCTGTGTGCGTTACCTCAGCCATAACGACGTTATCGAACACCTTATCTTCCATAACTTGCTTTGCAATTTGCTTAAAGCAAATTTGCTTGACTAGCGTGGTTTCACCCACGCCGCCCATTGATAATGATCTTCAAATAATTCTCTTGGAGGAAGACTAAGAGAGAAAAGACAGCAAACAATTGATAATGATCTTGAGCCAACTGAGAATTAAACAGAGAACTTGTTCCTTTTTTTTTTGGGCTTTTTTTCTTCCCTCTCAAGGATTTCAAGAAAATTAAATGACAAGATTAAGACAAATAAGAGATATTTTTCTTGGTCATTAAGAAAGAACTAATCAAGGATTAGAGATTATATACGATTTTAATAGAAATTATTAAAGGATTTGGAACAAGATCGCCTCTTTAATTATTCGGGATGCTGAGTTTCTTTATTCATCTTGAATATATATTAACAATTTTACTGAGCAAAAAATCACTGGTAACTGCAGAGACATGTGTGAGTTATGAGCTTATCAGAGTAAGCAATACAAATGAATTTTCATATTATGTACTTGGTCACTATTGTCCTACTGACGCACATATTTTTTCATGAATAATTGCCAGATCAGAAAAGAATAATTCAGTTGATTGAAAGATTGCTGAAGTAACTAAAACAATCTTCGTGCCGAACATGATTCCCATTAAATTAAGCTTTGTGAGATGCCTAATAAAAGATGAAGTAGAAGCTTTGATGAATGAACGAGGACCAAAACTTTTGTAAAAGCGGATGCCAATAAAAAGCACAAAAGGCACTTTAGAAAGAAACTAAAGTAAGATCAATAATGACTTGATTTACCTTGTTTTGTTATTTCACCTATTCTGTCCACAAATGATGCTTCACTGTCACGAGGTCCACGTGGACATTATTTACAAATTGTTCTCATGTTTCACAGAAAAATGAAAAACTGTTCATCATACAAAATTGCATCACCGAATCTTCAATTTTTATAATTATACAATAAATAAAATTTTATTAATTGATTATGGGGATGTTAATGTTACTGATATGATCATATCATCATATAAGTTACTAGAACAAGAACAAGAATTAATGGGTTAAAAGCAAATAAATTAAATAAGTAAAGAGTTGAAGTAAAAAAAAATGTTATTTGCAATCACCAAAATGAAAACAGAGGAGCCCTGTTTTTCCGCCCATTTCTCTTTCTCTCTTTTTCAATTAGTAGAAAATGATAACAGAGTATGAGAGCTCACTACTTTCATTTGCTGGAAAGTTTCGCCTAAAACACTTCCTCTGCTAGGTGGAATTATTGGCTTGAAGAGATGAGTTCTTGTCACAAGCACAAATTTTACCTGTGCCTTATTTCCTTTTAAATGCACCATGGTTGCACAGATTTGAACCATATGATCACTATTTTTTTGTTTTGACTTGGTTAGTTCATGATGACAAATAAATTATTTTCCATCACATAATGAATCTTGAAATTGTTTTATGAGGCTTCTTACATTCAGCAGCTTCAACACCTAAAGAAACACAAAAGTGCTTAGAATTCAATCAATTTTTAATTATATCGTGAATATTAACAATCAACAAGATAGTACAAAGGTTCAAAAAAGAAAAGTAATCAAGAAGATATATTTTTTACTTCCTCTAGAACTATTATTTCAATAAACTTTTTTTTTTTAAAATTCAAAGTGAACAAATAAATGTAATAATTTTCTTTATAGAGAATGGAGCAAAAATTTTTATAATGTTAAATAATTAACTTTTTTAAATAGATAAAAAATTTAATTTTTTCTTGGAAAAATTAATAATAAATTAATAATTAGATAATACTATTAATTAGAGATTTTTAATATTAAGGTTACCAAAGATAGAATGTGTATAAAAATTCTTAATTATAAGATAATTACAAACTAAAAAGAGGTCTAAAAAAGAGTATTCAGTATTATAAGTAATACCAAAAGTGAAAAGGGTGTCTTCCAAACATATAAAACTTAAGTGACCAAAATGTAAACCTTCCTAACATATGAAGCCTCTTGACCACCTAATTTGTCTATTCTTAAACTGTTCCTGGATGTAAAAAATAAAAATTATTGATAAATTTCTGACTAATAAGATCATTGAAAGTATTCAAAGGACCTGAACTTATCGGAAAGCCATGATGAACTATACCCCCATTGCGTGTGAGCTCGCATAATTGCTATCGGCATTTCTCTTCCACTGATCACTATACCATCCTTTTCAATCGATTTTTATTGATCATAAGAGAGCATGTACCCCACCTTAAGATGATTGATCACCAATTTGGCATCATAATGTTCATCATCTCTAATTGGCCATGCCAAGAATGGAACCCCACATCTAATTGCTTCCACGGTTGAATTCAATTTACAGTGAGTTAAAAATCCATCCATTAAATTTTCATCGTTTCCATAAATAAAATAAAATAAAATGTTGAAACTTTATTTTCATGAAGCTCCATTTTTAATTTTGGATCCATAACCCAAAGCTGGCCCAAGTTCTGATTCCAGAATCATTTGTCTAGAAAGTGACCTCATTCCGGCAATTTGGTTTATGCTAATACTACGTGGAATTTTCATTTTCTTCTTTTTTATTAATTTCATCATTATTATATGCTTATTATTTTAAAATTAAAGCTAGTATTTTTCAAATTAATTAATTAAATTGTATTAATGAAATTAGTCTTTCTTTCTCTTTTCTCTTTTCTCTTTCAATGCACAAAGCCAAACAACCATTCTTGCTTCAAACACCAAAGAGCTCCTTACTACGGGTGTCAATGCTTTTATGTGCATGTATTAATGATATTAAAACTATTTTATATAATATTAAGCCTACCTTAAAATTTTATATATTTATTTTAATATTATATTTATATATATTATAAAATTTAATTTAATATAATATAACATTGTAAAGTATTCAAATATTTTTTAAATATTGAAATTATTATAAAATGTATATATTGTTACATTTTTAACATTGAAGTCAATCCTTTTTAAGTTAATAGAGATCTTGCTGCCTCACTTGCCAACAAGTCGTAACTCAATTTTATGAAGGTTTACACATCTGCCTGCGTTCCTTGAATTTCTCCTAGATTGGAGCTTCTTAAATGTTTCAATGCATTTTTCCAACAGTCAAGATCCTTAGTTTTCAGAGCATTGCACAATAATAAATCTCGAATTCTAGACGTCAATATTATTTTGCATTGTTAAGAATATATATAAATATAATGAGCGAGAATGCTAAAGCTGCTGAGTCAGATTTCCATGTCATCAGTTGCCAAGCTGTTATTCTGTTATGCAGAGTGTTATTAGATTTGAAGTTTGTTAAGTTCCCGCCAAAAGTTTGTTACAATTAGCTACTTCTCAACTCATGCTTTACGCGCTGTAGAAGGATCCAGATCACACTGTAAACACCACTATAATGTTTAGTTTGTTGAATGAGCTTAATAAAAACAAATTTTCCAGCTTCTAGATTTCTCTCGTTAAACATTTTCCTTTATTTTCTTATTAAACAAACAGAGCTTGATACTTTTTAACTTGCATTGTCTCTGATCATCATCCTTTCTATCTTTCCCATCAACATCCCCGTAAGGAATAACAATTTTGTCAAACTCGAGTTTTCTCCAAATATTATCCGTTATAATGAGGATCCGCTTCTCTTTTCTTCAATCTTGCACACAGTCGAGCAACTTATCTTGAATTTGACGATGATCTGGGGTTTGTGATACCTCAGCAACCACATCAATTTTGTTTTTGCTTCTATTTTGTCACTTTGTGAGAATAACTTTATGTTTTTAATGCGTGTTTGATACAAATTGTGTAAGTAAAATTAAATAAATTTAAATTTTTATAATATTTTTAGTAACCGAATAAACTTTGAGTAAATGATTGATAATTTCTCTTTTATAAGCTAAAAGAGGTCAAATAAAAAATAGAATGATAGTAATTCTGCCCACCTTTTATATAATAGCAATTTTTGTTATTATAAATACAATTTTGACCTTAAATAATTTCATCATTCTTAACTTGGTTTCAAGTCTACCGGGTTTCTTCACTGAAATAGCTTCCAACAGCATAAGATATTTAATCCATAAAAATAAACTAAATTATGACATTAGGAAATTGAAACTTACGTGGAAAAAAGAAAAAAATGAAGCTATAGGGATGGGTAATTGTAGTTTCCAATTGAAACTGAATTTTTGAGCATGGAGGCAGTTTCGGAGGTTGCTTTCAGTTTGGGGATGTCCACGAACCTGTGCCATTACCATTCGTAAAAGAACTACTTTTGTTTTTTTTTAAGTCAATTTACACTCATCCATTTTATGAATTGGGTCCATAAATCGCCGTTCCTTTAAAATTGTTGCAACTCCTTTTTTTTTTGGGTGGGGGAGGAATAATTATTAATCCACTTGTATTCAAGGACATTTTAGGCATTGTGCAATAATTGCTAATCGTACATTTTATATTATTATTTAATTTAGAATATAACTTCAGTGAGTATAAGACTTATTTATGCTCTGTGGCATTGTATTATTCACCATTTTAGCCGTTTAAAATAAGATTTTATTTTTTTCAGAGGAAAAAAGTAAATTAGAAAAGTCCATGGGTCACAATAATTTCTGATCTGTCCTTGGACCTCCATTACCTACCACTGTGAATAATGAAAATGACATTGCAATGGTTCGGCATCTTCTTATTTTCAAAAGGAAAAATAAGTTTAGGGGTTTTAAAAAATTCTAGTCGTATCGGCCACTATGACTAATGGGAAACGACATTGCAATTGACATTGCTTTTCGCAATTTGACAAATTTTTGGAGGGATATGGGAGGATCGTCAAAAGTTCACACCACGCGAGAGTTTTAGGTGGGATGGGGGAGGATTGTCAAGAGTTCACACCACGAGAAACCAATGATAGAGCCACTCGGCCTTTGGTCGAGTGGTCAAGGCTGCTGCCCTCCAACTTGGAGGGCAGCAGTTCGAATCCCCACATTGTATTTTCTTTCTCAATTAAAATTGAGTGAAGGTAGTTGTGTGAGGAGTAGACATCCCTCAAATATTAGTGAGGGTTAAAAATCTGGGTAGAACTTTATTAGTATTGATGTAAGTTGGTCCAGTAATAGTCTGATTTATAAATATCAGTTATAGTCTTATGTATATGAGTTGTAGATGAGCAATAGTCTCACGTAATCAATAAAAGAAGCCAATGATAGACCTAATTTCGCTGTCAGTTCTTTGTTTACTTATTTTATTTATTTCATACATTATTGTCTTGTTGGTATTGTTTTGTAAAGATATAAAAGTAAAGTAAACTATTAGGGTGCTGCTAAGTTACAGCTGCGGTAACTTACAGTCCCTTCAAAAATAATGTAAAAAATTTAACACGTAGTGGGACCCACATATGTTTGAAGAAGCCGTCATCCAAATATTAGACAATAATACACATTAACAATGCATATAATTTGGGTTTGATTTTTTTAAAAATTATTTGAGTATTAACTATCCTTAAGATATTAATGTGAATATATTTTAATATTAAATAATCAAAATATGTTTAATCATAATATGTATTTCATACATTGCGTGTTAGATTTGTTTGAATTTTAAGTTGTTGCCAATAAATGTTTATGTAGTGAAAATCGAATTCAATAGCTACAAAAGCAGAGATAATGGTATTTTATATAGTTTTTAAGAATACAAGGATAAGACCATAACGCATGAGATAATGGTATTTTATATTAAAAGACCATAACGCATGTATTTGAGCCATTTATATTGAAGACACATATAGAGGGAAGAGTGCAGATCTGGCCATAACTATTGTGAAGCTTCTTCAAGTATTCTCATGCACACAGACCTTATCTGGTCAAGTTTTCTGATTCAATATAATCAATTTCCACGTACTACTGAAGACAGCTTCTTTGTAAAGCTCTTCAACCACAAGCATTTCTACAAGGCAAAAGACTAGGATGTGTTAGAATGAATATCAATAAGGGAATGTCTTATGAATTTAGTCTATATCCTAATATAAGACAATCCATAAATATTGGATGCAATCTAAGGGCTAACATTTGATTGATCATTATACGAAAAAAAAGGTACAAAAATACAAAACAGAGCTGATTGATGGCCTTTAACAGTCAATTCTTTGACAAAGTAACGACCACACCAAATGGAATTATAAGACATCAAGAAACTTGAACTTGGCGGGAGGTCTCATTAGCAGTATACCTCAGAAATTAAGATAACGACTTACAGTGCAAGCTTATGGATCAACTTAAGCACTGAAACTAATAACATTGATACAAAAAAGTGCAAAGGTACGGTATTAGCATCAGCAATTGACCTCTGCTTTTGCTTAGACAAAGGTTCTCATCACAAGGGACTCATTAGTTGCCCTTGCCTCGCACGTTTGGATGCTAAGGGGAAAAAAGAAGCTTGAATTAGTCAATCTCATTTCTAATTGCATTCACAGAGAACCTACAAAACCAAAAAAAAAAATCATCCATGAAAAGGTTACTAACGAAAAAGCCGACTCTTTTATCTGCCACTGACCTAATCCGGACTCATTTAATTAATTAAAAAAGAATTAAAAGCAAAACTAAAAGACACAAATTGCATACATGTCCAGGAGCCATATCAAAGGTGTTATATAACTTGTCCAATTAATAAATTCTCTTAGGGGGTCATACCGTGCTTCCTCATTTCCAAAGCAATTAATGATAAGAACTTTCTTCATTAATTGACATGGCCAGTGTAGAAAAAATGAAAAATCCCTCCAAGATCAAAGCACAAGGATAAGTTTAGAATTACACTTTTTTAAATTTTGGTTAATAAATAAACGTCCATATGAAAATAGAAAATCGTTTTGGAATAACCTTTTTTTTTTAATGAGTGTAGATATAAAATTTTAAAATCGCCATACCGAAAAGAAAAACAGGGGAATGAGGGGAGCCCACGTTTCTCCTCTGTTTTGTGTTTATTGTTATCAAAACTGGGGAATGAAAAGGGGCCCTGTTTCTCCTCTGTTTTGATTTTTTTATTACTAAACAGAGGAATGAAGAGATCAGCTCTTGTCGCAAGCGCAAATTGGTAGTGGAGTTTTGGGCCTTGTCGTAATTGGTGTAATTACGATATCAGTGGTTGACATGGCTTTCCTTGTACAGGTATGTATGATTGTTTTTTTTTGCACTTCTAAATGGATGTTGTTGAAAAGCTTAAAATTGAACTGATAATTTTGTTTTCAGAAAATTCATGAGAATGTGCAATAGAATATTCAGGATTTCTTTTCTTTCCAGAACATACAAATGACAAACGTAGCAGTATTCATACTCGTTACTTAACAGAATAACAGAATCGAAAGCGTGCTTAACTAATTGGCTGAGCTGGCATATACATCTTTAACTAACAATGCTGCTGACTGGACTTTAGCTCACACATGCTTATCATGCAGCTATAACATGGTCTTGACTTTACGAAATTCTTTTAATTTAAAGCGTGCTGGTGTGAGAAGGTCAGTTTGACGGATTAATTTTTTTTAACAGTGGTCGAGATAATTACTAGTTCCAATTTCCAAATGGACATTTTTTACAAATCTTTCTTGTATTTAACAGAAAAGTGAAAACTCCTCATCATACAAAACTGCATGAACAAATCTTCAATTTGATTACGATAAAATAATATATTTCATTAATAGATTATGCGTACGTTGATGTTAGGGATTTGACCCGGTGATCATATAATTTACTAAACGCTTTAAGAAGAACAAGAATCAATGAGTTAAAAATAAACAAATAAATAAAGAGTAGATGCAAAGAATGTTATTTGCAATCACCAAACCGAAGAACAGGGGAATGATTGATAGGTATAGGACATGTATACGTACATGCTTGTATCCCCTATTATATTTAATAATTTAATTATGTGTCTTTAAGAAGATCAAGAAACCCCACATTGTTTATGTTAAGCCGATTCCTGGAGAAAGCCCAACCCCGCTGCTTTTTTGTTATTTCATTTGTCTTATCAACAAATGATAGTTGGTCATAAGTTCCACTTGGCCATTGTTTACAAAATTATTTCATGTTTGACAGAAACATGAAAGCTCATCATTGTACAAATTTGCATGAATAAATCTTCAATTTTATTAGTATAAAATAAATTATCTCATTAATGGATCGTGGGTATGTTAAATTGTTAACACTGGGGAGTCTTAGTAACCATTTTCGGTCATGTTGACATAAACATCAACTGACAATTATAAAGCGTTTGATGAATATTTACTTCTATAGTTTGAAAAATAAGATAATTTTATCAACTATTATTCGATACACATATGGCACCCTAACTAATTTTGTCAAAAAAATTATTTAAAAGTCATATTTACTATACAGTAATAGAAAATGCGACAGTAGCTGGAATATAATGAAGCCAAAATTGAGAACGACATTAAATTATGAGTCTCTTTATGTGTTACTCGAATGTCTGACAGTATTTAGTTCTTCAATTAACATAGATTCGAACTCCAAATGATTGAATAGTTGTATGAGTTCAAATTCAGTATTTAATTACTATATAATTATACATAACTGTAGATTTTGCAAGTTGAACCCATGTATGTTAGCCCATTTCGGCCCAATAAACATATTATTCTGGATAACAATATTGAGGGATCTCTGATGTTTCTTATTTTATTCTTAGCTCTATAACTAAGACTTGGTTATGGTGCAACTGTGGTATTGTGCTATAGTTATATTCAATCGTTGGATCCACTTGAGTCTACAGTTGCACCGTAGCCGAATCCCTATAACTATGCTTTATTTAGACAAAAATTTTTGCAATCACCAGTGAAACAAAGAATAAAAACAGAGGAGCCCTTTTCTAAAACAAAAGTAGGTGTTCTGTTTGAACGTACCACTTTCTGTTTAATTATTCTGTTTACGGAATAATTTTTTTTTTATTCTGTTTTATCTTTCCGTCTTTACCCTAATCATTCTTGGTTGGCATCGTTGCATTGTCCTGTAATCGGTGTGCCTTGGTGAAGAGAGAAATGGGTAACTGTGGTGCTTGATATATGAGAGAGAATGATGAGGGTAGATTTGTAATTGCGAGAAGTGATTTCCTCGCAATAATTCAATGCATGGAAAGAGATGCCCCTAGCCAAAAAAAAAAAGGGACTATCCATATCTGAGCATCAGAGCTCAACATCTTAGATAAATAAATATACTTGCTATTATTGTTTTTGCATATATCTTTCACAAAATTCGCTTATATAGAGAGGACGATTTAGATAAGTTTCAACTAAAAATTCATAATTCCATGATAAAGTTAAAATCACCGAACAAAAAACTGGAAAATCCCCTGCTTATCCTCTGTTTTCTTTTGATTATTATTAAAAAGGGGAATGAAAAGATAAGTTGCAATCACAAATTTTATTCACACTTGAATCCTCATCCTTCAATCAACTTCTTGCTTAACTCTTGTTCATCGTTATATATTTTTCCTTGGGCAAATGCAAAAATGATTGAGAATGATTTCAGGAGAACAGGTGGATGATAACTTAAATATTCATTTCTATATATTGGATTAATGTCCTCATTAATGGATTTCTATGGATTTAATCTTCTTCTTTTTTTTTTTCAATTACTCGCAGCCCAAGAGGAAGAACGAGCTCATGACCGCTGGAAACTTACTATAGATTGATGTTGACATCGGTTCTTCTACAGGTGCTGATGGAGTTTTGGGCCTGTAATTGGTTTAATTACGACATCGCTGGTTGAAACAACATGATTTTAAGATATTGTTCTGCCGTTTAAACTTTTGTATGCTGCAATATTCTCAAAATGGTATATTGCTTCGCGTCTCTCCTCTTTATCTTGCTCTTTCCTATGTTGGCAATTATCGAAGTGGCTGATTGGTGCGGTACGTGTTTTTCGTATTGAACTCAAGTCTGCTATTGTCCCAAAGCTGGCAAACAGAAACATCATCCCTGTGGTTTCATTTCACCTCAACCTTTTTCTTATTTATGAGTACATTTGTATTCTGATCCCATTTTCATTGTAATTTCTCATTTACTTTGAATGGAAGTCATTGTCGCTTTCGAATGAGGTTTTGCAATGAAAAAAGAAAGGGGGCGGCTACAATACATGCGTCTTGTGATACATGCACAAAAAATGACCACTGGATTAAATGGAGTGGATCTAATGGCTGAGATTTGTTTTACATTAAGCAATAAAAAAATTTGAAAGAACCAGAAACCTGTAAAACCGGTCATGCTTTTGGTTTAAGTTAAGAATATATAAATGAAAAAAAAAAACCATCACTCCCTCACCTCACACGCCCCTTGCGACTCCCTCACCTCACCTCTCTTCTTGTTCCATGGCCATCAACGGCGGCACGAGTCGGCGACGATCAACTGCGGCTGTAAATTGACCACGATCATCTCTCTCTCTATAAGTTTTTCAACTCATAACACTTAATGCAAAAAAAAAAAAAAAAAAAACAGAGGACGACTAGAATAGGTAGAAATTGACCACGATCATCTCTCTCTCCCTCTGCTTGCTCAAACTTGGCCGATTTGTTGCTTGCTCGATTACTCTTCATATATTCACTTGGAGTCAACTGTTTGACAAGAGTCGAAGTCCAAGGTTCCTTTTTACATGATTTGCGCTACTCCTTTTATTCTTCTTGCATGTTTACAACTATTGGAAATGGTCCTTGATTTACTTCCCCAGTTGACTTGAATTGGTTTGATGCAATATACAGTGTATTTTTGTCATATTTGTATGACTGGCAGGTCGTCCTGATTTGGTACATGTCTGGACACAGGAATTGGACTCATATTTGTCAAACCAGAATGCCAACAATCAAGCATTTTCTCTTGAAAGCACTGTCGTCTTCTTCAATGCCAAAATGGTTAGAGATTTTCTGTATCTTGTTTTATATTTGATCAGTTTAGGACGTGGGTGGCAATCAAGAAAAGTTATAACATTTTTGTGTTCCCGAAAAACTGCTGAAGATGTGTAGTACAGGAAATGAATTGTTTTTTGACTTCTTTTTATTTGTATTCTTTTTTTTCCCCCCTCCGCTATAGGATTCAGCATTTTTGAAGAGCTTCTTGAAGTTGATTACCTTGTATGCCGCTTTCTTTACTCTGTGCTCAGGATGTGATTTTGCCATGCGCTAAAATGGTTTAGGTCAGAACCATCATCTAAAGTTTACTTAATGCAGCCGAGAAGCTGTAGTAGAGCAATGAAGGCTGTTGGTGTTATGAAGGCCAGCTGTGAAGAAATATTTGAACTTGTAATGAGCATGGATGGGGCACGATATGAGTATGCTTCTTTTCTATTTTTTATTCTTAGTTATTTTAACATAATCAGGACTATGCTGGCTGTCTCTGTAGGCTGAGTATTATATTTCCTCTTGTATGCCGTGAAATTCATATTGTCTCTGGTCCTGGTTCTGGATGTGCCTTTTTGACTATATTTAATTAATCTGCATGGTGCTTGCTAAAGATTATTACAATTTTTTGTTGCTTTGGTATATGAAGAATGCGAAAATGGAAATAGCTTTTGAAGTTTGATGGCTTGCTTCATTAATAAAGAAAGACTAGCACTCATTTTTATAACTTTGTCTCCACTTAACTAATGGTATTTGATGAAGACAAAATAGATGTAGCTATCTGTATTTTTTGTTGCTGAACTATAGATCAATTGACGGTTGAAGTTAGTTATATTAATTTGTTGTACTAGAATTAAAGCTTATATCTTAGCCATTTCGTGAAGTGTCAGATATGTTCTTTCCTTAAAATTGTTCAAAACAGGTTACACTTTTGAAGTCACTATTACATAAAAGAGTGTTATAAAACAGGAGAAGGCGTGTTGCCTGAAATTACCTGTTTCCTAGCAAATCTAGCTGGTTTGCAAATTAGATTTTAACAAGTCCCTTGGCAAGGTTTGCTGGTAATGCGTTCAAATTATTCTATTTAATTTTACTGTCTCTACCCTAATAATTCTTGGTTTGCGCTATTGCATTGTTCCATAATCTCTGTGTGTTGGCTTATAAAGACCAGCAAGGCTGATCATTTGTCGCATAGTTATTTCCATGAAATTCCTATTAATTTGACTAAGTATTTAGAGGTATTGAACAGGGCAGTGTACCAGACATGGATTTCTACCTCTTTCGGTTGTACAATTGTTATATTCCTTGGACATCAGATCCTTTTTATGTACCTTTCTCAAAGTTCATGCCGCATGTACACCGTTTTTCATGTTTTGTGCAGGTGGGATTGTAGTCTTCTGTATCGCAGCTTAGCTGAAGAGCTAGATAGGCATACGGCTATTCTCTATCATAGGCTTCAGCTGGACTGGTTTCCAATGTAATAGTCTCTCGATTCAATCATCTCGTTTATGCTTTGGTCATAATAGAACATTTATTGTTTTCTTCTTTTCCCTTTCCTCTCTTTGATATAATATGTGAGGAAATAATCTTAAATTTTTCTGTATCCCAATGTAATTGTTGGAATTCAGAAATAAAATAAATACCGTCGTGTTTTTTCTGGCTTCTGGCCTCTATGGATCAGAAGAATGACTTTAATATGAGCCCAAAATTCATAATTTTCCTCGGTTCAGTCCTAAGTTCTCTTTGGGTCTGCAAGTTTTTAAACATACTGTGACAGTTGAAAATCTAGTGATTGACATCATTTTCATGAATTTAATTTTAATTCTCTAGCTAACCATTTTTTCTTATGTTTCCTCAATAAATGTAGGGCTTAGTTTGGTTGAGAAGTTCGTCTAAAACCTTCCCCTTTTCTAAAAAAATCTCTAGGAAGGTCTTAGATAGATTTTAGGGGAGCTCTATGGCAAATTAATTTGAAAAGTTCAGGGGAAAGGTCTAATGAATTTCAAAACCACATGGGTTATCTATTTTATTCAGAGGATAGTGGAAGTCCCTAAAATTTATCATTTTTATTAAAATAATCTTCCTCTTTTCCCCTGCGGAGTTTATTTATGTATATGAATTCATGTGGTTGCAGGTTTGTTTGGCCCCGCGACCTTTGTTATGTGCGTTATTGGCATTGAAATGACGATGGGAGTTATGGTAAGGTTCTTGCTTCCCCACTTCTTGAAATTAAATCTATCTTTTCTGGCACTGGAAGTTTCCATATGCTATGTTTTGCTATTGCGCAGTTGTGTTATTTCATTCTAAGGAGCATGAGAACTGTGGTCCACAACCAGGATATGCACGAGCTCACGTGGAGAGTTAGTTTTCTGTCCTTTGGTTGATGTAGAGAATTAACAAGTGACTAAGTCATGCCAAATTGCACCACTTGCTCCCTGTATTCTGATTTCTCAAGTGGTGGATTCAACATTTCCCCACTAAAACCTCAAAATGGTAGGCCCAGAACACAGGTAGAGCATTTTTTGCAGATTGATCTAAAAGGGTGGGGTGTTGGTTCTGCGTCAATGTTTCAGCAACACTGTCTTCTTTAGATGTTAAATAGCGTTGCCGGTAAATTACTTGGTATTTCACATTTTATTTTGCGCTGTTGTCGATTAATATGTTTCTGCTTGGTGGCCATTTTCAGTCATGTTTTTGCGTGTCCCTCTATTTTCTGTCACTCCTTTTCTAAGGAACACAGACAGAAACACACACACATATAGAGTCACCTTGTAATAGGGATCTGTCATTTTAATAAAATGAGGAATAAGCTAAAAGATTGAAATACACAAACTCCAATGCACTGTGTGTGTGTATACATTTTCTTTTCTTTTAGGTTTGCTATAGGATAGTAAATGAAATAATTGATAATGGAATTGTGTCCGAGCAGTGGTGTAATTTTCAGAAGATTTAGTATGTGAAATAATTAAAAGGCTGCTGTTCTGGTCATTTAATATATCAAACTGCTAGAAAAGTGGTCTGGTTAAACGTATTTTCCAGAGGATTCTTTTAGGATTTATTTATTAATTTTTTGCTTCTTTTCAAGATGTGGCACTTCCAGTGTGAACACTTTGTCTGAGTTATGTTGTTTACTTCTTATGACAGGTCTGCGCGAGTGGTTTGCTCAAACAGATGAAAGGAGTGCTCATCCGAGAATTCCTGTCATGGTGAATGTGGCCTCAGCTTCTGTTTCTTCAAAGAAAAACCAAACCTGCAAGACTCGCTTATTCATCCGAGCTCATCTCTTGATCAGCTAAATGCTGGAAGCAGACACTCTGTGATGATGGATGAATACTCTGATGAGGATGAAGAATTTCAATTAGCTGAGTCTGAACAAGAGGTTTGGTTCACGCTTGAATCCTCATCCTTTTCAAGTAACTTCTTTCTGAACTCTTGTTCTTAGTTACATATTTTTCCTTAGGATTTCAGGCAAATGAAAAAAAGATTGAGAATGATTTCAAGAGAACAGGTGGATGATAAGTATTCATTTTTATATATTCGGCTAAAGTCCTCATTAATGGATTTCTATGGAATTAATCTTTTTTTTTTTAATTTGCAATTAGTTGCAGCCCTAGAGGAAGGGCAGGCTAATCAAATTGATTTGTCTTGTTTTTCGGTTAATCTGCGACATGATGACCGTGATAATGCTCGTGACTGCTGGAAACTTTCTGATGGAAATAACTTTAGAGTTCGTAGCAAGCATTTTTCTTATGACAAAACAAAGGTTCCCCCATATTTTTGTTGTTTGTTATGGTACTTATATATCCTGCATATGCTAGTTCGACAGGTTATGATGTAGTTTGGTTGGCTCTTCTTGTGCTTTGTGCAATTTGTAACTGCAGATACCTGGGGGAAAACATTTAATGGTATCTTGTTGCTGTTGATTGGTTCAAAGACACAGAGAATGGACCATGTAGCTAGGTGTCAAGGCTGTGCTGCACAAGTAACTATTCTTTTCTTTTTATTTTTCCTTTTCCGTTGATACATTAGGAGAAAATACTGCCTGTGAGATACTACAATGTAAATAACTTCTCATGGTTCATTGATTCTGTAACAAGCTGAACCCTATTCTAAAATATGTAGGCTGCTTCTGAAAAAGGGCTTTTCTCACTGATCTTTAATCTTCTAGTAAGTTTGTTTCATTTCAGAAGGTATTAAGTTTCAAACTTACTGTATTGGGAGGTTGTATAGTCGTAACGTAAGCATCTGCAGGTTCCTGGTTCAACGCATTATAGTATGGTATTTTATTTTGTCACAAAGCAATTAGTTACGGGATCAATTTGCAACAGTTTGTTGATGGCGATGATGAATTTCACAATAGTAGGTTGAAACTTATTCCATCCGTTCCTAAGGTATCCATCTCGGCCTTGATGTATTAGGACTATATTAATGTATACTTACCCTTTACTGCATGGGACACTTCAATTTGTACAAAGAAGGCATTCATTTAGGTGTAAATATATTGATGGGTTGTACCTTCAAACTTTAGATCGTTTTTACCCTCTTGAATTTGTTTTGCACTTGTTCTTGATTTCAAGCACTGAATCATGTAGGGGTCATGGATCGTGCGCCAGAGTGTTGGAAGCACCTCTTGTTTATTAAGGAAAGCGGTTGATTGTAATTATATTCTCGGTCCCAAGTACTTGGAAGTAAATGCTCTTGGAATTTCTATAGTACATGAGATGCTCCCCTTTCAAATAGCGTCCGATACCATGAACATAGTCTGACATTGTTCATCTTTCTGTAGATTGATGTTGATATCGGTTCTTCTACTGTTGCTAATGGAGTTTTGGGCCTTGTAATTGGTGTAATTATGACATTGGTGGTTGACATGGCTTTCCTTGTACAGGTATGTATGATTGTTTTTTGCATACTGGAATGTTCTCAGAATGGTATAACGCCTCAGGCGTCTCTTCTTTATCCTGCTCCTCCGTATGTAGGCAAATACTACAGATGAATTACCGGAGCAGCTGATTGGTGCTGTACGTGTTTCTCATATAGAACTCAAGTCTGCTATTGTCATGACTGTGGTTTCATTTCACCTCAACTGTTTTTTTTTTTGGGTTAAATTAAAAAAATCATTTGTTTTAGGTATACATACATGTATTTTGATTCCATTTTCATTGTAATTTCTCATTTACTTTGAATGAAAGTCATTGGTGTTTTTGAATGAGAATTTTGCATTAAAAATTGAAGAATAGTTAACAGGAAATTAAAATGAGCAAGTTGAATCATGTATAAGACGAGATTGGCCTAGTTCGAGATAGCTTTTTCACTGTGCCTGAAGGGTTGGCTCAATCTTGTCTTTAGAATTCTGCACATTTTGCAATTACTCTGTAAGCAAGCGTACATTACCACCATAATAATAATAATAAAGCTAGAGTAATGTTAGGACCACAACTTTATTTGCACGAACAATATTGTATAAACTAATGTGACATAATATATTAATATGATTAGTTAAACAAAAACATTACATGACCCTCATAATTTATTTATTTATCATTATTATTATGTATTTTCAGTCAACCAATCATATTATGCCACATTAGTTGTTATAAAATAATTTGTTAGATAGAGCCAACACTTAATTGATACTCACCATTTCATTGAACAATTTCTGTATGGTGTCATTGAGATTGCCTTCCCAACATCCTTCATCATCGTCATCATCTTCTTCGGTAAGTTTCACTTTGTTTAGCTTTGGTGTGCCTACGACTCCTTGAGAGAAAATCTTCATTGTTGGGCACTGTCTCACAACTACTTGTTCTAAGGACGGGAACTCAAGAGCGTAACTACCCAAACAAAAGCTTGTTAGGCTTGGCAAACAATCAAGTGTCAAGTACTTCATTTCCTTGAAGACAATGCAATCTTTCCCTTCTTCTCCAACCTGCAACTGTATGATATCTTTTATCATTTTGCAATCAGCTATCTTCATACTTTCAAGATTCACTAGACTTTCAGATGTTGAGAACGTCAACATATTTATCAACTCGTGACATTCTGATACTTCCAGTTTCCGCAGTTTTTCCAAATGCCACGAAGACGGTACTAAGTTTTGCAACTTACTACATTCTGATATATATAGACCTTCCAAATTTACGAAAACCTTGTTGGTTTCGGCATTTTCCTTCCATAGATGCAACACATTGGGTAATCTAGACAAGTATAACCATTTCAAATGAGGGAATGCAACCTGAAAATCAACAAAATTAAGTTGTAAATGAAAATATGTATCCAATCTCTGCAGTCTTCCCCTGCATATTTCATGGACAAGATTAATCACGGCATTTTATATTTTATTTCCAAGTTAGTATGCTTTGCGGTAGGATCCCAAACATAAGTATCAAATCGATTACCCTTTGAAACTCATAAATCAAATCTGATGCTAAATCCAATATGAATTAGCTAGGAAAACAGAGATGCAACACACATAATTAATATAGTTCATCACCTCATGCTACCACTCATCTAAATAAGTTAAGGCATTTTTATAATTCATACTATAAAGTTAGTTAATAACTGCAGTTGTATTGTTAAATCATATATAAATCAAGACAACATGCAGAAAAATAGTCATTAAATTTTAATGAAATTACATCTATGAGAACGAAAGTGAAGGAAGAAAAAATAATAATAATCACCTTTTCATCGAAGAGAGGTTTCATTTGATCAGCCAGCAAGAAGTTCTCTTCTGATGTTAATTTTTGAGGTTCCTTATTATCCGTTGTCACGTGCAGTACAGATGCAGAATTGGATACGAATGTCTCCATTTTAGGACAATTCTCAACAATTAGAAACCACAACCTAGGTAGTTCAATTATATTCTCAGTGAAGTTGCAGAATCTTTTGAGTTTTGGAAGATCCATGATTTTTAGTCTCCAAAGTGGAGGAAATAGTGGACCAAAATGTTCTTCATCAGAATTTAGCTCTTCCAAATGAAAAACCTCTTCTAATGAATCACAATTCCTCACTTCTAGATCTAACAAATTATTCAAGTACCGTAGCAGATTGGCTGGAATAGCACTCGACATGCTCTTGCAGTCATCTACCACCAACGTTTGTAAATCGTTAAAGAAGCCAACAGGCAGTGCTGGGCCATGCCACAACTCTCTCAAACGTGGAAAGTCTGAGAGTTTCAAATTCTGCAAGCCACGGAATCCAACCTACAAAACCAAAACAATTGCACTAGATATCTACTCTTTTTTTTTTAAAATTTTGAAAGGCACTAGATATATGTACATTAAACTTACATGTTTTTTGTTTTAACTTCTAAAAAATATATATATACAAGGCAGATGCATATATAAATGTGCAAGTGCAAGGGAGATGCATGAGCAATTTGGATGAATCGATTAACACATACCATTTCTTTGTAACACTTTTGTATAGTGGAATTAAAGTTGCCCTCCCAATGGCGCAATTCATCCTCTCTTTCTTTTATCACTAGTACTTCATAAAACTTTGGTGTGGATAAGATTCCCTGAGAAAAAGTCTTCATGTTCGGACAATGCATCACAGAAACTCGTTCCAATGATGGGAATTCAAGAGTGTAATTCTGTAAACAAAAGCTGGTAAGCCTTGGTAAATCATCAAGTACCAAAAGTTTTAATTCACTGAAAGCAATACGATTCTCCTTCACTTCTTCTCCAGCATGTCCTATGATTTCTTCTATTTTTTCGCATTCCGATACATTAAGTTTCACTAGACTACTAGGAATTCCAACCTGAAAATAAAGAGTAGCATTCAACTAAATTAAAAGCACGTTTAAATCATATAATTGCTTTATGAAAATAACAAACCATGGATGTCTACTAGATATTTTTTGTTAAAGAAAAAAAGGAAAAAATTAAAACAAAAGTAAATAAATAGAAGTCCAGAAAAACAAAGATAATGAAAATGCATTTACACTATTTAGTATTTGTTGTTGTGAAAGCAAATCCAGAAAACCAAAACGACAGAAGACATTGCGTTTCAGAGCTAGAATTACTTAAACCAAACGACACAGAAACAAGCGTTTTGAGGAGCCGAAGAAATACTCTTTTGAACGACACATGAACTCGCCGTTTTGATTTAAGTGAAGCATGCTCTTGGCACGTGTTTGTGTCCAGCTCACAAAGGTCGTTAAAAGCTGTTAATGCATGAGGAACTCATGTGAGTTTCTGGGGAATTTCTGGGTTTGTTATGAAGCAGTTGAGAAGCAGCTGGTTCTGGTGCAACGGCATAGTGAACCAAGAGAGCTTTAGAGAGGGATCCGAACTGATATAAAAAGGAGTTCATATCTCTTGTATAGGCTTAATGGGCATTACTCTGTAATTCATCGTAAGAATCAATAAAGCTGATGTCTCCCTTTCCCGTGGATGTAAGCTAAAGAAATTTAGCTGAACCACGTTAAAATCTCTTCTGTTCTTTGATTGTTCTGTTTCTTTTATTTTCTTTATTCAATTCTGTTAATCGTCTCATATTCATAGAATCATCTTGGTCAAACATTTTCAGTCTTTAATCTTGGAGCATCTGGATTATTTGGTTAAAGATCTTGGGCAGGATCTAAGGTTTCTTTATCTGTTATTAGTGCCTTAGTTCCTACAATTGGTATCAGAGCTTGGTCTTCAAACCAAATACAAGTATGGCTTCAACCAAGATCGATTTGGAAAAGTTTACGGGCAAGAATGACTTTAATATGTGGAAGGTGAAAATGAAAGCTTTGCTGATAACACAGGGATTAGGAGATGCACTTGAACCCATCACCAAGAAGGAAGGGAAAGAAATATCATCCTCAAAGACACCTGAAATGCTTGCGGAGATAGACAAGAAGGCCAGAAGCACCATCATATTGAGTCTTGGTGATTCAGTGATAAGGGAAGTCGCTAAGGAGAAGACTGTTGCTGAACTGTGGGCAAAATTAGAAAAGATTTATATGACAAAGTCCCTGGCAAATCGATTGTATATCAAAAAGAGAATGTTCACTTTGAAAATGGCCGAGGGGTCCTCTCTTGATGATCATATCGATGAGTTCAACCAAGTCTGTAACACACTTGAAACCATTGATGAGGGGCTGGATGATGAAGGAAAGGCCTTGCTTCTAGTAAGTTCTCTGCCAAACTCCTACTCAAATCTTGTTGATGCCCTTATGTACGGAAGATCAACTTTATCATTAGATGAGGTTAAGGCTGCTTTGAATACTAGAGGGTTACAAGAAAAATCAGGGAATATGATGCATGCTGAAGGGTTATCAGTTAAAGGAAAATCTAACAAGAATGATGGAAAGAAGAAAAAACAAAAGAAAGATAAGTCTAAATCACAAAACCTGAAGTGCTTTCATTGTCACAAAGAGGGCCATTTTAAGAAAGACTGTCCAGAACTGAAGAACAAGAACAAGGAAAGGAATGGTGATGCAGCTACAGTAGAAGAAGAAGGTTATGAATCTACTGGTGTATGTGTGGCTACAGAGGATCTCCAGAGAGGTAAATGGATATTAGATTCTGGTTGCACCTTTCATATGTGCCCATTTAAAAGTTACTTCTCTGATTACCATGATTAAGATGGGGGAAAAGTAATGATGGGAAACAATGCTGTATGTAAAGTCATAGGCATGGGGAATGTTAGTCTTAGACTTCATGATGGAACAACCTGGGAGCTTAGAGAGGTTAGATATGTTCCTGATTTGAAGAGGAACTTGATCTCATTAGGCTTGATTGATCAGATTGGGTTTAGCATTAAGCTTGAATCTGGCAGGCTGTTGGTTGTGAAGGGTTCTAAGGTAGTTATGAAAGGTTCAAAGAGGAATGAGGTATATATCTTAGATAGAGAGGCAATTACAGGAATGTCTGATGTGATTGTTGGCACAGGTGGTGAAAGCACCAGGCTATGGCATCTGAGATTGGGGCATATGAGTGTTAAGGGGTTAAAAGAGCTTGAAAAGCAAGGAGCTCTAGGGAAGGATATGATAGAAGAGTTAGAGTTTTGTGAAGATTGTATCTTTGGGAAATCCACTAGAAACAGTTTCAAACACTCAACTAGCAAATCTAATGGCATTCTAGACTACATACACTCTGACCTCTGGGGACCAGCACAGACCAGCTCATTAGGTGGCAATAGTTATTTTCTGTCAGTAATTGATGATTATTCAAGAAGGGTTTGGGTCTATGTACTGAAACACAAAGATCAAGTCTTTAGCAAATTTAAAGAGTGGAAAACCTTAGTTGAAAATCAAACAGGACAGAAGGTTAAAAAATTAAGAACAGATAATGGACTTGAGTTCTGCAATCAGAAATTCAACAGCTATTGTGCAAATGAAGGGATAGCAAGGCACAAAACAGTAAGGTTAACACCTCAGCAAAACGGATTGGCAGAAAGAATGAACAGGACCTTAATGGATAAGGTGAGGTGTATGCTGGTGCAAGCACAGCTTCCAAAAAGTCTTTGGGCAGAAACCTTATTAACAGCATGTTATCTGGTGAATTTGAGTCCCTCTGCTGCTCTAGACTTTAAGACTCCATTTGAAATGTGGCATGGAAAACCAGCAAATTATGCCAATCTCAAAGTGTTCGGGTGCCCTGCTTATGCACATGTTAATCAAGGAAAGTTAGCACCTAGGGCTCTCAAAGGTCAGTTCCTAGGCTATCCTGATGGAGTTAAAGGATACAAAATATGGTGCACTGATCTAGAACCTCCAAGGTGCATATTAAGCAGAGATGTGGTATTTAATGAGAAGGCTGTTTTGGAGATCAGAAAGGATGCTGGGGTTAAAACTCAGAGACTTCAACAACTAGAGAACATCCAATTTGAGGTGGAGCATCCTGGTTCAAAGAAATCTGAAGAAGCTGAAAATTCAGATCAAGACAGTGCAGATCATGATGAGAGCAGTGGCCCTCAACCACAGTCTCAAAGGCAAACTCAAGTACAAGGTTATCAGCTGACAAAAGATAGAGAAGAAAGACAAACCAGACCACCACAAAGATATGGATATGCTGATTTGATAGCATATGCATTAGCTGCTTCACATGACATTGATGTTGATGAACCCAAGAGTTATGCCGAGGCAATTCAAAGCTCAAACAAATCAAAATGGCAGGAAGCTATGAATGATGAGATAGCCTCTCTTAAGAAGAATCACACTTGGATATTGGTTGAAAAGCCTGGTAACAGAAGGACAGTGGGTTGCAAGTGGGTTTTCAGAATCAAAGAAGGCCTCATAGCCAGTGAACCTAGGAGGTATAAAGCTAGGCTTGTAGCTAAGGGGTATACCCAAAAGGAAGGAGTTGACTTTAAAGAGGTATTCTCCCCTGTGGTCAGACATGCATCCATAAGAGTGTTGTTAGCACTGACTACAGTTCATGACTTAGAGCTTGATCAACTCGATGTCAAGACTGCATTTCTACATGGAAGGCTGCAGGAAGAAATCCTTATGACTCAACCTGAAGGTTATGTGGATTCCGAGAAACTAAATCATGTCTGCTTGTTAAAAAGGTCACTGTATGGGCTAAAGCAATCTCCAAGGCAATGGTATCTCAGGTTTGATGAGTTCATGCTGACACATGGATACCTAAGATGTAGTTTTGATTGTTGTGTATACTACAAGCTGATAAACTCAAGTCTCTACATATACCTGTTACTGTATGTAGATGACATGTTGATTGCCTGTAAATCAAGAGAGGAAATTGAAGTTTTGAAGAAGATGCTGAGTTCTGAATTTGATATGAAGGATTTGGGGCCAGCAAAGAAGATATTGGGAATGGAAATCAAGAGGGATAGGAGCAAAGGTATGATGTTTCTTTCTCAAGAAAAATATCTGAGGAAGGTACTAGAAACCTTTGGAATGACCTCTTGCAAGCCTGTGATGACTCCCCTAGCTGCACATTTTAAACTCTCCAGTCAGCAGTGTCCAAAGACAGATGAAGAAAAGGTTGAAATGGCTAAGATCCCATATGCTAATGCTGTTGGATGTATGATGTATGCCATAGTTCTAACCAGACCAGATATCTCCTATGCTCTAAGTGTAGTTAGTAGATATATGGTTTCACCTGGAAAAGAACATTGGAGGGCTGTAAAGTGGGTGCTAAGATACTTAAGTGGAACCCTGAACCATGGACTGGTGTATGGCAGATCAGAAAGCAAATCCAAAGGCATATGTGGGTTTGTTGATTCTGATTTTGCAGGGGATTTAGACAGAAGAAGATCTCTCACAGGGTACATGTATATGCTGGATGGCTGCTTAATCAACTGGAAGGCAAGTCTCCAACATGTTGTCGCATTGTCAACAACAGAAGCTGAATATACAGCAGCCGCAGAAGCAGTAAAGGAAGCCTTGTGGTTAAAAGGCTTGATTTCAGAGCTGGGAATGAATCAAAAGACAGTAGAGGTATTCTGTGATAGCTCAAGTGCCATTTACTTGAGTAAAAACCCAGCACACCATGAGAAAACAAAGCACATTGACATCAAGTTGCATTTCATTAGAAATGTAATCTCCTTGGGTGTGGTCAGAATGGTGAAAATACATACAGACAGAAACCCAGCTGACATGCTAACTAAAGTAGTCACAACAGCTAAGTTCAAGATTTGCTTGGACATAGCTGGACTGGGCTACCATTGATTCATTCTGGAAAGGAAAGGGAACATCAGGGGTGATTTGTTTCAAGGTGGAGAATTGTTGTTGTGAAAGCAAATCCAGAAAACCAAAACGACAGAAGACAATGCGTTCAGAGCTAGAATTACTTAAGCCAAACGACACAGAAACAAGCGTTTTGAGGAGCCAAAGAAATACTCCTTTGAACGACACATGAACTTGCCGTTTTGGTTTAAGTGAAGCATGCCCTTGTCACGTGTTTGTGTCCAGCTCACAAAGGTCGTTAAAAGTTGTTAATGCATGAGGAACTCACGTGAGTTACCAGGGAATTTCTGGGTTTGTTATGAAGCAGTTGAGAAGCAGCTGATTCTGGTACAACGGCATGGTGAACCAAGAGAGCTTTAGAGAGGGATCCGAACTGATATAAAAAGATGTTCATATCTCTTGTATAGGCTAATTGGCATTACTCTGTAATTCATCCTAAGAATCCATAAAGCTGATGTCTCCCTTTCCCGTGGATGTAAGCTAGAGAAATTTAGCTGAACCACGTTAAAATCTCTTCTGTTCTTTGATTGTTCTGTATCTTTTATTTTCTATATTCAATTCTGTTAATTGTCTCATTCCATAGTATCATCTTGGTCAAACATTTTCAGTCTTTAATCTTGGAGCATCTGGATTTATTTGGTTAATGATCTTGGGCAGGATCTAAGGTTGCTTTATCTGTTATTAGTGCCTTAGTTCCTACAGTATTAATTAGGAATGTAGAAAGAATTTCAGGTAATTTTTTAAATATTCTAAATTCATTTTTCATCTTGATGCTAGTTTTTAAAAATTTTTAATTTTCAAATATACCTATTTTAAAAATAACTAATTACTAAAACGCTGTATTTTCTTTTTTTCTCGATATTCATGCTTTTAAAAATGGAAAACATTTCTGGAAAACACTTCCCAACACGATAAACATGGGACTGTTACAGAGTGAATGTTTGTAGAGTATTCCCAGATTTGAGGAAATTTTTTAATCAATGGTCGATTCAAAATGATCATCATGAATTTGTGCTTAGTTAGTGGCGTAATCAATTCATAACTAAACTAGAGATATTAACTACATCTGAACACTTTTTCTTTTTTTCCAATCGAAATTTGAAGACCCAAGGAAAAGAGAGATATATATATGAATTTGTGAACTTATAAGCTGAGCAACTAACAAGTATCTTTTAATTTCTGAAAATCTTATTTATTAGGATTTAAGAAAAAACAATTAAATCGAATCATATTATGCTATTGAATCGTGTTTTAAACAATTGTATTGTTGACTTTAATGTAGGTGAACCTAAAAATTGGATTGGAAATGTAGAGTTCAGAATGGTGGTTTAAAGTACAATACTTTTTTCCCCCCAGAAGTTTGAAGTACAATACTTGCAATAAATAATTTTTGAATGGATATTATTTGTAAACACAAAAATGATTAAAATAAATGAAGAATGTTATTTGAAACAAAAATTCAAAATGAATATAGCAACCTTACCAATGGAGGAAAAATATTCAGTAGATAGTTACAGTCAAATATCTCCAAATTCTTCAATTTGCTAAAAGAGTCTAAAGCAAGCTGATGGTGCCATATTTTTCTTATGTTAGGCATCCGCTCAATATGTAATACCTCCAAACTAGGGAGTCGCACCTGAAGTTAAAAATGATTAAAATAATTGTTGAATGTTATTTGAAATAAAAATTCAAAATGAACATAGCAACCTTACCAGTGGAGGAAAAATATTCAGTAGATTGTTACACCCTTTTATCTCCAATTTCTTCAATTTGCAAAAGGACTCTGAAGCAAGCTGGTGGTGCCATATTTTTCTCAAATTAAACATCCAGCTAATATTTAATTCCTCCAAGCTAGGGAGTCGCACCTGAAGTTAAAAATGATTAAAATAATTGAAGAATGTTACTTGAAATAAAAATTCAAAATGAACATAGCAACCTTACCAGGGGAGGAAAAATATTCAGTAGATTAGGACACTCTTTTATCTCCAATTTCTTCAATTTGCTAAAAGACTCCGAAGCAAGCTGGTGGTGCCATATTTTTCTCAACTTATCCATCAAGCTAATATGTAATACCTCCAAACTTGGGAGTCGCACCTAAAGTCAAAAATTCAATGCAATTAGAGATGGATATTAATTAAATTTGAAGACTCAACGAAAAGAGAAATTAAATATTGAGAATAAAATTAATTTTGAAAAAAAAGAAAAAAAAAACCTTTTCATCAAAGAGAGGTTGAGGTTGCATTTCAGTGTGAATGACGTCTTCTGATGAGGCAAAGCTTCTTAGTTCTTGAAGCCAATAGAGCGACAGGTAGTGTAGTTTAGGAAAAACCTTTAATTCATCTCTTCCTCCTAACCCCCCCCCCGCGATGTTGTTGACTACCCCTTCCATTGAATCACAAAAGCTTATCTCAAGATGTTGGAGTTGCCCAAGACTATTAACCATAGAATATGAAAACAGATACTTAAGGCGACCACAACCTATCACGGTCACTTTTGTTAAATTTTGACAACAATACATTCCCTGAAATTGATTGGGCCATAGTTTTTCGATGTTTGTTAAATTGACAAGTTTCAATTCCTCCAAGCGTGGAAAAGTAACCTGCAAAGCAACTTCTACTATAATATTCTTTCGATGATTGAAGATCAATCGTGATAATATATTAATTAATTAATTATTAAACAAAAAATTATCACCTTGTGAACAGGATCATCCTCTACAATGATTTCTTTGAATCTCTGAGCAGTTGTTGGTTTCTCTGCGTCGGGCCCTATAAATGAACAAAAACAATATATAATTAACCTATGTTTTTTTTTTAAAAAAAAAAACAATGAGCTAATGTCAATAATCCTACCAATAATTAATTTTAACACTTACCAATAATCATTTTCAATTCATCGCAATCGCTCAAATCTAGCAGCTGTAACCGCGTCAATTTTCCAATTTCAATTGGTAACTGCTCGATATCGGAACCTGCAAGGCTGAGAATCTCTAAGTTCTTTAGCTCTCCAACTATTGCTATGTCTTTTAGTCGGCAATAGACTAAGCACAGTGTTTGAAGGTTAACGAGGCGACCGAGTGATGAAGGTAATGAAGAGAAGTGAATTCCAGTAAAATTCAAAACTTTGAGTCCTTCCGTCCTTTCAAAAAAGTGGTCTGAAACTTCCATAGGGCCATCACCCTTTCCAAACAACAAAAATAGCTCAAGATGGGGACATTGCAACCTTTCAGGAAGCACTTTAATATCTCTCTGAGGTAATGAAATAGCGATTGGATCTTTCCGTATTATCTCTTCCATCTTTTTCTCCACGTCAGCAACATTTGGAATATTAAACATGCGCTTCTCTGCGGCAATTGATACAGCAACAACATGAATGACGTCATGCATTTTAACTTCATCTTCATCATCACCGTCCAACAATAAGCATGAAGATTTGAGATTGTCGATCAACCGATGCACTCTACTCCTTGCTTCTTCCAATGTGTAAACATTTTCAAACAAATCCCAACCCACACCACATCTCAATAAGTCAGAAACCCATAAGAAATTGGCTTCACTGTATAGAGCACAAAGAAGGAACAGAGATTTTGCCTCCTCACTTTCCAAGAAGTCATAACTCAATTTTATGGAGGTGTACACATTTGGTTGCATGCCATGAATTTCTCTTGCATCCGATCTTCTTAGCTGATTCAATGCATCTTCCCAAGAGTGACGACGCTCCTTAGTTCTCAGAGCATTTGCAACTGTACTCAGTGCAACAGGCAAACCTCCGCATCTTTCAACGATCTCATTTGCTATACTTCGAAAAGCAGATATTTTAGATGAATCACCCACTATCTTCTCAAATAACTGCAATGCTTCTTTTGGTGGCAAAGCATCGATCTGGAAATTTTTCTGAGATTTCATATCAATGGACAACAAATCTCGACTTCTAGACGTCAATACTATTGTGCATCGTCGCTGATCGTCCTTTGTATCTTTCTCATCAACATCCCCGAAAGGAATTCCAACTTTTTCGAACTCGAGTTTTATCCAAATATTATCCAATATAACGAGCACCCGCTTCTCGTTCTTCAAAACTCGACATAGTCGATTTGCTCTGTCGAATATACTCTCATTCAACTCAAACTTTATGCCTAAATCAGAAGCGAGTTTGTCCTGAATTTCCTGATTATTTGGTTCCTGTGTTAGCTCAGCCATAAAAACCTTATCGAACAACTTATCTTCCCTCACTTGCTTAGCAACTTGCTTGACTAGCGTGGTTTTACCCACGCCGCCCATGCCGTAGACCCCAATTATGTTGAGCTTATCATCCTTCAACGCCTCCATAACATCCTGTAATACTTTCTTTCTTGAATCAAAGGCCTCGTAATCTTTCACTTGCAAATGTTCTGTACTCTCTGGAGCAGGAAGGTAGGAAACATCACTCTTCAGTTTGTAGCCTTCATCCTTGAGATTAGCAGCATCTTTTGCGGCCTTTGCTGCTCGTCTACTGAGTTTGTAACGAGACAACAAATTTGGACACAATCCTTTGAAGCAGGACTTCTTGGCTCCATCTTCTTCATCAATGATAGATTTTGCAACCCCCTCCGTAGATTCAACCCTACTTCGCCAGTCTTTGACAACCTGATAAATCTCTTCCCCTTGTCGGGTAGCATGATTAACATGTTGTTGCACCATTTCGTTTATACCTCCCAACTCCTCCACTTGATGTTTTAGCTCATCTATGTAGCTCTGGTACTTGAATACATAAGAGATCTGCCGCAGAGTCGGTTCGAACAGTGCCTTTGCACCTTCTGATACAATGCTGGAGATAAAACCCAGGCACGCTTCTAGAGCCATTGCCTGTTACATAACAAAATACAATTTTTTGGCTGTTAAAAAAAAATTAGATCCAAATAAATTAAAATGAACTAGAGAGGAAGACAAAGAAAGAAACGACAGCAAACAATTGATATTGATCATGAACCAATTGACAATTAAACAGAGAACTTGTTTCTTTCTCTTTTTGCACTTTTTTGCCCTTTTTTCCCCCTCTCAAGGGTCACAGTTTTGGCTATTAACCGAAAGGTTTAAAGAGTATGAATCAAAAGCAATAATTTTTATTTTATAAACTATTTTGGAAGAGTGATGCAAATTAACAAATGCTAATAATAAGAGCAGTGAAGTTACACCTTTGCTTGAATACATTGAAATGGTAAAAAAGTTCCAAAAAAAAAGAAATTGATCATGTGACGGTACTCAAATACGATATTCATAACCAATTTTAAGAGAATATAATAATAATCATTCAATGCATAAATTTAAAATTAGATTTTTTAAATCTTTCTTTAAATATAAAACTTAATGGAAAATTATAAAAATTTAGAGAGAGAATTTTTCAATCACCAACGGATAAAAGAGGGGAATTAAATAACTCTATTTGTTATTTAATTGATATTGTAACCAATTTTAAGAGAATATAATAATAATCATTCAATGCATAAATTTAAAATTAGATTTTTTTAACTCTTTATTTAGATATAAACCTTAATGGAAAATTATTAAAATTTAGAGAGAGAATTTTTCAATCACCAACGGATAAAACAGGGGAATGAAAACAGAGGAATCTTGTTTTAACATTTTTTTTTCCTTAACTCTTGTTCCTATACAAGTAATCTTGTTTTGATGATAGAGCTCATGACTGCGGGAAAATTTCTAATGGAAACAACTCAATTTCTGAAGATAAGCTTAATTGGTGTACATAAGACTAGTCCCAGGCCTTATCTGGTCAAGTTCTGTGATTGAATATAATTAGCTTCTGGGCAGTATTGAAGACAGCTTCTCCGTAAAACTCTTCAACCACAAGCATTTCTACAAGGCAAAGGACTAGACCAGTTAAGGACGTGCTGGAAAGAATATCAATAACGGAACGTCTTATAAATTCAGTTTATATCCTAATATAAGACAATCAATAATTGGATGCAATCTAAGGGCTGACATTTGATTGATCATTATGTTAAAAAAAAAATACAAAAATACAAGACAGTGCTAATTGATGGCCTTTAACAGTCAGTTCTATGACAAAGTAACCACCACAACAAAAGGAACTATAAGACATCAAGAAGCTTGAACTTGGCAGGAGGTCTCATTAGAGGTATACCTCATAAATTAAGACAGAGACTTAAAGTGGAAGCTTATGGATCAATTTAAGTCACTGGAGGAATTTGTTACCTTACATAATAATGTAACGTACATAACTTTTCCAAAACTGTTTGATAAAATCCAACTGTTACGGAAATATAAGATAATAAAATCCTTTTATTTCCACAACCATTGGATTTTCATCAAACGGTTGTAGAAGAATCATGTACCTTACATAATTATGTAAGATAACTAAAGCCGTCACTGAAACTAATAACAGTGAAAATAAAAAGTTGTAAAAGTAGGGTATTAGCATTAGTAATTGACCTCTGCTTTTGCTTAGACAAAGGAGTACTTATTAGTTGCCCTTGTCTCACATGTTTGGATGTTAAGAGGAAAAAAAAGTTTGAGTTAGTCAGTCTCATTTCTAAGGGCGTTCATAGAGAACCTAGAAAATGAATAAATAAATAAATAATTTCATTGACCTGATCTGGACTCTTTTAATAAAGAATACAAAGCAAAACTAAATTACACAAATTGCTTTGAAGTCAATATCAAAGGTATTAACTTGTCCAATTGGTAAATTCTTCTTGGAGTAATACCAATGTCATTCATTTCAAAAGCAATTAACGATGAGAAGTTTCATCATTTATTGATATGGCGAACATAGAAAGACAGAAAAACTATCCAAGATCAAAGCACAAGGATAAGTTTAAAATTACATTTTTTTAATTTCTTTTTTCTAAATAAACAATATCTATGTAAAAATAGAAAATAATTTTGAATAACCTTTTTTTAAAAATGAAAATAGATAGAAAATTTTAAAGTCACCAAACAGGAAAACAGGGGAATGAAAAGAGAGTCCCCGTTTCTCCTCTGTTTTGATTTTATTATTACTAAACAATTAAACCTTGCATATGCTAGTACATAGGTAGTTTGCATGTCAATGTTGAGAAATGCAAATAGAGAGTTATTGTAAAAGTTCAAATTCAGCATTTAATAATACATATTTATACAAAGTTTGTATTTTGCAGCTGAACTTGCCCTTGAACCCATCCTAATTTACTTAGCCCATTTGGGCCCGTGTTGAAATATAGAAATACCTTCTTGTGGGATTATAATACCAGGACCTGCTTCAACAAAAAATTTTATCGTTTACAAAGTAGTCATAAGTTTATTCGTAAGTCTATTTGAATGAAAACAAAGGAGCCCTGTTTTTCCTGTGGAATATTAATAATAGATACTACAATATATATAATTTTTCGTGGTCCATTGAACCTGTAACGCTCTGAGCCCTATTCTAAAATCTCTGGGTTGCTTCTGAAGAAGGATTTTCCTCCCTGAAGTATTAATGAAGCTTGAAACTTGTTGTATTGGGATGTCGAATATTTGTAACATAAGACATCATTTATGTGTTCAGATCAAATTCCTTCCTTTGCGACAGTCTTCAAATTTCAATCATATATAGGTTGCTCTTGTTAAACTTCTTCTTCCGAGTACACACATTAAAAAATGAAAAAAAGCTTTTATCTGATTTCTATACATTTTCAATGATACGACACTGGAATGTACAGAGTAATTAACAATTATTTATATTATGTAATGTTGATTCATTTTTCGTGTGATAATCAGAAATTTGTATCATTAACTGGACGTAAAAGTCATATAAAAACTTAAAAAGTAGAATTTTGTTTTTCTTATTTTGTAACAATCACTTGTTTGAGTTGTATCTATTTTAAATAAGACAAAATCGATTAAAAATTAAACCAAATTACCGCAGTCCAGTTTAACTCATTTGTATCATGAAGTGCCATAAAATAGAATGCTTACGGCCATAAGACTTCGCAGAGGGAATAAAAATGGGCCATCAATTGAGAAGCAATTAATATGAATTCCAATTGCCTAGTTTTAAAACAATTGACAACTTTATTTAAAGTCACCATCGAGCACATTGTGTAACAGTGCAACATGTCCAGAAAAAAGCCAGCATATTGGTTCAACACATCATATAGTATGGTATTTTATTTTGTCACATGGGAATAGGTACTGGGTCTCTTTTGCAATGGTTTGTTGATGGCGATTAACGAATTTCGCAATACGAGGCGGAAGCTTATCCCATCTGTTCTTAAGGTATTCATCTTGCTCGTCGTGTATTAGGACTAGTTTAACGTATGGCATTCACTGCATCGTACACTTCAGTCTCTACGAAGACAGCATGCATTTAGGTAAAATGCTGCATGCATTTAAGTAAAATGCTGCGTTTACTAAACTGGAATCGAAATGGGTTGGAATTGTAATGGGCATAAATAAGAATGGGTTGGAATGAGAATAGGGAATGAGAATCAAAATAAGTTATTTACTTAAACTGTAGGAATCGAATTCGGAATGAATTGGATTGCCATTAAAGTGTTTATTTGTCTTCGAATCGGAATCAGAATGAGTTAGATTGTAACAAATTACTAAAAAGTACTTAATGGATTATTGTCATAATTATTATTAACTAATATATTAATTAATTGTAAAAATCTGTAATTAATTAATTATAATAATTATATTAACAATTATTATAAAAATATATTAAGTAATAATATTAATAGTAATTACTTAATTATAATAATATATTAATTATTGTGATTATTTATTTAAAAATTATAATTATTAATAATTATTGTTAATAATATATTAATATATTAATTAGTAATAATTATTATATTATTTATTTAATTACTAATAATATATGAATTAATTATAATAATTATATTAATAATTATTATAATAGTATATTAATTAATTAATTAATTATTGTAATTATTTATTCAAGAACTATAATTATTAATATATTATTGTTAATAATATATTAATATATTAATTAATTAATTATAATAACAATAATAATAAATTAATTATTGTGATTATTTATTCAAAATTATAATTATTAATAATTATTGTTAATAATATGTTAATATATTAATTAATAGTAATAATTATATTAATTAATTAATAATAATATTAATAATTACTATAAGAGTGATGATGCGTACAAACTTTTTGTACAAATTTATTTTTGATAAACCGATTATGTCATTAATTCATTGGTTGAATGAAAATATAAAATAATAAAAACAAATCATGTGGCCCAAGTGATATTTAATTCAACCAATCTTATCATGCCACATCGGTTGCATAAAATAAGTTTGTCAAGAGTTTGTATTTATATTATATTATTACTCTTACTATAATAGCATATTAATTAATTAACTATAGCAATAATATATTAATTATTGTGATTATTTATTCAAAAACTATAATTATTAATAATTATAGTTAATAATATATTAATATATTAATTAGTAATAATTATTATATTATTTATTTAATTACTAATAATATATGAATTAATTATAATAATTATATTAATAATTATTATAATAGTATATTAATTAATTAATTAATTATTGTAATTATTTATTCAAGAACTATAATTATTAATATATTATTGTTAATAATATATTAATATATTAATTAATTAATTATAATAACAATAATAATAAATTAATTATTGTGATTATTTATTCAAAATTATAATTATTAATAATTATTGTTAATAATATGTTAATATATTAATTAATAGTAATAATTATATTAATTAATTAATAATAATATTAATAATTACTATAAGAGTGATGATGCAGCCACAAACTTTTGTACAAATTTATTTTGTACAAACTGACATGTCATTAATTCATTGGTTGAATGAAAATATAAAATAATAAAAACAAATCATGTGGCCCAAGTGATATTTAATTCAACCAATCTTATCATGCCACATCAGTTTGTACAAAATAAGTTTGTACAAGAGTTTGTGGCTATATTATTACTCTTACTATAATAGCATATTAATTAATTAACTATAGCAATAATATATTAATTATTGTGATTATTTATTCAAAAACTATAATTATTAATAATTATAGTTAATAATATATTAATATATTAATTAATCATAATATATTAATTAATTATGATAAAAATTAATTAATTATAAATGAGGACATAGTGGGAATTTTTAATTTTGGGGAGGGTAAAATGGTCAATCCTGGGAGACTCATTCCCACCTCCCCCATGGGAATCAATCTCTCATTTCCCATTCCCAAATAGTGGTGAACCCCACGATTCCGATATGTTTGCGAAATAAACGCGTCAATCATTCCGGATTTCGATTCCAATCCGGAAAATAAACGCACCATAAATGTATTAAAAAATTATAATGCTGTGAAAACTCAACAAGCAACAAAGATACTAATAAAGAAAAATGATTTTCTTATGATGCCGTGAAAAAAATTATGGGTTTACTTTGTCCACAAGATCTATAACATGGTCTTGACTTCACGAAATTCTTTTAATTTAAAGTGTTCTGGTCTAAGAAGGTCGGTTTGAAGCATTAATTCCTTTTAATACTGGTCGAGATAATTTTAATATACTCATAAAATTCTTATCCTGATAATGCCACAAATGTTATCAACATTGTCTTATGCTGTTTCCTTCAGCTAAAGATCTTCTATCAACACAGGTTAGAAATCAAAGTTCAAACGGAATCTAGTTGAATATTGCATGAAAACATGAAACATCAATTCAGGTCTTTCCTTGAGCGGGGAATGCATCAAACAAATCCAAAGTGTCCTGCAAGTCTGTAGCATGACCGAAAAATTGGACATACGTTTGGGACCAAATTATTCAAGTACAGGAAAACGAGCAAGCTGAATCATGCATAAGTGATTGGCCCGGTTCGACATTGCTTCTTCACTGTACCTGAAGGGTTGGCTCAATCTTGTCTTTTAGAATTCTGCACATTTTGCAGTTACTCGTGTAAGCAAGCATACATTACCACCATAATAATAATAAAGCAAAGAGTAATGATATGACCACAACCTCTTGTGCACAAACAATATTGTATAGACTAATGTCACATAATATCATTACTTAAGCAAATATATTGAGATGACCCTCATAATTTATTTATTATTATTATTATATATTTTTAGTCAACCAATTATATTATGCCGCATCAATTGCTATAAAATAATTTGCTAGATAGCGCCAACACTTAATCGATACTCACCATTTCATTGAACAATTTTTTTATGGTGTCATTGAGGTTGCCTTCCCAACATCCTTCATCATCATCATCTTCTTCATCATCATTTTCTTCTTCAGTGAGTTTCACTTTGTTTAGCTTTGGTGTGTCTAAGACTTCTTGAGAGAAAGTCATCATCTTTGGGCACTGTCTTGCAACTACTTGTGTCAAGGATGGGAACTCGAGAGTGTAATTACATGAACAAAAGCTTGTTAGGCTTGGCAAACAATCGAGTGTCAAGTAGCTCAATTCCTTGAAAACAATGCAATCTTTCACTTCTCCTCCAACTTGCAGTTTTATGATTTCTCCTATCATTTTGCAATCAGCTATCTTCATTCTTCCAAGATTCACTAGATTTTGAGATGTTGAGATGTTGAGAGCGTCAACAAATTTATCAACCCATGACACTTTGATACTTCCAGGTCCCATAGATTTTTCAAATGCCACGAAGACGATTCTGATATCTCTGGAGTTTCCAAATTTGCGAAAACTTTGTTGGATTCATAATTTTCCTTCCAGAGATGCGACACTTTGGGTAATCTAGACAGCTCTAACCATGTCAAGTTAGGGAATGCAACCTGAAAATCAACAAAATTAAATTGTAAATGAAATATATATCCAATCTCCAGAGTCTTCCCAAGCATAGTATGTGGACAGGATTAATCACGGCATTTTATATTTTATTTCCAAATTAGTATGCTTTGCAGCAGGATCCCAAATATAAGTATCAAATCGATTACCTTTGAAACACATAAATGAAATCTGATGCTAAATCCAACATGAATTAGTTAGGAAAAGAGAGATGTAACAAGCATAATTGATATAGTTCATCACCTCAAGTTACCAGGCACCAAATTAATTTCAGACATTTTCGTAATTCATAATATAAAGTTAGTTAATAACTGCGGTTATATTGTTAAATCAGATATAAATTACGACGACATGCAGAAAGGTAGTCATTAAATTTGATTTGATTTTAATGAAATTACATCTATGCAAGCAAAAGCGAAGGAAAAAAATAATAATAATCACTTTTTCGTCGAAGAGAGGTTCCTTATTATATGCTGTCATGTGCAGTGCAGAATTGGACACGAATGTTTCCATATCAGGGCAATTCTCAATAATTAGATGCTCCAACTCAGGCAGTTCAATTATATTCTCAGTGAAATTGCAGAATCTTTTGAGTTTTGGAAGATCAATGAGCCTGAGCTCCGAAAGCTTAGGAAACAAGGGGCCTATATGTTCTTCGTCAGCATTAATTAGCTCTTCCAAATGAAGCACCTCTTCTAGTGAACCACAATTCCTCACTTCCAGCGATGCCAAATTGTTCAAGCACCGTAGCAGTTTGGCAGGAATTGCATTCGACATATTCGTGCAGTCATCCAGCACCAGGCCTACTAAATTCTTGTACAAGCTGACAGGTAGCTCTTGGGCATGCCATATTTCTTTCACATGTGGAAAATGTGAGAGTTGCAAACGATCCATGACACGGAATCCAATCTGCAAAAACCAATACAATTGCACTAGATACATACAATATATTTTTTTTTGGGGGAGAGGCATTGGATATATATATATTAAACTTAACATGTTTTGTGTTTTAACTTCTAAAAATACATATACAAGGCAGGTGCATATGTTTGAATGTGCAATGCAAGTGCAGGGGAGATCCATGAACAATTTTGGTGAATCGATTAACACATACCATCTTTTTGTAACATTTGTTTAAATGTGCAAGGGCAAGGGAGATGCATGAGCAATTTGCATGAATCGATGAGCACATACCGTTTCTTTGTAATGCTTTTGTATAATGGAATTAAGGTTATTGCCTTGCCAATGGTGCAATTCATCATTCACTTGCACTTCGTACAGCTTTGGTGTGGATAAGATTCCCTGAGAAAAAGTCTTCATGTTCGGGCAATCTGTCATAGAAACTCGTTCCAATGATGGGAATTCAAGAGTGTAATTCTCCAAACAAAAGCTGGTAAGCCTTGGTAAATCATCAAGTTTCAAAAGTTTTAATTCACTGAAAGCAATACGATTCTCCTTCACTTCTTCTCCGACATGTCCTATGATTTCTTCTATTTTTTTGCAGGATGATACATCAAGATTCACCAGACTACTAGGAATTCCAACCTGAAAATAAAGAGTAGCATGCCACTAGATTCAAAGTATGTCAAAATCATAAAACTGTTTTATGAAAATAACAAACCATGAATGTCTACTAGATATTTTTTGTTAAAGAAAAAAGAAAAAAATTAAAACAATAATAAATAAATAGAAGTCCAGAAAAACAAAGATAATGAAAATGCAGTTACACTATTTCGTATTAGGAATGTAGAAAGAATTTCAGGTAATTTTTAAATATTCTAAATTCATTTTTCATCTTGATGCTAGTTTTTTAAAATTTTTAATTTTCAAATATATGTATTTTTAAAATAACTAAACTAAAACGCTGTATTTCCCCCCTTTCTCGATATTCATGCTTTTAAAAATGGAAAACATTTCTGGAAAACACTTCCCAACGCCATCAACATGGGACTGTTACAGAGTGAATATTTGTAGAGTATTCCTAGATTTGGGGAAATTTTTTAATCAATGGCCGATTCAAAATGATCATCATGAATTTGTGCCTAATCAATGGCGTAATCAATTCATAACTAAACTAGAGATATTAACTACATCTGAACACTTTTCTTTTTTTCCAATCGAAATTTGAAGACCCAGGGAAACGAGAAATATATATGAATTTGCGAACTTACAAGCTGAGTAACCAAGTATCTTTTAATTTCTGAAAATCTTATCTATTAGGATTTAAGAAAAAACAATTAAATTCAATTATATTATGCTGTTGAATCGTGTTTAAAACAATTATATTGTTGACTTTAATGCAGGTGAACCTAAAAAGCGGATTGAAAATGTAGAGTTCAGAATGGCGGTTTGAACTACAATACTTCCCCCCCCCCCCCCCCCCCGAAGTTTGAAGTACAATACTTGCAATAAATAATTTGTGAATGAATATTATTTGTAAACACAAAAATGATTAAAATAATTGTTGAATGTTATTTGAAATATAAGTTCAAAATCAATATAGCAATCTTACCAATGGAGGAAAAATATTCAGTAGATTGTCACACCCAAATATCTCCAATTTCTTCAATTTGCCAAGAGACTCTGAAGCAAGCTGGTGGTGCCATAATTTTCTCAACTTATCCATCCCCCTAATATATAATACCTCCAGACTTGGGAGTCGTACCTGAAGTTAAAAATTCACTGCAATTAGAGATGGATATTAATTAAATTTGAAGACTCAACGAAAAGAGAAATTAACTATTGAGCATAAAATTAATTTTAAAAAAAAAAGAAAAAAACCTTTTCATCAAAGAAAGGTTGAGGTTGCATTTCAGTGTGAATGACGTCTTCTGGTGAGGCAAAGCTACTTAGTTTTGGAAGCCATAGGAGCCGCAGGTAGTGAAGTTTAGGAAAAACCTTTAATTCATCTCTTCCTCCTAACCCCGTGGTGTTGACTACCCCTTCCATTGACCGGCAACTACCAATATCAAGGTGTTGGAGTTGCAAAAGACTATTAACCATGGAATATGAAAACAGATACTTCAGACGATCACAACCCCACAAGGTCACTTTTGTTAAATTTTGACAACAATACATTCCCTGAAATTGATCGGGCCATAATTTTTCGATATTTGTTAAAGAGTTAAGTTCCAGTTCCTCCAAGCGTGGAAAAGTAACCTGCAAAGCAAAACCGTACATTTTTGTTCCTTCAACTACAACTATCTCATATAATATTCTTTCAATGATTGAAGATCAATCGTGATAATATATTAATTAATTAATTATTAAACAGAAAATTATCACCTTGTGAACAGGATCATCCTCTGCAATGATTTCCGTGAATCCCTCAGTAGTTGTTGGTTTCTCTATGTCGGGCCCTAGAAATGAGCAAAAGAAATATATAATTAGCCTCTGTTTTTTTTTTCATAAAAAAAAGAATGAGCCAACGTTACAACAATCCTACCAATAATTAATTTCAACACTTACCAATAATCATTTTCAATTCATCGCAATTTCCCACTTTTACTTTTTGGAGCCGCAATAGGTTTTTGGCCATAGAGAATGAGAAGAGATGCTTCAATTTTCTACAGCCATCTACTTCTATAATCCTTAAGTTGCTGAAGGATTGATCTTCTCTGAGTTGGCTGTAGCATATCGTCTCCAAATCAAATAAACAAACAAGATACAATGACTCCAGCAAGGGAAAGACTTTGCAACAAACCCGCCTAACTGAACCGACAATGTGTAAAATCTCAAAACAAAATTCTACTTCAAGATGCTTCAATCCTGGAAAACCTTCCCCGTCGTCTAATTCATCAACAACATTGTGAACACCCTTCTGTGAGTATAGACGGAGATCTTCAGTTCTCTTCAGCAACATTTTCGTCCTATAATTCCCCAAAAGAACGCTAACATTTTCTGGCCCCCTGAGAATCATCAATCTTGATGATTTAGATTCGACGAGCCGTGGGTCAGGCATTTGTCCTATAAATATCCTATATCTTTGCAATTCCACAGAGACCAAAGCCTGCGACAGAATTTCGGCATCCAGAACAGCTATCTCCAAAGTAGTTAGCTTTGACAACCCCTTCAACTCGACAAGACTGGCATTACTTCCTCCTTCAACCTTATCCCACTGTGTAAAGCAATTGCCAATATACAATTCTTGTAATCGAGATAATTTTGATATGACATTCGGTGCTATCACCTCAAGCCACCGACAATTGCTCAAGTCTAGCAACTGTAACCGCGTCAATTGGCCAATTTTAAGTGGTAACTGCTCGATATCGGAACCTGCAAGGCTGAGAATCTCTAATTTCTTTAGCTGTCCAACTATTGCTATATCTTCTAGTTGGCAACCATCTAAACACAATGTTTGAAGGTTAATGAGGCGACCAAGTGATGAAGGTAATGAAGAGAAACGAATTCTTGTAAGACTTAAAACTTTGAGCTCTTCTGTCCCTTCAAAAAAGAGGTCTGAAATTTGCATAGGGCCATAACCCTTTCCAAACAACAAAAATAACTGGAGATTGGGACATTGCATACTTTCAGGGAGCTCTTGGATATCTCTATGAGGCAATGAAATAGCAACTGGTCCTTTCCGTTTTGTCTCTTCCATCTATTTCTCCACGTCAGCAACATTTGGAATATTAAACATATGCTTCTCTGTGGCAATTGATACACCAACAACATGAATGACGTCATGCATTTTAACTTCATCGTCAGCATCACCGTCCAACAATAAGCATGAAGATTTGAGATTGTCGATCAACCGATGCACTCTACTTCTTGCTTCTTCCAATGTGTCAACATTTTCAAACAAGCCCCAACCCACACCATATCTCAGTAAGTCAGAAACTTGTATGGCATGACTTCCACTGTATAGACCACAAAGACGGAACAGAGATTTTGCCTCCTCACTTTCCAAGAAGTCATAACTCAATTTTATGGAGGTGTACACATTTGCTTGCATGCCATGAATTTCTCTTGCATCCGATCTTCTTAGCTGATTCAATGCATCTTTCCAAAATTCAAGCTCCTTTGTTTTCAGAGCATTTGCAACTGTACTCAGTGCAACCGGCAAACCTCCGCATCTTTCAACGATCTCATTTGGTATAGGTTGAAAAGCAGATATTTTAGTTGAATCACCCACCACCTCCTCAAATAACCGCCATGCTTCTTTTGGTGGCAAAGCATCGATCGGGAAATTTTTCTGAGAATTCATATCAGTGCACAATAAATCTCGACTTCTAGACGTCAGTATTATTGTGCATCTTCTCTGATCATCCTTTGTATCTTTCTCATCAACATCCCCGGAAGGAATTCCAACTTTTTCGAACTCGAGTTTTTTCCAAATATTATCCAATATAACGAGCACCCGCTTCTCGTTCTTCAAAACTCGACATAGTCGATTTGCTCTGTCGAATATACTCTCATTCAACTCAAACTTTATGCGTAAATCAGAAGCAAGTTTGTTCTGAATTTTCCGATGATCTGGGTCCTCTGTTACCTCAGCCATAGCGACCTTATCGAACAACTTATCTTTTTCCATCACTTTCTTTGCAACTTGCTTGACGAGCGTGGTTTTACCCACGCCGCCCATGCCGTAGAGCCCAATTATGTTGAGTTTATCATCCTTCAACGCCTCCACAACATCTTGAAATACTTTCATTCTTGAATCAAAGGCCTCGTAATCTTTCACTTGCAAATGTTCTGTACCCTCTGGAGCAGGAAAGTAGGAAACTTCCCTGTAGTCGCCTTCTTTTATGAGACTAGCGGCTGCTTCTTTGTCCGTTGCAGCTTGTTTACTAACCCAGTAACGAGAAATCAAATTTGGGCACGATCCATCTTCAGTATCAATGATGGGTTTTGCAATCAATTCATCAACTTTTTTAAGCCAGCTTTTGACATCATCAAAATTCTCATCTCCTTGTCGAGTAGCTTTTTCCACCCTTTGTCTTTTTTGTTTCAGCTTCTCCACTTGTTCTTTTAGCCCATCGATGTTGCTCTTGTACTCTGGCACATAAGATATTTGTCGTATAATAACTTCGAACAATTTCTTTGCACCACCTGATACAATGCTGGAAATAGCACTGAGACACCCTTGTGCAGCCATTGCCTGTTGCTTAACAATATATATGCATAAATACAAATGTCAAAGAAAGTAATACAAATAAATTAAAATGAACTAGAGGGAAGGACAGAGAAAGAAAAGACCGCAAACAACATCACGATATTGATCTTGAACCAACTGATACCTAAATAGAGAATTTCTTTTTCTATCTTAAGGATCAAAGGTTTCGCTATTAACAGAAAGGTATCCTTCAAGGAAAGTTGATGGAAATTAAGAAAGAACCGCTATCAGGATCAAGTATTCTGTTACTAAAAATAAATGATATGATTAAGAAAAACCAGAGAATTTTTTCCTAGGAAAGTTGATGGAAATCAAGAAAGAACCGCTATGAAGATCAAGTATCAGAGATTCTGCTACTAAAAGAATATTACAGGTTTTAGAACAAGTGCACCTCTTTACCTGTCTGGGATCAGAGTTGATGAGCTGCTGTATTCACCTTGAATATAGAAGAAAAATTTTATTGAGCAAAAGATCTGTTGACTGAAGAGGAATGTGACTAACGAGTTGATGAGAGTAATAACAATGAATTTCCAAAAGAAGACGACTTGAGCATTAAGCACGCATCCCTTATTCAATCAAATATTGGTACGTGTGTACGTAGGGACCATTATGCGTATATAAAGTCTATTAGTTGCAATCAGAAACCCTGGCCCAATTTAATTGACACTCGATTTTTGATAAGAAGAAGGCAAGGATAAGGACGAAGTCAATCAATCACCAACAGTGATTACTTCAATCTTTGTCAATCTACTTAAATTGTCGATCAACATGAAAATTGTTTAAATTGATATTTGTAAATCAATCAATTTTCTAGTTACTATGATTATAACGTTTCACCTTTCATATTGGATTTTATCTTTTCCAAAGTTTTCAAATATGAGTGTCAATAATTATTTAGACTCCAGGCCGTGCTCTCAAGATCGTGCTGACAAATCACTATTGACTTTATTTATGCATGAGAACTCATCATCGTACAAAATTGCATGAAAAAATCTTCAAATTTATAAATGTAAATTTCATTGACAGATTGTGGATATGTTATCAAGAATAAGGATAAGAATGAGTTAAGAAATAAATAAATAAATATATAATATATATATATAGCTATATATATAGATATATGTATAGTTATAGTTATAGTATAAGTAAACAATATTTTGGTACATTTGGTATTGTTTTCAAAATATTTTGAAAAGAAAATTTTTCAATTATCCACCTAAGAATTATCTTATTATCTAAAAATTTAAATATATTTAATTTCATACCCATCAACTGTTTATTAAAAAGATAAAGTTACTCCTAAAACATAATCACCACTACAATTTTGTGTTTGCTTCTATTTTGTCACTTTGAACGAATAACTTCATGTTTTTAACGGATGTTTAATACAAATTGCATACATTGGGTGTAAAATTAAATAAATTTATATTTTTATAATAATTTTAATAATTGTATAAACTTTGAGTAAATGACTGATAATTTCTCTTTTATAAGCTAAAAAAAGTAAAAAAAAGAAAAAGAATGATAATTTCTCTTTTATATGGCTCAGATGATTTATTGTTTGGGGTCTAAGATTTTAAATATTCAACTTAAAAAATTAATATATTATAAATTGATTAATTAATTAATCATTAAGCAACTAAATTGGGTCCCTGGATGTCAATTCCTTTAATATTGACGCAACTACTTTTTTTCTGGCAAATAATTATTAAAGCACTTACGGAACTTTTGCATATCTACCCAGCGATTTTAAATATTACTGGTAACTGCTGAGAAATATGTGAGAAAGGAGTTAATGAGAGTAATAACAGCGACTTGCAAAAGGAAAAGACATAATCATTCACCCCTTTTTATATCATGTATTTTTTTTGGCTGTTGCTTAACCATGTGTGCGTGTGTGTGTATATATATATGTATTTTTTTGCTGTTAAAAAAATTAGATCCAAATAAATTAAAATGAAGTAGAGAGGAAGAGAAAGAAAGAAACGACAGCAAACAATTGATATTGATCTCGAACCAACTGACAATTAAGCAGAGAACTTTCTTTCTTTCTTTTTGTGTTTTTTTTTTTTTTTTGCCCGCCCCCAACCACGCCCGGACCCCCCTCTCATATTAGAGTTTTGGCTATTAACTGAAAGGTTTCAAGGGTATGAATGAAAAGCAACATTCTTTTTTAGAAACTATTTTAGAGGAGGGATGCAAATTAACAAATGCTAACAACAAGAACACAGAAGTTAACAATCAACTGTAACGTAAATCAAGAAAATTAAATGACAAGATTTAGACAAACAGGAGATATTTTTTCTCGGACATTAAAAAATAACTGCTGTCAAGATCAAGGAGATTATGCTATTAATAGCAATTATCAAAGGATTTAGAATAAGTTCACCTTTTTAATTATCCGGAATCAGACAGTCGATGAGCTTTTCTATTTGGCCTTGAATATTTAAGTATAATTTTAATGAGCAAAAAGATCACTGGTAACTACTGAAAAATAAATGAGAAAAGATTTAATGAGAATAATAACAATGAATTGAATAAAAGAAGGACTTAATCATGCACCCCCTTCTCATATCATGTATTTGGTTACTGTTGCCTTGTTGACGCATGTATAGAATAATTATATGTATTTCTTTTTTTCATTCACATGCACTTTAATCATTAGTGACTTCTTTCATGAAGAATTAAACTTGGAATGACCCAATTAAGTTGAAGAAAGCACCAGTTCACAACCTTACGTTGGATATATTCTAAAGAAATAATTAAGTTTGATAAAAGATTAAGCAAAAGCTTGAATGAATGGTTGAGAGCAAATATTTTTATAAAAGCAGAAACCGCAAGCACACAAAAAGCATTCGAGAGAGAAACTAAACAGCAAATCATCACATGCACTTTAATGATTTGATCTATTGTTTCCAAAAGAAATTGCAATTAACAGTTTTTGTCAAAAGTTCGCTACTAGTGTTAATATAATTTAAAAAATTAATTTCAGTATTACTTTTTAAAATGTTAATTATTAGATGTATTTTAATAATATATTATATTTATATTTATTATAAAAATTTTAGTTAAATATTTGTGTTAAATAGAATTTATAATTAATATAATATATCTTAGGTATTAATAATATTATAATTATTCTATATGCTATTAAAAATAATTTAAATTTTTAGACATTTATTTTTGTATTAAGTTTCTATTTGTTATAAAATTTAATTTAATATAGTGTAAACTTGTAAAGTATTAAAATATTTTTTATATTCTTAAAATATTAAAATTATTTTAAAATATATATATTAACATTGAAGTCAATTTTTTAAATTAATAGAACTAATAGGTGTTACAGTAAAAAAGAACATCTTAGTATCTCTTATTGAAAATATATAGATCTATATAATCATTTTTCAAATATTGAGATGTAGCTGTGAAAGAAAAAATAAATTAAAAAATTTCAAATTTTAATATTGCCAGGTTTAGAATCCCCCTCCAACCTGAGTCGGAGATACGCTTGGTCTATTTATGTTTAGGGGGAAAAAAAAGGACTAAATCAAGCAACTCATCAAATAAAAAATAAAAAAAGGAAAGAAATTTAATGACTTGCATGCAATTTTGGATCTGAAATTAAGATTACATAAAAATTAAGGCTCACGTACCTTAATATTTACAGCTTATTTGATGGCCTCAACAAGTTTAAGCAGCGTCAAAATGTTGTGGCTCCTTCAATGAGCCCCAGACATGGTGCAAATGACAACATCGACTTGTTTGACAGCTCCAACAAGGCTACGATGATCAGAAGATGAGCCCTCAATCAACAAGCTAAGATTGCCTTCTCTATCCTCTGACGACATATCCTCTTCTCCCCACAACCAGCGCCTTGCTCTTTGTCATTTTTCCTCTTGTTAGTTTTCTTCTACATATAATGATCACACTGAGATGTATACATACACCTCTTTTCTTTTTATAGTACCTTACTATTATATCTTTACAAAACAATATCACCCTAAGACAGCTATGTATGAAATAAATATATAAGGAACTGACGAAATAAAATTAGATCTAACACTAGTTTCACGTGGAGTGAACTTTTGACAATCCTCTCCCATGTCCCAACAAAAGCTTTTTGATATGGGCCTTCTTAGCTTACATGATAATGTAAGTTACATCTCAAGAAATGATATGTAAATCGTCCATTGCGCCACCTGTAGTTGGCATAACCGGTTTGATCGGTTGCAAACCGGTTACAAAAATAATAAACGCAGGTTTAATCCCTTCTAATAATCTCGGTGAAGCCCTAAAACGACATGAAAGTTTGCGCAGATGTCCTTCATTTATCGTTTCCTCTTTGCCTTTCATTGCTTGCCTACCAACCCGACCGTAATCTTTTAAATTTAATTTCCAAATTGCTAGTCCCAGCACTGCCTTCAAAGGAGTAGCTGAAAGAAAGTGCTTCACCATGGCACCATGGTTGTGTCTAATGTTTCATTGATGGCCGTGATAGATGGAAAAAAATAAATCTTTATTTTTTAAGTTGATTTAATTAATGAGAAGGGAGACTGAAAGGGATAGAAATTTGTTAATGGTAATGTCGGCGCTTGGGCTTGCGTAGTATCTTAAAGATTTGATTTTTTTTTCTTGATTTGTTTTCAATTTCCCAAACTTGCATTCTCTCTTCACAGTTGCCCAATTATTATCTTTAGTTGTGCAATTAATTTCCATCCGTCCGATTTAATTAGTCTAATCTAACAGACCATATTTACCTAATGTAAGTAACTTTGTCATGTAAGTTTAACAAGAGCCTTGTCATATTGCGAAAACACCTTTTCAATGTTTCAATTGCAATGTCATTTTCATTATGGGTCCAGCTACGGTACCACACATGTATGGTATCACAGCTGGATCCAGCCGTTGGATCCAACCCGCAGTTGTTATGCAGGTTGGATCCAACGGCTGGGCAAAGCTATGGTACCATACATAGGTGGTACCATAGTTTTGCCCTTTCATTATTCACAGTGGCAGACAATTGACATCACGGGAGGGGAGAAGTCTATGTTACGTCTTCTGTAGGTAACAGCAGCCAATGGGGAACTTCCACGGGTGCTTGAGGAAGGTGATGGAAATGGGAAAGTTCGAAGCTGTTACTTGCAGCTTCTGCACCGTAGCCATATCCCACGGGACAGAGACTTTCTAATTTATTTTTTCCTTTCAAAAAGGGACAAGGATAAGTTTGGGAGAATGATTATATTTTTAATAAAGTTTTTTTTTATAATACTTTTTATCTTTATTAATTTAAAAATATTGAATCTTATATTTTAATAAATATAAATATAATATTATAATAAAATATAACAATTTATACAAATATTTAAAAAATTTCAAGATTTTATTAAAATAAATTTTATTATAAATACAAATATATTATTAGTATAATTATAATAATTTGCATTTTAAAAAGTAATACTGATATTAATTTTTTTTAATTATATTACTCTACTAAAAAAATTAAACTATTAAATTATATTGATATTTATTAAAAAAATTGAAATTAATTCTTATTATATTTTTAATTGGAATTTTTTCCTGTGATATAACAACAATTGCTACAATTTTTTCCCCTAAATAAAGATGGAGTTATTAATTATTTATATAAGTGTCTGTGTGGAAACTAATGTGACATGAAAGTAATAGTTGAATAACAATAATGGGGCTTTAGGCAATTTTTTTATGAGGTCTTCTTGCGATTTCAACACTTAAACAGACTTGTCCTTGATCCCAATTTATTTACCCCATTTGGGCCCACGATGACATAAACATACTCTTGTGAGATGAAAAACATCAGGAGAAGAAAATGTTTTATTATAATAAAAAACAAGTGGTCCATAAGTCTATTTATTATTTTTTTATTTAATACAAATGGCGAACTTTAAAAATGATAAAAATCACATAAGGCACAAGCAAATTAAATTTACATTTTTTAATTCTCTCCGTGTCTGTCTATCTCTTTTTCTTTTTTTAAATAAATGTTAGTGTAAAATTAGAAAAATTTTAGATATAAAATTTGGCGATAACCAAACAAAAATTGCAGGGGAAGGAAAACAGAGGACCCTTGATATCATTGAAATACTGATCATAGACACTATAGTATAAATAACTTCTTGTGATCCACTCAAATTGTAACACTTTAATCCATATTCTAAAATTTGCATGTTTGTTAGGATTTTTATTATTGATACTACTGTATCAATAAAATTATAATTTATTCATATGGAATGAAAACATCAAGAAAGGACCTCTGATGTTTATTTTTAATGGAAAAAAGTGGTCCATAAGTCTATTTATTATTTTATTTATTCAATACAAATGGCCAACTTTAAAAATGGTAAAAATACACAATGCACAAGTAAAATTTTAGAATTAAATTTTTTAGTTCTCTTTGGGTCTCTCTCTCTCTCTTTAAAAAATAAACCTCACTGTAAAATTAGAAAACTTTTAGATGTAAAATTTGACAATCACCAAACAGAAAACATAGGGAAATGAAAATGGAGGAGTCCTATTTTCATTAGAATATTGATCATAAATACTATAATGTAAATGATTTGTTGTGGTTCATTCAACCTGTCACACTCTAAGTCATTTTCTAAAATTTGTAAGGTTTATAGGATTTTTATTATTGGCATCATTGTATCGATAATATTATAAATTATATATTCTATTGTAATGAAAATTTGTGTAGTCTTAGGTATTTATTGTATTAAATTGTGTGGATTAATTAAGAATATTTTTGGAGACATAATAAGTGTGTGTATGTAGGATTAATAATAAAAAATTTCTAAATAAAGGTGATTGCTTCATTGACAAGTACATAGTTATATTCCTCTATTAGTATTTGGGTTGTAAACTCTGTTTATAAAGTGAATATATTGTGGTAAGCGATGTGGGCAATATCGGATCCAAAATATTGAGAGATCATTAACGCATATATTTATTGAAGATGCATATAGAGGAAAGAGTGTAGATCCGGCCGTAACAATTATGAAGCTTTCCCCAAGTATACTCATGCTTCCTTAATTGCTCCGAAGTATTTTTCATAGTGTGCAAATTTACTTTATGGTGTCTTAACTCAAATCTAAAAATTAGTAAGTTAGCTCAAGAGTTAAGAGTTGTCCAAATCTTATATGTTGAACCCAAGTTTAATACTCAATTGATATGGGATGTTATTCCTAACAACTCCCGTCATGCGTAGGAGTAGGATTGACAAAAAAACTCAAGTCAGTTCCGCCTAAACCTGTGGGCTTTATGCTTAGCCTGAGTGATAAAGTTACACATATTAACCTAAAAATTTGAAACTTACTACGAATGGCCTTGCTTAAAGACTTTTGCAACTTTAATTTATAACAAGTATGTATATATACACAAACATAAGTTTAGATTGCATTTGGATGACTTTTTTTATCAATTCAAACAGTTCGAAATTTATCGGATTAATTTGAATCTGATCTGCATCCGATTTTTCCCACCCTTATTATTTATAAGCCCAAGTGACTCTTTTTTACTAATTAATAAGGAAATTTTTGACCTTATGTCCTTACTGTGGCGTTAGACAATTGGTCATTTTGATTGATTCCTACCTTCCATCTACGCCAGCTATAACATTGTATAATTCACCATTTTAGCCATTTAAATGAAATTTTATTTTTGTCAAAAATAAAACGACACCTTTAAAATTTAGAAAAACACTTGTGTAGACCTCAAATTTTTAATAAAGAATGTCAATACCCCATTTAACTACAAGATTCTTAGTAGATGATAACCAAAAAAATTAACTTCAAAATTTTTCACTAAATATAAATCTCATTGAAATAGTTTAAATTTTTCTAGTAGACTAATATATATAATTTAAATAATTAATTTCATGATTAATTTTTAAAATGTTAATTAATATATTTTTATTTATTATAAAAATTTTAAATAAATCCTTGGATTAAATAGATTTTACAACTAATGTAATACTTCCGATTTATTAATAATATTAAAATTATTTTATATGATATTCAAAATAATTTAAACTTTTAAATATTTATTTTAATATTATGTCTATTTATTATAATTTTGTTTAATATATTACGGGATTGTAAAATATTAAAATATTTTTCAATATCAAATTATTTTAATATGTATATATCATTACATTTATTTTAGTATCGCATTTATATTTATTATAAAATATAAAATTAATAAAAATAAAGAGTATTGCAGTAAAGTAAAAGAAAAAGAAAAAAGTTTTATTATCCCTTATTCACGTTATGACGTTCTACAAAATTATTTCCCCGTGTCCTTTTCTCATTGTCAAAAGAAAAAATAAAATAAGAATAAGTCCATGGGTTTCAAAAAACGTCTAGTCCTATCTCGGGACATCCATTGTCCGCCACTGCGACTAATGGAAATGACATTGCAATTGACATTGTCTTTCGCAACATGACAAATTTTTGGTGGGATATGGGAGAATTGTCAAAAGTTCACGTCGCGTGAGAGTTTTTGGTGTGATGTCGGAGGATTGTTAAGAGATCACATCAGAGGACACTAATGACAGACCTAATTTCATTGTCGGTTCTCTGTTTATTTACTTTGTTTATTTCATATGTTATTGTCCTATGATGGTAAACATATAGTAATAATAAAATAGTTGACAATAATACATATTGATAATGCATTGAGTTTGGGTTTGATTTTTGAAAAACTATTTGAGTATCGCCTGCACTTAAGATATTTATGTGAATATATTTTAATATTAAACAATCAAAATCTATTTAATTACTTTTTATATTTCACACATTACATGTTAGATTTGTTTAAATTTTAAGTTGTAGCTAATAAATATTTATGTTGTGAAAGCCGAATCCAATAGCTACAAAAGCTGCAATAATGGTGCTTTATATAGTTTTTAAGAATACAAGGATAAGCTGGATAATTAACTTAAATTGTAATGATTAAAACAGCAACTATCCCTAAAATCATAATGTCAATTTTTTTTAGTTTTTTCACGTGATATAACCACAATTGCTACAGCTTTTTTTTTTAAAAAAACAATGATGGGAGTTATAAATTATTTATATAAATTTGCGTAGAAAGTAATGTAACATAAAAGAAGTAGCTGATTAACAATATTTGGTGCTTTGGGTAATTTTTATATGAGCCTTTCTTTTATTTAGCGACGTTAGTGCTTAAACAAACTTATCCTCGATCTTAATTGACTTACCCCATTTAAGCCTATGATGATATAAACATATTCTTTTGTGACGAAAACATAAAGAGAAGACATCTCATGTTTTATTATGACAGAAAAGAAGTGGTACAGGCGTCTATTCATTATTTTATTTAAGAAAATTATCATTTTACTACCAAAGTTTTACTGACATATTATGTCAGTATCAAAGTTTACCAAAAAAGTATATTTTACTTCTAAAATTTTGCGCCGTTATCAATTCACTACCATTCCGTTAATAAAAAGTTAATGTTTAACGAAAATTGAGTTAAAAGTCGATTTTACCCCAAAGAGCTTGGTAATAAAATGATAATTTATCTATCAAATTAATAGACAATTTTACTCTTACAGCTGAAAATGTCTTTGATGCCCTTATGACATCAGCAAATTTTTAACGTGGTTAATGGAATGATAGTGAATTGATAACGGCGCAAAACTTCGATAGTAAAATGCACTTTTCAGCAAACCTTAGTACTGACATGATATGTCAGTAAAACTTTGGTAGTAAAATGATAATATCTCTTTTATTTATTCAATATAAATGGCCAACTTTAAAAAAATGATAAAAATCAAACAACGCTCAAGTGAAAATTTAGAATTACATTTTTTAATACTCTCTGAGTCTCTCTCTTCTACCCCTTTTTTTAGAAAAATAAACCTTAGTGTAAAATTAGAAGAATATCAGATATAAAATTTGGCAATCGCTAAATAGAAAAGCAGCGAATTGAAAATAGAGGAGCTCTGTTATTATTGGAATATTGAATATAGATAATATAATAACTTGTTGTGGTTCCTTGTAGCACTCTGAGCCATATTCTAAAATTTATGATAATTTATTAATTAATCATAATAATTTTTTAATTGAGGATAAAATAGACATTTTATAGTTTGTGAGAGGGGACAAAATGGTCAATTTTGAAAATGAGGATTGATTCCCACTACCTTCCTTAGGAATTAATCTTCCATTCCTCATTCTTAAATTTGGGTGGTCCCCATAATTCTGATTGGAATCCCTTCCTCCATTTTATGAAGTAAATATCATTAATGATTTTGATTTCGGATTCCGATTTTTCAATCCAAGAAGTAAAGGCACCATTATTGTTGATTGGTTCAAATGCAAAAAGAGAATGCACCATGTAGCTAGGCGTCAAGGTTGTGCTGCACAAGTAACCTTTTTCTTTTCTTTTTATTTTTGTTGTTTTCCTTAACGGATCAGAAGAAATTGGTGCCTTTGAGATACTTCAATGTAGATAAGTACTTATGGTTCATTGAATCTGTAACACTCGGTACCCTAAGCATCGGTACCCTAAGGTTGCTTTTGAAAAAGGGCTTTTCTCATTGATCGCTAATATTCAGGTAAGTTTGTTTCATTTCAGAAGGTGCAAAGTTTCAAACTTGTTGTGTTGGGATGTAACAAACTTTGGCTTTATATGCTTGCTGTGACGTTAGACTGTTTATTTTGATTGTTTCCTACCTTCCACTTACGCCACTGTAGCACCGTATTATTCACCATTTTAGCTGTTTAAATAAAATTTTATTTTTGTCAAAAATAAAATGACACATTAAAATATAGAAAAATAGCCATGTAGATCTCAATTTTTTAATGAAGAATATCAATATTCCCCTTGACTATAATACCCTTAGCAGGTGGTAATAAAAAAAATTGACTTAAAATTTTTTACAAAATGTAAATATGATTTAAATAATTTAAATTTTCCAGTAGACTAATAAATATAATTTAAATAATTAATTTCAATATTAATTTTTAAAATGTAAATTAATATATTTGTATTTATAAAATATTTGTAATTGTTATAAAAATTTTAAAATCAATCCTTATGTTAAATAGATTTTATAATTTATATAATATTTCTCATGTATTAATAATATTAAAATTATTTTGTATGATATTGAAAATAACTTAAATTTTTATATATTTATTTGAATATTATGTCTCTATTTATTATAATTTGGTTTAATAGAATACGAGATTGTAAAATATTAAAATATTTTTAGATATTGAAATTATTTTAATATGCATATATTATTATATTTATTTTTATTATAAATTATTAGAGTTAATTTTTTTGGTTATAAATTTAAAAAATATTATAATTAAAAAAAAAAGAAGTCTTATTGTCCGTTATTCACGATATGAGGTTCTACAAAATTATTTCTCCATACAGGTGTCCTTTTCTTATTTGCAAAAGGAAAATAAGTTCAGGGGTTTCAAAAAAATTCTAGTCCTATCGGCCACTATGACTAGTGGGAAACGAAATTGCAATTGACATTGCTTTTTGGAATATGACAAATTTTTGGAGGGATACGGGAGAATCGTCAAATGTTCACACCACACAAGAGCTTTAGGTGGGATCGAGGAGGATTGTCAAGAGTTCACACCACGAGAAACTAATGATAGACCTCATTTCATTGTCAGTTCTTTATTTATTTCATACATTATTGTCTTGTTTTGTAAAAGTATAAAAGTAAAGCAAAATACTAGGGGTGCTGTTAAGTTACAGCTGATGTAACTTACAGTTTTTTAAAAAATAATATAAAAAATTTAATAAGTGGTGGGATCCATAAATTTTTTAAGAGACTTAAATTATAGTAGTTGTAACTTAACAAAATCCAAATATTTGACAATAATGCATATAATTTGGATTTAATTTTTAAATGATTATTTGAGTACCGCCTATCCTTATGATGTTAATGTGAATATATCTTAATATTAAATAATCAAAATTTGTTTAATTATTATTTGTATTTCATACATTACATATTAGATTTGTTTGAATTTTAAGTTGTTGCTAATAAATATTTATGTTGTAAAAGTCAAATTCTAATGATTAAAAGAGCAACTATCCTTTAAATTTTAATGTTCTATTGTCTATAGTTTTTAAGAATGCAAGGATAAGTTGGATAATTGACTTAAATTCTAATGATTAAAAGAGCAACTATCCCTTAAATTATAATGTCAATTTCTTTAATTAGAATTTTTTTCATGTGATATAACCAGAATTGCTACAGTTTTTTTTTAAAATAATAATGGGAGTTATAAATTATTTATATAAAATTTGTGTAGAAACTAATGTAACCTAAAAGTGGTTGCTGAATAACAATATTTGAAACTTTAGGTAATTTTCATATGAGCCCTTTTTATATTCAGCAATAAGGGTGGGTAAAATCGGGTTCGGATCAACCCGATCGAGTTTCGGATTGATCGGGTAATTCGAATCGAATCGTGTCGGGTTATAAATTCGGGTTGAGTTCAGATTGGATCGGATGCGGTTTAGATGCGGTTCGGATTAGATTTGAATTAATTTGGATTATTTGGATCGGGTACAATTCAACAATACATAATTACCAATTATTAACAACCACCAAATACCAATTAAACATTAATCTTTCACACATAATATATAATATACATCTATAGCATAACTGTTAAAGGCTCCAAGCTTCCAAAACCCAAAGTCAACAGCCAAAATTCGGGTCGCAGCTTACCGGGTTCGAATGGGTGTTGCCGGGCTCAAATAGACCTTGAATCGGATTGGGTGATGGTAGAGGATTAGAGACATGGAGGTGGCGCAACAGATCCGGTACTTCGTAGCAGTAGATCGGCAGATGGGGTACTTCATAGAAGTAGATCCGCTTCGGTTGGAGTCGAATCTTGGCGGTTGCTGCGTCTGACATTGGATCTCGGCTTCGGTTGGCATCAGCTTCGGTTGTGTGTGTGTTTGTGTTTCGTTTATTTGGGGGAGGCTGGGGGTTGGCTGTTAGCAGTGGGCTGCGAGCAAGGGAGGCTGTGGGTGGTGGGTGAATGGCCGTGTACGTGGGGTTGGCTGTCGACAGTGGGCTGTTGCTACTGCCATGCTGTTGTTAATGTGTTATTTGTGTGTGTTTGTAATCGTTTTTGTGTGTGTGCGTAGTTGCAATCGTTTGTGTGTGTGTGCCTGACTTGTGTTTGTGTGTGTGCGCCCGACTTGTGTTGACTTGTGTTTGTGTGTATTGTGAAATCTGAATATGTTGTTTGTGTGCGGCGTGTGTTTACCCGATCCGATCACAACTTATAATCCGATCCGATCGGAACCCGAAATTTTTCGGGTCGGATGGGATCGGATCGGATTGGGTCGGGTATTTTGCCCACCCCAATCAGCAACTTGAATTGGGGAAATCCGACTTGAATTGGCGGCTGATTTTGGTGATGTGGCTTTCAGTTTATGGCGGCCTTACAGTGGCGGGCGACTGATTTACAGTCGCCGACTGCTAGGGATTATGGTGGTGGCGTAAATTGACGAAAAAAGGAGGCAGTTTGGTGGCGGCACGTGTAGGAAGCACTCGTGGGTTGTTGTTTCGGGTGGTGACTGTGGTGGGCAATCAATGGCTGAAGTTGGTCAGTTTTGGTCAACGGAGGCCAACGAGTTTGTTGGTGGAGGTCGCTGGCGGTGAAAGTGGCTGAATGGTGGTGGATATCTTGGTGGAGCTACAGGTTTAGGTTGGTGATTTGCGGCTGTTCAGGCGGCGGTTGAGGCAGCGATGGCTGGGGCTTGGTCGGCGGTGGCTAGCGAGGTTTATTGTGGTGTTGGCTGGCTGATCGGTGGTGGTGAGCGGCGACGGTGGAGGTTAATGTGGCTGGTAGGGTTTTCAAATTTGTAAAGTTTTATTTTTTTGAATTTTTTTCTATGGGTTTGGTGTGGATGGGTGTGGGGTATCCAGGAAAGCTGTGCGATTCGCACAAAATCGCTCTAATACCAATTGATGGAGTAAGGTAGCGAAAGCGGAATTGATAGGGTAAGAAAGACTAGATATCATTTTAGTATTGAACCAAGCCAACACTATTAGCTTACGCTCTAGTCGATTAGATATCATTATAACCCAAATAATTCAATGAGATTTTTAACAGCGTGTAATATAATATTAGATGACGTTCTAATCTAAATGACTCTACAAGAGAAATTTTGATAGATAATTCTAAAAGAAATTATAAAAGAGGGGTTTTATTTAATAATTGAACCTAAAGTTCTGAAAACAATAACAAGACATCTTTATTTATAATAGAGAAAATTCATTTCCTTAAGTTAACTTAAAAAGGAAAAATAAATCACAATTATAATAGAAATGAAATATTAAGATACATACCATAATTGACTCAAATTAAAATAAAATCCTAAAGTAATAAATATTCTAGAATTTTAAATTATCTAAAATAACGATAATTAACTTCATAAATCATTTCTTTGGTGTAAATAATTTTGCATTCAACCTCGCTTTAAAGGTTTGAACCAGCGTTACCAACAACAACCTATCAAGTTCCAATCTAACTTAATATTCTGTTGATACATCTGCTTATGTCCTTGTTTGATTAGACAATAATGAATCTATCTCATCACTTGTTACCTCTTTCTTGAAGGCTACATCTGTTGAAGCGCAGCCTCACTAAGAGTTTAAAGATCTTCCTCCATGTTAAATAAAATGGACATTTGATTAAGAACTTTATCTCTATCTACTTCTATTAAATAACGACAACCATCCAAAGGGAAAAAAAAAATAAGAAAAGTCCATGGGTCACAATAATTTCTGGTCTGTCCCTGGACCCCAATTATCTGTCACTATCAATGATGAAAATGAAAATAAATGGCTTCTTCCCAAAATGACGAAAGATTTTGGGGGATATGGGGGAATTGTCAAAAGTTCACATAACGCGAAACAAGTGTTACATCCAATTTTATTTCATCATATAATGATAATATCAAATAATGAAAACCATCCAAAATTATGATAGGTCTTCCAAAATTTTGAATTTGTCGTTAACATTTAATTTTCAACGCTGAAGAAGATGAAATGCCCAAAAATCACACGCAGGACCCACGCACAGACTAAATGGCCCTTGACCATATGTAACAAATTTTGACCTTATGTCCCTGCTATGGTGTTGGACTGTTGGTCATTTTGATTGCTTTTTATCTTCCATTTACGCCCACTGTAGCATTTTACTATTCACCATTTTAGTTGTTTAAATGAAATTTTTATTTTTTAAAAAATAAAATGCCACCCTTAAAATTTTAGAAAATAACCATGTAGACCTCAAAATTTTAATAAAGAACACCAATACCCTTCTTGACTATAGTACTCTTAGTAGATGGTAACAAACAAAAAATGACTTCAAAATTTTTTACTAAATGTAAATATGATTTAAATAGTTTAAATTTTCTAGTAGACTAGTACGTATAATTTAAATAATTAATTTCAATATTAATTTGTAAGATGTAATTTAATATATTTATTTTAATAATATATTTGTATTTATTATAAAAAGTTTAAACAAATCCTTGGGTTAAATAGATTTTATAATTAATATAATATTTCTCATGTTTTAATAATATTAAAAATATTTTATATGATATTGAAAATAATTAAAAATATTATATATTTATTTGAATATTATGTCTCTATTTATTATAATTTGGTTTAATAGGAGACGAGATTGTAAAATATTGAAATAGTTTTAGGTATTGAAATTATTTTAATATGTACATATTATTATATTTATTTTAATATCCTACTAATATTTATTATAAAATATTAAAATTAATTTTTTTAGTTAATAAATTTAAAATATATTATAATTAAAAAAAAGTCTTATTGTCCGTTATTCACGATATGAGGTTCTACAAAATTATTTTCAAAAGGAAAAATAAGTCCAGGGGTTTCAACAAATTCTAGTCCTATCTGCCAGACTACCACTATGACTAATGGAAACGACATTGCAATTAACATTGCTTTTTGCAATATGACAAATTTTTGGAGGGATATGGGAAGAGAATCGTCAAATGTTCACACCGAGCAGGAGTTTTGGTTGGGATCGGGGAGGATTGTCAAGAGTTCACACTACGAGAAACCAATGATAGCCCTAATTTCGCTGTCAGTTACTTATTTTATTTATTTCATACATTGTTGTCTTGTTGGTTTTTTTTTTTGGTAAAGGTATAAAAGGAAAGTAAACTATTAGGGTGCCACTAAGTTAAGCTGCTGTAACTTACAGTCCCTTAAGAAATAAAGTAAAAAATTTAACACATGGTGGGATCCACATATGTTTGAAGAGGCCGTAAGTTACAACAGTTGTGACTTAGCAAAATCCAAATATTAGAAAATAATGCACATTACCGATGCATATAATTTGGGTTTGATTTTTTTAAAAATTATTTGAGTATTACCTATCCTTAAGATATTAATGTGAATATATTTTAATATTAAATAATCAAAATCTGTTTAATCATGCAATGTATTTCATACATTGCGTGTTAGATTTGATTGAATTTTAAGTTGTTGCTAATAAATATTTATGTTGTGAAAGTCAAATTCAATAGCCACAAGGATAAGACCATAACACATGAGATAATGGTATTTTATATTAAAAGACCATAACGCATGTATTTGAGCCATTGATATTGAAGACACATACAGAGGACAGAGTGCAGATCCCGCCGTAACTATTATAGTAAGTCTGGTCAAGTTTTCTAATTGAAGATAATCAATTTCCGCGCACTGCTGAAGACAGCTTCTCTGTAAATCTCTTCAACCACAAGCATTTCTACAAGGCAAAAGACCAGGACGTGTTGGAATGAATATCAATAAGGGAATGTCTTATGAATTTAGTTTATATCCTAATATAAGACAATCAATAAATATTGAATGCAATCTAAGGGTTAACATTTGATTGATCATTATACGGAAAAAAAAGGTACAAAAATACAAAACAGAGCTGATTGATGGCCTTTAACAGTCAGTTCTTTGACAAAGTAACCACCACACCAAATGGAATTATAAGACATCAAGAAACTTGAACTTGGCAAGAGGTCTCATTAGCAGTATACCTCAGAAATTAAGACAAAGACTTACAGTGCATGCTTATAGATCAACTTAAGCACTGAAACTAATAACATTGATACAAAAAAGTGCAAATGTACGGTATTAGCATCAGCAATTGGCCTCTGCTTTTGCTTAGACAAAGGTTCTCATCACAAGGGACTCATTAGTGGCCCTTGCCTCACACGTTTGGATACCAAGGGGAAAAAAGAAACTTGAATTAGTCAATCCCATTTCTAATTGCATTCACAGAGAACCTATAAAACCAAAAAAAAAAAAAAAACAAAATCATCCATGAAAAAAAACCGACTCTTTTATCTGCGACTGACCTAATCCGTACTCATTTAATTAATTAAAAAAGAATTAAAAGCAAAACTAAAAGACACAAATTGCATACATGTCCAGGAGCCATATCAAAGGTGTTATATAACTTGTCCAATTAATAAATTCTCTTAGGGGGTCATACCGTGCTTCCTCATTTCCAAAGCAATTAATGATAAGAACTTTCTTCATTAATTGACATGGCCAGTGTAGAAAAAATGAAAAATCCCTCCAAGATCAAAGCACAAGGATAAGTTTAGAATTACACTTTTTTAAATTTTGGTTAATAAATAAACGTCTATATGAAAATAGAAAATCGTTTTGGAATAACCTTTTTTTTTTAATGAGTGTAGATATAAAATTTTAAAATCGCCATACCGAAAAGAAAAACAGGGGAATGAGAAGAGAGCCTACGTTTCTCCTCTGTTTTGTTTTTATTGTTATCATTCAGGGGAATGGAAAGAGGACCCTGTTTCTCCTCTGTTTTGATTTTTTTATTACTAAACAGGGGAATGAAGAGATCAGCTCTTGTCTCAAGCGCAAATTGGTAGTGGAGTTTTGGGCCTTGTCGTAATTGGTGTAATTTCAACATCGGTGGTTGACATGGCTTTCCTTGTACAGGTATGTATGATTTTTTTTTTTTTTTTTTTTTTGCACTTCTAAATGGACACTGTTGAAGAGCGTAAAATTGAACTGATAATTTTGTTTGGAAGCTCAAAAAATTCATAAGAAAGTGAAATAGAATATTCTGGATTTCTTTTCTTTCCAGAACATACAAATGACAAACGTAGCAGTATTTATACTCATTGCTTGCATCATAAAAACAGAATTAAAGCAAGGTACACAACTATAACCGAATCAAAAGCGTGCTTAACTAATTGGCTGAGCTGGCATATGCTTCTTTAACTAACAATGCTGCTGACTGGACTTTAGCTCAAACATGCTTATCGTGCAGCTACTCTTACTTCACACGTGCTCAATGACAAACGTAGTACCTTCTAAATGCACCATTGTTTTATACATTAAAATTAAACATTACACATGCTAGTATATCGGTACTCCACCTGCCAGTTCTTCATAATGTATATTCATTTACACCCAAGCTACCTGTCAGTTTTGCGAAAACTGAATTTAAAGGTGTGGCTAAAATTAAAATAATAATCAGCCTCATAGCATACATAGAAAAAAACTAATTTATCACAATCATATCTTAATGCATCATAAATTTAGATTATTTAATTAATGTTAGGAAATCTGCTTAGATAAGCGCAGCTGGTCGATGAGGGCAGCTATTAATCGTCCACCAGGTGCCTTGTAGCCTGCATCATAAGTTTAGATTTAAATTTTTGCGATTACCAAACGGAAAAACAGGGGAATGAAAAATAAGGAGTCCTTTTTTTTTTCATTTTTGTCCCCCTTGACTCTTGTCCTAATATAAATATTTTTCCTTGGAATTTCAGGCAAACGAAAAAATATTGAAAATTATTTAAAGCTAACAGGTGGATGATAACAAAAATATATTTAATCAACCAAATCAAGACACTGCATTGGTTGTCAATGTTTCAGCAACTCTGTCTTCTTCAGATGTTAAATAGCGTTGCTGGCAAGTTACTTGTTTTTCACGTTTATGTTGCGCTGTTGTGGATTATTATGGTTCTGCTGGGTGCTCATTTTTAGTCACATTTTTTCGTGTTACTGTATTTTCTCCCACTCCTTTTTTAGAGAACATACACACACCATATGTAGAGTCACCTTTTTTGATGAGGAATCTGTCGTTTTAATAAAATGAAGAATAAACAAAAAGATAGAAATACACGAACTAGATTCTAATGCAGTATACCTTTTCTTTTCTTTTAGCTTTGCTATAAGATAATGAATGAAAAAATTGACTATGGAACTTGGGTCAGAGCAGCGGTGTAATTTTTAGAGGATTTACAAGATAGAAGGTGAAATAATTAAAAGGCTCACTGTTCTGGTTCATTTAATATATCAAACTGCTGGATAATTGGTCTAGTTGAACATAATTTTCAGATTATTTTTTTATGGTTTATTTATTAATATTTTGTTCCTTTCCAAGATGTGGCACTTCCAGTATGAACATTTTGTTTGAGTTATGTTGTTTACTTCTTATGACAGGCCTGCGTTAATGGTTTGCTCATTCGAAGAAGAAACGAAACCTGCAAGACTCATCTGCTCATCCGAGCTTATCTCTTGATCAGCTGCAAGCAGACACTGTGATGATGGATTTTGTATTGAACTCTAAGTCTGCTATTGTCCCAAAGCTGGCAAACACAAACATCATGCCTGTGGTTTCATTTCACCTCAACCTTTTTCTTTTTTATAAGTACATTTGTATTCTGATCCCATTTTCATTCTAATTTCTCATTTATTTTGAATGAAGTCATTGTTGCTTTCGAATGAGGTTTTGCAATAAAAAAGAAAAGGGGGCATCTACAATACATGTGTGTTGTGATACATGCACAAAAAATGACCATCGGATTAAATGGAGTGGATCTAATGGCTGAGATTTGTTTTATTATTAAGCAATAAAAAAATTTGAAAGGACCACAAACCTGTAAAACCGGTCATGCTTTTGGTTTAAGTTAAATATATATAAATGAAAAAAAAAAACCCATCACTCCCTCACCTCACCTCACCTCTCTTCTTGTTCCACGGCCATCAACGGCGACACGTTTCGGCGACGATCAACTGCGGCTGTAAATTGACCACGATCATCTCTCTCTCTATAAAATTTTCAACTCATAACACTTAATGCAAAAAAAGAAAAAGAAAAAAGAGGACGAATAAAATAGGTAGAAATTGAACACGATCATCTCTCTCTCTCTGCTTGCTCAAATTTGGCCGACCTGTTGCTTGCTCGATTACTCTTCCTATATGCACTCGGAGTCAACTGTTTGACAAGATTCGAAGTCCAAGGTTTTTTTTTTTCAAAATGATTTGAGCTACTCCTTTTATTCTTCTTGCATGTTCACTGATATGGTCTTGTGAAATATTCTTTTGATGGTAGTCTGAAAATCTTTTCATTAGAACAATATTAAGCTTTGATGTGGTGTTCTGATAGCGGGTGGAATTTGAGATTCTCCTTTCTTCTCTATATGAAGGTTCTTGTAATGTGTCAAGAAAAATAAAATTATTTGAAGAAAAGATTACTTTAAGGAGATTTATTATTATTCGTGGATCGGGAAGCTCAAAAAAATTTCTTATGTATAACATAAAGTGATTTAAATTTTGCCATGGTATATCCTTTTCTTTGATTGTGTTGTGGTTTTCCAGTTCTTGGAGATGCAGAAAAAGTTTATTTTGTTATATGGTATCTTATTTATTTATTGTTTTCACCAGGAAATAGTTGTGCTTTTGGAAATTAATATGCTGTGTTGTCAATGTTGTGTGAAATCCTTTTATTGGTGTCTATTTAAAGTGTTTAAGATTTCATATAATTGACCTATGGCCCAAATCATTTCTATAGGGCCAAGCATATGACGGAGGGTGTTAAAATGATACATCTTATCTTTTTTTTTGCCTTATGTATTGTTATTTGCAGTGTGATTTGGTCTAGCTTAAGAGCTTAAGCTTGTAGGTTGGATCTGCCTGACAGGGAACAGTTTAATTTGTTCATTGTGATGTTTATATCCATTTATATTTACTATCAATTTCAATGATGCCTAATTTTTATATGTATTTCTCGTGGACTCTCAGGTTCAGTGCACAAGAGGATGAAGACGATGGACACCCAAATTTGATGCAGAGAACAACTATTGGAAATGGTCCTTGATTTACTTCCCCAATTGACTTGAATTGGTTTGATGCAATATATAGTGTATTTTTGTCATCTTTGTATGACTGGCAGGTCGTCCTGATTTGGTACATGTCTGGACACAGGAATTGGACTCATATTTGTCAAACCAGAATGCCAACAATCAAGCATTTTCTCTTGAAAGCACTGGCGTCTTCTTCAATGCCAAAATGGTTAGAGATTTTCTGTATCTTGTTTTATATTGGATCAGTTTAGCACGTGGGTGGCAATCAAGAAAAGTTATAACATTTTTGTGTTCCCGAAAAACTGCTGATGATGTGTAGTACAGGAAATGAATTGTTTTTTACTTCTTTTTATTTGTATTCTTTTTTTTTCCCTCCCCGATAGGATTCTGCATTTTTGAAGAGCTTCTTGAAGTTGATTACCTTGTATGCCACTTTCTTTACTCGATGCTCAGGATGTGATTTTGCCATGCGCTAAAATGGTTTAGGTCAGAACCATCATCTAAAGTGTACTTAATGCAGCCGATAAGCTGTAGTAGAGCAATGAAGGCTGTTGGTGTTATGAAGGCCAGTTGTGAAGAAATATTTGAACTTGTAATGAGCATGGATGGGGCACGATATGAGTATGCTTCTTTTCTACTTTTTATTTTTAGTTATTTTAACATAATCAAGACTATGCTGGCTGTCTCTGTAGGCTGCGTATTATATTTCCTCTTGTATGCCGTGAAATTCATATTGTCTCTGGTCCTGGTTCTGTATGTGCCTTTTTGAATATATTTAATTAATCTGCATGCTGCTTGCTAAAGATTATTACAAATTTTTGTTGCTTTGGTATATGAAGAATGTGAAAATGGAAATAGCTTTTGAAGTTTGATGGCTTGCTTCATTACTAAAGAAAGACTAGGACTCATTTTTATAACTTTGTCTCCACTTAGCTGATGGTATTTGATGAAGACAAAATAGATGTAGCTATCTTTATTTTTTGTTGCTGAACTATATATCAATTGATGGTTGAAGTTAGTTATATTAATTTGTTGTACTAGAATTAAAGCTTATATCTTAGCCATTTCGTGAAGTGTTAGATATGTTCTTTCCTTAAAATTGTTCAAAACATGTTACACTTTTGAAGTCACTATTACATAAAAGAGTGTTCTAAAACAGGAGAAGGCGTGTTGCCTGAAATTACCTGTTTCCTAGCAAATCTAGCTGGTTTGCGAATTAGATTTTAACAAGTCTCTTGGCAAGGTTTACTAGTAATGTGTTCAAATTATTCTATTTAATTTTACTGTCTGTACCCTAATAATTCTTGGTTTGCACTATTGCATTGTTCCATAATCTCTGTGCGTTGGCTTATAAAGACCAGCAAGGCTGATCATTTGTCGCATAGTTATTTCCATGAAATTCCTATCAATTTGACTAAGTATTTAGAGGTATTGAACGGGGCAGTGTACCAGACATGGATTTCTACCTCTTTCGGTTGTACAATTGTTGTATTCCTTGGCCATCAGATCTTTTTTATGTACCTTTCTCAAAGTTCATGCCGCATGTACACCGTTTTTCATGTTTTGTGCAGGTGGGATTGTAGTCTTCTGTATCGCAGCTTAGCTGAAGAGGTAGATAGGCATACGGCTGTTCTCTATAATAGGCTTCAGTTGGACTGGTTTCCAATGTAATAGTCTCTCGATTCAATCATCTCGTTTATGCTTTGGTCAGAATAGAACATTTATTGTTTTCTTCTTTTCCCTTTCCTCTCTTTTGATATAATATGTGAGGAAATATCCTAAAATTTTTCTGTATCCCAATGTAATTGTTGGAATTCAGAAATAAAATAAATACCGTCGTGTTTTTTCTGGCTTCTGGCCTCTATGGATCAGGATGTTTTAGTCTCTAGCTAACCATTGTGCATGAAGAAATGGAATTCAGAAGAACGGCTTTAATATGAGCTCAAAATTCATAATTTTCCTCGGTTCAGTCCTAAGTTCTCTTTGGGTCTGCAAGTTTTTAAACATACTGTGACAGTCGAAAATCTAGTGATTGAGATCATTTTGATGAATTTAATTTTAATTCTCTAGCTAACCATTTTTTCTTATGTTTCCTCAATAAATATAGGGCTTAGTTTGGTTTAGAAGTTCGTCTAAAACTTTCCCCTTGATTCTAAAAAATTCTCTCGGGAGGTCTCAGATAGATTTTAGGGTAGCTCTATGGCAAATTAATTTGAAAAGTTCAGGGGAAAGGTCTAACGAATTTCAAAACCACATGGATTATCTATTTTATTCAGAGGATAGTGGAAGTCCCTAAATGATAACCCTAAAATTTATCATTTTTATTAAAATAATCTTCCTCCTTTCCTCTGCGGAATTTATTTATGTATGTGAATTCACATGGTTGCAGGTTTGTTTGGCCCCGCAACCTTTGTTATGTGCGTTATTGGCGTTGAAATAACGATGGGAGTTATGGTAAGGTTCTTGCTTCCCCACTTCTTGAAATTAAATCTATCTTTTCTGGCACTTGAAGTTTCCATATGCTGTGTTTTGTTATTGCGCAGTTGTGTTATTTCATTCTAGGGAGCATGAGAACTGTGGTCCACAACCAGGTTATGCACGAGCTCACGGGGAGAGTTAGTTTTCTGTCCTTTGGTTGATGTAGAGAATTAACAAGTGACTAAGTCTTGCCAAATTGCACACTTGCTCACTGTATTCTGATTTCTCAGGTGGTGGATTCGACATTTCCCCACTAAAACCTCGAAATGGTAGGCCCTGAACACAGGTACAGCATCTTATGCAGATTGATCTGAAAGGGTGGGGTGTTGGTTATCTGTCAATGTTTCAGCAACACTGTCTTCTTCAGATGTTAAATAGCGTTGCTGGTAAATTACTTGGTATTTCGCATTTTATTTTGCGCTGTTGTGGACTAAAATGTTTCTGCTGGGTGGCCATTTTCAGTCATGTTTTTGCGTGTTAGTCTATTTTCTGTCACTCCTTTTCTAAGGAACACAGACAGACAGACACACACACACATATAGAGTCACCTTGTAATGAGGGATCTGTCATTTTAATAAAATGAGGAATAAGCTAAAAGATTGAAATACACGAACTCCAATGCACTGTGTGTGTGTGTGTGTGTGTGTGTGTGTATACATTTTCTTTTCTTTTAGGTTTACTATAGGATAGTAAATGAAATAATTGATAATGGAACTTGGTCCGAGTAGCGGTGTAATTTTCAGAGGATTTAGTATGTGAAATAATTAAAAGGCTGCTGTTCTGGTCATTTAATATATCAAACTGCTAGAAAAGTGGTCTGGTTAAACGTATTTTCCAGAGGATTTTTTTAGGATTTATTTATTAATTTTTTGCTTCTTTTCAAGATGTGGCACTTCCAGTGTGAACACTTTGTCTGAGTTATGTTGTTGACTTCTTAAGACAGGTCTGCGCGAGTGGTTTGCTCAAACAGATGAAAGGAGTGCTCATCCAAGAATCCCTGTCATGGTGAATATGGCCTCAGCTTCTGTTTCTTCAAAGAAAAACCAAAACCTGCAAGACTCGCTTATTCATCCGAGCTCATCTCTTGATCAGCTAAATGCTGGAAGCAGACACTCTGTGATGATGGATGAATACTCTGATGAGGATGAAGAATTTCCATTAGCTGAGTCTGAACAAGAGGTTTGGTTCACGCTTGAATCCTTATCCTTTTCAAGTAACTTCTTTCTCAACTCTTGTTCTTAGTTACATATTTTTCCTTGGGATTTCAGGCAAATGAAAAAAAGATTGAGAATGATTTCAAGAGAACAGGTGGATAATAAGTATTCATTTTTATATATTTGGCTAATGTCCTCATTAATGGATTTCTATGGAAAATAAGTATTCATTTTTATATATTTGGCTAATGTCCTCATTAATGGATTTCTATGGAATTAATCTTTTTTTTAATTTGCAATTAGTTGCAGCCCTAGAGGAAGAGCAGGCTGATCAAATTGATTTGTCTTGTTTTTCGGGCAATCTGCAACAGGATGACCGTGATAATGCTCGTGACTGCTGGAAACTTTCTGATGGAAATAACTTTAGAGTTCGTAGCAAGCATTTTTGTTATGACAAAACAAAGGTTCCCCCATATTTTGGTTGTTTGTTATGGTACTTATATATCCTGCATATGCTAGGTCGACAGGTTATGATGTAGTTTGGTTGGCTCTTCTTGTGCTTTGTGCAATTTGTAACTGCAGATGCCTGCGGGAAAACATTTAATGGATCTTGTTGCTGTTGATTGGTTCAAAGACACAAAGAGAATGGACCATGTAGCTAGGCGTCAAGGCTGTGCTGCACAAGTAACTATTCTTTTCTTTTTATTTTTCCTTTTCCATTGACGCATTAGGAGAAAATACTGCCTGTGGATACTACAATGTAAATAACTTCTCGTGGTTCATTGAATCTATAACACGCTGAACCCTATTCTAAAATATGTAGGTTGCTTCTGAAAAAGGGCTTTTCTCACTGATCTTTAATCTTCAAGTAAGTTTGTTTCATTTCTGAAGGTATTAAGTTTCAAACTTACTGTATTGGAGGTTCTATAGTTGTAACGTAAGCATCTGCAGGTTCCTGGTTCAACACATTATAGTATGGTCTTTCATTTTGTCACAGGGCAATTAGTTACGGGATCACTTTTGCAACAGTTTGTTGATGGCGATGATGAATTTCGCAATAGTAGGTTGAAACTTATTCCATCCGTTCCTAATGTATCCATCTTGGCCTTGATGTATTAGGACTATATTAATGTATACTTACCCTTTACTACACGGTACACTTCAATTTATACAAAGAAGGCATGCATTTAGGTGTAAATGTATTGATGGGTTGTACCTTCAAACTTCAGGTCGTTTTTACCCTCTTGAATTTGCTTTGCATTTGTTCTTGATTTTAAGCACTGAATCATGCAGGGGTCATGGATCGTGCGCCACAGAGTGTTGGAAGCACCCCTTGTTTATTAGGGAAAGCGGTTGATTGTAACTATATTCGCGGTCCCAAATACTTAGAAGTAAATGCTCTTGGAATTTCTATAGTACATGAGATGTTCCCCTTTCAAATAGCATTCGATACCATTAACATGGTTTAACATTGTTCATCTTTCTGTAGATTGATGTTGATATCGGTTCTACTGTTGCTACTGGAGTTTTGGGCCTTGTAATTGGTGTAATTACGACATTGGTGGTTGACATGGCGTTCCTTGTACAGGTATGTATGATTGTTTTTTGCATACTGGAATGTTCTCAGAATGGTATAACACTTCAGGTGTCTCTTCTTTATCCTGCTCCTCTGTATGCAGGCAAATACTACCGGAGCGACTGATTGTCCCAAAGTTGGAGCCGAAGACATCATGACTGTGGTTTCATTTCACCTCAACCGGTTTTTTTTTTTGGGTTAAATTAAAAAAAATCATTTGTTTTAGGTATACATACATGTATTTTGATTCCATTTTCATTGTAATTTCTCATTTACTTTGAATGAAAGTCATTGGTGTTTTCGAATGGGAATTTTGCATTAAAAAATGAAGAATAGTTAACAGGAAATTTCCTGATTCTTTGGTTACTATTTTTGGAATGAGTGTAATAGTATTAAAGTCGGTTACTTGGTTTCTACTCGAAAACAAGTGAACTGCTCGATTCCTAAATGCGACTCAACCGGTTTCCAACTATTTAATATACACTAATTGCTCTTGTTTAATAGCTACTATTAAAACTAAACGAATAACAAAAATACTAGTAAAAAAATGATTTTCTTGTGATGCTGTGAAAAAATTTATGGGTTTACTTATTTCCACAAGATCTATAACATGGTCCTGACTTCACGAAACTCTTTTAATTTAAAGGGTCAGTTTGACGGATTAATTCCTTTTAATAATAGTCGAGATAATTCTATTATACTCATAAAAAAATTCTTATTCTGATAATATCACAAATGTTATGTTGTTTTCTTCAGCTAATGATCTTCTATCAGGACAGGTTAGAAATCAAATGCCGAATAATACAGAAGTTTAAACAGAATCTAATTGAATAACATGAAACATCAATTCAAGTCCTTCCTTAAACGGAGAATGCACCAAACAAACCCGAAGTGTCTTGCAAAGTCCGTAGCATGACCAAAAATTTGTACATACGTTTGGGACCAAATTATTCAAGTACAGGAAATTAAAACGAGCAAGTTGAATCATGCATAAGAGATTGGCCTGGTTCGAGATAGCTTCTTCACTGTACCTGAAGGGTTGGCTCAATCTTGTCTTTAGAATTCTGCACATTTTTTAATTACTCGTGTAAGCAAGCGTACATTACCACCATAATAATAATAAAGCAAGAGTAATGATAGGACCACAATTTTATTTGCACGAATAATATTGTATAAACTAATGTGACATAATATATTAATATGATTGGTTAAATAAAAACATTACATGACCCTCATAATATATTTATTTATCATTATTATTATATATTTTCAGTCAACCAATCATATTATGCCACATTAGTTGCTATAAAATAATTTACTAAATAGAGCCAACACTTAATTGATACTCACCATTTCATTGAACAATTTCTGTATGGTGTCATTGAGGTTGCCTTCCCAACATCCTTCATCATCGTCATCAGATTCTTTGGTGAGTTTCACTTTGTTTAGCTTTGGTGTGTCTACGACTCCTTGAGAGAAAATCTTCATTGTTGGGCACTGTCTCACAACTACTTGTTCTAAGGACGGGAACTCAAGAGCGTAATTACCCAAACAAAAGCTTGTTAGGCTTGGCAAACAATCAAGTCCCAAGTACTTCAATTTCCTGAAAACAATGCAACCTTTCGCTTCTTCTCCATCCTGCGACTGTATGATTTCTTTTATCATTTTGCAATCAGCTATCTTCATTCTTCCGAGATTCACCAGACTTTTAGATGTTAAGAGCGTCAACGCATTTATCAACCCATGACACTTCGATACTTCCAGTTCCCAAAGATTTTCCAAATGCCACGAAGACGGTACTAAGTTTTGCAACTCACTGCATTCCGATACTTTTAGACTTTCTAAATTTACGAAAACCTTGTTGGATTCAGCATTTTCCTTCCAGAGATGCTGCACTTTGTGTAATCCAGACATCTTTAACCATTTCAATTGAGGGAATGCAACCTGAAAATCAACAAAATTAAGTTGTTAATGAAAATATGTATCCAATCTCTGCAGTCTTCCCCTGCATATTTTGTGGACAAGATTAATCACGGCATTTTATATTTTATTTCCAAATTAGTATGCTTTGCAGTAGGATCCCAAATATAAGTATCAAATTGATTACCCTCTGAAACACATAAATGAAATCTGATGGGTGAATCCAATATGAATTAGCTAGGAAAACAGAGATGTAACACGCAAAATGGATATAATTCATCACCTCGATGTTACCAGTCATCTAAATAATTTAAGACATTTTTATAATTCACACTATAAAGTTAGTTAATAACTGCAGTTGTATTGTTAAATCAGATATAAATTAAGACAACATGCAGAAAGATAGTCATTAAATTTTAATAAAATTACATATATGATAACGAAAGCGAAGGAAGAAAAAAAAATAATAATCACCTTTTCATCGAAGAGAGGTTTCATTTGATCAGCTAGCAAGAAGTTTTCTTCTGATGTTAATTTTTGAGGTTCTTTATTATCTGTTGTCACGTGCAGTACAGATGCTGAATTGGATACGAACGTGTCCATATTAGGGCAATTCTCAATGGTTAGATACCTCAACTCAGGCAGTTCAATTATATTCTCAGTGAAGTTGCAGAATCTTTTGAGTTTTGGAAGATCAATGAGACTTAGATTGGAAAGCTTCGGAAATAGTGGACCAAAATGTGCTTCCTCAGAATTTAGCTCTTCCAAATGAAAAACCTCTTCTAATGAATCACAATTCCTCACTTTCAGAGAATACAATTTGTTCAAGCACCGTAGAAGATTGGCTGGAATAGCACTCGACATATTCTTGCAGTCATCTACCACCAACGTTTGTAAATCGTTAAAGAAGCCGACAGGCAGTGCTGGGCCATGCCACAACTCTCTCAAACGTGGAAAGTCTGAGAGTTCCAAATTCTGCAAGCCACGGAATCCAATCTACACAACCAAAACAATTGCACTAGATATATACTCTTTTTTTATTATTTTGAAAGGCACTAGATATATATACATTAAACTTACATGTTTTTTCTTTTAACTTCTAAAAAAATATATATACAAGGCTGCTGTATATATAAATGTGCAAGTGCAAGGGAGATGCATGAGCAATTTGGATGAATCAATTAACACGTACCATTTCTTTGTAACACTTTTGTATAGTGGAATTAAGGTTGCCCTCCCAATGGCGCGATTCATCCTCTTTTTTTTGAGTCACCTGCACTTCGTACAGCTTTGGTGTGGATAAGATTCCCTGGGAAAAAGTCTTCATGCTCGGACAACGTGTCATCGCGACTCGTTCCAATGATGGGAATTCAAGAGTGTAATTCTCCAAACAAAAGCTGGTAAGCCTTGGTAAGTCATAAAGTACCAAAAGTTTTAATTCGCGGAAAGCAATACGATATTCCTTCACTTCTTCTCCAACAGGCCCTACGATTTCTTCTAATTTTTCGCAGCCCGATACATTAAGATTCACCAGACTACTAGGAATTCCAACCTGAAAATAAAGAGTAGCATTCAACTAGATTCAAAGTATGTTTAAATCATATAATTGTTTTATGAAAATAACAAACCATGGATGTCTACTAGATATTTTTCTTAAAGAAAAAAGGAAAAAAATAAAACAAAAGTAAATAAATAGAAGTCCAGAAAAACAAAGATAATGAAAATGAATTTACACTATTTAGTATTAGTAATGTAGAAAGAATTTCAGGTGATTTTTAAATATTCTAAAATCATTTTTCATCTTGGTGCTAGTTTTTAAACATAAATTTTTAATTTTCAAATATACCTATTTTTAAAATAACAAAACTAAAACGCTGTATTTCCCCTTTTTCTCGATATTCATGTTTTTAAAAATGGAAAACATTTCTGGAAAACACTTCCCAACGCGATAAACATGGGGCTGTTTCATAGTGAATATTTGTTGAGTATTCCCAGATTTGAGGAAATTTTTTAATCAATGGTCGGTTCAAAATGATCATCATGAATTTGTGCTTAGTTAGTGGCGTAATCAATTCATAACTAAACTAGAGATATTAACTACATCTGAACACTTTTCTTTTTTTCCAATCGAAATTTGAAGACCCAAGGAAAAGAGAAATATATATGAATTTGTGAACTTATAAGCTGAGCAACTAAGTATCTTTTAATTTCTCAAAATCTTATTTATTAGGATTTAAGAAAAAAAAATTAAATTGAATCATATTATGTTGTTGAATCATGTTTAAAACCATTATATTGTTGACTTTAATGCAGGTGAACCTAAAAATTGGATTGAAAATATAGAGTTCAGAATGGTGGTTTGAAGTACAATACTTTTTTCCCCCCTAGAAGTTTGAAGTACAATGCTTGCAATAAATAATTTGTGAATGAATATTATTTGGAAACACAAAAATAATTAAAAAAAAAACTTGTTGAATGTTGTTTGAAATAAAAATTCAGAATGAATATAGTATCCTTACCAATGGAGGAAAAATATTCTGTAGATTATTACACCCAGATATCTCCAAATTCTTCAATTTGCTAAAAGAGTCTAAAGCAAGCTGGTGGTGCCATATTTTTCTTAGGTTATCCATCCGGCTAATATGTAATACCTCCAAACTAGGGAGTCGCACCTGAAGTTAAACATTCAATGCAATTAGAGATGGATATTAATTAAATTTGAAGACTCAAAGAAAAGAGAAATTAACTATTGAGAATAAAATTAATTTAAAAAAAAAAAGAAAATACCTTTTCATCAAAGAGAGGTTGAGGTTGCATTTCAGTGTGAATGACGTCTTCTGGTGAGGCAAAGCTACTTAGTTCTGGAAGCCCTTCGAGCCGCAGGGATTGTAGTTTAGGAAAAACCTTTAATTCATCTCTTCCTTCTAACCTCCCCGCGGTGTTGTTGACTACCCCTTCCATTGAATCACAAAAGCTTATCTCAAGATGTTGGAGTTGCCCAAGACTATTAACCATAGAATATGAAAATAGATACTTCAGAGAATGACACCATTCCACAGTCACTTTTGCTAAATTTTGACAACAATACATTCCCAGAAATTGATCGGGCCATAATTTTTCGATGTTTTCTAAATTGTGAAGTTTCAGTTCCTCCAAACGTGGAAAAGTAACCTGCAAAGCAAAACCGTACATTTTTGTTCCTTCAACTACAACCGTCTAATATAATATTCTTTCGATGATTGAAGATCAATTGTGATAATATAATAATTAATTAATTAATTAATTAATTATTAAGCAGAAAATTATCACCTTGTGAGCAGGATCATCCTCTGCAATGATTTCTGTAAATCCCTGAGCAGTTGTTGGTTTCTCCATGTCGGGCCCTACAAATGAACAAAAACAATATATAATTAGCCTCTGTTGTTTTCTTTTTTATTTAAAAAAAAAAGAATGAGCCAATGTCAATAATCCTACCAATAATTAATTTTAACACTTACCAATAATCATTTCCAATTCTTCGCAATTTTTCACTTCTACTTTTTGAAGCGGCAATAGGTTTTTGGCCGTAGAGAATGAGAAGAGATGCTTCAATTTTCTACAGCCATCTACTTTTATAATCCTTAAGTTGCTGAAAGATTGATCTTCTGCGAGTTGGCTGTAGCATATCGTCTCCAAATTATCTAAACGAATAAGATACAATGTCTCTAGCAAGGGAAAAACTTCGCAGCGATCTCGTTTAACTGAACCGACAATATGTAAAATCTCAAAACAGTCTTCAACATGAAGATGCTTCAATCGTGTAAAACCTTCCTGATCGTCTAATTCATGAACAACACTCGGAATGCCCTTCAATTTTACTAGACGGAGATCTTCAATTCTCTTCAGCAACAATTTCGTCCCATCATTCTCCAAAAGAATGCTAACTTTTTCTAGCCCCCTGAGCTTCATCAATCTTGATGTTTCAGATTTGTCGTTCCATAGGTCCCACCTTTCTCCTATAAATATCCTATATCTTAGCAATTCCACAGAGACAAAACCCTGCATCAGAACTTCGGCATCCGGAACATGTATCTCCAAAGTAGTTAACTTTTTCAACCCCTTCAACTCAACGAGACGGGCATTACTTCCTCCTTCAACCTTATCCCACTGTGAAAAGCTGTCACCCATATATAGTTCTTCCAATCGAGATAATTTTGATATGACATTTGGTGGTATCATCCCAAGTCTCCAACAATTGCTCAAATCTAGCAACTGTAACCGCGTCAATTCTCCAATTTCAAGTGGTAACTGCTGGATATCGGAACGTGCAAGGCTGAGAATCTCTAATTTCTTTAGCTGTCGAACTATTGCTATATCTTTTAGTCTGCTACCATCTAAACACAATTTTTGAAGTTTAGTGAGGCGACCAAGTGATGAAGGTAATGAAGAGAAGTGAATTCCAGTAAAATTCAAAACTTTGAGTCCTTCCGTCCCTTCAAAAAAGTGGTCTGAAACTTGCATAGAGCCATCACCGTTCGTATGCAACAGAAATAACTTAAGACGGGGACATTGCAACCTTTCAGGAAGCACTTGAATACCTCTATAACGTAAAGAAATAGCACTTGGATCTTTCCGTATTGTCTCTTCCATCTTTTTCTCCAAGTCGGCAACTTTTGGAATATTAAACATGTGCTCGTCTTCTGCAATTGATACAGCAACAGCATGAATGATGTCATGCATTTTAACTTTATTTTCAGCATCACCGTCCAACAATAAACATGATGATTTGAGTTTGCCGATCAACGCATGCACTCTCCTCCTTGCTTCTTCCAGCGTGTAAACGTTTTTAAAATAGCCCATAGCCAGACCATATCTCAATAAGGAAGAAACTGGTATGGCATGACCTTCACTAATTAGACCACAAAGAAGGAACAGAGATTTTGCTTCCTCACTTCTCAGGAAGTCGTAACTCAATTTTATGGAGAGGTACACATCACTTTTCATTCCATCAATTTCTTTTGCATTGGAACTTATTAGCTGATGCAACGCATCTTTCCAAGTGTCAAGCCTCTCATTTTTCAAAGCTTTTGCAAGTGTAATCAGTGCAACCGGCAGTCCCCCACATCTTTCAACGATCTCATCTGCTATTGGTTGAAAAGCTGATGTTTTCATTGAATCACCCACTATCTTCTTAAATAACTGCAATGCTTCTTCTTTTAATAAAGCATCGATCTGGATCTCTTTCTGAGAATTCATAACATTGCGCAATAAATCTTGACGTCTAGACGTCAGTATTACTGTGCATCGTCTCTGATCATCCATTCTTTCTCTCTCAACATTCCCGGAAGGAATTCCAACTTTATCGAACTCCAGTTCGCTCCAAATATTATCCAATATAATGAGATGCTGCTCCTTGTTCTTCAATACTCTACATAATCGATTTGCTCTGTCGGATAGACTCTCATTCAACTCAAATTTTATGCCTAAATCAGAAGCTAGTTCGTCTTGAATCTTCTGAAGATTTGGGTTCTCTGTTACCTCAGCCATAGCGACCTTATCGAACAAATTATCTTTTTCCATCACTTGCTTTGCAACTTGCTTGACGAGCGTGGTTTTACCCACGCCGCCCATCCCGTAGACCCCAATTATCTTGAGCTTATCATCCTTCAACGCCTCCACAACGTCTTGAAATACTTTCATTCTTGAATCAAAGGCCTCGTAATCTTTCACATGCAAATGTTCTGTACTCTCTGGAGCAGGACGGTAGGAAGCACGAGAGAAGTTGCCTGATCCCATGAGACTATCGGCAGCTTCTGCGGCCTTTGCTGCTTGTTTACTGAGCTGGTAACGAGAAACCAAGTTTGGGCACAATCCTTTGAAGCAGGACTTCTTGGCTCCATCTTCATCATCAATGATGGGTTTTGCAACTTTTTCGCTGAATTCATCAACTCTATTTAGCCATTTTGTGACATCGTTATAAATCTCATCCCCCTGTCGTCTAGCATGATCAACTGGTTGTTGCACCCTTTCTTTTATATCTCCCAGCCTTTCCATTTGATCTTTTAGCTCATCTATGTAGCTTTGGTACTTGAACACATAAGATATCTGCCGTATAATCGGTTTGAACAGTGACTTTGCAACTTCTGATACGATGCTGGAAAAAGCAGCCAAACCCACTTCTGCCATAGCCTGCTGCTTAACAATTTATATTTTCGCTGTTGAAAAATGTCAAAGTAAGGAATACAAATAAATTAAAATAAACAGAGCATTTTTTCTTGAATCAACTGACACATGAACAGGGCATTTTTTTCTTCTTTTTTAAGGATCAGAGTTTTTGCTACTAACAGAAACGTACTTCGAGTGTCTAAAAAAAAAGAAAACCAACCATAAATTTAACATAAATGAACAATAACTATAAAACTCAAGCAAAACAAGCCACATAATTTTTATCTTGGAAAGTGGATAGAAATTAAGAAAGAAATGCTATAAAGGTCAAGCATCAGGGATTATGCTATTAAAAGAAATTAATTGAAGGTTTTAGAACAAGTGCACTTGTTTAATTATTTGGGATTAGAAAGCTGATGAGCTTCTGTAATCGCCTTGAACATTTAACAACAATTTTAACGAACATTAAATTTCTGTTACCTAAAGATGAATGTGATTACAGAGAGCTTATGAGAGTAATGAGAATGATTTGCAAAAGAAGAAGACTTAATCATGCAGCCCCTAGTATTTATTAAATGATTAGTGATCATTTCTTCTGTTGAAAATGGGGCACAACTCTTCTAGAAGAAGGTGCACCCAAAGTCCTCACATGGCCCACTATTGTAGGTGGTGCCGAAATGCTTGAAGGAGAGAATGGAAAAAGAAGAAGAAAGAGGAAGAAAAATGGGTGCCGGACCGAATAAGAAGAAGAAAAAATAATAATAAAATAATAATAATGATTAAATAATTAAATGAACAGTAAACAGTTTTGGCTATAAAAGGAGGCTCCTCCTCCTCATTTCTGTATTCTAATTTGTGAGAACAATTCCTGCATTTAAGAGAGCAGAGAATTTTATAGAGCTTAAATAATAAAGCTCTAGTTCTAGTGATTTGAGAGTTTAGGTGTATCGAGATTTTGGAAAGTGAGCTAAAATACTACAATACTTGTAACTCCTTTTCATTAGTTAAATATTTTCCTTCTGTCTTTACCCGTGGACGTAGGCTAAAAGCCAAACCACATAATTTCTGGTATCCCTGTGTAATTTTGTTGTCTCATTATTTCTCAATTTTTCTTTAGCTGCGTGTCTGCTTCACCCACCAATATCCTAACATCTTCTATGAATAAAATGCCAACAGCAAAAAGAAAAAAGAGGGGGCTAAATTTACTAAGTCTTATTTTATTTTTAATTTCTTTTATTTTCATTCACCGAAGAGGGAATTTTTTTTTTTTTTTTGGTAAAGGGAATCTGCTTTCCCAATATGACATAAGTAAAGCAATCGGTAAATACTACAATAATCATATAATATAATAAGTAAAAATACCGACATATTTGTAATATTAATGGTGGGATCTGATTAAATTGGTGGACCAGAATTTATTTGACCTTACTTGTTTTCTATTTAATTAAAAATTGAAACGACAGAGAAAAAATTGTCGTACTGATGGTTTCGAATGTGGAGTTCCGCTGTGGAGAGCACATCCAATAGTGAAAATGAAGCTTTTGTCGACTTCCCACATGGACGCGTACCATCATGCATAATTCATAATTGCATATTGCATTATTTCTTTAAAAAAGCAAGATTAATTCTTTTAATAAGCAAACGCGTATATATAGAATAATTATATGTATTTGTTGGTTCAAGAAAATTAACTGACAAGATTAAGATAAACAGGAGATATTTTTTGTTGGACATTAAGAAATAACTGCAGTCAAGATCAAGGAGATTACGCTATTAATAGAAATTATTAAAGGATTTAGAACAAGTTCGCCTCTTCATCTATCTGGGATCAAACGGTTGATGAGTTTCTCTATTTGCCCTTGAATATTAAGAATAATTTTAATGAGCAAAAAGATCACTGATAACTGCTGAGAAATGTGTGAGAGACCCCCGCCAGTCGAGATGTTCTAGTGGTTTTTAGATTTTATAGAGATATTTAATGAAGCGATTAATATAATATATCTTATAATTAATATAATAAATTTGTGTTAAATAAAATTCAAGAAAAAATTTTTAGTTAAATATTTGTGTTAAATAGAATTTATAATTAATATAATATATCTTAGGTATTAAGAATATTATAATTATTCTATATGCTATTGAAAATAATTTAAATTTTTAGACATTTATTTTCATATTAAGTTTCTATTTATTATAAAATTTAGTTTAATATAGTATAAGTTTGTAAAGTATTAAAATTTTTTTTCATTTTTAAAAAATATTAAAATTACATGTATTTGTTTTATTTTCATATTAAAATATTTATGTATTTATTTTATTAAAATTACATTTATTTTCATATCAAATTTTTAGACATTGCACTCCTTTTCATATCATGTAATTGGTTACTGTTGCCTTGTTGACGCATGTATAGAATAATTACCGGTATTTGTTTTTATCATTCGCATGCACTTTAATCATTAGTGACTTCTTTCATGAAGAATTAAACTTAGAATGACTAAAAGACGAAGCTGCGGTGTATTGTGGGACCCAATGAAGTTGAAGAAAGCACTACTTCACAATGTAAAGGACATCTACACTTTTAAGTTTTGAGAAATTAATATATTTAGTTAGAATTAAATAATTTTTTTACATTAAAAAATAAAATAACCATTTATCAACATTATATAAAAATTTTCTAACGGTGTTACTAATTTTTTTTTTAAAAAATATATTTTATAGATTTTAGGTGAATGATTAACAATAAAAATTTTAATATATTTTTGTATGAAAATACGAAACATCAAGTCGTCCATAGGTGTTTGCCTAAATAATTTCTCCGTGTCCTGCTACTGCGCTTACTGTTTAAGAAAATGATGTCGTATTGACGAGACGAATCCATACAAAAAGTTCGATAATTATTAATGATAGCATCATTTGTCTGCATGTAAATGGGAAATAGTATATTTATCAACAGTATATTTAGCTAGAATAATTATATGTATTTGTTTTTTTCATTCACATGCAATTTAATCATATGTATTCCTACCAATGGGTCTTTGGTCCAATGGAAGAAGTCTTACAATTATAATGTTGAGTGCAAGGGTTAGACCTTTCATAAGAGTTTTATGAAGGTTAATTTCAGTACTCCCTCAATTATCAACATAATTGAGTGGAGACAGTCTCTCCCTTACGAAATGTGAGTGGAGTAGGCACCCCTCGAATATTAGAGAGGGTTTAAAATATCTGGACAAGTGCTTCAGTGTGTAAATGTATGGTGATAGTCCCAGTAGTATAATATGATTGTAAATATTAATTATAATGTCTGATATAATGTCAGTAAATCTGTATATAACAGACTTAAAAAAAAAATCATATGTATTCCTGTCCAGTCCCACGTCCTCCCTTGTCTGCCATTACAAATAATGAAAACGAGATTGCAATTGACAGTTTTTGTCAAAAGTTCACATAGTTTAACTTTTTTGGTACATTAATATAATACCTGTAACGTTGTTGAGCAACAGTTGCGATAACATCAGACTAATTAGAGAATTTTAAATGTTAATATGGCCATCGTATAGTTAGAATCTCCGCTTCAACCTGATTTGGATTGATCTGGAGATGTGCTTGATCTATTTATGTTTTGGAAAAAAAAAAACAAAGAAAAAATACACGCCCGACCAAATCAAGCAACTCATCAAATCAAAAACAAAAAAGGAAAGAAATTTAATGCCTTGCATGCAATTTTAGATCTGAAATTAAAATTACATAAAAGTTAAGGCATACGTACCTTAATATTTACGGCTTATTTGACGGCCTCAACAAGCTTAAGCAGCATCAAAATGTTGTGGCTCCTTACATGAGCCCAGACATGGTGCAACAACGTCGACTTGTTTGAGCTTCAACAAGGCTACGATGATCAGAAAATGAGCCCTCAATATCAAGAGAGCTTCCCTGCTTCTTAAATGATAAATTAAAAGCAATTATAGCTTGTCGATATCAAGGCCAATTTAAGGCCTTTGAAGAACACAACAACCGACATATCTCTTCTCCCGACAACCAACGCCTTGCTCTTTGTCATTTTTCCTCTACATATAATTATTACACTGGGAAGCATACACACGCCTCTTTTCTTTTTTCTTTTTTTTTTGGATTTTATTTTATTTTTTAAACTACTAAATAATATGGAAAAATGATCGAAACCCCCTTCTTTTTTTTTTTTTCCTTTCTAGTTAACATCATCAGGTGTAGTTTTTGGCTTTTCACACTTGCATAAAAAATTGAAATATAAAATTCACTTTATTACTTTATTACGTGGTGTGAACTTTTGACAGTCCTCCCATATCCCAACAAAAGCTTTGTCTTAATGCGAAAATACCTTTCAAAGCTTCAATTGCAATGTCTTAGATTGCATTCAAATGACTTTTTTATCAATCTGAACAATCTGAAATCTGATTTAATCTTAATTTGATCTGTATCCGATATCGCCTACCCCTACTATTTATAAACCCAAGTGACTCTCTTTTAATAATTAATATGGAACACAACTTAACAATTCTTTCCTCAAATGAGAACAAATAATCACACTATATTCATCCGTTAATTTAGAATAAATGCATTTATCGTCATTCTTATGTTTAAATCCATGCAACATGATCATAGAATCAAATTTTCCATACCATTGCTTTGGTGCTTGTTTAAGATCATATAATGACTTTATTAATTTACTAAATTTATTTTCTAAATTCGTAAATTTATTTTTTCCTTTCTTTGGTGTAAACCATTTTGCAGCTGACCTCGCTTTAAAGGTTTGAACCAACTTTACCAACAACAATGTATCAAATTCTGATCTAACTTAAGATCCTACTGATACATCTACTAATGTTTTTGTTTGATTAGACAATAATGAGTCTATCTCATCACTTGTTGTCTTTTCTCAGAAAGCTGCATCTGTTAAAGCGATAGCCTCACTGAGAGTTTAAAGATCTTATTCCATACTAAATAAAATGGGCATTTGATTAAGAACTTTATTTAACCTACTTCTATCAAATAATGAGAACCATCCAAACATGTGAAGGGTTGGTCGTCCAAAGTTTGAAATTGTCGACAACATTTAATCTCCAATGCCGAAAAGTGAAATGTCCAAAATGAAACAGGACCCACTGTAGCATTTTATTATTCACCATTTTAGCCGTTTAAATAAAATTTTATTTTTTTCAAAAATAAAATGATATTTATACCCTCAAAATTTAGGAAAATAGTTATATAGATCCTAAGGTTTCAATAAAGAACACCAGCAAGCTTTTTAACTATAATATTATTAGTAGATAGTAATCAAAAGAACTGACTTCAAAATTTTATACATATAAATAAGTTGAATAGTTTAAATTTCCTAGTAGACTAATATATATAGTTTCAATAATTTTTTAAAAATGTAAATTAATATATTTATCTCAATAATATATTTGTATTTATTATAAAATTTTAAATAAATCATTAGGTTAAATAAATTTTACAATTAATATAATATTTCTAATATTTTATATGATACTGAAAATAATTTAAATTTTTACGTATTTATTTTAATATTATGTCTCTATTTACCTTAATTTAGTTTAATATAATATGAGATTGTAAAACATTAAAATATTCTTAAATATTGAAATTATTTTAAAATACATATATTTTTATATTTATTTTAATATTACAGTTATATTTATTATAAAATATTAGAATCGAATTTTTTAAGCTAAAAAAATTAAAAAATTACAGTAAAAAAGAAAAAATCTTATTGTCTCTTATTTGAAATATGAGGTCCAACAAAATTATTTCCCCGAACGGGTGTGCTTTCCTCATTTTCAAAAGAAAAAATAAATTAGAAAAGTCCATCGGTCACAAAAACTTCTAGTCCCATCCCGCGACCTACATTGTCTGACACTATGAATAATGAAAATGACATTGCAATTGGCATTGCTTTCGCAATATGACAAAGTTTTTGGTGGGAGATGGGAGAAGGGTCAAAAGTTCATATCACGTGAAAGTTTTTGGTGGGATACGGGAGGATTGTCAAAATTTCACAACCTCTTACTAATAATGCATTGAATTTGGGTTTACTTTTTAAAAACAAATTGAGTGTCACCTATCTTTAAGATATTAGTGTGAATACATTTGAATATTAAATATTAAAATCTTTTGAATTATTATCTAGATTTTACCTGTTACATATTATATTTGTTTGAATTTTAAGTTATAGCTAATAAATGTTCATGTTACCAAAGTCGAATCTAATAGCTACAAAAGTTGCGATAATGGTATTTAATATAGTTTTTAAGAATACAAGATTAAACTGAATAGTTGACTTAAAAATGGTAAAAATCACACAAGATAATTTAGAATTAAATTTTTTATTCTCTCTTAATCTCTCTTTCTTTTTTTTTTAATAAAAAACTTTAGTGCAATTTTAGAAGTAAAATTTGGCAATCATCAAATAGGAAAATAGGGGAATGAAAATAGAGGAGCCTTGTTATCGTTGAAATATTGATCATAAATACTACAATGTAAATAACTTCTTGTAGTTCATTCAAATTGTAACACTCTGAGCCATATTCTAAAATTTGTAGGTTTGTTGGGATTTTATTAATTATTGACATAATTATGTCAATAATATTATAACTTATTTATTCTATTGTAGCTGAAATTTGTCTAGCCCTAGGCATTTATTATGTTAAATTATATGGACTAGTATGTAGGATTAATGATTAAATTGTTGTAAATAAATGTGATTGCTTCATTTACAAGTACATTAAATAATTATGGAAAGTTGCACTCTTTTAGGAAGCAAATATCTACATCTCTCTCTCTAGTCGGATTTGGGTTGTAAACACTCTTTATATAAAGTGGAATGCTTTATATTATATACTGTGATAAGCGATGTGGGCAATATCAGAGCCGAAATATTGAGAGATCATGACGCATCTAACATAAAGGAAAGAGTACAGATCCGGCCGTAACTATTATGAAGCTTCCTCAAGTATTCTCATGGTTCGTTATAAATTCTGAAGCATTCTTCATAGTGTGTAGATTTGGTTTAGTGTCTTAATTCATCTAAAATGATTACTTTTGTCCCTTGAGATGAAAGGTCATTCGTTGTGTTAAAGATATTTTAGATAATAGAAAAAATAACACCGTGCAAGAATTAAGAAAAGAGCTTTTGTATTTTACATTATTTATTCACGTAAGTAATAAAAGAATTGAAAAAAATATAAGGAAAGATTAATTCTTAAAAATCAATCATAGATCATTGACATAAATCAAGAGATCTCTTTGTATGATCATATAATTTAGTAAACGTTTCGACAAGAACAAGAATTAATGAGTTCAAAATAAAAAATAATATAAAATAAGGAGCAAATGTAAAGAATGCTATTTGCAATTACCAAACCGAAGAACAGGGGAATGAAAACAGAGGACCCATATTATTATTCGTCAATTTTTCTTTTCTCTCTTTCTAAAGTAGTGAAAATGTTACTAGAATATAAGAGCTCGCTAGTTTCATTAGTTGAAAAGTGTTGCCTGAAAGCCTTTCTTTTGATAGCCGGAATGTTGGCTGGAAGAGATGAGATCTTGCTACAACTTTCAAGTGCAAATTTTATTTGTACATTATTCCCTTTAAAATGCACCAGTATGCTGTTGCATGCATTTGAACTGTATGATCTATCCTTTTTGTTTTGAGTTGATTAGCTCATAATAACAAATGCATTAATTTGAATGACATTGAAATTTAGCTGAATGGTCAAAAATTTTCCATCTCTGTTTGTCCACAAATATAGTCTCATTTTTTGTAATAAACTCACAATGTGCCGGGAAATTACTGGACCAGTAATTTAGCCTAAAATGAAATCCATTAAAAATGTCCCTAATATCATGATGATGATATTAAACAATATGATCAAGATGCTGAGCATATTTTGGTGCCTCATCAACAATTTGATGCCCATACGTTGCTAGCGGTTCCAATAATATTGCTTATTACTTATGGAGGATAGGCTTTGTAAGACTTTTAATTTAATTATTCAATGCTTACATAAGGTAGCTAGAATGTAGGTACTAAAATGTCTGTTCTTGATAAAGTAGATTTATTTATACCTAAGCCAAAGGAACAAAAGCTTTTTCGTTAATAACATACACAATGATTATCTATGATCTTTGAAAGCATTCACAGAAACCACTGAACTCTTAGGAAAGCCATGATCAAATATACTGTGAAGCATGTGAGCTCAGTTTCTAATCTACCCCACTCACTATATCTTCCTTTTGAATTGATTTTGATTTATCATCAGAAATCCACTCCACCTAGAGATTAGGGTTGGCAATAAACTCCGAATCCGGCCCGGATCCGTAAAGATCCGGAAGATCCGGATCCGGAAAAATCCGGATCCGCATGTTAAAAAATGCGGATCCGGATCTTAAAGATTAAGATTCGTGCGGATCCGGATGCACTTGTATCCGGAAAATCGGATATCCGGATCCACATTATTTTATAATTATATTATTTATTTAATTAAATTTTAATTGAAAAATATATAAATTAAATTATTTATTTAAATGTATAAGCATAATTAACTCTATAATCTTCATTAACTATGAAAAATATATTAAATAATTATAATAATAATAGTAATAATTAGAGAATATTGTAATAAATCGGTTTACCTTTTATTTTTTATGTTTGATTTATATTGTAAAATTATTGTTTGTGAATTTATGGTGTTGTTGTATGTTATTTATGTTGAATTGATGTTAAATTGTTGATTGTTAAATTATAATTGAATTTTATTTAATGTTATTATGTAAATTATTAAATTTAAAATTAAAATTAAATTTATTATTATGCGGATCCGGATATCCGGAATATCCGCCCGCAATCCGTGCGGATATTACCCGCATCCGGATCAGCATATTTTTTTCCGGATCCGGATGCGGATCCGGATGCCATAAGTTTAATCCGGATCCGGATGCGGATCCGGATCCGGATTTTGCCATCTCCACTAGAGATGATTGATCACCAATTTGGCATTATATTGTTGATCACCTCTAATTGGCCATGTCAAATTGGATCCCACAACCAATTGCTTCTACAGTTACATTGTTTCCACAATGAGATAAAAATCCACCTATTCATTGATGACTCGGTATCATTAATTGGGGTGCCCATCCGCTTATTATCAACCTCTCTCCCCAAAAAAAGCAAAAAAAAAAAAAAAAAAAAGAAACTGAAAAACCACATAAAAATGCAACCATAGAAGTTTTTGACCACGAGATTATTTTTAGGTTGAGATAGCACTAGTATGACGGAGCACACAGATTGAATGACAGTGAGAATGAGAAGGAAAACGGCACCGAAGACCGAAATGCCAGCCCATGGAGCATTGAAATAATTTTGTTTCAACTTTGCCCTCCGTTTATAGCAAGTTGTTTTGCAGTGATCATTCAATCCTTTGCAAAGTCCAGAAAATAGAAGCTATCAGACGGCAAGAGTAGTAGCTCTAGAAAGGTTATTCATAAGCGTTGACGCTCCCCCTGTATTCATCAACCACCTTTCACTGATTCCGTTCTGATCACGCAACTCGACGTCCTTTGTGTGTTCTCGAGATGATGAATGGGAACACACAATCATTTGTGTAATTCTCTGATTAGATTTCGTTGTGCCTTTAACTCACAGAGGATATAAGTCACAGTTCATATATTCATTTCTCCGGATTCTCTTTCATTTCAGGAGAGATTCAGTGGGCCATAGGTATGAAAAACTTTTACCATAATATTGAGAATGCAACAGCCAATTGATTGGTACACGTCAGAATAAGTTTAATTTATGAAAAGAAGCTTGATCTAGCCGTAAAATTATCATCTCTGAATAATCAGTCAGCTTGGTACAGTAACAAGATCAAGGCCAAAATGAATCAAAGATTCACTGAAATTTGATGTTGTTTATAGGATGGCATATAATAATATAATTGAACCTCATCTTAAGTAAAACAACAAAAGCCTTCACTATTTCTCAGCAACTTGATTGCTTAACAGACTAACACAAAGCATAACATTCTTAAAAACTTTGCCTTAATCACATAAAGCGCACAAGTACTTTACTTTATAACAACCACACTGATCTGATAATAAATAGAATTATAAAGCTTTAACAAGAAGCACCACGTAGATCAATGCCGCAACAGTTTGATTCTTGTACTCAAATTACTACAGATAAGGACATACGTTTAATTTATTCCTTGAGAAAAAAAAGTGAAAAGAACAGTTACACCCCAAGGCCGTAACTATTATGAAACTTTCCTCAAGTATTCTCATGGTTCGTTATAAATTCTGAAGCATTCTTCATAGTGTGTAGATTTGGTTTGGTGTCTTAATTCATCTAAAATGATTACTTTTGTCCCTTGAGATGAAAGGTCATTCGTTGTGTTAAAGATATTTTAGATAATAGAAAAAATAACACCGTGCAAGAATTAAGAAAAGAGCTTTTGTATTTTACATTATTTATTCACGTAAGTAACAGTAACGAAAAAAATATAAGGAAAGATTAATTCTTAAAAATCAATCATAGATCATTGACATAAATCAAGAGATCTCTTTGTATGATCATATAATTTAGTAAACGTTTCGACAAGAACAAGAATTAATGAGTTCAAAATAAAAAATAATATAAAATAAGGAGCAAATGTAAAGAATGCTATTTGCAATTACCAAACCGAAGAACAGGGGAATGAAAACAGAGGACCCATATTATTATTCGTCAATTTTTCTTTTCTCTCTTTCTAAAGTAGTGAAAATGTTACTAGAATATAAGAGCTCGATAGTTTCATTAGTTGAAAAGTGTTGCCTGAAAGCCTTTCTTTTGATAGCCGTACATTATTTCCTTTAAAATGCACCAGTATGCTGTTGCATGCATTTGAACTGTATGATCTATCCTTTTTGTTTTGAGTTGATTAGCTCATAATAACAAATGAATTAATTTGAATGACATTGAAATTTAGCTGAATGGTCAAAAATTTTCCATCTCTGTTTGTCCCACCCACAAATATAGTCTCATTTTTTGTAATAAACTCACAATGTGCCGGGAATTACTGGACCAGTAATTTAGCCTAAAACGAAATCCATTAAAAATATCCCTAATTTCATGATGATGATATTAAACAATATGATCAAGATGCTGAGCATATTTTGGTGCCTCATCAACAATTTGATGCCCATACGTTGCTAGCGGTTCCAATAATATTGCTTATTACTTATGGAGGATAGGCTTTGTAAGACTTTTAATTTAATTATTCAATGCTTACATAAGGTAGCTAATGTAGGTACTAAAATGTCTGTTCTTGATAAAGTAGATTTATTTATACCTAAGCCAAAGGAACAAAAGCTTTTTCGTTAATAACATACACAATGATTATCTATGATCTTTGAAAGCATTCACAGAAACCACTGAACTCTTAGGAAAGCCATGATCAAATATACTGTGAAGCATGTGAGCTCATTTTCTAATCGACCCCACTCACCATATCTTCCTTTTGAATTGATTTTGATTTATCATCAGAAATCCACTCCACCTAGAGATGATTGATCACCAATTTGGCATTATATTGTTGATCACCTCTAATTGGCCATGTCAAATTGGATCCCACAACCAATTGCTTCTACAGTTACATTGTTTCCACAATGAGATAAAAATCCACCTATTCATTGATGACTCGGTTTCAGTAATTGGGGTGCCCATCCGCTTATTATCGACCTCTCTCCCCAAAAAAAGCAAAAAAAAAAAAAAAAAAAAGAAAAAGTAACTCAAAAACCACATAAAAATACAGCCATAGAAGTTATTGACCACTGTCAGATTGAATGACAGTGAGAATGAGAAGGAAAACGGCACCGAAGACCGAAATGCCAGCCCATGGAGCAATGAAATAATTTTGTTTCAACTTTGCCCTCCATTTATAGCAAGTTGTTTTGCTGTGATCATTCAATCCTTTGCAAAGTCCAGAAAATAGAAGCTATCAGAGGCAGAGAAGTAGCTCTAGAAAGGTTATTCACAAGCGTTGACGCTCCCCCTGTATTCATCAACCGCCTTTCAATGATTCCGTTCTGATCACGCAACTCGACGTCCTTTGTGTGTTCTCAAGATGATGAATTGGGAACACACAATCATTTGTGTAATTCTCTGAGTAGATTTCGTTGTGCCTTTATTTCACAGAGGATAAAAGTCACAGTTCATATATTCATTGCTCCGGATTCTCTTTCATTCAGTGGGCCATAAGTATGAAAAACTTGTACATACCATGATATTGAGAAGGTTGGTACAAGTCAGAATAAGTTTAATTTATGAAAAGAAGCTTGATGCAGCCGTAAAATTATCATCTCTGAATAATCAGTCAGCTTGGTACAGTAACAAGATCAAGGCCAAAATGAATCAAAGATTCACTGAAATTTGATGTTGTTTATAGGATGGCATGTAATAATATAATTGAACCTCATCTTAAGTAAAACAACAAAAGCCTTCACTATTTCTCAGCAACTTTATTGCACTATCAGACTAACACAAAGCATAACATTCTTAAAATCTTTGCCTTAATCACAAAAATCGCACAAGTACTTTACTTTATAACAGCCGCACTGATCTGATAATAAATAGAATTATAAAGCTTTAACAAGAAGCACCACGTAGATCAATGCAGCAACAGTTTGATTCTTGTACTCAAATTACTAAGATAAGGACATACGTTTAATTTATTCCTTGAGAAAAAAAAGTGAAAAGAACAGTTACACCCCAAGATCGATAAGCGACTTGAAACAATCAGAATAACCTTACGCAATGAATATCAATAAGGGGATAAGGTGCATGACTGTCATTGACACTGAAACATGAATAGGTGACTTGAAACAATTCATTTTGACTTTTTCAGTGAAACCAATATCATCGAAGAAGAACGAAGGTTTTGTTAGATAGTCCAACATGAATGATGCTGCTTCAAGGTACCATTCTTTTAGCAAATCTGACTTCAATTGCCTCTGCAAAAAACTGAAAATCAAATGAGAGATAATCAGAAATAGGCCTTAAATAGACTACTAACAAATTAGGAAATGCATACATATATATATGCAACATTATTCACACAACTTATGCACACAGAATATAGATTACAGAGGGATTCTTATAAAATTAAAAAAGAAAAAGGAGAATGAGATAGAAACAAGATCAAACTCGGCAGACAAGGGTCAGTGAGATTTCATGGATGCTCGGTGAAAGTTGTATTCGAAACAGTCAGTTCTAACTGACACAAATTTCGAAAGCAATTAATGATGAGAACTTTTTTGATTCATTGATATCTCCAACATACACAGAAAGAAAACCCTCCAAGGTCAAAGAACGTGAGGATAATTTTAGAATTACATTTTTTAAATTATTATTATTATTCCTTTTTTTTGTAAATGAACGTCAATATAAAAATAGAAGATAATTTGAATAACTTTTTTCTTTAATAAATATAGATATAATAATTTAAAATTATCAAATGGAAAAACAGGGGAATGGAAAGGGGGCCCCTGTTTCTCCTCTGTTTGCATTAAGATTAAAACTTCCATATGCTGCCACTATTGAGTGCAACGCTAAAAAAATTTAAAAAAGATGAAAATATATGTGCCTACGTGAGCTTCCCATCTTGATCTTTAAATTGTTTTTTAAATTATTTACATAGACTTGATCTTTAACTACAATTTAGAAACAATTCAAAAAATTTTTAAAAATAATGATTACAGACTCAGAATAGACCTGTCGACGTGCAATTGAAGGAACTGGAATACAAACCGTAGGGAGGGGGATGGCTGTATTGGAGGATAACGGCATTTTGAAAAACGACTAAAGAGAGAAGTAACGCGCCCCTTGCAAATACCGTGCTTTTTTTAAGTTGGGATTTAAATAATTTACACGAACAATAAAATTTATAAATATTGCGAGAATGTGCATTATGTTATTATTAATGATACAATGATAATAAAATTGATTAAATTAAATAATTTTTCGTCTGCGTGAGTTATTTTTTTTATTTTATACTTTATTTTGTAAAAAAAAATTATATTACATTTGTTTGTATAAAAATTTTTATTTTTATTATTACTCTTATTTTATTTTTTTTATTTTTTAGAAAATGATATGCATTATCAAGTAAAGAGTGATAAGTGATATCGAGATTTCGTTTATTTGAGTGTCTAAAATCTGATAAATATCCACCAACTCAAATATATGTATACAGAGTGAGAATATAATTATTTTTAAATAAAAAAATTTGAATATAAACTAAACAAATTGATCGGATTTATTTTCTCGAAGTACCTCATTCGAACATTACTTTTAATTGAACAAAAGCACAGTTAACTAGCACCTTCGCCAAAAAAAGCCTCGGCCCAGTGTGGGCTTATTAAAATAAAATTAAGGTCATAAATTTGAGTCTCTGTAGGAATTACTAGTCTCTGTATTACTTTTAGGCTACACTATTGACAGGGACGTATCTAGTATAGGAGCAGCTAACTTTAAAATTTTTTTATAATCATTAAAGAAAATTTTATTTAAAAAAATGTCTCAACTGAATTATAAAATTATGAAAGTGCGCTAGTTAATTTTTTTTAAAAATTAATATTGCCCTTAATTAAATGTCTAATTCTAAATAATTTGATTAACTATTAATATATTATGAAACTTTCTTTATTTGAATAAAAAACAAACTTTCTTTATTTGTTTGTCATACTGTCAATGTGTGGATTTCATTCCAGTTCTCTAAATTAATAGTACGTTCCTTCAATTTTTTAATCTTTCAACATTGATCCTAAATTGTAAGCCTAGCAAATTTAAATTTTCAATTTTTTGATCAAACTTTTATCTAATTTTAAAATCCCTAACTTTATCATGTATTCATATTTGCTCTTTATTGCACTATATGAATATTTTTGTTATTATTAAAGATTTTTTTTTAAAAAAGTGATAACTTAGTTTTATATATTGAAATCTATATTTTTTATTATATTGAAAATGAAACTATCATAAATTCTTTTCAACATATAAAATCCTGTCAAAGAGTTTTCCGTGAGAACAATTATATATAAGTAAATTTATTATCAATGAATATTATAACTGCAATGTTATATGTTGCTATCTAAATTTTTAGAAATATATTATATTTTAAATACGGTGTTAATAAAATACATGTAGTACACTCGACGGGCACAGTTGTGCATGTGGTATGTTCCCATTTGGAGGTTTTGGGATCCACAACACATGAAAATTTACCACATGCGCAGTCGTACACTCAAATCATTTTTAATTTTAAATGTGGCCCAGCTTGATCAATACCGAGGCTGCGTCCCTGACTATAAATGCATGCATTTGAATTCTCACAGGCATTGCTTCTACGAGTTATCCTTCCGAGTATAAAGCTTTGTAGCTTCTTCATGGCCTTCCCCAATTTCAATGCTTGTTAAACAACCTTCATCGAAAATGTGATAGAAATGTCCCACTGCCACTTGTTATGCACAGTCCAAATCTGCAATTTGAGAAAATGGATGTTTTTTCAGACTTCATTTATAGAAAAACTCAATAAATGATTTTTATAGGTCACCGTTTAATTTAATTTTCCGTTATATATATTCGCCTTTCATAGACGCCGAGATGTCTTCCCATGTTTCATTCAATTAATTGTCTTTGAGTAAGGATATTTTCCGGTGGCCAGAAGTGCAAAGTTTTGTTCAGCACTTTTGAAGATCGTCTATTGACTTAATCATATACATAGCTACATCATCGACCCCCACCATAGAAAAGGAAAATGATTTTATTTAATATGAACATTAATTCTAACTCTTATTATAGTGAGCGACATTGTCATACGGTGCGCGGATGCACTATCGATATTTTTAGTATTATTAACAAGGAGAAAAGTCTTAATTTAACTTTAAATTGTTATTTCTTTAAAGTTACTGTCTCCATATGCGCAGGGTTTATCTTTTGGAGGAAGAATGTAGCTATTTGAGAGAGAGGTTGCCGCCCAACCAAGCAGAAAAACAGTTAGCAGAAACATTAGCGACGGGGATTTGAGCAGCCTTGATTATCAAAGTTAACGTCCTATTCCAATATTTTTATTTGCAAAGAGAACAAAACTTTTTTCTTCAGAAAGAATCCTTAATTTGGATTGCTTAATTTTTATTCATTGGTAATTAAAATGCAAATGTCTTGTGCAGAAAGAAAAAAGGACCCATATTTGAATTTGTTGGAACCAAATAAACCACCAAGATTGATTCGGAACCCCCAAGATCCACTCTAAGTAAATTGATCAAGTAATAGCCTACACACTAAACTTAAGTTTGAAGAGAAATTGAACTGTCAAAAGAAATCAAGGAAAGAGATAACAGATCACACAACACAACAAAGATTATAGTGGTTCGGCCATTTTCATGCCTACATCCACTCTGAAAAGAGAAGCAAGCTTTCACTAATTTCCAAGATTCAAGATACAGAATTTTAGAGCTAATGTAACTGAATCGATATATCCCAATTACCGATCCTTGAGCCCTTTATATTTCAACTAGAAATATCCAGAACACCCCCCAACAACCAGCTTTGGTTTCTGGGTTTATAGCAAGAATCAACTCCAGCTGCTTCCCGCCTGGGCTAACGGCTTTTAACAGCTTCTTGAATTTGCTTGGGGACACCTGTCAGAGGCTCGTGAGATCTGATATACCAAAACGCAACTGAAGCTACCGTTTGGATTAGTGAAGCACGTGACTGATCATGTGCGTAACTAACCCATTCGGATGACATTGAGTCTTTGTCATACAGCTCTCTTGAAGCATCATGACCAACATGTCAGCACTGTCTTTACCAAGTATTCGACATGTCATTTTTCTCCCGAAATCCAGATTTGAGCTTCACCTTTCCAACATTCTCCACCTTGAACTCAAATCAGTTAATCCTATGCTTCAGCTTCTCACTTTGATCCTGCAATTTTACAGTCTGCAGATTCCAGCTGAGTCCATACAGAACTCCAGCTTGGTTAAAGGTACAGGTTTTGTCAGCATATCAGCAATGTTGTCATCAGTGTGAATCTTCATCAGCTTCACCACTCCTTTTGACACCTCCAATCTGACAAAGTGAAGTTTGATGTCAATGTGCTTTGTCTTTTCGTGATGCACCTGATTCTTGCTTAGGCAGATTGCACTTTGACTGTCACAGTGAACAGCCACCTGCTTCTGTTCATATCCTAACTCAACTAATATCCTTCTACAGCATTCAAATGCTATACTTCCACGTGCACAACAATCATAATCATGATATACTTTACAGTTTACGCACATTGGGGCTACATGTATTACTCCATTTTACGCACGCTGTTCCTTTAGAAGAGCATTGACACTAACAATTCCACCCATGGACTGTCTCGATATGAACCAAGGCAGCCTTTGCAACTTAGGTCTCCCAGCCAAGTGCCAAGTACCGCCAACCATAATGCAAAAGAAAAAAATCAGCCAAAGCTACTTCTAAACGAAATTCAGCAAGCTACAAATTGCAGCAAAACACAATTTCCAGCAGCACTAGCTATTATGACTTTGTTGGCCAAGATTATAAAGTAACCAAACTTAATCACATTTCTTCGTTAATTGAATATAAAATTGCAAAAAAAAAAATCATAAACAAGCTTCTCAGTTGTCAACCAATAAACTCTGTGCATCAATTCAACAAAAATTAAACCCCAGTCTACATACTAATCATAACTCAAAAAGATATAATTTTATTCATTAATTGCATACAAATTTGCAAAAAAAGAAAAGAAAAATTCATAAACGAGCTTCCCATCCAATAAACTCTGTGGACACCAAAATTAAACCTTAATCTACATACTAATCCTCACTAAAAAAAAAACATAATTAAGAGAAAAAAAATTAAGTAACAATAAATAAGAAAACAAATTCAACACAACGCACCTACATCTGTGTGACAGCAATAACGGCAACAAATTCAATGAAGACAACGGCTAGCTGATTCGAAGATGATGGCAGCAAGACAAACATGGAACGCATGGCGGACGAATGACGGTGGTGGATAGGGATTGGGGTGCGTCGGCATCGGCGTGAGTGAGAGTTTGAGAGAGGGTGAGACCCAAGTTACGATTTCTCTATTTAATTATATTTTTAATTTTAAAAAATATGCTTTTTAATTTTGGTTGAAAAACCGATTAATTTGTCGGTTCAGTTTTGAGCCAAACCGAATACAAGCCAATCGGTTCCTCAATTTTTGAACTGAACCGAACCTAAGATTTGACAAAACTAAACCAACTGCCCACCCTAGTTTTGACAAGCTTTCGTTAGAGCTTGACCGAAAATAGTGATCCACTCCTAATTTGCTATTTTGCTAATGCAAATTTTATGTAATTGGGTCAAGCTAACTTCCAGCTGCTATTATAAACAACTCCTTTATAGGAATAGAAGGTTGATTTTTTGGCAACACGTAGCTATTCTTGTCTTTATTATAAATTTACCTTTTCCATGCTACTCAAGAAATTTAAAGTAAAATCTGGTAATATTCAAGCTAAAGGATTAGTATTCAACAAATTGCCAATGACGCCTCTCAATACAAGAGACTGATAGGATGATAGCAATTGTTTGTTGAATATGATTTTGATATTGAATATATTAAAGGATCTAATAATAGTGTTGTAGATTTCTCAAGCAGAGAATACAACTTTGCTGAATATGGTTTCAAGGGTCTGAATAAAATCCCAGACTTTTTTTTTTTAACTTTTTGTTTTTGGGAAAATGGATTCAAATTAACCAAAGCCAATAATAAGCTCACAGACTTTTTTATTTTCTTGGAAAGTAAACGAAAACTTAAGTAAGAACTGCTATTAAAAGATATTATTAAAGGATTTAGAACATGTATACCTCTTTAATTATATGGGATCACAGAGTCAATGACCTCCTCTATTCGCTTCGGATATTAAGTAAGAACTGCTATTAAAAGAATGAATTGATGAGAGTAATAACAATGAATTGCAAAAGAGGAAGACTTAATCACGCACCCCTTTTATGCCCGATTTTTAAGATTTAATTTTGAAGTTCAGGATAAAGACAAAAGACAAAGCCTTAGTAAAGTATGCATTTAGAATAATTAAGTTGAAGAAAGCGCTGGTTTATGACTCTGCGTTTCATATACTGTAATGAAACAATTAAGTTGAAGTTTTTAACAAATAAATGCCTGTTGTGCTAGAATAATTTTAGAAGAATGTTGGCTTGTAGAGCATATTAGCAGGGATAAGATTTGTAAGATGCCTGATAAAAGATAGAGCAAAAGCTTGAATGGAGAATGGCATTTATAGAAAGAAACTAATGTGTAATGTATTAATCAAAGTAAGATCAATAATGACTTGATCGGTTATGCTTTTTATTATTTCATTTATTCTGTCCAGAAATGATGCTTCGTTGTTACTTGTTCCAAATGGACATTGTTTACAAATTGTTCTTGTATTTGACAGATTTTGCTATATGTTAATGTCAGGGATTAGATCAGATGATCATATAATTTACTAAACGCTTTAAGAAGAACAAGAATTGATGAGTTAAAAATTAAAAAAATTAAATAAATAAAGAGTAGATGCAAAGAATGTCATTTGCAATCACCGAACCGAAGAACAGGGGAATGATACCAGAGGACGGTTACTGCAACATTATGAAGTCAAAATTAAGGGCATTTTTTTTTACATTATTCTATTTAATCTTACATAAGGCGCACACTACGAATCTAAACTAAATTCATAATTAAGAATAAAAGATAAACCCTTACAATCATCTAGCAGGTGCCATGTAGACCGCATCAAAAATTTAGATTAAAATTTTTACAACCACCAAACGGAAAAAGGGGGGAATGAAAACAAAGGAACCCTGTTCCAGAAACGGGGAGTTCCCTGGTTTCTGGAAACAAACTCAGAAACGAATGAGCTTTCATGATCTCTTGGTGTATATAAGCTTTCATGATCTGGTTTTAGTCTGATTGGGTTCAGTTACATTTCCACCCAAGCCCCTATGACTGTTAGGAATTCTCGTAAACTGAATTTAAAGTCGTGGCTCAAAGTGTTTATCAGCTTAAAACCGAGCTTTAAAGTGTTTGATGAATTATTTTTTAATCTAAAAAAAAAACTGATTTAGCAGGATAAAATAATGCTCCATTCCTTATAGGATGTGAAGTCCAAAGTATTACGTACTACTAACTAAATCTGGTTGATTCACAAGACTACCAAGAGAAAATTGAATCTTCAATGTAATAAAATAATAATCAGCCTCACAGGATACATAAAAAGCTCATTTATCACGATCATATCCTAGTGCATCATAAATTTAGATTATTTAATTTTACTATTAGGAAACCTACTTATATAAGGCGCACACTACAAATTCTAAATTAAATTCCTAACTAACAATAAAAGGTAAACCCTAACAGTCTTCCACCAAGTGCCGTGTAGCCTGCATCATAAATTTTGATTTAAATCTTTGCAATCACCGAACAAAAAAACAGGGGAATGAAAACAGAGGAGTCCTATTTTTCCATCTTTTTAACCCTTAACTCTTGTTCTTCTAATTATATTTTTCCTTGGAATTTCAGGCAAACGAAAAAAAAAATAGTGACAACTATTTAGAGAGAACAGGTGGATGAAAGCAAAAATATTTTTAATTAAGCAAATCAAGCCACTACATTATTGGTAGTCTCTGTGGGCTCACTAGTATATTTCCTCTCGAAATTCATTTCGTCTGCAGACCTGGTATTGTATGTCTCTTTTTGAATATGTTTAATTAATATGCATGCTGCTGAATAAAGATGATTACTTCCAAATTTTTGTTGCTCTTTTTTTTTTTTTTTTGGGCCTTTGGTACATGAAGACTGTGGAAATAGAAATAGCTTTCGAAGTTTAATGGCTTGCTTCATTAGTAAAGAAAGACTAGGATACCTGTCCTTTTTGTTAATTACCGAATTATTGATCAATTGACAGTTGAAGTTAGTTATATTAATTTGTTGTACAAGAATTGAAGCTTATTTCTTAGCCGTTTCGTGAAGTGTCAAATATGTTCTTTCCTTACAATTGTTCAAAATATGTTACGCTTTTAACGTTGTCTTGAATTTTCTGAGCATCTGGGTGCTGTGTTGCCGCAGCCATAACGACGTTATTGAGCACCTTATCTTCCATAACTTGCTTCGCAATTTCCTTGACTAGCGTGGTTTCACCCACGCTGCCCATTGATAGTGATCTTGAAATAATTTTCTTGGAGGAAGACCAAGGAAAAAAAAAAAAAGACATCAAACAATTGATAATGATCTTGAACCAACAGAGAATTAAACAGAGAACTTATTCCTTTTTTTTTTGGGCTTTTTTTCTTCCCTCTCAAGGATTTCAAGCAAATTAAATGACAAGATTAAGACAAATGAGAGATATTTTTCTTGGTCATTAAGAAAGAACTACTATCAAGATCAAGGATTCGAGATTATATACGATATTAATAGAAATCGTTAAAAGATTTGGAACAAGTTTGCCTCTTTAATTATCCGGGATGCTGAGTTTCTTTATTCACCTTGAATATATATTAACAATTTTAGTGAGCAAAAGATCGCTGGTAACTGCAGAGGAATGTGTGAGTTAAGAGCTTATTAGAGTAAGTAATACAAATGAATTTTCATATTATGTACTTGGTCACTGTTGTCCTATTGACACACGTATTTTTTCATGAATAATTGGCGGATCAGAAAAGAATAATTCGGTTGATTGAAAGATTGCTGAAGTAAGTAAAACAATCTTCATGCCGAACATGATTCCGATTAAATTAAGCTTTGTGAGATGCCTAATAAAAGATAAAGTAGAAGCTTTGATGAATGAACGAGGACCAAAACTTTTGTAAAAGCGGATACCGATAAAAAACACAGAAGGCACTTTAGAAAGAAATTAAGTAAGATCAATAATGACTTGATTTACCTTGTTTTGTTATTTCACCTATTCTGTCCACAAATGATGCTTCGCTGTTACTAGGTCCACGTGGACATTATTTACAAATTGTTCTTATGTTTCACAGAAAAATGAAAAATTGTTCATCATACAAAATTGCAAGACCGAATCTTCAATTTTTATAATTATGAAATAAATAAATTTTATTAATGGATTATGGGTATGTTAATGTTACGGATATGATCAGATCATCATATAAGTTACTAGACGGTTTAACAAGAACAAAAATTAATGGGTTAAAAGCAAATAAATTAAATAAGTAAAGAGTTGAAGTAAAAAAAAAAATGTTATTTGCAATCACCAAAATGAAAACAGAGGAGCCCTGTTTTTCCTCCCATTTCTCTTTCTCTCTTTTTCAATTAGTAGAAAATGATAACAGAGTACGAGAGCTCACTACTTTCATTTGCTGGAAAGTTTCGCCTAAAACACGTCCTCTGCTAGGTGGAATTATTGGCTCAAAGAGATGAGTTCTTGTCACAAGCACAAATTTTACCTGTACCTTATTTCCTTTTAAATGCACCATGGTTGCACAGATTTGAGCCATATGATCACTAGTTTTTTTTTTTTTTGTTTTGACTTGGTTAGTTCATGATGACAAATAAATTATTTTCCATCACATAATGAATCTTGAAATTGTTTTATGAAGCTTCTTACATTCAGCAGCTTCAACACCTAAAGAAACACAAAAGAGCTTAGAATTCAATCAATTTTTAATTATATCGTGAATATTAATAATCAACAAGATAGTACAAAGGTTCAAAAAAGAAAAGTAATTAAGAAGATATATTTTTTACTTCCTCTAGAACTATTATTTCAATAAAAAAAATTTCTTTTTTTATTAAATTCAAAAGTGAACCAATAAATGTAATAATTTTCTTTATAGAGAATGGTGCAAAAATTTTTATAATGTTAAATAATTAACTTTTTTAAATAGATAAAAAAATTTAATTTTTTCTTGGAAAAACTAATAATAAATTAACAATTAGATAATACTATTAATGAGAGATTTTTAATATTAAGGTTACCAAAGATAGAATGTGTATAAAAATTCTTAATTATAAGATAATTACAAACTAAAAAGAGGCCTAAAAAAGAGGATTCATTATTATAAGTAATACCAAAAATAAAAAGGGAGTCTTCCTAACATATAAAACTTAAGTGACAAGAATGTAAACCTTCCTAATATATGAAGCCTCTTGACCACCTAATTTGTCTATTTTTAAAACTGTTCCTGGATGTAAAAAATAAAAATTATTGATAAATTTCTGACAAATAAGATCATTGAAAGTATTCAAAGGACCTGAACTAGAATTCTCATTGCGTGTGAGCTCGTATAACTCCTATCGGTAGGGGTGGGCAAAAAAAGCTGATTAATTAAAAATCGAACCGAACCGATCGGTTCGGTTCGGTTTTTTTGCGGTTTTTTTATTTCCAAAAAACCGAAATAGTAATAGTAAAATAATAATAAAATTAATCGGTTCGGTTTTCGGTTTTAAAAAAAAAACCGAAAAACCGAACCGAAATTTTAAATAAACCGATTGTAAAAAAACCCTAAATCTAAATCTAAACATTTCAAACGAAACAGAGCACTCGTGACTCTGCTGCTCGTGAACTTCAGTCATTTGGAATCTCGCCGCCGCCGCGCCGTGGCGCATTTGTTGGTCGCTTGATCGATCATTGTTGGTTCTTCTTGGTCTTTGGTCATTCTTTGGTGCTAGTCTTTCCTTGGTCTTTGATCCTTCCGGGTCCTCTTTTTGGTCACTACCGCTGTCCGCCATGGTCTTTGGTCCTTCTTCTTGCTAAATCATTAGCGATCGCCATTGTTAGTTCTTCTTGGTCTTTGGTCCTTTCTTTGGTCCATTTATTCTTCTTTGCTTTCGTGGTTCAACTGCTCTTTCTTCTTTTGCTAAGTAATTTCTTGCTCGTGGATCCGCTCAGATTTCTTCTTTGCTGCAGCTCTGGCCGCCGCTTCTTCTTGCCGCTCCCTCTAAATCGTTCTTTTGCTGCTGCTCCGCATCGCCGCTCGTCGCCGCATTTTCTTCTTCTTCTTTCTGCCGCTCGCTAAATGCCTTGCTTCTGCTTCTGCATTGTCATCTCCGGCGCTTGTGAGTTGTGATACGGTAAATAATCAATAAATGGTTTGTTAAGAGGCGTAGCAAATGGGGAGCATCCACGCGTCGCAGGAGAGAGAAAAAATTGTTGGAATTTAGCTGGTTCAAGGCCAATTTGCACCGAGCTGTTACATACAGAATCTGTAACGTAGCCTCGTCCTTATTAAGATATTATGAATATGATTTATGAAAGATAGAAAATAGAATTCATTTAGGAAATTTGGCCAAGTTTAATTTAAAAAAGAAGAAAGAAATTTTTTTTAAAAATGATTCGGGCATTGAAATTGAATTTATTTGGTATAATTTCTATTATTATGTAAATTTTACCCAGTAAATAATAATAATGTACTGGCCTTCATCATTGCCAAAATAAATAAATAAAATTTGAATTAAATAACTTGTATATCATTCACATGCCAGATTATCAAGTTTTACTCACATCATTTCATTGTGTTCTTGAATATACTTTGAGACATATTTTGATTTTTTGTTTGTTAACTTTTTATGTTTGTGTTAGATTTATTAATTTAAGGTTTTAAATTTTAAAAAGTCCAAAATAGGCCCAATAGGCCCATAATCGAAATAATCGAACCGAACCGAATCGAATTATTTCAATTAATCGAGTGTTTGATTATTTCGATAATTTGATTAATCGCGATTATGATTTTAAAATAATCGTAATCGAACGATTATGAAAAATTTAGTAAAAAACCGAACCGAACCGAACCGCGCCCACCCCTACCTATCGGCATTCGCATTTCTCCTCCACTGATGACTATACCATCCTTTTCAATCGATTTTTATTGATCATAAGAGACCATGTACCCCACCTTAAGATGATTGATCACCAATTTGGCATCATAATGTTGATCATCTCTAATTGGCCATGCCAAGAATGGAGCCCCACATCTAATTGCTTCCACGTACGGTTGAATTCAATTTACAGTGAGTTAAAAATCCATCCAATAAATCTTCATCGTTTCCATAAATAAAATAAAATAAAATGTTGAAACTTTATTTTCATGAAGCTCCATTTTTTATTTTGGATCCATAACCCAGAGCTGGGCCAAGTTCTGATTCCAGAATCTTTTGTCTACAAAGTGACCTCATTCCGGCAATTTGGTTTATGCTAATAGTACGTGGAATTTTCATTTTCTTCTTTTTATTAATTTCATCATTATTATATGCTTATTATTTTAAAATTAAAGCTAGCATTTTTCAAATTGTATTAATTAAATTAGTCTTTCTTTCTCTTTTCTCTTTCAGTGCACAAAGCCAAACAACTATTCTTGCTTCAAATACCAAAGACAAAAGCTTATCTAAAAGCAGATACCGGAGGCACTCGAAAAAGCATTTGAGAGAGAAGCTGAACAGCAAATCATCAAACGCACTTTAATGATTTTGAATTTTTTTTTTTCAAAAGAAGTAGAAAAGTCCATGGGTCACAATAACTGCTTGTCCTATGCCGTGACCTCATTGTCCGCCGCTAGTGTCAAATAGATTAATCTTTCTAGTAGATTAATATAATTTAAAATTTTAATTTCAGCATTAATTTTTAAAATGTTAGTTGTTATATGTATTTTAATAATATATCTATTTTTAGTATAAAAACTTTAAATAAATATTTAGATTAAATAGAATTTATAATTAATATAATATATCTCATGTATTAATGATATTAAAACTATTTTATATAATATTAAGCCTACCTTAAAATTTTATATATTTATTTTAATATTATGTTTCTATATATTATAAAATTTAATTTAATATAATATAACATTGTAAAGTATTCAAATATTTTTTAAATATTGAAATTATTATAAAATGTATATATTGTTACATTTTTAACATTGAAGTCAATCCTTTTTAAGTTAATAGAGATCTTGCTGCCTCACTTGCCAACAAGTCGTAACTCAATTTTATGAAGATTTACACATCTGCCCGTGTTCCTTGAATTTCTCCTGGATTGGAGCTTCTTAACTGTTTCAATGCATTTTTCCAACAGTCCAGATCCTTAGCTTTCAGAGCATTGCACAATAATAAATCTCGAATCCTAGACGTCAATATTATTTTGCATTGTTAAGAATATATATAAATATAATGAGCGAGAATGCTAAAGCTGCTGAGTCAGATTGCCATGTCATCAGTTGCCAAGCTGTTATTCTGTTATGCAGAGTGTTATTAGATTTGAAGTTTGTTAAGCTCCCGCCAAAAGTTTGTTACAATTAGCTAGTTCTCAACTCATGCTTTACGCGTTGTAGAAGGATCCAGATCACACTGTAAACACCACTATAATGTTTAGTTTGTTGAATGAGCTCAATAAAAACAAATTTTCCAGCTTCTAGATTTCTCTCGTTAAACATTTTCCTTTATTTTCTTATTAAACAAACAGAGCCTGATACTTTTTAACTTGCATTGTCTCTGATCATCATCCTTTCTATCTTTCCCATCAACATCCCCGTAAGGAATATCAATTTTGTCAAACTCGAGTCTTCTCCGAATATTATCCGTTATAATGAGGATCCGCTTCTCTTTTCTTAAATCTTGTACACAGTCGAGCAACTTATCTTGAATTTGACGATGACCTGGGGGCTGTGATACCTCAGCAACCACATCGAACAACTTATCTTCCCTCACTTGCTTTGCAACTTGCTTGACTAGCGTGGATTTACCCACGCCGCCCATCCCGTGGACCCCAATTATGTTGGGTTTATAATCCTTCAACGCCTCCACAACATCTTGAAATACTTTCATTCTTGAATCAAAGGCCGAGTAATCGTTCACTTGCACACATTCTGTGCTAGCTCTCTGGAGCACGACGGTAAGAAACATGATTAAGTGTGTTAAATTCGCCTTTTTTTCACAAGTTTATCAACATCGTTTGCGGCCTCTGCTGCTTGTTTTCCAAGCTTGTAACGAGAAATCAAATTTGGGCACAACCCTCGGAAGCAGAACATATTAGCTCTATCTTCACCATCGATGATGGATTTGCTACCTCAGTATACATTGAATTTTTATGCTAAAAAACGATCAGTGAGATTGGATTTTATCTTTTCAAAAGTTTTCAAATATGAGTGTCAATAATTATCCAGACTCAAAAGCCGTGCTCTCAAAATCGTGCTGACAAGTCACTATTGACTTTATTTATGCACATTTCAGAGAAAAAAAAAAAAAGTTAAGGTTCTGTAGTGCCAGCCCTGCTACTTTTTTGTTTTTTCATTTGTATTATTTACAAATAATTTTTTAACACAAACATGAAAACTCATCATTATACAAAATTGCATGAAAAAATCTTCAAATTGATTATAAAAGTAAATTTGATTGAAAGACTGTGGACACATCATCAAGAATAAGGATAAGAATAAGTTAAGAAATTAAAAAAAAAATAGCGTAAGTAAACAATGTTTTGGTACATTTGGTATTGTTTTCAAAATATTTTGAAAAGAAATATTTTCAATTATCTACCTAAAAATTATCCTATTATCCAAAAAGTTATATAATATATTTAATTTTATGCCCGTTATTACAATTTGTATCAACAGTCTACTAAAAAAATAAAGTTACTCTTAGAACACGACCACCACTACAATTTTGTTTTTGCTTCTATTTTGTCACTTTGTAAGAATAACTTTATGTTTTTAATGCATGTTTGATACAAATTGTGTAAGTAAAATTAAATAACTTTAAATTTTTATAATATTTTTAGAAACTGAATAAACTTTGAGTAAATGACTGATAATTTCTCTTTTATAAGCTAAAAGAGGTCAAATAAAAAAAAGAATGATAGTAATTCCACCCACCTTTTATATAATAGCGATTTTTGTTATTATAAATACAATTTTGACCTTAAATAATTTCATCATTCTTAACTTGGTTTCAAGTCTACCGGGTTTCTTCACTGAAATAGCTTCCAACAGCATAAGATATTTAATCCATAAAAATAAACTAAATTATGACATTAGGAAATTGAAACTTACGTGGAAAAAAGAAAAAAAATGAAGCTATAGGGATGGGTATTTGTAGTTTCCAATTGAAATTGAATTTTTGAGCATGGAGGCAGGTTCGGGGGTTGCTTTCAGTTTGGGGATGTCCACGAACCTGTGCCATTACCATTCGTAAAAGAACTACTTTTGTTTTTTTTTAAGTCAATTTACACTTATCCATTTTATGAATTGGGTCCATAAATCGCCGTTCCTTCAAAATTGTTGCAACTACTTTTTTTTTTTGGGGGCAAATAATTATTAATCCACTTGTAAAACTTTTGCATATCTGCGCGGCGGGTTCAAGGACATTTTAGGCATTGTGCAATAATTGCTAATCGTACATTTTATATTATTGTTTAATGTAGAATATAATTTCAGTGAGTAGAAGACTTATTTATGCTCTGTGGCATTGCATTATTCACCATTTTAGCCGTTTAAAATAAGATTTTATTTTTTTCAAAGGAAAAAAGTAAATTAGAAAAGTCCATGGGTCACAATAATTTCTGATCTGTCCTTGGACCTCCATTACCTGCCACTGTGAATAATGAAAATGACATTGCAATGGTTCGACATCTTCGCAGAATGACGAAAAAATTTGACTTCAAAATTTTTTACTAAATGTAAATATGATTTAAATAATTTAAATTTTCTAGTAGACTAATATATATAATTTAAATAATTAATTTCGATATTAATTTTTAAAATGTAAATAATATATTTGTAATTATTATAAAAAAACTAAATAAATCCTTAGGTTAAATAGATTTACAATTAATGTAATATTTCTCATGTATTAATAATATTAAAATTATTTTATACAATATTGAAAATAATTTAAATTTTTATATATATTTATTTGAATATTATGTCTTTATTTATTATAATTTGGTTTAATAGAATACAAGATTGTAAAATATTTTTATATATTGAAATTATTTTAATATTTACATATTATTATTTTTATTATCTTATTTATATTTATTATAAAATATTAGAATTAATTTTTTAGTTAATAAATTTAAAAATATTATAATTCAGAAAAAGAGTCTTATTGTCTGTTATTCATGATATGAGGTTCTACAAAATTATTTCTCCAGACGGGTGTCCTTTTCTTATTTTCAAAAGGAAAAATAAGTTTAGGGGTTTTAAAAAATTCTAGTTGTATCGGCCACTATAACTAATGGGAAATGACATTGCAATTGACATTGCTTTTTGCAATATGACAAATTTTTGGAGGGATGTGGGAGAATCGTCAGAAGTTCACACCACGCGAGAGTTTTAGGTGGGATGGGGGAGGATTGTCAAGAGTTCACATCACGAGAAACTAACGATAGAGCCACTAAGCCTTTGCCCGAGTGGTCAGGACTTGGAGGGTAGCAGTTCGAACCCCCACATTGTAATGTGGGAGTATTTTCTTCCTCAATTAAAATTGAGTGAAGGCAGTCTTCTTCCTTACCCAAGTATGAGGAATAGACATCCCTCGAATATTAGTGAGGGTTAAAAATCTGAGTAGAGCTCCATTAGTATTGATGTAAGTTGGTCCCAGTAATAGTCTGATTTGTAAATATCAGTTATAGTCTCATGTATATAAATTGTAGTATGAGCAATAGTCTTATGTAATAAAAAAAGAAACCAATGATAAACCTAATTTCGCTGTCAGTTCTTTGTTTACTTATTTTATTTATTTCATACATTATTGTCTTGTTGGTATTGTTTTGTAAAGATATAAAAGTAAAGTAAACTATTAGGGTGCTGCTAAGTTACAGCTGCTGTAACTTACAGTCCCTTCAAAAATAATGTAAAAAATTGAACATAATGGGACCCACATATGTTTGAAGAAGCCGTCATCCAAATATTAGACAATAATACACATTAACAATGCATAATTTGGGTTTGATTTTTTAAAAAAATTATTTGAGTATTAACTATCCTTAAGATATTAATGTGAATATATTTTAATATTAAATAATCAAAATATGTTTAATCACAATATGTATTTCATACATTGCATGTTAGATTTGTTTGAATTTTAAGTTGTTGCCAATAAATATTTATGTTGTTAAAGTCGAATTCAATAGCTACAAAAGCAGAGATAATGGTATTTTATATAGTTTTTAAGAATACAAGGATAAGACCATAACGCATGAGATAATGGTATTTTATATTAAAAGACCATAACGCATGTATTTGAACCATTGATATTGAAGACACATACAGAGGACAGAGTGCAGATTCGACCGTAACTATTGTGAAGCTTTCCTCAAGTATTCCCATGCACCCAGACCTTGTCTGGCCAAGTTTTCTGATTGAATATAATCAATTTCCGCGCACTACTGAAGACGGCTTCTCTGTAAAGCTCTTCAACCACAAGCATTTCTACAAGGCAAAAGACTAGAACGTGTTGGAATGAATATCAATAAGGGAATGTCCTATGAATTTAGTTTATATCCTAATATAAGACAATCAATAAATATTGGATGCAATCTAAGGGCTAACATTTGACTGATCATTATACGAAAAAAAAAAGGTACAAAAATACAAAACAGAGCTGATTGATGGCCTTTAACAGTCAGTTCTTTGACAAAGTAACCACCACACCAAATGGAATTATAAGACATCAAGAAACTTGAACTTGGTAGGAGGTCTCATTAGTAGTATACCTCAAAAATTAAGACAAAGACTTACAGTGCAAGCTTATGGATCAACTTAAGCACTGAAACTAATAACATTGATACAAAAAAGTGCAAAGGTACGGTATTAGCATCAGCAATTGACCTCTGCTTTTGCTTAGACAAAGGTTCTCATCACAAGGGACTCATTAGTTGTCCTTGCCTCGCACGTTTGGATGCTAAGGGGAAAAAAGAAGCTTGAATTAGTCAATCTCATTTCTAATTGCATTCACAGAGAACCTACAAAACCAAAAAAAAAAAAAAAATCATCCATAAAAAGGTTACTAACGAAAAAGCCGACTCTTTTATCTGCCACTGACCTAATCCGGACTCATTTAATTAATTAAAAAAGAATTAAAAGCAAAACTAAAAGACACAAATTGCATACATGTCCAAGAGCCATATCAAAGGTGTTATATAACTTGTCCAATTAATAAATTCTCCTAGGGGTCATCCCGTGCTTCCTCATTTCCAAAGCAATTAATGATAAGAACTGTCTTCATTAATTGACATGGCCAGTGTAGAAAAAATGAAAAATCCCTCCAAGATCAAAGCACAAGGATAAGTTTAGAATTACACTTTTTAAATTTTGGTTAATAAATAAACGTCTATATAAAAATAGACAATCGTTTTGGAATAACCATTTTTTGTTTTTATTGTTATCAAAACAGGGGAATGAAAAGAGGACCCTGTTTCTCCTCTGTTTTGATTTTTTTATTACTAAACAGGGGAATGAAGAGATCAGCTCTTGTCTCAAGCGCAAATTGGTAGTGGAGTTTTGGGCCTTGTCGTAATTGGTGTAATTACGACATCGGTGGTTGACATGGCTTTCCTTGTACAGGTATGTATGATTGTTTTTTTTTTGGCACTTCTAAATGGACGTTGTTGAAAAGCTTAAAATTGAACTGATAATTTTGTTGCGAAGCTCAGAAAATTCATGAGAAAGTGAAATAGAATATTCTGGATTTCTTTTCTTTCCAGAACATACAAATGACAAACTTAGCAGTATTTATACTCGTTGCTTACATCATAAAAACAGAATTAAAGCAAGGTACACAAGTATAACAGAATTAAAGCAGCTAACAAAAATACTAAAAAAAAATGATTTTCTTATGATGCTGTGAAAAAAATTTACGGGTTTACTTATTTCCGCAAGATCTATAACATGGTCTTGACTTTACGAAATTCTTTTAATTTAAAGTGTGCTGGTGTGAGAAGGTCAGTTTGACGGATTAATTCTTTTTAACAGTGGTCGAGATAATTACTAGTTCCAATTTCCAAAAGGAAATTATTTACAAATCTTTCTTGTATTTAACAGAAAAGTGAAAACTCCTCATCATACAAAACTGCATGAACAAATCTTCAATTTGATTACGATAAAATAATATATTTCATTAATAGATTATGCGTACGTTGATGTTAGGGATTTGACCCGGTGATCATATAATTTACTAAACCCTTTAAGAAGAGCAAGAATTAATGAGTTAAAAATAAACAAATAAATAAAGAGTAGATGCAAAGAATGTTAATTGCAATCACCAAACCGAAGAACAGGGGAATGTATACGTACATGCTTGTATTCCCTATTATATTTAATAATTTAATTATGTGTCTTTAAGAAGATCAAGAAACCCCACATTGTTTATGTTAAGCCGATTCCTGGAGAAAGCCCAACCCCGCTGCTTTTTTGTTATTTCATTTGTCTTATCAACAAATGATAGTTGGTCATAAGTTCCACTTGGCCATTGTTTACAAAATTATTTCATGTTTGACAGAAACATGAAAGCTCATCATTGTACAAATTTGCATTAATAAATCTTCAATTTTATTAGTATAAAATAAATTATCTCATTAATGGATCGTGGGTATGTTAAATTGTTAACACTAGGGAGTCTTAGTAACCATTTTCGGTCATGTTCACATAAACATCGACTGACAATTATAAAGTGCTTGATGAGTACTTACTTCTATAGTTTGAAATATAAGATGATTTTATCAACTTATTTGATACACATATGGCACCTTGACTAATTTCGTTAAAAAAATTATTTAAAAATCATATTTATCACACAATAATAGAAAATGCAATGGTGGCTGGAATATTATGAAGTCAAAATTGAGAACGACATTAAATTATGAATTCCTTATGTGTTTACTCGAATGCCTGAGAGTATTTAGTTCAATTAACACAGATTTGAAATCCAAATGATTGAATAGTTGTATGAGTTCAAGTTCAGTATTTAATTACTATATAATTATGCATAAATGTGGATGTTGCAAGCTTGAACCCATGTATGGTAGCCCATGTCGGCCCAATAAACATATTGTTCTAGATAATAATATCTGGGGATCTCTGATGTCTCTTTATTTTAACATAAATTTTATTCTTAACTCTATAACTATGCATTATTTAGACAAAAATTTTTGCAATCACCAAACAGTAAAACAGAGAAATAAGAATAGAGGAGCCCTTTTCTAAAACAAGAGTAGGCGTTTTGTCTGAGCGTACCACTTTTTTTTTTTTGTTTGAACCACGAGGTGGTCCTGAGTGGGCCCCAACTATGGGAGACACCTTTAAACCCGTACCACAACCCAGACTAATCTCCGCTCACACCGGGTTGGCCCGTAAGGGGTAAAGTGCTGGCCAAAGTGGTAACTCCATAAGGGAGAGGGGTTTGAACCCCTGACCTCTCTTAAGGAGTGAGAGTACTGAACTACTTACACCAACCAACTTTGAGCGTACCACTTTTTGTTTAATTATTCTGTTTACAGAATAATTTTTTTTTATTTTGTTTTATATATCTTTCTGTCTCTACCCTAATCATTCTTGGTTGGCATCGCTACATTGTCCTGTAATCTGTGTGCCTTGGTGAAGAGAGAAATGGGTAACTGTGGTGCTTGATACGTGAGAGAGAATGATGAGGGTAGATTTGTAATTGCAAGAAGCGATTTCCTCGCAATAATTCAATTGCATGGAAAGAGTTGCCCCTAGCCAAAAAAAAGGGACTATCCATATCTGAGCATCAGAGCTTGACATCTTTGATAAATAGATATGCTTACTAGTACTGTTTTTGCATTTATCTTTCACAAAATCATTGTATACGCTTAAATAGAGAAGAAGATTCAGATAAGTTTCAACTAAAAATTGATAATTCCATGATAAAGTTAAAATCACCGAACAAAAAACTGGAAAATCCCCTGTTTCTCCTCTGCTTTCTTTTGATTATTATTAAAAAGGGGAATGAAAAGATAAGTTGCAAGCACAAATTTTGTTTGTACAGTAGTACCTTCTAAATGCACCATTGTTTTATACATTAAAATTAAACATTACACATGCTAGTATATCGGTACTCCACCTGTCAGTTCTTCATAATGTATATTCATTTACACCCAAGCTACATGTCAGTTTTGCGAAAACTGAATTTAAAGGTGTGGCTTAAATTAAAATAATAATCAGCCTCATAGCATACATAGAAAAAAACTAATTTATCACAATCATATCCTAATGCATCATAAATTTAGATTGTTTAATTACTGTTAGGAAATCTGCTTAGATAAGGGCAGCTGGTCGATGAGGGCAGCTATTAATCGTCCACCAGGTGCCTTGTAGCCTGCATCATAAGTTTAGATTTAAATTTTTACGATTACCAACCGGAAAAACAGGGGAATGAAAAATAAGGAGCCCTATTTTTTTTCATTTTTGTCCCCCTTAACTCTTGTCCTAATATAAATATTTTTTCCTTGGAATTTCAGGCAAACGAAAAAATATTGAAAATTATTTAAAGCGAACAGGTGGATGATAACAAAAATATATTTAATCAACCAAATCAAGACACTGCATTGGTTGTCAATGTTTCAGCAACTCTGTCTTCTTCAGATGTTAAATAGCGTTGCTGGCAAGTTACTTGTTTTTCACGTTTATGATGCGCTGTTGTGGATTATTATGGTTCTGCTGGGTGCTCATTTCTAGTCACATTTTTTCGTGTTACTGTATTTTCTCCCACTCGTTTTTTAGAAAACATAGACACACCATATGCAGAGTCACCTTTTTTGCTATAAGATAATGAATGAAAAAATTGACTATGGAACTTGGGTCAGAGTAGCGGTGTAATTTTTAGAGGATTTACAAGATAGAAAGTGAAATAATTAAAAGGCTCACTGTTCTGGCTCATTTAATATATCAAACTGCTGGATAATTGGTCTAGTTGAACATAATTTTCAGATATTTTTTTAGGGTTTATTTATTAATATTTTGTTCCTTTCCAAGATGTGGCACTTCCAGTATGAACACTTTGTTTGAGTTGTGTTGTTTACTTCTTATGACAGGTCTGCGTGAATGGTTTGCTCAAACAGACGAAAGGAGAGCTCATTCGATGAAGAACCGAAACCTGCAAGACTCATCTGCTCATCCGAGCTTATCTCTTGATCAGCTGCAAGCAGACACTGTGATGATGGATGAATACGCTGATGAGGACGAAGAATTTCAGTTAGCCGAGTCTGAACAAAAGGTTTGATTCACACTTGAAAGTTGAATCCTCATCCTTTTCAATTAACTTCTTGCTTAACTCTTGTTCTTCGTTATATATTTTTCCTTGGACGAATGCAAAAATGATTGAGAATGATTTCAGGAGAACAGCAGGATTACAACTTAAATATTCTTTTTTATATATTGGATTAATGTGCTCATTACTGGATTTCTATGGAATTAATCCTTTTTTTTATTACTCGCAGCCCTAGAGGAAGAGCAAGCTGATCAAATTGATTTGTCTTATTTTTAGGGCAATCTGCGGCACGATGATCGTGATAATGCTCGTGACTGTTGGAAACTTTCTAAAGATTGATGTTGACATCGGTTCTGCTACTGTTGATGATGGAGTTTTGGGCCTCGTAACTGGTGTAGTTACGACATTGGCGGTTGACATGTCTTTCCTTGTACGGGCATGTTTTCAGTGGTTTTTTCTGCACTTTTAAATGAGCACACATCAGAAACGACATGATTTTGAGACATTGCTCTGCCGTTTACACTTTTGTACGCTGCAATGTTCTCAAAATGGTATATTGCTTCGTGTCTCTCCTCTTTATCTTGCTCTTTCCTACTGATTGGTGCTGTACGTGTTTTTTGTATTGAACTCTAAGTCTGCTATTGTCCCAAAGCTGGCAAACACAAACATCATGCCTGTGGTTTCATTTCACCTCAACCTTTTTCTTTTTTATAAGTACATTTGTATTCTGATCCCATTTTCATTCTAATTTCTCATTTATTTTGAATGAAAGTCATTGTTGCTTTCGAATGAGGTTTTGCAATAAAAAAAAGAAAAGGGGGCATCTACAATACATGCGTGTTGTGATACATGCACAAAAAATGACCATTGGATTAAATGGAGTGGATCTAATGGCTGAGATTTGTTTTATTGTTAAGCAATAAAAAAATTTGAAAGAACCACAAACCTGTAAAACCGGTCATGCTTTTGGTTTAAGTTAAAAATATATAAATGAAAAAAAAAAAACCCATTACTCCCTCACCTCACACACGCCTTGAGACTCCCTCACCTCACCTCTCTTCTTGTTCCACGGCCATCAACGGCGGCACGATTCGGCGACGATCAACTGCGGCTGTAAATTGACCACGATCATCTCTCTCTCTATAAAATTTTCAACTCATAACACTTAATGCAAAAAAAGAAAAAGAAAAAAACGACGAATAGAATAGGTAGAAATTGACCACGATAATCTCTCTCTCTCTGCTTGCTCAAATTTGGCCGATCTGTTGCTTGCTCGATTACTCTTTCTATAAGCACTCGGATTCAACTGTTTGACAAGATTCGGAGTCCAAGGTTTTTTTTTTTTAAATGATTTGAGCTACTCCTTTTATTCTTCTTGCATGTGCACTGATATGGTCTTGTGAAATATTCTTTTGATGGTAGTCTGAAAATCTTTTCATTAGAACAATATTAAGCTTTGATGTGGTGTTCTGACAGCGGGTGGAATTAGAAAAATAAAATTATTTGAAAAAAAGATTACTTTAAGGAGACTTATTATTATTCGCGGATCGGGAAGCTCAAAAAATTTTCTTATGTAGAACATAAAATGATTTAAATTTTGCCATGGTATATCCTTTTTCGTTGATTGTGTTGTGGTTTTCCAGTTCTCGGAGATGCAGAAGAAGTTTATTTTTTTTATATGGTATCTTATTTAATTATTGTTTTCAGGAGGAAATAGCTGTGCTTTTGGAAATTAATATGCTGGGTTGTCAATGTTGTGTGAAATCCTTTTATTGGTGTCTATTTAAAGTGTTTAAGATTTCATATAATTGACCTATGGCCCAAATCATTTCTATAGGGCCAAGCATATGATGGAAGGTGTTAAAATGATACATATTATCTTTTTTTTGCCTTATGTATTGTTATTTGCAGTGTGATTTGGTCTAGCTTAAGACCTTAAGCTTGTAGGTTGGATCTGTCTGACAGGGAACAGTTTAATTTGTTCATTGTGATGTTTATATCCATTTATATTTACTATCAATTTCAATCATGCCTAATTTTTATAGGTATTTCTCGCGGACTCTCAGGTTCAGTGCACAAGAGGATGAAGACGATGGACACCCAAATTTGATGCAGAGAACAACTATTGCAAATGGTCCCTGATTTACTTCCCCAATTGACTTGAATTGGTTTGATGCAATATATAGTGTATTTTTGTCATCTTTGAATGACTGGCAGGCCGTCCTGATTTGGTATATGTCTGGACACAGGAATTGGATTCATATTTGTCAAACCAGAATGCCAACAATCAAGCATTTTCTCTTGAAAGCACTGGCGTCTTTTTCAATGCCAAAATGGTTAGAGATTTTCTGTATCTTGTTTTATATTTGATCAGTTTAGCGTGTGGGTGGCAATCAAGAAAAGTTGTAACATTTTTGTGTTCCCAAAAAACTGCTGATGATGTGTAGTACAGGAAATGAATTGTTTTTGACTTCTTTTTATTTCTATTCTTTTTTTTTTCCCTCCCCTATAGGATTCTGCATTTTTGGAGAGCTTCTTGAAGTTGATTACCTTGTATGCCACTTTCTTTACTCTATGCTCAGGATGTGATTTTGCCATGCGCTAAAATGGTTTAGGTCAGAACCATCATCTAAAGTTTACTTAATGCAGCCGAGAAGCTGTAGTAGAGCAATGAAGGCTGTTGGTGTTATGAAGGCCAGCTGTGAAGAAATATTTGAACTTGTAATGAGCATGGATGGGGCATGATATGAGTATGCTTCTTTTCTATTTTTTATTTTTAGTTATTTTAACATAATCAATACTATGCTGGCGGTCTCTGTAGGCTGAGTATTATATTTCCTCTTGTATGCCGTTAAATTCATATTGTCTCTCGTCCTGGTTCTGTATGTGCCTTTTTGAATATATTTAATTAATCTGCATGCTGCTTGCTAAAGATTATTACAAATTTTTGTTGCTTTGGTATATGAAGAATGTGAAAATGGAAATAGCTTTTGAAGTTTGATGGCTTGCTTCATTAATAAAGAAAGACTAGGACTCATTTTTATAACTTTGCCTCCACTTAGCTGATGGTATTTGATGAAGACAAAATAGATGTAGCTATCTTTATTTTTTGTTGCTGAACTATAGATCAATTGATGGTTGAAGTTAGTTATATTAATTTGTTGTACTAGAATTAAAGCTTATATCTTAGCCATTCGTGAAGTGTCAGATATGTTCTTTCCTTAAAATTGTTCAAAACATGTTACACTTTTGAAGTCACTATTACATAAAAGAGTGTTCTAAAACAGGAGAAGGCGTGTTGCCTGAAATTACCTGTTTCCTAGCAAATCTAGCTGGTTTGCGAATTAGATTTTAACAAGTCTCTTGGCAAGGTTTGCTAGTAATGTGTTCAAATTATTCTATTTAATTTTACTGTCTGTACCCTAATAATTCTTGGTTTGCACTCTTGCATTGTTCCATAATCTCTGTGCGTTGGCTTATAAAGACCAGCAAGGCTGATCATTTGTCGCATAGTTATTTCCATGAAATTCCTATCAATTTGACTAAGTATTTAGAGGTATTGAACAGGGCAGTGTACCAGACATGGATTTCTACCTCCTTAGGTTGTACAATTGTTGTATTCCTTGGCCATCAGATCTTTTTTATGTACGTTTCTCAAAGTTCATGCCGCATGTACACCGTTTTTCATGTTTTGTGCAGGTGGGATTGTAGTCTTCTGTATCGCAGCTTAGCTGAAGAGGTAGATAGGCATACAGCTATTCTCTATCATAGGCTTCAGCTGGACTGGTTTCCAATGTAATAGTCTCTCGATTCAATCATCTTGTTTATGCTTTGGTCAGAATAGAACATTTAATGTTTTCTTCTTTTCCCTTTCCTCTCTTTTGATATAATATGTGAGGAAATAACCTAAAATTTGTCTGTATCCCAATGTAATTGTTGGAATTCAGAAATAGAATAAATACCGTCGTGTTTTTTTCTGGCTTCTGGCCTCTATGGATCAGGATGTTTTAGTCTCTAGCTAACCATTGTGTATGAAGAAATGGAATTCAGAAGAACAACTTTAATATGAGCTTAAAATTCATAATTTTCCTCGGTTCAGTCCTAAGTTCTCTTTGGGTCTGCAAGTTTTTAAACATACTGTGACAGTCGAAAATCTAGTGATTGAGATCATTTTGATGCATTTAATTTTAATTCTCTAGCTAACCATTTTTTCTTATGTTTCCTCAACAAATATAGGGCTTAGTTTGGTTTAGAAGTTCGTCTAAAACCTTCCCCTTGATTCTAAAAAATTCTCTAGGAAGGTCTCAGATAGATTTTAGGGGAGCGCTATGGCAAATTAATTTGAAAAGTTCAGGGGAAAGGTCTAATGAATTTCAAAACCACATGGGTTATCTATTTTATTCAGAGGATAGTGGAAGTCCCTAAAATTTATCATTTTTATTAAAATAATCTTCCTCCTTTCCTCTGCGGAATTTATTTATGTATATGAATTCATGTGGTTGCAGGTTTGTTTGACCCCGCAACCTTTGTTATGTGTGTTATTGGCGTTGAAATAACGATGGGAGTTATGGTAAGGTTCTTGCTTCCCCACTTCTGGAAATTAAATCTATCTTTTCTGGCACTAGAAGTTGCCATATGCTGTGTTTTGTTATTGCGCAGTTGGGTTATTTCATTCTAGGGAGCATGAGAACTGTGGTCCACAACCAGGTTATGCACGAGCTCACGTGGAGAGTTAGTTTTCTGTCCTTTGGTTGATGTAAAGAATTAACAATTGACTAAGTCATGCCAAATTGCACCACTTTCTCCCTGTATTCTGATTTCTCAAGTGGTGGATTCAACATTTCCCCACTAAAACCTCAAAATGGTAGACCCAGAACACAGGTAGAGCATCTTATAAAGATTGATCTAAAAGGGTGGGGTGTTGGTTATGCGTCAATGTTTCAGCAGCACTGTCTTCTTCAGATGTTAAATAGCATTGCCGTTAAGTTTCTTGTATTTCACATTTTATTTTGCGCTGTTGTGGATTAATATGTTTCTGCTGGGTGGCCATTTTAAGTCATATTTTTATGTGTTACTGTATTTTCTGTCAGTCCTTTTATAGGGAACACACACATACATGTATGTAGAGTCACCTTTTAATGAGGGATCTACCATTTTAATAAAATGGGGAATGAGCTAAAAGATAGAAATTCATGAACTCCAATGCAATATGTGTGTGTGTGTGTGTACACCTTTTCTAACTCTTGTTCGTAGTTAGATATTTTTCCTTGGGATTTCAGGCAAATGAAAAAAGAGATTAAGAGAATGATTTCAAGAGAACCGGTGGATAATAACTTAATATTCATTTTTATATATTTGGTTAATGTCCTCGTTAATGGATTTCTATGGAATTAATATTTTTTTATTTTCAATTTGTTGCAGCCCTGGAGGAAGAGCAGGGTGATCAAATTGATTTATCTCGTTTTTTGGGGCAATCTGAGACACGATGACCGTGATAGTGCTTGTGACTGCTGGAAACTTTCTGATGGAAATAACTTCAGAGTTTGTAGCAAGCATTTTTGTTATGACAAAACAAAGGTTCGCCCCATATTTTTATTGTTTGTTATGGTACTTATATATCCTGCATATGCTAGATCGACATGTTATGATGTAGTTCGGTATTTATATGTTTTTTCTGGCTTCTGGCCTCTACGGATCTAGGTGTTTTAGTCCCTAGCTAACCATTGTGTACGAAGAAATGGAATTCAGAAGAACAGCAACTTTAATATGTCCTCAAAATTCATAATTTTCCTTGGTTCAGTCCTAAGTTCTCTTTGGGCCATTGGAAATGTTTTTAAACATACTGTGACAGTTGAAAATCTAGTGATTGGGATAATTTTGACGAATTTAATTTTAATTCGTAGCTGATGCTGTTTTTGGAAAATTTTTCTTATGTTTCTTCAATATGACTTAAATATAGGCCTTTCTTAGTTTGGTTTAGAAGTCTGTCTAAAACCTTCCCTTTTATTCTAAATTTCTAACAATACGACTTATAAATAGGCCTTAGCTGGGTTTTGACTTCGTCTAAAACCTTCCCCTTGATTATAACAAATTCTCTGGGGAAGGTCTCGGATGGATTTTGGGGAGCTCTGTGGCAAATTTGAAAAGTTCAGGGGAAGGTCTAATGAATTTCAAATCACGTGGGTTATTTTTTTCAGTCAGATGATAGTGGATTCCCTGAAATTTATCTTTTTTATTAAAATAATCTTCCTTCTTTCCTCCGTGGACATTTATTTATGTATTCAAATTCATGTGGTTGCAGGTTTGTTTGGCCCCGCGACCTTTGCTATGTGCGTTATTGGTGTTGAAATGACGATGGGAGTTATGGTAAGGTTCTTGCTTCCCCACTTCTTGAAATTAAGTCCATCTTTTCTGGCACTAGAAGTTTCCATTTGCTGTGTTTTGTTATTGTGCAGTTGTGTTATTTCGTTCTAGGGAGCACGAGAACTGTGGTCCACAACGAGGATATGTACGAGCTCACGTTGAGAGTTAGTTTTCTGTCCTTTCCTTTGGTTGATGTAGAGAATTAACAAGTGACCAAGTCTCACCAAATTGCACACTTGCTCACTGTATTCTGATTTCTCAGGTGGTGGATTCAACATTTCCCTACTAAAACCTCGAAATGGTAGGCCATGAACACAGGTACAGCATCTTATGCAGATTGATCTGAAAGGGTGGGGTGTTGGTTATCTGTCAATGTTTCAGCAACACTGTCTTCTTCAGATGTTAAATAGCATTGCTGGTAAATTACTTGGTATTTCGCATTTTATTTTGCGCTGTTGTGGATTAAAATGTTTCTGCTGGGTGGCCATTTTCAGTCCTGTTTTTGCGTGTTACTCTATTTTCTGTCACTCCTTTTCTAAGGAACACAGACAGACACACACACACATATAGAGTCACCTTGTAATGAGGGATCTATCATTTTAATAAAATGAGGAATAAGCTAAAAGATTGAAATACACGAACTCCAATGCAGTGTGTGTGTGTGTGTATACATTTTCTTTTCTTTTAGGTTTACTATAGGATAGTAAATGAAATAATTGATAATGGAACTTGGTCCGAGCAGCGGTGTAATTTTCAAAGGATTTAGTATGTGAAATAAATAAAAGGCTGCTGTTCTGGTCATTTAATATATCAAACTGCTAGAAAAGTGGTCTGGTTAAATGTATTTTCCAGAGGATTTTTTAAGGAATTTTTTATTATTTTTTTGCTTCTTTTCAAGATGTGGCACTTCCAGTGTGAACACTTTGTCTGAGTTATGTTGTTTGCTTCTTATGACAGGTCTGCGCGAGTGGTTTGCTCAAACAGATGAAAGGAGTGCTCATCCAAGAACCCCTGTCATGGTGAATATGGCCTCAGCTTCTCTTTCTTCAAAGAAAAACCAAAACCTGCAAGACTCGCTTATTCATCCGACCTCATCTCTTGATCAGCTAAATGCTGGAAGCAGACACTCTGTGATGATGGATGAATACTCTGATGAGGATGAAGAATTTCCATTAGCTGAGTCTGAACAAGAGGTTTGGTTCACGCTTGAATCCTCATCCTTTTCAAGTAACTCCTTTCTCAACTCTTGTTCTTAGTTACATATTTTTCCTTGGGATTTCAGGCAAATGAAAAAAAGATTGAGAATGATTTCAAGAGAACAGGTGGATAATAAGTATTCATTTTTATATATTTGGCTAATGTCCTCATTAATGGATTTATGGAATTAATCTTTTTTTTTAATTTGCAATTAGTTGCAGCCCTAGAGGAAGAGCAGGCTGATCAAATTGATTTGTCTTGTTTTTCGGGCAATCTGCGACAGGATGACCGTGATAATGCTTGTGACTGCTGGAAACTTTCTGATGGAAATAACTTTAGAGTTCGTAGCAAGCATTTTGGTTATGACAAAACAAAGGTTCCCCCATATTTTGGTTGTTTGTTATGGTGCTTATATATCCTGCATATGCTAGTTCGACAGGTTATGATGTAGTTTGGTTGGCTCTTCTTGTGCTTTGTGCAATTTGTAACTGCAGATACCTGCGGGAAAACATTTAATGGATCTTGTTGCTGTTGATTGGTTCAAAGACACAAAGAGAATGGACCATGTAGCTAGGCGTCAAGGCTGTGCCGCACAAGTAACTATTCTTTTCTTCTTATTTTTCCTTTTCCATTGACGCATTAGGAGAAAATACTGCCTGTGAGATACTACAATGTAAATAACTTCTCGTGGTTCATTGAATCTATAACACACTGAACCCTACTCTAAAATATGTAGGTTGCTTCTGAAAAAGGACTTTTCTCAGTGATCTTTAATCTTCAAGTAAGTTTGTTTCATTTCAGAAGGTATTAAGTTTCAAACCTACTGTACTGGGAGGTTGTATAGTTGTAGTGTAAGCATCTGCAGGTTCCTGGTTCAACACATTATAGAATGGTATTTTATTTTGTCATAGGGGAATTAGTTACTGGATCCCTTTCGCAATGGTTTGTTGATGGCGATGATGAATTTTGCAATAATAGGCTGAAACTTATTCCATCTGTTCCTATGTTAACGTATACATACCTTGCACGACATTGGTGGTTGACATGGCTTTCCTTGTACAGGTATGTATGATTGTTTTTTGCATACTGGAATGTTCTCAGAATGGTATAACGCTTCAGGTGTCTCTTCTTTATCCTGCTCCTCTGTATGCAGGCAAATACTACATACGAATTACCGGAGCGGCTGATTGGTGCTGTACGAGTTTCTCATAGAGAACTCAAGTCTGGTATTGTCCCAAAGTTGGAGCCAGAGACATCATGACTGTGGTTTCATTTCACCTCAACTGGTTTTTTTTTTTTTTTGGTTAAATTAAAAAAAATCATTTGTTTTCTTCAGGAAATTTCCTGATTCTTTGGTTACTATTTTTGGAATGAGTGTAATAGTATTAAAGTTGGTTACTTCGTTTCTACTCGAAAACAAGTGAACTGCTCGATTCCCAACTGCGACTCAACCGGTTTCCAACTTTTTAATATACACTAATTGCTCTTGTTTAATAGCTACTATTAAAACTCAACAAATAACACAGGTTTACTTATTTCCACAAGATCTATGACATGGTCCTGACTTCATCAAATTCTTTTAATTAAAAGCGTCCTGGTTTGAGGTGGTCAGTTTGACGGATTAATTCCTTTTAATATTAGTCGAGATAATTTTATTTTACTCATAAAAAAATTCTTATTCTGATAATGCCACAAATGTTCTGCTGTTTTCTTCAGCTAATGATCTCCTATCAGGACAGGTTAGAAATCAAATGCCTTAAAATACCAATTGAACGAATAATACAGAAGTTTAAACAGAATCTAATTGAAGTCTAAACATCAATTCAAGTCTTTCCTTAAACGGAGAATGCATCAAACAAACCCGAAGTGACTTGCAAAGTCCGTAGCATTGCAAAAAAATTGTACATACGTTTGGGACCAAATTATTCAAGTACAGGAAATTAAAACGAGCAAGTTGAGTCATGTATAAGAGATTGGCCTGGTTCGAGATAGCTTCTTCACTGTAACTGAGGGGTTGGCTCAATCTTGTCTTTAGAATTCTGCACATTTTGTAATTACTCTTTTAAGCAAGCGTACATTACCACCATAATAATAATAAAGCAAGAGTAATGATAGGACCACAACTTTATTTGCACGAATAATATTGTATAAACTAATATGACATAATATATTAATATATTTGGTTAAATAAAAATATTACATGCCCCTCATAATATATTTATTTATCATTATTATTATATATTTCAATCAATCAATCATATTATGCCACATTAGTTGCTATAAAATAATTTGATAAATAGAGCCAACACTTAATTGATACTCACCATCAATTGCTACAAAATAATTTGCTAGATAGCGCCAACACTTAATTGATACTCACCATTTCATTGAACAATTTTTTTATGCTGTCATTGAGGTTGCCTTCCCAACATCCTTCATCATCATCATCTTTTTCTTCGCTGAGTTTCACTTTGTTTAGCTTTGGTATGTCTACGACTCCTTGAGAGAAAATCTTCATCCTTGGGCACTGTCTCACAACTATTTTTTCCAAGAATGGGAATTGAAGAGTGTAATTACCCGAACAAAAGCTTGTTAGGCTTGGCAAACAATCAAGTCCCAAGTACTTCAATTTCCCGAAAACAATGCAATCTTTCGCTTCTTCTCCAACCTGCGACTGTATGATTTCTTTTAACATTTTGCAATCAGCTATCTTCATTCTCCACAGATTCACCAGACTTTTAGATGTCAAGAGCGTCAACACATTTATCAACCCGTGACACTTCGATACTTCCAGTCCCGACAGATTTTGCAACTTACTACATTCCGATATTTCTAGACTTCTCAAGTTTGCAAACGCTTTGTTGGATTCGTCATTTTCCCTCCAGAGATGCTGCACTTTGTGTAATCCAGATAGCTTTAACTCCATCAATTGAGGGAATGAAACCTGAAAATCAACCAAATTAAGTTGTAAATGAAAATATGTATCCAATCTCTGCATTCTTCCCTGCATATTTTATGGACAAGATAAATCACGGCATTTTATATTTTATTTTCAAATTAGTTTGCTTTTGCAGTAGGATCCCAAATATAAGTATCAAATCGATTACCCTCTGAAACGCATAAATGAAATCTGATTGGTGAATCCAATATGAATTAGCTAGGAAGACAGAGATGTAACACGCAAAATGGATATAATTCATCACCTCGATGTTACCAGTCATCTAAATAATTTAAGACATTTTTATAATTCATACTATAAATTTAGTTAATAACTGCAGTTGTATTGTTAAATCATATATAAATTAAGACAACATGCAGAAAGATAGTCATTAAATTTTAATGAAACTACATCTATGAGAACGAAAGTGAAGGAAGAAAAAATAATAATAATCACCTTTTCATCGAAGAGAGGTTTCATTTGATCGGCTAGCAAGAAGTTCTCTTCTGATGTTAATTTTTGAGATTCCTTATTATCCGTTGTCACGTGCAGTACAGATGCAGAATTGGATACAAATGTTTCCATATCAGGGCAATTCTCAATGGTCAGAGACCACAACTCAGGCAGTTCAATTATATTCTCAGTGAAGTTGCAGAATCTTTTGAGTTTTGGAAGATCCATGATTTTTAGTCTACGCAGTTTAGGAAATAGTGGACCAAAATGTGCTTCCTCAGAATTTAGCTCTTCCAAATGAAAAACCTCTTCTAATGAATCACAATTCCTCACTTTCAGAGAATACAATTTGTTCAAGCACCGTAGAAGATTGGCTGGAATAGCACTCGACATATTCTTGCAGTCATCTACCACCAACGTTTGTAAATCGTTAAAGAAGCCGACAGGCAATGCTGGGCCATGCCACAACTCTCTCAAACGTGGAAAATCTGAGAGTTCCAAATTCTGCAAGCCACGGAATCCAACCTACACAACCAAAACAATTGCACTAGATATATACTCTTTTTTTATTATTTTGAAAGGCACTAGATATATATTCTTTTAACTTCTAAAAAAATATATATACAAGGCAGATGTATATATAAATGTGCAAGTGCAAGGTTGCCCTCCCAATTAACACGTACCATTTCTTTGTAACACTTTTGTATAGTGGAATTAAGGTTGCCCTCCCAATGGCGCGATTCATCCTCTTTTTTTTTAGTCACCTGCACTTCGTTCCCAATGTCTTCATGTTCGGACAACTTGTCATAGAAGCTCCTTCCAATGATGGGAATTCAAGAGTGTAATTTTCCAAACAAAAGCTGGTAAGCCTTGGTAAATCATAAAGTACCAAAAGTTTTAATTCGATGAAAGCAATACGATTCTCCTTCACTTCTTCTCCAGTATGTCCTATGATTTCTTCTATTTTTGGGCAGCTTGATACATCAAGATTCACTAGACTACTAGGAATTCCAACCTGAAAATAAAAAGTAGCATTCAACTAGATTCAAAGTATGTTTAAATCATACAATTGTTTTATGAAAAATAACAAACCATGGGCGTCTACTAGATATTTTTCTTAAAGAAAAAAGGAAAAAATTAAAACAAAAGTAAATAAATAGATGTCCAGAAAAACAAAGATAATGAAAATGCATTTACACTATTTAGTATTAATTAGGAATGTAGAAACAATTTCAGGTAATTTTTTAAATATTCTAAATTCACTTTTCATCTTGATGCTAGTTTTTAAAAATTTTTAATTTTCAAATATACCTATTTTTAAAATAACTAAACTAAAACGCTGTATTTTTCCTTTTTCTCGATATTCATGCTTTTAAAAATGGAAAACATTTCTGGAAAACAGTTCCCAATGCGATAAACATGGGGCTGTTACAGAGTGAATATTTTTAGAGTATGCATAGATTTGAGGAAATTTTTTAATCAACGGTCGATTCAAAATGATCATCATGAATTTGTGCTTATTTAGTGGCGTAATCAATTCATAACTAAACTAGAGATATTAACTACATCTGAACACTTTTCTTTTTTTCCAATCGGAATTTGAAGACCCAAGGAAAAGAGAAATATATATGAATTTGTGAACTTATAAGCTGAGCAACTAAGTATCTTTTAATTTTTGAAAATCTTATTTATTAGGATTTAAGAAAAAAATAATTAAATTGAATTATATTATGCTATTGAATCGTGTTTTAAACAATTGTATTGTTGACTTTAATGCAGGTGAACCTAAAAATTGGATTGGAAATGTAGAGTTCAGAATGGTGGTTTGAAGTACAATACTTTTTTTCCCCCAGAAGTTTGAAGTACAATGCTTGCAATAAATAATTTTTGAATGAATATTATTTGTAAACACAAAAATGGTTAAAAAATTGTTGAATGTTATTTGAAATAAAAATTCAGAAGGAAAGTGGCAACCTTACCAGTGGAGGAAAAATATTCATTAGATTTTCACACTTTTCTATCTCCAATTCCTTCAATTTGCCGAAAGACTCGGAAGCAAGCTGGTGGTGCCATATTTTTCTCAACTTATCCATCCCGCTAATATTTAATTCCTCCAAACTTGGGAACCGTACCTGAAGTAAAAAATTCAATGCAATTAGAGATGGGTATTAATTAAATTTGAAGACTCAACGAAAAGAGAAATTAACTATTCAGAATAAAATTAATTTTTTTTAAAAAAAAACCTTTTCATCAAAGAGAGGTTGAGGTTGCATTTCAGTGTGAATGACGTCTTCTGGTGAGGCAAAGCCACGCAGGTTTGGAAGCCAGTGGAGCCGCAGGGAGTGTAGTTTAGGAAAAACCTTTAATTCATCTCTTCCTCCTAACCCCCCCGTAGTGTTGTTGACTACCCCTTCCATTGACCAACAATAGCTTATCTCAAGATGTTGGAGTTGGCCAAGACTATTAACCATAGAATATGAAAACAGATACTTCAGGCGATCACACCTTTTCACGGTTACTTTTGTCAAATTTTGACAACAATTCATTCCCTGAAATTAATTCAATGCAATTAGAGATGGATATTAATTGAATTTGAAGACTCAAGGAAAAGAGAAATTAAATATTGAGAATAAAATTAATTAAAAAAAAAACCTTTTCATCAAAGAGAGGTTGAGGTTGAGGTTGCATTTCAGTGTGAATGACGTCTTCTGCTGAGACAAAGCTACTTAGTTTTGGAAGCCTTTCGAGCCAGAGGGAGTGTAGTTTAGGAAAAACCTTTAATTCATCTCTTCCTCCTAACCCCCCCGTGGTGTTGTTGACTACCCCTTCCATTGACCGGCAATTACTAATCTCAAGATGTTGGAGTTGCCCAAGACTATTAACCATAGAATATGAAAACAGATACTTCAGGCGATTACACCTTTTCACGATCACTTTTGTTAAATTTTGACAACAATACATTCCCTGAAATTGATCGGGCCATAGTTTTTCGATGTTTGTTAAATTGACAAGTTTCAGTTCCTCCAAGCGTGGAAAAGTAACCTGCAAAGCAACTTCTACTATAATATTCTTTCGATGATTGAAGATCAATCGTGATAATATATTAATTAATTAATTATTAAACAAAAAATTATCACCTTGTGAACAGGATCATCCTCTACAATGATTTCTTTGAATCTCTGAGCAGTTGTTGGTTTCTCTGCGTCGGGCCCTATAAATGAACAAAAACAATATATAATTAACCTATGTTTTTTTTTTAAAAAAAAAAACAATGAGCTAATGTCAATAATCCTACCAATAATTAATTTTAACACTTACCAATAATCATTTTCAATTCATCGCAATCGCTCAAATCTAGCAGCTGTAACCGCGTCAATTTTCCAATTTCAATTGGTAACTGCTCGATATCGGAACCTGCAAGGCTGAGAATCTCTAAGTTCTTTAGCTCTCCAACTATTGCTATGTCTTTTAGTCGGCAATAGACTAAGCACAGTGTTTGAAGGTTAACGAGGCGACCGAGTGATGAAGGTAATGAAGAGAAGTGAATTCCAGTAAAATTCAAAACTTTGAGTCCTTCCGTCCTTTCAAAAAAGTGGTCTGAAACTTCCATAGGGCCATCACCCTTTCCAAACAACAAAAATAGCTCAAGATGGGGACATTGCAACCTTTCAGGAAGCACTTTAATATCTCTCTGAGGTAATGAAATAGCGATTGGATCTTTCCGTATTATCTCTTCCATCTTTTTCTCCACGTCAGCAACATTTGGAATATTAAACATGCGCTTCTCTGCGGCAATTGATACAGCAACAACATGAATGACGTCATGCATTTTAACTTCATCTTCATCATCACCGTGCAACAATAAGCATGAAGATTTGAGATTGTCGATCAACCGATGCACTCTACTCCTTGCTTCTTCCAATGTGTAAACATTTTCAAACAAATCCCAACCCACACCATATCTCAATAAGTCAGAAACCCATAAGAAATTGGCTTCACTGTATAGAGCACAAAGAAGGAACAGAGATTTTGCCTCCTCACTTTCCAAGAAGTCATAACTCAATTTTATGGAGGTGTACACATTTGGTTGCATGCCATGAATTTCTCTTGCATCCGATCTTCTTAGCTGATTCAATGCATCTTCCCAAAAGTAACGCTCCTTAGTTCTCAGAGCATTTGCAACTGTACTCAGTGCAACAGGCAAACCTCCGCATCTTTCAACGATCTCATTTGCTATACTTCGAAAAGCAGATATTTTAGTTGAATCACCCACTATCTTCTCAAATAACTGCAATGCTTCTTTTGGTGGCAAAGCATCGATCTGGAAATTTTTCTGAGATTTCATATCAATGGACAATAAATCTCGACTTCTAGACGTCAATACTATTGTGCATCGTCTCTGATCGTCCTTTGTATCTTTCTCATCAACATCCCCGGAAGGAATTCCAACTTCTTCGAACTCGAGTTTTTTCCAAATATTATCCAATATAACGAGCACCCGCTTCTCGTTCTTCAATCTTCGACGTAGTTGTTTTGCTCTGTCGAATATACTCTCATTCAACTCAAACTTTATGCCCAAATCGGAAGCGAGTTTTTCTTGAATTTTCTGAGCATCTGGGTTCTGTGTTACCTCAGCCATAACGACCTCATCGAACAACTTATCTTCCCTCACTTGCTTAGCAACTTGCTTGACTAGCGTGGTTTTACCCACGCCGCCCATGCCGTAGACCCCAATTATGTTGAGCTTATCATCCTTCAACGCCTCCACAACATCTTGAAATACTTTCATTCTTGAATCAAAGGCCTCGTAATCTTTCACTTGCGCATATTCTGTACTCTCTGGGGCAGGACGGTAGGAAACATCAGGGAAGTCGCCTTCTTTCACTAGATTAGCAGCATCTTTTTTGGCCTTTGCTGCTTTTTTACTGAGTTTGTAACGAGACAACAAATTTGGGCACAATCCTTTGAAGCAGGACTTCTTGGCTCCATTTTCATCATCAATGATGGATTTTGCAACCCCTTCACTGATGAATTCATCAACGCTATGTAGCCAGTTTGTGACACCCTCATAAATCTCGTCCCCTTGTCGTCTAGCATGATTCACTGGTTGTTGCACCATTTCTCTTTTATGTTGGAGCTGCTTCACTTGATCATTCTGCTCATCTATGTAGCTCTGGTACTTGAACACATAAGATATCTGCCGCATAATCGGTTCGAACAATGCCTTTCCACCTTCTGATACAACGCCGGAAAAAGCAGCGAGACCCACTTCTGCAGCCATTGCCTAGTCTGTTGCTTTTATACACACACACACACACACATATATATATATATATTAGCTGTTGGAAAAATTAGATTCAAATAAATTAAAATGAACTAGGGGAAAGACGGAGAAAGAAATGACAACCAACAACTTTTTAAAAAAAGGTTTCAAGGGCCTAAATGGAAAACCAACAATTTAAAAAAAAAATTGTAAGATGGATGCAAATTAACCATTGCTAATACTACATAAGAACACAGAAGTTAACAATGAACAGTTACTTAAGAAAATTAAATGACAAGATTAAAACAAACGAGAGCTATTTTTTCTTGGACAAATGTACCTGTTTAATTATTAAAGAGTTAATGACCTTCACTGCTGGCCTTGAATATATAAGAACGAGCAGAAGATCAATATTAACTACAGACGAATGTGACTAAAGAGTTCAGGAGGGTGAGTAATACAAATGAATTGTAAAAGAAAAATACTTAAGTGTAACCCCGTGTTTTGTTTTATTAAATAAAGAGAACACATGTTCATTTTTAACAAAGTGATCAAAAACTCTATTCGTTATTTAATTGATATTGTAACCAATTTTAAGAGAATATAATAATAATAATCATTCAATGCATAAATTTAAAATTAGATTTTTTTAACTCTTTATTTAGATATAAACCTTAATGGAAAATTATTAAAATTTAGAGAGAGAATTTTTCAATCACCAACGGATAAAACAGGGGAATGAAAACAGAGGAATCTTGTTTTAACATTTTTTTTTTCCTTAACTCTTGTTCCTATACAAGTAATCTTGTTTTGATGATAGAGCTCATGACTGCGGGAAAATTTCTAATGGAAACAACTCAATTTCTGAAGATAAGCTTAATTCTACAAATGATGAATTTGTTCAATTGACTCTGTACTTGAACTCGTTGGATTGGTTGATTTATGACTGACTGAATTTCAATTCTGCCCAAAAGATCTTTAACGAAAATTTAATAGCTATCATGTACTCCTTAAAAGCAATCTTTTTTAGATTTGAGTGAATTCGAACTTGTTTTTAGATTATAAAAATGAGATACTACAATGTAAATATTTTCACGTGGTTGAGCCCTATTCTAAAATCTGTATGTTAGCTTTATAAAAAGGGCTTTTCCTACTGATCTTTAATCTTCAAGTAAACTTAGATGCAAACAATGAAATAAAAGACAACAAACAAGCAATATCGACACAAAGCCAACAGATATTAAAATTTAGGACCTTTTTTTTTCTTGCTTTCTTTTGTTAAAGGATTAGTGTTTTTGGAATTATCAGAAGGGTTTCAAGAGTCTGAGTAAAAACCTATAATCTTTTTATAAACTTTTTTTTTTTTCTTTTTTTTTTTTTGCAGGAAAAAGCATGCAAATAAACCGAAGGAAATAATAACAGCACAGGCTTTAACAATGAATAGTAACTTAAAACTCATGCGAAAAAAAGTTATAATATTAAAACAAACTAGAGAAATTTTTCTTGGAAAGTGGATGAAAATTATGAAGGAACAGATGTCAAGATCAAGGATCAGGGGTTCTACTATCCAAAAAAAAAAATGTTGAAGGATTTACAAAACGTGCACCTCTTTAATTATCTGGGACTAGAGAGTTGGTGAGCTTCTCTATTTCGCCTTTAATATTTAAGAACAACTTGAAAGAGGAAAAAGATCACTGGTAACTGCTGGGGAATGTGTGAGAAAAGAAGTTGGCGAGAGCAATAACAATGACCTGCAAAAGAAAAAGAATTAGTCATGCACCGCTTTTGTATATCATGTATTTGGTTATTGTTGCCCTGTTGACTCATGTTGAAGAAGAAAGCAATAGTTCACAACTCTACGTTTTCATATATGCTAAAGAAATAATTAAGTTTCCATAGAATAGTACCGGTTGTGTTTGAATAATTTTGGTATATACATTGCTTGTGTACTGTGAAATTGAAATGAATATTCATTGACAGAGCAATGTATATGCCTAATAAAAGATCAAGCAAAAGCTTGAACGAATGATTGAGGACCAAAACTTTTATAAAAGCAAATACCGGAAACACCCAAAAAGTATTCAAGAGAGAAACTAAACAGCAAATAATTGAAGTAAGATCAATAATATATGATTTGACTTATGCACATTCAAAAACAAAAAAAATAAAATAAAACAAAAAATTAAAGTTTGATGTTGTATTGCCAACGCTGATATATTTTTTTTAATTTCATTTATTCATTCCACGAAAAACAGGGAAATGAAAACAGAGGTAACTTGTTTTACCATTTTTTCCTTCTTAACTTCAAGCAAACCAAAAAAAAAAAACAAAAGTCAATAAAAAGGGGATTGAAAACAGAGGAACGAAAACAGAGGAAACTTGCTGCTCAAATTGATTTATCTTGTTTTTCAGGCTATCTTTTGACATGATGATAATGCTCGTAAATGCAAACAACTCAATTTGGGATGATAGGCATTTCTCAAGTGATTCATGTAAATAACTTTTTGCGGTTAATTGAATCTTTAATACTCTTAGCCCTATCTAAATTTTGTAGGTTGCTTTAGAAAAAAGGCATTCTCACTCAGCTTTAATCTTCAAGAAAAATTAGATTCAAAGCAAATCTAATAAAATGACAAACAAACAAAGAAAAAACAGGAGACAAACAACATTGATCTTAAGCCAACTGATATTTAAACAGAGAATTCTTTTTTTAACTTTGTGCTGAAGGATTAGAATTTTTATATTAACAGAAAGGTTTCAAGGGTCTGAATAAAAGCCCACAATTTCTCTTCTTTTTTTTTTTTAAAAAAAAAATGGATGCAAATGATCCAAAGCTAATAATAAGAACACAAAGATTACAAATGAATAATAACTTAAAACTAAAGCAAAATAATGATAAGATTCAAACAAACAAGAGAAATTTTTTCTTAGAAAGTAGATGGAAATTAAGAACTGCTATTAAAAGAAATTATTAGATGATTTAGAACATGTGTACCTCTTTAATTGTCTGGGATCAAAGAATTGATGAGCTTCTCTATTCGCCTTGAATATTAAGTGAGAACGGGTATGCAAAAGAAATTATTAAGAAAAATTTTAATGAGTAAAAGATCACTGTTAACTGCAGAGGAATGTCCTGAGTAAAATGTTGGTGTGAGTTATAGCAATGAATTGGAAGAGAAGAAGACTTAATCATGCACCCATTTTATACCCGAGTCTTAAGATTTAATTTTTGAAGTTTAGAATCAAGACCAAAAGACGAAGCTTTAACAAAGCATGCAGGGAGATACAAGAAACGGATCGGGTAAAATACTTTAAAAAATTCTGTTCAACCCAGTTAATTTGAAGAAAGCACTAATTTATAGCTCTACGTTTCATATGTTCTAACGAAATAATCAAGTTAAAAAGTTTTCAACGAATACATATTGATATTCGTTACTTGAATCCTGTGAAATTGAAAAGAATATATGCAGAGCTTATTACTATGGAGAAAGCTTTATAAAAGAATACGTGTGATATTCGTTACTTTATAAAAGAATACGTGTTACTTTTATAAAGCTTTATAAAAGAATGCGTGTCACTTTTATAAAGCTTGACAAAAGATAAAGCAAAAGCTTGAACGAAGAATGACACTTTAGAAAGAAACTAAAGTGCAATCATCAAAGTAGGATCAATAGTGACTTGATCAGTTATGCTGTTTGTTATTTCAATTGTCCTGTCTACAAATGATGCTTCGTTATTACTAGTTCCAACATGGACATTCTGTACAAATTGTTCTTAACTTCTTATGTTTAACGGAAAAATGAAAACTCGTCATCATACAAAACTGCGTGAACAAATCTTCAATTTATTGATTATGAAATAAATAAATTTCATTAATAGATTATGAGTTTGTTAATGTTAGGAATTTGATCAGATAATCATATTATTAACTAAACGCTTTAACAAGAATAAGAAAAAGAATTAATGAGTTAAAAATTTTAAAAAATAAAATAAAGAGAGAAGTAAAGAATGTTATTTGCAATTACCAAACTTAAAAGATGAGAAATGAAAAGTTGATGCTTGGTTATAAGTTCCATATGGCCATTGTTTACAAATTATTTCATGCTTGACAGAAACACGGGAGCCCATCATGGTACAAACTTGCATGAACAAATTTTCAGTTTGATTATTATAAATTAAATAATTTCATTAATAGATTGTCGGTATGTTAAATCGTTAATACTAGGGCTTGATCCCTAGCATTAGTGACCATTTTGTGGCCGTGTTTACATAAACATCAACTAAAAATTATAAAGTGATTGATGAATATTTACCCCTATAATTTGAAAGATACGATAATTTATCAACTTTTATTTGATCACACATATGGTATTTTAACTAATTTTGTAAAAAAAAAAATTTAAAGTCATATTTGATTACAGTTATAAAAAATGTGTCAGTTGCTGCAACATTATAAAGCCAAAATTGAGAACGATATTAAACTAAGAATCTCTTTATGTATTTACTCGAACGTCTAATATTATTTAGTTTAACATCTTTAATTAACACATATCTGAAATCCAAATAACTGAATAATGGTACAAGTTCAAATTCCGCATTTAATTATTGGACAAAACAATAGTATTATTATAGTACTATAGCTGGACCCTTAATTATTATATAATAATACAAAAATGTGTATTTTTCTAGCATGTACCCGTCCTAATTTTATTTAGCCGCTTTCGGCCCATGTTCACACAAATATATTGCTGGGCATGAGGATGATGGCATCATAACCTCTGATGGACAAGTACTTCAAGTGTCTAAAATAAAAAAAGAAAACAAGGTATAGAATTTTTATCTTGGAAAGTGGATGGAAATTAAGAAAGAAATGCTATAATGATCAAGCATCAGAGATTATGTTATTAAAAGAAATTGAATGAAGGTATTAGAGCAAGTGCACCTGTTTAATTATGTGGGATCAGAAAGTTGATGAGCTAGTGTAATCGCCTTAAATATTCAAGAACAATTTTAATGAGCAAAGATTTTCTGTTACCTGTAGAGGAATGTGATTATAGAGAGCTTATGAGAGTAACGACAATGATTTGCAAAAGAAGAAGACTTAATCGTGCACCCTTAGTATTTATTAAACGACTAGTGATCATTTCTTTTAATTTTTTAAGGGAATCTCCTTTCCTAATATGACATAATTAAAGCAATTTGTAAATAATACAATAATTATATAATATAATAAGTAAAAAGACCCACATATTTCTAATATTAATGATGGAATCCACATGTTCATACTGATTAAATTGGTGGACCCGAATTTATTTGACCTTACTTGTTTTTTATTTAATTAAAAAATTGAAACGACAGAGAAAAACTGTCGTACTGATGGTTTCAATTGTGGAGTTCCGTTGCGGATAGCATTTCCAATACTGAAAAAGAAGCTTTCATCAACTTTCTCACATGGACGCGTACCATCATGCATAATTGCATATTGCATTATTTCTCTAGAAAAGCAAAAGCAAGATTAAAAGGTTGTTTATTAAATGTTTAAATTCTGAAATTTTATTAATTTTAAATTTTTTTAAAATATATTTATTTATTTATTTAAACTTATATCTGATTTTCAGATATTTATATCTAAATAGAAAAAGTAAACTTTTGTGATTTTTATCTAAATAAAAAAAGGTCTGAATGATAAGTAAATATTATATTTCAAAAATATTTCTGTAAAATAAGTTATTTCCTAAACTATAAAATCTAATCCTCCTGTTTTATTTTAATTTACAAGGACATAAATGTCAAATAACTAAATTTAAAATTTTTTTAGTATAAAAACAAACAAGACGCTACTTAAATTCATATATTTAGAAAAAAAAATAAATATGTCATTCAAATTTTCATATTCAGACCCATTTAGACTTTAGAAAAATTCAAACCCATTTAAATTTCAGATAAAAAAATAAAAGCTACCTAATTCTTTTAATAAGCAAACGCGTAGCCGAGAATCCATTCATTAAACAATGATAAGCATTCTTAAGTGGGAAACAAAATTATGACAGATAATTCAAAATCTGAATCCGCCCGATGGACGGTTTAACCACCCAACTCAAGATAAGCGAGAGTGTAGGCAACTAATCAAAATGAAATTATATCGATGATAGATAATTTTAAAATAGGGGAATGAAAACAGAGGAGTCCTATTTTTCCGTCCTTTTTTTTTCCCAATTCTTCATCTTTTATATATTTTCCTTGGAATTTTAGGCAAACGAAAAATATTTGACAATGATTTCAAGAGAACAGATGGATAATAACTAAAATATTTATTTTTATATATTTGATAAACGCACTCAATATTAATTGAACTTATTAGATACTACAACTCAAATAATTTCTTGCAGTTGATTGAGAGTATGTTTGGGATTTCATTTGCTTCCCAAGAATTAACTTCTACGTTGACCCTTAGAAAATTAATTTTACAAATAATTTAGTAGAGTGTTTGGTAAATGATGATTATTTGACAATCAGTTTTCAAATAATCTACTATACAAATTTGGTAAATGAAAATTAAAAGTAAAAAATGTTCATGTGCAATGACAAAAATGTACTTACTAACTTATTTGTAATTTATTTAGAATATTACTATTTAAATCAATTTTTGATTTACTGGATTTTTTAAGAGAGCATATTCTATTTTCTTTATTACATAATTAAATCATTTTTTATTAACTGTTTTAATTTGCAATAAAACTAACTTTAATAATTTTTTTAACAAAAAGAATTTGTTATGTAGTCTGTAATGTACACAAATGCTAACATATTATTAAATTGATTAATAAATTATGTGCAAAAAAGAAAACGCAAAAAATTTAATCTTTATATAAAATTTTATGTACACGAAACTATTGCAATCAAAATAGTTCATAGAAATATGAAATTATATACATGTGTGCAAGAAAATATATAATTATAGTATTATCCACTCATTAAACCTGCAACAATATTATTTCTCAATTCTCTCCATCTCTCGACCTTCAGGAACATTAGTACCATGGTCTCCTTCTTGAATTCTCCATTTCCATAGCATCAACAAGGCGATCAATTTGCCGTGGCAGCCTTACAGCTCCTTCCACTTTCCTCCCTTTTGCAGCTAATCTTTTTCCTTTTCTTTCTTTGATAGCTTCAATGGGAACAAACGACAAGTATATTCTTCAACTAGAATAGGATTGGCAGCAGATATTTCAGTACTCTCATTATGGTGCCAGACATGGTCACTAGTGATTGTTGTATTAAAAAACATTCTATGTAATTTCTCCTCTGACTCTGGGTCGATACCTTTCATGCAAAATCTCCTCGCTTTAAGAATTTCCTACATATGTTGATATCATATTAAAGTGAATTCAAGATCCTATATTATTATTTCGCATGACATTAAAATTTAGCCAAATGGCAAAAAATTACCCTTTTTTGTGTGTCCCACAACTATATAGTCTCATTTTTGGTAATAAGCTCACGTATGCACGGGAAATGAAAGATCTATTAAAAACTTCCCTATGATATTAAACATTAAACAATATCAACATGTTGTGCGTATGGTGCCTCGTCAACAATTTGATGTTCATTTTGTTGCTCGGGGGAATATGACTACTTATTAATTAATTAGCAAGACTTGAATTGCGAATCCATGCTTTTGTCGTATTGATGGAGGATGTGCCATCCTTGTACTTTAGATGCTTTGTAAGACTTCTGATTTAATGATTGAATGCAGCCAATTAACAAAAGCTTACATATAGTTTTATGTAGGTACTAGATGTCTGTTCTTGATAAAGTAGTTTATTTAAACCCAAGCCAACGGAACCGAAGCATTTTCGTTGATAATATGCACAATAATTATTTTTGTGAAACTGATTTCTGGCTAATAAGATCTTTGAAAGCATTCAATGAAGCCACTGAACTCATAGGAAAGCCATGGTTAAATATACGGCGAAGCATGTGAGCTCGTTTTTTAATCTCTTGATCACTCATAAGCTTTTCTATACCACTCACTGTATCATCCTTTTGAATCGATTTTGACTGATCATCAAGAATTATGCACCCCATCCTTGCGATGATTGATTACCAATTTGGCATTGTAGTGTTGATCACCTCTAATTGGCCATACTAAAATTGGGACCCCACAACCAATTGCTTCTACAGTTGAATTCCATCCACAGCGAGATAAAAACCCACCCGTTGATCGATGACTCAGTATCAATAATTGTGGAGCCCATTCATCAATCATCAAACCATTTTTAGTTTTTACCGACTTTACTATCCAAACCACTAGGAAAATAACTGCCTTCTGATTAGGGATGGCAATATGGGTCAGGATTCGTTTATTCGATTCGATTCGATGCGATTAAATGGGTTTGGATTTGAAAAAATTGATTCGTTTAATAAACGGGTGAATTCGATTCGATTCGCTAATTAAACGAATCGAATGCAGGTTTGAAGATTTTAATTCGTTTATTCGTTTAAAATTTGTTTAATAAATGGATCATAAACGAATCGAATACAATCGATTCATTTAAAATTCGTTTATTATTCATTTAATTAAATTATTTTTTTATCTTTAAATTTATTTAAAATATTTTTATAATTTAAAGGTTAATATTATAATTTTAAACATAATATATAAAGTCAATTAGGGCTACACTTCACAGTTCACACTCTCTTTCCCCTCATCCCTTTATTCCCTTAGCAACTCACTGAACTCAGCGGCGGCCCGCGAGGAAATGACCCCCCATAGCCTTCACCATCACCTTGATTCTTGATCTTGAACACGTTTTACAACTTTTGTAAATGATTCCCTTAGCTTCTACACGAATCAACAAGCCATCCAAGTCTACCTCATCATCATGATCTTTGCACAAAGCATTTTCATTCCAAGCAAAATTCGCAAAGAATTTTCTGACAGCGGCGGCTAACTAGTGGCAGCAAATTTACAAGTTACAACACGGGTCAAGAGAGTTGGTTTGTACGAACCTGATTTTGCTTAATATATTTGCTAGCGTATTCATTTCTTGCTCATATTCTTCAATTACAAAATTTTAAAAAATAATAATAATTAATTAATTTTAATCTTTTATTCTTCAATTAATATATATGTATATATTATTCAAGTTAAATTGTTAATTCATTTTCCTAAATAGTTAATTAATTAATTTTAATCTTGTATTCTTCAATTAATATATTTGTATATATTATTCAAGTTAAATTGTTAATTCATTTTCCTAAATAGTTAATTAATTGATTTTAATCTTGTATTCTTCAATTAATATATTTGTATATATTATTCAAGTTAAATTGTTAATTCATTTTCCTAAATAATTAATTAATTAATTTTAATCTTTTATTATTCAATTAATATATATGTATATATTATTTAAGTTAAATTGTTAATTCATCTTCCTAAATAATTTTGAATTATTTCCTTAACAATATTACAAATTTTCTATATATTTGATATTTTGAAATTTTACCATGATTATTATCAATATTTGCAGCATGCTAATAACATTTTATTTACTTTTTGGTACAGGATTTTTGTTTTCAAGGTGGCAAAGATAAATGAGGAGAATTAAAGAAATTACCTTTATAATTTGAATTTGAATTATTATTATTTGTATTATTAGGGATTTGTAATTTAATATTTGGATGATTGTATATTTAATTTTAGAATATGATTTGGATTATTTATATTTTGTTGTAGGATATTAAATTTGTGGTTTTTTTATGTTTTATTTTGCTTAATTTTATTTATTAGTTATATTTTTCTAAACAAATTGTAAACAAATTATGATTCGATTCGTTATGGATTCGTAATAGGATAAACGAATAATAAACGAATCCGGATTCGATTTGTTTATTAATTTTATTAAACGAATTAAACGAATTAAACGAATCGAACCGAATATTCGTTTAATAAACGAATCAAATCCGAATCTTGAGATTTCAATTCGTTTAATAAACGAATCGAATTCGAATCCTAAAAATTTTGACCCAATTCATTTACAATTCGATTCGGATTCGATTATTCGTTTTGCCACCCTTAACTTCTGACTGTCCGTCTAAGCCGGTTAAATGACGCGGAGGATCCAATCTACCTGCACTAGTTTGAATTATCCAAATAAACGATCGATTTGATACATCCAAAGCATCGGCTAATGTTGAATACTCATCTAAGGTGGGACCCACTTCGGTACCAAGTGACACACATAACACAGATCCGCATGATTTCAAATCCAACCATTGAACGACCTCATCTTCAGTCATGTTAACCCAAGAACCATCAACTAATCGGAATCTTGGATCGATTAAATTCGCCAAGTACTTTCCGGTCACTTAAGCCAACAAGAAATTGGGCTAAGTCTTCAAGAAACAAAGCCGCTTGAATGAACACTCAAGGCACCAACAATTTCAACAATCACACACTTTCTCAACAATCAAGCCACGAACAATTTCAACAATCACACACTTTCTCAACCTATTAGCATCCACAAACGCACTAACCGTATCATCCATCTCCTCTTTTATTGCCTCAACAATAACCGCTTTGAGTCGCTCATCACTCTGTCCCCAAAAGCCACCCAATCCTCTGCTATCCTCACTTTGCACCTTCTTGATTCTACCAATCAACGCCCGCACCATCAGCCTCAACCCACCTTCAATTTGCTCAATCTGTGACATTAAATTCTTGGACAAATTACTCCATGCCATGAAAAATGGGATTTCAAGACTATTGCCCCAAGACCAGAAGAGAAGCTCGGGTAGGTTTTCTTGGGTGGCCGCGTTGTCTAATGCATCGTAATAGGAAAGAAAATGGCTGAGGAGGAGGTCAACGTGAGAGTAGAGGAGGGTTTGCGAAGAAGATGAAGAAAGAGACTTGCGAATGAGAGGAGGGGGGAGGGTTTTTTGCAGAGAAGCAAGGATCTTGGCATCTTTGAAGAAGATGATGATTTCAGCTTGATGTGAGCTAGCTCACATGAAAAAGAGACAGGGAAGGGGAAACGATGAAGGGAAGAGAAAAGGATGAAGGGAAGGGGAAATATTTGACGAGCAAAACGAACCGTTTTTGGCTTTAGTTGTGAAACGGCGCGTTTTCATTTTAATCAAAACAGTGAGTTTCAATTCGCGGCTTGAGTCAGGGTGCGATTCGGGGGAAATAGCTTTTTAAAATGGTTCAGGTAACACTGGGCCCACTCCGCACGCTGGCTTTCCCATTTGATTGGCTAAATGATTAATAAATGGTCCCTCAAGATCATCACACGTGTTGAACATCAACGCCATCGATCCCTCCACTTACTTCATCCAGTGTGGTTGATCAGCGGGTTCTAGTGAGCCTACTTTCTGTGAATCGGGTGCACCTCGCAGAGGTGGTGGACAACCGGGAGCGGGCCCGTGAGGCCTGCGTTTAAAATCCGATTCGAATGAAGCCATATCCTCGGGTAACCCAGGAAGTAAACAGGCCTCTCCCGGTTTGACATCTTGGATGCGAGCCTGCCACATGGCACACTCCACAGCACCAGAAGTGAAGAACGAACTTCAAAAATCTTGAAAACATCAGCCGTCCAGCCCATCATAACGTCGATGACTGCACAAACGGGTCAGGTTTCGGGTTCCCGGGTTGAAAGGAGGTTTTGAAGGCCTTGAAGCATTTGGCTGTGCATGACAACATGGTGGTGGTAGTGGTGGAGATGAGGAGGGTATTTCAGTAATTTCAAATAGAGGGTATTGGTGAAGAGAGGAAGGGGTGATGCTGGTGGGGGAAATGTGATAGGGAATAATGAGGGTAGATTTGTAATTACGAGAAGCGATTTGCTTGCATAATTCAATCCAAATCTCGGCCTCAGCAGCATTAACGACAGAGCTTGACTTTGAATTATTTGATACATAATTGTTACTGATTGCTTTTACCATCTTTCATAAAACATTCTTGTTATATATAAAGAGATGACTTGATGGAGAAGTAAGTATTTTACTTTTACAGTTTTACTTGTTGGTCAGCTCTGATTTTGATAATTTGAATGTTAGTTTTGGTTGGTTAGTTATGAGAAAGCATCTTTCAAAAAATTCATTCCAATTTCAACTAAAATTAACAATACTGTTTAAATTAATTACTCGATAAATAAATAGTCATAGACAAATCTATCCCTAATCCCACATTTACAAAATAAGGATTGAAATGAGTTTCTGTGGCTTTGAACCCAAGCCCTCAAGCCCAGTGGCTGTGATCTTAACTACTTTGACATAATTATTATCAGTCTTTTTTTTACCCCTCGATCCTTCACTAAACATCTTTTGTTATATAATGAAGAAGATCAGTTGACGGAGAAGGGTTCTACTTTTACTAGTAGATGAGCTTTGAGTTAAGAAGATTAAGGAACTTTGATTTAGATGGTAGATATTTAACTAACTAAAACTAGACTATTATATTAGGTGAGATGTTTGAGTAACATATGCTTGAGTTAGTCGGTGCCTAACAATTCGTGTGATGCATGAAACTAACCAATATGAAAACCAAATGAAGTTGGTAGGATTATATTAATTTAAATGAAAATAAAAATTAATTTATGCTTTTTATTAATCTTATAATGTTGAAACTTGAATGTTAATCCTTTAACCTGTCAATGGGTTCATGACATGATTAAAATATTCAAGTAAATAAATTTATCGTTTAAAATTCATTTTTCATGTGGTAAATGCAATACTAAATATGGAGTGGAGAGAATAATTTGTAGGGTATACCCCTACCTTTTATTTCATTTCATTTTTTTTTAAAAAAAAAACAACAACAAAGGCTTGGTCGACATTCAAGTAAAATTAACAATTCCATGATAAAATTGCCTGAAAATAAAAATTAAAATTAAAAAAAAAAACAGCAACTCGAAAACGAGATACAAATACCACACAGAAGTTTTTCGTCACGAGATGTTTTTGGGTTGAGACAACACCTGTATAACAGAGCATACAGCTTGGATGACGGTGAGAATAAGAAGGAAAACGGCACCGCAGACCGAAATGCCAGCCCATGGAGTGTTGAAGTAATTTTGTTTCAAGTTTGCCCTCCATTTGTAGCGCTTTCTTTTGCAGTGATCATTCAATCCTTTGCATAGCCCAGAAAAATAGAAGCTATCAGCCAGCAGAGTAGTACCTCTAGAAAGGTTATTTATAAGCGTTGACGCTGCCTCTTTATCCGGCAACCAGTTCTCAATGATTCCGTTCTGAACAAGCAACTCGACGTCCTTCGCTGTGTTCACGAGATGATGAATAAGGAACACGTAATCATTTATGTAATTCTCTGAGTAATGCCGTTGTTCAAAGGCAATGAGATTACGAAATAAGGATTCCGTTTCCAGCTGTAGCTTCAGTTTCGGAATATCCAATGTCCTGTCTCTGAGTTCTATGGCGAACAACTCATTGCTCTTGCTCAAACAGAAGTTGACTCCAGCTTGGTGGAGATCAGTCACACTTGGTGCAGTTTTACCTCGGTGTTTTTGCTGACCTTCTTGTTTTCCCTGATTCCTCGATGATGGTAGATGACAAATCCTTAGAAAGTCAAGGAAATGCTCTACCCTAGCCTCAGTGTAAGGAGGGAATTTTAGCCGATTACCTTGTACCGCCTCTAAACCCTTGAAATACTCATATGTGACTGTGATGATGGTTGGATTTTCATGTTGTTCCGGGATTTCAATTGCAGCTAGAGCAAAAAGATCCTCAAGAATGAAGAAAGGAAGCTGATTCTCAAGCAACCACATATCATACCATATATCCTCGATTAAATATGGTTTATGAAATATATGATCATTTTTTTTTGAAGTTGACGAAAATGATACCTCAATAAGAGTTCAATGATGAAGGCAGCATCCAGCAGAATCATTTCAACGAATTTATCACTACTTAATTCAATTTTTTCTGCATAAGAACCTCTTAATTCTGCTTCTCTGAGCTTTATAAATTGAACAAACTCGTCAAAGCTTATTATGGTCCGTTGAAGAAAGTAACGCAGGTACCGCTGTTTATGATCTTCCATGAACTGTAAGTTTGCTTTGCCATGGTGAAGAGGGCCAATTGAGACTACCTGAGGTGTATATGCCTTTTCATTTATCTGACGTAATCGCTCCGGAACTCTGTAGATGCAGCAGTTTGAGGGCAATGGTGATAGTTTTTTCAACTTAACTTGCAAGCACTCTTCCATGTTATAAACTGAAAACATGGTGCGAAATTTGATCAATTCAACAATTAGTAATTTAAAAAGAATTGAAAAAAAAAATACAAGAGCATTCTTACACGTACAGAAGCCCCTCAATCCCGACTACTTGCAGGGCTGTAGCCAGGATTCATTAATGGACCGGACTGAACTAGAAGGAACAACTTTCTTAGGAATATGTTTTCAGCATTTTCTCTGGCCTCAGGCCATCAACAAAGCAGTTTCAATGCTTCTTATATAATTCCATGGATTATTCCTTGCCTTCACAGATGATATAAGTCACAATTCATATATTCATTTCTCCAGATTCTGTATAAGTGGAGCATAACTATGGAAAACTTGAACCATTTTTTAAAGAATGCAACAGCCATTTGATTGGTCCATGTCAGAAGTTAATCTGGGGAAAGAAGCTTGATCTAGCTGTAAAATTCTCTCCTTCAATCAGTCAGTTTGGGGCAGCAACAAGATCAAAGCCACCATGCAAACATTCACTAAAGTTATATAATATTCTTGAACCTTATCTTAAGTAAAGCAACAAAAGCCTTCACTGTTTCTTAACAACTTTATTGCTCTAACGCATAGCATAACATTTTTAAATTTGCATAAAGCACAAAAGTACTTTAGTTTGTAACAACACAGATAATAAATAGCATTTTATAGCTTTAACAAAAGCATAAAAAATTCTTAAACCTTGTTTCCAGCAATTCATTAATGCCGCAAGGATATCTTCTTGCTTCCTACAGTTTTTATTGTTCAGAAATTCATATATTCTTCTTTATCAAATTAAGTAATTTTCCTTTTTCAAAAAATCAAGAAGGTTTCAGCTGCATGGAAATACAACAGACAATTACTACTATTCCCGGATTAAAAAATTCATCAATGCAATATAAACATACATTTTCATTAGACATCAGAATCAAAGAATCAATGATGCATCAAATCTGTACACCCAAAAAATATGAAAGCATCAAGAGAAAATTATACTGCATGGACCCTTTACAACCCTTATAATGTGTTCAGACTGCCTAATCCAATTTAATAGATTTGAGGACACCTACAATGTGCAATGCAAAGTTTTCCAATACTACTTAGAACAAAGTCTAGAAAACAAAACTTATATCTTGTACAAAATCATGAAAGTCAGAAATGACGAAAAAAACTGCATATGTAATTTTTGGGTTTCTTTTTCTTCAACATATCTTCCATCCAAATCAAACAAGAATCAATAAATCAACAACATTTATCTTTAAACGACATATTACCACAATAAAATTGTCAACCAAGCCTCATATAAACCTTTTTTGTGTTGGTTGGTAAATATATTTATTATTCTCTAAGCGTACTTTGGAAAAAAAAAAAAAACACTTTCTTAATGAAGAATCAAATAATATATATGAATTTGTTAGATCTATGAAAACTTATGTGAGGCGCAAATATAAAGATGCAGGGGCTGTTTAGTGCTTTTTTGCGCAGACAAGGGTGGAATACTTGGGGCATGTGGTGTCGGCAGATGGGGTTTCAGCAGATCAGTCTAAGATAGTGGTAATGCTGGAGTGGCCTCTACCTAAGACACTAAAGGAGTTGAGAGGTTTTTTGGGGCTCACCGGATATTACTGGAAGTTTGTGAAGGGGTATATAGCACCATAGCATGGCCTCTGACAGAACAGTTAAAGAAGGATAGTTTTCAATGGGGGGAAGTAGCGACGCAAGCTTTTGAGAAACTTAAGCGGGCCATGACTAGTGTTCCGGTGCTAGCATTACCAAATTTTAGTCAACCATTTATCGTAGAGACAGATGCATCTGGGTATGGGTTAGGAGCAGTCCTTATGCAAAATCAACGCCCAATTGCTTACTTCGGCCAAGTATTAACAGCTAGAGCTCGGCTCAAATCAATTTACGAGTGCGAACTCATGGCAATTGTGTTAGCTATTCAGAAGTGGAGGCCATACCTCTTGGGGCGACGTTTCATCGTCCGCACCGACCAGCGGAGTCTCAAATTCTTGTTGGAGCAACGGATGGTGGCTGAGGAACACCAACGTTGGTTGTCGAAGTTACTGGGCTATAATTTTGAGGCACAGTATCGGCTGGGGTTGGAGAATAAGGCGGTAGATGCCTTATCGCGACGGGAGGAGGAACCTCAATTGGCAGCTTTATCGGTGCCTTTGCTGATGGATTGGGACGTATTGTTACAAGAGATTGATGCAGACGAGGGGCTGGCGAAGATCCGAACATCGTTGTTGCATGGGGAATCGGGATACTCGGGTTATTTCATGGATGGACAGCGACCGTTATATCAGGGGCGCTTGGTGCTGCCGCGGACATCACTCCAAATACCGAAATTGTTACAAGAGTTTCACGAGAGTGCTATTGGGGGACATTTCGGTGTTCTAAAAACTTATCGGCGCTTGGGCGCAGAGCTGTATTGGGTTGGGATGAAGAAGGATGTTGAGGAGATGGTAGCGAGGTGTGATGTGTGTCAGCGCCACAAATATATGGCAATGGTGCCAGGAGGGTTGTTGCAACCATTATCACTACCCTATAAGGTTTGGGAGGAGGTGACGATGGATTTTATTGAGGGATTGCCACGTTCGGATGGATACACGGTGATCTTGGAGGTGGTCGATCGACTAAGTAAATATGCTCATTTCATACCCCTACGACACCCCTATACTGCAGTGACGGTTGCAGTAGCGTTTATGCGTGAGGTGGTACGTTTACATGGAATTCTAGAGTCGATAGTAACAGACCAAGATAAGGTTTTTTTTAGCCACTTTTGGAGGGAGTTGTTTAAGATGCAGGGAACAGTTTTAAAGAGGAGCACAGCTTACCATCCACAGACTGATGGGCAGACTGAGATATTCAACCGATGTGTCGAGACCTATCTGCGATGTTTTGTGTTGGACAAGCTTAAGCAATGGGCAAAGTGGTTAGCATGGGCAGAGTATTGGTACAATACTTCTTATCACACTGCTGCACAAACCACTCCTTTTAAGATCTTGTATGGGCGTGATCCTCCACATTTGGTGTACTATGGACAAGGTTCGACACCTGTATCGCAGGTGGATCAATATTTGGAGGAACGGGATCGAATACTTGATGAGTTGAAGAGGCATCTATCTAAAGCACAGCAGCTAATGAAAGCACAGGCCAACGGTCATCGGAGGGATGTACAATTTGCGGTAGGAGACCAAGTTTATCTGAAGCTACGCCCATACCGGCAGAAGTCTCTTGCGCATCGGAGGAATCAGAAGCTCTCCCCTCGATATTTTGGGCCCTATGTGATCGTAGAAAAGATTGGAGAGGTGGCGTATCGATTGAAGCTGCCACCAACATCGGTCATTCACCCAGTGTTTCATGTGTCTCAATTGAGACGAGCTATTGGAGAAAATACACCCTCTCCTTCAATTCCGCCGACATTGACTGAGGATATGGAGGTAATACTAGAACCAGCTGCTGTGGAGGGAGTACAGCAAGGAGTAACAGGACAACCTGCTGATAAAGAAGCGTTGATTACATGGAAGGACTTGCCAGACTATGAGGCGACATGGGAGCCATATGAGTTGATACAAAAACAGTTTTCCGGATTCCACCTTGAGGACAAGGTGTCTTTTTGGGAGGTTGAGTAATGTTAGATCTATGAAAACTTATGTGAGGCGCAAATATAAAAATGCAGGGGCTGTTTAGTAATTTTAAGGGCAGGGGCAGTTTGGTAATTTTATTTATTATGATTCAGCTATAAATAAGATATTATGGAGTCATTTAGGGTTTTTATGTTGAGTTTTGTCTGGTATTAGAAACCATTAGGAGTTTTGGGAGAGATTGACCTACCTCTCGAATTGTAGGTCATGATTGTTTATTTTCTTTTGATTTAATCATTAAAAGTCAGCCCTAATTTAGCCCTAAGTCCTATCAGAATCTAAGTTGAAGCAAGTCTTGGGTTTGATGAAATAGCTTGCATTGCGATTTAGATTTGAAAGGGAGTTGATTTCTGTTGGTTGAGAGAGAGAGAGTTGAGACTTAAGAGTGTTGCTAATTTTCTATGGTGTAAACAAGGGTAACTGGGTCATAGTTCAAAAAAAGGGTCCAAAATTTACTAAAGCTATTAAGGAGCCCAAAACTCATAATGGCTTCTCCCAAATAAAAAAAATTTTCAAGCAATAAGTTTTTGTTTCTTCTTGAGATTTCCTTGTCATACTTACGCATATTTCGAACATGCCTGATATTGCCTGCAAGTAAACTTATATATATTGATTAACAATATAAACAAGCACTATGAAGTTTTAGGCCTGAAAAAACATTGAGGTTGAAATGAAAACCATCTATTTAAGTAACAAAATCTTCTGATAATTTGATGCTTAATAAATTGAGCAGAGATGACATATTAATCATGCTATGACGTGGAAGTTATGATTATATTCATCTTAAGAATAAGATCTTTCAGACACTGGCAGATTAGTATCAAAATACTCAGCATAAGACCTACAGACTAGAAATCACGCACCAATTATTGAACTCAGCACATAAGTTGATCTTTTATAAGCTATAAAACAAATCTGCTATAACATAAGAAAGTGGGATTTATCACCAGACAAATATTTTGGTGAAACTCAAGCTGATGGAAGGATATCCAAAGCAACCTCCTTAAGGGAAGGCATCACTTCCTGCTGATGCAAACATATATATTTATTACTCACTTTCTTCAGGACCTTCCAGGAACCTGGGTAGCACCTAACAGGAAGTGGAAAAGAAAAAAATGTAAAATATAAGTTAAACAGCAGGAAAACAGTGAGTGATACTAGGCAAGCATTAATATGTTGCCACAGGAAACGCGTCGGTAACTAGCTAGCAAACCTGAAAAGGGTTCCTCCATTGCGACCCTTAAAGTTGTGAATGTAATATATGGTCTCCATCACAGGAAAAAGTGTTTTGGATAGTGCAGCCAGCTTAGGGTAGAAGAACGATGGATAATCTTCAGCTCATTTAAGGAAATCCTCTCTGATCCTTTTATTGCACATTCCAAAACAACTCTACTACACCCAAGTCACTAATTCGTTTGGTTAAGTCATTGTTATTTATTTTTTAAAAAAAGTCTTCCTTGCGACATTTTAGTGAAAGATATAACACGATCATCCTTATTAATTCCCCCTTAGATTTCTGGGAGTGAATTTCAAATTATTGTATTCAAAAATAGAAGCAAAAAACCCACTTTACTTTCAATTTTTGCAAAATAATACCAATTGAAGGACCAAAAAGTTGTAAACAAGCAATTCAATGCGTGGGCATCTAGAAACTGTTATATAGCATCAAAATCGCACTAAATTTACAGAAAGTACAATAATAATGAAAGAATGGTGAAGGATACACCCAGACCTTATCCGGTCAAGTTCTCCATTGAATATAATCAGTTTCCGGGCAGTATTGAAGACAGCTTCTTTGTAAAGCTCTTCAACCACAAGCATTTCTACAAGACAAAGGAAAAGCAAAATTAATGACCTTAAGGAATGAATATCAATGAGAAGACAAGGTGTAAGACTACCATTGACATTAAAATATGGATAGGCAACTAGAAACAATTCATCTTCCGGCTTCACACGGTCTGCCATTTTGACCTTCTCAGTGAATCCAAGATCCTCAAAGAATGAAGGTTTTGTTAGATAGTCCAACTTAAATGATGCTCCTTCAAAGACCGATGTTCTTGCAAATTTGACTTCATTTGCCTCTGGAAAAAACTAAAATCCAAATGACAGACCAAGATCACGAAACAAATCATGAACACAGATATCAGATAATCAGAAATGGGCCTTAAACAGACTACTAACAGAGTAGCAAAAGCATACAGAAAACATTATTCATACAACTTATGCACATGAAATATATATGCAGAGGGATCCTCTTATGAATTTAGCTTATATCCTAATATGAGACAATGAACAATTGGATGCCAATTAAGGGCTAACATTTGTTTGATTATAATATTTTAAAAAAAAAAACAGAGTTGATTGATGGCCTTTGATGGATTGTCTACTCCTAAAGTGCAGAGAGCCTGATTGATGCCATGCTTTACCTGCCCCATGCACACTTGATTTTATCATTTCTCTTTTCAAATATATAATCATTACCTGTCTTTCATCCTGAACCAGCTCTCCTTCCAGGCACCAGCTGTGTTTTCTTCAATTCAGTGGAACATTCACTTTCAGGTAAGAGTAAACTTGTCCTTCATCAAAAAGTCAGCTTCTCACCATGAAGCTTCCTTTTTTAAAACAATTACTAGTCTATCATAATGCATCTAATTGAAGACAACTCAGAATTGAAAAGGCCATACTTTAATGTCTGCTGTTGGGACCTCAAGACCAGGAACAAAAAGCTTCTTTCTACAGTTGCGTTAACAAGTAGAAATAGCTTTTTTCTGAAGGACCCAACATTGCATTGAAAGAGTCAACAAAAGGACTGGCGTCATATCTAGTCCAACAAGAATTTTGTGGAGTTAACACAATGGTTAATTTGCCCAGCGGACACTTTGTCGAACTACTGGCAACCTTGACTGTGGAAATGCATCTTTCAAATGTTGGCAGGCTTTAGCTTCTTGATGTACTGTTGATAGAAATGCATATTTCAAAAGTTGGCAGGCTCAAACTGCCGAGACTTTGGTTTCTTGCATTTCAAACCCACAAATAAAACTTTGGAGAGAACCCCAGAAAGAGCTACACCTCCAAATTTGATGACAAATGAAGAGACCATGCCTAGTGTTTGGTTCGGCAAATGAGTAAGTCTGAAAGAAATTGACAGAAACCTTTCCCACAGAATGTCATATTGAAGGTTACAATTTGATGAATTTGTCCCCCTGTCGCCCATAACCTTCTTTGATCTCTTTTCTTAGTCATATATAATCAAACATATATTAGTCGTTGGATGCAATCCACTCACTGACATCTCATGTCTACAATCAATCAACCACATTTTAATAGAAATGAAAACATTTTAATTAAAAAAGAATGAGATAGGAACAAAATCAAACTCGGCAGACAAGGGTTTAAAGATGCTTGGTGAAAGTCGTATTCAAGAGTTCAACAGTCAGTTCTATCACCTATGGCAAAGTAACCACCACAACTAAAGCCATTACAAAACATCAAGAAGCTTGAACTTGACAAGAGGTCTCATTAACAGTGTAGCTCAGGAATTAAGACAGACTTCAAGTGCAAGCTTTTGGATTTATTTAAACACTGAAACTAATATGGATTAGAAGCTCCTATGGTCACAGCAAACGATTACAAATCACAAATCCCAAAAAAAAGATATGCAAAAAGCTGCAAAAGAACAATATCAGCAATTGACGTCTGCTTTTGCTCGGACAAAGGTGCTTATAACAAAGGACTTCATGATTGTCTGTCACAAGTTTATGTTAAGGGGAAAAAGGAAGTTTGTTTTAGTCAATCTCATGTCTAATGGCATTCAAAAGGAACCCAAAAATAAAATAAAAAATAAAGAGTTAGTGCGTGTTTCTTGCAGCATAAAGAAATTTATCATCCAAGAAAAACTTAGTATGGAAAAAGCTATCTCATTTATCCGCCAATGGAGAAAAACTTGTCGTCCACCCACTAAGGACCCACTATTGACAGGTCTGGTTGTTGACAGGTCTGATGGATCCCACGGATGAGAACCACAAATTTTTTATTTTAAAGGACATCGGTATTGTACCCATATCATTTAATTTGTAGATTCCACTGATGGGACTCATCAAACTTGCCAAATGGCAGCTCCTCAGCGGGCAGGCGCATCACTTTAGCAACCTTCTCGGCGATGACCAAATCTGGAATCATTTAAAAAGAATACAAAGCAAACCAACTGACACAAATTGCATAGAGGTCTAGGAGCCAAATCAATGCTGTTAACTCATCCAATTAATACTTTCTCTTAGGGGTTATACCATGGTTTGAAATTTCAAAAGAAATTAAAAGGAAAACAACTGCACAAATTGCACTGAACTCAAAAATACCCGTTGAAGGTGTTCACTTGTCCAACTAATAAAGGTCATCAAGGATTGTATCGGGACTTGGAACCAATCCTGCCTTTACTAGAGAAAGGGAATTTAAGATAAAGAAGATAACATCTTTTCCTAGTGCCCTTTTGGGAAAAAATGAATTCCTGCTACATTCTGAGAATAAAACCATAGACACCTAACTTCTGATATCTAATCAATCTGGTAAAATCTTGGCAGTTGCACTTGGGGCAGAAATTAGTTCCACCTTGGTTTACAGGACAGAAATTCATCATATGCATGTATTTATTTATGTCTTATACACACGCATACATGCACACACAAACACTACCTTCACTTTAAAGGAAAGATTAAAATAACACTGCTCACATACACAATACTTACTATTCTAGTTCGTGTAACTTTCTCTGGAGTCACAAACAGGTCACAGAATTCACGTATTAACCGCATACTTCCAGTCATTTCTAGTCCTCCTTCACCATCACCTGTCGCACAATTACAAAAATTGAGAGGTAATAACCAAGATATTTGGATTGCTCTTGGGTGGGGGTGGGAGGTAAGGGTTAGTTGTGGAGGGCACCTGGTACAGAATCAAGGCCAGCTGTCGGGAATTCGATCTCCTGAAACATATACTTGTTCATCATAAACTATAAACTTATTCTGCAGTCGATGCGTGCATATAGTTCTTCAATTATCCAGTAATAACTCACCATCAACTTCCTGCCATCCTTCATGGCTAATTCAGCAGCCATTTTTGCCTGTTTAAAGGTCAAAAACCCAAAATAAGCAGATGCTGCTACTCCTATACTTATTATCTAACAACTACAGAACAGATGATACACATCAAGTTGTATCAAGAGAGACACCAATTTGTGTTTTCCAAGAGGTTCCAAAGAGGTTCTGTTCCTTTGTCCTATTTTTAGACTGCTTTGACAACTCATCTTAAAGGTGCCACTCATCCAATATGATGTGGTGACAGTAGTTTAGAGTTTTAAACTAAATGCAGAGCTAATAGTATTTTGGAAATATAATCATCCTAAGATACTATAACACAGGGATTCTTACACAAAAAACAATAACTTCGATGTAGAGAGAGATGATTTCACAAAAGCAGATGTTTTGATTTAGGTCTCCAAAACCCACCACCAAGAAAATTTTCAAAGGACATAGAAACATGATCCATATATCTGCAAATTAAATTGTGAAAGTTGCTGATGCTGTTCTAGAATTACCACAATCTATCTACCCCTATGAATGTTTTTGGATAAAACAACAAGTAGGACCCAATGCCTGTTTTCTAATAGCTTCACAAAGGCCAAATTGGTTTTTAAATGTCTCCGGCTTTTCATTTAACAAGTTTAAGGATCCCTTTGGCATTGCAATTGGGGATCTCAAATATATAAACTGTTTGGTAAACTCTTACAGCCCCAGCTTTTAAGCAAAAATAATTTTATTTCATAATTGCTTGATTAAAAACTTTTATTACCTTTATTAGTTTTGTAAAAAAAAAAATTGTTTATAAGTCATATTTACCAAACACAGTCAACTTTTATATCACACTTGTTTTTTTTCAACACACATATACAGTTAAAAACTACAAGACCTCGATATCAAACAGACCTAAGCTTAATCTAATAAAAAGGTAAATAAACAAATGTCAAAGCCAGCGTACTTGATCAAGAAGTTCTGAATAGTCACTGGGAAAGGGAATATCGACGTTAGGGAAGTTATTGCCATCGCTTGAAACCGAACTGGTGAGACAATTGGGTTTTCTTCTGTACGGCGAAAATGTGATGATTCTTTGACCGCTGAAATTTTCGACTCTACAATTTACCTGCAATTAGTGACGATTAATCGGTTTAGAAATGATTTTAAAAAAATTAAAAAGTAATGACTACAGGCTCTGAGTGTACCTGTCGACGTGGAATTGAAGGAACCGGAATAGGAAGCGTAGGGAAGGCGATCGCTGAAGTAGAGGATAACGGCATTTTGAACCACAAAGTAAAGAGAGAGAAGAAACGCGCCCCTTTCAAATACCGTGTTTTTTTGTAACTAGGAATTATTTAACTAATTGATGCGAATAATAAAATTCATAAATTGGGTAAATTATTTATTAAAGAATATCGAGAGGTTCTGTATTATTTTATCGGTAGCAATAAAATTAGTTGGATAAAAATAGTAGCTGTTTCACCTGCTTTATTTTTAGGGTTTGTGAAAATTCAATCCAACCCATTATTGAATGGATTGAGATAAAATCAACACAACCCAATTAAATAAATATGTTCAACTTAATCCAACCTAACCCTTAAATCATCGAATTGGGTTGAGTTGGGTTAATTGAGTTGAAGATTTGAAGTTAAATTAAAATTATTAATTAAATTAAAAAATATGAAAATTAAAAAAAACTTATTGAAATTAAATATAAATATATCATATTATGAAATTTTATTTACTGTGAAGTATTCAATAAAAAAAACTAAAAGAATATAGAATGAATAAATTATAAAAGTACTTTAATTGACTGAGAATTGAGATTTAAGAAAATAATTTTAGTTTTGGAGTTAGAGATTGGTCATTTAGAATTATCTCTTTTATTAAAGAATAAAAAGATGATAAAAAATAGATTAGTCATTTAGATTTTTAGGATTTTTTAATTAAGAATTATCTTCTTATTATTATTATTTTAGTTATGTGGGTTGGGTTGGGTTAGATGGATTCATCAAAATTAACTTATCTCAACCCAATTGTTGATTGGGTTTGAAAAAATTGACCGAATTAACTCATAATAACCCACTCAATCCGTCAAAATTAAATTGGATTGGATTGGGTTGGGTTAGGGATGATAATTTAATCCAGCCCTGGTCCGAACTCGGACAAACCCGAATAATCTGGGCCGGGTTCAACCCGTACGACATTAAAATAAATCCGGTATTCAGATTAAATTTTGTGGACCCGGACATATCCGGTTTCGAGTTTGGAACCCATATATCCGAAACCTGGACCTGGATATCTTTAATTTAAAATAATTTTTTTAATATAAATTAAAAAAAACCGATGCCCTAATTTCACACTTTGACAACCTTGCCGCGGCCTCAATTCTTCTCTTCTCTTCTCATTCTTTTCTTCCCTCTTCAACTCTTCTCTTCTCTTCTCTTCACCAAATCATCCTTTTCCTCTCTCTTAAGCTCTTCTCTTCATCAAATCATCACAATCACTCATCGTACCTTTGTTGTATTCATGTTCATCAGCACCATCAGCCTCCATTTGGTCGTCGTTTATCCACTTTACCAATCGTAATTTTGGCTGTGACGTTGTGGTCGTCATCGTCCGCATCATCATCATCAATAGCCGACGTTTGTTGCTTCACTGGACGCTGATCCTTGAAGTTCATGAACTGAAGCCGTGAATCGTGAGTTTGAATTGTAGACATGGATTTTGTATTTTGTGAATGTTGTGTTATAGATTTGTATTTGTGAATGGGTTATTGCTTTGAAACATTGAAAAATTTAGAATTTGTATTTGATTTTTAGGAATTTGGGTTGTATTTGATTTTTGTAGAATAGGGTTTGAATTTTTTTTTTGTTTTTTTATTTGTATGTGATTTGGGTTTAAAACCCACAATCCAGAAACCTGAATTTTTTCGAGTTTAACCCGGACCGACCCCATACTCATAAAAGGCGGGTTTAAATCCGGGTCCAGTATGACATTTTAGTGTCTGAGTCCGGAACCAGAAAGACCAAACCCAGACTTGAACTCGAAAATTGCCATCCGTAAGTTAGGTCAGTCGAGTTGGATTGGGATTGCCAAACCCGGAAAGGCCAAACCAAGGCCCATTGGGTCTATGGGTCGGCACGACACGACCCACCAAGCAAACGGACCATACTATGTCGTGTTCAGGCCGTGCTTAAAAAAAGCTCCCTAATTTTTTTTTTCAAGCCCACATATCTAGCATGTTTTTTCAAGTCCACGTGCCTCGCGTGCTTTGTGTTTTACGTGTCTTTTCAAGCTCATTAGCCCATGCACTTATAACAACAACAACAACGAGAACAACAGTAATAGTAGTAGTAGAAATAGTAATAATAAGAAGAAGAAGAAGAAGAAGAAGAAGAAGAATAACAACAACAATAATAAAAATAATTTTCATTAAGGGATCAATTAATATTTCATAATCAATTTATCAGAATTTTACAACTATATATTTAATTTCATAATAATCAACTATAATACAACAATTTGTAAATTTAATTCCATAAATCGTAGTAGTAATTAATACAAATCCATAAACTCAAGCGGCCAAAATATAAAAATATTTAAAGAAATTATTCAAATTTCATTTATTCATTTAATAAATTATAAACATAAAACAATTAGAATTTTTTTAAACTAAGACTTAAATTAGTTTTTAAAAGCCTATGCTAATAAAATATATTAAAAATTTTGATTTCAAGATATTTGTAAGTCATAATATTTTTTGTTTACTTTTCATTAAAAGTTTTACTTTGATATATTTTGGCTCATATGCTGTTGATGACCTACGGGCCGTGTACTAGCCCACTAATGAGCTTGCTTGTTACGTGTTTTTTCACGTACTGTGTTTTGACCCATCTCTAATCGTACCGTACTTTTAAGGTCCACATGCCTAAGATTCTAAGCCCTACCTAGTCAATGTGCGTATCGTGCTGTGCCGTGCCGCGTGTCCTACCGAAATTGCTCGTGTCATATTGTGCCCGTGCCAAGCCACTTGCCGCCCGGCCCATTGGCCATCTTTAGTCATGAGAATTTACAACTATTATAAATTGCGATATTTTGAATTGACTAACAAATTGATATGTCAGCAACATGTGATTAGTCTTGTTTTTGTCATAGATTTTTCTTTTATTCAAATGTTTTTTCATTTCTTCAGTTAGGTTCTTATATACTTAATTATTGATTCTGAATTGTTAGATTTTATTAAGAGGACTTCATCCTAACCTAATTAAAAGAAAATTAGTTCATAATTAAATAAATAAAAATAATAATGAACTTACTAAATTTGCGTTCTGTTACAACTTTTCTCTCTAATTTCTCACTCTTAATTCTCTATTCTCTCAACTATACATCTCAAATGAGCAAGCTACCTCTATTTATGGAGGATCGTTGATGAAAAATATAAAAATTGAATACTTAGGTGCTAGCTTGCACTAACTTGATCTTTTTATAAAACAGTTGTCCATCTTGAGTAATTTCTATAAATTTGTGATAAACTTGGCTTTGATTGGACGAAAATGAGATGAAATTAATTAAATCTTATTAAATTTTTGCCGGATGTGAATTGGAAAAGAATTGTGAGTTGGTTAACCGTTTGAATGAATTTGCTTCAAAGAAATGGGCTTGAGCAAGTTGGATCGTCATGGGCTGACTTCTGCTGATGTCATTGGTGACATCATGCTGTCGTGGTGTCCTCTCTCGAAATTTAAATTGAAATATCCGCACCCGTACCCAAGCTCTCTTTGATACAAATGGAATAACCTTGCAACTGCTCCACCGCAAGAATGGAACATTAATGCACTAAGGCCTAAGCCGAAGTCTTATTCAATTTATCCCCTTTACATCAAAGTATCAACTACAGTTATTTCCTTCCTATTAAATAAAATACGTACTAACTATAAATATTTATTAAATAATATGAACTAACAAATATAAGTTAAGAGTGATAAATATAATATAAATTATTCTCATCACATCTTTAATTATATCTTAAATTTGGACGATGATCAAGAAGATCTAAAAAAATTCAAAAATAAATGCTAAAATGTCTAGTGATTTTTGAAATTATAAGATTCTGAATAAAAATTAAAAGAAACTACTAATAGTTAGAGATTCTTACATCGAATAATTAAGTTTTTTTTTTAACTGAAAAGGTAAAAATTTACTTTTTATCTTTGAAAGACTAATACTAACTGGATCAATGGTTGGACAATGTTATAAATTATACCACTTTAACATTAGGATTATTAAATATAGAATTTATATAAAGAATGCGCATTTCCTACAGTGCATAACTAAAAAAATTCTTTATTAATTAAAGTATTATTAAGAAAATACATAAAAATGAGCTTTCCCAAAATATGAGGTTTTAGGTAGCTGTCTTGTCCACACATACCTAAATTTGCCCTTACTTTTACCTAATCATCACTTCATGTGCACATAAAAATTTGTATCAATAATTTGCAACTTTAATAAAGTCTGATTAGAAAACTATATATATATATATATAACGCAAAGTGTGAATCTTTGTAATTTCATGTGGATGCTTATTTTTATGGTTTAGTAAAATATTTTACAGTTAGTAAAAAATTTATAATAAAATGGTTGTGCGAACTAAAAAATAATTATATATATAAATATATAACTGGCCAAGCGAAGCAAAGATTTTATTAAATAAAAGAAAAAGAAAGAAAATACAAGCCGAAGATGAAATGAGCTTTATCCTTTAAAGGATATGACCAAATCAGTTATACAGAAAAGTAATGTCGAAGAGAAATATATCGGAACAATCAAAGGACTAACTAAATCTGTATTCTGGAAACCATGAGCATCATGAGAAAAGAAACTTCTAAACATCAAAAGGAGGGCTTATGCAGTAGGTGAAAATATCACCATGTCAACGCTCTAGCCTTTAGAGCTTATGCAACAGGTGAAGGGTGATAGAGAGTAGGAATGATGTATTGAAAAAATAGCATATCAATATACTATTTTGAGGGCACATTTTGAGTGGGTCCTACTTATAGAAAGTGAAAAATCTTGTGAGGTTCGGATTCTACTCCGTGAATACTTAAAAAATGATATCTATTTACTCAAAAAAGATGCATGAGTGAATGAAAAATTGTCTCTCAAAATAGCACCCTTGATGTTGGAAATTTGAAAGGAAATGAGGCTTATCCCACATGAGAAAAATAAGCCAAGGGATTTGTGTTTATATATAGACACTTACCCATGCATGAGCAAGAATTTTAAAGATAAAGGCTCTCTCTACACGCGCTTGCGCAGAGGGGGTGCGAATCCAAGACCGATTCAATTATTTTTTGGCTGTTATGCGATTTAATTTTTGAATTCAATTGGCTGTTACAATAAATAAATGGCTTATATTGAATTCGGAAATTCAATACTATGCTGTTGTTACATCCTCACCTGTGTATAAAAGGCATCTTCCTCTTCTGGTTTTTGACACACTATAAAAGCAGCACACAAAGCACGCACAAATTCTTTTCCTCCTCCTCCTCTTACGTTATGTTTTCTGATCGAGTTCCCACTGTTGTGGTTCGTCGGAATTATCTGTTTGTGCTTAACGGATAGTTCGTACTCGTTGTATCCTGGAAAACAGATACCAACAAACCTAAAGCACTACAGTAGGTGGTAAATCTGTTTTAAGGAAACTGAGCTACAGGCCTCGAGTTTATTCTTCTATTTTTATTGATTTCTTTACCCTGTCTGTTTCAAATCCAGTTTCTGTTCTTGTTGTTTTTTTCTAGTTGTTATTCCAGTTGTTGTTTAACTTATTGTACTTTTTCTGACAATCTTGAAACAGATTTAGACATTGAGATTGCAACTGAAACCAGTGATGCAATTCCGACTGTCCCAGTTTCAGCTTATGCTGCTGGTCCATCCATTGTGAAGGAACTAGCCTCTGTGGCAATTCCTGTGAATCATGCAGAGAGGCCAGAAAAGTTCAATGGCCAGAATTTCAAACGTTGGCAGCAAAAGATGTTCTTTTACCTGACCACGTTGAACATTGCGAGGTTCTTGATGAAGGATGCTCCTAAACCCAAAGAGAGTGAAATAGATGTTCACGTTGCAAGTGCAATTGATGCATGGCATCATTCTGATTTTTTATGTAAAAATTATATAATGAATGGCCTTAGTGATTCCTTGTATAATGTATACATTGGAAAAAGAACAGCCAAAGAGCTATGGGAATCCTTAGACAGTAAATATAAAACTGAGGATGCGGAAACAAAAAAATTTGTTGCTGGCCACTTCCTAGACTATAAAATGGTGGATTCCAAAACGATAATGAGTCAAGTACAAGAGGTTCAGATAATATTCTCTGAAATCCTTGCTGAAGGGATGATACTAAGCGAAACTTTTCAAGTGGCTGCAATCATTGAAAATTTGCCTCCTGCTTGGAAAGATTTCAAGAGTTATTTGAAACATAAACTCAAGGAAATAAATATTGATGGGCTGGTTGTTGAGCTCTGAATTGAGGAAGATAACAGAAACACAGAAAAAAGAGGGGTTATTTCCGTGGCTAAGACAAATGTTGTTGAACATGAGCCTAAAAATAAGAAAAATAAAAAATTGGGATAGTGTTTTTTGATAGTGTTTTAGCTGTGACAAGATGGGTCACAAGGCTTCAGATTGTAGATGTGATAGAAAACATCACTCAACATGTTTCAGACATAAATCTCTCTGTAATGGTTTCAGAAGTGAATTTGGTTGGTTCTAATCCGAGACAATGGTGGATTGATACGGGAGCAACCAGACATGTCTGCTCGGACAGGGGGTTGTTCACTTCATTTGAAGCAGTGAACAATGTAGGGAAGTATTCATAGGAAATTCTGCTATGTCTAAGATTGAGGGTCAAGGAAAGATGATTCTGAAGATGACTTCTAGGAAAAAGTTGACTCTGAATGATGTGTTTTATGTGCCAGAAATTCGGAAGAACTTGGTGTCTGGATCGCTGTTGAACAAACATGGTTTCCTAATGGTATTTGAGTCAGATAGGGTAGTTTTGTCAAAGAATGGGATGTATGTGGGAAAAGGGTTATGTCAATAATAGGCTGTTTAAGCTCAATGTAATGGTTATGTAACCAAAAATTAATAATGAAACTAGTACTTCTGCTTATTTGCTTGAGTCTTCTAATCTTTGACATGGTAGATTAGAACATGTTAATTTTAATTTATTGCGTAAATTAATTAACATGAAGCATATTCTCAATTTCAACATTGATTTGAAACATAAGTGTGAAACTTGTATTGAGGCAAAACTAACAAGGTCATCTTTCCAAACAATAAAAAGAAACATTGAATCACTTGATTTAATACATAGTGATATTTGTGATTTTAAATCCATTCAAACAAGAGGTGGTAATAAATATTTTATTACCTTTATTGATGATTGCACAAAATATTGCTATGTATATTTGTTGAAAAGTAAAGATGAAGCTTTAGAAAAGTTTATTCTTTATAAAAATGAAGTTGAGAATTAACTTAATAAGAAAATCAAAGAATTAAGGAGTGACCGTGGTGGTGAGTATGTTGTTCCGTTTGAGTCACTATACGAACAAAGTAGAATCATACATCAAGTCGCCGTTCTATATTCACCTCAATATAATGGGATTGCAGAACGAAAGAATCAAACTTTAAAGGAAATGATGAATGCAATGTTGATAAGTTATGGGTTACCCCATAATATGTGGGGAGAAGCTGTTTTGTCAGCTAATTATTTATTAAATAAGATACCCCGAAAGCAAGAAGATAAAATCCCGTATGAGCTGGGGAAAGGTAGAGTACCTTCCTATAAATACTTACGAGTGTGGGGGTGCCTTGCTAAAGTAGTGGTTCCTTTAAACAAAAAAGTGAAAATATGACAAAAAATTATAGACTGCATTTTCATTGGTTATGCACAAAACAGTAGTGCTTATCGATTTCTGGTGCATGACTCAAAAGTTCCAGATGTCCACAAAAATACAATAATAGAATCAAAGAATGCATCGTTTTTCGAACACGTGTTTCCTTGCAATTCTAGAGCGGAATCGAGTGAACTACGACAATTTCATGAAACAACAATTGAAAATGAAGAGAATGATAAAGCTCCAGAAGAAGAAGAACAAGAACAAGAAGTTGAGGTCAGACGTAGCAAAAGAGCTATAATAGAAAAGTCTTTTGATCCAGACTTTCTGACGTTTTTGCTAGAAAATGAACCTCAAAGCTTCAAGGAAGCTGTAACTTCACCGGATGGTGCTTTATGGAAAGAAGCCATTAACAGTGAAGTTGAATCCATTTTACAAAATCATACCTGGGAGCTAGTAGATCTTCGTCCAAGATATAAACCTTTGGGGTATAAGTGGGTTTTCAAGAGGAAAATGAAAGCCGATGGATCAATCGATAAGTATAAGGCTAGACTTGTAATTAAAGGTTATAGGCAATGAGAAGGCCTTGATTACTTTAATACTTATTCTCGTAAAATAATAACGATTGCAGCTTTGCGCAATCTCGAGATACATCAAATGGATGTAAAGACGGCTTTTCCACATGGAGATTTAGATGAAGAAATCTACATGGAGCAACCTGAAGGTTTTGTAGCTCCAGGACAAGAAAAGAAAGTTTGTAAATTGGTAAAGCCATTATATGGCTTGAAACAAGCACCAAAACAGTGACATGAAAAATTTGATCATGCAATGATCACAAGTGGCTTTAAGATCAACGAGTGTGACAAATGTGTTTATGTCAAAGAAACAGAAAATGGCTATGTCATTTTATGTTTATATGTTGATGACATGCTCATTGTTGGGAGTGATGATGACATGATTAAATCTACCAAGAATATGTTGAGTCTAAGTTTGACATGAAAAACATGGGTCTTGCGGATGTCATTTTAGGGATTAAAATCTCAAGGGCTTCTAATGGACTTATTCTAAGCCAACTCATTATGTAGATAAAATTCTTAGGAAATTTAATAAAGATGATAATACCGTGTCTAAAACTCCATTAGATATGAGTATACATCTTTTGAGAAATAGAGGAGAGGGTATTTCTCAAGTAGAATACGCTAGAATAATAGGCAGTCTGATGTACTTAACAAATTGTACCAGACCAGATCTAACCTATACAGTAAGCAAACTTAGTAGATATACGAGTAATCCAGGAACTGATCACTAGAAAGCGATCGTAAGAGTACTCAGGTATCTTCGATACACTCCTAATTATAGACTGCACTATATTAGGTATTCGGAAGTATTAAAAGGATATAATGATGCTAACTGGATATCTGATGTAAAAGACTCAAATCCACTAGTGGCTATGTGTTTACACTAGCAGGTGCAACTGTATTATGGAAGTCTTCTAAACATACAGTAATTGCCAGATCTACAATGGAATCTGAATTCATTGCATTAGATAAATATAGTAAAGAAGCAGAATGGCTACCCAACTTTTTAGAAGGTATTCCAATGTGGCCAAAGCTTGTGCCTACAATATGTATACATTGCGATAGTCAATCAGCTATCGGTAGGGCACAAAGCAATATGTATAATGGTAAGTCTAGACATATACGTCGTAGGCATAATACCATTAGACAACTTATTTCTACTAGAGTTATTTATATTGACTATGTGAGGTCAAAGGATAACATTGAGGATCCGCTAACCAAAGGGTTAAATAAAGAGCTAGTAGAAAAATCATCGAGGGGAATGGGATTAAAACCCTTAGAATGATTAGTCAATAATGAAGGAAAACCTAACCTAGCTGACTAGAGATCCCAAGATCTAAGTTCAATGGGACAACCTAATTTTTAAAGACTAAAGTTGGATTACTGTAGGGGTCATTCTCTTGAGAGGATTACCTCATTGACCATTCCTATGATGAAACAGTGATGCCCGTGGGAAATAAGGTTGAGCTAGACTCTTAATGATTCTTATACGTTAGAAATCTGAGCAGAGTAATGTGGGTTACCCTTAATTAAGATATCACCTATGTGAGAGAGAAGTGGGGCCACTTCAAAGGGAGCTGAAAGGGGTTCAGCTCTTAGAAACTCTTGCAGAACCAGGTAGATGTTCAAGGCCAAAACGAACATAACCATGAGAACCTAACAGTGTTATGAGAGATACCTATGTGTAGTATATGATCATTTACACTGACGGTAGAACAATTAAAAGACATCGTGTCTACTGAAAAACAGTAAAGTAAATATACTATCACAAGGGAAGGTTCAAAAGATAAAACCTACCTATCCTTTACTAGGTATCGATCTAATAAACTCGATCGTTAAGGTCAAAAATGGTTTTGATGTCAAAATTTAGCGGTTTTCTGTTTTACTGTCAATTTTCATTCATGTGGGGGATTGTTGAAAAAATAGCATATCAATATGCTATTTTGAGAGCACATTTTGAGTGGATCCCACTTATAGAATACTTCAAAAATGTATATTTATTTACTCAAAAAGATGCATGGGTGAATGAAAAATTATCTCTCAAAATAACACCCTTGATGTTGGAAATTTGAAAGGAAATGAGGCTTATCCCACATGAGAAAAATAAGTCAAGGATTTGTGTTTATATATAGACATTTACCCATGCATAAGCAAGAATTTTAAGGATAAAGGCTCTCTCCACATGCGCGTGGGCAGAGGGGATGCGAATCCAAGACCGATTTGTTTGAACTCGTGTGCGCTCGCGCGTCCTGCGTACGCGAATGTCAGCCCAAAATCATCCAAGCTTGCATGGCACGTTTTTAAAAAAGGCAGCTTCCTCTTCTGGTTTTTGACACACTGCAAAACCAGCACACAGAGCATGCACAAATTCTTTTCTTCTTCCTTTTTCTACGTTCTATTTTTTGATTGAGTTCCCACTATTGTGATTCGCCAGAATTATATGTTTGTGCTTAACAGATAGTTCATACCCGTTGTATCCTGGAAAACAGATACCAGCAAACCTAAAGCACTACAGTAGGTGGTAAATCTATTTTAAGGAAACTGAGCTACAAGCCTCGGGTTTTTTCTTCTATTTTTGTTGATTTCTTTACCTTGTCTGTTTCAATTCCAGTTTAGGTTCTCATTTTTTTTTTCTAGTTGTTATTCCAGTTGTTGTTTAACGTACTGTAATTTTTCTGACATGATGTACATATCATCTTTTCTTCTGATTCCCACACTGAAGGTTTTGGTCATGTCCAAGTCTCCATGCTTTATTTTATTAGGGAGTGTCCAGTCAAAATGGTACAATAACACTACCAGTGAGAGCTTCACAATGTCATCAGCGAATGATATTCCAGGGAAATTCTGGGACCAGCAGCAAATGTGATATATACAAAATTATTCCCTTTATAATCTATTAAACAATCAAGGAATCTCTCTGGAATCAACCTATCAGGTTCCGTTCAATACTTTGAATCTCTTCTCAACGCCCATGCATTAACAATGACTGGCTTGGTATGTTGAATCCATTAATCTTACATCTTTCTCCACGTTCTCTTTGAAATAACAAAGGAGCAAGAGGATGTAATTTCAGGTCTCTTTCAGTATCAGTTTCAAGTATTGCATTTCATCGACCTTCCCCTTTCTATTAAAGACTTCCCTTACCTTAGCTTCTGCATTTTTCAGCACTATCAGATTTTTCATTATTTCGGAAAATGCCCAATCTAAGGTTGTGCCAACTGACTAAATACAACCAATAAACATTTCCTGAAAGTGGAAATTATGCACAAAAGTTACATTATTAAGCAAAGATGAGGATTAGTACGAGGTTAATTTCCCTTTAGTTCATATAGATTGAGTCAATTACTTAATCTCTGTTTTATCCAAAACATTGTTTTCCTTTATTTGTCTTCATTAAAAATTTAAAATATAAGTAAGTCTATATGTGATCATGTCTGGGGTGTGCAAAAGTAATTTGAAAAATTAAAAATTAATTTTGATGTGACATAAATATTATATTGTTCTTAAAATTTGTATTTGATAGCCTTCTAATGACAAAGAAATTTGGTAATGGACAATAAGGGTTTTGACAAAAACATATATAGCAGAAGAAAAAGTACTTATGTTGACCTTAAAATCTGATTTTGCTTTTATACAGAGTAGCGATCAAATGCCAAACCAACATTTAAATTTGTATTGCTGGGGCAAATGATTTTGAGCAGTATGTTGCGGACCATCGAAGATGCTAGCCCAATTGCCCACAATTTCAGGATAGAGAACCCAAGACAAGGCCAAGAGTGCTAGCTTGGCCCGATTTAAAAAAATTCTAGGTAACTCTAGCACACTCAAGCTTGTAAATATCTAGAGTTCTCTACACATTTCCAGCACATGTAAATATCTAAAATTCTAGGCAAGTGGAAGAATTCTCTAGAGCTTTAGAGCTTGGCAAGCCTCCCCTATAAATAGGGCATGGCATTTGGCATTTGAGCATCAAGCTTTGAGCAAGCAACTCAAACACTCTTGTAAGCTCTCTTGTAGTCTTTCTTACGAGTAATACAATTTTCCTCATTCGGCTCCATTGCTCTCTTCTCTCTAGCTCTCTCAAAACCTCTAGACTTAGCTAGTCGAGAAGCTCAAAGGCTTACTTAGCAACATTCGGTAAAGGTTATCCAAGTGCCGCCTAGATTTGTGTGCAAAACACTCATCCTGTGATAAGTGGTATCAGAGCTAAAGTTTGCACCCATGCAAGTTAGCTCACAAGCAATGGGCAACCCTCCAAACCCAGTGCAAGAGGACGTTGTTGGTTTGGAAGCCCCACTGAATCCAAGCTGCGATCGCGAGGGATAACCCGCCCAAGGCAAACACGGCAAGTCCAAGGCCCCATGTGTTGATGCCTTGGAGATTTGCATGGTTACGCTCGAAACGGTCATGTCCGCCGCTCAGGACACCCTTGATGGATTGGAGGAAAGGGTGGACAGTCTCAAGGGAGAATACGCTAAGTTCACGGTGGCAACAAAAGACCTCATCCAAGACCAAGTCAATAACCTTCGAAGGGAGTTTCGGGACTTTCATAATGAGTTGCTAAAACTTCACAGTTTAGTCTAAAAGGAGCTTCGAGCTGTCCGTGCGGAAGTGGAGGAAGTCCGCTCGAACTGGGTATGGCACAAGCGCACACTCTCCGCTAGTCCAGCTTCAGCAAGTACGAGTGATGCGCGATGCATTGACTTGCCAAAGATGGACACCTACGATGGCACACGTAATGCCACTGTCGTGGAAAATTTTCTCTTCGAGTTAGATCAATACTTCGATGCCATGGGTGTGCGAGACGAGGCATTGAAAGTGGGCACAACACCCACCTATCTTCGAGGCACTGCACAACTATGGTGGCGTCAGAAGCATGGCAAGATGAGCAAAGGCATTTGCACCATCGATACTTAGGCTGACTTCAAGCAAGAACTTCGAAAGCAATTCGTCCCAAAGCAATGTGGAAAAGAAAGTGCAACTGCGTCTACGTCGTCTTAAACAAACGGGTAGTGTCCGGGACTACATCAATGAGTTACTACCCTCATGCTCGAGATAAGCGACATGTCCGACAAGGACTCCCTCTTCTACTTCCAAGATGACCTCAAGGATTGGGGCAAGACTGAGCTTGATAGGCGTGGCGTTCAAACAATTGACGATGCCATCACTATTGCAGAATCGCGCACCAAGTACTTCACCCAATCTAAAGACAAAAGGGCTAACCAAGGCAAAGGTAGGAGAGAGAGTCGCAAGGACAAGAGAGGCAATCGCAAAGATTGGGGGAAGAAAAACCTTCTAGTAACAAGAGCGGGCAAAGTAAATCAGAGGGCAAGAAAGAGGCACCAAAGCCGCGAAGCCCATGCTTCATATGCAATGTTCCTTATTGGGTACGCGACTGTCTAAAAAAAAAGTTGTTCAACGCTCTTACTGCCTAACTCAAGAGCAACCCCACAATGTCCGTGGAGGAACCCCAACTCAGCATGGGTTCTCTCTAACGACTCGGCACAGTTAATTGCCAACAACCTACACTCACGAAGAAAGGGCTTATGTACATGAGCGCGAACATAAACGGCTAGTCCGTTCGCGCATTGCTAGACACGGGAGTGACACACAACTTCATGTCCATAGACAAGGCCAAGAGCTTAGGCCTCAAGGCCAGCAAGGAAGAAGGCACGAAGAAGGAAGTGAACTCACTCGCCAAGCCCATTGCAGGTATTGCACAAGGCGTACACACAACTCTTGGTACGTGGAGCGGAAACCTTGATTTCTCCATCGTGCCCATGGATGACTTCAAGTTGGTCCTTGGCATGGAATTCTTCGATCAAGTCCATGCCTTTCTGCTACCCGCTACAAACTCTTTAAGCATCTTTGATAGGAGTAGAGCACGCATGGTTCCCACGGAACATGGCAAGTCTGAGGAGAAGACGCTTTCTTGGTCTTGATTCGGGAACTAAACGAGGAAGGAGATTGCGAAAATAAGCCAAACCAAGTCCCTTCGCAAATACAAAATGTCCTCAATGAGTTCAAGGCAGTAATGTCTCCCGAAATTCCGAAGAAGCTCCCACCTCGACGAGAAGTAGATCATGCGATCAAGGTGGAACAAGGCGCGAAGCCACCAGCCTTGGTGCCCTACGGCATAGCGCCACCCGAATTTGAAGAGTTGCGAAGACAACTCAAAGACTTACTGGACGCAGGCTACATTCGCCTCTCAAAGGCCTCATTCGGTACACCGGTTCTCTTCTAAAAGAAAAAGAATGGATCGATGCGGATGTGCATAGATTATAGAGCGCTCAACAAGATCACCATCAAGAATAAGTACCCGATCCCTTAGATCACGGATTTGTTCAACTAGCTTGGCAAAGTGCGGCACTTCAACAAACTCGACTTGCACTCCAAGTACTACAAAGTGCGCATCGCCACAGGAACACAGGAAACGAACCTAAAACAGCGTGCACAATAAGGTACGGGTCTTTCGAATTCCTTGTCATGCCTTTTGGTTTCACCAATGCACCTGCCACATTTTACACGCTCATGAACAAGGTACTCCAACCATTCCTCGACCGTTTTATGGTCGTGCACTTAGACGACATCGTGGTGTATAGCACCACACTCGAAGAGCATGGCCAACATTTGCGACAAATGTCTGAGCTTCGCTCATTCTTTATATTGGTGAACAACTACCGACGCTTTACCAAGGGCTACTCAGCCAAGGCAGCACCTTTGACAGATTTGCTCAAGGGTAATCGAACGCGGCATTGGTTCGAAGAGTGCCAACGCGCATTAGAGAAGTTAAAGAAGGAGATTTTCTAAGAACCCGTCCTTACCCTTTCGGACCACAACAAGCCCTTCGAAGTCCTGGCAAATGCCTCCGACTTCACCATTGGTAGAGTCCTCATACAAAAAGGCAACCTTATAGCGTTCGAGAGTCAGAAGCTAAATGATATGGAGTGCCGCTACACGATGCAAGAAAAAGAGATAACAACCATCATCCATTGTTTGAGAGTGTAGCGACACTACTTGCTTAGCTCACACTTCACGATCATGGCGGACAACGTAGCGATGAGCTACTTTCAAACACAAAAGAAGTTGAGCCCCAAGCAAGCTCGGTGGCAAGATTTTCTTACGGAATTCGATTATCGGCTCGAGTACAAACCGAGTAAAGCCAATACCGTTGCAGACGCTCTAAGTCGCAAGGCGGAATTGGCAACATTTAGCATGAGCCAACCGAAATCTGACCTTGTCTCATGCATCAAGAAATGCCTCCAATAAGACCCGCTAGCGAAAGACTTATTGGAGAAGGTGCTCGAAGGTAAGACAAGATAATTTTGGCAAGAGGAAGGCATCCTCCTCACCAAGGGAGATCTGTTGTTCATTCCAAGGTAAGGAAATTTGCAGAAGGAAGTTATCAAGTAATGGCATGTTACCCAAGAATTGAGCGCACCACCGTACTAGTCCAAGCCTCGTATTTTTTGCTGCACATGAGGGACAACATCAAGGCATACATGCGAACTTGTCTTGTGTGTCAACAAGACAAGGTGGATCACCAACTCCCAGCGGGATTATTAGAGCCACTACCACTCGCAACAAGACCATGGGAAAGTGTCTCCATAGACTTCATCACATCACTGCCCAAATCCGAAGGGTGCGACAGCATCATGGTCGCTGTCGATTGTTATAGCAAGTACGCCACTTTCATTGCCGCACCAGCTGATTGCAAAGTTGACGAGGCAGCCTGACTCTTCGTTAAGCACATTGTGAAGCTTTGGGGAGTTCTAAAGAGCATTGTTAGCAACTGAGAACCTCGGTTCACCGAGCGTTTTTGGACGGAGCTCTTCAAGATGTTGAGTACCGATCTCAAGTTCTCAACAAGCTGCTACCCACAAAAAGATGGGCAGACCGAGCGCATCAATGGCCTCCTCGAGATGTACTTGAGGCACTATGTGAGCGCTCATCAGCTGTGTATATAAACAACCACTGTGTACATCTTCATACCATTGATAAAATGAATAAAATCAAATGAGCTAGAAGTTTCTAATTCTCAAATTTTTTTTCATTTTCTTAGCTTCCAAACATCCTCATTTTGATTTTCAACTAAGAATTAGAATATCGTAATCTTTCTGTTTCTACTTCTGCAAAAGTTTTATTTCTTTATTGGAGATTATACTGTATCAGAATTCTATCAACTATATGTTTCATTTAACTTATGTTGTGGCAGATGCAAGGAAAGATTTTATTACTGTCCCTTGTGTTTGATGGCTGTTGTGCATTACCCCAATTTTGGAGAATGAAGTTTATTTAGTTTGTATTTGTGCATGGGATGCAAAACAAATTCACCGGGTAACCAAAACAAGTCAATTTTGCAGCTTATGACATTCCAAGCTCTGCATTATTCACCCATTAACGAGCATTCATTAGGTAGGATTTGAATAAAAATAATCTTTGTCTGTGGCCAAAATGAACTAGGTGAAGTATTTCAATTATTTGTGGGGGTTGACTTGAGGTTAATTTCAGAACACAAGAATTAATGGTGGAAAAGAGACAAGAGCATCTAGAAAAGAGTGACAATACATCTACAAATTAACTCTTGCATAAATTATTTCATGAATATCAATATGCATAACATGTTTGGTCGGATAAGAAAACTGCAAAGCTCATATGTTTATTTATAGCATTTCACCACCTACAAAACACCATTATAACAGAAAAGATAATATTGTAGTATCAATAATATTGTCATTGTGTGTACTACAATGGTACTATAACATTAACTGTCCCCATTTGCTATCTTGGTGGTGTCTTGATGGTGTTCTAATGTCAATGCTCTTTTTTTATTTTAAATTTTCATTCAACAAATTACATTATGTCATATTTATTTACACAAAAAAGTTTATACAAGAATTTATAGTTGTAATATTATTCACTAGTAGAAGATTGAGATTTTAGCATAGATTGCATAGGTTTGACATAAAGCACATTTTGACAAATATTATTAATTCGAACGAGTATCGATATTTAGGCATAAGATTTAGATGTGGGCTAACAAAAACAAACTAGACTCATTTTAATTACTCAAATGCGAACACGAGCCCATTTTAATGTTGATTTTGTCAGCCATTTGTGTCTTAAGCAATCTTTTGTTCAACTACACAAATTTACTTTATCATCAAGAAATTAAGCAAATCAGTATAGCCTGATGAAAACCAAATAGATCGAATCAACAATTTCAATTAACGAGATCACTTCTTCTCATAAACATTCAATTTTCGGGCGGGTCTCGTCAATCTCCTTAAGTAATCTCCACTGAAGGAGGGAATTTATTTATATATAGGAGAAAAATAATTACACTTAGTCAAAGGACATACAAATAAAGCACTGGAAAATCAAAGAAAACTCGATAAAAACTTGAAAGCAACATTCAATCATCGAAATGATTTTTTATTTATTTATACCATTTTCTTTATAAATGATACAAAGTAATTAATTTCTTTGACAGATAAAAATTACAAATAGCGTCGCAAATACTCTTCCACCGTAGTGTACTTAATTTCTGGATAAAGTTGAGAAGCTTCGACGCCTTCATTTCCGATATCGAAATTTGTAAGACATCCCTCGTAGCACACATGATAGTAATGTGTTAATCCAACCTGCCCCGCATGATTTTGTTCTATTTTAAAGGTTAACAAATAAACTTTATTAGGAATTTTTATTTATCAATTATTATAACATCATTAATTAGCTAATGGTGACACAAAAACGTTAAATTAATTTAACAAGTACATGTTTATAATGCAATTTGTTGGGTACACAAGCCAATTGCTTTGAAAATTAATTAGTAAGGGTCTCGCGTACCTTTCATTGAAGCTAGAAATTCTTCCTTAGAAATTGAAGATTTTTGCAACTTTTTGCCAATCAATTTCTCCCAAGTTTCAACAACTTCTCTTTGAGATAAGATATTTTTGGGAGGCCTAAGGTACATGGTCTTGTTGAGGGTGCGAGGGTCATCTATAGCTTTCATTGTGTACATGGCTATATCATCTTCATCCACATATATCGCTGTCAAATTAGAAATTGAGAGACAGATATGAGAGGTTCTCTAAACGTGAAGCAAAGTACATTGTATGTGAATTTTTTTCTTAATTTATAAATGATAGAGGTGGGCAAAATTTAAATTAGCTCCAATCTCTTCTAGAATTCATACTTAGGTGATTGACTAAAGAATGCTAATAAAAGAACCACTCGATCAAGCCCTGAGTGTCAAAATGTGAAGTAATTCTATATTGGGTTTTTTGCAAGCATGTAGTTGCTAGCGGTTAATTAAGGAAAAAAGTAATTTATCATAATTTATCATTATCTTTTTAATTTGGATGAGAATGCTGATGCATTTTGAAACAAGAAAGGAAAATGATCTTTTATCGCATAACAGTACCTTTAGGATTGCCATCTCCCAACAAGACCACAGAATCCTTTGAAGGAAGAATACTACCAGGTTGGCAGAGACCGCCAAGGAAATAACCGGCAAAGCAATTTGCAGAAACATATGTAAAAGGAATCCCTGCATCTTCAATTGCTTTCCTGACTACCATTTTATCATCAAACGTCACTCTCCCAGGTTCCATTGCATTCGCCATTTTTGCTGGGTCAGTCCCAAATTCCGACGGCAAGAATCTCTGTCTCAATTTTTACACAGATTAGATTCAAACTGAAAAGCTTAAGCTGATAGATAAGAGCTCGGTACAATAATAGTTAAAAACAAGTGAAGACTAAGACTTGAGATAAAAACACGTATCTGACATATCAGAGCCTGAAAGTGAGTCAAGAAATTTAGAAAATATATAATCCAAACAGGGTTTGTACCTTAACATTTCCAGCTTCTTTGATTGCATCAACAAGCTTGAGTTGAAGGAGAATTTGATGGCTTCTGATGTGAACACCAGATATTGCACAAATGACAACATCAACTAACTTCACAGCATTGACAAGGCTCTGATAGTCGTTGAAAGAGCCTGAGACGAGCTTAGCTCCTTGCTCTTTGAAGGACAAGAGCATCTGAACTTTCTCGATATCGACGCCAATCTCCGGCCGGTGGAGTACATAAGTTCCATGACCTAGGGCTAAGCTTGCCTTTACCAATCTCTTTCCCAAGTAACCTGTTCCTCCTATTATCAGCACTTTGCTTTTTTCCATTTCTCTCTCTTCTTTCTCCTTTTCTCTCTCGGAAATCAGAATGTAATACAAAGGAAAGATCCAAGGATCTTCATACATTTATAGCTTCTTTCAATATTGCTCCTGCTCAATAAGTTTGTACGTAGTTTAATTTTGTACGTAGTTTAGCTTTGCAGGTAACCTTGAAACAGATTTCTCAGACGCCTTGAGTTGCTTTTACTTTAAAATTAAGGTATTTTATTTATTTTTTTTCCCCTGCATCACAGGGGTACGAGAAAATTTTATTAATTAATTAAAAAAATATGGTACTTAATCAGGAGGTGTATAAAGAGTCTGATCCTCATAAAAATGTATAGTGCTGCAAAAGTTTAATTTTTGTTCTGGTTATTGCTTGATTTTATTAATAATATTAACCTATATGAGCTACAATTGGTGCATGCTTTAAAAGGTTGGAAGAAAAATTAAAAATTATTTGGGATTGAAGCTGTTGTGATAAAAAAACTGTAATTATGAAAAAAAAGTTAATAACATGTAGTAAATATAAATTTTAAATAATGATTTTCACAAAATTATTAAAGATATAATAAATTTTTCTTTATAAAAATAAAAAACCATATTATTATAACTTTCAAAATATAACAGTTAATATTTACCAAATAATTTAGTGTTATAACTTAAAAATTATAACTGCTCAACCTTAATTACAAATAAAACCTTACCATTAGAATAAACAATCAAATTTTTTCTTGTAAAGATCCAGGGAAAGTATTCCCCTACGCTTTTTTTAGGGTGCGATAGATACCTCCTAACGATTAATTTTTTAAATATGCTAAACTGTCACGTAGTTGAGTTTGTTGGAAGACTTATTAATTAATTTTAACTTTTTTCCAAAGATAACAAAATTTGGATTCAGAACTTTTGCGTATGTTGTATGAAACTATTTAAAAAAAGCTATAAAAAAAAGGAAGGTTAATTGTATAAAATTTCTTATGATTTTGATACGTAGTACTGACCCTTTAATCCCGTCCATTTTGAAGGTTAATAAGACAGTTGCTGCCAAACTTGTTTTTGAAAAAATAAAAAATAAAAAAATGCTCAAAAGCACAACAATGAACGGAGATTTAACGCGTCAACGGAAGGAGAGAGAAAAGTTGGAGCAGAGATTTCAAAAGTGAAACTGAAATCCAACCCAACCCAATCCAAACTAATGATGAATGGTTGAAATAAAATCAATCTAACTTAATTAAATAAATATATTTAACCTAATCTAACCCACTTTTAAATCATTAGATTGCATTATGTTGGGTTGATCACATCAAAAGTAAATCAAAATTAAAATTAAGTAAAGAAAAATATATGAAACTTGGAATGAAACTTATTAGAATCAAATATAAATCTATAAAGAATGAAAATTTCATTCATTGTTTAGTTCTTAATAAAAAAAAGTTAAAAAACCAACTCTTTTAAAATTAAGAAAATTTTGACAATGTACTTGTATACTTTATTCCTGACTCCCTGCATCTCTTTTTCGATTTCCAAATTCAGATATTTTAGATAACTAATGAGCACCATGTCTAGTATCAAAATAACAATGATATATAATTATATATTGTTAAATGTTTACTAAAAAATAAAAAGAAATTGAAACTAATTTACTTTTAAAATTAAACTTAAGATAATAAATTTACTTATATGAGAGGGTGATTTTAGTTTTGGAATTTGATCTTCAGGATTTTACAATTAAGGATAAACTTAAACTTATTATTATTATTATTATTATTATTATTATTATTATTATTTGTATGAGTTGGGTTGGGTTGGGTTATACAAGTTCATCATAATTAATCCAATCCAACCCAATTATTAATTAGGATTAATTAGGTCAAAAAAAAAGTAACCCACAATAACCTACTCAATCTATCAAAATTAGATTAGGTTGGATTGAGTCGAATTAGGTCCATTGGTTTAGATTGGGCTTGCCCACCCATAATTAAAACTGGCTAGAAAACCAAAAATTTATTGATAGAAAGCTTCTAATGCATTTTATAAAGAGAAAATGAATCATAGCCGTTAGACATAATAAAGGCCATGTGTTGCTAGATCGTGAAAACATCAACAAAATTCAGCATATCATAGGATCCAAATCCGTAACATTTAGAGGGTATTTCACAATAATTATAATATAACAGGTGAAAATAAGTATGTTTTATTTGTTCGATTAATAGTTATAATTATCAAAAGGGAAATTATCCACCATCTACCCGTTTTTTCACCGTTATTCAAAAATACATAATTCTTTTTTTTTTTGTTAAAATCCACCTGAAGTTACATTTCTTTTCACTTTTCCACTTCCGTTTGGAGATCGTTATAACTTTGCTGACTTCATAAGGGTAAAATTGTCATTTCACAATGACACAATGGTGGATAGGTGCAAAACAATATAACTTCAAGTAGAGTTCAGCAAAAAAAAATTTAAAAATTGTGTATTTCTTAAAAAATACAAAAAAAAGGTGGGTGATGGATAATTTATCTTTTTGATTTGAGGGTAAAAAAGTCATTTAAACAATATTCCGTTAGTTTTCTTAACGGTCTCCAAACGGAAGTGGAAAAGTGAAAAGAAATGTAACTTCAGGTGGATTCCAACAAAAAGAAAAAAGAATTGTGTATTTTTGAAAAAGTTGAAAAAAATGAGTAGACGGTGGATAATTTCTCTTATCAAAATATAATAATATTAGATATTTCAATATCTAAGTCTCAAACTATGTCATTCATCTATTAGATAATAAATTTTATAGTTTGTAAAATTACCTAAGCACCATTCAATCGATGAATACCACATTGGTTAGAACTCAATTTGGGATTTATAAATTGGAATATCTAGCAGTGCTCCTGACTTATAACTTTATTTTTTGTTGGTAAAGAGTAAATAATTCATTTCAATATGGTTTTGTATTTTTGTACTATAATTAGTATTGTTTGTTCACAGAAAACACATTCTAAGCAGTATTTTTAATTTTATTTTTTTATTTTTAACCAAAGATGCGTTTGACACACTATATTGCATTATTTGATATTGCTTGCATTGGGTTGTATCGTATAAACATTGTATTATATTAATATTGTATAATATTTAGTGCCACATTGGACTATATTAATTTTTACTTATGAGACGACCCACCCTGATCCTTTTGTCAAATTCAAGGTGAATCATGCGATAATGACACAAACTAACCTTTCTATCAGATTCAAGGCCAATCATGAGATAGTCATTATATTACCTATTTCAATGCTTGTATCTAAAGCTCATAATATGACTTAATCCATGAATATATAAAACTAGTATTAGGCCTCCATATAAACGTACAAAGAGCTCCACGCATTGAAAAAGTATTCAAAATGTGCATGTTTTACATCTCACTATGCATTTATACATCTCAAATACATACATATGAACATAAATGCATCCAAAATACAAGTCATACAACAATGCATGTCGTGGCCCAATATCAACTAATTCAAAAACTGATTTGCATGAAATCCTGTTGAAATCTGAGAGAAATGGGTAAATAAGAAAATAATGAGCTTGTAACTTAGTGAGTGGATATAGTTTACATATAAAAAAACAAAGCAATATTTATACATAATCATGTTACATAACTCTGCACTGATCGAAATACATAAGCAAACATGAAATCATATAAAGCATACATGACAAACTGCACCAAATAGTATTAAGGGGAAATAACTTTCAAACTTACTAGAATCATTATCAAGCGAGCAGAGTGGGAAAAAAAACTCTTGTATGTAATAGAAATAACATCATCGCATGGACAAAACAATCTAATTCTTAATACACATGCATACAACATCTAAAGGGAAAGGTACATATATGGTAAGCAAACTGGTGAGGCATGCATGCGCTCTAAATAAAGCAAATAGCTTGTCATGCATTGGGCATATATAAAGTGGAGAATTAAAGCAGCTCTGTTCTCTAATAAAACCGAAATAGAGGTATTGGAATACTACAATATAGAGACTTAATTTTTTCCTTGATTGCGTGGAGGTCCTTGTAAAATGTGATATCAGCGATAGTCTGATGTAATATTAGTTGTAATCTAATTATAATATTAGTGTAAAAAAAAAAGCTTGTTGGTACTTTTGAAAATCAGCTACATATGGCCTTATAAGCATGCACGTGCATTTCAACTTATTATTTGTTTAGTGTTGTATTGTATTAATTCTCTTGGTGATTAATTTAAATTATAAGTTGGAAAAAAATATTTATTAATACTTTTAAAAAATAAATATATGTCTTAAAATTTTTAATATTTTTGTTAACAACCAATACCATCACTTTCATTTAGGTAGATGTATATAAGCATGTTGCTTACAGGCTATCAATTAATAAAAGAAATCATGATAGCTAGCAATAAAATTTAAGAACAAAAATAATATTCGCTGCAAAACGATTACCGAACCCTAAATTCATAATCACATCATAAAATAAGAACTAAAATCAAATTCAATATAAAAGATTGTATAAAAACAAAAGTTTAAAAATAAAAACACTTTAAATAATGAGAAATTTAGGTACTCATAGATGCTGATTATAAAAATTCTTCAATGATTTTTTTTTATGTTTTATAATTTTGTTTAAGTGAGTAGGCAAGTATTTTACATATGCACACATATAGCCATTCGTATTTTACATATACACATATATAGCCATTCTTATGTGCCCCTCATTTTTTTAATACAGGCATGCAGTTAAGCCATATAATTTAATAGCGTTCTTCACTAATTCTATTAAATTGTGGTTTAATAGTGTTCTTCATTGGCTCTATTATACTGTATGGTTTAATAGTGTGTTCGCATGAAAAAAAATGAGGGCACCTCCACTAGAGAAAGAACTATATATGTGCGTGTATAGTTTTATATATATATATATATATATATATTAAATTTGATAAAAATAAAAGTTAACAAAATAACGAATATAATTGGTTAGTAATGAAAAAAATTATAAAATTAAGAAAAGATTTTAAAATGATCTTTGATAGATTAGATATAAGCTTCCACATGCAGGATGACATGAGGAAATACAAACATGAAATTGTTAATTAATAAAATATAAATGTGAATCATGCATGTGACTAATAATGTATTTCTGTCGAAGAAAAATTCTTAAAAGATCCTGCAAGCAAGACCAAGCCTTTTATTCACATTTACCGTGAGGCTTTTTTTTTTCACTATTTGAAGAACAGGGATCAATGAATAGGTATTAAAAATCTATCCGGGACTAAAGCGACCGACCAAATTCTAAGAGCAGCGATAAACATACGCGAAGATTAGACAAAATCAGATGCCATATATGTCATTCGATATTTATTAATTTATAATTGTCTTTACAATTTTATGCAAAATCTTTTATTTTCTAAACGAGCACAAAGGTATCTCCTTAAAAGTTTATCATGGGCAGAAGGTGATAGCATAGTTAGGCACACCAGCACAGGTAAATGTACTAGACTTATCATCGTAAGCATAACTATAAGCCTGGGGGCACTGAGTCTTGAAAATCTTAGAGTAATCTGTTGGAGGGCATTTGTCTGGCGTACCAAAATCACCTGTACAGCAATACTGTGGCTGATTAAGTGCCAAGCATGCACTCTTGCATGCAATAACACTGCTACCATCAGACCCCTTCACGGCCAACTCTGGTGGGCACACGGCATTCACATTTTTAGGGCAGCTGGTGGATGAACAGTTGCCTGAGCCGCCACCTTGCGGTGCAAGTGAAAGAGGCAAGTTAAAGCCATCAACAAGGCTCACATCATAAAAATCTTGTCCCGCATTATCTGAAGCTAGGGTTAGTTCGATGAGGGAAGCAGGTGGAGCTGCGCCGGCTCCGTTGCATAACACTTGACCTGAGCCACAATCTGCGCTACCGCAAGTAAACTTTCCGGTTGCATCGGAGGCACAGCCGGTTCGAGCCCATATCCGGCCTGACCACGCGGCCGGGACGTCGAGGGCTGATGATGCTTTGGAAGCTAATTCGAAGCCGGTTGAAGAGAGTTGTGGCTTGCGTGCATCGGTTAGCGTTCCTGGCCAGACTGTGAATGGGCAGTTGTTTGTGAATGTAAATGTGACTGATTCAGCTCCTGTGTTAAAAAGGTCTACATTAGCAACCTTAACCTTTTTTTTTGGCCAAATAAATCCCAGTAACCGAAACAAACAAATAATTGACATTGATTAAACAATATATATATATATATATTAGCGTCTAGTACTTACCGCCCTACCGATTTTACATACTTTGTTACCATGAAAAGATTTTCACGGAAAAGATTAAGAGTATAATGAAAACCAGAGAACAAAATTTAGTAATAATAACGTTTTATTTTTTTTGGGGAGAAAATAAAAAGGCAAGATACTTGAATATAGATTGCAGTAACAATCTCGAGAATAAATCAAATTGGATAATTTTGTAACTAATTGAATAGCTTAAATCAGTAACAAAGAGACTGAACGCAGAGTGCATGCTAATGGAAGCAATGTGGTAAATAAGATTGAATTTCATCAAATGAGGGCAAACTAGTAATTTATCAAAGGTCGGTTTAGCCAGCACTATATTCATCCTTTCTTGCGAGTGGTGGTGAACTCAGGGCTTTGATTCGCTGGGATTAGAATGTATAAAGTATAAATTTTTTTTAGACTTTAAGTAGAATCAATAAAATTGAGAAGGCCAAGAAGGAGGACTATAATAGAGAAACTATATGAATACTGAATTAAAAAAGAGGGATATTTTACCGGTGAATAAGAGAACATATATAGTAAGGCAAAATATAGATTGAATCTCCATTGCCGAAAATCCTCACTTGATTGTTAATTTTGTGGCGATTTTGTGCTCTAGAATATGTGAAGGTTAAAGTGAGCAGACAGCTATTTTATACGTGTATATATAGGCCTATAAAACCAAAAGCTACCTAAACAAGTAAAGGAATATAATTGTTAATTAATGAAAAAAATTTATAAAATTAAGAAAAGATCTTGAAACAATCTTTCAATAGATTAACACCCACACACATTAATAGCATATGAACCCCACATTACACATTTTTTATTTGTGTAAGTATAAATTATATTACATGTAACTTAGTGTTCGCCATAGATTAAATAAGTTGAAGAGAGAAGACTTCTTTTACCAATAATGAGTGATGTGTTATTTGTTTTAGTTTTATGGGTTTCTGTGAGTACCCATTGGTTTGGACAAATTTTGGAGGTGATGTTAAGGAGAGAAAAGAAGGGACAATGAATGGGATTCAGTAATTATGGGAGGGGTATACTTGTCATTTTATTTAATTTGGCTACCTCAGAAAATGCAAAAAATAATAATTGAAAAAGAGGGGGGTGGAATTGTTGATGAGAATATGAGATGAAGAGGTGATGGCATGGCATTTGTGATAAACAAAGGGATGGAGAAGCGTCGTGGTCATTTGTTGCTGTTTTGGATATGTGGGGCGACACGCGGCACGAGGGTGGTGGCTGTTTGGAGATTTGGAGATATGACGATGGTAAATTGTATGCAGTCCAATTCAATCTTTGGACTATATATTACACTTGTTAGAAAGTATGGCTTGAGTGTGCTTAGTCTCACAGTCACATCAGTTGGACTTAATTCATTTCCATTGAGGTATGAGGACCACATTCTTATGATATCTTCAGTTGTAAATTATAATTAATTAATTATTGATGGCATCAATTCGAGTTTTTATACGAATTCCTTTTCTCTTTCCTAAAATATGAGGAAGAAAAGGTGATCTCTATTTAAAAAAATAAAATAGTTAATGAAAGTAGATGTCAAAAACAGTGAATGAAATAGTTAATGAAAGTAGATGTCAAAAACAGTTTAGGTAGACTCTAGATTTTACTATAAAATTATATATAGTTCAAATTATAATAATTTGTATATTATAACAATTCAATTTGGAAACTTATAATAAATAGTTTGTATCTCAATTAATACGACATTAGTTATTTATGATTGGTGTTCAAATTTAATTAATTATCATTAGTGTTAAAATCTAATATCAGGTTTCAATGGATAGTATAACTGCATAAAATATCACTTTGATTCAATACAAATTATTTTAAAAAATAAATAAAATAATTTAATTAATATAATAATGGTATACATTTGAAGAACCTTTTCTTAAAAAGTTATTCTTTACGAAATAAATAAATAAATATTAACAATAGTATGTTTCAGAATGAGCTCTAATGAGGTTTTAATTCACAGTCATGGAAACAATCATTGGCTATCAACATTAATTGTAAATTAATGTAAATATTTGACAATCTTAAAACTATGGCTCGTGTACGCTCAAAATTTAGTAGAAGCCCATCAATTCAATTCTAAAGATCCACTTAATTAAATGATTTATGCTCTCACAATTTAAATACTTATATTTTAAAATCTTCATGATATTAATAATATCAGAGATTCTAATAATTGAGTCCTAACTTATCTCTCAATTATTATATATCATTTACATATTAAATTTTAAATTTCATAATTGGAACTTAATTATTGGGGCACTAACATTACTCTTATAATATTTTATTTATTTTATTAATCAAACAAAATAGTGATGAAAATCAAAGCCAAATAAAATAATAGCTTATATTTTCAACCAGTCAACATATACAACAATAATTTTCTAGTCTCCACCAGTCAATAATAATATTCTATTTATTCTTTTGAGGTTTTAATTGACAGCCATGGAAACAATCATTGGCTATCAACATTAATTGTAAATTAATCTAGATATTTGCCAGACTTAAAACTTTGACTCGTGTACGCTCAGAATTTAGTAGAAGCCTATCAATTCTAAATATCCACTTGATTAAATGATTTATGCTCTCACAGTTTAATTACTTTTGTTTAAAATTTTTTTGTGATATTAATAATATCTGAGATTCCAACGATTAAGTCCTAACTTAATCCTTGATTATTATATATCATTTATATATTAAATAGTAAATTTCATAATTAAAACTTAATTATTGAAATCCTTAATATTACTCTCTTAATATTCTATTTATTTTATTAATCAAACAAAATAGTGATGAAAAGTTGAAAATCAAAGCCAAATAAAGTAATAGCTTATATTTTTAACCAGTCAACATATACTACTGTAATAATTTTCTTTGGACAGTCTCCACTATGTGTGGGTGCTTCTAGGTTCCTAAGCAATGCTTAAAATAATAATAATAATAAATTATACTAACTTTTGGTAATAATTTTTTTCCCTTCTGGATTTATTGGACAAGAAAGAGTTCCAAGGTCAAAGTGAATTATTTTTTTCATTTGAATATTGGTTGATATAACAACTACAAAAACAGCTATGGAATGCTTCAAAACAGTCGAATAAATTGCGGCAGTGCAAAAGACTCGGTTTCTTTCATTGCCAAGTATCAATTATAAAATAATCTTTTTAAGTTGACCAGGTTGACGACATTATTCCCTCAATATTTTATTAAACGAATGATGGGTTTTGACTGTCCTTTCAAAAGTCAATGTACTAATCTTATATTTACTCATATGTAAGTGAAATGAATTAGAAAATTATAATACATTATTTACATAAGAATTACAATCGAACGGAATAAATTGTATTATTATTGATATATTTACTTTTTTTTATAATCATAATACATTATTACACATTAATAAAATAACCTTAATTAATTATTATCATTATTTATTATTATTATTATTATTATTAATGTAATTTTGATTAGGGATGGCAAAAATTCACACGGGAATGAGGACCCTTAGGGACTTTTCCTATTTAGGAAGGGTATGGAGACGATTTTATTTCTAATTTCTTATGCGGAGAAGGGACGAGGATGAGGTGGAATCCCCATCCCCTACCCATTTCCCCATTACCTCGTATTAATTTTTAATTTTGATTTTATTTTTTATAATTATTAATAAATGAATAATGAAATTTAAATTATATTAAATATTAGTATAAATAAAAAATATTAAAATATTTATACAAATCTGCTATAAAAATTTCAAACCTACTTAACTAGTTGTAGTCCTGAATTACTATTTAACTAGACCTTATTCTAAAGACTTTAACTCAAAACTGTTTTAGATTATGAATCATATTGCTTATACTATTTTTATTATTTTAGATTTGAAACCTGATATTATCTCTCAATTTGTAACATTCCTTAAGGAAGAACAAGAAGAGTATGAGGGGCAAGAGTTAATGTTTTTATTAAAAATATTAATTTCAGTATCTATATTCATTTCATTTATTTTATTATTGATATAAAAATAATTTCTTTTTATTATAGGATTATGAAGATTGACGAAAATAACTATTTTGATGATTTTTATTTTATAGTGTGATCTCTGTAACGGATTAATGTTAGTATAAGATATATTTTCAAACCTTACTTTTGTTTAAATTTTTATTTTAATATAATTAAATCAAGTTCAGAATTTAAATTTAAAAACGTATCAATTATTCGGGAATCGGGGATCCCCTCTTATTATTCGGAGAGGGGACGGGAATCCCGTCAAGCAATTCTAATGGGGATGGGGAGGTGACGAAGATATATACAGAATATCGGGGATGGGTGCGGGGATGTTGGTCTCCTCCCCTCCCCTCCCCATTGCCATCCCTAATTTTGATTGTTATGTTAGTATTATTATTGACAATAATTATTTTGAATAAATAACAACAACAATAATTTTAATAATAATGAAAATAAAAAAAAAATTCAATTATTGTAACTGGTGTTCGGCAACTGAAAAAAAGAAAGAAAATGGGAAGACTGAAAGAGGGAAGACAAAGGGAGAGAAAATACGAGGGTAAAGGATTATAATAAAGAAATTATAAAAAATAAATGACTGAATTATTCTCAACCTGTGAACCCAATCATCATCGATTCATCTGGATTATAAAACATGATCGGTTTCTTGCTTAACTATAAAGTAAATATTGTATCATTGTATCATGCTTAATTATCATATCATTTCAAACATTCTAAACATTTTAGTTGACTTCATTAATGATATTGGAAAATCATATATCGAAAGCAAATCACGTATTTGATATATAAAAATGGTGTAAAAGTTCCTATAACACATATTTAGCAAACTTATTGTATCAACTACTCGTACAGTCTTTCATCTAGAAGAAAATGAGTAAAAAGAACAAAGGATAGAAGGAAAAAAACCATATAACTAACAGGACAAAGAAATAATGAACATAAATCGATGGTGGAAGAATATATTAAACAACCCTCCAAAGCAGCAAGCAGTGCTAAAATTTCAAGCATTAACATTAGAAGAGACTAATTTTCAACACATCATCCATATGATACTAAATCATCCAGAACAAAAAAAAGTAACATTAAAATGGTTAAAAGGCCACCGTATAATACAATAGATACTACATAATAGCCTTACATCAAGTCTTGGAAGACTCAAGTCCATAGAAATCGAGATTCCCTAATTCCTCCAAATAAAAGAATGAAGCAAGAACAACAGGCAAAAGAGAATCTTGCAATTTGCTAATAATTTCGTATTTCTATGACAAACTGATCTTCCTCTCAATGAAGGTTTAATGTTTACATTCCTTGATAGGTCAAAGGCATTAGAGATCTTAACTCATATGGAATGTGAGAATCATCACAACAAAACTTGCTGATGAAAAAAACACATCATAGTAATCCGTAGGCAAATAATCCTCCTTTTATGAATGTGCGACAAAGCCTTTCATTTTCAAATACAATTGTGAGACATTTAAAGTTTTTAACAGTGATTAACTCGTTTATCAGCTGAGTGATCCATTTATGTCCAATACTGCACAATAAAGTCTTGCGGACGCACAATCATGTCGTAATGAAGAAGATTGAGGTTATAATCCTTTTTGCATATGGAATATAGATTGGTCAGTTATCTAATCATTCCCCGCTCCCCAACATTTTTACACCAATGATAGAAGGAAAAAAAAAGCAGATGACTATGGACCGTAAAATTATATTCCTTTATACAGCTATATTTGACATGAAACCCAAAGAAAACTAGCATCAGTCGTATGAAATTTTCCCCAGAGGCATGGTGCCAAAGTAGCAAGACAATGAGTAAAAATGCTCAATATCCACTGTCAATTGCTAATAAAAGACGTAAATGCAGGATGTATCACACAACTTACCCCAGCCAATAGAGAATCAGAAATGACATCAATTGCCGCTAGGATACCCCTGCAATGAAAACAAAAGGAATTTGTAAACAGATAAAATAGAAGTGGACAAAACAGGAAATGGCTTCAAACATTTTCAGCAGCAAGGTCGACAATCATGATTCTAGGACACAGGGAGACCAAGCCCAATAAAAATCCACAAAACTATTATAGTTTTTCCATAATTTCAATCTAGTAAAAGCTAAATTTTATACTCTTCCACTGGCCCAAAAAAAAAAAATCCAAGCCAAATTTACTATGGCTAACAGCCATGGTTCTTAGAACTGACAGAGAAAATTAAAAAACTAAGATACTTACGTCAATGACTTCCCATGGAAGACAACAGGAGGAGCAATAGCCGCAAAGATACAAAAACCGATGTGGATCTGCGTGATACAACTCGGTCAGCAAAGGAAAGAAAAAGACAATACTAATCATGAGAATGATTCATCGGTAATCATGATAGATTTATGGAATTTGCCAAGTAGAACAGGAAAAACCAGCTGAACTTCAATGCACTATCCGTCCTGCAATTTCAGACAGGCATAGCTAATTGAATAGATAATTCTCATGGTAACAACAACATTTTCCAAGCATTTTTTTTCTAACTATATTCACAACAAAGTCACCATACGTTGCTCCCTCTCACCAGTTAACGGACATGCGTTTTACCACCCAATGAAATGATCATCCAAAAATTAAAAATGAAACATTTAACTGGGAGAACCGACCATATAAACAGGAAAAATCAAAATATAAAATGTTTAAGTGACAGTTAAATAGACTGGCAATTTTGGGAGAGGTTTTAGCATGGACAGCTTTCACACACACCACCAACAGTTAAATAAAAAAATCAAAATGATAACAAAAGCAATGGCAGAAAAATAAATATCTCAGAGTCAAGAAGTTACACTTGACAATATAGGCTTTTGCACGAGGCTTTAAGTTACTTAAATGACAATTTAGATTGTCGGCAGCTTGCTCCATACCCCTATGCCTAACCTATGGAACCAAGAAAGGCATTTTCATGCCAGTTAAATTTTGTTTTCACTGTCCATCAGACAGTGGTGAGGTTACCTTTGTTTATACATTGTCCTAGATAATGAATTTTCATGTGGTCGCTGACCCCTTTTCTGAAATACAAGTTGCGGAGCAAAGTACATGATGTGGTAACTTTAGAAGCAATAGATCCACTGACCAAGAGGTGCCTAATAGTTCAAAGTTATGTATACTTTTGTCATCAATATAAAAAACAAACACATTACGGCAAGAATGCAACTGCAACTGGACACTTATAAACAGGTCATGCAATGAAGTAACACTATCCAGTTAAATAGCCAAAATATTTTAAAAATAAATGAAACAATAAAACAATTGATCTTCTCTCTCCTACATTCCAAATACTAAGAGAAATATACAACTCTTTCCATTGGACAATCTTTGTCGTATCAACGAATTGCATCTAAGAGAATATTTGATGCTCAACATAACGTTCTTATCCAGTCAGTCACATGTATATCAACATTACTTGGTTGGCCTAAGATAAAATTTAAGAATATAACATCACAATACTTACCTCATTGCTCGATAAAGAGGCCTGTACCAAAGAACAGATGACATAGGCACTCCAAGCAAAGCATAAATTGTTGCAAGGAAAAAGATTTTGACACCTACAAGTTGCCAACCTTGTCAGGAGTTTCAAGTTCCATAATAGTTCTAAAACCTAACACATAGTCCTTAAAACTCAAAACCACGACCATGAAAGAAGAGCTTACCTCGGCCTTTAATCCAACAGACAATCACGACAATTACATTGAATACAAGACAGAGAACTATACCTGCAATGACAAGGTCAAACGTATGTCGAACTGTCATAAAGTAAAACCGAAAAAGCAAAGCAACAAAACTCTGTTTGCATATTTTGTAACATAAACGAAGCAATTGTCCTATAGAAGAAACTCAATGTCATGCCTCATCATTTAAGCAAGCACCAACATTGGTAAGTAAAGACAAAAACACACTTCTAGCAAAGTATGACAAGAAACTTTTCACATTAATAATTTGAAAATATAAAAGTAGATAAAGTTCAGCCTCCATACCTAACCAACTAGCAAAAGCAAGATACTGCAGCCTTTGAGCATGAATTGGTATCTCCTTCGATATGTCATGATGAATAATTGGAAAAAAAGGTGGCCAATTTCTATCATCTATGGGAACGCCAGCTGATGTGCACCATCAATGAATATCAGGGACCAGATAAAAGAGAAATTACTAAGACAGCAAAATGATTGTGGTCTCAATTACTAACCTTTGGCGCGCAACAGCCTCTTCTCTTCGTTTTATTGCCTGGATTTAAATAAATAAAAAGTAAGTAGGACAACTACACAAAAGCCACATGTAACTGAGTCACTGTGGCTATGAACGAGAGTAGAAAATGTAACATTGAAGGGAATAAAGCAAGCCTTTAATGACAGGTTAACAAAATTAACCTTTTCCCTCCTTTTAAGATCTGCTTCCCACGATGCAAGCTCTCTCTCTTTTTTCTTAGGCTCCTGCACCAATCAAAAAATCATAAAAATACAATGGGATAAGTAGGGGTGGGCGTTCGGATCGCGTTAATCCGAACCGAATCGAACCCGAAATTTATTTCGGGTTCGGTTCGGTTTGGGTTAACCTATGAAATCCGAACGGATTCAAATCTTTAACCCGTTCGGGTTAAAATTCGGTTCGGATTCAACCCGAATCGAATTGTAAACCCGATCGGGTTGAACCTTTTTTTTTGTTTTAGTTTTTAAAATTAAAAATGCTGCCACAGACCATAGTGCCACTCTCGTGAGACCTTTCCAGCTTTCCTCTCTGACTCCCTCTCGATCCCTCTTCTCACTTCTCACAGTCACAGTGTCGGTCGGTCTCATTACCAGCATCCAGTAACCAGCAAGCCTAGGCTCAGTCTCACTTCTCAACTCTCACTCTTGTGGCCCACGAAGACAGCAGCCGGAACTGAAAGCCCACTGCCCGCAGCCGTCCAGCTCCTACAGACGTGCGTTCACCTCGCCGCACCGTGCGTTCACCTCGCCGCACCGTGCGTTCACCTTGCCGCGCCGTGCGTTCACCTCGCGTCTCACTCAGCCCCCACACGGTCCCGCTTTGCCGACGCTGTAGCTTCCCATCGATCGAAGGTTGTCACATGCTCAATATCGATTTTTGGATTTTGGAGTGGGTTTGTACTGTCTTGCTGACTTGCTGCTGCTGGCTTACTCGGCTTACTCATGGCTGTTGATTTTAATTAAATTGGATTTTTTTAATTAATTAATAATTGTTCAATTTAAATCAAAGTTTCAATTTTTAATTAAAAATGGGCGTATGGTAAGTTTGAGGATTGGAATGGGATTCTGGGTTTCTATTTCTATGTGTTTGTTAGTTTCTTGATGATTGCTTATTTGGAAAAATGGAACAATTGTTATGGTTCATCGATTTGAGTAATTGAGTTAGAATTATGTGGCGGAAGCATATGATTACTTGTTCAATTTGTGTTTGGAGTAGTAGTTGCAAATTCATAGATCGAGTATTGGGTCAGCAAATTAATTCCAAGTTTTTACTTTGTGTGAGGTGATTTTTTACAGTATGCATTTGGTATCTGCAAACTTGCATAACCCGAAATTTTAACCCGAACCAAACCGAACCGAATTAAATTCGGCTCGGGTTCAGTTCGGGTTTACTATTCTAACCCAATTGGGTTGAATCCTACAAACCGAATGAATTGTAACCCAAACCGAAACCCGAACAACCCGAACCAAAATCTGATTTGCCCATCCCTAGTGATAAGAAGACCCAATTCACCTAGGAAATCAAGTATGCACTGGAAGCAGAGAAGTCATTACGTTCATATTATCTAGTGGTGATAAAAATGTCCTACGCACTACGCAGGACATTTTTAAGAATTTTAATTGTTTTATATTTTAAATTTTTTATTTTATTAAAGTCAAGTTAGATACGTCTTAGATTCTTTATTTCTATTTTAGTGGTGATTTACTTTTCCTTTCTGACTTGAGTTTACTAGGAAAGTCAAGAAAAAGTAAAAGGCCTTCTTATTTTATCATTAACCTCCCAGAGCGTTGTTTTAAAGTTGACAATGGTATTAAATTTTTGGGTTATTATCATTTTACTACTTCAGAAATTGCTAAATATCAAATGACTGCAAGAAGTATTGTCTCCTTTCATTTTACTACTATATCTTTATAAAAAAAATCATTTTACTACTTTTTCATTCTATTTGTTAAATTTAGTTAATAGTTAGTTAGTTAACTAACACAATACTAATTTTACCCTTTATGGTTAAAAAAATAATAAGATAAATTTGTACTTCATATATCATAATTCTAGTAAAAAAATTATGTTGGCATTTTATATCTATTTTAATAAATATATTACAAATTTTAATTTGTAAATAAGCTTCAAATATTTTTTTTTAATAATGAAAGGTGAAATTAGTATTTTGTTAGTCAACTAACTCATTAATGTGATGGCCAACTAACGGTTTAACAACAGAAGAAAAGTAGTAAAATGATATTTTTATAAAGATATAGTAGTAAAATAATAGGAGACACTACTTCTTGTAGTCATTTGATATTTAGCAATTCCTGAAGTAGTAAAATGATAATAACCCTAAATTTTTAAAATAAAATTTTCCAAAAATTTTACTGTTACTTCACAAACTAATTTTTTCTTAAAATAGATTATTCCAACTTAGGGCCAATTTGGGAATGCTGTAATTTTTAAAATAATTGTTGTTAGTTGTGTTGTAGAAATAATCAGTTGTGAAGAGAATCAGTTAAGTGTTTGGTAAATTTTGTTTTCAGAAATATTGTGAGTTTTGAAAGCTGTTATGGACGTTTAGTAAATTTTACTATTAAACTGCTGTGAGAAAATAAATGACTAAAATTTACATAATATAAGATAAAATTTACTTATACATATAAAAACATGTACATATAATATTTTTTAATTGTGTATTATAATAATTTTTACTAAAAATAAAATTTATAATCTATTGATTTTACTTTTTTATTTTTTATCTTAAAACAATTGATAATTAAATTAATAATATAGTAAGACAAATTTAATAATAATTCAACCAACAAATTGATATTAATCAACTTATATTGATGAATTATAATAAAAATTTATTAAAATATTTATTTTATTTCCAATTTGAATAAGGATAATTTTGGGTTTAGCTAATAATTTTAAGGATATTTATGGAATTGTATTAAAGGATAAAATTGATTCTTAAAATCAAAATCTAAAAATTACTCATTTCATGTTTCTCAAAATCAATTGTAGGAGGAGTTGATTTTGACAAAAGTGATTTTTTTTTTTATCAAACACTAAAATTAACTTTTAAATATTCAAAATCATTTTTAAACCTCCTAAAAGTAATCCCGAACTGTCCTTAAACGTATTAGTAAAAACAAATTTTAAACATTATAATTGCATATATATAAAATCCACTAAAAGGGGGGAAAAGATAAGTCGTGGGAGTTGGTTCAATTTTTACTGTTACTTCACAGCTAATTATCTCTTGGGAGACGTTATCTTAATTTAAATTTTTTACTAATGACAAATTTCAGATAACTTAATTGAATATAAAACAACTAAAAGGGGACAAAAAGTGAAGTGCTGGAGTTAGTGGAATTGCTGCTGCCCAATCCCTACATTGTTTACCAACGTTAATTGATGAGATATGCTCTAACTGCTCTGCTAACGTTGTCATGATTTAGTTCAATTCGATTGCTTCTGGAGTAGTTAAATAAATTTTTTTTTTCCATTAACCGTATTATATATATAAACCTTTTTTAACACAAAAACAAAACTTCATCAACGTGGCGGCTAACAAAACTCATAGGTTTTAAGGACTGTCAAGTGTCAAAACCACTAATGATTGTAGAAAATATTTAAAGAATAATATATTATATTTACTTTTCTACTCTTAACTCTTAATGCGGTCCAAAAGCCAATTTCTTAAAAAATAATCAATCAACATAATTTAAGTACATTTACATTCCATATTGGCATTATACTTTTCTTCTGTACATTTCGTACTGTCAGTAGTATTTATTAAATATATCCTAATGGCAGTGATGTTGGCTCATAAAGCTCCTTGTTAATGCAGAATATATATCTCCAGCAACAACATCAAGTGATTCTCGAATTTTTTTTTTAAATCTTCTTATTAATTTCTATTTTATATTTTTAAATTATTTTAAAATTCTTAATTTAGGTAATTTTTAGAAACTTCCCCATGTTTTAAAACAGTTGCAAGTAGATGCCGAAGATCGATTTATTTGTTAGCACACCCCTACCATTAGTTAAAATTTTCATTGATAATTAGTTGACTTTAAAATGACAAAATTACCCTAATGATGATTTGTAGACCTGACACAGCTAAAAAATCAGCAAAGAAATTCAAGCCTTAGGACAAACTAGTTGGTTGGTTGGTTTAGGGTGACTCAATGGGTGGTCGCTGCCTTCATTTCACATAGCTCTGTGAATAATCAAAACAACACAAAATCAAAAGAAAGGAGTTGTGTTTTGTTAAGAATACTATTAGTTGATGCTGGCTAATTTGTATAGCTTGGCTGAAGTGGCAAGAGCTAACCTAATGTGTCAAAGCTTCAATTGACGTGTCAAACACAATATTAGCTTTGTGTATTTGGCATAACTAATTATCATATGTCACTTTGTAATTGGCTTTTTTAGATCAAGTTAGTTGTAGCTAGGCAAAACTGTGATAATAGCTTAATGCATATAAATTGAGCTAAGGTCAATGTAACAAATTGTATTCAAGATTCTTCTTATTCAATCTAGAAAATTCCATCTCCTTTGTCTCTGATTTTCTTGAGTACTAAACAACAATTTTACAATTTCAATATAGTATCAGAGCAAATAAATATGTCTAATCCAAACAAGTCAGCTTCATCTTCAATCTCCTTCTCCTTTATTCAACCAGTTAAACTTGATTGAACCAATTACCTTGTGCGGAGAGCTCAAGTTCGTGCTTCAATTATTACTAATGGACTTGAAAGTTTTATCAATGGTGATTCACAGTGTCCAAATCATTTTCTTACTCAAACAAATGGTGAATCTAGTAGACCAAAAGCTCAAGATTGAAACCGACATGAGAATTCTGATTTTATTAATTGGAAGGAAATTGATAAGCTCATACAGAGCTGGATGTTGTCATTCATGGTGGATAGTATGCTGATCACGGTGATTAATTCTGATACTTCATTTGAGCTTCGGGAAAAACTTGCTGAAACATTCATGTCTCAATCTAAAGCTCGTTACATGCCTCTAAAGATGCGAGTTCAAACTACAAAGAAAAGAGCTCTCTCTATTGCTGATTATTTCCAATTGATTTCATTATGCATTTGCTTACTAAATTGGATGAAAATTATGAATCTCTGGTTACAAACTTACCTATTAGGCTGGAAAATGATAACAATACTATTGAAGATTTGTATTCATTAATGCTTAGCCATGAAACTAGATTGGAAATGAATAAAGGAAACACACAGAGTGAAGTGTTACATAACATATCTATTAATTTTGCTAAAAAAAGAGTTAACTATAATAAGTCTTATAGTACTAATCAGAGAAGTTTCGGTGGTAGAAATATTAGTGGCCTTGATATAATAGGAGTAGATTTATCACTGACAAGAAGATTATATGTCAAATTTGTTTCATTCCTGGTTATGGAGAGTGCAGGAATAGATTTAATCAAAACTTTACTCCTAGGCAAGGGAGAAGTGGTTTAAGGCCTAGAGGTATCATCAACTATAGAGGTTTTGGAATTGGTTATACTCAAAGCAGTTATGGCAGGGGATTTGGTTTTCCTTATCGTACCGGTACTATTTTTCCTAAACAACTTAGAAATGGACTTTTGTTTCAAGGCAATATTGCCTATCAAAACTCTCATCTCATGCCTCCTCAAGGCTATCCTCACTTTCAAGGATCACCAGGTCATCTTAACGGGGTTTCTGGTGCTAGTAATACCTTTCTAAATATAGTTGTTCTTCTACTGGCTTCTATCCTTCTTTTGCTCACATAGTTGATTCTCAAGTTGTTACAAATAGGGATGGTAAATTAACTTTAACCCGAACCCGGACCGGACCAAGATAAACCGGGATAATTCGGTCTAGGTTTAACCCGCACTGGAAGGTAATATAATGCGAATCCAGAAAGAATATTTTGAACCCAGATATATTTCGGGTCCGGATCCGGTTTTATCTTAACCCGGATATCTGAAACCCTGACCCGGCTAATTTAAGTATAAAAGAAAAAAAAACCCTAATGCCTTAAGTCTTAACCTACTGTAGCTGCTTCTTTCTTCTCCATCTTCTTTAACCTACTACAACCGCTTTCTTTCTTCTTCAATTTCTCTTTCATTCACTCAAATGACTTGGAAAAATCTTTGTTTTGAAAGGAAGACAAAGAGGAATGCGCCATTAAGGTTGATCCTCATTTTTCCGCCACTCTTGTTGGTTTTTTGTCACTAGAAACTGCCAAATCTCTACAGCAACTTTCTGACGATGCTCTCTTCGACGCCGACGACAACACCAATGCCACCAAAAATCTGAAAACTCAGCAATCCTCCCTCGACACTCATTTAGCTATGGTTTTCAGGATTTTGGTGATTTGAGATTTGGAGATTTGAGGAAGTAACAGTGAGAGAAAAAAAATTGTAATAAATATCCGAGTTTGGAACCCGCAATTCGGAAACTTTGATTTTTCCAGGTTCAACCTAGTCTGGACCCGGAATTTAAATATCCGAGTTATATCCGGGTCCGGTATGGCAAAATTATCATCTGGGTCCGGAACTGGAAAGGGTGAACCCGGACCCGGACGCGGATTTTGCCATCCCTAATTACAGATGCAGCCTGGTACATTGACTTAGGTATAAGAAACCGTGTGACCAAAGATACAGGTATATTCTCTTTATATTCAGTTTTTGTTAGGATAAGTAAATTGTATATAGGAAATGGAATGGGCTTGAATATACACCATATTGTTTTTACCTTGATTAATACTTTATCTACAACTTTTATATACCTTAACAACATTTTACATGTTCCTGCTATCAATAAAAATCTTTTAAATATTTCTAAACTCCTTCATAATAATGCTATTCTTATTGAATTTCATCCAACTACATGTTTTGTTAAGCACAAGAACACAGGGACCATTCTGCTCAAAGGGATTGCTAGAGGAAGATTGTATTAAGTTGAAGGACTTACTGCAGTTTCTAGTGTTATAGTTTCTAGTAATGTCATACCTAATGCTATGTTTGTCCCCTCAAAGTCTGTATCTAGTCTCAAACATCATCTTGTGTAAATAATTAGTCACTTAGGTGAGTTTGATACTATGCATACTCATGAAAAGTTGTCAAATGTAAACATTGTTCCAATCAATAATAAAGCCTTTAAGGCCTTGTCTCTTTCTTATTTATAGCCTATTGATTGCAATCTTTTACACAAGAGAATGGGTCATCCCACAATCCATGCTCTTAAGCATATAATGAAACACCTCAACTCTAACTTTGATATGAATAAGCACATTAAACCATATGTTTGCAATGCTTGTCAATTTGGTAAATGCCATATTGATACCACCACCACACAACCAATAGAACTTTTATATGTTGATCTCTAGGGGCCAGCTCCATTACTTTCTTCCCAAGGATATCAATATTATATTTCTTTCTTAGATGGTTAAATAGGTTTACTTGGATATTTTCCCTCATAGTAAAGTATCAAACCTTACAAATATTTATTGATTTTCAACATATGATTAAAAACAACCTTTCTACTGAAATTAAATGTCTCCAAATCGATTAGGAACGAGAATTCAAACCTTTTGTTTCCTATCTAGTTGCCTAAAGAATACAATTCAGATATCCTTGCCTATATATTCATCATCAAAATGAAAAAAATGGAGCGTAAACATAGACATATAGTCGAGATGCGATATATCTTTTTAGCTTAAGCACACCTGCCATTAAAATTTTAATAGAATGCCTTCCATATTGCCACATATCTCATTAATAGAATAACTACTCTCATTTTGAACAATAAATCATTTTTTGAACTTTTATTCAACAAAAAATCAGATTATTCAGTCATGAGCGTGCTTGGTTGTGCTTATTTTCCTTACTTAAGAAAATAAAACCATCACTAACTTGAGTATAGAACTGGTATATGTTTATTTCTTAACTACAACTCACTCCACAAATGCTATTTGTGTCTCCACTCTTCAGGAAGAGTGTATATTAATAATCATACGGTCTTTAATAAGCCATGTTTTCCTTATGAGTTAGGAGTTGATTTTTTCCTCAATTGATGCTTCATGTGCTTCTCCCTATTTAAAACGTTATTCTTCTTCTTCTCCTACTTCGTTTGAATTTTTCTCTTTTTATATCATTCAACCTGAGATATCTCATTCTCAATCTCCAACATCAATAGAGGCTTCCTCTGTATATTTTTCCCCTGTATATATTCTTGTATCCAACATCTCTCATATACATATTTCTTTACCTGATACCTCTCCCAACATCTCTTATACACACTTTTTTACCTAATACCTCTCTCCATACAGAGCCAACTTATTCACTTGTTCATCATATCACCCCTCCACAAACCTCTGTTCCTGGTCATAGTATAATAATTAGATCAAAGGAATATTCAAACCCAACATCTGTCTAGCAAATTGTTTGTCTCAACCTACAAACCTTCTACTGTCTCAACAGCCATGTCAGATTCAAAATGGCTTCAAGCATTACTGCTGAGTATCAGGCATTAATAAATTATCAAAATTAGTTTCTTGTCAAGCTAAGTAAGCCTATCAAAGTCATTGGGAAAAAATGCGTATTTAGGATTAAATATAATCCAGATAAAAGTGTACCAAACTATGAGGCAAGACTTGTAGATAAAGGCTTTCTTCAAACTCAAGGACTGGACTATAATAAAACTTTTAGTCCAGTTGTTAAATCATCCACTATTCAAGTGATTTTAAGTTTTACAGTTATGAATAATTGGGTGTTGAGACAAATTGATATTAACAATGCATTTCTAAATAGATATTTAATTGAGGAAGTGTATATGAAGTAGCCTGAGCGCTTTGTAGATCACTCCAAGCCTCATCATGTGTGCAGATTACATAAAGCCTTATATGGCCTCAAACAAGGTCCTAGAGCTTAGTTTGACCGGTTTAGATCAACCCTTATAGCTCAATAGGGATTTACTAATTCCAGATCAAATACTTCACTCTTGTTTAAAAGATCTCAAGGCCAGTTTTTACTTGTGCTAGTACATGTAGATGATATTATCATCACAGGCTCAAGTCCTCAAATTATACAACAAGTCATTTCTAATTTGCAGTCTACTTTTGCTTTAAAAGGCTTTGGTGAATTGAATTACTTTTTAGACATTTAGGTTACTACGATTAATTCAGGAATCCACCTTTCTTAATCCAAGTACATAGCTGATTTGCTTTATAAGGTTAAAATTTCAAGATATTACACCTTGCTCAACACTAATGGCATGTGGAATTCCTCTTACAAAAATTAATAGTGAGCCTTTTGTTGATGCCATTTTATATCGAAGCACTATTGGAGCTCTTCAATATGCTGCCTTAACAAGGCCTGAGATTGCGTTCTCAATAAATAAACTTAGTCAATATCTTTTAGTTCCTACAGTCAATCATTAGGAAACTTGCAAGAGGATCTTAAGATATCTAAAATGCACAATTCTCTTTAATTTTCAGTTCTATAATCATGGAACATTACAGATTGACTGTTTCAGTGATGCAGGCTAAACAGGTGACAGGGACGATAGAAAGTCAATGGCTAGATATTATGTTTTTATTTGTCCTACTCTGGTTTCATGGTACTTTAAAAAGCAAGCTGTAGTTTCTAAGTCTAGCACTGAATTTGAATATAGAGCTTAGGCCATGGCAGCCACAGAGGTACTATGGACTAAGTCACTACTTCATGAGTTAGCTCTCTCACCCTCTTCTGTTCCAACACTTTGGTGTGACAATTAGAGTGCAACAGCTTTGGCCTATAATCCCAAAATTTATTAAGGAACAAAACATATAGAGCAAGATGTTCATTATATTTGAGAAAAATTTGCTGCCAACATTTTTCAAGTTCAACATGTTTCAAGCTTGGATCAAACTAGAGATATTTTCACAAAGGCATTATCTTATCACCCCTTCTGTTACTTGTGCCAAGTTGAGCTTGAGGGGGATGCTAAGAATATTGTTAGTTGATGCTAGCTGATCTATATAGCTTGGTTAATTTGTCAAGAGCTAAGCTAATATGTCAAAGCTTTAACTAATGTGTCGAACAGAATATTAGCTTTGGGTATTTGGTATAACTATTTTCCATATGTCACTTTATAATTGGCTACTTTAGATCTAGTTATAGCTAAGTAAAACTATTATAGCAGCTCAATGCATATAAATTAAGCTAAGGTTTTAATGCATATAAATTGAGCTGAGGTCAATGTAACAAATTGTTTTCAAGATTCTTCTGATTCAATCTAGAACATTTTATCTCTTTTCTCTCTAATTTTCTTGAGTACCAAACAATAATTTTACAAATTTAATATGTTTATGGAATACCCATCGATGTAGGTACAACTACCACAAGTGCTTTACGTTCTAGAAGCTCTTAAGCAAGCCTCAGTCAACCTCCAAGTGCACCTTAATTTCAACTTAGCTGAGTTCAACTCATCCACCATTAAAGTTCTGCTTGAGCTCGAGACCGAATCTGATGCCTTCCTCTCCAAAGACCCATATTTTTCTACTCTCTTTCTCAACACCTCACCAACCTTAAAACCTTCGTCCAAACCGTTCTTAGATCCCACAGCTGTAATAGCCTAAAAAACTTCTTGCACGGCAAGCCTCGACTTACTTTACATTTTTTGAGTCATCGACTCCATCGAGACTAAAATCTAGGCCTGGATTGACAAAGAACACATTGGGAAGCTCACAAACACTTTGAAGATTTGGATGGAGATAGAGGCAATAAGGAAGAGTTAATGAAGCTACTAACTCAATTCAAGGACTAAGCCTTCCAAGGGTTCAATCGCAAGTTGCAAGATTTAGTGCTTAAATCAAAGGTTTTTTCATTATTTGAAAAGATTCTCTGTAACTTCAGTTGTTTAAAAAGTTTAACAGAACAATCTGCACACTCAGTAGCTTCTTTAATTATATTCAAAAAAAATGTCTTTGTGGATCAAGTGTTAATGAGTCCAACAATACCAACTTTGTTAACAATGAGCTTCAACTAATTGAATCCAGGATTTTTTAAAACCTAAAAAGTTTGGATCTTATAGCATAGTGACTCAAGAGGCAAGTCACTGTGCTCGAGGCAACAAATGTTGCAAACTTTTGGTTTTCTCACGATATGTCATAAATGCGCCCAGTTATCTAAACGAGGATTAAACGGGACAAAAACATAATGGGGAGTTTGCAAATAAGCTTTCCACTAGTATGTAGATCGCATTCTGATTTTGTCCCATTCATTCCCAGTTTAATTTTGAAGTTCTCTACTCTGCACTATGTGTCTGTTTCATAAAGTATCCTGCATGGGATTTTGGGGCAAAACTATAATTCTAAAAAATAATTTCACTGTAGCATTCACTGCAGCAAACAGCTAACCGTTTATAGAAAACGGTGAATCGATAATTTTCAGAAAGCATGTTCTACAAAGGATTGTTAAAATGATGATTCTGGAAAATAACTGTGAACCGTTTACTAAAAACGGTAAACTGTTTATGGAAAACAGTTAACTGTTTATTTGAAATTCAGCCCAATAGTCACTTGGACCAGTCAAAATGGTTAACCGATAACAATTAACAACGATCCATTTTTGTGCAGAAAGTCAATAACGGCTAGTTTTCAGCTCCAACTATAAATAAGCTCATTTAAATTCAAATAAAGAGAGATCCAAGAGCTATTATTGAGCTTGCTACTGAGTATACATCCATTATTGAGCTTTAAACTTTTTTTTTTGTTTCTTTGATTTACACATTGAGCGTTTATTTGTAATTAAACACATTGTGTGAGAGAAAATTCATTTGTAATCTTTATTTTCGAGAGGTTGTAAGTGTTGGGATACACTTGGCTTAAAAGATTGGGGATAATCTCTTGTTGTAAAGGTACATTGACACCTTGGAAGTCAATTGTAAGCGTTTGAAATCTTGAGAGGCTTGAATAGTGAAATCCTCAAGCTCGGTGTTCTTGGAGGCGTGGACGTAGGCGGGGATTACCGAACCACATAAAAATCATTGTGTTTGTTTTTTCTTCCCTTACTCTTTTATTATTGTGCTTAATTAATTTGTTTGTTATTGCTTTAAATCTGTCTTATATTTGCATTGAGTTTTGTTTTAGAATTGAATAATTTTTAATATCTCAATTCACCCCCCTTTTGTGTTGCCTAGTTAGTATTTCATTTTCCTTTTTGTTTATGACTTGTTTATGTTTATTTATTGATCTGGAACGAAATCAATGATGGTTGGTGCATTAAATTGGAATAAAATCCTTTTTATTAATTATTTCCTTGTGTGCGTTGGATTTCTAAACCTTACTTGAATAAGGCAAGTTCTTCTACATAAGACAGCCCCTAGATCCTTGTTTTGCATTCAAATTTGTGGCTTCCTTCTTCTTTCTTTCGGTCGGTCCATAATTTTTTATTCTTCTTGTTTAATTTTTTTTCTTGTTCTTAATATTCCTCTTTTATGGCTTCTAAGCTTAACATAGGCGAAAGCTCTCATGCTCAATCTAATCCCAAGCGTCGTCACACTCTTACACCCTACCTTTGCTCTGGTTGTGAACGACCTCATGAGATTCATATACTTGATGATGAGGAGGATTTTGGTCCCAAATTTGGACAAATACCTCCTCAAGAATCCATGCATTCAAGTGACAGTGACTCCATGGAAAGTGATCCTAGTGAAGATAGTTTTCACTATGGCCCTTCCACCTTTGACCCTAGGATCACCACCAATGTCACCATTGTTCATGCTGCCATCGCCGCCCACTGGCCGCCGCCATACGCGCTCTCGCACACCGACACCAGTGGAGCTCCTCCCAGTCCTCTTCGTGATCTTCCTACTTTTGTTGCAACCTCTGTTCGCTTTTCTCCTCCATCTACCTCTTTTGCTCCTAATCTTGCCCATCTTGAGGCTACAATTTTGAAATAAGGGCAGGATATTGCTAATCTTTCTACTCGTTTCACCGAACTGCATGCAAAACTACTTCCCTTTTGTAATCTTTTGGCAAAAAAGGGGGAGTAATTTGTTTCAAGTCTTTAATTGCTCAATGCAATGAGTTAGGGAGAGTGGTATTTTCAATTCTAGGGGGAGATTTTATTTTTTTAAGAATTTTTAATTTTCGGATTCTAGTTCTTAGGGGGAGTTTATCTTTTTCTTGTTCTTAATTTTCTGCTTAATGTTGTCTTTCCATTTATTGATAAATAAAATTAGCATTTTATTTTAATTCTTGCCTTGGTTTATTTACATGAACTAACATGCTAATGGCCAATTATTTTGGTTAGTTGCTTGTTGTTGTTTATGCTTGTTCAGGATCATATCTTAGCGCCAAAGTTCATGGAAGACTTGTGTTGGATTGCTTTTGCCACAAGGATGCCAAAGGGAAAGATTGTTAAGTCCATTATTTATAGAGTTGGCATCTTATGGTAAGTCTAGTTAAATTGAAAGTTTATTTCTTGCATATCTTGTAATAGGGATTAATTTACTAATTTCCTAATTTAGTGAGATTCCAATTTCTTAGGAATATTTGTTTCCTAATTTAATTAAATGTATAATTTAGCCTGTCAATTAATGATAAAATTCTATAATTGGCATATGAGATCTGTTTAGAGAAAGAAGTTGATTCAAAAAAGAAGTTTATTAATTGCTCTAAATATTTTTTGAGAGACAAGCAAGGAAAGAAGATCATATTTATTCCAATTCAGATTCATAGGAATTATAAGAGGAAAAAAAACTCTTATTTGAAAAGAATACAAATCTTTTAAGACTTGCTATTCTGGTGAAACCCTAGTGTCTATATCAAGAGAGATATTTAATAATTGAAGGGACGCACAACACAAAGCATAAAGCAGAGAAGCAAAATTCAGCCTCCGCCTTAGAGAATCCGAATTTGGCACATAATGTTGTGTTGATTTATTTTCTTATCTTCTTTTCATATCTGTGGAGAGTCTGTATGGATTTTGGATCAATAGACGTTGAAGAATTGAAGAAGTGCTATTGATCACTTTGCAAAGTGCCTTGAGGATCGTGGATCAAGAGGGGTAGCAATTATTCAAGAGAAGCAGGTTCAGTCTAAGGTTGAGTAAACTGTATGGTGATAAACTGTAAGTGAGAGTCTTAAGTTTGGTAAATCCATAGGTTGTAACATTTCAATTTAGTAAATTACTTTTCATCTGGGCGTGGCCTCGTGGATGTAGGATTGATTAATCTAAACCAAGTAAAAATCTCAGTGTCATTTATTTTTTGCATTTTATTGTGTTTTTGGAAAATTAATATTTTTATGAGGATGAATAGTAATAGTGAACAGTAATTATAAACAGTAACAATGAACAGTTATGGTGAACAGTATTTCCAAAAAATTAATTAATTGTTAATTTTTTTGTTTTTAATTGCCTACATCTATTTGTGATAGATCTAAATTTTTTTCTTAAATAATTGCATTTTGTTGAAGAATTAGAATATCATAATCTTTATGTTTCTACTTTTGCAAAATTTTTATTTCTTTATTGGTAATTATACTGTAATAAGAATTGCATCAATTATATGTTTCATTTAACTTATGTTGTGGCAAATGCAAGGAAAGATTTTATTGATGTCCCCTGTGTTTAATTGCTGTTGTGCATTACGCCAATTTTAGAGAATGAAGTTTATTTAATTTGTGTTTGTGCATGGGATGCAAAACAAATTCACAGGGTAACCAAAACAAGTCAATCTTGCAGCTTATGACATCCCAAGTGATCTACATTACTCGCCCATTATCGAGGGTTTCAAAAGACAGGATGCGAATTAAAATAATCTTTATCTACCGCCAAAATGAAGTAGTTGAATTTGTTATTCCAATTATTTTGTGTGGGTTGAATTGAGGATGATTCAGAATATAGGAATCAATAGTGGAAAAGAGACAAAAGCAGCACCTTCAGAAGTTGAGCATCCAGAAAAGAGTGGTGATACATTCACATATTAATTATCGTATAAATTATTTTATAAGTATCAATGTGGCATAACATGTTTGGTCGGATAAGAACACTGCAAAGTTCATATGTTTATTTGTGTTAGAAAAATGATATTTGACCACCAGCAAAACACCATTATGATAGAAAAGATAATATTGTAGCATGAATAGGATTGTCATTTTTTGTACTATAGTGGTACTTCAACGTTAACCGTCCCCATTTTTTGTCTTGGCTGTGTCTCGATGGTATTCAAATATCAATGCTCTTTTTTTTATTTCAAATTTTCATTCCACCAATTATATTATGTCATATCTATTTATACAAAATAATTTATACAAGAATTTATAGTTGTAATATTATCCACAAGTAAAAGATTGAGATTTTAGCATCGGTTGCATAGGTTGACATAAATCACATTTTGAAAAATATGATTAATTCGAACGAGTGTTGATATTTAGACACAAAATTTAGATGTATGCTAACAAAAATAAACTAGATTCATTTTAATTACTTAAATGCGAACACGAGCCCATTTTAATGTTGATTTTGTCAGCCATTTGTGTCTTATGCAATCTTCCGTTCGAATGCACAAATTTGCTTTATCATCAAGAAATTAAGCAAATCAATAGTCTGATAAAAAACAAATAAATCGAGTCAATAATATTAATTAACTATATCACTTCTTCTCATAAAAATTCAATTTCCGCGCGCGTCTCGTCAATAATCTCCACTTAAGGAGGGAATTTATTAACAGAAAGGAAAAAAATACAAATAAAAAGTCACAAAGAAAACTCCATAAAAACTTGAAAGCAACATTCAATCATCACAATAAATTTTTATTTATACCATTTTCTTTATAAAGGTTACGGAATAATTAATTTCTTTGAAAGATAAAAATTACAAGTAGCGTCGCAAATACTCTTCCACAGTAGTGTACTTAATTTCTGGATAAAGTTGAGAAGCTTCGACGCCTTCATTTCCGATTTCGAAATTTGTAAGACATCCCTCGTAGCACACATGATAGTAATGTGTTAATCCAACCTGCCCCGCATAATTTTGTTCTATTTTAAAGGTTAACAAATAAACTTTATTAGGAATTTTTATATATCAGTTATTATAACATCATTAATTAGCTAATGGTGAAACAAAAATGTTAAATTAATTTAACAAAGTACATGTTTATAATGCAATTTGTTGGGTACACAGTAGTCAATTGCTTTGAAAATTAGTAAGGGTTTCACGTACCTTTCATTGAAGCTAGAAATTCTTCCTTAGAAATTGAAGATTTTTGCAACTTTTTGCCAATCAATTTCTCCCAAGTTTCAACAACTTCTCTTTGAGATAAGATATTTTTGGGAGGCCTAAGGTACATGGTCTTGTTGAGGGTGCGAGGGTCATCTATAGCTTTCATTGTGTACATGGCTATATCATCTTCATCCACATATATCGCTGTCAAATTAGAAATTGAGAGGCAGATATGAGAGGTTCTCTAAACGTGAAGCAAAGTACATTGTATGTGAATTTTTTTCTTAATTTATAAATGATAGAGGTGGGCAAAATTTAAATTAGCTCCAATCTCTTCTAGAATTCATACTTAGGTGATTCACTAAAGAATGCTAATAAAAGAACCACTCGATCAAGCCCTGAGTGTCAAAATGTGAAGTAATTCTATATTGGGTTTTTTGCAATCATGTAGTTGCTAGCGGTTAGTTAAGGAAAAAAGTAATTTATCATAATTTATCATTATCTTTTTAATTTGGATGAGAATGCTGATGCATTTTGAAACAAGAAAGGAAAATGATCTTTTATCGCATAACAGTACCTTTAGGATTGCCATCTCCCAACAAGACCACAGAATCCTTTGAAGGAAGAATACTACCAGGTTGGCAGAGACCGCCAAGGAAATAACCGGCAAAGCAATTTGCAGAAACATATGTAAAAGGAATCCCTGCATCTTCAATTGCTTTCCTCACTACCATTTTATCATCAAACGTCACTCTCCCAGGTTCCATTGCATTCGCCATTTTTGCTGGGTCAGTCCCAAATTCTGACGGCAAGAATCTCTGTCTCAATTTTTACACAGATTAGATTCAAACTGAAAAGCTTAAGCTGATAGATAAGAGCTCGGTACAATAATAGTTAAAAATAACTGAAGACTAAGACTTGAGATAAAAACACGTATCTGACATATCAGAGCCTGAAAGTGAGTCAAGAAATTTAGAAAATATATAATCCAAACAGGGTTTGTACCTTAACATTTCCAGCTTCTTTGATTGCATCAACAAGCTTGAGTTGAAGGTGAATTTGATGGCTTCTGATGTGAACACCAGATATTGCACAAATGACAACATCAACTAAGTTCACAGCATTGACAAGGCTCTGATAGTCGTTGAAAGAGCCTGAGACGAGCTTAGCTCCTTGCTCTTTGAAGGACAAGAGCATCTGAACTTTCTCGATATCGACGCCAATCTCCGGCCGGTGGAGTACATAAGTTCCATGACCTAGGGCTAAGCTTGCCTTTACCAATCTCTTTCCCAAGTAACCTGTTCCTCCTATTATCAACACTTTGCTTTTTTCCATTTTTCTCTCTTCTTTCTCTTTCTCTCTCAGAATGTAATACAAAGGAAAGATCCAAGGATCTTTATACATTTATAGATTCTTTCAGTGTTGCTCCTGCTTCAATAAGTTTGTACGTAGTTTAATTTTGTACATAGTTTAGCTTTGCAGGTAACCTTGAAACAGATTTCTCAGACGCCTTGAGTTGCTTTTACTTTAAAATTAAGGTATTTTTTTTTCTCTGCATCACAGGGTACGAGAAATTTTATTAATTAATTAAAAAAATATGGCACTTAATCAGGAGGTGTAAAGAGTCTGATCCTCATAAAAATGTATAGTGCTGCAAAAGTTTAATTTTTGTTCTGATTATTGCTTGATTTTATTAATAATATTAACCTCTATGAGCTACAATTGGTGCATGCTTTAAAAAGTTGTAAGAAAAATTAAAAAGAATGACACCAAGATTTAGGTCTTATTTGAGATTGAAACTGTTGTGATAAAAAAATTACAATTATAAAAAAAAAGTCAATAATATATAGTAAGTATAAATTTTACAAAATTATTAAAGATATAAGAAATTTTTCTTCATAAAAGTGAAAAATCATATTAATATAACTTTCAAAGTATAGCAGTTAATATTTACTAAATAATTTAGTGTTATAACTTAAAAGTTATAACTGTTCAACCTCAATTACAAATAGTAGAACCTTACCATTAGAATGAACAATCAAATTTTTTCTTGTAAAGATCTAGGAAAAGTATTCCCCTACGCATTTTTTGGGGCGCGATAGATACCTCCTAACGATTAATTTTCTAAATATGCTAAACTGTCACGTAGTTGATTTTGTTGGAAGACTTGTTAATTAATTTTAACTTTTTCTAAAGATAACAAAATTTGGATTCAGAACTTTTGCGTGTGTTGTACGAAATTATTTAAAAAAAGCTATAAAAAAAAAGGAAGGTTAATTGTAAAAAATATCTTCTGATTTTGATACGTAGTACTGACCCCGTAATCCCGTCCATTTCGAAGGTTAATAAGACAGTTGCTGCGAAACTTTGTTTTTGAAAAAATAAAAAATACAAAATACAAAAGAGCACAACAATGAACAGAGATTTAACGCGTCAACAGAAGGAAAGAGAAAAGTTGGAGCAAAGATTTCAAAAGTAAAACTAAATCTAACCCAACCCAACCCAACCCAACCCAATCAAATCCAAACCACTGATGAATAGTTGAAATAAAATCAATCTAACCTACTTAAATAAATATATTTAACCTAATCTAACCCACTTTTAAATCATTAGATTGGATTACATTGGATTGATCACGTTAAAAGTAAATCAAAATTAAAATTAAGTAAAGAAAAATATATGAAACTTGAAATGAAACTTATTAGAATCAAATATAAATCTATAATAGTATGAAAATTTCATTCATTGTTTAGTTCTCGATATAAAAAAAAAAAGGCTAAAAAACCAACTCTCTTAAAATTAAGAAAATTTTGACAATGTACTGTTATACTTTATTCATGGCTCCCCGCATCTCTTTTTCGATTTCCAAATTCAGACATTTTAGATAACTAACGAGCATCATGTCTAGTATCAAAATAAAAATGATATATAATTATATATTGTTAAATTTTTGCTAAAAAAAAAAGAGAAATTGAAACTAATTTACTTTTAAAATTAAACTTAAGATAATAAATTTACTTATATGAGAGAGTGATTTTAGTTTTGGAATTTGATCTTCAGGATTTTACAATTAAGGATAAACTTAAACTTATTATTATTATTATTATTATTATTATTATTTACATGGGTTGGGTTGGGTTGGGTTAGACAGGTTCATCATAATTAACCTAACCCAATCCAATTATTAATTCGATAAAAAAAAATTAACCAAATTAACCCACAGTAATCCACTCAATTTATCAAAATTAGATTGGGTTGGATTGGGTCGAATTAGGTCTATTAGTTTGGATTGGGCTTGCCCACCCGTAATTAAAACTAGTTAGAAAACCAAAAATTTATTGATAGAAAGCTTCTAATGCATTTTAGAAAGAGAAAATGAATCATAGCCGTTAGACATAATAAAGGCCATGTGTCGCTAGATCATGAAAACATCAACAAAATTCGACATATCATAGGATCCAAATCCGTAACATTTAAAGGGTATTTCACAATAATTATAATATAACAGGTGAAAATGAATACGTCTTATTTGTTCGGTTAATAGTTATTATTATCAAAATATAATAATATTAGAGATTTCAATATCTAAGTCTCAAACTATGTCATTCATCTATTAGATAATAAATTCTATAGTTTGTAAAATTACCTAATTAGCATCATTGAATCGATGAATACCACATTGGTTAGAACTCAATTTGGGACTTATAAATTGGAATACCTAGCAATGCTCCTGACGTATAACTTTATTTTTTGTTGGTAAAGAGTAAATAATTCATTTTAATATGATTTGTATTTTTGTCCTATATTTAGTATTGTTCACAGTAAACACATTCTAAGCAGTATTTTTAATTTTATTTTTTGTTTTTAACTAAAGATGTGTTTGACACACTATATTGCATTATTTGATATTGCTTGCATTGGGTTGTATCGTATAAACATTGTGTTATATTAATGTTGTACAATGTTTAGTACCACATTGCACTATATTAATTTTTACATATGAGATGACCCACCCTGATCCTTTTGTCAAATTCAAGGTGAATCATGCAATAATGACACGACCTAACCCAACTTTTTTATCAGATTCAAGAATCATGAGACAGTCATTGTATTACCTATTTCAATGCTTGTATCTAAACCTCATAATATGACTCAATCCATGAATATATAAAACTAGTCTTAGGCCTCTATATAAACGTACAAAGAGCTCCACACATTGAAATAGTATTCAAAACGTGCATGTTTTACATCTCACTATGCATTTATACATCTCAACTACATGCATACGAACATAAATGTGTCCAAAATACAAGTCATACAACAATGCATGTCGTGGCCCAGTATCAACTAATTGAAAAACTGAGTTGCATGAAATCCTGTTGAAATATGGGAGAAATGGGTAAATAAGAAAATAATGAGCTTGTAATTTAGTGAGTGGATATAGTTTACATATAAAAAAACAAAGCAATATTTATACATAATCATGTTACAAAACTCTTCACTGATCAAAATACATAAGCAAACATAACTCTGCACTGATCAAAATATATAAGCAAACATGAAATCATATAAAGCATACATGACAAACTTCACCAAATAGTATTAAGGGGAAATAACTTTTAAACTTACCAAAATCACTACTAGAAAAATGGCCTTTACTGACACTTGTCTTGTGATACTTTATTAAAAAGTATCAGTAATTACATGCATTTCAGACATTTTCCGTGTTTAACAAATAAATATCACAAATTTGTGATACTATAGTGTCTGTAAATTAAATATCAGAAATCTGTGACACTAAGGTATTAGTAATTAAAAAAATAAAATTTTAATTTTGTGTCTATTAGTAATCGAACTGCAGACCTCTAAACTTTAACTTTTTAATTTTAACCTCTAACCACTAGGCTATGAGTTGGATTTTGATTTTTTGGTTAATAAGTAAATAATATTAAAAATTAAATTAAATTACCTAGATACTATGTCGTTTTAATGGAAGGTGTACATGGAAACCTAAAATCTAAAATTTTTGAGAAGTAAAAAATCATTCCCCACGGCCGCTTCTTACTCTGAACTGCAGCTCTCTTCCTTCCTTCTCTCTCTCTCTCTCTCTCTCTCTCTCTCTCTCTCTCTCTCTCTCTCTATAACAATGATCTACCTCAGCCATCACTGTCAACCTTCAAATCGCCATCCTTGACCTAAAATATCCTTGAACTAGAAAGTGTTGTGAAGAATTTGGGTAAAGCTACGGTTTTTTTTTAAAGTTTGAATCCAAAAATCAGGGCTTTTTTGTAGGGGGTATTTCATTGTTTTTAATGTTGAGTTCGGAGAGAATGATTTCGCTGCCGTTACCGCCTAAGCAGTATGGAGTGACGAAGCCAATATCAATTGCAGGATCGATGGAGGGTGATATGCAAAGAACTCGTGACTTAGAAAAGGTTTTGTTTTGTCTTTATTTATAATTACTTTTTTCTTTCTATATGGAAAACCCTAATTTTGATTTCCTCTAGGGTTGAAGTTTTTGGTTGGAGCTGGGCTTTATGAAAGCAAAGAAGAAGCGGCAAAAGGAGAAGAGGTTCTACTTCGAATTATACAGGCAAGAGTTTTTTAAAAAAAAATTAATTATTGGTGATTTTGAAACTTGGGATGACCTTGTTGTAATATTTTTGTTATCAGTTGGTTCATTCTTCATTTTGTAATTGGGTTATGAATTGAGTTTGTTTGAATTATATTGGTGATCTTAGAGGTTTTATTTTATTAGAGAATTTAGTGATGAACCAGAAAATTAAAAGAATTGATTCAAGGTGACGATGATAATTGGTTTTTTTATTTTAGTTTAGGATTTGGCTGATCCCCCTTTTTGGTTGTTGTTACTTTTCCAGGGTATCAAAAAGTTTATTAATGTTATTTAGTCGCTTAGGGACTTGGTGTGTTTCCTTGCATTTATCTTGTAATTATCTTTGGTATCTTTTTTTTCCCCGTAATGGTAAGTTAGTTAACTGGGTATTAAGAAATAAGAAGTATATTTATTTTTTTCTTTCTAATATTATTTTTTTAGAAGCTCTACTTATTCTCTTGCATTTTGGAAAAATCAACCAATGATCTTTAGAACTAACATAGATAGGTTTTCATGATTTCTTTCCATGGGAAGCGCAAGTTTGTTTTCTGGTTGCAAGATCTGTCAATGGAATATTTGTAGAGATGCATGTGGTATAATTAAAATGTTACATGCCCCCATTTCTTGATAGCTTTATCAGTATGTTGGTGGTACTGTTAAGGATTTAGGCATAGGTACGTGAATTTTGATTTTGGAGGCTGTTTTGTACTTCTACACCCTACATTTCCAATCCCTTAATTTGCAAAAGGATATTGCCTTATAAATGTGTTGCTTTATGGTTCAAGATTGAGTATCTCATCATAGTTGTTGCGTTTCGAAGATTCGGGTTGTTTAGAATTTGGTTGCAAATGTTCTTAGAATTTTATTTATTTTGTTCTTTTCCTTTAATATTTTCTTGAAAAAATTCTTGCTAGCTGGGCTTTTAATATTTCGGTTTAGTTAATTATTGAAATTCATATTCCTGTCTTAAGAACCAGTTTCAATGACTTTGTTTGAATGTTCAAATATTGTGCAGGGTGGTATGCGAGTTTACATTTGTGAGCATGACACATCACCACCAAGTATCCGTATGCTCTAAACATTCTGTATATATTTCTCAACTTTTGATGAGCTTACAAAGCATGACTCTGTATTCTGATTGCTGCATGTTTCAACTCTTTCTTCCTTTGTTTTAAAACCTAACTTGTGATGTTGTCAGATTCACATTTTTACATCATTAATTAGATACAAATCTATTATAGGTACATATATGGAATGGATAAATTTACCATGATAGAATTCTATTATTTCATATTTTGGAGTCTATTATTCATCATTCTACTTTAATTTGTGGAATTTTTGAAGAAAAGGCTGGGGTGAAAATTTACTAATCGATCATTGTTATAAGATCATTTTTCATTCTAATTTAATTATCTCACTTACTTGTTCCTCCAGAGGACCAATTGATAAAGACAAATCAACAGAACATACTGATTAGATCACTCACTCCCAAGAAACAAAAGGGTGATCCCAGTTCAAAGGATGTGAAAGTTGCTACTGTAGCTAATAGAAAGAGGTACTATAGCATTTATCTTGAAGGAATTACATTTCAAATAGGTCTACTTGGCTTTGTTTCTAATGTTTAGGTTTAGCAGTTTAGGCACTTTCTGGTTTGCTAATTTGCTCTGTAGCAAGCCACAGAGTATACTATGGTGAATCCTCTCCTTGCAACCATCTGTTAATTCTTTTCTAATATAAGCTATTGTTTATACAAAATTAAACAAATAAGGAAGAAATTCAGAATGCGGGTGTCAAGAGTGTGTTGTGCAATATTAAACGTAGAAACATGCTTTGTTGAAGTACATTAAGTAATCTGAATATTTTGTCTTAAAGTATTGTTGTGTTGAACAAAGGCACACATGACCAAAGACTAGGAAAAAAAATAGTTATTATTACTGATATATATATATATGTTCACCGTAGATTGTTTGTGTAATGCATAAATACAAAACCCAAGGTCGAAATTGGATGGTATCTGCTTTGTTATGAATATACTACAGAGACAACTTTTAGAAGGCATCAGTCTGTACATTTATTTGCAAATAGATTTCACAATAATTTGGATGCAACCATAACTGTAATTGTGGGAAATAAATTAGGATAAATATCATCTCAACCATAATTGCCATTGGATTAATTATAGTCAGATTATAAGTTATAAAGTTCAATTTAATGGTAATTACGTCATTTTTTTATTTTTGTTAAATCAAGCTTTTTTTTATGTTCGAGTTTTGTGTTGTGAATTTGATATTTGCAAATGAAATGACAGATGCCATGAATTTAGTTTTTTTTTCCCTAATATACACTACATCACTTTGCTCTGGTTTCATTTTTAGTTTGAATTTGTAATTTGCATTGATTGTGTGAATAGACTTAAAAGTATATATGTACTTGAATTATGCAATGCAGTTTACTGTATGAACTATTTTTATTATTATAGTAATTATTCACCGTTGAATGATTATGTATATTTAGTAAAGATGCAAATATTCACAAGCTTACTAGGTTCAATTTCCCTATTTTGAAAAACTTGAAATCCAATAGCCACTGTTTCTAGTTGAAGATATAGGGAACATTATGGTTTTAAACATAGAAATTTGCCAAAATCACAAATATGACAAAAGTTTATTTCTGTTAACCATTGTTTCTCTCTCATGGTTGGAAATTAACAAGCAATTTTTTTCTCTTTTCCATGTATTCATTTGCAGATTTGATCAATGTGTTTGAAGTATCTTTTTCCTCAACTTCACTTGTATTCTAACCCATCCACTATTGAATGGAGAATGGAGAAGCTACTGCTGTGTTAACGTAATTGCACTACTTATGTTCAAAGAGTGGAGGCAATCATCCTTTTCATTTTAGCTTCTAGAAATGTTAAATTTAGCCACAACTAATAGGCATTTGATTGGATATGGTAGAAATTTTTATGTACTTAATTTAAATTATTCAGTTATGCGAGTGGGATTTCTCATCTCGTTTGTTGGAGTGTTGGGATTTGTAATATGTACTAATAATATTTAAATATGAAATGAAAGATTTTATAATATAAATTAAGTTTTTTTTGTTTACTTTGTGGTGTCTTTTAATTTTACCAATAAATCAATACGCAATGAGCCAATTCAAATTTTTATTTTTTAAATAAATTAAATAGTGATACTATAGTAACAGTAATTATAGACACTAATGTAATATCAATAATTACTAATACTATGGTGTTATGATTTTAGTGATACTATAGTAATAGTAATCACTGACACCACTTACAAGTGTCACTATTTTTCTGACTCCCAGATTACTGACACAATTAATAAGTGTCACTGAAAGTAATTACTGACACTATTCTAATGTCAGTAAAGACCATTTTTCTAGTAGTGAATCATTACCGTGCGAGCAGAGTGGAGAAAAAAAAATCTTCTATCTGATAGAAATAACATCATCGCATGGACAAAACAATCTAATTCTTAATACACATGCATACAACATCTAAAGGGAAAAGTACATATATGATAAGCAAACTAGTGAGGCATGCATGCGCTCTAAATAAAGCAAATAGCTTGTCATGCATATTTGGTGGCGGTGGGCATATATAAAGTGAAGAACTAAAGCAACTCTGATTATTTTCTCTAATCAAACCGAAATAGAGCTATTGAAATATTGCAATGCAGAGACTTAATTTTTTCCTTGATTGCGTGGAGGTCCTTGTAAAATGTGATATTAGTCATAGTCTGATGTAATATTAGTTGAAGTCTAATTGTAATATCAATGTCAAAAAAAAAAAGGGCTTGTTGGTACTTTTGAAAATCAGTTACATGTGGCCTTATAAGCATGCACGTGCATTACAACTTATTATTTGTTTCGTATTGTATTGTATTAATTCTCTTGGTGATTAATTTAAATAATAAGTTGGAAAAATATTTATTAATACTTTAAAAAAATAAATATATGTCTTAAAATTTTTAATATTTTTGTTAACAACCAATACCATCACTTTCATTTAGGTAGACCGTAGATGCATAAGCATATGTGTTGCTTACAGGCGCTATCAATTAATAAAAGAAATCATGATAGCTAGTAATAAAATTTAAGAACAAAAATAATATTCGCTGCAAAACGATTAGCGAACCCTAAATTCATAATCACATCATAAAATATGAACTAAAATCAAATTCAATATAAAAGATTGTATAAATACAAATGTTTAAAAATAAAAACGCTTTAAATAATGAGAAATTTAGGAACTCACAAGTGAGTAGGCAAGTATTTTACATATGCACACATATGGACATTCTTATGATCCCCTCATTTTTTTAATACGGGCATGCAGTTAAGCCATGCAGTTTAATAGTGTTCTTCATTGACTCTATTATACTGCATGGTTTAACAGCGTGTTCGCATGAACTATATATGTGTGTATAGTCTTATATATATATATATCTTAAATTTGATAAAAAAACAAAAGTTAACAAAATAAGGAATATAATTGCTAATAAAAAAAATTATAAAATTAAGAAAAGATTTTGAAACGATCTTTGATAGATTAGATATAAGCTTCCACATGCAGGATGACATGAGGAAATACAAACATGAAATTGTTAATTAATAAAATATAAATGTGAATCATGCACATGACTAATAATGTATTTATGTCGAAGAAAAATTCTTAAAAGATCCTGCAAGAAAGACCAAGCCTTTTATTCACATTTACCGTAAGCCTTTTTTTTTCATATATGTCATTCGATATTTATTAATTTATAATTGTCTTTACAATTGTATGCAAAACCTTTTATTTTCTAAAAGAGCACAAAGGTATCTCCTTAAAAAATTATCATGGGCAGAAGGTGATAGCATAGTTAGGCCTACCAGTACAGGTAAATGTACTAGACTTATCATCATAAGCATAACTATAAGCCTGGGGGCACTGAGTCTTGAAAATCTTAGAGTAATCTGTTGGAGGGCATTTGTCTGGCGTACCAAAATCACCTGTACAGCAGTACTGTGGCTGATTAAGTGCCAAGCATGCACTCTTGCATGCAATAACACTGCTAACATCAGGCCCCTTCACGGCCAACTCTGGTGGGCACGCGGCATTTACATTTTGAGGGCAGCTGGTGGATGAACAGTTGCCTGAGCCGCCACCTTGCGGTGCAAGTGAAAGTGGCAAGTTAAAGCCATCAACAAGGCTCACATCATAAAAATCTTGTCCCGCATTATCTGAAGCTAGGGTTAGTTCGATGAGGGAAGCAGGTGGAGCTGCACCAGCTCCGTTGCACGACACTTGACCTGAGCCACAATCTGCGGTACCGCAAGTAAACTTTCCGGTTGCATCGGAGGCACAGCCGGTTCGAGCCCATATCCGGCCTGACCACGCGGCCGGGACGTCGAGGGCTGATGATGCTTTGGAAGCTAATTCGAAGCCGGTTGAAGAGAGTTGTGGCTTGCGTGCACCGGTTAGGGTTCCTGGCCAGACTGTGAATGGGCAGTTGTTTGTGAATGTGAATGTGACTGATTCAGCTCCTGTGTTAAAAAGGTCTACATTAGCAACCTTAATTTTTCTTTTTTTTCTTTTTTTGCTCCATGAAACAATGCTTTTCCCAAATAAATCCCAGTAACCAAAACAAACAAATAATTGACATTGATTAAACAATTTATATATATATTAGCGTCTAGTACTTACCGCCCTACCGATTTTACAATACTTTGTTACCATGTAAAGATTTTCACGGAAAAGATTAAGAGTATTATGAAAACCAGAGAACAAAATTTAGTAATAATAACGTTTTAATTTTTTTTTTTTTTGGGAAGAAAATAAAAAGGCAAGATACTTGAATTTAGGTTGCAGTAACAATCTCGAGAATAAATCAAATTGGATGATTTTGTAACTAATTGAATAGCTTAAATCAATAACAAAGAGACTGAACGCAGAGTGCATGCTAATGGAAGCAATGCGGTAAATAAGATTGAATTTCATCAAATGAGGGCAAAACTAGTAAATTTATCAAAGGTCGGTTTAGCCATCACTATATTCATCCTTTCCTGCGAGTGCTGGTGAAGTCAGGGATTTGATTCGCAGGGATTAGAATGTATAAAGTATAAATTTTTAGTAGACTTTAAGATAGAATCAATAAAATTGAGAAGGCCAAGAAGGACTATAACAGAGAAACTATATGAATACTAAATTAAAAAAGATAGAGATATTTACCGGTGAATAAGAGAACAGATATAGTAAGGCAAAATACAGATTGAATCTCCATTGCCGAAAATCCTCCCTTGATTGTTAATATTGTGGCGATTTTGTGCTTTAGAATATTTGAAGGCTAAAGTAAGTAGACGGGTATTTTATACGTGTATATATAGGCTCTAAAATTTATAAAACCAAAAGCTACCGAAATAAGTAAAGGAATATAATCGGTAATTAATAAAAAATTTTATAAAATTAAGAAAAGATCTTGAAACGATCTTTCAATAGATTAAATATGATGGGGAGAGAAGGATCTTCTTTTACCAATATAAGCTTCCACGTGCATGCGTGATGGCATGAGTAAATACGAGCGTGCACGTGTTAATTAATAAAATAATGAATGTGGATTATGCATGTGACTAATAATGCATTTATGTCAAAGAAAAATCCTTAAAAGATCCTGTAAGCGAGATCAGCCATGCTAATTTTAACAAAAAATGTTAATAGAGAATTAAAAGTTCCAAGTGTTAATTATAAATCTGTTTTAGGATTTGAAATGTTAAATATTAATTTAAGATGTGAATATATGGTAATCGTTTTTAGAACTTAGAATTCTTTACAAATTAATTTCTTTTTTCTACAATAACTTAGTCATAAAATCTTGATTAGATTTCAATGAATATTTTTTCAAATAAATGTTCTTTTCTTTTCGGGATAATATAGTTGTACTTTGGAATATCAATATAAGCCTTTGTTGTAATTACATAGAAGTAATAATTACATATTGTTTCGTTGTAAATAATTTCTTCAGAAAATTAATTTCATTTTGAATTGTTTGGATTTTCATCTGTAATCTGTAATCAAAGATCTTAGAACGCGTTTGGTACCGTTCTACAATTAGTATTTTTTGTTTTCCATGTTTTTGTTACACACGATTTTTACAAAATTCTACAATTAACTAAAAAAATTTAACTAAAAAGAAACTCACGCACTATGTAGGACATTTTTTAGAATTTTAATTGTTTTATATTTTTAAATTTTTATTTAATTAAAGTCAAATTAGATGTGTCATAGTCTCATAGATTCTTTATTTCTATTTTAATGGTGATTTACTTTTCCTTTCTTACTTGAGTTTATTAGGAAAGTAAATTAATCTCCCAGAGCGTTATTTTAAAGTTGACAATGGTATTAAATTTTTAAAATAAAAATTTCCAAAATTTTTACTGTTACAGTGTTACTTCACAACTAATTGTTTCTTAAAAGAGATTATTCCAACTTAAATAAATTACTAATTTCTTAAAAGAGATTATTCCAACTTAAATATATTAGTAATAATAAATTTTAAACATTATGATTGTATACATATAAAATCCACCAAAAGGGGCAAAAAGATAAGTCTTGGGACTTGGTGCAATTTTTAGTGTTACTTCACAGCTAATTATCTCTTGGGGGACGTTATCTTAATTTAAATTTTTTACTAATGACAAATTTCAAATAATTTAATTGAACATAAAACAACTAAAAGGGGCCAAAATGTGAAGTGCTGGAGTTAGTGGAATTGCTGCCGCCCAATCTCTACAGTGTTTACCAACGTTAATTGATGAGATATGCTCTAATTGTTCTGCTAACGTTATCATGATTTAGTTCAATTTGATTGCTTTTGGGGTAGTTAAACAAATATTTTTTCCATTAACCATATTATATATATAAACCTTTTTTTAACACAAAAACTAAACTTCATCAATGTGGCGGCTAATCAAACACATAGGCTTTAAGGACTGTCACGTGTCAAAACCACTAATGATTGTAGAAAATATTTAAAGAATAATATTTACTTTTCTATTCTTAACCCTTACTGTGGTCCAAAAGTCAATTTATCAAAAAAAAAGGAATAACATAAAGGGGACATAATCAATCAACATAATTTGGGTACATTTACATTCCACAAGATCATTATACTTATCTTCTGTGCATTTCGTACCGTCAGTGTACTTATTAAATATATCCTAATGGCAATGATTTTGGCCCATAAAGCTCCTTATTAATGCAGAATATATATCTCCAGCAACAACATCGAGTCATTCTTGAATTTTGTTTTTTAAATCTTCTTATTAATTTTTAGTTTTTATTTTTAAATTATTCTAAAATTCTTAATTTGGGTAGTTTTTGGAAACTTCCCTGTGTTTTGAGACAGTTGCAAGTAGATGACGAAGATTGGTTTATTTGTTAGCACACCCGTACCATTAGTTAAATTTTTCATTGATAATTAGTTGACTTTGAAATGACGAAATTACCTTAATGATTGTTTGTAGACCTGACACAGCTAAAAAATCAGCAATGAAATTCAAGCCTTAGGACAAACTTGTTGACTGGTTGGTTGGTTGGTTTACGGTGACTCAGTGGGTGGTCGCTGCCTTCATTTCACATAACTCTGTGAATAATCAAAACAACACAAAATCAAATGAAAGGAGTTGTGCTTTGTTAATTAAGAATATTATTAGTTGATGCTGGCTGATCTGTATAGCTTAGCTGATGTGTCAAGAGATAACCTAATGTGTCAAAGCTTCAGTTGATGTGTCAAACTGAATATTAGCTTTGTGTATTTGGCATAACTAATTGCCATATGTCACTTTGTAATTGGTTTCTTTAGATCAGGTTAGTTGTAGCTAAGCAAAGCTGTTATAGCAGCTTAATGCATACAAATTGAGCTAAGGTCAATGTAACAAATTGTATTCAAGATTCTTCTTATTCAATCTAGAAAATTCCATCAATTTCAATATGTTATCAAAGCAAGCAAATATGTCCAATCTAAACAAGTCAACGTCATCTTCAATCTCCTTCTCCTTTATTCAACCAATTAAACTTGATAGAACCAATTACCTCGTGTGGAGAGCTCAAGTTCGTGCTTCAATTATTGCTGATGAACTTGAAAGTTTTATCAATGGTGATTTACAGTATCCAAATCATTTTCTTGCTCAAACAGATGGTGAATCTAGTAAATCAAAAGCTCAAGATTCAAACCGACATGAGAATCCTGATTTTATTAATTGGAAAGCAATTGATAAGCTCATACAGAGCTGGATGTTGTCATTCATGGTGGATAGTGTGTTGATCATGGTGATTGATTCTGATGGTTCACTTGAGCTTCGGGAAAAACTTGCTGCAATATTTATGTCTCAATCTAAGCTCGTTACATGCCTCCAAAGATGTGAGTTCAAACTACAAAGAAATGAGCTCTTTCTACTGCTGATTATTTCCAGTTGATTTCATTATGCATTTGCTTATTAGATTGGATGAAAATTATGAATCTCTGGTTGCAAACTTACTTGCTAGGCTGGAAAAAGATGACATTACTATTGAAGATATGTATTCATTGATGCTTAGCCATGAAACTAGATTGGAAATGAATAAAGGAAAAGCACAGAGTGAAGTGTTACATAACATGTCTGTTAATTTTGCTCAAAAAAGACTTAACTATAATAAGTCCTATAGTACTAATCAGAGAAGTTTCGATGTTGGAAATATTGGTGGCTTTGATAATAATAGGAGTAGATTTATCACTGACAAGGAGACTATATGTCAAATTTGTTTCATTCATGGTCATGGAGTTTACAAGTGCAGGAATATATTTAATCAAAACTTTATTCCTAGGCCAGGGAGAAGTGGTTTAAGGCCTAGAGGTGCTATCAACTACAAATGTTTAGTTATACTCATAGCAGTTATGGCAGGGGATTTGGTTTTCCTTATGGTACTGGTACTATTTTTCCTAAACAGCCTAGAAATGGACTTTTGTTTCAAGGCAATGTTGCCTATCAAAACTCTCATCTCATGTCTCCTCAAGGCAATCCTTACTTTCAAGGATCACTAGGTCATCTTAACAGGGTTCCTGATGATAGTAATACCTTCCTAAATATAGTTGGTTCTTCTCCTGGCTTCTATACTTCTTTTGCTCACATAACTGATTCCGGAGTTGTTACAGATCCAACCTGGTACATTGATTCAGGTGTGAGAAACCGTGTGACCAAAGATATAGGTATATTCTTTTTATATTCATTTTTTGTTGGAATAGCTAAGTTGCATATAGGAAATGGAATGGGCTTGAATATACACCATGTTGGTTTTACCTTGATCAATACTTTATTTATAACTTCTATATACCTTAACAACATTTTACATTCATGTTATCACTAAAAATCTTTTAAGTATTTCTAAACTCCTTCATAATAATGTTGTTCTTATTGAATTTCATCCAACTATGTGTTTTGTTAAGGACAAGAAGACAATGACCATTCTGCTTAAAAGGATTGCTAAAGGAGGATTGTATCAAGTTGAAGGACTTATTGTAGTGTCTAGTGTTATAGTTTCTAGTAATGTCAGACCTAATGTTATGTTTGTCCCCTCAAAGTCTGTATTTAGTCTCAAACATCATCTTATTTAAATGATTAGTCACTTAGGTGAGTCTGATACTATGCATACTCATGAAAAGTTGTCACATGTAAACATTGTTCCAATCAATAACAAAGCCTCTAAGGCCTTGTTTGTTTCTTATTCATAGCCTGTTGATTGCAATCTTTTACACAAGAGAATGCGTCATCCCACAATCCATGCTCTTAAGCACATAATGAAACACCTCAACTCTAACTTTGATGTGAATAAGCACATTAAACCATATTTTTGCAATGCCTGTCAATTTGGTAAATGTCATACTGATACCACCACCACACAACTAATAACACTTTTATATGTTGATCTCTGGAGGCCAACTCTATTACTTTTTTCCCAAGGATATCAATATTATCTTTCTCTCTTAGATGGTTACACAGGTTTACTTGGATATTTTCCCTCACAATAAAGTATCAAACCTTACAAACATTTATTGATTGTCAACATATGATTAAAAATAACCTTTCCACAGAAATTAAATGTCTCCAAATAGAGTAAGAAAGAGAATTCAAACCTTTTGTTTCCTATCTAACTGCCCAGAGAATACAATTCAGATATCTTTGCCTACATATTCATCATCAAAATGGAAAAATTAAGCCTAAACACAGACATATAGTTAAAACATGACATAATTTTTTAGCTTAAATACACCTGCCATTAAGATTTTGGTGGAATACCTTCCATATTGCCACCTATCTCATTAATAGAAAACTTACTCTCATTTTGAACAATAAATCAGTTTTTGAACTTTTATTCAACAAGAAATCATATTATTCAGTCATGAGTGTGTTTGGTTGTGCTTATTTTCCCTTTTTGAGACCATACAATCATCACTTTCTTGAGTATAAAATTGGTAGATGTATATTTCTTGGCTACAACTCACTCTAGAAAGGCTATTTGTCTCTCCATTCTTCATGAAGAGTGTATATTAATAATCATATGGTCTTTAATGAGTCTTGTTTTCCTTATGAGTCAGGAGTTGATTTTTCCTCAATTAATGCTTCATGTGCTTATTCCTATTCACAACATTATTCTTCTTTTTCCCTTACTTCATCTGAATTTTTCTCTTTTCCTATCATTCAACTTGATATATCTCATTCTTCATCTCCGACAATAGTAGCAACAACAATAGAGGGTTTCTCTGAATATCTTTCCTCTGCATATATTCTTGAATCCAACATCTCTCCTATACATATTTCTTTACCTAATACCTCTCCTAGCATCTCTCCTATACACACTTCTTTACCTAATACCTCTCCCCATATAGAGCCAACTTCTTCAATCATTCATCATATCACCCCTCCAAAAACCTTTATTCATGGTCATAGTATGATAATTAGATCAAAGGCAAGAATATCCTAACCCAAAATCTGTATAGCAAACTGTTTATCTCAACCTCCAAAACCTTCTACTATCTTGGTAGCCATTGTCAGATCCAAAATGGCTCCAAGCCATTACTGACAAGTATTAGGCATTAATGAATGATCAAACTTGATTTCTTGTCAAGCCAAGTAAGCCTGTCAAAGTCATTGTGAACAAATGTGTATTTAGGATCAAATATAATCTAGATGGGATTGTACCAAAGTATGAGGCGAGACTTGTAGCTAAGGGCTTTCTTCAAACTCAAGGACTGGAGTTTAATGAAACTTTTAGTCCAGTTGTTAAATCATACACTATTCAAGTGATTTTAAGTTTGATAGTTATGAATAATTGAGTGTTGAGACAAATTGATATTAACAATGCATTTTTAAATAGATATTTAACTGAAGAAGTGTAGCAGCCTGAGGGCTTTGGAGATCACTCCAAGCCTCATCATGTGCGCAGATTACATAAAGCATTATATGGCCTCAAACAAAGTCCTAGAGCTTAGTTTGACCGATTTAGATCAACACTTACAACTTAATGGGGATTTACTAATTCCAGATCAAATACTTCATTTTTTTAAGAGATCTCAAAGTCATTTTTGACTTGTGCTTGTACATGTAGATGATATCATCATCACAGGCTCAAGTTTTCAAATCATACAGCAAGTCATTTCTAATTTGCAGTCTATTTTTGCTTTAAAAGACCTTGGTGAATTGAATTAATTCTTTGACATTCAGGTTACTAAGAATAATTCAGGAATCTACCTTTCTCAATCCAAGTACATAGCTGATTTGCTTTATAAGGTTAATATGCAAGATAATACACCTTGTTCAACACCAATGGCATGTGATATTCTTCTTCCAAAAACTGATGGTGAGCCTTTTGTTGATGCCATTTTATATCGAAGCACTGTTGGAGCTCTTTAATATGCTACCTGAACAAGGCCTGAGATTATGTTCTCAATAAATAAACTTGGTCATTATCTTTCAATTCCTACAGTTAATTATTAGGAAGCTTGTAAGAGGATCCTAAGATATCTAAAAGGTACCATTCTCTTTGATCTTTAGTTCTATAATCATGGGACATTGCAGATTGATTGTTTCAGTGATGCAGACTGGGAAGGGTGACAAGGATGATAGAAAGTCAGTAGCTAGATATTATGCTTTTATTAGTCCTACTCTGGTTTCATAGTACTCTAAAAAGTAAGCTGCAGTCTCTAAGTCTAGCATTGAATCTTAATACAGAGCTTAGGCCATGGCAGCCATAGAGGTATTATGGATCAAGTCACTACTTCATAAGTTAGCTCTCTCACCCTCTTCTCTTCCAATACTTTGGGGTGACAATCAGAGTGCAACAGCTTTGGCCTATAATCCCAAATTTCATTAAGGAGCAAAACATATAGAGCAAGATGTTCATTCTATCTGAGAAAAATTTACTACCAACATTTTTCAAGTTCAACATATTTCAAGCTCGGATCAAACTACAAATATTTTTACAAAGGCATTATCTTATCACCCCTTCTGTTACCTGTGCAACAAGCCTAACCTTACTTTGCTAGGTTGAGCTTGAGAGGGATGTTAAGAATATTGTTATTTAATGCTAGCTGATCTATATAACTTGGTTGATGTGTCAAGAGCTAAGCTAATGTGTCAAAGCTTTAGCTGATGTGTCGAACAGAATATTAGCTTTGTGTGTTTAGTATAACTAATTGCCATATGTCACTTTATAATTGGCTACTTTAGATCAAGTTAGTTATAGCTAAGCAAAACTGTTATAGCAACTTAATGCATATAAATTGAGTTGAGGTCAATGTAACAAATTGTATTCAAGATTCTTTTGATTCAATCTGGAACATTATATCTCATTTCTCTATGATTTTCTTGAGTACCAAAAAATAATTTAACAAATTCAATACGTTCATGAAATACCCATCGGTGCAGGTACAACTAGGGGTGGGCAAATGGTTCGGTTTTTGCCGAACCGAACTGAAAAAATTCGATTCGGTTCGGTTCTATGAGCAAAAACCGAATGGTTCTTAAACTAATGAACCGATTGGTTTTTGTTCGGACCAAAAAACCGATTGGTTCAGTTTGATTTAATTAAAAATATAAAAAAATTCCAAAATTCATTCATTTCAATTTGAAAATCCCTAACACGGCAACTCATCACCGACGTCTCTCCCACGCCTCTCTACCTCACGTTTCTCCCTCTCCACACGACGCAAAACTTCAGCTCAATCCCTCTCAGTTTCTTCCTCGTGAGTGTGTCCCTCCCTGGCGTCAGGTCAGCCCCTCTCTTCCTCACGTGCATGGCCTCCTAGCATAGCCCCTCAGTAGCAGCACAACCCTTCTCTTCCTCGCATGCACGGCCTCCTAGCACAGCCCCTCCCCTCAAGCACGATGAGGCCATCGTTAGCCCCTCACACGCGGTCATCTTTGGTGCTGCAGTCTACAATTTTTTTTTAAAAAGTTATGCCATGGCCCGATGTTTGTACAAATTTTGTATACTCCTTAATTTCTGTGTTAGTCTTACTGTGTCAGACTGTTAGAGATTGATTTTGTGGACTACTGATGTATATCATATACTTGTTGGTGGAGTTAAAAATGGTGGGTGGTTGCGGCTTGTGAGTTTTGAGTTGTGAGTTGATTTTGTGGACTTCAAATTCTATTTCTTCTTTTTTTTGTTCAGCTTTCTCTCAATTCTAGATCTACCCGGTTCGCAGGTAGAGCTTCTGATTCCATATTACTGCTCGTTCCATAATTTAATTAAGTTTTGGTGGGTTAGTTTGTATTATATTTGATATTTATTTTGAAGGGATTTATTAAAAGGAAAAAAATATAATAAGTAAAAGTTGGAAGTTAAGAAACTTAGCAAAGAGTTCTGAGAATTGTAATGAAAATAATTGATGTTGGATAAGTTCATATAGATCTTGGTTTATAAGGTTGATATGGGAATTCTTTTATTATTTATTTTTCATTTGGTGTGTCTGTGTGTGTTAATTCAATAGATCTAGAGTTCTTGTGAATTTTTTAGGAATTTTTTTTTATTTTGTAGTTTTTGAAGTAAAAATGGAGACTTTTTTGTTCACTTCAGAATCTGTGAACAAGGGTTATCAAGACAAGCTCTGTGATCAGATCTCCGATGCCATTCTTGATGCTTATCTCGAACAAGACCTAGATAGCAAGGTGGCTTGTGAAACCTGTACCAAAGACTAACTTGGTTATGGTTGTATTGCTATTGTATATTGCAGCGAAGAATTGCTTTTGATTTGAGGATTTTATATTTGTTTATTCATATATAGTTTATTAATATTATGTGTATAGAGTATAGTTGAAACTTGGTAGTTAATGGAAGTGTAAATTACAAAGTTCGGTTGAAATCAGGTGCAAAGTATAAAATCTGATAATATTAAGGTAAAACTGTAAAATAAAAAACATGAAAAATTTGAACCGAACCGAAATATTTCAGTTCGGTTCATAAATTCAGTTCGAATTTAGTTCATTATCCTGAGAACCGATCGGTTTCGATTTGGTTCGGTTCGGGACCTGAACCAAACCGAACCAACTATTGCCCACCCCTAGGTACAACTATCACAAGTGCTCTATGTTCTAGAAGCTCTTAAGTAAGCCTCCGTCAACCTCCAAGTGCACCTTAATTCCAACTTAATCGAGTTCAACTCATCTGCCATTAAAGCTCTACTTGAGCTCGAGACCAAATCTGATGCCCTCCTTTCCAAAGACCCATATTTCTCCACTCTCTTTCTCAATACCTTGCCAACCTCAAAACCCTCGTCCAAACCCTTCTTAGATCCCGCAGTCGTAATAGCCTCAAAAGCTTCTTGACATGGCAAGCCTCGACTTAATCCATATTTTTCGAGTCGCCGACTGCATCAAGAATAAAATCCAAGCTTGGATTGACAAAGAGCACGTTGAAAGTCTCATGAACACTTTGAAGATCTGGATGGAGATGGTGGCAACAAGGACGAGTTGGTGAAGCTACTAACTCAATTCAAGGACCAAGCCTTCCAAGGGTTCAATCACAAGTTCCAAGATTTAGTTCTTAAATCAAAGGTTTTTTCATTACTTGAAAAGATTGTCTATAACTCTAGTTGTTTGACGAGTTTAACAGAACAATCTGCGTACTCAATTGCTTCTTTAATTAGATTCAACAAAGATGTCTTTGTGGGTCAAGTGTTAATAAGTCCAACAATACCAGCTTTGTTAACAATAAGCTGCAACTCATTCAATCTAGGATTTTTGAAAACCTAAGAAGTTTGGATCTCAGAGCATAGTGACTCAAGAGGCAAGTCATTGTGCTCGAGGCAACAAATGTTCCAAACTTTTGGTTTTCTCACGATTTTATCATAAATGCCCCTAGTTATTTAAACGAGGATTAAATGAGACAAAAGCATAATGGAGTGTTTACAAATAAACCAATCTTCGCTATCTACTTGCATCTGCCTCCAACCTCAAGGAAGTTTTTAAAAATTAGCTTTATTAATTAATTATATATCTTTGCTTTTCATAATGGTTAGTGAAATAATGTTAGAACTATTAAAAAACTAAAAACCAATCATTTAAGGACAACATTAATGAAAACACAAAAACAATAACCACCATTATTTTCTCACATAGTTTAGGGTAAAAAAATCATTTAAAGTAATTATAAATTAATTATTGTGATCCTTTAACAAATTTCTAACATTTGGAGTTAATTAATTAACAGATTCTTTAACAAATTATTAACACTAACGGTCACTAGCTGTCTCAATCAGAAATTACTCGTGGGATTACTGCAAAGAACATGTATTTAATTTAGTAATCCAATTTTACAACGACTGGTTTCGCATATATTTTTAATTTAGTTACTCAATTATCTGTGACTTTTTGGAAAATACACATCGACCCACCCCACTCTTAAATATTTTATAATGGAATAGTAATTATTGCATTGTGAGCACCAACTTGAGATAACTTGCACCGAATGGCTTGCTTGCTTTTTATTTGCCACAACGCAAAATGGCAACTCGTTCACCAACCCATTCCGTTTTAAACAAATACTTCCAGCAACAACTTCAGATCGAGTAACTTACACCGGACGACTTGAATGTTAACCAAAACTAGATCCCACCAAAACAAAATGGCTCTTGGGCCCCTAAACTTTTCATTTTTATCACATTCTATTGTAATTACTTATCTTATATGTACAATTTTATTGTTCGAACTTTATTGTTGAAGGACAAGACTTTTTAATATACAATATTAATCATGCTGTAATTACTTGTTTTTAATATACAATATTAATTATTAGTCAAACATATATTCATCTTATCTTTGAGGCTGATGGTTTGAGTCATTCCATGATATAGAAATTTATATATTCTTTATTTTCTTTAGTTTTAAATTTCCATATTGAGCATCAGCTTTGATACGTCTGCGTTAGTTTAAACTAGCATACTAGACTATACTTATCGATATATGTATTGTACTCTTTAAAATAAAATCCAAAATTCTTACTAGTTACTTTTTCATAAACACGTCATCTATATTTGAGTGATAACTAAGTACACAAATAGTAAACAAATAATTAAAAAAGAAGGATCTAAATAATAATAATGAAAAACATTAGGGACCTAAATGCCCTTCTCGCTTTTATAAATAAACATGCGTATAGCCTTTTGGTTTGGGTGAAATATTGAAGCTAATAGGCAAAATTAAAGAAAAAGAGGAGAATGGGGAAGAGCAAGGTGCTCGTAGTGGGAGGGACCGGTTATATTGGAAGGAGGATAGTGAAGGCAAGCTTAGCTCAAGGCCATGAAACTTATGTTCTTCAAAGGCCTGAAATTGGCCTTGATATTGACAAGTTACAAATGCTTTTATCATTTAAGAAGCAAGGAGCTCACTTGATTGAGGCCTCGTTTTCTGATCATCATAGCCTCGTTGAAGCTGTTAAACGAGTCGATGTTGTAATTTGCCCCATCTCTGGGGTTCATTTTAGGAGTCACAACATTCTGATGCAGCTCAAGCTTGTTGATGCCATCAGAGAAGCTGGAAATGTTAAGGTACCGCCTTGTTCCTTTATTTTTCTTTTCCGTCTATAGTTTTGCATTCTTCATTCTTTCATGGTTACAAGAAAAGGAAGTTAAACGAGGGTATGATACTTTTTTCCTCTTTTAATTAATTATTTGTTATTTTATTGCTCTTTTTGGGCTGTCAAAATTGGAGGCCTCTTAAAAAAAATAAAGTCTGTGAACAAAAGGAGTATTCATGAATAATCCAATTTATATGTAATTACTCTTAAATTTATACTTGTTTTAAATTCTTCATATTCACGAATGGAAACAAATCCATCTCTCTGACAATGAGAGCCGGAGTCAGATTTTTTGTATTACCCCAAGCTATTTTACTAGTTGCATTGACAACCACTTATTTAAATTCTAAAATTCAAGTTAATATGTTTATCAAAGAAGAAAATTTCCGTTGAAAATTTGAACTTTTTATTACAATTTTTTTTTTTTTTGGAAAAGATACTTATACTCTCAAAGTTTGAAAAAATAATCATGTTGATCCTCATATTTTTAATAAAGGACATCAAAACGCATTTTTTACTGTAATACCTTTTAACTCTTTTAACTCAAAAAAATTAACTCTAATGTTTTAAAATAAAAAAAAAGATAATAAAATATTTTAATATTTTAAAATAATTTTAATATTTAAAAATATTTTGATATTATTAATACATGAGATATGTTTTATTAATTGTAAATCTATTTAACTCAAAGATTTATTTTAAATTTTTATAGTAAATACAAATATATTATTAAAATAAATATAATAACTTACATTTTAAAAACTATTTTTATGTTAAAAAAATACTAATACTATTAGTGTACTAGAGAAATTATACTATTTAGATTATATTTATATTTATTCAAAATTTTAAAATTAATTTTTTTAGTTACTATCTACTAATATTATAGTAAAAAATGAGTCTTGATACCTCTTATCAAAAATTTGGAGGTCTACATGACCATTTTCCTAAACTTTAAAGGTGTAGGTATCCTTTTCTCTTAAAAAAAAAATTATTCTATTTTTTCACATTTGACTAGTATTTTGTATTTGTTACCAGAAGAAGGTAAAATTGTATTTCTTACACCATAGGAATCGTTAAATTAAATTATTCGTTTAATAAAATTTTTAATGAAATTTAATGCTTTAAACAAGACGTAAATCTTTTAATTTTATAGTTAGTTATACCTTTTTAATTTTATCATTTGTACTAAGTTTTTGGAGGTATCATTATTGTCCACTGTATTTACTGTTAAATTTTGATGTACTGTTCTCTCTTAAATGGTAAAATGAAAATTTTAAAAGTATTATTAATGGAGTAATGATATAGTTACAAACTCTTGTATAAACTTATTTTGTACAAACTGATGTGGCATGATAAAATTAGTTGAATTAAAAATCTTTTGACCCACGTGATTTATTTTTATTTTTTTATATTTTCACTCAACCAATGAATTAATGCCACATCATTTTGTACAAGATAAATTTGTACAAGAGTTTGTAGCTGTATCATCACTCTTATTAATGAGGCTTATTTGGTGCGTACCATGGGAGTTACCTTAACCTAAATTTTTAAGTTAGTAGTGACTTAAATTTCATCTATCCGATTTATTCAATATAATGGTATAGATTTTAAGTGAAACAATAGTATTTAATTTATTATTTATCTACTATTGAATTGAATGGATCCATTAAATAAAAATACAAATTGATATAAATGGTAAAGTTATTTTGACTTAAACATTTTACTCAATATTTTGATATAAATTCTTATCTATTGATATCATGCAATCTAATAATAAATATGTAAGTCAAAAGGCAGATTTGATGCTGTCATCGCTTCCACCATTAGGTAAGTAGATAGAAATAAACGAGCAGGAATTAATTTCTGTCAAAATTTTTATTAAAAATAGTCCCGCCAATTGACTATACATATTTCTGAGAGTAGAAAATAATTGTCACCCGCAGCCGATCAGGAACGATATCATCCCTATGTTCTGAATTTCAATAGGTAGGTATAGATAAAGTCAAAAAGATTTAAGGGTGATGACAACGACAACTCGACAATTTTGGACGAAACAAATAGTAAGTGGATTTTGAAAGGTTAATAATTAATTAATGCTCATAAATTAATACACCACTCATTAAATATTATATAATGCAACTGACAAAATAATTTATGGATATTAATAGTTGTGTTTTAACTTAAGTCTAAGTTATTACGGGTCATTTATTATTGAATGGTGAATTTCATAATTAATAAGATTAAAATTAATATTTTATAATAGATGAATATTAGATAAGTTGAGATTTAAATTCAGACTAATTGTTTGGATCATTAATATTATCCATTTGCTGCAAAGTAACATGCTTTCGCAATTATCACCAGAAGAAATTGTCCTTTTTCCTTGGTGTTAGTGTTTTGTACGACTTTAAGAAATCTTAATCAACATATTTATCAATTATTTGGTTTTTATTCCAGTTTCTGGAAGAAAGATATAGGCAATATAATTATATAAAGAAGCATACAAAGAATAAAGTCAAATAAATATACAATCAGCAAAAAAAAAAAAGGAAAATAAATGCGTCACTCATTCCACATCTTTTGTTAATCTCTAAAAAATTAACATTTCCAAAATTCAGGTCATCATAGGTCGCAATCAAACAAAATGAGATCAATCAGTTGGTCCAGTAGGTGAAATGTTAATTATCCATCATAAAAGTCTGTCTTCTTAGATTTTTCATTTGTCAAATCTTTAGTCTCACTCAACTGTTTTACGTAGAATACTCATTATTTTCTCATAATTGAAATTTTAAATGTCCAAAGTTCATAGAAGTTATAATTGAAAGTGAAATTAAAAAGAAATTTATTATCTATAGCAAATACATACACACACACACACACACATATATATATATATATATATATATATATATATATATATATATATATTAAGTGCAGGAGAAAATGCAGGAAAATTTAAAATTTTATATATCCAAAATTTTAAGTGTAGGAAAGTTTGAGAAAATGTATAAATTATACAATTTAAGTGTTTTAAGTTTAAAATCACTTAAGTCTCACAGTTTTAAAGTTTTTCGGACATTTTCTATATTTAAAGATTTCAGATCAAACCTAAAAACTACTTGTGTGTGTATTCTCCTTTTTGAACAATTATATATCACATAGATATATATATGTATACACACACACACAAATTTTATTCATCTATATAAATTGACATGACAATTAACATTTTATCACCATCATTTGTCTCACATTTTCAAGAGACTATAGGAATAAAATAAGTGTTGATGATTGTAGCTCAGCTAGCGCAGGTGTAGTCTTTCTACAAAATCTGTTTACAAACTAACAAAATGAAAAGAAAATCAAAATTTTGATTGATTTTATATGTCAAAAATATTTATAGAATGACTAATTGAATTATGCTATATGAGTTTGTATAGCGTTTCTTGCCATCAGAGTTTGGTATAGATCCAGCTAGAATGGAAAATGCACTTGAACCAGGAAGAGTAACATTTGATGAGAAAATGGTAGTGAGAAGGGCAATCCACGAAGCTAAAATCCCTTTCACTTACGTGTCCGCCAATTGTTTCGCCGGTTACTTCGCCGGCAACCTTTCTCAGATGGGCACACTCCTCCCTCCGAAAGAAAAAGTGTGCATCTACGGAGACGGTAATGTCAAAGGTACGCGTTTAGTCCGCATGACAAGTCTGTTTGATAAATTTTACATCGATAAACCAGTACCATATTAATATATATACAATTATTCTTTAATTATATACATGCAGTTGTATTTATGGACGAGGATGATATTGCCACATATACAATTAAGACCATAGACGATCCTCGAACGTTAAACAAAACGGTGTACTTGAGGCCACCGGAAAACATTCTTACTCAGAGACAATTAGTTGAAATTTGGGAGAAGCTCGCCGGGAAGCAGCTAGAAAAAGTTCACATTCCTAGTGACCAATTCCTAGGCACCATGAAAGGTATATAAGGATAAAAATGTTGGAATCTTTTAATATTTCTTTTTAGGATTATATTAACTTCCTGAATTAGCTTATTAACTGCATAATCTGAAAACCTGGGCCCCCCTTGCTTTTGAGAGCGAGGCAATGAGGTGCTTATTACTCAAGCAATGAGTGGTTCGCAACAGCGCCCGAGTTATTGAGTGATTTTGTACTTTCATAACATTATTAATTTGATGTATTCGATTGTTGCAGAAATGGACTATGCTGAACAAGTGGGGGTGGGACATTTCCATCACATATTTTATGAAGGTTGCTTAACAAATTTCGAAATAGGGGAAGGACAAGAAGAAGCTTCAAAGCTCTATCCAGAGGTCAAATACACTCGAATGGATGACTACTTGAAGCAATATCTATAAGCAATATCAATTCAATGCGAGTTAAAATGTTATACGTTTGTATTTCGCTTTTGGACTGCAAAATAAATTTTCAGCTTCTGTATTCTCCTTATTTTTATTTTCCTTGTGCCCGCAAATCTTAGCCATTAGTCTTTCATTCCATGAAAGAATCTAAAGCTTTGTTTTCTTATATGTTTTTCTTTTGGACTATAAAATAAATTTTCAGCTTCTGTACTCTTGTCATTCTTATGTTCTTTGTGTACGCAGATCTTAGCCACGAGTCTTTCATTCCATGAAAGAATCTAAAGCTTTCTTATTGATTTTTGCTTTTATTTTATTTTATTTTATTTTTTAACTGCATGCATGTCTTCCTTGATGCAAGCGAAGTTTAATATTTTAATATTCTAGTGATTTTAGAAAATATCATAATAAAAGGGCGGTCTAAATTCTCGTTAATTCAAAAGAATGCTACGAATTTAGAGTATTAAGACTCATTAATTCATAATAATATTGAGAATTAATTAAATTTAAAATATTCACACTTGAGTTTTGAAAAATTATAAATATTATCGAACTCAAATCTACCTTCAAAAACTACAAGAGAGTGATATTTATACTACTAGTAATTATCCTAAACTATAAAGAAAAAAGAAAACAAATTCCTAGACTAGTAAGAAAAGAACAATAAACATTTAGACTATAAGCAAACTAATTTAAATATGATAGGAATTTCCTAATCTAGATCATAACTACTTATGTGAGGGGAGTTTAATTATCCTAACCCATATTTCAACTCAAAAATTTTACCAATTGACCTAGTTGGTACCATAATCTAAAGCTTTATTTGGCAGGAAAATGAGGAAGAAAAACAGAGGAAATAAGAAAAGTAAATTTCCATTGACCATTTTTTAGTGAAATCTACAATGACTTGGATCCTATATCTATTATATAGAGCTAATGAACATTCTGTAACAAGAAAACTTCATCCAAAATGATCACAAAACACATGAGCACTCTAACAAACGGTTGTCGCCAAATTAACTCAGCTCATTTTCTATTTCGTTAACTGCCAAGCTGGCAGCCACATCAGCAAAGCATCCACATCAGCCAGACTCTATACTCAATTTAAAAAAAAAAGCATATATATGAAGCTATGAAGTTGGCCTATATTTGCAAATTTATCTCTTATACGAAAGCATAGTACTGGGTCCTAATTCAATCCCATTGGCAGCAATACCATTGAAATCATAGCTCCCTTTGGCATTCAAATCAAAATGAATTGACCCTCCATCAACCTCATGCTCATTATCATCTTCATTACCTTCTCTCTCGCCGCAATCTCCTTGTACTCGAAAACTCGGGTCATTGGCGTTGGCCTTCTTTATCATGTCATTAAACTCTGTTGTGTTCCCTTTCCTGTCTTGCTCGTTCATGCTCTCCATGAGATTCGATATTGCCAAATTGAAGGTTGTTAATTGATCTCTCGCGGCTTCTGCATTAACATTACCAGTCACATTGACATCAACCGAGAGGCTCTTCTGAGCTTTCTGTAATATAGCTTGCAAGTATTTGCCCTGTGCTTCTATTCTCATTTGCAATCTCTTTTGCACCTATTGTGTAACACATAATTTTACAATGTATATTAAAGAGTCTAATTATACAAATTAGCAAAATTTGGTATATAATTAATAATAGATATAAATACCTCAAGCTGCTCTTGTAGTCGCTGCTGTACTTCTGCCTGACACTTGAGTGCTTCTGAAATTGGGATTTCTCTGATTTTATTGGATCACATTTATTAATATCACAGTGGATTTTATAATTGTAATTATATGGGGGAAAAAAATTAATTTATAAAAACTAGCCACAACATTGATGATAGACATACCCTTGATCCTTATCTCCTCTGGATGATGTCATACTAGTAGCCAAAGACCCATCGCCGAAATTTACAAATGAACTCCCTTGAATTCAATCAAGACTAGGCATTAGCATGAGATTTGGTGTATTGATTGGCAGATAAAGATGCTAAACGTTAAAATAAAGATTAAAAACGATGACCCAAACAAAAAACTACAACCAAAGCGGCGTGAATATTATGAATTTGCTTGTGAGCACCTGGAGTTTAGTAAAATTTTAACAAGGTCCACATTTCCAAAATTTGTATAAAATAAGTCCTCGTATGCCCCAATAAAATGGACACTCCACACTTTTATTTTCATTATTAATAAATATAATTTATTTTTAAACATAACACATAAAATATAATTTAATCATTTCAAAAATCACCCTTTAGTTGGGTAATAACTCTCACACCCCTATCTTAATTTTGAAGAAGAAGAACTAATTTCCGTCTGATAGGTTTCTCTTTTTTTTTTTAAGAGTAACTTTTTTTAATTTTTGAAATTTATTTTCAAATTGCTCATCGTGCTGATCAAAGATGGTCCCAATGGGCTTCTAATCATAACAATAATAGAATTGAAGTGAGATATTAAAAAGAAAAAAAGAAAATAGACTAATATAGTATTTCGTTAGGTGACAAATCACTTTGGACCTCATTGAAACTTTGCTAAAACGCAACGGCACTACCAGCATTCAGGTTGATCGTGCATAATCAAGTCCTATGCTTGACAAATTACTTACCACCATTATTCTCTTTGTGTTGATCCGCAGGGTGTTGTCTCCGTGTCTGTTGTCCCAGTCTATACTTCTGTCCAGAAATGTTGAACGCTAATTAACTTAACAAACAGACAATATCAAACCTAACACAACACAAATGGAGATGGGACGCTGACATCCTAGCCGTAATTTGAAAAAATAGTCATGCAGATTCCTATATTTTCGTAAATGATTTTTAGAAAATTATTGAATATTGACATAATCCTCTTTGAAAAAAAAAAAAAAAAAACTTTGTCATCATATCTAGAAAACAATGAATCACCGTGACCATTTCGCTATATAGATGTAATGGACCAAATTGTACCTGTAAGTGGCTCTTTAAATGGTACAAGGTTAAGCCCTTTAATCCCATCAACCTCAACACCGACTTTGGAGTTGCTTCTATACACATACATACACATAAACTCACTTTCTTTCAAATTACACTAATATCGTATGAATATAATAAACCGAGGAAAAAAAAGCATAATTAAGCAAATATGTATAGGCGGAGGATGAGGAAAGGTAAGAGTGACTGACTGTCGGGGCCGCCGAGTTTGGTGACGGCATCGACAAAGCGATCGTGAAGATCAGCCGTCCATCTGAGCCTTGGCTTCGGGTCCCTTGTCATCACCACTCCGTTCTCGTACGGATAACTCACATAAGCACTTCTTTCCATTTCTTTCTTCTTCAAATGAACAACAACAACAATAATAAGAACAAAGCTATTTTTAACTGTTTCGAGCTCTATATTAATTGATTGGAAATACTTTAAAGAGTGAGAATTTTTTTTTTTAAAGATATTTAATTATAATGGAGAACATGTAGAGGGAAGCCCGGCGACGAATCTCAAGCAACATGATTGTGACATTTATTTTATTTTATTTTATTATACAACAAATTTAAATAAGAATACAATAGAGAACTACAATCCCCGCCTCTTTCATCTACGTTTACTTTTCTTGCTAACCGCTAGATCTTTCCTAAAAGTCAAAAACGTATGATGATCTGACGGTGGGATGGCCGCTTAAGCCAGCGCGGAATATTCTGTGGGAGGCAAAGCAAATACAAAATTTGAGCGGTCACGTGGAGGGCCCAAAAGAGGGAGGGCAAAAGAGTCATTTGAAGGTCTGGTGGGACCCTATGGGGACACGTGTCGATATTCGCGGGTAGGACCGTGGGGTCGGAGGAGGCTGAAGAATAATCGATCGTGGGCCAAATTGGAAGGATGTGAGGGCTTGGTCCCGTGAGAGAAAGAAAGAAAGCTTGTCCAATGAATCTGTCCCTTCTTTGCTTGTCTTCACGCTATTCTTAGATTGCATTCAGCCTTAACGCCAATGGATACAATCGACATGTTCCCTTTAGAGTATTAATGATAATCGTCAGATCATACTAAAAAATATAGAATTAATAAGTATAGAATTAACATTTATCCATAGAATTATGCGGTTATTATTAGTGCTCTATCACAGAGTAATTCCAATATAATCGAGTCCAACCTTAATTTATGTATAATAATAATAATAATAATACTAACTAGTAATGTTTTATCTGTATTCTTCTGCTCTTGCATCATGTTACATGACCTAAAGTTAAAAGCCAACTCGTTAATATATATAAAATGACATGATTATTAAACTGGTTGAATATTTACCACATCTTAGTCAATTGTGTAGGGGTTGCATTTCTAGGATCTAACATACGTAATGGATACCTAATAACCCCATTTCTAAGATTAAATCTTCTTACATTTACCGTGGAGATCGTTATTGTTCCAAATATTTATAAATAAATTTGATCCGTTCTGAACTAAATATTCAGATTGTGCCAATATATTATTGAAAAGAGAGTGATGGTAAGACACAACATAGCCAATGGAAGCTTTGAATCAGGATGCAAAGTTAGGAGAGTAGTCAATCTAAGATTTTCTCAGCCATTTAAAAAAAAAAAAAATACATTGAAAGTTCACAAGACTTTCCGGAGAGGCTTGATCACATGACTGCTATAATATTTAAAGTTCAGATTCCAAATCTAACTAAGTTACAAATATAATGTATCATGATTTATGTCTAATGCTGTTTCAGATTTTCAAACCTAATAATCGAGGTTCTAAATCTACCACATGCCTATCAACACATCTTGTCACATTCATTTACAGTAGGACATTTGAAATTTACCAGCTCTCGCCTCTTGGATCATGCTAGACAGCCTTTGAAACCTTTTCTAAGGGCAGTTTCGTCCAAGTTCCTGCCAATGAATACAAGCTTGTTAATCCTCTTCTCATCGGGTCCCCATGCTTTGCCTGGGCAGCCATCCAAGGTCGAATGAACCCCCTGAAGTCAAAAATAACAAAGGAAAGAAGCGAGAAAAGAATTAGAGGAAATTTGATTTGAAAAGCGCAAAAAACCAACTGTTACAGGAATATTATAAGATTTATGAAAGGACCTGAAAAACGTATTGCTGTTCCGAACCACTCACAGACAAGATACCCTTCATTCTATACAAGTCCTCCCCTTTTTCTTCTATCAGTCTTTCAAGCCAATCATCAACCTGTTCTTTGCAGAACAAGATTTTAGATTACACGTAACAAACCAAAAGAATTGGGTCAAAAGAAAACAAATAAACTTTCCTGGGAATTACTATTTACCTCATCAAGATCAAGTGTTCCTTCAGAAACAATTGTTACACTTGATACAGCAGAATCGTGCATGTGGTTATGATGATGCCCTTCATGGTGCCCTGCAACATCCAGACAAAATGATGTGATGGACCAAACAAAATACAAGAAAAACTAACTCTAGAAATAATTCAACTGTCAAATGTACTATATTTTTGTCAAAATATAAATGATAACATTGTATTGCACCTAAATCAAAATTTAAATTTGATTCAATGAGGTAATTAAACAGAGAATTTAAAAACAAGCAAAAATATAGTTCATAGTCATAGGTAATTTTCTTGGCGATGGCTACATGCAAATCGTTTCAAGTAAGAATCATTTGAAGTCATAATTATTATCCATATCACTACTTCTCCTTCTCAATTTAAGTCATTAACTCCTATGATAAAGATAAAATTGAAGATAAAAGAAGGAAAGAGAGAAAACAACACTACCATGTGCAGTTTCATGATGATGGGTTGCACAATGGGAATTATCTACGTGAACTTCAGAATCAATTCTGCAAATTCAGGGAACGTATGTTTTCGCAGGCATTATTTGCAAAATTCAACTTGAAAATGAATGTCTTATAAATTTGATTGTGCTGACTAGAGGAAAAGAAATTTTAAGAGTAAAAAGTTAAAAAAATATAATTGAAAATTAAACAAATAGAAACAACTCAAAACAGTTGCAATATAATAAATGGCTGCAAAAAGATAGATAATGACCTCTCAAGATCATAACCTCCTACTCCCAAAACAAAATCCATGTCAACAGACCCATATTTAGCTAGCCTGACCGGTGCCATTGCATTAATATGCTGCCAAAAGTGTACCCAGCAGGAAAGCAAACCTTGATGTCAAGAAGCAGAAAAGAAGCAATACAAACTGATCTAAAGATCATCAATCTGATTATAAGTCTCATAGCTTCATATTGATTCACAAGGAAAGCCACTTAAGTCTAGCATTTTCAAAATTTAGATTATCCTAGCCAAATATAAAAGATGATTTCTGTTCAGGAATGAAAATATTATTTTCACATTTAAGGGGATGGTAGAAATATTGGAACCATCATCCTCCAATGAATTTATCCGAAGAATATCAATATAGGTAATTTATGTAATATATTTACTCAAAGCACTCACATTGTTGATTTGTTAAGGTTATTTTACAATGACAGTTGGGGTACCAATGATTGACATTCAATGGAAAATGATCTTGTTAGGATCAATGAAAAAAGAAGATATAAACATTTAAAGGTCACCCAATTTTATTGTTTTGAGTCGTTTTAATTAGTGGAAAGAAGAAAAAGGGTGGAAAGAAGGAAAAGGGAAGACATTATAAGTGAATCCTATCCAAACCCAAAAATAAACTACACTAGATAGCTAAGAGATCTAAAATCTCATGTTAATTTTTACAAAAAGGTAAAACTAATCAGACAAGGACATGACTGAGCCACATTTGTTTCTTTTAGATTTCTCACATAGTTAAAGACACAATCAACTTGAAAAAATTCGTGCACCCACAACCAGAATACACAAGCAATTGGGTTGTAGGGGTTCAACTTGAACACGATCATTCACACATAAAAAACAAGCAAACATTTTAACAGGTATATTCTTTGGATTTGTCAGCTTCCACAAAGAAGCTCTGGAAGATTTCAAAAAAGTAAGCAGTCTTCACTGCCATCTAGTATTATGTTATTTTTCTCTTCTTCACAAATGTAAGAAAACCGGCAACAAAAAACCCATACCTTAATTCTCTCTGTCAACCTCCCCAATTCAGTCTCTGTCACCAAATCTATCTGCCAGCGCCAACCAGAATATGTCATAAACAGAGTAGAGAATATCTTTATACTTCCACGAGCCACTTATATATAAATGATACCAAACAGGAAAGAGACAAAAAGAGAACTAAAACTGTAGCACCTTGTTCAAAATAATACGATCAGCATAAGCAACTTGTTCTACAGCCTCATTCACTACAAATCTTGGTTTCACTTCATTTAAATGTTGCATGGCATGCTTGGAATCCACTAGGGTAACAACACCATCCAGCTTAACATACTGTGAAACCAATTCATCGGTACAAAATGTTTCAATAACAGGAGCTGGCTTAGCAAGACCTGCAGAAGCGTTCAGAAAATAAACAGAACAGTCAAGCTTTCACAGTTTCAATAACTCTCTTTTCTTTTCCATATATTGGGTAAGAAACAGTGTAAATCATTGTCAAAATTTGCAAGAGGATAAACAAACTGTCCACTAGAAGAACAGATTTGTGGTGAATGTGGCTGTTATAAATAAATTACTCTAGAACAGCCCAAGAAATTACACACCAGTGGTTTCTATAACAATATGATTGAATTGCCCTTGTTTCGTCTTAGCCAACTGGAGAAGCATTTTAACAAGATCACCGCGTACAGTACAGCATAGGCAACCATTATTAACCATGACAATATCTTCGGACACCGAGGAATGACTAGCAACTAATGATCCATCAATATCCACCTCACCAAACTGCAACCATTGTAATCTTAAGCAAATCATATCATTGTCCAGTTTCATTTTCATCCAGTATTTATATATATATATATATAGATATAGATGTAGCCGGGGTTGAAGTATGAAAACCTCATTTTCTATAACAGCAATCCGCTTGCCGTGCTGAGCTGTCAGAATGCGATTAAGCAAAGTGGTCTGCATACAACAAACAGAACTTCTTTAATTTGCCGTAAATAAAGCCTAATGCAATTATATAATTTTAAAAATAGAAAAAGGGCACAGTGAGCTTGCCTTGCCAGAACCGAGAAACCCCGTAATGACGGTGGCGGGAACACGCTTGTCGACACTTAAAGCAGAGGCTGAGGCTGCACCGGCTTCATCGTTATTATGTAGACTAGTATTTGATTGAGAGGCCAAGCCCCTGCATCGGCCCCTGCCTATACTACTTGAATTGAACAATGGTTGAAAGGTTCTTAGGAATTGAGAGAGATATTTGGGTGATGTTCTCTGAATCAAAAACTGGGTTGCCATTGGATTCGATCAAATCAAATGATTGTAATTGTAAGAGCTTAATGCTTAAACCCTAAACCACCATGCCTCCCTTCAAAGTTCGAACCAAGGGTTTTAGAACTAATGGGACTGGCTGTTATTTCATGAAATACAAAATGACTAAAATATCCCTCAAATAAAATTAGAGAAAAATAATTAATCACTATATTATTGTAAACTATTATCACAAAAACAGGACAATCGATGCTGCTTCACAAATAAAACAACTAATTATTACATGAGTAATATGAATAGTTAAATTTTATATTATTTGTATTATATAAATTTTTATTTAATACATAACATTATTTACTAATTATATATTAAATTCAACTAATTATTACTCCAATATATTTTAAAATTACTCCTTAAAAATCCATAATCTCTGTAGTGTGAGGGTTGTCAACTATTTTAAGAGTATGTTTGGGATTACTTTAAGGGTGCATTTGGTATATTGTATTATATTATGCTGTATTGCATTATTTTAATATTGATGTATTGGATTATGCTGTATTGCATTAGCATTATATTATAACAATACTCTATAATGTTTGGTACTACATTGTAATATAATAATTTTTTGTAATTAATTTAAATTAAATATTATATTATGTTAATATTTTATTATATTTATATATTTAAATTGTATTAATATTATATATTATTATTAATTTTAAATTAATATTATTCAAATTTATTCATATTTAAATATTTATTGGTAGTTATAATAAATTATAATTTATTAATAAATTAAAATGTAAAAATGTAAAAATAAAAATATAATATAATAATATTGAATAATAAATTACATATTTATTAATTTATATAATAATTATAATGTAAAATTAAAAATTAAAAATATTATACAATATTATATTAAATTAAAAATTATATTTATTATTATTATTATTATTATTATTATTATTATTATTATTATTATTATTATTATTATTATTATTATTAAGTAAAAGCAAAAGTATAAGTCAAGCAGTAGTTGCAAAAGCCAAAGGAAGGAGGAAAAAAAAACAACAGTTAGGCGCATTAACTGCCGCATTAGCTCACCCCTTTAATGCAATGCTGTGAAATATTATAAACAACTTATTTTATAAGTTTTAAAAAAATAGTATTTAGTAATTTATAAAAAGTTGCTTATATCATAAATTTTTTATTTTGATAATAATTTTTAAAAATATATAGGCATTATTTTCATAAGCAATTTACCGAATAAGCCATCATTATTTTTAAAGTTCCTATTATATTTTAACAAAAGGGTAATTACATCTTATGTTTTTTCACAAATCCTAATGTATAAACAAAAAGCAATTCGAACTTTTGTTTATTTTTAATCATTAGATACAAAAATAATACTTTTGTAATAAAATTTACTAAATGCTTATATTTTTCTTTTCAAACTCACTTTTCATGGGATTAATAATCTCAATTTTCACATGAGTATAATTGTTTAGACTAAAAATTATTTTTGTCCATTTATCACAATCTTCTTTTTTATTTAATACATAATTTATCTATTTATTATTAGTCAATTAATTAATTTTTAAGTATTTATTCATTTATATGTGCATTTATGACATCTTATTTTTTTTTATTATATTTGGTATTAAAATAATTAGTTAATAGTATATTATCTGTATTAACAAAGTTATTTTAAGAAACATGTCATTTATTAGTTGATTATTTTATATAATACATATAAAATAATTGAGATATAATTAATTTAATATTTAAATAGTTTTAATTATTTTATCTAATAAGCCATAATATCTCTCATATAAAAAAAAGGTATAATGTAAATAACTTAAATTTGTATTTTATAATTATAACTATGCAGTAACTAAATTATTGTATACTTATTTTTCTTATTACTTGTATTTTAAAAATAATTTTAATTGTTCCTGCACAATATCCATGGATAATTGATTCTTATATTTAAATATTAACATGAATATTATTTAGCTTCACTCAAATTTAATTTTACACCGTTCAATCCAATTCTTTACTAAATATAAGATTGTATTATATAAAATCCTTATTAATCTAATCTAATCTAATACTAATAGCCAATCCCATCCATCCACTTATGCATGGTAAATGTCACTTAAGTAATTATTTGATAATTTAGCACTAAAAAATATTTAACAAACATTTTTTCAAATAGATTATTTGAAAATTTGATTATCAAATAATCTATTTTTGTAACAAATGACTGTTTACTTGACTCATATGTTGAAATTTGAAATTATTCGCTGTACACAACAAAGATGGGATCATCGGTGGAATGAAATTGGAGACGGTGCACGCGTCTCTAATGTACGGCAGGCACCACAAGTCCACAGCGGCATTACCATAAGGAGGCCAATGAAGGCGAGGCGCCGCCACCATCTAATAGATCGGCAACTTCCGACCTAAAATCGCGTAGTTTTGCACCACGAGCTGCCGTAGTTGAACGGCGGCCTCACTATTTCCATGCACACTTGGGCGGTCCGTACTCCTCCACCAAGCCTCCAATGTCGAAGAAAATTACACCATTGAGTAAATCACAATATTCTCCATCTAATGGTACCCATTCTTCAACAATTACCGTCGTCGACAAATTACTACATTTTTAATTATTAAATAATAATACTTATTTAATAAAAATATATTTTTTTTATTAAACAAGTTCTTCATTTGTTAATAAAAAGATTAATTGTTATATTTTTGGCAATTTACTTAATATTTATTTAAAATTTAAATAAAAATTCAAAATTTTAATTAAAATATAGACATTATCTACATTTTAGTCATTGTACATATGAATCTTAAATTTTGGATCAATTTATCAAATATATATAAATACCATATTCGTTGGAAAGCAATTATTTCACAATAAAAAATTTACCGAACATGTTATGAATTTATTTGGAAATAATCTAATTTAGAGGCGATTAATTGAAAAACTAAACCACAAACATACCCTCAGTCTCTTCATAGGCTCGTCTGAGTTAACTCAATTCACTGTATTTTTTTTTTTTTTTTTCCTTCTAGAGAGTTAAGATTGGTTAACCAAACTAATTATTTAGAATTTTTCGTATCCCCTTATTTTCAAGTAAGTAATTATACTTCTAGCGTAAGCTTAAAATGAAATGGCAACTCAGTCTTGCCGGAATTTTGAGAGCCGGAATTTTGATAGAAATAATTCGAGACCCTCTGTGGGGATTCAAAATATTTCTTCTCTCTCAATTATTAATTGGATGGTGATAGATATTACTCGGTAGAGTAAATATCACTCAACTATTAGGGAGGTTAATGTTTAAAAGAAATGGAATTAAACAAATGGTATCCATGACAATACGATCTCCAGTGTTAAACAATAAAAATACACCCCAAACTCTATGCTCGAATCGAAGATAAATGAAGAGGACTCAGCACAAATGGGAACGCAACTGGCCAATAGATAAACTTTATGCAATGTTACAATCCGCAAAAACTGGCCTACAGAGATCTAATCTACGTAATGTTACAAGTAATAGGACATGATTTTTTTTTTTTAATAAATGAAAAAAAATGAATACTAATCAGTCCCCTGAAACAATGATTTTGCCAATTGAAGGTTAGTAGAAAGAGAAAACTTGGGGGGGAGGGTCATCAGTGGTTCGTCGTCACCCAATTTTTGAAATGCCATTCCCAGTGCATACCCTAAAGCTCGTGCAACAACAATAGGCACTGCATTTCCAACCTGACAGTACCTGCAAAGATACAAACCGAACAACGGTTGACCTGCTAACCTTTTGCAGGGATTTGCAATATGAAGAAAGGTGAATCCAATGCATGCCTTTGCACATAAAAAGTCTAAAAGATGATGGACATGATAGCACAATTTCATAAACTATAATGTGTTCTTTTCAGCTGATATAACAGCGTGTACAGGCATGGGTTGAGTTGCTCTTAGCTTGTATTTGCTTCAAGAAGCAGCAATCCTAGCGCCAACAACTTGAGGGGGCTATAAAGGATTCATTATGGTGAGAATAATGCCCAGTTTCTTTAAGTACAAAACATGATAACAGGCAACGGTTCATACCTCTCTTTGACCGTTCCACAGAATCTATAATAATCAGGAAACCCCTGTAACCTTGCACATTCTCGTATTGTGAGAACTCGATCCTGCTCTGGATGCAACACTGCCTAAACAAAATTGATACAAATAATTACATCTCAGACATGAGAGCCTCCGACAGAGAAAATCAGAGCTCGAGCATACCATGCTGTGGAGACTAGGGAAGGTCACTACCGTTGTCATTGTCTCGTCCCACCATAATCTTGCAAATGGTCTGCACCAACATTATCTAAAAAGTTAGATACAAACAAAAGGAATTTCAGAAGAGCCACAGAAGGAAATATCTAACCTTCTGGACTTCCCTTGTTCAAAAGTCAAGGCATAATCAGGTATCTGCAGGCAAAAAAGTCAAGAGTCACGTCCCTGTCAGCCAGTTCGATTTGCTTGAACAGTAAACAGTAAATTCATTAAAATTATAATGATATTGAATCTTTGATAGGAAGCAAAAATATGAATCTGTACAGAGTATACTGATATTATCCTCTTTTGTTGACTTCATTAAAATTCAGATCATTTCAACACTTGCATGTTCAATATTAATAGGAAAGCATGAAGGATCAAGGATTATTAGGGAATTTTTATCAAAGAGACTATCACTGTGAACTAATAAGACTATAAACTTAACCAAACCAAGAGAGAAGAAAGAGCAGAAATAAATAAATAAATCAGTACAAAAGCGTGTTTCACTCCATAAAATCATGTAAAAAAAGAAGATTATAATTATGTAAAAAGCATGCATGTCTCAGTTTTGTAGTATGACGTGTTTGCCTGCTAAAAAAGAGCCTAATTCTGAGGCGGAATCTGCAGTCAATTTTCTAAAGTTATTAAAATATTTAAGCATTCATGGTAGGGATTTTTTGAAGGATGCTCAATGGCACGATCCGTAAGAATTCTGAAGGATGTTCACTTTCTGGTTAGCTTCAATCAAATACGTCATTTAAGATAAAATGTTTAGTTCAAATGAATAAAAAGCAGCATGTGAAACGATAAACAAAAGCTAATATGCCATTTCATAACTTAGATATGAATTTGTATTGTCAAACTCTTTGATTTATGAATGCAAAAACTAATTTGATAGTGGATTTCATTGTTTCTTTTGATTATTTGATTCCCTGACTTCAGCCTACATACTTCTCTTGCTTTTTCTGTTGAGTAAAATTAAAACAATTGGTAGAAATTTAATCGTTGATGAGCAGCGTAGGGAGTAAAAGAAATGAGGAAACAACATAAACACAGAAACACATGCACGGTAGCAAACAAAGAGGCAGGGGAGCAGAGAGAGAGAGAAATTAGCAGTAATTTATACCATAAATATTTGACCAGAAATAATGATAATCATCTTTCTGGAAATATATATGTGTCTGTGTGTGTGGGTGTGTGTAAATCTCACCATTGGTTTTCCTGATGGCAACAGCATTTGCTCTTCTGTTCGCCGGGCCACATTGTCAGCTCCAACAACTACTCCAGGAAGGTCCCTGAAATTTGCTCCCTGCTCAGTGGGTAAAATAAGAGTATCAGCAGATGTCAAAAGCTCAATAGATATTCTGCAAAAAACAAATTTATCTAACCTTTCTTTTTGGAATTTGACAAACCCGAATGTAATCATCTTCAGACAATCGCTTAGGCTGATGGTCATATAACATAACTTTAACTCTTGAACTGCCATTGAATGCAGAACCAGTCATCTCTACAGAGCCCAGGGCAGAAAGTAAAGAAATAAGGATGTCGTTAGTAACATGCTCCATACAGATTGTGCACTGATTTATTTCATGTGTGGATGAATATGAATACATATCTATGTATATCTGCATTTCCCTTTCCACGTTATATTATGTATATGCACATTTATTATATCCACTAGGAGTGAGAATTTAACCAACTGATGAGCATAAGTTCACCAAAACTACTGAAAACAATTAAAGCATCGATTAACAGAGAGAAAAGATGGCAAAAAGAAATAGAAAATAGACAGAGACTAAGAAGAATAAAACATTTGAAACCTGTAACATCACGTAAGGATAAAACACTTGTGTTGTTCAAGGCCAAGTTTGAGTGGATACCCAAAACAATACTTCAACATCAAGTTTTTTGTTTCCTTAGTGTTCCATATTTCACATTGCCACAATGGTTCCATCAAAGTAGAATGCGCTGACAGATCTGGACATCACCCAGAAGCTGCAATCTCAATTTTTCAGAAATTTGAAAAAGATAGAGGCTGAAGAACACACAACTCTTCTGAGAGTATATTCAGGAACCTTTCTTCTAAGTCTTTTTCTGAAGTGGTTGGTGAACAATCTTCTACCCTATTTTTGGGTCTCTCAAAGCTTTTTTGGAAGGCAAAATATTGCAAAAAGTGACAAAATTCAAGATGGAAATCCAAATGTTTATTTGGAGAGTGGCTTATTTAAAAGCATGTAACGTTACACATTAACACCGAGCTTAAAGGGTCCAACACCAAAGTTGAGATTCTAACTTAAAACAACACAAGGCTTGAAACGTCTAACTTGAAATCTGATTTCTAGTATAGTGGATTACTTTTATTCATCTCTTCATAGGTGCATAATGAGCAAGAAGCCTAAAAGAATGTTGATCATATATTATTGTCGAAAACGATTTTCAACACTACATTGCATTGGGTTTCCTAAAAAGCTGTGTCTTTTGAGGGGGACAAAGGATCAGTAAATGGAATTTTGAGAGATTGGCTATTTTATAGGGCTATTCGGTATGAAAACATTACGTAATTTCGAGCAGTAAATAAATAATTTTGGAGATACTATTCAAGTAGACATCAACTTCTCAGGAACAAACAGATTTCTAGCATCTTTTGTCATCAGTTTCATGAGATTTTGTAGCTACTTTCTTATTTGGCATTGATTGTGAGGCAGCATTTACAAGACTTTTTTGCAGAAATCATTTTTGCAGAGTCTTTTTGATAATTGTTTGGAGAGGTAACCACTTCCTTAGGTTGTAAGAACAGACCTCCAGTTCATTTTCCTCCAATGCTACTTAACTAAAGCCAGTGGTTATAACATATGTCAAAGATGATGGAAATTTGTGTAGGACTCCAAAGATAATGTAACATTTTTTTCAATCCAGTACCCCTACGAAATGGTTACATATTTTCAATATAAAACTGTTTAATTCAAGTCCATTCTGCAGGGTGATCAGATTTGTTTATAATTAATGAAACAAAGTAAAATACTTTGTGCGGCCATCCAAATATACAGAAGCTCTATCATACCACAACCATATTGCATTTATATAGGGTAAACTTCGGATTACCTCCTCAAGAAATGTCACTCTTCAAAATACTCTCAAACACTGTAAACTTTAACTTGACCCAAATTTTTGTTAAGATAAAAAAATTTTCATCAAGCTGCCCCAAATTTTTCCCTTATCTTTTGAACAAAAATGGGGATAAATTGAGGTAATCTAAAATTTACCCATTTATATAAGGAAGAGTTTTTTTTCAATATACGAGAAGAACAGTACCTGATTTTCCTGATCTTATAAATCGTTGAAACTCTGTTTCTGGAGGCTTTTCGTATGGCATTTCATCCCGAGCTTCATGGCTTGTGACCTGCAAAGCAGTGTGTCAATCATATAAAGAACTAAATGTCATTTAAAGTGAATTGAACTAATGAGATATGATGTTCATACAGCCGGAAGATCAGAAATAGCATCTTGAAGAACAACGGCTTTTTCTAGTTCACGTGGTTGGTCTTCATCATATGCAACAGTATTGCGCTGCAACATGAAGACAAAAATAATAATGGGCAGTGCATTGCAGTTTATATAAATTTGCAAAACAACATGAATACCTCAAACTCAGATGGAGGCCAGTATCTCACAATAACGTCATGAGTGGGTAGTGGAAATTGGGGCAGTTTCTGCAGGGTGAAAAATATTAAAAAGAATAAGCACTTAAGTGCTTTTTGGGCCACTACAAAAACAAAATCAAAATTTCTGTCAAACAAAACATTTCAGATAAGTATGAAAAAATATCTGTAGCACTTACAATGATTTGTTTTTTCATATTTAATTAAGTATTACTTCAACACTTGAGAAATGATATGTATTGGTTTATTTCCAAGTATGCAAACACATAAAAGTCACACTACCCATACAAATTTCATCATCTGATTTTGGTCAAAAAAACTAAAAGCCTCACCTCAGAAGGATCTGCTCCCCAAATGAAAACCCGCAACCGGAACTGAGGAAGACCGTAACAACCAGCAGCAATGATACCAAACCGTGCTTGATATTTCATATGGACTAACCGACTTAATGCGTATCTTCCAAGAGAAGCCTTATCAAATCTCAAAATGTCAACCACATTTTCCATCAACACGTACTTGGGTTTTAAGAACTCCACTATATCCATGAAGATCACTATTTGACGATTTCTTTCATCATCCAGTGGCGAATCAACATTTCTAAAACGATTGTAGCCACTAATACCTTGGCATGGAGGACCCCCACAAATAACATCAACATCACCCTGGAGTTCACCAGTTCATTAAGACAAGGATAAGTGATAGAAACTTATACACTTATGGTACAAATCTTTTCTACATTGTATGATCACTGAAATATGACTCACGGGAAGCGGCAGGATCTTAGATTTGAATCCATTTCTGACAAATTCCTTTATCCGTTCTGGGCAATTTCTGAGAAAATTGCATAAAATATGACCATCAAGCAACTCAAGAGAGAAATTAGTAATTAATTCAAATATACCTTAACCCTTCAATTGGTTCCCATGAATCTTCACTTGTACTATAACCCTTCCAGTTCACCTAACAGAACAGCTATGAGTAAAAAATCATCTTCACGAAACTACAATGTTAAAAAATGCAATTAAACAGTACCACAGGAAGTGATACAAACAAAGACGAGTACAAAAACAAAAAGAAAGCAGATACGATTGATGAAAAGAAATTTTTCAGTACCTTAAAATTTAGTCCACGCTTGCCTGACTCATTGGGATCTCCATAACAAATATCAACAATCCTTGCAACTTCATATTCACCTGGAGGAATATCAACATCCCTTGGAGAATTTACACTGTTTCTTGTTACTCTTGGAGAATTAACACTGCTTCTTGTTACTCTTGGAGAATCCACACTGTTTCCTGTTACTTTTGGTGAATCTACACTGTTTCTAGTTATACTTGGAGAATTTACACTGTTTCTTGTAACTCTTTGGGACACTGAACGCTGTTTGTTTTCCCTTTCCACAATATTTACCGCAAAACGTTTACATAGCTTTTGCCATTCCTTCACTAGTTCAAGAAAATCCTCAGCAGCTTCATTCCTAACCTTTACATGAGAAAAATAATATATCATAATACATCCAAGGATTTTTGAGTGCCGTGAAAGTGATCAAAAGAAATAGTTGATGATTGGATAGACTCACTTGTGCTTCCGGATGATTCAACTTCAAGCTTTCACAAGCAGATTTATCACTATCAAGCGCCCACCTCTAAAAGAATATGCAAAAGACAAGTCATGAAGCTATAGGTGAAAATTTTATGAAGTGTATATGTGCATGAATTATGAAGAACGAGGAATTAATGATTTAATAATATTACCGTTACAAGATTAGTGCAAGATAGTTTGGCTCCAAGGCATAATCCAGTTGACATTCCACCACAGCCAGAATAAAGATCTAGAAGCACCAACTCTGCTTTATGAGGCCCATGATTGGGCATATTCTCTAAGAAAGTTGAAGTAGCTGTTGTAGGAACCGTCTCGGCACAAGAGGGTAATGGCAAAGATTTTAAGTAAAATCAATCAATCAATGAATTTAAATAGCAATATTTACAAAACATCAACATCAGTGATCGATTATGTGTAAGAGATTCTACAACAGATGGAACAGTTTTGACATCAAGTTTGTCCACTCCCGTGGCAAATATATTTTGTGTACTTATTTACAAGTAGATATTTTGGATCTCTTCCTATTCTTTTTCTTTGTTTTGATAAGTCTTCCTATTCTTTTTTCTTCCCCAACTAGGCCTAACTTGTTTATCATGCAAAAATGGCTTTTAGAATGGAATAACTTATACATACCTCTACCCGAAATAATTTTTACAACTATGGAACAAAAGATAACATGCAAGAGGGAGAGAGAAAGATCAAAAATAATCTCATGCTGCTGTTAACTTCCAGAAAATGACCAGAAGATATATCAGCACCCCAACACCAAAATTCACCTTCAGAAGCTATCTAACACTAAGATAAAATTAGCATAATTTTTTTTTCTTTTTTATTACCAAGATAGCATTCACCATTGATATCATATTGTAACCAAATGCATGAGACAAAAGCATTGAAATGATGACAGAGATCTATGCAATGCAAATCAACTGTGTATTATAAGCTGTAAGCTATGATAGCATTTGCAAAGATACTTAGAAACAAAACACAAAAAATAACAAAGTGATTTTTAGTGCAAGGAAAGGCTAAGAAAATATTTTTCATTTGCTAGTCTATCGTCGATTTATCAAGCTGAACGCGGATATATTCTGCTTCTACTCTAAGATATGTTCTTTTTCACAAATGGATGTCTGCTTCTATTATAAGTTCTAATAAAGCTGGCATGAATAAAATGTGTAAAATAAAAGGAACCGATTTGTATCAATAGTGGACTATATTGGATAGTCCTTCAACACTATTTAACTTTGTTGCATAAATTATTAAATCATTGAATCTCTCATCGACATAAAATACAGCAGGAACTTATATGCCATTAATACCATGAGCAGTGTAAAAGCACTTACCAGTTAGCAAGGTCCGAAATGTTGAATACTCCACACAGTACTCCATATCAAAATAGAAGTCAGAGGATGGAATAGAGTTTGATTTTAAACCTATCTGTGAAATTCACAAAATACCAACCATTCTGCCATTAACCTAAAAGGAGCAAAAAGAGAAAGTAGATGCCGTGCAAGCCTTTCAACAGAGTTCAGGATACTAAAGCAGCCACATAAAAGATAGTTCAATTTAGAAAAGCTAAAATCTAGATTGCAGCTTACCTTAGGTGGTATTTGTGCAACGATGACTTTTGAAATAATGCAATCTACTGGATTGTCATTCATTACTGTAGAATAGAACAAACGCTTTCTATCATGAAAATCAGCAGCTTCTTTCATAACCTGAAAAATAAAATCAAACTTAGAAGAACTAACCAACAGGGTAAACGGTATGACATTACCTACTGAAACCCATTAAAATCTATGAACTCACCGTATCTTCAGCTCTATAAAACCATTGGACTCGAAAGTATTCTTCTCCATCAGTTGTTTTGAAAAACTCCAAAATCTTCCCAATATGTTTTTGGGTTCCTTCACCCTGTCAAAATTGCTTATCATGCAAATTGAAAATACAACAAAATATGAAAAGACATTGCTTCTTTAACCAAATCATTGATCTTTACAAACGGCATGGCCTGTACTGAAAAAAGAAACTACAATCTCTAGCTAAAGCTTGGTATGGAAACATCAAATAAAAATTTGGGAACTTAAATTCCTTCAATCTGTCGCAATTACGAAATATTCATCCTGGAAGTTTTTGAGGACACAAGAAAACTTTAGAGATAACTAGTAAACCCAGAAATTTTTAGCGATCAATAACTTATAAAATGTTCATATAATTAGAGAAGATTCCATAGTGTTAGCTCTTGGAAAACATTAGGCTGATCAATTTGCTAATAGATATCCCAGTAGAATTTATGATGCATTGGTATCCCCGGCTGGGTTTTATTGCCATTCCGACCTTTTCAGCTCTCAGCAAAAGAAGTGAAAAATCAGAAGAAAACTTGTACCTACATGAAGAAACATTAAGACAAACATACATATTTTCAGCTCTACAGGTAAGGAAAAGCTTTGTTAGAGGATCCATTCTAGAATAAAACTGAGACTGGCTGCAAGCCGCTAAGAAGTTTCAAATGAATGGACACAACGTATGTGACTGTTCAAATGAAAGTACAAAGAGCATTAGATAAAGCAAAAGACATAAATAATTGCTCATACAAACAATCTAGAGATCAAATAGTTTCTCACTCATTTTAGTTATACTCTGAATTAATTAAAACAAATATAACAGTTACAATGTCTAATATAGTATCTCAGTACAAATTGCAAAAATTGAGGCATAATATTCCAAATGGTCAAACTAGTTAAAATAAATTAAAATTCATAGATTATGCAACTGTATGAGGTGTTATTCTGGTTAGATGATTAAATTATTCAAATTACCTTACCTCTAGAAAGAATATTAAAAATTAGAAAAAAAATAAAAATCCTTACAAAGATTGACAATAAAATATAGTATATCTGAACAAAGAATGCCTATTCTCTTATGCTCCCAAGGATTTATACCTTTATATATGCACAATCTCCAAGATCAAAAATGCATTCTCCAACTCTAGCTTGAGCATAATGGCATCCCACATTTGACACTATCTTGTCCTCATCATCATCACTATAAAAAATCATGCAGAAAGTTCAAGAAAAAAAATAACCCAAAAAGTAACAGAAATGAGGCAACAATAACCAAAAGAGACCAACTTGTAAAATATTACTTACTCTGATGCACAGTCCTTTCCCTTGCATCTCTGATTCTGTATACTCCAAAATATCCACAATCAGTATCAGCATAATTTATGTGCAAAAGATGGAGATGTCTTCCTTTACTTTTTGGTCCTTTTATTATGCTAAGATATTCCAAACCACTTTGCACAAAGCATATTCGTACACCAAACACATTTACATGAACAAACAGAATTATCTCTAGGAATAAAGCATTTAACATTCCACATAGAAAGTAGGGCTGTTATTGTTTATATCCATAATTAATGGCCATGAAATCTTAACGGGTGACAAAGCATGTTAATTAAAAAGCAAATAATGTCATATGGTTTTTGAGTCGCTGAACTGTGGGAATTTTTTGTTTTAGAAATTATTTTTATGACATTGTTAATGACTCTCTTATGTGGACAATACAGTATTAGATTAACAGAAAGCCAAATGACCCATTTATCCAAAGCTTGAGTCTTTAGAATGTAACACGTTACCATCAGCCTTAAACCAAGTTGATTCCTTGATATATCCACTCATTCATGGTCAACTTATAATTACCAGACTTCTTATTTGGACCAAAACACATATCTATTGAAGCTAACACAAACCCAACTAATTCTGCATTACAAATTGATCTTCAAAATGAAGGATGTCAAATTTTACGAACAACACACCCCAATCAAATATGTTCTAACTCAAAAGGTATGGTCCAAAATAACATTTAAACTCCAATATTCTTCATCAAAAAATTAAAATGATCAAAATAGTTCTACACATGAAATAAAGTTTTGAAAATAATAAAATAAAAAAAAATTACATTTACTTCTCCCATTATACACATTTTGCTTTGTTGTAATTAAAAGAAGACAAAGCAAAAAACTTGGAGGATTAAAGGCTACATACTTAAGGCCTTTTTGAACATATCTCCTACTAGATCCTCAAACTTGATAAAATGACAATCCACTTATATAAGCTTGAATCTTTAATAAAAAAATTGGGTTGCTAAGGGAGGTAACGTGACGTGTCATGATGGTCATTTTATCAATAAAGTCTATTACTTTACTTCATAATTTTATTTAAAACCTCACTCTCATCAATTTCTGCATTTCTACTTCGTCAATGTTATTCTATTACTTAACATCTGCTTTTGAGCACAACCACACAATCTAGCAAGACCTTTCAAAACTTTCATTAAGTTTTGAATTTCTACCATGTCAATATTATTCTTTTCCTTAATGACGGAGCAAGGCAGTGGAAGTAGATCGATAGACCAAGCCAACACTATTAGATTATGCTCTAATCGAAGTGTGACTAGATCTCGTTCTAATCCAAACAACTTAATGAGATTTTAACAACGCTTTATGCAAGATTAAATAACACTTGAATCCAAATGGCTATGCAAAAGAGATTTTGATGGATAATCAAAAGAGAATTATAAAAAAGGGATTTTTGTTATTAATCAAAGGTTATCAAAACAACAACAAGACTTCCCTAGTTATAATAGTTAAAATAGAGTAAAGTTACTTGCTAAGTTAACTTAAAAAGGAAACTAAGTCAGGATTATAATAAAAATAAAAGACTAAAACATATATCGCAATTGAATCTAATTAAAAATAGAAAATATCAAATACCTAAAACAACAAAATTCTAAAATTCTAAAATAATGTCCCACATCACTTGACATCTGCTTTTGAGTACAACCACACAAGCTAACAAGACCTTTTAAGAGATTACCAAAAAAAAAAAAAAAGTAAATTAGTAGATTACCTTCATTTCGTAACGCCAACCCCATCTTTTTTTAGCGTCCTCATTAGGAATTGGATCTCCAATAAAGTAAGAAGCACTCTTCTGATTCTTCAATTTCCTATCCGAAGAAGCGGGGGTCTTAACCTTATTTTCCAGAAAACAGAAAAAAAAAAGGAAGAAAAAGTGTTAGTTGCCTAAAATATGTTCTTTAAAAAACAAAACTATTTTCGTATCGAACTAAGGTGGCGTTTACTTTTCAGATTGGATTGGAAATTTTAAAGGAATGAGAATTTTGGGATCGGGAGTGTGAAGTGGGAGTGAGAGTAGGTTATTTATTTACATTAAAATGGGAGTATAAATTAGGAATTAAAACCACGTTTACCGCATTTACTTTGTCTTAGATTGGGAATAAATTATTTTAAATTACAGTTTTACTCTTATTTAAAGAATTGTAGTTTTTAATTAAAAGTGAATCATAAAAATACTTCTGAAATGAGCTATTTATTTTATTATTAATTTTAATCATATAAGTTTATTATTATTATTATTATTATTATTATTATTATTATTATTATTATTATTATTAATTATGTAAATCACAAATTTTTTTATGAATTTTAATTATGTAAATTGAAAATTATTGATAAGAGCGACACAATGAAACATTATTATTAATAATATAGGGATAAAACTGTGGTGCAACTTTGGTACCGTGCCACAGTTGCATCCGACCGTTAGATGGGTGAGAATCTAAATAAACCCCACCCATTTAAGTGGATCCAATGGCTGGTGCAACTGTGGCATGGTGCCACAATTGCAGTATAGCCGGATCCATAATATAGTACAAAATTGATATTTTATTGGAATAAACTATTCATTATTATTAATTATTAACACTAAATAAATATAATACTATTAAAATTAAATAAATGTAATAATATTATATTTTCAAATAAAGATAATATATACTAATATTATTTTTCTGTTAATATGATAATATTATTTTAAAGTAATCTTGACATAGAATCAATGGAAATTATCATTTTTAATAAATGTAATATTATTAAATAATATAATAATATTATTTAAATAAATATGATATTATTCTTAAATAAATGTAACATTATTTTATTTTAATAAATATAATTATGTTATACTTAAAGGCAAAGATTAAAAAGGAAGAGGCCCACTCCCACCTTCCCTCATGCAAGCAGAAATCTCACTTCTTACTCCAAAAGTGAGTGAGACCCACGGAGTAGGATTCCCGCTCCCACCCTTAAATAAGGGCATATATATTGGAGTGGGGGAACTTCATAATCCTCACTCTTACTCCAGTAAAGGTGTGTTTACTTACTGGAGCAAGAGTTGGGAGTATTGAGTTCTCTTATTCTAATGTTTACATGTACATTTAAGAGTGGATCCCACCCATTTTCAGATTTTTTTTTTTTAACCTTTCCCTTTAAATATAATATAATTATGTATATTAAAACAAAATAATGTTACATTTATCTAAAAATAATAATATCATATTTATTTAAATAATAGTAATATATTATTTAATAACATTTTATTTATTTATATTGTTTATCTATATTATTTATTTATTTATTTATTAAAATAAATAATTTACATTGATTCTAAGTTAAATTACTTAAAAATAATATTATTATATTCGCATAGAATTAATAATATTACTATATAATATCCTTATTTGAAAATATAATAATATTTATTTAATATTAATAATTAATAATAATAAATAGTTTATTCTAAGAAATATAAATTGTTTACTATATTATTTATAATAATGTTTCATTTGTGTTGCTCTTATCAATAATTTTAATTTACATAATTAAAATTAATACTAATAAAAATTTGTGATTTACATAATTTAGAATATTAATAATTATTATTAACTTACATGATTAAAATTGATAATAAAATAAATAAATAATTTATTTCAAAAATATATTTTTTATTTACTTTGTAATTAAGAACTACAATTCTTTATATAAGGGTAAAACTATAATATGAAATAATTCACTTTTAATTTAAGATAAAGTAAACACATAAATGAGATATTGATTCCTATTCCACACTCTTATTGTAATGCAAGGAAACAATCTATTTCTACTTCGCACTCCTAATTCCAAAATTCCTACCTTTCAAAATTTTTAATCCAATCCAAAACGTAAACACTGCTTCAATAAACACAATCTAAGATTTGTTTGCCGCAGCACAGAGCATAAATTTTTTTTTTTTTTAAGGAATACAAACAGTAAATGCATTTAAGATTATCCAAGCTTATAATTCATTAATACCATACTAAGCATTCTATATGCAATCAAGAACATTACCTAGAAACCACCAATGATGCAAGAAAACTATTTAATGCGCGTGACGTGGCCATAATTTGTACAGAGAATTTACCATAATTGGGTAAAAATCAACAACCACCAAAAAAAAAAAAAAGGAAAAAGTTAAATGTAAATGCTTAAAATGGTACCGGACACGGACCTTGACCAAAGCCATTTCCTGAACTTTGGCATTGCCAGAAAATGTGGGAGACCTTCTCAGAACTCTCTGGTCAACGACAGTTTTCGAACCAGCGGAATTTTCTTCATTATTTTTCGTCCTTGTCGTCTTCTTCTTCTCACAGGTCAAGCCAGTGAAAAGAGGCTCGGCATTCGTCAATCTGGGGGATTTCCTTCTAGAACATTCTTGAGGAATTGGAATCGGAGTTGTAGTGCTGAAGAATCTCGGCGATCTTCTCAACGGCAGCGGCCTGGATGTTGCTGATTCGCCAGCGTACATTTGCAATGCGACTGGTTCTTGTTCTTGGTCGGGCACCAACACAATGGGTAAAGATTTTGATCTTTTGCGGGTCTTATTCATATTTCCTTTGATGATTGAACTTTCTTTTTTATTTTTGGGAAGAAATTGTCTGTGGGTCTTGTTGGAAAAGAAAGAGAGAAATGAGATTTGAAATTTTAAGAGTGCATGGAAAAAGGTGAAGTGGAAGAAGCTGACTCACCCAACTCAGTGGATGGCCAGAGCTGAAGTGTGTGGGGTTGGGGTTTACGGTTATTTATATTGTCTGTCAGGTTTCTTAGCGGGACATGGGATTTTTCAAAATATGGGATTTTTTTTTATATTAGTTAATATTAATTTGGATGTCTTTGTTAGACTAACAAAACATATCATCGGATTATATTTGTTTCGCAACATATTTATATCGTTTCAAATTTAAAATTACTCAAACATTATTCATTTAATAATAATATCAAAATATTGAGATCTTAATTTGATACGAAAAATTAGTGAGTTATCAAAATAACTTATTTAATATCTATATTTTTTAACAAAATTTATATCAAATATTTATATATATATATATATAAAATTTTATAAATGAAATATTGTGTATATGTTCATTATGCCAAAAAATAAATAAAAAGAAGAATTGTGTTCAATATTTAAGTTTTAATGATAATAATCTACAAACTATTTTATAATAGAAAATATAATTATATCACTGATTGGGTAAATAAGTTAAGAACTTTAATTCTAACTTAACATGAAAAAAATTGTGTCAACCTGAATCTGACCCATTTAATAATTGTGTCAATTGATGAGTCATACTCTTTTATTCGTGTTGTGTTCGTGGCGATTAATTGAATTGTGTCAAATTTTGCCAGCTCTAATCTTTATAATATTCAAATTGTAAAAAGTAAAAACAAAAAATTGAATTATAATAATACATATAGTTGAAGAAAAAATTAACAACTTTATTTCCATCTTTTGTCATGTACTATAATAGAAAATTCGCCTTATGCAAACTTTTATAATAAATAAATACATGTAAGACTTATAAAAAAAATAATAATACATATAGTTGAAGAAAAAATTAACAACTTTATTTCCATCTTTTGTCATGTACTATAATAGAAAATTCGCCTTATGCAAACTTTTAAATTTCTTCATAATACAATATCAAGGCCAAATCCAAATAAGAGTCTTATTGGTATAAATTACACTTACGGTAAAAAAAAAAAAATTCTGTAACTATGGTATAAAAATATACTGTTGTAAGTAAATATAATTTAAACTTTTACAGAAGTAGTAAATGTATTATCGTATTTTTCAACAAATAACTATTGGATAAATTTAATTTGACTTAAAAATTATTGTTGCAAATATTTACCAAACAATTTGTAGCTGTAACTTTTAAACCACAACTACTCTACAGCATAATTGAAGGTAGAGCTATTTGAATTCACTAAATTCTCTTATACACCTATTTTTAAAAACTAAAATCATTATTAAAAATTTAAAACTTAAAATATAAAAAATGCTCTTTAGTAATCACTTTCTCTTTTTACCTTACAAGTGAATATTCTCTCTATACTTCCACATACATCAAATTAAATCTCAATTTCACTGTCTTTTAAATTTATTTTTTCGGCTTTTTTTAGCATATCATGATCTATATCTTATTCTTTTTATATATAAGAATTTTTTTTTTCTTGATATTCAATAGCTTTAGTGTTTGGTAAAAATTAATTTATTGATATTTATCAATTTTCATGGTTGATAAAATTTGTTGGTGTTTATTTTTAAATGGTGGGCTATGTTTTTTAGTTAGTGATACCAATTATTTGTAGATAAAATAATTTATGTGAATAAATTAACAAGGGAGAAAAGAGTTAATCAAATTAAGGAGAATTTGTAAAATTGAGAAGGAAAAAAAAAGTTTAATTAAGTAATCTGTACAGAAGCTATTTCGATAATAAAATTTTTAATTAGAAAGAAAGTATAAAGATAAAATTAATGATTTCAAATAGCGCTCACCCCCAGTATCAAATAGACCTTAACCTTAACCTTAAAATGTGAGCAACTTCTATCCAATCTAATTAAATCCAATAAATCGCGTACAAAATGCTCTTGAGCATTTTCAGTTTGAACCTAAGAATTAGTGACTTTAGGCTTCAGAATTAACTTTTGGAATTATCAAATACCAAGATCCTGCGCATGAGATTCTTGTCTCTTGAGGTATTCAAGTTGATGAAAAGCTAAGGCGATTCAGATGGCAGAAAGCTGCCAGCACATTGGGTATATAAAATGATGGAAATTTATTTTTTTTTTATTAGTCAATCTCCAATCCAAACACCCCCGTATTTTTTCAAAATACAAATTTCATTATTTCATACTCTATGATACATAAATCAACATTGGAGTCATCAATGCACGCGTGAACATAAAGAAATCTCATTATCTTATAAAATATATGAGGATGTTTCTTGAGTAGAGGAAATTTCATGGACTGTGTGTATCTCATTTAACTGCTGGGGGGGTGCAACAAACAGGAAACAGGGGACAACATTTCCAGTCCCAGTCCGGATGAAAACGATCGGCTCGCGCAGCTTCGACAGCAGCAGGCAAGGCAGTGAACACGATGATCATTAACATCGCCAGCAGTACAATTGCCACCAACTTCTGACCAAGTTTCTCCATCTAGCTAGCTTTGCTTATTCTTTCAAAATTATGTTTGAAGACTCTAGCTAGCTGAATTTGAAAGAGTGATTTGATTGGAAGAATAATGGGTGCTAGCCAAGGTATTAGTAGTGGGGGCTTGGGACTAAATTTTGCAGGGAAATATCTAGTACATGGTAGAACAACTAGCGTGGGCTTGGTATATGCCATATTAGATTTGATTAATTTGGAAAGAGATTTATGTTTTTTTTTACTTGTACATGTAGTATTAATTGTCTTATATTATCTCTAAAAAGCTTCTTAAATAATATTTTTATTATTTATTTGAAGAACCGCATCAACATTTAAAACTTCAAAAGACAGTCCAGTTAAGATTTTTCAAATAAAAAAATGATTCTTTCTCTTCAATTTTGTAGAGTTGATCTCTCCTTCTTCAATTTATATTGTATTACTTTTAATTATCATTTATTTTTCTTTTGAAAAATATTTATTTAATTAAATAATATTAACTTATTTCTATTGAAAGAGTCTTTTAGAGAATAAAATATTTCTTCACTCTCCTATTTACCACATAAGTAAACAAATAAATATTTAAACAGTAAAATTAATAGATTTTTTTGGAGATACTTTTACACACACACACACGCACACACACATATTTGGGTTTATATTTTTTAGTTAAAAAATCAATTTGGCTTTACCCACTATTGAATATAATTAAAATAATAACAATAAATAAATACACGTATGACTTATAAATAAAAAAGTAGATGTGGTCAAAAGTTAATATGAACATAAAGTTTATTAGGGAATTTATTCCCCCCCCCCCCCAAAAAAAAGCCGATAAATAACTTCCTTTCCATCATTGGTCATGTTAATATAATAAAAAATATATATATCACTAAAATTTCTCATTTTCCTCTTAAATTACAAAATGATCTCATATTTTCAAGATAACAAAAATATGATTTACTAATTTTCTATATTGGCATGTGTGTATTACTTATCGTTTATTTTTCCTCTTATTTTAATATCTTAAAAAGTCCCTTTTATTATTATTATTATTATTATTATTATTATTATTATTATTATTATTAAGCAAACCCTAACATACATTTAATGTATGTTAGAGGAATCCTTATTATTATTATTATTGCTGTTGTTGTTGTTATATAACCTTCCCCTTGCATATAAGCTACTAATATGTTTTTTTCCCTAAAGCAAGTTTGCCGGGTTAATAATGTGTTTTTTTTTAGTATTTAATAAGAGGTAGGCAAAGTTCAAATTTATTTTTCATCTTATATCTCCCAAAATTTGAAACCAACTAAATAAAATTATTTAGAAACCACGCCTTCTGGGGCAATGTGATATGCTAAGACGTCAGTTCTTCTCCTTGAAGCATGCATGAAGCAAACTGAAACTGCTCTCATTTTTTGCCTTCATTTGTTTTGTTGAATCACTTTTTTTTCATTTTGGGAGGTTACCAGCGTTGAGTCAGTTACAAAAGATTTCGGTAGAACCTCAGCATTGTCATGGCTCAGAGACATATGTATGATTGAGAGACGAAGATTATACCGATCAAAAAAATTTTAACTTATTCATTATATAACATCAGGGCCGAATCCATTTAACTCCGGTTAAGTTTGATCCGATTCAATTTAATCAATCGCGTACAAAGTTGGGGTCCGTAAATTGTGGGCTTAGGCCCGAACTTCACAACTAGCTCAGATCCTTAAAATTGAGCCAGAATTGGGCTTTCCATTAATTATAAAATGATTTTTAATAAAGTAAAAAAAAATTAAAATTAAAAATAATTATCTAATACATAATAGAATAATAGCCAATACACAAAATATTAATAATACAATATAATAAATCACAAATAATAATATAAAAAAATATAAATTTTATATTTTAAATTTTTTTAAAAATTAATTTATTTTTTATTTATGAATTTGAAAACAGACTCAATCTATGTAAACTTTAATTTTTCGGCCCATATCCAGGCCCGACGCCTGCGGGTAGGATTTCAAGTCCTCGGGCTTAGATCGACCCGAGTTTTTTTGCCAACCTTATACAAAATGCATATATTGAGTATAACAGTTGAATTCTGGACCCAAGGTAAACTGATAGTTAACTCTGAACAAATTCAATTTCTGTTAACTCATTGGTGGGATCAAATGAGAAAATTCCTATAAAGCTGAAAACATAATTGAAAAGAAAAGCTGATAATGCATATCATTGAAGATTATTGCACAATCAAAAATGCAACCCTTTCAACTACAAGATCACTGCCGTGCTCATCGCAGAGGTCCTCAAAGCAGTCAGAAGAGCAATGAAGGAAAAACAGAGGTGAACATGGTAACAGCACCTTGACTTCTGGAGTGTTAACCACAAAAGTTCAGTTTCTTCATCACCTTGGCATAAGCGAGAGGAACTAACGCAGGTTGTCTGAGTCTCCTTTTTGATTTTTTTGACTGCATTAAGCACCGAAGAATTGTAAATCTAAAGTATTATGTCATTTACAACCTCTGACTAAACAGTTGAAGCTTAATCAGATTTGAGAGTAGGACGCAATATGTGAATCTTCAATTACAAGTAAAGCATAATTGTATTCCAGAGTTCTAGAGGGTAGAAACTGTTATTGTTCCAATTCTAAGGATGAGCCTGTTTCATGGCATACAAAAAGTCCTACAAAGCATTAATCTCATGACTAGAAATATAAAGATACCCTCAACTATAATGTCCCAAACCTGAATATAGAAAGTTTTCGTGTTTTGAATGTGAATAAAACACCTCCAGCGGTTTTTCAATATGTGAACTTTTGCACAAAATAAGAAAATAAAGATAAAAAGACACTGAAGCTGCCGGCTCTCCTCTCATGAGGCAAGCTCTTTCTCTTGATATTTTCATACAAATCAAGACAAACTAAATTATGAGCAAAAAGTACTAGGACTATGTGCAGACAAGAGAATTAAATTCCATTCATCAAGTAAATAGGGGTTTCACATTGATACCAGCGGAAGAAATAGGTTAGCCAAAAGATATAGTATGTGGTGTCAAAAAGTTTACTAATGAAAAGTAAACTATATACAAATCAAGAGTCATTTTATCAAGGTAAAAGGAAAAAGTAGAAGGATTCATTTCTAAGATCTCAAATATTAGCTAAATCTTAAAACTTTTGTTGATGGATGGTAAACATCTCCCTAATACAGTGATACGGTGATGGGACACACCCTCACTAAATACATGGATGTGCCTTCATTCAAATGCAAGACCAAAAACTTTTAAGAGCCTGTGAACCTTAATGTATCATGATATAACCCATACTAACACCATGCATACTAGCTAATATATAGCACATCAGAACAATGTGCACAGACTGCACATCCGAACAATGTATACAGACTTTCAAAACACATAATCAAGCATTTGAAAAACTCTTTCAACATGACAAAACATCATGTAATGATGATGATCAGCAATTCTTTTTTTTGATAAGATGCAATAAGAAAATCCATTGAATGATTTAAAAATGATTCTTTAAACCATCAGAAGAATATCAATAAAAGCCAAATCAAATTGGAAATGATTAGACGCAAGGTCATGAACCCATCCTTTCTTATGCTTAATGAAAATTTTAGAACTAACCAATCAGATTAGGGTAAGTTGAAATTAACGTTTGAAACACAAGTGCAATTCAAATTGCTTTAGTGTCAGTTTAAACTTAATGTTGAAATCAAACGTTTCAGACAAAAGTGTGATTAAGGTTGCTTTAGCGTTTAAATTAAATATTTGGAAATTAAAATTTTAGAATTAAGCAATCAGATTAAGGGAAGCTGAAATTACATTTCAAACGCAAGTAGAATTCAAATAGCTTTAGTGTCATTTTAAATTTAAGGTAGTCGAACGTTTCAAAGACAATTCTAATTAAGGTTGCTTTAGTCTCTGGTTTAAATTAAATATCTGGCATTACAGCCTTCAAATCTCTAGAAATGAAAGCAAACCAGATACTTTATTACTCTTAGTAACCTATAACCAATTAAAAACTAATGCGCAATCACAGACAAAAATATTTATGGCTAGGTAAGATTAAAATAAAAAACCTGCCTTAGTCCTGTATCAGCCCTTTACCACTAAGATTCATTAGCTATCTACAAATTCACTTTCCCATTTTCTTGTAACTATGACAAATAGCAGAGTTGTGTGAATTAAAGGGCAAACAAAACAAAAAAATAGTGGACTAAGAGATTCACACATCCAAAGTAATCTTCATGATGCAGTGAATTTATGGGGCCTTTTCTAAGTGGGTTATGAGGTATATTCCTCAGCCTATCCAGTCTACAAAGAGGGGTTCAGGGTTTTCCTGGCCATATGCATAGATATGTAGATAGATGTACACAGAAAATGACACGCTGTTAGCAGATAACAGGAATAGGAAACAACAAAATATGTAGGCTACAAACGGCAAGATACATAACATCTGATACATATAGAGCATTATCATGTAAATGAAACACATGAAAAGAAAAATAACAAACATCTAAAGCCAAAGAATAACAAGCATTCACTAGTATATAAACCAAGTTTCTTCCCTCTCTAGTGCCTATAGTAGTGAAGCATAAACAGAACCGAAATAAAATGAAAATTACCAGGACAACAAGTCATACCTTCAAGTGTGCATTATGTCTTTTACCCTCATGCCAGCGACGTACTTGTCCATCGTTCATTGTCCTAAACCTTGACTTGTATGACCTGACAAATACAAACGCACAGCGTGCGATCAATCAAACTAGACAATAGAATCATAAACAAAACGTATAAACCTATTCAACTATTATAAATAACATAAACTTACGAGTACGACTTCATTTTAATCTTCTTCACTTTGGAGGTAACCGGAGTCACCGGCTTCCTCCTCTTCTTCCGATCCCTTGATGACACATGTCTCACTTGAATAACCTATACATAAACAAAAGTTTAAAAAAAAAAAAAATGATCTCCATAAGGAAAAAAAAAACTGTTAATCCTAATCAACTGAGCTAATAATTAGTTCAAGATTTAAAATTTAGGGTCATTTTAAGTAAACAAAGATGAGGAACTTACAGAGGGAGGCAAGCGAGAGGAGCATAAGGAAGGCGCCGCCGCCAGTGACGGTGAAGGATAAGAGCAGCAACGGGTTATGTGTGAAGATGAAGAAGATGGGTAATTGAAAAGTGGGCTAAGCCTCCATTTGCTTGAGGGCGCAGAGTGGAAAGGCCGGTGAATTGGAGCATGTGATTGGAGGAGGAGGCGACGAAACGATGAGAGAGTTAAAGGGCGAAGCTTGTTGCAGAGTCTCTGCATTTCTACTGCTGATGGGGCATCAAAAAGTGCTTTGTTTCTTTGTTTCTGGGAAATTTTGGGGTTTTAGTCAGGGATTTGGGTTTCACTGAGGGTTGTAATAATAATATTTTAGAGTTGGAGGGTTATTTAGTGATTATCAAAATAATAAGGGGCTATTCCAAAATATCACTTTTGTGCCCTTAGTTTCAACAGTTAATAGATCCTTCAATGACCTTCATTATTTGAAATTATTAAAAATAAATTTTTTATAACAATTTTTGTCGCGGGGAAGAATTACACATTTTGAAGGCTGAAAATTTCACCACCAATTTCTGTTATGTTAGCTAAATTATTATTAGTTACTTATTTATCTCATTTAGATATACTTAAATATATTGTAAGAGTAGATTTTTTCTTTATTCTAGAATAAGTTTCTCTTCATTAAAAAAGATCTCGAAGTTAAGCTTCAATTGATTTGATTGTAGCTGGAAGATTTTTGGAAGTATTTTAAGATAAGTTTTTAAAATAAACAACCATGATGCTTAAATGTATTTTATGTGCTTTAACCTCTATAAGTTTTGTTTCTTTTCATAATAGTCCTACTCTGTACTCTGACTCTGTCCCCTGTAAACGATCTCAATTTTGCAATTTACAAGTGCATAGTGAAAATTTCCAATATTTAATCTAAGCTTAAAAGGACTAATTTTTATTTATCCCTATCATCTTGTTCTTGGAAATTGTCAGATAATTTGTCATTTATGTAGTATAATTTTCAGTAATGCTACACATACATAATTTTTATACGTAAAAGTAGCTGATATAATGTTCAGATTAAGATCGAAATCATGTTAACATTTCACATTTGAAGATGATAAGATTCCTTTTGTTCCCCTCATCCCGTGATCTATAAATTGGCCATATGATAAACAAATAAAGGCAAAGAGCTAGATTGAATTTTCACAATCATCTTCTAGTCTTCAATTCTTACCCACAGCAAGACAATGGTTGTTTCTCACCATACTCCCTCAAATAGCTTTCCCACCAGGTCACACCCACTCACTTCAGAACTCAAAGAGCGTCTGAAAAAATTGAGGTCTTCTCAAGCCTACTTCACCATCTTTATCAATAGGCCGTGAGTTGAATGGCCTTCAAGATTTTCAGAACTCTGTTGATAAAATGCTTCAATTGCCCCTCATTCAACGAGCTTTCGCTCGAGGCCTGAATAAGAAATGGGTTGATGGGCTTTTAAACGGGTCTTTGTGAATTTTGGAAATTAACAGCACTGTCCAGAATGCTTTGTTGCAGATTTAAGGAATCTGCACAACGACTTCAATCAGTTTTGTGCAGAAGTAGGGGTGATGAAACCGAACTTACAAGTGAGATTAAGAAGTACATTGTCTCTAGGACGGCAGTGAAAAAGGCAATCCACAAGGCCTTTGGGAATTTGGAAGGCATGGACAGCAAATGCTCCAGTCCGATCAGTCAGGACATGTTAGCTTGTTGAAAGAAGTTGAAGCCGTCACCTTGGCTGCATTTGAATCCCTGCCGCCCCGTCTCTACGCGGCTTGTCATTGGTTTCAGAGCTAATCCGGCCCAAACGAATGGCATGCAAGGAAGATGAAAGAGATACGAAAGATTTTGAGAAGGTGGATGCTGCATTGACTACAATCCTTAGTCACAAGACAGCAATCTGCATAACATCCAAAACCAGCTTAAAGAATTGGAGTCCAGCATCCAAGATCTTAAACTATTAGAATCTTTGTCTAGGCGTTTGATCAAAGCTAGAGTCTCCCTACTAAACATCCTCAACTATTAGCTAGAGTACAAAATTTTGAGGGTCCCATACTTGTAACTGATGTATGGAATCTACATATTGTATCATTCTATGGAAAGAAAATTGAATATACAAATAGAATATTTCTATGATGTTCACACTTCATCAATCTCAAAATCAAGGATTGGATGGGGTAGAATGCGAGCTACTTTCTTCTGCAGGTGAATTGGAAATCAAGTATCATAAAACTATCACATTCAAGAAACAAAAGCAAATAATATGAGATAAAAAAAAAAGGCTAAATATATCTTAGAAATAATCTATTTGTGCGTAAAATTTTCTTTCTATATAATGATACAAGTATATTTTATTCTTTTACAAGTATGAAGGTGTCAAAGCTTTGTAATCTAATTCTAGAGAATATTGAGGAGGGAAACTCTAGCTTTGATCAAATGCCCAGACAAGGACTCAAGTCCTTCTTCAAGATCTTGGATGCTGGACTCCATTATCAGATTTGATTCTCTTGTGACCAACAACTGTACACAATGCAGAATCCACCTTTCTGTTTTGTCTTCCCTGCATGAAATTCTTTTGGGGGCTGATAAGCTAGGTTACCAATGCAAACCTGCTTAGATTTGATGGAATCCTAGGCCCGGAGATAAAGGACAACAAGGATTCAAATACAGACAAGGTGACTGTTTCAACCTCCTTCAGCATGCTAACATGTTCCCACATCGATTGAAGAGGAATATTTGTATTCCAGGACTTTCAAATTCCCCAACGTCTTGTTGATTGCCCTTCTTACTGCCTTCCTAGAGGCTAAGTATTCCTTAATCTCACTTGTAATTTCAGTTTGATCACCCCTTCTTCTGAGCAGCACTGCCTCAAGTCCTAGTGCAGGTTCCTTCATCTGCAGCAAGGCATTCTGAGCTGTGCTGCAAACATCCAAGATCCTGAAAGATCCATTCAACAGCTCATCAACCCATTTCTTCTGAAGGCTGTGGGCAAAAGCTTGTTGATCGAGGGCAATTGGAATATTTTCTCAACAGAGTTGTGTAAATGAAGTAGAAGCAGATTAAGAAGACCTTAATCTTCTCAAATGCTGTTCAGCTTCTGAAGTTTGTGGGCGAGAGGATGTGGGAAAGCTGTTTGAGCCATTGCTTTTGTTGCAGTGAATTAAAAGACTAGAAGTTGATTTTCAAATTCAATCCAGCTCTCTGTCTCCATCCGATCACCTTGTGCTCAAATCTCAATGCATATAGCATGAGATGAGAGAACCAGCGGAATCTCATCCTCTTAAAATAAAAAATAAACAGTACCATGAATTCGAGCTTGCTCTGAATATTATATCGGCTGCTTTTATGCTTTGTCTCCTCCCACCAGCATACCATTTTACCTTTTTTTGCCACAAACCTCTCGTAAGCTAATACTAAAGAAACAAATGTTCCTGAGTGATCCATAAAATAGGCAACACAAGGATGGCATCAACTCTGTCTCCTCTTCTAGACGACAAGAGAAGCTAATCCAGTTTGGCTTGCGTCCCAAAGGGAAACAGGATGGTTGTGACACTCGTGTGTCCTTGTAGAATTGATTTATTTGTTCTGGATATAATATGCAAAATTTGCAGTTCATGGATGGAGTTGAGGCCGCAGCTGCACCTTGAATGCATGGATGGCTAGTTAAGTCCCCAAATTAAAGCAGGGCCAAAAAAGATCTGCAGTGTTCATTGCAGGCATATTTTGGTACCAAATGAATCACTTGTTTCTCCATTGGATTTCCTGAAGTTGGTATTAACTATTAAGAGACTGACACCTCACACTATAGTAAATACTAATAACATTCATTGTCTGCTATGAAAAAAAGTACCTAAATAGGAAAACAAATAAAATCAAAACTCAGTTAAATAAAATATTCCTAAACTCTATAAATTTAATAAAAAAACTGAAAAAAATATTCCTAAACCCTATAAACTTACAATGGTCAAGGAATCCTTATATAATTGTCTACGAAGGTAGTATTTTTTGAATTAACCGCGCATTACTGGGGAATTATGTGCCAGGGCGTTTGTCTTTACCCATTCAAGGAAATTCTGAAATGTCTTGTAAGAGGAACCACCTTCTCTGACACTACTCATGGCTTTTTCCTTGAGTTCCAAAGCCCTTGCTTTAAAATCTTGATCACCGAGCACTTGATCCACCTTGTTCTTAATTTCTTCTCTTGTAATGATGCCACCTTCGTCTCTGTCAAACTTCAATCCCACCTTCCAAAAATCACAAATGTATCTCTCGTTCAAAAATTGATCACCAAAATATGGCCAGCACAAGAAAGGAATGCTGTTGCTGACACCTTCCATGGTGGAATTCCAACCGCAATGGCTCAGGAAACAGGCAATAGAAGGGTGGTTAAGAACCCTCAGCTGAGGTGCCCAGCTGATCATCTGTCCTCGAGCAGCAACTCTCTCTTGAAATCCTTCTGGGTATCTATCATTTGCATCGGTGGTAATATCTGGCCTCACAACCCATAAAAATGGTCTGTTGCAAAGTTCTAGCCCCAATGCTAATTCTTGAAACTGAACTTGGTCAAGAATTGTAAAGCTGCCAAAAGCAACATAAACGACAGAGCTTGGTTGCTGTTGGTCTAGCCATTTCAAACAGTTTGAGTCTTCGCACCAGAAGTATCCTGCTGTATTCCCTAGGCGGTTGCTTGCCAAAAGTGGTCCTATTGGCAGAAGTTCCGGAAACGTGGTGAATGCTTCAGACTCGAGCTCATATGTTGAGTTACAAAACTGGAAATTTACCGCTATCATTGCTCTCATGTTTCTATCCAGTAAATCAAAAAAAATCTTTTGCGAGGTCAAGTCACCGATGAGTGCCCAAAAACAGTCTCTAGAGTTCATTTCAGGCATATTTGGTGCAATCCGAAACATCTGCATGCTCATAGGAGTTCCTGAAGTTGCATAAAAAACAAAGAAAATTACAATAGCATAAAGTAAACTACACTATGACATGCATCAAAATTAAAGTTTGCTGGAGGAAAGTAAGGAATTAAATGACATGGAATCATACCATGACTGTCAATGATTCCATCATCAATAAGTTTGGGGATACGAAATACCAAGGCCACGGATGCTGCTGATGAAGGCCAAAAGACAGCCCCCCTGACGTTCATCTTTTTTGCTACCTCCATAGACCAACCAATGTTCCCATCTGCAATGAAACAATCAATTTTTTCATCTTCTATACTGTTGATCTCTTCTATGAGCTTCTCCAGCTTCCCAGGCATAACCTGTAAACATTTTTCAATTAGCTTTCCCAAATCGTTTCTATCTTCCCAGGGTTCCATCCCATCTGGGATCGAAACCAAATGGATTTGCTCCCCAAGATAATTCTTTCCCGGCAATGATTCCACTACCCGCTTGTGATCATACTCCGTATTAACGAATGTAATTCGGAAGCCATGTTTTGCCAGACATTGCGAAAACTCCAGTAAAGGAATAACATGGCCCTGTGCTGGAGCAGGCATCACCAAAACGTGTGGACGACTCATTTTCTTTTTCATTTTTACCTCACTGATTTGGTTTCTATCAATATGTAATATTATAATTTGCAACACGCAAGTGGTGTTGATTACGGGGAGGGTTGGCAATTTGCAGGTTTGGGCCGGGTTTTCTCAAGATCAGATCCATATACTTAATACTAGATCCAGTCCTGTGAATGTTCGTCCAATTTGAGCGGGCCTGGGCCTGACTTGGGCCTCAATAATTTTGTTAAATAAATTTTTAATTAAGCCATTTGTTAAAAAAAATTTAAATTAAGATGATTATTATTATTGTTAAACAAAAAAAATCTTTCAGTTAAAAAGGATTTTTTAATTTAATTTAATTTTTTAATTTATAAATTAAAGAGCCGAGGTTTTTTGCAAATCGTTTGACTAGGGGCACTTGGAGTGGACTTTAAATTTTTTAGCTATATCCATGATTTTATGATGCTAGCTCCAGCCTAAAATTTTACCGATCCTAATTACGAGTGATATTCTAGCTTAAGATTTTTATTTTAATTTTATTCGAGACAAATTAAATAGGTATATGTTTGAAAATATTGATTTTTTAAGAAATAAATGAATTTATTTTGATTCATTAAATAATCGATCAAATCTAGATTTAAGTTCACTTATTCGATTATTTGTTTAAAATTTATTTATTAATCAAGTCATAAATGAATAGAATAATAAATGACTTTTTAACATAATTACTTTTTTGTCATTAAAATTCAAAAATCTTGTTAAAACATTTTTAAGGTATAAGGTTAGTTTTATAATTATGAAAAGATAAAAAGCCAAACAAAAAAATGAAACCAAGGGCATCATTACGCAAAGGCATCATTACTCATTAGCCGACCCTCGCTCCCCTCTTCATTTTCCTTCATTTTTATTTCTTTCACTTGAATTTGAACACCTGTTTCTTTCTTTCCCAAATGAAAATGATCGCCAAACCAAATACTCCCAAAAAATCAAATCAATGGCCTCATCCAAACTTTTTCCACAAGGTTCACTTCTCTTGGCTGTGGCAATGACAAGACCTTGAATAGGTACAATTGGGATTCTTTTGCTGCTTTTGTCCTCCACGTGGGAATTATTGATCTCAGTGTTTTATAGATGACAAAACAGTGATTAAGCCTGCTATTCAGCTTAGAGAGTAAAATTTAGATGGAGGTGCATCTGAATTTATATTTATATTGATATTTTCATATAGCAGACGGATTACGGATAGATATTTTAGATATTTGTATTTAAAAAAATTAAAATTTAAAAATTTAAATGATGATTAAAAAATTTAATAATTTACCTAATAATATCAAATAAAATTTACTCATAGTTCAATAATTAAAAATGAACATAAATGACATACACAAACAACATAAATCCATAAATAAAAGTAACACAACATAAATTAAACATCAAAATAACAAACATTTTAAAACTGAAAAAGGTTGAAAAAGGTTCACTGCTCCCTATTGGCAAATATGATATCAAAGACAGGTACACAAATAGTCAAATATCGACCCGCATAGGTTAAAAAAATCAAAAATGAAAATGAAGAATCATAAAATTGCAGCAAATTCACGCATTCAATTTCAAAGCATAAATGACGTTGATATCAAATCCAAAATTGAAAGTTTTCCAAATGCAAAGGACGGATAAGCCCAGATGTAAAAGAAAACTATCAAATATCATTGTAAATTTAAATACCCATCACATAGATTCCACTACCTGAATTTAGGGTAATTTTTAGAGACTTCTTCAGAGATTTGGTATATTAACACTTAGATAGAAAGTATAATCATAATTACAAAGACCTCCCCCGCCTCTTGTATTTCCATTCAATGACTGTTAGTAGATCAATGAAATGACCAAAATACACCCTAAATCCGAAAACACCCTCATAGCAACCATTAGGGTGTTGTTCGTTAATAGAATAAAATATGTTTTGCTCCTAGTACACGGATAAAATAAAATAAAAAAACCATAACAACCAAAAACTTGACATTACATACTCATTAATTGGAAAAAAAAAATGAAAAAATATCGGTGAAGAATTTAACAATTTATGAACTTCAATTAAGAAAAGCATATTTGTTTCAAGCAGTTAAAAAATAAAAAGAATATTTCTATCACAAAACACTCCATTCTTAACATTTTTTTCTTACAGTTCTATTGAGATTTACAAAACAACAAAGCATTAAAGAAGAAAATATATAGATTTATAGTTGAAGTTACAAACACAAAAATATACCAAGTGCAAAAAACAATCCAATTCAGAACCAACTGAAGAATGCTACCAATTGCACAATATTTTGCAACCATTTTCTTTGCCTTAAGAAATTCTTGTCCAACTCTAGCTTCAATCATTGCCCTTTCCTCTTATGCTTCTTTGTTTAGTAAAATCTATCTTATTGTTCATTTTTTAAGCATATTCAACCTTCTTCCTTTCTAATAGTTCCTACTAATTACTCAATATGTTGAAGATGAATCTTATTATTTATAAATATGTGAGATTAATAGAAAGCACACTAAAATGCCAAACCCAAAGGACTTTATGGTTGTGGGGAATTCTTTTAAAAACAAAAGCAATAAAAATTGAGCTTATATTATGCGTAAAAAAAAAAAAAAGGTGAATCGGCATTAAGACATAAATAAGTAATGCATTTCAGGATAATCAAGAGCTCCATACGTTTGTTTCTAGGCAAAAATATATTTGATTAAACATATCATAGCAAAGTCAGTATTTCATTTTTAATCATCACGTAACAGAATGGAATCCTAAGCAATTACTAGGAAAGAACTATAATGAATAGTGTTTAAATGAGAAATCACACTCAAAGTTTTATGAAATTTAGATCAAACATAAGTTTACGGACAAAGACTTACAGTATCTGGATATTCACAACTAGTGCACACTAATGAAGTTACAGACAGATACACAAAGTATATATATATATATATATATATATATATATATATATATATATATATATATATATATATATAACATTTAAAACCTATTTAAATCGTATTTGCGAATAAACCCACTTAAATCTTAAATTGTAATCACAAATACAATCCCAAAAATTAATTTCATTAAAAAAATCTCAATTTTTTATTTGATTTTATTATAAAATTTTGAATTATATTTGCGATTACAAAGCTAAAAACCCATTTTTGTTTAACATAGAAATCGCATGAAAATAATTGATTTCTAATAGGCAATGGTTTGTTTAGCTCATCACTATTGCAAATTACACTAAAAACATGCATCAGCTTCTTCAACAACTCAAACACAACATTAAATCCATTTTCAAACACAACATCAAATCAATCAAAAGGCTCTAACTTTAACATTATTTGAAAATTTTCAACTTTTATGAGGTTTAATAACTCATTCATTCCTTAGTTGTTGCCAGCAATGGCCAATCGACGATAGCATTTTCCCACCACCATCACTTTGTTGTTCATCAGTCTTCTTTCAAATTGGGACTTCTTCGAATTTGAGCTTCATTGGGCGAGGTTAGAAGCATAAAGAGAAAAATCTGGGTGTGTTTGAGACTTTGGGTGGATGAATGGATCGCTAATTAGCTTAGGTTTGGAAGATGAAAGAGAAGATATGTCCAATACATCTTTGCAACCAGTGGATAATGAAGTGCACAGTGATCAACTCGATCATGAGGTTGCTTTTGATTTTTTCAAAATTTTAGATAGCTTTTTTATGAAATTAACCTTATTCATTGATAAGATATTAAATGAAATATAAACGACTGGGGAGATATTTAATAGTGCGTTTATACTTTTTATTTAAGTGTTAATACGCCAAATATCAAGAAAAGTCCCTGAAAATTACTTCACGAATTTAAATAGGCACCATTTACAGGCTACTCTTCACATTTTGCTGACAGCTTTTTCACCTTCTGTAAAATACAGCTTACACAAATATGGATTATTTTTAGAAAACCTCCCTTAAAGTTTGAGATAATTACATTTAGATGGCGAGTTTAGTATAAATATCCCTACAACCTTAGTGTATGAATATGAGGGTAAACTTGTAGAATGTTGAAAATTTAAAAACAAATTCAAAAATTATACAAAAAATTGCAATGTTACCTGAAATTTGTACCCTCGAATACCCTATTGCCCAGCTCCGCACCTTTACCCATCGTGTAAGAAAAGCTTCATCTCTTTCATCAAACCAAACTTCAGCATTTTATTTTCACTTTTATTAACCAACGACCGAAGCTGTTTGCAAACAGATGAAGTTTTGAAGAAAAAGCTACTGTAACCATGACAAATCATCACCATTTTCACTCGAGAAAAGCTTAGGCGGTGGCAGAAGGGTACTCTTGAGAGAGTATCGCTGGCGGCCGCCGTCAGAAGCGGCTGGTATTGACACGAGGAGAAGGTTAGTCTGTGAAAAAGACTCCTTGCATCTTAGAATCTGTGATTTTAATTATTTAGATTGTTAAGAATGAAAATCTTGTCTTGTTGAAAAATCTGCTGGTGTTATTATATTTTTTGAAAATGTAAATAGGTTTGTTGATAATGTATTAAAGAACCTGTAGCTTGTTAAATTATGTGTTATTTGGTTAGTTTTTATGTAAAAAAGAAATGGGTTTACTGATTTTACTGTCTTAAGCTGATTTGAAAGTTGTTTGCGTGATATATACCTTTTTACTTGTGCTTTTATGCTAGTTAACAAGCTGCTATGTTAACATTACATGTAATAAGAATGTTAGTTTAGGCTAAATTTGGGTTTTAACACTGTAGAAGTGTCCGAATATTGATGAAAAGTTGTTTGTTTCGATCTAATTTCCATGTGAGTAATTTGTTTGTTTCAATCTAATTTCCATGTGATTAAGCTAACGAAACAATTGCAAGTTAAAAATTTTTGGTTTTTATGTGATTTTAATGTTTAAAAAAAATGGGTTTTAGGTTATTTCCACCATTCTTGAACCTGTGTGCAACTTGAACCTGTGTGCAGTCCAATTTGATGTGAAAAACAATGTATGGTTCATATTGGTGTTAAAAATATTTGAAGGTCATTTTGATGTTAAAAAAGAGTTTACATCTATAAATCAGTTTTTGAATTGCAATTGATTATTCCATTATTAAGATTTCGCATACGTTTCCTTGAAATTCAGGAACGCACTTTATTGAAATTTGATTGTTATATTGGTAATTCCTAAGTGTGGATAGATTTAAAGAAATGTGTTTCCTTGAAATTTGAATCATTGAAGTGATCTCTATAAGGAATTGTATGCTTGTTATATTTTTCTATGGTTGGACAGCTGCGATTTGTAATTACATTTTCCTTTATAAAGGAATTCCCTTATGGAGGATGATGAGATGCAATAGTTTCATGTTTTGTAAAGTTTCATCGTGGTAATAGCGGGTAGGTCTGATCAAACCTCTATGCTGTAAGAAAATTAGATTCTGATTAATTTGAGATTGAATGCGTGAGTTGGGGAATATTGAATTTTTGAGGAGGGATTGTTTTTTATTTGAGCTTGTTAAGGGTAAAAATTATTTTGGCAGTGCTTAGCTTCATAGTTTGTTGCTAGAAAAATTAATATCAAATTAAGTTTGATTCTTAAAACAAGAAAAAGTAGAGTATGAGAATTTGATTCTTACGTTTTAATAATATATGTGTTATTACATTGGTCATTAAGTTTGGAGGCTAATTTCTTCTTATGAAATATTATATCGTAGAATTGTATTGATTTCCTTTATAATCCCCACATGTTTAGATCCAATTTGCTTCATGATCTTTTATTTTATTACCGTACTGTGTAAGAAGACTTACTTTAAATTACTTTTCAACTTGATAGTGTGGATTCTCTTTGTTTTTATGCTAAAAGCTTTTGTGCTCTACTCATTGGTGTTTTCAAGTTGGCGTTGTTCCTTGATACAGCTTGAAGGATGTTTTTTCTCTCTCAGATTTTGTCTATGCTTTCCTGAGAATGTAGTGATTTCATTTCCATCAAGATGCAAGTATACCTAAAAAAATTAAGATTTTATAATTTTAAATATTAATTAGTTCTCATATGTGTGTTTGAGCGTGTGTGTCTATCATCAGTGCAATAGCAATTCCTTCATTGTGGCTCTGAGTCGTCGTTGATCTGCTTGATGTTTTTGAACTTTGTGAATCCATGGTTTCAATTTGATTGTAATATTTATAACTCTGAAATTGAATGTAGAGTTGAGCTATGAATAAAAGACATAATTTGTGTGTAACTTGGGAGGCAAATGAAGCATATGCGGGGTGTGAGAGGTAGTTTGGAAATGTAACATATTTATAAACACTGATCTGCCAATATAACCTTTGGTTACCATTTTTTTTTAGAAAAAAAAAAATTGGGTTGATTGGTACTATGGGTATTGTGGTCATTTTAACAGTCCACTAAAAGTTAATGACGGTAGGGGAGGTAAGTGAGAGTACAAAGAAACTCGCTATCTAAGTGTAATTATCCCAAACCTTAGGGGAGGTTTCTTTATTAAAGAAAAATAAAAAAAAAGGAATTATTGATAGTACCACTAATTCAAGCTTGAATAGTAATTTTTGTCAAAGTTTAGTCATGTTTTTAGTTTTAGAGTAAGGTTAGGATATTTTGTCAAAGCTTTACACTCTTCATTTTTGTCAAAAAATAGTCATGTTCAATTTTTGTCAAAGCTTCTACTAGAGTTATTAATCACATCATAACTAAGCAAACCTTTACGCTCTTCATTGTGATCATGGAATCTTCCCCCCCCCCCCCCCCCCCTCTCTCTCTCTCTCTCTCTATATGACAGTTCTTGGAAAAACATGATTTTGCAGCCATTCTTCCTATAAACATCATATTCAGTTCGACGACAGCCGCGCGATTTCAGCTTAAGCGTGGTAGCGGCGTTCGATGGTTAGGGACTTGGGGTTGTTTTCGATTGCGGTTGCTAGTGAGTGGTCACCCGTGAGTGTGTGTTTTTAGTTTTAGAGTAAGGTTAGGATTTTTTTAATTTTACTTATATATTTTTTTCAGTTGAAATTTAATTAAATAAAAAATTTAAATAAAAAATTTTGTAAATCCCAACTTTCCGAATAACAGTGCATCAGGATTTGTATTCGAATCCACATAGATCTTGAAAATCATACTCTAAATTTGCATTTTTAGATATATGGATCTAGCTTTTTTGGATCTAAATCTTTCAAATCTTTACGGATGAAGACCGAAACCGAATTTTTTCGCCATCTCTACTCTAACTCGATTTGCCTCTCACATGGGACTTGGGAGGCAACGCCTGTGCATTAAAACATTGGTGTCAGTATGCGTACTACTACCGTGCAGAAAATTTTATTGATAGAATTTAATATACCAATGTCACATAAGTTAATAAACTAGTTAATTAAACGAGTTTATGGTGATGATTAGCAAGAAAAAAATAAAGAATTATCATCTCAATTAAATCAATATTACATTAATTCAATATTTACACAAGAAGTTGCTTACAATTAACAAAATGTGGGTTATACTTATTCAATCAAAGGACAAAATCAAAGGAGAAAAAAAGAACAAAAAAAAAAGGTAAAAAATGAACATCATAAATGCCTCAGTTATTTACTTATAAAGCATACCAGATTTGACAATTTGCAAAAGTTCACTCGCATTACTTAAGAAGTTTCTTCATGAGCATGTTCCTTTCTAATAATGCTGGTATCTAAACCAGGCACTGGGGATCCCTTCTTACTCTCTTCATGCAAATGCCCAACAGCCGTGGCTCCACCAACATCACTGATGTCCCTAAAAATCAAAATAAGAATCCCGATCGTGGCAGCCAAAAATGAAACCCCAAAAGTAGTGCTCACATTTCCACTAATCGCTGATGCCACAACAAACCCAGTACAAGTTCTTAGTGCTTTTACCCACTAGTGCCATACAGAAAAAGCACCTTCTTTGCCATGTGGTGTACAATCTAGCAACAAAACTCTCCCAAAAGCCTTGCAGAAGTGCTCTGAATTGTAGCAAAAAGCAGTACGTGGTGCCTCTGCCAGTTCTTTTCCTCGTAGTACAATCTCGTACCTGAAGTCAATAGAGCTAAAAGGAAGCCCAGAAGTTGCATTCTCACATCATCTGCTTTGATAAAATATTATAACGGTTGTGGCAGTGTCATTGAAAATGATGGGAAGATGAAGTAAATTATCCAGAAGTAGAGGAAGAAAATTGCCTTAAGGCACAACTGGCCTAGGAAAACAAATAACCCCTCGGTGAAAATGCACATTAATGACCTGAAAATTACAATCAGGCTTGTAATTGCATGAGGGTTTTCAAAAAGGGACAGGGAATATGATTCGGGCATAGAGAAAGTTACGTTGGTGATTGCCCTTGGCTCAGTGTGACAATATGGAGCATGCCAACGAGCCATTTGAGGCCCTTGAAAATAGAGACAACCCAGAGGCTAACAAATGGGCCCTTTTTTGTTCTTAAGCATATGGTTAGTGAAAGCAGAGAAAATAGCAGAGCCTAAGACACCAGCAGCAGTGGCGTATGCCGAGAACTAGCCAGAGACTCAATTTCTAGTTGGGAATTGGCTAAGTTTAAGTGTTGGTCCAGTGTAGCCGCGGACCATAAGGCCAAGATGGCGAGTGTGGGAGGCTGAAGCAACAATGGCTGCAATATAAAATGGGAAGATGTATGGGGTTTTTATGAAGCCAACAGGGAGACAAAAGTGGGAACCGATGGTTGTTGCAACTCCAGCAATGAGTTGTGGGTTGTAGCCATGGTCAAGTTGCTTGGAGATCAAGCCAAGCAAGGAACTAGCCAGAATTAGGCCTATAGCCCATGAAATTGAAGTCCATTCCATTGCTGAGAGATTCAGATTATTCGTTGATATTGATGTGTGTGTTAGTCAATCATACCTGCACTATATGAAAAATATTTCATCATGCTAAATATGGATACATTCAAAACTGACCCTCTATTTAGTTTGACTGGTTATGAATGTGCTTTATGCCCGCGGTCATTTAAGTTTAATTAATAATACTTAAATTTATTAAGAATTGCTTATTTTAACAAGCAAAGCATGAACCGGAAGGATTTTAAATAATATGAATAACTTGAATGAAATCAAAGTTTACAAGCACTGGTCTAGTTATACACAAGTTGGTGAAAAATGATAGCTAGCTAAGGACAACAATTGGAAATAAATAAAAATTAATTCGTGAATATAACTGTTATAAGCTAATGAAATAATGCTTCTAGAATCTCCATCCATCCATGCCCATGCACTAATATTCCTCTATATAACTGTTTTACCACTTTATTAAATCCAGCTCATTTCTTCCATCAACTGGCTGTAAATAGGTGTAGCTTCAGTGGCATGTCAATGTGTCTTTCAGGTCAGCCGTTGATTGCTCACAATTGCTGCTTTCAACACCCTCTCTCAAACACAAGGTCTTGTCAAATACCTTGATTTTTCTTCTGAAGCAACTAAATTTGTAATAGGGTAAAGGCTTAGTCAGGACATCAGCTATTTGGTCTCTGCCTGCAAGAAAGTTAATCTCTAATTCACCTTTGGCTACCTTGTCCCTGATGAAATGAAGATCTATCTCAAAATGTTTGGTTTTTAAATGAAAAATACGATTGGCAGTTATTGCTGCTGCACTAGTGCTGTCAGTTAGAATTATTGGAGCTCTTTATATTTCTATTTTTTACTCACTGAGCAGAGAGCTAATCCATGTAATTTCTGCAGTACATAGAGCCATTGCTCTATATTCAAATTTTGTAGTGGATCTAGCAACTAATCCTTGCTTTCTTGAACTCCAGGCAATCAAATTTCCTCCCAAAAACACACAATAGCCACTGATCAATCTTCTGTCATCCAAATCACTGGCCCAGTCTGCATAGTGTATGCCACAAGATCAAAACACTCTGATTTTTTTGAATTTCAAGCACATATTCATAATGCTTTTGAGATACCTTAGTACTCTTTTGGATGCTATCCAATGAGGTTGCCTAGGATCAGATATAAATTGGCTAAGCTTGTTTACTGAAAAAGCAAGCTCAGGCCTTGTAAGTACAACATATTGCAGACTGCCGATAACACTTCGGTAAAGTGTGGGATCATGAAACTTTTCTCCTTCATTCTTTTTTAATTTTTCTATTGTACTGAAAGGTGATTCAATTCTTTCACAGTTGCTCATTTCTATCTTGGCAAGCAAATCTTGTACATACTTAGTCTGAGACAGTATGATAGTATCTTGGTTCCTGGTCACTTGAATCCCAAGGAAAAAGTTCAAGTCTCCTAGATCCTTTAAGGCAAAAGCTTTATTTAGATTATTGACCAGCTTCTCAATGCTGTTATTGTTGTTGCCGGTGATGATGATGTCATCAACATAAATGAGCAATATGATTATTTCAGATTTAACCCTTCTGAAAAACAATAAAGTATCACACTTAGAGTTTTCAAATCCCCAAGAATTTAATTCACTTTTTAGTTTATCAAACCATGCCTTCGGAGCCTGTCTCAAACCATACAATGCTTTCTTCAATCTGCACATGTGATTAGGTTTGCTTTTATCCACAAAGCCTTCTGGTTGTGGCATGTAAACCATTTCTGTTAACTCACCATTTAGGAAGGCATTGTTTGTATCCACCTGTCTCAGCATCCAATCATTGTTCACTGCCAAAGTGAGGATAATTTTAATCGCTACAGCCTTGACAACTGGGCTGAAAGTCTCTGTGAAATCAAGGCCTGGAGTTTGCAAGAACCCTTTCACCACTAATCTGGCTTTATATTTGTTTATGGTGCCATCTATATTCTCTTTAACTCTGTATACCCACTTGTTTCCAATCAGCTCGTAACTTAAGTCATTTGGTATCAAGGTCCATGTTTCATTTTTCATCAAGGCATTGTATTCATCCTCCATTATCTTTTTCTAGTTTGGTTCTTTCAAGGCTTCTAAAGCATTCAATGGCAAGTTTGTCTGCATTTCAGTAGAGGTTTGGTATAGTTTTGGCTTGAAGATCCCTGCCTTGGATTTTGTTACCATATGAGGTGATGGTAAGGATTTTTTTGTGTTTGGTTCTGTGATAGGGGATGAAGGATGGTTGTTTGATTGAGGCTAGTGATGTGAGTGAGGCAAGAATGAATGATTGTCTGATATCATGTTAGTATCTAAATTCTGTTGTGTCTTATTTTGGTCAAGATTCTGAGATTGTCTTGAAGCTTTAGAAGTTTCTTGAGAGTGGCTTTGAGCTACTGCTAACTGAGTGACTTTATGAGGAGTATTAAGGGAGAATGAAACAACCTGAAATCTTTTTAGAAGAGTGGTGGAATCATTCTGATATAGACTCTTGTCTACTGAAGTTAGAATCATTAGAGAATGGGAATGAACTTTCATTGAATTTGACACTAGCAGAGATGTATATTCTACCCGAATGATGCATGCAAACATATTCTTTATGAGTTATACTTATCCCTAGCAGTGTGCACTTGGCAGTATGGAAATCAAACTTGTGTTTATTGTATGGTCTCAGAAAAGAGTAACACTCACATCTAAGCACTTTAATTTGTGAGTAATTTGGTTTGCTTTGATAAAGCAGTTAAAATAGGGTTTTATTTTCAATTACAGGTAAAGCTAATCTGTTAATGATATGAGTGGCATAAGCGAAAGCTTCTTGCAAATATTTTAAGGGCATTTTGGCCTGAGCTAATGTGAGACCGGTTTCTGCTACATGTCTGTATTTTCTCTCAACTTTGCCATTTTGTTCATATGGATAGGGACATGATTGTCTTAATGCTATTCACTTTTTCTCAAGGAATGGTTTAAATACTTTAAACTCTCCTCCCATATCTGTCTGTAGTGCTTTAATTTTCAGATTCAGTTGGTTTTCTATTTGATTTTTGAAAGTGATAAATGTGTTAAAGGCTTGGGATTTTAATACTAAAGGAAACAAACAAGTATATCTTGTCTTATCATCTATAAAAAAGTATATAGTATCTGTGTCCATGATTTGAGGGGATAAGAGTCGGTCCCCATAAGTAAGTGTGAATTAATTCCAAAGCTCTGCTGGTTTTAGTTTTTGGGTTTTTGAAGTTTAGATTGCTTTCCATACTAACATGCACAACAAAATGAAGGAACAACATTTCTTTTTATTTTGAACTGATTACAAGACAGCAAGGTGCTTTTTAAAGCAAACTCATTTGGATGCCCTAGTCTAAGATTCCAGAGATCAATCTCTTTTGTGTCTTTCAAAACATCACTGCTTGATTTATCAGTTTCAGTAGACCCAACACTAACATTAGCTGACTCATTACTATTCTAATTAAATGACAACATAGACTCTGGATTGTTGATGCAATTTATTGACTTAAACATAGAAGATATGGATAATATGGCAGCATAAAGGGTTTTGTTGCCACTCAGGTGAGTAGGCAAACACAACAACTCATAAAGCCCCTCTCTAGCCACTCCTTTCACCAGAATTTTCCCTTGTCTCTTGTCCTTGATAAAACACATAGATTTTTTAAACTCAACATCAATATCATTGTCATTTTCATGTAATAATCTTGAAATGCTTATGAGATTTTTAGTAATATTGGGCACATATAATACGTCATTCAAGATAATGTGTTTGTGTCGATTGTGAGTGGATAACATAGAATTACCAATATTCAACATTTCCAATAGCAAGCCTTTCATTACCTTGATACTCAGAGTTGATGTTTATGTTTCCAAGGGCATTGGTCACATGGTTAGTGGCATCACTGTCCAAGTACCAGGATCCACTACTTTGGCCATCAATTGCAGCTACATATGCACCTCTTAGTTCTCTCTTTTCGCTTGGCTGTGGCACATAATTCTTTTTGAATTTGTGCCAGCACTCAGCAGCTGTGTGTCCCATTTTCCAGCAGATTTGACATGACCCCTATTGATCTGAGCCATCATCATTAGCTATAGCTTTGCCTTAATCCTGAGGGTTCTGATTTCCTTGGCCATTTCCTGATCCACTCCCAGGGTTTCTAAAAACTATACCAAGTTGATGTTGATTTCCAGCCTTTCATGGTTATTCCAATTCCTTCTCCCATTTCTCATTTGTGCATAATTTGCCTCTCTAACCCCTGAGCTTAGATTTTGTTATGTTTTACTCTCTTGGCTAAGCAACATGCCATAAACTTCAGAGAGCGAGGGACTCTCTTGTATTGAATTAATATTAGCCACAACTGAATCATATTCAGATCCTAAACCAGTAAACACACACATAATAAAGTCATCATCACTCATATTACTCCCTGCAGCTCTAAGTGCATTTAGTGTAGACTTCATTATAAAGTAGTACTCATGGATGGTAAATGAGCCCTTTTTGGTAGTCTGGATTTGAGTCCTACAGTGCAATATTCTAGCCCTTGTTCTTCTACCGAATTGGTTAGCAAGAGTTGTCTAAACCTCAAAGGAGGTAGAACAATCAACCACAGTGCCTAAGACCTCTTCACTAAGTGATAACAGCAGCCAACTTAGAAGAATGTGGTCTCGTTTCTTCCAGACTTGATATTATAGGTTAGGTGTGGTTATTGTTGTTTGATTTTGTCCAGGGTTCACGAAGACTCTAGAGGGCTAGATATGGATGCCATTTATGAATCCCTCAAGCTCATTAGCTCTAATGCTGGAAATTACTTGAGATCTCCAAAGCATGAAATTGTTTTGAGTTAGCTTGATGGGAGTTGTGAAAACATAGGTATTACTAGTGATGTGCTGAGTAGGTAAAGGTGTGTTGCTGATGGTTCTGGTATTAAGGCCTGAGTTTTGTTCAACATTTTGAGAGGAGTTTTTATTTTCATCTTAATTCACGTTGTCCATCTGATCATTTGGGTTCATATTTGTTTGTGTGTTGCTACTGCTTGCCATCGCTCAAAGTGGCTATGATACCAACTTAAATTCATTAAGAATTTCTTATTTCAGCAAGCAGAGCATAAACCAGAAGCATTTTGAATAATATGAATAACTTGAATGAAATCAAAGTTTACAAGCATTGGTCTATTTATACACAAGCTAGTGAAAAATGACAGTTAGCTAAGGACAACAATTAGAAATAAATAAAAATTGATCCGCGAATATAGATGTTATACGCCAATGAAATAAAGCTTTTAGAATCTCCATCCATCCATGCCCATGTGCTGATATTCCTTTGTATAATCGTGTTGCCACTTCATCAAGTCCAGCTCATTTCTTCCATCAACTAGCTGCAAATAGGTGTAGCTTAGGTGGCATGCCAATATGTCTCTAACGTCAGCCGTTGACTGCTCACAGCTGCTGCTTTCAACAATAATTAATAAAGAGTAAGAGTTTGGCTAATGAATTAATTAAAAGAGAATGAATGAAACTTTATTCCCACTAAGAAGTTATCTTAGAGAGATCAAACTATAAGTTCTTTTTTTAGCTACATCTATTATTACTTGGTACAATATTCAATCAAAATTCTATATATACAAAGCACATGAGTGCAATTTACACAAAAAAATTGAATTAAAGATCGAATTGATTCAAAGATTCTTAGCACAAAAAGAGTAAAAAACATAAAAGATGCAATTATGCATATTCATTTTATTATGGGAGAATGAATTTCTCATTCTTAATTTTACCATTTGGCTCAAAATATTGACAAGAAAAAAATATTGTTTAAGGGTAAATGTGAAATTTTTATATACGAAATGATTATTCTAAGAGATTTACTGATTATGCTATTAAAAATTTATCCGAACCCAAAGAACAAAAACATACAAGCAATGCCCCTTGGGGTTTGTTCCCAACCTTGATCATCATCATCATCATCATTTTTAGAAACAATTTCACTGATGATGAGAGGAAAAACAACGGGCACAACCGTTGTAACAATGAAATGTCCAAATTTCAAGCTTCGATGGCTTTTCTCGCAGCCCTGAGTAGGCCATATCAGCTCCCTTGGCCCTCTTAATTTTCATTGCACAATCGTGTGCCTCAGGCATGTCTTCATTCACTTTCTGATCCTCTACTGATACCAATATTCCTTCATCATCACTTGGAACCTCATGTTTTCTTTCTACTGCTATCGCTGCTACCATATTCAGATATTACTACCAATTTGAAGGCTGCTTTGTGAAGTTAAAAAAAAAAGAGCTGAATTGGCTGCTGCCATATTCAAATTTGAACGGTGATTAATTAATATTTGCATGGCATGCTAGTGCCGACACTTTCAAGAATTCAATTTGCCTGACATATATGTGTAAGCCTCGGTTTGTTCATATGTAAGAAGGTATTTCGGTATCATTCTTTTTAACTTATTTGTCTTCTCTCTTTCATAGCAATGCCAATTTTTGCATCGCACTCTGCTACAATTCATGCTGATCAACATGTTTCATGTGATTTCAATTTTCCTCATCTTCTCTTTTGCATAGCACTGATCGAATTCCTAGTGTAGATTCCTTCATCTGCAGCAAGGCGCTCTGAGCAGTGCTGCAAACATCCAAGATCCATGGGCTAAATCTTGTTGAACGAGGGGCAATTGAAGTATCTTTTTCGACAGAATCTCATGAATCTTGAAGGCAATTTAATTCATGGCCTAATGATGAAGTCGAAGCAGCTAGAGAAGTCCTTGATCTTCTCAAATGCTCTTCAACTCTGGAAGTCTATGGGTGCGATCTTGTGGAAAGCTGTTTGAGCGAGTATGGTAAGAGGCAGCCATTGCCTTTGTTGCTGTGAATTAGAAGACTACAAGTTGATTACCTTGTGCTAAAATCTCAATATATATAGCACGAGATCCTCTTAAAATTAAAAGGAACAATAACATGATTTCGAGCTTGATCTAAATATTTCATCGGCTATAATTAGGTTTAGTCTCCTCACACACCAGCATCCTATCTCAGTTTTTTTAGCCGCAAGTCTCACTAGTATCTTCTCATAAGCTATTACTAAATAAACAAATATTTTTAAGTGATCCATAAAATAGGCAATATAAGGATGGCATCAATTCTGTTTCCTCCTCTAAAATGCAAGAGACGCTAATCCAGTTTTGTTTGCCTCCCCAAAAGAAACGGGGTGGCTGTGAAACTCGTGCATCCTTGCAGAATTGATTTATTTGACCTGGATATAATATGCAAAATCTGCAGTGCATGGATGGAGTTGAGGCTGCACCTTGAATGGATGAAAGGGTAGTTAAGTCGCCAAATTAAAGCAGGCCCAAGAAAGATCTTCAGCGTTCATTGCAGGCATATTTGGTGCCAGATGAATCACTTGTTTCTCAAGAGACTGACTCCTCACACTATTGAAACAACTAATAACATTCATTGTCTGCTATGAAAAAAAGAGTGCTGCTAGGCATCTAGAAAGGCAAGAGAAGCACGGGAGAAACGGCAGCACATGCTGCCGTTTCGCTCTGACAATCTCTCGCCTTTTTTATTTTAAAAATTAAAATATTAATAAAAACAATAAAGAAAATAGAATCGTTTATCATCGTTCCATCTTTACAACTCTCTCTCACTAACATCTCAATCACCTAAAAATTCCTGAGAAACAAACACGCTTTACACTCTTCCAATTCCAGAAAATGGCTCGTACCAAGCAGACGGCAAGGAAGTCCACGAGAGGGAAGGCGCCACGTAAGCAAGCAGCTGGCGACATAGGCGGTTCAGAAGTCAGCTCTGGCGGCGGGAGGAGTGAAGAAGCCTCACCGTTTCAGGCCAGGAACCGTGGCTTTAAGAGAGATTAGGAAGTACTAGAAGAGCACTGAGCTTTTGATAAGGAAGCTTCCGTTCCAGAGGCTCGTGAGAGAAATCGCTTCGGATTTTAAGACCAATCTGAGGTTCCAAAGCAGCGCCATTGCGACTCTTCAAGAAGCTACCGAGACTTATCTTGTGGGTCTCTTTAAAGATACCAATTTCTGCGGCATTCATGCTAAGAGGGTCACTATTATGCCCAAAGATATTCAGCTTGCTCGGAGAATTAGAGGAGAGAGAGCTTAATCGATTAATTGATTTGTATCTAGATCTGATTTGGGTTTTAGCGTTTCAGTTTCTAAGAAATGGGTATGCAAAATTGTTTTGGACTGTAATGGAAAGTTTGAATCCATTGTTAAATTTGTTGGGTTTGTGTTTTTGCATTCCATGTGCTTGTTAAAAGTCTTATCTTTCAGTATACACGAATAGCGGATTCAAATCTATTTACAGTATCATCGTTGTGTTTGAACGATTCTCAAATTCGGTATCTTTTAGTATAAATGACTAGCGGATTCAAGTCTATTTGTAGTATCATCGTTGTGTTTGAACGATTCTCATATTCGGATGATGTTTCAATTCTTCCAAAGAAATTCAGATCGTGAAAAGGAGTGTGTGAGTGAGAGAGAGATCTTGAAATAGTGAGAGATAGTGAGAGACAGGGTTGCTCGACAGAGTGGTGAGAGAGTTGCAAAAATAGAATAAGGAGCGGATAAAACTTTTTTCTTTATTATTTTTTATTAATATTTTAATTTTTTTAATTAAAAAGGGCGAGAGGTTTTGGGAGTGAAACGACAGCACATGTTGTCGTTTCTCTCGTGTTTCTCTCGTCGTTATAGATACCAAGCATTTTTCATTTAAAAAAATTACCTAAATAAGAAAACAAATTAAATTAAAACTCAGTTAGATAAAATATTCCTAAACTCTATAAACTAAATAAAAAAACTGAAAAAATAGATGTTACAATGGCCAAGGAATCCTTATATAATTGTCTACCAAGATATTGTATTGATTTAATACAATACAGAGCTTTAATGTGGTGTAATGCTGAGTACCAAAAACACCCTAAGTTAATATACCAGTTAATTAAATGAGTTTAGATAATGGTATGAACCCAAAAAGAAAAAAACAAAGAATTATCATTTCAATTAAGGAAAAAGAACACCTACACCCTCATGGTTTAGGGAAATGATCACAAAAACTCCTAAGTTTTCAATAACAGACATCGAGATCTTTTTTTAACCATAATGCCTTTTGACTATATAAATCTCAAAAAAATAACCCTAAAATTTTATAATAAATGTAATAATATATACATTTCAAAATAATTTTTATATTTTCAATCTATTAGACCTATTTTATTATATTAAAGTAATTTTTAATAATAGATAGAAACATAATGTTAAAACAAATAAATTAAAATTAAAATTATTTTGAATATTATGTAAAAGTTAATTTTAATATTATTAATAGGGAATTTTTTTATTATAAAATAATTTAACCCAAAGATTTATTTAAAATTTATATAATATTATAAATATATTATTAAAATAAATATAATAATTTAAAATTTTAATATTATTTTAAATATAAAAATAATTTAATATTATTAATCTACTAGATAGATTATATTATTTATATTAAATTTGTGTGAATTAAAAATCTTTAAAGTCAATTTTTTTATTATTATAATTAAAGGATATTATGGGCAAAAATGGATCATAGTATCTCTTTTTCCCTTCAGTTAAATCAATATTACATTAATTCAAAGCAAGGACCAAAAAAAGTGCAAAAGGCACACAAGAAGCTGCTTACAATTAACAGAATGTGGGTTATACTTATTCACCAAAAGAGAAAAAAAGAACCAAAAAAAGAGGGTAAAAAAATGAAAATCAAACGTGCCTCAGTTTTTTACTTATATAGGATTAACAAATTTGTCTATCTGCGAAAGTTCACTTGCCAAAGTTAAGCAGTTTCTTCATGAGCATGTGCCTTTATAATAATGCTAGTATCTAAACCAGGCACTGGGAATCCCTTCTCACTATCTTCATGCAAATGCCCAGCAGCCATGGCTCCACTAACATCACTGATGTTCCCGAAAATCAAAAAAAGAATACCGATCGTAGCAGCCAAAAATGAAACCACAAAAGCTGTGCTCATATTTCCACCGATCGCTGATGCCACAGCAAAGCCAGCACAAGTTCCTAGTGCTTTTACCCACGAGTGCCATGCAGAAAAAGCACATTCTTTGCCATGTGGTGTACAATCTAGCAACAAAACTCTCCCAAAAGCATGCAAAAGCCCCGCAGAAGTGCTTTGAATTGCAGCAAAAAGCAGTACATGGTGTCTCTGCCAGTTCTTTTCCTTGTAGTAGAATCCCGTACCTGAAGTCAACAGAGCTCAGAGAAAACCCAGAAGTTGCATTCTCACAGCATCTGCTTTGATAACATGTTGTAACGGTTGCAGTAGTGTCATTGAAAATGATGGGAAGATGAAGTAAACTAAGTAACTAGCCAGGAGTAGAGGAAGAAAATTGACTTGAGGCACAATTAACCAAGTAAAAACAATAACCCCCTAGTTAAAATGCACATTGATGAAAATGATGACATGAAAATCACAATCAGGCTTGTAATTGCCTGAGGATTTTCAAAAAGGGACACGGAATATGATTCGGGCATAGAGGAAGTTGCGTTGGTGATTGCCCCTGGCTCAGTGTGACAATATGAAGCATGCCAACGAGCCATTTGAGGCCCCTGAAAATGGACACAACCCAGAGGCTAAGAAATGGGCCCTTTTTGTTCCTAAGCATATGGTAAGTGAAAAGCAAAGAAAATGGTAGAGCCTAAGCCACCAGCAGCAGTGGCGTATACCGAGAACCAGCCAAAGACCCCTCTTCTAGTCGGGGATTGGCCAAGTTTAAGTGTTGGTCCAGTGTAGCCGCGGACCATAAGGCCAAGATGGCGAGTGTGGGAGGCTGAAGCAACAATGTATGATGCAACAATCGCTGCAATATAAAATGGGGAGATGTATGGGGTTTTAATGATGCCAAAAGGGAGACAAGAGAGGGAATAGATGGCAGTTGCAGCCCTAGCAATGAGTTGTGGGTTGTAGCCATGCTCAAGTTGCTTGGAGATCAAGCCAAGCAAGGGACTAGCCAGAATGAAGCCTATTGCCCATGAAATTGAAGTCCACTCCATTGGTGAGAGATTCAGATTGTTCGTTGATATTGATGTGTGTGTTAGTCAATCATACCTGCAATAAATAAAAAATATTTCATCATACTAAACATGGACACATTCAAAACTGACCCTCTGTCTAGTTTGATTGGCCTGTAATGCGCTTTATGCCTGCGATCACTCAAGTTTAAGTAATCATTAATAAAGAGTAAGAGTTTGGCTAATGAATTAATTAAAAGAAAATGAATGAAAGTTTATGCCCGCTAAGAAGTTGTTTTTGTTCTTTGGGTTCGGATAAATTTTTAATAGCATAATCGGTAAATCTCTTAGTATAATCATTTTGTATATGAAATTTCACATTTACCCTTAAACAATTTTTTTTTTTTGCTTGTCACTATTTTGAGCCAAATGGTAAAACTAAGAATGAGAAATTCATTCTCCCTTAATAAAATTAAATATGCATAATTGCATCTTCTACGTTTTTTACTCTTTTTGTGCTAAGAATCTTGGAATCAATTCGATGTTTAATCCAACTTTTTGTGTAAATTACAATCATGTGCTTTGTATATATAGAATTTTGATTGAATGTTCTACTAGGTCGCAATAGATGTAGCTAGAAAAAGAACTTACAGTTTGATCTCTCTGAGAATACAAGCAATGCCCAGGTTGGGGTTCGTCCCCAACCTTGGTCATCACCATCATCATTTTTAGAGACAATTTCACTGATGATGTGAGGAAAAACAGCCGGCAACACCGTTGTAACATTGAAGTGTCCAAATTTGAAGCTTCGGTGGCTTTTCTCTCAGCCCTAAGTAGGCCCTGTAAGTTCCCTTGGCCCTCTCAATTTTCATTGCAGCATCGTGTGCCTCAGGTATGTCTTCAATCACTTTCTGATCTTCTACCGATACCGACATTCCTTGATCATCTCTTAGACCGTCGTGTTTTCTTTCTGCTGCTGCAACTGCTACCGCTGCCATATTCAAATATTAGGACCAATTTGCAGGTTGTTTTGTGAAGTTAAAAAAAGGAGCTGAATTGGCTATATATTAGACCGGTGATTAATTAATATTTGCATGGTTCAATTTGCCCGATATATATGTATAAGCCCCGGTTTGTCTGCTACAACTTTAACCTGTATTTCGATATCATTCGTTTTAACCTGTTTGTCTTCTCTCTTTTACAGCAATGCATATTTTAGCATCGCACTCTGCTACGACTCTTGCTGATCAAAATGTTTCATATGATTTCAATTTTCCTCATCCCTTCTTTTGCACAGCACTGATCGAATTCCTAGTGCAGATTCCTTCATCTGCAATAAGGCGTTCCGAGCAGTGCCGCAAACATCCAAGATCTTGAAAGATCCATTCAACAGTTCATCAACCCATTTCTTCTGGTGGCCGTGGCCTAAAGCTTGTTGAACGACGGGCAATTGAAGTATTTTTTTCAACAGAATCTCATGAATCTTGAAGGCAATTTAATTGGAGATTTCTGCCATCTCTACTCTAAAATAATTTTTCACATCCTTCCGCTATCATCTGCTCAATATATAATATTATAATTTGCAACACACGAGTGGTGTTGATTATGGGGAGGGTTGGCAATTTATAGGTTTGGGCCGGGTTTTTCCAAGATCAAATCCATATAATTGATACTAGGTACAGGCCCTGTGAATGTTCGTCCAGCTTGAGCGGGCTTAGGCTTAGGCCGAGCTTGTGAATGTTTCCCACCTTGTTCTTAATTTCTTCTCTTCCAATGATGCAATTTTCGTTTTTGCAAAGCTCAATCCCACCTTCCAAATATGACAAATGTATCTCTCGTTCAGGAATTGTTCAGCAAAATATGGCCAGCACAAGAAAGGAATGCCATTGCTGACACCTTCCATGGTGGAATTCCAACCACAATGGCTTAGTAAACAGGCAATAGAAGGGTGGTTAAGAACCTTCTGCTGAGGTGCCCAGCCGATCATCCGTCCTCGAGCAGCAACTCTCTTTTTAAATCCTTCTGGGTATTTATAATTTGCATCAATGGTAATATATTGCCTTACAACCCATCAAAATGGTCTGTTGCAAAGTTCTAGTCCTAATGCCAATTCTTGAAACTGAACTTGGTCAAGAATTGTAAAGCTGCCAAAAGCAACATAAACGACAGAGCTTGGTTGCTGTTGGTCTAGCCACTTCAAACAGTTTGAGTCTTCGCGCCAGAAGTGTCCTGCTGTATTCCCAAGACGGTTGCTTGCCAAAAGTGGTCCTATTGGCAGAAGTTCCGGAACCACGGTGAATGCCTCAGGCTCGAGCTCATATGTTGAGTGACACAAGTGGAAATTTACCGCTCTCATGGCTTTTAAGTCTCTATCCGCTAAATCAAAAAGAATTTTCTGCGTGGTCAAATCACCCATATTTGTCCAAAAACAGTCTCCAGAGTTCAGTTCAGGCATATTTGGTGCAATCCGGAACATCTGCTTGCTCATAGGAGTTCCTGAAGTTGAATACAAAACCAAGAAAATAACAGTAGAATAAAGTAAACTACTACTATGACATGCATCAAAATTAAAGTTTGCTGAAGGAAAGTAAGGAATTAGATGACATGGAATCATACCATGATTTTCAATGATTCCATCATCAATAAGTTTGGGGATATGAAATAGCAAGGCCGCTGATGCTGCTGATGAAGGCCAAAAGAGAGCCCCCCTGACGTTCATCTTTTTTGCTACTTCCATAGACCAAGCCATGTACCCATCTGCAATGAAACAATTAAGTTTATCATCTTCTCTACTGTTGATCTCTTCTTTGAGCTCTTCCAGCTTCCCCGGCATAACCTGTAAAACTTTTTCAATTAGCTTTCTGAAATCGTTTCTATCTTCCTAGGGTTCCATTCCATCTGGGATCGAACCCAAACGGATTTGCTTCCAAAGATCATGCTTTCCCTCCAATGATTCCACTACCCGCTTGTGATCGTACTCCGTGTTAACAAATGTGACTCGGAAGCCATGTTTTGCCAGACATTGTGAAAACTCCAGTAAAGGAATTACATGGCCTTGTGCTGGACCTGGCATTACCAAAACGTGTGGACGGCTCATTTTCTTTTCTATTTTTACCTCACTGATGTGGTTGCTGTGAACTTGGTGCTTCTATGGGGATTGTGAGGGGCAGCTCAGTAGCCCATTTTCGGTTTTCTGTCTTTCTTTCCGTACATATACTACGTTCACGTGTCATTGATTTTGAACCTAAAGCTGGTTATCTTCTTATCTCCCGTTTTTAAGTTCTTTGTCCATCCCTTTTTGTGTTTCCTTCTGGGGTTTCGGTGAAATGTTTGTTTGTTTTTAACAAACCGTGACTCTTAGTGTTGGGAAAATATGTTCTTTAAAAGTATACGTGTTTATTTAATTGTAATAAATAAATTTTTTGATTAATAAATAAATGAGGTATTTTATTTAAATATCTTAATTGCATTAATATTTTGAGTAAATTCCATTTAATCATAGTATATGTATTTATGAGATCACTATGTGGATTCACAGAAAACATAAATACAAGTTATCTTATGATTAAATAAATTAAGTTCGTAGTTGATAAATAAAGTTGTGCATTTTATTTAGATATAGACTGTAATAAATTCATTGAATGATTTGTCTTAATCATGTATGAATTTATTGATGTAGTTCGACTGCATTGAGCTGGATCACATATGAAATTTAATTAACTTTGTAATAACTGTTAGACTTATTAAATCTCATAGGCATTGATTTTACTATAATCTTAATCTTGAGTTAATTATGATTTCATGATTGTAATTGCTATTCCATTTAAATTACCAAATGATTGTAATTGCTATTCCATTTAAATTACCAATGGGCATGACACATACTTGTAGTCAAGATTACCCGGTATCTTGATGGGAGCAATTATGAGTATTGGAGTTATAGATTGACAATATAGAATTTGTAGAACACATCTCTTGATGGGTTTTCGGCACTTGATCATAGAATTCTCTGGCCAGAGTGTGTCAACATATTTAGTATGTTGAAAATGATCATTAGAAAAAATCAGTAAGAATCAAGGAACAAGATGTAATTAAATTGATTGGACAGTTGAGATATCGATTTTATTAATAATGTGGTACAAAGGATTGTGCAGTAAAGAAATTAATGTGACTTGGGACGAATTATTATTCGAACATACAATTATGGAGGTCAGTTCCAATCTTATAGTGGAGTAGAGTTGGAATTAAATAATTGAGCTAGTTTAATTACAGACCTAATTATTATAGCCATTATTATATGTTCCCAAATAATCCCCGGGTTAGCTCATTTAATTGACTGCGCCACTACTGGATTAATAAGTAAGATAACTATTTATTTGGGTTAAAAGCCTAAATATATTATTTAGTGGGAGACTCCATGTAATGTACTTGTGTTTAAGGGGTCTTGTGTTTAAGGGGTCTTGTGTTTAAGGGGTCTTGTGTTTAAGGGGTCTTGTGTTATTTTACAAGATAGGCCCCTATGACAAGAAAGAAGTAACATTACTTTTGGTTTATTATTTTTAATGGAAATTAAACTTGATTTAATATAATTAAATAATATAAAAAAATAGAGCCTAGGATTTCCACTAGATAGAGATATAAAAGAGTTTATTTTCTCCCAAAAGAACAGAAAGAGCCACATTATACAGACCAAAGAAAAAGATTTTTCTCTCTAATTTTGAGAGAAATTTTTTCTCGTGCTAGTTGCTTTAGTGGTGATAAAGGCGTCCACACGTCAAGTGCAGATCAAACTTGAGTCATAGCCAAGAAGATTATTTGGTGGCGGATTGTGATCTAACAGTAGTGGTGGTGATGGATCGTAAAGAAAAATCGGATTTTCAAGGTACGATTTTTAGATTACAAATTCTTATATATTGTATGAGAGCAATCCTAAAAAATTTTATAAAAATTTAAAAACTGATTTTTCACCAACAGTTAGATCCAACATTAAAAACAGGACGCTCTGCTCCAACTTTACTAGACCCTAATTTTTAATGATTTGTCTAAGATGAGGCAACTAAAATAAATTTTCACATCCTTCTGCAGTTCTGCTAGCATCTCCTCAATATATAATATTATAATTTGCAAGGCACGAGTGGTGTTGATTTCGAGTTGCGATCTGAGTTAATATTCTCATTTCGATTTTATTCTTATTGAATTAAATAGGTTTGAGTTTGAAAAAAATTGATTCGTTTAATGAATAGGTGAATTTAATTTGATTCATTAAATAGATAACTGAGTACATGTTTGTGTTCACTAATTCAATTATTGGTTTAAAATTAATTCATTAAACGGGTTATAAATGAACTTAATAATAAATGACTTTTTAATCAAATTACTTTTCTGCCATTAAAATTCAAAAACAATTGTTTAAACATATTCAAGGTGTAAGGCTAGTTTTGTAATTATGAAACGATAATAAGCCAAAAAGGAAAGGCATCATCACTAATCAGCCGACCCTAGCTCCACTCTTCATTTTCCTTCCTCCATTGTTATTTCTTTCACTTGAATTTGAAGACTTATTTCTACATTTCCCAAATGAACGCCAAACCAAACACTCCCAAAAAATCAAATCAATGCTCTCACCTAAATTTTTCCGACAAGCTTCACTTCTCTAGGCTATGGCAGTGACAAGGTCTCGGATAAGTACACCTGCCGCAAATTCGGCCGTCAACTTCACCCTTCCTTGCGCCTTTTTCTTCAGCTCCTTGGTTTTTGATTGTATTTGCGTTTAGCTTAGATCTAGTTGCAATGAATTGATTTTTTTGATCAGATTGTAAATAAATTTAGGTGAATCCATTCACTTCTTTATTCATTTTTTTCATTTATTATTTAATTTAATGTTGTATAGTAAATGAATTAAACAAATTATAAACGAATATTCATTTATTAATCGGATGAAATTTGTTTGAATCTTGAGATTATGAATGTGAATCCATTGAATTTGATTTGATGTCATACGGATTTGATTCATCAATTCATTTTGCTACCCCTAGTGTTGATACGCTTTATGAGCTTTGACCGAGCTATGTTAAAATAACTTTTTTGATTGACTAACCAAATTAAAATATTATAAAAGTTGTATTATTATTATTTTATTTTATTTTATTTTTCAATGAAAAGATATTTTTTGTATAACTTCCTGAGTTCACAAAGCATTTCAAGTGAAGTCTTCTAAATATTTCAAAAGTCAACAGATGCAGTTTTCTTTCGCTGCTTTTGTCCTCCACGTGAGAATTATTGATCTCCATGTTTTACAGATATTACAAAACAATGATCAAGCCTGCTGTCCAGCTTGCCTCGCCTCTCAGTGGGAAGGCAATGCCTGTGCATAAAAAAATTGGTGTCATTACGCGTATTGCTACAGTGCATAAAATTTTATTGACAGAATTTTATATGCCAATGTCACATAAGTTAATATACCAGTTAATTAAAAGAGTTTACGAAATGATAAGGTCAAAAAAAAAAAAAAAGAATTATCATTTCAGTTAAATCAATATTACATTAATTCAAAGCAATGACCAATAAAAGTGTAAAAGGCACACAAGAAGTTGCTTACAATTAACAGAATGTGGGATTTAGTTATTCAACCAAAAGAGAAAAAAAGAACCAAATGAAAAAGGATGAAAAAAAGAAAATCATATATTCCTTAGTTATTTACTTATAAAAGATAACAGATTTGACTATTTGCGAAAGTTCACTAGCATTACTTAAGCGGTTTCTTCGTGAGCATGTTCCTTTATAATAATGCTAGTATCTAAACCAGGCACTGGGGATCCCTTCTCACTATCTTCATCAAATTTCCAGCAGCCATGGCTCCACCAACATCACTGATGTTCCCAAAAATCAAAATAAGAATCCCGATCGTATCAGCCAAAAATGAAACCCCAAAAGCAGTGCTCACATTTCCATTGATAGCTGATGCCACAGCAAACCCAGTACAAGTTCCTAGTGCTTTTACCCACGAGTGCCATACAGAAAAAGCACCTTGATTGCTATGTGGTGTACAATCTAGCAACAAAACTCTCCCGAAAGCATGCAAAAGCCCTGCAGAAGTGCTTTGAACTGCAGCAAAAAGCAGTACATGGTGGCTCTGCCAGTTCTTTTCCTTGTAGTAGAATCCCGTACCTGAAGTCAACAGAGCGAAGAGGAAGCCCAGAAGTTGCATTCTCACAGCATCTGCTTTGATAACATGTTGTAACGGTTGCAGTAGTGTCATTGAAAATGATGGGAAGATGAAGTAAATTATCCAGAAGTAGAAGAAGAAAATTGGCTTGAGGCACAACTGGCCTAGGAAAAAAGATAACCCCAGTCAAAATGCACATTGATGAAAATGATGACATGAAAATCACAATCAGGCTTGTGATTGCATGAGGATTTTTAAAAAGGGACAGGGAATATGATTCGGGCATAGAGGAAGTTGCGTTGGTGATTGCCCCTGGCTCAGTGTGACAATATGGGGCATGCCAACGAGCCATTTGAGGCCCCTGAAAATGGACACAACCCAGAGGCTAACAAATGGGCCCTTTTTGTTCCTAAGCATATGGTAAGTGAAAGCAGAGAAAATGGCAGGGCCTAAACCACCAGCAGCAGTGGCGAATACCGAGAACCAGCCAGAGACCCCTCTTCTAGTTGGGAATTGGCTAAGTTTAAGTGTTGGTCCAATGTAGCCGCGAACCATAAGGTCAAGATGGCGAGGGTGGGAGGCTGAAGCAACAATGTATCATGCAACAATAGCTGCAATATAAAATGGGAAGATGTATGGGGTTTTAATGAAGCCAACAGGGAGACAAAAGAGGCAACCGATGGCAGTTGCAGCCCCAGCAATGATTTGTGAGTTTTAGCCATGCTCAAGTTGCCTGGAGATCAAGCCAAGCAAGGGACTAGCCAGAATTAGGCCTATAGCCCATGAAATTGAAGTCCATTCCGTTGCTGAGAGATTCAGATTGTTCGTTGATATTGATGTGTTTGTTAGTCAATCATGCCTGCAATAAATGAAAAATATTTCATCATGCTAAACATGGATACATTCAAAATTGACCCTTTGTCTAGTTTGACTGGCCTGGAATGCACTTTATGCCTGCGGTCATTCAAGTTTAAGTAATAATTAATAAAGAGTAAGAGTTTGGCTAATGAAATAATTGAAGGATAATGAATGAAACTTTATTCTCACTAAGAAGTTTTTTTTGTTCTTTGGGTTCGGATAAATTTTTAATAGCATAATCGGTAAATCTCTTAGTATAATCATTTTGTATATCAAAATTTCACATTTACCCTTAAACAATTTTTTTCTTCTTGGTACTATTTTGAGCCAAATGATAAAATTAGGAATGAGATATTCATTCTCACTTAATAAAATTAAATATGCATAATTGCATCTTCTACGTTTTTTACTCTTTTGCGCTAAGAATCTTGGAATCAATTCGATCTTTAATCCAACCTTTTGTGTAAATTACACTCACGTGCTTTGTATATATAGAATTTTGATTGAATGTTCTACTAGGTAGCAATAGATGTAGCTAGAAAAAGAACTTACAGTTTGATCTCTCTGAGAATACAAGCAATGCCCAGGTTGGGGTTCGTCCCCAACCTTGATCATCACCATCATCATTTTTAGAGACAATTTCACTGATGATGTGAGGAAAAACAGCCGGCAACACCGTTGTAACATTGAAGTGTCCAAATTTCAAGCTTCGGTGGCTTTCCTCTCAGCCCTGAGTAGGCCCTGTAAGTTCCCTTGGCCCTCTCAATTTTCATTGCAGCATCGTGTGCCTCAGGTATGTCTTCATTCACTTCCTGATCTTCTACCGATACCGACATTCCTTGATCATCTCTTAGAGCCTCATGTTTTCTTTCTGCTGCTACAACTGCTGCCGCTGCCATATTCAAATATTAGGACCAATTTGCAGGTTGCTTTGTGAAGTTAAAAAAAGGAGCTGAAGGCTATATATTAGAATGGTGATTAATTAATATTTGCATGGCCATCTGGTGTTGACACTTCCAAGAGTTCAATTTGCCCGCTATATATGTATAAGCCCCGGTTTGTTCATATGTAAGAAGGTATTTCGGTATCATTCGTTTTAACCTATTTGTCTTCCCTCTTTTACAGCAATGCATATTTTAGCATCGCACTCTGCTGCAACTCCTGCTGATCAAAATTTTTCATATGATTTCAATTTTCCTCATCCCTTCTTTTGCACAGCACTGATCGAATTCCTATTGCAGATTCCTTCATCTGCAGCAACGTGTTCCGAGCAGTGCTGCAAACATCCAAGATCTTGAAAGATCCATTCAACAGCTCATCAACCCATTTCTTCTCGTGGCCGTGGCCTAAAGCTTGTTGAACGACGGGCAATTGAAGTATTTTTTTCAAGAGAATCTCATGAATCTTGAAGGCAATTTAATTCATGGCCTAATGATGAAGTAGAAGCAGCTTGAGAAGTGCTTAATCTTCTCAAATGCTCTTCAACTTCTGAAGTCTGTGGGTGCGATCTTGTGGAAAGTTATTGGAGCGAGTATGGTAAGAGGCAGCCATCGCTTTTGTTACTGTGAATTAGAAGACTAGAAGTTGATTACCTTGTGCTCAAATCTCAATATATATAGCACGAGATGAGGTGACAAGAGGTATCTCATCCTCTTAAAATAAAACGAAACAATAACATGATTTCGAGCTTGATCTAAATATTATATCTGCTACTTTTAGGCTCAGTCTCCTCCCACACCAGCATCCTATCTTAGTTCTTTTAGCCGCAAATCTCACTAGTATCTTCTCATAAGCTAATACTAAATAAACAAATGTTTCTGAGTGATCCATAAAATAGGCAATCCTATACAAGGATCGCAGCAATTCTGTTTCCTCTTCTAAAATGCAAGAGACGCTAATCCAGTTTGGCTTGCTGTGAAACTCGTGTGTCCTTACAGAATTGATTTATTTGACCTGGATATAATATGCAAAATCTGCGGTGCATGGATGGATTTGAGGCTGCACCTTGAATGCATGGATGGGTAGTTAAGTCGCCAAATTAAAGCAGGCCCAGAAAAGATCTGCAGTGTTCATTGCAGGCATATTTGGTGCCAAATGAATCACTTGTTTCTTAAGAGACTGACTCCTCACGCTATAGTAACAACTAATAACATTCATTGTCTGCTATGTAAAAAATTACCTAAATAGGAAAACAAGTTAAAATTAAAACTCAGTTAAATAAAATATTCCTAAACCCTATAAACTTAATTAAAAAAACTGAAAAAATAGATGTTACAATGGCCAGGGAATTCATATAATTGTCTACGAAGGTAGTATTTTTTGAATTGACTGCCCATTACTGGGGAGGCGGGGAATTATGTGCCAGGGCGTTTGTGTTTACCCATTCAAGGAAATTCTGAAACGTCTTGCGAGAGGAACCACCTTCTCTGATGCTGCTCATGGCTTTGTCCTTGAGTTCCAAAGCCCTTGCTTTAAAATCTTGATCACCAAGCGCTTGATCCACCTTGTTCTTAATTTCTTCTCTTGTAATGATGCCACTTTCGTTTTTGTCAAACCTCGATCCCACCTTCCAAATATCACAAATGTATTTCTCGTTCAGGAATTGATCACCAAAATATGGCCAGCACAAGAAAGGAATGCCATTGCTGACACCTTCCATGGTGGAATTCCAACCACAATGGCTTAGGAAACAGGCAATAGAAGGGTGGTTAAGAACCTTCTGCTGAGGTGCCCAGCCGATCATCCGTCCTCGAGCAGCAACTCTCTCTTGAAATCCGTCTGGGTATCTATCATTTGCATCAGTGGTAATATCTGGCCTTACAACCCATAAAAATGGTCTGTTGCAAAGTTCTAGTCCTAATGCTAATTCTTGAAACTGAACTTGGTCAAGAATTGCAAGGCTGCCAAAAGCAACATAAACGACAGAGCTTGGTTGCTGTTGGTCTAGCCACTTCAAACAGTTTGAGTCTTCGCGCCAGAAGTGTCCTGCTGTATTCCCAAGACGGTTGCTTGCCAAAAGTGGTCCTATTGGCAGAAGTTCCGGAACCACGGTGAATGCCTCAGGCTCGAGCTCATATGTTGAGTGACACAAGTGGAAATTTACCGCTCCCATGGCTTTTAAGCCTTTATCCGCTAAATCAAAAAAAAATTTCTGCGTGGTCAAATCACCCATATTTGTCCAAAAACAGTCTCCAGAGTTCAGTTCAGGCATATTTGGTGCAATCCGGAACATCTGCTTGCTCATAGGAGTTCCTGAAGTTGAATACAAAACAAACAAAATTACAATAGCGTAAAAAATACTACTACTTTAACATGCATCAAAATTAAAGTCTGCTGGAGGAAAGTCAGGAATTAATTAAATGACATAGAATCATACCATTACTGTCAATGATTCCATCATCAATAAGGTTGGGGATATGAAATAGCAAGGCCGCTGATGCTGCTGATGAGGGCCAAAAGAGAGCCCCCCTGACGTTCGTCTTTTTCGCTACTTCCATAGACCAAGCCATGTACCCATCTGCAATGAAACAATCAAGTTTTTCATCTTCTCTACCGTTGATATCTTCTATGAGCTCCTCCAGCTTCCCTGGCATAACCTGTAAAACTTTTCAAATAGCTTTCCGAAATCGTTTCTATCTTCCCAGGGTTCCATTCCATCTGGTATCGAAACCAAACGGATTTGCTCCCCAAGATCATTGTTTCCCTCCAATGATTCCACTATCCGCTTGTGATCGTAATCTGTGTTAACAAATGTGACTCGGAAGCCATGTTTTGCCAGACATTGTGAAAACTCCAGTAAAGGAATTACATGGCCTTGAGCTGGAATAGGCAATACCAAAACATGTGGACGGTTCATTTTCTTTTTTATTTTTACCTCGCTGATTTTGTTGCTATGAACTTGGTGCTTTTAAAGGGATTGTGAGGGGCAGCTCAGTAGCCCATGTTTGGTTTTCGGTCTTTCTTTCCGTACACGCAGCATATAATGCGTGTTTAATTTTGAACCTCAAGCTGGTTATCTTCTTATCTCCCGTTTTTAAGTTCTTTGTCCATCTCTTTCTTTTGTTTCCTTCTGCGGTTTGGATGATACGTTTGTTAATAAAATTCGTTTATTAAACAGCTTATAAATGAATAGAATAATAAATTATGTTTTTAAGAAAATTACTTTTTTGCCATTAAAATTAAAAAAATTTTGTTTAAACATTTTCAAGGTGTAAGGTTAGTTTTGTAATTATGAAATCATAATAAGCCAAAAAATAAATATATGAAGGCAAAGGCATCATCACTCATCAGCCGACCCTTGCTCCACTCTTCATTTTCCTTCCTCCATTGTTATTTCTTTTATTTGAATTTAGAGACCTGTTTCTTCATTCCCCAAACAAATGCCAAACTTAACACTCCCAAAAATTAAAATTGTAAACTAATATTTATTTATTAAACGAGTTAAATTTAAATCTTAAGATTACAATTCGTCTAATAAACGAATCGAATATAAATTTTTATTTGAATTCTATTCATCAATTTATTTTGCCATCTCTAGAGCTCATACGCTTTATGAGCTTTGACCGAGCTAATGAGTTATGTTTAAATAATGTTTTTTATTCACTACCCAAATTAAAGTATTAGAAAAGTTATATTATTATATTATTATATTTTTATTTTTATTTTTATTTTTATTTTTATTTTTATTTTTCAATGAAAAGATATTTTTACATAACTTCTTATGCTCGCAAGGCATTTCAAGTGAAGGCGTCTAAATATTTTCAAAAGTCAGCAGATGCAGTTTTCTTTTTCTGCTTTTGTCCGCCACGTGGGAATTTTACATATTATAAAACAGTGATTAAGCGTGCTGTCCAGCTTGCCTTGCCTCTCACTTGGAAGGCAATGCCTGTGCGGCTGTGCATAAAAAAATTGGTTGTCATTACGCGTATTGCTACAATGCATAACATTTTTTTGACAGACTTTTACATACCAATTTCACATAAAATTATTATTATTTCAATTATGAAAAAAAGACACCTCTACTCTTATAGTTTAGAGAAATAGTCACAAAAATCTTTGAAGTTTCAATAAAGGATATCAAGACTTTTTCTTTTATCATAATATTTTTTGACTCTATAAATCTCCAAAAAAAAAAACCCCAAATTTTTAGAATGAATGGAAATATGGCATTAAGATAAATGTAATAATATATACATTTCAAAATAATTTTAATATTTAAAAAAATTATATTTTTCAATCTATTAGACCTATTTTATTATATTCAAGTAATTTTTACTAATAGATAGAAACATAATATTAAAATAAATTCTATTTAACCCCAAGATTTATTTAAAATCTTTATAATATTACAAATATATTATTAAAACACCTATGATAATTAAAAATTTTAATATTATTTTAAATGTAAAAAATAATTTAATATTATTAGCCTACTAGATAAATTATATTACTTATATTAAATTTGTGTTAATTAAAAATCTTTAAAGTTAATTTTCTAAATACTATAGTCAAAGGGTGTTATGAGGAAAAAAAAATTTTAGTGTCCCCTTTTTTCAAATTTGGGAGTCTTTTTGATCAATTCTCCAAAAAGCACTTCTTTGCCAGTACATGTTCCTAGTGCTTTTACCCACGAGTGCCATACAGAAAAAACACCTTCTTTGCCATGTGGTGTACAATCTAGCAACAAAACTCTCCCAAAAGCATGCAAAAGCCCTGCAGAAGTGCTTTAAATTGCAGCAAAAAGTTCTTTTCCTTGTAGTAGAATCCCGTACCTGAAGTCAACAGAGCTAAGAGGAAGCCCATAAGTTGCATTCTCACAACATCTGCTTTGATAACATGTTATAACGGTTGCGGTAGTGTCATTGAAAATGATGGGAAGATGAAGTAAACTATGCAGAAGTAGAGGAAGAAAATTGCCTCGAGGCACAACTGGCCTAGGAAAAAAATAATCCCTCAGTGAAAATGCAAATTGATGAAATTGATGACCTAAAAATTACAATCAGGCTTGTAATTGGGCGAGGATTTTCAAAAAAGGTGATTGCCCTTGGCTCAGTGAGACAATATGGAGCATGCCACGAGCCATTTGAGGCCCCTGAAAATAAAGACAACCCAGAGGCTAACAAATGGCCCTTTTTGTTCCTAAGCATATGGTAAGTGAAAGCACAGAAAATGGCAGAGCCTAAGCCACCACCAGCAGTGGCGTATACCGAGAACCAGCCACAGACCCCTCTTCTAGTTGGGAATTGGCTAAGTTTAAGTGTTGGTCCAGTGTAGCCGCGAACCATAGGGCCAAGATGGCGGGTGTGGGAGGTTGAAGCAACAATGTACAATGCAACAATAGCTGCAATATAAAATGGGAAGATGTATGTGGTTTTAATGAAGCCAATAGGGAGACAAAAGAGGGAACCGATGGCAGTTGTAGCCCTAGCAATGAGTTGTGGGTTGTAGCCATGCCTAAGTCGCTTGGAGATCAAGCCAAGCAAGGCACTAGCCAGAATTAGGCCTATAGCCCATGAAATTGAAGTCCATTCCATTGCTGAGAGATTCAGATTGTTCGTTGATATTGATGTGTGTGTTAGTCAATCGTACCTGCAATATATGAAAAAAAATTTATCATGCTAAATATGGATACATTCAAAACTGACCCTCTGTCTAGTTTGACTGGCCATGAATGCGCTTTATGCCCGCGGTCACTCAAGTATTATTAGTGAATAATTAATAAAGAGTAAGAGTTTGGCTAATGAATTAATTAAAAGAGAAAGAATGAAACTTTATTCCCGCTAAGAAGTTGTTTTTGTTCTTTGGGTTCAGATAAATTTTTAATAGCATAATCAGTAAATCTCTTAGTATAATTATTTTATATATAAAAATTTCACATTTACCCTTAAACAATATTTTTTTCTTGTCAATATTTTGAGCCAAATGGTAAAATTAAGAATGAGAAATTCATTCTCCCATAATAAAATTAATATGCATAATTGCATCTTCTACGTTTTTTTACTCTTTTGGTGCTAAGAATCTTGGAATCAATTCGATCTTTAATCTAATTTTTTGTGTAAATTGCACTCATGTGCTTTGTATATATAGAATTTTGATTGAATATTCTACTAAGTAATAATAGATGTAGCTAGAAAAAGAACTTACAGTTTGATCTCTCTAAGAATACAAGCAATGCCCCTTGGGGTTTGTCTGCCCCAACCTTGATCATCATCATCATTTTTAGAAACAATTTCACTGATGATGAGAGAAAAAACAACGGGCACAACCGTTGTAACAATGAAATGTCCAAATTTTAAGCTTCGATGGCTTTTCTCGCAGCCCTAAGTAGGCCATATCAGCTCTCTCAGCCCTCTTAATTTTCATTACAACATCGTGTGCCTTAGGCATGCCTTCATTCACTTTCTGATCCTCTACTGATACCGATATTCCTTCATCATCACTTAGAACCTCATGTTTTCTTTTAGCTGCCACCGCTGCTGCCGTTGCTACCATACTCACATATTAATGCCAATTTGTGTTGGGGAAAAATCATTTTTTTTAAAAAAAAAAATTTAGGATTGATCTCATTTAATACATAAGAATTCGTAATCTAGAGAATCATACCTTGACAATCCGAGAAAATAAACAATTAAAATTAATCTAGGCTTCCCAAATCACGATTAGTCATCACCACACCTGTTAGATCACGATCTATCACCACCACGCTGGTTAGATCACGATCCGTCACCACTTCGCTGGTTAGATCACAATCCGTCACCAAATAATCTTCCGGGTTATGACTCAGGTTTGATCTGCACTTGACATGTGGGCGCCTTTATCACTACTTCCAAAAGAAATGGGTTCTTCTTGAGTGTTTTTCTCAAAACGTGTATTTTGAATCACGTTGCCCTCAAGCTTGAGAAAAATACACTTATATAATATCTCTTATAAAACCCTAGATATATATTGTTATAATTCAAAATAATAAATATTTTGAATTATCTCTCCACCTACGTAAAAGTGGAGATCATGTGCAACCATTTTTAGGCGCACCTTGTAAAATAATACAAGACCCCATTTGCACATGAATATAACACACGTGGTCTTAACAAATATTTTAATTAGGTTTATCACCCAATATGCCAACTTTCTTGTTTTTAGGTCTAGTAGTGGTACAGTCAATTAAATGAGTTAACCCAGGGATCATTTGGGAATATGCAATAGTGGCTACAACAATTAAGCTTGTAAATGAACAAGCCTAATCATTTAATTCCAACTCTACTCCACTATAAGATTGTAACTGACCTCCATAATTGTATGTTCGAATAATAATTTGTCTCAAGCCATATTGATTTCTTTACTGCACAATCCTTTGTACCACATCGTTAATTAAATCGATATCTCAATTGTCCAATCAATTTAATTACATCTTATTCCTTGATACTTACTGGTTTTTTCTAATGATCATTTTCAATATATTAAATACGTTGACACACTCTGGCTAGAAAATTGTATGATCAAGTGCTGAAAACCCATCAAGAGATGTATTATACAAATTTTATATTGTTAATTTATAACTCCAATACTCATAATTGCTCCCACTAAGATACTGGGTGATTTTGACTACAAGTATGTATTGTGCCCATTGGTAACTCAAATAGAATAACTATTACAATCATGAAATCATAATTAACTCAAGATTAAAATTACAGTAAAATCAATGCCTATGAGATTTAATAAGTTTGACAGTTATTACAAAGTTAATTAAATCTCATAAGTGATCCTATTCAATGTAGTCATACTAAATCAATAAATTCATACATGATTAAGACAAATCATTCAATAAATTTATTACAGTCTATACCTAAATAAAGTGTCTAATTTTATTTATTAACAACGAACTTAATTTATTTAATCATAAGATAACTTGTATTTATGTCTTCTGTGAATCCACATAATGATCTCATAAATACATATAATATGATTAAATGGAATTTACTCCAAATATTAATGCAATTAAGATATTTGAATAAAATATCTCATTTATTTTATTAATCAGAAATTTTTTTTTTTACAACTAAATAAACATATATATTTTTAAAGAGCATATTTTCCCAAAAATTTGAAGGTTGCTTTGTGAAGTTAAAAAAAAAAGAGCTAACTTGGCTGCTGCCATATTCAAATTTGAACGGTGATTAATTAATATTTGCATGGCCAGCTGGTGCCGAAACTTTCAAGAATTCAATTTGCCCGACATATATGTGTAAGCCTCAGTTTGTTCATATGTAAGAAAGTATTTCGATATCATTCTTTTTAACTTATTTGTCTTCTCTCTTTAAAGGCAATGCCAATTTTAGCATCACATACTGCTACAACTCATGCTGATCAAAATGTTTCATATGATTTCAATTTTCCTCATCGCTTCTTTTGCACAGCGATGATCAAATTCCCAGTGTAGATTCCTTCATCTGGAGCAAGGCATTCTGAGCAGTGCTGCAAACATCCAAGATCCTGAAAGATCCATTTAACAGCTCATCAACTGTTATTCACACAACTGTTTGTTTAAGGAAAATAAGACACAAGCACAATTTGCTAACTCTTCAAGGGATTAACACCTCCAATTTCTCAATTAAGAGTAAATCAATTTGCTAGACGCCTTTTATTCATAACAAAGAACGTTTATATACAGGTGCAGTACAACTACCATGAGCAAAACTAGGAACAATTAAGTAGAAAAATCAGCAAAATGGTTAACAACGTGGCTAATCGTCTTTGACTTGACTTAGTCAAATAAACTGACTTATTCTTTACTAATTCAAACAAAATAAACTAGATTGTAACAGCTATCACCCCCTTAAAAAACATCTTTGTCCTCAAGGATGAAGTTTGGATAACGTTCCTTAATCAAGTCGTGGACTTCCCATGTAGCTTTTGCTGGTGACAGCCTTTTCCAATGAACCAGAACTTCCTTTTTCCCCTTTTGAATTCGCTGGTCTAGTAACGCCTCTGGAATTGGGACTAACTATTCTTCTTGATTCAACTCGAGAAGATATTCAAGTACTTCACACTCCTGACCAATCCTTGCTTTGAGCATAGAAACATGAAATATTGGATGTATCTCAGATGAAGTGGGAAGCTTAAGCCGATAGGCTACCTTTCCAATCCTTTCCAAAATCTAATGAGGGCCATAAAATTGAGCCAAAAGCTTGAAATTTTTCCTTCCAATAAGAGACATTTATCTGTAAGGTTGCAACTTTAAGTACACCCAATCCCCCACATTGAATTTTTTATCCTTGTGTTTGGAGTCATAAGCATTTTTCATCTTGTCTTGAGCACGTTGTATACATTCATGTACTGTCTTAAGAACTTTGTCTCTCTGCAGCAATTCTTTTTCAACTGCCTCCACTAGGAATGTAACTTAGAAATCTAGGAGGGCTTCTACCATAAAAAACTTCAAAAGGAGTCCGCTTTATTGTTGAATGTCAGCTGGTGTTGTAATAATATTCAGGCCACAGAAGCCAGGGCATCAAATCTTTAGGCTTTAAGCTTGTGAGGCACTTTAGATACATTTCCGGAGTTCTGTTAACAACTTCACTTTGCCCATTAGTTTGAGGATGGTAACTAGAACTAAAATTGAAAGAAGTCCCATTTAACCGAAACAACTCCCTCCAAAATGCACTAGTGAATGTCGGATCCCTGTCATATACAATTGATTTTGAAAGACCATGAAGCTTAAAAACATTTTCAAAGAACAATTTGGCGACCACCACAGCTGTATAAGGATGGGCGAGAGGAATAAAGTGAGCATATTTAGATAACCTGTCAACAACTACAAAAATAGTTGCCTTATTGTTGGATGTCGGCAACCCTTCAACAAAGTCCATGGATATATCTTCCCAAACTTGTTGCGGAATTAGCAAGGGATGCAACAACCCAGCAGGAACCAATTGCTCTGTTTTGTGGCGTTAGTAAATGTCGCAACTGCGTATGAATGCTTTAATATGCTACCTCATACTGTTCCAATAAAAATTTGGCTTGATGCGTTGTAAAGTCTTCACATAGCCTTCGTGCGTGCTTCCATGAAATTCTTTGATAATGGCTTTCACAAGTTCTGAATCCTCCAATAGGTAAATACAATCTTTAAAGAATATAGTGCCATTATTAAGTTTCCATGGAGCCAATGCTTCCCGTTGCTGCATTTTTTTTTTTTTTTTTGCAAGTCTTGTAATATAGGTTTAATAGCAACCTCTTTTTGAATCACCTCAAGCCATCGTGGTAGCAACTGAGAAATGGAAAACACAGCACCTTGTGGTTGTTCATGACTTTGCGAGAGAGCGTCAGCCAGGACATTTTTCTTTTCCCTTGTAATCCACTTTAAAATCATATCCCATGAATTTGTATAGCCATTTCTATTGAGTTGTAGTTACGATTTTTTAGGACCACTAATGTTTAATACTTTGATGATCATTTCTAACAATGAATTGTTTGCCTAGCAAGTATAGCCTCCATTTCTGTATTGCCAACGCTAATGCAAGTATCTCCTTCTCGTATGTAGAAAGAAGAAGATGTTTTCCTCGAAGTGCTTAGCTGAAATACGCAATAAGTATCTCCTGTAATAAAATTGCACCAACCCCATGGTCAGAAGCATCACATTCAGCTATAAAGGTTTTTGAAAAGTCAGGAAGAGATAATATTTAAGCTTGCGTCATGGCTATCTTGAGCTTTTGAAAAGCCTCCTCTAAAGCCGAATTCCATTGAAAAGAATCTTTCTTTAACATGTTGGTTAGAGGAGCAACAATTTTTCCATTATGTTGAATGAATTTTCGGTAATAACCTGTGAGTCCAAGAAACCCACGTAATGCTTTAAATATGCTTGGTTTCGGCCATGACATCATTGTGATGACAATGCTATATTTGCTGCAGGATTTGAGCAAAAATAAAAACAGCAAGATTTGAATTTATTGTCAATAATATCCTGCAAGTTTGTAGGAACAATTTGTTTTTAAATTTTATCAGATATATGTTAAAGATATGTAGGCAGATTTTTTGGCTTTGTTTCTTTCTTTTCTTGTATAAATTCAAATACTGCAGCAATGAATATTATGACATGAACAGCCCCAATTTCTCTGTGTTCTTTTTCTTTGTTTAAAGCTAACAAAGTGGTATCAGAGCCCTTATTCTTAAGGGACCTGTAACGTGACTAGAAAGGCTTCCTACACTTCAATATTGTAGGAAATGGTTTCTTATCTGCTCCTCCAGTTTTCACAGGTGAAAACTACCAAATATGGGCTGTGAAAATAGAATCATACCTGGAAGCATGTGACCTATGGGACTTGGTGGAAGCAGATCCTGAGGATCCACCATTAGCTCATATGAGGAATAATAGGGAAGAAAGAAAAAGGAGATATAAGGCCAAGACATGCATCCATTCTGCAGTTTCAGAGACAATTTTTACAAAGATCATGACCTGTGAAACAGCGAAACAGGCATGGGATCTTTTGAAGCAAGAATATCAGGGGAACGTCAGGATAAAACAAATGCAAGTCCTGAACCTGAGAAGGGAATTTGAAATGCAGAAAATGAAGGAGACAGAAACAGTTAATGACTATAAAGACAAGTTGATGATTATTGCCAATAAAATTAGAATGCTTGGGGAAGAGTTTTCTGATAGAAGGATTGTAGAGAAGATTCTGGTGACCTTGCCTGAGAGATTTGAATCTAAAATCTCTTCACTTGAAGAGTCCAGAGATATGTCAACAATAACATTGGCAGAGCTTGTCAACGCACTGCAAGCTCAAGAACAAAGGAGAGCTTACAGAAAGGAGGAGACAGTTGAAGGAGCATTTCAAGTGAAAGAGGCTTATCAAGCTCAGGGAGGCAGCAAAGAAAAGAAACAGTGGAGTAAGAAGAATTACAAAAAGGGGGAAAGTAGCATCAATGAAGGCAACAAGGGCAAGCACTCCCCATGTCCTCATTGTAAGAAAACCTCTCATCCGCAAAAGAAATGTTGGTTTAGGCCGGACATTCAATGCAGGGCATGCAAGCAAATGGGGCATATGGAGAGGGTGTGTAAAAACAAATAGCAAGAAGGACACCAAGCTCAAGCAGCAGAACAACAACAAGATGAACAACTTTTTGTTGTATCTTGTTTTTCGAGTGACAGTTCAAGCGATGATTGGCTTATAGACAGCGGATGCACAAACCACATGTCTTTCAATGAATCTCTTTTCAAAGAAGTAAACAAGTCAGAAGTGTCAAGAGTTAAAGTTCGCAATGGACAGTATATTGAAGTGAAAGGTAAGGGGACAGTTGCAATAAAAAGCTCAGCAGGTATCAAGTTAATTTCAGATGTATTACTAGTTCCTAAAATTGATCAAAATTTGCTGAGTGTGGGACAATTGCTTGAGAAAGATTATTCTGTTGTATTTAAGAATAACATGTGTGTCATTATTGACCCAAATGGTGTAGTGTTGTTCTCTGTGAAAATAAACAGCAAAAGTTTCAGCTTAAATTGGGACAAGGATGAATCTTGTGCATATCAATGTACTCTGAACCAGGTTGAGTTATGGCACAAGCGGATGGGGCATTTTCATTATTCTGCATTATATTACATGCAGAAAAATGATCTTGTGCAAGGAATGACTTTCAATAGAGGAGGAGCATCAGTGTGTGGAGTTTGTCAGCTGGGAAAACAAGCTAGATTGCCATTCCCTGTTAATAAGGCATGAAGAGCTGTTGAGAAGCTTCAGTTGATCCACACAGATGTTTATGGACCTATGAGGACTGCATCCTTAAATGGTAACAGGTATTTCATGGTTCTTATTGATGATTTTAGCAGAATGTGTTGGGTTTACTTTCTCAAACAAAAGTCCGAAGTTGCTAGTGTGTTTTGGAAGTTTAAAGCATGGATTGAAAATCAAAGTAGCTGTAAAATCAAGGTGATTAGGTCTGATAATGGGACTGAATATACAGCTGATAAATTTGCTAAGTTTTGCGAAGCTGCAGGGATTGAACATCAACTTATAGCAACCTATACACCTCAACAAAATGGAGTCAGTGAGAGGAAAAACAGGACAATTATGGAGATGGCTAGATGTCTGTTGTTTGAGAAGGAAATGCCAAAAACGTTTTGAGCTGAGGCTGTTAATACTGTTGTATTTCTGCAGAACAGGTTACCAACAAAGGCTTTAAAGGGAAAAACACCTTTTGAAGCCTAGTTTGGTTTTAAACCCTCTATTCATAACTTGAGAATTTTTGGTTGCTTGTGTTTTACTCATGTTCCAGATGCAAAAAGAGAGAAGTTGGATCAAAAGGCAGAATATGGAGTTTTTATAGGATACAACACTTTCACCAAAGGTTACAGAGTTGATCAACCTTTGACGGGAAAAATCATAGTGAGTAGAGATGTTAAATTTGATGAAGATGGAAGATGGAATTGGGCAACAACTAAACCTGAACAAGTTTGTGCAGAAGAAGCACCGAAATTACAAGATGATGATATAATTGATGATGAGCCAATAAGAGGTACCAGACCACTTACTGAAATTTATCAAAAGTGCAATATGGATGTGCTTGAACCTGGAGGGTATGATGAGGCTGCTAAGGATCCAAAGTGGCTTGAAGCAATGGAAGATGAGATCAAGATGATTCACAAGAATCGAACATGGGAGTTGGTGGACAGACCACTACATAAGAAGGCTATTGGTGTGAAATGGGTTTATAGAACCAAATTGAATGCTGATGGTTCTATAAACAAATGCAAAGTAAGGCTGGTTGTAAAAGGGTATGCTCAACTATTTGGTGTTGACTTTTTTGAAACTTTTGCACCTGTAGCATGGCTGGACACCATCAGATTGCTTCTAGCACTTGCAGCACAAAAGCAATGGAAAATCTACCAGCTTGATGTAAAATCAGTCTTTTTAAATGGCTATTTGGATGAAGAAATCTTTGTTGAGCAGCCTGAGGGTTTTGTTGCAGATCCGGAGAAAGTATATTTGTTAAAAAAGGCATTATATGGCTTGAAGCAGGCTCCAAGAGCCTGGTACAGCAGGATTGATGATCATTTGCTGAACATAGGCTTCAACAAGAGCATGAGTGAATCAACTTTGTATATTCAAGAAGTTAATCATGAATTGATTGTTGTTTCACTTTATGTTGATGATTTTCTTGTCACAGGAAGCAATGAAGAATTGGTGAAGCAATTTAAGATTCAAATGATGCAAGCATTTGAAATGACTGATCTAGGAGAGATGGCTTTCTTTCTAGGTCTGGAGATTCAAAAGTTACAGCAGGGGATCTTCATTGGACAACAAAAATATGCTAAAGAGGTGTTAAAGAAATTCAGCATGGAGGATTGCAAGTCAGTATGTACTCCTTTGGCTCAAAATGAGAAATTTAGTAAAAGACGATGGTGCTGAAAAGATTGATGAGGCATTATATAGGAGTATTATAGGTTGCTTGATGTATTTGACAGCAACAAGGCCTGATATAATGTTTGCTGTAAGCTTGCTGTCCAGGTATATGCATTGTGCAAGTGAAATGCACTACAAGGCTGCTAAAAGGGTGCTGAGGTATATCAAGGGAACTTTGGATCATGGAATAAAATTTGAGAAGAAAGACAAGCTGGTTTTGCATGGTTTTGCTGATAGTGATTGGGTAGGATCATGTGATGATATGAGGAGCACATCCAGCTACTTGTTTAGTTTTGGTTCAGGTTGTTTTTGTTGGAGTTCAAAGAAGCAAGAAATTGTAGCTCGGTCCATCTGCCGAGGTTTGAGTATGTTGCTGTTCTTCTTTGCGATCAATCAAGCCTTATGGCTAAGGAAGCTTATGACAGATTTGAAAATGATTCAGGTTGATGCAACTGAAATCTTTGTTGATAACCAAGCTGCCATAGCAATTTCTAATAATCCAATATTTCATGAGAAGACAAAGCATTTCAAAATTAAGTATTATTTTGTTAGAGAAGTCCAAAAGAATGATGAAGTAAGGCTTGTGTATTGCAAGACTGAAGATCAGCTAGCTGACATTTTGACAAAGGGACTGTCAAAGTCAAGATTCGATTCGTTGAAGAAAAGAATTGGTGTTTGCAGCAAAAATAGCAAGGAGGAGTGATGACAATGCTATATTTGCTGCAGGATTTGAGCAAAAATAAAAACAGCAAGATTTGAATTTATTGTCAATAATATCCTGCAAGTTTGTAGGAACAATTTGTTTTTAAATTTTATCAGATATATGTTAAAGATATGTAGGCAGATTTTTTGGCTTTGTTTCTTTCTTTTCTTGTATAAATTCAAATACTGCAGCAATGAATATTATGACATGAACAGCCCCAATTTCTCTGTGTTCCTTTTCTTTGTTTAAAACTAACACATTGCTTCAATTTTGCTAGGGTCGACAGTAACTCCCTGCTTTGAAATAATATTTTCCAGATACTGCACTTTCCTTTCCCGAATCAAATTGGTATTAGGGTGAATAATTCAAGCGGCCATCAAGTCTTTGACAATTTTCTCAATCTTATTCTTCTGAAAATAAGGATACCTGTACGGTCTTACTGCAACTGGTCCTCGTCCTAGTAAAAGAGGAATTCGATGATCATGAATTCGTTGAGGAGGGAGACCAATAGGTTCATTCAATACTTCCTGGTACCCTTGCAGAAGTTGCTGAACTGGTGTTGGAATAAAGTCTTTTTTATCCTTCACATCTTCCCCATGCATAATATGAATGACAACCTATTTTGTCCTCTTGTAATTTTTGTGACACGAGCAATATCACTAATCTTCTTAGATGAACTAGTGAGCCCACGTAAAACTACTTCTTTGCCTCCCCAAGCAAACTTCATCTGTAGTTTTTCAATGTCCCATTGGATAGGCCCTAAAGATCTTAGCCACTGAGTACTAAGAACAATGTCATATCCTTCAAAAGGCAAAATGAAAAAGTCTACTGAAAACGATAACTTTTGCAATTTTAATGGAACCTGTGAACACTTCCCAGGGCTGATTAGTCTTTCACCTGAAGCTACCATTACATTCATTCTGTCGTAGGTAGTTGGTTGGAGATTTGCACGTTGAGCCATTTCGGAACTAATGAAGTTGTGTGTACTGCCGAAGTTGATTAGTCTTTCACCTCATTGTTGTTGGCGATTGAAAACCGGCCATCACATGGAATGAAATTTTAGGTTCATTAGTTGTCTCTTCAGCTTCCATCACCACGTCTCCATCTGCTTCCTCCCAACAAGCTTCGATCATACAGAGTTTTTTACAGACATGTTCGATGCCAAATTTGTCATTACAGTGAAAACACAATCCCTTTCGTCTTCTTTCAGCTAGTTCCTCAGATGTCATCCTTTTGACTATCGTCGATGACGCTTGGCCACGAGTTTGAAATTTTACTTGATTTATAGGTCTTGAGGACTGGGAAGTAAGTTTCTTTTGATCTAATCACGAGCTTCAAATAATCTTGCTAACCCAATGGCCATGGTTAAAGTTGTTGGCCTATTAGCTTGCACATCAGTTCGAATACTATCTCGAAGCCCAATTACAAAACAGCTCACCTTTTGGTCTTGTGATAAGTATCCAACTTTTGCCAACAGTTTTTGAATTGGCCCTGATATTCCACCACTGTGCCGGTTTGTCGTAGCTTAATTAATTCACCAAAATGGTCTTCAAATTGTTCGGGGCCAAATCGAGAAAATATCCCATTCTTGAAATCTTCCAAGGTGATATAAAGCATTTCTTACTCCAGCATTTGAAACCATAGCTGAGCATCACCCTCCAAGTAAAATGAAGCCAATGTCACCTTGTTTGATTCTGCAATGTCGTGGAGGGAAAAGTACTTTTCAGCTCTACATACCCAAGTGGTAGGGTCATCCTTTCCATCATAACGAGGAAAATCAAGCTTGACAATCTTTGGAATGATGCTGCTCAATAAACTAGTGGTCTTGATTGCTGATGAATGTGGGGATCGCCCTCTAAATTTCTTTGAGTTTTGAGTTGAACTCTCTCCCATTGCATAAGTGTTTTTGTTAGAAACTTGTTGACTTAACTTCTCCAATCTCTCTGTGACATGGCATAAAAGTTTTTTTTGGCCAGCAACTATCTCCTCTATGCTTTTTTCTAATTTCTCAACCCTTTCCAATATACAGGTGCAGTACAATTGCCATGAGCAAAACTAGGAACAATTAAGTAGAAAAATCAGCAAAGTGGCTAACAACGTGGCTAATCGTCTTTGACTTGACTTATTCAAATAAACTGACTTATTCTTGACTAATTCAAACAAAATAAACTAGATTGTAACATCAACCCTGTAACGCCTTTAATATGTTTTTTCTCCTTATTAATTATTATGATAGTTCTTAGATAGATAATAAGAATTTGTTGTTTCTTTTGATTGATTTAATCAAGGATTTTAGGGAATGATTCTAGACTTTTCTAATTTACTAGAATTATTTAGAATTTTCTAGTATTACATATATTAATTACACAAGGCATGTGTACTTACATTATTACTTGCATTTGTTATGCATTTATTTATTTAAAGATGCAAACATTCATGATTACATTTATTTAAGCTTTTTACATATTTATTGTTGCTTTCCTAAAATTTCTTTATTCAAGTTTACTTTAAATTTATTAATGTTTGCTTTATATATATGATTACACTTATTAAATATTTACTTTATATTTATTATTGTTTTATTAAAGTTTCTTTAACAAAGTTTGTTTTAATTTATTATTACACTTATTAAAGTTTGCTTTGATTATACTTATTAAAAATTTGCTTTATATTTATGATTGTTTCTTTAATAAAATTGCTTTGTTAAAGTTTACTTTACATGTATAATTGCATTTATTATTTGCTTGCTTTGAGTTTGTTGAATCTTGAAAATGTGGACTTGGAGAAGGAAGCATAATTGTTCAACTTTTTTCTTTATTCATCTTCATTGTCTCTCAACTCCAAAATTCTAAATTCTAGATCTCTCATAGTAACCTTCTCCAAATCTTTAATAGAGTTAAAGATCTTAGTTAATTTGGAAGCTTTTTGATTTGGTCTTTATTGCTTATGTTTTATTATTTTGAATACATGCTTAACTTGAAACTATAGTTGCATAAAACATGTTATAGAATTCTCTGGACAGCATGTATATTCTGTATAAAATCATGGCCATCGAAAATGATTTTTGAGAATAACTTTATCTTTCTATAAACTAGACATCCAGGACTTATTGAATAATTTTTGTTTCATAAGATTTGACTTTATTTTCGATTTTATATAGATTTTTTAATCCGACACTGTTGCACTGGAAAACTGTTGTTCCAGCAGAATTATTGAATTCACAAAATTATTTATACAATAAAATGAACTCGAAAAATTATGAATTTTTAAAAAGTAGTTAATATATCTGTTTAGTATTTCCAATTTTAATTTCATAATTTTCTGATTAATGTGTAATTTTATAAAAATCTCAAAACCAATACTGTTCTGTTAAGGGACTGTGAGACAGTTTTGAGTCTATCATGAATAAATAGTTTTGAAAATGTTTTTGGTATCAGATCCTCCTGAAAATTTTATAGGAGATACCTATGGATGTCTAGAACAGATCTGCATGATATCATATCATTTTGATTATTAGGTTAAGAGTTAAAATCAAGAGAATCAGACTTGTACTAGCATGAATTAGAAAATCAGGTTCTTGGAATAAATTGTTATTCATTATGTCTTGTATCTTTTTAAGGTGTTGGAGATATTTGAGGTTGTTAAAAGCTTAGAGGTCTGTTTCAATTATTATCTCATCGAGGTAAGTAACTCTATTCCTAGTGTACTGGATATGTATAATATTTTTGATATTTTAATATTACTACAAGCACATATTTTTATTAGTTCTTTGTAATCAAATTAATTTATGTAAATGTTTTCAAATCTGAAAAATTACATTATTTTTATGGTTTTAACAAATATTGTAAATGATTTAAATGTGTAATTTATTTTTTCTAAATAATTATATTTTTGAAATTGTCCATAAAATGTTGGAATGGAATGGAAATTGTTCTACAAGTCTAAATCATTTTTATGATCTTTTATGAATCCAATATGAATGTTTTATTCAAGTATTTGATTAAGATTATCTATGAAAAATTATATGGGGGCCACCTCTTGAGAATGTACGGGGGCCACCTCTCGAGGGCTAAAATGCCACGAAGTGTCACGTATAGTGCAAAGTGCCACGTGTAATTTGCAACAATTGAAAAATAAATTTAAATGTTTTGGCTCATTGTCCGTAGTCGTTCCGATTCTGATTCTGATCATATTATAAATATAGACATATTTATGTTCTGTACCAGTACTGGGTTTTCTGTTCTGAATGTGCACACGATATTCTAATTCTGGCTGGGTCACCGGGATTATAGGTGACACTATGTGACAAGAGCTAACTTTTTGTTTCTTGTGAATGTGTTATATGATTTGCTTTTGAAAGTAACTATGCTTTTGATATTCTAAATTATTATGAATTTATATTATTTTATCGTGATATATCGTTTTATGAAATTTATGAATTATGATATATGTTTTACTAAAAAGAAGGCTTGCAATATTTTTAGTATCGATATGCCTAGTGTGTTGGGAATGGTTTTACTTATCAAGTTAACAGTTCACCCCTCGTCATTACTTTTTACAGATTAAGTGACTTGTTCAGAAGTGTGTTTATCTTCAGAGCTAGAGATTTATTTACTTGCTAAATTGAATAAAAGAACGATGAATTTCTTTAGCCTTTAAGTTTGTTGGTGTTTTGAATTTGTATTTGGAAAGTTTTGAGATGTTTGTTATTTTGATGAATTGGGAGAAAATGTCAAGTGTTTAAGTTGTGGAATTCTTGATCTATTTAATAAAATTTGAGGTATTTCAGTTTTGAGAATTTGTGTAAGGATTTTTTATTTGTTAGTAACCTCCTATTACCACGTGTTCCACAGGTGATAATTTTGGGGTGTTACAAACCCATTTCTTCCTCTGGTGGCCGTTGGCTAAAGCTTGTCGAACGACGGGCAATTGAAGTGTTTTTTTCAACAGAATCGCATGAATATTGAAGGCAATTTAATTCATGGCCTAATGATGAAGTAGAAACAGCTTGAGAAGTCCTTAATCTTCTCAAATGCTCTTCAACTTCTGAAGTCTTTGAGTGCGATCTTGTGGAAAGCTGTTTGAGCGAGTATGGTAAAAGGCAGCCATTGCTTTTATTGCTGTGAATTAGAAGACTAGAAGTTGATTACCTTGTGCTAAAATCTCAATTTATAAGCACGAGATGAGGGAACAAGATGTATCTCATCCTCTTAAAATTAAAAAGAACAATAACATAATTTCGAGCTTGATCTAAATATTATATCGGCTACATTTAGGCTTAGTCTCCTCCCACACCAGCATCCTATCTCTGTTTTTTAAGCCTCCAATATCACTAGTATCTTCTCATAAGCTAATATTAAATAAGCAAATGTTTCTGAGTGATCCAAAAAATAGGCAATACAAGGATGGCATCAATTCTGTTTCCTCTTCTAAAATGCAAGAGACGCTAATCCAGTTTGGCTTGCCTCCCCGCGGGAAATAGGGTGGCTGTGAAACTCGTGCGTCCTTGGGGAATTGATTCATTTGAACTGGATATAATATGCAAAATCTGCAGTGCATGGATGGGTAGTTATGCCGCCAAATTAAAGCAGGCCCAAAAAAGATCTGCAGTGTTCATTGCAGGCATATTTGGTGCCAAATGAATCGCTTGTTTCTCAAGAGACTGACTCCTCACACTATAGTAACAACTAATAACATTCAGTGTCTGCTTTGAAAAAACTTACCTAAATAGGAAAACAAATTAAATTACAACTCAGTTAAATAAAATATTCCTAAACCCCATAGACTTAATTAAAAAAACTGAAAAAATGGAGTTACAATGGCCAAGGTATCCTCATATAATTTTCTACGAAGGTAGTATTTTTTGAATTAACCACCCATTACCGGGGAATTATGTGCCAGGGCGTTTGTGTTTACCCATTCAAGGAAATTCTGAAATGTCTTGCGAGAGGAACCACCTTCTCTGATGCTGCTCATGGCTTTTTCCTTGAGTTCCAAAGCCCTTGCTTTAAAATCTTGATCGCCAAGCACTTGATCCACCTTGTTCTTAATTTCTTCTCTTCTAATGATGCCACTTTCGTTTTTGTCAAACCTCAATCCCACCTTCCAAATATCACAAATGTATTTCTCGTTCAGGAATTGTTCAGCAAAATATGGCCAGCACAAGAAAGGAATGCCATTGCTGACACCTTCCATGGTGGAATTCCAACCACAATGGCTTAGTAAACAGGCAATAGAAGGGTGGTTAAGAACCTTCTGCTGAGGTGCCCAGCCGATCATCCGTCCTCGAGCAGCAACTCTCTTTTGAAATCCTTCTGGGTATCGATCATTTGCATCAGTGGTAATATCCGGCCTTACAACCCATAAAAATGGTCTGTTGCAAAGTTCTAGTCCTAAAGCAGCATAAAGGACAGAGCTCGGTTGCTGCTGGTCTAGCCACTTCAAACAGCTTGAGTCTTCGCGCCAGAAGTTTCCTGCTGAATTCCCTAGACGGTTGCCTGCCAAAAGTGGTCCTATTGGCAGAAGTTCCGGAACCACGGTGAATGCCTCAGACTCGAGCTCATACGTTGAGTGACACAACTGGAAATTTACCGCTCTCATGGCTTTTAAGTCTTTATCCACTAAATAAAAAAGATTTTTCTGCGTGGTCAAATCACCAATATTTGTCCAAAAACAGTCTCTAGAGTTCATTTCAGGCATATTTGGCGCAATCCGAAACATCTGCTTGCTCATAGGAGTTCCTGAAGTTGGATACGAAATAAAGAAAATTAAAATAGCATAAAATAAAGTCTGCTGGAGGAAAGTAAGGAATTGAATGGCGTAGAATCATACCATCACTGTCAATGATTCCATCATCAATAAGTTTGGGGATATGAAATAGCAAGGCCACTGATGCTGCCGATGAAGGCCAAAAGACGGCCCCCCTGACGTTCATCTTTTTTGCTACTTCCGTAGACCAAGCCATGTACCCATCTGCAATGAAACAGTCAAGTTTGTCATCTTCTCTACTGTTGATCTCTTCTATGAGCTCCTCTAGCTTCCCCGGCATAGCCTGTAAAAGTTTTTCAGCTAGCTTTCCTAAATCGTTTCTATCTTCCCAGGGTTCCATTCCATCTGGGATCGAAACCAAATGGATTTGCTCCCCAAGATCATTCTTTCCCTCCAATGATTCCACTATCCGCTTGTGATCGTAATCCGTGTTAACAAATGTGACTCGGAAGCCATGTTTCGCCAGACATTGTGAAAACTCCAGTAAAGGAATTACATGGCCTTGTGCTGGAGCTGGCATTACCAATACATGTGGACGGCTCATTTTTTTTTTCTATTTTTACCTCACTGATTTGGTTGCTATGAACTTGGTGCTTTTATGGGGATTGTGAGGGGCAGCTCAGGAGCCCATGTTCGGGTTTCTGTCGTTCTTTGTGTGCATATACTAAGTTCACGTGTCTTTGTTTTTGAACCTGAAGCCGGTTATCGTCTTATCTCCAATTTTTAAGTTCTTTGTCCATCTCTTTGTTGTGTTTCCTTCTGTGGTTTGGATGATATGTTTGTTTTGAGCAAACTGCGCGGTTAGATCCAACGTTTAAAATAGGACGCTTTGCAAGCCACCAGACTTTAGCCTAGTGGTTAGAACCCATACTTCACAATTGTGAGGTTATGGGTTCGAGCCCCCTACAATGCATTGTAGGGGTTTAATCTTCTTCCTCAATTTGAATGAAGGCAGTCTTATTCCTTTCGAAATGTTAGTGGCGTAGATGTCCTTTGAATATTAGATATGGTAAAAATTTGGGCGGACTTTATAAGAATTGATGTAAACTAGTCTTAGTAATATCATATAATATGGGTTGTATTCTTGAGCAATAGTATTATGTAATAAAAAAAATTCTTGAGCAATAGTATTATGTAATAATAAAAAAAAAGAACGCTCTGCTCCAACTTTACTAGATCCTAAATTTTAATGCTCTGTCTAGAATAAGGTAAGTAAAACAATTTTTCACATCCTTTTGCTAGCATATGCTCAATATATAATATTATAATTTGCAACAGACTAGTGGTGTTGATTACCGATGGTATTTTGGGTTAAGATTCTTATTTCGATTCTATTCGAGTCAAATTAAATGAGTATAGGATTGAAAATATTAATTCATCTAATAAATGAGTGAATTAAATTGAAAAATCAAATTCAGGTTTGTGTTCACCAATTTGATTATTTGTTTAAAATTTATTTATTAATCAGGCCATAGATGAATAGAATAATGAATAACCTTTTTAACATAATTACTTTTTTGCCATTAAAATTCAAAAATTTTGTTTGAACATTTTCAATGTATAAGGTTAGTTTTGTAGTTATGAAATAATACTGAGCCAAAAAATAAAATGAACGCAAAGGGATCATCACTCATCAGCCAACCCTAGCTCCACTGCTCATTTTCCTTCCTCCATTGTTATTTCTTTTACTTGAATTTGAAGACCTGTTTCTTCATTCCCCAAACGAACGCCAAACCAAACACTCCCAGAAATCAAATCTGTGATTTTCCATCAAGCATCGCTTCTCTTGGCTATGGCAGTGACAAGGTCTCAAATCGGTATCCCGACCACAAATTCAACCGTGAACTTCATCATTCGTTACGCCTTTCGAGTTTCTTCAGTTTCTTGGTTTTTGATTGTATTTGCGTTTAGCTTGAATCTAGTTGTAATGAATTGATTTTTTTGATCAGATTGTAAACAAATTTAGCTGAATCCATTCACTTCTTTATTTTTTCGTTTGCATTTATTATTTATTTTAATTTTGTATATTAAATAAATTATAAGTAAATATTCATTTATTAAATGAGTCAAATTTGAGTTTTGAGATTATTATTTATTTAATAAACGAATCGAATTCGAATTTATTGAATTTTAATTTGATTTGATACGGATTCAATTCATGAATTCATTTTTCCACCTCTAGTATTAATATGCTTTATGAGCTCAGAATGAGTTATGTTTAAATAATTTTTTTGACTGACTATGAAAATTGAAATATTAAAAAAATTATATTTATTATATTTTTTTATTTTTTCAATGAAAAGATATTTTTATATAACTTCTTGTTAGAGATGGCAAAAATACCTGTTCGGTCCGGACCCAAACCGTACCCAGGCGTTGTGGGCCAGGTATTATCCGGTCCGGGTATGAAACCGGGTCGGTCTTGGACATCACTTAATAAACCCAGAACTCGGATTTTATTAAAAAAATATTATAAAATATTTATTATTTTAAATATTTATATTTATTTGACTCATTTATTATACATATATAAAGTTTTAAACACTTAAAGTTTATATTTTCATGTCAAATTTTATTAAAATAAATTTATTATACATATATAAAGTTACACCCGCGGAAAATAGGGTGGTTGTGATACAGAGTGGCTTTTGTGAAACTCGTGTGTCCTTGCAGAATTGATTTATTTGACCTGGATATAATATGCAAAATCTGCGGTGCATGGATGGATTTGAGGCTGCACCTTGAATGCATGGATGGGTAGTTAAGTCGCCAAATTAAAGCAGGCCCAGAAAAGATCTGCAGTGTTCATTGCAGGCATATTTGGTGCCAAATGAATCGTTTGTTTCTTAAGAGACTGACTCCTCACACTATAGTAACAACTAATAACATTCATTGTCTGCTTTGAAAAAAATTACCTAAATAGGAAAAGAAATTAAATTAAAACTCAGTCAAATAAAATATTCCTAAACCCTATAAACTTAATAAAAAACTGAATAAGTAGATGTTACAATGGCCAAGGAATCTTTATATAATTGTCTACGAAGGTAGTATTTTTTGAAATAACCGGCCATTACTGGGGATTATGTGCCAGGGTGTTTGTCTTTACCCATTCAAGGAAATTCTGAAATGTCTTGCGAGAGGAACCACCTTCTCTGACGCTACTCATGGCTTTTTCCTTGAGTTCCAAGGCCCTTGCTTTAAAATCTTGATCACTGAGCACTTGCTCCACCTTGTTCTTAATTTCTTCTCTTCCAATGATGCCATCTTCGTTTTTGTCAAACCTCAATCCCACCTTCCAAATATCACAAACGTATCTCTCGTTCAGGAATTGTTCAGCAAAATATGGCCAGCACAAGAAAGGAATGCCATTGCTGACACCTTCCATGGTGGAATTCCAACCACAATGGCTTAGGAAACAGGCAATAGAAGGGTGGTTAAGAACCTTCTGCTGAGGTGCCCAGCCGATCATCCGTCCTTGAGCAGCAACTCTCTCTTGAAATCCTTCTGGGTATCCATTATTTGCATCAGTGGTAATATCTGGCCTTACAACCCATAAAAATGGTCTGTTGCAAAGTTCCAGTCCTAATGCTAATTCTTGAAACTGAACTTGGTCAAGAATTGCAAGGCTGCCAAAAGCAACATAAACGACAGAGCTTGGTTGCTGTTGGTCTAGCCACTTCAGACAGTTTGAGTCTTCGCGCCAGAAGTGTCCTGCTGTATTCCCTAGACGGTTGCTTGCCAAAAGTGGTCCTATTGGCAGAAGTTCCGGAACCACGGTGAATGCCCCAGACTCGAGCTCATACGTTGAGTGACACAACTGGAAATTTACCGCTCTCATGGCTTTTAAGTCTCTATCCGCTAAATCAAAAAGAATTTTCTGCGAGGTCAAATCACCAATGTTTGTCCAAAAACAGTCTCCAGAGTTCATTTCAGGCATATTTGGTGCAATCCGAAATATCTGCTTGCTCATAGGAGTTCCTGAAGTTGAATACAAAACAAAGAAAATTACAATAGCATAAAAAAAAAAAAAAAACTACTACTTTGACATGCATCAATGACATAGAATCAGACCATTACTGCCAAGGATTCCATCATCAATAAGTTTGGGGGTATGAAATAGCAAGGCCACTGATGCTGCTGATGAAGGCCAAAAGAGAGCCCCTGACGTTCATCTTTTTCGCTACTTCCATAGACCAAGCCATGTACCCATCTGCAATGAAACAATCAAGTTTTTCATCTTCTCTACTGTTGATATCTTCTATGAGCTCCTCCAGCTTACCCGGCATAACCTGTAAAACTTTTTCAACTAGCTTTCCTAAATCGTTTCTATCTTCCCAGGGTTCCATTCCATCTGGTATCGAAACCAAATGGATTTGCTCCCCAAGATCATTCTTTCCCTCCAATGATTCCACTATCCGCTTGTGATCGTAATCCGTGTCAACAAATGTGACTCGGAAGCCATGATTTGCCAGACATTGTGAAAACTCCAGTAAAGGAATTACATGGCCTTGTGCCGGAGCTGGCATTACCAAAACATGTGGACGGCTCATTTTCTTTTCTATTTTTATTTTTTACCTCACTGATTTGGTTGCGATGAACTTGGTGCTTTTATGGGGATTGTCAGGGGCAGCTCAGTAGCCCATGTTCGGTTTTCTGTCTTTCTTTACGTACATGTACTACGTTCACGTGTCTTTGATTTTGAACCTCAAGCTGCTTATCTTCTTACCTCACTGTTAGATCCAACGTTTAAAACAGGACGCTCCAACTTTAATTACTAGACGCTTATTTTTAATGCTTTGTCTAGAATAAGGCAGCTAAAATAATTTTTCACATCAACCAAAGTTGATTGTCACTGAAAACAATGTGCGAACTCCAACTGAATGATAGCATGCGCATATGCAAATCATTTAAATTTACAAATTGGGTTTCAATAATAAATTACAGATTGGCAAGTCAAATAATCGACACAATTCTTATTTCATCAGTTTGGCGAGTCAAACAATCGACAGAATTTTTTAATTCACCAATTTGATAAAGTCAAATAATCAATAAAAAAATTTAATTCACAAGGTCATTTTTTTATTTTTTTTTATTTTTTCAAAAGTAGAGTGGGTAAGAATAAATTAAGTTTTGAATTGTGTCCTCTTCTTGAATTCACATCCTTCTGCTAGCATCTCCTCAATGTATAATATTATAATTTGCAAGGCACGAGTGGTGTTGATTGCAAGTGTCAATCTGGGTTCGGATTCTCGTTTCGATTCTATTCTCGTTGAATTAAATGAGTTTAAATTTGAAAAAATTAATTCGTTTAATAAATAAGTGACTTCGATTTTGATTCATTAAGTAGATAACAGAATACATCTTTGTGTTCATTATTTGTCTAAAATTCATTCATTAATCGGGTTACAACTTAGTACAATAATAAATGACTTTTTCATAAATTTACTTTTTTACCATTAAAATTCAAAAAAAAAAAACTAAACATATTCGAGGTATAAGAGCATCTCCAAAAGTCTCTTTAAATTTTACTCTTCAAATTTTAATTTGCTTACTGATGTGGCAAATAAGTGTATGAAAAATACAATTTCCTCCAAAAGACTCATCAAATAAGAATAAGTTAACATTATTTTATATAAATCTTTCCCATTATTAAATTAAATTGTTGTTTGTTTTTAAAAGGAAACATAAATAATAATTATTGCAGTCTTATCTTTTCAATAAATAATAATAAAATATTAATAGAAGAGGGAGAAACTCACTCGGAAATATTGAAGAGTGAGAAACAAATCTTATTTGAAGAATCTAAATTAACGTGTCTTTTGGATTATTTAATAATGATATGACTCTTTAAATAAGTAGTAAAATTTTATTTGAAAAGTATTTTGAAGATGCTCTAAGGCTAGTTTTGTTATTATCACTACTAGAAAAATGGTCTTTACTGATACTTAACTTGTGACACTTTTTTAAAAAGTATCAGTATTTACATATATATGGACCATTTTCTGTATTTAACATTTAAGTATCACAAATTATTGATACGAAGGTGTCTGTAAGTCAGACATCAGAGATCTCTGACACCAAAGTATCAGTTGAAAAAATATAATAATTCTAATCTTGCTCCACATACAACTCGAACCCAAGACTTCCAACAGTCAAGCTTTTAAATTTAAGAAAAAAACCATTGTAATTGTTTTAAGGTATTAGCAAAAAAAAAACATGTATATAAACACAAACAAACCATTCGCATTATTTTATAATTAGAAAAAGAACTTGTAAGTAGAAATGAAAGAACCCTAATTTTCTAACTCTCAAAACACGATCTCCTATCTCACTGCCTTGCCCAAACTGCCGTCGTCTAGTCTTCGCAGTCGTCGCTTTGCCGCCCCTTGCAATCGTCATCCAGTCTTCATGATTGTTGTCTCTCATTCATCGTGGTGGTATCGCCTCTCATTTGTTGCAGTCATCTCGCTTCGGCTCTCATCGTTGCTTGTCATCATCGTCCAGACGACCGTCAGCCGCCGTTCTTTTCATTCATAATAAAGATAAAAGATAAGAAGCGAGGTACGTGGGATAGATGGCTATTTTTGGATTAGATTTGAAAAATTTTGACATGTTTTATTTCTTTATTTTGTGAATTGCAGAAAATGAGGGAATCAAGTTGTAATTTAATTTATTTTTTATTATAAAAAAGAGTGATTAATTTCTTGATTTTTATATTTTTAGATCAGATGTATAGAAAATCAATTAAATGATTGATGAAAGAACCAAATAAACTAGAAAACAAAAACCATAAACTTTATTTACAAGTGTGAAATGCATATTTGATGCTCAATAATTGAAATTAATCACTGTTTTTTTTTGTAGGTACCGTGAGTATAATAGAGACAAAGAAAGGAGGCATAGACATAGATCGTGTTCCCATTCAAGTGACAAATTGAGAAACCGACCTGAATCACTCTCTCCTTCTCGTGCTCTTTCCAAAAGGTATAGAACAACTTAATGTAAATGTAGTCATTGAGGTGGGTATTTCTTAAATTCGTTATCCTGCGTGTGACACATGGCCTTTTGTTGTATTTAGTAAATAGTTAGCCTCTTTCTAGTGTGTATTGTAATCGAGTAACTATTTTTTTAGTTTTTATAATTGAATCCATTAGAGTGTGTTGAGAATCATCTTAACTATTATTGGGATTACTATACTTACAAAGTTGAGGTATAGTGTTTGGAATGTGGTTGATGACATCGTTTTCTAGTTATTAACCTTATCATTTGCCATGAAAGTACTTTGACGGAGCCAAAAATTTCATTTAGAGGGATAATTTTTAACAAAAATAGATACACAATTTTCAACAAAATATATTATTTTTAGTGATGGTGAGTTTTGGCCTTCTATATTATTGGAAACCATAGAATTATTTAGTTTTTAAAGGAGCAGAGGGCAAAAGGCTTTGACTTAATGAGGGCAGTGATCATGAGTCTTGGAGACAAAAGCTTAATTAGGTTCATTAGGATCTTTTTTTTTTTTTTCATAAGTTCAGCGGGGAATCTGTCCTGCTTTCCCTTAAAAACCTCTTTCTCTAATAGTACTTAGTAATAACTGTGACCTTAGGATTATTTTTAACTAATCTATGTATATAGCTAATAAGGAAAGTATATTATGCATGTATTTATGTTTAGAATTTTCTTAGATTTATTTTTAACTTTTTATCACGACAGTTGTAATTGAGGTTTTGAAAACAACGGTCACGCTTAAACACCCATTTATTATTATTCCGTACAGGAGAGTAGACATCCAAGTAGGACTATATTCAATCGTTTTGGATGCAAGTCAAGTCACTAACCCATGGTACACACGTACAGAGAAAATGAAACAGGATAATATACCACAATTTTAGCTAAATATCTCACTTGATGCTGTGAGGCAGGGTATGGTCATTAGTGAGAGGAATGATATGTATATACAATATATAGCTTCAGCATAGTTTAAGTAAAGGTTATGCTTTGTTGAGTCTACTTATTCTAATAATTACTTATCTTTTGTGTCATATTTGAATTTGACCTTTGTGAAAATTTAAATATGTTTTCAGAAATCGCTTTGTGCCAAGTAATCGAGGAGCCAGCTAATGAAATTAGACAAGGTGGTCTTACCGGTATGCGAGCATCATCAAATCAATGGAATGCCCACAGGTACGATTTGGCAATGAAGACCTGCAGTTAATAGTCTTAAAACAGGAGCCATTAGTCTTTTTTTTTCATATCTTTAGGCTAATTTTAAAGTATTTTGTAAATTTCAAACTGTTTTATGTGTGTGAAGGATGATGCAGTTGAGTTGTTTTCTTTTTCCTCCTTGCTGACGTTTACTGGATTCCAAAGTTATGGCTACTGTAATTATTAAGTATTTTTACTTTGACAGCAGCTGCTTATAAGGCAAGTAAATGAGTAATTTGACAGTTTATTTTACAGTTGCCAAAAGGTTTTTCCAATTCAATGCTATTTGTCTACCTGGTATAATATTTATATTGCTGTTTAATGATTCTTTTGTTTTTGTGTTGTTATTTATAGTTTTCTTGAGAGAGTATTAATCTATTACTTTAATGGTATAGCCTGTTACTTTTTAATCTTTTATGCTTCGACATCCCTGTTTTTGAAACCTATTCTCACTTATTACTCTTTGATTAAGCAACAAATATTAGATGTGGAGCTATACTTGTCTAAATCTAAAACTTCTATACAATAAATCATTTAGTAACTTCTTTTAGCTCGAAAAACATATTCGTAACAGTGTGTATTTTAACAGGAATTGATAGCACAAAGAAAGGGTTGGATCTATTTGTGGGAACAGTTGTAGAGGGTTCTCGCTGTGATAATCTCTAATGAAGAACTTGTGCTTTGATTGGTTGGATCTCGTTAGCTTTCAACTGGCAACAGTTGTTATTGGTAGACTTACAAATATTTCCCTAGCATCTGCAGGTGATGGAATTCATTTCTTTCTTTATTTATTGAGTATTTAGGTATGAATTAGGTCTGTCTCTATAGTCTTATCATAATGTAGTTCCATGCTTTGAGATTTGTGACTCTTAAGATTTAGTAGCAATGTGTGTGTGAATTTATCAGCCATATAACTCATCCTTGTCCTTTACTTGCTTCTTTTCTTATTATAATATAGGGCAATTGCCTCGTGTACCTTCAATAGTTCAAGAAATGGTACAAAACATGTAACCTTTTAGAGCAACATAAGTTTATATTTTTCACAAATAGCTATTTAGAAATTATTTTCTTTGAGTTATCATTTGCATATGTGTGCTGTTATTAACTATTATTTCTGCATGTTTATATGCATGAAGATCTATTTGTATTATTCAAAATTCTTTGTGAGGTAGCTAAAAGACTAGAAAGATTGAAGAGAGACTATTTGTGGGAATGGTTTGATGATGTTAGTGGTCCTCACCTAGATAAGTGGCCACTGCGATTTTGGTAAAAGAAAATGGGGGCGGGTGGTAGAGGTTAGGAATTGGTAATTTTGGATAACAAAAATTAGGCTCTTTTGGCGAAATGGTTGGAAATTTCTTCTTGAGAAAGATTATCTATGGCAAGAAGCGATAAGAAACAAAGACTAGTTTTGAAGAAAAAATGGCTAATCACAAAATAAGAAATGGCTATATGAATATGTTATCAAAAAGTTAAGGTTGACTCTATATAAAAGCTTTTTAATAGTATTTTCTTTTATATAATCAATTATATTACTATATGCAATTGTTGATTGTGATTGATTTGTTTATGTTTTACTCCATTTTTAGATAAATGTTTGAGAATCTACTAATCATTATTTATTTCATGACATGAGAACGTGATGGGAGGGCACTTTTATGCTATTTGTATTTCAAAGGACGGGCTTTGATTTTGATCAGTTCATTTTTTGACTTTCTGAATTTGGCTTCCTTTAAAAAAGGTGTGTAGTACCTTTTGTTATATTGTTTATATGTCAGCTGTCACTCATGTACTCTTAGTATTTCATTTATCATCATTATAGTCAATGTCTTAGGGAAGTGCAATGCGGTCTATTATACAAATTAAATGTGCAATGAGGTCTGCTATATTTTTTCCTTCTTGTTAACAAAGCTTTAAGATTGAATAGATTAGATTAAAGAAGTGTTAGGTGATTAGTTTATAACAGAGCACTTGTGATAGCTTTTAACTAGCCAATAAAGTCAATTGATATATGTAGATAGAGCAACATGTTTGTGTTGAAACTAGATGTTACATTGAAAACTTGTTTATTTGCAACTAGCTTATGAATATTTCTGCTTTGGAACAAAATACTTTTTTTTTCCTTTTTGGTTAATTGTTGTTTTCTATTGCTTGTTAATTATTGTTGCGGTTGGAAATTGAGAACCACTTTCTTTAATTTTCCTTGCATTCCTTTGCAGGTATCGATAATGTGTTTAAAGTGTTTCTTCCTCAACTTTCCATGAATCTTAATCTATCCAGTCCGTTGAATGAAGATGTCGTTGATGTGATAATGTACAATCGCACTACATATGTTTAGAAGAGTGAAAGGCAATAATCCTTCTCAATTTAGCTTCCAGATTTGTTAAATTTATCCCCTAAATTCAGCTACAAATAGAAAGAATTTAGTTGGATGATAGAAATTTTCATGTATAAATTATTCTATTATGAGCAAAATGTCTTGTTTATTGAAGTCTTTAGAATGTGTTATATGTACTAATAATATTTGAATATATAATGAAAGATTTTCAATATAAATTGAGTTTGTTTTTGTTATTTCATACTACCTTTTAATTTTATCAACAAATCAATGGGTAACATGTCATTTATATGTTTTTTTAAATAGTAAATCAAATATTGATACCATAGTAACAGTAATCACAAACACTAATATAGTATTATAATATTCTGATATTATGGTGTCATGATTTTGGTAATACTATAGTAATAGTAATTACTGACACCACTTACAAGTGTCACTATTTTTCTGACTGCCAGATTACTAACACAATTAACAAGTGTCACTAAAAGTAATTAGTGACACTATTTTAATGTCAGTAAAGACCATTTTTCTAGTAGTGTATGAAATGATAAGAAGCCAAAAAGGAACATGAAACCAAGGCACTACCACTAATGAGTCGACCCTAGCTCTACTGTTCATTTTCCTTCCTTCATTGTTGTTTCTTTCACTTGATTCCGCCAACGAACCGTCAACGAACGCTAATAAAACAAAATATATTAGAAAAGTTATATTATTATAATTTTATTTTATTTTATTTTTTCAATGAAAAGATATTTTTTGTACAACTTCCTGAGTTCACAAAAGAAGTTGGTTACAGTTAACAGAATGTGGGATATACTTATTCAACCAAAGGAGAAAAAAAGAACCAAATAAAAAAGGATGAAAAAATGAAAATTATATATGCCTTAGTTATTTACTTATAAAAGATAACAGATTTGACTACTTGCGAAAGTTCACTTGCATTACTCAAGTAGTTTCTTCGTGAGCATGTTCCTTTATAATAATGCTAGTATCTAAACCAGGCACTGGGGATCCCTTCTCACTATCTTCATGCAAATGCCCAGCAGCCATGGCTCCACCAACATCACTGATGTTCCCAAAAATCAAAATAAGAATCCCAATCGTAGCAGCCAAAAATGAAACCCCAAAGGCAGTGCTCACATTTCCGCTGATCGCTGATGCCAAAGCAAACCCGGTACAAGTTCCTAGTGCTTTTACCCACGAGTGCCATACAGAAAAAGCACCTTCTTTGCCAAGTAGAGGAAGAATATTGGCCTAAGGCACAATTGACCCAGTAAAAACAATAACCCCCCAGTGAAAATGCACATTGATGAAAATGATGACATGAAGATCACAATTAGGCTTGCAATTGCATAAGGATATTTGAAAAGAGACAGGAAATATGATTTGGGCACAGAGGAAGTCGTGTTGGTGATTGCCACTGGCCTTAGTGTGACAACATGGAGCATGCCAACGAGCCATTCGAGCCCACTGAAAATGGACACAACCCAGAGGCTATTAAATGGGTCCTTTTTGTTCCTAAGCATATGGTAAGTGAAAGCAGAGAAAATGGCAGAGCCTAAGCCACCAGCAGCAGTGGCATATACTGAGAACCAGCCAGAGACGCCTCTTCTAATAGGGAATTGGCAAAGTTTAAGTGTTGGCCTAGTGTAGCCGCGAACCATAAGGCCAAGATGGCGAGTGTGGGAGGCTGAAGCAACAATGTATGATGCAACAATGGCTGCAATATAAAATGGGATGATGTATGGGGTTTCAATGAAGCCAACAGGGAGACAAAAGAGGGAACCGATGGCAGTTGCAGCCGTAGCAATGAGTTATGGGTTGTAGCCATGCTCAAGTTGCTTGGAGATCAAGCCAAGCAAGGGACTAGCCAGAATTAGGCCTATAGCCCATGAAATTGAAGTCCATTCCATTGCTGAGAGATTCAAATTGTTCGTTGATATTGATGTGTGTGTTAGTCAATCATACCTGTAATATATGAAAAATATTTCGATCATGCTAAACATAGACACATTCAAAACTGACCCTCTGTCTAGTTTGATTGGCCGTGAATGCGCTTTATATATACCCGCGGTCACTCAAGTTTAAGTAATTATTAATAAAAAGTAAGAATTTGGCTAATGAATTAGTTAAAGGAGAATGAATGAAACTTTATTCCCACTAAGTTGTTTTTGTTCTTTGGGTTCGGATAAATTTTTAATAGCATAATCAGTAAATCTCTTAGTATAATCATTCTGCATATGAAAATTTCATATTTACGCTTAAACAATATTTTTTTCTTGTCAATATTTTGAGCCAAATGGTAAAATTAGGAATGAGATATTCATTCTCCCATAATAAAATTAACATGCATAATTGCATCTTCTATGTTTTTTTACTCTTTTTTTGCGAAGAATCTTGGAATCAATTCGATCTTTAATCCAATTTTTTGTGTAAATAACACTCATGTGCTTTGTATGTGTAGAATTTTGATTGAATATTCTACTAAGTAATAATAGATGTAGCTAGAAAAAAAGAACTTACAGTTTGATCTCTCTGAGAATACAAGCAATGCCCCTTGGGGTTTGTCCCCAACCTTGATCATCATCATCGTCATCATTTTTAGAGACAATTTCACTGATGATGAGAGGAAAAACAACGGGCACAACCGTTGTAACAATGAAGTGTCCAAATTTCAAGCTTCGATGGCTTTTCTCGCAGCCCTGAGTAGGGGGAAGGGGAATCTTTTAATTATTAATTATTAACTTTTTTGTTTTTGTTCCTGGTTTTATTTGTTGTTGGTAGTGTGTTGGTCGTGTAAAGAAAAAATGAAATTTGGTGGCGTCTGGCGAGTAGTTTGTTGTGTAAGGTCTATTTGGCGATGGATGATTTTTTTTTTTTGGTTATTTTTTGTTTTGAATAATCAAAGGTGCTCCAGTGGATAATAAAAAATCTTGATGCTTTGTGCTATGTTGTTAATCGTGTGCACCAACCAGGGGATGTAAATGCTACTTTGTGGGATGGATATTGTGGAATCAGTTTCCAAGATTTTTTTTTTCTTTGATGTTGAGTCCCTAAAATGTCATGTCTATATTTGTGTGAATATGAGCACGACTTGTCATTTTTATGAGTTAGAAAATTCATTTCCCAAATTATATAAATGACTAATGTTAGGTGTTTATTTAGAGATGTGGATATAATCCTTCTCTGTTTAACCAAAAAAAAAAAAACAAACATTAAATAAAAAAATCAATATCTTTTAGAGATTAAGTTAAATGGATATACATTTTGGCAAAATAATTAAAAATTGATGCAAAATTGACTAGAACGTAGAGGAAAATCAAAGCTTAACCAGACTCTTTTGAAGTGCTAATCCACACACGCGTGATGATGATTACAGCAGAACTCGGCAATTACAGCAAACGTTATTCAGGAGGAGGGTCAGAGTAGTCAACTTCCAAAAGCTTTCAGAAATCAACCAATTTTGATTGCAGCATCGTGTGTCTCAGGCATGTCTTCATTCACTTTCTGATCCTCTGCTGATACCGATATTCCTTCTCATCACTTAGAACCTCATGTTTTCTTTCTGCTGCTACCGCTGCTGGAATATTCAAATATTAGTACCGATTTAAAGGCTGCTTTGTGAAGTTAAAAGAAGGAGCTGAATTGGCTGCTGCCATATTCAAATTTGAACGGTGATTAATTAATATTTGCATGGCCAACGGGTGCCGACACTTCCAAGAATTCAATTTGCCTGACATATATGTGTACGCCTCGGTTTGTTTATATGTAAGAAGGTATTTCGGTATCATTCTTTTTAACTTATTTGTCTTCTCTCTTTCGCAGCAATGCCAATTTTTGCATCGCACTCCGCTACAACTCATGCTGATCAAAATGTTTCATGTGATTTCAATTTTCCTCATCCCCTCTTTTGCATAGCACTGATCGAATTCCTAGTGTAGATTCCTTCATCTGCAGCAAGGCATTCTGAGCAGTGCTGCAAACATCCAAGATCCTGGAAGATCCATTCAACAGCTCATCAACCCATTTCTTCTCGTGGCCATAGGCTAAAGCTTGTTGAACGGGGGGCAATTGAAGAATTTTTTTCAACAGAATCTCATGAATCTTGAAGGCAATTTAATTATATTCATGGCCTAGTGATGAAGTAGAATCAGCTAGAGAAGTCCTTAATCTTCTCAAATGCTCTTCAACTTCTGAAGTCTGTGGGTGTGATCTTGTGGAAAGCTGTTTGAGCGAGTATGGTAAGAGACAGCCATAGCTTTTGTTGCTGTGAATTAGAAGACTAGAAGTTGATTACCTTGTGCTCAAATCTCAATATATATATCACGATATGAGGGAACAAGAGGTATCTCATCCTCTTAAAATAAAACGAAACAATAACACGATCTCGAGCTTGATGTATGTATTATATCGGCTACTTTTAGGCTTAGTCTCCTCCCACACCAGCATCCTATCTTAGTTTTTTTACCGCACATCTCACTAGTATCTTCTCATAGGCTAATACTAAATAAAAAAATGTTTCTGAGTGATCCATAAAATAGGCAATCCTATACAAGGATCGCAGCAATTCTGTTTCCTCTTCTAAAATGCAAGAGACGCTAATCCAGTTTGGCTTGCGTCCCCGCGGGAAATAGGGTGGTTGTGAAACAGAGTGGCTGCTGTGAAACTCGTGTGTCCTTGCAGAATTGATTTATTTGACCTGGATATAATATGCAAAATCTGCGGGGCATGGATGGATTTGAGGCTGCACCTTGAATGCATGGATGGGTAGTTAAGTCGCCAAATTAAAGCAGGCCCAGAAAAGATCTGCAGTGTTCATTGCAGGCATATTTGGTGCCAAATGAATCACTTGTTTCTTAAGAGACTGACTCCTCACGCTATAGTAACAACTAATAACATTCATTGTCTGCTATGTAAAAAATTACCTAAATAGGAAAACAAGTTAAAATTAAAACTCAGTTAAATAAAATATTCCTAAACCCTATAAACTTAATTAAAAAAACTGAAAAAATAGATGTTACAATGGCCAGGGAATTCATATAATTGTCTACGAAGGTAGTAATTTTTGAATTGACCGCCCATTACTGGGGATTATGTGCCAGGGTGTTTGTCTTTACCCATTCAAGGAAATTCTGAAATGTCTTGCGAGAGGAACCGCCTTCTCTGACGCTACTCATGGCTTTTTCCTTGAGTTCCAAGGCCCTTGCTTTAAAATCTTGATCACCGAGCACTTGCTCCACCTTGTTCTTAATTTCTTCTCTTCCAATGATGCCATCTTCGTTTTTGTCAAACCTCAATCCCACCTTCCAAATATCACAAACGTATCTCTCGTTCAGGAATTGTTCAGCAAAATATGGCCAGCACAAGAAAGGAATGCCATTGCTGACACCTTCCATGGTGGAATTCCAACCACAATGGCTTAGGAAACAGGCAATAGAAGGGTGGTTAAGAACCTTCTGCTGAGGTGCCCAGCCGATCATCCGTCCTTGAGCAGCAACTCTCTCTTGAAATCCTTCTGGGTATCCATTATTTGCATCAGTGGTAATATCTGGCCTTACAACCCATAAAAATGGTCTGTTGCAAAGTTCCAGTCCTAATGCTAATTCTTGAAACTGAACTTGGTCAAGAATTGCAAGGCTGCCAAAAGCAACATAAACGACAGAGCTTGGTTGCTGTTGGTCTAGCCACTTCAGACAGTTTGAGTCTTCGCGCCAGAAGTGTCCTGCTGTATTTCCTAGACGGTTGCTTGCCAAAAGTGGTCCTATTGGCAGAAGTTCCGGAACCACGGTGAATGCCGCAGACTCGAGCTCATGCGTTGAGTGACACAACTGGAAATTTACCGCTCTCATGGCTTTTAAGTCTCTATCCGCTAAATCAAAAAGATTTTTCTGCGAGGTCAAATCACCAATATTTGTCCAAAAACAGTCTCCAGAGTTCATTTCAGGCATATTTGGTGCAATCCGAAATATCTGCTTGCTCATAGGAGTTCCTGAAGTTGAATACAAAACAAAGAAAATTACAATAGCATAAAAAAAAAAACTACTACTTTGACATGCATCAATGACATAGAATCAGACCATTACTGCCAAGGATTCCATCATCAATAAGTTTGGGGGTATGAAATAGCAAGGCCACTGATGCTGCTGATGAAGGCCAAAAGAGAGCCCCCCTGACGTTCATCTTTTTCGCTACTTCCATAGACCAAGCCATGTACCCATCTGCAATGAAACAATCAAGTTTTTCATCTTCTCTACTGTTGATATCTTCTATGAGCTCCTCCAGCTTACCCGGCATAACCTGTAAAACTTTTTCAACTAGCTTTCCTAAATCGTTTCTATCTTCCCAGGGTTCCATTCCATCTGGTATCGAAACCAAATGGATTTTCTCCCCAAGATCATTCTTTCCCTCCAATGATTCCACTATCCGCTTGTGATCGTAATCCGTGTCAACAAATGTGACTCGGAAGCCATGATTTGCCAGACATTGTGAAAACTCCAGTAAAGGAATTACATGGCCTTGTGCCGGAGCTGGCATTACCAAAACATGTGGACGGCTCATTTTCTTTTCTATTTTTACCTCACTGATTTGGTTGCGATGAACTTGGTGCTTTTATGGGGATTGTCAGGGGCAGCTCAGTAGCCCATGTTCGGTTTTCTGTCTTTCTTTACGTACATGTACTACGTTCACGTGTCTTTGATTTTGAACCTCAAGCGGCTTATCTTCTTACCTCACTGTTAGATCCAACGTTTAAAACAGGACGCTCCAACTTTAATTACTAGACGCTAATTTTTAATGCTTTGTATAGAATAAGGCAGCTAAAATAATTTTTCGCATCAACAAAAGTTGGTTGGTGTGAGTGGTTCGGCATTTTCACTGCTTAAGAGATGAATGATGAACGATGAAGTCAAGCTTTGCTTCGTCTTTGTTCTTTCTGAATCAAGGTTTATTCTTTACAGATCGATCGGATTGTGATCTGATTAAAGGTGTTCACTTGTAATTGCTTTCCCATAAGGCCACCAAGTGGTTCAGACAAAATAATAATAATAATAATTTTTTACATCCTTCTGCTAGCATCTCCTCAATGTATAATATTATAATTTGCAAGGCACGAGTGGTGTTGATTGCGAGTGTCAATCTGGGTTAGGATTCTCATTTCAATTCTATTCTCGTTGAATTAAACGAGTTTAAATTTGAAAAAATTAATTTGTTTAATAAATAAGTGACTTCGATTTTGATTCATTAAGTAGATAATAGAATACATGTTTGTGTTCATTATTTGTCTAAAATTCATTCATTAATCAGGTTACAAATTAGTACAATAATAAATGAATTTTTCATAAATTTACTTTTTTGCCATTAAAATTCAAAAAAAAAAACTAAACATATTCGAGGTATAAGGCTAGTTTTGTTATTATGAAATGATAAGAAGCCAAAAAGGAACATGAAACCAAGACACTACCACTAATGAGTCGACCCTAGCTCCACTCTTCATTTTCCTTCCTTGATTGTTGTTTCTTTCACTTGATTCCGCAAACGAACCGTCAACGAACGCTAATAAAACAAAATATATTAGAAAAGTTATATTATTATAATTTTATTTTATTTTATTTTATTTTTTCAATGAAAAGATATTTTTTGTACAACTTCCTGTGTTGACAAAGCATTTCAAGTGAAGGCTTCTGAATATTTCAAAAGTCAACAGATGCCGTTTTCTTTTGCTGCTTTTGTCCTCCACGTGGGAATTATTGATCTAAATGTTTTACAGATTTCAAAACAGTGATTAAGCCTGCTGTCCAGCTTGTCCTGCCTCTGAGTTGGAAGGCAATGCCTGTGCATAAAAAAATTGGTGTCATTACGCGTACTGCTACAGTGCATAAAATTTTATTGATAGAATTTTATATACCAATGTCACATAAGTTAATACACCAGTTAATTAAACGAGTTTAGGAAATGATAAGGTCAAAAAAAAAAAAGAATTATCATTTCAGTTAAATCAATATTACATTAATTCAAAGCAATGACCAATAAAAGTGTAAAAGGCACAAAAGAAGTTGCTTACAGTTAACAGAATGTGGGATATACTTATTCAACCAAAGGAGAAAAAAAGAACCAAATAAAAAAGGATGAAAAAATGAAAATTATATATGCCTTAGTTATTTACTTATAAAAGATAACAGATTTGACTACTTGCGAAAGTTCACTTGCATTACTCAAGTAGTTTCTTCGTGAGCATGTTCCTTTATAATAATGCTAGTATCTAAACCAGGCCCTGGGGATCCCTTCTCACTATCTTCATGCAAATGCCCAGCAGCCATGGCTCCACCAACATCACTGATGTTCCCAAAAATCAAAATAAGAATCCCAATCGTAGCAGCCAAAAATGAAACCCCAAAAGCAGTGCTCACATTTCCGCTGATCGCTGATGCCACAGCAAACCCGGTACAAGTTCCTAGTGCTTTTACCCACGAGTGCCATACAGAAAAAGCACCTTCTTTGCCAAGTGGTGTACAATCTAGCAACAAAACTCTCCCGAAAGCATGCAAAAGCCCTGCAGAAGTGCTTTGAATGGCAGCAAAAAGCAGTACATGGTGCCTCTGCCAGTTCTTTTCCTTGTAGTAGAATCCCATACCTGAAGTCAACAGAGCTAAGAGGAAACCCAGAAGTTGCATTCTCACAGCATCTGCTTTGATAACATGCTGTAATGGTTGCAGTAGTGGCATTGAAAATGATGGGAAGATGAAGTAAATTAACCAGAAGTAGAGGAAGAATATTGGCCTTAGGCACAATTGACCCAGTAAAAACAGTAACCCCCCAGTGAAAATGCACATTGATGAAAATGATGACATGAAGATCACAATTAGGCTTGCAATTGCATAAGGATATTTGAAGAGAGACAGGAAATATGATTTGGGCACAGAGGAAGTCGTGTTGGTGATTGCCACTGGCCTTAGTGTGACAACATGGAGCATGCCAACGAGCCATTTGAGGCCACTGAAATGGACACAACCCAGAGGCTATCTAATGGGTCCTTTTTGTTCCTAAGCATATGGTAAGTGAAAGCAGAGAAAGTGGCAGAGCCTAAGCCACCAGCAGTAGTGGCATATACTGAGAACCAGCCAGAGACGCCTCTTCTAATAGGGAATTGGCAAAGTTTAAGTGTTGGTCCAGTGTAGTCGCGAACCATAAGGCCAAGATGGCGAGTGTGGGAGGCTGAAGCAACAATGTATGATGCAACAATGGCTGCAATATAAAATGGGAAGACGTATGGGGTTTTTATGAAGCCAACAGGGAGACAAAAGAGGGAACCGATGGTTGTTGCAGCTCCAGCAATGAGCTGTGGGCTGTAGCCATGGTCAAGTTGCTTGGAGATCAAGCCAAGCAAGGGACCAGCCAGAATTAGGCCTATAGCCCATGAAATTGAAGTCCATTCCATTGCTGAGAGATTCAGATTGTTGTTTGATATTGATGTGTGCGTGAGTCGATCATACCTGCCATATATGAAAAGTACTTTATGATGCTGAACATGGAGACATTCATATTGGCCCTGGGGAAAAATGAATGACACTTTGTTCCCACTAATAAGTTGTCATCACTTTTTGGGTTATAATAAATTTTTTTATACCAAAACATGTGGACGGCTCATTTTCTTTTCTATTTTTACCTCACTGATTTGGTTGCGATGAACTTGGTGCTTTTATGGGGATTGTCAACGGCAGTTCAGTAGCCCATGTTCGGTTTTCTGTCTTTCTTTACGTACATGTAGTACGTTCACGTGTCTTTGATTTTGAACCTCAAGCTGCTTATCTTCTTACCTCACTGTTAGATCCAACGTTTAAAACAGGACGCTCCAACTTTCATTACCAGACGCTAATTTTTAATGCCTGTGCATAAAAAAATTGTTGTCATTACGTGTATTGCTACAGTGCTTAAAATTTGATTGATAGAATTTTATATAGCAATGTCACATAAGTTAATACACCAGTTAACTAAACGAGTTTAGGCAATTATATAAACCCAAAAAGAATTATCATTTCAATTAAGGAAAAAGACACCTACACCCTAGTAGTTTAGGAAAATAGTCACAAAGACTTTTAAGTTTTCAATAAGGGACACTAAGATTTTTTTTATAATAAATAATAAAAAAAACCCTAAAATTTTATAATAAATAGAAATATGACATTAAAATAAATGTAATAATATATGCATTTCAAAATAATTTTAATATTTACAAATATTTTTATATTTTCAATCTATTAGAAATATTTTATTATATTAAAGTAATTTTTATTAATAGGTAGAAACATAATATTAAAATGAATAAATTGAAATTATTTTGATTATTATATAAAATTTAATTTTAACATTATTAATAGGAGATTTTTTTAATTGTAAAATCTATTTAACCCCAAGATTTATTTAAAATCTTTATAATATTACAAATATATTATTAAAATACATAGAATAATTTAAATTTTTAATATTCTTTTAAATGTAAAAAATAATTTAATATTATTAGTCTACCAGATAGATTATATTACTTATATTAAATTTGTGTTAATTAAAAATCTTTAAAGTCAATTTTCTAGTTACTATTGTCAAAGGGTATTATGAAGAAAAAGAGATTTTAATTTCCCATTTTTTACAACTTGGGAGTCTTTTTGATCAATTCTCCAAATCTTAGAAGTATAGGTGTTCTTTTTCCTTCAGTTAAATCAATATTACATTAATTCAAAGCAATGACCAATAAAAGTGCAAAAGGCACACAAGAAGCTGCTTACATTTAACTAAATGTGGGTTATACTTTCTCAACCAAAAGAGAAAAAAAAAACCAAAACAAGAGGGTAAAAAGATGAAACCCATACATGCCTCAGTTATTTACTTATATAGGATAACAGATTGGAAAATGCTTGGTATCTAGAAGGGCGAGAGAAACACGAGAGAAACGGCAACACATGCTGCCGTTTCACTCCCAAAATCTCTCACCCTTTTTAATTGAAAAAAATTAAAATATCAATAAAAAATAATAAAGAAAGCAGATTCTCTCGTGCTTCTCTCATCTTTCTAGATGCCAAGCAGCACTCTAACATATTTGACTATTTGCAAACGTTCACTTGCATTACTTTAGCAGTTTTTTCATGAGCATGTTCCTTTATAATAATGCCAGTATCTAAACGAGCACTGGGGATCCCTTTTCACTCTCTTCATGCGAATGCTCAGGCAGCCATGGCTCTACCAACATCACTGATGTTCCCAAAAATCAAAATAAGAATCCCAATCGTAGCAATAAAAAATGAAACCCCAAAAGCAGTGCTAACATTTCCGCTGATCGTTGATGCCACAGCAAAGCCAGTACAAGTTCCTAGTGCTTTAACCCACAAGTTCCATACAGTAAAAGCACCTTCTTTGCCATGTGGTGTACAATCTAGCCACAAAACTCTCCCAAAAGCCCTGCAAAAGTGCATTAAATTGCAGCAAAAAGCAGTACATGTGCCTTTGCCAGTTCTTTTCCTTGTAGTAGAATCCCGTACCTGAAGTCAACAGAGCTAAGTGGAAAACCAGAAGTAGCATTCTCACTGTAAAAGAACAGAAATTGTTGTTTGGCTTAAAGAAAAATTTCAGAGAAAATGAAACAATGAATTTCCAGAACATTCATTCCATAATGATCGTTTACATATTCATGCTTATATACATCTGCTCACACGTGACTTCCACTTGGAACAAACTAACTTTTCTTAACTAATCAAGCTAGCTATAATTTGTTATATAACCATTTCAGGAGCTGGACAAAGACTCTTAACAAACTTCGCTAAGCTGTTATTCTTTATTAACAATCTTCTGCTGACGTGGCTTTGTAGAGCTACCTGAATAATGGGCTACTTTAACAGCCCCTCTCAAACTCAATGGGTATGGTAGGACATTGAGTTTAGCTCTAGATAATTGAACCTATTGAATGAGAGTGGTTTAGTCATAATATCAGCTACTTGCTCCTCACTTGGTATGTATTAAATGTTTAATTCTCCAGCAAGAACTTTGTTTCTGACATAATGCATATCAATTTCAATATGTTTTGTTCTTGAGTGAAAAACTAGATTTTGAGCTAATTCAGTAGCACTAAGGTTATCACACTAAATGACAGGCTTATCTGTTCATTGCAATTGTAGTTCAAAAAAAAATTATTACAACCAACTTATCTCTGCACTTGCTGAAGCTAGTGACCTATATTCACTCTCTGCACTTGATCTAGCAGTGATTGGTTGCTTCTTAGATGACCAAGATATTAGATTATGACCAAGGTAGATACAATAAGCACCAACTGACTTTCTGTCATCTAAATCCCCTGCCCAATCTACATATGTAAAACCTGTTAGTTTCAAGTCACCATCCTTAACAAATTTGAGTCCATAGTGTTGTGTTGCTTCAAATATCTAAGTACCCATTTGCATGCCATAAGTTGCTGCAATGTTGGTGCAGAAACATATTGACTTAACTTGTTCACACTAAAAGCAATCTCTGGTCTTTTTAATATCAAATATTGCATTCCACAAACAATACTCCTATAATGTGTTGCATCTTCAATGTATTGACCAAGGTTTCTTTGAGCTTCTTTCTGTAATTTCAATCATGTGCTCATGGGAGTATCAACATCTTTGCAACTGATCATTTCAACCTTTGATAGTAAATCCCTTATGTATTTCCTTTGAGACAAAAAGATACAATCTGTGTCATATAGCACTTCAATACGTAAGAAATAAGAAAGAGCTTCAAGATCTTTCAGGGCAAATTTTGCACTGAATTTAGTAATCAAATTTTCTAGCTCAAAACTATTTGGTCCTGTTATTAGGATGTCATCAACATATATAAGGATTAAGATCATAGATGATTCACTTCTTCTTAAGAACAAAAAAGTATCTGAACTGGAATTCATAAATCCCCACTGTAACAAGCATCCTTTCAGCTTATCATACCAAGCCCTTAGGGCTTGCTTAAGACCATAGAGAGACTTATAAAGCTTACATACATAGTCTGGTTTCTTAGTACTAATAAACCCCTCTGGTTAATCCATGAACACTTCTTCTGTTAATTCCCCATTGAGAAAGGCATTATTCACATCAACTTGCCTTATCTTCCATTGATTCATCACTGCAAGACTTAAAACCACTCTCACAGTAGCTGACTTTATAACAGGGCTAAATGTTTCAAAACATTTCATTCCCATGATCTGTTGAAACCGTTTTGCCACTAACCTAACTTTGTATTTAGCCACACTTCCATCAGTGTTCTATTTCACCCTGTATACCCATTTATTTCCAACAAATTTCTGACCAATTGTTCTTGGTACTAAAGACCATGTACCATTCTATATTAATGCTGCATATTCTTCTTTCATAGCTGTAAGCCATTTTGGATTTTGCATAGCTTCATATACAGAGTCAGGTTCTTTGTGAGTAAGCGTTGCAGTATATAGTTTAGGTTTGAAGATACCAGCTTTACTTCTGGTAGTCATAAGATGTGTATTGAGTTGAGTGGATGATGATGATGTGTGGGGTACAGGTTTAGGTATTAAAATTCAAGGCTCCGTTGTTGGTTTAATGGTTGGGATATGTAGTTGTAAGTTGGAATGTTGGCTGCCAGTATGATGAGAATTATCTGAATTTTGAGAACTACTACTAGTAGAACTTACAGATTGAGAATTGCATGAGCTGCTTACAATTGAAACATGTATCACTGGTAATGTAGATAAATTGTATACTTGTTGAGGAGTGAAAGATTGTTTTGAATAAGAAAATGATTCATTAGGATGGAAAAATGAATCTATAGAATAAGGAAATGTAAACTCATCAAATACAACATGTTTGGCTATGTATATTTTGCCTGAGGAATGCAAACACTTATATCTTTTATGAGATGGACTGTAGTCAATGAGAATGCATTTACTTGAGTGATAATCAAACTTATGCTTGTTGTAATCTCTTAAGTAAGGATAACACATACAACTAAAGCACTTGAGCATGTTGTAATCAAGTTTGTGATTGAAGATTTTCTTATATGGAGTAAGAAGTTTCAGGGCTGTAGATGGCAGTCTGTTGATGTGATAAACTATTGTATGAACAGCATCCCACAAAAACTTAAATGGTAGTTTACCTTGTGCCAATAGGGTGAGTCATAGTTCAATAATGTGTCTATGTTTTCTTTCAATTAACCCATTTGGTGATGTGTATAAGGGCAAGAGTGTCTAAAAATGATTCTATGTTGATTCAAGAACTGAGTAAATGACCTATACTTTCCCCCTCAGTCAGATTGTAGGTTCTTAATAGTAGTGCTAAACTGATTTTCAACCTACAATTTGAATAGCTTGAAAACATCTAATGCTTTTGATTTTAGTTTAAGAGGATAAATCCAAGTATATCGGCTAAAATTATCAACAAAGCTTATATAATAGTTATAGCCATCTCTAGAAGGTGAAGGTGAGGGTCCCCATAAGTATGTGTGTATCAGGTCAAGAACTTTAGTAGTTTTGGTTTCTGTGCTAGGAAAATGAAGTTTATGAGACTTGCCCATCTGACATGCTTCATAAATTTGTTCAAGTGCTTGTTTTATAGTATTACTTGAGAGATTAACAGAAGCAACACTCTTTAGTAAATGCATTAATATTTGAGAGTTAGGATGACCAAAACACCTGTGTAAAAGGAGAATTTTATTATTTAATGCGTTACAAGAAGAATTACAGTGAGACTTATTATTTTGAGAATTGTTCAGGACATGTGAGCTAAAAGAGTATGCCGACAACATTAACAATGGTTGGATTGAGGAAGACTGGCACAAGAAAGAAGAAAGAAGAGACTCATATGGCTTTAGAAGCAGTTTTTACAATCATTTCTCAACAAGTCCTTTTAGAAGCACTTGCCTCTTTAGAGAATCCTTCACATAACAGACATTGCCAACAAATTCAACAGTAAGATTATTATCAGTTGTCAGTTTTAATATGGTTAGTAAATTATTTGTAATATCAGACACTAATAACATATCTTTAAGCAAAATATATGTTGGTTTATATGCAGGATTTGATCCTTTATAAGTAAAACATGCATCACCAATGTAAGTTATAGGCAAACCTTGTCAATTACTGACCATAAGTTGATCTGAACCTTTGAATTCCTCTCTGACATTCATAGTAGCCATATTGTTGGTTAAGTGACGTGTGGCACCACTGTCAAGGTACCATCCTTCATCAGCATGTCCTTTAAAGTTGGTGAAGTAAGCTTCAAGGGTAGTTGTCTCTGCAGATGGATAAGATGAGTATGACATAGGATTGTAACCTGAGTAAGGAGCAACATAATGTTCTTCAATTGTTGGAGTAGTATAGCTAGCAAATTGATCAAAATTAGCTATATAGGCAACCTTTGATCCAACTAATCTGCCCCTTTTAAAGTGTTTAGGAAATAGTAAGGGATTGTCATCATATCTGTGCCAACACTCATTTTACTGTGTGTCATTGTTTGTGACATATCTGACATATAAGTGTATTACAAGAAAACTGACAATAGATGACAGACACTTTTTGACAGATTCTGAGTGAGTCATAAAAGTATGATATAGTTGTGATATATTTTTTGCTATCATATATTCATGACTAATTTGTGATGGACTCGTGATAGAAAAAAATTATGTCAAGAATATATGGTGTCTTTGTGATATTAATTTAAACGTCAATAATTCAGGATAGAATTTTCACGTTGACTTAATTTTAGCGCGTTTTTGACCGAAACTTTTGGTATTATTTAAAATAAAATATTTCACGGAGGAAGACACGTCGTCGTTTTAGAGGAGTTGGAACGACGACGTTTTTTACATAAATATAAAATATTATATTTTTAAAACTTTTTATTATAAAATAAAATTAAAAATCATGAAACGCACCGTTTTTGGTGCTGAGTTTCTCTTAACCTCTTATATTGACTTCCTTTTGGCCCTCATCTTACCAAAATCTCGGCCATCGTCATCTTGCCATCATCTTCCTAACGTATTGGTTACCGATTGCGTTGTAAAATTGAGTGAGTGAAGGTGAATGAAGGTGCATTTCGGGGTATCACCATCGTCTTCTTTGCCATCGTGGTCCTCACCATCGTTTTCTGTCCTCATCTTGCTATCTTCCTCACCGTCATTTTTTGAAAGCCCTTGGTATGATTTCTATTATGACTTCATTTTGCATGCTGTTTATTTTGCACAGATCTAATTTAAATCAATTAACTCTATAAATAATCTAATGAGAAAACGTAGTTAAAAGAATTGATTAGTTAATTTGTTTAAAGACAGCAAAGAATGTAGGTTGTTAGGGTTAGCAGTAGCAAAAGCAATAGTAGGAGTAGCAGCAGTAGTACTACTAGTAGTAGGACCAAGAGCCAAATAATTTTGCCTATTGTGATAAATTTGCATGTCTAGGGTTAATTTTTCATTATAGTTTTATTAGGAAATGAGTGAAGTAATATTACTTTCTTTTGCAACAAATTTATACTTAGAACCTAATTAGAACCTAATTTAGCTTCAGATGCAAAATTGTTTTTAATTTATTAAAAGGGTATCTTTCCTTATGTAATAGTTGACTCTGTGTTTTTCTTAAAGCAGCTTGCTGCCACCTCTTTTGTTGCAGAGTTTGCTGTATGATAGTTAATTAATAGTTGCACAATAGCAATTACTTTAATATTATGGTCCTTTATATGATAGCATGACTTGAAGTTGTATGGTGCTTGATTTTTATGTTATGTTGTGGCTATTATGATGTGTCTATTATGATGTGTCTATTTACTAGCATTCTGTGTTGTGACTACTATAATGTGTAGGGTCGAAAATTTTTGTTATGTTTATGTTGCAGTGAGGGTATTTAAAGTGGTGTTAATTTGTACTTTTGCATATGTAGAGTTAATTTTTTATTGAATTCTGGGTTATTAGGAAATGATGAAGTTCTGGTGTACTGATTTTGCAACAAATTTATACTTAGAACCTAATTAGATCCTAATTTAGCTTCTGATGCAAAATTGTATTTTAATTTATTGAAAAAGAGTATCTTTCCTTATGTAATAGTTGATCCTTTGTTTTTGTTGGAATAGCTTGCTGCCGCCTCTCTTGTTGCATAGTTTGTTACATCTCTTTTCCTAGAACAGTTTGCTGTAGAGGAATTAATTTGACCTAGTAATTTAGAGTTTTGAGTTCGTTAGTTAATTTATAGATGCATGAAATCTGTTTAATATTATGGTCCTTTATATGATAGCATGTCTTGAACTTGTAATGGGCTTGATTTTAGTGTTGTGTTCATTTACTACTGTAATGATTTTGACTACTGTAATGTGTTTAAGTACTTTTATTTTGTGTTGTGACTATTATAATGTGTGGGGTAAAAATTTGTTCTTATATTTATGTTGCAGTAAGAGTATTTAAAGTAGTGTTAATTTGTACTTCGCTTATATGAAATGGTAATATATTCTGATATTTTATTTATTTGTAACCTCCTTAATGTGTCAGGATCAAAACTAATTGAAACTGAAAATGGATAAGTCTTAGCTTCATTATAGTAAAATGTCAAGTGAGTATGAAGATGGGTTAAAGAATTTATAAAGTTTCCTGTTGGTAATTCTAAAGGCAGTAGCGTCATTAAATGTCTGCGTACTAAATGTACGAATTTATCCTTTCGAACACATAGGGTTGTTTGTGAACATTTATATTTTCATAGTTTTGATGTTTCTTACACAAATTGGAGTTGGCATGGGGAAGATGTCAATGACACACCACTTCCTAATGTAGATGTAGATGTTCCATTTGAGTTTATAGACTACGATGACGGTAACACAGTAGGTATGGTTAACGATGCTTATAGGGATTGTGCTGCAGATCCTAAATCATTTAAAGAACTTCTAGAACAAGCGGAGAAGCCTTTGTACCCAGGATGCACAAATTTCACTAAGTTAGGCACTTTGGTTAGCTTGCTTAATATAAAGGGTAAATTTTGGTGGTTCGATGCAAGTTTTACCGAGTTATTAGGTCTTCTAGCCAAGTTGCTGCCTAAAAGTAATAAAATTCACGTGTCTATGTACGAGGCCAAAAAAACAATGTCTGCTCTTTAATTTGCGGGCTATTTTATTATGGACTATAAATGACTTTCCGGCATACGGATATATAGCTGGTTACACTGTTAAAGGATATAATGCATGTCCATATTGTGGAGTAGACACTAAAAAATGTAGACTTAAACACAGTGGCAAAAATATATATATCGATCACCATCATTGGCTTCCTCATAGTCATGAATTTCGAGACCAAGAAAAAACCTTTGACAACACAATAGTGAGAGAGTTTGCTCCGAAATCATTGGATAGAAAGGGTATTTTGTGGCTAGTTGAGTCTATTGATTATAAATGGGAGAAGAACAACTCTAAAAAACGCAAAAGTTCAGACAATGATAACCGCATTTGGTGGAAAAAAATCCATATTCTATATTTTAGAGTATTGGAAGCATTTACTTGTACGTCATCAGTTAAATGTTATGCACATTAAAAAGAATGTGTGTGAGAGCATCTACGGAACACTGTTGCATATTCCGGGAAAGACCAAAATGGTCTTAAGTCAAGGAATGATCTTGTGGAAATGGGAACTAGAGATGAATTAGCACCAACTTTAAAAAATAACAAACGCACATTCCTTCCGGCAGCATGTTGCACATTAACTAGAGATGAAAAAACAAGGTTTTGCAAAGCTTTAAAAAGTATTAAAGTTCTAGTTGGCTATTACTCAAACATAAAAAATCTTCTGTCAATGAAGGACCTTAAACTTCAGGGCCTTAAGTCATATGACTGCCATGTTATTTTGTAATAACTTTTGCCTATTGCCATTCGGTATGTCCTGCCAAAGCACGTTAAAGAAGCTATGATCAGGCTGTGTTTCTTCTTTAACTTGTTGTGTTCCAATGTGGTTGATATGTCAACATTGGATAAATTACAGGCAGAGCATGTGGTCACTTTGTGCTTGTTAGAAAAATGTTTTTCTCCTTCTTTCTTTGACATGATGGTACACTTGACTGTGCATTTAGTCAATGAACTTAGACTATGTGGCCCAGTTTACCTTCGATGGATGTATCCTTTCGAGAGATACATGAGAACTCTCAAAGGTTATGTCCTGAACTGTAACTGTCCTGAGGGTTGTATAGCGGAGAGTTATATTACGGAAGAAGCATTAGAATTTTGTACAGAATACATATCAAACATGAATACAGTTAGGGTTCCACTTGGACATGTGCAAAACCTATCAAAAGATAAGTCATTATCTGGTGGGAAAGTGGTACAAATTCCTCCACATTCACTAGATCAAGCACACCTGTACATCTTGCATAACACGCAAGAGGTGGTACTATACATTAAGGTATTTTGGTTAATTTCTTCCAGTCAAATGTACATATTTTATTTCTATAATTTCAGTCTAATTTTTTCACGTTCTGGATGTCTAGTGACTTATGCAGTAGCTTAAAATATGTTATTCACATCAAAATGACAAATGGTTGCAAGAGGAACACAACCGTACCTTTGCCGATTGGCTAACTGATAAGGTTCCAACATGTACATAATTAATTTTCACAAAGAAATCTCAACTTTTTTTTTCACTTAGTAAAAATGTTTACTTTTCTTTCTTGTCTTGTTAGGTATATGACTTGATTGAAAAGGGTGATCACGTATCAGATACTTTGCAATGGTTATCATATGGGCCTCTTCCTTTTGTAACTAAACATAATGGTTATGACATTAATGGTTTCCATTTTATTACACAAGATCGAGACTCAAGTCGAGTAACTTAAAATAGTAGAGTTAATGTAGATGATTCTGAAATATGTGATATGACATATTATAGAATTATAGATGAAATCTGGGTAGTTGACTATCATTTGTTGAAAGTCCCTGTGTTGAAGTGTGATTGGGTTCAAAGTAGTTGCGTCAATAAATAATGAGCTGGGATTCATCTTAGTAGACTTAAGCCGATTAGGATATAAATCTGATTCATTTATATTGACTTTTCAAGCCAAACAGGTATTTTATGTAAATGATCATATTCAAACAAAGTGGTATATTGTATGTCATATGCCTCGTAGAAGTAATCCTAATCAAATAAATGAAGATAAGGTCAACAAGGTAACAGAATATCCTCCCTTCACTAGAGAATTTCCGACTAATGTTTTGTTACGCTCCGCAAATGGCGATCGAGCAATCTATGCACGAAATAGCAAAGAGAGAATTTGTGTTACCAATTGATTAACTTTTTTGCAGTAAGTATTTATTGAAATATTCACTGTCTATGTTACAAACTAATATGATAATGAATTATATGTTGGCTTTTTATTCTTGCAGCCAATTGATTGTTATATAGTTGCATATTAGCAGTTAACTAATACAATTTAATTTACTTATTCAGATGCAGTAATATGGCTAAGGGAAAACATGTAATGGCTGATGTTGCTTCTGATCAGGAAGCTTATTTGGAAGACGATTACGACTACTTATTTGCTGATAATGCTAATTTAGCAGATGCAGAAAACGAGGCTCATTTTGATGGTGTTGAGTTGGATGCATGTGATAATGATGGTGTTGATTTGGATAGAGGTGATTTTGATGGTACTGAGATGGATGGTGTTAATTTCGTTCCTCCTTATATTGATGTTCCTGAAAGCAGTAACTCTAGGAGAGGTGTCAATATGGGAGCTAGGCAAAATAAAAGACTTAAAATGAAAAAGGGAAAGATTGTGGTACAATACAATGAGATAGGTGTTCCAGCAGGCGATAAAGCCACTGAGTTGGCTTCTTTTATTAGGGTATTAGCTAGGACATCAGTTTCAATTCTCTATTCCGATTAGCGTAAGGTTCCACTGGGAGACAAAGGAGCATTTGTGGAAATTTGTTCTGGTAATTCTTAAAAATCTATTGCATTCTACTTAAACATTTTGCTGTCATTTTTCAATTATACACTTTTATGTAACAGCATTTTAATTAACTGTCACTTAAACAATCTTCCTCTTATCTAGGGTCATTTCATTGTTCATCCTAGAAGTAGGAAGCAGGTGATACAATCAATTGGAACAGCATTTCGGAACTTCAAGTATATACTGGCCAAAAACTATAACTGGAAGTTCAGAAATGATAAAAAGAAATTGTATACACCCCCGATTGAAAACTCTCAAATAAAGCATCCTGTTTGGATAAAGTTTGTCGACCAACGTTTGTCGGAATCTTTTGAAGTAAGTATTTTCAAGTTAGGATAAGTAATATGTTAGTGGTTACATTATACTTACCTTGTGCTATAACTAATCTAATTATGCAGAAAATCAGTTGTGTCAATAAGAACAAGAGAGCTTTGAACAAGTGCAATGACCGCCTTAGTCGAAAAGGATATGTTGGATTAATAAAAGAAATTATGAGTGTGTAAAATATTTAAATTGCTAATGAAATAATTTATTAAAGGTTTAGTTAACTATTAAATTTTTTAACAGTTAACTAATATAATTTCTTTATCGAAGTAGTGTACAGAATCAGGGCTTTCTGAAGAGTTAATTGACAGAAGTGAACTATGGAAGAGAGCTCGGATGCTAAAGAATGGAGGATATGACTTTGAAACTGAACAGATCGTTAAGAAAATGGTAATCAAGTTTAACTAGAACAAACATTGTTATGATATTAGATCTATGCTCATTTAATAATATTAGTTTCTTTATAGTGGCTATTAGGAAATGCGAGAGAAGGAGGACAAAAAAGACCCATTCAATTCGAATGCAAGAAATGACTTACTTGCACAAGCATTGGGAATGCTTCCTCGAACTGGTCATATGCAAGGCTTGGGCAAATTTATTTCTGCTTCAATGTACTTTCAATGCCTACATGGACCAATTCGAAATGAGAGAGAGAGAGAACTGGATGCTTGGAAAAAATCAGTAGATGAACAGTTGCGAGAAATTTGCAAAGAATTGAAAAGGACACTGCGCCATTCAGATGTTGGAAATTCCACTTTTCCACATAATATGGTCGATGATGACAGTGAGGGAGATGTACATAAGGTACTTTAGTTATCTGTGTTACCTAATTTTTTCCTAGTTTTGGTATTTTTCCTTTCAAATCTTCCACTCATTAGGGTTTAATTTATTTACTATTTGTCGATAATGCTGACAAGAGCTGGATAATTTAGGGATGTCAGCTGTGAAGAAGAGGAAATGGATGTTTGGTCAAAGGGACAAACATCCTAAAGTATCAACACTTAGAAAGAAGGATGAAGGTCATAAGAAAAAAGAGCCATTAAAAAACACAATTGCTGCCATTCTGATGAAGTCAGCAAAAAATGATGACAGTGAAGGAATTGCACATGAGGTTAGTTTATTCATAATATATGATTTTATTTTTCCTAGATTATGATTTATTGCCTTGTGTATTTACTATTCAATCTAGTTTAATATACTTACTATTTCATATAATTAATCTTCATAGAAGGTAGATAATTTGGGCAAGCCACCAGCAAATGCCGCTGCTGCCATTCTGGTGAAGTCAACAAAAAATGAAGGCAGTGCAAGAGATGTGCATAACTATAGACGTGCAGCCAATTTTCATTGCAGCATCGTGTGCCTCAGGCATGTCTTCATTCACTTTCTGATCCTCTACTGATACCGATATTCCTTCTCATCACTTAGAACCTCATGTTTTCTTTTTGCTGCTACCGCTGCTAGCATATTCAAATATTAGTACCGATTTGAAGGCTGCTTTGTGAAGTTAAAAATAGGAGTTGAATTGGCTGCTGCCATATTCAAATTTGAACGGTGATTAATCAATATTTGCATGGCCAACTGGTGCCGACACTTTCAAGAATTCAATTTGCCTGACATATATGTGTACGCCTCGGTTTGTTTATATGTAAGAAGGTATTTCGGTATCATTCTTTTTAACTTATTTGTCTTCTCTCTTTCACAGCAATGCCAATTTTTGCATCGCACTCCGCTACAACTCATGCTGATCAAGATGTTTCATGTGATTTCAATTTTCCTCATCCCCTCTTTTGCATAGCACTGATCGAATTCCTAGTGTAGATTCCTTCATCTGCAGCAAGGCATTCTGAGCAGTGCTGCAAACATCCAAGATCCTGGAAGATCCATTCAACAGCTCGTCAACCCATTTCTTCTCGTGGCCATAGGCTAAAGCTTGTTGAACGGGGGGTAATTGAAGAATTTTTTTCAACAGAATCTCATGAATCTTGAAGGCAATTTAATTATATTCATGGCCTAGTGATGAAGTAGAAGCAGCTAGAGAAGTCTCAATCTTCTCAAATGCTCTTTAACTTCTGAAGTCTGTGGGTGTGATCTTGTGGAAAGCTGTTTGAGCGAGTATGGTTAGAGACAGCCATTGCTTTTGTTGCTGTGAATTAGAAGACTAGAAGTTGATCACCTTGTGCTCAAATCTCAATATATATAGCACGATATGAGGGAACAAGAGGTATCTTATCCTCTTAAAATAAAACGAAACAATAACATGATCTCCAGCTTGATGTAAATATTATATCGGCTACTTTTAGGCTTAGTCTCCTCCCACACCAGCATCTTATCTTAGTTTTTTTACCGCAAATCTCACTAGTATCTTCTCATAGGCTAATACTAAATAAACAAATGTTTCTGAGTGATCCATAAAATAGGCAATCCTATACAAGGATCGCAGCAATTCTGTTTCCTCTTCTAAAATGCAAGAGACGCTAATCTAGTTTGGCTTGCGTCCCCGCGGGAAATAGGGTGGTTGTGAAACAGAGTGGCTGCTGTGAAACTCGTGTGTCCTTACAGAATTGATTTATTTGACCTGGATATAATATGCAAAATCTGCGGTGCATGGATGGATTTGAGGCTGCACCTTGAATTCATGGATGGGTAGTTAAGTCGCCAAATTAAAGTAGGCCCAGAAAAGATATGCAGTGTTCATTGCAGGCATATTTGGTGCCAAATGAATCGCTTGTTTCTTAAGAGACTGACTCCTCACACTATAGTAACAACTAATAACATTCATTGTCTGCTTTGAAAAAAATTACCTAAATAGGAAAAGAAATTAAATTTAAACTCAGTTAAATAAAATATTCCTAAACCCTATAAACTTAATAAAAAAACTGAATAAGTAGATGTAACAATGGCCAAGGAATCTTTATATAATTGTCCACGAAGGTAGTATCTTTTGAATTAACCGCCCATTACTAGGGGATTATGTGCCAGGGTGTTTTGTCTTTACCTATTCAAGGAAATTCTGAAATGTCTTGCGAGAGGAACGACGTTCTGTGACGCTACTCATGGCTTTTTCCTTGAGTTCCAAGGCCCTTGCTTTAAAATCTTGATCACCGAGCACTTGCTCCACCTTGTTCTTAATTTCTTCTCTTCCAATGATGCCATCTTCGTTTTTGTCAAACCTCAATCCCACCTTCCAAATATCACAAACGTATCTCTCGTTCAGGAATTGTTCAGCAAAATATGGCCAGCACAAGAAAGGAATGCCATTGCTGACACCTTCCATGGTGGAATTCCAACCACAATGGCTTAGGAAACAGGCAATAGAAGGGTGGTTAAGAACCTTCTGCTGAGGTGCCCAGCCGATCATCCGTCCTTGAGCAGCAACTCTCTCTTGAAATCCGTTTGGGTATCTATTATTTGCATCAGTGGAAATATCTGGCCTTACAACCCATAAAAATGGTCTGTTGCAAAGTTCCAGTCCTAATGCTAATTCTTGAAACTGAACTTGGTCAAGAATTGCAAGGCTGCCAAAAGCAACATAAACGACAGAGCTTGGTTGCTGTTGGTCTAGCCACTTCAAACAGTTTGAGTCTTCGCGCCAGAAGTGTCCTGCTGTATTCCCTAGACGGTTGCTTGCCAAAAGCGGTCCTATTGCCAGAAGTTCCGGAACCACGGTGAATGCCCCAGACTCGAGCTCATACGTTGAGTGACACAACTGTAAATTTACCGCTCTCATGGCTTTCAAGTCTCTATCCGCTAAATCAAAAAGAATTTTCTGCGAGGTCAAATCACCAATATTTGTCCAAAAACAGTCTCCAGAGTTCATTTCAGGCATATTTGGTGCAATCCGAAATATCTGCTTGCTCATAGGAGTTCCTGAAGTTGAATACAAACAAAGAAAATTACAATAGCATAAAAAAAAACTACTACTTTGACATGCATCAATGACATAGAATCAGACCATTGCTGCCAAGGATTCGATCATCAATAAGTTTGGGGGTATGAAATAGCAAGGCCACTGATGCTGCTGATGAAGGCCAAAAGAGAGCCCCCTTGACGTTCATCTTTTTCGCTACTTCCATAGACCAAGCCATGTACCCATCTGCAATGAAACAATCAAGTTTTTCATCTTCTCTACTGTTGATCTCTTCTATGAGCTCCTCCAGCTTCCCCGGCATAACCTGTAAAACTTTTTCAACTAGCTTTCCTAAATCGTTTCTATCTTCCCAGGGTTCCATTCCATCTGGTATCGAAACCAAATGGATTTGCTCCCCAAGATCATTCTTTCCCTCCAATGATTCCACTATCCGCTTGTGATCGTAATCCGTGTCAACAAATGTGACTCGGAAGCCATGATTTGCCAGACATTGTGAAAACTCCAGTAAAGGAATTACATGGCCTTGTGCCAGAGCTGGCATTACCAAAACATGTGGACGGCTCATTTTCTTTTCTATTTTTACCTCACTGATTTGGTTGCGATAAGCTTGAAGCTTTTATGGGGATTGTCAGGGGCAGCTCAGTAGCCCATGTTCGGTTTTCTGTCTTTCTTTACGTACATGTACTACGTTCACGTGTCTTTGATTTTGAACCTCAAGCTGCTTATCTTCTTACCTCATTGTTAGGAGATTTTTTCAATCTATTAGACATATTTTATTATATTAAAGTAATTTTTACTAATAGGTAGAAACATAATATTAAAATAAATAAATTGAAATTATTTTGATTATTATATAAAATTTAATTTTAACATTATTAATAGGAGATTTTTTTAATTGTAAAATCTATTTAACCCCAAGATTTATTTAAAATCTTTATAATATTACAAATATATTATTAAAATACATAGAATAATTTAAATTTTTAATATTCTTTTAAATGTAAAAAATAATTTAATATTATTAGTCTACCAGATAGATTATATTACTTATATTAAATTTATGTTAATTAAAAATCTTTAAAGTCAATTTTCTAGTTACTATTGTCAAAGGGTATTATGAAGAAAAAGAGATTTTAATTTCCCATTTTTTACAACTTAGGAGTTTTTTTGATCAATTCTCCAAATCTTAGAAGTATAGGTGTTCTTTTTCCTTCAGTTAAATCAATATTACATTAATTCAAAGCAATGACCAATTAAAGTGCAAAAGGCACACAAGAAGCTGCTTGTATTTAACTGAATGTGGGTTATACTTTCTCAACCAAAAGAGAAAAAAAAAAAACCAAAACAAGAGGGTAAAAAGATGAAAATCATACATGCCTCAGTTATTTACTTATATAGGATAACAGATTGGAAAATGCTTGGTATCTAGAAGGGCGAGAGAAACACGAGAGAAACGGCAACACATGCTGTCGTTTCACTCCCAAAATCTCTCGCCCTTTTTAATTGAAAAAAATTAAAATATTAATAAAAAATAATAAAGAAAGCAGATTCTCTCGTGCTTCTCTCATCTTTCTAGATGCCAAGCAGCACTCTAACATATTTGACTATTTACAAACGTTCACTTGCATTACTTTAGCAGTTTCTTCATGAGCATGTTCCTTTATAATAATGCCAGTATCTAAACGAGCATTGGGGATCCCTTCTCACTCTCTAATGCGAATGCTCAGGCAGCCATGGCTCCACCAACATCACTGATGTTCCCAAAAATCAAAATAAGAATCCCAATCGTAGCAACCAAAAATGAAACCCCAAAAGCAGTGCTAACATTTTCGCTGATCGTTGATGCCACAGCAAAGCCAGTACAAGTTCCGAGTGCTTTAACCCACAGGTGCCATACAGAAAAAGCACCTTCTTTGCCATGTGGTGGACAATCTAGCCACAAAACTCTGCCAAAAGCATGCAAAAGCCCTGCAAAAGTGCATTGAATTGCAGCAAAAAGCAGTACATGTGCCTCTGCCAGTTCTTTTCCTTGTAGTAGAATCCCGTACCTGAAGTCAACAGAGCTAAGTGGAAAACCAAAAGTAGCATTCTCACTATAAAAGAACAGAAATTGTTGTTTGGCTTAAAGAAAAATTTCAGAGAAAATGAAACAATGAATTTCCAGAACATTCATTCCATAATGATCGTTTACATATTCATGCTTATATACATCTGTTCACATGTGACTTCCACTTGTAACAAACTAACTTTTCTTAACTAATCAAGCTAGCTATAATTTGTTATATAACCATTTCAGGAGCTGGACAAAGACTCTTAACAAACTATGCTAAGCTGTTATTCTTTATTAACAATCTTCTGCTGACGTGGCTTTATAGAGCTACCTGAGTAATAGGCTACTTTAACAGCCCCCCTCAAACTCAATGGGTATGGCAGGACATTGAGTTTAGCTCTAAGATAATTGAACCGATTGAATGAGAGTGGTTTAGTCATAATGTCAGCTACCTACTCCTCACTTGGTATGTATTAAATGTTTAATTCTCCAGCAAGAACTTTGTTTCTGACATAATGTATATCGATTTCAATATGTTTTGTTCTTGAGTGAAAAACTAGATTTTGAGCTAATTCAGTAGCACTAAGGTTATCACACCAAATGACAGGCTTCTCTGTGCATTGCAATTGTAGTTCAAAAAACAATTATTACAACCAACTTATCTCTGCACTTGCTGAAGCTAGTGACCTATATTCACTCTCTGCACTTGATCTAGCAATGACTGGTTGTTTCTTAGATGACCAAGATATTAGATTATGACCAAGGTAGATACAATAAGCACCAACTGACTTTCTGTCATCTAAATCCCCTGCCCAATCTGCGTATGTAAAACCTGTTAGTTTCATGTCACCATCCTTAACAAATTTGAGTCCATAGTGTTGTGTTGCTTCAAATATCTGAGTACCCTTTTGCATGCCATAAGATGCTGCAATGTTGGTGCAGAAACATATTGACTTGTTCACACTAAAAGCAATCTCTGGTCTTTTTAATACCAAATATTGCATTCCACAAACAATACTCCTCTAATGTGTTGCATCTTCAATGTAGTGACCAAGGTTTCCTTGAGCTTCTTTCTGTAATTTCAATCATGTGCTTATGGGAGTATCAACATCTTTGCAACTGATAATTTCAAACTTTGATAGTAAATCCCTTATGTATTTCCTTTGAGACAAAAAGATACAATCTGTGTCATATAGCACTTCAATGCATAAGAAATAAGAAAGAGCTCCAAGATCTTTCAGGGCAAATTTTGCACTGAATTCAGTAATAAACTTTTGTAACTCAAAACTATTTGGTCCTGTTATTAGAATGTCATCAATATATATAAGGATTAAGATCATAGATGATTCACTTCTTCTTAAGAACAAAGAAGTATCTAAACTGGAATTCATAAATCCCCACTGTAACAAGCATCCTTTCAGCTTATCATACCAAGCCCTTGAGGCTTGCTTAAGACCATAGAGAGACTTATAAAGCTTACATACATAGTCTGGTTTCTTAGCACTAATAAACCCCTCTGGTTAATCCATGAACACTTCTTCTGTTAATTCCCCATTGAGAAAGGCATTATTCACATCAACTTGCCTTATCTTCCATTGATTCATCAGTGCAAGACTTAAAACCACTCTCACAGTAGCTGACTTTATAATAAGGCTAAATGTTTCAAAACAATTCACTCTCATGATCTGTTGAAACCCTTTTGCCACTAACCCAGCTTTGTATTTAGCCACACTTCCATCAGTGTTGTATTTCACCCTGTATACCCATTTATTTCCAACAAATTTCTGACCAATTGTTCTTGGTACTAAAGACCATGTACCATTCCATATTAATGCTGCATATTCTTCTTTCATAGCTGTAAGCCATTTTGGATTTTGCATAGCTTCATATACAGAGTCAGGTTCTTTGTGAGTAAGGGTTGCAATATATAGTTTAGGTTTGAAGATACCAGCTTTACTTCTGGTAGTCGTAGGATGTGTACTGAGTTGAGTGGATGATGATGATGTGTGGGGTACAGGTTGAGGTATTAAAATTCAAAGCTCTGTTGTTGGTTCAATGGTTGGGATATGTAGTTGTAAGTTGGAATGTTGGCTGCCAATATGATGAGAATTATCTGAATTTTGAGAACTACTGCTAGTAGAACTTACAGATTGAGAATTGCATGAGCTGCTTACAATTGAAACATGTATCACTGGTAATGTGGATAAATTGTATACTTATTGAGGAGTGAAAGATTGTTTTGAATAAGAAAATGATTCATTAGGATGGAAAAATGAATCTATAGAATAAGGAAATGTAAACTCATCAAATACAACATGTTTGGCTATGTATATTTTGCCTGAGGAATGCAAACACTTATATCTTTTATGAGATGGACTGTAGTCAATGAGAATGCATTTACTTGAGTGATAATCAAACTTATGCTTGTTGTAATCTCTTAAGTAAGGATAACACATACAACTAAAGCACTTGAGCATGTTGTAATCAAGTTTGTGATTGAAGATTTTCTTATATGGAGTAAGAAGTTTCAGGGCTGTAGATGGCAGTCTGTTGATGTGATAAACTATTGTATGAACAGCATCCCACAAAAACTTAAATGGTAGTTTACCTTGTGCCAATAGGGTGAGTCATAGTTCAATAATGTGTCTATGTTTTCTTTCAATTAACCCATTTGGTGATGTGTATAAGGGCAAGAGTGTCTAAAAATGATTCTATGTTGATTCAAGAACTGAGTAAATGACCTATACTTTCCCCCTCAGTCAGATTGTAGGTTCTTAATAGTAGTGCTAAACTGATTTTCAACCTACAATTTGAATAGCTTGAAAACATCTAATGCTTTTGATTTTAGTTTAAGAGGATAAATCCAAGTATATCGGCTAAAATTATCAACAAAGCTTATATAATAGTTATAGCCATCTCTAGAAGGTGAAGGTGAGGGTCCCCATAAGTATGTGTGTATCAGGTCAAGAACTTTAGTAGTTTTGGTTTCTGTGCTAGGAAAATGAAGTTTATGAGACTTGCCCATCTGACATGCTTCATAAATTTGTTCAAGTGCTTGTTTTATAGTATTACTTGAGAGATTAACAGAAGCAACACTCTTTAGTAAATGCATTAATATTTGAGAGTTAGGATGACCAAAACACCTGTGTAAAAGGAGAATTTTATTATTTAATGCGTTACAAGAAGAATTACAGTGAGACTTATTATTTTGAGAATTGTTCAGGACATGTGAGCTAAAAGAGTATGCCGACAACATTAACAATGGTTGGATTGAGGAAGACTGGCACAAGAAAGAAGAAAGAAGAGACTCAGATGGCTTTAGAAGCAGTTTTTACAATCATTTCTCAACAAGTCCTTTTAGAAGCACTTGCCTCTTTAGAGAATCCTTCACATAACAGACATTGCCAACAAATTCAACAGTAAGATTATTATCAGTTGTCAGTTTTGATATGGTTAGTAAATTATTTGTAATATTAGGCACTAATAGCATATCTTTAAGCAAAATATATGTTGGCTTATATGCAGCATTTGATCCTTTATAACTAAAACATGCATCACCAATGTGAGTTATAGGCAAACCTTGTCCATTGCCAATCATAAGTTGATCTGAACCTTTGAATTCCTCTCTGACATTCATAGTAGCCATATTGTTGGTTAAGTGACGTGTGGCACCACTGTTAAGGTACCATCCTTCATCAGCATGTCCTTTAAAGTTAGTGAAGTAAGCTTCAAGGGCAGTTGTCTCTGCAGATGGATAAGATGAGTATGACATAGGATTGTAACCTGAGTAAGGAGCAACATAATGTTCTTCAATTATTAGAGTAGCATAGCTAGCAAATTGATCAAAATTAGCTATATAGGCAACCTTTGATCCAACTAATCTGTCCCTTTTAAAGTGTTTAGGAAATAGTGAAGGATTGTCATCATATCTATGCCAACACTCATTTTGCTGTGTGTCATTGTTTGTGACATATCTGACATATAAGTGCATTATAAGAAAACTGACAATAGATGACAGACACTTTTTGACGGATTCTGAATGAGTCATAAAAGTATGATATAGTTGTGATATATTTTTTGCTATCATATATTCATAACTAATTTATGATGGACTCGTGATAGAAAAAAATTATGTCAAGAATATATGATGTCTTTGTGATATAAATTTAAACGTCAATAATTCATGATAGAATTTTCACGTTGACTTAATTTTGGCGCGTTTTTGACCGAAACTTTTGGTATTATTTAAAATAAAATATTACACGGAGGAAGACATGTTGTCGTTTTAGAGGAGTTGGAACGACGACGTTTTGTACATAAATATAAAATATTATATTTTTAAAACTTTTTATTATCAAATAAAATTAAAAATCATGAAACGCACCATTTTTGGTGCTGAGTTTCTCTTAACCTCTTATATTGACTTCGTTTTGGCCCTCATCTTACCAAAATCTCAGCCATCATCATCTTGCCTTCGTCTTCCTAACGTATTGGTTACTGATTGCGTTGTAAAATTGAGTGAGTGGAGGTGAATGAAGGTGCATTTCAGGGTATCACCATCGTCTTATTTGCAACGTGTTCCTCACCATTGTTTTCTGTCCTTATCTTGCTATCTTGCTCACCTTCATTTTTTGAAAGCCCTTGGTATGATTTCTATTATGACTTCATTTTGCATGCTGTTTATTTTGCATAGATCTAATTTAAATCAATTAATTCTATAAATAATCTAACGAAAAAACGTAGTTAAAAAAATTGATTAGTTAATTTGTTGAAAGACAGCAAATACTGTAGGTTGCTAGGGTTAGCAGTAGCAAAAGCAATAGTAGCAGTAGCAGGAATGAAGTAGATTTTGGAGATGAAGGATTAAAGAAAAAGGATAATTATTTTGTAACAGTAGTACTATTAGTATTAGGACCAAGAGCCAAATAATTTTGCCTATTGTGATAAATTTGCATGTCTAGGGTTAATTTTTCATTGAAGTTTTATTAGGAAATGAGTGAAGTAATATTACTATCTTTTGCAAAAAATTTATACTTAGAACCTAATTAGAACCTAATTTAGCTTCTGATGCAAAATTGTTTTTAATTTATTAAAAAGGGTATCTTTCCTTATGTAATAGTTGACTCTGTTTTTTTGTTGAAGCAGCTTGCTGCCACCTCTTTTGTTGCAAAGTTTGCTGTATCTCTTTGGCTAGAACAGTTTGCTGTAGAGGAATTTATTTTATTTGGTAAATAAATTGTACTTCTTTATTTTTAGTGTTTTGAGTTCGTTAGTTAATTAATAGTTGCACAATAGCAATTACTTTAATATTATGGTCCTTTATATGATAGCATGACTTAAAGTTGTATGGGGCTTGATTTTTATGTTATGTTGTGGCTATTGTAATGTGTCTATTTACTTGCATTCTGTGTTGTGACTACTATAATGTGTGGGGTCGAAAATTTTTGTTATGTTGCAGTGAGGGTATTTAAAGTGGTGTTAATTTATACTTTTGCATATTTAGAGTTAATTTTTTATTGAATTCTGGGTTATTAGGAAATGATGAAGTTCCGGTGTACTGAATTTGCAACAAATTTATACTTAAAACCTAATTAGATCCTAATTTAGCTTCTGATGCAAAATTGTATTTTAATTTGTTGAAAAAGAGTATCTTTCCTTATGTAATAGTTGATCTTTTATTTTTGTTGGAACAACTTACTGCCACCTCTCTTGTTGCACAGTTTGTTACATCTCTTTTCCTAGAACAGTTTGCTGTAGAGGAATTAATTTGACCTGGTAATTTAGAGTTTTGAGTTCGTTAGTTAATTTATAGATGCATGAAATCTGTTTAATATTATGGTCCTTTATATGATAGCATGTCTTGAACTTGTAATGGGCTTGATTTTAGTGTTGTGTTCATTTACTACTGTAATGATTTTGACTACTGTAATGTGTTTAAGTACTTTTATTTTGTGTTGTGACTATTATAATATGTGGGGTAAAAATTTGTTCTTATGTTTATGTTGCAGTAAGAGTATTTAAAGTGGTGTTAATTTGTACTTCGCTTATATGAAATGGTAATATATTCTGGTATTTTATTTATTTGTAACCTCCTTAATGTGTCAAGATCAAAACTAATTGAAACTAAAAATGGATAAGTCTTAGCTTCATTATAGTAAAATGTCAAGTGAGTATGAAGATTGGTTAAAGAATTTAAAAAGTTTGCTGTTGGTAATTCTAAAGGCAGTAGCGTCATTAAATGTCTGTGTAGTAAATGTATGAATTTATCCTGTCGTACACATACGGTTGTTCGTGAACATTTGTATTTTCATGGTTTTGATGTTTCTTACACAACCTGGAGTTGACATGGGGAAGATGTCAATGACACACCACTTCCTAATGTAGATGTAGATGTTCCATTTGAGTTTATAGACTACGATGACGGTAACACAGTAGATATGGTTAACGATGCTTATAGGGATTGTGCTGCAGATCCTAAAGCATTTAAAGAACTTCTAGAACAAGCTGAAAAGCCTTTGTACCCAGGATGCACAAATTTTACTAAGTTAGGCACTTTGGTTAGCTTGCTCAATATAAAAGGTAAATTTAGGTGGTTCGACGTAAGTTTTACCAAGTTATTAGGTCTTCTAGCTAAGTTGCTGCCTAAAAGTAATAAAATTCATGTGTCTATGTACAAGGCCAAAAAAACAATGTCCGCTCTTTAATTTGCAGGCTGTGTTATTATGGACTATAAATGACTTTCCGGCATACGGAAATCTAGCTGGTTACACTGTTAAAGGATATAATGCATGTCCATATTGTGGAGTAGACACTACTAAATGTAGACTTAAACACAGTGTAGACTTAAACACAGTGGCAAAAATATATATATCGATCACCATCATTGGCTTCCTCATAGTCATGAATTTCGAGACCAAGAAAAAGCCTTTGACAACACAATAGTGAGAGAGTTTGCTCCGAAATAATTGGATAGAAAGGGTATTTTGTGGCTAGTTGAGTCTATTGATTATAAATGGGAGAAGAACAACCCTAAAAAACGCAAAAGTTCAGACAATGATGACCGCATTTGGTGGAAAAAAATCCATATTCTATAGTTTAGAGTATTGAAAGCATTTACTTGTACGTCATCAGTTAAATGTTATGCACATTGAAAAGAATGTGTGTGAGAGCATCTATGGAACACTGCTGCATATTCCGGAAAAGACCAAAGATGGTCTTAAGTTAAGGAATGATCTTGTGGAAATGAGAACTAGAGATGAATTAGCACCAACTTTAAAAAATAACAAACACACATTCCTTCCGACAGCATGTTGCACATTAACTAGAGATGAAAAAACAAGGTTTTGCAAAGCTTTAAAAAGTATTAAAGTTCTAGTTGGCTATTAATCAAACATAAAAAATCTTCTGTCAATGAAGGACCTTAAACTTCAGGGCCTTAAGTCATATGACTGCCATGTTATTATGCAATAACTTTTGCCTATTGCCACTCAGTGTGTCCTGCCAAAGCACGTTAGAGAAGCTATAATCAGGCTGTGTTTCTTCTTTAACTTGCTGTGTTCCAATGTGGTTGATATGTCAACATTGGATAAATTACAGGCAGAGCATGTGGTCACTTTGTGCTTGTTAGAAAAATGTTTTCCTCCCTCTTTCTTTGACATGATGGTACACTTGACTGTGCATTTAGTCAATGAACTTAGACTATGTGGCCCAGTTTACCTTCGATGGATGTATCCTTTCGAGAGATACATGAAAACTCTCAAAGGTTATGTCCTGAACCGTAACTGTCCTGAGGGTTGTATAACGGAGAGTTATATTACGGAAGAAGCATTAGAATTTTGTGCAGAATACATATCAAACATGAATACAGTTGGGGTTCCACTTGGATATGTGCAAAACCTATCAAAAGATAAGTCATTATCTGGTGGGAAAGTGGTACAAATTCCTCCACATTCACTAGATCAAGCGCACTTGTACATCTTGCATAACACGCAAGAAGTGGTACCATACATTAGGTAATTTAGTTAATTTCTTCCAGTCAAATATATATAATTTATTTCTATAATTTTTAGTCTAATTTTTTCACGTTCTGGATGTCTAGTGACCTATGCAGTAGCTTAAAATATGTTATTCACATCAAAATGACAAATGGTTGCAAGAGGAACACAACCGTACCTTTGCCGATTGGCTAACTGATAAGGTTCCAGCATGTACATAATTAATTTTCACAAAGAAATCTCAACTTTTTTTTTCACTTAGTAAAAATGTTTACTTTTCTATCTTGTCTTGTTAGGTATATGACTTGATTGAAAAGGGTGATCACGTATCGGATACTTTGCGATGGTTATCACATGGGCCTCTTCCTTTTGTAACTAAACATAATGGTTATGACATTAATGGTTTCCATTTTGTTACACGAGATCGAGAATCAAGTCGAGTAACTTAAAATAGTGGAGTTAGTGTAGATGATTCTAAAATATATGATATGACATATTATGGAATTATAGATGAAATCTGGGTAGTTGACTATCATTTGTTGAAAGTCCCTATGTTGAAGTGTGATTGGGTTCAAAGTAGTTGTGTCAAGAATGATGAGCTGGGATTCATCTTAGCAGACTTAAACTGATTAGGATATAAATCTGATCCATTTACATTGACTTCTCAAGCCAAACAAGTATTTTATGTAAATGATCATATTCAAACAAAGTGGTATATTGTATGTCATATGCCTCATAGAAGTAATCCTAATCAAATAAATGAAGAGAAGGTCAACAAGGTAACAGAATATCCTCCCTTCACTAGAGAATTTTCGACTAATGATTTGTTACGCTCCGCAGATGGCGATCGAGCAATCTATGCACAAAATAGCAAAGATGGAATTTGGGTTACCAATTGATTAACTTTTTTGCAGTAAGTATTTATTGAAATATTCACTGTCTATGTTACAAACTAATATGATAATGAATTATATGTTGGCCTTTTATTCTTGCAGCCGATTGATTGTTATATAGTTTCATATTATCAGTTAACTAATACAATTTAATTTACTTATTCAGATGCAGTAATATGGCTAAGGGAAAACATGTAATGGCTGATGTTGCTTCTGATCAGGAAACTTATTTGGAAGACGATTACGACTACTTATTTGCTGATAATGCTAATTTAGCAGATGCAAAAGACGAGGCTCATTTTGATGGTGTTGAGATGGATGGTGTTGAGTTTGATGCATGTGATAATGATGGTGTTGATTTGGATAGAGGTGATTTTGATGGTACTGAGATGGATGGTGTTAATTTCGTTTATATTGATGTTCCTGAAAGCAGTAACTCTAGGAGAGGTGTCAATATGGGAGCTAGGCAAAATAAAAGACTTAAAATGAAGAAGGGAAAGATTGTGGTACAATACAATGAGATGGGTGTTCCAACAGGCGATAAAGCCACTGAGTTGGCTTCTTTTATTAGGGTATTAGCTAGGACATCAGTTTCAATTCTCTATTCCGATTAACGTAAGGTTCCGCTGGAGACAAAGGAGCGTTTGTGGAAATCTGTTCTGGTAATTCTTAAAAATCTATTACATTCCACTTAAACATTTTGCTGTCATTTTTCAATTATGCACTTTTATGCAACAGTATTTTAATTAATTGTCACTTAAACAATCTTCCTCTTATCTAAGGTCATTTCATTGTTCATCCTAGAAATAGGAAGCAGGTGATACAATCAATTGGAACAGCATTTCGAAACTTCAAGTATATGCTGGCCAAAAACTATATCTGGAAGTTCAGAAATGATAAAAAGAAATTGTATACACCCCCGATTGAAAACTCTCAAATAAAGCATCCTGTTTGGATAAAGTTTGTCGACCAACGTTTGTTGGAATCTTTTGAAGTAAGTATTTTCAAATTAGGACAAGTAAAATGTTAGTAGTTACATTATACTTACCTTGTGCTATAACTAATCTAATTATGCAGAAAATCAGTTCTGTCAATAAGAACAAGAGAGCTTTGAACAAGTGCAATCACCGCCTTAGTCGAAAAGGATATATTGGATTAATGAAAGAAATTGTAAGTGTGTACAATATTTAAATTGCTAATGAAATAATTTATTAAAGGTTTAGTTAACTATTAAATTTTTTAACAATTAACTAATATAATTTCTTTATCGAAGTAGTGTGCAGAATCAGGGCTTTCTGAAGAGTTAATTGACAGAAGTGAACTATGAAAGAGAGCTCAGATGCTAAAGAATGGAGGATACGACTTTGAAACTGAACAGATCATTAAGAAAATGGTAATCAAGTTTAACTAGAACAAACATTGTTATGATATTAGATCTATGCTCATTTAATAATATTAGTTTCTTTATGGTGGCTATTAGGAAATACGAGAGAAAGAGAACAAAAAAGACCCATTCAATTTGAATGCAAGAAATGACTTACTTGCACAAGCATTGGGAAAGCTTCCTCGAACTGGTCATATACAAGGCTTGGGCAAATTTATTTCTGCTTCAATGTACTTTCAATGCCTACATGGACCAATCCGAAATGAGAGAGAGAGGGAACTGGATGCTTGGAAAAAATCAGTAGATGAACAGTTGCAAGAAATTTGCAAAGAATTGAAGAGGACACCGCGCCATTCAGATGTTGGAAATTCCACTTTTCCACATAATATGGTCGATGATGACAGTGAGGGAGATGTACATAAGGTACTTTAGTTATATGTGTTACCCAATTTTTTTCCTAGTGTTGGTATTTTTCCTTGCAAATCTTCCACTCATTAGAGTTTAATTTATTTACTATTTGTCGATAATGCTGACAAGAGCTGGATAATTTAGGGAAGTCAGCTGTGAAGAAGAGGAAATGGATGTTTGGTCAAAGGGACAAACATCCTAAAGTATCAACACTTAGAAAGAAGGATGAAGTTCATAAGAAAGAAGAGCCATCAAAAGACACAACTGCTGCCATTCTGATGAAGTCAGCCAAAAATGATGACAGTGAAGGAATTGCACATGAGGTTAGTTTATTCATAATAAATGGTTTTATTTTTCCTAGATTATGATTTATTACCTTGTGTATTTACTATTCAATCTAGTTTAATATACTTACTATTTCATATAATTAATCTTCATAGAAGGTAGATAATTTGGGCAAGCCACCAGCCAATGCCGCTGCTGCCATTCCGGTAAAGTCAACAAAAATGAAGGCAATGAAGAAGATGTGCATAGGGTTAGTTAATAAAATTAACTGTATTTAAGTTGTTTTTGTCTTTATATGTGTGATTTATTTTTTTGTTGGCTAATTGTTTTAATTAATATAACTATACTAGTCAAGTACAATGTTTAAAACAGGGGCCGGGTTGCATAAGCTGGCTTTGCAGCCACAACATATTTATATATATTGCTGTATACTATATATATACATATATTGCTGCATACTATATATTCTTAGGAGTGAAAAAAACTTATATTTACTTACAATTTGATATCATTAACATCCACAGGAGCCAGATGATTTGGGCAAGCCACCAAAAAGCACAACTGCTGCCATTTTGAGGAGAAGTCCAAGACTTAATCCTTCAATCCCAACGGATTATGTAAATGATTAGAGGAAAATAGTTGGAAGTATTAAAAAGCAATTGGATTTTGACTGTGTTGATGGTACAACTGATGGTATACAAGAGAGGCATCTTGACAGCCCAATAAAAAAGCCACTTTTGAAAAAGGATAGAGCCAAAAAAGTTGTGATGCATCCTATAAGGAACACAAGGAGTGCAGTATTCAAGCACCAGAACAGTCATCCCATGCTGCAACTATTTGGAAAATTATGTAAGAAATACCTGCTTGATGAAAATGATAGTGTTCTGACATATATGATTGATGATAATGTATTCCAAAGACTGCTTGTGCTTATATTGGGAAGAAAGATTGCAATGAACTGTTGTCAATGCAAGCATTAGGAGTAAATGCTATTCAAGTATATATGTCGTAAGTGGTCTAATGAATTTTCTTTACACTATGTGATATGAACTTAGTATACTTTGTTATTGATGCACTGATTTTCTATTTAGGATGTTGGATTCCACCATTCTACCAACTATAAAAGGAATCAAACCATTTGGATTCATGTGTCCAAGTTTGGTTTACCTAAAAAGTCCAAAGGCTGTAGAAAAATTTCGCTCAAAGAGAGTTGAGCATATCCACGACCGCTTGAAAAAAGCCAAAAACGAACAACTCATTCTCATGCCATACAATCCTTCGAAAGTTTTATTTTTCATTTAAAACTTTTACAGTTGCTTCTGAATTTATATGACTTTTACAACTGTTTGTTATTTCATGGTTTTGTTTTCTGCTTTTTTTCCAGCTGCCTTCTTCTATTGTAGCTACCATTGGGTTTTTTTTTTTTTTTAGAAAAGCTACCATTGGGTTTTAGTTGTGTTTGACGTGGTGAAAAAGAAAGTGTTTTATGTAGATCCTGTACAGTCTAGTCCTGATACTGATTTAGAACAACTCCTTAAAATGTGTGTATGCCAATCCATTTCATGCAATTGATATTTTAAGTTTTTTCAATATAATTAAGATATAACAGTTTGCTTTTTTCTATAACACCATGACATTCTTCACAGCAGAGGATAGTAAGGAAAAATGGCATTATAATTCTAAGATGAAAATTGTGAAGGTAAAAAAAAGTAACCTTATAGACACTATATGTGCCTTTCAATTACATAACTAAAATGGATGAGATTTTGTAATTTTTTTTTTTTGTGGCATGAACAGGCTCCGAAAAAAAATATCGTAAAATTGGAGTATGGCTATTATGTGTTAAGATACATGAAAGAAATAATAGCATATGTTAGTTTGTTAATGAACAATGTAAGTTGATGATGACATTTCTTAAATTTCTTTTATTCTATATACGTGACATTATTTTTAAAGTTTGACCTCTTAATAATCTTGTGATTAACAGTTTAATGGAAAGAAATTATACACTCGGGACGAATTAGATGAGATTTGTTTGGAGTGGGCTAACCATTTTTCCGACATTCTTGTTGCATCAGCAAAATGGTTAATATGAGTATGAAACTATAAATATTAGTTGTAAAAATTTATTAAAATTAAAGTTATAGTGTCAAATTATAATGGTTACTGTTAACGATTGTAGTGTATATGTTTTGCATTCGATAACATTGGGAATTTTGATTGATTCCAAATAGATTGGTTTGTTGGGTTTGGGTTAGAGAGTTGCTGGTTATGTGGCTGGAAAACCAGTGGTGTGGAAAGATGCTTGGTTGGAAGATGCTGGGTTGCTGCTGAATGTGTGTTGGGAGAGCTGTTGGGTAAGTGGTTGGAAAGATGTATTGTTGTTAGAGGATTTTGTTGGTGTGGAAAGATGTATTGGCTTGCTGCTGTTATGCCAGTGGTTTGGAAAGATGCATGTATCGCCTAGAATTTGAGTTGTTGGAATTTGAGTTGCTTTTCTTTTAGTTTAACTAGATGAATTTTTTTTTTTAATCTGGGATGTTGATTATATATGTATTGATAGTGATGACAATATTAGATACTAGATGTATTTATTTTGAAATTAACTTGTTCGAATGAATGGATGTTAATTAATATTAATTATTTTTATTTTTTTCATGATACTCATTTTTATTAATTAACTAAATTTGTAAATATGAATACAAAAATTATTTATAATTTTAAAAAAATTTAACTTCATGACGGGAAATTTCCATCATATAGTCTGTTATAAACAATTTCCCGCCAGAAAATGAATAATAAATTTACAAATGATAACATAATTTCCCACCAAAACTAAATAGAAAATTTACCAATAACAATAAGATTTCCTGGCAAATTTGAAATATTTCGCGCGAAATTTTAAATAAATTCAAATTTTAATTTAATTATTTTTTCACATTAAAATATTGCGTGATAGATATATGACTGTAATATCCCATCGTTAATTCATGACGGTAAATATTCTGTCATAATTAATGACAGTGACATAGATGACAGATGAAGTATCTGTCATGCACTCCCTTTTATGATAGTTATTTCCCATCATCTATTGCCTGTTTTTTTGTAGTGGTGGTGGTTCATCAGAGTGTATGTTTGCTGAAGGATGAAAATTTGATTTCATAGGTGGCCTGAGACATTGCATTGCTTGTCCTTTGCCATTGCCTCCAAAATTACCAATACTAGTTGGAAATCCTTTGGAATATGAATTATGAAACATGCCTCTTCCAACATTGAACCCTCTATTCACAGAACGACCATAATATCCATTTCCGAAAACACCTTTTCTAAAATTTCCTCTCATATAAGACTGATTAACATTCATTGCACTATAATTTGCATTAAGCATGGGTTTGGCACTCTGATTTTGTTCAAGTCTGGCTTTATTTGTTAGTAATAAAGTATAAGAATCATCATAACTCATCTTATTTGCCGTAATGATTGAGGCCAGATCTAGATATCCAAGGCCTAAGCCATTTAGAATTCTCATTAACAGATCTTTTTCAGTAATTATGTCACCAGCACAAGCAAGTTTGTAGCGAGCAATTTCATTTGTGCACAATACTCTTCAACAGTCATTGAATCTTTTCTTAGAATGTTCATTTCATATCTGAGTTGCATTATCTTAGCCTAAGACTGAACTCCAAATTATTTTTCAATGGATTTCAACTGAACTCCAAATTGTTTTTCAATGGATTTCCACACGTCAAAAGGAGTATCATAGCTAAAAACAGAACTCAGAATACCTTCACTGATGGTTGATAACAACCAGCCAAGAAGTGTTTGATCCTGTGCTCTCCAGTTGACATAAGTTGGATTTTCAATGCCCTCATCAGATCTATCAGTTGTGCAGTCATAGATATTGTTCTGGAATGACTTGTGGTTTTGAAATGAATCTTTCTAGACGATTTTCCTTGATTGAAGTTAAAACTTGTTTACGCCAAAGTAGAAAATTAGATCGATCAAGTTTCACAGTAGCAGCAAAGGTAAATGATGTTTGTGAAGGTTGATTCGAGTTTATGATTGGTTGATTTGAAGTTGCAGTACTTGAGTTAGCCATTGATGGCTCTAATACCATGTAAAAGAATAGAAATTGTTGTTTGCCTTAAAGGAAAATTTTAGAGAAAATGAAACAATGAATTTCCAGAACATTCATTCCATAATGATCGTTTACATATTCATGCTTATATACATTTGTTCACACGTGACTTCCACTTGTAACAAACTAACTTTTCTTAACTAGCTAGCTACAATTTGTTATATAACCATTTCATGAGCTAGACAAAGACTCTCAACAAACTATGTTGAGCTGTCATTCTTTATTAACAATCTTCTATTGACATGGCTTTGTAAATTTGCTTGAATAATGAGCTACTTTAACACTCACAGCATCTGCTTTGATAACATGTTGTAACAGTTGCAGTAGTGTCACTGAATATGATGGGAAGATGAAGTAAATTAACGAGAAGTAGAGGAAGAAAATTGCCTTGAGGCACAACTGACCTAGGAAAAAAAATAACCCGTCAATGAAAATGCACATTGACGAAAATGATGACATGAAAATTACAATCAAGCTTGTAATTGCATGAGGATTTTTAAAAGGGGACATGGAATATGATTCGAGCATAGAGAAAGTTGCGTTGGTGATTGCCTCTGGCTCAGTGTGACAATATGGAGCATGCCAACCAACCATTTGAGGCCCCTGAAAATGGACACAACCCAGAGGCTAACAAAAGGGCCCTTTTTGTTCCGAAGCATATGGTAAGTGAAAGCAGAGAAAATGGTTGAGCCTGAGCCAACAGCAACGGTGGCGTACACCGAGAACCAGCCAGAGACCCCTCTTCTAGTTGGGAATTGGCTAAGTTTAAGAGTTGGTCCAGTGTAGCCTCAAACCATAAGGCCAAGATGGCGAGGGTGGGAGGCTGAAGCAATAATGTATGATGCAACAATGGCTGTAATATAAAATGGGAAGATGTATGGGGTTTTAATGAAGCCAACAGGGAGACAAAAGAGGAACCGGTGGTAGTTGTAGCCCCGGCAATAAGTTGTGGGTTGTACCATGGTCAAGTTGCTTGGAGATCAAGCCAAGCAAGGGACTAGCCAGAATTAGGTCTATACCCCATGAAATTGAAGTTCATTCCATTGCTGAGAGATTCAGATTGTTCGTTGATATTGATGTGTGTGTTAGTCAATCATACCTACAATATATGAATAATATTTCATCATGCTAAACATGGACACATTTAAAACTATCTAGTTTGACTGGCCATGATTGCGCTTTATATATACCCACGATCACCCAAGTTTTAAGTAATAATTAATAAAAAGTAAGAATTTGGCTATTGAATTAATTAAAGGAGAATGAATGAAACTTTATTCCCACTAAGAAGTTGTTTTTGTTCTTTGGGTTTGGATAAATTTTTAATAGCATAATCAGTAAATCTATTAGTATAATCATTTTATATATGAAAATTTCACATTTACCCTTAAACAATATTTTTTTCTTGTCAATATTTTGAGCCAAATGGTAAAATTAGGAATGAGATATTCATTCTCCCATAACAAAATTAATATGCATAATTGCATCTTCTACGCTTTTTACTCTTTTTGTGCTAAGAATCTTGGAATCAATTCGATCTTTAATCCAATTTTTTGTGTAAATAACACTCATGTGCTTTGTATGCATAGAATTTTGATTGAATATTCTACTAAGTAATAATAGATGTAGCTAGAAAAAGAACTTACAGTTTGATCTCTCTGAGAATACAAGCAATGCCCCTTGGGGTTTGTCCCCAACCTTGATCATCATCATCGTCATCATTTTTAGAGACAATTTCATTGATGATGAGAGGAAAAACAACGGGCACAACCGTTGTAACAATGAAGTGTCCAAATTTCAAGCTTCGATGGCTTTTCTCGCAGCCCTGAGTAGGGGGAAGGGGAATCTTTTAATTATTAATTATTAACTTTTTTGTTTTTGTTTCTGGTTTTATTTGTTGTTGGTGGTGTGTTGGTCGTGTAAAGAAAAAATGAAATTTGGTGGCGTCTGGCGAGTAGTTTGTTGTGTAAGGTCTATTTGGCGATGGATCATTTTTTTTTTTTGGTTATTTTTTGTTTTGAATAATCAAAGGTGCTCCAGTGGATAATAAAAAATCTTGATGCTTTGTGCTATGTTGTTAATCGTGTGCACCAACCAGGGGATGTAAATGCTACTTTGTGGGATGGATACTGTGGAATCAGTTTCCAAGATTTTTTTTTCTCTTTGATGTTGAGTCCCTAAAATGTCGTGTCTATATTTGTATGAATATGAGCACGACTTGTCATTTTTATGAGTTAGAAAATTCATTTCCCAAATTATATAAATGACTAATGTTAGGTGTTTATTTAGAGATGTGGATATGATCCTTCACTGTGTAACGAAAATCAAAAAACAAATATTAAATAAAAAAATCAATATCTTTTAGAGATTAAGTTAAATGGATATACATTTTGGCAAAATAATTAAAAATTGATGCAAAATTGACTAGAACGTAGAGGAAAATCAAAGCTTAACCAGACTCTTTTGAAGTGCTAATCCACACGCGTGATTATGATTACAGCAGAACTCGGCAATTGCAGCAAACGTTATTCGGGAGGAGGGTCAGAGTAGTCAACTTCCAAAAGCTTTCAGAAATCAACTTAACTATAGACGTGCAACCAATTTTCATTGCAGCATCGTGTGCCTCAGGCATGTCTTCATTCACTTTCTGATCCTCTACTGATACCGATATTCCTTCTCATCACTTAGAACCTCATGTTTTCTTTCTGCTGCTACCGCTGCTGGCATATTCAAATATTAGTACCGATTTGAAGGCTGCTTTGTGAAGTTAAAAAAAGGAGCTGAATTGGCTGCTGCCATATTCAAATTTGAACGGTGATTAATCAATATTTGCATGGCCAACTGGTGCCGACACTTTCAAGAATTCAATTTGCCTGACATATATGTGGACGCCTCGGTTTGTTTATATGTAAGAAGGTATTTCGGTATCATTCGTTTTAACTTATTTGTCTTCTCTCTTTCACAGCAATGCCAATTTTTGCATCGCACTCCTCTACAACTCATGCTGATCAAAATGTTTCATGTGATTTCAATTTTCCTCATCCCCTCTTTTGCATAGCACTGATCGAATTCCTAGTGTAGATTCCCTTCATCTGCAGCAAGGCATTCTGAGCCAAGATCCTGGAAGATCCATTCAACAGCTCATCAACCCATTTCTTCCCGTGGCCATGGGCTAAAGCTTGTTGAACGGCGGCAATTGAAGTATTTTTTTCAACAGAATCTCATGAATCTTGAAGGCAATTTAATTCATGGCCTAATGATGAAGTAGAAGAAGCTAGAGAAGTCCTTAATCTTCTCAAATGCTCTCAACTTTCGAAGTCTGTGGGTGTGATCTTGTGGAAAGCTGTTTGAGCGAGTATGGTAAGAGACAGCCATTGCTTTTGTTGCTGTGAATTAGAAGACTAGAAGTTGATTTACTTGTGTTCAAATCTCAATATATATATAGCACGAGATGAGGGAACAAGAGATATGTCATCCTCTTAAAATAAGAAGAAACACTAACATGATTTCGAGCTTGATCTAAATATTATATCGGCTACTTTTAGGCTTAGTCTCCTCCCACACCAGCATCCTATCTCAGTTTTTTTGCAGCAAACCTCACTAGTATCTTCTCGTAAGCTAATACTAAGCAAACAAATGTTTCTGAGTGATCCACAAAATAGGCAAAATACGAGGATGACATCAATTCTGTTTCCTCTTCTAAAATGCAAGAGACGCTAATCCAGTTTGGCTTGCCTCCCCGTGGGAAACAGGGTGGCTGTGAAACTCGTCTGTCCTTGCAGAATTGATTATTTGACCTGGATATAATATGCAAAATCTGCCGTGCATGGGTGGAGTCGAGGCTTTACCGTGAATGCATGGATGGGTAGTTAAGTCACCAAATTAAAGCAGGCCCAGAAAAGATCTGCAGTGTTCATTGCAGGCATATATGGTGCCAAATGAATCGCTTGTTCTTAAGAGACTGACTCCTCATACCATAGTAACAACTCATAACATTCATTGTCTACCATGAAAAAACTTACCAAAATAGGAAACAAATTAAATAAAAACTCAATTGAATAGAATATTCCAAAACTCTATAAACTTAATAAAAAAACACAATGGCCAAGGAATCCTTTTATTGTTGTCTACGAAAGTAGTATTTTTCGAATTAACCGCCCATTACGGGGGAATCATGTGCAGGGCGCCTGTCTTCACCCATTGAAGGAAATTCTGAAATGTCTTGCGAGAGCAACCACCTTCCCTGACACTACTCATGGCTTTTTCCTTGAGTTCCAAAGCCCTTGCTTTAAAATCTGGATCACCGAGCACTTGATCCACCTTGTTCTTAATTTCTTCTCTTGTAATGATGCCATTTTCGTTTTTGTCAAACCTCAATCCCACCTTCCAAATATCACAAATGTATTTCTCGTTGAGGAATTGTTCAGCAAAATATGGCCAGCTCAAGAAAGGAATGCCATTGCTGACACCTTCCATGGTGGAATTCCAACCACAATGGCTCAGGAAACAGGCAATAGAAGGGTGGTTAAGAACCTTCTGCTGAGGTGCCCAGCCGATCATCCTTCCTCGAGCAGCAACTCTCTCTTGAAATCCTTCTGGGTATCTATCATTTGCATCAGTGGTTATATCTGGCCTCACAACCCATAAAAATGGTCTGTTGCAGAGTTCTACTCCTAATGCCAATTCTTGAAACTGAACTTGGTCAAGAATTGTAAAGCTGCCAAAAGCAGCATAAACGACAGAGCTTGGTTGCTGTTGGTCTAGCCACTCCAAACAGCTTGAGTCTTCGCGCCAGAAGTGTCCTGCTGAATTCCCTAGGCGGTTGTCTGCCAAAAGTGGTCCTATTGGCAGAAGTTCCGGAACCACGGTGAATGTCCCGGACTCGAGCTCATATGATGAGTGACACAACTGGAAATTTACCGCTCTCATGGCTTTTAAGTCTTTATCCACTAAATCAAAAAGATTTTTCTGCGTAGTCAAATCACCAATATTTGTCCAAAAACAGTCTCTAGAGTTCATTTCAGGCATATTTGGCGCAATCCGAAACATCTGCTTGCTCATAGGAGTTCCTGAAGTTGAATACGAAACAAAGAAAATTAAAATAGCATAAAATAAACCACTACTTTGACGTGCATCAAAATTAAAGTCTGCTGGAGGAAAGTATGGAATTGAATGACGTAGAATCATACCATCACTGTCAATGAAGAAAATTAAAATAGCATAAAATAAACTACTACTTTGACGTGCATCAAAATTAAAGTCTGCTGGAGGAAAGTATGGAATTGAATGACGTAGAATCATACCATCACTGTCAATGATTCCATCATCAATAAGTTTGGGGATATGGAATAGCAAGGCCACTGATGCTGCAGATGAAGGCCAAAAGACGGCCCCCCTGACGTTCATTCTTTTTGCTACTTCCATAGACCAAGCCATGTACCCATCTGCAATGAAACAATCAAGTTTTTCATCCTCTCTACTGTTGATCTCTTCTATGAGCTCCTCTAGCTTCCCCGGCATAGCCTGTAAAAGTTTTTCAGCTAGCTTTCCTAAATCGTTTCTATCTTCCCAGGGTTCCATTCCATCTGGGATCGAAACCAAATGGATTTGCTCCCCGAGACCATTCTTTCCCTCCAATGATTCCACTACCCGTTTGTGATCGTAATCCGTGTTAACGAATGTGACTCGGAAGCCATGTTTCGCCAGACATTGTGAAAACTCCAGTAAAGGAATTACATGGCCTTGTGCTGGAGCTGGCATTACCAAAACATGTGGACGGCTCATTTTCTTTTCTATTTTTACCTCACTGATTTGGCTGCTATGAACTTGGTGCTTTTATGGGGATTGTGAGGCGCAGCTCAGGAGCCCATGTTCGGTTTTCTGTCTTTCTTTCCGTACATATACTACGTTCACGCGTCTTTGATTTTGAACCTGAACCCGGTTGTCGTCTTATCTCCCGTTTTTAAGTTCTTTGTCCATCTCTTTGTTTTGTTTCCTTCTGTGGTTTGGATGATATGTTTGTTTTGAACAAACTGCGCTGTTAGATCCAACGTTTAAAGCAGGACGCTCTGAATACAATTTTTAATGCTCTGTCTAGAATAAGGTGACGAAAACAATTTTGCACATCCTTCTGCTAGCATCTCCTCAATATGTAATATTATAATTTGCAACACACGAGTGGTGTTGGTTACTCGTGGTAGTTTGGGTTAAGATTTTTATTTCCATTCTATTTGAGTCAAATTGAATTAGTATAGATTTAAAAATATTGATTCGTCTAATAAATCAATGAATTCATTTTGATTCATTAAATTAACGAATAGAAATCGGGTTTGAGTTCACCGCTTTGATTATTTATTTAAAATTTATTTATTAATCAGGCCATAAATGAATAGAATACTAAATAACTTTTTTAACATAATTACTTTTTTGCCATTAAAATTTAAAAATTTTGTTTAAACATTTTCAATGTATAAGGTTAGTTTTGTTGTTATGAAATAATATTGAGCCAAAAAATAAAACGAAAGCAAAGGCGTCATCACTCATCAGCCAACTCTAGCTCCAGTCCTCATTTTCCTTCCTCCATTGTTATTTCTTTTACTTGAATTTGAAGACCTGTTTCTTCATTCCCCAAAAGAACGCCAAACCAAACACTCCCAGAAATCAAATCTGTGATTTTCCAGCAAGCTTCGCTTCTCTTGGCTATGGCTTTGGCAAGGTCTCAAATAGGTATGCCGACCACAAATTCTACCGTGAAGTTCATCCTTCGTTACGCATTTCGAGTTTCTTCAGTTTCTTGGTTTTTGATTGTATTTGCGTTTAGCTTGAATATAGTTGTAATGAATTGGTTTTTTTGATCAGATTGTAAAGAAATTTAGGCGAATCCATTCACTTCTTTATTTGTTGTTTTCATTTATTGTTTAATTTAATTTTGTATATTAAATGAATTAAACAAATTACAAACAAATATTCATTTATTATATGAGTTAAATTTGAGTCTTAAGATTGCCATTCATTTAATAAACGAATTGAATCCGAAACTATTGAATTTTAATTTGATTTGATACGGATTCAATTCATCAATTCATTTTCCCACCTCTAGTATTAATATGCTTTATGAGCTCTGAAGGAGTTATGTTTAAATAAATTTTTTGACTGACTATGCAAATTAAAATATTAAAAAAGTTATATTTATTATATATATTTTTTTTTTCAATGAAAAGATATTTTTATATAACTTCCTGTGTTCACAAAGCACTTCAAGTGAAGTCCTCTAGATCTTTTCGAAAGTCAAAGGGATGCGGTTTTCAATTTTTTGTTAGCTGCTTCTGTCCTCCGCGGGGGAATTATTGATCTCAACGTTTTACAGATTACAAAACAGTGATAAAGCCTACAGCCCAGCTTGGATTGCCTCTCACTTGGAAGGCAATGCCTGTGCATAAAAAAAAAAATGGTGTCGTTACGTTCGTATGGCTACAGTGCAGAAAATTTTATAGATAGAATTTTATATACCAATGCCACAAAAGTTAACATACCAGTTGATTAAACGAGTTTAGGCAATGATAGGAACCAAAAAAAAAATTATCATTTCAATTAAATCAATATTACATTAATTCAAAGCAATGACAAATGGAAGTGTAAAAAATGGCACACAAAAGGTTGCTCACAATTGACAGAATCTTGGTTATACTTATTCAACCACAAGAGAAAAAAGAAAAAAAAAAGGTTAAAAAAATGAAAATCATACGTGCCTCAGTTGTTTACTTATAAGGGATAACAGATTTGACCGTCCGCGAAAGTTCACTTGCATTACTTCAGCAGTTCCTTCATAAGCATGTTCCTTTATAATACTGCTAGTATCTAAACCAGGTACAGGGGATCCCTTCTCACTATCTTCATGCAAATGCCCAGCAGCCATGGCTGCACCAACATAACTGATGTTCCCAAAAATCAAAATAAGAATCCCAATAGTAGCGGCCAAAAATGAAACCCCAAAAGCAGTGCTCACATTTCCACTGATCGCTGATGACACAGCAAAGCCAGTACAATTTCCTAGTGCTTTTACCCACGAGTACCATACAGAAAAAGCACCTTCTTTGCCATGTGGTGTACAATCTAGCAACAGAACTCTCCCAAAAGCATGCAAAAGCCCTGCAGAAGTGATTCGAATTGCAGCACAAAGCAGTACGTGGTGCCTCTGCCAGTTCTTTTCCTCGTAGTAGAATCCCATACCTGACGTCAACAGAGCTAAGAGGAAACCCAGAAGTTGCATTCTCACAGCATCTGCTTTGATAACATGTTGTAACGGTTGCAGTAGTGTCATTGAAAATGATGGGAAGATGAAGTAAATTATCCAGAAGTAGAGGAAGAAAATTGCCTCGAGGCACAACTGGCCTAGGAAAAAAAATAATCCCTCAGTGAAAATGCACGTTGATGAAAATGATGACATGAAGATCACAATTAGGGTGGCAATCGCGTAAGGATATTTGAAAAGGGACGGGAAATATGATTTGGACACAGAGGAAGTCGGGTTGGTGATTGCCACTGGCCTTAGTGTGACAACATGGAGCATGCCAACAAGCCATTTGAGGCCACTGAAAATGGACACAACCCAGAGGCTATCAAATGGGTCCTTTTTGTTCCTAAGCATATGGTAAGTGAAAGCAGAGAAAATGGCAGAGCCTAAGCCACCAGCAGCAGTGGCATATACTGAGAACCAGCCAGAGACGCCTCTTCTAGTAGGGAATTGGCTAAGTTTAAGTGTCGGTCCAGTGTAGCCATGAACCTGTTGGAAAAAGTAGCATGTTATCAAGCTATTTTAAGGGCACATTTTGAGTGGGTTCCACTTATCGAAAGTGGAAAATTTTGAGATGTACGGATTATACTCCGTAAATACTTAAAGAATATATATTTGTTTACTCAAAATGGTGCATGGGTGAATGAGAAATTATCTCACAAAGTGCACCCATGATGTTGAAAAAATAAGCCTAGGAGTTTGTGTTTATATGTAAACACTCAACCATACATGAGCAAGAATATTAAGGATAAAGGCTCTCTCCACACGCACGTGCGCAGGGGGGTGCGAATCCAAGACCGATTCGGTTGAACTCGTGTGCGTACGCGAATGTCAGCCCAAAATCGTCCAAGCTTGCATGGCAAGTTTTTAATTCCTTTTTAAATTTTTTTTTTGTAACAGTTACAGCAATTGAATTGGCTGCTGTTATTTCATTTAAATTTTGAAATCAAAACAGCAATTGAATTGGTCTTTACATAAACAATTGAATTACTCTTTATTCTGACAATTGAATTCGGATATTGAATACCGAAATTCAATTCATGCAAGCTGCTGTTACACATCTTTCCCCTATAAAAAGGCAGCTCCTCTTCTGTTTTCTACACACTGAAATCACAAGCAAACAGCACGATTTCTTCCTTCCTTCTCCTTCTTCCTCTTTCTGGTTTTTCTGGTCGAGTTTTGAACTGTTGTGGTTTGCCGGAACAAACTGTTCGTGCTTAACAGATTTGTTCGTACCCGTTGTATCCTGGGAAACAGAAACCAACAAACCTAAAGCATATCAGTAGGTGGTTAATCTGTTTTAAGGACACTGGTTTGACAGGCCTCGGGTTTTCTTGTTTCTGCTTCTTTCGCTTTGCCATTCCATCTTATTCTTCTTTGTTCATTCTTTATTCTTCTTTGTTTCTAGTTGTTGTTCTTTGCGGTTTTAAGTTCTTCTTTTTCTTTGTTTAGCAGCATTTCATTTTCTGCTTCAGTTTCAATTTCAACTTATTTGTGATTACTGGTTTTGTCGCGAATAGACAACTAACCAAGTTTATTCTTTTGTGACTTTAACAGAACCATAAGGCCAAATTGGCGAGTGTGGGAGGCTGAAGCAACAATGTATGATGCAACAATAACTGCAATTAAAATGGGAAGATGTATGGACTTTTCATGAAGCCAACAGGGAGGCAAAAGAGCGAACCGATGGTTGTTGGAGCTCCAGCAATGAGTTGTGGATTGTAGCCACGGTCAAGTTGCTTGGAGATCAAGCCAAGCAAGGGACTAGCCAGAATTAGGCCTATAGCCCATGAAATTGAAGTCCATTCCATTGCTGAGAGATTCAGATTGTTCGTTGATATTGATGTGTGTGTTAGTCAATCATACCTACAATATATGAAAAATATTTCATCATGCTAAACATGGACACATTCGAAACTGACCCTCTGTCTAGTTTGACTGGCCTGGAATGCGCTTTATGCCTGCGGTCACTCAACTTTAAGTAATAATTAATAAAGAGTAAGAGTTTGGCTAATGAATTAATTAAAGGAGAATGATTGAAACTTTATTCCCACTAAGAAGTTGTTTTTGTTCTTTCGGTTGGGATAAATTTTTAATAGCATAATCAGTAAATCTCTTAGTATAATCATTTTGTATATGAAAATTTCACATTTACCCTTAAACAATATTTTTTTCTTGTCACTATTTTGAGCCAAATGGTAAAACTAAGAATGAAAAATTCATTCTCCCTTAATAAAATTAAATATGTATAATTGAATCTTCTACGTTTTTTACTCTTTTTGTGCTAAGAATCTTGGAATCAATTCGATCTTTAATCCAACTTTTTGTGTAAATTACACTCACGTGCTTTTGTATATATAGAATTTTGATTGAATGTTCTACTAGGTAGTAATAGATGTAGCTAGAAAAAGAACTTACAGTTTGATCTCTCTGAGAATACAAGCAATGCCCAGGTCGGGGTTTGTCCCCAACCTTGATCATCACCATCATCATTTTTAGAGACAATTTCACTGGTAATGAGAGGAAAAACAGTTGGCACAACCGTTGTGACAATGAAGTGTCCAGATTTCAAGCTTCGATGGCTTTTCTAGTAGCCTTGAGTAGACCATGTAAGTTCCCTTGGCCCTCTCAATTTTCATTGCAGCATCGTGTGCCTCAGGTTTGTCTCCATTCACTTCCTGATCTTCTACTGATACCGATATTCCTTCATCACAGCTTACAACCTCATGTTTTCTTTCTGCTGCTGCAACTGCTGCCGCTGCCATATTCAAATATTAGGACCAATTTGCAGGTTGCTTTGTGAAGTTAAAAAAGGGAGCTGAATTGGCTATATATTAGAACGGTGATTAATTAATATTTGCAGGGCCAGCTGGTGCTGACACTTTCAAGAATTCAATTTGCCTGATAAATATGTATAAGCCCCGGTTTGTTCATATGTAAGAAGGTATATCGGCATAATTCGTTTTAACCTGTTTGTCTTCTCTCTTTTACAGCAATGCATATTTTAGCATCGCACTCTGCTACGACTCTTGCTGATCAAAATGTTTCATATGATTTCAATTTTCCTCATCCCTTCTTTTGCACAGCACTGACCGAATTCCTAGTGCAGATTCCTTCAGCTGCAGCAAGGCGTTCCGAGCAGAGCTGCAAAAATCCAAGATCTTGAAAGATCCATTCAACAGCTCATCAACCCATTTCTTCTGGTGGCCGTGGCCTAAAGCTTGTTGAACGACGGGCAATTGAAGTATTTTTTTCAACAGAATCTCATGAATCTTGAAGGCAATTTAATTCGCGGCCTAATGATGAAGTAGAAGCAGCTTGAGAAGTGCTTAATCTTCTCAAATGCTCTTCAACTTCTGAAGTCTGTGGGTGCGATCTTGTGGCAAGTTGTTTGAGCGAGTATGGTAAGAGGCAGCCATTGCTTTTGTTACTGTGAATTAGAAGGCTAGAAGTTGATTTACTTGTGTTCAAATCTCAATATATATATAGCACGAGATGAGGGAACAAGAGATATGCCATCCTCTTTAAAAAAAAAAAAGAAACACGAACATGATTTCGAGCTTGATCTAAATATTCTATCGGCTACTCTTAGGCTTAGTCTCCTCCCACACCAGCATCCTATCTCAGTTTTTTTACCCGCAAATCTCACTAGTATCTTCTCATAAGCTAATAATAAGTAAACAAATGTTTCTGAGTGATCCATAAAATAGGCAAAAAACAAGGATGGCATCAATTCTGTTTCCTCATCTAAAATGCCAGAGACGCTAATCCAGTTTGGCTTGCCTCCCCGAGGAAAACGGGGTGGCTGTGAAACTCGTGTGTCCTCGCAGAATTGATTTATTTGACCTGGATATAATATGCAAAATCTGCAGTGCATGGATAGAGTTGAGGCTGCACCTCGAATGCATGGATGGGTAGTTAAGTCGCCAGATTAAAGCAGGCCCATGAAAGATCTGCAGTGTTCATTGCAGGTGTATTTCGTGCCAAATTAATCACTTGTTTCTTAAGAGACTGACCCCTCACGCTATAGTAACAACTAATAACATTCACTGTCTGCTATGTAAAAAATCACCTAAATAGGAAAACAAGTTAAATTAAAACTCAGTTAAATAAAATATTCCTAAACCCTATAAACTTAATTAAAAAAACTGAAAAGATAGATGTTACAATGGCGAGGGAATCCTTATAATTGTCTACGAAGGTAGTATTTTTTGAATTGACCGCCCATTACTGGGGAGGCGGGGAATTATGTGCCAGGGCGTTTGTGTTTACCCATTCAAGGAAATTCTGAAATGTCTTGCGAGAGGAACCACCTTCTCTGATGCTGCTCATGGCTTTTTCCTTGAGTTCCAAAGCCCTTGCTTTAAAATATTGATCACCGAGCGCTTGATCCACCTTGTTCTTAATTTCTTCTCTTGTAATGATGCCACTTTCGTTTTTGTCAAACCTCAATCCCACCTTCCAAATATCACAAATGTATCTCTCGTTCAGGAATTGATCAGCAAAATATGGCCAGCACAAGAAAGGAATGCCATTGCTGACACCTTCCAAGGTGGAATTCCAACCACAATGGCTCAGGAAACAGGCAATAGAAGGGTGGTTAAGAACCTTCTGCTGAGGTGCCCAGCCGATCATCCGTCCTCGAGCAGCAACTCTCTCTTGAAATCCTTCTGGGTATCTATCATTTGCATCAGTGGTAATATCTGGCCTTACAACCCATAAAAATGGTCTGTTGCAAAGTTCTAGTCCTAATGCTAATTCTTGAAACTGAACTTGGTCAAGAATTGTAAGGCTGCCGAAAGCAACATAAACGACAGAGCTTGGTTGCTGTTGGTCTAGCCACTTCAAACAGTTTGAGTCTTCGCGCCAGAAGTATCCTGATGAATTCCCTAGGCGGTTGCTTGCCAAAAGTGGTCCTATTGGCAGAAGTTCCGGAACCACGGTGAATGCCTCAGGCTCGAGCTCATATGTTGAGTGACACAAGTGGAAATTTACCGCTCCCATGGCTTTTAAGCCTTTATCCGCTAAATCAAAAAAAAATTTCTGCGTGGTCAAATCACCCATATTTGTCCAAAAACAGTCTCCAGAGTTCATTTCAGGCATATTTGGTGCAATCCGAAACATCTGCTTGCTCATAGGAGTTCCTGAAGTTGAATACAAAACAAAGAAAATTACAATAGCATAAAAAATACTACTATTTTAACATGCATCAAAATTAAAGTCCGCTGGAGGAAAGTCAGGAATTAAATGACGTAGAATCATACCATTACTGTCAATGATTCCATCATCAATAAGTTTGGGGATATGAAATAGCAAGGCCGCTGATGCTGCTGATGAAGGCCAAAAGAGAGCCCGCCTGACGTTCATTTTTTTCGCTACTTCCATAGACAAAGCCATGCACCCATCTGCAATGAAACAATCAATTTTTTCATCTTCTCTACCGTTGATATCTTCTATGAGTTCCTCCAGCTTCCCTGGCATAACCTGTAAAAATTTTTCAAATAGCTTTCCGAGATCGTTTCTATCTTCCCAGGGTTCCATTCCATCTGGTATCGAAACCAAACGGATTTGCTCCCCAAGATCATTGTTTCCCTCCAATGATTCCACTATCCGCTTGTGATCGTAATCCGTGTTAACAAATGTGACTCGGAAGCCCTGTTTTGCCAGACATTGTGAAAACTCCAGTAAAGGAATTACATGGCCTTGAGCTGGAATAGGCAATACCAAAACATGTGGACGGTTCATTTTCTTTTTTATTTTTACCTCGCTGATTTTGTTGCTATGAACTTGGTGCTTTTAAAGGGATTGTGAGGGGCTGCTCAGTAGCCCATGTTCGGTTTTCTGTCTTTCTATCCGTACACGGAGTATATTATACGTGTTTAATTTTGAACCTCAAGCTGGTTATCTTCTTATAATCTTATATCCCGTTTTTAAGTTCTTTGTCCATTTCTTTGTTTTGTTTCCTTCTGCGGTTTGGGTGACACGTTTGTTAATAAAATTCGTTTATTAAACAGCTTATAAATGAATAGAATAATAAATTATCTTTTTAATAAAATTACTTTTTTGCCATTAAAATTCAAAAAGTTTTCTTTAAACATTTTAAGGTGTAAGGTTAGTTTTGTAATTATGCAATAATAATAAGCCAAAAAATAGATAAATAAAGGCAAAGGCATCATCGCTCATCAGCCGACCCTTGCTCCACTCTTCATTTTCCTTCCTCCATTGTAATTTCTTTTGTTTGAATTTGAAGACCTGTTTCTTCATTCCCCAAACAAATGCCAAACCTAACACTCCCAAAAATCAAATTGCAAACAAATATTTATTTATTAAACGAGTGAAAATTGAACCTTGAGATTACAATTCGTCTAATAAACGAATCGAATATAAATTTATTAAATTTTGATTTAAATTCTATTCTTCAATTCATTTTGCTATCTCTAGAGTTGATATGCTTTATGACCTTTGACCGAGCTAATGAGCTATGTTTAAATAATTTTTTTTTATTGCCTTCCCAAATTAAAATATTAGAAAAGTTATATTATTATAATTTTATTTTATTTTTCAATGAAAAGATATTTTTACATAACTTCTTGTGTTCAGAAAGCATTTCAAGTGAAGGCCTCTAAATATTTTCGAAAGTCAAAAGATGCAGTTTTCTTTTGCTGCTTTTGTCCGCCACCTGAGAATTATTGTCCCCAATGTTTTACAGATTACAAAACAGTGATTAAGCCTGCTGTCCAGCTAGCCTTGCCTCTCACTTGGAAGGCAATACCCGTGCATAAAAAAAATTGGTGTCATTACGCGTATTGCTACAGAGCATAAAATTTTATTGATAGAATTTTATATACCAATGTCACATAATATACCAGTTAATTAAACGAGTTTAGGAAATGATAAGAACCAAAAAAAAAAAATTATCATTTCAATTAAGAAAAAAAAGGACACTTTTACCCCTATGGTTTACAGAAATGGTCACAAAGACTTCTAAATTTTCAATAAGGGACATGGAGAAATTTTTTTTTTACCATAATATCTTTTGACTCTGTAAATCTCCAAAAAATAATCTCAAAATTTTATAATAAATGAAAATATGACATTAAAATAAATGCAATGATATATACATCAAAATATTTTTAAAAATTAAAAATATTTTTATATTTTTCAATCTATTAGACCTATTTTATTATATTAAAGTAATTTTTAATAATAGATAGAAGCATAATTTTAAAATAAATTAACTAAAATTACTTTGAATATTATATAAAAGTTAATTTTAACATTATTAATAGGGGGACTTTTTTAATGGCAAAATTTATTTAAACCCAAGATTTATTTAAAATCGTTATAATATTACAAATATATTATTAAAATATATATGATAATTTAAAATTTTAATTTTTTTTAAATGTCAAAAATAGTTTAATATTATTAGTCTGCTAGATAAATTATATTACTTATATTCAATTTGTGTTAATTAAAAATCTTTAAAGTCAATTTTCTAATTACTATAGTCAAAGGGTATTATGAGCAAAAAAAGATTTTAATGTCCCCTTTTTTTAAAATTTGGGAGTTTTTTTTATCAATTCTCCAAATCTTAGAAATGTAGGTGTTCTTTTTCCTTTAGTTAAATCAATATTACATTAATTCAAAGCAATGACCAATACAAGTGCAAAAGGCACACAAGAAGTTGCTTACATTTAACTGAATGTGGGTTATACTTTCTCAACAAAAAGAGAAAAAAAAGAACCAAGAAAAGAGGGTAAAAAGATGAAAATCATACATGCCTCAATCATTTACTTATATAGGATAACCGATTTGACTATTTGCGAAAGTTCACTTGCATTACTTGAGCAGTTTCTTCACGAGCATGTTCTTTTATAACAATGCTATTATCTAAACCAGGCACTGGGGATCCTTTCTCACTCGCTTCATACAAATGCCCAGCAGCCATGGCTCCACCAACATCACTTATGTCCCTAAAAATAAAAATAAGAATCCCGATCGTGGCAGCCAAAAATGAAACCCCAAAAGTAGTGCTCACATTTCCACTGGTAGCTGATGCCACAGCAAAGCCAGTACAAGTTCCTAATGCTTTTAGCCACGAGTGCCATACAGAAAAAGCACCTTTTTTTTCCATGTGGTGTACAATCTAGCAACAAAACTATCCCAAAAGAATCAAAAGCCCTGCAGAATTGCTTTGAATTGCAGCAAAAAGCAGTACATGGTGGCTCTGCCAGTCCTTTTCCTTGTAGTAGAATCTGTATCTGAAGTCAACGGAGCTAAGAGAAAGCCCAGAAGTTGCATTCTCACAGCATCTGCTTTGATAACATGTTGTAACAGTTGCGATAGTGTCATTGAAAATGATGAGAAGATGAAGTAAACTATCCATAAGTAGAGGAAGAAAATTGCCTCGAGGCACAACTGGCTTAGGAAAAAAAATAACCCCTCAGTGAAAATGCACATTGATGAAAATGATGACCTAAAAATTACAATCATACTTATAATTGAATGAGGATTTTCAAAAAGGTACAGGGAATATGATTCGGGCATAGAGGAAGTTGCGTTGGTGATTGCCTTTGGCTCAGTGTGACAATATGGAGCATGCCAATGAGCCATTTAAGGCCCCCTGAAAATGGACACAGCTCAGAGGCTAACAAATGGGCCCTTTTTTGCTCTTAAGCATATAGTAAGTAAAAGCAGAGAAAATGGCAGAGCCTAAGCCACCAGCAGCAGTGGCATGTACTGAGAACCAGCCAGAGACCCGTCTTCTAGTTGGGAATTGGCTAAGTTTAAGTGGTGGTCCAGTGTAGCCACGAACCGTAAGGGCAAGATGGCGAGTGTGGGAGGCTGAAGCAACAATATATGGTGAAAAAATGGCTGCAATATAAAATGGGAGGATGTATGGGGTTTTTATGAAGCCAACAAGGAGACAAAAGAGGGAACCGATAGTTGTTGCAGCTCCAGCAATGAGTTGTGGGTTGAGGCCATGGTTAAATTGCTTGGAGATCAAGCCAAGCAAGGGACTAGCCAGAAGTAGGCCTATAGCTCATGAAATTGAAGTCCATTCCATTGCTGAGAGATTCAGATTGTTCGTTGATATTGATGTGTGTGACTGTGTGTTAGTCAATCATATCTGCAATATATGAAAAATATTTCATCATGCTAAATATGGATACATTCAAAACTGACTCTCTATCTAGTTTGACTAGCCATGAATGCGCTTTATGCCCGCGGTCACTCAAGTTTAAGTAATAATACTTAAATTCATTAAGAATTGCTTATTTCAACAAGCAGAGCATGAACCAGAAGCATTTTGAATAATATGAATAACTTGAATGAAATCAAAATTTACAAGCACTAGTCTATTTATACACAAGCTGGTGAAAAATGACAGCTAGCTAAGGACAATAATTGGAAATAAATAAAAATTGATCTGTGAATATAGTTGTTATAAGCTAATGCAATAAAGCTTCTAGAATCTCCATCCATCCATACCCATATGCTAATTTTCCTCTATATAACTGTTTTGCCACTTTATCAAATCCAACTTATTTCTTCCATCAGCTGGCTGTAAATAGGTGTAGCTTAGGTGGCATGCCAATGTGTCTCTAAGGTCAGTCATTGACTGCTCACAGCTGCTGCTTTCAACACCCTCTCTCAAACACAAGGTCTTGTCAAATACCTTGAGTTTGCTTCTGAAGCAGCTGAATTTGTAATAGGGTAAAAGCTTAGTTAGGACATCAGCTATTTGGTCTCTGCCTGCAACAAAATTAATCTTAAGTTCACTTTTGGCTACCTTGTCCCTGATGAAATGAAGATCTATCTCAAAATGTTTGGTTTTTTTTTTTGTGAAAAACAAGATTGGTAGCTATTGCTGCTGCACTAGTGCTGTCACTTAGAATTATTAGAGCTCTTTCAATTTTTATCCTTAACTCACTGAGTAGAGAGTTAATCCATGTAATTTCTGCAGTACATAGAGTCATTGCTCTATATTCAGATTCTGCAGTAGATCTAGCAACTAATCCTTGCTTTCTTGAACTCCAGACAATTAGATTTCCTTCCAAAAACATACAATAGCCATTGATCGATCTTCTGTCATCCAAATCACTGGCCCAGTCTGCAACAGTGAATGCCACAAGATCAAAATACTCTGATTTTTTTAATTTCAAGCACATATTCATAGTGCTCTTGAGATACCTCAATACTTTTTGGTATGCTATCCAATGAGGTTGCCTAGGATCAGACATAAATTGGCTAAGCTTGTTTACTGAAAAAGCAAGCTCAGGCCTTATAAGTACAACATATTGTAGACTGCCTATAACACGTTGGTAAAGTGTAGAATCATGAAACTTTTCTCCTTCATTCTTCTTCAATTTCTCTGTAGTACTAAAAGGTGATTTAATTCCTTTATAGTTGCTCATTTTTGTCTTGGTAAGCAAATCTTATACATACTTAGTCTAAGACAGTAGGATAGTATTTTGGTTTTGGTCACTTAAACCCCAAGGAAAAAGTTCAACTCTTCTAGATCCTTTAAGGCTAAAGCTTTATTTAGATTACTGACCAGCTCCTCAATGTTATTATTGTTGTTGCTGGTGATGATGATGTCATCAACATAAATGAGCAACATGATTATTTCAGATTTAACCCTTCTGAAAAGCAGTGAGGTATCACACTTAGAGTTTTCAAATCCCCAAGAATTTAATACACCTTTTAGTTTATCAAACCATGCCCTGGTAGCCTGTCTCAAACCATCAATGCTTTCTTCAATCTACACATGTGATTAGGTTTGCTTTTATCCACAAAGCCTTCAGGTTGTGGCATGTAAACCATTTTTGTTAACTCACCATTTAGGAATGCATTGTTTATATCCACCTGTCTCAACATCCAATCATTGTTCATTGCCAAAGTGAGGATAATTCTGATCATTGCAGCCTTGACGATTGGGCTGAAAGTCTTTGTGAAATTAAGGCTTGGAGTTTGCAAGAACCCCTTAACCACTAATTTGGCTTTATATTTGTTTGTGGTGCCATCTGAATTCTCTTTAACTCTATATACCCATTTGTTTTCAATCAGCTTGTAACTTGAGTCATTTAGTATCAAGGTCCATGTTTCATTTTTTATCAAGGCATTGTTTTCATCCTCTATTGCCTTTTTCTAGTTTGGTTCTTTCAAGGCTTCTAAAGCATTCAAGGGCAAGTCTGTCTGCATTTGAGTAGAGGTTTGGTATAGTTTTGGCTTAAAGATCCCTGCCTTGGATCTTGTTATCATAAAATGTGATGGTAAGGCTCTTTTTGAGCTTGGTTCTGTGATATGAAATGAAGGATGGTTGTTTGATTGAAGCTAGTGATGTGAGTGAGGCAAGGATGAATGATTGTCTGATATCATGTCAGTATCCAAATCCTGTTGTGTCTTATTTTGGTTAAGATTCTGGGGTTGTCCTGAAGCTTCAAAAGTTTCTTGAGAGTGGCTTTGAGCTGCTGCTGACTGAGTGACTTTATAAGGAATATCAAAGAAGAATGAAACAATTTGAAATCTTTCTAGAAGAGTGGTGGAATCATTCTGACTTATAGACTCTTGTCTACTGAAGTTGGAATCATTAGAGAATAGGAATGACCTTTCATTGAATTTGACACTAACCGAGATGTATATTTTACCTGAATGATGCATGCAAACATATCCTTTATGAGTTATACTTATCTTTAGCAATGTGCACTTGGCAGTATGGAAATCAAACTTGTGTTTATTGTATGGTCTCAGAAAAGGGTAACACTCACATCCCAACACTTTAATTTATGAGTAATTTAGAGTAATTTGGTTTGCTTTGATAAATTAGTTCAAATAGGTTTTTTTTTTCAATTACAGGTGAAACTAATCTGTTGATGATATAAGTTGCATAAGTGAAAGCTTTTTGCCAATATTTTAAGGGCATTTTGGCCTGAGCTAGTAATGTGAGACCAGTTTCTATTACATGTCTGTGTTTTCTCTCAAGTTTGCCATTTTGTTCATGTAGATAGAGACATGATTGTCTCTATGCTATTCCTTTTTTCTCAAGGAATGGTTTAAATACTTTAAACCCTCCTCCCATATCTATCTGTAGTGCTTTAATTTTTAGATTTAGTTGGTTTTCTATCTAATTTTTGAAAGTGATATAGGTGTCAAAGGCTTGGGATTTTGATGCTAAAGAAAACAACCAGGTATATCTTGTCTTATCATCTACAAAAGATATGTAGTATCTGTGTCCATGATTTGAGGGGATGGGAGTCGGACCCTATAAGTCAGTGTGAATTAATTCCAAAGCTCTGCTGGTTTTAGTTTCTGTGCTTTTGAAGTTTTGTTTAGATTACTTTCCATACTGACATGCACAACAAAATAAAGGAACAACATTTCTATTTATTTTGAACTGATTACAAGACAGCAAGGTGCTTTTCAGAGCAAATTTATTTGAATGCCCTAGTCTAAGGTGCTAGAGATCAATCTCTTTTGTGTCGTTCAAAACATCATGGCTTGATTTATCATTTTCAGTAGACCCAACACTAACATTAACTGACTCATTACTATTCCAATTAAACGACAACATAGGCTCTGGATTGCTGATGCCATTTATTGACTTAGACATAGAAGATGTGGATAATACGGTAGCATAAAGGGTTTTGTTACAATTCAGATGAGTAGGCAAACACAGTAGCTCATAAAGCCACTGTCTAGCCACTCCTTTCACCAGAATTTTCCCTTGTCTCTTGTCCTTAATAAAACACAGAGATTTTTAAAACTCAACATCAATATCATTGTCATGCAATAATTTGAAAATGCTAATGAGATTTTTAGTAATATTGAGCATATATAATATGTCATTCAAGATAATGTGTTTGTATGGATTGTGAGTGGATAGCATAGAATTACCAATATGAAAGATCAGAAGTTTTTCACCATTTCCAACAGCAAGCTTTTTCATTACCTTGATACTTAGACTTGATGTTTATGTTCCCAAGGGCATTGGTTACATGGTTAGTGGCACCACTGTCCAAGTACCAGGATCCACTACTTTGGCCATCAGTTGCAGCTACATATGCACTTCTTGGATCTCTCATTTGGCTTGGCTGTGGCATATAATTCTTTTTAAATCTGTGCCAGCACTCAGTAGCTGGGTGTCCCATTTTTCAGCAGATTTGACATGGCCCTTTTTTTATCTGAGCCATCATTATTAGCCATAGCTTTTCCTTTGCCTTTATCCAGAGGGTTCTGATTTCCTTGGCCATTTCCTGATCCACTCCCAGGGTTTCTAAAGCCTAGACAAGGTTGGTGTTGCTTTCCAGCCCTGTCATGGTTATTCCAATTCCTTCTCTCATTTCTCATCTGTGCATAATTTACCTCTATAACCCCTGAGCTGAGATTTTTTTCTGTTCTATTCTCTTGGCTAAGCAACATGCCATAGACTTCAGAGAGTGAGGGACTCTCCTGTATTGAATTAATACTAGCCATAATTGAATCATATTCAGATCCTAAACCAGAAAACACACGCATAATAAAGTCATCATTACTCATATTACTCCCTGCAGCTCTAAGTGCATTTAGTATAGACTTCATTCTAGAGTAATACTCTTGGATGGTAAGTGAGCCCTTTTTGGTAGTCTAGATTTGAGTCCTAAAGTGCAATATTCTAGCCCTTGTTCTTGCACCGAATTGATTGGCAAGAGTTGCCTAAACCTCAAAGGAGGTAGAACAATCTACCACAGTGCCTAAGACCTCTTCACTAAGTGATGATAACAACCAACTTAGGAGAATGTGGTCTTGTTTCTTCTAGACTTGATATTCTGGGTTAGGTGTGGTTATTATTGTTTGATTTTGTCCAGCGTTCACAAAGACTCCAGGGGGCAGATATGGGTGCCGTTTATGAATCCCTCAAGCTCATTAGCTCTAATGCTGGAAATTACTTGAGATCTCCAAAGCATGAAATTTTTTTGAGTTAGCTTGATGGGAGTTGTGAAAACATAGGTATTACTAGTGATGTGTTGAGTAGGTGAAAGTGTGTTGCTGATGGTTCTAGTATTAAGGCCTGAGTTTTGTTCAACATTTTGAGAGGAGTTTTTTTTTTCCATCTTGATTCACTTTACCCATCTGATCATTTGGGTTCATATTTGTTTGTGCGTTGCTACTACTTGCCATAGCTCAAAGTGGCTTTGATACCAACTTAAATTCATTAAGAATTTGCTTATTTCAACAAGCAGAGCATGAACCAAAAGCATTTTGAATAATATAAATAACTTGAATGAAATCAAAGTTTACAAGCACTGGTCTATTTATACACAAGCTAGTGAAAATGACAGCTAGCTAAAGACAACAATTGGAAATAAATAAAAATTGATCCGTGAATATAGCTGTTATAAGCCAATGAAATAAAGCTTCTAGAATCTCCATCCATCCATGCCCATGTGCTGATATTCCTCTGTATAACCGTTTTGCCACTTCATCAAATCTAGCTCATTTCTTCCATCAGCTGGCTGCAAATAGGTGTAGCTTAGGTGGCATGCCAATGTGTCTCTAAGGTCATCCGTTGACTGTTCACAACTGCTACTTTCAACAATAATTAATAAAGAGTAAGAGTTTGGCTAATGAATTAATTAAAAGAGAATGAATGAAACTTTATTTCTACTAAGAAGTTGTTTTTGTTCTTTGGGTTCGGATAAATTTTTAATAGCATAATTAGTAAATCTCTTAGTATAATCATTTTGTATATAAAAATTTCACATTTACCCTTAAACAATATTTTTTTCTTGTCAATATTTTGAGCCAAATGGTAAAATTAAGAATGAGAAATTCATTCTCCCATAATAAAATGAATATGCTATTAAAAATTTATCCGAACCCAAAGAACAAAAACATACAAGCAATGCCCCTTGGGGTTTGTTCCCAACCTTGATCATCATCATCATCATCATTTTTAGAAACAATTTCACTGATGATGAGAGGAAAAACAACGGGCACAACGGTTGTAACAATGAAATGTCCAAATTTCAAGCTTCGATGGCTTTTCTCGCTGCCCTGAGCAGGCCACATCAGCTCCCTTGGCCCTCTCAATTTTAATTGCAGCATCGTGTGCCTCAGGCATGTCTTCATTCACTTTCTGATCCTGTACTGATACCGATATTCCTTCATCATCACTTGGAACCTCATGTTTTCTTTCTGCTGCTACCGCCGCTGCCATATTCAAATATTAGTACCAATTTGAAGGCTGCTTTGTGAAGTTAAAAAAAAAGGAGCTGAATTGGCTGCAGCCATATTCAAATTTGAACGGTGATTAATTAATATGTGCATGGCCAGCTGGTGTCGACACTTTCAAGAATTCAATTTGCCTGACATATATGTGTAAGCCTCGGTTTGTTCATATGTAAGAAGGTATTTCGGTCTCATTCTTTTTAACTTATTTTTCTCTCTTTTATAGCAACGCCAATTTTTGCATCGCACTCTGCTACAACTCATGCCGATCAACATGTTTCATGTGATTTCAATTTTCCTCATCCTCTCTTTTGCATAGCACTGATCGAATTCCTAGTGTAGATTCCTTCATCTGCAGCAAGGCGTTCTGAGCAGTGCTGCAAACATTCAAGATCCTGAAAGATCCATTGAACAGCTCATCAATCCATTTCTTCTCGTGGCCATGGGCTACAGCTTGTTGAACGGGAGGGAATTGAAGTATTTTTTTCAACAGAATCTCATCCTTAATCTTCCCAAATGCTCTTCAAATTCCGAAGTCTGTGGGTGTGATCTTGTGGAAAGCTGTTTGAGAGAGTATGGTAAGAGGCAGCCATTGCTTTTGTTGCTGTGAATTAGAAGACTAGATTATCTCAATTTATATAGCACGAGATGAGGGAACAAGATGTATCTCATCCTCTTAAATTTAAAAGGAACAATAACATGATTTTGAGCTTGATCTAAATATTTTATCGGCTACATTTAGGCTTAGTCTCCTCCCACACCAGCATCCTATCTCAGTTTTTTTTGCAGCAAATCTCACTAGTATCTTCCCGTAAGCTAATACTAAATAAACAAATGTTTCTGAGTGATCCATAAAATAGGCAATACAAGGATGGCATCAATTCTGTTTCCTCTTCTAAAATGCAAGAGACGCTAATCCAGTTTGGTTTGCCTCCCCGCGGGAAACGGGGTGGCTGTGAAACTCGTTCGTCCTTGCAGAATTGATTTATTTGACCTGGATATAATATGCAAAATCTGCAGTGCATGGATGGAGTTGAGGCTGCACCTTGAATCCATGGATGGGTAGTTAAGTCGCCAAATTAAAGCAGGCCCAACAGCCCAAGAAAGATCTGCAGTGTTCATTGCAGGCATATTTGGTGCCAAATGAATCACTTGTTTCCTAAGAGACTGACCCCTCACACTATAGTAACAACTAGTAACATTCATTGTCTGCTGTGGAAAAAATTACCTAAATAGGAAAACAAATTAAATTAAAACTCAGTTAAATGAAATATTCCTAAACTCTATAAACTTAATAAAAAAACTGAAAAAATAGATGTCACAGTGGCCAAGGAATCCTTATATAATTGTCTACGAAGGTAGTATTTTTTTTTAATTAACCGCCCATTACCGGGGAATTATGGGCCAGGACGTTTGTCTTTACCCAATCAACGAAATTCTGAAATGTCCTGCGAGAGGAACCACCTTCTCTGACGCTACTCATGGATTTTTCCTTGAGTTCCAAAGCCCTTGCTTTAAAATCTTGATCACCGAACACTTGATCCACCTTGTTCTTAATTTCTTCTCTTCCAATGATGCCATTTTCGTTTTTGTCAAACCTCAATCCCACCTTCCAAATATCACAAATGTATCTCTCGTTCAGGAATTGTTCAGCAAAATATGGCCAGCACAAGAAAGGAATGCCATTGCTGACACCTTCAATGGTCGAATTCCAACCACAATGGCTCAGGAAACAGGAAATAGAAGGGTGGTTAAGAACCTTCTGCTGTGGTGCCCAGCCGATCATCCGTCCTCGAGCAGCAACTCTCTCTTGAAATCCTTCTGGGTATCTCTCATTTGCATCAGTGGCTATATCTGGCTTCACAACCCATAAAAATGGTCTGTTGCAAAGTTCTAGTCCCAGTGCTAATTCTTGAAACTGAACTTGGTCAAGAATTGTAAGGCTGCCAAAGGCGGCATAAATGGCAGAGCTTGGTGGCTGTTGGTCTAGCCATTTCAAACAGTTTGAGTCTTCGGGCCAGAAGTATCCTGCTGAATTCCCTAGGCGGTTGCTTGCCAAAAGTGGTCCTATTGGCAGAAGTTCCGGAAACATGGTGAATGCTTCAGACTCGAGCTCATATGTTGAGTTACAAAATTGGAAATTTGCCGCTATCTTTTGCGAGGTCAAGTCACCAACGCGTGCCCAAAAGCAGTCTCTACAGTTCATTTCAGGCATATTTGGTGCAATCCGAAACATCTGCATGCTCATAGGAGTTCCTGAAGTTGAATACAAAACAAAGAAAATTACAATAGCATAAAATAAGCTACTACTTTGACATGCATCAAAATTAAAGTTTGCTGGAGGAAAGCAAGGAATTAAATGACATAGAATCATACAATGACTGTCGATGATTCCATCATCAATCAGTTTGGGGATACGAAATACCAAGGCCACGGATGCTGCTGATGAAGGCCAAAAGACTTCCCAGGGTTCCATCCCATCTGGGATCGACACCAAATGGATTTGCTCCCCTAGATAATTCTTTCCCTGCAATGATTCCACTACCCGCTTGTGATCATAATCCGTATTAACGAATGTGACTCAGAAGCCATGTTTTGCCAGATATTACGAAAACTCCAGTAAAGGAATTACATGGCCCTGTGCTGGAGCAGGCATCACCAAAACGTGTGGACGGCTCATTTTCTTTTTTTATTTTTACCTACTGATTCGGTTTCTATCAACCTTGTGCTTTTATAGGGATTGTAAGGGGCAGCCCAGCAGCCCATGTTCGGGTTTCTGTCTTTCTTTCTGTACATGTAGTATGTCATATGTGTTTAATTTTGAACTTCAAGCTGTTTATCTTCTTATCTCCCGTTTTTAAGTTCATTGTCCATCTCTTTGTTTTGTTTCCTTCTGTGGCTTGGGTGATACGTTTGCTTTCGAACAAACTGCGCTGTTAGATCCAACGTTTAAAACAGGATGCTCTACTCCAACTTTTCTAGACCCCAATTTTTAATGCTCTGTCTAGAATAGGGATGGCAATGGGGAGGGTAGAGGAGGGGCCTGAAAATCTCATAACAATTTGATATAAATAATTTAATATTTGTTATTTATACTAATATTTAATATTTTATTATTTATTCATTACTATTTCTAAAAAATAAAATTAGAATTAAAAATCAAATTGGGAAAAGGGGGAATTGGGGAGGGGATGAGGATTCAAGCTCATCTCTGTCCCTTTTCTAAAAAAGAAATTGGCTAAAAAACAATCTCCATCCCTTTCCCAAATAAGAAATTGGGTATAAAATTATCCTCATACTCTCTCCAAATGAATAAGATCCTCGAGGGGCCCTGTCCTCATGGAGATTTCTACCATCCCTAGTTTAGAATAACTGAATAAGGTAACTAAAACAAATTTTCACATCCTTCCGCTAGCATCCGCACAATATATAATTTTATAATTTGCAACACACAAGTGGCGTTGATTACGAGGAGGGTTGGCAATTTGTAGGTTTGGGCCGGGTTTTCCCAAGATCAAATCCATATAATTGATACTAGGTCCAGGCCCTGTGAATGTTCGTCCAACTTGAGCGGGCTTGGGCCTTTAATAATTTTGTTAAATAAATTTTTAATTAAGCTATATGTTAAAAAAACATTTAAATTAAGATGATTATTATTATTATTAAAAAAATATTAATTGCTCCCTTGAATGGGCCTGATCGGTCGCCTCTAAGCAAATATTTGCATTTCTTTCTCTTTATTCCTTTTTCTCTTCTTCTTATTATTTATTATTGTAAATTAAAATTATTTATTTTTTAGATATTAATTATGTTTATGCAATGTAATTTACATAGAAGCTTAAAACTCATGTAATACATCAATTCTCCTAAAGGTATTTAAGTCTTTTAAATTTTTAGTGATCTTTTTTACCCTAGTATAAATAGAATAATATGTCTTTCTCATTATAAGAGAGAGGGAAAGAGAGATTGGTTAAGGTGAAAATGACAAAAAAAAAAAAGGAGAGAGAGAGAGAGATGGAGAGAAAAGAAAATAAAAAGAGAAGAAGAAAGTCTTTTTCTTCTTAATTCTGTCATAGACAACACATGTGATCAAGTTGTATTGTTTGAATTGGATATTGTTGGGAGAAGTTTTGGAGGTCAGTGATATCAGTATGCATTTGTTACATGATGATGCTAAGAGGTAAGTAAACTAAACTTCAAAATGAATTACAATAAACAATAGATATGTTTGACTTGTGTGAAAAGCCTTTTTTTGATATGTACGGATATGGATTTATATGTCTCTGCCCATGTGTTTATGTGATGTGTTGTCATGTCTCTGCCCATATCTATGTGTAAAATCTCATTGCCATCAACACGAAAATGCATTGAGTTTTCTATTAATGAGAAAATGGATTTTAGCAAATGGAATTTCTGCTGTATAAGATTTTACATTGAGGGTCACCTCTTAAAATTGTGTGGTGACCACCTCTTGAGACTATGCGAGGGCCACCTCTCGGGAGCCGATATGCCGCGAAGTGCCACGCACAGTGCAAAGTGCCACATTGCAAGATATGTATTTTATAGAAAGAAAATGTGAAAGTTTGAAAGCAATAGAAAGAGATTTTAATAAATTTATTTTACAGTATTTTCAAAAGATCATGGCATATCATCCATTTGCATTATGTATAAGTATGTACGGAAAAACTATTTGCTTACTGAGTTTTGTACTCATTATAGTTTATTGTGATTCAAATTCTAGAAGTCAGGATTGATTCGTGATGAGTGAGAAAATGGATTTGAATTAAAGATGGTAGATGGTAGATGGTTTGGCTAAATTCTTAAATTATTCTACTGGCTTTTGTATTTGAGGCTTGAATTATTATCGGTTGGAAAGAGTTATTTAAATTCATATATGAGTTGTGATCAGATTTGCCCTTTGAATTTGGGCGGGGGTGTTACAAATGGTATCAAAGTGATTCCCAACCGGAAATGCTTGGATGTTTATGACATCCTACATCGATTGGGAAGGATTTTGTAAGGATGAATTAAATTAGGTCTGTGCCAAACCTTTTAGGCTTTGTGATTTTGTTTCTAAGAAGCATATGATTGAAGTAACTCATGTTTATTAAAAAGGATGTTAATCCAAAATGGAAAGATGGATTTAACTTTCAATTAAAAAAGATTTTTTAATTTAATTTAATTTTTTTAATTTATTAATTAAAGAGCCCATGCTTTTTACAAAAGCCTTTAACCAGACCCACTCGGAGTGGGCTTTAAATTTTTGGGCCACATCCATGATTTTTTAATGCCAGGTCCAGCCTAGGCTTTTTGGCTAACCCTAATTGCAAGTGGTATTCTGGCTTAGGATTTTTATTTCAATTCTATTCGAGTCAAATTAAATAGGTATAGGTTTGAAAACATTGATTTGTTTAATAAATGAGTAAATTTATTTTGATTCATTAAATAAACGATCAAATCCAGGTTTGAGTTCACTTATTCAATTATTTGTTTAAAATTTGTTTATTAATCAGGTTATAAATGAATAGAATAATAAATGATCTTTTTAATATAATTACTTTTTTGCCATTAAAATTCAAAAATCTTGTTAAAACATTTTCAAGGTATAAAGTTAGTTTTGTAATTATGAAAAGATAATAAGCCAAAAAAGAAAATGAAAGCAAAGGCATCATCTTTGCTTTCATTTCCCTTTAGCCGACCCTAGAGATGACAAATTGGTCGGACAGCATGTGGCACGGAACGTGTCCTTACAGCACGGCACGGCACGACACGAGCACGTTTCGGTGGGGCAAAGGGCACAACATGGCATGCACATGGGCTGGGCTGGGCCAGGCTTAATATTTTAGGTATGCAGGCCTTAAAAGTATGACACGATTAGAGATGTGATCAGCAAGCACAATGAAAAAGCCTACCCGCAACAAGCATGTTTCATTTTTTAATAAAAGTAAACTTAAAATTTTATGATTTTACAAACAACTTGAAGTCGAATTTTTTAAATTCATTTAATACTTAGTTTCAAAAAAAATACTATAATTGATTTATATTTATAATTTATTAAATAAATAATTGATATTATGATTTTAATGAATAAAATTATCAATACCATGATTTTATAAATATGCATTAATATTATTGTGAATTATGATCTATGACTCTGTGTAATTCCAAGTTAACAATTAAGAAAAAAATAATAATTATTATTATTATTAAAAATTTGAATACTATAAGGTCAAACTTAGTAATTAATTTTACATTTTCTTACTATTATTAGTTTATTATTATTGAATATGGGCTTGAATTTTGAAGTTTTTTATTTTATTAAATTTGAATAAAGGCATAGACCTAAGAAAAATACATAGACTTAAAAAAGTACGACAACAGCTTAGTATGCGTTCTTAAAAAAGAAAAAAATGAAAAAATTAATGAGTTTTTTTTCTTAGACACCGCGGCACGTGTGAGCACTGCACAAATGGGCACGCCACATGTGTCGGGTCGGGCCTAAGCAAAAAAATTTAGGCACGGCACGGCACAGCACAAATAAATAGTGGGCATGGTACGGTACGAGTACGAGCACGTATGGGCCTTGCTTTGCTGCAGACCTGACCCATTGGCTATTTTTAGCTGACCCTAGCTCCACTCTTCATTTTCCTTTCTCCATTGTTATTTCTTTCACTTGAATTTGAACACCCATTTCTTTAATTCCCAAATGAAAACAATCACCAACCAAACACTCCTAAAAAATCAAATCAATGGTCTCATCCAAACTTTTTCGACAAGGTTCACTTCTCTTGGCTATGGCAATGACAAGACCTTGAATAGCTACAATTGGGGTTCTTTTGTTGCTTTTGTCCTCCACGTGGGAATTATTGATCTCAATGTCTTATAGATTACAAAACAGTGATTAAGCCTGCTATCCAGCTTAGGGATGGCAAAATCTGGGATGTAAGTGCATCTGGATCTGCATTCGCATTGATATTTTCATATACCGCACGGATTATGGATAGATATTTTAGATATCCAAACTGACAAAAATTAAAATTTAAAAATTTAAAATATAACTTAAAAATTCAACAATTTATCGAATAATATCAAATAAAATTCACTCATAGTTCAACAATTAAAAATGAATATGAATGACATACAATAACAACATAAATCTACAAATAAAAGTACCACAACATAAATCAAGCATAAAAATAACACACATTTTGAAACTAAAAAAGGTTTAATATAGTTACTACTCCCTATTGGCAAACATGATAACAAACGACATGAATGACATACAATAACATAAATCCACAAAAAAAAGTACCATAACATAAACAAACATAAAAATTCACACATTTTGAAACTGAAAAAGGTTCAATATAGTTACTACTCCCTATTGGCAAACATGATATCAAAGATAGATACACAAATAGTCAAATATCAACCTGCACAGGTTTAAAAAATCCAAAATGAGAATGAGGAATCATAAAATTGTAGCAAATTTAAATAGCTATGCATTCAACTTCAAAGCGTAAATGACATTGATATCAAATCCAAAATTGAAAGTTTTCCAATTGCAAAGGATGAATAAGCCCAAATTTTAAGGAAAACTATCAAATATCATTGTAAAATTTAAATACCCATTATAGATTCAGCCAACTGAATTTAGGATAATTTTTAAAGACTTCCCCTGAGGTTTGGTGTATAAACATTTAGATAGAAAGCATGACCATAATTTCAAAGACCTCCCCTACTGCTTGTATTTCCATAGAGATGGCCAATGGGCCGAGTGGCACGAGGCACGGCACGGCATGAGTACGTTTCCGTAAGGCACACAATACGGTACGACACGCATGTGGGCCGTGCCGGGCCTAGAATTTAGGCACACGGGCCTTAAAAGCATGGCATGATTAGAGATTAACCAAAGCACGACACGCGAAAAAGCACGTAATAAGCACACTTCATTGGTGGGCTAAGTACATGAGCCAAAGTATATCAAAGTAAAATTTTTTAATAAAAATAAACATAATTAAATTTTTGTAATGAAAAATAAAATATCATGATTTTACAAATATCTTGAAATTAAAAATTTTAACATATTTTTTTAGCAAAGGCTTTTAAAAATTAATTTAAGTCCTAGTTTAAATAAATATTCTAATTTTTTTATATTTATAATTTATTAAATGGATAAATAAATATCATGATTTTATAAATGATAAATAAAAAATTTTACGACATTAATATTTCATTTATGAAATCATAACTTAGTTAATACTTAATAGTTAATGGAGATATGTTTCATTTATGAATGAAATATTTTTCATATTTATGCACAAGAAAATAAAATTATGAAAAAAATATTTTTATAATAAATTAAAAATTACATTTTCATTCAATAGAGTTCGACTGCAATTATAATATTAGTAGTTCAAATAAAATTAGATGTAATTATTATTCTAGGATTGTAATTTTATTTTTCATTAATCATTACTATGATCTATGAAATTATTATTATTAGACTGGTGGGCTTAAAAAAGCACGTTAGACATGTGTTAAAAAAGCACGTCAGGCATGTGGGCTTGAATAAAGCACGCCAGACACATGGGCTTTCTTAGGCACGCTAGAAAAAAAAAAGTTGGTGGGCTTTTTTTGGGCACGGCACGAGTGGGCTCGTGTTGTGGGCCGTCCCGGGCCCTTATAAAAAATTTGGGCAATTTGGTGGGTCTTTGTCTTTTGTGCGGCCACGAGCTGCGTGAGCGAGTTTGTCTTAAGCACCGCCCATTGGCCATCATTATATTTCCATCCAATGACTGTTAATAGATTAATAAAATGACCAAAATACACCCTAAATCCAAAAACACCCTCATAGTAACCACTAGGGTGTTGTTTGTTAATAGAATAAAATATGTTTTGCTCCAAGTACACGGATAAAATTAAAAAAAAAACCGTAATAACCAAATACTTGACATTACATACTCATTAATTGGAAAAAAAAATATTGGTGAAGAATCTAACAATTTCTGAACTTCAGTTAAGAAAATCATATTTGTTTCAAGCAATTAAAAAATAAAAATAGTATTTCTATCACAAAACACTCCATTCTTAACATTTTTTTCTTATAGTCCATTGAGATTTACAAAACAACAAAACATTAGAGAATAAAATATATAGATTTATAGTTGAAGTTACAAACACAAAAATATATCAAGTGCAAAAAATAATCTGATTCAGAACCAACCGAAAAGTGTCTTTGGTTCTTAAGAATGCTACCAGTTGCACAATATTTTGCAGCCATTTCCTTTGCCTTAAGAAATTCTTGTCCAACTCTAGCTTCAATCATCGCCCTTTTGTCTTATGCTTCTTTGTGTAGTAAAATCTATCTTATTTTTCATTTTTTAAGCATATTCTACCTTTTTCCTTTCTAATAGTTCCTGCCAATTACTCAATATGTTGAAGATGAATCTTATTATTTATAAATATGTGAGATTAACAGAAAGCACACTAAAATGCCAAGCCTAAAGGACTTATGGTTGTGGGGAATTTTTTTAAAAACAAAAGCAATTGAAATTGAGCTTATATTATGCGCGAAAAAAAAAGAAAGATGAATCGGCATTAACACATCAGTAAGTAATGCATTTTAGGATAATCAAGAGCTCCATAAGTTTGTTTCTAGGCAAAATATATTTGACTAAACATATCATAGCAAAGTCTGTTTTTCATTTTTAATCATTTCATAACAAAACAGAATCCTAAGCAATTATTAGGAAAGAACTATAGATCAATAGTGTTTATGACATATAGATCAAACACAAGTTTATGGACAAAGACTTACAGTTAGGGATGGCAATGGGGAGGGGAGGGGACCGACATCTCCGCAACCATCCCCGATATTCTCCATGTATCGCCAACCCCTCCCCGTCCCCATCAAAATTACTTGAGGGGATCCCCGAGGGGTCCCCGATCCCCGAAGAACTGATACGTTTTTAAATTTTGAACTTGATTTAATCATATTAAAATAAAAATTTAAACAAAAGTAAGGTTTGACAATATATCTTACACTAATATTAATCATACTACAAAGTACAAATCATCAAAATAATTATCTTTGTCAATCTTCATAATCTTATAATAAAAGAAATTACTTTTATATCAATAATGAAATAAATGAAATGGGTATAGATACTGAAATTAATATTTTTAATAAAAACATTTACTCTTACACCTCATGCTCCTCCTGTTCTTCCTCAAGGAATGTGACAAATTGAAAGATAGCATCAGGTTTCAAATCTAAAACAATAAAAATAATATAAGTAATATGACTCATAATCTAAAATAGTTTTGGGTCAGGGGCCTGGCCTTTAGAATAAGGTCTGGTCGAGTAGTAATTTAGGATTACAACTTGTTAAGTAGGCTCGAATTTTTTATAACAGATTTGTATAAATATTTTGATATTTATTATTTATACTAATATTTAATATTTTATAATTTAAATTTCATTATTCATTTATTAATAATTTTAAAAAGTAAAATCAAAATTAAAAATTAATACAAGAAAATGGGGAAATGGGTAGGGGATGAGGATTCCACCTCATCCTTGTCCCTTCCCTAAATAAGAAATTAGGTAAAAAATTATTTCCGTCCCTTCCCCAAATAAAAAATTGGGTATAAAATCATCTTCATACCGTCCCCGAATGGGGAAAATCCCCAAGGGTCCCCGTCCCCGTGGGGATTTTTGCCATCGTTAGTGCACACTAATCAAGTTACAGGCAGATACACAAGGTGAAATCTTATATATAAAAATTTAAAACCCATTTAAATCATATTTGCGAATAAACTCACTTAAATCTTAAATTGTAATCGCGAATACGATCCCAAAAATTAATTTCACTAAAAGAAATCTCAATTTTTTAATTTCAATTTTATTATAAAAATTTGGAATTATATTTGTGATTACAACGCTAAAACCCACTTGTGTTAACACAAAAATCACATGAAAATAACTAATTCTAATATGCAATGGTTTGTTTAGCTCATCACTAGTGCGAATGATGTGCTCATAATTTATTTATTATTTTAATGCTTTCATAACTTAATTTTATATTAAATTATATTTTATTATATTAATTTTTATCTTAGTTTTTATATTTTGTCATTGTAGAAATATTGGGAATATTCATAAAAAATGAAGCTTAAAGAGGAAACAAATTAGATTATAATGGAAATAATATGGAAGCAAAAGGAAACGAAATAAAAAGTCAAATAAAAGATGATTGAATTTAATCATCATGCATGCAACACGTGGGGAGCATTAAAGAATTAATTGGCAAATGGCAATTTGAATGATTCACGTGATAGGCTTGGCTTCAACTGTAACACCCACTTTTAATTATTTATTGTTTTCCTCTTTTGCCCTTATTTAATTGAGTAGGATAGTTATTATTGAGTGTTTGTGTGTGAGTAAAACTTATCAAATTGCTTTAAATAAGTTACGTAAGTTATTCTTTTTTTTTTGAAAAAAATATAAATATTTATTAATTACCAAGTATTTAAGAAGTCATTCTTTTTTTTTTTTTTTAAGTTCGTCTTTTATTTTCTACACCGTTACAAACCCTAGAAAAAAAAAAGAAGAAAAGAAAAAGAAAGAAACATAAGTCTGTGGAGAAGGAAAAGAAAGTTTTATAATTTCTTTTCTTAGTGTTTGCCTTAAGGTACTAAGTATTTCTTTAACTTATATGATTTATTTTTATGAATTGTTTGCCTTTAATTACTTGTGGTATGATTTGGGTAATATATGAGTGTTTGTAATATTGTTATGATATAAACAGTCTTTATTCCTTGCTCAAAATCGTTTTCTTTATTTAGAATTGCGTGAATATGCTTATATATCATGGAACTAAACATCCTAAGTTTTCCATTGATAGGTTTTGTGTTGAAATCGTCTGAGTATGCAAATTGTTATGGGTTTTCGAAGTTGGGTTACTGGTGCTGGAAAATTCCGATTTTCAGCAGCGGTTCTCAATTCTGGAAATTTTTCTATAAGGTTACACGTCCTTAAAAATTATGGCGATTTTTGTATCAACAGATCTATGTCTCCTATGCTTGTATATTTAATTTCGTAGTTTTATCCTTTATAGTTAAATTATTAAAAATTGTAACATGTGGCTGCTGTAGATCTGGAAACTGTTTTCCAGAACTGCAGAAGCTGAAACGTGTAACAGTTGGGCTAATCTATGAATATTAAATGCCATGTTAGGATTTTATAATGCAATTTCAATCTTTCTTCTGTCTTTAAAAACTAGAATCGTGATTTTTGGGCATGTAAAATAAAAGATACGAATTTTTGAAATTCTATTTTCAAATCTGGAATTTTCTGGACGGGTTAGATGTTCTCGGAAATAAAAACGTTTTAAAATAGTTTCAGGAGTCCAAAAATTATGAATTTTAATTATATGCTTTCTGAATGTGTATTCTGTAATTAGAAAGAAGAAACATATTATTTCAATAACTGAAGAATATCTTATGAATTTTCTAAGTGGTAAAGGTCTGTTTTGGTTAATGCTGGACAGTTTTGTTACTTTGGTGAAAGGTCAATATTTTGACTCGATTTGGACTTGTGCTGATTTTGTGAAATTTTGTATGTAATGTTATGCATGTTCACAGTGCCTCTGTAAATTTTCATGGTTTTCCGACATGTGTATAGGTTATTAAAATTCAGCATGTGCAGGATACTCATAAGTATAGAATATGTCTAGAATATTTATAAGTATTAAGCTAGTATAAGTGCGTATGATTTAAGGATGATTGGGATTATGTTTAAGGTTAGAGATGATATTGATAAGAATATTTTTATGATGATTATAGGACGCGGGTGAGCTCGTTGGTTGTTTCTCGAGGTATTGAATTAATTGCTACGAATCGAAGTAAGTAGATTCATGCATGATGCGCTTCGTAATAAATGCAATTTATGTTTAAATGAAAATTTTTACAAAACTGACTTCTAAAATATTTAAATGAATTATGTAAAATAAAAACACTTTTAAATGAATTTATATAAATGTATTTTAAAATGAATTTTTCTTAAGAAATTAGTTTTCTCAAACAAAAGTTTTCTTAAAGAATTTTTCTAAAAGAATTTAAATGTTCAAAGAAAAGTTCTTAAATGTTTTAGAAGACTTTAAATGCTATTTATGAAAAGATGTATGGTGGATTCAAAAATGTTTTAGCTCATAGTCCGTAATAATGTATACGATGCAAATGTTATGATGTTATGAAATGTTATGGCCACTTGCTTGATGTATGATGATGATCTTGTGCACAAGGATGTTATTTAACAATGCGAGTGACAAGACTGAATGAAAAACAATGTGGGGTATAACACCCTAAATGATGAATGATGAATGATGATGACTACGAGGCATGAGCTACCAATGTTTATGTTTTTATTGTTTTTATGAATGTTTTAATGTTTTTAATGCTTTTACATGAATCCACCCCTTAAGTTAAATGATGATGTTATTATAAGATGTTACAAAATGTTTAAAGGTTTAATGACAAAGGTTTTCAAACATGGTGCATGGATTTCTTTTCGAAAGTTGACGGCTCACCCCTCGTCTCCAATATTTTACAGATTGATTAGAGATGTGGCTTGGGTTCTTAGATGGAGAATTTTCTTAGTGGATCTTTGAAGTTGCTTTAAGTATTAAATTTGTCTAGACCTTTTTATATTGGATTAGAGACTTTTTATTTGAGACTTTATTTCAGATGATTTATGTAAGGATTCAGTTGAAGTATGAATAATGATTGTCTCTTGAGATTTATTAATAAGAATACATGATGTGAGGCTTCATTCCAAATTTACCCTTGTGTTTTCATGGGTAATTTTTGGGGTGTTACATCAACAATTCTCATTGGCTTAGGAATGAAATAGGCGGCTTGGCTTTTGTTTTCAATTCTTTCCATAAAAGGATTTAAAACCCACAACATTAAAAAAGGAAAAAAGGAAGCCAAGCGGAAGCGGGGGAGACCGGAATTAAGAAGAAAATACCAGCTGTACAATTTGAGAAGCCAAGGGAGAAAAAGGGAATTGACAGAAGAGAAAGCACAAGCCGAAGAAAGAATGGGAAGCTGCAGCCGCACCAATTAGAAGAAAAACCAAGAGCAGCCGCAAGAGCCCAGTTTAATTCTTGAGTTTTTCTTTCCCTCTTCTCTATTATTTTAGTTGAATGTTTTTAATTAAATTTATGGATTTTCTTTATATTCCTATGAACTAATTTATTTTACTAGGACTACGATGTAGCTTAACTATGAAGATTTAATTTCATAAATCTGTGTTATTTTTAATTTATTATTCCATGGTTGAGTGTTCATTATTGTGTTTAATGCTTTTAAATATCTGGCCAATATTTGAATGATTTGAGGATATATAATGAGACCGAGAGGAGATTTATATATTTTTGCTCTGTGTAATGAATGTCATGAATTGAACGAAAGATGGAGATATGCCAATGTGATTCATGCAGTTTTTCTAAGAATTTCCATAGAGCTTAATGAATATTTGCATATTTAAATTCACATAGAGATATGGTGGGTTAATATGTGAAGGTATTTTTTATATTACTCGAGAGAGGATATTGAATAGATTAAGGAAATTCACTATCAACATGGGTAATAAATTTTAATAGCATAGATGGAGGATTAAATTGGATTACTTATGGTGAAATCGGATGTTCTAGTGTCTTAATCTATTGGTGATTTCTATTACTGCCTGCATATTTATTTAATTTTTAGTTAGTTAATTTTATTTTATTTTAATTTTTAATCTGAATTCGCTTATTCAATTGTTCAAATAAATTAGGGTTAGAATAATTTCGGTAACTAATAGGATATACAATCTCTGTGGAACGATACTCTACTCTTCATTATATTACTTGTGCCGACTAGTACACTTGCTAATTTACGCATCAGCGAATCACACTAAAAACATGCAGCAGCTTCTTCAACAACTCAAACACAACATTAAATCAATTTTCAAACATAGCATCAAATCAACCAAAAGGCTCTAACTTTAACATGCATTGAGTTATTTGGAATTTTTCAATTTTATGAGGTTGAACAACTCATTCGTTCCTCAGCTGTCGCCAGCAATGGTCAACCGATTACAGCATTTTCCTGCCACCATCACTTCGTTGTCGCTCACTCTTCTTTCAAACTGAGGCTTCTTCGAATTTGAGTTTCATTTGGCAAGGTTAGAAGCACAAAGAGAAGAATCTGGGCGTGTTTGGGACTTTGGATGGATGAATAGATTGCTAATTAGCTTGGATTTGGAAGATGAAAGAGAAGATATGTCCAATGCATCCTTGGAACCAGTGGATAATGAAGTGCACAACGGTCAACTAGATCATGAGGTTGCTTTTGATTTTTTCAAAATTTTAGATAGCTGTTTTGTGAAATTACCCTTATTCATTGACAAGATACTGAATAAAATACAAACAGCAGAGGAGGTATTTAATACTGCGCTCATACTTTATATCTAAGTGGTAATATGCCAAATGTTAGGAGAGGTCCCTAAAAATTACCTCATGAAGGTAGTATTTTTTGAATTAACCGCCCATTACCGGGGAATTATGTGCCAGGGTGTTTGTCTTTACCCATTCAAGGAAATTCTGAAATGTCTTGCGAGAGGAACCACCTTCTCTGACGCTACTCATGGCTTTTTCCCTGAGTTCCAAAGCCCTTGCTTTAAAATCTGGATCACCGAGCACTTGCTCCACCTTGTTCTTAATTTCTTCTCTTCCAATGATGCCATCTTCGTTTTTGTCAAACCTCAATCCCACCTTCCAAATATCACAAATGTATCTCTCGTTCAGGAATTGTTCAGCAAAATATGGCCGGCACAAGAAAGGAATGCCATTGCTGATACCTTCCATGGTCGAATTCCAACCACAATGGCTCAGGAAACAGGCAATAGAAGGGTGGTTAAGAACCTTCTGCTGAGGTGCCCAGCCGATCATCCGTCCTCGAGCAGCAATTCTCTCTTGAAATCCTTCTGGGTATCTATCATTTGCATCAATGGTAATATCTGGCCTTACAACCCATAAAAATGGTCTGTTGCAAAGTTCCAGTCCTAATGCCAATTCTTGAAACTGAACTTGGTCAATAATTGTAAAGCTGCCAAAAGCAACATAAACGACAGAGCTTGGTTGCTGTTGGTCTAGCCACTCCAAACAGCTTGAGTCTTCGCGCCAGAAGTGTCCTGCTGTATTCCCTAGACGGTTGCTTGCCAAAAGTGGTCCTATTGGCAGAAGTTCCGGAACCACGGTGAATGCCCCAGACTCGAGCTTGTATGTTGAGTGACACAACTGGACATTTACCGCTCTCATGGCTTTTAAGTCTTTATCCGCTAAATCAAAAAGAATTTTCTCCGTGGTCAAATCACCCATATCTGTCCAAAAATAGTCTCCAGAGTTCATTTCAGGCATATTTGGTGCAATCCGAAACATCTGCTTGCTCATAGGAGTTCCTGAAATTGAATACAAAACAAAGAAAATAACAGTAGCATAAAGTAAACTACTACTATGACATGCAACAAAATTAAAGTTTGCTGGAGGAAAGTAAGGAATTAGATGACATGGAATCGTACCATGACTGTCAATGATTCCATCATCAATAAGTTTGGGGATATGAAATAGCAAGGCCACTGATGCTGCTGATGAAGGCCAAAAGAGAGCCGCCCTGACGTTCATCTTTTTTGCTACTTCTATAGACCAAGCCATGTACCCATCTGCAATGAAACAATCAAGTTTTTCATCTTCTCTACTGTTGATCTCTTCTATGAGCTCCTCCAGCTTCCCCGGCATAACCTGTAAAACTTTTTCAATTAGCTTTCCTAAATCGTTTCTATCTTCCCAGGGTTCCATTCCATCTGGGATCGAAACCAAATGGATTTGCTCCCCAAGATCATTCTTTCCCTCCAATGATTCCACTACCCGCTTGTGATCGTAATCCGTGATAACAAATGTGACTCGAAAGCCATGATTCGCCAGACATTGTGAAAACTCCAGTAAAGGAATTACATGGCCTTGTGCTGGACCTGGCATTACCAAAACATGAGGACGGCTCATTTTCTTTTCTATTTTTACTTCACTAATTTGGTTGCTATGAACTTGGTGCTTTTATGGGGATTGTGAGGGCCAGCTCAGTAGCCCATGTTCGGTTTTCTGTCTTTCTTTCCGTACATGTACTACGTTCACGTGTCTTTGATTTTGAACCTCAAGTTGGTTATCTTCTTATCTCCCGTTTTTAAGTTCTTTGTCCATATCTTTGTTGTGTTTCCTTCTGCGTTTGGGTGATATGTTTGTTTTGAACAAACTGCTCTGTTAGATCCAACATTTAAAACAGGACGCTCTGCTCCATTAAACGATTCATCAATTCATTTTGCTACTCCTAGAGTTGATACACTTTATGAGCTTTGGCCGATCTATGTTTAAATAATTTTTTTGATTGACTACCCAAATTAAAATATTAGAAAAGTTAAATTATTTTTATTTTATTTTATTTTTCAATGAAAAGATTTTTTTATATAACTTCTTGTGTTCACAAAGCATTTCAAGTGAAGGCTTCTAAATATTTTTATAAGTCAACAGATGCAGTTTTCTTTTGCTGATTTTGTCCTCCACGTGGGAATTATTGATCTCAACGTTTTACAGATTTCAAAACAGTGATTAAGCCTGCTGTCCAGCTAGCCTTGCCTCTCACTTGGAAGGCAATGCCTGTGCTTAAAAAAATTGGTGTCATTAAGCGTATTGCTACAGTAAATTAAATTTTATTGATAGAATTTTAGATACCAATGTCACATAAGTTAATACACCAGTTAATTAAACGAGTTTAGGCAATGATATGAACCCAAAAAGAAAAAAAACAAAGAATTATCATTTCAATTAAATCAATATTACATTAATTCAAAGCAATGACCAATAAAAGAGTAAAAGGCACGCAAGAGGCAAGAAGTTGCTTACAGTTAACAGAATGTGGGATATACTTATTCAACCAAAAGAGAAAAAAAGAACCAAATAAAAAAGGATGAAAAAATTAAATTCATATATGCCTTAGTTATTTACTTGTAAAAGATAGCAGATTTGACTATTTGCGAAAGTTCACTTGCTTTACTTAAGCAGTTTCTTCATGAGCATGTTCCTTCATAATAATGCTAGTATCTAAACCAGGCACTGGGGATCCCTTCTCACTATCTTCATGCAAATTCCCAGCAGCCATGGCCCCACCAACATCACTGATGTTCCCAAAAATCAAAATAAGAATCCCAATCGTAACAGCCAAAAATGAAACCCCAAAAGCAGTGCTCACATTTCCGCTGATCGCTGATGCCACAGCAAACCCGGTACAAGTTCCTAGTGCTTTTACCCACGAGTGCCATACAGAAAAAGCACCTTCTTTGCCAAGTGGTGTACAATCTAGCAACAAAACTCTCCCGAAAGCATGCAAAAGCCCTGCAGAAGTGCTTTGAATGGCAGCAAAAAGCAGTACATGGTGCCTCTGCCAGCTCTTTTCCTTGTAGTAGAATCCCATACCTGAAGTCAACAGAGCTAAGAGGAATCCCAGAAGTTGCATTCTCACAGCATCTGCTTTGATAACATGCTGTAATGGTTGCAGTAGTGGCATTGAAAATGATGGGAAGATGAAGTAAATTAACCAGAAGTAGAGGAAGAATATTGGCCTAAGGCACAATTGACCCAGTAAAAACAGTAACCCCCCAGTGAAAATGCACATTGATGAAAATGATGACATGAAGATCACAATTAGGCTTGCAATTGCATAAGGATATTTAAAAAGAGACAGGAAATATGATTTGGGCACAGAGGAAGTGGTGTTGGTGATTGCCACTGGCCTTAGTGTGACAACATGGAGCATGCCAACGAGCCATTTGAGGCCACTGAAAATGGACACAACCCAGAGGCTATCAAATGGGTCCTTTTTGTTCCTAAGCATATGGTAAGTGAAAGCAGAGAAAATGGCAGAGCCTAAGCCACCAGCAGCAGTGGCATATACTGAGAACCAGCCAGAGACGCCTCTTCTAATAGGAAATTGGCAAAGTTTAAGTGTTGGTCCAGTGTAGCCGCGAACCATAAGGCCAAGATGGCGAGTGTGGGAGGCTGAAGCAACAATGTATGATGCAACAATGGCTGCAATATAAAATGGGAAGATGTATGGGGTTTTTATGAAGCCAACAGGGAGACAAAAGAGGGAACCGATGGTTGTTGCAGCTCCAGCAATGAGTTGTGGGCTGTAGCCATGGTCAAGTTGCTTGGAGATCAAGCCAAGCAAGGGACTAGCCAGAATTAAGCCTATAGCCCATGAAATTGAAGTCCATTCCATTGCTGAGAGATTCAGATTGTTCTTTGATATTGATGTGTGCGTGAGTCGATCATACCTGCAATATATGAAAAGTACTTTATCATGCTGAACATGGAGACATTCATATTGGCCCTAGGTATAATTTGGCTGGCCATAAATGCGTTTTGTGCTAGCAGTCACTCAAGTTTAAGTAATAATTAATAAGACGTAAGAGTTTGGCTAATGATTTAATTAAGGAAAAATGAATGACATTTTGTTCCCGCTAATAAGTTGTTTTCACTTTTTGGATTCTAATAAATTTTGAATACCATAATTAGTAAAACTCTTGGTATAATCATTTTGTATATAAAAATTTCACATTTATGTGCCCTTAAACAATATTTTTCTCTGGTTGATATTTTGACCGAATAGTAAAATTACATTTTAAGAAGAATGAGAAATTCATTCTCCCGTAATCTAATTAAATATGCATAATCACATATTCTACATTTTACTCTTTTTGTGCAAAGAATTAGGATGGCAATGGGGAAGGGATCATATCCCTAAACTCGAAAGCCAACAACAACCCCACAAACCCCCCCACCCCCAACCAAGAACCTGCCCTATACCCAAAAAATTTTAATTGGGGGTGGTACAGGTATATTGCCGATAATCTTCGAATGGGGATGGAGATTAAAATGGAGACCCAATTCCTATTTATGTTTTTGAAAAAGATTATTAATTTTAAATATTCGGGTCCTTCAACAGAATTAATAATTTTGAGTACATGGATTTGAGAATAAAATTATAAACGAGCAAATTAATAGCAAACATGAGCCATAAAACACTAATACGTCAGTTTGTACATTTAAAAAAAAAGTGCATGAACTATAAATTTCTGTTAAATGCCCTTGAAGGAATATAGAAAGCGAAGAAAAATTGCTCAAAAGTTGTTTTCTTTTTCAAAGTATAAAATTTAACTTTTTTTTCTTTTTTCTGTTTCTTCACAAATTATGAAGAGAGAATTCAGAGCATCCCAAAAATTTTTACTGATAAAGAATTTATATTTTATAGTGATAAAGTTTAACCATACAGGCAACTGCCAGCTGCTTATGTCACATCAGTAGCCAATTAAGTATTTCCAATTTCTTTAGCTGGAAAATTACTCATTACCCAGATAAGTGTATTGAGCCGAATTCCTCTAGAAACATAATTAACAAAATCTACTTTAACATTGTTAATTAAGCTTATAATCATAGTCAGAACCTGGAAAATTACAAAAACCGTCAATTATATTGTCAGGTTTTGAACCATTTAAGAAAACTGAAACCGATAGCTAAATTTGTTTTAATTTTTTTATTTACAGTGATATTAGGATTACATTTCTGCAATCTGTTGTCTTTACGTCTTGCACAGATAAGTTCGCCGTTGGATCCACTTAAATAGGTGGGATCCACTTAGATTCTCACCCATCTAACGGTTGGGTGTAACTGTGGCACGGTACCACAGTTACACCACAGTTTTATCCGTGATATTATATGTTAAAATGCTGCAGAAATGAACATTACCATTTTCATTTTTTTATTATTTAGTTAAATTAAATATTTTTAATTTGGTGAATTTAAAATATATTTTAATTTTAAAATTTTTAAAAATATATTTCAAGTTTGAGTTCGGGTTCGGGACCGATAAAATCCCCAAACCCCAAAGCAGGGAATGTTGCCATTCTTCGAAAGAATGAGGCAATCAATTTGTTCTTTAAACCAACTCTTAGAGCAAATTATACTGATGTGCTTTGTGTTGGGAAAATGTGCTCTTTAAAAGCATATGTGTTTATTTAATTGTAATAAATAATTTTTCTGATTAATAAAATAAATGAGGTATTTTATTTAAGTATCTAAATTGCATTAATATTTTGAGTAAAGTCCATTTGATCATATTATATGTATTTATGTGATCACCATGTGGATTTGAGAAACACATAAATACAAGTTATCTTATGATTAAATAAATTATGTTCATGATTGATAAATAAAGTTGGGCACTTTATTTAGGTATAGATGTAATAAATTCATTGAATGATTTGTCTTAATCATGTATGAATTTATTGATAAGTCTGACTACATTGAACGAGGATCACATATGAGATTTAATTAACTCAAAATGATCATCGACTTATTAAATCTCATAGGCATTGATTTTCTTGTAATCTTAATCTTGAGTTAGTTATGATTTCATGATTGTAATTGTTATTCCATTTGAGTTACCAATGGGCACGACACACATTTGTGATCAAGATTACCCGGTATCTTGGTGGAGGCAATTATGAGTATTGAAGTTATAGATTAACAATATAGAATTTGTACGACACATCTCTTGATGGGTTTTTGACTTGATCATGAATTCTCAGAGAGTGTGTCAACATATTTAGTATGTTGAAAATGATCATTGAGAAAACCAAGTAAGTATCGAGAACAGATGTAATTAAATCGATTGGGCGATTGAGATATCGATTTAATTAATGATGTGGTATAAAGGATTATGCGGTAAAAGAAATCAATGTGGCAGGCGGAATTATTATTCGAGATACATTTATGGAGGTCGATTCCAATCTTATAGTGGAAAGACAATTGGAATTAAATAATTATATTTGTTTAATTACAAATTTAATTATAGAATTACTTGTATGTTCCCAAATGATCCCCTAAGGTTAATTTCATTTAATTCGACAACACCATCATTGGACCAAAAGCAAAGAAAACTGGCGTATTAGGTGAAAATCATAATTATAATATTTGTTAAAAGCTCAGTATGTTATATTCAGTGTAAAAGGGGCTTTGTGATATTTTCAAGTGGTCGCAGTTAATTCTTCTCTCTACTTTTACGTAAGTGGAGAGAAAGTATTTAATTTAAATATTTAAATATTTAAATTAAAAGAGGAACTCTATTTTAAAATAGGAATCCTAATCCTAACATACTGGGGTTTTTCATAAGATATTATAAAAGGGGTTCTTTTCTCCTTTTCGCGTAGAGGAGAGGATTCCAGGGTTTTTTTGAGAAAGATACAGAAGACATCTAAGAGACGCTAGTTGCAATTGGGAGTGGTGAAACAGACGCCCACACGTCCAGTGTTGATCGATCTTGAAAGTCATAGCGCGGAAGATCGTTTGGAGACGGATCTACAACTCTCAATCGTTCGCCTTCCGGTTTATCAAAGTGCAATTACAGATTACTTAATTCTTATATGTTGTATGAGATCGGTCCAAAAAGGTTTTAATTGAAAAATTGAAAAACCTGAATTTCTCCTTACAATTGGTATCAGAGCCATCTCATAATAATATATAAGGATTTCGTAAGAAATTTATCTTGTTTATTATGTATTAGAGTGGCACAATTTATTTGGATATATATTATTTGTTAATATATGAATAAAGCATGTTTGGATTGTCTCAATTCATGGTTAGAAATTTATCTGTATTTTTATTTTGGATTTGTAACAAAAGAGGTGGTCTATTATCACTATGTTTCCCTTTTTGCTTTAGTTTTTGTTATAGAAATTTTGTAAGCCAAAAATTGGCCTAGGAATTTTGTAAATTGCTGGAGATTCATCACGGCTGTCGGATCAAAACTATGAAAAAAAAAAATTTCAGCGGCAACAAGTGGCGCACGCTGCACATGCAGTGGCCAGCAGCGCGCAGCCAGCAGCACACGCTGCCAGCAGCGCGCGCTGCACACGCAGTGGCCAGCAGCGCACGCACCAACCAGCAGCAGCGCAAGCACGCACGCAGTAGCCACGAGCAGCAGCAGAGCGCGCGGCTCGCGTGGGCAGCAGCGCGCGCTGCACGCCCAGCAGTTGCCGCGTGCGCGCTGCAAGCGCACTGCACGCTCAACGCTCAGCAGCTGCAGCCGCAACCAGCAGCGCCACCAGCAACGCGACTGTGGGCTGGAAGCTTGCGGACGTTTGCAGCTGGCCGAGGGCGTCACTTGGTGGCTTTCCGGCGAGGCAGCGGCGGTCAAATCGGCGTCGGAGATGCGATGAACAGTGGCGGAAATTTTAGTTGATGGCGGCTGGGGAAGAGAGGAAGAAAGAAAAATATGATTTTAGGGTTTCATGGTTCTTATCATGGAGGTCCCTATAGTTTCATAATTTTTCTTTTGGGCGGAACGTTTTTGATTTTTTGCATTTAAGTCTAAAATAATTTTGGGCTTAATGAATCCTGGTTTTAGGCCCAATTGAAATTGGGCTTAATGGATTAAAATGCATAGATAAAATTAAACACATTAAATTTATTTTTGGTCCAAAAGTTTTATTTATAAAATAAAAAAAAATTATTTATTTATTTCATTTCAAAATTAAAATTGGACCAATAATAAATTTTAAAGCCCAATTTCCCCTAGTCCATTAACAAAGTCAAGCTTATGAAAGATGGACATTGACAAGAAGCCCAATGAAGATTAGGCTTAGGTTTAATGTAATTTTTCATTTTAGGAAAGCCATGAATTGAGATTATTTAATTGTTTTTCTATATGTTATGTTTTGGTTGTTAACATTAACACGATAACATAACATGTCATATAAAATAGGCAGTGTCACTCTATGCATAATGATATATGTCATTCATATAACATATATTTATGTATATTGTTTGAAATTTGCAAATGCTTGATAATATGAAATATCACATAGATAATATTATAGGAAGCATGCAATTAACAATATATGTATGTTTTAAAAGGAAAAACCAATTTCAAAATATTGAGTGGGAGAGGAAAATTCAAGATAATTTTCCCACGGGCCCATTGTTAGTTGATAATAAAATTATATATATACCTCGACTTCACGATACGGTGATCTTTCCTACGGAGGTATATATATTAGACATTTTATTTGATGAACTTCTTTAAAGATAAGATCGAAATATTTTTCAATCTGTTGATCACCCTAACGGTGGCTGCATGATATGAGAAATACGTAGATTGAAACAATGGTTATACACTCAACAAAATTTGTTATTAACCTTCCCAACGAAGCTCTGTTAACAAATTTTAGCCCAAAAAGATAACGACAGTTATTTATCATGTTACGACATGAAAGAAAATAATCTAATGGTTAATTGGGTCTAGTAAGTGGCGGCATGACTTCCCCAACGGATAGCTTGCTAAAGCGGTACTAGATTATCGTTACAATAAAATAAAATGCATTTATGGTGATTTTTATTGTGAATATTACTTGTTTCAATGTATTAATGCATGGATGTTTTATTTTTCAGAAATGTCTTCCTTAAGCCCACTTACTATTATTCTGAATCAAAACAAACTCACTGGCGAAAATTATATAGATTGGAAAAGAAATCTATATATTGTCGATCATTTTGAAAATTATAAATATGTCTTAACCTGAGGCATGCCCTCAGTACCACCAGAAAATGCTCATAGAAATGAGAGGAGGCTTTATGAGAAATGGCAAAAGGCCAATGAAATGGCTAAATGCTATATTTTAGCCTCAATTTCTAATATTCTGCAGACAAACACAGAATTTGAAAGCGCCCCGAAATAATGGATAGTCTCAAGAGATGTTTCAAGAGTACTGCATTCTGCGAGACAAGCAGCATTGAAGGGTGTTATGAATAGCAAAATGGGGAAAGGCACAAAAGTTCGTGATCATGTCCTCAAAATGATGGACTATTTGAATGAGGCTGAGATTCAGGGTGCACAAATTGATGACAACTCAAAATTGATATGGTGCTAGAATCTCTGCCAGATACATTCAAAGAGTTTAAGGTCAATTATAACATGAACAAAAGAAATATGACCTTAACTGAATTGATGAACGAACTCCATTCTGCTGAAGAGATCTATCGTACTGAGAAATCTCTAGGAAGCATAAATATTCTTTGAAAAAGGTTCTTCTTCTAGGCCTAAGCCAAAAGGCAAGGGTAAGAAGAAAGCTGGGAAAAAGAAATCGTCTACCAAGCAAGATGGCAAGCCGAAAGGCAAATGCTTCAAGTGTGGACAGAGAAGGTCGGCTGGAAAAAGGATTGCCCTAAGATTGTAAAATCATGTATGGGAAATCTTTTTGTAATAGAGGCCTGTTTAGTTCAGAATCCTATTGACACTTAGGTGTTGGATTCAGGAGCAACTAATCATATTTGTAATTCACTTTATTGGTTTGAGAAACCGGAAAATAAGTGAAGGAAGCGTCAAGCTGCGATTAGGAGAGGGCAGTGCGATTCGTGTCAGCAGTGAAGACTAGATCTGTTTTATTATCTTTTAATAATGAGACTTTAGTTTTGAATAATTGTCTTTATGTTCCAGACATTAAGAGGAATTTAATTTCAGTAGCTTGTTTGTCAAAACAAGGGTACACTGTAGATTTTGGATCCTCTGTTTCTATTTTTTATAATAAGAGACTTATTTGTTCTGGTACATTGGAAGATAATTTATATCATTTAAGTCTTATGATCCATTCTATGCATGACACAGTGATCAATAATGATGAGCATACATATTTATCTAAGAAAAGAAATATTTCTTCCAACCAATGTTACCTCTGGCATTTACGCTTGGGTCATATAAACCAAACTAGGATACAGAGAATGATCAAAGATGGGCTCTTGGGTCCACTGGGAAATGAATCATTGCCACTCTGTGAATCCTGTTTAGAAGGGAAAATGACCAAAAGGCCATTCTCGGCCAAAGGTGTACGTGCAACAGTACCACTTGAATTGGTACATACTACAGATGTATGTGGACCAATCAATGTACAAGCTCGAGGAGGTTATGAGTATTTCATCACTTTCACTGATGATTACTCGAGATACGGTTATGTTTATCTAATGCGTCATAAGTCTGAAGCTCTTGAGAAATTCAAAGAGTAAAAGGCTGAGACAGAAAAGCAATTAGATAAGAACATAAAGAAACTTCGATCTGATCGAGGTGGTGAATATCTCTCCGGAGATTTCAAAGAGTACAGTTGAAAATGGGATTATATCTCGGTTGATCGCCCCAGAACACCACAACAAAATGGGGTATTTGAAAGGAGAAATAGAACTCTTTTGGATATGGTGAGATCTATGCTTAGTTATTCAACATTACCAATCTCTTTTTGGGGACTAGCACCGGAGATCGCAGTTTACCTCTTGAACTTAGTTCCATCTAAGGCATGCCTAAAACCCCAATAGAACTATGGTCGAGTCGCAAACCAAGTTTACGACATGTCCGTATTTGGGGATCACCAAGACATGTCTTTGAAACCAAAGGCAGACAAGATGGATTCACGTTCTGAGGTTTGCATGTTTATGGGGTATCCCAAAGGAACAAGGGGAGGTTTATTTTATAGTCCTCAAGATAGGAAGGTAATTGTGAGCACACATTTTACTTCCCTCGAGGAAGACTATATGAATAACTTCAAACCTAAGAGTAAGGTAATACTTGAAGAACTGTCAGGTGATCAGGTTGATGCTCAGCTTTCAACTCCTGTTATAGAACAGGAAGAAAAGCAACAACCAGCTGATCAACACAGGATTATTCCTGAAGAACCATCACTTTTAGAACCTCGTCGTAGTGGGAGGGTAACTAGGTTACCTGCGAGATACATGTTATTGGGAGAAACCTATACGGCTATCTCAGATGAACATGTACAAGATCCCACTAGCTACAACGAAGCTCTAATAGACAGAGATGTCGAATTTTGGAAAAAGGCCATGAATCAAGAAATGGAATCTATGTATTCCAATAAAGTCTGGGAACTTGTAAAAGCACCAAATGGGGTAAAACCTATAGGGTGCAAGTGGATCTACAAGAGAAAAAGAGGAATAGACGGAAGGGTGGAAACATTTAAAGCAAGATTAGTAGCCAAAGGATTCACTCAGAAAGAGGGTATCAATTATGAGGAAACCTTTTCTCCGGTTGCTATGCTTAAATCCATCAGGATTCTGCTCTCCATTGCTGCAGTGCTAGATTATGAAATTTGAAAAATGGATGTCAAGACTGCCTTTCTTAATGGGCATCTTGAAGAAAACATCTACATGCAGCAACCAGATGGATTCATACAAAAAGGCCAAGAACACTTGGTATGCAAGTTGCAGAGATCCATCTATGGATTGAAGCAAGCATCCCGGTCATGGAACATCAGATTTGATCAAGCGATTAAATCGTTTGGATTCATTCAGAATATTGATGAACCATGTGTGTACAAGAAAATTCAGGGAAAATCTGTAGCCTTCCTAATGTAGATGATATTCTCCTTATCGGAAACGATGTAGGAGTTTTAACTACAATAAAGAGTTGGCTAGCGAAACAATTTGATATAAAAGATCTGGGAGAAGCTAGTTATATTCTTGGTATCAAGTTGCTACGAGACCGGAAGAATAAAACGATAGCTTTATCTCAAGCGGTCTATATCGATAAGATATTGGCTAGATTTAGCATGGAAAATTCTAAGACTGGTTTGTTACCATTCAGACATGGAATTTCATTCTCTAAGGATCAATCACCCAAAACATCTGAGGAGATAGAGAAAATGAGACGAGTTCCCTATGCGGAAGCTGTGGGAAGCCTCATGTATGTCATGCTTTGTACTAGACCAGACATCTGTTTTGCAGTTGGGATGGTTAGCAGATATCAATCTAATCCTGGACCTGAACACCGACATTTGTCAAGCATATAATGAAGTATCTGAAAAGAACTAAGGATTATATGCTTGTGTATTCTGGTGATGAACTTATTACAATGGGTTATACTGATTCTGACTTTATGTCAGATAAGGATTCTAGAAAGTCTACTTCTGGCTATGTGTTTACATTAGGAAGTGGAGCTATTAGTTGGAGGAGTGTGAAACAATCTTGTATCGCAGACTCCACAACAACAGGTTTGAATATGTGGGTCGCATCCGAGGTGCAAAAGAAGTGTATGGCTCGCAAGTTCCTAAAAAGATCTTGAGGTGGTACTGAAGAATCGCACCCCTTAAACTATTTTGTGATAATAGTGGTGCAGTAGCTCAATCCAAGGAACCATAAGAAACAAAAATATATTAAGAGGAAGTATCATTTTACGAGGGAATAGTGTAGAAAGGTTATATGACAGTAACCCAAATGGCAGATCTTATTACAATGACCATCAGTGGGAAACCATTATAACTTGCACTTAGATCCCTAGAGCATGTGCTATATGCCAGATATGCTTTAAGAGCTAGTGGGAGATTGTTGGGAAAATGTGCTGTTTAAAAGCATATGTGTTTATTTAATTGTAATAAATAATTTTTCTGATTAATAAAATAAATGAGGTATTTTATTTAAGTATCTAAATTGCATTAATATTTTGAGTAAAGTCCATTTGATCATATTATATGTATTTATGTGATCACCATGTGGATTCTGAAGACATAAATACAAGTTATCTTATGATTAAATAAATTATGTTCATGATTGATAAATAAAGTTGGGCACTTTATTTAGGTATAGACTGTAATAAATTCATTGAATGATTTGTCTTAATCATGTATGAATTTATTGATGTAGTACGACTACATTGAACAGGATCACATATGAGATTTAATTAACCTTGAAATGATCAGCCGACTTATTAAATCTCATAGGCATTGATTTTACTGTAATCTTAATCTTGAGTTAGTTATGATTTCATGATTGTAATTGTTATTCCATTTGAGTTACCAATGGGCACGACACACATTTGTGATCAAGATTACCAGGTATCTTGGTGGAGGCAATTATGAGTATTGAAGTTATAGATTAACAATATAGAATTTGTACGACACATCTCTTGATGGGTTTTCGGCACTTGATCATAGAATTCTCTGGCCAGAGTGTGTCAACATATTTAGTATGTTGAAAATGATCATTAGAGAAAACCAGTAAGTATCAAGGAATAAGATGTAATTAAATCGATTGGGCAGTTGAGATATCGATTTAATTAATGATGTGGTATAAAGGATTATGCAGTAAAGAAATCAATGTGGCTTGGGCGAATTATTATTCGAGCATACAATTATGGAGGTCAGTTCCAATCTTATAGTGGAGTACAATTGGAATTAAATAATTATATTTGTTTAATTACAAATTTAATTATTGTAGCCACTATTGTATGTTCCCAAATGATCCCCGGGTTAGCTCATTTAATTGACAACACCATCACTGGACCCAAAAGCAAGAAAACTGGCGTATTAGGTGAAAATCATAATTATAATATTTGTTAAAGCCTAGTATGTTATATTCAAGTGTAAAAGGGGGCTTGTGATATTTTACAAGTGGTCCCTATTTGAATTCACATTCTCTCTACTTTTACGTAAGTGGAGAGAAAGTATTTAATTTAAATATTTAAATATTTAAATTAAAAGAGAACTCTATTTTAAAATAGGAATCCTAATCCTAACATACTGGGGTTTTTCATAAGATATTATAAAAGAGGTTCTTTTCTCCTTTTCGCATAGAGGAGAGGATTCCAGGGTTTTTTGAGAAAGATACAGAAGACATCTAAGAGACGCCAGTTGCAATTGGGAGTGGTGAAACAGACGCCCACACGTCCAGTGTTGATCGATCTTGAGTCATAGCCTGGAAGATCGTTTGGAGACGGATCTACAACTCTCAATCGTTCGTCTTCTCAGACTATCAAAGGTACGAATTTCTAGATTACTTAATTCTTATATGTTGTATGAGATCGGTCCAAAAAGATTTTAATTGAAAAATTGAAAAACCTGAATTTCTCCCTACACTTTGTATATGTACAATTTTGATTGAATGTTCTACTAAGTAATATACTTTTATCTACAATAATGGATGGAGCTAGAAGAAGAACTTACAGTTTGATCTCTCTGAGCATACAAGCAATGCCCCTTGGGGTTTGTCCCCAACCTTTCTCATCATCATCACCACCATTTTTGGACACAATTTCACTGATGATGAGAGGAAAAACAACTGGCACCACCGTTGTAACAATGAAGCGAGAGCACATTTCATACAAATACCACATCCAAATTTCAAGCTTCGATGGCTTTTCTTGCAGCCCTGAATAGGCCATATAAGCCCCCTTGGCCCTCTCAATTTTCACTGCAGCGTCGTGTACGTCAGGCATGTATTCATTCGCTTCCTGATCTTCTACTGATACCGACATTCCTTGATCATCACTTAGAGCCTCATGTTTTCTTTCGGCTGCCGGTGCCGCCGCCGCCGCCGCCGCCGCCGCTGCCATATTCAAATACTAGAACCAATTTGCAGGTTGCTTAGTGAAGTTAAAAGAAGGGGCTGAATTGGCTATATATTAAAACGGTGATTAATTAATATTTGCATGGCCAGCTTGTGCTGACACTTACAAGAGTTCAATTTGTTTCATGTGAATTTATAAGCCTCGGTTTGTTCATATGTAAGAAGGTATATGGGTATCATTCTTTTTAGCTTATTTGTCTTCTCTCTTTACGGCAATGCCAATTTTAGCTTCACAGTCTGCTACAACTCATGCTCCTCAAATGTTTCATCTAATTTCAAATTTCATTTTACATTGTGTGACATGAATCGATTTCCTGGGAGTATTTAATTATTAGTTTGCGAGGGAACGAATCTATTGGTGTAAAGAGACAAAAAAATGCACTATGAAATTGACAAAAAAATATAGCTAGGCCAAATTGAGGAAGTCTCATAGGACTTGTCTTATATATTTTAACATAAAATAAATAGATTAATTTAAGGGCAAGTTAATTAACAATAAGGGCAAGTTAATTAACAATAATTTACGATGTTTCGGTTCAAAAATACATGTTCAATGATTTGAAGATTAATTGACTGCGGGAGGTTTGGGTTTGGTTTGCTTGCAGGCTCCATGATTTTCTGTCAATTCCCTAATCCAATGATGTCATGTTATGTTAAATTATCTATAGTTTAATATGGCTGAAGTTAGTTACTATATAAATCTATAGTTTTTGAAGCATAAGGTAAGTCTTAATGTTAATGTATGTGCAATGGAAATAAATAGGCAATTAAAAAATAGTAGGATAAAATTATATTCGAACATACATATATTCAAAATAAAATTTTTATTTGATTATTCTACTTTGCATTTATTGAAGAATTTTGTCATATTAAATTATGATGATCCTTAAAAGAAAAAAATCAGAATTTATGATGAACCTTAAAAGAAAAAAAATCAGAATTTATTTATTTACATTTAAAATTGTTCAAGATAATGGGATGAGACGGAATATTTAATAAGGCGGGACTAGAATAAATTTTTATCCAAAAAAAAAAAGGACGTGAATGAAACTTATTTTTATTTCATTTGCATATATAGGACGAGATTGAAATTAGCAAATCTCATTCTATTCCGTCCCATTAACAACCCTAAATCTAAGTCTAATTTTAGGTCCAAAAAACTGACTAATATAATTACTTTTTTATTAATATAATTTTTAACCAATTAACTCTCACACATAATTATTTTTTTAAAGTAATATAATGAACTTTCATCTAAAAATGGAAAATCCGAAAACAGTGTCTGATCCTTTATCGTACACCCCCCGCCCCCAATAAATCGAAGAGTGTTACCTCAGCAATTCGCCAACTGACGTGGCATTCCAGCAATGGCTGATTCCCGTATGGTGGCACTGTCGCGTACAACCACCTGATAGACCCAAGCAAACTGATAACTCATTATTATATGATTTCTTGGGAAAATAACAGATAGTTACCAAATGTTTTCCTTAATTGACTTAGGTTCCACCGTTAAAATGGTTTGTTTTATCTGAATCAACTCATTTATTAATTGAAAAAACTCTAATCATAATCTGATCCAATTAATTACTATTGTGGCTGATAATCCTATTATCCATTCAACATAATTTTAATTTTTTTAAAATACTCGTTTAACATATGTAATTAATTTTATGTTTAAACTATGACAAAAGGGTGTGTTAGGCAAATGAGATTAGACAATACAATTTTGTCTTATATTTAGTAAATTTAAAAGTTGCATTTTGGTGCATGGTATACTTAACTTAATATAACTAAAAATAAAATATTAAATTATTTTTAATTTTAAATGACATTAATATTAACATAAAAAAATATTGTAAAATATTATTATAAATAATTAAGTCTATATTTTACCGGACATAGTATTGCGTGATAGATTAACACAATGCACCATAGTATAACATAATTAATGCAATATAATGCAACACAGTTAACTAAACGCATAAAAAAAGGTATTAGATTATCTAAAAAGTATGAGAAAGCTTTATTAAACAAAAAATGATCAATATAATAAAATTAATTAAATCATTAATCATATCGTAAATGAGTTTTTATGTCGAACACTCTAAACCTTAATCCAATTTAGTTTATTGAGCAGGTGCATAAATGTTTCATTTAAAATTTATATCAATTTTAATTGATTCAAATTTATTATTTCTCATTGGGTTAGCAAATAGTACAAAAAAGCTGTCAACTCTAATTTTATACACACAGCTTCTGAAATGATTTTCTAAATCACGTTAATTGATGTCTATCCATTCAGTGTTCGAGCGATAATTTCAGAAGTGGTTAGAACTTAACTATATTTATTAACACCTTTAGACGTCCTGATTCCTAAAACCAAATGTCAAATAGTGTGACTTCTGTGATGAATTTGTAAGTATTGGGGATTTTTATGTATTCAATACAAAGGCTAAGGATCTTAATAAAATTTTCACCTACCAACTTTCCTTAGGTTTAAACGTAATAATTCAAAATTGTAGTGGCAAACGAAGCAAAGACGATACCCTTACAACTGATATCCCGCGTAGTGTACAAGCGAAGATAAAAAGGCGTAAGCTCAAGGCTGAAAGCACAACCCAGCACAGCAGCGACTAATAGTAGTGTTAGTGAATTTGCGAAGTTAGGTGCAAAATTTAGGGATCTGAAAGAAAGAAAAAAAACCAAAAAAAGAAAAAAAACACGAATCAATGAATCGCCACCACGACCCAAATCCCTTCGATGAAGAAGAGGTCAATCCATTTTCGGTAATTTTAATTTCTCTCTCTCTCACCCTTTTTTGCCCCTTCTCCAGATCTGTGCTCTTAATTGTTTCTTTTTTTATTTTTTCTTATTTATTGGGTGTATTGTTGGAAATGGATTTTGATCCGGATCTAAAATCCTAAAAATATTTCGTAGCTTAATAAATTTGAAATTTTTTATTTTCTAGGAAATAAATTTAGTTCAGTGAATAAGTTCATAATATATATATATATATATATATATATATATATATATATATATATATATATTTTGTGCTGATAGTATGAGATAATGAAGTAATGTTATCAAATTGTTGTACTTCGAAATGCGGATGGATAGAAAAAAGGTTCTAATGAGGTGGCTTAATATGTGATGTGGTTAGTAAATCGTGGAACTTGAATCTTGCTTCTGTAAGGTGGATTGACGCAATTGTCGAATGAAAATCCAGTGAATCGAGATGGCATATATGTGATATTGATGGATGATGCTTGCATTTTGATAACATAATGATAATATGCAAATATGTGTGTAGCAATATATTATTTGATTACTGGGTCATTATGGGTTGCTGCAATTCAGCCAGTTTAAAGTGCTGTGGTTAGGTTACTAATATTAAAGATACTCTTTTTTTTTTGGTTGCAATTTAATACTATAGAAGTTTCATTTATGAAGGATTTTTTCTATTTTATTTGTTACATTTCTGCTACTTTGTGTCGCTTATTGGGTTGTCTTGCAGAATGGCCCGGCTGCTCCTGGCTCAAGGTCACAGGTTCCTTCTGTGACATCTGAACCTATTGGATTTGGACAGAAATATGGGGCGACAGTTGATATTCCACTAGATAATATGAACGTAATGACTTCTCTGCTTCCAGTGCATACTTGATTTCCTAGGTGAATTGGGTCTTCTTATCACATTGTATTTTTTTTTTGATTGGTGCAGGAGCCTAAGAAAAAAGAGAGAGAGCTTGCATCATGGGAAGCAGATCTTAAAAGGAGGGAAAAGGTTAATTTTGCTAACCTCTCATTAAAGGCTTGCTTTTTTTGCTTCAATGTTACATTTTCTACTCTCGTTCATAGCCACAGTGACTCAGTTATGTTTGGCTTTTGTGTAGTTGTCTTACTTACATTTTATTTATTTAAATTCCAGGAAATAAAGCGAAGAGAAGAGGCTGTTGCCAAAGGTTAGTAATTGAGAACATAATCATTCAGCTGTCTTAGTAATTTCCTTTTTTTCTGCTCCCGCTCCCTGATATTCTTTTGATGGTGCACATCAGCTGGTGTTCCGACAGATGATAGAAATTGGCCACCTTTTTTTCCAATTATTCATCATGACATATCGAAGGAGATACCAATTCATGCTCAAAGGCTGCAGTATCTTGCATTTGCTAGTTGGTTAGGTATGGAGGCTGAACGTTATCTACTTTTATATTTTCAAATTATTAATGTAAAAAGTTTCTAGTCATATTTTGCTAGAAGTGTGTTTTTGTCTTTACTTACCAATGTTGGTGCTTGGTTAAATGATGAGGCATGACATTGAGTTTCTTCTATAGGACAATTGCTTTGTTTATGTTGCAAAATATGTAAACAGATTTTTGTTGCTTTGCTTTTTCGGTTTTACTTTATGGCAATTCTACATACGTTTGACCTCGTCATTGCAGGTATAGTTCTCTGTCTTGTATTCAATGTAATTGCCGTGATTGTCTGTTGGATTAAAGGCGGAGGTAAGCTCTTCTTTCATGGTCATGGTTTTGAGTTTTAAGGACTATGTGTTAGGTTTTAGAACTATTATGGAACTTGAAACTTCTGACAAGGTTGGCAACTTGTAGGTGTCAAAATCTTTTTCCTTGCCACAATATATGCTTTGCTTGGAGTGCCTATGTCATATGTTCTTTGGTACAGGCCTCTTTATCGAGCAATGAGGTAAGTATTGTGATGTTATATTCTCAAATTTTATCTAAGGCCAACCAAATAATGTTGATATGCATGTGACTGACTGGAGAAGAACATTGTGTTCAGCATCAAAAATATTTTCTCTTAGATGCAATTCGATGATACGACAAGGATTGTCCAATGGAAAGAGTTGTATATTTCTCTTAGCATTTGGACTGTAGGAGAGAGTAGATCAATTGTTTTATTGTTTCATTTATTTTAAAAATATTTTGGCTAATTAACTGGATAATGTTACTTCATTGCATGACCTCTTTATAAGTGTCCAGTTGCATTTCCATTCTTGCTGTAATGTGTTTGTTCTGTATATTGATGAGGAAAGTATACATAACTTTGAACTATTAGGCATCTCATGGTCAGTGGATCTATTGCTTCTAAAGTTACCACATCATGTACCTTGCTCCGCACCTTGTATTTCAGAAAAGGGGTCAGTGACCACATGAAAATTCATTATCTAAGACAATTTATAAACAAAGATAACCTCACCAATGTGTCTGATGGACAGTGAAAACAATTTAACTGGCATGAAAATGCCTTTCTTGGTTCCATAGCTTAGGCATAGGGGTATAGAGCAAGCTGCTGACAATCTAAATTGTCATTTAAGTAACTTAAAGCCTCATGCAAAAGCCTATATTGTCAAGTGTAACTTCTTGACTCTGAGATATTTATTTTTCTGCTATTGTTTTTGTTATTATTTTGATTTTTTTATTTAACTGTTGGTGGTGTGTGGAAAGCTGTCCATGCTAAAACCTCTCCCAAATTGCCAGTCTATTTAACCGTGTCACTTAAACATTATATATTTTGATTTTTCCTGTTTATATGGTCGGTTCTCCCAGTTAAATGTTTCATTTTTAATTTTTGGATGATCATTTCATTGGGTGGTAAAACGCATGTCTGTTAACTGGTGAGAGGGAGCAACGTATGGTGACTTTGTTGTGAATATAGTTAAAAAAAATTGCTTGGAAAATGTTGTTGTTAGCATGAGAATCATGTATTCAATTAGCTATGCCTGTCTGAAATTGCAGGACGGATAGTGCATTGAAGTTCAGCTGGTTTTTCCTGTTCTACTTGGTAAATTCCATAAATCTATCTTGATTACCGATGAATCATTCTCATGATTAGTATCGTCTTTTTCTTTCCTTTGCTGACCGAGTTGTATCACGCAGATCCACATCGGTTTTTGTATCTTTGCAGCTATTGCTCCTCCTGTTGTCTTCCATGGGAAGTCATTGACGTAAGTATCTTGGTTTTTTAATTTTCTCTCTCAGTTCTAAGAACCATGCCTGTTAACCATAGTAAATTTGGCTTGGATTTTTTTTTTTGGGCCCGTGGAAGAGTATAAAATTTAGCTTTTACTAGATTGAAATTATGGAAAAACTATAATAGTTTTGTGGATTGTTATTGGGCTTGGTCTCCCTGTGTCCTAGAATCATGATTGTCGACCTTGCTGCTGAAAATGTTTGAAGCCATTTCCTGTTTTTGTCCACTTCTATTTTATCTGTTTACAGATTCCTTTTGTTTTCATTGCAGGGGTATCCTAGCGGCAATTGATGTCATTTCTGATTCTCTATTGGCTGGGGTAAGTTTTGTGATACATCCTGCATTTACGTCTTTTATTAGCAATTGACAGTGGATATTGAGCATATTTACTCATTGTCTTGCTACTTTGGCAGCATGCCTCTGAAGAAAATTTCATACAACTGATACTAGTTTTCTTTGGGTTTCATGTCAAATATAGCTGTGTAAAGGAATATAATTTTACGGTCCATAGTCATCTGTTTTTTTTTTCTTTCTATCATTGGTGTAAAAGTAGGGGGGGAAAATGATTAGAGAACTGACCAATCTATATTCCATATGCAAAAAGGATTATAACCTCAATCTTCTTCATTACGACATGATTGAGCATCTGCAAGACTTCATTGTGCAGTATTGGACATAAATGGATCACTCAGCTGATAAACGAGTTAATCACTTTTAAAAACTCGAAATGTCTCACAATTGTATTTGAAAATGAAAGGCTTTGTCATACATACATAAAAGGAGGATTATTTGCCTATGGATTCGTATGATGGGTTTTTTTCATCAGCAAGCTTTGCTGTGATAATTCTCACATTCCATATGAGTTAAGATCTCTAATGGCTTTGACCTATCAAGGAATGTAAACATTAAACCTTCATTGAGAGGAAGATCAGTTTGTCATAGAAATACGAAATTATTACCATATTGCAAGATTCTATTTTGCCTGTTGTTCTTGCTTCAATTTTTTTAATTGGAGGAATTAGGGAATCTTGATTTCTATGGACTTGATTCTTCCAGGACTTGATGTAAGGCTATTATGTAGAATCTATTGTATTATACTGTGGCCTTTTAACTGTTTTATTGTTGCTTTTTTTTGTTCTGGAGACTTAGTATCATGTGGATGATGCTTTGAAAATTAGTTTCTTCTAATGTTAATGCTTGAATAACTGACAATTCTGGTTTCCATGCAGATCTTTTACATGATTGGATTTGGCTTGTTCGTCTTGGAGTCACTTCTAAGCTTATGGGTTATTCAGGTTAGAGAAAAGTTCATTGATTTCAGTCAGTCCTTCATTGCACCTAGAAAGATTCTATATGGAACTATTAACTACTACACGTGTATTTTATCTAAACTATAAGTACCACTAGCTTGCTGCTCAATTTCATGCATGCTATTTTGGTTTTTGCAAATTCTTTATCTATCCTTTGATTGATTTCTCCTTTTTTCCCCCTTCTGTTGTGCAGAAAATTTACTTGTTTTTCAGGGGGAACTAGTGAGACATGATACTGGGATCTTTTTTCGAGTTTGAAATTTTAGCACTGCTTGCTGCTTTGGAGGGTTGTTTAATATATTCTTCCACCTTCGATTTATGTTCATTATTTCTTTGTCCTGTTAGTTATATGGTTTTTTTCCTTCTATCCTTTGTTCTTTTTACTCATTTTCTTCTAGGTGAAAGACTGTACGAGTAGTTGATACAGTAAGTTTGCTAAATATGTGTTCTAGAAACTTTTATACCATTTTTATATATCAAATACCTGATTTGCTTTCGATATATAATATGGTTTTCCAAACTCATTAATGAAGTCACTGAAATTTTGAGAATGTTTGAAATGATATGATAATTAAGCATGATACAAAGATACAATATTTACTTTATAATTAAGCAAGAAACCGATCATGTTTTATAATCCAGATGAATAGATGATGATTGGGTTCACAGGTTGAGAATAATTCAGTCATTTTTTTTTATATAATTTCTTTATTATAAGCTTTTACCCTCTTATTTTCTCTCCCTTTGCCTTTCCTCTTTCAGTCTTCCCATTTTCTTTCTTTTTCTCAGTTGCCGATCACCATAACAGTAATTGATTGTTTTTAATTTTCATTATTATTAAAATTATTGTTGTTGTTGTTATTATTATTTATTCAAAACAATTATTGTCAATAATAATACTAACATAACAATCAAAATCACATTAATAATAATAATTATTATAATAAATATGATAATAATTAATTAAGATTATTTTAGTAATGTATAATAATGTATTATGATTATAAAATAAAATAAATATATTAATAATAATATAATTTATTCTGTTCGATTGTAATTTTTCCTGTTAAAGTAAATAATTTATTATAATTTTTATTTCAATCTATTTTTATTCTAATTCATTTCACTTACAGATTAGTAAATACAAGAGGGGTGCATTGACTTTTGAAGAAAACTCCAATTCAAAACCCATCATTCGTTTAATGAACTATTGAGGGAATAGTGTCGTCAACGTGGTCAACTTAAAAAGATTATTTTATAATTGATACTTTTTTTATAATTGATACTTGGTATTGAAAGAAACCGAGTCTGTTGCGCTGCCGCAATTTATTCGACTGTTTTGAAGCATTCCAGAGCCGTTTTTGTAGTTGTTATATCAGCCAATATTCAAATGAAAAAATATAATTCACTTTGACCACGGAACTCTTTCTTTTCCAATAAATCCAGATGGGAAAAAAAATTATTTCCAAAAGTTAGTATAATTTATTATTATTTTTATTATTGTTAAGCACTGCTTAGGAACCTAGAAGCACCCACACATAGTGGAGACAGTCCAAAGAAAATTATTACAGTAGTCTGTGTTGACTGGTTGAAAATATAAGCTATTACTTTATTTTGGCTTTATTTTTATCACTATTTTGGTTGATTAATAAAATAAATAAAATATTACGAAAATATGTTAGGGATTCTAATAATTAAATTTTAATTATGAAATTTACTTTTTAATATGTAAATGATATATAATAATTGAGAGTTAAGTTAGGACTTAATTATTGAAATCTTAGATATTATTAATATCACAAAAAATTTTGAAACAAAAGTAATTCAACTGTGTGAGCATAAATCGTTTACAATTGATCTGCTTCTACTAAATTCTGAGAGTACAAGAGTCAAAGTTTTAAGCCTGGCAAATATCTAGATTAATTTACAATTATTGTTCATAGCCAATGATTGTTTCCATGACGGTGAATTAAAACCTTGTTAGAGCTCAATCTGAAACATACTATTATTTATATTTATTTATTTCGTAAAGAATAACTTCTCAAGAAAAGGTTCTTCAAATGTATGCAATATTCTATTAAATAAATAATTTTATTTATTTTTTTAAAATACTTTGTATTGAATTCATGTGATATTTTATACAGTTATACTATCTGTTGACATCAGATTTTAACAATAATGATAGTTAATTAAAATCGATCACCAGTTATTAATAATCGGAGTCATATTAATTAAGATACAAACTATTTATCATAAGTTTCCAAATTGAATTGTTGTAGTATACACATATTGTAATTTGAACTATACATAATTTTATAGTAAAATCTAAAGTCAGCCTAAATTGTCTCAGAAATCGTTAACTATTTTATTTTTTAAAATAAAGATTACCTTTTTTCTATATTTTATGAAAGAGAAAAAGAATTCGTATAGAAACTCAAATTGATGCCTTTAATAATTAATTAATTATAATTTACAACTGAAGATATCAGAAGAATGTGGTCCTCATACCTTAATGAAAATGAAAGCAGTGCAACTTATAGAGTAAGCACACTCAGCCATACTTCCACACAAGTGTATTATAGTCCAAAAGATTGAATTGGACTGCATACATTTTACCATCTTCATATCTCTCCTCCACTCCACACCCTAAACTCCTAATCTTCAAGCAGCCACCACCGTCACGCCACGTGTCGCCCCACATATCCAAAACTGCAACAAATGACCACCACCCTTCTCCATCCCTTTGTTTATCACAAATGCCATGCCATTACCTCATCATCTCATCAACAATTCCATCCCCCCCTCTTTTTTAAATTATCATTCTGAGGTAGCTAAATTAAATAAAATGACAAGTATACCCCTCCCATAATCACTTAATCCCGTTCATTGTCCCTCCTTTTCTCTCCTTTATCATCACCTCCAAAATTTGTCCAAACCAAAGGGTACTCACAGAAACCCATAAAACTAAAACAAATAACACATCACTCTTCCATGACAGCAAGTAAAACTGTTTGCTTTCCAAACTGCCATCTGTTTTCTTTCATCCCATGATTTTTGTCCCTTCAATTATATATATTTGTGCTCCAAAATCTTCCTCTTAAAATCTAAAGGAGATTCCAAAAGGTATCCTATCTCATCATTTTCATGTCTCATTTCAGAATTTAGCTGAAAGAATCCCAAAACTTTCATTTCTGCTCTAGCAGCAGCATCCCTCGCCGAGCCAAGAAAAAAGAAAGAAAATGGCCATTTCCCTCAACTCACCATGCTCTCTTTACTCGCCAACAAAAACCCACTTGGGTTTTTTCAACAACCAAAAACAACTAGCGGTGTTTTACAACAAGAGAAGCAGCAGCTGCAGTAGCAGCAGCAAGCAGAGAGGATGTATTGTGATAACATGCTCAGCAGGTGACTCACAGACAGTTGTGATTGGTCTGGCGGCAGACTCGGGGTGTGGCAAGAGCACTTTCATGAGGAGACTAACAAGTGTCTTCGGTGGAGCAGCGGAGCCACCAAAGGGTGGCAACCCTGACTCAAACACTCTCATCAGTGACACCACCACTGTGATTTGCCTAGATGATTATCACTCGCTTGACAGAACTGGAAGAAAAGAAAAGGGTGTCACTGCACTTGATCCTCGAGCCAATAATTTTGATCTCATGTATGAACAAGTTAAGGCTTTGAAAGAGGGAGTTCCTGTTGAAAAGCCCATTTACAATCATGTCACCGGTCTTTTGGACCCCCCCGAGCTCATCAAGCCCCCCAAGATCCTTGTCATTGAAGGCCTGCACCCAATGTAAGTCAAATTTTAGCTTTGAATTCAGTACGGAGCTGAGTTTACGCAACTGTTTATAATATTTTGATGGGTAGTTATAGAATAAGAAATTGTAAATAATTAAAATTTAACCGTGCATTAATATAAATATACATGGGACAATAAAATTCGGTTCAACTCAGAATCTAAATTATTTATTATGGTATTGACTTCTTTCTTTCCTCAGGGTTGGTGTTTTTACTCTCTTTAAAAAATTACATGGGCTCCTTTATTCTGGCCATTCATAAGAATCGTGAATGACTTGAAAGACTGTTTTTTTAAGTATTTTAATCATGTCTTTTGATTTTTTTAATTTTTAATTATTCCAAACAAAAATATCTTTCGTCTTGTGGATCATATTTATTTATTATGTTTCAACCATATGTATTGTTTTAATTGATTCCTAAACTTTTGTGACTTTGTTTGTCGCCCACCGGATAAAAGGGGGGTAAAGTTTGGTGGTAATGACATATTTAATAAGATATGACAAATTAACTTTTTTAATCAAAATATGAAAATGTAAGGGACTTTAATGATATAAACTCTTTCAGAGTTATGATTCTTTGGCCCATTGAATAGTCTGTGGAAGCCCGCAATTGTCTGTTTCACTTGCGAGATGGGCCTTTATGATTTTGCAGCCCATTTAATTTTCTGTTACGAGGGTGGCAATATTTCCACCATTTTTTCTTATTACTATTTTTATTTTTATTTTGCAGTGACAACTTTATAATCAGCATAATATTTTCAATGTAATACTAATTAATTCATTATTATTATTATTATTTTATTGCTTGGTTTGGCTAGATTATGGTTTATAATTATTGGAATTCTACACACACAAAAAAAAAAGAGTCAGATTATTAGCACCTCTCTAAAATTCTATTGAAACCCCTTTTTCAATTATATCTCATTTCATGTAAAAAATATCCTTTTTTTTTTAAATGAACACTCTTTTCATTTATGAATTTTTCAGTTTCTAATAATTTTTTTCACTCTTTCATTCTTAATATTTGTATTCCTCTCTTCAAACTTCCTTTGTTATTTAATTTCTAAAGAAAAAAATCTAAAAGAAAAAAAAAGAAGAACATTATACTTAGAAAATTAATGAATATATTATGAGTCTAATACAATTCTATCCTACTTATAAATTTTAGATTCAGCAATTAGTTTGAGAATTCTTAAAAAAATATTTGTAGTGGGATAAAATTTTACTTAATTTATTTTTTCACTGTGTTGTATATTAATTAAGTTGTTATATTTAATTACAAGAATTTTGTTTTGGCTTAGAGGATTACTTCTTAAATTCAGATTATTTTAATGATAATAAAAAATTTTATATTGTGCAAAAAAAATAAAATTGAAGAGAGAAAGAAAATATAAATATCTTAATTCTATTTATATTTGTCCTTAAATATAATTGTAATATAATATGGGTTTTATGAGATTAATGAAGGGGTGCCAATAGCCCAACTAAAAAAAAAATGTATAAATAAAATGTTACGGCTACTTTTGGCATAAATGGGGTTATATATATATAATGGGGTGAATATATATATATATATATATATATATATATATATATATATAACCCCATTTCCTCTGCATTTCTATGTTTTTGAGTTTGGACTCATCTATTTATTTTTATTGCTTCCAACAATATGCATTTTGTAAATTCAACAAAATTGCTGAATTTATTGCTTTTTGAATTAACTTCCTCTTATTGTTTAATCTGCTTAACCGTAAATGTGAAACAAATATGTAGGTATGATGGTCGGGTGAGAGAGCTCTTGGACTTTAGTCTCTATTTGGACATTAGCAATGAGGTTAAATTTGCATGGAAAATTCAGGTAACCTCTCTCTATATTTAATTAATAATAACACTTAGCAGGTATATATGATTTTTGTACATGTTGTAAGTTCTAAACATGTTGCAATCAATGCAGAGAGACATGACAGAGCGAGGACACAGTCTTGAGAGCATCAAGGCTAGTATTGAAGCCCGAAAGCCAGATTTTGATGCCTATATTGGTAAGCCTTCGTATAGTCATGTTAGATTTGACCTAAATACTAATGTTGGATTGTTACATCTAAGTTTTCTTGTCAAATACTCAATTTAATGGTCATGCGTTATAATCTCAATGTATCATCTTTGTCTACAGTGCTTGTTAATATTTGCTATCACAAAAGGAACATAACCAATGTTTTGTTTTTGCTATTGTTGGTGCAGATCCACAAAAGCAATATGCTGATGCAGTGATTGAAGTGTTACCAACCCAATTGATTCCGGACGATAATGAAGGAAAGGTTTTGAGAGTTAGGTTGATCATGAAAGAAGGAGTGAAGCACTTCAGCCCGGTTTATCTGTTTGATGAAGGATCAACAATCGAATGGATACCTTGCGGAAGGAAGCTTACGTGTTCTTACCCCGGCATCAAATTCTCTTATGGCCCTGACGCTTACTTTGGCCATGAGGTAATTATTTCTCAGTAATCCATAAACTCAGATTTTAATTGGGTGGATTTTCTTTGTGATAACAAGTGATGCTAATTAGTGAGCTATTGTGTTGTGTATGTTCATCTTCTTAGGTCTCGATTTTGGAAATGGATGGGCAATTTGACAGATTAGATGAGCTAATTTATGTCGAAAGCCATCTAAGCAACTTATCAACCAAGTTCTATGGAGAAGTCACCCAGCAAATGTTGAAGCATGCTGATTTCCCTGGCAGCAGCAACGGAACAGGTCTCTTCCAAACTATAGTTGGATTAAAGATTAGGGATCTCTACGAACAAATCATCACCAGCAAGGCTGCGGCTCCGGTAGAAGCAAAAGCTTAAACACTGCCTTGTAAGATTAAACAAGGCAACACAGATGAGTTGCTAAAAATCCATCTATTCTTTTCCGATTCCCTTTTCTTTGTTTCAGTTGAGTGCTAGGCCAGCATTTTCCTCGTAAGATACTCCTATGTATGTATTTATTTCATGTTGTAATCTATGAACACTTTGTTAATAACTCAAAATAGAGATGCAAAAGTAGAGATTAAATTCAATCAAGAAGTACTCGTAGGCATTAAGTTGGAGCGTCTTCGAATTATACTCTTCTTCTCTTTAAATCAGTAATATAAATGTATTTCCTAAACACTAGAAAAGAATGCCAAATTAACTTGGGATTCGAGAAAGCGCAAAAAACCCGTGTTGAAGAGATATTAATATTATACTTTAAAAATAGTGCTGCTTATATTATATCTTTTTTTGCATAGGATCCAGCTACAATGCAACTATTATTTCATACTCATTTTCTTTATTTTTTTGTGATCTAACCATTAGATCAAACCCAAAACTTGCAAAGGTTATTCCAATGGCTTGGATGTTATCATTTGGTTATTAATGATGTGATCCCTTATATTTATTAAAAGAATAAATAAAGATTAAATTTCAAAATTTTGACACATTGATCCATTAAATATTTTATCATCAAAGGTAATTTAGTAAACGAACATATTTATATGTTTAAAATATGGATGAATTATTTTAACTTGCTAAAATACTCTCCACTTCCATTTACTTAAAATACCAATTAAATTTTAATAATACTATTTTGTATTTAGTGTAACACAAAATTAGATAAGGTTTTATATAAATTTTGACAATATTAAAATAAAAAATAAATAAATATTAAATAAATGCTTGGATAGTCATTTAAATTCATTATAGAGTTTATAAATAATATTTTCAAAATAATAAATTTCTATAAGTAAATTTGAGATTATGTAAAATTACTTATACTTTATCCCACGTATGAATCCGATCAATTATTTATTTAATATGAAAACAAATAAATTATATAATATTTATTCTATTACTTAAATTTAAAATTATAAAGAATGAAACTTAAATTTAAAATTGATTGAGAAGGCGATAGAGAGAATAAATTTTTTAGAATTTTCAAATTATTATATTTTAATTGGGTTTATTACATAAAATTATTAAAAATTATAGTTTTTATTATTTGCAGAAAATAATAGGGATTGTTGAAGAAAATGCCAAATAAATTTTTTAGAATTTTGAAATTATTATATTTTAATTGGGACTTATTGTATAAAATTTTTAAAACTTATAGTTTTTATTATTTATAAAAAATATAGAGGCTACTAAAGAAAATATCAAATGGTGTTTAGTACAACAGAGATAAAATAGTTTTGTCCCTTTGCATAGATGTATTACAATTTTAAAATATTCCAAAATTTTAAGGGGAACAAATAGTGATCCAAATTATCTGCAACCATTAATGTGAAATTAAGGATCATTGAAATTTTTTTAAGATACGCTTCATTTAGTGTTGTAAATGGGCATTTATATTATTTTAAATTGTTGTTTGGAGTGTGATCTGACAACAATGTTACTGAATTTTAAAGATCAAAAGCGCTTTAATTTCGTCCTTTTCGCGCCTTTTCCTAAAAAGAGTAGAAATTGTTTTCAAGGATAGTGCTTTCCGCTCGCGGCTCGCCTTAACAAATATTTTACGTGCTGGTGTAGCAACAACTTTGTGGTTCTAGGAAGCATCTTGTGGGTCAATAACGAAATTAGATGTCCCTAACGTGTAATATTGTTTATAACTTCACTCATAGATGACATGTTGCAATATTTTAAAAGAACTGTGTGACATTACTGTTACATATCAAACTTATGTATGACTTGTCGTTTTATATCTACTGAAGTTAAAATGTAAAATCCATATGACTTCATTATGTGAATGGCTTGTCATATTATGTTGGGGGCTTGTGTGTCTTGCCGTTTATAGTTTTAGCACGCATATGACAAAACTTATAAAATTACTTTAATAAGTAAAGTTTTTAAAGTTACGTTATCAAATGAATGAAATAATATTGTTAAATTAGTAAATGATATGTTAGATATTTTAAAAAAAAATTTCAACCTCTATACTCAAAAGTTCAAATTTTGATTTTTTACTAGTAGAGACAAAATAATTTATTTAATATTTAAAAGCTCTACTAAAAACTACAGAAAAAATTTGAAAAGAGTTTATGCAATTAAATAAACATTTATAATAATAAGATAAGTCATAATAAACAGATACTTAATATACATAATGCATTGGTTTAGTAGAAAGATATGTGGATTCATCCTCCTGAAAGAAGATCAACAGATTTGAATTAATTAAATCTTTCTAGATTTATGATAATGATGGGAACTAAAAAAAAAGGCTGGAAATTTGGATTCTACCTCCTCAAATCAAAGAAAGGTGATGAATTCTTCTATTTTATTCTGATTTTCTGCATGCTCCTTGATGAAGTCAAAAATATATTTCATGAAAGCTGTTTCTTTTTAATGATAGGCTAGTTATTTGATGATTTCATCTAGTCAATACTTCCATTATGTTTATGTCAAGTCACACAAGGAGTTTGTAGAACCAGCTGCATTGAAATTTCTTAATTTTCCTTTTTAATCTAATCTTGTCAAATATTTTGTACAAATACTTTTTGTTCTGAACATGCGGGAAAAAAGTTCTCATTGTTTGTCCAAAATTGGCTGAGCGGTGAGGGAAATTTTAGAATCCCTTGAGCAGTTGATCTTGATCAATTAAGAGGGAATATAATGTAATTATTTGATGGGGGTATATTTAGGGAAGGGGTTTTATAAGAATACTTAAGGGACGTTAATAGTTCTGCTCTGCTAACAAACGCACGTTATAATTACTGAGTCAGCTATTATGATTTAAACCCTTAATAAATATGCGTGTATTAGTTTTGCAGGATACATGTGAACTTCCGCTTGTACCTAACACATTTATAGTGGAAAAAAAGATTCATAAGAGGTCTTTCAAACCATAATAAAACATTTGATACGCTTGTCTTGCAACACAAGCAAATTAACTCAACAAAACACTCTTCGAGCGAGTGCAAGCTCCAAGTATGAAGAAATTAAGAGCAGAACAGAGGTTAAGAAGAAAATTCCAGAGAAGAAATATAACTCAATATTTTCATTGATTCCATTTGTTTAAACCTTACAATGCTTATATGCTTCTCCTCCAGCAACCTCTAATAGAAGGTGGTTACAAAAAATAGCATTTGTCAAGTTAAAAGAAAATATTAAACGAATAAAAGATTCTAGAAAGGAATCCACGACTTCTTGCTTCTTAAAAAGCATAATCCTTCAGCCAAGTTGGTGGTTTTCTCACTCACGATGGGCCTGCAATAGGTTTTGCAGCAGGTTTTATGTTTGGCCTAGTTGTATCTTCTTCATGGTGTGATTCAGTCCGTTCTTCAATAGATTCCGCAAGATATGGATTGGGCCACTCTAAAGAAATTGGCAATGCTGTATCATTCCCCGGGGCTTGAAAAATCACCTTGTCCTCAAGGTCAAAATCAGGATAGAGGTGTGAAAACTCAAAAAAATCTTCCCAGGTGGCATTTTCTGGAGCGTTATTTGACCATTGCACCAGAACCTGTTGAACTTCTTTCCCATGATGTAAGACTGTTCGTGTGGCACAAATAACAGTAGGGTATGAGAGTGGTCGATTGTTGAAGTTGTCACAAGGCAAGGGTAACCCATTGATGGGGCTGGAGCTATTGAATGGTTTGAGCATTGAAATATGGAATACAGGATGGATTTTGCAATCTAACGGAAGGTTTAGCTTTTATGCTACTGGCCCCACGCGTTCCACCACTGTAAATGGCCCGTAATACATCTTGGCTAACTTTTGGGATGCTCGTTGAGCTAAAGATGTCTGTCGGTATGGTTGAAGGCGTACAAGCACGCGATCTCCTATATTGAGCTGGAGTTCACGCCGATGGGCATTAGCCTTTTGTGTCATTCGATGTTGAGCTTGGCGCAAATTCTCCTTCAAGGAGTGTAAGAGAGCATCGCGCTCCATTAGCGCATCATCGAGAACTTGGATTGAAGTAGAGCCCTTAGAGTAAGCTGGAATAGTAGGTGGAATGCGCCCATACAATGCCTGGAATTGTGTCATCTTGAGACCACTGTGATAGCTAGAGTTGTAACAAAATTTTGCCCAACAGAGTAGAGAGACCCACGAATGTGGTTTTTCTTAAGTGAAAGCTTGTAAATATTGTTCAAACCCGCAGCCCACAACTTCAAATTGCCCATCAGTCTGCGGATGATAAGAGGTGTTATGCCTTAGGGAAATGCCATTTAGTTCAAAAAGCTTTGTCCAAAAATTGCTCATAAAAATTGGATCGCGATCCGACACAATAGAACTAGGAAAACCATGGAGTTTAATGACCATGTTAGCAAATAATTTTGTTGCCTTCACAGTTGAAAATTGAAAAGGTAGAGCTCTAAAATGTGCTGATTTAGTCAGACGGTCCACAATGACAGGGATAGTAGTGAGCCCTCGTGATGGTGGTAAGCCCGTAATGAAATCTATAGTGACCTTATCCCATACTAATGATGGAATTGGTAGCGACTGTAACAACCCTGCTGGGGCTTGAGTTGAATGCTTGATTTGTTGGCAGGTTAGGTAAGCAGCTATAAAATTTTCAACATTAGTTCTCATCTTATGCCAATAAAATACCGAAGCTAAACAAACCAAGGTCTGTTTAATGCCAGCATGTCCAGCCCATGGGGTAGCATGAAATTCGTAGAGCAAGATTGACTTTAAGGAGGATTGGGAGCTAACATCATAACGGTGTTGGAAGAAAAGTAATCCATCACGAACAGAAAAATCAAGGGAGAGTTCATTTGCGGCAAAGCGCTGGTGAAGGAGTACCAAGTCTGGACAAGTGGTATTCTTCGATCATAGAGTTTCTAACAAATCAAAAGTTGGATTAGAAACCAATGGTAAACAGGCAGAGTATCTCTTAGGTTCTTTCACAGGTTCATCTTCATGCACGTGAGACAAAGCATAAGCTACTTGGTTTGCTCGACCGGGCTTGTATTCAATCTTAAAGTGATAACCAAGCAATTTTCGGATGTATATCTGCTGGTCAGGTGTTTGGATAACTTGTTGCAGAAGTTCCTTGATACTTTTGTGATCGGTGCGAATAATGAAAAAACAACCAAGAAGATATTGTCGCCACTTGTGGATAGCCTCGGCAATGGCATGTAACTCCTTGATATATGTTGACGCCACTTGAAGTTTTTGTCCTAAATTTTTACTAAAGTAGGAGATTGGGTGGTTGTCTTGCATAAGCACTGCACCAATACCGACATTTGACCCATCGGTCTCGATGATGAAATCCAATTCAAAGTTTGGTAATCGCAATACCGGGGCTTCCACCATGGCTTGTTTGAGGACCTCAAATGCGATGGTTGTTGTTGGAGTCCAATAAAAAGCATCTCTGCGCAATAAGTCAGTAAGGGGTGAAGCAATAGAAGCATATCCTTTAATAAAATGCCTGTAATAACCCGTGAGGCCAAGAAACCCTTACAACTGTTTCAAGGACGTCGGTGATGGCTAGTTGACCATGGTTGCAATTTTCTGTAGATCCGCGCGAACAGCTTTAGCAGAAACCACATGGCCCAAATACTCAACTGTTTCTTGGCAAAAATGGCATTTGGAAAGTTTGATGAAGAAACAATGACTATGTAAGCAACTTAAAACCTGCTCCAAGTGAGAGACATGATTAGCTAAGGATGAACTATACACCAATATATCATAAAAAAAAACAATGACAAACTTGCGTAAGAAAGCAACAAAAATTTGGTTCATGGTAGCTTGAAATGTAGATGGAGCATTCGTCAAGCCGAAAGGCATGATAAGAAACTCGTAATGCCATTCATGAGTTCTAAAAGTTGTCTTGTATGTGTCTCTGTTGTGCACTCGAATCTGGTGATAACTAGCCCTAAAGTCTAACTTGCTGAAAATGGTTGCAGCACCCAATTCATCTAATAGCTCATCAATTGTTGAAATAGGAAATTTATCCTTGATAGTAACCGCATTCAAGGCACGATAGTCCACATAAAAGTGATATGTGTCATCCTTTTTTTTCACTAGTAACACTGGGGAAGAAAAAGGGTTGTGGCTTGGTTTTATTACGCCTTGCTCCAACATTTCGCGAATTAACTTCTCCATCTCTGTTTTTTGGAAGTGAGGATAATAATAAGGCTGAACATTCATTAGTTTTGTGTTTGGTAGTAGGTGAATTCTATGGTTAATGAAACGGTGTGGGGGAAGGCCCGTTGGGGGACGAAATAAGTTGTGAAATTTGTAAAAGAGGTGAGAAATCTGAGTGGGTAGTGAAGCTGGAAGTTCTAAGTCTCCAGAGCCTCCATCTTAGTCTGAATGTATTTGTTGTAGCTCAAATAAGTTCTGAGCAGCTGTGCTATGCATAAGGGCTTGAAATTGGTTAAAAGTAATTAAACTTAGTGAATTGGTGATGTCCCTACGAAGGCTGACTGGTTTCCCATCCCAATAGAAGTCCATCGTCATGGCGGCATAGTCATGAGACACCCTCCCTAAGCGCTGAAGCTACTGAATACCCAAAACCACATCTGGCCCCTCAATTGGTAAAACAAATAAGTCCAGAGTAAAGTCATAACCCTGCATAATTAGAGTCACTTGCAGGCAATATAGTTGGCACACCAAGAAGTCACCATTGCCAATATAAACCCGAAAATGAGTTGTGGGTTGAATAAGAAGTCTCAATCGTTCAGCCAACATAGGTTTAATAAAATTGTGGGTACTCCCACTATCAATGAGCACTTGAAAACAATGGTTACCAACCTCACCAATCAGTCGAAGTGAACGGGGATTCACCTGCCCTGCGAGGGCGTTCAAGCTTGAAATATCTACCGTGACCATCTCCTCAAATGGCTCCGCCATGGCCAACTCCAGAGTATCCTCAGTTTCATCATCGTCAGTCCCTATAAGAATCAAAAACTTACTACGGCAGTGATGGTTTGCGCTGTACTTTTGATCACAGTTATAACACAATCTTTTTTCCCGTTCGTCTCGTAATTCTGCTGGAGTGAGGCAGCGAACTGGTAAATTTGGTGTAGGTAAGAGGGCTGGAAGGTTTGTTTGTTTAAGATGTTAGTGTGTTGTGGGAGATATAAGGGAACTGTTTGTGGTGGGGGTGGGAACAAGTACATGTGAGGGTGTAGGAATTTTGCTAATAGATAGAATGATCATAGTTGGGGCTGACGGTGTGGGCCATTTAGTTTAAGGGCGGCCACTCATTTTGACCTCCTCTGAACGAGCTTCATAAGCTTTGGGTAGAGCAAATGCTTCCATCAGAGATGTAGGGCGAAAAAACATCAACTCCCTACGAATATCGGTTCTCAAACTAGTGATAAAGAAACTGATCAACAAAAGTTCAGAAATTCCAGTGACCTTATTCATCAAATCTTCAAAGGCTGATTGAAACTCCGCAACTGTGGTGGTTTGTGTAAGTTTGGAAAGTGTACCTTGAGGACCTTCATGCATTGAAGTGCCAAACCGATGCTTCAAACTAATTAGAAAATCTTTCCATGTGGTTATCAGTTTGTTCGCTTTCATCCATTGATACCAGGTTGCCGCTCTCCCCTCCATGTGAAACGCGACGATACGAAGGCGCAAGTGCTGTAGAGTTTTATGAAAATCGAAAAACTCTTCAATACGAAACACTGACCCTTTCGGGTCAGAGCCATCAAACTTCGGAACCTCCATTTTCATTGATTGTAATACCGGCGAGAGATTGGTGTGTCCTGAATGCCCCTCCACAACTAGAGAAGAGCGATGTGCGGAACCTGATGATGCAACCAAAACAGTCGAAGACCCTTGGATCTAACAACATAAATCCTTAAGACAAGAATCCACTGTGGACATGTACTGCTGCAAGGTTTGATGAATCGCAATTGTTTGGCCTTCAAATTGCATTTGGAATGCCTTCACTGTTCCTCGGAATCAGCCACGAAAAAGTCAATGAAAGCGCTAATGATACGCTTGTCCTACAACACAAGCAAATTAACTCAACAAAATACTCTTCGAGCGAGTGCAAGCTCCAAGTATGAAGAAATTAAGAGCAGAACAGAGGTTAAGAAGAAAATTCCAGAGAAGAAATATAACTCAGTATTTTCATTGATTCTGTTTGTTTAAACCTTACAATGCTTATATGCTTCACCTCCAGCAACCTCTAACAGAAGGTGGTTACAAAAAAAGGCATTTGTCAAGCCAAAAGAAAATATTAAACGAATAAAAGATTATAGAAAGGAATCCACGGCTTCTTGCTTCTCAAAAAACATAATCCTTCAGCCAGATTGGTGGTTTTCTCACTCGCGATGGGCCTGCAATAGGTTCTACAGCAGGTTTTGTGTTGTGCCTAGTTGTATCTTCCTCATGGTGTAATTCAGCTCATTCTTCAATAGATTCCGCAAGATATGGATTGGGCCACTCCAAAGAAATTGAAAATGTTGTATCAACATTTCTCTTCTTTTTTTATTTAAATAATTGAAATATTTCTAATTTTGAACTTTCTTCAGTAGATTTCGTCCTGTTTTCAAATATTTCTAATTTCGAACTTTCTTCAGTAGATTTCATCCTGTTTTCAAATTTAATCGATCACGGAGAGAATGATATAAAGTTGAAAGCTTGGGCGATAAAACTTTGTTTTTGGGTACATCGCCAAGTTCCAGTAGATAAGGGGAGTGAATTAGCAGACACAATGCATATGGTTTAATTGTTTGATTGTAATGGCCGTGATGAAAGCAATGAATTTGTCCAGAAGCCTCTTGCAAGTGATTACTGGTCAAAATCTGTTCCAGTCTCCCAGAAGTTCGCGATTATGAAGATTTCAAGAAGGAGCACTTACAGAAAGTTTGGATTCAGCCTCTTGAAAGAAGATCTGAAATTTGATTTAATTCTTTCTAGATTAATGATTACGATGGCAACGAAGTTTGGATTCTATTGTTATTTATTTTATTCTAGAATTTCTGTATAATTATAGAATTTCTCTTTTATGATAGGCCGTGTGGTGAGCGTAAGTTAGATCAAGTGATACAATGAGTTCATAAATCTAACATTATCGAAAATTTTTTGCCTTGGTTTTATTTATTCTTATTGTCAAAATATTTGTACAAATGCTTTTGTTATGAACTAAGGTGAGAAAACATCCAAACTGTTGATGAAAAATGAACGGGCAGGAAGGGAAAATTTAGAATCCCTTGGTCAATTAAAGTATAGTGTAACTCAGACGGCTAAGATATACTTTTTAGTATGAAATTTCTTATCCGCGGATGTGAGATATTTATTTTTCCTATTAATTAGTATAACACAACTTCTATATGAATATATGATTATTATACTGTAAAATCTCAATCTTTTAATAATTTATTGACAAGTGGCTTTTATAAAATTTAATGGTCAAGATCTGTTTTTGCTTTTTCTTAATGCTTATAGGACTTTTATTAATTAATTTAATATTTTAAAATTCATTTTTATTATATGAATCTTGGCTTTAAAATCCATCTCTTCTCCTTCAACTCTATCTTGTTCCTTTTGTATATATTTATTTTTTTGCAACCGCTATTATTGTTATTATTTTTAACTTTCTCATTGATTCTTGAAACAACTTCATTACCTATTCATACAATCTCATTCACCAAGTTCGTATTTGCTCCTCCAAACTTCCATTTTATCCCTACTTGTTAAACTGAAGAAATTCGATGTTAAAGCTGACCGACAAATGACCTCACCACTTTACATAGACTACGGAATTTGTCCCAAGACAAGCTCATCAAATCTTCAATTATTAAACTGTTGATGTAGAAATCTGGTTGAGTATGGTAGTGATTAGACGTCCACACTAACACTTAAAATATGTAACGGTTGGGGAGACGGTTTTGACTAGTAGTTTTTTTCTTGAACAGATATGTACACCCATGAGCACTTCCAAAAGAAAAACCGGCATTCATAGAAAACAGTTAGGTGATGCCAAAGAATTTTCCAGCGTAAACCTTTTGATACTCAAGTCTGTTTATGGGTTTTCAAGAAAAATGAGCATAAATATATTGAGGCTTGATTATACCGATTTTATCTGAAAAGCTTTAAAAAATCGAAAGAAAAGTTGTGAACAAAAAGAAAAAGAATAAACTATGCTCTTCTAGAGTTTTCGGATTAACAACCCTTGTATATTCAATCAACGCTTTCTCATGATCTAGTCTCCAGGAGCCTAGAAAGGATTTATAATCAACTTCAAGAAAAATAGACTTTTAATAGAGTGCAGAGTCATGAGCCACGAAGGTCTGATAGGCTACCAAAGCCAAACCCACAGTACACTACGCGAAGGTGCCATGCAAAGCCATGCATGAAGTCTCACGCGTGGTTAATGTGTGAATGCCAAATCGGAGCCATGATTTTGGGTTTACTTTGTCAAAGATCGTGCAGAGATTTTGGGGGTATTCAAACAACAAAAACACTTTAGTTAGTTCTCACCATAAGCAGAAAATATTACTTCTAACAATTGTAATTGTTAGCTTCATTTGACTATGACTTAACATTGGTATCAGAACTAGCTATAAATGACGACCAACAAAGAGCGCATCGAACGAATTGAAGCTGATATCGGGAGCTTACAGAACAAGATGAAACAAATAGAAATTGGGATAAATGACAAGTTGCAGCGTCTAGAGGACAGCATGAGCAAATTGGCTGAATCTTTTAGTGCAACCAAAGGCACTGTAAGTCACGACACTAACGAGCATATAGGATCTTCACGACCATCCCGCGAGCAAAGTAAAGGAGGTCGATCACATCTATCAAGGAGAATAGCCAAGTTGGAGCTTCCTCGTTTCACCAGTGGCGATCCAACTGAATGGTTCAATCGGGTATTACAGTACTTTGAATATCAAGAGACGACTGATGAATAGAAGGTAGTGTTAGCTGCATATCATCTGGAGGGCAAACCGAATCAATGGTGATAGTGGATGCATAAGGCTTATTAAGAGGAAGGTCGACCGATTATATGGGAGACATTTATTGATGAATTGTGGGCACGTTTTGGCCCAAAAGATTACGAAGACTTTGACGAAGAGTTATCTCGGGTCAAGTAAACAGGAACAATACGGGATTTTCAGAAGGAATTTGAGCGGTTAGGAAACTGAGTTCATGGGTGGTCTCAAAAGGCGTTGGTAGACATATTCATGGGAGGCTTAAAACCTTAAATTGCAGAAGACATTCGCATGTTCAAACCAAGAACATTGAAGGAAGCAATTAGCTTGGCCTGCATAAAGGATGATCAACTATTAAAACAGGAGACATTCTTGTGTTAGCCACCCTCCAATTGCGCACCGCCAACATTGCCACCTACTCAAGCATCTCCAACCGTGCCTATCAAAAGATTACCGTGGGATAAAATGCAACGACAACGAGCTTAGGGAGTGTGTTTCACTTGCAACGAACGGTTCATTACGGGTCATAAATGTCAAGGGCCTCAACTTCTACTTCTCAAGAGCTACAACATCACCAATGACATCACTTGTGAAGAAGTTGTAGAGGAACTACATAGAGAAGAAAACAAAAGAGAACAACCTAGGAAGACACAACGATGCTGCGTCAGTAGTTTCTCAATCTGACCCTTGAGGACAAGAATATTTGTAACGCCCAAAATTCCTTTTTATGGAATATTTTTTTAATGACATTATTACCCTTATAAATAGGGATTTTTTTTGGGATAATTTTTTGAGAGAGGGTTATTTTTCCAAATCCAATAGGGTTTCTTAACTCCCTATAAATTCATATTTTTCTTTCCTATTCCATAACCCTAATTCAACAACGCTATTTTTCTTCTCTGCTGCTCTCAACACTCTCACCACACCCTAGGGCTTTAAACGATTGTGTATGAGAGAATTGGAGCGATTGGTATGTCATTCTTTTCCCTCAATACTCCTAATCATGTTATCTATGGTTATAATGATTGTGGTTAGGTTTTGTTTAGGGTTTTGATTAATTAGGAGGTTGGTTAATCAATTCTTGGCATAATAAGCATGTAGGATGATTCTGGACAGCATGATATCACGATTTTTAAATTATGTTTTGTGAACGAATTTTTCTTAGGAAGTTTTATATTCTGGAAACTAGACATGTGGAACTTTCTTAATAAATTTTATGTCACGAAATTCGATTTCGTTTTCAATTTTATGTGTATTTTCGAAATAGAACTCACTGCACTAGGAAACTGCGATTCCAGCATTGCGATAGGATTCAAAAAATTATTTTCACCATCAAATGAACTCTAAAAATCATGTAATTTTATACGGAAGTGTCTACATGTGTTTAGTATTCCCAGTTTAAATTTCATAATTTTCCGATTAGTGTTTTATTTTATAAAAATCCCAGAACCCGTTCTGTTTGGTTTAGGTTATGTGAAAACAGTTTCGAATTGGTTGAGAGATAAATAATTTTGAAAATGTTTTTGATATCGGAATTCCTTGAAAATTTTACATGGGGTACTCATGGATGTCCAGAATAGTTCCATGGAATATTATGTCAATCTGAGTTTTAGATTAAGAGTAATAATTTCGAGAATCAGACCTGTACGGGAATGATTAGAAAAACAGGATATTAGAATAAGTTATTAATTATCATATCTTGTTTTCGTTTAAGGTGTAGAAGGTGATTGAGGCTCTTAGAAGCTTAGCGGTGTGATTATTCGAATTCTCTAATCGAGGTAAGTGACTTCATTCCTAGTATACTGGATATGTATAAGTATTTTGATATTATTATTATAAGTATAAATGTTTTTATACTACTTAGAAGATTAATGGATTTTCACAACAAAATTAGTTTGTGAAAATGTTTTCAAACATAAATTCTTTTTGACAAAGTATTTTATAAATGCTTTTGAATATGTAAGTTATTTTGTTACATTACCTTTTATGATTTTATCTGTAAAACAATTTGCAAGCCTAAATTGTTGTTATGGACATTTATGAAACTGATACGAATGTTTTGTACCTATGTATGATTTTAATTATTTATGATTGTGCGGGGGCCACCTCTTGGGATTATATGGGGGCCACCTCTTGAAGGCCAAAGCATCACAAAGTGCCACATATAGTGCAAAGTGCCACATATAAGTCATTATGTTTTGGCTCATTGTTCGTAGTTTTTCTGATTCTGATCGTGATATACGATATATTTGTCTGGACCAGTACTGGGTTTATGTTCTGAATGTGCACACAATATTCTGATTTCTGTCTGGGCCGGGTCACCGGGACTATAGGTGACACTATGTGACATGAGCTAACTTTTCGTTTTCTGTGAATGCAATATATGAATTGCTTTTGTAAGTAATTATGTTTTTGATACTCTGAATTACTATAAATTTATGATACTTTATCGTGATATGAGGTTTTATGAAATTATGGATTATGACATATGTATGTTTTTTAATAAAAGGTGGCTTGCAATATTTTATGTATCGATAGGCCTAATGTAATAGGAATGATTTTACTTACTGAGTTGACGGCTCACCCCTCGTCACCACTTTTTGCAGATTAAGTTTCTTTTGAGAGGCGCGATTAGCGTTGGAGTTAGAATTTTTGTTTCCGTCTGCCATTGAATAAGAGGAGGATTAAACTCATGTTCCTTTTAGTTTAGTTCTGTTGGGAACTTGTATTTTGGGTTTTAAGACTTTTGTTATTTTTTTTATGTTTCTGGGTGATTATATGGTGTTAGACGTGTGAACTTGTGGGTTTATTTGATTAATAAATTTGAGATATTTCAGTTTAAATTTTTGAGTAAGGATTAAGATTTGTAAGTAACCTCCTTCTTCACGTGCTCCGCACGTGTTAGATTTGGGGTGTTACAATATTCTTTATGGAGGAGGCAATGATAGAGTGCAGAGTGATAAGCCACGAAGGTCTAATAGGCTACCAAAGTCAAACCCAAAGTACACTACGTGAAGGATGCCATGCATGAAATGGTTAATGTGTGAATGCCAAATCGAAGCCATGATTTTGGGTTTATTTTGTCAAAGATCATGCAGAGATTTTAGGGGTATTCAAACATCAAAAATGGAATTATATAGTAAAGATTGACCAAACTAAATTGACGGCTGCACAAAGCTTATAAAGAGGAGGGAAAAATGGTAACACAGACATATTTTGAAGAAGAATTATGGACACTTTTCGGACCTACCGAGTGTGAAGATTTTGTTGAAGCTCTCTCCAGGGTGCGGCAAGTGGGCCCCTTACATGATTATCAACGACAGTTTAAGAGGTTGGGCAATTAGGTTCATGGGTGGACGCAAAAATATTTAGTTGAAACTTTCATGAGAGGTCTTAAACCTGAGATATCTGATGGCATCAGGATGTTCAAGCCAAAGACTTTGAAAGAAGCTATCAGTTTCGCACGTATGTAAGCAAACCAAGTCCAATGCAAGTTTTCTCAGCCATTCCCAGTTAGCGAAACATCAACATCTAATGTCAAATTCTTGACGTTGGACGAGATGCAGAGATGTCGTGCCCAAGGGCTTTATTTTAACTGCCCTGAGAAGTTTACTGTAGGTCACAAATGTATGGGCCCTCAAATATTGTTACTTGAAGGAAGTACTGATGCAAGAAATTTTCCGTATGAAGAAAATAAAATTGTTGTGAAGGTTATCCTAACAGACCACGCCAAACCAAAAATTTCATTCAATTCTTTATCCGATAATAGAGAAGCTATTGAATCAATTTAAAAATGTGAACCTTGAGGACAATAGTCCACTTATAGGGGAAGGTATTGATAAGCCAAGAAGGTCTCAACGTGTGCCCATCAAGAATTACAAGTTCACTGTCTAAAAAGAATGAGTCAAGAATGCAAAGAGTCGTTGAGGATTTAGTGGATTTAATGGAGTGGTTAGCTTATGCACGTGTAAGTTAAGGCTTAGTCAAGTTCTGTTAGCAAGTATTTTGTTATTTTAATAAGTGCCGGCTTTAGCTGGATTCAGTTATTGATTTTCAGTAATTGTGGGATTATTTTTAGGAGGAGTTTGTTATCATTTATGTCTTTAAACTCGAGTATTATGCAGAATAAAGTAAGTTGATAGATCCCAGTCAGAGTTGTTGTACTCTGTATGTAAATAGGATTCTACTTAGGGCGAGAATCAACCATAAGGTCCAGCCCCTGACTCTAAGTAGAATCCTATTTACATACAGAGTACAACAACTCTTACTGGGATCTATCAACTTACTTTATTCTGCATAATACTCAAGTTTAAATACATAAAGGATAACAAACTCCTCCTAAAAATAATACCACAACTACTGAAAATCAATAACTAAATCCAGCTAAGGTTGGCACTTATTAAACATTTTAATTTTGTGTTCCATCCTCTAATTAAACATTCTAATTTTGTTGGACACAAAAGGCTTTGGTAGGGACATTCATGGGAGGACTCAAACCTAAATTAGCTGAGGACATTAGAATGTTCAGGCCGAAATCATTGAAATAAGCTATTAGTCTTGCCCGGATAAGAGATGAGCAGCTGATGAGCCAAAGGGAAACCACAAGACTCTTCAACCGAACAGTTGTTGATTTCTCTTAATCAATAAAATTCAAACCAACAAAACCTATAAAAAGGCTCACTTAGACGAGATGCAGAGAAGAAGAGCTCAAGGGTTATGTGTTAATTGTGAGGAGAAATTCACACCTGATCATAGGTGTACGAGTCCACAACTTTGGAGGGACGTAATGGGAATTCAGACGAGGTTGTGAATGTGAACCTTGAGGACAAAGTTCCTGTCAAAGGAGGGGGCAATGATAAGCTAAGAGATTGGTCAAGTGTTGGGCATGCAAAGCTATTATTGTGGCAAAGACTTTCGGATGTTGTTGAGTTCGGTTTGTTGACTACGTGTCCACTAGCTTGTTAGCTTAAAATTAGGGTGAGTAGGGATTATTTTATTTTCAATAATCTTTGGCTATTTTGTTGCCATTAACTAGCTGTTAATGTTTTATTTCTTAGGACTTATCAATTGGAGACTAAACTTATAAACAACGGCTCCATGCATTTTTGACTCATTCCTTTTAGACAATGAACTTGCAATTCTTGATGGGCACACGTTGAGACCTTCTTGGCTTATCAATACCTTCCCTTGGAAGTAGGCTATTGTCCACAAGGTTCACATTTTTAAATTGATTCAATAGCTTCTCTGTTATTGGATAAAGAATGGAATGGAATTTTTGGTTTAGCACAGGCTGTTGGGACAACCTCCACAACAATTTCATATTCTTCATACGTATAATTTCTCGCATCAGTACTTCCTTCAAGTAATAATATTTAAGGGCCCATACAATTGTGACCTACAGTAAACTTCTCAGGGCAGTTAAAACAAAGCCCTTGGGCACGACGTCTCTGCATCTCTTCCCATGTCAAGTGTTTGATATTAAATGTTGATGTTCCGCTAACTGGGAATGGTTGAGAAAACTTGCATTGGACTTGGTCTGCTTACATACGTGCCAAACTGATAGCTTCTTTCAAAGCCTTTAGCTTAAACATCCTGATGCCATTAGATATCTCAGGCTTAAGACCTCCCATAAAGGTTCCAATTAAAACTTTTTGCGTCAACCCATGAACCCAATTGCCTAATCTCTCAAACTCTCATTGATAATCACGTAAGGTGCCTACTTGCCGCACCCTGGATAGAGCTTCATCAAAATCTTCGCAGTCGGTAGGTCTGAAACGTGCTCATAATTCTTCTTCAAAATCTGTCAATATTACCGTTCTTCCCTCCTCTTTATAAGCTTTGTGCAACCACTGCCACCATTGGTTGGCTTCATCTTCAAGATGGAATTATGCCAATGCAATATTTTGTGCCTCCATTGTTCCCTTGGATTCAAAGAATTGGGAAACTTTGCTAAACCACTTCGTAGGATCATCTCCAGCATACCTTGGAAATTCAAGCTTAGCCATTTTTTATGAGAAAATCATTCGGCTTCCACTAGCTTCCTCCTTGGTATGCTCCTTGTAAGAATGGCTAGGGTGTTTATTGACGTTGTGGCTGGACCCTTTTTTGTTTTAAAAGAAAGCCTCAAACATACAATTGATGGTCTCCTCGAGCTGATGTAGTTTGTCATTAATGCCAATCTCCATTTGTTGCATTCCATCTTCAAGTCCGTCAAGCCTCGCTTCTAAATTTTCAATCATTTCTTTGTTAGTTGCCATGAGAGCAATAAAGTTTTTGAACAAGATAACACAGCTCTGATACCAATTGATAGGTCCCAGTCAGAGCTATTGTACTTTGTATGTAAATAGGATTCTACTTAGGGCGAGAATCAACCAAAAGAATTTGTTATTGAATCAACTTATTTTATTCTACATAATACTCGAGTTAAAATACATAAAGGAATAACAGACTCCTCCTGAAAATAAAACCACAGTTACTGAAAATCAACAACTGAATCCAGCTAAAGCTGGCACTTATTAAAATGACAAAATACTTGCTAACAGAACTTGACTAAGCCTTAACTTACACGTACATAAGTTGACCACTCCACTAAATCGACTAAATCCTCAACAGCTCCATGCATTCTTGACTCATTCCTTTTAGACAGTGAACTTGTAATTCTTGATGGGCATACGTTGAGACCTTCTTGGCTTATCAGTATTGATAGGCCCCAATCAAAGCCATAAATTATATAGTAACGATAGTATTCTCTTAGGGTGAGAAAAGACCACAATAATTTTAATTAGATTCAGCCTTCTTTTTAATTAATGACTATCAAAGAATTTAAATACAAAAGAAATTAACAACTGTTCCTAATTCCTAGATAATATCCCAAAGAAATAAAACATTAATTGCTAGTTGATGGCAACAAAATAGCTAAAGATTATTCAAAATAAAATAATCACTACTCAACCTAGTTTTAAGCTAACAAGCTAGTGGACACATAGTCAACAAACCGCACTCAACATCCCAAAGTCTTTGCCACAATAATAGCTTTGCATGCCCCACGCATGACCAATCTCTTGGCTTATCACCTACCCCATTCAAGCTCACACGATGCACAACTAAACAAGTTCTTGTTACCCATGGTTGAATGGTGATATGCTAACAACCGTAAAAAAATTGTTAATTTCGCACAATATACGGGTTTCGCTTATAAAGCTCTATGCTTCAAAATACAAGCGTCATTCACGAGCAAATGTATATACAATTGGTGGTTGCAATTTGGGTCGTGGCGGTCGCCTGATTACCAAAATTTGGTTAGGATGGACAATGTTGAATCAATTGATAGGATTCTATTCACTACAATGTTGTTAAGTCCCAGTCAGATGTAGCTAACAATTACAATTGTTAGAAGTAATATTTTCTGCTTATGGTGAGAAATAACCAAAGTGTTTTTGTTGTTTGAATACCCCCAAAATCTCTGCACGATCTTTGACAAAGTAAACCTAAAATCATGGCTCCGATTTGGCATTCACACATTAATCACACATGAGACTTCATGCATGGCTTTGTGCATGGCTTTGCATGGCACCCTTCACGTAGTGTACTTTGGGTTTGAATTTGGTAGCCTATCAGACCTTCGTAGCTCATGACTCTGCACTCTATCAGTAGAACATTCTGAAACAAGGCTGAGGATCAGGATCCCTATCCCTCTTAAGAAAGTTCAATTTCCTAAATTGGTCAATACATTATTTCAAGCTAGTGCGAGAATGAATTTGTTGTGCAATAGTTAGTGGAGCACAAGTCATGGTTAGATCTTCCTTTGCTTGATATAAAAAATTTAACCATAAACAATCTTTATTTTGTTGATCAAAGGCTGAAGAATTGGCAAGCAGTAAAAATTGTCAAATACGTTGATAAATTGCATTGACGGCTTACAGTTCATGCTCATGTTAATTCACAGACGAAAATACTCTATTTCGATTAGTCCTAATAGCAAAGAAAATTTCATTGATGTAGAATCCCTCAATTTAGAACATCATTATATGCTTTTCAAGGGAGAGGAAGGCATTATCTTCCAGAATATTTATCATTCTAGAATATTTATCATTCATTCATTCACTCTTCTATTATACATCTTTTATTGGAGAAATTCTAGAATATATCGGAGATACAATGTCAGTTATACAACAAGTAAATAATATTATACCATGTGTTCATTAATTTTGAAAACTAACATGCAAATAATAGTTATACTAAATTCAATTATATATGTCACAGTTAGAATTTTGAACGTTGAGATAATGACAGTCCTTTGTTTATGAAGATTTATTTCTGTTATATCATTATGCAAGTATGAATTTATATGCAAGGTTTTTGTGCTCTCCAAGTAACTTAAACTCTTAATCTAGCCATAGTTTTTTGTAGCCCTAGCATCAACGGCTTATAATATATCTCTGCGCACTGTACTATTTATTGAGAGAGTATTCTATCTTCATATCACCAACTATCCATGTTACCTTCACGAACAAGGTTATTGTGGCTTACTTTATAGGTTTCTTCAATTAAGGAGACAATAGCACAGTGTTGGGCATCTTTGTTTTGGTTAAAAAGCTGCACATTAGGCTGAGAATTAGAGTGGCCCATTGAGTTATTTCTTACATGCTCCTTCTGTCCTTCAAGGTCAAAGGTGATGGACAAACCTTGAGCTTGCTTCGAAAGTAATTGAACTTGCTGTACGAGAGTGGTTTTGTGAGAATGTCTAAGATTTGATCTTTGCTTGGGAAATATCTAATAAGCTACCTTGTCCCAAATGAAACGAATGTCTATTTCTGTATGTTTAGTTCTTGAATGGCACACTGGATTTACTACTGTTGTTGCTACTTTGATGCTGTCACTCCAAATGATCGGTGTTCTTGAAAGCATGAAATTGTTTCCTTAAGATTGACATGATCCATGTAAGCTCTGCACATCCATGGCTATTTCCCTATATTCTGATTCAGCACTAGACCTGGCAATGGCCTGGTGTTTCCTTGAATTTCAAGAGATCAGTTTGCCTCCGAAGTACACACTCTATCGTGAGATTGATCTTCTATCATCATGGTCACTTCCCTAGTCTACATCCGTGCAAGCCTCTAAATTTGTATGATTTGATTTTTTGAATTCAAGTATGAAATAGAGTGTTTCGTGAATGTATTTAGAATTCTTTTATAGGCAGCCAATGTGGCTCAAGTAGCTGTGACATGAACTGACTTAGCTTATCATTGCAAAGAATATTTCAGGCCTGATCAATGTTGCATATTACAGTGCTCCTACAATGCTTCTATATGTAGTTGGATTTGGAAATGCGGCTACTTCAGTTTTTAAGAGCTTGTGAGCTGTGCTGAGTGGTGTTGATATGCCACTGCAATTTTTCATTTCTCTTTCTAGAAGATCAGATACGTACTTGCTTTATAACAGAGAAAGTGTTTTATTATCTCTATTTACTTTAATACCAAGGAAGTAATTAAGCTCTTCCATGTCTTTAACTTGTGTATAGTGTCTTCAATTTGACTGTTGTTGTTACCAGTAATTATAATATCACCAACATAGACGGTGTCAATAAGATATTTGTCTTGTCTCTTTTAATAAATAATGAGCTATCAGATTTTGAACATGAAAAACCCCACGAGATTAGATCTCCTCTAAGCTTTTCAAACCATGCTCTTGGAGCATGTTTTAGTCCATAAAGTGCCTTCTTCAGCTTGCACGCATAGCTTGGCTTACTTAGATTTTCAAAACCCTGGTTGTGACATATGCACTATTTCTGTTAGTTCACCATTCAAGAAGGCATTATTGACATCTACTTGTCTTAGTGGCTAGTCAAGTATGGTGGAATGATTCCAATGGTGCAGGTTTTACTACAGAATTGAATGTTTTATTGAAATCTATTCCTTTTGTTTGTAGAAAACCTTTTGTTACCAATTTGGTCTCCAACGTATCTAGAGTACCATCTGGTTTTTCCTTGATTTTTAAAACCCATTTATTGCTAATCAGTTTTATATCTAGCGTATAAGATACTAAAAACCAAGTATGATTGTTGATAAAGGCATCGAACTTATCTTTGATTAGCTTGTTTCCATCAAGGATCTAACAATGCTGCCTATGTAGTGTTGGGAGTTTGAGGGAAATCAGTTTCTATCTTAGGTGTTAACATATACTTTTGGTTTGAAAATGCCTGCTTTTGATCTTGTGATTATAGAGTGAGAAAATAAAGATGTATGGGCTATTGTTTTGGAAATTGTAGAACAGGTTCTGTTTCTTACGGTTCTTCACTTGACAAGCGTTCAACATTTGTGTTGACAGGTGTATTATCTTGAGAGCTATCAACAAGAGAGTTCTGTACTACTTTAGCATGAGTACCCCTTATGCTAAACGCTAATTTCTAGAAGGACACACTTGGAATTGTAGAAGTCAAATTTTTGTGTGCTTTAAGGTCTTCTGTAAGGTTAACATTCACACCCAAAGGTTCGAATTAATGAATAATTAGGTTTATTCTTGTAGAACACCTCCTGTGGTGTTTTTTCAACAAGTACTGGTGTGGATAGTCTATTCATAACATGAATGGATACTGTAAAGGCTTCCCATAAAATTTAAGTGGCTTACCAGCTTAAGAGAGTAGTTTTAATCCAGTTTCAACTAGATGCCTATGTTTTCTCTCAGCTCTGCCATTTTGGTTATGTGTGTAGGGACAACAGTACCTGACTTTAATTCCTTCCTCTTTAAGTAAAGCATATAGGGCTTTATATTCACCTCCCATATCACACTAAAGTTCATTGATTTTGACATCAAGTGAGTTTTTAATTTGTCTTTTAAAGTTAATAAATGTCATTTTTATTTGTGATTTTGCATTCAATGGATAAATCCACGTGAACTTACTGTAATCATCTATGAAAAACCCATAATATTTATAATCTTGGTTTGAAAGTAAGGGTGCAGGGCCTCATAAGTCTAAATATATTAACTGAAAAGGAGTTGTTATTTTAGTTTCTGGTGATTTGATATGCATTATATGTATTTTGCCATCCTGACATGCACTGCAGAATTTAGAAATTATTTTTTCATTCTAACTGAAAAGATTATAACTAGAGAGTTTTTTTTTTTTTTGTAGAGCTGTTACATTCAGGTGTGCTAGCCTTCTATGCCAAGTAGTAAGGCCTTTTCCAGCTCTAGAGATAACTTTTATCCACTTTTGAAAATTTAAACAGAAAGACAGCGTTGACTCTGGACCAATCTAAACTTCATTGTTTGAACTTAAAAGTAATGCGGACTTTGACACTTCACTAGGATTTATTGGACAGCACTGCAATTGATAAAGGCCTCCTTTAGCCACCTCTTCCACAGGAGCTTTCCCTGGTTCTTTTCTTTGACAACACAGACACTGTTATAAAATACTATGCTAATCTGATTATCAGAAAGTAATTTAGATATGCTTATTAAATTTTTTTGTGATTGTAGGCACATAAAGCACCTGTTTCAGTTGTAATTTTTTTTTTTTTTGCTTTCTGAGTGTGTAGGTCGCAATGCATCACGAACATGTGAAATTATAAACTGTTGCCAATCACCTAAAACCGGCTTGTCAGGTGCAGCAATGTATGTAGACCCCTGACTGTTGTTTGTAGGATTTTAAGGTGGTCCCCTTCGAGTTGTTGTTATTATTGCTCTTCCTCTGGTTGATGTTGTTTCTGAGTTGCTGAGGGTTGAAGTCCTATTGTAGCAATACCAGCAATCAAAGGCTACATGTCCAAACCGCTGAAAAATCTGACACTCTGGTTTGGGCTCATTGTCAGTGGCTTTTCCTCTCCTTTAATCTTGATTTGCACCATTCCCAGCATTTGAGTTCATGCCTTTCTCTGTGTTATTCCAACTTTGATTGTTGCTTGATGGGACTTTCCTGATTCAGCAGCATGCAGATAGACTTCTTCGAGTGTTGAAGTCTCAACTCTTGTTGTAGTGTTAACAAAAACAGAGTCATATTCAGGTCCTAATCCTACCAGCAAAAAGAAAGTTAGATCTTCATCAGTAACTTCACTGCCAGCAGACTTGAGTTCAACCGCTAAAGCTTTGATTTTGTTGCAAAACTCAGAATGCTGGAGGCTCCTTTTCTTGTGGTTTCAATGAGAGTTTTGAGTTGCAAGACTCTGGACTTGGTTCTTACTGACAGGACTCTTTATAAGGATTCCCACACTTCTATTAAAGTTATGCGATCGATTACCAAGGTTAGAATACCTTCAGTGAATGATGAGAGAAGCCAAATCATGAGTAATTGGTCTTGTCTGAGCCATGGAAAATATTTAAGGTTGTCAGTTGTGGTGACAGTGCCACCATCACCCACTGAGATGTGACACTTTATTTAGGCATGGTCTTGTTCCATTGGGAAAATGTTCTAGGTCATTAGCTCTTACTGTTGGCAGGATTTGAGACCTCTAGATAAATAGATGAAGTTGTTCAGCTTGACAAGAGCTGTAAATACAAATAAAAAGTTGTTTTGGAAGTGGGTTGATTTGAAGTGCAACTGTGCAAGGCTATTTTGAACAGGGTTTGAGAGAGGGTTGTTGCTGGATGAAAGAAGGTTGGTTTGACTAGTATTTGGTTGAGGGTTGTTGTTGATCGGAAGAGCTGTGTTTGGATTGTTTTCTGCCATTGCAATGGCTCTGATACCAAGTTAGAATGTTGAATGTTGAGATAATGACAGGCCTTTGTTTATGAAGATTCATTTATGTCATATCATTAAGTATGAATTTATTTATATACAAGGTTTTTGTGCTCTGCATGTAACTTAAACTGTTAATTTAGCCATAGGTTTGCGTAGTCCTACCATCAAACAGCTTACAGCATTTCTCTGTGCACTGTACTATGTTTATGGAGAGTATTTTGTCTTCATATAACCAGTTGTCCACGTCACCTCCAGCAACATGGTTATTATTGCTTACTTGATGGGTTTCTTCAATTAAGAGGCAATAGCATAGTGATGGGCTTCTTTGTTTTGGTTAATAAGCTGCACATAGGGCTGAGAATTAGAGTGGCCCATTGAGCTATTTTACACAAGAGTGACGCTATTGGCACCCTCGATATCTCTTATTAAACCCCTTTTGTTCTTTATTTATAAATTTACTCTTTATATTTAAATTATATTAAAAATAAAACTTATCTAATTAAACCCACCTATATTTTCTTATTTTTTCTCCATTTACAACTCATTAAATCTATCAAATTTGAAAAACACAATGAATTGTCATAAAATTAAAATTTGATCTAAATATAAAAAAAAAATTTGTAGGAAAGATAATTTGTGAAGTTTGTTTACTTAGGTCAATTTTTTTTTTAGAGATTCGCACACATGTCTTTATGTATATATCAAGATTATTACCTACTAAGAAAAACAAAGAAAGATAGAGATAAAAATCATAAATCCATGAATGTTATAATCAAAAAGAGATTGAAAGTTGTTTAGAATGGGAGAAGGACGAGAAAGAGCACCTAACAACTTTTTTTCTTAAGTATTGATACAAGAGTTTATTAAGAAAGTACAATAGATGAAGGTTATTTTAAGAATTAAGAAGAGTATGTAGAGAAAAGGGGTTTAAAAAGAATATTAGAGGTGTGCCAATAGTCCAACTCATAACATTATTGAAATTTTATTGTTTTGGTTTTATCTATTCTTATTACCAAAATTTTTGAATGTATTCTTTGGTTGAGCTAGGCAGGAAAACATCCTAATTGTTGATTAAAAATGGACGGGTAGGCAGTGAAATTTTAGAACTTGTTAGATCAATTAAAGTATAATTCAGACTTAGGGCTAGTTTAATAATGCTGTAATTTTTGAAGTAATTATTGTTTGCTGTGTTATAAGAATAATCTGCTGCGAAAAGAATTAGTTAAACATTTAATAGAATTTGTTTTTAAAAGGGCTATGTGTCTTAAAAGCATTTATATGTGTTCGGTAAATCTTATTGTTAAGACCTTATGAGAATATATATGATTGAAATGGATATAATACTAAATAAACTTTATATGCACATTTATATACATGTATATAAAATATTTTTACTGCGTATATATAATAATTGATAACCAAAATAAATCTTCATTTTATTAATTTTATTTTTTATTTTGTTATCTCAACATAACTGATGAAAATAATAATCATTTTGTTTACTTCCTAACTGAATAAGGATAATTTTAGATTTTTATAATATATGTGACGAAATATATAATTGTATTAAGTGTAAAATTGATTCTCAAATATCATATCCAGGTTTGCTTAAATGATCACATAGAACCCTTGGTTTACAAATGATCACACAGATCCCTTTTTAATAATTATATCCTTAGATTATAGTCAAAATTTTTATGATAAATATAAATATAATCTAAGAGGTTGTTTGTTAAATGTCTGAAGTCTGAAATTTTATTAATTTCAGACTTTTTTCTAAAATATACTTGTTTGTTTTTTGAAACTTATGTCTGATTTTCAGACATTTACATCTGAATAGAAAAAGTAAACTTTTTGTGACTTTTATCTGAATGAAAAAAAAGTCTGAATGACAAGTAGATATTATATTCCAAAAATATCTCTGTAAAATAACTTATTTCCTAAACTATAAAATCTAATCCTCTTTTTTCGTTTTCATTTATAAGGACATAAATGTCAAATAATAAAGGTTAAGATTTTTTTTTTGTAAAAACAAACACGATGCCACTTATATTCAGATATTTAAGAAAGAAAAACAAACATGTCATTCAAATTTTCGTAATTAGACCCATTCAAACTTTAGAAAAATTCAGATCCATTTAGATTTTAGACAGAAAAATAAACGGTACCTAAGACAAGAAAAATAAACAAAATAACATATAAATACAAATAAAATATTAAAATAAATATAATTGATAAAACAACATATACATTTGTCATGTAAATTGTTTTTAGTATTAAGTTATTATCAGTATATCCTGATAGATTTCATTAATACTTAAATCGATCCATTAGTCCAAAAATTAATTTCAAACTTATGCTAATATAGACATAATATTAAAAAAAATATAAAATAATACTGTTATGGAAAATGACATCTATACCCCCAAAGTTTGAGGAAATGGTTAGACTTAAATACAAAAAAATTAAAAAAATTACACTCAAAAGAACAAACTATGAAACTATAGAGACCTCCATGATAAAAATTATGGAACCCTAAAATCATATTTTTCTTTCTTCCTCTCTTCCCCAGCCACCATCAACAAAAACCTCCGCCACTGTTCACACGCCAGCGGACCTCCGATGCATCCCCGACGCTGTGCCACCCGTCGCCACGTCACCGGAAACGCACCAGACCCGCGCGCAACTTGCTGGCTGCGTTACTTGCCGCTGCAATGGCTTTGGCGGCCGGTGACAGCGTGTCTTTGCGCCGCCACGCGGGCCGCGTGCGTGCTTCTGCGTCGTGTGTAGGCCTCTCTCAAGCCATCTTTGCCGCGCCGTATTTGCTTGCGGCCTTGATCTGGCAGGCGCCGGTTGGTTACTACTGATATTTCCGGCGTTCGTTGGCTTTAATCTTTCGTCCCGTGATTAATCTCCGAGGATTTACAAATTTTCTACGCCAATTTTGGTTTACAAAAATTTTATTACTGTAAAATAAATCAAGAGGGAAATATGGTGATAATAAACCACCACTCTTGTTACAGATCCAAAATAAAAAATACAATAGAGAATCTAATCATGAATTAAGACAAACCACAACATGCTTTATTCATATATTAAACGAATAATATATATCTGAATAAATTGTGTCACTCTAATATATAAATTTCAAGATTAATTTCATACGAAATTCTTATATATTAATATGAGATGGCTCTAATACCAATTGTTGGGAAAAACAGTTTTAAAAATTTTAATAAAAATTTTTTTAGGATTGATCTCATACAATATATAAGAATTCGTATTCTAGAAATCGTACTTTGAAAATCTGAGAAGATAAACTATCTTCGCTTTTTCCAATGAAGTGAATTAGGCTTCCAGATCACGATCTGTCACCACCACGCCTGATAGATCACGATCCATCACCACCACGCCTGTTAGATCACGATCCGTCACCACCACGCTTATTAGATCACGATCTGTCACTAATGATCTTTCAGATTATGACTCAGGTTTGATTTGCACTTGACGTGTGGGCGCCTTTATCACTATCAATAGCAACTAGCAAGAGAAAATTTTTCTCTCAAGATTAGAGAGAAAAATTCTTTTTCTCTGATCTGTATAAAATGACTGCTCTTTTTTTTCTTTAGAGAAAATAAGCCTTTTTATATCTCCTTTTAGCGAAACCTTAGGCTCCAAAAATAAAACACATAACTTTTTTTTTCTATAGGGGACCCACCTTGTAAGGCCCCTTACAAGGCCCCTTACACATAAGTATATATAATGGAGCCTCCCACTAAATGATATATTTAGGTTTTTGACCCAAATTGCTAGTTATCTTACTTATTAATCCAGTAGTGGTGCAGTCAATTAAATGAGCTAACCCAGGGATCAATTGGGTACATACAATAGTGGCTACAATAATTAGGCATGTAATTAAACTAGCCCAATTATTTAATTCTAAATCTACTCCACTAAAAGATTGAAACTGACCTCCATAATTGTATGCTATCTAGGATAGTGTTCTCGAATAATAATTCGACCCATGCCACATTAATTTCTTTACTGCATAATCCTTTGTACCACATCATTAATTAAATCGATATCTCAACTGTCCAATCGATTTATTTACATCTTATTCCTTGATACTTACTGGTTTTCTCTAATGATCATTTTCAACATACTAAATATGTTGACATACTCTGGCCAGAGAATTCTATGATCAAGTGCCGAAAACCCATCAAGAAATGTGTCGTACAAATTCTATATTGTTAATCTATAACTCCAATACTCATAATTGCCTCTACCAAGATACCGGGTAATCTTGATCACAAGTGTTTGTCGTGCCCATTGGTAACTCAAATGGAATAACAATTACAATCATGAAATTATAACTAACTCAAGATTAAGATTACAGTAAAATCAATGCCTATGAGATTTAATAAGTCTGACAGTCATTTCAAGGTTAATTAAATCTCATCTGTGATCTTATTCAATGTAGTCATATTACATCAATAAATTCATATATGATCAAGACAAACCATTCAATGAATTTATTACAGTCTATACCTAAATAAAGTGCCCAACTTTATTTATCAACTGCGAACATAATTTATTTAATCATAAGATAACTTGTATTTATGTCTTCTGTGAATCCACATGGTGATCACATAAATACATATAATATGATCAAATGGACTTTACTCAAAATATTAATGCAATTAAGATACTTGAATAAAATATCTCATTTATTTTATTAATCAGAAAAATTATTTATTATAATCAAATAAACACATATACTTTTAAAGAGCACATTTTCGCAACAGCTAATACTTTTTCTTTGTCTAACATAAGAGTTACTACTTCTACAAAATTGCATTAGAAGTTTATTACTTGGGAAATGAATTTGAATGAAGTTTTATTTTTATCTATCTATTTATGAGAGTTATCTTTGCTATTGATTCATAGGCTATGGTTTAACTTTATATAATATTGGAAGTAGTTTTGGTCATTTTACAATTGCAACTGAAGATATAAGTGTCGTAAAATATTTACTGATTTTGAGCATTGGATTTTGTCGAAGCATTGAAACTGAAAGCATTGGATTTTGTCAAAGCATTGAAACTGAACTAGTATGCCATGGAATTTTAAGTTTACAAAATGGTTGAAAACAATGCCAAGGGTGGCATTGTCTCTAGAGGGCTTGATCTAGTTAAAGGTGGAACGACTCACATTGCCTTTGTGAAGGATCCCGATGGTTATATTTTTTATCTCATCTAGAGAGGTCCAACTCCTGAATCAATCAGTCAAATAATGCTTCACGTTGGCGATCCGAATCACTCCATTCAAGTTCTATGGAAAGGTAGTATGACAAAATGGCATTAATTATAATAGTAAGATGAGATTTGTGAATGTAAAAAAAAAAAAACAAAAGCAACCCTATAGAAATTATGTGTGCGCCATCAATTACCTTAACTACATCAATGGGTTTTATTAAGTAATTTTTTTTTGTTTTACATAAACAAACTCCGGAAAATAATATTGAAAAATTGCAGTGTGGCTATTATATCTTAAGGAACATGCAGGAAATAATAGCAAGCATTAGTTTAATGAAAAACATAAGTTGTTGATGTGATATCTTAACTTTCTTTTATTCCACATACGTGACATTATTTTTGAATTTTGATTATATTAATCTTGTGATTGGGCTAACCATTTTTCCAACATCCTTGTAGCATCAGTAAAATGGTTAGTAGAGTATGAAACTACATATATTAGTTGTTGAAAATTGTTGAAATAAAAGTTGGAGTGTCAAAATATATAATGGTTGCTCTTAAGGATTGTAGTGTAGATGTTATGCATTTGATTACATTAGATATTTTAATTGATTTTGCATAGACTAGTTTGCTCGGTTTTGGTTGAATTGTTGCTGGGTATATTGCTAGAACTAGAGTGCTATTGGAAGATTGGTTTGATTACATTAGGTATTTTAATTGATTCTACATAGACTGATTTGCTCGGTTTAGGTTGGATTGTTGTTGGGTATATTGCTAGAACTAGAGTAGTGCTATTGGAAGATAGTGGGATGCTAGGTATGGGTTAGAGTGTTGCTGGCTATATGGCTAGAATTAAAGTGCTGTTAGAAGATGGCATTGGTGCTGGAAGTCTCGTTAGAAATCTTGCTATTGGAATAGTTGCATTAATCTTTGAAAATTTTGTTGAATAGCTTAGCTTGGTGCCTGGAATTTTAATTGCTTTTCATGAAGTTTGAGTGGAATTTAGTTGTTGCATTATATTTTGGGAAGGCTCTGTGAGTTTTGGATGATTTATTATGTATTAATAGTGATCACATTGGATATTAGATGTATTTTGCAATAATTTGTTGGATTGAGTGGATATTAATTAATATTAATTGCTTTTGATTTTTTGATGATATTCGTTTTATAAATGAATTAAATTTGTAAACAGGAACTCATCAATAAATTATAATTATAATATACTTTTTAAAAAAAAATCAAAGTTTTATGATGGGAAATATCCATCATAAATTCTATAAATTTACTCGCTGAAATAAACCTAATGAATATACCAATTTTTATGCCAAAATTAAATAATAAATTTACAAATGATAATTCAATTTCCAACGAAAAATTAATAAAAAAGACATAAAAATTTAAACAAAATTTAATTTTAATTCAATTATTTTTCGCATTAAAAAAATTATGTAACAGATATATGAATGTGACAAACCATCATGAATTCATGATGAAAAATATTTTGTCATTAATCAATGATACTGACATAGATGATAGATAAACTATTTGTCATGTAACCCACTTTATGACATTTATTTTCCATTTTTTATTATTTATTTTCTTATAGTGGTTGTAATTTCATTGCAAGCCTTGTCATTATTACAATGGTCCTGCATCATTATATTGCAACCTCAACAAATTTTGGGAGACGTTTTCCACATTTCTTAGATTAACAAGGCGACTCACTGTCATTTTTAGAGATCTTATACCTACCCATTCGTCCTTCTGACATGCTATGAGGGTATATCAGTCATGGTGGTTGTTTTACCCATGTCATGCCCTAAATGTATTAACAAATTTTACCACCAGCACACCTAACAATTCAAACAAAAAGATAATTACATGAAAGAGGAAAAAGCAAATACAGATCACAAGCAAAAGGCAGAAGAAAGTATCTGCTGTAGAATACAAATCTCTAAACTTTACGTTAAGTCAGCAGAAAATGTAATCAAATTATTGAAATTAATTTGTTTCCAATTATTACAAATAATTTCCGAATATGAATAGGATTTTTTTTCCCTAAGATCCTTGTTTATTAAAATCAGACGAAATTGAAGTTTTAAAAATACATTATAATAACCTGAGGATGAAAATCATATCAAATAAGTTGTCTTAACTTGCCAACAGGTCAAATTTGCCAAGCGTAAATAATAACCTGAGGATGAAATGAAGAAAAAATTAATAGCTTGTGGAACATATTGATAATTAACAATAAAGTTATATTTACATAATTAAGAAGCATAGTTTGTATTTTAAGTGACGAGTCATAAATCATTACTTGTCATTTGTTAGGTGTTTTGACATTATTTTTTTTATTATAATATGATACTTTCATTTTGTGGAATACAAAATATCACAATTATTTAAGAGTTATATATCATTATTTAGTAATTAAAGGTCATCCGCACTGATGTTTGGCTAAGTAAACACTCGAACTTCAGATTTTTTATTTCAAATCAAGAGCTTTTACTAAATAAATTAGCCGATACAGATGTATTATATTATGTTGAACTTATTCATAAGAATTTAGGAATTGATATTTTATTCCAAATTGAAAAAAAAAAACCACAAAAAGTAAAAGAAATCAAAGTTTCATGCTGTAGGCTTCATATTTCCTAGCTATCTGTATATAGTAACGAGTGTTAGTTAAAAGAGTAAGCTACGTCCTCCAATACACGTGTCAGCCCAGTTAACATAAAGGTATTCTGAAAGTAACAAAATAAGTAAGGTTTTAATTAATTTTTTAACCCATATCTTCTTTATGATACAAGCACGTATAACATATTAATTAGAACTATTTAAAAATTACTTGAACAAATTCTTAAGTCGTCCGCAAATACATGTATCCAAGAGTATGATATATATATATATATATATATACATATTTATATATATATATATATATATATATATGTATATGTATGTATATGTATGTACGTATATATGTATTGCAACACATGAATTAGGTAAATAATAATTTCCAAGCACTTACGACTTTAAAGTTTAAAGCAATGTCAAATTGATAATAAATAATCAACCAAAAAAATACGAAGCACATCAGTGGAGAAAAGCGACCCGAGCAAATTATTTCTCTCATGGAAAGTGCATAATCAGCTGAGAATTAATTTGTGACTAAAGTTAGTGGACAAAAGAAGCCGCCAACAAATACAAACACAAATAGGAATTCAATTGCCTTCCAAAATTAAAGCTACTTGTCCTTTTCAACGTGGGCAACATAAATCATGGCAACTGCCCCCATGCAGTATCCCACGTGTAACAGCCACGAAGCTACTTCGCACGTGTGCATGTTTCTGCAAGCGTGTCATCAGGTTTTACGCAGTCTTTCAATTGAATTTTGCGAGTCAGAGCCACCAAGTTCATTAAAGAGGAGCCAGCCCCATTAATGTTTAATTAACAGAATTGTTTGTGCATCAGCAACAAACGTGGACGCTACGTATGTGCTTACGTGATAAAAAAAAAATTGCCTATAAAGACTACTGAAAGAGCTGAGCAAAGAAAGCCAACCATCTCTCACAAATTAATTTTAATTTATTGCTTTCATTTGTTTCCTTCCTTCTTTCAATTTCAAACAAGAGAGAAGAACAAAAAGGAGAAAAGATTTTCTTACTTGCCCCTGCCATTGATTGCTCTTAAATTGTCACACATTTTTGATATGATGATGATGATGAAGTGGGGCCAAATATGTAATTTAATACATGGGTTAAAGCCAGCGTTGACGATGGTGGTGGTTCAAGTGGCATTTGCCGGGGTGAATGTCTTTTACAAACTAGCGGCCAATAATGGAATGAGCTTGCGAGTTATTGTTGCCTATAGATTCATTTTTGCCACTGCTTTTATGGTTCCCGTCGCACTCATTCTGGATAGGTAATTTCATCCTGTTAATTAAATTTTCGATTTGGCACTGTATATATAAATTCTTTGGTCTAATTAGTTTTCAGATTTCAAATTTTATTTAGTTAGTCACTTCAGTCCGAATCTTAAGAAAGTACGGATTTTCAAACAATTTGATTAAAATGGTCATTTGAGTTCAAATTATAGGAAAAATAGAGGTTAAGGCCTATCCCCACCTTTAGAAAAGAATATTTCTTTAATAGAATTTTTGCTTAAAAATGGTTATAAATATCTTTTTTTTTGGCCAATTATAAATATCTTTTTTATTTCGCTTGTTTTTGGGATTTTCTACTGCTTTCCGAAGGTTCTTCAGTTCCACACTTCTGCATACTATTTTTATACACTTCTATTTCTGTTTAGAACCCTCAAGAATCAGAAAAGCTCAAACGAAAGCTACAATTGACAATGAAATAGCCAAACGGAACATATTAGCTACACTGTAGAACATATTACGCATTAAAAGAGACGGGAAAAATGTAAAGATTTTATTTGACTATTTGGTATAGCCTAACAGTATTAATTTTTTGTTATTAAAATATTTTCAGGAAGAGGAGACCAAAATTGAATTTGAAGATACTCTTTCAAGCTTTTCTTTGTGGTTTATTTGGGTAAGTTGATGCAAATATATAATGCTGTATTACAAGAACCTACAAAATCCCTAGTGATCTAAACATTTTTTGTGGAGCAAAAAATTCATTTAGTGGATTGAAGGGAAGAAGAGGGCTCATATCAGGAAATAATTCTAATTTTAAGATTATTTTTGGTAATTGAATAAAGACTTTGAAAGTAATGTGATGCATACAGTTGGTGGTAGACAAACATAGTAGCCAGCTGTATCACGGAAAATCTCTCCTATGCATGGCCATGTAGCTGCTGACCTGCTGTTTAATAGCTTTAAGTTACACTTGTCACTTCTGTTTCTTTTGGAATCCACAAAGCATGCAAACTCTTTCTTTACCAACTCAAGTATCTCCAATGAGACAACGAATCCTAAACAATCTTTGGTACGCTGCGTTAATTTAGTTAATTAATTTTATCAGATATAACAGTTATCTTTACAGCTAATTTATTATTCTTCAGATTTTATTTATTTCTTTTTAAAATAATTTAATCTACTTTTACGAATTGGTTTATGTCAATCTGCATGCAGGGGATCACTATCTCAAAATCTGTACGTGGAGAGCTTGGTCCTGACATCTGCAACATTTGCTTCAGCCATGGCTAATCTCGTTCCGGCTATTACCTTTGTTTTGTCAATATCTATTGGGTACAGTTAATTTTAACACACTTTAATTAATGGCCATATCATTTTGATCATCGTAAATACTTTGATCATCCTAAATGTGGAGGAAATGATAGTAAGATTGCACTGTCAGAAACAAAATAATTAAAATCGGTGTTGGCTAGTTTATTCACTTGAATGAAAAATAAGATACTAAGTTAACACCGATTTTATTTTATGATCTTTAATTACAACTGATTGATTGCAGATTAGAGAAGCTTGCAATAAGAACACGGGCAGGGAAGGCAAAAGTGTTGGGGTCATTAATTGGTATTGGTGGGGCAATGCTACTCACGTTCTACAGAGGAGTAGAGATCAATATCTGGTCAACAAATATTAACCTTATTCACTCTAACGGGCACGTGGCATCATTGCATGCTGACCCTGGTAAACGTTTCTTGGGTGCTTTATTTGCTCTAGGTAGTTGCTTCGGCTACGCAATTTGGCTGGTCATTCAGGTAATTAATAAATTAAAATTTTGCACGCCTTGTAATTTAATTAATTGTTAGTTAAATTTAATTATTTAGTTATAAATTACCGTAATATGCATGTAGGCCAAGATGAGTGAGGAATATCCATGTCAATACTCGAGCACAGCTTTGATGTGTGTGATGGGGGCAATTCAAGCTGGTGTTTTTGCTCTTTGCATGGAGAAAGATTGGAGTCAATGGAAACTGGGCTGGAATATTAGACTTCTTACAGTAGCCTATTCGGTATATATATGATGGTGAATTAATTGATGACCATTAATTTTGTTAAATTCATATAAACTTTAACCGTTAATCAAATTTTTAATTTTGTTACTTATATCGCAGGGGATTGTGGCTTCTGGTTTGATGGTGACACTAATATCATGGTGTGTGCGCACGAGAGGCCCTCTATTTGCATCCATCTTTAACCCGTTAATGCTTGTGGTTGTGGCCATACTTGGCTCTTTAATTTTGGATGAGAAGCTTCACTTGGGAAGGTTGTTACTTTTATCATTATTATTAATTAATTAACTGTTTATTTATTATAAGAACTAATTGAATAATCCGCTCAAATGGATATAATGGATATATATAGTAGATATTAAAAGCATTTACCATTAACTTTCATGCATAGAAGTAATGGTGGAGAGCTTCTAAATAAGTTTTTTTTTTTTTTTGAGGAAAAATTGAATTGCATTAAATAGACAAATTAGTAGACAACCAGGGAGGTGGAACAAATCTCCACTCACCCGGACCTGACATAGAACCCCCCACCCTTGCAACAGTATGGGCGGCAGTGTTCGCAGATCGACGAACAAAAGAGAAAGTCACTTCTCCTAAGGAGCAAGCTAATGCTCTACAATCATCTATTACAAGACCAAATCCATTCGGATAGACAATATTGTCGCTTATAGCATTGAACACCTCCACACAGTCTATTTCAATAATAATTGGGAGAGCATGAATACACTTGATCCAACTGAGAGCTTCTTTGACAAAAATTAAATAAATAAATTGACTCAAATTATGGAAACTAAAAGGACGTTGACCTTTATTTGAATTTCGTATGCGTCTTGTTTTGACAATATTTCGAAAATTGTTTCAGCATACTAGGAGCAACATTGATCGTGTGTGGGCTCTATGCAGTTTTGTGGGGTAAAGGAAAGGAGATGAAGAAGATAACTCAGCTAGTACCAGCTAAAATCAATGGAGAGTCATCAGAATCAATTGAAATTATTGTTACTTCTCCAGTAGATGGAGATCTAACAACAAAGAAAAAAGAAGAAAAAATAGAAGAAACAATAAAGGTAATTACTAAAGGAGATAATATATTAGCCAAAGAAGAAATCAATACAGTAGAGGTAGAAGGATTTGATGGAGATTCAAATACATCAAGCAAGGAAAACGGGAGTGCTACAGGAAAGACACATAGTTCTAGCAATTTCTAGCTAATTGTCAATATATTTAATTAGTTTTCATCACAACTTTCCGGACCCATTCAATAATCCCTTCGTTTTCCTATTTAATTAAATTTTTTTCTTTGTTTAGACCGAATAGTTTTTCACATTGCAAAGTTAATTTAAATATTTTTTTATTATTGTAAAGTACTGTATACATCATTAGTTAAAGAGTTGTTTAGTCTCTATATTTTGATCTTATGTGCTTGTTTGAACTTCATATTTTTTTTAAAAGTACATAAAGAAAGCCTTGTTAGTAGTTATATTACAATTCTAAACTTATTTTTCTACTTTTACAATAACTCCCTTGTAGCAATATTATTTGATATATTAATGAAAAGAAAATAATGTAAATATATCAAATTAACGTTAAAATAAAAAATAAAAATCAATTATTATTATTTTACTTTTAAGATTAATTTAGTAAATTAATTTTTACAAAACATTATTAAGGATATTCATCATTAAGGATATTCAACATTGTAAGGATATTGATATTTCAATGGAAGAAATCATAATTAATAAGATTTTTGCAAGGGTAGGTATGTGCCATTTGTTTCATGCATATTGATATTTATTTATTGATTTGCTAATAAGTAATTATTGGTTAATTTGTTAATTATTTTTTAGATAACACAATTAATGTAAAAAAAATATGGTCTTTACGTGGCGTTGGTACACTAGATCTACAAAAAGACCAGTCGTTCTTAGGGCCCGAGCAAGTTCTCAGTTTCACCGATATACACTTATCCATTGATACAAAATCCAGAAATCATTTAAAGAAAACAGTTTTCACGATAACACCCAAAAACATGGTCACTGTTGACCTTCAAAGAGGGTGAACGTTGTGTTAAATAATTTTGTTTTTCTGAAAATCGGTTTTGGAGGATAAAATCAGGACCTTTCTGATGCACAGGATCCTTATTCAAGGCAAGTGCAGAGCATACTCAGTATTAAAACATTAAAGATGAGCGTATCATTATTAATCCTAATAACTTCTTCGATTCTTAGAAGAGAGAGAGAGGGTTTAGTGAGACATGATATAGAGAAAATCTAATTTTATTCTATTTCAACTTCTGAATTTTACAAAGAGGGAGAGGTTCCTTATATAGGCCTTAAGGTAAGGCGGAATCTCTAAAAGAGATAAGGTGGGACCTTTCTCTTTTACTTTTGTAAAAGCAAGCACTCAAAACACACTTAAAAAGAAAGACACGCTTTAGACAAGACATGGCCCTTGTCTAATTATTAAAGCAAACTTTTACAAAAGAAAACTTTAAACAAAAGTCTTCACGTGCTTGGTTGCCATCATGGTGTGGATGGGAATCTTTTGGGAGACATGTCACCTGTCTCTCTTTCATAGTGCTTTCTCACACGTCTGGCTTCAATCTGGATAAGCACTTCTTCGTCTCGATCAGTCCACGCTGGTGGGGACGAAAGCTGAGCTTGAGAGTCTTCAGCTGGAGGATCTGGAGTTGATTCAGTAATTGTGTATTGAGATGATTCAGCATGAATCAAGGAATGAAAATCTTCCCATGGATCCTAAGCTTCTTGGAACAGAACCTTTGTATAGTCAAGATGATATTCTGTTACTAGGATGCCTTTGGGAGATGAGCTAAATCCTGGAGTACAAGCTTGTGTCCTGGGGACAAATTCAAGCATGTGATGTGGTCCAACTGAGGTGTGGTGAATATTGCTGGGTGGTGGTTGGACATTATTTAACTCTATAAGGAAGGCTTTAAGGACGGAGGTAACTAATAGGTCATGGTTTAGTGGGAATGGATGTGGAAAGGTTTTCCATTCATACGCCATGTCCTATGTCCAAAAGTCTCTGGTTTCAAGATGTTGGAAATAGGGTCTGTGAACAATGAACACAGAGGTGAACATGTTCGCTTCCTTTTCTGGAATTCGGTTGAGGTAATGGAATTCTGAGGTTTGTTTTAATTGTCTGCGCCATCAGGTGAGTGGTGAAAATCATTCTAAGAGTGTCCAGAGGAGTGTAGGAGCATTTTCAGGGATGCTGAGATGGAGAAGGACTGGTTTGACGGGGAAGACAAGTTTAGTGGCATAGAGAGTGGTGAGACACCACATATACCAAAGTTCATCTTCGAATATGGTAAGGTTGGTTAAAGTGAGACCTGTAAGAAATAACTGTTCTAAATAAAGAGAAGGGAAACGGTTTGATTTGAGACACTGGACATTGATCAAATATCGGTAGAGGAATTTTTGGCAAAGTCTTGGAGCTGAAAGGCAGAGTTGAAAGATATGTTGAGGGGAAAGGTCTTTTGAGTAAGTGCTTTGAGAGGTAGTTGACGATTCATGGCTATGATTGGTATGGTTTGATGAATTGATGAGATCAGGGCAGGCTTATTTATAGTTGGTTGAGTGTGAAAGTCAGGGATAAGATTTTCTTTACCCTTTATGTGTTGGACGTGGAAATTGTATTTGGCAAACCAATTCTTGAGGTTGAGGAGTTGCTTGTCAGGTAGCAACTTGTTCTTGAAATCAAATATCTTAGGGAAAGCTGAATTGTCCATCTTGATAAGGAATTCATGACTAATTAAGTGGAATTCAAACTTTTTTATTCTATTTTTGACGGTGGGGATTTCTTTGTAGATCACGTCGTAGTTCTTTTCTGATTCTTTGAACTGTCCATTGGCATATACACAAAAATGGTCTACACAATCTTTTCTTTCTAAAAGGATAGCGCTCCAGTACTCATCACTTGCATTTATCTGGAGGATGCGCTGGCCGTCTGTCGGTATTCTCAATGGAGGTGGAGACTGAGCTATCTTCTTTAGTTGTTTGACAGCTTCTGTCTGTGCTGGATCTCATGGTGGAGACTGCTTTTTAAGCATGCGTGATAGCTGGCTTGTGTGGACCGCTACTTTTGGGATAAAGCTTCTGACATAATTGATGATACCGAGAAATTACTGAATCTGCTTTTTGTTGAGACTCGTGTCAGGAAACTTTAATAATTCACTTGCAATGTGTGGTCCTGATTGGTAGTGACTAGTGACCATCTTTGAGAATTATGCCAAGGAATTCAATCGAGTCTTTTCCAATCGTGCTTTTCTTTTCAGAAAGCATGATTCCATGTGTCTGAATGATTTGGAAAAAGTCGGATAAGAGTTGTTGATGGCTCTCTTGACTTTGAGAAAAAAGTAGAATATCATCAATGTAAACAAGGGCATGATGGAGAATGGGTGAAAAGAATTTTTAGAATAGTGACGGAGCCACTTTGAGACCAAAAGTTTGACAGTCCATTGGTAATGTGCATCAGGGATGCAGAAAGCAGTTTTAGGGCAATCAGAGGGTGAGATACCCAGTTGCCAAAAACCGGCTTTAAGATCAAATTTGGAAAATATTCGAGCACCTTGGAGATGTACGAATAAGGACTAGATTTTTGGTAAAGGGAATTTATCGTCTTTGAGGAAGAAATTGAGGGGTTGATAATCAATGACTAATCTCTTTTTTCCAAGAGCTAACTCGGACCTTTTTTCGATATAAAAGGCTTGACAAGCCCATTCAGAGTTGGTTGGTTCAATAAGGCCTTGGTTGAGCAGTTGAGAACATTCTTGTTTTGCTAACAAGAGATTAGTAGGATTCATCCCTGGATGAGTGGCTTTTGTGAGATTAATGTCTTCATTGAGTTTGAATGGGAGATGTGTGAAGAACTGAGAATTTTTCCAGAGAGGACATGGATGTTTGAACTGAGAATGATTTTCTGGACAATACTCAAGAAGTTTTTGAGAAATGGAGTTGTAAGGAGAAGAGGTTTCTGACCGAGTATACAGACGTAGAGTATCTGTATAAGGCAGGTACATTTGCTTATACCCGATTCTTGAATAGGTGAGAAAAAGATTCTTGACTAACTTAAGGACATCAAATCCTATGAGAAAGTCTTTATTGGGAAGTTTAGAAATGATGAGTTTTTTTCCAAATAACACAGTTTGGGAAAAATCGAATACCAATAGGGTTTTTAGTAATCAATTTTGTTTCAAAAATTTCTCCACTTGCTGTTCTAAAAAACTGTGAATGATTTTCAAAACAATCATCAGAAAGAACCGACGGGTCAATCATGCTAGTTTCTGCACCGGTATCAAAGAAACCAATAACTGGAAGTGGTTTATGGAACTTGGTAGGAAGGATTGACATTTTGGCTGAAGGAGTGGGTACTTTGGTGACTTGGTTGATATTCTGGATTGTAGCTATGATTGAAACATCATCAGAATCAGATGACTCAGCAAGGATGAAAGCAGTTTGTTCATCTTGTTCCGTCTGTTTAGAAAAATTGAACTCAACATCTTCATTTTCAAAAAGCATCGAAGATTGTTGGAGATGTTGGATGAGTCTGACTGCTTTTGCAGACTTCTGTGGACAATTTCTAGCGAAATGACCACGTATTTTGTAGATGAAGCATTTGTTAAACTTTTTCTTTCTGTACTGGGAAGGGTCTTTCTTTTTGAAATACCGGAAAGGTTTTTTGGACTTGGATGGAGACTTATGGAAGTGTTTCTTGAAGTGTTTGTTTTTCTTGGGCGAACACTCACACTTTTTATCATCTTTGCATTCAATTTTGAGATAGGATTTTTTGCAGGCTGAGGCAAAGGGTTGTCTGTTTTCTATCTGGAATATCTTTCCCATGGATATGTTATCTATGACAAGATTAGAAGCAGTGAGTTGTCTCTGTAATTTAGGCTGTAACTCTTGAGGAAGAGAGGCTATAAAAACATACTTCAATGATGGATCGTTGAATCCATTTAACTTGTAGAATAACATATTCATCTTTTTGTAATGTATTTCCAATAGATGTCTTTTGAAAGAACAACATTTCATCTGATGGAATTCCTTTCTTGCTGCTTCATTAAAAGCAGTTAATTCACCAATCTATTATTCATAAATTTAACTGAGGACATTGACTGTAGTAGTTTGAACAAATTAGAGTTGTCTGTATTCTCCGAGACTTTCAAACCAATCTCGAAGTGATCCAGTGAACCTAGAACAAAATTCACGTATTACAGACTGTGAATTAGTATTGGGTCGAATCATTTGTAAGTATATCCATGTAGCAAATTCTTGATATCGGCCTGGCCATTTGTGACGAGGGATGTCATCAAATGTGAAATAGGTGGAGGAGGATGATTTTGATGGTTGGTCAACAGTGGGTTGACTGATAGATGGAGGTGGATCTATTTGGTCTGTTTGTGAGGCTTGGGCATTTTCTTCTTCAGTTTTTTCAACTATTGGAGCTGTGGAAGAACTTGGATTCTCATTTTTTATGGCCATGAGTAAACCGGAAATATCAGCATATTCCGATTCTAAATCAGAAGTAGTGTTTTCTGGAATTGATGAGGAAGAGGAAAAGGAAGAATTGACTAATTGTTCAGATTCAGGTTCGGACTCTGTATCTGAAGTTGAAAGTTGTTTATCAACACCATGGTAATGATATTGATGGAGGACATCTTTGTCTTTTTTCTTTGGCTCAGGAGTGGCTTTAGGTGAATCTTCTGGAGGAATGGAAGAAGATGATGTTTGTGGTTTTGGTTCTGAGATTTTGACTTTTGATCTAGATGTCTTTGATGGAATAGGATTTGACTAAGGGACACTAGAACTGGGTGTGTGTAAATGAGAAAAACCAAAGGACTGAACATAAACTGATTGTGGCTGAGATGGTGAATAAAATGGTTGATATGTGTCGAAAATTGAAGCGGTTATTGGAATGGACTGAGTTTGGGAAAAAAGTGAGGGTCTGGTTTTATCCATATCAATTCTGGCCAACTAAGCTTTGAGTTTTCTGATTTCAACTTCTTTTTTATTGAACTCTGGACCGCATATGCGATTGTTGATCATTGTTCTAGGATCTTTGTCAAGCTCAGAGATTCTATCTTGAAGATTTTGGTAAATGTGATCAAGACGGGCAGAAATGGAGTCAACCTTGGATTCAGTCTGAGAAACATGACTGGCTACTCGGTCTATTTTCTTACCAAGTTGTTATAAGGTTTGGTTCTGAACACTAGCATTTTTAGTTTGCCAGTTTAAAACAGCTTCATACTGTTTTGGAGCTTTTGGTTGTCCGGAAGAGGTTATGGGAGATTGGACAAAGGGTTGTGAAACTACCTTAGTTTGTAGATCAACCTGTTTTTCAAGTGGAGGAAAGGTTTCGTCATAAGATCCTGAAAACATTAGGCAGGATCTTATTTTGGGTTGTTGTATAGTTTGAATTGGAGGTTTTGGTTCTAGAGGGGGTTAATGAGAGGGTGATCTGCAAGGGTTTTTTGCAAAATAAGGCTTTTTCTTTTTCTTTCTTCATCTTCTCATAGTTTCAATTTCATCGTCAATATCTGTGTCCTCAAGGCACGGACAATCAGGATTGCACATCTAGGCTTCTTGAACATCCCATAGGAAATGTCCATTAAGTTTATCATGATAGACAGGATATCCGTCTAATGAGAAGCTAAGAATTGGAAGGTCTTTTTCTTGACCTTTTGATACTGCTGTGATCATTGCAGTATAAGAAAGCCTTGGTGTCTCTGGGTTGGTTATAGGTTCTGGTGATTGGAAGGCCAGTTTGACTTGGCCGTCTTGGCGTCTTTCAAAAGTGGCCTGAGTGGTTTGAATAGGTTCAGAATTTTGGTGAAACTGTTTATAGTTGGTAAGCCATTCAAGAGGCATGAGTTTAAGCAAGTCTTGTTTTTTGATTTGCTTGGGTATCTGGGTAATTGTAGGGACGGTGTCTGTGTCTGCAAGAATTATTAAGACATCGGTTGTGGTGTGGGCTGTGGGAAGATCTAGTGCATGATTCTGTAATCTATACACTATTTGGTGATGAAGGGTTGCAATTTTGGAGGTAGAAATAAATATAAATATAATTTAAATAGTTTAATTTGTCTAATAAAAATATTAGAACTTTTAATATAGAAAATAATTTTTAAATATAAATTATTATATTAATTTTAATAATATATTTTTATTTATTAAGAAAATTTAAAATAAATCTTTGGGTTAAATAGATTTTACAATTAATAAAATATATCTCATGTATTGATAATATTAAAATTATCTTATAGAATATTGAAAATAATTTTAAATTTTATATATTTATTTTAATTCTATGTTTCTATTTATTATAAAATTTAGTTTAATATAATATAAGATTATAAAGTCTTATTTTTAAATATTGAAATTATTTTAAATGTATATATATTGTTACATTTATTTCAATATTATATCTCTATCTATTAGAAAAAATTGGAATCAATTTTTCTGGATTAATAGAGCCAAAGAGTATTTTAGAGGTTTTGGCCTTATTGAGAATATGAGTGTTTACATGACCAATTCTAAAACCTTAGAGATGTAGGTGTCCTTTTCCCAAAATATTTTAGACAAAAGGCATAATATCAATTTTGTAAAATACTTTGAGTGTTTAATACAATTATTTTATATCATTAATCTATGAAACAAAGATAGATTAATAGCATTAAAAATATTTTTATATTCAAAATAATTTATAATAGTTTATGTATTAGGTTTGTACTTTTTATAGTATTTTATATAGTCTTTTTGTATTGTTATAATTTAAGGGTATAATTGTAAAAAAAGAGTTTATCATTTATGAAACTAAGAAGTTTATATGATCATTTAAACAAATTTTAGGACGTGGGTGGCTTATTCTCGAAGTTAAAATTTCGTAGTCCATAACTTAAAACCGAACAAGAAAAAAAAAGTAATAATAATAAGGAAAATTCTATAATACCGTAATAAAAATTACGGCATTAATGCCGTAGTTACTGTATACTGTTGGATTAAATCAACCGTGTACAATAACTATAATATAATAAAAAAATTTGTAAATTTTTTCATTAACCGGTTGTTAATCGGTTAAACATTTATTTAAAAAAATTAACTGGTTAAAATTTTCAAAATTATATACATGTATATATTTTTTAAAATCGAATCTACAAAAATCCAAATAGAATCTCCTAATTCGAAGGTCATAGCATCGAGTCTAAGAGATTGCAGCACACCGGATCTTGTATTTTCGAAGCGATTGGGGTTGCTGGCCAACCCAAATTTTGTTTTCGTCAATCATTCCTCTTTTCCTGCCAATCATCGCTTTGAAAATTGTTTGAAGCCAAAAAGAAGCGAGAAAGAAAAAGCTCTATAACGATTCATGTTGGTGAAGGGGCTGAGTTCGTGTTCCTGCCCATCACCGATTTGAAATCTACTTTACAGCAGAAGAGAAGCGGATTAGAAATTTGATGAGATTTGACAAAGTGGATCAAGCGGAGGACCAAGTGTTGATCATAAGTTGTTCCTGCTGCCCTCATTCTTATTGATTGGAAGAGAAGGCAAGGCAAGTTCCAGCCACTGATTCCCCTCCACCGCATTTGTATTATTGTTAATTCCACCGAGTACGCCTATTTTTGGTATATTTGTTTGTTTGCTACAAATAATTTCAACATATAATTTAATAGAATTGTTTTGTGTCACTTGGGTTAATGAAGAAATAGAAACTAACCTTAATTTGGCGCGATGTATAGGTTTGGACGAAATTGAAAGTAAATTTTATTAATTGTTTTGCCTTTGATTTTGTATTCTCATGTGCATTGATTTTGGTTGGAAGTTTAATAGAATACAAGGTTCATCAACTGCAAATAATTTCAATATCAATGAATTTCATCAACTCTTAGTTCAAAGTGAATTATTGTTTGTATTACACAAATAAATATTACCAGTTAGAATGAGTTCTACTGAGGTAATGAAGGGAAAATTAAGTCTATAGTTAGCCTAAAGAAGCATGCCTGAAATGTACGGATGATTTGTTGCTGTATTTGGGATGATTTGGTATGTTTTTTTTTCTGGGTAAATTTTCTATTGTATTTGGGATGATTTGCTACTGTTCTTGGTAAATTTTCTACTGTATTTGGGATGATTTGCTACTGTTCTTGGATTAAATTTTTTTGTTGTTTTGGGCTTCATTTGTTGCTGTTTTTGAGTTAAATTTTTTGCTGTTTCTGGATAAATTTGCTGCTGTTTTTCAGTTAAATTTTTTGATGTTTCTGAAAAAATTTACTGCCGGATTTGGGTTAAATTTTCTGCTGTTTTGGGGTAAATTTTTCTGGTGCTTTGGACTTCATTTGCTGCTGTTTGTGTTAAATTTTCTGCTGCTTTTAGGTAAATTTACTGCTGTTTTTCAGTTAAATTTTCTGCTATTTTTGGATAAATTTACTGCTGTTTTTGAGTTAAATTTTCTGCTATTTTCGGGGTAAATTTTTCAGGTGTTTTGGGCTTCATTTGCTGATGTTTTTGTGTTAAGTTTTCTGCTGGTTTTGGGTTAATTTGCTGTTGTTTTTCAGTTAAATTTTTTACTATTTTTGGATAAATTTACTACTATTTTTGGGTTAATTTTTTTGTTCTTTCCGGATATACTTGCTGTTGTTTTTGTGTATGGAGCTGGCTGGAAAATAGTCATGATGCATTTTGAATGGAGAAGGATGAGGACTGGTAGCAAAAGTTGCTTGTGTTGGTCCTGCTGCTACTTGCTCCATTTGAGCTTCGTAATCCATTGTGAAGAGAGGGAAGAAGAAAGAGATTATGAGAAATGCAAACTGTTTGTGAGCTTTAGATTGATGTGCCGAGCCATCAGTCATATTGCAAAACGTCTCTATTTTTTTTTTTAAGTTTGTTAATTTTTTTTTTAAGGATTATAACTAATGCTGTAAATGGTTATTGCCTATCACTGTTATGGAAGCAAATACTAGTTTAACTTTCGAAAGGTGTTCCTAATCGTTGCTTGGGCGATTGAGTTTTGAATTGAAATGTTTATTCAAAAATTAAAGCCAAATATTTTACGGTTTGATATAGTTACTGGCTCATTATGGTAAGCCCTCCAAGCATTAGAGAAACCATTTAACTTTAGGCTAACTATTAAATTTACCTTTAGCTAAACAATTAAATTTATTAAAAATGAAAATTCTATTCAATTTTATTTACACTGTGCACAACTGAGTGTCTGTATTGCTCATTCATCAAATAAATTTACTCTTCCCAATTAGTGTCAAAGAATCTTGCATCCTTCATTTTGGGAAACAAAAATGTACATGCTAAAGTCTCCAACCCATTAGCATAGCTTTCTTGGAACAAAAATATTGAATTTTTTATTTTGAACTTTTTTGCTGTAGATAGTCATAATTGTTATAACATTATTTTTTTAATTAATTTAAAGATAAAATTAATAGATTTATGACTTTATTAATATATGTGTGTGTGTGTACAAACTTATATCGCATAAAGAGGTCTAGATAAAATTATCATGGACTTACATAATTAGAAAAATAAAAATAAAAATAAAAACATACTAGCGAACTCAATATGTTAATATCATTTTAATCTCATACTAGGGGTAGCAAACTCAATCCAACCCCGTTTAATTTCGATAGGATTGATGGGGTATTTACTTACCAGCAATGGAAATGGGAATTATGGAATCAGAATCAATAATGCGTTTACTTGCAAAATTAAGGCATTGACTCGGAATCGAAACAGTGTTGGGCCTACAAATTTGAAAATCATTATCAAAGTTCTGATTCCCAATGGGGCTTAAAAATCATAACTCTATTTCTAGAAATGACTTTTTTTTATTCCCAACTAAACTTTCTAATACCCATTTTATTCTTGATTTAAATAATTATTAAAAATTAAAATTAATAAATTATAACTATAAAAGTATTTTAATAAATAATAATGATAACTTATTATTATTATTATTATAAATTTAATTTTATAATATTTTCATAAATAATAATAATAATATAATAATAAATAAATAAATAAATTACAATTATAATAATATCTTCATAAATAATAATAAAATAATTTCATAATAATAATAACAACAACAACAACAACAAAACAACAACTTATTATTATAATAATAATTGTTATAAATTTTGATTACAATAATATTTTCATAAATAATAATAATAAAATAAAATAATGAAATTATTTAATAATAATAATGAATTAATAAATTATAATTATAATAATATTATTTTTTATTATTTATTAAAATATAATAATAATAATAATAATAATAATAATAAGTTGTTACAAGTACTAATACTATAATTTTATTTATTGATTATTATTATTATTATTACTATTATTACTATTATTATTATTATTAGTAACAATAATGAACAAAGGGCATTTTAGTAAATTATGTTAGTTAATTCCGATTCGAAGACAAAGTAAAAGCATTAATAGAAATGAATTTCATTTCGACTCCGATTCCTACAGCTAAAGTAAATAACTTATTTTGACATTTCTAATTCTAATTTAAATTTCATTCCGATTCTTTGATTAAGAACGCACCATGAGTAGATTATTGTGGTTTTGATTGAGTTCGGTTTTTTTTAACCTAATTAACAATTAGTTTGGGTGGGATTAATAATAATTAACCAATCTAACCCAGCAAAATCCACATAAATAATAATAATAATCTAAATTTCAATTAGATGTGAAATAAGAGCAAAAATTTCTAAACCATACAAATGACTTGTAAATTGAAGGTAAAAGGGGTAAATTAGCGTTGGAATGGTAAATTGCTCTTCAAAATTATAAAACAAAAACTTAAAAAAATGACATAAAACTTGTTAATTGACATTAAGTATGAAATAAAAAAATATTTTGAAATACACATAAAACTAGTAAATTGATGAAAAAATAGGTAAATTAATGATGGAGTGGTAAATTAAAAAAACAAATTGTAAACAAAACAAAAACATAGAAAAATAACATAAAACTTGTAAATTGACGTTAAGTGTAAAATAAAACAAAAAATATGTAAACTACTCATAAAACTAGTAAATTAATGGAAAAATGGGTAAATTAATATTGGAGTTATAAACTGCAAGAAAAACTTATTAACAAAATAAAAAATTAGAAAAATGACATAGAACTTGTAAATTGACATTAAGTGTGAAATGAAACAAGGCATTTGTAAACCATACATAAAACTAGTAAATTGATTAGAAATTGGGTAAATTAATGTTGGAGTTGTAAATTGCAAGAAGAACTTGTAAACAAAAGAAAAACTTACAAAAATGACATAAAACTTGTAAATTGATATTAAGTGTGAATATTACATGGAAACGATTAGGGACTGTTTTAATTTTTCATTTTGTCTTTCTCCTCATTGATTTCTACAGTGCCGTTGAGACTTGGGAGCGAGCCTTTTTTACCGCTTTCACTTAAAAAGGAAAATGAATATTACATGGAAACAATGTAGTTTTAATAAATTTTAAATTTTATAATTTTTGTTGTTGTTTATATCTTAATTATATAATATTATTTTTTAAAGAAATTATTTTAAATTTATGATTTTATACCCAATTTTTCATTTGAGAAAGGAATAGGATCGATTTTTATAAACTACTTTAAATAAAAATAATAGATTTATGATTTTATTAATATATTAATATATATTATAATTTTTAATAATAATCATTTTTGAATAAATAATCACTGTAATTAAAATATAAAATAATGATTATGATAAAAATTCATTAATTACTTTTTAGTAATTTGTTACAATCTAATTCATTTTGAGGTCAATTCTAAGATAAAATAAACACATCAATGAGATTTCAGTCCATTCCGATTTCGATTCTTGTAAGTCAAGTAAACAACTTATTCTGATTCTCATTCCCTATTTCGATTAATGACAAATAAACACAGCATTATATATATATAATAATAAATTTATAGAAGAGTTTCTAAGATAAATAAAAATAAAAATCAAGATGCAAACATATATACATGCAAGGAAGACTCGGCTCAACTTTTAGTTTAATTGACTTGACTTGAATTTTTCTGTCTTTTGTCTCAAATTTAATGGTTAGGCTCATGCATAAATATTAGAGCCCGATTAAATTTAGATTAGGGTTCGAGACGTATATGCCCGACCCGGCCCGACCCGGCCCGACCCAACCTGACCTGATCCTACGACATAAAAAAAAATATATATATATATATATATATATATATGAATTGATAGAAAATTGAGAAAATTAATGTTGGAGTTCTAAATTGGAAGAAGAACTTGTAAATTTAACAAAAACTTAGAAAAATAACATAGAACTTGTAAATTAACATTAAGTGTAAAATGAAACAAAAAATGTGTAAACCACACATAAAACTAGTACATTAATAGAAAAAATGGTAAATTAATGATGAAGTTGTAAATTGCAAGAAGAACTTGTAATTTTAACAAAAACTTAGAAAAATGACAAAGAACTTGTAAATTGACATTAAATTGGAAATGAAACAAAAAAATTTGTAAATTACACGTAAAACTAGTAAATTGATGGGAAAATGGGTAAATTAATGTTGGAGTTGTAAATTGCAAGAAGAACTTGTAAATTTAACAAAAACTTAGAAAAATAGCATAGAACTTGTAAATTGAAATTAAGTATGAAATGAAATAAAAAATGTGTAAACCACACATAAAACTAGTAAATTAATAGAAAAAAGGATAAATTAATGATGAAGTTGTAAATTACAAAAAGAAATTGTAATTTTAATAAAAACTTAAAAAAATTACAAAGAACTTGTAAATTGACATTAAGTGAGAAATGAAACAAAAAATTTATAAATTACACGTAAAACTAGTAAATTGATAGACAAATTGGTAAATTAATGTTGAAGTTGTAAATAGTATGAAGAACTTGTAATTTTAACAAAAACTTAAAAAAATGACATATAACTTGTAAATTGATATTAACTGTGAAATGAAACAAAAAATATATAAACCACACATAAAACTAGTAAATTAATGAAAAAATGGGTAAATTAATGATGAAATTGTAAATTGCAAGAAGAACTTGTATAGAAAAATGACATAGAACTTGTAAATTGACATTAAGTGGGAAATAAAACAAAAAATTTATAAATTACATGTAAAACTAGTAAATTGATGGAAAAATTAGTAAATTAATGTTGGAGTTGTAAATTACATAAAGAACTTGTAATTTTAACAAAAACTTAGAAAAATGACATAAAACTTGTAAATTGATATTAACTGTAAAATGAAACAAAAAATGTATAAACCACACATAAAACTAGTAAATTAATGGAAAAATGGGTAAATTAATGATGAAGTTGTAAATTTGAAGAAGAACTTGTAATTTTAACAAAAACTTAGAAAAATGACAAAGAACTTGTAAATTGACATTAAGTTGGAAATGAAAGAAAAAATTTATAAATTATACTTAAAATTAGTAAATTGATGAAAAAATAGGTAAATTAATGTTGGAGTTGTAAATTACATGAAGAACTTGTAATTTTAACAAAAACTTAAAAAAATAACATAGAACTTGTAAATTGACATTAACTGTGAAATGAAACAAAAAATGTATAAACCACACATAAAACTAGTAAGTTAATAGAAAAATAAGTAAATTAATGTTGGAGTTCTAAATTACATGAAGAACTTGTAATTTTAACAAAAACTTAGAAAAATGACAAAGAACTTGTAAATTGACATTAAGTGGGAAATTAAACAAAAAATTTATAAATTACACATAAAACTAGTAAATTGATGGAAAAATGAGTAAATTAATGTTGGAGTTTTAAATTGCAAGAAGAACTTGTAAATTGAACAAAAACTTAGAAAAATCACATAGAACTTGTAAATTGATATTAAGTGTGAAATAAAACAAAAAATGTATAAACCACACATAAAACTAGTAAATTAATAGAAAAAATGGTAAATTAATGATGAAGTTGTAAATTGCAAGAAGAACTTGTAATTTTAATAAAACTTAGAAAAATAAGAAATGAAACAAAAAATTTATAAATTACACGTAAAGTTAGTAAATTGATGAGAAAATGGATAAATTAATGTTAGAGTTGTAAATTACATTAAGAACTTGTAATTTTAACAAAAACTTAGAAAAATGACAAAGAACTTGTAAATTTACATTAAGTAGGAAATGAAACAAAAAATTTGTAAATTACACATAAAACTAGTAAATTAATGGAAAAATTGGTAAATTAATGTTGGAGTTGTGAATTACATGAATAACTTGTAATTTAAACAAAAACTTAGAAAAATTACATAAAACTTGTAAATTGACATTAACTGTGAAATGAAACAAAAAATGTATAAACCACACATAAAACTAGTAAATTAATGAAAAAAGGGTAAATTAATGATGAACTTATAAATTGCAAGAAGAACTTCTAATTTTAACAAAAACTTAGAAAAATGATAAATTGCAATAAGAACTTATAATTTTAACAAAAATTTAGAAAAATGACAAAGAACTTGTAAATTGACATTAAGTGGGAAATGAAACAAAAAATTTGTATATTATACGTAAAACTGGTAAATTGATAGAAAAATTGATAAATTAAGGTTGGAGTTGTAAATTGTATGGAGAACTTGTAATTTTAACAAAAATTTAGAAAAATGATATAGAATTTGTAAATTGACATTAACTGTGAAATGAAATAAAAAATTTATAAATTACACGTAAAACTAGTAAATTGATGGAAAAATGAGTAAATTAATGTTGGAATTGTAAATTGCATGAAGAACTTGTAAACAAAATAAAAACTTGTAATTGTTATATAAAACTTGTAAATCAACATTAACTTGTAAATATTGCATAAAACTTGTAAATCTCACATAAGATTAGTAAATGTCACTTGTTACTTGAATAAAAATAGTAATTACCTGCTACTTAGGTAACAGGTTACCTATTTATTCAGAATTAATGGTAGAGATTTTTTATTCAAATCTAACGGTCCACGTCAATTATGGCATCAATGCCGTAAATTGAGTTGCGGCATTATAGAATGACCCTAAAAATAAATAAAGAAATTTAATCCTACTCATGCACTAATTACTAAAAGACACATAGTATAAGATTTTTAAAAGGTAAGACGAGTTATCAAAGAATCAATTGCAATGGAAGCGAAGAAGAAGGTTGAAAGGCGCCAGTCATCATCATTGTTTGATCTTCCATCTGATGTCATAGATATGGTTGCCAACCGTCTCTATGGCGTTGATCAATTACGTTTCCGGGAAGTTTACAAGAGCTTTCAGGCGGTAAATATCTTCCGATATGCAGCTAAATTCCCATGGTTGATGGCCTGTGATTCACAGTCGTGTCATCTCTACGACCCCTCTCTCAAACAAAAGTACACATTTTCATGTGGTGCTGCTATAAGCAGTGAAAATTTTCTTAATGCAGGACCACTTGATTCTAAACAAGACTGGGTTCTTTACTTAAGAAACAAGAACAAAGTTAGTACTTGTGCTTCCCTATTCTTCTACTCACCTCTCGCTGACAAGATCCTTGAACTTCCCGAATTTCAAAATCGTGGAATAATTAATGCAGCCTTCTCAACGACTCCAATTTCAACAAACTGTGTGGTGTTTACTACTTCATTAGTAGGTTCCCGTAAGTATTGTGTCAGAATTTGTAAACCTGGAGACATAACTTGGACCGAGTTTTTGTATGATAGAAATAATGGACAGTTTGACAGAGTGGTATATGTGGATGGATTCTTCTACTGTTCTTTCACTGATCGGCTAGTGACAGGCGCCTTTAATGTTGCCTTACAAGAGTGGAAAATTCTCCCCTTTGGGCTATTCACGAATGAACGATTTCTTGATTGAGTTTGATGGAAACCTTTTGATTGTTACTAGAGGTGGCAGTGATGAGAACATTTCTAGATTTCGGATTCTCAGGCTTAATCGGTCACAAATGGATTGGATGGAAATTGAAATCTTGGACGAAACAACTTTGTTCTTGAGTCGACGTGGTCCATACATGTCAGTTAGTGTAGAAAAAAGGGGGTGAATTTGCAAACACAATGCATTGGTTCTGTTCTCGACAGATTTTGGGGGTAGAAAAAGGCTAATCTATCTAGAACAATGAATTTATATTTTTTGGGAGACGGGGTACCTCACTGGTTTGTTGTGTGTGGTGTTTTTGGAAGTCCGGAGGAGGTGGTGAATAATGGTGGGGGTGGTAATAATGGTGAAGGGTTCCAACCAAGAAAAATATCCTTCGGAATGAGCTTCACTCCTGCAAAACAGTGAAACCGAGGTTAGAGGTGAAGCCGGGGGGTACCCCGGCGTTCACACTCCGACGCTCAAGTTAGCAAACTCAAGCTTTTATGGTAAAGAAAGCTGGCTAACCCTCTGTAAATTATGGTTTAAGGTTGAAGAAAACTTATTTTTCCGGAGTGTGAGTGGTGAGGGTGAATGAGAACATGATGGAGAACAAAACCTAAGCACCTTTATATATGGAGTACCTTAGTTACCACGTGGCATATCCTCTTTGATTCACATCTTTTTCTCTCTTTATGATTTTTTGGACCGTTATACACATGCTTGGGGATCAAGAATAGCGTTCACGGCGTATCTCCCTTTTTGGAAACGTGGCGCACGCTAGGGAGTGGTCCTGGGGTATCTCTGAAGTGGCTGTCAGGTAGGCGTTTGAGGACCACTGTCCTTGGGGTAGTGTACTTTATTCTTGGCAGAGGTGATGGCATTTGTTCCCAATTTTCAAGACAACGTTTTGGATTTAATTCGATTTAAATCAAACGTTATTCCTCAAGTGATGAAGACATTTCTTAGGACAAATTTTCCTCAAAATCATTCCGCAAGGTACCCCTAAATTATTTGGGATACCTCTAGCTGTGAGGGGTACCTCTAAATTATATGAGGTACCCTAACTGTGAGGAGTACCCTAAGCTACTTCCCCAATTGTGTGGGGTAACTCCAGCTATGAGGGATACCCCGAATTATTCTCAGCTAAGTTGGGTGCCTCATATTGTGTTGGAGTTATTCTGCTTATTGACACGTGGCGCTCTGCTACCTTTTATATTTCTCCCCAAACAACAACCCTCATAGTTTCTTTATGGCAAGAAGTATTTGGAGGCAAAAGAAACTGATATATTAAGTAAGAGCGACGCGTGGCGATGTGAAGTTTAACTCGTTGGGTAGCTAAAAATATTCTCTTCGTCTTTTCCTTTTCTCGCCTTGTCTTTTTTTTTTTTAACTTAACTGACGATAGGAGGGAACAGTTGTCTTCAAGTCTCTCTCCTATTTTTCTTAGGAAGTGGCAGCCGTTTGACACGCAATTTGAATTTTAAAAATATCAAACTCACGCAAACATCCCTGACTTCCTGCTTTTGTGCAGTGGGATCTGTCAGATTTAATTAAGAATCTCTTCCACTCCTTTTCTTTTATCGTTTACTTTAACAATCTCAAAATATCTCCTATAAACCGATTGTTTCCAGTGGCTTCTTCCAACTTTTCGTCTTCATCAACATTATCCCCAGGTAAAAAATTTCTTTCTTTTCGCTTTACACTTTTTTTTTCTTTTTTTTTTGCGCACCCATTCATTTCCCTGGGCTTTCTTCCTTCTCTTTACTTCTCCTTCCCCCCCTTTTTTTTTCTTCCTTTCTTCCTTCTTTCTTCTTTCTTCTTGCTCTCGGCTGGTGTTTTCCGGGTGTTTTCCGGTGAGATTTTCTGCAGTTGCCGTTGCGGTTTTGGTCCTCCGATCTGGTTGGTTCGTGGTTGTTTTCGTAGCTCCCGGCGAGTTTTCGTTCCGGCAGTCGGCACAGTAACCCCCCTCTCATTCTCTCTCTCTCTTTCTCCCTTTTTTCTCCCTTTTTTTCTTCCCTTTCGGTTGGACTCCGTTGGCGCGATTCCTGGTGACGCTTCGGTCGTTGCTGCTACGGTCTTTGGCACTCAATCTGGTCGGCGCGTGGCTGCTGTTCGCGACTTCCGGCGAGGTCTCCATCTGGTAGTTTTGGCACGGTGCTCTCTCCCACATTATCTCCCTTGTTTCTTTTTCTTCTTCTTTCGTTCTCTCTTTTTTTTTTTAATTTCTGGCGGCTTTCTTTTTCACGGTTTCCGGCGACAATTTCTGGTGGTTACCTCCACGGTTTTGACTCTCGATCTGGTGGTTGCAGCCTCGGTTTTGCCAGTTTTCTTTGCAGTTTCTAGCGGCGGTTCTTGGTGGTTACAGCCGCGGCAACCAGCCGTGATGCTTCCTCCCCCATGCTATCTTCGTTCTTCATTTTCTTCTCTTTTTTTTATATATATATGTATCTATGTATACTTTTACTCACCCTTGGTTTGGTTGATTGCAGCTTCTTTGCTTTGTGTTTCAGTAATCCGAATACGAGTCACAAGTATACTTTCTCACTTCCCCCTCTCTTCCTTTTTTTTTGTGTGTTTTGCATATTCTGGAAAAAAGGATTTCTGTTTTTTATTTTTCACTTTTTTTTTGTTGTTGATGGTGGTTGATATGTTGGCTGATGTGTGGTGGGTGTTGTATGGTGTGAATGTGTGGTTGGGGATTTGTGGTCGGGTGGCGTGTGGCAGAAAATGGGAAATAAATGGGTAAGAAAATGTTGGCAGCAGAGAGGAAACATCGTGCAATTGAAACTAGCAGTGTTGATAGTCCTCCTGCTAGATCTCCCTCCCATATTTCAATTAGTGAGGGTGATGGGTCCCCCCAGTGCCTCTAGGAGTGGTAATCCACATTCTAAGCTTCCTCTCCTTAGGAGTGCTTCTCGTAGTAGCCCTCGTTTTTCCAGTAAACAACCAACCCCTCATCTTTAAAAAAAAGGTTAAACCCTCCAAACCCACAGTTCCGGCTCGCCCCTTAGATCGGCCCCCTAAGTCCCCTTCTACCCCGATTTCAAAATACGGTCGACTTTATTCGCTAGGCGCTAGGAGGGCCACTCTGAGGGACTTAGAACACATCAAGACCAAATACAATATTCCTCCATCTGTTCAGCTTAGGGTACCCCATGTAGGTGAGCGACCTGAGTGTCCGGCATCTGATGGGGTTGCTTTCCATATTGACCTCTTTGATCTTGGACTTCGCTTGCCCCTCCAACCTTTCTATGTGAGGATGTTTAGTCATTTGGGGGTAGCCTCTGGGCAGCTTTCTCTTCCGGGGTGGAGGACACTTACAGGTTTGCATGTGTTATGGACTGAAGTGTTGGGGCATGATATCTCCATTCGGGAGTTGATGGGGCTTTACCAACTCAAAAAGCCCAAAGATCCTGGTATTGCTTACTTCTCTACTTGGGGTGACCATGGCAACCTTATTGAGGGGGATTCCGCCTTGAAGAAGGGTTACAAAAAGGGCTGGTTTGTGGCTGAAGGTAAATGGTGGGTGGACACTTTAGATGATAGTGGCAACCCTGTGGAGGTCTTGAAATCCTTCAGCGAAGACTGTGAGTATCCCCCTTGTAATTGTTCATCGTTCCTTACTAGATTTTCTCGCTCAGATGTCTTACTAATCTCGGGTTCTTCATGGTTTCGCAAGTGTGACATGGGTGAAAGGGTCGTGCCCCGTCCAGGAGGTAGGGAGGGAAGTGAAGAAGTTTGTGGAGAAGCTCAGGAGTGCCCAGAGGAGTAGTGATGTGTTGGAGGAGAGTAAGTTGGTGAGAGCGGGGCTGATTGAGAGAGGCTTTCCTTCCGCTTCTGGTGGTGACTCATGTATAACTTGGGCGTTGGGGGGTACCCTATTTTGCGGGATTAGGGTACCCCATTACTTTTCCCTTTTGCATTTGTGGCATTTGGTATCTGTTCAGCTGACATTTCCTTTGTGTGTTGGGTGCAGTTATGGAGTCGGCGGGTGATACGTTCGACGCTTTTTTCCAGGGAGTGGTGGGTGAAGCTTCCGACTCTCACGACTCTGAGGCGGCTGAGAAGAGCACGCGGCCACCTCGTGCCCCAGGGCAAAGGCGAAATCTCAGAGTACCTCCCACAGTAGATCGAAGGGTACCCCTCGTTCTAAGAAGAGGAAATTTGGGTTGGTTTCCTCTTTTCCCGAGGAGTTGCGTGAGGGTGATGTTGAGTGTTAGAAAGTGTATATTTATAAAGGAGAAAATCGTCATTTTATACTTCAAGTTTTACTAACATCTCTAATTTTATTTATTTAAGTCTCTTGTTATTTAATTATGAGTGTTTTGTTTTAATTAAGTATTTTATGTATTTTAGGGGCATCATGGTCACTTCACAATGAATGAGAAATCGGATAGCAAAACGGACGTCACTTTTGAACTCAGGACAATAAAACCCTTAAAGAAGTATAAAAGAAAAAAGCGCTTTCACACGCACGTCGGCACTATTCACACGCATCGGCACTATTCACACGCACGACTAATCGCTCGCACCGCAAGCATCTTGTTCAAACCGTGTGCAAACCGTATTATCGTTCAAACCACGTGGTCAAACCCGTGGTTAAACCGCGTATCGTTCATCATGATGATGTGGCGCAATCTCGCAAGGCCCAAACTATTTTTAATCCGATACATGATTCACTCAATGTATCTATAAAAAGGGGTCTTCCCCTAATTTGATACCCCAATTCATTTTTGAGCTTAGTTTTTCGTAATTCCTTCTCCATCTTATATTTTCTATGTATTTTAATAAAATTCCCATTTTACCCTTAGTTCAATTATGAGTGGCTAATTTTCTTTCAAGTTTGGGTTGAAGGTGAAGTCTCAACATGTGTCATGGGCTTTATTTGGTAAATTTATTTTTCTTCCCCTCTAATTTTCGTGGAGGTTTTTGACTTTTGTCGACAAATAATAATAATAATCTTGTCCAATTTCTAGTTTTTTCCAAGACCCCCAAGTATAAGGTTATTATTATTTAAGACGATGTTCTCAAGACCATATTGATTAGGCGTGGTTCATGAGGTGTGGATTCCCCTCATGATTTAATTGGTATTAATAAAGATTATTTAGCAGACATGTTGATACGGATCCAGATACCCAAGTGCTTTATTTCAATAGTTCCCAATTCAATTTAATTCCGCTATTCCAATTTAAATTCTAGCATCCTTTAAATCAATTTCCCCACAAATTCAACCACCTACTTACAAAATTAATTCTACATATAATTAAAATCTACCTTCTTGTGGGATCGACACTCATCATCATTAATCTATTCTACAATAGATTGATGTACACTCATGAGTTCAACAAAATTTGCACAACAAATTTTTGGCGCCGATTCTTAGGGAGGTAAGTATTTTAATTTGTAGAATTAATTTTTTGTAAATAATTTTTTTATTATTATTATTATTTTAGTTGTTTCCTTGTAATTTTTTCTTAATTAATTAAAAAAAAAGCGAATCTACATTTTTAGGTAAGAATTTCTTTTTCTTTCTGCAATTTAATTCTCAAGTTATTTTTCTTTATAATTTTTCATTTATCTTGTTAATTTATTTTAATTTTAGTTAATTTCACGTATTTTTTTTAGTGTGTTTTTATAGTAAGGTTGTAACAGCGCAATAAGGTTAGTATCGTAATTTCTCCTTCTTCTTTATTTTTATTTGTTTTGTTGTCAATTTATTTTCTTTATTTGCATGCATGGTCGTAGGTCATTATCACCTAATCTTGAACTTATAGACCTTGAATTAGAAAAAACACTTCGCACACAGAAGCACATTGCATTTAAAAATAAAATTGAGATGGATTTGCAAAACTAACAACCAGAACCACAGGAGAGGCCATTTAAGGATTACTTTAGTCCTTTAGCTAATTTGATCACATCATGCATTAGATACCCAAATGTAGCTGCTAGAAGTTTTGAACTAAAACTCAGTGTGCTAAATTGTCTCCCAACATTCTATGGCCTAGAAAATGAGGATCCATATAATCATTTGAATGATTTTCATACTATTTGTCAAACTTTTAGATATGAGAATTTTTCAGATGAGGATGTTAAACTTAGATTATTCCCATTTTCTTTAAAGGATAGAGCTCGTTCATGGCTTAATACATTGCCTTCTAATAAAGATCACAACAGGAACAAATGGTAACAAAATTTTTAAATAAATATTTTCCCAATAAGATAAAACCAATCTATTCGCAGGAAATTTGAGTTCACATGCGAGAGAAGACGAGCAGTTTTTCGAAGCATGGGAGCGATTCAATGGGCGACTCTTGAAGTGTCCACGTCATGGGTATGAGAAGTGGCACCAGTGCCAATACTTCTTGGAGGGATTATTGCCAAATGTGCAAGAATGGCTAATGGCAACAAGTGGAGGAGAGCTAATGGCAAAAAATGTATTAGAGATTTGGGAGTTCTTCCAAATGATGACGGATAATTCCCAACAAATGGAAAGTCGATCTCTCAGGAATACTAGAAGAGTTAAAGGAGTGAATAAGGTTCACATTGGCGAGTCAAGTTCAGGAATTAAAGAAGTCAAAGAGATAATTGAAGGTCTTTCTCGACAAATAGCATCGTTGACGACTGCCAAATCAACATAGCCACATGACCATGAGTCGTATTCAGATCAAGCCAATGCCATCGGTATCATGAGGAAGCCATCAAATTACAACCCATACTCCAACACATATAATCCTGGATGGAGAGATCACCCTAATTTTTCATGGTCTCAAAGATTCCAATAGAATGGACCAGCAGCTCCAGCTCCAGCTCCACCAATGCAACCAATTCCTCAAGTTCCTCAAGCCTCTCAACCACCATTTAGACCATACAATCGTAACTTAACTACTCTCAACCTGCAGACCATGGGAGGATTCATTCAGAATTTCAAGAATGTTACTCAATCTACAATCGAGCAATGTAACCGCACCATGATGATGGACTACGGAATGAGATGAGAGGCTTCAACTCACAAGCCAAATCATTTAAGCCTCGAGAAGATGGTGGGACAACTTGCTTCTTTGATTCGAGACTTTGGCAATGAACGACCTGAGAAAGGTAAATTCCCAAGTCAACCAGTGCCTAATCCTAAAGGAGTGCATGAAGCAAGTACCAGTTCACCACAACAGCATGGAGAGGTCAAAGCCATCATGACCTTGCGAAAAGGGAAAGAAGTCGACAACAAAGTGGAGATGCCAGTGACAAAATCAACTCAGATTGTACCTGTAACTGCTGAGGACTCACCACCGGAGGAGAAAGAAGAAACCAACTTACCGGAGTACGTTCCTAAAGCTCCATTCCCTCAGAGGTTAGCTAAAAGAAAGAAGGGAAAATCCACAGGTGAGATTCTTGAAGTCTTCAAACAGGTAAGTGTTAACATCCCTTTACTTGATGCAATAAAACAAGTTCCATCTTATACCAAGTTTCTTAAAGACCTTTGCACTAAAAAGAGGAACATTCATGTTCAGAAAAAGGCATTTTTAACAGAAAGTGTTAGTTCTATACTCCAACATAAAATTCCTCTAAAATGTAAAGACCCAGGCTCCCCCACTATTTCATGTAGTACAGGGAACCACACAATTGAGAATGCTTTGTTGGATTTAGGAGCTAGTGTTAATCTGTTGCCTTACTCAGTATTTGTGAAACTTGGATTGGGAGAATTACACCCAACTCAAGGTGGTGTTACGACTTACCTAGACGGATCGGTCCACGAAAATACCTCGTGGTATTGTGGAGGACGTCTTTACTGGTGAGTAGACAAGTTTTATTTTCCTGTTGATTTCATTGTAATGACACTCAACCAATACAGATTGAGGCCGAAGCACATCCCCATTATCCTAGGCCGACCTTTCTTGGCAACTGCCGATGCTCACATTCAATGTAGGACTGGAAACATGCAGTTGTCTTTTGGCAACATGACCATGGAGCTCAACATCTTCAACATTGCCAAACAACCTCATAATGCAGATGATGGAATTGTTGATGTGGATTTAATTGAAACATTAGTTGATGATACTTTTCTTTCAAACCTTAGTGATGACCCTTTACAAACATGTTTAACTCACTTTGGTTTGGATTTTGATGTTGACAGATCAGTCGATGAGGTCAACGCTTTACTTGACTCAGCACCATCCATGGACACTAATAAATGGAAGTCAAGAGTTGAACAACTAGCACCATCAGAGAAGAAAATCATTTCATCATTAGAGTCACCACCGAAACTCGAGCTCAAACCAGTACCCGACACTTTGGAATATGCGTTCTTGGAAGAAGAAAGCACTCTACCGGTAATCATCTCATCATCCCTAAATGATGAACAAAAAGGTAAGTTGTTGGATGTTTTAAAAGAGCACAAAGGAGCATTAGGATGGACCATAGCAGACATAAAAGGTATAAACCCAGCAGACTGCATGCATTACATTCATCTTGATGAAAATGCTAAATCTACTAGGGAAATGCAGCGTCGGTTAAATCCTAACATGAAAGAAGTTGTTAGAACGGAAGTCCTTAAACTATTAGATGCAGGTATCATTTACCCTATTTCTGATAGTTCATAGGTCAGTCCTGTGCAAGTGGTCCCTAAAAAGTCAGGAGTCACAGTAGTTACCAATGCTGATAATAAATTGATACCCACTAGAGTGACTACAGGATGGCGTGTATGCATTGATTATAGAAAATTGAATTCTGTCACACGTAAAGACCATTTTCCTTTACCATTTATTGATCAAATGCTTGATAGATTAGCAGGCCATGAATTTTATTACTTTCTAGATGGCTACTCAGGATACAATCAGATTCCCATAGCACCAAAAGATCAAGAGAAAACCACTTTCACTTGCCCTTTTGGCACTTTTGCATATAGGAGGATGCCATTTGGATTATGTAATGCACCTGCTACATTTCAACGATGCATGTTAAGCATTTTTTCTGATATGGTTGAACGATTCCTTGAGATCTTTATGGATGATTTTTCTGTCTTTGGTGACTCATTTGATCAATGTTTACATCATCTAACACAAGTTTTGCAGATATGTATAAAGAAGAATTTGGTCTTAAATTGGGAGAAGTGTCATTTTATGGTAAATCAAGGTATTGTTCTTGGTCACATAATTTCGAGCAAAGGTATTGAGGTTGATAAAGCCAAGGTTGATCTCATTTCTAATCTTCCTCCGCCTAAATCAGTCAGAGAAGTAAGATCTTTCTTTGGGCATGCTGATTTTTATAGACGTTTCATTAAAGATTTTAGCAAAGTTTCTAGACCCTTATGCAATCTACTTGCTAAGGATGTTCCCTTTGTCTTTAATGATTCATGTCTTGTGGCGTTTGAAAAACTAAAGCATTTGTTGACAACATCACCCATCATTCAGCCCTCAAATTGGAGCTTACTATTTGAGCTTATGTGTGATGCATCTGATTATGCAGTAGGAGCAGTATTAGGACAAAGAGTAGATCGAATTCCACATGTTATTTACTATGCTAGTATGACATTGAACGATGCACAGTTAAACTATTCAACCATTTTGAAAAGAAATGCTAGCAGTAGTGTTTGCATTAGAGAAATTTCGATCTTATCTTATTGGTTGTAAAATAATTGTATTCACAGATCATACTGCTCTTAAATATCTTCTCACAAAGAAAGATGCAAAAGTTAGACTAATTCATTGGGTGTTGCTTTTGTAGGAATTTGACTTGGAATTCAAAGATAAGAAAGGGACCGAAAATATTGTGGCTGACCATCTCTCTCGTCTCCACTTCGACACAATCACAGAACCCTTAACATTGAATGAGTCATTTCCAGATGAACAATTAATGAGTGTGGAAGTATTACCTTGGTATGCTGATATACTTAATTATCTTGTTACAGGTAAACTTCCAGAGCATTGGACCAAGCAAGACAGGGCTAAATTCTTTGCGGAAAAAAAAAATTTCTGGGATGACCCCTATCTGTTTAAGTATTGTGCAGATCAAATTATTAGACGATGTATCCTAGAGAATGAATTTTTGAACATTCTTTCATTCTGCCATGAACAAGCTTGTGGAGGCCATTTTAGCGCTAAGAAAACAGGGACTAAAGTTCTACAATGTGGTTTCTATTGGCCAACTATATTTCGAGATGCTTACACCTTTTGTTCTTCATGTGATAAGTGTCAACGAATGGGGAGCATTACACGAAGGAACATGATGCCACTAAATCCAATTTTAGTGGTTGAAATTTTTTATGTGTGGGGTATCGACTTCATGGGACCCTTTCCTGCTTCTTTTGGCCATCATTACATATTGGTTGCTGTTGACTATGTATCGAAATGGTTAGAGGCAATTTCATGCAGAACCAATGATCATAAAGTGGTGATAGGATTTTTGAAGAGCAACATTGTTTCACGCTTTGGATTCCCTCGAGCAATAATCAATGATGGTGGTACCCACTTTTGTAACAAATCATTCAAAGCACTTTTGACAAAGTACTCCATCACTCATAAAGTGGCGACTCCGTATCATCCGCAAACCAGTGGCCAAGTTGAGATCTCCAATCGAGAAATAAAGCACATATTAGAAAAAACGGTGAGGCCAGATAGAAAAGATTGGTCATTAAGACTCGATGATGCATTATGGGCATATAGAACGACTTTCAAGACCCCAATTGGGATGTCACCCTACAGGCTAGTGTATGGAAAAGCTTGCCACCTACCTGTGGAACTCGAGCATCGTGCGTACTGGGCTATCAAGAAATTCAATTTTGGCATGCAGCAAGCTGCTCAGAAAGACGACAATTTGTGAGAACTTGAAGAAATTTAACGATGCATACGAAAATGCCAAGGTTTACAAGAATGAATGAAAGTCTTTCATGATAAGTAAATTATGAGAAAATCTTTCACTCAGTCGTCGAGAAAAGTACTTTTATTCAATTCTCGCTTGCACCTATTCCCAGGTAAGCTACGCTCTCGATGGTCTGACCCCTTCATTGTTCATACAGTTTTTCCACATGGGGCAATTGAAATTAAGGACCCAAAAAATGGTGTCACGTTTAAAATTAATGGTCAAAGATTAAAGCCATATCTAGAGTACCAACCACATGGAGAGGACACCGAAATAAATTTGAGTGACCCACCATATTTGAATTAAGATTTTTCTGTTTTTTCGGTGATTTGATTTTTTTTTTCTTTCTTTCTTTTTACTATTCTTTTGCTAATTGAAATTGTTTGTGCATAAGTGTGTTTGTTTAACCATTAAGCTTTCTTTTATCACTTTTAATCATGAGACAGATCCTCTTGAACATCCTTAGACGACTTCAACGTGTCCAATCTCATCTCAGAGGCCAAATATGATTTTGTAAAACACATCGTATTTAGAAGCTACAACCACCAGAGTTAATATCCCACGTTGAGGATTTAGAAAGCCAACTCAGAGACATTGAGAGAAGTGTCTATAACATCCAGTTGGAGCTTGAGGTAAATTCCATAAGAGGACGATTGTGATTTTCTTTGTGTGTTTTTGTTTGATACTCCGTTTGTGTGTTAGTTTGTGTGTTTTAGTTTGTCACCTCGGTCAAGTGGCGGATAACGGTACTCCGTGACAATCAAGTTGGTTACTTCAGTTTCCCATAATTACTGATCTTCTGAGGCGAAGGTATGGACAGAAATGAGATCTTGGCAAAGCTTCACAATCGATTCCCTTCACTTCCTCAGAATGCCCTCCTTACAATCTATAAAGCTCGATCTAACGCATGCGCTTGCTCATAAGGAATAACATACCGCGATATCCATTTGGTTAATAGAGGCCAAAGTACGCTTGGCAGGTGAGTTGCCTCCTAAATTTATTGCATACATGCCTGGTTGTGGTAAAGGAAATTACGCACGAAAGCGAAGAGCTCGAAAAATTTCGGTTGCTTGTCATAAGTGTGCCAGAATGATATGCGATAAAAAATGATGTTCTTTAGGAATGGTGTCTGATAACAGAGAAGATAAGATTCAATTCATTAGGGATGGCTTGAATAAGGAGTCATTGGATGATATCCTTTTGTCTCTTGAAACGCATCCCAGTGGATATGTGCAAGGAGCGATTCTCTAGTTATGGCCATCATTCTAATAAGAGCATGCACGATACAGTCTTGGGAATCTGACTATAAACGACCCTGTTTGCCAGTTTATAAGAAAACTGGATGGGAAGCCTATCCTCGACCCATAGAGGGCGTTGAAGCCGTTTCTGGACGTAAAACCAGAGGAAGATGTGAGCCACAGTCGCAACTACCTGTGAATATCCTTTTACTTCACTGTTATTTTATTTCACTGTTGTTTTACCATTTGCATTATCGTCTTTAATAATTTTATTTTATCATTGTTTGCTTTTTCTTTTTACTGTTTCCTTTTTGACTCTTGAGCCATGTGCATTACACGATTAATTGACATAGACATGATACCTCATTCACAGCTGTGACCCACTGCCGCCAAGATCCTTAAATATGATTCTTTTCATTTGCACTCACAAATTATTTTTTGAGAAGTATCCCATTGGCAGCTACTCCCAATAAACAATTCAAGAATATTTTTGTGCTTTCTGGATTTAACTATGGCAAATATAAAGAGTTCGTTGAGGCAGCCATTGATCTTGGTCGAAGCATAGCGGTAAGGAAATTACACTTGGTATATGGCGGAGGTGACCGAGGGTTATCAAAAATGGTCTCACAAACTGCTTATGTCAGAGGAAGTCAAGTGTTAGGCATCATACCACAAGCCCTAAAACCTTTGGGCTGTTTGTCTGACTCTCCGACTGGAGAAGAGTTAGTTGTCTCAGGTATGCAAGAAAGAATAATCGAAATCTTTCAATCATCTTTGATGCTTTTATTTTCTTACCAGGAGATCTTGCAACTCTGGAGGCACTTATCACTTTAGCATCTTGGGCCCATCTGCACATTCATCAAAAACTCATCGGTTTGTTAAATGTCAATAACTTTTATGATGGCTTTATCGCATTTCTTAACCATGCAATAAAAAACTACTTCATTCCTTCCACAGCGAAAAAGTTTTTTATTTGTGCTCACACTGCTAATGAGTTACTTGATCTGTTACAAGCTTATCGACCAGATCCAGATCCTAGGACCGTGGTGTTGGAGTGTACAAATAACAATGGTAACAGTAGCCGCAGTAAGAAGTACAAATTAGATTTAACTCTCCGCCTGTAAATATTTTATTCTGTGTTGCACCACCCAGGTAATGTCTTCTAAACTCTACTTCTTTCCTTTAAAACATTGAGGACAATGTTTCGTTCTGGTTGGGGGGAGGGAATAGTTGACAATTGTGGAATGTTGGTTAAGTTTTTACTAATTTTTTGTTGTAGAAACTAACTGTTGCTAACTTTTGTGTTGAAGATGGCTGAATATGGAGTGTAGTTACTCTAGAAACGCATCTTCTTAGTTAAAAAAAAAGAAAAAAAAGAAAAAAAAAGAAAAAAATAATAATAATGAAAAAAAATTGTCTTATTTTTCGTGTGATCTTTCTAACTTTTTCTTTTTGACTTCTCCTTTATAAATATGCATTTTCAAATTTTTGAGTCGAAGATGGCTAAATATAGAGTGTAGTGCCTCTAGAAACGCATCTTCTAAATTAAAAAAAAAACATTTTCTTTTTCTATCATTTTAAGTGTAACTTTTTCAATTAGTTTTTCTGCATCATTTTTACATTTCTGCATGCATATTTTCCTTTCATGTTTAGAATAGGTTGGGGGGTAGAATGTTGTTTAAATATATATATATAGTGTGATTTTGTTTTTATGACATGATGACTTTCGAATTTTAGTATTTGTATTATCTTTGGTCTTGAGTGATGTTACACTACGTTTGCTACTCTACATGTTGATGTCGGAGATAAATATGAGTTGTTTGAAAAAATTGACATGTCATAATGAATACCAAGTGAGCTTTCGAGCCTATTATTTTTCTTGGAGAGTAGCCCTATTTGCCCATTTTTCATACAACTTAGCAGTTTACTATTTTATATACGATCTCTATATTCTTTTGAATCAACCCTCTAAAAAAATTACTTTAAAAAAAAAAGAGAAAAAGTGTGTTGCTACATCTGAATGTCCATTTAACTAGTAGATATGGAAGATTATTTAGAGCCCTAAAAGATGATGGAAGGGCCATCTTTGACCCGTTTGAGCCTTTTTAGCCATCCCTTATGTGAAATATCCATAGTTAACCCTTTTGAGCCTTTTATAAAAAAAAAAAAAAAAAACTTTTCTTTGTCAACTTATCATCTTGACCCACTCCAATTTGGAGTATTACCCGATAACTTACAAGTTCCATCACCTATTCATGTTTGAGAAAAATATAAATAATTGTTTTGTTTAATAAAGTTGTGCAATACCAAAAAAAAAAAGAAAAGAAGAAAAAAAAAGAAAACAAAATTCTCAAAAAAAAAAGAAAAAAGAAAAAAAGAGAAAGAGAGATATAATACAATAATAAATAAGTGAAATGCACTTTTTAGTTTCAAAAAAAATAATATTATTTTTCTCAAACATATATTTTGTTTTCTCTATTTTTCTTTCTTTGTTAGCCATGTCCCTAGCCTACGTTACATCCTAATAAAAGTCTTTCTTGATTTTAGGGAACTATAGTCCGAAGTAGAAGCTAGTTATATGGGCTAAAAGATGTTGTGATGCATAATAAAAAAAAAGAAAAAAAAAGAAGAAAAAATAAGTAAATAAATTGGGTTGACTAGCATTTTGTTTGACTTGAGATCGTGTTATTTCTAAGTTGTGGGCATATTCTTTTCATCTTGGTGAGAGTGTGTGATATTATTTCTTTATTATCTTCACTCAATTTATCATTCATTGAAGTGACAATTTTTATTGGGTTTAATTTCCTTGTGAGAGTGTCACTATTATATTAGGTGAGATTTTGGGGTTTGACATGTCATTTTTGAAAGTAGCTGTGACAAAATCTACTTGGTTGATTCATGTGGATGGTTGATGTGGGTGTGATGTTTCTTTAGACTGGAGATAATGCTTATACTTTTATTTGATTGCTATCATTAGTCTGATTGAATAAACAAGTTTGTTTAAAAAAAAAATTCATTTTGGATTTGAATTTTATTTTCGCTTTATTTGCTAGAGACTAGTAATAAGCTGGTTGGGGGGTGTGTTGAGTGTTAGAAAGTGTATATTTATAAAGGAGAAAATCGTCATTTTATACTTCAAGTTTTACTAACATCTCTAATTTTATTTATTTAATTCTCTTGTTATTTAATTATGAGTGTTTTGTTTTAATTAAGTATTTTATGTATTTTAGGGGCATCATGGTCATTTCACAATGAATGAGAGATCGGATAGCAAAACGGACATCACTTTTGAACTCAGGACAGTCGAAAACCTTAAGAAGAGTATAAAAGAAAAAAGGCACTGTTCACATGTACGGCACTATTATTCACGTATGCGATCGCATTCACGCATGCATCGCATTCACGACACTTTATTGTTGTTTTTTTTGTTCAAACAGTGTGCAAACCGTTTTACTGTTCAAACCGCGTGGTCAAACCCGTGGTCAAACCGTATTCTTGTTCATCGATGGCGTGGCGCAATCGCAAGCGTCCAAACTATTTTTAATCCGATGGCCATGATTCACTCAATGTATTTATAAAAAAGGGGCCTCCCCTCCTAATTTCATACCCCTGAATTCATTTTTGAGCTTAGTTTTCTGTAATTCCTTCTCCATCTTGTTTTTTCTATGTATTTTAATAAAATTCCCATTTTACCCTTAGTTCAATTATGAGTGGCTAATTTTCTTTCAAGCTTGGGTTGAAGGTGAAGTCTCAACATGTGTCATGGGCTTTATTTGGTAAATTTATTTTCTCTTCCCCTCTAATTTCTGTGGAGGTTTTGACTTTTCATCGACAAATAATAATAATCTTCTCAATTCTCTTTTAGTTTCTGGCAAGACCTAGTATAAGGTTATTATTTTTTGGCACGATAAGCCCTTAGCACCATATTGATTAGAGCGTGGTTCATGAGGTGTGGATTCCCCCCTCATGATTTAATTGGTATTAATAAAGATTATTTAGCCCATGGTGCATGTTGATACGGATCCAGATACCCAAGTGCTTTATTTCAATAGTTCCCAATTCAATTTAATTCCGCTATTCCAATTTAAATTCTAGCATCCTTTAAATCAATTTCCCCACAAATTCAACCACCCACTTACAAAATTAATTGTCATTATAATTAAAATCTACCTTCTTGTGGGATCGACACTCGTCACCATTAATCTATTCTACAATAGATTCGTGCGCTTGCGAGTTCAACAAAGGGTGACTTGGACCCAGCATCCAACAGGAAAGTCTCCCATTTGGCGCGCTGTTTCTATTACTCCGCTGAGAATGTTACCCCTGAGGTCGCTGAGGAGACGGATCGGATGAGCTTGAGCGAGCATTACGGTCAAGCACTCAAGGCTACCCAAGATGTAGGCTTTACTGGGGTGCCCCAGCCTACCCTCTACTTCTTTGTTTATTTACCAATATTGCCGTATAGACTTTTAACTCGTCTTTAATATTCTGCAGGCATCTTTTCTACTTAGCCATTGCCTTCCCGACCTTGACTCCCTTGTTGCTACTCAACTGGAGGTCGAGAAATTAAGGGGTGAGCTCCAAAGCCGTCGATCCTCTGAAGACAAGCTTGCCCGAGAAGTCAAGACTTTGACAGAACGTCTTAATGACCTTTCAGGAGAGAAAGCTCGGGTTGAGAGAGATTGTGACGAGCTGAGGGCCAACAACGAGAATCTATTGTCTCGGCAAAAGAAGATGGCGGAGGAGGCGTTCTCTCTTATTATGACGGAGGTTTGGAGCGTGGATCCAGAACTAGAGGTACCCCGCGTGGAGAAGTTTGTTAGCAAGGCAGCGGTTCTGAAGGCGATTGAAGACAGACGGAAGTCTTCCTCTGCTCATTCGGGTACCCCTTCGGGGTCACATGGGGTACCCAGCGTATCCCGACCATTGCCTGCCTCAGATGCCCCTACTTTGGCTGCTCACATTCCGGGTACCTTAGAGTCTTCTACTGACCTGCCTTTGGAGAAGGACGGTGGGGATGACATACCACCTTCAGCGTAGTCATTTTATAGTACTGTTGTTTTTCTGGATCTGTCCATATTCTACTATTTGGAACTTATTTCTCCTTTTTTTTTATTTCTTGGGATTTTTTGCATTACCGAGATCCTTCTTTTGTTGTGATATTATGCTATTGAGCCTTCCATATTTTGAGCTTGAGCTTGTATTTTGCATCCTCGTCATTCTGCGAATGAATGTTGGGTTGAATTGGTATCTTAGAAATAGCTAGGGTACCTTCCACGTGAGGAACTTTTCTCTGAAGTAGGGTACCTTCTTTTTATGTGATGAACTTTTCTTTGAAGTAGGGTACCTTCCTTTTATGTGATTAACTTTTCTCTGAAGTACGGTACCTTCTTTTTATGTGATGAACTTTTCTCTGAAGTAGGGTACTCCTGGTGCCCAACAAATAAACATCTAGTGTATGCTAGTTTGTGTAGGCGAACTCGCTTGATGCATATCTTTCTCGAAAACTATGGCGTACCTTCCCCAAATAGGTAACCAAGGCATCATCTCGACATCTTAATTAAAATTGAGAGCACGCAATTGGCTCGGCCAATCAATTCTTTACTTTTTCGAAGTTTTTCTCCGAATTTTTAAATTGCCTACCTCTTACTTTGCTTAAGCGAGAGGATGGAGGTGCGGGCATGTGCATTCCTTAGCGGAACCTCGTGGCGCTAGGGTATGCTGACTTGACTTCACCCTCAGGTCTTCTTTGACCCTCCCTCTTTTTAATTAGGTAGTTCTGTCATGCTTCCACAGAAAGGCTATCCCTGGGCTATTCTTGCCAATCTTAGCTTTTGAATAGATTGTCATGACTTAGATAAATCAGGTACCCTGCTGGTCCTGTAATTGGTTAGCTATAACTGAGAGCCGTATAGTAAGGATTGCATATCATCAGATATGAGGGTATATAAATGGCGATAAATAAATGTAATCCACATTTCATGATCAAAGTGGCGGAAAATAAAGAACATGCAGCGTATTTGTTTAAAAAAAAAAGAAAATGCATTCATAGATAACGAAAGCATTGATCAATACATGACTTAGCTTTGTTAACCTAAGGAGAACGGGAGACCGGGAGACCTCCTATCCTTTTCATTTGGAAATCAAAGAAATTCTAAAGTTGCAACTGGCCAACGTAGGGTACCTAGGGTACCCCATATGGTCTACCACACACAAACATTAAAGAAAACAGATAGCAGTAGAAGACTAAAGGTCGAGACACTGTCCTTCAGTAATATTTCCACAACACTGCAGCGTTCCAGGGGTGCCTCACGATTGTCCCATCCATGTGGAGTAGCCTGTATGCACCCGACCCAATGGGTTTGTCAATGCGGTATGGTCCTTCCCAATTTGCCCCGAAAGCGCCTTCATAGAGTACCCTAGTATTCTGAGTTACCCTCCTCAAGACCAACTCTCCTTTCTTGAAGGACCGAGGGCGTACCCTTTTTTCATATAGACCCGAAATGCGATGCTGATAAATGGTTGTCCTCAACTCTGCTCTAGCTCTTTTTTCAGCCACCAAATCAAGGTTTGAAGCAATCAAGGAGGTGTTCTCAACCTCATCAAAGTATTCAACTCTATGAGAGGGTACCCCAATTTTCACTGGAATTACCGCGTCAACACCGAATGCAAGGGAGAAGAGAGTTTCCCCCGTTGAGGTGTTCTGAGTAGTCCGATAGGCCCACAAGACTCTGGGCAGCTCGTCTACCCATGCTCCATTTCTTTCTTCTAACTTCTTTTTTAAGATACCCTTGACGATCTTGTTGATGGCTTCGACCTGCCCATTAAATTGGGGGTGGACAGGTGTGGCGAACCAGTTGACTATTTCAAGCTCCGAGCAAAAACTTTTAAATTTTTCATTGTCGAATTGCTTGGCGTTATCGCTAACAATCGCATAAGGGATCCCAAAACTACAAATGAGGTTCTTTCAAATGAATTCTGTGGTTTTCCTCTCCGTGATGCTTGTTAGTGGTTCCACTTCCGCCCACTTCATGAAGTAATCCACCGCCACAATTGCATGTTTCGTTTGCCTCTTCCCAGTTGGTAATGGGCCAATGAGATCTACACCCCAGATAGCGAAGGGCCAAGGAGAAGATATGACCGTTAGCTTTTCCGAGGGTAGGTGGGGTACCCTCACGAATCTTTGGCACTTGTCACAGCTTCTTACCATATTCTTAGCATCCTCCCGCATGGTAGGCCAATAGTATCCCTGACGGAGAGCTTTTTGTGCCAATGATTACGCTCCATAGTGGTTGCCGCAAATCCCTTCATGTATCTCCCTCATGACATACTTGGTCTGGTCGTTTCCCAAGCATTTAAGGTATGGAAGAGTGAACCCTCTTCTGTATAGGGTACCTTGTATCAGGCAATACCGTGCAGCTTTATACTTCAGCCTCCATGCTTCACTTTTATCTAAGGGCAGATCTCCATCCCTTAGGTACTTGATGATATGCTCCATCCAAGGTACCACACCGGACACCGATCCTACTTCCAATGGCTCTAAGAAGTTGATACTGGGGGCGGGTATGTATTCCGTCGTGATGGGACCACCTGATTGAGTCGTACCAAGGGACGCCATTTTTGCCAAAATGTCAGCTTCACTATTCTCTAGTCGAGGTACCCTTTCCACATTGACTTCACTAAACTGGGACATCAATTCTCTGGTTTTCCTGAGGTACCCCTTCATATTCTCTACCTTCGTCTGATACTGCGAGGTAACCTGCCTTACCACCAATTGGGAGTCGCTCTTAATGTGCACCCTTTTTGCTCCTAAGGCTTTCAACATTCTTAATCCCGTTATGATGGCCTCATATTCGGCTTCATTATTCGAAGCCTTAAACCTGAATTGCACGGCATAGCACACCTTCACCTTGTTTGGGTCGACGATAATTATCCCTGCACCGCTCCCATGTGAATTAGAGGAGCCGTCCACATATACTTCCCAGACCTGCCCCATTTCGTCAGGGGGTGGGGTACCCTCAAGGTATCTCATCTCCGCTTCAGTACGTGAGTCAGTGGCGAATTCCGCGATCAAATCAGCAATGGCTTGAGCTTTGATAGCTGAACGGGGCTTGAATATGATATCAAACTCACTTAATTCTAGGGACCATCGGAGAAGCCTTCCGGACATATCCAATTTCTGGAGGATTTGTCGGAGGGGGAGATTGGTGACGACCACAATGGTGTGAGCTTGAAAATATGGTCTGAGCTTCCTTGCTGAGACAATTAGAGCTAAAACGAACTTCTCAGGAGTGGGATACCTCTTTTTCGCATCAACCATATCCTTACTGGTGTAGTACACGAGTCGTTGTATCCCATTATTATCTTCTCGGGTAGGACAGAGCTAGTTGCATGCTTGGATACGGCAATATATAACAGAACCACTTCCCCCGGTACCGGTTTAGCAAGTAGTGGAGCATTAACGTGCGACACTTTCCATTCGATTCGGTATCCAACGTGGAGCAAGTAGTGGAGCATTAACCAGCTGGTCTGCCCGAGGGAGAGGGAAGCTATCCCTGGGGCAAGACTTGTTCAAATCTGTGAAATCCACACACATTTGTCACTTTTCATTCGATTTCTTGACTATAACAAAGTTGGATACCCAATCGGGGTACGCTACTTCTTTAATAAATCCCGCTGCTAACAAGTGGTCTACATCCTGCTCAATTGTGTCGTACTTTTCTTGGTTGAAAGTGCGACGCTTCTGTTTAACCGGCTTATGACAAGGGTTGACATTGAGCTTATGGCAGGAGAGTGTAGGCGAGATACCCGGCATATCCGAATGAGTCCAGGCGAATACGTCATGGTGCTCGCGTAGGAAATCAATAAGCTCATCCCGTTGTTCCCCTGAAAGATTGGAGCCTATTTTGACGATCTTTTCTGGATTGGTGGTGCAAATCGAGACTAAAACTAGATCTTCAACTAGGGTACCCCGTTTCTCATCTTTTGGTATTCGGGGCCCAAGGGTACCTCGAGTTCACATCTCTGCTCAATTTGGTTCCGGCGGGGTACCCCCACTTCATTTGGGACAACTGTTCCTATTCCCATAGGGGAATCTTTCATCGACTTAGGAGGGTCGGCTATCTGAGATGCCCTTTTTAGTGCTGCTCTCTACTGTTTAGTAAGCATTCGCTCTGTTGGATAGGGTGCCGGCTTGATACCCCCCGGGTACCCCCCATCGGTGGCTCGGTAGCTATCTGGTAAGTGACTTTGGAGGCCGCGGAGTAGCAACTGAGGGCTGATTGTTGATCCCCCTTGATGGTGATAACTTCATTGGCGGCCGGAACTTTCATGGCGAGGTGGTACATGGATATCACCGCTTTAGTTATTAACAAGAATGGCCTACCCAATATGATATTGTAGGCACCCGGCCGATCCACAATGAGAAAATCGATCATATGAACAACACAGTAAGGTACCTTACCAAGCTTAATCGGTAATATGATGATGCCTTTAGGAATAACCATATCCCCGGTGAATCCAATAAGGGGCACAGCATACGGGGTGATTTTTGGCGATTCAATCAATAATTGATCCAAGGCGCTTTTGAAAATGATATCAACGGAGCTGCCGGTATCGACAAGAATCCTTGCCACTTTACCAGTAGCAACCTTCAACGTGATTACCAAAGCATCGTCATGGGGGTATGTGATACCGTCAACATCTTTTTTCTGTGAAAAGGATCGGTGGGGGATGGTGGGGTACCTGAGGGGTACCCTCTCCGGTGAAATTGACCTCTCCTCCTATATTGGGTGTCAGTGTGAACGATCGACCATAGCTTTTGATGGCCCTCCTGGATTGGCCGGCTAGAGTCGGTCCTCCCGCTATCATCCGGACATACACACCCTTCTTGTTCTCTTAGGGTACCCCACGCTCGGGGCTGCTATCAGCTACCCGCTTACCCTTATCTTGTTCCATGGATTTCCGAGCGTCTCTCATGCCAGCAACAAATTCTTTGAGGTACCCACTAAGGATCAAAGATTCAATCTCCTCACGCAAATTGAAACACTCGGCTATGCTATGACCGAAGTCCTTATGAAACTCGCAATACTTTAGGCTACGCTTCATGTTGGGGTACTTCTTTATTGGCTTGGGTGAACGGAGAAGGCCACTATCCCGAATCTGGTAGAAGATCTGCTCCGGGGAGCGATTTAGTGGATGGTAAGACTCGTATCGAGGCTTTAGTGGCGGTCCTCGCTATTCCAATGATGGAGATCTTGGAAGTTAGGGTGCCCTTGAGATACCTAGAGGGGGGTACCCTCGCCCGCGCGGGGCAACTCTTAGAGGGCTTCGCGCTCGGGGTACCCTCGGTACTGGGGCTTCCATTCTCTTGGGCTTCTCTTTGCTCTTTGTGACATCGGCCCTATTTTCTTGGCACTTCAAATGGCACTTCTCATCCATGTCTACCTGCTGCAAAGCCCGAGAACGAGCTTCCCCATATGAGAGTGGGCGTTTCTTTTGAAAAGAACGCCATAGCTTACCCAACCTTAAATTCTTCTCAAAATGGGTCAGCGTGTGTTAGTTTCCAAAGGCTCCAGTTCGCAGCACCTCTTGGTGGAAGCGGCTCACATATTCCGCCAAAGGTTCAGCTTCCCCTTGCTTGATAAAGGCAAGTTTGGAGGCTACCCTATCTTCAATGGAAGCATAGGAGAATTCTTTAGTGAATTCAGACAACAATTGATGCAAGGAAGATATGCTAACAGCCTTCAACGACCGAAACCATGACTTTCCTGGCCCTGCAAGTGTGTGTGTAAACATCCTACACATGGCGTTCTCATCAACCCCTTTGATCAACATTTGATCACGGTATAGCTCAGCGTGCTCCAAAGGATCGGTGGTACCCGAGTACTACGGTATTTGAGGCATTGTGAACGCTTCGGGAAGAGCTGCCGTCCGAACCTCCATAGTGAATGGCGAGTGGTAGGCCATTGTTGTTGGAGCACTTGTGATGTTTTGCTTCTCGGAGAGGAGCTTCACCTGGGCTTCAAGGTTTTCCATTTTTTCCATAAGCCCGAGGGGTACCCAGGGTTACCTGACGATGTCGCCCCCATTTGGGAAACCCTTTTGGCGTTCAACTTGTCACGGAGATCCTCGTGGGCACGTTTTTCACGCCTCGCACCCTGGCTGCTGTGGGAATTGCAAGAGGCGGTGGAACGCTCGTCTCGGGAGCCCACGGTTTGAAACCTATAACGGGTACCCGTTGGCCTATATTTTGGCTTGCTGGCCTCGGGTACCTCTGCCCTCACCATAACTTGCTGGTCTGTTTGAGCTGGTGGAGTATCTAGTGTCACCGGTGGGTGCGAACCTTCTGCTACTCGAGATCCAACTGCCCTAAGGATTGCATGGGCCAAATCCTCGAAGCGCTTACAAGTGATGGGTTCCTCCTCTTGGCGAATACCGGTCGATTGTTTGATAGCCTTGCCCTTGTTGAGCCGGGCTGCCCTCCTTGCGGGATCACTACCTTCACCACTGCTGTCATCTCCCATCCTTGTAGGATCCGCCATTAAACCTTCGGGGGGTACGTCGGGTGCCATGTATTGGAGTAGACACAACAACTAGCTTGGTATCCGCGGTGGAGGCTTTTTGTTCGTGTCCTCACAGACGGCGCCAATTATTTTCGACAGATTTTGGGGGTAGAAAAAGGCTAATCTATCTAGAACAATGAATTTATATTTTTGGGGAGACGGGGTACTAGGGATGGCAAATTGGTCCATCCAAATTGGATATCCATACATCCAATCCAATTAGATTGGATAATATCCATCCAAAATCTTCTTAGAATGGATATGGATATTTTTAAAAATATCCAATTAGATATTGGATGGATATGGATATTTTATGGATATCCAAAATCTAATTAATTTATCCATTTAAAATTAAAAAAAATATATTATTAAACTAAAATAAAAACTAAACTAAATTTTAATTTCTCTTATATTAAAAACTAAAGTTTTTAAAATTATCCTTTAATTTTTTAACTTATTTAATGCTATTACTAATTATTATTTTATTTTATTAATTTAATATTATAAATGAACCACCACCGGACCTTGCCGGAAGGTCGCCGGATCACGGCCGGATCTCGCCGGACTTCGCCGGACCACCACTGGACCTCGCCGGAAGGCCGCCGGACCTCGCCGGACCACCGCCGGAAGATTGCCGGACCACCTCTGGACCTCGCCGGACTTCGCCGGACCACCACCGGACCTCGCCGGAAAGTCGCCGGACTTCGTCGGAAATTCACCACCAACCACCGCACCGCCATTTTATTATATATATATATATATATATATATATATATATATATATATATATATATATATATATATATATATATATATTACTAATATAAATAGGTTAATAGTCAAATTTGATATTATAATTTTAGCTATTTTCTATTATTATTTTTATATAATAAAAATAAAATATCCATGGATATCCATATCTATATGGATAAAATCCATATCCATGTCCAATATTAAATATTGGATATGGATATGAATATATCCATTATGGATAATTATGGATTTATATTTGGATGGACAATATCCATCCATAATTGGATATTTGTCATCCCTACGGGGTACCTCACTGGTTTGTTGTGTGTGGTGTTTTTGGAAGTCCGGAGGAGGTGGTGAATAATGGTGGGGGTGGTAATAATGGTGAAGGGTTCGAACCAAGAAAAATATCCTTCGGAATGAGCTTCACTCCTGCAAAACAGTGAAACCGAGGTTAGAGGTGAAGCCGGGGGGTACCCCAGCATTCACACTCCGATGCTCAAGTTAGCAAACTCAAGCTTTTATGGTAAAGAGAGCTGGCTAGCCCTTTGTAAATTATGGTTTAAGGTTGAAGAAAACCTATTTTTCCGGAGTGTGAGTGGTGAGGGTGAATGAGAACATACTGGAGAACAAAACCTAAGCACCTTTATATATGGAGTACCTTAGCTACCACGTGGCATATCCTCTTTGGATCACGTCTTTTTCTCTCTTTATGATTTTTTGGACCGTTATATGCATGCTTGGGGATCAAGAATAGCGTTTACGGCGTATCTCCCTTTTGGAAACGTGGCGCACGCTAGGGAGTGGTCCTGGGGTATCTCTGTAGTGGCTGTCAGGTAGGCGTTTGGGGACCACTGTCCTTGGGGTAGTGTCCTTTATTCTTGGCAGAGGTGACAGGCGGCTGTTCCCCAATTTTCAGCACAACGTTTTGGCATTTAATTCTGACGAAATCAAACGTTATTCCTCAAGTGATGGAGACATTTCTTAGGACGAATTTTCCTCGAAATCATTCCGCAGGGTACCCCTAAATTATTTGGAGTACCTCTAGTTGTGGGGGGTACCTCTAAATTGTATGAGGTACCCTAACTGTAAGGGGTACCTTAAGTTACTTCCCCAATTGTGTGGGGTACCTCCAGCTGTGGGGGGTACCCCAAATTATTCTCAGCTAAGTGGGGTGTCTTATATTGTGTTGGAGTTATTCTACTTGTTGACACGTGGCGCTCTGCTACCTTTTATATTTCTCCCCAAACAGGTTCGATTGCCGCTCCTATAAATACCTCTCTTATAATGTCTGAAATCATCTGAAAGGTGAGTGCTCATCAAGATTTGGTCTCGAGATTCATGATTATGATGGTCGCATTGAGAGGAACCTGAGGAAAATTTGGATTCAGCCTCCTTTATTAAAACTGTCGCCGGAGGCAGTAGAGTGCGAGGAATCCAAGCATGCACATGATTGTGTTGTAAAACGAATGATTTGTTTTTCTGAAATTACTTAGTGATTTTTTTTCTGTTTTCCTTTTAATTTGAAGTTTTAATCAAATGTGCATATATATGCATTGCACCAATGCAAGGTAACTTTTTATTTTTTCTTTTTTTCCTTTCTTCTACATGCTTTTATTTAGAACATCCTGGTCTTGATAAAAATTAACAAGCAGGCTAGAAATTTAAGAATTCTTGATTAAGGTTGAGAATAGAGATGGCAAAATCCGGATCCGGATCCGGATTAAACTTGTGGCATCCGGATCCGGATGCGGATCCGGAAAAAAATATGCGGATTCGGATGCGGGTAATATCCGCACGGATTGCGGGCGGATATTCCGGATATCCGGATCCGCATAATAATAAATTTAATTTTAATTTTAAATTTAATAATTTACATAATAACATTAAATAAAATTCAATTATAATTTAACAATCAACAATTTAACATCAATTCAACATAAATAACATACAACAACACCATAAATTCACAAACAATAATTTTACAATATAAATCAAACATAAAAAATAAAAGGTAAACCGATTTATTATAATATTCTCTAATTATTACTATTATTATTATTATTATTTAATATATTTTTCATAGTTAATGAAGATTATAGAGTTAATTATGCTTATACATTTAAATAAATAATTTAATTTATATATTTTTTAATTCAAATTTAATTAAATAAATAATATAATTATAAAATAATGCGGATCCGGATATCCGGTTTTCCGAATGCAAGTGCATCCGGATCCGGATCCGGATCCGGAGTTTATTGCCAACCCTAGTTGAGAATAGGTAACCGCTGGATGACAAAAAAACTCCCTGATGTTTCATATATATATATATATATACACGGAGATTGCTAACGCTACTTAGTACAGTTTGTTAGTTTAGATGAAAATAATATCTTTTTCATAATTTTAAATGACTTATGTGTGACAATATTGCTGGATGTATAACGAATTATAATCCTATGATGATATATTTAGGGTTTAGGGTGAGAGATGCATGAGTTTGAGACAAATATTTTGATGTCTTCTTATATCTTCTTTACATTGAAAACACTGCAGTGGCTGAAAGAGAAAATAGCTCTCAGTGAGTGTGAAAACCACTATAAACATTTTTTCATTAATTGCTCGTAGCTATTTTAACTCCATTATCGCTCTCTTAAAAAGGGTTAGGATTTTAATCTGTAAAACACTATACGTGGTAATTAAATACACATTTTTTCACTTAATAATGATGATTTCCTGTTAAACAACATGAATGATTTTTTTATTCCGAAACCATGCTATAAAGCTAATCTCATAATTTGGGAAAATAATATTAAAAAAAAGAAAAACATGAATCAATTTTTTCTCACACTTTCTTAGCGTCCTCTATCTCAGTAGTTATAACCACCAAAAGGGACAAGACACTTCGGATTTGTGTGATTCAACAATGCACTTCGAATTTGTGTTATTTATTTTATTAGCTGACCATTGGCTGCCTGTTGGCATGAATTAATTGGTTGTCAGACATAAAAATAGTCCCCATTGTGGGCAAAAGTTCCTCCATAAGTTTTCATTCATCTCGAACATAGTTTGTTAGAGCATCTCCAAAAGACTTTTTAAATAAAATTCTACTGCTTATTTGAAGAGTCATATCAATATTAAACACTCTAAAAGACACGTTAATTTAGATTCTTCAAATAAGATTTATTTCTTACTCTTCAATATTGCCGAGTGAATTTCTTCCTCTTCTATTAATATTTTATTATTATTTATTGAAAAGATAAGACTGCAATAATTATTATTTATGTTTCCTTTTAAAAAAACAACAATTTAATTTGATAGTGGGAAAGATTTGAACAAAATAATGTTAACTTATTCTTATTTGATGAGTCTTTTAGGAGAGATTGTATTTTTTTCATACACTTATTTGCCACATCAGTAAGCAAATTAAAATTTGAAGAGTAAAGTTTAAAGAGGTTTTTGGAGATGCTCTTACAACTAACAGCATCCTACACAAATATCATTTTAAAAGAGCTACCAGTTATAAAAAAAAAAACTACCAAATAAAAATATATTTTTTCTCAAGCTTCATTTCGAAATTTTCATTGCTGTACTTCTGCATCTCTTCTTTTTTTTAAAAAAAAAAAGAAAATTTCAGCAACTTCTTGTAATCTTTTAATTTCTTTCTTTCGTTTTTTTTTTCTGTTTTATTATATATTGAGATGTCGAAAAGGACACGTAATGAATGAAGATGGCTATGTCTCCCAATATGCTTTGATCTACACATAATGTTTGAAGATTTACTAGGTGATCCATTGAAGATGGCAATGAAAATAATTGCATTCTGGTGAAATTTACTACTCTAAGGTACCGTTTATATTTTGCATTGCAGTGAGAATCCTGAAAAGTAGGAATCCTAGGATTGAGAGTGTGGAGTTAGAGTGGGAGTATGTTGTTTACTTATACTGAAATGAAAACATGAAATGGAGATTACAATCCAATTTATATGTTTACTTTATTTTAGATTGGGAGTAAATAGGTTCAAATTATAATTTTACCCTTATTTAAAGAATTATAATTTTTAATTATAAAGTTAATAAAAAATATATTTGATGAATAAACATTTATTTTATTATATATGTAAATTTATAATAATTATTAGTATTCTTAATTATGTACATAATAATTTTTTTTTAATTTTAATTTTAATTATGTAAATTAAAAATTATTGATAAGGGCAATATAAATGAAATATTTTTACTATTAACATAGTACAAAATTAATATTTTCTTAGAATAAATTATTTATTATCATTAATTATTAATATTAAATAAATACAATACTATTGTTTTTAAATAAATATAATAATATTATATTTTTAAATAAAGATAGTATATTAATTCTCTATTAATATGATAATATTATTTTGAAGTATTTAACTTAGAATTAATGTAAATTATTATTTAGTTAAATATAATAATATTATTTAAATAAATATAATATTATTTTATTTTATTAAATATAAACTATTAAATTTAATAAAAGGAGGGTAAATGTAGGATCTTCTCCTCCTCCTTCAATCGTTCATACAACCTACTTGCTCTTCTAGATTCAGTTTCCTCGTGCAGTACGAGCCCCAATGCCTTTGCAATTTCTTCTTCAATCTTTTTAATATTTGGAGTTTGGGAAACTTCGGTAAAAACAATCTGATAAAAGAGCTGGTCTTCCTTGGACTGCCTAGCAACCTCCTTCACTAGAGTCGTCTTCCCAATCCCACCCATCCTGTACACTCCAATGATTGAGACATTAGGATCAGTTAATGCATCTTGTATGGCCTTCAAAGTAGAAAGTCTTGATTCGAAGGCCTCGTAACCTTTGCGAGACTTAAGCCATATCTCTTCCGGAATGGTATGGTAGGAAATTCTATCAAATCTCCCTGCTTCTTTCCTGAGTTCAGCTAGGACCTTCACCTCTGTCTCTGCTTTCTTGCTGAGCTGATAGCGGGTCTGCAAATTAGGACAAAAACCCTTGAGACATCGCTTCTTTGTTGTCTTTTCATCTTCAATGAATTTTGCTGCCTCTTCGATGCACTTGTTCGCACTAACCAGCCACTTTCTTCAATCTTTTCTCGTTTACCTTCGGCTTCAGAAACTCTGCGCTGAATACTAGTACTTTCCTCCTTCAGCTGCTCAATTTCTGCCTTGAGACTCTCAACGTTGCCATTGTAGTCACGCTTACGCAAATGAACGAGTTGGAGTTCAGTTGGAGGAGCCAAGCGTTTTACAAGTTCTAAAACAATGATTTCCAACATCTTCAATCCTAACAACAACGATGGACAACATGATGTTAGAGCTCAAAGTAGAATGGAAGAAGATACTTGTCTTAGAAACAAATTTAATGAATATGATAATTCTTCTGATATCTCAGAGTTCTCCAATTCGGGTTTGGAGTAAACCACAATGACAAATCTTATTTTTCTCCCCCCACCACTTGTTTTACAACTTATTAAATAATGAAGCAAAGCAACGGCTAACTCCTATTTTAACTCAACTACTAAAACTACTAACAAGATATAGAGATTTTCCAGCACAAGACCCGGTCCTTCATGCATCCAACATTTGACCAAGCATTTTAGTCCCCACGTCACTAGTATTGCCCACGTCCAAAAGTGTCCTTCATGCATCCAACATTTGACCAAGCATTTTAGTCCCCACGTCACTAGTATTGCCCACGTCCAAAAGTGCCAGATACTTTGGATTAGGCTTCCTAGCCCTGCAGGTTCTGCGAGGCTCAACATCTCCTCCCCCTGGGACATGGACCTTGCCCTCAAGGTCAAAATCTGGAAACTGTTGCTTAACTTGATCCACTGACTCCCATGTTGCTTCCTCCTCAGGCAAATGACTCCAATGCACCAAAACCTCCATATGCAACTTTCCCGTGTGCTTCACCCACCTGAAATCTTTTACTGCTGCAGGTTGAAGTTCCAAAATTCCATCGTCAGATACAGGAGGTGTTGTACATAGTGGCACCTCGCCGTCTCTTATTCGTTTTTTAAGACAAGACACATGGAAAACAGGATGTATCTTAGTCCCTTCAGGCAATTCCAACTTATAAGCTGAAACTCCAATTTTTTCTATAATTGGAAAAGGACCATAATACTTGCTAGCAAGTTTCTGGTTTGCTCTTTTGAATACCGACTGCTGCCTAAAAGGTTGAAGCTTCAAATAGACTAAGTCACCAATATCAAATTGCACATCCCGACGGTGACGATCAGCTTGCTGTTTCATTCGATTTTTAGCCTTCTCTAAGTTTTGTTTGAGAAGCTTCAGAAGATCATCTCTACTCATCAACTCCTTATCTACTTCATGAACATTAGAGCTCCCAGGTATATACCTAGAAACACTTGGTGGAGGTCTCCCATATAAGGCCTGAAATGGGGTGAGACCGATAGCACTGTTGTAAGTGGTATTGTACCAGAATTCAGCCCAAGGAAGATGAGAACTCCATTGCTTAGGGTGCTGACTAACCATGCACCGAAGGTATTGCTGTAAACTCCGATTCACCACCTCAGTTTGCCCATCCGTCTCCGGATGATAGGCGGATGACATCTTAAGCTGCGTCCCCTGCAATTTGAAAAACTCCTTCCAGAAGTTGCTGGTGAATACAACATCACGATCGCTGACTATAGTGCGTGGGACCCCATGAAGTCGAGCGACACGATCTACAAAAACTTCTGCTATCTTCTTTGCCGTGAAAGGATGGCTGACCCCAATAAAATGAGCATACTTTGTCAATCGATCCACTACCACCAGTATCGAGTTCTTCCCATTGGAGTTTGGTAACCCTTCAATGAAATCTATGGAGATGTCTTCCCATACTTGAGACGGTACCGGTAGCGGCTGTAGAAGGCCAGCAGGTGATCGTGATTCAGACTTGTTGCGTTGACAGGTATCACAAGCGGCTACATATTTTTTAACATCGTTTTTCATACCATCCCAGTAGAAGTTTTGAGCAAGCCGTTTCCATGTTCTGAGAACACCTGAATGCCCTCCAATTTTAGCATCATGAAACTCATGTAGTAGACGAGTTTTAAGGGAAGACTCAGGTGGAATCACGACACTCCCTTTATAGTACAATAACCCATCTTTCCACACATACTCACAACTCTTTTTTGAATCAACCTCCCCTTTGGATAAAATTTGTTGTACCCACGGACTTTCTCTACTTTCTTTTTTTAACTCCTCCCAAATAATAAATTCTGGCCGAGAGATTGCATGTATAATTGACCCCCCCTCTTTCCTTGAAAGAGAATCTGCAGCACTATTTTCTTTGCCAGGCCTATATTTAATCTCATATTCATATCCCAACAATTTAGTAACCCATTTTTGCTGTTCCGGGGTAATTACTCGTTGCTCGAGAAAATACCGTAGGCTCCGTTGATCAGTGAGGATTTGAAATTTTCTCCCCATAAGATATGGTCTCCAACATCGAACAGCCTCCACAATAGCGAGCATCTCTTTAGAATAAATTGGCCAAGCTTTTTTTTGAGGTCCTAAAGCTCGACTGAGAAAAGCTATAGGACGTCCTTGTTGAGAAAGAATAGCTCCTATTCCTGCATCAGAGGCGTCAGTCTCAATAACAAACATTTCATTAAAATTTGGGATAGCTAGTACCGGTGTAGTTGTCATGGCAGTCTTGAGTGCCTCGAATGCCTCTTCAGCATTTTCTCCCCAATTAAATTGTCCCTTTTTCAGTAGTTGCGTGAGAGGGGCTGCAATGGTGCCATAATTTTTTACAAATTTTCTGTAGTACCCAGTAAGTCCTAAAAATCCCCGTAACTTCGTCACATTCTTCGGTCTCGGCCAATTTCTCATGGCTGTAATTTTTTGATCATCGACTTGGACTCCTTTTTGAGAAATAAAATGTCCTAAATACTCAATCTTGGTTTGCCCGAATGAGCACTTGGACTTCTTCAAAAAAAATTGTTGTTTTTGCAATATTTGGAGCACAACCCGTACATGTTCCAAATGCACCTCCCATGAACAACTGTATATTAAGATATCATCAAAGAAGACAAGCACAAACTTACGTAATATTGGCTTGAATATTGAATTCATAGCTGCTTGAAAGGTTGATGGGGCGTTACACAAACCGAAAGGCATGACCAAATATTCGTAATGGCCATTATGTGTTCGAAACGCCGTCTTGTGAATATCTTCAGGATGAACACGGATTTGGTGGTACCCAGCTCTAAGGTCCAGTTTTGTAAAATATTTTGCCCCATGTAATTCGTCAATCATATCATCCACTGTTGGGATAGGGAATCGATCTTTGAATGTAACTTCATTCAATGCCCGGTAATCCGTACAAAATCGCCAAGATCCATCTTTTTTCTTTACTAGAAGAACCGGCGAAGAGAAAGAGCTGTGGCTAGGTCGTATGATTCCATTTTTCAGCATTTCTTCCACCTGTCTCTCAATTTCATTTTTCTGAAAATGGGCATACCTATAAGGGCGCACGTTTACTGCTGAAATTCCTTCCTTAAGAGGTATTTTATGATCTATGTCTCGGGCTGGGGGTAGGGAACATGGCTCATCAAAAAGTGGGGCAAACTGGGACATTACTCTCCTAAAGTCATGAGGAATTTCTTCATGATTATTATTGTTGTTTGTCGCCTCTTCAACCACTACAGCAAATAAAACGCCTCCTCCACTCCACTTCTTTTCAAGGGACCGTAGAGAAATTGCCGTGGTATCGGGATCCTTTAGCCCACATATCACCTTTGGTACCCCTTGCCAATTAAATTGCATGGTCAACTCCTTCCAATCACATAAAATAGGACCTAACTCCCTCAGCCATTGAACCCCCAATACAACATCTAATCCCTGCAAAGGAAGAGAAAATAATGTCACTGTTATAGGAACTCCTTGAATATTCATGCATACCCCCTCATGTTTGTCTTGGCACGTTATTTGTCCCCCATCAGCGACCTTCACATTAAACTTCTCAGTAGAGATGACCGGTAAACGGAGATGGTGAGCCACTCGGTTATTGATGAAGTTGTGACTTGACCCGCTATCTACTAGTACCGTTACTGGTTGTTTGTCAATGTAAGCCCGAAGTTTTAGAGTGCGTGGCCCCTTCCATCCTGAAAAAGCATGCATGGTAATGTTAAAACAGTGGCCCATATTTCCCTTATTTTCTTCATGTTCCCATTCCTCGGCCGTGGCACCTGCTTCTGATTCGTTTTCCCCGCTGTCTTCTCCTTCGATCACAAAAAGCTGAGGTCTGTTGCATTTGTGGCCAGGTGTGAATCGCTCATTGCAGTTAAAACAGAGGCCCTTCTCTCTTCTGTGCTGCATCTCCTCCCAAGTTAATCGTTTTATCGGGGCTCCTCCAGTTGGTTTCGAAGCCAGGGTGTGCACGGGCGGAGTGGAGTTTGTTGTCGCCGACCGTTGTGGTCCTGGTTTTCCGAATTCCAGCTTCCCTTGCCTTCGTCTCCTGGTGAGCTGATCGTCCTTCATTCTTGCTATTCCAATGGCATCCCGTAAAGACTGAGGCCTGGCCATTCGTACTTCATCAGCGATTTCCTCCTTTAAGCCACCTAGAAATGTTCCAATCAAAGCCGATTGGGGCCATCCAATGACCCGAGTTGCCAATCTCTCGAAATCTCGTTGATAATCTCTCAAAGTTCCCGTTTGTTTGACCCGAGATAATGCTTCATCAAAGCACTCGTACCCCGTTGGACCAAATCGCGCCAGGACCTCCCTTTTGAACATTCGCCAGGTAATTATTGTCCCTTCATCCTGGTACACTCGCTTAAGCCACTGCCACCATTGGTTAGCTTCTCCTTCCAAGTGAAAGGAAGCTAAGCTGACCCGTCTTTCCTCTATGGTATCTTGAAACTCAAAGTACTGCTCTACACGGCTTAACCATTCTGTCGGATCATCCCCAGAAAACCTTGGAAAATCCATTTTGAAGAAACGATTAGGTAGGTGGTTTCCTTCCTCTCGAGTGGCCATTCTTTGTAGCGAGGAAGAAGCCAATTCCCCTTGATTCAATTGTGGTTTTTCTTGTGTCAACCGTAATCCCGAGATAGCATCTAACACGTCTTTCAACCTTCCCTCCATTCCGTTTATCTGGACCCGCGTTTCTCCCATTTCCGTCACTGACCGCTGCATGACTTCCCTCATTTCTTGCAGTTCCATTTCCATTCGGTCGAGTCGTTCTTTGTTGGTGCCCATGACAAAACCTGGCTCTGATACCAAATATGTTAGAGCTCAAAGTAGAATGGAAGAAGATACTTGTCTTAGAAACAAATTTAATGAATATGATAATTCTTCTGATATCTCAGAGTTCTCCAATTCGGGTTTGGAGTAAACCACAATGACAAATCTTATTTTTCTCCCCCCACCACTTGTTTTACAACTTATTAAATAATGAAGCAAAGCAACGGCTAACTCCTATTTTAACTCAACTACTAAAACTACTAACAAGATATAGAGATTTTCCAGCACAAGACCCGGTCCTTCATGCATCCAACATTTGACCAAGCATTTTAGTCCCCACGTCACTAGTATTGCCCACGTCCAAAAGTGTCCTTCATGCATCCAACATTTGACCAAGCATTTTAGTCCCCACGTCACTAGTATTGCCCACGTCCAAAAGTGCCAGATACTTTGGATTAGGCTTCCTAGCCCTGCAGGTTCTGCGAGGCTCAACACATGAACACTGATCAACGTACGGGCGAAGAAGGCCAAAGGAAAGTTAGTAGTTTGGCAGCAAAAAAGAGAAAATCACAAGCAAACAGAGCCAAAGAACTTTTCATATGAGAAGATGGAAACGAGAAAAAGGTTTATAGATCACGAACAAATTCAAAGAGCTAATAGAACGGCTGATAGAGTGAGAATTGATTTAGATACTGGGAGCGAGAACGAGATTAATGAACGGAAGACTCAGTGGCAATTAGCAAAGAGCCGTTGGGATATCGAAATATGAAAATAATCGAATGAGTGCAGAGAGCGGATTAAAAAAGAGGTGACTTTCTAAGGCCAATTAATGTAAAGTTAGATCTGGTTTCGTTCTGTGTAATTTGAAGCATTTATTGGTATTCAAAACGACGCATCAAAAGTTGATATTATATTGAAATTAGCGCGGAGTAATATAAAATAAAACCTACCACGCAAATAATCCTCAAGTTGTAGCCTTCTTAATTCTTATTCAATTGCCAATGGGCTCATTGCTGTTGGCAACAACGTATGCTCCCATGTTTTTGAGGGGGAAGTTTAGAATCCAACGAGGTAATATAATCAACTAATACATATACATTATATAGGGGTGGGCATGGGTTGGGTTGGGTTGGGTTTTGATAAACTTAATCCAACCCATTATTAAATGGGTTGAAATAAAATCAACTCGGCCCAATTAAATAAACATGTTCAACCCAATCTAACCAAATCCTGAGATAATCGGGTTGGGTTGGGTTGGGTTGATTGGGTTAATTGGGTTGAAGATTTAAAGGTTAAATTAAAATTAAAAATTAAATAAAGAAAAATATATGAAATTGAAAATAAAACTTATTGAAATCAAATATAAATATGTTAGAACATGAAGTATTCGACAAAGAAAATCGAAAAACCAACTATATTATAATTGAGAAAATTTCAACAACGAACTTCTAGACTTTGTTCCCGACTTCCCACATCTCTTTTTCGAATTCCAAATTCAGACCTTTTAGATAATTAGCTAGTATCATGTCTTGCAATAAAATGAAATTGATTTATAATCATGTACTGTTAACTTGTTAAGTATTTACTAAAGAATAAAGAGAAATTACAATTAAAAATTTTTATTATTATCATTTATATGGATTGGGTTGGGTTTGATGGGTTCATCATAATTAACCCAACCCAGCTCAATTAACCCATAAAAACTCACTCACCCCGTCAAAATTTAATTGGGTTGGGTTGGGTCGAGTTGGATTCATTGGGTTGGGTTGGGTTGGGTTTGCCCACCCCTACATTATATGTATAATTAAAGTTAATATAATCATTACTTACATAATGATTTTTTAAAATAAATACACACATGTCATAACATCATTTATTTATTACATCGCTCATATAGTTTCTTTGATGTATTCTAAAATTTCTTAGTTTCGAGACCTAATTATCTTTCCACTAATGTGGGTGGAGCAGATATCCATTTCATATTAAGTGAGAAAAAAAAAAATTGGATTGTGTTATAATAGCGTTTATCTAAAGTAATCCTACACTTTGAGACTATGTTATAATAGAATTGATCTAAGGCAGTCCTTATAGAATTCTTTAGAGTTGATCTAAAGCAATCCCAATAAATTTTTAGGCTAAAACTATAATAGAGTAGATTTAAGATAGTTTCAATAGATTTTTTTTTTAAAAATAAATTAATATCGGTAGACTCCTAATTTCAATATACACCGGTGTTTAAAAAAATGATCTTATTCAGATAAATAAAATAAAGGGGTTCTGTTTGATACCAACTGGTGTAAACCAGTTGTTCTTATATTTTCTGTAAAATTAATATCATGATTTGTTTTGGTCGTCTCCGTTTAATTGTCCATCGGCGTGCGCTTCCAATTGCATCAGTAGATAATCGTCAATTTTTATGTGATGAGGACATAGAGAAGAAAGCCCAAGTGGGTTTACTCCAAACACAGCCTGCTGAGAGGTCGTGCTGCGGGCCGGGGGTTGGGGCCCATTATTATTATTATTATTTCAATTGAAACTCTTTTTTTTTTTAAATTAATGAACCATATGTGAAACTTTTTTTTTTAATTTATTAGAAATCCTTAGCAAACTTTCTTAATTACTTAGATTTCATGATCAACAATTGTCAGTATAGGAAAAAAAAAAAAACTCAGGGGTCGTTTGGAAAAGTGATTTTGAAAGGAATGATGATACAGCCACAAACTCTTGTACAAACTTATTTTGTACAAACTGACGTGTCATTAATTCATTGGTTGAATGAAAATAATTCATTGGTGTCATAAAAATTAATTTTAGTGTTTAGTAATTTTTTTTAACTCACTTTTAATAAAATTACCTTATGCTACGGTAGATTTAAAAAAGTAAAGAGGGAGTAGTTTCTAAAATCTGATTTTAAAATTTGATTTTATACTTAACATAATTTCATATATATCCTCACATATATTACAAAAATCTAAAATTATCCTTATTCAATTAGGAAACAAAATTAGTCATTAAATTTAAAGAGATTATTATTATTACCAATTATATTGAGTTTAAAAAATAAATTAATAAAATAAAAAATATCTATGTTAGCTATCAATCATTATATAGAAGAGTGTTTTAGCGTTGGAAGTTGCTCGTGGTGAGCACTCATTACGCGAAGTCACACACCATAAGGTGCACAACCTTACGCACTGGAATAGCTCCCTATTATATATACATAATAAAAAATATTATATATAGATATTTATATTTATATAAATAAATTTTATTCAATATTATGTCCATTTCAGTAATTTAAATTTGTATAATAATTTAACAATAAATTTTACCAAATATGTATTAATACTTTTAAAAATAAATTTTATCACATGTTTAACTTATGCTCTTCACATTTACTTATTTTTATAGTATAATTAATAATAATTACTTTAAAAACTTCAGCATTACAAAAATTGCCCTTCGTATAATTTGTGAGCTTAGTGATATAAAACAACTTTGCAATCTCAGAGACTAGCTGATGATATATACACATTGTTAATATTCAATTATATAACTTCAATTGATGTCAATCATATCTTGTTGGACTATACAAAATTAGTTTAATGCTAGTAGATGAACAAAAGTTTATACTTGAAAAAACCAAACAAATTCTTGTTTTGATAATTTTGGAAATATTTTCAAATGTTATATCAAAACTGTTGAAGTACTTAAAATATTGATAATGCAACTCAAATTTTTAAATATTATAAACTTTAAAAATTATATTTATTCTAAATCTCTAAGTCTATTAATGTTTCATTTGAAATTCAGATAAGATTTATAGCAATAAAGTATTATTGATGTAGAATATATAACAATCGGATTTAGAACTCATGCTTAGTTGATCTTTTGCTAAATTTTGCGGGATCTTATGACATGTGTCATAATTACCTTAAATGGCTGAGATTTATTCTCTTTTCTTTTATTTTTTCAGTATAAATGGTCTATTATTTCGTTCAATTTTTTATTTGGTAATAATTATTATAAGGTGCTATTTGCACCCACCCATTTCCTTTCTACACTCTTTTTTTTATCAAGAATTTCATTATCCAAATAATTTTTTAAAAGATAACCTAATAAACCTTTTTTTTCTCTCTCTTTTGAATTTCAAAAATTCTTATTAATTCATTTAGGTATATTTCTTTGGCTGCAAATAATTTGTATCACTAAATAAGAGGAACAAAACCCACTAGATAAAAATGGACATAAATAATTTTTTATGAAAAATTATGAATATCAAGAAATTAATTTTTATCAAACACAAAAGCTAATGAACATCAAGAGAAAAAAATCTTATATATAGAAGGTATGAAATATATGTTATGATATACTAAAAAGGAAAAAAAAGAATTTAAAAGGAAGTGAAATTGAGTATTTACTTTACAGAATGTGAGAGTAGTGAGAAAATATGTAATGGTAAGGAAAAAGATCAATGAAAGGTAATTATCTTTCAAATTTTAAATTTCTAAAAATCATTTTTTTTAAATGAGTGTAAAGAAGAATTTCATGATTTTAAATAATCCCACCCTTATCATAATTGACTCAAACTTTCCCAATCTCAACAAACTCTTTGCCCTTCTTCTCAAGTTTCTTTCTTTTCGTTCTTTTTATTTATTTAAAATATTCTAGGCGGCTAATTTCTTTCTTCTTCTTCTTCCAATCTCATGAACATATGACCATTAAAAAACCTTGATTTATTTGGAAGGAAAAAAAGTTAAAATTCTCCTCGTAACCAAAAAATAAAAGATTAAAAAAAGTAAAAAATGTAAAACTAAATCAAGATTTCACTATAAAAATCAACTTTGACAAATCTAAATCAGATTCCTTGCATATATATGAAATTTAATACCCTCATGAATCGGTTCCAAGAATTGTAACAAAAAATTTATTTATATATGCACAGGTTGTTTTTATTTCTTTGTATCCACCATTGTTGTTGAAACTTCGAGGTTGAACAGAATAACTTGAAATTTATCAAAGTAAATAAGTGAGAAAAGAAAAAAGAAAGAAAGAAAGAAAAAGATATTTTAGAATAAAGTGAGATGAAAAAAAAAGAAAATATCAGTTAATAAAATTCGTTTGAGTTAATAAATTTTCTTTCAAATAAAATGCATTTGAGTTAATCACGGGTAGTTGAGGCTAGTAAATAAAATGTATTTAATGAGAAAAAAAATCTCAGCCATTGGAATTAACTATAATACATTGCATTTCTCAAAAAAAAAAAACTATAATACATTGCATAAGATCTCACAAAACTTAACAGAAGCTCAGTTAAGTGTGGGATCTAAATCCACAACAATCAGCCTGACACCAGTCGAGGGAGTAAAGAATACTATGGTACTTCCAAAAAAATATAAATGCAATGACAATAAATTGCCAAATTTTACCATTTTCTTAAAAAAAAAAAAAAGAATAATGAATAAACGGTTAAATTGATGAGTCGTGTTGTGTGCTAAACCGAAATAGACAAGGCCATTTTTGTTATACCAAGCCATTAAATTATAAGATCTACGAGCATAGGCCACCCTATATTAATTATCTTTGTTCACCAAAATTCTAATTTCATTAGGAGCATAGACCACTCTGTATTGATTATCCTTGTCCACCAAAATTCTAATTTCTCAAATTATCCAATCCCAGCTCTCCTCTACTGGAGATACCTTTGAGAATAAAGTTCATAACGTTCCTTGAATTTGACTCTATAATTAGAGGAGAAAGACCAGCTTCTGCGGCCATCTTCACACCTTCTAAAATCGCCAAAGCTTCAGCAATTTGCACATCTCCTAAATAAGGCTTCTTTGATGCCGCTGCTGCCATTACAGCTCCTTCACAATTTCTGATGATGCACCCGAAGCCAGCAAAACCTTCTTCTTTTTTCACAGCTGCATCAGTATTAAGCTTATAGCAAGGAGGATACCAAATATCAGTCTAAGGAGAAACAGTTTGGCTAGAGATAGATTGAATATAATTATATATACCTTCAAGCAATGAATCAATTTTAAATCTCTTAAGTTTCTCTGAAAGCATGCTACACACTTAATCTCAGATGGAAAATAATATCTGAAAAAAATAAATAAATAAAATTTTCTCATACTTTCTTAGCGTCCTTAACTTTAGTAGTTGAAACCACCATAAAGAACTATACACTTCGAACTTGTGTGATTTTTTTTCAGCTGATCATTGGCTCCCATTTGGCATGAATTAATTGGTTAGACTGCAGACTTTAGTATTGTCCAATTGTGGCCAAAAGCTTCTTTATGAAATTTCATCTATGTTGAACCCAGTTTGTAACATCTCACTTCTCAAACAGACAATTTCATTATTGCAAGAGAATTACTAAATAAAAATGTACTTCTAACTTCCCTTTGCAGTTTTTTAAATCTCTTCTTGTCATCTTTTCTTTCTTTGGTTTTCTTCATTTTCCAGCTTTTGTTATTATTACTTTATATATCTATAAAAAAAAAAAAAGTTATATTTATAATATTGTGATATTGGAGGAAACTAATTATGGTTATATCCATTAGTGGCGATCAGCTCAAATTTACTTGACTCTAAACTTTGTTTTTTGTTCTTCTAGTTCAATGGCGGAATTAAGATTATTAGTTGTTCAAAATAAACAACAAACTCTTTGCTTTGGACCAAATATTGTCATAGATTTGTATAGACTCAGTTATATTCATTGTGTCTTATAGGATGTATTTGTTATTAAGCTACTCACAAAATCAGGAACATTACTGGCCAATCGATTTCTTTTTTCATATTTTAAATCAAACATGTTTTTAATCAATTTCTTAGATCAGGAAATTAGTCTCAGATATTGTAAAAAAATGTTAAGGAATACATAACAATAAAATATTAATAATTCAACTCAATATTTAAATTTTATTTAAAACTTATTTTATTTTTTTTCAAATCTAGATATCTGAATCGAAATTCATCAAAGTGTTCATCAAAAACTGTCTTGTACTCCTCAAGACAGTTTTTGGTAACGGCAACCTATCACCGCTTGATGGAGTAAGGAATGCAGATACTTCAAAAAAAAAAAAAATGCATGACGATAAATATTCCTAATTTAAAAACAAGAATAATGAATAAATGATCAAATTGATGCAATGTTGGAGTTTATCATTAAAAGCTTATATATGTACAAGTAGCGAAAAAACAACTTGCTGCTGATGATTCAACCAGCTATTGCTAGCAAACTTTGCCTGACTGCCGGAACTGAGCAAATCAAAGAGCCGAATATTCCAGTAAGTGCATAAGCAATGGCGCAAAATGGGAGAGCTTCAGGTTCCTTTGCGGACAAAGCTGCTGTTCCCAGTCCATGAGCACTGAAACAATTGGACTGTGTTAACTTGAAGCATATAAGTAATAAGAAACTATACTTCCTAGACTCTTGACCACCCATAAGATTGAGCATATCTTATAAATATGACTATACAACTCTATGAATGTGGTCATATGAAACTTGTTTTCGTCACGATGGAATAACGAAGAAAAGGCCATATTTCAACACTGTAAAACTGAGTTGATAAGTACGTTGAAAGTACTCAAATTACAATAATGTAATGGGCATGTTATTAAGCAATGAGGTTAACCGAGACAGTATACAAACCATAAAACGCACAAGTCTCATGATTATACTAATGTGATAAATGCTTGATTATAGAGAAAAATTTTATATAATAACCAAATTATCCCAAGGGATTAGAAGTAGCAAGTCAGACAGAAGAGTAATATGGCTTAAGTTTTCACTGATTCATCAATTGCAGAAGTAATACCTTGATGCGGTTGCTATTCCTCGAGCAATAGGATCACGAAACCGTAATCTGTCAAGTGTCGCTTGCACAAAATTTGCTCCAATCAAACCAGTTACTACCACAACTGCTGCCGTGAGAGATGAATTGGCACCTACAAACAGTATGGCAAACGGATGACAGCTCTGAGTTACATAGAGATAATTTGTGTACTAACATTTCTCTGAATATTGTTATGTAAGTGAGAGTTGTAAAAAAAAGATATTATTACCTGGAAGCAGATTAGTCGTTTGGGAAAAAAAAAAAATCAAAGGATTTTGTGGATTGTCTATATAGAACATATGGACACAAATAAGACAGATTGTCTATGTAAAACTGCAGAGTATATACGTAATTATACCTTCAAACAATGATACGATGCTAAGAGCTAATGCCACTGTTATACATCTGGGCAGAATAGAAACTGTCAAAGTTGGTTCTAAACCAACAAGACGCCCAGCAAGTGCAGTTGAATACAGTGAGAATAGTGTTGATAGAATGACAGACGTGAAAATTTCAGCTGCATGCCTCTTTACGAGCTGAAAAGATAGATCAAACATGATGTAGATGTTGCAAAATGTATGACATCTGATTGATTAAATGTTATGCAGAATTTAGCAGACAATTTGCTGTTGGATAGAATGCATATACTTACAGTGCACTATACCAAAAACTTTACAGTCCAAATTTAGGACACTCTTGCGTCTAGATGAAGCTATCTTGAGGTTTGTTTCAATTCATTTTCTGCCTTTTCTACTATGTTATATTCTTTTTGAATAATGAATAAAAGAGTCAATATATTATGTGTCATGACCTCAACAAATTCTGATTGTAGAATTAAAAGATACTCTGATTGAGACAGGCCATAGGTCGGCACTGTCCCTCACAGTTAGCCCAGTGTTGGTCCTATGTAACACTATTAGCCGTCCATTGAGTAATTACTGCTGCCAATGCAGAATGGCAGCATCCTCAGATCACAAAATGTAAAGAATTAGAAGATACCTTTCTCTGTTTGAACATTGAAAAGGCAAATGACAGAATAACAGAACCCAAAAATCCCATTAGGATATCACCAGCTCCCGGGTTAGATGACACCTTTGTCAGGTAATTACCTGTGTAGATTGGAAGAAAATTACCATACCAACAGGCACAAAGTAAAGATACACCAAGCCAAAACAACCTTGCTAGGTTTTCGTTGTGGTGAATCAAGGAAATATTATTTATAACCATGTAATTTTGAATACAGAACATGATTCTGTCTTAGAATTTCCAATTCATGCCACCACATGTATTTACACAAAAGAGCATTATGAATTTACCAAAATGATGTTGTTCAATGTCCATGGATCAAATTATTTTCTTTGATGGATTTCATTTATCATTGATTGAAGCTCTTACATTCTATGAAGTAAGAAACAGTAGCACAGCTGAGCCTAATAAGTCTACATGTAGGCAGCATTCTCCCTTTAGATAATTGAATTAAAGTTCTTCTGTTTCAGAGAGGTAGAAATGTTATATTCTTTGCCAAGATTATGAGAATGGAAATTTTTACATGTCTCTTGCTTTGACAATCACTGGAGGAATGGAAAACTGTACAAAGCTTCTATGAGATTTACAAAGAACACCAGTTAACAACTATAAACCAGCCATAAAACCACTACCAATTAAGATGAGTGAAGAAAAAGGTGTTTATTGCGACTCTTCAGAGACAAAAGACAGAACAGAATCATACAAAGCATTTAAGGTCAATCTAACTGTTGCAGCTTGTAATGATATCTTTGTCGTTTGACATAATGAAGTGCAATACTAAGATAATAATTTGCTTTCACCAATGAGTGATACTTACTAAATGATGGATACCAAGAGCTTAAACAATAGAATGTTACCTAGAACAGGATTAAGCCCAGATTTTGACAGGTAGCCAAAGGCCAGTGCCGCCAAATCTGCGGATAGTGCACAGCAAATAATTGGGTGGAAAACCTTCTTCACATCAGACGGTAATCTGGATAGCCACAAAGTGACAAACAGATGAGTTTTTCAATGAAGAGTCACAAACCTGAAACCTCTACTACTCCAAAAAAAAATTAAAATTGAAATTAAAAGAATGGTTCTAATATAAGTAGAAGGAAAATGAAATTATACCCAGAACCAACCATGTAGCCTAACACAGTGGAGGCAAGTAAAAATGGGAGGCATGTTCGAGCACTTGTCCCCAGGGCTGTTGGATAAAACAATGCAGCCACAAATGAAATAAGAAAGATCCCACTCCATGCCCACACTTCTGTAGGAGAAAAAGGTGAAGGTTTTGCCATAGGCTCAGCATCTATCATTTCTGTTTTTACAGTTTTCCTCACTGCAATAGCTGTAAAACCCGCAACACAAAGTGAAGCAAACCAGCCCCCAACTGCAGAAAACGAATAAACATTTAGTGCTCCATCAAGCCCCCAAAAGAAGATAAAAATGAAAAAGGGTTCACAAGCAACCATGCATATGGACCACGAGGCTTAGCAAGAATTTATATCTCAATAATCATTCCCTGAACATAAAGAAACGTGTTACTGTCAGGTTTATGATCATTTCATAATCAAAATCTGCGAGAGAACATTGGTTAAACACTGCTTCTTTGAATTGCTCTGTAGCTTCATATATATAAATTGAAAATTTATCATTAACAGATTTAACATTTCTATAGCATTTACAAGAACAGAAAATCTCAAACATCTCAGTACAAGTGCAAAATAGGAATAACATTGAACATACAATATGTATAAACTCCCAAGTAAAATTAACAGGGATGGAGAAAACATAATCCAGGAAGCATGTGATGCCCAGTAGTTCCATATTTACAAGTCCAAAATAGATGCCCCAAATGACAACGGCATGCAAGTTGCAAGTCATCCACAAACTAGGTCAGCAGCTAGGATGAGATTCGTAACTCAGGGGACTACGGAACTAATCCTAGTTGATCTTTGTGTTTCAATCTGTCATTTATAATTTCAAATCATAGGGCTCGTTCAACTTGCCATCAAAGTCCTAAGTATGTCTGAAGTTTAAATCAACTAAATTTATTCAACTTCTCTGAAGAACGCACTAGGAAAAGAAATCATATTTTAATCAACTGCAAATTCCAAATCCAGAATATCTTATCAGTTCAAACTTGAATGGTGCTCGTAATTGCTAAACCCCCAATGTAAGAGCCTCTCAGATTATATATACCCAAAAACATACAAGTTCTTAATGGCCTACTCATCTATAACCATTATTTCAACGATTTACAAATCAAAATCAGCTGCTTAAACTTCTCATCAAAAAGAAAACAATCACTTACAGATAATGCAGCAAATCTTGAGGCCCGAAGCAGCAGGGATATCACGAACAGAGAGCGGCAAAATCACCAAAGATGGAACATAAAACAATGGGAGCCATCTTTGAATGAACAAAAGCGCAGGTTCAAAGAAACTCATTAAACTTGTTGCTGCATCGGGGATTGTAGAATCAAAAATCATCAAAATTGAGAATATGCAAAACATCCCAAATAAAGCACTGGGAAACTTTATAGCCGCGGCCACAAATGCCTTTTTCAACAACTTTTCCATCACAAGAATTATCCCAAGTGATACAACCAAGTGCGCAATCCCAAACACTCTTTTGGATAGTGTTGTTGAAGTGCTGCCACTGTCGGAAGTTGAAGTGCTGCCACTGTCGGAAGCCATGGATTTAACTGAAAGTATTTGAGTTTCCTGAGAGCCCATCTGCAGGAACTTAGAGTTTTGTCCAAGAACTGTGATCGGTTTGCTGAGTTTCTTGAAACTAGAGAATTTATGAGTGGCCGAGACGCCATTGGAAGCAACAAGTGTCGATCTTGGATGGGTTCTGTGAAGACTTCGCTTCAAATTGACGCAATTTGCGAAAGAGAAATGTGACTGTGAATGATGTGATGATAAATTTTGGGGGACAGCCAAAGGGGTAGCAGCCATTGCAACTTGGACGAGTGTTCAAGTGGCTCAGAACTCAAAAAAGAAGCCATTTTTTTCTTTTTCCGCACTTTGGATTGTAAAATTTTTGAGGGGGAAAATTTTGTATGGACGGAAAAGAACGTCGAGTTCGTTAAAGATGAGATTCTATTTTCATTGTTATTCATATTTTAATTTAATAGTGAAAAAGAATGATTGTATGGGCCCACTGGAAATTTGGGTTATGAATTTCTGATTGGACCGCATCAAGGTCATGAGCCCAAATGATAGGTCCAATAGATGGTAGTGATTGGAGCAATAAGTACCATTTTCATTTTTGTAATATGGACACCCCAAATTACAATAATATTATGATCAGAATTCTGCCACGACTTTTCCAACTTTTTTTTTAAAAAAAAAATTGAGAAGGACCCATCCAAAAAGTCTACCAGGATGTAGGCAATTGGGGTCTACTCAATGATCTACTTAAAAAACAGCTTATTTGAAGCACAGTGACAATTACACCCACAACCTCAAGAGAAGATTTGAATATATTATTTATTATTTAAAAAAAAAAGATAATGAGATGTCAGGTACTAGATTGAAAACTGATTACCGTATCATATTTTTTAGATTAAATAAAGTTTTTTGGTTGAGATTAGGATAAGATCAGAGTCTGTTGTAAATCCGAAATCTTATAGTTATCTTACTTAACCGTTGAATCCACTTAAATTTAAGTGGACTCCATCTATTTAAGTGGATTTAACTTGGCTTTACAAGAATCAGAAGATGGCATGATATCAGCGATTCTTATTCTGTTTAATAGGACCCTTAAAATTATGGTAATATTTAGAAATAGAACTTTAGATTGGACTTAAGAGAATCATGTTGTATGTACGTAATAGATGCTCTAAAATAGAAATTAAAGATAAATTTTAATTAGAGTAAAATCGATACAAATTTTAATTTTAATTAGAATAAAATCGATACCATGGTTTAATAAAAATAAAAAAGCGGTTCAAACTTCAAATAGCTTCACTCGGGTGGAAATATTTTCACTGCACAATTTGTGTAAATTCATCCCACTTTAAAGAATTATTTACAAAAATTTCACACATTATTTTTTAAAAGCCAAAATAAAGAAAAATTTTAAACAATTAATCAATTAAATCATTTTATTTTGACATAACTCGTTCGACTATTGTTGATCATTAATTTTTTTAAATATAATTTAAATATAATTATTTATTTTTATCTTGTAAAATAAATAACTAAAATGTCCAAAACATATGGTTTTATGTCATGAGTTTAAACAATTAATGAGGATTTAATTGATATTTTACTCAAATTTCTTCTTTACTTGAAATTATTAAAAATAATATGAATTTTTTATAATTATTTTTTTTAAAGTGGGATCGGTTTACACAATTTGAGGGCTGGAAATATCACAACTATTTAAAAAATTAATTTCATGTATATGTAAATTTAGGGTCTTGTGGAGTGGAAATATCAATTGTATATCAGTTCGAGCAATGAAAATAAAGTGATTCAGAAATCTATGAACCAATTAGTTTTTGTTTGCTTTTGTTTAAAACCGACCCGAATCACGGAACAAAATGATTAAAAAAATTAAAAATAGAATTTATGAAAATAAAAATTAAAAACCTCAGCCTAAACTAGATCATTATAGAAAGTCTTTGACTCCTAACATGGTTGAAACATTGATTCTAACATAAAATTAGTTGCGGCCTTCGTTTATTTTGGATATGACAACAAACCCTAATAAATTAGTTCAATAAAATGGGTTTGTGAATAAACTTTCAAAAGGTATGTCTTCTCAAATTTAAATTTAAATTTATTTTAAATAGATTGCACAATTTTAATTTGTTTTATCATATGATTCAACATGAAGAATACTTAGGTAATGAAGCTAATATTTTTATTTGTTAGTTAATACATATAATTATCAATGTGATATTATGCACTTTATTTTACGTTGTTTAATTATTATACACTCTATTTTACCTTGTTTAATTATTTTTGCTTGATTAGTAGCTCACTTTGAAAGATAATGAAGGTATTGTGAATATAGAAGTTGAAGGATCAAAAAGTGGTGACTGAAAGAGTGCACAATGGAAATGGAACTTTAATGTGAAGTTTCATCCTAATTTGTAGTGGATTTATGACATTATTATTTTTTTATTATTTTTATAATTGGTGTATGAATATGCAGAATAAGAGAGTGTTTAAAGTAATATTTAGAGTATAAATAACCTTATCCTCAAGAAATTTATGTGTGGTAGGGCGCAATACCTCATATTATTATTCTAAAAAATATTGGTAAAAAAATTATTTTTAACTTAGATATTATTATTTTTCATTGCAAATATTGATTTGAAAGTATACTTACAAGTAAAGTTGATATTAGAGAAACTTGCGTGGGCTATGACCACTTTGTGAGCGTCTGTTTGGTTGATGAGTCTTTTGATGAATTTTCCACGTATTAGAATTACACTAATAACAAGAAAGCAAGAACTTAAATAAGTAGTTTGGAATCGACTTGAAGATTTAGATAAAGAATCTCTTATTTGAGATATATTTAAAAGAAAAAAAGATTTAATTGTGTAATGATAAGAATATGCTATAAAAAAATAAAAATATGTTTATCTGGTTGATATTATAACATTAAAAAAAAATTATGGATTTCACTATAAAATATGAAATCTGTCACATAACAAGTCCTTAGTAGGCGACCATCCTATATAATTCTTTCTCTTATGTAAATTTATACATAATATTTTTCATTACCTATCTATAATATAATACATATAAAGCCTTAACGATGCGGTTGAGTGGTTTTTAAATAATTTTATTTGATTGATTACCTAAATTTAAATTTAAGAAACATAATACGTTAAAAAATGAATTTACACGACATCCGCTTCCAATATATGTATATGTATAATACGTATAAAGAGTCCAAGTGAATTGTTCACGTATAAGAGAGTAAATTGTTCGATAACAGCAGCGTTGTGGATGTAAATAGCAAGTTTGTGCACAAAAAAGAAAAGGAAAAAAAAATTCCCCGAAGCCGGTATAAATTTTCAAAACGAAAAGCTCTGCCGCTTCGTTGGCCGTTTTGCTTTCTATATATGAAGATGGCGTCCACGTTGCAGTTTTATCTCACCATCATTATTACCAATTCTGCAGACTCTTGAGTCTGTTTCACAAAACACCCCAAGATGATGGAGAATTTTTTACAAACATCTTCGTCAAAAAGAATGGACACTTCCCAATGGTATTCACCAGAGACAGGCATTTATCACAGCAAGCATCCCTCTGTTAACCTTCCCGCGAATGACTCACTTCTTGACGTTGTCTCCTTCATTTTCTCTCACAAACACTATGGCCGCACGGCTCTCGTTGATTCCTCATCTGGGTACTCAATCTCTTACCCGCAGCTCTTCCCTTTGGTGCAGTCTGTGGCCTCCGGTCTCCGCCACCACTTTGGCATTTCGCAAGGTGATGTCGTTTTGCTCCTTTTGCCCAATTCCATTTACTTTCCTGTCATTTTCTTGGCTCTTCTGTACTTGGGTGCTATTGTAATCCCAATGAATCCATTGTCTAGTGTTTCAGAAATCAAGAAACAAGTCACTTTGTGTAAGACCAAGATAAGTCTTGCATTTACTATTCATGAAAATGTTGATAAGTTAAGGTCATGGGGTACTACTCCTGTTATTGCTGTACCTGAAAATCTTGTTAATGATTTTAAAGAAGGTAGATTCTCTGATTTTCATGAGCTCATTACTGGAAAGTTTGATTTAGTTGAAAGACCAGTGATTAGGCAGCAAGATACAGCCGCAATTTTGTATTCATCTGGTACCACGGGTGCAAGCAAAGGTGCTCTGTTAACCCATGGGAATTTTATAGCTGCGGTTGAGCTTTTTGTGAGGTTCGAGGCTTCACAGTATGAGTATTTGAGTTCTGAGGCTGTGTTTTTAGCAGTACTACCAATGTTCCATATATACGGGCTATCACTTTTTGCTTTAGGATTGTTGTCGTTGGGGGCTAGTGTTGTTGTGATGAGGAGGTTTGAAGCCAGTGAGATGTTAAAAGTGATAGATAAATATGGAGTTACTCATTTTCCAGTTGTTCCACCGATATTGATGGCGTTGACAAAAGCAGCAAAGGGTCTTTGTGGAAATAGCTTGAAGAGTTTGAAGCAGGTTTCTTCTGGGGCAGCTCCTGCAAATAGCAAGATCATTGAGGACTTTGTTGGGGCTTTTCCTCATGTTGATTTTATTCAGGTAAAATGAGTCCTCTTTTTTTCATTTTTTGGGTTGATGATGCTGGAATCTTATTATTCAGAAATATTTAGGTGTGATTATGTTTGGTTGCAGGGTTATGGCATGACTGAGTCAACTGCAGTAGGAACTCGAGGCTTCAATACTAAAAAGTTCAGTAAATACTTTTCAGTTGGACTTCTGGCTCCCAACATGCAAGCAAAAGTGGTAGATTGGGTTAATGGCTGCTGCTTGCCTCCTGGCTCTACTGGTGAACTTTGGCTACGAGGACCTGGAACCATGAAAGGTGGTGATAAATATTTCCTTGGTTTTCACAAAGTTTTACTACTTGATGTGCTTACAAGTTTTCTGATAAAATTGCCTGATCCTTCTTGTCCCCATTTTTTCAGAACATTACTTACAATTGTCATCGCTATTGGTTTTCTGAGATTTTTGTCTTAGATAGCTCCTATGTTATTTTATCTGACAGCCATACCAATTCAATATAGGAACTTTAAAACCTTTCATGCAGGCTATCCAGTTTATTCCCCCAAACCAAAAAAATAAAAGAGTTTTTAATAGTGAGTTATTGTCCTCGAGATGTGTTACTAGCTTTTGCAATGCTTCAGCTATTCTTCATGGCCTAAATTTGGTTGTGAACTATTAGTTTGTGTTGCTTAAAGTTTCATCATGGCAGCTTCAATGGTTTGAAACCTTCACATATATATTCGTGTCTAGTTTGTGCTGTTCTATTTTCCTTTTTTGAATTCCATTCTTATCCATGCTTTCTTTCTGCACTACAAATAACCTATCCATCACGAAGGCTTATCTATTTCAATCGTCGTGTATCATCAAGATATAACTTCTATAATGTTCTAAGATCATAAAATATTCACATGGTGAATATAGTTATTTCTAGTTTGCATTATGTTTTCTTGCAGCTGAAGTCTTGGGCTGCCTTCTTATTTCCTAATGCAAGTAGAAATTTGATAACTTTTCTGCCTACTCTACAGAGTACATTAATAATGCTGACGCAACTATGTCAACTATTGATAAAGAAGGTTGGCTGCATACAGGAGACATTGCTTATTTTGATGAAGACGGATACCTATATATAGTTGACCGCTTAAAGGAGGTTATCAAATACAATGGCTATCAGGTCTAATATTTTTATATCCATGGAATTTAATTTTGCACCAAGTATTTGTATGGCATAGTGTAAATAATCAAGAGTGAATTATGTGTTTGAATTGGTACGTGTTTTTGAAATTTTCTATGGTGGACAAGATTACATAAACTGAGTGCATTAACATGTCGGATATTCCTGGAGTCATTGCTGAGCTAAGCCGATTTTCTGAATGTAATTTTGAGATGGAATTTTATTAGTCTATTCCTGCTTGACAATGTGACTTTTCTGCAGATTTCTCCTGCTGATCTAGAAACTGTGCTGATTTGCCATCCTGAGATTCTTGATGTTGCTGTAACTGGGTAAGCATCAATGCATGCTACATTTTATTATTGAGAGAGACCATTTGAAGATGTTATGAAATGCATACTCTGTCCAAATTCTCTGTCATTGCTTACATTCAGTCTCTTCATTTTCTACAATTTAGAGCCATGGATAAAGTGCTTGGGGAGATACCGGTGGCATTTGTAGTGAGAAGAGATGGAAGCACACTAACTGAGGCTGCTGTTATCGACTATCTTGCTCAACGGGTTTCTCCTGACTAAACAATTTTCATTGTTTTACTAAATAAACATGAGGAGCAAACTAATAAAGCATTCAAATCGCTGTTTCTCTCTTCGGCAGGTTGCTCCATACAAAAAGGTGAGGAGGGTGATTTTTACAAAGTCGATACCCAAGTCTGCTGCTGGGAAGGTCCTCCGGAGAGAACTTAGGAAATTTTTAACTTCTAAAGTTTAGGAATGAATTAGATTGCAGTTAGCTCAATGCTATATATCAGGGTCAAATTCGTTTATCTTTCTGCTACCATAAGATATGTACTGTAATTAATTCGATATACAGAGAAATGGCATCTCATTTTCAGTTTGCAGATAGACAGCCTTCAGCCTTTTGTTTCAAATATGATGGGAAAGTAACAAAATTGAGTAAAATAGTTTTCAAACACCATGGCATTGATCACCAGCCAGGAAAGTTAGAACTTCTAAGTTAACAGCATAACCTAATTAACTTCACATCGAAACAGGGAAAAAAAAAACTAGATTGGTTAGGAATTCTTGTTGGCAGATTAGCACCTCCAACATTGACTTAACTTTCATAATGATAGGCATAATGGGATGGCGATGATGGAGGAAAAATGTAGTCAGATGGGTAGGTGGGATTATAGACATGCTGAGGAGAAGTGGGATGATAAACATGATGTTGAGGGGAACTGGGACGATAAACATTTTGAGGCAGGGAGGTGGGATGATCAACATGCTGGGATGGCGAAGGGGAACTTAGTTCGCTGGTTATGGGGCTTGCTGTGCGAACTTGTTGTTTGTCCACTCTAACCTCCACCAATTCCTCTTCCTCAAACGACTGGAAAATCGGGTGCAGGTATGCATCTGCCAAGTATGCCTTTAAGTTTATTTCAGGTTCCGTAGTTCGATCCAGTCTGTCTTTAGCCATTGCTTCCTGAAGAAGAAAATAGAGGAACATAAAGTCATTGATAGGCATAATCATGTTCACCTATGCTTTCAGAATCAGAAGATTTTTGTAACTTAGGCAAACAGTGTGGATGTTAAATCTGTAAGTAGCTCTTAAAATCGGGGATGTAAAAATGCAAAATTTTAATCTTTCCTACTTCTCATAACCTGCACAACTAAGTTGGAATGTTAACGTTAAAATTTCCTTTATACTTTAAGGCTAACAGGAAAACTTGAAACTAAATACAGGATATGGCCAACTTTATGACTAGGGCTCAAGACATCTGCCAAAAGAAAAAGCTGGGTGCTGAACATGGAGTAACGATGAAATGTGCTATGCAGAAGTGAATAATGTAATCAGGGCAACCACTGGGTATCTTATAAGAGCCGTTATCAGAAAGATTTGTTTGGCACTAATCAACCGATTTTAAAGCATGGAGCTTACCTCAATTGGGTACTTTCTAAATGCAGGTTCAAAGCGACTTTTGCAGTACTTTTGGAATGCTAATGTCAATATTGGCAATACAACAAGAAATGGAGTGGAATTAGCGGCCTCTTTTGTACTCAGCAGACCCAACAACAGCAGTTGAGATAGCAATAAGCTTGCTATTATGCGGCTATGAACATGCGGCCAGAATGCACCAGCACTCTCATATTGCTGATTGTAGACATTGATTATCTGCACAATTGGGGTAGCATTTCAATGTTGTATGTAGAACAATGCTTACAAATCCGCCTTTTATACAAAGCAATTACATAATGCCGGAAACAATCCTACAAACATATAATGTACTTGATGACAACAAAAGATTTCTTTTAATTATTTTTCATATTGATTAATTGCAGACAACCTTAGATTTAGGATTGATATTCTGAGTTCTGTATTGGGTATTATAACTAATATTTGGCTGTAAAGAATGCTGGATCATTAAGCTTAACGCATTCCAATTGTTCTGGTCAATTCAAGAAATTCATGAGCACAAGTTAGACAACCAATATACATCTTCTAAACAAAAATAATAAGCGAATAAACTGACCTGGTGACGATAAACCAAGTATGCAAGGCCAAAGAACACTAGCATAAAAGGAAGGAGGATTGGTGTAATCACGGCGTACACAATCCCCAAAAGAAAGTAAAGTTGGAGACTGGGGATGGTTTCAGGGAAATCCACGCTGCCAGGATCCATAGCCTTTTCTCTGTCTCTCTCTGTCTTGACCAGAAACAGGTTCTTGAGATGAAAGATGACCAATGGCTTCAGTCGGAGAATCTCACTAGCAATGCCAGCCCATCCATCAACCATTATATATGTAATAAAGAATGTGGCCTTCATCGGTATGGACACCCCTATGGTTCTTGGAATCCTGCAAAAGGAAAAAAGAAAATCAGCACACATTTAAACTGCCAAAGAAGCATAATAGCTGAAGTTTTACCAAAAAGAAAACAAATAAAATATGCTTATATTTATTTAGTCAAGAATAATATTGCGTAAATGACATCAGATAAACTTTGCGTTCTACTAAAACCACTAGATGTGTAATAAAGCTCTATACGACATTGCAACTTTACATTACAAAGAAATCCAAAAATGATACAATTTGTTCATATGAAGGAAAAATCAAAAGCTGACTAAAATTTCTCATACTCTCATGAATTAGTTATCTCTCATGTGCCAATAATTCCCCCATGCTTATGCAATACATCAAGTATGATGAAGCCACTCTCCATTTAATTTCCTGTATAGGACTAACCTAAAACAATTGATCATTCCTTTCACCTACCGTGGAAGTTGAGGAAACTGTTATATCAACATACAACAGCATAATATGTAACATAAAATTTCAAACACGGAATATAAAACGTTACTGGGTGGGTGATTGATGAAGGAAAGAGTCCAATTGCTCGAATGCTGTTCCAGTTGCAATACTTCCCAAAAAGACGTTCACCAACATAAAATAATAGTACTTAGCTGATGTTCTCCGTTCCAAATTTGATAAAGCTATATGTCCTTCAATCTTTGACATGATCATCAAAATTGTAGGAAGTATGTACAAAAAGATTTTAAGAGCAAGACCAGGAACAAAACCCTGAAGGAATGATTTGATGAATTTCCTGCAAAATAGTGCCAGTTATTTGTCTTTTTTTTTTTTTAATTAACAGGAAAAAAAATCAAATAAAAGCCACATTATCTATATAGCCACTATGAAGGTGTAACTTATGAAAAAGCCATACCACCATAATACAGCCTTTAATGAAATTAGCACAAGAAACCTTTACGCATCAGCAAGTTAATCTTTTGCAAAAAAAAAAAAAAAAAAAAAAAACTATATTAGAAAATTAGGAATAAGATTAGTTTACTTACAATTCTATTACTGGTCTGAGGAATGGAGCAACTCTTTCAAGCCCCTCCAGATTTGCAAGAGATTGCACAAAAGCAATGGGTATCATATAGAAAAAAACTAAGGCAAACACAGAGACTGATATTATAAGTTTCCGGATGGTTAATGAAACAAATGGTATAGCCAAATTTCTCCAATAAATATCACGAGGTTCTGGAGCCCAATTTGTTAACCATAGAGTGGGATTCTTGCATTGTTGTGTTTGTGCACAAACAGCAGCCCCCCAACGTGATTTAAATGAAACAAAAGCAACTGGAAGAATAGATTTTGAGTCTTTCAGAATTTTTTGCTGCTCCACTGACATCTGATTGGGTACAAATGAACAACATACCTCTATTAGTACTAGTGAACCAAAACATGGGGGCAAGAAGCTATGTGTGTTGCACAGAGTTGATTAAACTAAAATTCAATGAAAATTTCAGATTTTCATTTATTTCAGAGTTTTCCTTCAAGTGATCCATGTACAAGATCAAGAAAAGTAGTTGTAGACAAAATAGAAGTAATAACTTACTATTTTCTCAAGCTCCTTCATTTGCTGCTTGTAGTAGTCAATTGCATCAACTTCTCTGCCCCAAAGGCCCAAAAATCCCATCTGAAAATGAGAAGCATTTGAAGCATCAAAACTAATAAGTACTAACAAAACAATTGGTAGCTTAGGGTTATCAAACAGCTCAAGGAATTATACAAGTTATATCCAAGTGACTGTACCATCATGATTTTAAAATCACTACCTTTGTAGTTGGCTTCTTCTCTGGATGTCTCTCAAACTTTAGTTGGTTATAGTCCAACCAATTCTGAAGCCTCTCTCTCTTTCTCACCAACTTGGCAAATTTGTTTGCATTGTAGACAGCCTGAAGTAAGAAAGAATACCATCATGAATGAAGACAAGACAAATTATTTTAATATAAAAGAAACTAATAAAAGGAGTTTTAATGAGAAATCATTTCAATAAGAAAGAAACTTAATGAAAGTTCTATAACCTGGTGACAAAGATAATGATCAGGATGATTTGTTTGAAAGAAATGGTCTATAGTTTCTGATAACGATTGACCAGAAACATGTGGAACATTCCTGACCACCACCTGCAAGGAAATAAACAATCCAGACACTTTAAAGCACTTGTCAAAAATTATTGTTATAAACAATAAATAGATTTCAGTTTGAAGAGAATGTTTGGACATTACTACTCAGATACGATCATAACCAAAACTGAAAATATGTCGAACATATTTCTTTAATAAAACTTCCGTTCAATTGTACACAAAATAAAAAGAGAAAAAAGCATTGAACGTAGTAGCTGACTATAAAATTTGAACATTATAAACTTAGAAAACACTTTAGCTTGAGCAAATGGAAATGTTAACAGAGTAGGCTACCTTTTCCACTGCTGGTAACTAACAATTTGCCTGTAAGTCTAAGAGTGAAAATCCTAGATCCTTATTTGGCATCCATTTGCCTAAACGTATTAAAAGGTTAAACTCCAAAAGGTACAAACTTCCAAAATGCAGATCATAGATGCATAATAAGATCTCTAAAGATATGAAAACAACAACGTGCAATTTTGACCGTCAAACATAAATGATGAACAATCATATGACAGTTGGATCTTGATTTCTAGCATGCTTTAAAAGCTCTTCTTGGGTCAATTAAGAAGCAATAGGTCAACTCACTGTGAACTGTTCTGCACGCCTAGCTTGTGAAGCCAAGAAGCGCAGCCTCATTGATGCTACGATATCATATTCTTTGTAAAGCATGAAACAAATCCATATGGTGAACAGGTATTCCAATCCTATATGGACAAAAAACCTGAAATTCAAACATAATGCTTCTTTAGAAAATTGATATGGCATACAGCAATAATTTATTGAAACTTAAATGGCAAGGAAAATGATACCAGCATAAAACAATATTGTTCCCCCATTTTAAACTAGAAACATGTGAACAAGAAGAGTTTTTCTTCCACAAAATGGTGATTTGACAAGTTCAGATTGTAAGAATAAATGATAATAACGCATCAGGTAAATAAATTTTGGTTCTACACACTGTACAATTATGTTCGATTTGGGAGAATCAAAGTTACCTTATGGACTTAGGGCGAACATTAGATATTGAAAGCTTGTCAATATCACTCACAACCAATTCTTTCCTCAAAAAGAATAGCGTTCCACTTGATACATTGACCGGAATAAGGACAAGGAGCGCCACTATTGTCATTGGTACAAAAATCTTTAGGCTGTTGGACCAAACAGAAAAGACTAATTATAACAACGAACAATGACAATTAAAGCCTCAGGTTACTCTAAGTTACAGAGTAACAGCCAAGTTTACAATGTAATAGACAATATAAAAAATTGTCAAGAATGGGCAAACACTTGATTCAGGTCCTGTAAATTCACTTTTAAACTCATTCCTCAACTAAATTTAGCTCCAATTTGAATTAATGCTAACTAAAAGGAAATGCAAACAGAAATAGTAGACATGGAAGCCACAACCAGATTGACCAATGCACTCATAAGGAGTATTTGTGCTGTCTCATCCTCAGTTTTATAGAACTGGCTAGTTTAGCAATTCCAATTTACAATAAAATTTCCTAACTAACATGTAGCCACCAGGTGAGACAACACTTTAGTAGAAAGCATCCTTTGATGATTTTTGTTTTGGGGGTTTTAAATCCATCCTCCAAGATTATAAGTACACATCATCTAATAAGCGCTCATAAAAAATTAAAGAGGATACACTTAGTAATAGGAGAAAGAAACAGCAAACTGAACAGTGGATTAAAACAAAGACATCGCGCCCAACTTTTAGCATCGACTTTAATCATTCCAAGTTATAATTTTTTTTTTCTTTCTGGTTACAAAGGTAAAACGAAGCACTTGAAACCCTACAGATTAAAGGAAATAAATAATAGAGGGAATAGAGGTTGTCCATAATGCATAGGAGGACAAACTATCACAACACAAAGATTCAACAGAGGTTTCCAATTAAACCCATTCCAGAGTACAAAAGCAGCAGAAGGAATAATATTATACCCATACTGCATTAAATAGCATGAACAATTGTACACTTGGTAGGATGGATACTGAAGATTATCAAAAAGTACTTCAATTTTGTGAAGAAGCAAACAATATCCAGACCAAAAACGTACTAAAACAGAGTAAGAAAATTAAGCTTCCCACAGTGTTTTAAGTTACTAAAAAAGTTGAAAAATTATATTTTGTAAACAAAAAGAGAAGACACCCAAAAGGTGAAAAGGCAATGAGAATCGAATTATAACAAATGCAGGAAGAGAGAGAGAGAGTACCCAAGAGTGTAAATTCTCAAGAAAACAGCAGAGTCGAGGCCAGCATGATTGATAATCTCAGACTCAGTCATCTTCAAAGCCTGAGGCATCCAGTTCAAGAAAGTAAGATACGTCTTGAATTCCAAATTAACGAACTTGCCCACAAAATTCCTAGACCTCCTTGGGCTGCTTCGAGCCCCATTGATGTACCACTTGGGAAAGTAAATTCTGTCATTTATGGGTTGAATTCTCAGCAAAGCAAAAGCCAACAAGAATGCAAAAGCAGATAGTATGTTGATCAATGCAGACACCCCAATATCACCAAGAGTAGCCATTGGAACAAACAAAAACAACAAAGAAAGAAGAAACTAGAGGTTATCTCAAGAATGGTTTGAAGTAACACAGAAAGGAAAGAATATTTTTTCTGTTTTTCTTTTTTTAATTTTTAGTTTTTTGTTACAAGAAATTGACAAAGTTGGGGTGCTGTGGCCCTTATGGCCTAATGGAGTTTGATATGTTAAAAAGGGTGTTAGCCACCCTCCATTCTTTTTTCATTGCACCTCAAGTGATGTGTTTTTTGTTTAATGAAAAATGTTTTGTTGTGTTGTCTTGTTTTGGTTTCCTTCGGGATTTGGAAGTATTTTGACTGGCAGAGTTGTTCATGACAAGTGCATGAGAGAACTAAAGTCATTCGTTATTAATTTTTTAGTTCTTTTTGGGATGAGAGAGGAAGGAGGTGGTGGACCTGCGGGTGACTGGCATTGCTTATTGTGCTTGCTGATGCTGGTAATCTCTTGTTCCATGTTGATGCCATGTGGTTAAAGAATGGATTGATTGCAATGAAACCCCTGAAATTTATCATAATGATAGAAGGATTTAAAAAGGTTTATGTATATTGCAATTTAGATGGATTGCATGGAAATACACTTAAATTTAACTTAAAAGAGATTATTTAAATTGAAATTTTGAACTCCAGGTGTTTAAGTTTAATGAAGTATTTCAAGCACAACCATCTAACCATGAGTTTAAGCTGTTAAATCTTAAATTCTCGAACCTACGCTAATATTTTTAGTATTTTTAATTATCTTTAATCTCGTTACAATCTACAAAATAATATGACGACCTACATACATATATAAATAATTGGTTTTGGATATTATATATAGATTATGTATATTATAAAATCTTTTAAGTTAATATTAGTATTAGTCAGTTTTTTTTCCTCTGTTTGATAGCTAAATTTATTAAATTTTAACCATATTTTTTTATTGATGTAACATCATTTTCATATACATACACACACACACAAACACATAATAATTTTTTTAATTCAACATGAAAAGATATATAACAAGGTCGATAGGCAGTAAGTAGATAATGTTTAATAATTGACAACAAGTAACTTGATTATCTCAAAGAAAGAGTAGATTCAAATGCACCGATCAATTCTTGAGTTTATAAATATAATATCCTTGGGGTGTTGAGCTTTTAAAGAAAATATCTTGTTCTGATATTATTACAGATTCAGGGGATCTCGATGAAATTATACCTTTATACAATGATTCCCGCAATCTCTCACCTCCCATCGTTTGCACGCGGTGGAAAGCTGGATGTAATCATGAAAGCATGCCGACGTTATCGCCTTAAAATCAGCAGATCCTTTTATTAATATTTAATTGCCGTTTTTGTTTTAATTTTACTTTGCATGAAAAGATTTCTCCCTTAATCTCTCCTTAATTAAATTATGATTAGATTCTTTTCTAGGAAACAATGCGGAGCCAAATTCATCAAACAATCTTAATATTTATTGCCACAATATCATTTATTAGGTTTATTTTTTAAAAAAAAATTATTTTTATGTTATGCAAAAAGCGAAATGCAGTGTTTTCCGTACTTGAAATAATAATAATAAAAAAAATATGATGCTAATTTTATTGGGTTTAAATCCTATATTAAATAAGTGCAAGAAAGGATAGTGCATAAATAGGCACACACATACTAATCTATATAATTTAGTTAAAAGAATTACTTACATGGATTAAACCGCTGTTCTAAACTGTTTAAATAATTTAAATAGCAAACAATTTTGTGAATAAATTAAGCTAGGGTTGATATATTGTTAGGAGTATACAAGACGCAAACAAAAAAATTGTTCTCCATTTTGGCTATTTGCCAACTAACAAGACAAGACTCATAAAATGTCCATATTATGTCTTATGCACCAATTTGTCAATTTTTTTTTAATATCATTTCTTTATTTCGAATAGATATTGTGAGTTAGTTATTTATGCCATAGCACAACAGCAAAATTGAATCATCGAATGAAGCATAACTATTAAGCTAACTATTAAGCTACAGCTGTTAGTAGTGGTACATGAATTTGGAATTAGAAAGCACTAATTGTTGTTTGATTGTAACATGTCTATGACTGTATAATGTTCTACTTGGGCTATAATTTTATCATAAATATCTACGAATTTATAAAAAACTGTCATTTCATTGGTTCTTCTGTATTTGTCTTTCGCGGAGAAGCTAGGTTCGTCAATGATAAGATAAAATTATTTTTAACAGCCTCTATAAAAGTATGATTGAGTGGTTTAAAATAATTTTATTTAATTGATGGCTCAAATTTTAAATCTTAAAAAAATAGGGACTTAAAAAAAATGATTTAGGCAGATAAATCAAATAATGGGCAGTTATTAAAGTATATAGTAATCACAAATTGACAAACAAGTTGTTGCAATGGGATGTGGGAAAGCTCAGGTCCTTATCATTGGTGAATGGTGTGACTACAGATTCTATACATCCGTGACAAAAAGTTAAAACTATATCTTTGTTTCTTCTAAAGCCATTTCCATCAACATGTGATGACAGTCTGTCACCATTTCCGAATCGTCGAAATTATTCCATCAATCAAAGATAAGTTCACAAATACATTCTCAAATTTGTACAAGTTTCTACATTTCTTACAATTTATTCCATACAATTAATAAAATAAAGAATACTTGATACAACAAGGACACCACTAGCATGAGATATAAAAGAAAACAAAATATGAACCAGATTTAGTCTTGATTGCTATTCAAGACGCGCTAAATGGTACAATCTGGAAATGAAATTGGTAACTGCTGGGTGCCACTAAAACTAATATTACAGATACAATAATGTACGCTACTCCGATGGCTTCAGTCCTTTCACCGCCGCAGCAAAAATCTAAAACGCCATAAACAGATTCATCATATAATGCAATTCATATAGCAAGATTGTCCAACCAACTTCATAGTGAAAGAGATACCACTTGGTGAAAGTGTATGTACCCTTGATCATCAATATTAGTTGAGCTATGCAAGAAATACCGTATGCTATGTTTAGCAACCATTAAACACTCCACATAGCAAACATTAAATGTAGAATGCAAAACATAAATTAAAAATAACGTAGATAACCCACACATACCAGTTATTCTAAGATATAACCAATAGGTTAATCCACCATTATACACTTACAACACTAGGTGAAGTAAGTACTATAATTTTGCTTCAATTCACAGTAGAATAGCTATTAGCTTTGCAAAGGTTCATATGGCATGAAACAAAGTAGCCTTGAAAGATTATTGAATAAAATAGAAATCCTTCCATATGTTTGGAAGAAGAGCTCTGGAGCAGTTGCAATCATCCAGTTGTTTCATCATGCATGGAGGTACTACAATTGTTCCGGTAAATCCTATGAGGTTTCTATTAGAGACAGAGCTCTTTTTCAAGAACTTAGATAACCCACTTAGGGATCAAGGCTACAGGACCTACAATGTGAGATCAGCATCAATAATGATCTGAATCAAATTGGATTGATGTTAGATACTTCGATGGACTAAAAGGTTATTGAAATCACCACGTCCATTCCATTTTTTTTTTTTTGGGGGGTTAATCTCATAAATGTATGTTTTTGCTCAAATGAACAAGTTTTCCCAAATAACCAAACAAACATTACAAAAATGATAGACAAATAGGAAAAGCCACATACTCTGGATGGCGCCCCAGGATCCTGTTTCAAATGTCCAAGGGGTTGATCGTGGCTACTGCTCTCCTCATGCTCGATGAGATACCTTTCTCCATTCTCAGCCAATGCTGAAGTTCCCTGGTTAAAAGCATCACCATCTGAAGATTTTTTCTTTGATCCACTTCTTAAGGCATAAGGTTTTTCATCTTGTATAACATTAATGAGGATATCTTGGTTCTTTTTGTTGAACTGTGTTGCTGCTGCTCGTGCACCAGCAATGGCTGCATTGAGAGTGGATGATTTCTCTACTGCAGTTGATTTATTTTCAGGAAAATTTGTAGACATAGATCCTGGGTTCAAAGAAAAGGGATCTTGAGCATTTGGAAGTGGAAACTTCACAGGCAGTGGACCTTTAACAGGGGTAAGACCCCTAACAGCAGCTTCATACACCTGTGAGAGGAACAGAAGTCAGTCCCCATTTAACAAAATCCAAGAGACACAGGCACTGAATTTTTGCATCTCATGTACCTTCTTTTCCAAGTTATAAACACCCTGATACCCTCGCATTTCAAATGGAACTAATAGTTTCTGCATTTGATTGAGTCAGAAATGATTTGTCAAAAGTTAAATGTTCATCAAATGGTAATCTATAGCAGGGTGAAAGCACTCACTTGAGGATTTTCACAAAGCCAGCAAAAATCTGTTTGTGCTTCTAACCTCACCTGTCCCAGAAAATTGGTATAAATTAGTCAGCATACTCATTGTACATTATTAAGTTCATAATACAGGGAACAAAATGATCAGGGGAGTGAATAGCTAACCCCTTCAGGTAGCACTTCCCAGCTTGCTAGTTCTTCGCAGCGAACACAGCCGACTACTTCAACGCACCCTACATATTTCGATATGTCAAAAATTAGAAGAAAAGCAATTATATTGTCTCTATAATTTCTCCAACATGATTTCCATTCTAGCTTGATATTAAGAGGAGCCATAAAACACTCAGGACCATCTCTCACTTGGAACTGGAAAGAACTTCAATAATTTGGTGAAACAACTTCATTACAAATTTCCACTCACCTCATACTCCATCCAATTTCTCTCTGTGAGCAATGTCCTGACTTACCGCGACTTTTGTGTATAGACCATCACAGGGATACACACATGACGCAACATAGAGAGTGAAAGCTTGTGTGAGATTATCAATGAAAATGAAAAGGAGCTCAGTGGACCCAATAGTCCACCAAAATCAAGTCAAAACTTGAATCTGAGCTTCAAAGCTTTGTTTAAGACCAGATATTGTTAATTTTCACATCTTTTGCAAAGCTACTGGCATCAACATGATAATTAGGTGCCGACTAAGAATCCGTTTGACTTAGCAGTTTGGCAACCCGCAGCTCTAAAAGTGGTTGGTAAACTTGCAGATAGCTTAGAAGTTAAAGTGGTTCCCACAGTTATTTGACAAAAAAAAATCACTAAAATTCTAAAAATCTGCCAAGGAATGGAGTCCCGGTAGCTCGAACAACGAGGCCGTAAATTCACCACTGGATGACCGTGATGAAAAACTCATTATCTTTACTATTTTCGTTAAAACTATTTATTTTCATCCAAAATTTTTACATTTTATTTTGCAGCAGCCGTGGCTTGAAGTCTATAAAGCCTACCAACATTTATTCTCAAATATTTGTAAATTTGTAACATGAAGAAATTACCAAAATAACGAGTACCTAGAAGTCTTGAAACTGGATAATGTTGGGGAAACTGAAGATCAGTGATCCCATTGACTGCATAAATTTCCCTGTAAAATTCTTCCATTGCTTTGATGGTAGCTTCTTCGGGAATCTTGCTAGCAGCATGAATCCATAGACGGCCTTCATAATCACAAAGACAATATAAATTAATTATTTAATGTCGCTACTTTTTAAACAAGTCTTAACATCTAATTAAATAATTAATTATTTAATTAATTATTATGAGTATGAGAGCAAATTATATTTATATACCTCGAAGAGGGGCAGGCCAAGACCTGCCTTCAACGCGCTTGATCCCGTAAACAAGGAGTGAAGCCCATGGTTGATGCATCGTCAAACACGGGTTCGTGTAGTTCCCTTGCTTTCTTACTCCTCTCATCTCTTTCTCTGTGTTTGGTTCCTGGGAGAATCACTCGGAAAATTTCACACTACTTGTCGCCCAGAATCTGTTCTTTTTCCTTTAAACTCGCAAGGCTTTTATGTTGTTTAAACTTTAAATAATAAATATGATAGCAGTAGTCACGTGCAATAACAGACGTACACGTGCTAGCCCCAATCATAATTGGAGCGGACAAAATATGAAATTCTGCTACAAGAATAAATGAGTTTGAGTTATAAAAATTAGAATTTTTTTAATTTGAAAATTTTGGTATAATAGTTCATTTTATTTTTATTTTTTAAAATAATAATCTATTTTATTTTTATTTTTTAAATAATAACAAAAAATATTGTTCTATAAATTTCCAGTTAGTTTATTTTATAATTCATCCGGGACAAAATAAGATTTTCAATTAAATAAATACAAACTATTTTAAAATAAAAATATCAAGAGAAATTAAATGGCATGTAACTTTCTATATAAATTTAAAGTTTATAGATTCATTCAATTTTTTTAATGAAGTCAATTAAATTTTTGAATAATAATAATAATGAAAATAACAAATTTTTAAATTAAAAATCACTGTCCTATCAAAGTTAAGAATAAACTAAAAGATATTAAAACTAAAAAAATTACTCTAATGTAGTATGCTTTATTCTATAATATTTTTAAACATGTATTTTTATGCCTTTAGTGTGTACTTTAAAGTAAATGGAGTGTGTGTTCATTTTTTTTTTTGGAAAGAGTGTTCATTTTTAGTAGAAAAATAATAATTGATTATTTATTTATTTATCTTGATCATATTAAAATCAAAGACAAGCTAAAGGATAAAAAAAACCTTATTTTAGTACATGTGAAATCTATTTTTTAAAAATTTTGTCTTAAAAATATATTTTACATATTATTTAGTTTTATTATTGTTTATTCATTAAGTTATCATTAAATTTTAAATTTACACATAAAGGCAGATTTTTTTTAATCATATTTGAGAGATTTATTTTAAAATAGTTTGTATATTCTTTTTTGAAAAATTAATTTTGCCTTCAATGAATTATATTAACAGTAAATTAACTAAAAGGTGTTTTGGGTTATTGTTTAAAAAGTAAGAATGGAATGAGTTATTATTTAAATAATAAAAATGAGATTGGTTATTACATAAAACCTTAGAAGTGAAAACGGTATTTTTCCCGTAAAAAGTTGACACAATTATTAAATTATTAAAGAGTATAATTTAGACTCATTTACCTAATTAACGATATAATTATTAAAGAATTAACCAAAACTAATTTATATTTGCAGAATCTAAATTATACTAGTATTTTTAATTTTAAATTAATTTATAGAATCTTTTATCAAAACTCAAATATTAAAACATAATTCTCTTCTTTTTGTGAAGGATAAATATTTATATAATGCTCAGTTTTACAAGATTATACATAGAATATATAATATTTTAATAGACATATATATTTTATAATATCAATACATAAGATTATTTAGAGATATAAAAGAGTGTAATATTTAATGTAAATCGTGTTAAATAAGTATTAAACAAGTTATTGAGATGTATTATATTGAGTGATATGATTACGAGATCATTAAATAGATATATTAGATCACTCATTTATTTTTTTTCATGTAGTGTTCGCATTTTAACATTTAAACACGATTGTTAAATAAATTATATTTGAATCCGCCTAAAGGCGAACTTGTTTCAAAATGGATGTGTCGTGGCATTGGTTTATCATCATTCTGGTAACAGATCCGAATGTACAGAGTAGTGGACTAAGGAAAAGTTTCAACTCCAAAAACTTCCTTTACGTCAACCTTTTATAACTAATACGATACGAACAGGAACAGTGACCTATTTTGCCACCACTAGTCATAATATAGGTAATTTATTGTGTATAATTTATCTATTAAATATAATTAAAAAGAATGAATTTGTTTATAATATCTGTTCTGTATTTCAAATTGAAGAAGGCAGAGTAATCTATTCTTTCTTTTTGTAAGGGTATTTTGGACTTTTCAAGAAAAAATAATCACATTTATGAAACAAACGAGTATCGTGGTATTTTTGTGAAATTCAGCCACGTCCATGGCATATTCCATCCAAATTCGTCCACGTAACACTCGTAAAACCCTAAAGCGCTAAATTATAAAACCCTTTCAGTGCCCAAAACTTGGAAGACGGTTCTGCAATTTCGCATTAGCGGTTGATTGAACACGAGCTCGAGCTTCTTCTTCGACTTCACTTCTTCTTCTTATTCATTCAATTCAACAATGGGTGGAAAAATGAAAGATGCAACACTGCTCAGCGAACACACAAACAACAGCAGCACCACCGAACAAATCGAAAGCAATAAGAAAAAGAAGAACAAGAAGAACAAGCACAAAGAGATTGAAGCCGAAGAAAAAGAACAACAACAAAATGAAATGAATCTAAAACGAAAGCTTGAAGCGATTGAAACCACCAATGGAGCTGAAAAGAAAAAGAATAAGAAGGAGAAGGAGGAGAAGAAGCAGGAGAAAGAGCTCGAAGAAATTGAGATATCAGAACAGAACCACGATGATGATGATGGTGGGCATAAGAAGAAGCAAAAGAAGAAGAAGAAGAAGAAGAACAAGGAAGATAGAGATAAGGCAAATGGTAAAGAAAGTGAAAATGGTGATGATGAAACGATTAGCTTTTTTAAAGAAGAGGATGATGGGCAAGTAGTGGTTACTGGAAAGGATGTGAAAGAAGCTAAATATAAGGCATTGAAATCGTTTACTGAGTCTAAGCTTCCTGCTGACGTATTGGGTTGCTGCAAGAATTTTAAGAATCCATCTCCGATTCAGTCTCATGCGTGGCCTTTCTTATTGGACGGTCGTGATTTTATAGGGATTGCAAAGACTGGCTCTGGTGGGTATATTGACTTGATTTTTTTTTTAGTTTTTCCCCCGGGTGGGCCGTGGATTTATGGTGTAATTTTTGGTAATTTAGGTAAGACAATAGCATTTGGGGTGCCGGCAATGATGCATGTGTTGAGTAACCGAAAGGGGAAGGCGGTGGGGAAGAGGGTGAATCCGCTTTGCCTTGTGCTTTCACCCACCAGAGAATTGGCTGACCAAGTACGTACCTATATGCCACTGTTCTGCTTTTAGGTATTGTGACTGTGGATGATTATTTGTGCTGAAGTTTTAGCTTTTAGATTACAAACAGAATGATACATTTTGAATGGTTGAAAGACTGCATCTTGGAATGAAAAGTTTTGTGATTTTCACGGCAGAGTGTAGCACGAGGATTTTCTAGGAGTTGAGCCATTGTATTATTTTCCCAGTCCAGGCATGCAGTAACATAGATACTTGTTGAGTAGCAATAAGAGTAATCAAGCCACTTATCCTTATCTTTCAGAGGAAAAAAATGCTGCTTCTATCTTGCAATTATAATTGAATGTTAAAAAAATATATCCATCAGGAGCTACGGAGAGTTTATAAATAGTAAAATGTTTTGTTTCTGCTGTATTTCTGTTACGGCAGTATGAAACAAGCATGATCTTTTAGAGTGTACCTATCTCATTTGTTTGTAGGTTTTCTTGTGATGTTATTTTTCTTTTCATCCCTTTTTATGTTATCTCTTACTTGTCTTGTTTAGTTGATGCTATGAGAAACACTCCTGAAAGCATGAACTCAATTATTGACTTTCTTTGCTGGTGGCAGATTTATGATGTTTTGAATGATGCTGGGAAACCTTGTGGTGTGAACTCTGTTTGTGTGTATGGAGGAACCTCAAAACAACCTCAGATTACAGCTTTGCAGTCTGGTGTTGTAAGTTATTCTATTTCATATTTCTAATTGTTTTTGGCTAGCTTCACTTAGTTTTCTCTGTTCGGTTGTATATTAGGGATTCTAGACTTCTACCATATGTGTCGTAACGGATAAGAAGTTTGCTTCGGTTGTATGTTAGGCATTCTAGACTACCACTGTATGTGTCCTAACGGATATGAAGTTTGCATGATGCCTTTTATAGTCTTAGGTCTGAATCAGTTCTTAATTTGGATTGTTAGTTATGTGTAATTGATGCTTTGTTATTCATATTTATGTAATTACTCTAGATTGTGGTCCTCTGAGAAGTTAAGGCATAATTCAAGTCTTGTAATGCCAGTTTGATCTTTGCATATAATAAGATATAGATTATTAGAGTCTGGCAGTTGTTTGGTCTCCGATGAGGCATGTTTCCCTAGTTTTCCTTCTGATCTTATCCGTCACTTTTATGGTTCTTCATTGTTGAATTCTCATTTGTCAGATCTGTGTGTTGCTTGTTTCTTAAAATAGCTCATTAACTCAGCTCAAACAACTCTAATTCTTAATTCTACTGTAACTACATACATCCCTATCAAAAATTATGTATGGCTATGTTTACATTTCTTATGCTAGAAAGATATTGAAAATGAAGACATCAAGGTTGGCTATCGTTCATTTGATGCTTTTAGACTGTGCGTGGCACACAGAGATAGATTTCTGTTGTCTTAATTTTATTGATCATGCGGAGATCTAGTTGAGTCTTGCCGATAGCATGGAGATAATTTGTCCCTTTTGTTTCCATTGGAAGCATATAGCTATTTTCTTGATTGCACCTATATATTATTCTATGATGTGGTAGTTGGAACTTGCCGTATGCAAGATTTTCTTATAATTACTTAGTAATATGACATTCTCTTTCTTGTGTGCACAGGACATTGTGATTGGAACACCTGGTCGTTTGATAGATTTGATTGAAATGAATGTCTGCCACCTTTCGGAGGTTTCTTTTGTGGTAAGGACAGCCATTTAGAGTATTGGTCTTTCTAATTATCATCTCTATGTATTGATTTAGTTATAAATAGCACTGGTGCTTTTTTTTTCCCCCTCCAGATGTTGGAATTTCTTCTTTTGATTTGAGGGTGGGTTTAATTGGGGTTTATGTCTAGCTTATTAAGTGGGAGATAAAGTTTGCAAAGTTAGTAAAATTATTACAAGATGGGATGAATAAAGTGGATGAGAAAAGGTAGAAAACCTCAAGAGTCTCTTAAGACCCCTAGGGGTCTCAACTAGAGTATTTTCAAGGGAGTTTTTTTTAATGGAAAGATAAGTAGAAGTTCTAATACAGTTTGTAAATGGCTTTACCTTTAGTAAATTGACTCCTTAACTCCTAACTTTGTATGGGAAAGTGGATTCTTTAGCAAGATTTCCTAAATTCCTAAACAGAATCCAAATGAAACTGAGCAAGATTAAAGGTAGAAGAAAGAGCAATACATTTTAAGAGGAGTACAGAAAATAAGTAATAGTGCTTTGTATGAGTGGAGCCTGTAAAATACTTTATTTTATAAACATAAGTATTAAATATAATCTGAAATGACTTGATGTTTAAAACTTTCTGTAGGTCCTTGATGAAGCAGATCGGATGCTTGATATGGGATTCGAAGAGCCAGTTCGCTTTATTTTAAGCAAGATATCTTTGGGTAAATGTTATATATGATTTTGTTTCGTCTCTCCCTTATAATTATCACTTGAAATCTTTTTGAACTGGAACAAGGTGTATAGGCAGCATATTTTATTTGTGAGGGCCAACATGTAAAAACTATTAACATCAGATAATGAAATTTAAGCAGCCAAATACTTATGTGCCGTTTATTTTTCATTCCAAAACTTTTTTTTTTTACCGTATTCTATTAGTTACTTTTATTTATTTATTTATTTTTTGGTAATAGAAGTATAGAGTGAGAGAAACATAATCTAAAAAGATGTACAATAAGTAAAGAAGCTACCCTGGAAATCTTCTGTAATGATGTGTAAAAGTCTTCATCTTTTAATCATTGTTGCAGTGTCAATTGTAGTTGTATTTGGGCTTTTGTATCTTATATATGTGAATTTGTTTGGATACATTTTCAATCCAAATTAAATATTTTCATGACAGACATTTCCCTGACTCGGGAAAAAATTCTTAAAATTGTTCAGCTCGCCAGATGGTAATGTTCAGTGCTACGTGGCCTATAGAAGTTCATAAGTTAGCTCAAGAGTACATGGATCCTAATCCTGTTAAGGTGTGGATCTTCATTCATAAAGACATATTGGTTAATTTTTTTTTTTTCAAATTCTTTTTAACCCTTGCCTTTCTTGAAAATAATTGGTTTTGTTTCAGGTAGTAGTTGGTTCAGAGGATTTGGCTGCCAACCATGATGTTATGCAAATTGTTGAGGTTAGGTTTTTCCCATGGGTAACCCATTTAGCCATCACATATATATATTTTTCTCATAGGTGTATTTACAAACATTTCTCCTGCAAGTGTAGGTCTTAGATGATCGTTCACGTGATCAGCGTTTGCTTGCATTGCTAGAAAAATACCACAAATCTCAAAGGTATTATTTGGTAACTTCTTGCAATTTTATTTAAATTTCTGATATATTTTGGGATCGCTTGTACATCTTCTACTGATTTATTGTATTGCTAAAATAGAAATTGGTGTTCAATCTGTTAGGTTGTGTGATTAGCTAAATTAGTGAGGCGGAAGAAAAAGTATGGGGGAAAATGAAGAGAGGGGAGTTATGATCAAAATGAGCTTGAAAAAAACATAATTTATCCACCATTAATAGATCTTTTAAGGATAAACCTAATTGGAGAAGTAAGAGTAATATCCTTAAATTTTTAAATCAGCATATTCTAGAACCTTTCTTCAATCTAAAAGACTTGTGGGCAAGCAAATTCTGGTTCTGCTTTTTTGAAATGGATCAATTCAGATATTGCTTCAGATAATTTAGGTTCCAAATTTCTATTCTGGGAAATACTTTAGAACTGGGATATGGCAACATATCAACTGTTGAACTAGCCCAAAACTGTGGAAACTTTCTCTAGGGATGTTGAAATTTTTGAATGCCGGGGTTCGTGTATTTTGTGTATAATGGCTTGAAGCATTTGGAACATGTTTTTTTTTTATATATATTTTATTTTATTTTGTTTTTTATAATAGCCAAACTTGGGGATGAAAAATTAGGAAACATAAGGTACAAGTTGAAGATAGAAAACAGAATAGATAGAAATAAAGAAAGTATAGAGAGCGGACTAGAGGGGAAGAAATAGAATACAAAATAGGGAGGACAAAACAAAGAAGCAGAAAGAGAGGAGATATGTTATTGTGACTAAAATTATGTATATATTCATTCTCTCTGCTTGAGAACAGTAATAAACCTAATACATTATTACAAAATTCATAATATAATTCAAATTAAGATTCTTCTCAAATAGGAAAACAAAGAGTAATAATCTTGAATTCCTAATTTTAAAATATGGTCTTGAAAATGTCTTTTGGTGTTTACTGGTACTACATCCTTTTGATATGGAACTTATACTCGTGTTCAGGAACAGAGTATTAGTTTTTGCCTTGTACCAGCTGGAAGCTGATCGTCTTGAAAATATGCTGCGGCGAAGGTAAATTTTTGTTATCTTGGTGTTATAGTTTTTGGTGTGATAAGCAGCTCCGTTCTGCCTACGGCATCAAGCAGCTGGAGGTAGAACTGTGTTGATGAATCCCATTTGCCTGTAACTTTTGAGTTTTATTTATTTATTTTTCTTTTACTTTTGCTCTCAGTGGTTGGAAGGTCGTTGCAATACATGGTAAGAAAGCACAGCATGAACGTACAAAGTCACTGTCATTATTCAAGGAGGGAACTTGTCCTTTGATGGTATGCATCTGCAAATTCAGTATTTTGACTACAATAGTGGAAGCATTTTGGTGTAGTAATTCTCTGGGATTTCTGCAAACTAAAAGGAAATGAAATTGTTTTAAAAAAATAAAACAATGATGTGCAGATCCAAACTGGTAAACCTGTTTCTGATTAACTAAATATGGTGTAAGAAAAGCACAACATGATTATTGCAATTAATGGTTGGGTGTAATATTAATTCTAAATTTTTGTCATCTCTTTTATATTTCCAAGAACTTGATTGTTGTAGTATTGACAGTGAATGTATTTGCAGGTTGCTACTGACGTTGCTGCACGAGGATTGGATATTCCGGATGTTGAAGTAGTTATTAACTATTCTTTCCCTTTAACCACGGAGGATTATGTTCACAGAATTGGTAGGACTGGCCGGGCTGGTAAGAAGGGTGTCTCTCACACATTCTTCACAAATCATAATAAGGTAGCATATCAAACTTTTTCATGTTATCTTTGCTTGAATTCTGGACTCAAAACTATTATATCCTTGTGTTACGCCAAATATCTTGCTTTCGCTAGTGACATTGCTATTTCAGGCACTTGCTGGGGAGCTGGTGAATGTTCTCAGAGAAGCTAGACAAGTTGTGCCAGATGCTCTTCTGAAATTTGGCACTCATGTAAAGAAGAAGGTGTACATTTCTATCCATTTTTTTTTTCTCATTCGATTTGCTGTGTATCCACTTGCTTGGCACATATGTTTGGATATGTTGTGCAAACATGCATGGTCATCTGTTTTCTGCCCTTAATGAGTTTACACTGTGCCTCATTGCATTGCAGGAGTCCAAGCTGTATGGAGCTCACTTCAGAGAAATTTCGGCTGATGCTCCCAAGGCTAAAAAAATAACATTTAACAACTCTGATGATGAAGACTGATTCATGTATTGTTGCCCCTGAAACTCATGTCGGGCTAGCGGCAAGATATATAGGAATATAGGATTAGCTATTATTGAAATTGAGAAACAAATTTCTGAGTTGCTATGGTCTATTTTTGGTAAGCTAATCCATTTTTTACTTTTTACAAACAGCTGCAAGATAGACATTGAACACGCATCAATCTGCTGATGCTTGTACAAGCTTTCCAAGCTTTTTTGGTTATATACAAGTTATTCGTTGCTACTTTGCTACATTTGTATCGCTGCTTTGTCCCATAAGGGTAATTTACTCTTTTCTAACTCCGCAGGTTAAGAATTGTGACTTAAGCGTGTTGACGACTTATTTTGTTAGACGGTATCTTTTTAATTGGCTCTTTTGTTTTAGTGATGATGAAAATGCACCAAATAATTTTGTAACTTGTTAAACTCAGGTACATTAAACACAAGTGCAGAAACTTCTAATCATCTTTTCCGTCATTGTTTTGTGGACTCAAAATTGTGGAGTAGAGTTGGCAAAATGAAAGCTCAATGGAAAGTGCCTTTCGATCAAAACCAAATATGCAGGCGGTCTTAAAATTTAAAAGAAGGAAGCAGTCAATATAAGAGTAGAATATTTCATAAATTGAAAAATTTAGGCTCGAAAAGTGCAGCATTACTAATTATTGTACAAACTCGGCTTGGATAAGCATTACCGTTGGTTTCCATTGAGCTAGACATTTTTCCGCAGGATGTATTAGGGAATCGCTTTGTAATTTCTCATTACACCTTTAGTCTTTACAAACTAATCCTATGGCCGGAGTTAAATCGCTTTGTAATTACTCATTTTCCGGAAGACACATTACAGCTTTCACTTGTTTTTATTCTATTGCACGTGTTTGTTTAAAGCAATGAAGTGTGATACTGCTCCGGAGCTTCACTGGGACATTTTAACAAACACTTACTACTTTTAACAGACACTACTTTTAACAAACACCTTCTCAACTCACATTTCTTGCTTCTTTTATAGTCAAGGAGTCCTCTTCTCCAAATTTGATGTTTAGTACTTGCTAAAGATTTATGTATTTTATAACCGTATATTTAATTGGTCAAATGAAATTCTGAGGACCTGATGAAGCAATAGAATTTTTTTTCTTTTATTCAAAATAAATTTCATTATGAACTAATTAGCTATTAGACTTATATTTACAAATTGAGCTAGGAAACTTATGAAATTAAACAAAGATAAAAGAAAATATTAACTGATAGAGAATTGATTATGGATTTGTGATTCATGAAGATCTTTGCTTGAAAAGCAGCTGCGTGCCAGAAACGGGAATGCACTTGAAGAGAAAACCAATTGGCCAAGACATAGCTGCAATGACAATACAAGCTGCCCATTGCCCCCAGTTCAGCCTCTCAGTATCAGCAAACTTCTTTAGAAACTCTACCATTATAAGTTGAAGAGCAATGGTGATTCCAATGATTGCTAGAAACAACTTGTTCTTGTGTATCCCTTTGAATATATTCTTCTTCTCAAGTTTCCTAGCATTGAACTCATTGAAGATTTGGCAGAAGACAAAAGTATTGAAAATCATGGTATCTTTAACACTTTCCTTCACGCCGAAGATTGATCTTCCTTTAAATTGCAGAGTCAGTAAGATGGTCACCTGATAAATGGCCTGAGGGATGAGATTCCTCCACATGAGTTTTGTTATCAGAGGCTCGGATCGGCCAACAGGAGGCTTTGACATGAGATCATTGGTGGGCTGCTCAGTGGCCAATGCCAATGCTCCTAGTGTATCCATAATCAGGTTCACCCAGAGCAGCTGAACAGCAGTTAGTGGGACTTTTCCTGAAGAAACAGCAGCAATAAAGTTGATGACAAGAGCAGCAACATTGACTGTGAGCTGAAATTGAAGGAATTTCTGAATGTTGTTGTAGACGCATCGTCCCCATCTCAGAACTGTCACTACAGAGGTGAAGTTATCATCCATAATGACGATATCTGAGCTCTCCTTTGCCACTTCAGTTCCTTGAATTCCCATCGAGAGTCCAATATCTGCTGCCTTTAGAGCAGGAGCATCATTTGTGCCATCGCCAGTCACTGCTACAACATGGCCTTTCTGCTTCAAGCTCTGAACCATCAGGAGCTTGTCCAGTGGGGAAGACCTTGCCATCACTCTGATACTTTCAATCTTTGCCACTCTTTCTTCAGCTGAGAGACTTCTAAATTGCACACCTTCGATTACTGCATCATCATTGTTTAAACCCACATCAGGATTTAGGATTCCACATTCAATAGCTATGGCTCTAGCCGTGTGTGCATTATCTCCAGTTACCATCTTGACATTCACCCCTGCATTTCTACAACATGCAACTGCTGCTCTGACACCTGGACGGCAAGGATCCTTCAGGCCCACAAGCCCCAACAAGGTCAGTCCACTTTCTTCAAGCTTCTCCTGAACTTGCCCGTCAGCTTCTGCAACTTTAGTGTGAGCAAAAGCAATGCATCGCAAGCTCTCGGCTGCCATGTCCTTGATAACCATCTCAATTTGCTTTCTCGCTTCACCATCCAAGACTCTGATTGTCCCACTTTTGACATAATAATGAGAACACATGGCCAGTATCATCTCTGCAGCTCCCTTCCAGTGTATGTGAACAGTCTTTTCACTGATCCTCTTCACCAAAACTCCACTTCTCTTTTTCTCTGAATTGAAGGCCTCCACGTTGATTACTTTACAGTACTGTTTCGGTTCATCAACATTCATCCCCAAATCAAGCACAGCCCAAGAAAGAATTGCCTTCTCAGTTGGGCTACCAGTAATCTCGGGAGTGGATTCAGAATTCGATTTGTAAACGCTACCAATGGTGTTTAAACCAACTGCTTCTTGCAGCAACTCGTAGAGATTATGAGCTAATCCTGAGGAACTAGCATCGCCCCTCATTGCTTCTTTTCCGATCCAGAATGCCGTAACCTTCATTTGATTTAAAGTGAGTGTGCCTGTTTTGTCAGTGCAAATGGTTGTTGCAGAGCCCATAGTCTCACAAGCAGAGAGCTTTCTTACCATAGCATGTTCCTTCATCATTCTCTTCATCGAAAAAGCCAGCGTAAGAGTAACAGCAAGAGGCAAGCCTTCGGGAATTGCCACAACAATAATGGTGACAGCAGCAGCAATAATGTTGATCACAGAGTTCATCACATCATCGACACTCGTCTTCCTCCCGAGAAATTCTCTCTTTCCCGTCTCATCTCTTGTGTTTCCCGTGAAGTACCGAATCAACATAACCACAAGCACAAGCACAGCCACTGTTAATCCAATCTTCCCGATGTAAGAAGTCAGCTTGTTGAGCCTAGCCTGCAATGGCGTCTCCTCATTCAACTCATGGCTAATAGAGTTCATCATCTCACCCCAAGCAGTGCTCATTCCAACAGAAGTGACAAGCATGAAGCCATAGCCATCGGTCACTTTAGTACCCGAAAGCAAGAAAGGACTCTTCTCATCAACTTCAACATGATCACTTTCCCCAGTCATGCTAGACTCGTCAACCTTCAAAGAATGGCCGTTCAAGAACAACCCATCAGCCGGAATTTGATCACCAGTCTTCAAACAAACAATTTCACCAACAACAACATCAAAGATTGACAAACCCCGGCGCCTGCCATCTCTCACAACTTCAACTCTTATATCACTGCTCTCATCAGCAAGAGCCTGAAATTGTCTACTCTGCTTAAAATTACTCACAGCAGAGACGATGACAACTAAAAATACAGCAAATATGATGCTACCGCCATCAAACCAGCCTTCTTTCAAGCCTTCTTGTTTAATGCCAAACCCCAGAGAGAGTAAAGCACAAACCAAGAGTATGATAATAGTTGTATCTTTAAACGCCTCAAAAACAAAACTTATAAAGCTTTTTGCTTTCGGTCTTTTGTACCTGTTTGCTCCGAAAACATTAATCCTGTGACCAAGATCAGCTTCATTGCCACTGATGCCACGTTTGGTATCACTTTCAAGAATCGCAGCAACTTGATTAACTCCTCCAAGATTACTCAAGGACTCAAAACTCTTCTCTTTCACCATCTTTGAGAGCATCTGCTTGTCGACCCCGACAAAGGGAGCTTCATGGTCGTCACTGGTACTAATGTCGACGGCAACATAAGAGAGCGAGCGAAGCAAGATTTGGTTGTTGTTTTGAAGGCACTTTCTGGACATTGAAACAAGAGCTCTGGTGAAGCATATGACCCTGAAGGCCATTCGCCATCTTCTTTGGTGGCGTTTTGAAAGCAATAAGAAGTCAAGTTCTAATTCATTGATCGGCATTGTATTTTCAATTGGTTTCCGAGACCTAAGAGCCAGAGACATGGCTGAAAACAAAAAAAAAAGAACAAGGAAAAAGATCAAGAATTTGCAACGGAACGAGTTTGTAAGTCTGTGAATGGGTTCCGTTTATATATGGGACTCAGCGAGGAGCCAAGAACGCGTACTGTAGCTTCCTTTCTAACGGCTTTCTAACGGTCACAGGAAGTCCTATTTCCTGGGTTTTTCTTAATTTTGAATACGAGACGTTAGGAATAGAATTATGATTTCTTTCGCAACATTTTAAGTTTTGCTAAATTTGGAATATATACATTTGTAGGCTATGCAGGCTTTTACATTCAAGCAATAAAAGAAGAAATCTTATTTTTCTTTATTTTTATTGGTTAGCTTATAACATACGATATAGTGTGTCATTTATCCAGTGGTAATTAAAGACTTTCACAAGTTACAAGTGAATTAATTGCGTTATGTCAGTTTGTTGAATATCATTCTATTTAAAATAAAATATTTGAGATATATATCGAGAAAAGAAATTGTATATTGAAAATTTCTCATAAATTAACAACCTTACAGCGCAAGGATTCTCTCGCCTAAGTAAAGCATATATTTTCATTCAAAGCTGGGTGATTTCATATTCTTTTAACCGATCCATGAAGTATTTGATGATGTTCGTATATATTCAAATTGATTTTCACAAAAAAAAGAGTTACTTTTTGGGAAAAATACTCTTTTGCCCCTTGTAGTTTGAGTCAATCATCAATTGCAACATAAGGTTATAAAAATTACCCAAGAAATCTCTGTCGTTACTTCTATGGTTATTGAATATAATGAGTAGATTTTAACGGAAACAAATACATAGCATAAACATATTTATTTTTTTCTTTCATTTTAAAATATATAGACTGAGTAATTGGCTCCAAGTCTCCAATTATAGGGAGGAAAACGGACATTTACTCTTTACTTTCATATTCACAAACTTTCTTTCCATATACTTAGCTTCTGGCCTGAAAATCTTGATGGCTTCTGTGAGATGCTACGCGCACAAGCAGAATCAAGTGAAACGCCTCTTTGAAGTCACGCATGGGATCGGATCCGATGCCATGGAATGATTTTCCTTATTCTGACAACATTGAAGTAGTCTTCAAGCAAAGACCTTGGGTCAAGAAAAGGAACTGCAAACTTATGAATGGGGACAAAGTCATGAGTTGGCTCGGTTGATTAACTATATATGACTCGATCATTTTTTTCTAAATTGGAGAAAATTTTTACACACATAACCAAAATTCTCTTATTATGCACGAGTTTCTCCGGAGTACAACTTCAGGCGTTGATAATGATTTAGGTTTGAAAATATTATTTTAAGTATTTCTGTAAGTAGAATCCCCCCTTCCCTTTCAAGTTGATTAGATAGAGAATTTAGCTAAAAATAATAAAGAAAAAAAATGCTTTCGTGGAAATTGGATGGCCTTTCTTCTGTTCGAATTTCAATGAATAATGAATGCATTTTAATTCGGCGGTTAGGGAGTTCGAGAAATTTTCAATATGCATTTATTCACTCTGTGTTTATCTTTATTATTCGTTCTAATATGTCAAAGCGTACGCATTAATTCATTTCTATCTTGAAACATGATAACTAGTGTGACCTAACTGTGAATGTGATTTAATACATTATTTCATTTTTGAAATCAGCAGTTTAGCATTTAGTATGACTTTTAATTTTTTATTGACGCGTGTTTGGTAAGACTTTTAAAATGATACGATCCTTTTATTATTATGAAAAAAGACACATATACTTTCAAGGATTGAGAAAATAATCATATAGACCCCCAAATTTTTAATAAGGATACCAAAACCTCCTTTCTATTGTAATATCCTTTAACTCTTTAACCCAAAAACATGAATTAGTTTCCAATTTAGTGTTCGGTTTTATGAGAATTCCAAAAAGAAGAGTGTAATGATTCTAAGGTATTTACCGGAATTAATTAGTTGGTCTGTTTTATTTAAAGCAGGTATAGAAAATTTCATATTATCGTGGCATGTGCAGATAATTAAAATAATCATAGTCACACTAAAAGGCTAAAATCAAAGGATTCGTCTTGCATAGTCAATGATTATCGTCGAGGGGAAATAATCCCTATCTTGTAAGCTAGGTTTTCATGTCATGTCTATCTCCTTAAGCCATAAGAATTAGGGTTTAACCCTTTCGGAAGTCGCCATCTGTTTAAGAAAATAATCTCCGCTGACACTCAAAAACCATGATTTGTTCGGATTTTTATCCTTTTTTTTTTTGCTCAGCTTCGTAAGGATCTTATGACATTTGTTAGAATTGCTTTAAAGGGCTCTATATATTTTCTTTCTTTTTTTAATAGCATAAAACGCTTTATTATTCCCTTGAATTTTTTTTATTTGGTAGTGTTTATTACAGGATTGGCTGAAACTTTCCCAATTTCGTCAAACTCTTGTCCTCTTCTTCTTACATTTCTTTCTATTCGTTATTTTTTTTTATTTAAAATATTCTGGGCAGCTAATTTCTTCCTTCTTCTCCTTCTTCCAATCTCACGAACATTGGACCATTGCAAATCCTTGATTTATGTGGAGAAAATAAAAGTTAAAATTTTCCTACTAACAAAAAAAAGAAAAAAATTAGAGAAAGAGAGAAGAAAATATAAAACTAAATCAATATTTCACTATAAAAATCGAATTCACTCTAAGTCAAATTCCTTGCATATATATGAAAATTTAATATCTTCATGAATCGGTTCCAACAATTGAAACAAAAAAAAATTAATTATATTCCAACAATTGTTTTTATTTCTTTATATCCACTATTGTTGAAATTTTGAGCTTGACTAGAGTTATTGTGAATTTTCCCAAAAAACAAAAAATGAGTGAGAAAAGAGAGAGAGAGAATGAAAGACAAAGATGTTTTAGAAGAAAGTGAGATTAAAAAAAAAATCAGTTAATAAAAAGCGTTCAAATTGTAAAAAACAAAAAAAAAAAGTGAACAGTAACACGGTTTGCACATGGTGAATAGTAACACGGTTTGACCACGCGGTTTGAACAATAACGCAACATGACAAGTAAAGAATCCGCCACTGATCTATTTTTTAATTTGTTTAATTTTATTACTATTTTATTACCACGCGGTTTGAACAGTAATGCAATTGAAACAAAAAAAATTAATTATATTCCAACAATTGTTTTTATTTCTTTATATCCACTATTGTTGAAATTTTGAGCTTGAATAGAGTTATTGTGAATTTTCCCCAAAAAAAAAAAAAAAAACAAATGAGTGAGAAAAGAGACAGAGATAAAGAAAGACAAAGATGTTTTAGAGGAAAGTGAGATTAAAAAAAACAGTTAATAAAAAGCGTTCAAGTTGTAAAAAATTTTAAAAATACTATGGTGAACAGTAACACGGTTTGCACACGGTGAACAGTAACATGGTGTGACCACGTGATTTGAACAGTTACGCGACATGAACAGTAACACATCATGACAAGTAAAGAATCTGCCACTGGATACTACCCTTATCTCCTTCGTAGCTTTTACGAAGGAAGTAAAAAGAAAAAAACAAAACAACAAGTAAAGAGTCAATGAACAGTAATTAGGTCCCCTAATTATGAGCAGTGGCAGATTCCACATGTGACCAATGGGGCGGGCTGTTGCCCCCGCTGGCCAAAAAAAAAAAATAAAGAAAATATAAGAATTAAAGAAAAACATATTTTAAGTTTCCAATTAGCTCCATTAAATCTATTAGAATAGTTCCGATAAATTTATAAATCCATAAAATTTAAACTTTAAGAATTATAAAAGTCTAGGCTTCAATTAAAAATAATAATAATAATCTATCACACAAAACATTTTTCTATTCCCAAAAATAGAATTAATTCTTCCAATTTCCATAGTGATAGTAGAGATACCGAATTTGTGAAGAATCATCTTTGAAACTAGATGTATGAATAATAGTTTAGTTGTTGGTGTAGGAAATGATATATTTAATAATATTGATAATTAACTTATTTCATAAGATTTTTAAAATATGAAATGCGTCGATAACAATTATAAATGTATTAGCAAATGTTTTGTATATTCAAAGTTTTCATTTTTTAATTTTATTACTATTTAATTTAACCTCCGATAAATTATTTTTCTAAATCCACCATGATTATGAGCATAAATATGGAACCAAGTCGAAAATATTGAGAAATGGAATCATCTTACTTGATTTGTTCTCAATAGCAATGAGATGGAGGATGATCTTTTTGTCGAATGATGTACTGGTAAATATGTCATATATACAGCATCAACAATAACCATAAACAAAGAATTAAATACAGATTCGCTACATTTAATTAATAGCTGAAAAATTTTATCATCTTCATTAAGCACAATGTTGTGCGAGTTTTGCCCCTTTATTTTCAAGAATGTGAGAGTTAGAAAAAATAAGAACAACAATTGATGAAAGATCTGCACTGTAAATTAAGAAGGTGCACACACACACACACACAAACATTTGCATATACATGCGTATATGTATAATAGAGGAGGAATGAACAAGGGATTGAAACCTTTGGCGTTGGGTCCTTCTCCTTGATGCCCACGAAATTTTCTGGAAGTTGAGAGAAAATTTTATACCAAAATGATCAAAACCATACTTTTATTTTTCTTTTTCCTCTCCTTTTACTTTGGGAAAATTGCCAGCTAGCACACATTCAAATTCAATCTATCAGTAATTGATGAAGCGATTTGGGCCCATAAAGCGAGGGATTGAAAATGAATGGATCTCATAAGCTAAAGGTTACCTTGATTTTCATATTCTGCTTCCTGACTGCTTAATTGCTCATCCACCAATCACTTAATCGAAACAGACAATTGGACAAGAACAACTTGGGATGAAAACGATTGCCATGTTCTTTCACTATACATTTTCTCAAGAAACAAAGACAATAGTGTTTGTTTAGCTAAACAAAGAAACGATGCCCAACTTCCGGTCGTGAGACTCTATTTTATATAAAAATGAATCATCTTCATTAGTAAATGGTTATAAATTTATCATGATGGTATACACTTCTTGAGTCAAACGTCAAGTTCACTATTTGTACAAGTAGCTAGTCATCATCATAACTAGGGTCAAGTTCATACTTTAGCTAATGGGCAAAACTTGGTCTTTAAAATTAAGCGGGCATATATATTCAGAAAAATAAATTAAATAAAATGCTAACAGATCCGGCCGAGTTTATGTACTTAATTTATAAGGTTATTATCATTTTACTACTTTAGGAATTGTCAAATATCAAATGACTATAACAATTATTGTCTCCTATCATTTTACTACTATATCTTTATAAAAATATCATTTTACTACTTTTCCGTTATAACTATTAGTTGACCGTTAGTTGACCAGTTAGTTGACTAACAAAATACCAATTTTACCCTTCATGGTTAAAAATAATAAAAAAATAAATTTATAATTCATATATCATAATTCTAACAAAAAAATTATGTTGGTATTTTATATCCACTTTAATAAATATATTACTAATTTATTTTGTAAATAAGCTTCAAATTTTTTTTTTAATCATGAAGGGTGAAATTGGTATTTTGTTAATTAACTAACTGGTCAACTAACGGTCAACTAACAGTTGTAACGAAAAAGTAGTAAAATGATATTTTTATAAAGATATAGTAGTAAAATGATAGGAAATAATAATTGTTGTAGTCATTTGATATTTGGCAATTCCTGAAGTAGTAAAATGATAATAACCCTAATTTATAATGCAGTAACCCGGAAGGGTGTATAATGTATATACACTATTTTTTTAAAGAGTTTTATCTCTTTTATTTTTATTTTTCATTTTTTTTTGTTTAAAATATAAATCTATTGTGTGTACTGATCAATCAGAAGTTGGATAGCACATGTTAACATTTTAATCTTGAGAAATTCTAGAACACGTCAGAGGTAATACGACTAATTGATGCATGCGTGACATGTGTAAATGAGTTTAATATAACCAGAACTTGCATAATTATTTTTTAAAATAAATGTAGACGTGTTATATTATCATTTGCTTGTTGTATAACTGACATGATATCTATGATATATTTTAAAATTCTCATTAATTATCTCTCAATTGTTTAGTATCAAGCATTTCAAACGGTTTAGGGTTGATATGGAAAATGACAAATATCAACAAACTTCATTATTGTTACGTTAATTTAGTGGTTTCTAATCTTTAGACCCGAAGAAATACTTGATTTCCGGATTTCCGCATTAAGTAAAAGAGATTTATTTATTTTTTTTTTTGAACACCATTAAGTAAAAAAGCTAACGATACGCACACAAGTCTTTCCTTCAAAATCTGCATCAAATATTATTTTTGAAACTCTTTCAATTCCCCATTTCCTTATATGAGGTGATAAACGTGCTCATAGAGCAAGAACATTGTCTAGGCCAATATGTCACTTTTGGCCATTCTAAAACTCACAAACTGGCCGTATGAATCCACATAAAATTAGCAATCTTATAATTAATATTTGTTATATAGAGGAGATAATTAATATGAACATTGTCAAGGCCAATATGTCACTTTGCTTTGCTTTTGTTTTTCACTCTCATCACCAACTAAATTAAGAATGTATTTGTTCAGCTCAACAAAGAAATGGTACCCACAGTCTAGATACTGCTTTTAAATGCTGGGATTATGGGTGCTATATTATTACTTATTGAGTTTGCTGCTTCCGAGGATGGAAAGTGACTCGCAGTTTGTTTGTGCTTTTGTTTACAAATCCTCATTTGGATCCCCCTTGGGTTTTGCGTAACCGTTGGCTCAATTGTCGTTTATTGGTTCAGTCAATGAATTTTTAATCTATTGCGGTGGCTAATTGATCATGTAGTTTTTGTATGCTTTGTACGCTTTGACTTTGAGAAAAATTTGCGTGAAACAGCTTGTCAAGGAAGCAAGCCTATCTAATGGTGTTTTGTTATGCGACAGAAAAATATGTTCGGAAGTGAAATTTAAAATTTTGCATTTAAAAACTAATGGGATCCACAATAATTTTTCAAGTTTATTAAATGACAGAGTGTTATTAGACAGACTCACTAGCATGTCTATGCAAGTTTTTTCTCACGTAAAATAGTTGTAGTGCATACTTCTACTATTCTGTCTAATGTATTTCTCTCCTTTTATTTGGTGAGAGGCACGTTTATCACAAATTTTTGAGTTTTACTTTCTAGGCATGGAAAGAGTTTTTCGACAAACTGTTTTGCTTTTATTTTTTGTGTTGTAATTCCGTAATTTATTTGCCTAGGATTTTAGGTGTTTTGTTTTTCACAAATTTGTATTCATGCACTTAGAGATAGGGGTACAAAAATAAGGGTAAGTGAACAAAATACACTTGGATGATATGATGTGAAACCAAAAACAGAACACTAGCAATTAACCTAGCCAATGTGTCATTAATCATTAAGGGAAAGTCGCATAAAAAAGAACCACGCATGCTCTTTTGAGTCATTAGTGTGCTCTTTGAAGGCCTATTTTTATTGGTGTGATATTTTTTTTTTCTCAAATACTAAAAAAGTAAGGTGAAGATAAGTTACGGAAGTATAACACACTCATGTGCCCATTTTCAAATATGTTAGAGCATTAGTGTCTTTGCTTTTTAAACATGGGTAAGAACCAGGAAACAAGGGGACCGTTCATATTCAATATACTATTATTCTTAAATGTTTTGTGTAAAAAGATTAATTTATTGATAATTTGAGTGTTGGGTTATAAAAGTAGATCCAATCAAAATAGCACGGTATTTTTCTAGACTAGAGATGGCCAATGGGTTGGGCCAACAAGGAAGGTCCATGTGAGCATGTGCTCATGCCGTGCTGTGTCCACTATGTGCTTTGTGCCGTGCTGTGCCATGTCTATTTTTTTTGTCTTTTTTTTTGGCTTAGGCCTAGTGCCGTGGGTTGTGCTTAAGAATAAAAGCATGACAAGTTTTTTTCTTTCCTTTTTTTAATTTTTTTAAAAAGGGCATGCCAAGCTTTTGGCGCAGTTTTTTCAAACCTATGTACTTTTCTTTTGGGTCCACGTGCCCTTAGTTAAATTCGATATAATCAAAATGTTTAAAACTCATGTCCATATTCAATAATAATAAGGTAATAATAATATGAGAATGTAATACTCCACATTAGAACCTATGGTATTAAAATTCTTTTTTAATACTTAACAACAACAACAACAACAATAATAAATTTTTCTTAGGAGTTAACTTAGTTGTTAACTTGAACTTATATAGAGTCACAGATCATAGTCCATAATGACATTAATACATACATGATATTTATATTTTTATTTTGTTAAAAGCATGACATTGTCTATTTATTTGATAAATTATAAACATAAAACAATTAGAGTATTTTTTTAAACTAAGAATTAAATGAATATAGAAAATTGATGCCTATAAAATAAATTAAATATTCAATTTCAAGTTACTTGTAAAATCATAAATTTTAAGTTTACTTTCATTACAAAATGAAGCATGCTCATTACTAGTCTTTTTACATGTCATGCTTTAGCCTATTTCTAATTGTGCCATGCTTTTAAGGCCCACGTGAGTAAAATTCTCAGCCCAACCCAATTCTCGTATGTGACGTGTCATGCTGCATACCCAACAAAAACATACTCATATTGTGTCATATTATACGGATAAATGTCGTGCTCGTGCTATGCTACGTGCTGCCCAGGTCGTTGGCCACTCTATTCAAGACTAATAGCTAGCCGTGAGAGCTCATCATCAAATTTATCAATTGCTTTATGAAGGAAATAGAAGCATGTGATGTGGGTCCATGAAATAAGATTGAGAATGAATGATTTTAATAAGCTAAGGTAACATTGATTTCAATATTTTGTTTGCTTACAGCTTAGTTTATTGCTGAGCCACTAATCACTCAGCTCGTGCCTCCTCTTCCCCTCGACCACCACCAACCCCCCAACCCACCCCCCCACCAAAAAAAAAAGATGAAATAGAGTTGGAGACAGGCAAAAACCACAAAAATAAGGAAAAAGGAATGGAAAAAAGTAGGCTAATTAAAGTGGACGGAAAGGATTGCAATGGAGAGATAACTATTTAAAGAAATTTGAAGATGATGGACATGTGATCCTCTAAAGCAAAGTTTAATTCCAATGACGACTATGACTCATTGTTTCCTAATTAATAACACGTTTCAAGAGAGAATTGGTTTATTACAAATTTACAACGTGATTGAAGCATGCCTGTCGCTTTAGCTCGACTGAGAAATATAGCCCAATCAAGATTGATAATAATTATACATTGGATTATTTATTTGATTGGTAGAAAAATTAACCAACAAATTAAATGCTGTGCTTGAGAGAAAAGAGGCTCAAATTATTGATTAATTAATTTTGCAAGAAATTTTCTCCTCTCTTTGATTCCATTACAATATTGCTGCAGTTGAATTTGAAGTTTGAATATTCTATTAATGAATAAGAATATATAAAGTTCGAACAAGGAATTCAAACTTGCAGTTTTTGAGCAGTAATAGAAAAGCTCTCCTTGTAATTGTCGCTTTCATGTCTTTGACAGAATGGGAAATTGAGTTATTGCATTTCTTTGAATTTATTTTGTAAAATAATTTTTACTTAACATCAAGCCAAGCCCAGCTCTTGTTGCTTATATATCCTTTATCGGATTCAATTACTAATCACAAATTATCACTCTATTTAAATTCTAACCACTAATTTTAGTATTTTAATCCTCCTTTCAAATAAAATAAAATAAACCACTAATTTTAGTGCTTATTCAAAATTCTTTTACCCAAAATAGAAAATAGGCTTTCGTTTTTCCTCCTTTTTGTCCTTTTCATGGGATCAAAATCTTATACTTTGAAACAGCAATTGAGTTATCTGCAATAAATGATAATAAATAAGACGGAAAATTTTTCATTGGAAATCATTAAAATTTATAATATCATAATCTTAATGTTATACGTAATATTTGGAAAACGTGTTGGAGATGAACCTAAACATATGCATCTGCATGATCCCAATTGCAGAACTACTCTCTCTCGTAACCTAAAGCTTTTCTGCAGAACTTCTCCTCCGCCTCAGGCTCAAATTCAAAGACAAATGTCACCGGAAACACAAATTAAAAGTAAATGACTCCTTAAGGTTTTTGGTCGTTAGTGGTTAGCTAGCGTTGAAGTAGGAATGTTTTTGAAAGTACTGCCAATTATCTTAATTAGAGACAACACGAATAATAATTATATTTTTTATTGTCTCTGAATTGAGATAATGATATTTTTGTTAAGTCAAATGCAACCGTTTGGTATGGTAGGTGATACTTCACGTCATCAAGTTCTATTTGGTATGGTGGGTGAAATTTTTGTTATTAAAGGTATCTTTGTTATTATCATTGAATTTACTTACCTTTCTATTTTACACTTGGATATAAAAGTGATTTTGCCGGCCCTATGATATCAATCGGTAAGAAATAATTTTACTGGTAAAAATAAAATAAAATAAAACGTACAACAAAATACAACTGAATAAAATGATAACAATTAGATCTATGAATAATTTTGTTTTGACAAACAAGGAGTAACCTTGTCTTTTGCTTGAGGACGATCGGTAGGGTTAGCCAATAAAACTCATGAATCGAATAAATTGTAATTCGAACTGCCAGTTTGATTCAGTTTTATAAATGAGAAAACTGATTGATTCGATTTTTGATAAACCAATAAACATGTCTTATTTTTTTATTCAGTCCATTGAATTTGAAACCAGTACCCGAAAGAACGACGCTGACATTGGAGCCTGTTTCGATGGAGCATGCATTTTAATAAATTAATGTATCCACATAGATGTCTGTAATAAAGTTCAATATACATTAAAGCTTTCAGTCTATATACATGACCAAATCATTATTGCTACTATTTATATTATTTTAGGGGTTATTTGTGAACCATGGTTTGGGTAAATACTAAAACATACAAGTCAAACAGAGACATTAACGGATTCGGTTTTATGAGAATAACTCCAAAAACTGATACTAAAGTAGTCATTGTAATTAATTAGTTGGTCTGCTGAATTTAAAAGTTGGATGAATGAATGATGCTAAGGTAGTTATTTATTGGAATTAAATGGGTATAATAAGTAGTTTATGGGCATTTCAAATATTAATTTGCTGGGGTATATTATATTTAAAAGAAGGATTTGGTGAGATAGAAAGAGGAGGGGATGGTTTATTTTGCAAAAACTAGTCGGTGCTCAGTTGTTAAATAGAAATGGCACTTTAATGTGATTTTAACTTAAGTGTTTGGATTTGTAATTGAAAAAGGAGTCGTGATATTACCATTTCATTATTTTCTCAGATAGTCATCGGCAAATAAGCTCCAATTTTTTATATTGAGACCATCCTTATATAATTGATTGGAGGTAATCTCCTTTCTTACAAAATATGAGTAGAGCAAATTTTATTTGAATATATTTTTGAGAATAAAAATGTAGACAATAATTCATAAGATTTAATTTAAACTAATCTCAATAGTTGTAGTTGTAATATCAATAGCAGTCCAACTGTAATATCAGTGTAAAAAGGGGGGAAAAAAGGCCATCCATATCATGAAAATTGGAAACAACTTATTTTGGCTTTTTTTTTTGGTGCAAAGTAATGGAAGTTATTATGAGTTCGAGACTGTTGGGAAATTGATTGGTGAAGTAAACACTCAACTAAAATGAAATTGAGAAATAATGAGACAATAAAATCACACAGAGGACACTAGAAATTATGTGGTTCGGCTTTTAGCCTACATCTACGAGAGAAGACATAAGAAAAAATATTTTACTAGTGAAAAGGAGTTACAATTATTATAGTTCCCAAACTCTCAAATCACTAAACTCCTAAAAACACTCTCTAAATGAAGAAGAGGAATTGAAAATTGGATGATACAAATAATGGGGATAACCTCTCTGTTTATAGCCATCAAATGGCTACTATTCATCTTTATTTTATTATTATTATTATTTTATTATTTTTTCCTTTCTTGAGCGGCCCACCACTTTTTTTCTTTCTTTTTTCTTCTTTCTTCTTCTTCTTCTTCTTCTTATTCTTATTCTTTTCATTTCTTTTTCTTTTTTTCCTCTTTCCTTTGCGGTACGGCACTAGCAGTGCCCATCACTCACTTTTTGACATTCTCCTGCTTAGAGATTAGATTGGGAACTAATCAATCTTCGCACCATCCTTTCTGCTTCACCACAGTCATGTTGCTTATGTTTCTACTAGGCTACAAGAGGATCTACTCCATACAAACTTGTCAGTATTGATTAGCTTGGTCAAAACATCTACTAGGTTATCTTTTATATGGATCTTCTGCAAATCCACACTTTCATCTTCCGCTACTTCTTGAATAAGTGATATTGTACTCTTATGTGCTTTGCCCTGGAATGAAAGGCTGTATTCTTTGCAATATGCAAGGCATTCTGACTGTTACAAAACACGGGTATTTTCTTTTGTTTGTGCCCGAGCTCCTCCAATAACCTTTGCATCCAGATAGCTTCCTTATAAACTTGTGTAACTGCCATGTACTCTGCTTTTGTTGTAGATAAGGCTACAACGGTCTACAGTTTTGAAACCTAGCTTACAACACCTCTTGCAAGCGTAAACACATAACTAGTAGTGGATTTTTTTTTATCATGATCTCCTGTAAAATCTGAATCCACATATCCCATGACAGTAAATTTTGATCCTTCGTAACATAATGTAACACCGGATGTTCCTCTGATGTATTTCAGAATCCTCTTCACAGTTTTCTAATATTCTCCACCAGAATTCGTCATGTATCGACTGACTGCTCCCACTGCTTGTGCAATGTCTGGTCTTATACAAATCATAGCAAACATCAAACTTGCCACTGCTAATGTATACGATACTCAAGACATCTCCTTCCTTTCTACTTCATTGCTAGCACACATATTTGAGGATAATTTGAAATTAATTGGAAGTGGGGTAGAACTTGGCTTACAATTTTGCATGTTGAAGCGTTGCAAGATTTTTTTAAGTAATTCTTCTGAGAAATCACAATCTTCCTGTTATTTCTATCTCGGTGAATTTGCATCCTTAGAATCTTGTTTGCTAGTCCTAAGTCCTTCATTTCAAACTTCCTAGCTAACTGTGCCTTCAATTCTTAGACTCGATCTTTGTTGGAGCCTGTTACCAATATGTCATCCATGTACAACAACCAAATAATGAAATCATTATCCTCAAACCTCTTGTAATATAGATAATGGTCTGAACTGAGTCTGCTGTATCTAAGATTTATGACGAAGGAATCAAATCTCTTATACCAACACCTCGGTACCTCTTTGAGACCTTATAGAAATTTGTTTAACCTGCAAACCAAGTTCTCATTATCATTTTCAGTAAAATCTTCTGGTTGGAGCATATAATCTTTTTCAAGTCCTTCATGAAGAAATATAATTTTTACATCTAACTGCTCTAGATGTAGGTCAAATGTAGCACACATAGCCAAGACTACTCTGACTGTCGTAAGTCTAACCACCAGAGAAAATATCTCGTTGAAGTCAATGCATTTTTTCTGAGCATATCCTTTCACCACCAATCTAGTAAGGTACTGCTCTACTTTGTCATTGTCATCATGTTTGATCTTGTAGACACATTTGTTATCAATGGCTTTTCTTCCATGTAGTAGTGGTACAAGTTCTCATGTCTTATTTTTGTGCAGAGCCTTAATTTCTTCCTACATTGCTGTCATCCACAAAGTAACATCTGGGTTGTTTAAAGCTTTACGGAAAGTTGATGGCTCGCCATCCTCTGTTAGAAGACAATATGCACCATTGATCTCTGTGACATACTCCAAGTGCCACGTTGGCAGTTGGCTCTCACGAGTTGACCGACGAACTTCTAGAGCCTGGACTTGACTGGTACTTGCTCCTTGTGCTCTGGCGTTGGTTCAGAAGAACTTGAATCTTCTAGATTATTTTCCACATTTACGAGCACAATCTCTAATTCTTTCTTTACAGTGTTATATTTTCATCTTTCTTTTGCAGTTGATCTTCTACAAAAATAATATCTCTATCGATGATTATCTCATGAGCAGTGGGATCCCACAGACGATACCCCTTCACTTTATCAGTAAATCCTAAAAAAATACATATGAAATATTAACTAGGCAACCTAAGAGAGGGGCGAATTGGGTTTCTAAAAATTTAAACGATTAAAACTAAATGCAAATTAAACAAAGTAATCAAATTCAAAATAAACAAATTAATATGTAATAAAAAATAAAGAGATAGAGTAAGAGAGAGCAAACACGTGATTTTTACGTGGTTCGGCCAACCATGCCTACGTCCACGCCTCCAAGCTCACCAGGCTTGAGGATTCCACTGATCGAGCCTCCAAAGCTTCAACAACTCTTACAATTGATTTACAAGCTGTCAATAGACCTTTACAACAAGAGATTATCCCTAATCTCTTAACCCAAGTGTATCCCAACACTTACGATCAGTCAAAAATAAAGATTATAAATGAATTTTCTCTTACACAATATGTATGGTTACAAATGAAAGCTTAAAGTGTGAATAAATGAAACAAGAACAAATTAAGGCTCAATGAAGGTTGTATTCTCAATAGCAAGCTCAATAATCACTCTTGGATCACATCTTATTTGAATTTGATTGAGTTATTTTATAGTAAAAGCTGAAAACTAGCCGTTGTTGACTTTCTGAACAAAATTAGATCGCTATTGATTGCTATCAGTTAACCATTTTGACTAGTCTAAATGACTGTTGAGTTGAAATTTCAAATAATCAGTTAACCGTTTAGAATTATCGGTTAGTCATTACTTTCCAGAAACCTGCAAAACAAATTTGGCTTGACTGTTTTTGCTAAACGGTTCATGGTTAGTGATTAGTGTTAAAAATTGTTTAATTATCAAGTGATAATAATGTTATTTTGTGCTTAAGTTATAATTTATATTTGTGTTTATGCAATATATTAGAAATTATTAATTATGTTTTAAATATATCTAATTTTGTGTAATTTTGTGTGTTTATTAGGAAAAATATTAATTTCATGTAAATCGAGGCTCCAAACAGATAAACCGAGGTCAAATTTGGATTCCGGAGGTCCGAAAACTTTAAAATCAGTCAAGATCGAATTAAAATCCGGCTAGTGTAAAAAGAGTTGACTTTTCCTTTTGACTGAGCACTGATTGGATGATGAAATGAGCTTATAATAGATTTGAGTGCATGGGATAGCTGGCAATTTTGACTAAATCTCAACCGTTCATGATTCAATGGCCATAATTGTGCCATGTGGCAGTGGTTGGTGAAACAAGTTGTAAAATCCGAATCTTTATATTCGGGTCGACCCTATCCACCCATTAACCCGACAAATCTCAACCGTTCTTTGGCCAAATCGGATGAGTCAAATGATGGCACGTGTGATGTTGACTTTTAAAGTTTGACCAGCCATTAGATCTTGATCTAAAGGTTGTGAGGAGCACATGCATGAAACTTATGATGGACCGCAAAGCATTGGATTATGAATTTATTTTTCTATAAATAGAGCCTCATTTTTATGTTTTTAATCATCTCTCTACCACTCTCTTCTTCTCAAATTCTCTCCATCTCCCTCTAATCTTGATTTTCAGATGTGTTTTTAATATTTTGTATAATTAATTTTATAAATAAAATTAGTTTTATTTTTAATTTTAGTTGTTTTTTATTACTTTTAATTATAAGTAATTTAATTTTAATATTTCTTTTTATTTCAATTATACTTAACTAAATAATTTTAGTTAGGGGAAGGTGAAACTCTTAGGAAATAAATATGATTTAATCAAATTCTATTTTTAATTTTATAAATTAAATTATTTTCTATTTAATTTTATACATATCTTATATTTTGAAATTTTGATTTATTGTAGACAAACAAATGAATTTGGCACAATAAATTCTTAATATCTTAATATAAGGTATGGTAAAATGGTATTTTAACTTATTGTAGACAACTTAAATTTTGGCACAATAAATACTTAATCCATCATAAAATTAAAGGAAAAATAATAATAATTTATATAATTAATCTTTTGGGCAATAAATCTAAAAAAAATGACAAAAAAAATTTATTAAGTTTTATTTACTACTAAGAGTGGATCCATAACCCTAACTAGTTCAATTTCATAGTTTCATTTAAATTAACTTGTTTATATTCAAGTTTTAATTTCAATTTTTAGATAACATAAAATAAACAAATTAAATATTTTCTCTGTGGATCGACCTCGGACTCACCGAATTATAATACAATAAGACACTCGTATACTTAGAGAGTTTAAAATTACTTTTAAGTTGTGTCAGTTAGAATGTAATTCATTTCTGGAAAGTATCGGTTAGCCATTTGTTTTCAGAAACCTGCATAATAAATTTATAGCTCTCTGGAATTTATCGGTTAACCGTTTTCAATAAACAGTTCACTCTTATTTTTCAGAATCAACATTTTAATAGTCTTTACAGAGAATGATTTTCTGGTTAAAGTTAACGATTATCCGAATTCATAAACATGTCTGGAAATATCATACAACTTTTAAGAATTTATCTATTAATGAAAACTCTAACATTTTTAATAAAAAAATTAAAGTTTGTTATCATTAAAATCAATTTTATAGACATATACATGTTAACATGTTAACATGTTAACAACATCTTCTAGATTTTGGATCCAGTTTTATTCTTTCTTGGGCATTGTACATTACATACACATGACATCCAAACGCAAGTAGATGAGAGTAATCAGCTGGCCTTCTAGTCCACATCTCCGTCGGTGTCTTCAACTCAATTGTTGTGGATGGCGTCCGATTCACTATATAACAGACAATTTTGGGTACTTCTGCCCATAATGAGTTGGGTAGATCAACAGTCCTCAACACAACTCTTATTTTTTCTGTAAGAGTCATGTTCATCTACTCTGCAACTCTAGTTTGTTGAGAAGTGTATGCCACCGTGAATTGCCTCTGAATACCTTCTTGATTATAGAAAGTAAGAAACTCGCTGTTTGTATACTCTCTACCGTTATACTCTGCCACTCTAGTTTGTTGAGAAGTGTATGCCACCGTGAATTGCCTCTGAATACCTTCTTGATTATAGAAAGTAAGAAACTCGCTGTTTGTATACTCTCTACCGTTATATGTTGTCAAGCACTTTATCCTCTCTCCACATTCAAGTTCTACCTGCGCTTTGTACTGTTTGAACACTGAAAACACATCTGATTTTTTCTTGATTGGATACGCCTAACATTTCCTAGAATAATCATCAATAAAAGTCACCAAGTACTTTGCACCTCCCATGGATATATCTGGCGATTCCCAAACATCAGAACCAAGTCTAGAATGCATTTACTTCTGGCGTTAGATTTACCGAATTTCAATCTATATTGCTTAATGGTAACACAATGCTCGCAAAATGGTAAGTTCACCAATTTGAGCCCCGGAAGGAATTTGAGCTCAGAGAGAATCTTCAAACCTTGCTCTAACATGTGGCTGAGTTTGAGGTGCCACATCATTGTTGATTCTTCTCCATTTGACGCGACACATGCATCAGCTTCCTGTAGTGTTTTCCCTTTAAGCATGAACAGATTGGCACCGATCTTTTCAACCTTCATCAATACAAACGTGCTTCTAGTAGTCTTTATGATCCCATTTTCAACATAAGTTTTGCACCCATGACTATCTATTTGTTCCAAAAAATAATAGATTTTTCTTCAGGTCTTTGACATCTCGTACCTCTTCAATTGTGCGAATTGTACTATCAAACATTTTTATTTTGACAATACTAATACCAATGATCTCAAGGGCAAGATCATCACCCATGTATACAGATCCTCCTGAGATAGATTCATATGTGTGTAACCATTCTCTCCGAGAGATAATGTGCTAGGTAGCTCCTGAGTCTATGAGCCGAATGTTAGGTAGTCGTTTTCTGCCTTCTGAAACAATTGTTGCCTCGCTGTAGAGAATTTTGCCATCATCCAAGGTACTAGCTACATACCCCTGAGCATTTGATGACTCAGAATTTTTACCATTTCTTCTCTTCTCTTCTGATAGTTCCGACACTCTTTCTTGACGTATCCTTTTTTGCCACAATTGAAGCGTTTGACATTCTTCTTACTTTTGGATTTTGATCTACTATGATTGTGACTCCTATGGGGAGACATTTTTTTTATCTCCCTTTTGTCACCGATAGTGTTTCTGCTTGTTGCGAACTTGCTTGTCTATCATTCTTATTTTTTCGCCTACTCTCCTAATTTAATATGGAGGCTATAACATCGTCGAAGACTATACTGTCCGCTTGGTTGTTATTTGTCAGATTGATGATGAGTTGATCATATGAATTTGGTAGACTCTGAAGTAGAAGCTCCAAACGTTCATTTTCCTTTATTTTGCGACCCAGCATTGTGAGTTGCGAAACTAGAGTCTTCAAAGTGTTGATTTGGTCAGTCACCAATGTAGATTCTGCCATTCGAAGAGTGTAAAGTTTCATTTTCAAGAAGATCTTGTTGTACAACGATTTGCCCTCATTTAGTCTTGTGAGAGTATCTCATATTTCCTTTGCTGTCTTTTTCTCCGCCATTCTGGATAATACCCAATCTTTAAATGACAAGTGTAGATCAGCAATGACATTGCCGTCCATCTCTTTCCACTTATCATCATCAGTTATCTTTGTGGGCTTTTCTCCAATTACTGTCAAGCAATTATTTTTCCTTAATATAGCCTTTATATTCATTTTCCACTATGAGAAATTGTTCCTGTTGAACTTTTGAATTTCATACTTTGCTGTTATTTTATTAATAAATACCACACATAAGTTAGTGTACCACCTTAAATAGTTGTGAGTATATATGAAAATGCACACCAGGAAAGTTTTCAGGAAAGACTGGAGGATCATAAAGGTCCCACTTAAAACTCAGACTCCTTAGGCTCTTATTGCCTTTGTGATAGAACTTCCTAGACATGTACAAAACCACATGGTTACTCCACTCACACCACCATTCCCGCATTGCACCATAAAATTCTTGGATCGCTCCTACTGTTTCTCATAAACACTACCGTATACACGAATAGTATCATATAAGTAAACAGTAATGTATAGGTAAACAGTACCCGACTAAAAAAATACAACTAATAGCTCTGATACTACTGTTGGGAAATTAATTGGTGAAGCAGATACGCAATTAAAATGAAATTGAGAAATAATGAGACAATAGAATCACACAGAGGACACCAAAAATTACAAGGTTCGGCTTTAGCCTACATCCACGGGCGAACACAGAAGAAAAATATTTTACTAGTGAAAATGAGTTACAAATATTGTACTATTTTAACTCACTACTCAAAACCCCAATACACCCAAACTCTCAAATTATTAAACTCTTAAAAGAACTTTCTAAATGAAGAAGAGGAACTAAAAATTGGATGATACAAATGAGGGAATAACCCCTCTATTTATAGCTATCAAATGGCTACTAATCATCTTTATTTTAATTTTTTTTTAGCCGCCTGCCACTTTCTTTCTTTCTTCTTCTTCTTATTTTTTCCTTTTTTTTTTTTTTTTGGCTCTTTCCTTTGCGGTGCGGCACTAGTAGTGCCCACCACTCACTTTTCGATAGAGACAGCCTGAAGAAACCACAAAAATAAAGAAAAATAGCAAAGCATACTTGTAGACTAATAGCTAGCTGTGAGAGTTCATCATCAAATTCATCTATTACATTTATAAGGCTATTTGCAGCATATGATGTGGGTCCGTGAAGTGAGAAATTGAAAACGAATGAATCTTATTAGCTAAGGTAACTTTGATTTTGATATTCTGCTTGCTGACTGCTTAATTGCTCACCCACCAATCACTTAATCAAAACAGAAAATGGGACATGGACAACTAGGGATATGAAAACGATTGCCATGTTCTTTCAGCATACATTTTCTCACGAAACAAATAATTCTGTTCGTTTAGCTAAACAAAGAGACGGTGCTCACCTTCTAGTCATGGAATTTTGTTTTATACATAATGAACCATCTCTGACTAATACATGGTTGTGAATTTATCAATATGCTATCGGGTCCGTAAGTCGAAAGAGCCAAGTTCACAGTCTGCACAAGTAGCTAGTCATTATCAGAACTAGGGTCAAATTCATGCTTTAGCTAATCGGCAAAACTTGGTATTTAAAATTAATCGAATTCATAAAAAAAAAAGATAAAATGCTTACAATCCGGCCTGAGTTAATGTACTTAAATTTATAATGTATATACACTATTTTTGTATATTGGTCACCCAAAAGTGGGATAGCACATGTTGACATCTTAGGTCCTGTTTGATATTGAGGTGCTGTATCTTTTAAACTACAGTTACTGTGAAAAAAAAATTATAACTATGAAACAAAAGTTAATAAGATATAGTAAATATAAATTTTAAGATATAGTATCTTTTAAACTACGCAAAGGAAAGATATTTACTATATCTTATTAAAGATATAATAATAATAATAATAATAATAATAATAATAATAATAATAATAATAATAAATTCTGTGGCTTCTAATCTTTAAACACTGTATTTTGAAGAAATACTTGATTTCCACAATAAATAGAAAAGATTTTTTTTTTTTTGAACACCATTAACTAAAAAGCTAAACATACATTTATGTTTGTCCTTCAAAATCTGTGCCAAATATTACTGGTCAAACTCTTTCAACTCCCCATTTCCCTATACGGGGATGATAAATGCACTCATAGAGCAAGAACATTGTCTAGCAATATGTCAACTTTGGCCATTATAAAACTCACAGACTGGTCGCATTTATCCACATAAATTTAACAATCTTATAATTAATATAACCCATCTCATACATATGATTCACAACTAGAATAGAGGAGATAATTAATCTGAACATGGTCAAGGCCAATGTGTCACTTTGCTTTGCTTTTGTTTTCCACTCTCACCGCTGAGTAAATCATTGCTTAAAGAATATATTTGTTCAGCTCTACACAGAAATGGTACCCAGACGGTCTAGCTACTGCTTTTAATGCTGAAATTATGGGTGCTATATGGTTGGTGATTGAGTTTGCTGCTTCCAAAGGATGTAATGTGACTCGCAGTTGGTTTGCGCATTTACAAATCCTCATTTGGATGCCCTTGGGTTTTGCGTAACCGTTGGCTTACTTGTCGTTTATTGGTTCAATCAATGAATTTTTTATCTAATGCGGTGGCTAATCAATTAGCTAGTTTTGTATGCAGTGCACTCTTTAACTTTGAGAAAAATCTGCATGAGGGAACATGTTGAGGTAATGAGCCTGTTTATGGTAAATAAATTTAGAAGTCAGATGCAAAGTTTTATATTTAAAAAATAATGAGATCCACAATAAATCTACAGCCCTGTTAAATGACAGTACCATTAGATAGACTCACTAATATGTCTCATGCAAGTTTTTCTGAAGTAAAATAGTTGTAATGCATACTACAACTGCTCTGTCTCATGCATTTCTCTCCTTTTATTTGGTGAGAGGAACGGTTATCACAAATCTGTAGTTTTACTTTCTAGGCATGCAAATGGTTTTTCGACAAACTGTTTTGCTTTATTTTTTGTGTTGTAATTCCGTAATTTATTTGCCTAGGATTTTAGGTATTCTGTTTTTTACAAATTTGTATTCATGCATTCAGAGATAAGGGCACAAGAATTAGGGCAAGTGAACAAAATACACTTGGGTGACGGGAAGTGAAACTAAAAAGGGAACGCTATGTATCAAAAAAAAAAAGGGGGGGAACACTAGACCTTAACCTAGCCAATACCTCATTAGTCATCAAAGTAAGCTCCCATAAAAAAGAACCACGCATGCTCTTTTGAGTCATTAGTGTGCTCTTTGAAGGCCCATTTTTATTGGAGTGATATTTTGTTTCTCAACTACTAAGAAAGTAAGGTCTAGGTGTATGAATTTGCAGTTTGATGATAGCATATGCAAGGACCCATTTCCAAATATGTTGGAGCGTTGCTGTCTTTGCTTTTTTCAAATATGGGTAAGAAACGGGAAACAAGGGGACCATTGATATTCTATATTTTATTATTCTTTAATGTTTTTGTGTTAGAAGATTAATTTATTGATAATTTGAGCGTTAGCAGGGTTATAAAATTACATCAAATCAAAATAGCACAGCATATTTGTAGACTAATTTCATGAGAGCGCATCATGAAATTCATCTATTGCTTTATAAACCAAATTGCATCTATGTGATGTGGGTCCATGAAATGAGATTGAGAATTAATGAATCTAATAAGCTAAGGTGACTTTGATTTTGATATTTTGTCACCACCACCCCCCACCCCCCAAGAAAAACAAAAACAAAAAAAAAAGATAAAATATGAGTTGGAGACAGCCAGAAACCACTAAAATAAAGAAAAATGAACGGAAAAAGAATAGGCTAATTAATGTGGATAAAAATTATGACAATGAAGAGATAGCTATTAAGGAATTTTGAAGATGGACATGTGATCCTATAAAGCAAAGTTTTATTTGAATGATGAGTCATTGTTCCCTAATTAACAAAAAGTTTCAAGAGAGAATTGAATTATTATAAATTTACAATGTGATTGAAGCATGCTTGTCACTTTAGGTCGATAGAATTATATAGTCCAATCAAGCTTGATAATAATTTTGCACTGAATTACCGAATTGATTGGTAGGCCAACTAACAAATTAAATGTATTTATTTAGAAATGAGGGAATTTTTAACATTAAATTTAATATAATTGGAAAAGGAATTTTAAAAGAATTTTGGAGGGATACCAATAGTCCAACTCTTTAGAATTTTACTACTGTAAAAAAAAAATTAAAACCAGTAATTTTGGAAAGAAAGCGACCACACCACCTTTCTGAACTTCGAGATTACATTAGTCATTAGTGTTTATTCAAAATGATTTCTCCCAAAATAAAAAAATATGCTTTCCTTTTTCCTCCCTAATTTGTCCTTATCATGGGAACGAATCTAATACTTTGAAAGAGCCATTGAGTTAATAGCAATAATTAATAGGGATATTATCATTTTCCCACCAAAGGTATTCTGACACATCATGTCAGTACCACGGTTTGGTAAAAATATCATTTTACCACCAAACGTTTAAACTGTTAGCATTTTCCCACCATTCCGTTAACTGAATAAAAATTATGCTGACGTCATGAGGGCATTTTGGACATCTCAACAGTGAAGCCATTCAGTAATTTAATTAATAATATCAAATAAAATTCAATTATAAACCAATAATCAACAATTTAACATAAATAACATATAACATCAACAATTAACAATTTAAAAATTCAACAATACATAAATAACATATAACATCAACAATTAACAATTTAAAAATTCAACAATTTAACCGCAATACCAAGTTATTAATCAGAAAAAAATTCAATCAACAACAAAATTAAATTAAGTCAGCAACATTTTCAAATTTAAACAAATTTACATTACATTAAACTCATTAAATACAATTGAATAATCAACCACAACACAAAATCATAATCTTAATCTTATTTGTAATATTTGGAAAACGTGTTAGAGATTAACCCAAAGCCTTTCTAGCCCTCAGCCTCAGGCTCAAATTCATAGACAAATGTTACTTCAAACACAATTTAAAGTAAATGATTCCTTAAGGTTTTGGACTTTGTTCATTGAGTAGTTAACTAGCTTCGAAGTGGGAATGTTTTTAAGCAACATGAATTAAGATCATGATATTTTTGTAAGTCAAGTTCAACCATTTGGTATGGTTTGGTGGGTGATACTTCACATTATCAAGTTCTAAGAAAGGTATCGCTGTTTTATCATTGAGTTCAATTGCCTTTCTATTTTACACTTGGATGCAAAAGTGATTTTGCAGGCCCTTTGAAAGCAAACGGTAAGGAATGATTTTACTGGTAAAAATAAAATAAAATAAAACGTACAACAACATAAAACTGAATAAAATGATAACAACTAGATCCACGAGTAATTATGTTTTGGAAAATAAGAAGTAACTTTGTCTTTTGCTTGAAGACGATGGATAATGGGCAATGGCAGGAAAGTTCGCTTTTGGTGGGATACTTGGGTGACTGCCAACATGCCTCTCTATCATCTCGCTCTCGCTCCTGTTCCTGAAGACATGGCTAAGGGGTGTGTAGCGAACTTTGTTACTCCTGGGGGTTCTTGGCATTGGAATCTTTAGCCATCTTCTTCCTCATCATGTTCTGTTGAAGATAGCTGCAATCAAGCCTCCATATGTTAATGGCGGGATTGATCAGTTTTACTGGGCTCGCTCGAACTCAGGTATATTCACGGCTAAATCAGCATATCAACAGCTTAGCAGTAGAAACGGCAAGGAATAATTTTACTGGTGTGGATTGGTGGGTGATGCTTCATATCATCAAGTTCTAAGAAGGTATCTTTGTTATTATCTGTTGATAGGTGGTTTTTACCTAAACTAAACAATTATTGGTGGTATATTGATCCTAGGATTAAGGAGTTTATGGCTCCATTACCGCATAAAAAGGACAAAATGGCCAACTATCTGGAGGGGGGGCAAGATAATGTAAAAGGAGAGAAAGAGGTGACGGGAGGGGGAATTTTGGGGATGATAATTGAAGAACTCGATGCATGACATTGGGATGTGGAGAAATTCATGTTCAACTCACTGTACATAATTAGATCGAGCTGTCTTCTCCACCAAAACAAATTCAGTTGTTGAGGTCGTTTTTTGGTATCAACATTATCATTGAATTAAATTGCCCTTTTATTTTACACTTGGATACAAAAGTGATTTTGCAGGCCCTTTGGAAACAAACGGTGAGGAATGATTTTACCGGTGAACATAAAATAAAATAAGCTGTACAACAACATAAAACTGAATAAAATGATAACAATTAGATCAATGAGTAATTATCTTTTGGAAAACAAGGAGTAACTTTGTCTTTTGCTTGAAGACGATGGGTACTTGGGTAGGTTTAGGCAACAAACTCAGGAGCAGAATAAATTGTGATTCGAACTGTTAGTTTGATTCAGTGTAATAATGAGAAATTTGATTGGTTCTTTTTTTATGAAACAATTGTTTGGCTTATTTTTTATTCAGGCCATCGAATTTGAAACCATACTAAAAATCAAAGATTGAAAAGAAAAAAAAATCGAAGCAGAACCAATCAATTTCGATTCAATTCATACTCTTTTTTAATTCAATTCGATTACCATTTAAAGAGAACCCAACCGAAGCCAATTCAGATCAATTCGATTAAAAACCGAATCAAACTCAATGGTGCCCAAACTAATAAGATTTAGTGCTCCTCTAATAATAATAGTAAAATTATTGTAGTCTGTGATTTTTTATTTTTCATTTTCAACTTAGACTGAGATGATGAAATGGGCGGCGCACCATATGTGTGAGGAAATACACGTGTAAACTTCTTTGGTGGTGGTCTTGTTTTTGTACTAACAACTCCAAAATTATTACAAAAGCAAGGAAAATTGCATATAACATTCTTCTCTCTCTGTCTCTCTCTCTCTCTCTCTCTATATATATAGAGTGCAGTGGTCATTTTTAGTTAAGAGAGTCGAAAATGAGTCGTAAATTTCTCTTCTTGGGTTCATGACTGAAAATTCACATTGTTGGTTTTGAAGATTTGGAGGTGTGGGTTTGTGATGACTGGAGATGGGGAGCCCAGAGGATTTTGAGAAAAGATGGTGATGCTTCATATTTCTTTTTGTTTTTGATTTTTCAGTTTTTTCAAATGGGCTTTCCATGCTTCATCTGCACTCATTGTCAAAAGTTTTGAATGTGCAAATTTGGATTTTCAGCTTACATGGTTTTTCTGCATATATTTTGTTTTCAGCTTCTTTCACTGCGGACTTTTTTTTCCCACTTTTTACATTTGTTCCTTCGCAAATTTTGGTCTTTCGAGTTCAAAATTTTTTTCCTTTTGAAAGAATTTCTCATTTCGAGGTCATGTAGAATCCTGTGTTATTTCATCTTTTCTAGTTTTAGGTAATTACTTCTTTTTTTTAATTAATTTTCTTTCTTTGCAGGTTTTCTCTTCCCTTCGTTTCTGCACATTCAGCACTTTTCTGCCCCGAAGTTCGCAAGGTTTGTATTTTCTCACCACTTTCTATTTTCACTTTAATTTTCGTTTGTCAATGGTCTTTGTTTTCACAAACTTTTTCAAAGTTCCTTGTTTTTAAGTGTTTTTTAGTGTCCTTTTACAAGCGTTCACAGTGTTTCCTCTGCAAGGGCGGCTCAATCACATTTTAGAGCTAACGCAAATTGTGTTAGTTAGACCTTTCAAAAAATTTGAGGTAAAATGTATGTATTAATTTTATTAAAATTTTATTTATTTAAAATTAATTTCTCTAGCATCTAAGATGTAAAATTGTTAATCAAATTTTATATTCTAATTTTATAAGTATATCTTTCCTATGACATAGTTGATCTTAAATAAGTTTGTATGAATGGCTTCTTTTTGAGATTAAACTAGTTTTTCTATTCTTCTCTTATTTTTGAAGTTTTTTGTATCCTAATGCATATTTTTTTTAGTAGACATTTTCTTTTTCTAGTGAAACAAGAGTAATTAATCAAACAGTTATACTAGGTAATTACAAGAAAACAACCTATGAACACAATAATATTTTTAAAAAGAAACAAAAACTACTAAATAAAATAATTAATTAATAAGAGAATGGAAAGATAGCACCTGAAAATTTAAAAACTTTAACTTGATGGATTAAGGCTTTGAGTAACAGTAATCAATGAAAAGTAAAACAATTATTTTTTTTTTTCGTAAGTGAAAAGTAGGGTAGAGAAAGTAGTCTGTTCACCAAAGCAACAAAAGTTTCATGTTTTTTTATTGGAAAAAGATATTAATGGATAACAATTTAAAAAAAATATGCGACCTTTATAGAATTTTAAATGAAATATACGGAGGAAATAAATGATATTAAAATTGTTTATTATAATGTTGGGAATTTTGTAAGAATTTAATAGTTTGTTTATAGAAAATATAATTATAAAATAATAATAAATATAAGTTAATAATTAATAGCTATAATTTAGCAATACAATTAGAGACTTTCATTTACAGTGGGGCCTTAGACAACCGCTTAAGTTGCCTTGGGGAAAAGCAACCTATATTCCTCTGTTTCAGCTCATGTGTTTTTAAGCTTTTCTAATAAGTGTTGCATGTGCTTTCCGTTCATGTTCTTTGCTTAATGTCTTCACGAGTGTTTTCATTTATTTTTTATTCAAAGTGTTTTCAGAAAACAATTTCTGTTTTTAGTTCTCTATTAGATTTTGTATTTTTTTCTTTAGAGTATTTTCATTTATTTTTGTTCAGAAAGCAATTTCTGTTTTTAGTTTTCAACTAGATTTTGGATTTTTTTCCTCTGATTATTCTAAAAGTGCTGTCAATGTTTTTGGAGAAGTGTTTTCATTTATTTTGTTCAAACATTTTTGGAAAACAGTTTCTGTTTTCAGTTTTTTACTAAATTTTGGATTTCTATCTCGATAATTTTGGGAAAAGTGTTCTCATTTATTTTTGTACACGTATTTTTGGAAAACGATTTCTGTTTTTAGTTTTTACTAGATTTTGAATTTTTTTTCTCAATTATTTTGGGCAAAGTGTTTTCAATTATTTTTGTTCCAGTATTTTCGGCAAACAATTGATCTTGGATTTTCTTTTTTTATTCTTTAGTAAATAAAAAACCGAACCGAACTAATATATGTCGCGGAAAATTCGATGACATAAACTATCACTATTAAATTACATTTTGCAAAACAATTATACTAGTGAAATGAACCGTGAATCACTTCAATGTCAAAAGAACACAACAACGGGATTTGCTCACGTGCCTTAGCATCTAGATTCAGTACCCACTGTGATCATTATACTCAATTTTCTTCACTATTATTAATGATTTAAAGGCCCAAAGTTTTAATAATTTAAAAAAACAAAACACCAATTATAAAATTGAAATTATATATGCCTTGTTTCAAATGTCATAAGGCTAATGATAAAAAAACATTGGTAGTTAGAATTTATCACATATGGGCATTGCAATTTGCAAAATAGATAAAATGTAACAACAAATTAAAATAAAAAGAAAAATTAACAAATCTAACTACAGAAGAAAGCCTTTATGCTCTATCAACTGGCCACAAACAAAAAGTGCTCTACCAACCAATTGTTAAAAGCTTTTTTTAGCACAACAAAATTTTTATATATTAAAAATCATTTTCTTTCAAAATAAATAAATATATATATTTATTTATTTTACGTTAAAATGTTCTTTCTGCTCGGCACTCCAAAAAATTGCCGCTGTGGTGGGACTCTAACTCTAGTAACTAAAAAAAAGATTTTTCGGTGCTTATTCCTTTATTTACTTTTTTTTTATTTTATGTGCTTAATTTTAAGTTCTCAAGCTTAAGTTCTCAAGCCTCTTCGCAAAGTTGAATTTGGACTGAAAATATATTATGCGTATGACGCATAACCCATGAAATTAATGCCGCTTTACACGTCAATGTCTTCTACACATGCCGCGGTTTTAATTTCCCCAAAAAAGGGAAATTAAAGCATTGGAAAATAAGTTTTTTAGAATTTGGTAAATTTAACTCAAGAATTTGGTAAGATTGGAATTGTTATTTTGGTTGAATTTATAGGAGTCCATGGGGATAACTGATCGGTCTTTTCTATAGTTGTCCTTGTAAGGAGAAAATATATATAATATAAGTTTAACTTATAATGGGTCATTTCTTAAAAATCTTTAGATTCAATTTTTTTTTTTCAAAAAACAAATGGTGGTCCCTAAGGTTTGTGTGATTATTAATGAGTCATTTCTTTAAACGATATAATATAAGTTTTTTTTTTTAAACCGTATCATATAAGGTTTTCTTTTAACCATATAAAATAAGTTTTTTTAAAGCAAATAACATAAGTTTGGTTTGGTTTAAAAAAATTATATTATAATACAATATAAATTCAATTTTCTTTTTCCAAACCTTAAGGTCTTCGTGTACATTTAAACAAATCAGGAGTATGGGTGTTTTTGTGCTGGCCTCCAATTTCTTCATCATGTTCCTTCACATTACTTTGATTTCTTGTCAGATATAGCTTCCTGCTTTCATGTGCTTGACTCTTACATCGACTTGCTGGAGATTTATATCTTTTTTTTCAATTTGTTTTGGAAAGTTGTTCTATAATTGCACTTGCAATAGATGACTTTTGTTATAGATTTAAGGTATCCAACTATTTTATTAACTTTGTATATATCTTCAAAGTTGCTTGATGGTAAGCATTAAGCTATCGCTGAATATTAATCAATATGAAGGCATATAAGAAATTCTTTTCTCTGCGTTTGCTTTTCGTTTTATCGAAGGAATTATTCATCACGCGTCCTCGTTCATGTTCTGCCACGATAATCGAATCCCTTTTGCCTCACTTCATTGTGCATATGCTGCCACACCGTGTTACAAAAATTAATGACATGTAAAATAGAAATGTAATGGCTTTTTCATTTATGTGCTTGCCTTTTCTTTTAGGGACCCACGCGTTTCTCTGTTCTCTTGTTCTAGTTAGCTTTATGCGTGTGGTTGACTAGACTTTTGGCTTACCGTGGGCAAGTTTTTCTATGTGATATTACTCTGATATATCTCATTTTTTTTAAAGAATTATAATATTGAAATTTTAAGTTTTACGTGGAAGTGGACAGCATGTGTATTATGAAGTTAATCTCTAACCCAAACCCTCCCGTCAATGAGCATTTCACTCTCATTTAGGTCATCCAATAACTCCTCCGGCGTGATTGGCTGATCAAAGTGGATCATATCTACCGAGAAGCCAATGTAGCGGCAGATTTCCTTGCTTCGTACATCTTTTCTTTTCCTTTAGGTTTACATTGCTTTCAATCTATTCTTTCAAATATGCTAAACATATTGATTAATGATGTTCATGGGGTTGCACACTCCCGCTTAGTGTTGCCTTAGCTCTCTTAAGAGCCCTTTTATGATAAAAAAAAAAAGAAATTTTAAGTTTTAGTTTGATTATAATATCTCCCAATATAAGGTCTCACAATTTTCAAAACTTATGAATTTACAGGCAGAGGTAAGATTTAGATAAATGCTTGCACAAATCTCAATAAAAATTAAACAGTGAGGTAATGACATTGAAAGTTCCATAATGTTTACCTTCAATAAGGTACCAATAAGTCTTCTTTGCTCTTTCTAGCTTAATTGCTGCCTTTTGATTTTAGAGGAAACTATTGAAGTTCAAAACCTCACCCCTTCCAAAATTGAAATGGTATATGAAACTATTTTCACTTGAAATTTTGGAGTGTTTCTCTTTCGTATATCAATAATTAATTCTTCTTTGTTCTCTAATCTTTGGCCTATTGAAGCATAGCTATTTTCCATTATCCTCTGAATTTGCCAAATTTTTTTCCTAGTGCAATTTGTTTATCCAAAACAATAAAAATACTTATGAAAGTTTCAATTGGGAACTCTTAGGATTATTTTTAATCAATACATTATAAGATATTAAAGTTTAAATTTTAGGATTATTCTGTGTTTAATTTTCGCTTTATCGAAGGAATTATTCATTATGCATTCTTTAATTCTAAATTAAATAGAATGGCTCGCTTTATCAAAGGAATTATTCATTATGCATTCTTTTAATCTTTTATGCTCGTTAGAGAATCATGGTTTTATAATAATAATAATAATCTTATTATTATTATTATTATTATTATTATTATTATTATTATTATTATTATTTGTATCAAAATTTTCGTTGCTTGTATCAATAGTTTCGTTACAATCTCAACTTTTTTGTTACACATATCTTTTTTTTTTTGAATTATTCATTACACATATCTAAATTTTAAAGACTTAAAAAATCTAATAACGTAACACATGTAACAGAAACTGAAAAAAAAATGCTATTAATAGAGTCGAAGTACTATAGTCCTACCGTGAAATGATTTAACTTGAATTTTGTAGAAAATTTTCTTTTCTTACTTTATTTGTGACAAAATTGGAAAATTGAATGCACTCTTATTGATAAATCAATCGTATATAAATACATCATAAGATAGTTGAAGATCCTACAAACTAGGGAGGTTACAAACTGAATCCTATATCTATGGGTGACAGCTAAATACAACTAGATACATTGAATAATACAAACTAAAATGGAAGACTAAGTCTATCAGTTGAAAACTACTGATTATCTCTATTATGCCCCCTCAAGATGGAGCTCAAGAGAGAAGTCCAATCTTGTGTTTAAGTTGAAGAAAACGTTGTCTTGGAAGTGGCTTGGTAAGAGCATTAGCAAGCTGATCTTTAGAAGAGACATAAGCTACACGGAGAGCACCATTTTGAACTTGATCCCGGATAAAATGAAAATCTATTGCAACATGCTTCATTCGAGAATGAAAAATTAGATTGGAACATAGCTGAGTTGCTCCAATATTATCACAGTAAATGACAGGGCAGTTGGGAAGCGAAATGCCAAGATCAGTCAAGAGATAACAAATGAAATTAAGTTCAGCAGCTGTATGTGCGACGGAATGATCCTCGGCCTCAGTAGAGGATCTAGCAACAGTCCGTTGCTTTTTAGAACTCCAGGAGATAGGATTTTTACCAAGATATACAACATAAGCACTGGTTGAGCAAAAAGTGTCCTTGTCCCCTGCCCAATCAACATTAGAAAAGGCTTGTAAACTAAGAGAAGTGTCGAAAGAGACATGCAAATTGAGAGTAGAGTCATGGTAGAGTTGTAGACCATCATCAACAGTGCCAACAAGATAACGTACTAACTATTTGGCAAAGGACCAATGTTCAGTTGTTGGGCAGTGTATATATTGGGAGAGTTTGTTGACAGCAAAGGCAATGTCTGGTCTTGTTATTAGCAAATATTGGAGACTCCCAACCACTTGACGATACTCAGTTGGATCATACAGAGGAGAACCTGAGGTTAACATGAGAGTTGGACTGGTTGGTATAGGAGCAAGAACAGTCTTGGTGTCTTGCATTTTGGTTTGAGTGAGGAGATCCATAATATAGCACCTTTATGAAAATAACCAGCCATGTTTGTTTGGTACAACCTCTACACCCAGAAAGTAAGTCAGAAAGCTAAGGTCTTTGAAGGAAAAATGCTGAGCAAGAATGGAAATGAAGTGATTAACTTTGGTAGCATTGTCTTCTGTGAGAATTAAATCATCAACATAAACAAGGAGATAAATAGTGTGGCCATCAGCATGAAAGACAAAGAGGGATGTATCAACATATGAATTTTGAAAGCCAAACTGTAGGAGGAATGTTCTGAGCTCATGGTACCACGCACAAGGGGTTTGTTTGAGGCCATATATTGCTTTGTTGAGTTTGCAGACATATGAGGGGTTGTATTTATCAACAAATCCTGGTGGCTGTGACATGTATACATTTTCTAATAGATGTCCTTGAAGAAAGACATTGTTTACATCAAGTTGCCTTAAGGACCAACCACGGCTGACTATTGTACTGAGAACAATTTGGACAGTAGTCGGTTTTACAACTGGACTGAAAGTGTCTTGGTAATCTATTCCAGGAAGTTGGTGGAAGCCTTTTGCAACCAATCGGGCCTTGAACCTGTCAACAAAACCATCGGATTTGGGTTTAGTTCTAAAAATCCACTTACATCCAACCAGATTTTGACTTCTATCCAGTGGGACTAGAGCCCATGTGCCATTCTTTACTAAAGCGTCATACTCTTCGGACATGGCTCGAAGCCATTTATGATCTTTGAGAGCTTGGGTCAATGTGGTAGGTTCATTATCATCACCTTTGGATGATTGGGTGTGAAGATTCATTTTGGTGAGGGGTTTGCGAATATTGTTTTTTACTCTAGTAGTCATTTTAGTGAGGGGTTTGCGAATATTGTTTTTGACTCTAGTAGTCATTGTATGGGTGGGTTGTGGCTGAAGCTCGGGTGGGTTTATATGTGGTGATGGTTATTGGGGATTGTTGGTATTTGAAGGTACACGTGATGGTGGAACAGATGTGGCGGGCAGGTCTAGTGGTGGTGAAGCTTCTCTGGGGGATTACTGTTGAGCGTCCACTGTAGATGACGAATTGAGTGGTGGTACCAAAGGCAAGGTGGGAAGTCGAAGAGGTGGTGGAATCCAAGTAGCAATGAAATTTGATTGTAGACAAGAGGATGGAACAGAGAGATGATTGAAGGGAAAAACAGACTCAACAAATTTAACATGCCTAGAGACATATATTTTGAAAGTGGATGGATCAAGGCAGTAGTAGGCACTCTGAGTTAAAGAGTATCCAAGGAAGACACATAGTTTGGATCGAGTGTCTAGTTTGTTGGTTGTACACGGTCGAAGCTAGGGATAGCATAAACAACCAAAAATTTTGAGTTTTGAGTAATTAGGGGTTATTGTAAAAAAAAATTCATAAGGAGAGGAAAGGTTTAGTGTGGGTGTGGGCATTCGATTGATTAAATAAACTGTTGTAGCGAATGCAGAAAGACAATAATTTAAAGGAAGAGAGGCATGAGAGATTAATGTTAATCCAATTTCGACAATATGAAGATGTCTACGTTCAGAAAAGCCATTATGTTCAGGTGTGTAAGGTGGTGTAGTGAGATGAGAAATACCATTTGTTGAAAGAAAAGGGGCAAGTGCAATATATTCACCACCATTATCAGAGTAAAATGTTTTCATGATTTTATCGAAGTGTTTTTCAACAATGGCTTTAAATCTGATAAAAATATCTTTGACTTCAGATTTTTATTTGAGAGGATAGAACCAAATATATTTAGTGAAATGATCCACAAAAATGACATAATATTTAAATCCATTATTTGATATAATTGGAGAAGTCCGAACATCAGAAAAGATAGTTTCAAGGGGTTGAGAAGAGACAATTGTAGATTGACAGAATGATAATTTGTGGCTTTTATTACTTAGACAAGCATTACATGAAAAGTTATTGGATAATGAAGAAGAGAAATGGAGATTATTTTGGGAAACAATCTGTTTCAGAATGTGAAAAGCTAGGTGTCCTAATCTTTGATGCCACTCGGATAAGGTTGTTTTGATGTTGGAAAATGCAAGCAAGAGTGGAGATACCGGCCACTCATAAACGCCATCCTTAGTTTGGCCCTTCAAAAGTGTTTCCCCCGGGTGAATGTCCTTTACAAGAAAAGTAGTTGGTAAGAATTCAATGGAGACATTATTTGAGGTACAAAATTGAGAAATTGAAATGAGATTCTTTTTCATAGCAGGAATACAGAGGACAGTGTTCAATTGAAAAGTGTTATGAGTTGTGGGGAGAGAGGTAAAACTGGTATGAGTAATGGAGAGACCCGAGCCATCACCGATCATAATGTCATCCGAGCCATTGTATGGAGCATGCATGGAGAGATTGTTTAGATCAGCTGTAACATGGTGAGAGGCTCCACTGTCCAGGAGCCAAGATGTAGTACTGGTGTATTGGAAGCATAATGAGCCCTTGGTTGGAGTAGCAGAGTGATTGGTCAAAGCAGGAGAAGGACTTGCTGTATTACTATTGGATGCGTTAATTAGGACTAGCCGAAATGAGGGACACCTTTTTGTTGTATGTCCTTGTATCCTGCAAATTTGGCAATAACCCAAGTATGGCCGAGATGGACGATTACCTTGAGTTGGGGGTTGGAATCTGTTTGGTGGAGTAGGATACTTGTTTTGGTGGTTGTTGTAAAGACACCATAAATGATTGGTGGTGCCTGAAGGTGCAGGTAAGCGCCAAGGTGTTGGATTTTTGCTCGTGGGATTAATAGTGGCAGGAAAGTGAAGGGGTTTTGGTTTAGTGGTGAGCACCGAAGCTTCAAAATTGAGCAACTTTTCATGTAGTTCCTCAAAGGTTATAGGCATGTCTCTGGCTTGGATAGCACGTATGAGTTCTCTGCATTCATCGCCAAGGCCATCAAGTATCTTTTCGGTGAGATCTTTTACATCTAGTGGTGCTCCAAAAAGGGCAAGCTCATCAGCCTTTGCCTTGATGGATTGCAGGAACGTTGTGACATTGTCAGAGGCTTTGGTGATCATCTTGAGTTGGCTTTTGGCCTGTTTAATGTGGCCACGAGAAGGCTTGGCGTAGGTGGTGGCCAGGATAGTCCATGCTTCGCGGGCGGTCGCGGCTCGGGTAATGAATGGTATGATGGTGTGGGAGATGGAGCCAATAATGGCATTCAGGATTAACTGGTCCTGCCGGTTCCAGAGAGTGTGAGCAGCATTGGTGCTGGTTGTTTCATTTTGTGTGAGAGTGGCTGGGGGACATGGCTTGGAGCTATCTACATAGCTTGGGAGGTCATAGCCGATGAAGAGGGTGTGAAATTGTAGTTTCCATGAGAGGTAGTTGGTGGAGGTGAGTTTTAGAGGGGTTTGGGTAGCAACATTTATGCTGATAAGGGTGTTATGGGATTGGTGTTGAGAATGGAGGGGAAGAGGTAGCCATGGTTGTTTGAGAGTAAAGAGAGGAAGGGAATATTTAAGTTTGTTATCTCTAGTTCTGCTCTGATACCATGACAGAATTGGAAAACTGAAGGCACTCTTATTGATAAATCAATCGTATACAAATACATTATAAGATAGTTGAAGATCCTATAAACTAGGGAGGTTACAAACTAAATCCTATATCTATGGGTGACGGCTAAATACAACTAGATACATTGAATAATACAAACTGAAATGGAAGACTAAGTCTATCAGTTGAAAACAACTGATTATCTCTATTAATTTGAACATAGAAAGAAATTTTTTAAAAAAGCTTAGTTTAAGAAGCGTTGTAGAAAAAATGAATTAAGAAGTAGCACAATTGAGAAATATTTTAGACTATTTTACAAACCATACAAACATAATTGAGGGTAAATTAAAATTTACCCTCTGATTAGAATGATAATATATCCCAATTTATCCTTTCTTTAAACGAAAATATAGATAACTTAATTTTACACTTTTTGAGTGACTAAATTGAGATTATATTGTCACTGTAATTGGGGGATTTTCCCTGCAGCTAATGACCTATTGAATTAAAACATAGTGGTGGCCAAATAACCTGACCCGAGTCGATCTGAACCAAAAAATTATCGAATTTGATGCAAATGATTAATTCAAAATTCAAACCGATCGGATTGTATTGTTATCCAATCAAGTCAGACCCAATTCAATTTGAAAATAAGAAGAAATCAAAGCATGCACAAACCATCTACGACATAAATTTCTAATCTCATTTGAACTGTATTCGAATAGAATTGAATTACAAGTTAGGATTGAGTTTGTATTACTTTTTTTTCCAACTAAGTTAACTCGAAACCTGATGAGGTTTATCCAAATTTGATCCGATCCAAATTCGCCCAACCTTATTAAATCATAGAGATGTATATCATTGGATTTTGCCACACAAGAAACTTCTATGGGATGAAGTCAAGACAATTTTCGTGAAAAATAATGATATGCATGATAAAATTTAGATGATTTTGAATTAACGTGAAAATCATGAGTGCTCAAAACGTTATATATGATCTAATAAAATATATAATATTAAAAATAAAATAAATTTTGTTCTATGGGATGAAGTCAAGACAATTTTTTTAGATATGCTGATGCTGAATTTTGAATTTGTTAAGACAATGAATGAAAGAAAGCTATAATTTTTTATTACTCATCCCATAGAACTCGGTCATGATTTTAAATGTTATATGGCCTAAATTTGTTAAGACAATGAATGAATTTTGAACAAAATTTAGACAAATTCAAAATTCGGCTGAGCCCCTTAGGGGGAACATTCTATGGGATGAAGTCAAGACAATTTTTTTATTAGGCCATATAACATTCTATGGGATGAAGTCAAGACAAAATTTTGAATTTGTTAAAATCTAGAAAAGTTATATATGATCTAATGACCGAACCAAAAATGTTATATGGCCTAATAATCTTTTATTTCTCAACTGTGGTACTTATCAAGACAATTTTTTTATCAAAGCAGGAATTACTGAATTTGATGAGGAAACGAAAGAGAAATCACACGCACACCAAAGGCTATGCAAAAAGCCCCTTTTATGCTGAGGCGTCTGGAAAATTTCCAGAAACAATACTAACGACCATAACAGATTTTTGCCACGTCAGCAAATTATTTGCGTATCGACCCATAAACTGAATGCAATCTGCACTATGGTCCAATAACTCTCTTTCGATTACAGTTAAGTCTCCCAAGTCCACAGCTCAATTCTTCACACATACAAAATTTTTCACCATCAAATCTTTGGTTGGGTTCGTCTGCACCTCATCCTCTTAATTATAATATTGAGGAAAATAGAGAATTCAAATCTTCTTTTTCAGTGGCATCAGTGATCAGTGTTCTTCCGGAATTTAATAATCAGAATTCTAGTGGTTTCATGTGATTGACTCTTACATCGACTTGCTGCAGATTTATATCTTTTTTTTTTTCAATTTTTTTGGAAAGTTGTTCTATAATTGCACTTGCAATAGATGACTTTTGTTATAGATTTAAGGGATCCAACTATTTTATTAACTTTGTATATATCTTCAAAGTTGCTTGATGGTAAGCATTAAGCTATCGCTGAATATTAATCAATATCAAGGCATATAAGAAATTCTTTTCTCTGCGCTTGTTGTTCGTTTTATCGAAGGAATTATTCATTATGCATTCTTTTAATCTTTTATGCTCGTTAGAGATTCATGGTTTTATAATAATAATAATCTTATTATTATTATTATTTGTGTCAAAATTTTCGTTGCTTGTATCAATAGTTTCGTTACAATCTCAACTTTTTCGTTACACATATTTTTTGAATTATTCGTTACACATATCTAAATTTTAAAGACTTGAAAAATCTAATAACGTAACGCATGTAATAGAAACTGAAAAAAAAATGCTATTAATAGAGTCGAAGTACTACAGTCCTACCGTGAAATGATTTAACTTGAATTTCTTAGAAAATTTTCTTTTCTTACTTTATTTGAACATAGAAAGAAATTAAAAAAAATTAAAAAGCTTATTTTAAGAAGAGTTGTAGAAAAAATGACTTGAGAAGTACCACAGTTGAGAAATATTTTAGACTATTTTACAAACTATACAAACATAACTAAGGGTAAATTAAAAAATTTACCCTCTGCTTAGAATGATAATATATCCCAATTTATCCTTTTTTAATAAAAATATAGATAAATTAATTTTACACTTTTTGAGTGACTAAATTGAGATTATATTGTCACCGTAATTGGGGGATTTTCCGTGCAACTAATGACCTACTGAACTAAATCATAGTGGTGGGTATGATTAATTTTTTCGATCTGAACCAAAAAATTATCGAATTTGATGCGAATGGTTAATTCAAAATTCAAACCGATCGGATTGTATTGTTATCCAATTAGGTCAAACCCAATTCAATTCGAAAATCAGAAGAAATCAAAGCATGCACAAACTATCTACGACATAAATTTCTAATCTCATCTGAACTGTATTCGAATAGAATTGAATTACAAGTTAGGATTGAGTTTGTATTACTTTTTTTCCAACTCAGTTAACTCGAAACCTGATGGGGTTTATCCAAACTTGATCCGACCCAAATTTGCCCAACCTTATTCAATCATAGAGATGTATATCATTGGATTTTGCCACACAAGAAACTTCTATGGGATGAATTCAAGACAATTTTCGTGAAAAATAATGATATGCATGCCAAGTCGACGGAACCCTTCAAAATAGATCATTCTCACTAAACCGTCTTGATTCCTGGCCCCAGTGTCAATATCTGAAAATTTCTGAATAATCAAAGTCCGCCGGCTTCCTGCTCATGTATATTCTCGTTCAAAGTCAAAAGTAATAGACCGGCTAGTGTCCTTTTGAATAAATTGACTAAAGATTTGTTGGTTAGAGCTAAGAGCCATTTGTTCGTGTTGATCGGCTGCACCTATAATTATCTGAGTTTAAGTAACAATAAAAAATAAGAGCCGATGTTTATCGAGTAAGATTTATATTTAAATCTCAAAAACTGTGAGGGCCAACATTGTAAAAATTTAGATGAACTATCAAGCTTAGAAATGGAATGAAAATATGAAATGAATCGAACAACTTTTATAACTTTATGCATCACTTCTGTATATTGAAACAATTTCGGTAACATTAAAAAAGGAAAAATTAGCAAAAATAATTGAATAAACGAATTATGAACTAACTCCAAACCTTTTTCTTTGCCTATTTCCCCCCTTTTCTCCCATTAATATTTTAAATGTACAAAATGAAGAACCACAATGCAAAAAAAACACTAACCCCTAAACCAATACAAGCCATATCCAAAACTCTCTCTCTTTTGTCTTTCTTTTCTTTTCTCACCCTCTTCCTCTCCACAAATTCCTCATACCTCGCCTTCCCATTTTGCCCCCCTTCCCCTCTCTTTCTCCTCTTCCCGTTCTCCATGGCCTCCTGCAAAATTACCAAACTGTCCCTCCCGCTCAAGCTCCTCCCCTCCATGTCCTCCACTTGCATGCTCACCTCCCTCACGTGCACCTCCCCTCCCTCATCCTTACTCCTCACGCACGTGACCGCCACCTCGCACTTCACGTACTCCGTCTCTGATGATCCTGGCCGTCCACGACTGTTATAATCTCCCGCCATGATCGTCGCGAACCTCGCCCGCAGTACATCACCCGCCGAACACTGCCGCTCCACGGTAACCGCTCTCCCGCTCGATATATTAACCGCACGTTTCTTAAGTGGGTCAATTAATATCCAACTCAACGTTAAGTTTTCTTCAAGATCTTTTAGCCACGCGTCACCTTCACCTCCATGCAGCGTCGGTGCCAAAACTGAGTCTTTTGAGTCAAACAAATCGACCCGAAACGGCGCCGCATAAAACCAAGCGGTCGCTGTTTCAATCAGGTGGGTCTTTGATACAATGAGGGCGTTCTTATAATGAATATCCACGCAGGAGACGAGCTCATTAGGAAGATGACGATGGAGATTGCGTTCTGTGGGCTGGCGGAGGTGATCGAGAACGGGGAACGCGTCGGAGAAGAAGGAGCAGTGGCCGGCGGGGAAGGTGGAGACGACGCGGCTGACATTTTCGTTGGTGATGGAAGGCCACGTGGCGGTGCAAATCTGGCGCCAGAGATGGTCTTGTGTGGAGAGGGCGTGGAGTTGGGAGGAAGCGCAGGAGGTGGCGGCGAGAGCGGGGCCGTCGAGGCGCGTGAGGATGTGGGTCTGGATGACGTCTTGAGGGACGGCGGAGATGTCATCATCGACGGTGACTGTCGACGACGATGAGGAATAAGAAGACATTTTATCTGAATACGTTCGAGAGTGATAAGAGAAGCTTTCAATTTATTTATTTATTTATAGTGGGAGGAAGATAATTTTACGAAGTCAGAAGTGGCTGACTGAAAAATCTTTTTTGTCTTATAAGGAAAGTACTTCGTAATCCCCTGATTTTGAAAATACTTTCGCAATGACGTAATATATACGAAAATATTCCCAACACTCGATTTTACGAAAGAAATGAGTATTCACAACTCGACCACAATAGCCTTTTTTTAAAATAATTTTTTTACAATCACAATATTCCTTTATATATCATATTTGACCGATTTATAAATTACCTATCTTTAAAATCTCTTCTCTCTCGAATTATTGTTATATTATGTTCATTGATTAACAAGTTATCTATTAATCAACATATATATATCACCTAATTGTTGGTTTTACTAGGATTAATCTTGGACCACATTTTATGAAGTCAAATCATTTTCTATAATAAACCCACATAGTTATTTGTTAATTAATCTTTCCTCATTTTTGGCAGCCTAACTAGCGAGTTGGCCCTACATCAATCTCAATGGTTATAATAATCATAAATGAGAGATTGATGTCTGTGTGCGCACGTGTACGTATTTATATAATGGCACTGAATTTAATTCACTTATTTGAAATAATATTTAGAGAGATCGAAGCATCATCAAACAAACTTTTACGAATTAAAATAAGATGATCATTCCACTAATCATAAGTATTAATTAAAATAAATTAATAAGACTGTTAGCAATTAAATTATTATTATAAATTTGGGCCTAATTACTCAAAAGGGTACATATGTGTTACTATTTAGGACACATGTCGACATATTTTTTTTATTGACAGATTAAAAAAAACGACATAAAGATGGCGTTATTTTAATTATTTTTTTTTTATACATTCTCCGTCTAATAATGATTTTGATATTTTCGTGTAAAGAACTTGTCAAAAAGTTGAATTATTATCTGGCATCCAACTTTGCCTGAGAGTGAGACCATTAACTAACTTCCAAATTGAGTGCATTTATGATCATGATTCTTGAGCATGGGAGTGTCATGTTGTAATTGTCACATTTCTAATTGTATACGTGTGAAAAAGGAGAAGATTGAAAGTGTTCTTTTAACAAGTTGTGTTAAATTCGGATTGACCTTTTTACAAATTTGGGACTCATATATCTGCGGGTTGCCCATTTATTTTGGGTGATTTATATCATTCGAACTCTTGACAATTGTGTGTTTTAAATAGTATTCACAGCAAGTCGCCGCACAAGTTGGGATAACATTAATATAGTTTTCGATGAATTTAATTTGATTTTAAAGAATTTGAAATTGATTCAATTTATCCAGCTAGAGGGGAAAAAAGGTTCAAAATCCTTAACTAAAATCTTGTAAAAATTCTTCTCAAGCCTTAAATGCTTATTTTTCCTTATTGTAATGTTGATCGATATCAAGATTATGCAACTAAAGTTATAATAAAGATAAAATACTAGACGTCTCATTTCAATGCATCCTACGGCCTGCGGCATGAATCAAGTTGCTAGTGCGTGCTTTAAGATAAGTCTCAAAGTGTCTACTCATCACCATCTATCACCACTTGGATTAGGTTGTTAGTAATGATCTCAAAACTTTTACTTGGGCTTTGTGGAAGAGTCCTCTGCAATTACATGGAAGATTGACTCTCGAGTATAGTGGCTATCCATATTTTTGATATTTCAAACCACTTGATCTTGTACTAAAGTTTATGTACAAATTTCTCAAGGTCGTTTTCAAAACACGAATTTCAAACTTCAAGTGACGTTGAATATCTAGATGTTATCCTTCATTTTTTATTCCGAATGATATGACAGATGGTATTGTAAATTTACATATCGAAGTACTTTATTGGGTAATAAGAAAATTGATGTATACGATAGGTTTACATTTTTGGGCAAAACTATGTTGCAACTGTAGTATGGTACCACAATTACTTTTAGCCGTTGGATCTATAGTTGCATAGTTATATTAACTGGATCTAATAGCTGAAAGCAATTGTGGTACCATACCACAATTGCAACATACATTTTAATCCTATAAAATAATTTTGGTAGATGGATCAGTTGAGATTGCCAATCACTTACCTCCTATTATTTTTTTAGTATCCAAAAACCTTCCTAGCAACAAATATTTAAAGGAAAGATGAATAAATGAGTTATTTGCTATGATAATTTATCTTGAAATATAAACTATGTATTTATTATAAGAAAAATATTTAAATTAACAAAAAGTACAAGAAAAATATCTTATTATTACTTTTTTATTCACATCAAAATATATATTTCTTATTTTTAATTCTTAAATTTTTTAATTTATAATATTTTTGAAGAAAGTGAATTTGAAAATGAGGGTAATATTATTATAAAATTATGTTATCCAGGGGATTATGGGCTATTATGAAGATAATAAGGGAATAAATAGTATATATTGATTTGCCCAAATTTTAAAAGTATAATATTTCACCTCAAATTTCTATAATTGTTGAGCATATATATGCCCCTAGGCGTATGTGAATGCACTTTGTGTCTGCAGTCTTTTAAGGTCTAGAATTGCCATGGTTAGTCAAATAAGTTGCATTTGCCATGCAGATTAAATAAGCTGCTGATTAAAAAAAGTAGTTAGATATTTGGTAAATTATATTGTTGCTGTTGCCGTGAGTTTGAAAAGCAGAGTATATGGATTTAGTAAATTTTATTATAAAAAGATGTTTTATTATATAATAACTAAAATAGACATAACTTTAAACTGTATTTAATTTAAATATTAGTGGTTTATGGAAAATAATGTTGAAAAATAGCATATCCATATGCTATTTTGACGGCACATTTTGAGTGGATCCCACTTATCGAAAGTGGGAAATCTTGTGAGGTTCGGATTCTACTCTGTGAATACTTCAAAATGATATTTATTTACTCAAAATAATGCATGGGTGAATGAGAACTTATCTCTCAAAATAACACCCTTGAGGTTAGAAATTTGAAAGGAAATGAGGCTTATCCCACATGGGAAAAATAAGCCAAGGGATTTGTGTTTATATACAAACACTTAACCATGCATGAGCAAGAATTTTAAGGATAAAGGCTCTCTTCACACGCGCGTGCGCAGGGGGGTGCAAATCCAAGACCAAATCAGTTGAACTCGTGTGCGCTTGCGCGTGCGCAGGGGGGTGCAAATCCAAGACCAAATCAGTTGAACTCGTGTGCGCTTGCGCGTACGCGAATGTCGGCCCAAAATCACCCAAGCTTGCATGGCACGTTTTTAATTTCCTTTTAAATTTTTATAACAGTTTCGCAATTTTAAATTCAAAAGATTTGTAAATTCAATTTGCTGCATTAAATTGTTTGATTCAATTGCCTGTTACAACAAATAAATTGCATGTATTGAATTCCGAAATTCAATTTTGATGTAGCTGTTACACACCCACATGAGTATAAAAAGGCACACTCCTCTTCTGTTTTGAACACACTGCAAAACCAGCACACAGAGCACTTCACAAACTCTCTTCTTCTTCTTCTTCTTCTACGTTCTTTTTTTTTTTCTTTCTGATCGAGCTCCGCTGTTGTGGTTCGTCGAAATAATCTGTTTGTGCTTAACAGATTGTTCGTACCCGTTGTATCCTGGGAAACATATACCAGCAAAACTAAAGCACTGCAGTAGGTGGTAAATCTGTTTTAAGGAAACTGAGCTACAGGCCTCGGGTATATTCTTACGTTTCATTAATCCCTTCTCCTGTTGTTTCATTTCGATTCTTTCATTTACATTCTTGTTTAATACCATTCTTTGTCTTCTTTGTTATTTTTTTTTCCTTCTGTTTCCAGTTACTTTCGAGTTAATTAGTTATTGTTTCTAATACTGAACTCACTGTTTATTTTCCTCACAAATAATACATAATTATCTTTTTGTTAAAATATTAATATTATAATAAAAACTTTGAAAAGACGTAGTATCTTATTTAATAAGCAGTTTATAAAAAAACAACTTGCTTTTAAAAGCTATTGTTAAAATGAAAAAACTTATGAAATAAGTATCTTTTAAAAAATTTACTAAACACCATTTTTATCAAAATTTTATGAAATAAGTCGATTATAGCGTTTCAATTTTAACTCAAACTAGGCCTAAATTTGAGTAATAATATAAGTTAAGAACTCATATTCAATAGATGAGATTTCTAATCACATCTTAACTTTTTTTTTTAAAATAACAAAAAAAATTGATCGTAATTATATTTAGGATTAGAAGAAATAGAAATCAGTGAGCATACTTGTGAAGTTAATTTCCCAAATGCATTATTTTGATAGCATATCCTAACTTCAACTTAATTGAAAACGAAAACGAAGCTCTGTCAAATTGATTTTGATGTATCACGGCAATTGCAGCTATCAAGTTGATTTAGTAAACGATTGAGTGCTTGTAAAATATTCCGACTTTGAATCGGTGGTTAATTAATCACCTCAATTTTAAGCTACGAGCCATATGTCCTAATCCTGAGCTTTAAAGCCCAAATTTTAAGCAACAATTGAGTTAGTTGTTAATCGCCTAATTGTCACCTAATTGTCAGTTTTAAGTTACTGCTTTTTTTTTTTAGAATGATCCCCACACTGATGATGACGCGATGATGATTATTATTATTATTATTTTAATTTTAGCAACTTAACTACGGCTCCAGTCTTGGCTCTTGATCTGTTGTTAACACTTAACACAATCTCTCGGTACAAGATAAGAAATCAGTGTTAATATTATGGGTTTAATTTTTTAAATTTGTGGAACTAACTTAGATCCCGTTTGGTTGTACTGATTATTAATTATCATCAAATGAAACAAGTCTAACTCTAAAGAACCTTACCTTCCAAAGGTGAGCAGCAACCAACTCAAATGATGAGCAAGAAAAATTACCTCTCCTTTCACCTAACACTTTCCTCTTCAAACTCTCAACGATTGCACCGCTAAGATGAATGTTTTGAGAACATAATTAGAGGCCCCCATTTCTGAAAAATTTAGCCCACCAACTTCCGAATTTTGTCTATTAATCATGGCATTTTTTATCAACTGATACAAATGATCTATGGCCGCCGCCCTAGCCGCAGCCATAGGTGATTTTACTGTGACAGCATTATGAACATGAGAAATATTATCAAGCACCATTAACCCTCTCTCATGCACTGGCTGATGATCAGAAACTGTAACTCCCTTTCTTTTCTTAATAGCTGAATTACAATCCCATGCACTAAGAAAATCATAAGTAGCCGGGCCATCGAATAACGAGTGGCTTGTGCCAATGCCTATTGAATAGCCTCCACATGCAAACCTGGTCACCTGCATCAAATAATTTTGTCTAACAGAATTTAGGTATTGAGAGAGCAGTCAAGAAAATTTTGATGGCCGGTTAATAAATATCATTGAGCGTTGTGAAGTAAAAATTGTTTGTTATCATTTTACAAGCGGAAGGAAACAATTAGATATAACACAAAAGCTCGGCCATTAGTGTTTACACCATACACTCTGGCCATTAATTATTTGCCAAAAAGCTAAAACAGACGGAGCCCTAGAGTGAAAATTAGACTAATAATCACTTCATGAATTTGCGTTGCTGAAAGAAAGCTTGCCGTGTTGTTAGGGCTTCCTGTATGTGAACATTCGTAAAAGCTAGGGTTTTATGTTTCGCAAAATTATATAGTGGGGCTGCGTGATAAAAACTTAAATTAATTTGCATAGAAACACACAAAACCATAATCAGGTTGTAATTATTTTGATAGCATATCCTAACTTCAACTTAATTGAAAACGAAAATGAAGCTATGTCAAATTGATTTTGATGTATCACGGCAATTGCAGCTATCAAGTTGACTTAGTAAACGATTGAGTGCTTGTAAAATATTCCGACTTTGGATCGGTGGTTAATTAATCACCTCAATTTTAAGCTACGAGCCATATGTCCTAATCCTGAGCTTTAAAGCCCAAATTTTAAGCAACAATTGAGTTAGTTGCTAATCGCCTAATTGTCACCTAATTGTCAGTTTTAAGTTACTGATTTTTTTTTTTTTTGGAATGATCCCCACACTGATGATGACGCGATGATGATTATTATTATTTTTTTCTAATTTTAGCAACTTAACTACAGCTCCAGTCTTGGCTCTTGATCTGTTGTTAACAATTAACACAATCTCTCGGTACAAGATAAGAAATCAGTGTTAATATTATGGGTTTAATTTTTTAAATTTGTGGAACTAACTTAGATCCCGTTTGGTCCCCGAGAGCGTGGTTGGGTTGGTTGCAGTGCAGTTGTAGCCTCTCTCAAAATCCGGGTTCGATTCTTGAGGGTGGTAAAGAGGTGAAAATTGTAGAAACTACATATCTTTGGGAATAATAATTTAGAATTTATACATTCTATTTATACACAAAATCCTTTTGCCTCACTTGACAATGCACACACCGTGTTACAAAAGTTAATAACGTCTGAAAGGGAAATGAAATGGCTTTTGTCATTTATGAGCTTTTTTTTAAAAAAAAAAAATATTCAGTAGTAATTTTACCGGGCCACCGACCGATTTCGCTTTTTATTTTAAGGATCCACGTACATTATCACTTTAATTTCTTTTTGAATCCATTACATTTCTGTGTATGCTTGCCTAAACAAGTTCTCCTATATTATCAATCACTCTGTTATCTCAAAATTTTTTTAAAAGAATAACAATATTGAAATTCAAAATTTTGATTCGATCATAATATCTCCCAATATAAAGGTCTCATAATTTTCAAAGCTTAAGAATTTATAAACGGAGGTAAAATTTAGTTAAATGCTTGCTCAAATCTTAATCCAAACTGTAACAGCAAGGTAATTTTTTCTTAAAAAATTAAAGATGAACAATATTAAAATTTTAAGCTTTGATTCGATTATAATACCTCGCAATATAAAGGTCTCATAATTTTCAAAACTTAAGAATTTAGTGCGGAGGTAAACTCTAGGTAAAGGCTTGCACCCTCAAATCTTAATCCAAACTGTAACGGTGACGTAATGACAGAGAAATTGTACAAAATTCCAATTTCCTTCAGCTCTTTATAATTCCCTAAATCTACTTTCAACATTTTCTTTCCTTGCTTTCCCTTCCTTTTTATATTGGTTGAATCAAATATTTGAATTGTTGCTTTTCTTTTCGGTCTGCCCCATTATCATGATTATGTTTCATGACTTGACAGATCATGTCAACGAAAGCTCCAGGAAATTTCCAGGAAACTAAGAAAGCTCCAGCCATTGAATTATTTACTACGCACCCGCAAGAATCTTCACACATGTTCATTCTTACATCTCCTATCTCAACTCTCAAGAATAATTCTCTGTTTCTGTCACCAAATTTCTAAAATTTCCTTCATGGCTTCCTCTTCTTCTTCTTGCAATTATGAAATCTTCCTCAACTTTAGAGGGGAGGACACTCGAAAGAGCTTTACTTGCCATCTCTATGCTAATTTGTATGAAAGAAAGAAAATCAATACATTTATTGATGATGAAGGGCTTAGGCGAGGAGATGAGATTTCAGATGCCCTTTTGAACGCAATCCAAGGTTCAAAAATTTCGGTGGTCATTTTCTCAAAGGACTACGCTTCATCAAAATGGTGCCTGAATGAACTTGTCAAGATTCTTGAATGCAAGAACACAAACGGCCAAATTATTATTCCAGTCTTCTATGGAGTAAGTCCATCTGATGTGCGGCATCAAACCGGAGTTTTTGGGGACGGTTTTTACAAGCTAGAACAGCAGTTCAAAGAGAAACCAGAAATGGTTCAGAAGTGGAGGGTTGCACTGACAGAAACAACCTATCTAGCTGGCCACGAATCCACAAAATTCAGGTAACTCTCTTTCCTAATTCATCTTATCTCTGTTTCTGTCTTGGCCCGATTTGACACAATGTTTTTGCATCTTTGCACCTTCATATTAGGCATGATGCGCAACTTGTAAACAAAATTGTCGAAGATGTTTTGAAGAACTTGGAAAAAATAACAGTCTCAACGGACCCATCCAATGGCCTAGTTGGATTAAATTCACGAATGGAGCAGATTAAACCATTTCTGTGTATGGATTTGTGGGATACTGTCCAAATTGTTGGAATTTGGGGCATGGGTGGTATAGGTAAAACCACCCTTGCCACAGCTATTTTCAATCAATTCTCCAGTGAGTTTGAAGGTAGGTGCTTCTTGTTAGATGTTAGCAGAAATTCAGAAACAGGAGGTGGATTAGAACATCTCCAAAAGCTAATGCTTTCAACAATATTAAGCGAAAAACTTGAAGTAGCTGGTCCCAATATTCCACAATTTACTAAAGAGAGGGTCCGACGCATGAAGGTGTTGATAGTACTCGATGATGTGAATAAAGTTGGACAATTAGAGGGTCTGATTGGAGAGCTTGATCAATTTGGTCCAGGAAGTAGAATTGTTGTAACCACTAGAGACAAACGAGTCCTCGAAAAATTTAGAGGGGGGGAGAAGAAAATATATAGGGTTAATGGATTGGAATTTGAAGCCGCTTTCGAGCATTTTTGTAACTTTGCTTTTAAAGAAACTCATTGTCCTGAAGATCTCAACTGGCACTCACAGAGGGTTGTAGAGTATGCCGATGGCAATCCATTAGTTCTTAAAGTGTTGGGTTCCTCCCTGTGCCTCAAGAGGAAAAGCCATTGGGATAATGTATTGGACGACTTAAATCGGATTTGTGAATCTGATATTCATGGTATTTATGATACATTAAAGATTAGTTTTAATGAATTAACGCCCAGGGTGCAGAGTATATTTCTAGATATTGCGTGTTTCCTTGAGGGGAAGAATAAAGATTTTGTGACAAGGATACTTGATGATTCTGAGTCTCATGGATTGGATATCCTCATTGACAAGTCACTCATATCAGTATCAGGTAATTGCTTGCGAATGCATGATTTATTACAAGAAATGGGCCGAGAGATTGTTCGCCAAGAATCTTTGGAAGAGCCAGGCAGACGCAGTAGGTTGTGGGATCCTAAGGAAATCCGCCGCGTACTAAAGCATAATATGGTAAGAATCCTTCATTTTTTTATGTATATCTTTTACTTGTTTGGAGTTATGCACTCATATTTTTCCAACCATACCAGCACACCCATATATATTTTTTTAATTTTATTATTGCCAGAACATCCTTTAGTAAAAGCATTTTTATGAACAAAACAACCAAAATCATAAAAACCATAATTAGGTAAAATTAATGACTGAGGGTGTCAAGAGAACAAGTCTTCAAATTTTAAATTTTTAAAGAAAACTCCAGATTTTATCAATTTTGGAATGTTGAATAAGAGTGTGAAGAGTATAATTTTATTTTTCTTCAAATTTAGTGAAGAGTGTCAGAATAAATTGAGTGCCATGAGGATTGGCCCACCTGATTCTACTTCAATATAATTTTTTTTTTTTCAAAAAAGTAAGTGTGTTTTAGAGTATAATTTTTTTTTAAGCAACAGTTGCTAATAAAATGGACTGATTGGCCCACCTAGTTCTGCCTCCAATCACTCCTTTTAGCTTAAATGTACCTTAAGGAGGCTGTAAGATGGTTAAATCCTTTTGAACTAACATTTTAGATTCTATGGACTAAAAAAAAAAAATCAAAGTCTTATACCAATCAAATAGGCCATGTCTTCTCAACTTCTAGATATTAGGATAACAGCTTTGTAAATTAGAGAAATTTTGAATTTTTTTTCTGTTAGTTTAATTTTGCAATGGTCCCCAAAATTTTCTTTTCTCGCATATAGATATTTAAAAAAATAAAATCAAAGATTGCAGAATTTGTTTTTGTTCAAGGAGCTCTTAGTTAATAAAGTTTACGAATGTTTCTTTTCTGTTTTAGGCTTTACTCATTCTTTGTTTTTTTTTTTTTTTTATAAGGGGACCCATGCAATTAAAGGCATATTTCTGGATTTGTCCAAAATAAAAGGGATCAATTTAGACCCCGGAGCCTTCACAAATATGTCTGATCTGAGATTGCTCAAATTTTATGTACCTAAGTTTTATGAGGTTAAAAAGCTTCTAAGTATGAGCATTGAAGCGCAACTTTCATACTCTAAAGTGCAGCTTCCAAATGGCCTAGATTATCTTCCTATAAAATTGAGATATCTTCATTGGGACACATATCCATTAAGGACACTGCCATCAAATTTCAAGCCAAAGAACCTTGTTGAACTGAATTTGCGTTTTAGTAAAGTTGAGCAACTTTGGGAAGGAGAAAAGGCTTGTGTTCCCTCATCTATCCAGAATTTCAAGTATCTCTGTGCGTTGTCTTTTGAGGGCTGCAAAAGGCTTAGGTCTTTTCCGAGCAATCTTCATTTTGTTTGTCCAGTAACTATTAATTTCTCCTCTTGTGTTAATCTCATAGAGTTCCCACAGATTTCTGGGAAAATTACACGGCTATACTTAGGCCAGTCTGCAATAGAAGAAGTTCCATCAACAATAGAGTGCCTAACTGATCTCAAAGTGTTGGATTTGATGTATTGCAAACGGCTGAAGAGGATTTCAACTAGGTTTTGTAAATTGAGATCTTTGGTTGATCTTTTTCTTCGTGGCTGCTCGAACCTTGAGCGTTTCCCAGAAATCTTGGAGAAAATGGAGCATTTAAAATACATTTATTTAGACCAGACGGCAATTACAGAGCTGCCATCGTCATTTGAAAATCTACCGGGGCTTGAAGTATTGTTCGTAGAAGATTGCTCTAAACTTGATAAGTTGCCGGATAACATTGGCAATTTAGAATCTTTGCGTCACATCTCAGCAGCTAGATCAGCTATTAGTCAACTACCATCCTCTGTTGCAGATTCAAACGTACTTGGAAGTCTTGGGTTCTCTAGCTGCAAAGGTTTGGTATCATTGCCTCGATCATTATTATTAGGTTTATCTTCTTTGGGAATTCTACGTATAAGTGACTCTGCTGTAATGGAAATTCCACAAGAGATTGCCTGTCTATCCTCACTGACAGGCTTGCATCTAAGTGGAAATAACTTTGAGAGTTTACCTGCAAGTATCAAGCAACTGTCGCGGCTGAGTTCTCTTGACTTGAAGGATTGTAAGATGCTTCAGTCATTACCAGAACTTCCATTGTGCCTAAAATCTCTTGACTTGAGCGATTGTAAGATGCTTCAGTCATTACCAGCACTTCCATTGTGTCTAGAATCTCTTGCCTTGACGGGTTGTAACATGCTTCGGTCATTACCAGAACTTCCATTGTGTCTAAAATATCTTTACTTGGGGGATTGTAACATGCTTCAGTCATTACCAGAACTTTCATTGTGTCTACAATCACTAAATGCAACGAACTGCAACCGGCTTCAATCTTTGCCAGAGATTCCGTCATGTCTACAAGAACTAGATGCATCCGTACTCGAAAGGCTATCCAAACCCTCCACTGACCTTCTTCAATGGGCACCGGGATGTCTGGAGTCACATCCAATTTATTTTGGGTTTACTAACTGCTTGAAACTGAATGGAAAAGCAAACAACAAGATTTTGGCAGATTCACGACTAAGAATTCGGCATATGGCAATTGCATCACTGAGACTGGGCTATGAAAAGGCAATCAACGAGGTATCAAATTCCCTCTCTTGTTTACTCTGTCCCACTTTGTTATATCTGAAATCATGGTTTTCATTTTACAATTTTCTTTTTTTAAATGTCATTTCACAGAAACTTTCTGAACTCAGGGGATCCCTAATTGTTTTACCTGGGAGCGAAATTCCTGACTGGTTCAGCAATCAAAGTTCAGGATCTTCGATATGTATTCAACTGCCACCGCACTCTTTTTGCAGAAACTTAATAGGGTTTGCTTTTTGTGCTGTTCTTGATTTTAAGAAAGTTGATTCTTGTTATTTCTGCAATATTCGCGTCAGCTTTCAATTCGACTTAGAAATAAAGACTCTCTCTGAAACCAAACATGTTGATCTGGGTTTCAGTTTTCCCACTAGATACTCCCTTGATTCAGATCATGTCATACTTGGTTTTAAACCTTGCTTGAATGTTGGCTTTCCTGATGGTTACCATCATACAACTGTCTCACTTAAGTTCTTCAATAAGTGTAACCGAAACCAAAATTGTCACAAGATAAAACGTTACGGAGTATGTCCAGTATATGCAAATCCCAGCGAGATCAAAGCCAACACTTTTACTCTCAATTTTGCTACCGAAGTTTGGAAATTGGATGATTTGCCAAGCGCGAGTGGAACTTCGGATGAAGAGGAATTGGAATCGAGTCCCAAGAGAATTTGCAGAGCCGATCAAATCAACACTTCTTAACAAATGAGTCACCCGTTTTCACGTATTCTTTTTCCTTAGGTATGTCGAAAATGCTCTAATTCTAGATTGTGATTTGTTTAAGATGATGTTTTATCTAAGTATTCCATTTTGCTTTTGAAAATACCTTATTTTATTTAACTTAGCTGCAGAACTAATAAGTCAAAGCATCAGTTAATAATTCATTGCAACCTGCTAATCAGTCAAAGCATCAGTTAATCCTCTGTTGTTGTTTTCCTTATTAACATTAGACAAAACAAGAGGTCGGTGTCTATAAGTGGAATTCAACTCTTCAATCTCTACCGCATGAAATTGTAGTAATTTGTGGAAGTGTTCTTTTATTATATGCTTCTGAAGATTACATGTTTTAACTTTTTTTTTTTCTTGAAATTTTTGTAATTTTATTATGTCAGAGACATTATGCCTCGCTTTCTTCTTTGATTTTATTCATGCTGATGAAACATGTAAGAATTCTTTTTTTTTATTTTTTATATTCTGAGAAAATAAGCATTTTGAAAATACACTAAATTTATATTGTCTTCTTGGCCAGTGCGCAGTTTGCACAGTATGTAGCATTGGGAAGGCAAGCAATCCATTGAAGGGTTTTTCTTTTGTCCAATTCGGATTGTTTATAATCTGTACATTGATGTTTTCGTGTGGGAATTTTGAATCCTTTGTAATGGTGTTGTGAACTTGTAATCCTCTCTTTGCTTCTTAGACTATTAGTTGGTTAATTGAATGTGCACTACGATTTTGCTACTACTCTTTTAATTTGATATGGAAAGGCGCTAAATTAAACAGACAAATTCTTCTGCTTATGCAAGTGTCTCTTTGGTTGACAATGTAATGGGAGATTCTTAATTACGAGTTAGACTATTGGCACCGTTCTGATCTCCTCATAAAATCTCTTTTTAGTTATATTTATTTTATTTGCGAAAATGCCTCTTCTTTTAGATACACTTTTTTAAATTTTAAATTTTCATTTGATTTGTTTTATTGTTAAAACTCATTATTGTGTTATTTTTTTAATTATTTTCAATTTTATTATTATCCTACTTACAAATTAAAAAGTTATACGGGTGATAAGTTTTTTAGTGTTAATTATTGGCTAAAATAACACATATTTAAATTATAATTTCAAAGCAATTTTAAGTATAAAAATATTTAATTAATAAGAAATCAAAAGAGAACAATAAATTATTCTAAATTTACACAATTTATTTTATTTGGATAGGAAGTAACATATAGATTTTTTTTAAAAAGGATTGATTATGAATTAAGTAATTTGCTGTAAAAAAAATCTATAAATGTTTAATTTTTAAATGTCCTTAATTATAATTTTATTTAAAATAGGGTTTTGTAAGAATAATGTAGGGGTGCCAATAGCTCCACTCCCTAATTACCCCTCTCCGTACCTCGAACTTTAATGTGACAATTATTTTTTGACCTCAGTCACGTGACTTATGCACATGGGACTTAAGTAATGAAACTGAAAACTAACGACATCTAAAACATTTTAGTGTATTGGTTCGTGTTTTTTCTTTGTTTTAACCTATGGGTGTATGTTTGTGCTTTTATTTTATTGTAATCTTTTAGCTGTGTTTCAATATAATTTTGATGTAGATGTCCACACTGATCACAATTCTTCAACTATTAATTAAATATTTAAAGGCAACTTTTAGTTGATATTTTGAAATATGGTCATCTAACTGTTCGATAAATGACTCAATAATTTTTATGGTTTATTGAAGATAGTCAATGAAAACCTCAGGGAAAAAAGAAATCGAAAAGTCTTAATTAATGGGTAGAAAGTAGACTGATAAAATGAAAGATAGACAGATTTTATTTAAATACTATTAAAAAAAGATAAGATTTTCTAATTTAAGTTAAATTAATATCACCTGAAAAGAAAAATGTACAATATACTAAATAGAAAATGTTCCTAGAAATTTCCGAAAACGCAAACAAAGGAGTCAGCTAGGGAAATTCAGAGGAAAGTTTGGTGAGAAAAGTGCTTTGAGCACTTTGGAACGCATACACATCTATGTTCATGTGTAATCATTAATTTAATCAATTTTATGTAATGAACTATATTATAATTAATTTATATCCCCGATATTAATATTTAAATTAATATCCAAACATTTCATTTACTTTTATTTATTTTCTAATTAGTTGAATGGTTAAGTTAAAACTAAATATTCAACCTCTTCCACCAAACACAAAACAACACTAGCTATTTGGTAGCCATACTAAATTCCTAGGATTGATCATTGTAGGTCCCATCTTGGACCCACCATATAGTGCCCGCCAGGGAATAAAGTTGGGATAAAGTAATTAACAAAGGAGCGCTGCTATTTACCCCGAGTCAAATTCCGGTTCAAACCCCGGAAATAAAACGACGTCGTTTTATTTAGCCAATCACAGACAGCAACCAACTAGAATTCAAAACGACATCGTTAGCCAAAAAACACACGGTTTGATGTTTTCCCCTTTCCTTCATCGTTAACTCCAGCCAAATTCTTCTGAAATCACCCACAATTCACAACCATCGCGCTTACCCAGCCACCACCACAGCCACCAGTGACAGCCACCAACGTTTCACTTCTACACCTAAGGTAATGCTTCAATCTAGTGCCATAAAATCTACGTTTTATTCCTCAACTAAATAAACAAATATTCTTCCTTGAATTCGTTGTTCATAAATCATAAGATACAAACAATTTACCATAGCCGTTTTCTCATCAATGGGGGACAAATTAGACTAACAGATCATTGCAACCAAAGCTTTGAAAATTCAACTTTCAGGAACCAACCAAATGTCGACTGTAAATGCTGAAACTCATCTTTATATCTTTATTCAAGCTTTGCTTTTTCCTTTTTCTTATTTATTTAAGCTAAATCCACTTGCCCATAAGGAAGATAATTGAAGTTAAGGGGTTCTGTAGTTGGAAACGATAATTGAAGGAGAAAGCAGGCGCTGTATTACAATGCTGAAACATATAAAAAAAAAAAAAATTTCATCATCATCGTCTTCTTCTTCTTCTTCTTCTTCTTCATCAAGAAGTGATCTGACGAGGTTGGTGAAGACATAAGGGTGGAGATCGCCAAGAAAGAAGAATGGGATTTCAAGACTGTTGCGCCAAGACGGGTCGGGTAGGTTTTCTTGGGTGGCCGCGTTGTTTAATGAGTCGTAATAGGAAAGAAAATGGCTGAGGAGGATGTCGACGTGAGAGTAGAGGAGGGTTTGCGAAGAAGATGAAGAAAGAGAGATTTGGGAATGAGAGGGAGGCGGGGTTTTTGCAGAGTGTTGAACCAGATTGTGTAGTAATCTTTGAAGGCAAGTGTTTGTGATTTCTTGCGGGAGAAAAGAGAAGCAAAGGATCTTGGCATCTTTGAAGAAGATGATGATTTGAGCTTGATGTGAGCAAGCTCACATGAAAAAGAGACAGTGATGGGTAAACGATGAAGGCAAGAGGAAATATTTAGCAAGCAAAATGAACCGTTTTTGGCTTTAGTTGTGAAACGGCGCGTTTTCATTTTAATCAAAACGGTGAGTTTCAAGTCGGGGCGAGAGTCGGGGGAAATAGCTTTTTCCTTAATTAAGTTAACAGCGAAATGTACCGAAAATATCAACGCGACTGATTTTTTTTTTTTCTTATTCATATTCAAATTGTAAGACCTAATAATCCAACCACAGTTCTTATAAAACAACTCCTTTTTTTGGAATTAGTGAAGAATTCGTGTCAAGCTCATAATATTAGAATTTCTCTTGATGGTTTTTTCAACTTATTAATTAAACAATATTATATATACTATTCTAGATGGTCCGCCCATTTATTAAAATCATAGTTGTGTTCGAGAAAATGATTCCTTAGTTTATTTTATATATGGTTTATTCAAAGTTAATCCATGGAAATTCAAGAAATGAAACCGGAAAGTAGTGGGAAAATCAATAGGTAGAAAGAAGATTGATAAAAAGAAAGCTTCAACCACATAATATATTATTCTTAAACAGTGATTTTCATCAGCATTTGCTTGGGTATTTTGAAAGTTATTTTTAGATTTTAGATTCGTTTAATTTTCAGATTACCGTGTACAAATTTCAGCTGTCTGAAGAATTTCTTTAAAAAGTATTAAAAAAGGTTAACCCATTCTAATTTAAAATTTTTAATTTCAAATATTGACGTAGTTCTTATCCATTGATCTTATATAATGTAAAATAGATATTTAAAATTAAAAAGTAGATAATCTATATCGAAATTTTTTTATAAAAAGTTGAAGTTAAATTAATTAGTCTCACCCAAAAAAAGAAAAAAAAGATATTGCATAATAAAAGATTGTTCGGTTGATATTGTATTTTTTATGGTCTGTTGAAAGCTCTCCTCCATGGAAACCAGAAGCAAAGGAAACAAGAAAGCTGTAAGCACTTGACACGTATATATTACTATTTCCATGTCTATCAATTTCATTCTTCTGTGTTTCATGACTTCATCCTCTTCTTCCTGCAATTGTAATGTCTTACACACCATCAATATAGCATTGGAACAGTCACATAATAAACTCTTTTCATCTCCATGTCTTATTGGGATATTTTGATGCCTGAAGAGTATTTTGGTCTTTTTGACATGGGCAGGGAGACTGAAAAAACTTGAATTAATTAAAGAAAGTATCGAAGATGTTTAGTAAGGTTAAGTTGAAAGGGCCAAAAAGTTCCCAATTTTGAATTAAAGGAAGTTGCCCTCTCTCTAAAAAAAAAAAAAAGAATAAAAAAAGAAAGGAAGTTGCAGTTGAAAAGACGGTGTTAAGCTCATATTTGTTGTTAAAAAAAATTCTACAATACTGTGATTAAAATTACTGTATTAATATTGTGATAAATATAAATTTTATAAATTACATATAAAGTTAGTAAATAAAAAATAAAATAATTAAATTAATATAAGAGCGGTAAATTTGTGTTTTAAAATTACAAAACAAAACAAACACTTATAAAATAACATAAGCTTGTAAAACAGCATGAAACTTTAATTTAAAAATTTTTTATTTATTTAATTATTTAAGTAATGGAAAAAGTTACTCATCAATTGAAAACAAATAATTTATATTGAAAACAATTAAAATAAATTTCATTAAATTGGTTTAACCATAAATTCTATGTTCATACTAAGACATTTATAAACCTTTTTTCTTTTTCTGTCATATTATTTGTTAAATATACAAGTTAATTAAGTAAAATTATTTTTCTTGATGTGAATCAAGCGAAAACAAAATTAAAAATAAAAGTCTTATTTAGGGTTGTTGTCAAGCAGGTTTAGGATGCAAAATCACTTCTCTTGCAAACAATTTTGAAAAATATGAAAAAAAGTTTTTCAAAATTTGGTTTTAGAAATAAGTTTTATCCCTAATAAAATTTCACATATATCATTACATGTATTATATAGACCCAAAATTATCATTATTTAATTTAGAAATAAAAACAATAAATATATAAGGTAATCATTATTATAGTGATTTTTTATTTTATATTTGTAAGTTTTATTTTCTTAATAACTCTTATAATATTTACTTATTTTACATTTCATTTATAAGTCTTCTATTTCATTTACATAATTCATATGTTATTTTACACTTAATATTGATTTATAATTTTTATGTTTCATCTGTAAGTTTATATTTTGTTTATCAATAATACATCATTTTACCACTCTTTTGTTAGTTTATTTGTTTTGCTTTCTATTTGCAAGTTTAATGTTTTATTTACTTACTTTTTATTTTATTTTATTTTATTTTACACTTAATGTTGATTTACAGGTTTTGTGTAACATTTATAAGTTTATGTTTTGTTTACTAATAATATATCGTTTTACCACTCATTTTTTAGTTTACTTGTTTTACATTCTATTTACTTGTCTTATGTTTTATTTACTTAATTTATGTTTTATTTTATATTTAATGCTGATTTACAAGTTTTATGTTATATTAATAAGATTTTTATTTTATTCACCAATGATATATCAATTTATCACTCCTATATTAATTTACTTATTTTACCTTTTATTTACAAGTCTTATATTCTATTTACATCATTTATGTTTTATTTTGCACTTAGTGTTGATTTATAAGTTTTATGTTATATTTATAAGCTTTTATTTTATTTACCAGTAATATATCAATTTGTCACTCTTATATTGATTTAATTGTTTTCATTTACAAGTCTTATGTTCCATTTGCACAATTAATGTTTTATTTTACATTTAATATTGATTTATATGTTTTATGTTACTTATATAAATATATATCTTTGTTATATGTTGGATTTGTTTGAATATTTAAGCTATATAAAATAAAAATACTATTTTGAATAATCTTGGAAGTAAAATTAACCCAAACTCTAGAGTCTATAGAGGAATTACCTATGCCATATGTGTGTATATATTCAGGTCTAAAATTAAAATTTGGAATTCAAGTTTGAGAAGTGTTTACAACGCTTTTACTATTTTATAATGTTATAAAAGTCAGTTTACAAGATTATAAATAAAATTTATATATACATATGTATATGTATAAGTGTGTGTGTTTGTGTTTTATCAGGTATGCGACTAACACAAGTGCCGAGCTTTCGTGTATATAATTGAGATTTTTGATTTAAATAAAAAAATAAAATAACTTAGTTATTGAAATTCGCCTTGGTCCTCACAGATAATGACGTTATCGCTCTTATTTATAATGTATAATAAGAGAAATTCTAGAATACATTTGTTGTATTACAATCAATTAATGCATGCATGACATGTGTAATTGAGTTTAATACAACCACCACTTGCTAAATGAATACTTGGGCAAGGTTAATTTAAAGTCGTGTATTCTCGACTTTTTACTCAACTTACATAAAAAAGGTTGAGATTTCTCCAAATAATTTTTTATTTCAATTGAAGTCGAGTATCCTCGACTATTTACTCGATTAACATAGAAAAGTTGAAAATTTATGCTGAATTATTAATTATGTATGATTTGGTTGAAGTCAAGTATTCTTGACTATTTATCTAACTTCGAGGATATGAGTTTAGTTTTATGAGAATTTAATTGAGATTATTTTTGTACCTATTTTGGGTTTTTTAAGGTATATATGTGTAAAATTTAAGAATGTTATAATTTAAGGCATATATTGGGTATTTTGGTGGAAATGGGTATATCCGACGCAGTTCTCCCCGTTGAAAACATAAGTATATAATTCTGTTCTATAATGATCATCATTTCTTTGTTGCTTAAAATTTTTTGCATTTTAAACTGATAATGGAATGTTCATTTGATAAGCTAGAAAGTTGCTGAGTGAGATTTAGCTCCATTATGAACAATGAAATGAAGAAGAAGAAGAGAAAAGCAAAAAGAACAAACCTGTTTTCATTTTGGGTTTCCTTCAGCTTCTCCTTTAGTGTTGATGGTGATAGACTAACTCAGAATATGGGAGGAATGAACAAGGGATTGAAACCTGCGGGGTGGGACGTTGGTCCGTCCCCTTCATCCTAGAAGTTGAGAGAATTTTTTAACCAAATTATCAAACATATTTTTATTTTTGTTTTTCTCCTCTTTTTACTTTGGAAAGATTGCAGGCACTCGATTCAAATTTAATCTGTCAGTGATCGATGATGCAAAAGAGCAGGGGATTGACCGAAAATCATCCGATCGGGTTACTCTTCCAATCCGCATCTAATCTGAGCACGAAATATTCGGGTCGGGTCGGATGGGTAGGATTGAGTCGGGTTATTGATCTACCCTAAGTTGCCGTCACTCAATTCAATTCAAATTACCGTTTTGATTGGTTGTCTCAATAGTATTTTATTTGATAATTTTTTATTTCACTGTATCAATTTCTTCGTCATCACGAGGGAAAAGGCTCTCTATGTTCTATTGATTAGGTATTTGTCCATCTTTTAATAAATTTTTTGATTTGTTGAGATTTTTAAAAATGGGGGGACTCGAATTCTGAGAGATTAGAAAGTTAGAATAAAGAAAAGAACTAAAATAAAGAACAAAATGACAGCAAACTATTAAAATTGCAATGAAACTGCTGCTTTTTGGAGCCAAATATATATAGAGATCAATCAATGAGCAATGTTGTGAGTGGAGTAGAGATTTCATGAATGATTTTCAGAATTTTGTCCAAACAAATTCACATTGGTAAGATTCAAAAGTATTATTACTAGTCTACCAATTCCCTGTAAATTCGTTAATTACATGACTAATGAGTCAAAGTTGCTATGGCTAGGGCTGGAGTAGAGAGTTTAAAGGTCAATCCGTATACTTGGATTGAGCAAACATCAAAATCACTTTTTTTACTTTGGGATATTGCCAGCACATATCGCAGGCAATTGAAGGAGGACAGGAATTTAATTTTCTATTACAAGAATTGAAGAAGAACAAGCACGAAGAGATTGAAGCCGAAGAAGAAGAAGAACAACAAAACGAACTGAATCTAAAACAAAAGCTTGAAGCGATTGAAACCACCAATGGAGCTGAAAAGAAAAAGAAGGAGAAGAAAGTGAAGGAGAAGTAGAAGCAGGAGAAAGAGCTCGAAGAAATTGAGATGTTAGTGAAATACTAACTAGGCAACCCAAGAGGGGGGGTGAATTGGGGTTTTAAAAAATTAAGCTAAGCAAATCACACAACAATTTAATCTAATGCCTTAGTGAAATCGAAAACAATAAATTCAATCAAGCACAATATTAAAAGAGTAAGGGAAGAGAAAACAAACACAAGGATTTTTACGTGGTTCATTTATCCCCGCCACGTCCACGTCTCCAAGCAACCAAGCTTGAGGATTTCACTATCCAAGCCTCCCAAGGCTTCAAATGTTTACAATTGACTTCCAAGGTGTCAATGGACCTTCACAATCAAGAGATTATCTCCCCAATCTCTTCACTCAAGTGTCTCACACACTTAAACACTCACAAATTTGATGAGGAATTGAAAGTTACAAGAAAAACTCTCTCAAAGAGTAGATATACAAATTGAAGAACAAGAATAATTCAATAAAATGATGATTTACACAATTGAAGCTCAATATATGATGTATGCCTTTTGTTTGTGCGTGCTAGAGTTCTTGAAAATGAATTGGATTTGAGTTTTTATAGTTGGAGCTCAAAACTAGCCGTTATGCACTTTTTGCCCATAAGGATTACCGTTTATGGTTTAGAATACCGCTTGCATGTTACCGTTAAGGCAAAAATTTGAATTTTAGAACATCCGAATGCCGCTTGTGATATCCGGATTGCCGTTTATGCTCGAGAACCTTTCGCCTCGTGAATAGGATTTACCGAAGACAACCGGATTGCCGTTTATGCTCCGAAGCTTTCGCCCCATAACTTAGGACTTCCGTTTAGCACAACCGATTGCCGTTTATGCTCCAGAAGCTTTCTGCCCAATAACCGGATTACGCTACTTAAACCGGATTGCCGCTTTTCATCAGGAGAGTTTCCCCATAAGGATTTAGTTTAGATAAGGATTGCCGTTTAGCATAACTTAGGATTGCCGCTTTCCATTCGGATGAATTCTGCCCGTAACCGGAATTCCGTTTATCATATCCGAATGCCGCTTGCTACAGAACGGTACAGTGCACTGTTTGCCAAAATTACATTTTGACCCCAAAAGTTTATGAAACTATAGTATGGCCCAAAATGTTATACAAATTTGCAGTTAAGTCCAATTTCAGAATTTCTTAATAATAATTTGTGAATCCCAAAACTTTCTGAAATTATGATATCGCCCAAATGTTATGAAATGTTTCAAATAAATCCTTCTCTAAAATTTCAAGCAATACTTGTTGATTTCAAAGTTTTCAAAATTCTTTCAATTAAACCATAAACTTGAAAAACAACCAATTTCATAAAATCATTTTTCCATTAGATATAAAACCTTTATAATGTGAAAATAATGATTTATTAAAATGTATGAAAAATAATTTAAGCTTTCAAAAATTTAATCATTCTTAATTTTGTTTGTTATCATCAAAATCAATATTATGTTAACATAAATGTTAACAATCTCCCCCTTTTTGATGATGACAAACCTTTCATGTATTTAAAGAATGATTAAATAAATTTCTCCCCTAAATGCAAGCTCTCCTTATAATTTGAGCTTAAAAGATTAATCATTCTTAATCTTGTTTGTTATCATCAAAATCATTATGGAAACATATATGTTAACAATCTCCCCCTTTTTGATGATGACAAACCTTTCATGTATTTAAAGAATGATTCCATAAATTGCTCCATTTAAATGTAAACTTCTCTCACAATTTGCCAATGAATTAAATTAACAAATTTAAATACATGCATTTTCTCCCCCTCATCATCAAAAAGAAAAACTTAATTGGCAAAGAAAAAGAGTAGAAATTTTTTGTAAATTTAAAAACATTTATTCTTCTCCCCCTTCATTATTGAAAAGAAAACTTTAAAGGAAAAGAATAAGAGTAGCAAATTTGTTACCCATGTTGTCCAAGTAGAAATTTTGATAAAATCTCCCTCTAACAACAAGCATCACCTTAAATACAAGTTTAGTAATATTACTCTCAAATTATCATAAATTATCATACAAACCAACTCGATACACAAATCATCACACCAAAATATCATGAACCATTATTCCATCAATTACCAAGTCAATAACTCATAACATAAAATTATCATATAAAACACCAATGTAATCAAATCATCATTATATCTTAAAATCATCAAAATCATAAATCAATCATCAAAACAATACTCAAAATGCATATTATTCTCCTACTTTTGACAACATCAAAATAATATATAATTTTGTCTCCTCCTTTGGACAACAAAAAAATTCAAATTGCATATTAACCAAAAATCATATTGTATGCTCCCCCTAGATATATGGTTAATTTAAAAACTTTAACCAAAATAATTTTATCAAAAATATATCATATTTATCTCCCCCTTTCGATACCATTTAAAACAAGCAATGCATATTCAACAATACAACGATAAAGTACAAAAAATGCATCCATTCACCAATCATAGATTGCATAAGATCAAACTTCATCAAATGCAATATAATCATTAAAGCACATTCTTTATCATCAAAACTTAAGCAAAGCATAAGTATATAATGGTAATATATAGATCATCAAAATCACCAAAGCTATTAAGATAAGTCATCATTATGAGCTAAAAGAATAAATGATCAAATCCATTATTACAAATGCTCACAAAGGCCAATTTAATTAATGATGATATTATACAATAAATGACATATGAATTCCCACATACATAAGTGATAAAAAAATAATGAAGATGAATACATGACATGAAACATGATGATAGACAATTAAAGAGATGAAATCTAGAAAAAATTTGTTTGAAAACCATGGTTGAATTTCGGATCTAGGGAGTTTGGTGTTGAAAAAGGATTTGAAAGATTATTTTGGATATAAGAATGGATGGGGAATAAGTTTTATGAATCAATTTGAATCAAAGACAAATGAAAATGATGAATTTCAAGTGAAAAAGAGAGAGGAAGAAACGGTTTGAGAGAGAGATCTTGGCATAAAAATGGTTGAGAAAAGAGTAGAAATTGAATAGAAATATAGGAGTTGTTCACGGTTTTGGTGAGGGAAAGAACAAATGTAGAAGAAAAAGATGAATAACTTATATTCCAGCGAATTCGGAATTCCGAATGTGGATAACCGGATATCCGGTTGTGGTCTAGAAAGTGGGCAGCAAGATCACACGCGAATCCGGTTTCGATGTTTGTAACCGGATGTCCGGTTGCATTCCAGAAACTCATCCTCGCGAATCTGGATTTCCGGATAACATAACCGGTTATCCGGTTTGTGGACAGAATCATCAAATCAAAAACGGCTTCAGGTTACGCTGGCTAGATTGTTAGCCGATTAGTGGACAGAATGCTTCCAGACTGAAAACGGGTTACCGGTTTCCTTATCCGGTTGTCCGAAAGATGCCCAGAAAGTGTCCAGCCCTCACTCGGTTTACCGGTTTTGCATCCGGTTATCCGAAATTTAACCCGAGAGCAACCAAAGCCAATCCGGCTTCCCGTTTGCTTAATCCGGTTATCCGGATTTAATCTAGAGAATAATCAATAAGAGAAACGTTTTTCCGGATGATAGGAAGTGGTGTACCGATTAAGCTTTGGAAAACATTTTTGAAATTTGGTAAGCTCTTAAGCTTGTATTATACACACTAATTTATTTTTGGCTTAGAAATTGATTGATTTTAAACCATTTTGAGATTCAAAACTTTTCAATAAGCCTCTTAATGCATGAAATATAAATGCAAACATATAACTCATCTATCATGCATATCCATCATACAATTAGCGGCACAAGAATTCACACGTATAATTCAATCATCATGTATATATTTTACACAATCATGAAATAACTGAGCATTTAAAGATTGAGAATTCAAACATATCACTCATTTATCAAGCTTAGGCATTACATAATCATCAAAATCAAACAAATCTATCATGATGAGTTGACAAGCTATCATCATAAATATATAACCATGCATTATGATAAAGCACTCAATGTTAAACACAATGATAATTCAATCATGTAAACAAACAAGCATACTTTTACAAATTCAAGCTATTATCCATTTATCATGATCCACTCAACAAAATCAATATGGCAAGAATTGTTACCAAAATAGTTAAATCATCTTGCCTCATCTTTTCTCCTAGATCATAATCAAGTGATTATCCACACAAGCTTTCATCAAGGAACTCTCCACCATTCCTTGATTGTGGTACCTACAAAGAAAACATTCAAGTTGTACATTTTGGTACCCAAATACTCTTGGGTCCTTGAGTGTTAGCAATGGTTCCTTTTGGAACCCAAACACATTTTACTCCATAATATACTTTTCTTTTAATAGGACAACTAAGCTTCATGTGACCGTTTTGATTGCAATAATGACATACAACTTGATTGTTAATAGATGTACTTCTCACAAAATAATTCTTATAATACTTTTGTTTCAAATTTGGCTTATAGCCAAGTCCTCCTTTATCAAACACATATTTTTGTGAATTAATCAAGTTATCCAACATCTTTTGCCCATTTGCAAATTTTAAAACAATCTCATTTAACTCATTGCTCTTCTTCTTAAGCATTTCATTTTCCTTTTTCAAATCATCTACATGTGGCTCTAAATGCTCATGTGAAGTGCTTGGTTTCTCATTTGATAATACAACTCTATTATGCAAAGTTTTATTTTCTAATTCTAGTCCTTTAATCTTTTCATTTAGAGATTCATTTTCATTTGTGAGCTCTACTATTTTCTTTTTAAGACATGCATTCTTTTTACCAATTTTCATCCACTCATCATACAACTCTTTAAAAGCATCATGTAATTCATCATAAGTAGAAAGATCATTTACCTCATCAAGTTCATCATCCGATTCATCTCCAATTGCCATGAGAGCTAGATTTGTCATTTCTTGATGCTCTTCATCATCACTTGTTTCCTCATCGCTATCATCCCATGTGGCTACCATTGCTTTCTTCTTAAGCTTGTTGAGAAGAGGACATTCCGATCTTATATGGCCAGGCTTCTTGCACTCATAACATTTGATTACTTCCTTCTTCTCCTTTCGGTTCTTGAGATCTCTAAATTTTCTTCGCTCACCGGATTTCTTAAAAAATTTTATGAACTTTCTAGCCAGCATATCCATCTCCTCCTCATCCAGCTCGCTTTCCTCATCACTCTCATGTTTCGAAGCTTTGAGAGCAATGTTTTTCTTCTTCTCATCATCCCCTTTTTCTGCACGCCAAGTCTTCCTCATAAGAAATAAGAGAGCCAATTAAATCATCAATAGACAAAGTATTTAAATCTTTGGCTTCCTCAATGGCAGTCCTTTTTGGTCTCCATTCCTTAGGTAGCGACCTAATGATTTTCTTAACTTTCTCGCTATTTGAAAAGTTCTTTCCTAGGGCTCCGAGAGTGTTCACTATGTCCGTAAATCTAGTATACATACAATACACACTCTCATTTTGTTCCATTCGGAACAATTCATATTGTCGAGTGTACCTACTGATTTTAGACTCTTTCACTTGATTCGTGCCTTCATAAACAACTTCAAGTTTGTGCCAAATTTCATTAGCACTTTCACAACTAGATACTCTATGAAACTCTTTCTTATCTAGTGCACAAAATAAGGCATTCATGGCTTTGGAATTTAGAGTAGCTTTTCTCTTTTCCAATTCATTCCATTCTCGTGAAGGTTTTGGAATGTCTTCCCCGACTTCATTTTTTTTTAAAGGCATAAATGGACCATCACAAACAACTTCCCAAATTTCATAATCTAATGCTTGTAAATAAATTCTCATCCTAGTTTTCCAATATGAGTAATCATTACCGTCAAAGAACGGCGGTCTAATTGTGGACTGTCCTTCTCTAAAGGTTGAGTCATTATGGGTAGCCATGGATCTTTAACTCTAGACGGTTAAGTCTACACAAGAGCACCTTGCTCTGATACCAAATGAAATACTAACTAGGCAACCCAAGAGGGGGGGTGAATTGGGGTTTTAAAAAATTAAGCTAAGCAAATCACACAACAATTTAATCTAATGCCTTAGTGAAATCGAAAACAATAAATTCAATCAAGCACAATATTAAAAGAGTAAAGGAAGAGAAAACAAACACAAGGATTTTTACGTGGTTGGCTATCCCCGCCACGTCCACGCCTCCAAGCAACCCAAGCTTGAGGATTTCACTATCCAAGCCTCCCAAGGCTTCAAATGTTTACAATTGACTTCCAAGGTGTCAATGGACCTTCACAATCAAGAGATTATCTCCCAATCTCTTCACTCAAGTGTCTCACACACTTAAACACTCACAAATTTGATGAGGAATTGAAAGTTACAAGAAAAACTCTCTCAAAGAGTAGATATACAAATTGAAGAACAAGAATAATTCAATAAAATGATGATTTACACAATTGAAGCTCAATATATGATGTATGCCTTTTGTTTGTGCGTGCTAGAGTTCTTGAAAATGAATTGGATTTGAGTTTTTATAGTTGGAGCTCAAAAACTAGCCGTTATGCACTTTTTGCCCATGCTTAGGATTACCGTTTATGGTTTTTAGAATACCGCTTGCATGTTACCGTTAAGGCAAAAATTTGAATTTTAGAACATCCAGGAATGCCGCTTGTGATATCGGATTGCCGTTTATGCTCGAGAACCTTTCGCCTCCAGAAGGATTACCGTTTGCCTGACAATAGGATTGCCGTTTATGCTCGAAGCTTTACGCCCCATAACTTAGGACTTCCGTTTAGCACAACCGGATTGCCGTTTATGCTCGAAGCTTTCGCCCAATAACCAGGATTACGCTTACGAAACCGGATTGCCGCTTTTCATCAGGAGAGTTTCGCCCATAACTTAGGATTTAGTTTTTAGCATAACCTTAGGATTGCCGCTTTCCATTCGGATGAATTCTGCCCGAACCGAATTCCGTTTATCATATCCGAATGCCGCTTGCTCTGAACGGTACAGTGCACTGTTTGCCAAAATTACATTTTGACCCCAAAAGTTTATGAAACTATAGTATGGCCCAAAATGTTATACAAATTTGCAGTTAAGTCCAATTTCAGAATTTCTTAATAATAATTTGTGAATCCCAAAACTTTCTGAAATTATGATATCGCCCAAATGTTATGAAATGTTTCAAATAAATCCTTCTCTAAAATTTCAAGCAATACTTGTTGATTTCAAAGTTTTCAAAATTCTTTCAATTAAACCATAAACTTGAAAAACAACCAATTTCATAAAATCATTTTTCCATTAGATATAAAACCTTTATAATGTGAAAATAATGATTTATTAAAATGTATGAAAAATAATTTAAGCTTTCAAAAATTTAATCATTTTTAATTTTGTTTGTTATCATCAAAATCAATATTATGTTAACATAAATGTTAACAGTTAGAACAGAGCCACGATGATGATGATGGTGGAAAAAAGAAGAAGAAAAAGAACAAGGAAGACAGAAATGAAGCAAATGGTAAAGAAAGTGAAAATGGTGACGATGAAACAATTAGCTTTTTTAAAGAAGAGGATGATGGGCATGTAGTGTTTACTGGAAAGGATGTGAAAGAAGCTAAATATAAGGCATTGAAATCATTTACCGAGTCTAAGCTTCCTGATGATGTATTGGGTTCCTGCAGGAATTTTAAGAATCCTTCTTTGATTCAGTCTCATGTGTGGCCTTTCTTATTGGACTGTCGTGATTTTGTAGGGATTGCAAAGACTGGCTCAGGTGGGTATATTGATTTGATTTGATTTTTTTTTTCCAGGTGGGTTGTGGATTTATGGTGTAATTTTTGGTAATTTAGGTGAGACAATAGCATTTGGGGTGCCGGCAATGATGCATGTGTGGAGTAAGTGAAAGGGGATGGCGGTGGGGAAAAGGGTGAATCCGCTTTGCTTTGTGCTTTCACCCACCAGGGAGTTGGCTGACCAAGCATGTACCTATATGCCACTGTTCTGCTTTTAGGTATTGTGACTGTAGGTGATTATTTGTGCTGAAGTTTCAGCTTTTAGATTACAAACAGAATGATACATTTTGAATGGTTGAAAGACCACATCTTGGAATGTGTAGTTCTGTGATTTTCATGGTAGAATGTAGCACAAGGATTTTCTAGGACTTCAGCCATTTTATTATATTTCTAGTCCAGGCATGCAGTAACATAGATACTTGTTGAGTAGCAATAAGAGTAATCAAGCCACTTGTCCTTATCTATCAAAGAAAAAAAGCTGCTTCTATCTTGCAATTATAATTGAATGTTAAAAAGTATATCCATCAGGAGCTACGGAGAGTGTATAAGTGGTAAAATGTTTGTTTGTGCTGTGTTTCTGTTACTGCAGTATGAAACAAGCATGATCTTTTAGTGTACCTGTCTCATTTGTTTACATATTTTTTGATGATGTTGTATTGCTGCCTATTTTTCTTTACATCCATGTTTATGTTATCTCTTACTTGTTTAGTTGATTCTATGAGAAACATTCCTCAAAGCATGAACTCAATTATTGACTTTCATTGCTGGGGGCAGATTTATGATGTATTGCATGATGCTGGGAAACCTTGTGGTGTGAGGTCTGTTTGTGTGTATGGAGGAACCTCGAAACAACCTCAAATTACAGCCTTACAGTCCTGGTGTTGTAAGTTATTCTATTTCATCTTTCTATATGTTTTTGGCTAGCTTTACTTAGTTTTCTCTGTTCGGTTGTTTATTAGACCATTTTGAACTCCAACCGTATGTGTCTTAACGGATATGAAGTTTGCATGATGTCTTTTATAGTCTTAGGTCTGAATCAGCTCTAAATTTGGATTGCTAGTTATGCGTAATTGATGCTTTGTTATTCAAATTTATGTAATTACTTTAGATTGTGGTCCTCTGAGAATTTAAGGCATAATTCAAGTCTTGTAATGCTAGTTTGATCTTTGCATATCATAAGATATAGAGTATTAGAATCTGGCAGTTGTCGGTTTTTTATGAGGCTTGTTTCCCAAGTTTTCCTTCTGATCTTATCCTTCACTTTTATGGTTCTTCATCATTGAATTCTCATTTGTCAGATCTGTCTACTACTTGTTTCTTAAAATAGCCCATTAAATCTGCTTTAACAACTCTAATTCTTAATTCTACCGTAACTCTATACATCCTGCCAAAAAATATGTACAGCTATCTTTACAATTCTTATGCTAGAATGGCATTGAAAATGAAGATATCAAGGTTGGCTATTATTCATTTGATGCTTTTAGATTGTGTGTGGCACACAGGGATAGATTTCTATTGTCTTAATTTTATTGATCATGAGGAGATCTAGTTGAGTCTTGCCGATAGCTTGGAGATAATTTGTCTGTTTTATTTTCATTGGAAGCATACAGTTATTTTCTTGATTGCCCCTATATATTATTCTATGATGTGGTAGTTGGCACTTGCCATATGCAAGATTTTCCTATAATTACCTAGTAATATGACATTTTCTTTCTTGTGTGCACAGGACATTGTGATTGGAACACCTGATCGTTTGATAGATTTGATTGAAATGAATGTCTGCCACCTTTTGGAGGTTTCTTTCGTGTTAAGGACAGCCATTTAGAGTATTGGTCTTTCTAATTGCTGTATGTATGGATTTAGTTATAAATAGCACTGCTGCTTTGATGTTGTATTTTCTTATTTCTATTTGAGGGTGGGTTTAATTGGGATTTATCTCTGGCTTATTAAGTTAGAGATAAAGTTTGCAAAGTTATCAAAATTATTACAAGATGGGATGAATAAAGTGGATGAGAAAAGGTAGAAAACCTCAAGAGTCCCTTGAGCCCTCCTAGCGTCTCAACTAGAGTATTTTCAAAGGAGTTTTTTTTAATGGAAAGATAACTAGAAGTTCTAATACAGCTTGTAAAAGGCTTTGCCATCAGTAAATTAGCTCCTTAACTCCTAACTTTGTAAGGGAAGATGGATTCTTTTGTAAGATTTCCTAAATTCGTAAACAGAATCCAAATGAAAGCAAGATTAGAAGTAGAAGAAAGAGCAATACATTTTAAGAGGAGTACAGAAAATAAGTAATAGTGCTTTGTATCAGCAGAGTTTGTAAAAACTTTACTTCTAACAATAAGTATTAACTATAATCTGAAATGACTTGACGTTTAAAACTTTCTGTAGGTCCTTGATGAAGCAGACCGAATGCTTGATATGGGATTCAAAGAGCCAGTTCGCTTTATTTTGAGGAAGATATCTTTGGGTATATGTCATTTATGATTTTGTTTCTTCTCTCCCTTATAATTATCACTTGAAATCCTTTTGAACTGGAGCAAGGTGTTGAGGCAGAATATTTTATTTGGGATGGCCGCCTTGTAAAAACTATTAACATCAGACAATTACATTTAAGTGGCCAAATACTTATGTGCCCTTTAATTTGTTTTTCTTTTTTTTTCCTTTTTTACTGTATTGTATTAGTGACTTTTAATTTTTTTCTCTTTTGGTAACAGAAGTATACAGTGAGAGAAACATAATCTAAAAAAACGTAATTAGTGAAGAAGCTAGGCTGGAAATCTCTTATTGATGGGTGTTTGCTGTAATAATGTGTACAAGTCTTCATCTTTTGATCATTGTTGCAGTGTAAATTGTAGTCATATTTGGGCTTTTGTATCTTATATATGTGAATTTGTTTGGATACATTTTCAATCCAAATTAAATATTTTCATCACAGACATTTCCTGACTTGGGAAAAATTCTTAAAATTGTTCAGCTCGCCAGATGGTAATGTTCAGTGCTGCATGGCCTATAGAAGTTCATAAATTAGCTCAAGAGTGCGTGGATCCTCGTCCTGTTAAGGTGTGGATCTTCATTCCTAATGATTTTCAAATTCTTTTAAACCCTTGCCTTTCTTAAAAATAATTGGTTTTGTTTCAGGTAGTAGTTGGTTCAGAGGATTTGGCTGCCAACCATGATGTTATGCAAAGTGTTGAGGTTAGGTTTTTCCCATGGGTAACCCGTTTAGCCATCAGATATTTTTTTCCTCGTAGATGTATTAACAAGCATTTCTCGTACAAATGTAGGTCTTAGATGATCGTTCATGTGATCAGCGTTTGCTTGCATTGCCAGAAAAATACCACAAATCTCAAAGGTATTATTTGGTAACTTCTTGCAATTTTATTTTAATTTTTGGTATATTTTGGGATCCCTTGCACATCTTCTACTGATTTATTGTATTGCTGAAATGGAAATTGGAACTTCGTGTTCAATCTGGTAGGTTGTGTGATTATCTAAATTAGTGAGGTGGAAGAAAAAGTACAGGGGAAAATGAAGAAAGAGAGGGGAGTTATGATCAAAATGAGCTTGGAAAGAACATAATCCACTATTAATAGATCATTTAAGGATAAACCTAATTGGTGAAGTAAGAGTAATATCCTTAAATTTATAAAATCAGCATATGCTAGAGCCTTTCTTCTTCAATGTAAAAGAGTTGTGGGAAAGTAAATTTTGGTTTTGCTGTTTTTGAAATGGATCAATTCAGGTATTGCCTCAGATAATTGAGGTTCTTCCAAATATCTATTCTAAGAAACACTTTAGATATGGGATAAGGCAACACATCAACTGTTGAACTAGCCTGAAACAGTGGAAACTTTCTCTAGGGATGTTGAGATTTTTGAGTGCTGGGGTTTGGGTATTTTGTGTATAATGGTTGGAAGCATTTGGAACAATTTGTTTTTAATTTTATTTTAAATTAATAGCCAAACTTGGGGAAGAAAAATGAGAAAGCATAAAGTACATGTTAGAGATAGAAAACAGAACAGATAGATAAAAGAAAGTATAGAGAGCAGACCGGAGGGGAAGAAATTGAAGACAAACTGGTGAGGACAAAAGCAAGACGCAGACAAAGAAGCAGAAAGAGAGGAGATATGTTATCGTGACTAAAATTGTGTATACATTCATTCTCTCTGCTCGAGAACAGTAATAAACCTAACATATTATTACAAATAGCGCTCGTATTATAATTCAAATCAAGATCGCACTCAAATAGGAAAACAAAGAGTAATATTCTTGAATTCCCAAATTTAAAATATTTTTGATTTGGCATTAATGTAATGTATTTGTATTTTTATTTTATTGAATTTTATGACTCACTGCTGCTCCTGTACATGATTGCCTATGGTACTGTGTTAAGAAAAGGAAAACCTGAAATTTTATTAATTAATTTTCTTGAAAATGTCTTTTGGTGTTTACTATTACTACATCCTTTTGATATGGAACTTGTGCTCAGGAACAGAGTATTAGTTTTTGCCTTGTACCAGCTGGAAGCTGATTGTCTTGAAAATATGCCGCGGCGAAGGTAAATTTTTGTCATCTTTGTGTTATAGTTTCTGGTGTAGTAAGCAGCTCTTTCTGCCTACAGCATCAAGCAGCTGAAGGTAGAACTGTGTTAATGAATCCCGTTTGCCTGTAACTTTGAGTTTTTACTTATTTATTTTCCTTTTTATTTTGCTCTTTGTGGTTGGAAGGTCGTTGCCATACATGGTAAGGAGGCACAACATGAACGTACAAAATCACTATCATTATTCAAGGAGGGAACTTGTCCTTTGATGGTCCGCATCTGCAAATCAGTACTTTGACTACAATAGTGGAAGCATTGTGGTGTAGTAATTCTCTGGGATTTCTGCAAATTAAAAGGAACTGAAATTGTTAAAAAATACAGTGATGTGCAGATCCAAACTGGTAAATCTGTTTCTGATTAACTAAATATGGTGTAGAACAGCACAACATGATTATTACAATTAATGATTGGATGTTATATTAATTCTAAATTTTTGTCATTTCTTTTATATTTCCAAAAACTTGATTGTTGTAGTATTGACAGCGAATGTATTTGCACGTTGCTACTGACGTTGCTGCACGAGGATTGGATATTCCAGATGTTGAAGTAGTTATTAACTATTTTTTCCCTTTAACCACAGAGGATTATGTTCACAGAATTGGTAGGACTGGCCGGGCCGGTAAGAAGGGTGTCTCTCACACATTCTTCACAAATCATAACAAGGTAGCATATCAAACTTTTTCATGTTATCTTTGCTTGAATTCTAGAGTCAAAACTATTATGTCCTTGTGTTACGCCAAATATCTTGTTTTAGCTAGTGACATTGCTATTTCAGGCACTTGCTGGGGAGCTGGTGAATGTTCTCAGAGAAGCTAGACAAGTTGTGCCAGATGCTCTTCTGAAATTTGGCACTCATGTAAAGAAGAAGGTGTGCAGTTCTATCCTTTTGTTACATTTTTATTTTCATTCGATTTGCTGTGTATCCACTTGCTTGGCACATATGTTTGGAAATGTTGTGCAAGCATGCTTAGTCATCTGTTTTCTGCCCTGAATTAGTTTTCACTGTGCCTCATCGCAGTGCAGGAGTCCAAGCTGTATGGAGCTCACTTCAGAGAAATTTCGGCCGATGCTCCCAAGGCTAAAAAAATAACATTTAACAACTCTGATGATGAAGGCTGATTCACGTATTGTTGCCCCTGAAACTCGTGTAGGGCTAGCGGCAAGATATATAGGAATATAGGATTAGCTGTTATTGAAATTGAGAAACAAATTTCTGAGTTGCTATGGTCTATTTTCGATAAGTTAATCCATTTTTTACTTTTACAAACAGCTGCAAGATAGACATTGACACGCATCAATCAGCTGATATGTAAAATTCATGCTTGTACAGGCTTTCCAAGCATTTTTGGTTATATACAAGTTACTCGTTGCTACCCCGCTACATGTGTATTGCTGCTTTATCCCATACGAGTAATTCACTCTTTTCTAACTCCGCAGGTTAAGAATTGTGACTTAAGCGTGTTGACGACTTATTTTGTTAGACAGCATCTTTTGAATTGGCCCTTTTGTTGTAGTGATGATGAAAATGCACCAAATAATTTTGTAAACAAAAGTGCAGAAACTTGTAATCATCTTTTCCGTCATTGTTTTGTGGCCTCAAAATTGTGGAGTAGAGTTGGCAAAATGACAGCTCAATGGAAAGTGCCTTTCGATCAAAATCAAATATACAGGCAGTCTTAAAATTTAAAAGAAGGAAGCAATCAATATAAGAGTAGAAAATTTCATAAGTAGAAAAATTTAGGCTCGAAAAGTGCAGCATTTACTCTAGAAATTATTGTACAAACTAGGCTTGAATAAGCATTAACGTTGGTTTCCATTGAGCTTGACATTTTGCGCAAGATATATTAGGGAATCGCTTTGTAATTTCTCATTACAACTTTAGTCTTTACAAACTAATCCTATGGCTGGGGTTAAATGCATCCAAAGGCTGCTACATGTGGTACTTACACATTACAGTTTTCGCTTGTTTTTATTCCATTGCACGTCTTTGTTGAAAGCAATGAAGCGTGATATTGCTCCGGACCTTCACTGGGACATTTTAACAAACACTCAGTACTTTTAACAGACACTTATTACTTTTAACAAACACCTACTCAACTAACATTGACTTTTAACAAACACCTGCTCAATTAACATTTCTTACTTCTTTTATAGTCAAGGAATCCTCTTCTCCAAGTTTAATGTTTAGTACTAGCTAAAAATAAATGTATTTTATAACCATATATTTAATTGGTCAAATGAAATTCTAAGGTCCTGATGAAGCAATAGAATTTTCTCTTTTATTCAAAATAAATTTCATTATGAACTAATTAGCTATTAGACTTATATTTACAGATTGAGCTAAGAAACTTATGAAACTAAACAAAGATAAAAGAAAATATTAACTGATAGAGAATTGATTATGGATTTGTGATTCATGAAGCTCTTTGCTTGAAAAGAAACTGCGTGCCAGAAACGGGAATGCACTTGAAGAGAAAACCAATTGGCCAAGACATAGCTGCAATGCCAATACAAGCTGCCCATTGCCCCCAATTCAGCCTCTCAGTATCAGCAAACTTCTTCAGAAACTCTACCATTATGAGCTGAAGAACAATGGTAATTCCAACAATTGCTAGAAACAACTTGTTCTTGTGTATCCCTTTGAATATATTCTTCTTCTCGAGTTTCCTAGCATTGAACTCATTGAAGATTTGGCAGAAGACAAAAGTATTGAAAATCATGGTATCTTTAACACTTTCATTCACGCCGGCGATTGATCTTCCTTTAAATTGCAGAGTCAGTAAGATGGTCACCTGATAAATGGCCTGAGGGATGAGATTCCTCCACATGAGTTTTGTTATCAGAGGCTCGGATCGGCCAACGGGAGGCTTTGACATGAGATCATTGGTGGGCTGCTCAGTGGCCAATGCCAATGCTCCTAGAGTATCCATTATCAGGTTCACCCAGAGCAGCTGAACAGCAGTTAGTGGGACTTTTCCTGAAGAAACAGCAGCAACAAAGTTGATGACAAGAGCAGCAACATTGACTGTGAGCTGAAATTGAAGGAATTTCTGAATGTTGTTGTAGACACATCGTCCCCATCTCAGAACTGTCACTACAGAGGTGAAGTTATCATCCATAATGACGATATCTGAGCTCTCCTTTGCCACTTCAGTTCCTTGAATTCCCATCGAGAGTCCAATATCTGCTGCCTTTAGAGCAGGAGCATCATTTGTGCCATCGCCAGTCACTGCTACAACATGGCCTTTCTGCTTCAAGCTTTGAACCATCAGAAGCTTGTCTAGTGGGGAAGACCTTGCCATCACTCTGATACTTTCAATCTTTGCCACTCTTTCTTCAGCTGAGAGACTTCTAAATTGCACACCTTCGATTACTGCATCATCATTGTTTAAACCCGCACCAGGGTTCAGGATTCCACATTCAATAGCTATGGCTCTAGCCGTGTGCACATTGTCTCCAGTTACCATCTTGACATTCACCCCTGCATTTCTACAACATTCAACTGCTGCTCTGACACCTGGACGACAAGGATCCTTCAAACCCACAAGCCCCAACAAGGTCAGTCCAGTTTCTTCAAGCTTCTCCTGGACTGGCCCATCAGCTTCTGCAACTTTGGTGTGAGCAAAAGCAATGCATCTTAAGCTCTTGGCTGCCATGTCCTTGATAACTATCTCAATTTGCTTTCTCGTTTCACCATCCAAGACTCTGATTGTCCCACTTTTGACATAATAATGAGAACACATGGCCAGTATCATCTCTGCAGCTCCCTTCCAGTGCATGTGAACAGTCTTTTCACGGATCCTCTTCACCGAAACTCCACTTCTCTTTTTCTCTGAATTGAAGGCCTCCACGTTTATTACTTTACAGCATTTTTTTGGTTCATCAACATTCATCCCCAAATCAAGCACAGCCCAAGAAAGAATTGCCTTCTCAGTTGGGCTACCAGTAATCTCAGGAGTCGATTCAGAATTCGATTTGTAAACATTACCAATGGTGTTTAAACCAACTGCATCTTGCAGCAGCTCGTAGAGATTATGTGCTAATCCTGAGGAACTGGCATTGCCCTTCATTGCTTCTTTTCCAATCCAGAATTCCGTAACCTTCATTTGATTTAAAGTGAGAGTGCCTGTTTTGTCAGTGCAAATGGTTGTTGCAGAGCCCATAGTCTCACAAGCAGAGAGCTTTCTTACCATAGCATGTTCCTTCATCATTCTCTTCATCGAAAAAGCCAGCGTAAGAGTAACAGCAAGAGGCAAGCCTTCAGGAATTGCCACAACAATAATGGTGACAGCAGCAGCAATAATGCTGATCACAGAATTCGTCACATCATCGACCTTCGTCTTCCTCCCTAGATATTTTCTGTTTCCCGTCTCATCTCTTGTGTTTCCTGTGAAGTACCGAATCAACATAACCGCAAGCACAAGAACAGCCACTGTTAATCCAATCTTCCCAATGCAAGAAGTCAGCTTGTTGAGCCGTGCTTGCAATGGCGTCTCCTCATTCAACTCGTGGCTAATAGAGCTCATCATCTCACCCCAAGCAGTGCTCATTCCAACAGAAGTGACAAGCATGAAGCCATAGCCATCAGTCACTTTAGTACCCGAAAGCAAGAAAGGACTCTTCTCATCAACTTCAACATGATCACTTTCCCCAGTCATGCTAGACTCATCAACCTTCAAAGAGTGGCCGTTCAAGAATAACCCATCAGCCGGAATTTGATCACCAGTCTTCAAACAAACAATTTCGCCAACAACAACATCAAAGATTGACAAACCCCGGCGCCTGCCATCTCTCACAACTTCGACTCTTATATCACTGCTCTCATCAGCAAGAGCCTGAAATTGTCTACTCTGCTTAAAATTACTCACAGCAGAGACGATGACAACTAAAAATACAGCAAATATGATGCTACCGCCATCGAACCAGCCTTCTTTTAAGCCTTCTTGTTTAATGCCAAACCCCAGAGAGAGTAAAGCACAAACCAAGAGAATGATAATAGTTGTATCTTTAAGTGCCTCAAAAACAAAACTTATAAAGCTTTTTGCTTTTGGTCTTTTGTACCTGTTTGCCCCAAAAACATTGATCCTGTGACCAAGATCAGCTTCATTGCCACTGATGCCACGTTTGGTATCGCTTTCAAGAATCGCAGCAACTTGATTAACTCCTCCAAGATTACTCAAGGACTCAAAACTCTTCTCTTTCACCATCTTCGAGAGCATCTGCTTGTTGACCCGGACAAAAGGAACTTCATGGTCGTCACTGGTGCTAATGTCGACGGCAACGTAAGAGAGGGAGCGAAGCAAGATTTGGTTGTTGTTTTGAAGACACTTTCTGGACATTGAAACAAGAGCTCTGGTGAAGCATATGACCCTAAAGGCCATTCGCCACCTTCTTTGGTGGCGTTTTGAAAGCAACAAGAGTTCAAGTTCTGATTCATTGATCGGCATTGTATTTTCAATTGATTTCCGAGGCCTATGCGTTAAAGACATGGCTAAAAAACAATAACAAGAACAAAGATAAAGAATTTGTAACAATGGAACGAGTTTGTAAGTCTGTGAATGGATTGTCTTTATATATGGGACTTAGCGAGGAGCCAAGAAGCTGCACTGTAGCTTCCTTTCTAACCGTCACCGAGATATTCTCTCGGATGAATGATACTGACAAGCTTCTCCTGTTTCCTGGCTTTTTCCTAGGTCATTAATTAGGAATCGAATTATGATTTCTTTCGCAGCATTATGAGTTTTACTTAATTTGGAACGTACAGTTGTAGGCTATGCAGGCTTTTACATTCAAGCTATAAAAGAAGAAATCTTATTTTTCTTTATTTTTATTGATTAGCTTATAAAAATGATATGTTGTGTCATTTATCTAGTGGTAATTAAAGATTTTCACAAGTTACAAGTGAATTAATTGCATTATGACACCTTGTTGAATGTCATTTTATTTGAAATAAAATATTTGAGATATAATTTTGGGACAAAACTATGGTGCAACTGTGGTATCATACCACAGTTGCTTTTAGCCATTGGATCTAGTTATGGTGACAATTGTCGCTGGATCCAATGGATAAAAGTAACTGTGGTATAGTACCACAGTTGTACCATAACTGGATCCACAATTTTCAGATATATTTATGGAAAAGAAATTATATAGTGAAAAATTCTCATAAAAAAACAAACTTATAGCGCAATGACTCTCTTGCCCAAGTAAAGCATAAAATTTCCTTCAAAGCTAGGTGATTTCATATTCTTTAACCGATTCATGAAGTATTTGATGATGTTGGTATATATTCGAATTGATTTTCACAAAAAAGAGTTACTTTCTGGGGCAAATACTCTTTGCCCCCTTGTAGATTGAGTCAATCATCAGTTGCTACATAATGTTATAAAAATTACGCAAAAAATATCTGCCGTTACTTCTATAGTTATACGATATAATAAGGTAGATTTTAAAGGAAACAAATATATAAACGTTTTGATTTTTTTAAAATTCTAAAGTACATAGACTAATTGAGTAATTGGCTCTAGGCTTAAATTATAAGGACAAAACGAACATTTACTCTTACTTTGATGTTCCAATCTTATTTCTTTCCATATACTTAGCTTCTTGCCTGAAAATGTTGATGGCTTCTTTGCGATGCCACGCGCATAAACAGAATCAAGTGAAAAGCCTCTTTGAATTACGCATGGGATGGGATATCAATTCAGTGTTTACTTTTACCGTAAATAGGACAGAAAATTGCACATGGAATGTAAAGGGTAACTTCTCTTCTTATGACATTGAAGTGTTCTTGAAGCAAAGACCTTGTGTCAAGAAAACGAACTACAAACTTATGACGGGGGCAAAGTTGTGAGTTGGCTCAATTGATGAACTATATAGGATTCGATCGACCATTTTTTTCTAAACTGTAGAAAATTTATACACACATAACCAAAATTCTCTTATTATGTACAAGTTTTTTTTTTCCTCAATAAAACTTCAGGCGGTGGTAGTGGTCTTTTTTTTTTTTTAATAACAAAAATAAAGCTGATTTAGGTTTGAAAATATCATTTTAAGTACTTTTGTAAGTAGAATTTTTTTCCCCTTAAGTTGAATAGATAGAGATTTAGCTAAAACTACTAAAACAATGCTTTCGAGGAAATTGCATGTCTTTCTTCTGTTCATCCACTCTGCGTTCACCTTTATTATTCATTCTAACGTGTCAAAACGTACGCATTAATTCATCTCTATTTTAGAACATGATAATTAGTGTGACCTAACTGTGAACGTGTTTAATACATTGTTTGGTTTTTAAAATCATTCTATTTCACGCAATTTAGTATTTGATATGACTTATAATTTCTCATTACCGTGTGTTTGGTAAGACTTTTAAAACGATACGATCATTTTATTATTACAGAAAGAGGACGGCTACACCCTCAAGGTTTGGAGAAATGGTCATGTAAATTTCTAAAGTTTTAATAAGGGGTACGAAGACCTCTTTTTGATTATAATACTCTTTGTAGACAGTAACTAAACAATTGATTTTAAATTTTTTTAATAAATATAAATATATTTTAAATATTTTAATTTGTCCAGTAGATGATACTGATTTTCATAGTTATTGGTTGAACTTGAAAGTTTGACTCGTTAATGCAACCAAATGTATCCCTTTTCAATTTCGAAATTCTAAACGGAATTAAATTACTGAATTTAATAATTATATTAATTATTTATCCCAATTTTTGGCCTAATTCTTCTTCTGATGATCGATTTGTGGCCATGAAATAGGGATTAAGTGGAAGAGAATTGACTGGGTGGTAGAGTCGTGGAAAGGATAAAGGCCCAGAAGAAATTGCCTGGTTTGCGAGAGCCCGCTATAAATTCTATCCATATATATTCTGATCGCAGTCGTTGAAGTGATTGGAATGCTTTGATTATTTAGCTCTTTGGATTTTATAATCATTGAGTTCTTTCATCTCTTTTATGTTGATGGTGTTGACAGGACGCCAAAATTCTTTAATATCCAGATTCCTAAACGCGCAGATAATTAAATTTTTGATTCTAGTAGAAATTGAAATACCTGAGATGCAGCCACCATGTCCATGCCCTCACAAAATTTATGAAATGATATTTACAAGGCTGCTGGAGTGGATGTTGGTGAGCCAAAAAGAGAGATTGATATGGCATACAAGGTAGTAACAGATCAAAGAGCACGAATTGTCAGCTCCAGCTCATTTGAAGAAATTGCCCAGATACTTCTTATTTCAAAATAGTCATAGAGACATTTGGTGACTGACCAGTTCGTTAGACGTGGACGTATCGCTCTCCTTTTCCCCAATTTCAGAGTTGGGTGGTATAAGGACAATGGACAGTGATGTGAATAATTAATATTGACAATGGCCTTTGCTGCTTGAAACTAAGGGTCTGGCTTCTTCGGCCAAATATCATATAAAAGTATAGTGGTGATGCCCCCCGTTTTTTTTTTCCCCACTCTTAGTAGACTGCAACATTAGCTACAAATAGGTATGGACACATTGGTGGCCTCGTTTCCAGGGCTGTAGAGAAACTTGGAGAAAAGGATTTATCCATGCTGTAGGTAAGTTGATTGGTAGATATACTTTCAAACCTCACCGTTCAAATAACAGCATTCTTTTGGAAATAAAAAACTCGGAATTTGTTCGGGAGTAATGAGAAATATTTTCTTACACCACATAGAAATAGTTGACTCGTGCATTTCAATGTCTTCCATGATACATCGATCACACCACAGTTAATTACTTGAGGGTTTAATTAGTCCAAGGAGCAGATCCTTTTGTACTACTTGTGATATTTTGATTTCTTATTGGTAAGAAATGAAAGAAGGATGGCAACGAATAGAACGGGAGATAATAATGAGTAGAAAGTAATGAATGGTAAAGATAGTGTATATATCAATGGTCAATCTTTGGTAGAAAAGAAGTGCAACGATCGGTTGTGACTGACTCACTCTCTCATTTTTTTGGCATTCGACACGTGTCCTTAGCATTTTTGTTTTTTATTTATTTGTTGTTTCTTTCGTCCCTATATTCATTGTCTCATTTGACTTAATTATCATCCTATATATTTACAATAATTACAGCCATGCCACTTTCTATTTACCACAATATCCTTTGGAAGTTAAAATATAATGCCTTTTGAACAAACACGTCAAAAGTCCTCAATTGCTTCTCTAAAATTGTTTCCAATTACTTCTCCTCAATTTCGAGAAATTACTTTCAACTACTTGTCTCCAGTTCCAGAGAAGCCATAGAGTGCAAAAACTTAGAAATTTTTTAGAACTATATTTGTAGCTGTCTAAGTCCCATGTAAGTTTTTTTTTAGAACCACACGTAGATTTAAATAAATAAACAAGAAACAAGCAAATTATTTCTTGGTACCTTTTCAATTATTTGGAGAGTTATCTATAGTAAAATATTTCAAATATGACAAGACCAAAATGGGTCAAGGATAAATATAAACAATAATATTTGATATAAAATTTAGCATCATATGCACCATTTAATTTTCAAAATTTAAAAATACGTAATTTAATAACTATTTAAATATAATTTCAAAGATTTTCTGTTTCAATGACAATGAAAAAAGACCAAATAACTTAGCAAACTGTATAGTATAATTATTAAACAAATACACAACTTTTTACTACATACAACGACTCCAATAATCTAAAAATTATTAAGATTAAGTTATTTTTAATTTTAAATAAAAATTCACTAGAGTCTGTAATTCATATGATATTGTGAAATGTATATTTAATAAAAGAAAAGTAAAAATTAAAAAAGATTTGCCAAGAAAATTTTAAGCCAGAGAACTTGCTAGATGATATTTTGAAACAAAAATTTTATTTTAAAAAGAAAAGGCTTTGCATCATGTGGATTCTCTTAAGATTGAGGAGAAACAATTGAGAGATAAAAGTGTTCAAGAAAGTTTATAGTTGAAGGGGTAACGTTGTAAAATAAGATACGGTATAGATGTAATTATTGTGAAATTATTGGGTGATGTTTAAGTTAAGGATGAGACTATCTAACCCCCAACTATTCACTTAATTCATTTTCTAAATAAACCCACCTCTAAAATTTTAAAATTTTAAATTTTACTCAACAAAACCATCTAGATACCCAATATACCCTTACTAACCAAATTCATATAATAATAGTAGTTTTGCTAATTATATTAGGGTTTCTCATTTATTCCTCTCAATTGATTTTGAGTATTATTTCCACTTCAGTAAAAAATATTTCAATCATATTAAAGTCAATTGGGGTATGTTTAACAGGTATTTGTAATGATTCTTTTTTCCTTTTTTTTTTTGTTAGGGCTTATATTGCATTTTGAAATATATTTCTAAGTGAGGATTATGTAGTTTTTCTTTACCATGCTTGTCGTTGTTTGGTATTGTAAGATTATAAACATAATTGTTTCTAATGTTGAATTTACATGTTTCATCTCCAGCACCACCTCTCGAATTCCTTAACATTTGAATGTGCTATTTAACAGTTTGTTATTATAAAATCAATATGAATCACTTTTATATGTGTTCTGAGATTTATCAAAAATTAAAAAAATCAATTTAGGGTTTAAGAAAAAAATATAATATTGAATGTAAAAGTGGATTCAAGGAGTAAAAGTTCTGTTTTTTAATAATATTTTAGTGTCCTTAATTGTAATTTGATTTAAGGATATTTTAATCCATGAAAACAAAATTTTGAACAAGAATTTTGTAAAGAGGATTCATGTTATGCAAAAAAAATAAAAATAAAAATGTAAGTTTAATTTTGGACAAGATTACAATTTTAATTGCTGAATTTCTTTTATTAGGAACAAACTTTGCTGATCGTTACGGATGACGTTGACGTGGAAGTGGCAGCATCGTTTATACTAAACCGGAGATGTCTTCATAACAAGGTAATCGAGTTTCTAGCTAGCAAAAGAGAAAAATAATAAAAGTAAATTAGGACAAAAAATTTACATGGTTCTGCATGAGATCTACTTGGAACGGCAATGTTTTCAAGGAAAATTTAATATCAAAATATTCTCTACAAGAGAAATTCTAGAGTACATCTGATGTTCTATGGTGTAAATAAATATGGTGGGGCTATTTGAACCCACCGAATATTGGTTTAAGAGATTGTCCGTAAGAAAAGCATAGTAAAATGTACTGACAAGCAAGAATAACAAGATCTGTGCTGTTGACTCTCGTTGTTTCATTGTTACTGACAAGCTTCTCCTGTTTGGTTTTTTCCTAGGTCATTAATTTTGAATACGAGACATTAGGAATAGAATTATGATTTCTTTGGCAACATTATGAGTTTTACTTAATTTGGAATGTGCATTTGTAGGCTATGTAGGCTTTTACATTCAAGCAATAAAAGAAGAAATCTTATTTTTCTTTATTTCTATTGAGTATTGTGTTATATATTCAGTGGTAATTAAAAACTTTTTACAAGTTATAAGTGAATTAATTGTATTATGACACCTTGTTGAATGTTATTCTATTTGAAATAAAATATTTGAGATGCAATAATTTTGAGATATATATCTAGAAAAGAAATTGTATCTCGAAAATTTCTCATAAATTATTAAATTAACAATCTTATAGCGCAAGGATTCTCTTGCCTGAGTAAAGCATAAATTTTCCTTCAAAGCTGTATGATTTCATATTCTTTAACCGATCCATGAAGTATTTGATGATGTTTGCTGTATACATTCGAATTGATTTTCACAAAAAAGAGTTACTTTCCACGGAAACTACTCTTCTGCCCCCTGTAGTTTGAGTCAATCATCAATTACTACATAAAGTTTTAAAAATTAACTAAAAAATCTCTGTCGTTACTTCTATGGTTATTGAATATAATGAGTAGATTTTAACGGAAACAAATACATAGCATAAACACATATATATTTTTTTCTTTCATTTTAAAATATATAGACTAACTGAGTAATTCGCTCCAAGTCTCAAATTATAGGGAGGAAACCGACATTTACTCTTACTTTCATATTCACAAACTTTTCTTTCCATACACCTACTTTCTTTCCCGAAAATCTTGATGGCTTCTTGGAGTTGCCACGCGCACAAGCACAATCAAGTGAAACGCCTCTTTGAAGTCACGCATGGGATCGGATATCAATTTTGTACTTACTTTTACTGTAACGGGATAAACAACTGCACATGGAATGTAAAGGGTGATTTTCCTTATTCTGACAACATTGAATTAGTCTTCAAGCAAAGACCTTGGGTCAAGAAAAGGAACTGCAAACTTATGAATGGGGACAAAGTCATGAGTTGGCTCAGTTGATTAACTACATATGATTCGATCATTTTTTTCCAAACTGTAGGAAATTTTTACACACATAACCAAAATTCTCTTATTATGCACGAGTTTCTTCGGAGTACAACTTCAGGCGTTGATAATGATTTAGGTTTGAAAATATTGTTTTAAGTATTTCTGTAAGTAGAATTTTTTCCCCCCTGAAGTTGATTAGATAGAGAATTTAGCTAAAAATAATAAAGAAAAAAAAATGCTTTCGTGGAAATTGGATGGTCTTTCTTCTGTTCAAATTTCAATGAATAATGAATGCATTTTAATTCGGCAGTTAGGGAGTTCGAGAAATTTTCAATATTCATTCATTCACTCTGTGTTTATCTGTATTATTCGTTCTAATATGTTTAGTATGACTTTTCATGTCATATCTATCTCCTTAAGCCATAAGAATTAGGGTTTAACCCTTTCGGAAGTCGCCATCCGTTTAAGAAAATTACCTCAGCGGACCCTCAAAAACCATGATTTGTTCGGATTTGTATCCTATTTCTTTTGCTCAGCTTCGTAAGGATCTTATGACATGCGTTAGAATTGCTTTTCAGGGCTATATATATTTTCTTTCTTTTTTTTAATAGTATAAAACGCTTTATTATTCCCTTGATTTTTTTTTTATTTGGTAGTGATTATTATAGGGTTGGCTGAAACTTTCCCAATTTCGTCAAACTCTTGTCCTTCTTCTTCTTAAATTTCTTTCTTTTCGTTATTTTTTTTTATTTAAAATAGAGAAATTATCATTGCACCACCTTTCTTTTACTTTATGTTCATTTAACCACCACAAAATTTTAATATGTTCTCTTCACCACCTTTCTTCTGAAATTTGTATCAAGTAGCCACTTTTACACTAACACTGTTAAATAATTTACGCAAAATGATAATTTTACCCCTAAATAAATTAAAAGATCATTTTATCTTGTAAAAGCTTTGAAAATAAAAAAATTATAATTATAAAAATACTCCTACATTTAATAAAGAAATAAATCCAAAAATTAGAATTTTTATTTTAATAAAAAATTATAATTATAAAATAAATACAAAATTTTGGGATTTAATAAAAATCCCCTAAATTATTAAAATTTTGTGATTTATTTTTAATAAATAAATTCAGTTATTTTAATAAAATTTTACAAAATTATAATTTTTAATAAATAAATTCAGTTATTTTTATTAAAATTTTTCAAAATTATAAATTTTTAATAAAAATAATTATTAAAATTTTTCAAAATCTAAATTTAATAAAAATCAATTGAGCACCTCTATTTTGGATTTTTTTAAATTTAAGGGTATTATTATAATTATAATTTTTTATTTTTCAAATTTTTTATAAGATAAAATAGTTTTTTAATTTATTTAGGGGTAAAATTATCATTTCAATTAAATTATTTAACGGTGCCAGTGCAAAAGTAACTAATTGATATAAATTTAAAAAAAAAGGTGGTGCAGAGAACATGTTAGAATTTTGTGGTGGTTTGATGAACATAAAACAAAAGAAAGGTGGTGCAATGATAATTTCCCTTTAAAATATTATGGGCAGTTAATTTCTTCCTTCTTCTCCTTCTTCCAATCTCACGAACATTGGACCATTAAAATCCTTGATTTATGTGGAGAAAATCAAAGTTAAAATTTTCCTACTAACAAAAAAAAAGAAGAAAAAATTAGAGAAAGAGAGAAGAAAATATAAAACTAAATCAAGATTTCACTATAAAAATCAAATCCAATCTAAGTCAAATTCCTTGCATATATATTAAAATTTAATATCTTCATGAATCGGTTCCAACAATTGAAACAAAAAAATTAATTATATTCCAACAATTGTTTTTATTTCTTTATATTCACTATTGTTGAAATTTTGAGCTTGAATAGAGTTATTGTGAATTTTCCCAAACAAAAAAAATGAGTGAGAAAAGAGAGAGAGATAAAGAAAGACAAAGATGTTTTAGAGGAAAGTGAGATTAAAAGAAATCAGTTAATAAAAAGCGTTGAAGTTGTAAAAAATTTTTTAAAAAATATGGTGAACAGTAACACGGTTTGTACACGGTGAATAGTAACATAGTACCACGCTGGTTGAATAGTAACACGGCATGAACAGTAATGCAGTATGACAAGTAAAGAATCCGCCACTGGATGACAAGTAAAAGAAAAAACAAAATAACAAGTAAAAAGTCAATGAACAGCTTCAGTAATTAGGTCCCCTAATTATGAGCAGTGGCGGATTCCGCATGTGACTAGTGGGGAGGGGGGGCTGTTGCCCTCGCTGGCAAAAAAAAAACCTAAGAATTAAAGAAAAACATATTTTAAGTTTCTAATTTGCTCCAGTAAATCTATTAGAATAGTTCCGATAAATTTATAAACCCCTAAAATTTAAACTTTAAGAATTATAAAAGCCTATGCTTCAATTAAAAATAATAATAATCTATCACAGAAAATATTTTTCTACTCTAAAAAATAGGATTAATTCTTCCAATTTCGATAGTAATAGTAGAGACAACGAAATTTGTGAAGAATTATATTTGAAACTAGATGTATGAATAATAATTTAGTTGTTTGTATAGGAAATGATATATTTAATAATATTGATAATGAACTTTTTTTTGTAAAGGAAGAAATTTCATTAAGCAAAAGGAATTACAAACTGTTTAACAGCTACAGAGGTGGAACACAATTTCACTCCTGGGGACTTGACATAGAACATGTTGCCCTCACAAAGGAATGAGCAGCAAGGTTCGCAGATCGATGCACAAACGAGAATTTCACTTCTCCTATAGACTTAGCTAAAGCTCGACATTCTTCAACAATTAAACCAAAACCATTTGGACCTGAAAACTTCTCAACCAAAGCTCGAAACACTTGTAGGCAGTTCATCTCTATGATAACACAAGGGAATTGCAATCCTTTAAGCCAACTAAGAGCCTCTCGGATGCCAAAAGCTTCAGCCTCCCTTGCTCCAAAATTTCCACCCATACCAGCACCTCTTGCTGCCAAAAAACTTCCATCTGAATTTCGAAGCACACAGCCAAACCCAATCCTTCCTTGAGACATAAAAATAGCTGCATCCACATTGCACTTTACCCAACCAAACTTAGGCTTCTCCCAATACACTGCCCCATGAACCAGCTTGTGATCATCTTCATTAACATCAAACATTTGCTGCTTTGCTGCTTGCCACTGATAGAGACACTGCCCAGCAGAGTTAAGAACCTGATAAACTAAGCTAGCTTTGTTGTTCCAAACTATGTCATTGTGATTAACCCAAATCTGCTAGCAAATCATCATAGCAATATTGCACTTATCTTTACTATAACGTGTAAAGATGTGATCAAGCAATCCAAGAAAGAAGAGCAATAGCCAACAAAACCCACAACGGAAGAAATCCAGCATGACTTAGCAAAGCTGCACTCAATCAAGGAATGTAGAACAGTTTCCTCATAGGCATTGCACACAGAACAAGTAGAGGGAATATCCACTCTTTTAGAGATTAAATTGACTGCAGTAGGCAACACATTTTTTGTAGCTCTCCAGACGAAATTCTTAACTTTGTTTGGCACATTCAAGTTCCATAATTTTCACCACACACCCGTAAAGGAACTAGGAGTAGTTGAAGTTAAAACCTTGTAACAGCTAAGAACCGAATAACAGCCTCATGGATCAGCCAACCAGTACCACATCATCATCTCGGCAGGAACTAAGAGGAATTTACAGAATCAACTCCTTATCTCTTGAATTAAAGATGTCTGAAACAACATCATAGTTCCATGCTCGTTGGTTAGGCATAATAAAGCTGCTGACAGGTGCTGCAGCAAGCTCCTTATTAAAATTAAAAGAAACAAAACCATCATTGAGATATGGAAACCAAGGATCCTTATTAATGGAAAGTGTATGTCCATTGCCAACTTGCACTCTGCTCCCTTGAATCACCACTTCCTTTGCAGCTAAAATAGAGTGCTGCACATAACTGGGATTGTGCCCCAAAGCCGCTCGAATAATAGAAGTTCGCGGATAGTTGCGAGCTTTGAGAATTTTAGCCACTAGAGAATCAGGCCGGGTTAATAATTTCCACAACAGTTTTCCTAGCGTCGTAATGTTAAAGAAGTGAAATTTTTTAAAACCAAGGCCACCACACCCCTCTGGTTTGCACAAATATTCCCATTTAACCCAAGTGATTCCTTTCCCTCCACTGTGATTGCTACGCCACCAGAATGAGTTCATCATTACTTCTAATTCTTTACACAACTCTTGTGGCAGCAAATAAATACTCATTAGGCATAGTGAGCACCACTGTCTTTAATAAAATCTCTTTGCTACCCCGAGAAAGCATCCGCGTACTCCACCCTTGAAGTCTTTGCCATAACTTGTCCTGAACATATTTGAAAAATTCTTTATTTTTCTTGCCAATGTATGATGGAAGACCAAGATAGGCCCCATGATTAGTGGTGGTGTTAATAACAAGAATATCATACACCTCCATAGTTACAATGTTAAGCACATTAGCACTAAATGAGATTGAAGACTTATTGAAATTAACCACTTGGCCAGAAGATCGACCATATATTGCTAGCAAATGTTTAATTAATGAGGCTTCATTGTTGTTTGCCCAAAAGAAAAGGAAGCTATCATCAACAAAAAACAAATGAGACACCGTTGGGGCTCCTCTCGCAATTCTGACTCCGTGAAGCAAGCCATTTCTTTCTTACCTTCGAATTAATGAGCTTAAACCTTCCGCATAGATAATGAATAAATACGGAGAAATTGGATCCCCTTGGCGAAAACCTCTGCTAGGAACAATTAGACCAATCTCCTTACCCTCACGGAGTATATGATATCGGACAGTAGATACGCAGAGCATAATTAAGTCCACCCACTTTACATCAAACCCCATCTTGAGCATCATAGCTTGAAGAAAGTTCTACTCTATCTTGTCATATACCTTGGACATATCGATTTTCAATGCCGCTACCCCATTTTTTTCATGTTGCTTTCGCTTCAAGAAATGCATAATCTCAGCCGAAATGATTATGTTATCAGTGATAGCTCGCCCTAGAACAAAGGCGCTTTGAGAATCTGAAATAACCAAATCAAGAACTAATTTCATGCAGTTAGTTAACATTTTAGATATAATCTTATACAGAACGTTGCATAGAGTAATTGGTCTCATATCTAATAAGAATTCAGGCCTATGCTTCTTTGGAATTAATACAATTGAAGTATGATTCAAGTCCATTGCAAAGGAAGCATCCTGAAGAAATTTTAGACAAGCCATGACCACATCCTCACCAACAATATGCCAGAACTTTTGGTAAAAAGTAGGGTTCATCCCGTCGGGACCTGGGGACTTATCCGGATGCATATCAAAGACCGTTTCATTTACTTCAATGGCAGAGAAAGAAGCTAAAAGCATTGAATTATGTTCACATTCTAGCATCCACACACTGAATAACTTCTGCAATATGCACCCTCCAGAAGTAAATAAGTTCTTAAAGTAGTCAACAATTAACGCATCCATCTCATAAGAATTGGAGCACTATTCTCCTTGATCGTTGCGAAGAGACCTAAAGGAGTTCTGCCTTTTCCGTGCTGAGGCTGAAGCAGAAAAGTAGCGAGTGTTTTTATCACCTTTTTTTAGCCAAATGGACTTTGCCTGCTGTTTACAGAACACGTCGTGACTATGCAACAGCTTATTATAACAATTCCTAGCCTCCGTAAACTCAACCACACCCTCACCATCACGATGACCTCGTAAAACAGCCATACGGTTCTTGCATTTCAGAATACGCTTACGAAATTCTCAGGCTAAATGCCCGCCCCACTCTATTAAAGCAGACCCACAGGCCATAATTTTAGTCTGAATAGAATTACTAGTAGAAGAGAGCCGAATGACATTACTGCAATCAGCCTCACGCAACTAAATATTTTCAAACCAGAATCGTCTATGCCTTGTAACAGGCTAAGCCAGACTAGGATCTAAAAATATAAGAAGGTGATCAGAATAAGGAAATTCTAAACTATATACCTTCACCCTGTTGAAACGTTGAAGCCACTCCTTATAAGCAAAGGCTCTGTCAAGTCTTTCTTTAACCCATTTATCAGTTCCCCTAGCCCTGTCCCAAGTAAACTGATATCCCTCGGTACCAAGATCAATTAAATTGCAATCTTCAATAGCTCTCTGGAAACCCACCAACTTCCAATTATGATGAGCAATACTACCCCTCTTCTCCTTTGCTGCCAGTAGATCATTAAAATCACCTATGTGCAACCATGGAAGTAAGGATAAAGTAAAAAGTAAACGAAGTAAATCCCACGATTCCCGCCACCGGCTAGTCTCAAAATAACCGTAAAAACCAGTCAGCATCTATGAAATTAGTAGCATACTTTAGAAGACTCATAGAACTAGTTGCCTTCCATAAAAGCGCGAGCCCACCACTTCGGCCAACTTTTTCAACAATAAGTCATAGCCTATTGGACTTTAATACTCTCTAATTTACATCTACTACATAACATTTCTATAAGGTAAATAAAAGAAGGTTTCTTGCTATAGGCCAATTCTGCTAACATTCAAACTGTCCGTGGCTGGCCCAAACCAAGGCAATTCTAGCTCAAGGTACTCATCGATCTCGGTGAGCTTTAAATACAAGTCCCACCGCTAGCCCCTTTTTTTGGATCCACCACCATAAATTACACATCTACCTCTCATTGCCCTAAAGCATCCAACACAATATTTGCCTGTCTCCTTTTAGCTTCCTTTAAAACAATCCATTTCTCTCTAACTTTCAGCTGCTTGAACAAAGTCCAGCCCATTATCAAATGGAGCCACCTCTTTGCCCTTATCAATCTGTTGACTATCAATTACTTTGACAACTGGCAATGCCTTTGATATCACCATATTTTCCATATGCTGACGCCCATCACTTCCTAAATTGTTGGGAATTTTCATATTATTGGTAACTCCCAATTTTGAGGCATTTATATCATTAATCTCCGCACCACTTACGGACTCCGTGGAACTACCAAAAATAAACCCATAATCTTCTGGTGGTGCTGAGCGTAGGCACCTTTCACCGAAGGACATGGCATTCCAACGAGTTGGAGCCTTTATCTCTGGCCCATATGACCTACCCATATCAGCAGCAGCACAATCATACAGCTTCAGACATAGTTTTTCGGTATGCCCAAGAAGCCCACAGATGAAACAAAAAATGTTCAATCTTTCATATTTGAAGTCATCCCAAATCCACTCCCCTCCTTCCTTCTTCAGACGCAATTTTTGGTTCAAAGGTTTCCGAATATCAATGGATACTCTTATATGCATATAATTTCTCCACACTCTAATGAGGTTATTAGGATCCGAAGATTAAAACTCACCAATATAGTTACCAATGTTTGTCAAAACCTTCTCCGATAGAAATCCAATAGGTAAGTTATACACTTGAATCCAAAACGAAGTGTGGAACAACAGAACCCAATGTGGCTGATCATTCTCCCCCAGCCTAGATTGAAACTCACCAATATAGTTACCAATGTTTGTCAAAACCTTCTCGGATAGAAATCCAATAGGTAAGTTATACACTTGAATCCAAAACGGAGTGTGGAACAACGGAACCCAATGTGGCTGATCATTCTCCCCCAGCCTCTTTAGAATTAGAATACGTTGATCGAAGGTCCACGGTCCGGAATCAATGACACGCTTAAGATCCATTTCATGAAAGAATTGAAACAAGAAAAGGGTAGGTGATAAATTTTTAATGCACACTCTCTTCCCTGGCCGCCATAATGCTGCCATTTTATTCTTCATTTTTGGAAAATCAATCACCTTATCAGTTAAGAACTGCCTCACTAAGCAGAATCTAACATCAATCAAACCTTCTTGGCCAGTGAAAATATCATCACTTTGAAAGACAAGGCCATCCTTCTCTTCCTCCCCAATAAATAATGTATTATATGCAGCATTCATCGTGGGCTCCATGGAATTACTATTAGATGTTATAATACTTATAGTGAATAGAAAGAAATATCAACCCAAACTAGTAAAAGAAGAACCTTAAGTTAGAATAAGCAAACTTGTCAGAAGGACAAGACAAACGAAACTTGCCAAAGAGCAAGGCATAATTTTATCTTAATTTAATTATTTAAAATAGAAGAAAATTATTGAAATACATGCTTTCATGTAATATTGATAATGAACTTATTTCATAAGATTTTTAAAATATGAAAATGCGTCGAGAACAATTATAAATGTAATAGCAAATATTTTGAATATTCAAAGTTTTAATTTTTTAATTTTATTATTATTTAATTTAACCCCCGATAAATTATTTTTCTAAATCCACCACTGATTATGAGCATATCTAAATAAGGAATCAAGTCGAAAATATTGAGAAATGGAATCATCTGACTTGATTTGTTCTCAATAGGCATGAGATGATCGTCTTAGAGGATGATCTTTTTGTCGAAGGACGTACTGGTAAATATGTCATATATACCCCATCAACAATAACCATAAACAAAGAATTAAATACAGATTCACTACATTTACTTAATATCTAAAAACTTTTATCATCTTCATTGAGCACAATGTTGTGCGAGTTTTGCTCCTTTATTTTCAAGAATGTGAGAGTTAGAAAATATAAGAACAACAATTGATGAAAGATCTGCCCTGCAAATTAAGAAGGGGCACACACACACACATACAAACACACACATATATTTTTATATACATAAATATATGTATATATAAAGGAGGAATGAACAAGGGATTGAAACTTGTGGCGTGGGATGTGAAACTTTCTCCTTGATGCCCACGAAATTTCTTGGAAGTTGAGAGAAAACTTTAATCCAAAATGATCGAAACCATACTTTTATTTTTCTTTTTCCTTTCCTTTTACATTGGGAAAATTGCCAGCTAGCACAAATTCAATCTATCAGTAATTAATGAAGTGATTTGGGCTCATAAAGTTAGGGATTGAAAATGAATGGATCTCATAAGCTAAGGTAACCTTGATTTTCATAGTCTGCTTCCTGACTGCTTAATTGCTCATCCACCAATCACTTAGTTGAAACAGACCATTGGACAAGAACAACTTGGGATGAAAACGATTGACATGTTCTTTCACTATACATTTTCTCAAGAAACAAAGACAATAATGTTTGTTTAGCTAAAAAAAGAAACGATGCCCAATTTCCGGTCGTGAGATTTTATTTGATATAAAATGAAACATCTTCATTAGTAAATGGTTGTAAATTTATCATGATGATATAAACTTCTTGAGTCAAACGTCAAGTTCACTATTTGCATAAGTAGCTAGTCATCATCATAACTAGGGTCAAGTTTATACTTGAGCTAATGGGAAAAACTTGGTCTTTAAAATTAAGTGGCATATATATTCAGAAAAATAAATTAAATAAAATGCTAACAGATCCGGTCGAGTTTATGTACTTAATTTATAATGCAGTAACTCGGAAGGGTGTATAATGTATATACACTATTTTTTAAAGAGTTTTATCTCTTTTATTTTTATTTTTATTGTTTAAAATATAAATCTATTGTGTGTATTGGTCAATTGGAAGTTGGATTGCACATGTTAATATTTTAATCTCGAGAAATTCTAGAACTCATCAAGGTAATACAACCAATTGATGCATGTATGACATGTGTAAATGAGTTTTATATAACCAGTACTTGCATAATTATTTTTTAAAAATAAATACATACTTGTTATAGCATTATTTGCTTGTTGTATGACTGATATGATATCTCTGATGTATTTTAGAATTCTCATTAATCTCTCAATTCTTTAGTATCAAGCATTTCAAATGGTTTTGGATTGATATGGAAAATGACAAATATCAACAAACTTAATTATTGTTAAGTTAATTTAGTGGTTTCTAATCTTTAGACCAGTGTTTTGAAGAAATGCTTGATTTTTGGATTTCTACATTAAATAAAAGAGATTTATTTATTTACATTTTGAACACAATTAAGTAAAATAGCTAATGACACACACACACACACGTCTTTCCTTCAAAATCTGAATCAAATATTATTTGTGAAACTCTTTCAATTGCCCATTTCCTTATATGAGGTGATAAACATGCTCATAAAGCAAAAACATTGTCTAGGCTAATATGTCACTTTTGGCCATTCTAAAACTCACAAACTGGCCATATGAATCCACATAAAATTGACAATCTTATAATTAATATTTGTTATATAGGGGAGATAATTAATATGAACATTGTGAAGGACAATATGTTACTTTGCTTTGCTTTTGTTTTTCACTCTCATCACCAACTAAATCACTGGTTAAGAATGTATTTGTTCAGCTCAACAAAGAAATGGTACCAACAGTCTAGATACTGCTTTTAAATACTGGAATTATAGGTGCTATATTATTGCTTGTTGAGTTTGCTGCTTCCAAAGAATGGAAAGTGACTCACAGTTTGTTTGTGCTTTTGCTTACAAATCCTCATTTGGATCCCCCTTGGGTTTTGCGTAACCGTTGGCTCAATTGTCATTTATTAGTTCAGTCAATGAATTTTTAATCTATTGCAGTGGCTAATCAATTATGTAGTTTTTGTATACATTGTACTCTTTGACTTTGAGAAAATTTGCATGAAACAGCTTGTCAAGGAAGCAAGCCTATCTAATGGTGTTTTGTTATGTGACAGAAAAATATGTTCGGAAGTGAAATTTAAAATTTTGCATTTAAAAACTAATGGGATCCACAATAATTTTTCAAGTTTATTGAATGACAGAGTATTATTAGATAGACTCACTAGCATGTCTATGCAAGTTTTTCTCACATAAAATAATTGTAGTGCATACTTTTACTATTCTGTGTAATGTATTTCTCTTCTTTTATTTGGTGAGAGGCACATTTATCACAAATTTTTTAGTTTTACTTTCTAGGCATGGAAATAGTTTTTTTAACAAATTTTTTTGCTTTTATTTTTTTTGTTGTAATTCCGTAATTTATTTGCCTAGGATTTTAGGTGTTTTGTTTTTTACAAATTTGTATTCATGCACTCAGAGATAGGGGAACAAGAATAAGGGTAAGTGAACAAAATACACTTGTCTAATATGATGTGATACCAAAAATAGAACCTTAGCAATTAACCTAGCCAATGTCTCATTAATCGTTAATGGAAAGTTGCATAAAAAAGAACCACGCATGCTCTTTTGAGTCATTAGTGTGCTCTTTGAAGGCCTATTTTTATTGGTGTGATTTGTTTTCTCAAACACTAAAAAAGTAAGGTGAAGATAAATTATGGAAGTATAACACAATCATGTGCCCATTTTCAAATCTGTTAGAGCATTAGTGTCTTTGCATTTTAAACATAGGTATGAAACAGGAAACAAAGGGACCATTCATATTCAATATACTATTATTCGTAAATGTTTTGTGTAAAAAGATTAATTTATTGATACTTTGAGTGTTGGGTTATAAAAGTAGAACCAATCAAAATAGCACAATATTTTTTTAGACTAGAGATGGCCAATGGGTTGGGCCAGTAAGGAAGGTCCATGTAAGCTTGTGCTCATGTTGTACTGTGCCCACTGTGTGCTTTGTGCCGTGATGTGCCATGTCTATTCTTTTTTTCTTTTCTTTTTGGCTTAGGCCTAGTGCCGTGGGCTATGCCTAAGAAGAAAAGCACGATAAGCTTTTTCTTTTCTTTTTTTAATTTTTTTAAAGAGGGCATGCCAAGCTTTTGGCATAGTTTTTTTCAAACCGATGTCCTTTTCTTTTGGGTCCACGTGCCCCTAGTCAAATTCGATAGAATCAAAATGTTTAAAACTCATGTCCATGTTCAATAATAATAAGCTAATAATATTATGAGAATGTAATACTAACTATCATGTTAGAACCTACGGTATTAGAATTCGTTTTTAATGCTTAACAACAACAACAACAATAATAATAAATTTTTCTCAGGAGTTAACTTAGTTGTTAACTTGAACTTATATAGAGTCATAGATCATAATCCATAATAACATTAATACATACATGATATTTTTATTTTTATTTTATTAGCAGCATGACATTGTCTATTTATTTGATAAATTATAAACATAAAACAATTAGAGTATTTTTTTTAAGCTAAGAATTAAACGAATATAGAAAATTTATGCCAATAAAATAAATTAAAATATTCAATTTCAAGTTACTTGTAAAATCTTAAAATTTTAAGTTGACTTTCATTAAAAATTTTCATTAAAAAGTGAACCATGCTCATTACTAGCCTTTTTACATGTCATGCTTTAATCCATTTCTAATCGTGCCATACTTTTAAGGCCCATGTGACTAAAATTCTCAGCCTAGCCCAATTCACGTACGTGACGTGTCATGCTGCATACCCTACCAAAACATACTCATATTGTGCCATACTGTATAGATAAATGCCGTGCTTGTGCTGTGCCACGTGCTACCCAGGTCGTTGGCCACTCTATTCTAGACTAATAGCTAGCTGTGAGAGCACATCATCAAATTTATCTATTGCTTTATGAAGGAAATAAAAGCATGTGATGTGGGTCTATGAAATAAGATTGAGAATGAATGATTTTAATAAGCTAAGGTTGTTGAAAAGTCAAATAATGGCTTTCTAATTTCAAAAGGTAAAATTGGTGGGCTTGCCAATTTCAAAAGGTAAGGTTGGTGGCACGGTTTTGTTGAAGGTGCATGGAGAAAAAATGTGATGGTTTTCTAGAAGCCAATTGATTTTTTCAAAATTGTTGATTTTGTTGCCCACCAAATTGATTTTCCATTGTAAATTCAATTTGTTAATTTGGCAAGTTGTAGCCAAATTGTAAGTGGTAGGTGAGCTACGAATCTAGGGATGGCAATGGATTGGATCTGACCCAAGATCCACGTGATCCAAATCCAATTGGATCGGATTTGGGTCGGTTTAAAATAAATTTAGATCGGATTTGGATATCGATGTACAGATCTAAGACGGATTTGGAGCAGGTCTGAATCTATCTTAATATCTAAATCCATATCAATATCCACCCATCTTTTAATTTTATTTTATTTTAAAGTTTCTTAACAATTGTGGAATTATAATGATAATAAATTTTATTCATAGCATATTAGTAGTATTTACCATGCATTTAAACTCTTAAAAACTTAAAGGTTAGTTTTGTAAATTTAAAGGTCAGCTAACCCCGAAGCATGTATATGCAACATTCAAATTGCAAGCCAAGTAATAAAACCTAGCAATTTATTTTATTATATTGGCCAAATAATTTTTAAGGAATATAGTTATTCATATATTTAGTTAAATATGGTCATAATAAAAATAATAAAGCACTGAATATAAATCATATTTAATTTATATGTCATTATCTAATGTTGTAGGAATGAGGGTGGGTGTATCATGGATATTAGAATGATGAAAGAGACAATAGAATATTAGATTGATCTTACTCTTGCAATTACTTTCGAAGGATATTTTATTATCTTTCTTATTGGTTGTTTTGGTATAAAAGTATAAGCTACAATATTTATTATATTTTTGAAAAAATTTATATAATTTATTTGTTATCAATACATTGTATCATTCAATTTTCATTCTAAAAAATTATTACTTTTTTATTGCTGAGTTTTATAATTCATGACGGATCTAGAGCAGATTTGGATTTAATTTTTTTTTTGGATTTGGAGCAGATATAGATATGTATTTCTTTTTTGGATATGGAAATGAAACGAAAAATATGGATTCATGACGGATTTGGAGTAGATACGAATCTTGATTTTTAATATGGATCTGGATATGGAGCAGAGTAGATCCAACCCATATCTGCCCCATTGCCATCCCTATACGAATCCTATAAATAGAAGGGCCATTTTTAATTTGTAATGCATCCAAATTTGTGAGATTTCCAAGTGAGTTTTGGTAGAGAAATTCCTGAGGTGATAAAGGAATTTGTGCGTATTGGGTATTGGGTTTTTTTAGAGTTTTTTCACTTTTATAAAGTCCCATTATTAGTAAAATTATCTTCCAGTTTTTGCCCGTGGACGTTGACATTACGCCGAACCATGTAAATTATTATGTCCTATTTTCTTTGCATTTTTTTTTCACCACATTTATATTTCTCCAGAAGTCGAAGTGTAGTAATTGCTCAACCACGCATTTCCTCAACAATTGGTATCAGAGCCGAAGGTTCGTGTTTGGGGCATACGAGCATTGTTCACGTATACGGTACTGTTCACGTATATGGTTCTGTTCATTGATATGGTGGAGACAACCATTTATATTTGGGAGATAGTCTATTTTATGTAGTGTGTATTTTTGCATGTCTAGGAAAGTTCTGTCAACAAGGCGATGAAAGCCTAAGGTGTCTGGGTTTTAAGTGGGACTGTTGTGACCCCTCAATTCTCCTATGAACTTTCCTGGTGTATTTATTCACACGAAATAAACATCATAGAAGCTGTTTTTCAAGTGTAAATAGTTGTTGAAGACACTGATCATTTGAATTAAGAAAGATGGCAGCAGCGTCGTCGTCGTCTTCATCAGCGAGGACTACTATGGCTAATGCAAAGTTTAAAGTGGAGAAATTCGATGGTACCAAAAATTTTGGTATGTGGCAATGTGAGGTGTTGGATGTCTTATGCAGCAAGAGTTGGACGTTGCTCTTGAAGAGAAGCCTGACATAATAAAAGACAAGGAGTGGATAAAGGTCAATAGACAAGCATGTAATACTATTCGTTTATGTCTGGCTAAAGATCAGAAATACTCTGTTATGAGAGAGACAATAACAAAGAAATTATAGGAGACACTGAAAGGAAAGTATATGGAGAAAAGTCTTGAGAAAAAACTATATCGATTTACATATGCACCTGGCATGTCAATGAATGACCATGTGAACGCATTTAACAAGATATTGGCAGATTTGCTAAATCTGGATGAGAAATTTGAAGATGAAGATAAGGCATTGTTGTTGTTGAATTTCCTTCCTGATGAATATGATCGTCTCACCACCACTTTGCTTCATGGGAAGGATAGTGTCATATTCGATGTTGTATGCAGTGTGTTGTACAACTCTAAGACCAGAAAGAAAGACACAAAGGATCACAGAGATACAATTGCAGAAGTATTAACAGCACGAGGTTGTTTACAAAGCCGCAAACCTAGAAAAATGAGTAAATCTAAAGGGAGACCTGCCAAAGATGAATGTGCTTTTTGTCGCGAGAAAGAGCAATAGAAAAAGAATTGTCCTAAGTTACAAAAAGGCAAGGCTACTTTTGATGCATGTATAACAAAGGATGATGAGGAATCAGACTTTAGTCTGGTTGGCATGACGTTGATATGTCACTCAGATGAGTGGATTTTGGATTTGGGTTGTACTTATTATATGCATCCTAATAAGGGCTTGTTTTCTAGCTTTAAGGAGCTTGACGGTGGAGTTGTTTTTATGGCATGACAATGCTTATAAAACGATGAGAATAGATACAGTCCAATTAAAAAATCATGATGGCTCAATCCAAGTCTTGATGAATGTTCAAGATGTACCAAGCTTGAAGAAAAATCTCATCTCATTAGGAGTCTTAGAATCTAAAGGGCTCACAATTATTTTAAAAGATGGATTGTTGAAGGTAGTAGCTGGGGCACTGACGGTGATGAAAAGTACAAGAAGAAATAACTTATATTATTTCCAAGGAAGTATAGTTATTAGATTAGCATCAACAGTTTATAGAAAAGATGCAGATTTAAAAGCAACCAAGTTGTGGCATATGTATTTGGGACATGCTGATGAAAAGGCTTTGTAGACTTTAGTGAAGCAAGGCTTATTGAAAGGTGCAAATTCTTGCAAATTAGAATTTTTTAAATATTGTGTTTTGGGTAAGCAGACAAGGGTAAAGTTTGGTTCGACAATTCACGGTACAAAAGAGATTCTGGACTATGTTCACAGTGATGTGTGGGAACCTACCAAAATAGCTTCTTTGGGAACGCCGTTTGAATCCACTCATAATGGAAGTAGTGAAGAAAGAAATTCTAAAACTTCTTTATGTAGGTATAATCTATATAATTTCAGATAGAAAACGGGTAAGTCCGGTACAAGTAGTACCGAAGAAAACTGGTATAACAATTGTTGAGAATTCTTATGGTGAGTTAGTACCCACCCAAGTTTAGAATGGGTGGAGGCTTTGTATTGATTTTAGAAAGCTAAATTCACTCACCAGAAATGATCCTTTTCCTATTCCTTTTATTGATCAAATGCTCGAAAGGTTGGCAGGAAAATCTCACTTTTGTTGTCTTGATGGCTATTCAGGTTTTCATCAGATACTAGTTGAACTTGAGGATCAGGAGAAGACTACCTCATATGTCTTTTTAGAACCTTTGCACACCGATGTATGCCATTTGGTCTTTGTAACGCTCCCGCCACTTTTCAGAGGTGCATGGTCAGTATTTTTTCAGACTATGTAGAGAACATTATAGAGGTATTTATGGATGATTTTACTGTCCATGCTGATTCTTTTGATGATTGTCTCTATAATTTGAAGAAAGTGCTTGAAAGATGCATTGAAACAAATATTGTCTTGAATTATGAAAAATGTCATTTTATGGTAGATCAAGGCATTATTTTGGGTCATGTACTTTCTGCTAGAGGAATTGAGGTAGATAAAGCTAAGATAGATGTTATTAAAGCTTTACCTTATCCTACATGTGTGCGGGAAGTTCGTTCTTTCCTTGGCCACGCAGGTTTCTATCAATGTTTTATCAAGGATTTTTTGAAGATAGCTCAGCTTTTATACAAGTTGCTTTAGAAAGATGTGACGTTGGATTTTAATAAAACATCCAAGGTAGCATTTGATAAGCTTAAGGAGTTATTGACTTCAGCTCCAATTATACAACCACCAGACTGGAGCGTCCCTTTTGAGATAATATGCGACGCTAGTAACTATGTTGTTGGTGCTATTCTTGGACAAATTATTGGAAGAGCTGCTCATATGATATATTACGCATCAAGGACACCTGATAGTGCTCAGTGCAATTACTCAACAACGGAAAAAGAACTTTTGGCTATTGTTTTTGCTTTAGAAATATTCTGTTCATATTTATTGGGTACTAAAGTGATTGTTTTTTCTGACCATATAGCTCTCAGATATTTGCTCGCCAAGAAGGAAGCGAAACTGAGACTCATCCGCTAGATCCTACTACTTCAAGAGTTCAATTTAAAGATTCGTGACAAAAAAAGATTAGAAAACTTAGTTGCAGACCACCTTAGTAGATTGACCACGAGTGAAGAATCAGCACCTTTGAAGGATGATTTTCCAAATGAGTATCTCTTTGTAACTCAAGGTATAGTTCCTTGGTATACTGACATTGTCAATTACTTAGTTACAAAGACACTACCAAGTGATTTGACGAGGGTTCAAAAAGATAAGATCAAGAGCGATGTTAAGTACTATGTTTGGGATAACCCTTACTTGTGGAAACATTGCTCTGACTAAGTTATCAGAAGGTGCGTATCTGAGGTTGAAATTCCTTCTATTCTTTAGTTTTGTCACTCATATGCATGTGGTGGTCACTTTGATCCCAAAAGAATAGCATCTAAGGTATTAGAATGTGGTTTATTTTGGCCTACTTTATTACGTGATTCATATATATTTTGTAAGTCGTGTGAGAATTGTCAAAAGACTAGAAATTTAAGTCATAGGAATCAAATGCCACTTACCCCTATTCTTGTGTGTGAAATATTCGATGTGTGGGACATTGATTTTATAGGACATTTTCCCTCATCTTTTGGCAATGCTTATATTCTTTTAGCAGTGGATTACGTTTCTAAGTGGGTAGAGGCTATTGCCACCCAGACTGACAATGCTAAAGTTGTTGTAGATTTTGTCAAGTCTAATATTTTTGCTAGGTTTGGTGTACCAAGAGTGGTGATAAGTGATAGAGGCACTCATTTCTGTAATCGGGTTCCCCACCGAGTGTCTACAGCCTTTCATCCACAGACAAGTGGACAAGGGAGATATCAAACAGAGAAATCAAGTCTATTCTTGAAAAGGCGGATAGTCTAAATCGAAAGGATTGGAGCTTACGATTAGATGATGCATTGTGGGCGTATCGCACTGCGTACAAAACTCCTATAGGTATGTCTCCTTATCGTTTAGTATTTGGTAAACCTTGTCATTTACTTGTAGAGCTTGAGCACAAAGCATACTGGGCAGTTAAGTAGCAATATACGGATGGATGAAGCGAGAAAGTAGAGGAAGTTGCAGCTGTAAGAGTTAGAGGAGATTAGAAACGAATCTTATGAGAGTTTGCGATTTTACAAGGAAAAGACGAAGACATTTCATGATAGAATGATTTTGAGAAAGGAGTTTTCATTCTAAGCTTAAACTTTTTCCTGGTAAATTATGTTCTCGCTGGGTAGGACTTTTTATTGTTACTAATGTTTTTCCTCATGATGCAATTGAGATTATGAGTTCGACCTCTGAAAAAGTTTTTAAGGTTAATGGTCATCGCTTAAAACCTTTTTATGAAGGTTTTTCAGTGAATATTGTGGAGGAAGTGGCTCTCGAGAGTCCCATTTATGGAGATTGATGCATGAATGTGTCTAGCCAAAGATATAAAATAAAGGTGCTTTTTGGGAGGCAACCTAAAGGATTTAGTTATTTTGATTTTTGTTATATCTTTTGTTTTTAATTTTGATTGAGATTGTTTAAATAATATTTTTGCTTAAGAAAATTTTTGGTTAGGCGTGCCCATGTTTTAACTAATAAGTACTTTTATGATTTCAAAGTAAAATGATTTTAATGGTTGTCTATATGCTTATTAAAAAAGTACTTCTGTATTTTTCTTTTTCTGTGTCTCAAGTGTCTCTTTTAGTTTTTAGTTTCAATTTTAAAAAAAATTTTGAAAATACAAGTTTTATTTTATTTTATTTTATCTATTTTATTTATTTGAAAAAAAACAAAACAAATTTGTTTTCACTATTCGTTGCATCCTCTCACAAAAACCCTAACACCGCGTGAACCAGCAGCCACGCATCCCCAGTTTCCAGCAGCTGAGTCTCCTCACAGCGGCCGCACCTCTCTCTTTCTAGCGTCTCCAGCCCACTCGTCAGTCTTCATCTCTGTCCTGGGCATTTGCATTTGCAATTGGTTGCGTAAGCAGTAGCCGCGCAACCAGCTCCATCCCCATAGAACAAGCCAGCGTCTTTAGCTCCGTCCCGTGCGTTTGCACCCGCCTAACCATCGCGCATTCCAGCAGCCGCATCCAGTAGTCCCATGCCTAGCATCCCAGCTGTGTTTCTAATTTTCAGCCGCGAGTCTGCATTAGTCCAGCAACCAGCAGCCGCAAGTCTGTACCAGTGTTTCAACTAGCATCTACGTCCCCAGTCCACGTCACCAGCAACCCCGAGCTGCACCAGCGTTTCTAGCAAGCAGCAATTGCGCGCAACCAGCCTACGTCCGCAGTTGTACCAGCCCTGAAACCAGCCCACGCTCAGCATTCCAGCTGCGTGAATCAAAACCCGTGAGTGAAATTACTGTCACAATGCCGAAGAGGAAAGCATCAACTTCCAAGTCATCTAAAAAGAGACCCGTTGCAAAGAAATCCAAAATTGCAGCTCCCACTACAGTTCCATGGAACACAGTTTCAGATTCATGCCAAGCCGTGAGATAAAGATCTAAACATGGAAAAGGCATGAGTGTTTTGCCACTCGCTGAATCCAATCTCGGAGGGTGCCTCACATTCACGACTTAACAAGAGAAGGAAAGGTACAAAGATATTTCCAAGCGAAAAATACTTTCAGCTAAGTATATTCATTGCCCGACTCTTGAAAAATTGACTGTTAAGGATAATTTTAATTTTTTGATAGATAAGATTGGTTTGCGTCAGTTTGTTGATTTTGATTGTTTGGGTTATGTTGAGTTGATTAAGGAATTCTATGCTACTTTTCAATTTAATATACCGAATGATTTTACTTTGTATACTCTGAATTTTATACAATTTAGGTTAATAGGACGAAATTTTTCATAATCTATCACAGATTTTAACCTAGCTTTAGGATTCATTGATGATAATTATTCTTCTAGTGATGCATAATTAGGGACAACTTGTGACTTTAGCGAAAATTTTGAGCCTTATGGTCTTTGGCATAATTTATCTTCTGATCACAATACCTATGACCCAAGTAAATCAAAGAGCTCTTTCTTACGTGATCCTATTTTGAAATGTGTGCATTAGTTTTTAGCATATAATTTTTTAGGAAAGAAAGATCACTCAGAAGTTTTCTCTAAAACTGAGTTTTATTTTATCTGGTGCATGTTGAATGATGTGAGGCCTAATCTAGATTTTGAGTCAGCAGATCAAATTCAGAGTGTGCTTAAACGTTTTAGGACTTTATTTCTTGGTCCATACATTACTTTGTTAGCTATAAACTTATGTGTGCTTGATCCTAATAAAAACGATTTATATCCTTCTTGCAGAAAGGAATTTTTGGATATTTCTTTGTTTGAAAGAACAGGTGAGGTCGAATTCAAGGAAGGGAGATTTCAATTTACTGAACCAGGACCCACTCAGCTTCCAAAGAAGCTTTATGCTAGTAGTGGTGCTGCCTCTGATGACGAGTTTGATGACGAAATTGCTGCCCTACCAACTATTCCTTCCACATCTGCACCACCTTTGAGCATTCAATTAGATAAAATGGAGCACAAGCTGAACAAAATGGAGCAGAATTTGGCCTCATACTTCGAGAGTGTGGAATTTATCCCACCATTTCCCCCAAGCTCATAGACATTATGTGGATCAAAGCTCACAAATTAGGGACCTTTTTTCTTTAATCTTTTATCCTTACGCTTTATTTCTTTATGTGAGCTTTGATTATCATACATTGGGGACAATGTAAGTTCTTAGAGTAGGGGAGGGATTTTTGCAATATTGATGTTTAGAAGTATTATTTTCAGTCTGCTCATCATTAAATGATTTTGGAGTTAGTATGCTTCATATTTTATTCTTAATTTTTTTCTTTTCTTTTCTTTCCCACTACTCTTTTCCCATCTATCTCAAATTATTTACATCTATTTTTATTTTACCATACTCTTTCATCACTCACATTTTATCTTTTACTTTTTATATTACTACATACATCTTTCTCGCTTCTATTCCTTTTTACCTTTCCTTTTATATATCACTCATACCTTCTTCTCATTCTACACCACTATTGATAGTTGATTCATTTAAAGAGTGTACATGATTTAATGGTAAATTTACCAACTTTGTGAGGATTTGAGCCTATGAGCAACTACGTTGCTCTAATTATTTTTGTTATGTGAATATCAATCTTAGTTTGTTTATTCTATAACTTGCTTTGTTATGCATGTTGAAGCCGCATTACGAGATTTTATGCATTAAAATGATAAGGGCAAACAACTTTCCATTTTTCTATTTTCGCATTTTTTTCTTCTTTTTCTCCACCCGAAGACCTTTATTTGTTATCTTTGTTTGAGCCTTAACCATTATCTTCACTTGTTTTACCCATCTAATTCTCTCCATCTACTTACCCATTTTTCTTCTTTTTGAGCCTCAATTTAAAAAGATTTTTGGACTCATTGTTTGGATATATTTTGTATATATTTTGTTGCTCTTGCTACCTTGAATTAAAGTTTCTCAATTAGATCAACAAGCATTATGCTTGAATTAAATTGTGCAAGGTTCATTTCTTTTGTTTGATTCATCATTTAAAAAAAAAAGAAAAAAGCAAAAACAAAAGCAAAAAAAAAAAAAGAAAAAAAGAAAGAAAAAAAAGCGTTTACATTATTGGCGACTTAAGTAGAAATAAGCGTTTTGATATCATAAGGTTTATTCAATGAGTTCATTCTTCTCATTTTGATCTCTTTTTCTTTCATAGATATTTCTTTTTCATTTAACCTATTTAACCCCGTTACAACCTTTTTAAGACCCTTAGATTTTTGCATTTTATTCATGTTTTGCGAATTGGGATGTGATATATGAGCAAGCTTATGGTAATAGCATTCTTTGATTTGATTTGAGTGCATAAATTATACTCTAAACACTTTGAGTGCATGGAGTGAAATCAATGAGAGGGCTATTAAATCTTGTTGCACTTGAATTTTGAATGGATCTTCTTGGCGGGGTAATGTTTTTCTTTTATATTGGCTGATAAGATCTTATGCTTTAAAATCCTTATCTCTCGAATGTTGATCGACTTAAATTCTTGAGGTATTCTTGCTTAAGATTGTTTTTGGATGAGTTGAGATGAGAATTGAGTAGAGATTTGGGATTAGTCTTGAGTTATATGCTTGAGGCCAAGCATTATCTTGGTGTGGGGGAATTTGTTAGAGTGCAATTTATGCACTAGTTTTGCATTGTTTACTTCCTTTAATATTAACGTTTTGCACTTAATAATAGTGATTTACTTGTGTTTTATTTTTGTAGGTGCAATTCTATTGATTGGTGCTAAGATTGAGCTACAAGATGATGTTTGAGGATGATTGATTTCCTAGAGAAATTATGAGCCTCAGAAGAACATTATTGATAAGGCGTGGGCACGTGCTGTCAACTAAGGACCTGTAGTTTTTATTTTAATGCATTTTATCTTTTGGTTATTTTCGTAATTCTAAATTTAATATTTATTTTTATTTTAGATATTAGTATTTTATAAAAAAAGAAAGCAAAGATTTGGAAGGGAAAAGAAGAAGAAGGAAAAACCCTAGATCTAAATTTTTCTCTTCTCTCTATGAAGAACTAAACCTATTATTCTGGTTGAAGGTTAATAAAGTTTCAATTCATCATTACTATGAGATCTTTCTTATGCTTTAATTGTTTTATTACTTTTTGGGTATTTGATTATTCTCTAAATTATTGTCATGATTCTGAATGTTAATTAGATAATTGGTCACTATTTAATTATCAACTTAACCTATTATCAATTAAAAGATTCATCGTATAAAGATTTTAATGTTTGTGAAAAATAGCATAGCAGTGTGTTGTGTTATGAGAATAAACAATCTAATTTAAATGAACCATCGTCTGCGTTTGTTGATTAGGATTTGAGTCTCTCTATTTTTTCAGGCTGTCAATTGATTAAATCCTATGATCGTATCTAGGGTTGTCTATTGATTAGGGAAATAACCAATGGTCGTACCTTGGTTATCGACTAGCTAAGGAGAGATTGGCTATTAGAGGACCTCAGTAGCTATAACCGGTCTATTCATAAGCAGTAATGATTTATATTTGAATCAATGATCAGTATTTGAATCAAGCTGAGTTAATTCCTTTAACTACAGCTTTTTCCAATTTGAATTACAATTTGAATTTGCATTCTTATTATTTTAACTTGATTTTTATTATTGTCAACAATCCCCCCATTTTGCATTTTACATTTTAAAATGATTTAAATAATTACCGATATCTGTGGACACGACCCTGCTCAATCACTATACACAATTTATTTAGAGTAGGTTTTTATTTTTGCTGGCTTCAACAACCATCATGGATTCTCATAGATTTGCTCTATGGAGTATGAAAAGTCTATTGAAGATTTTGTTTTTGTTATTTAATGGATGCAAGAAGCGAGGCAGAGGAGAAGGTGATGCAACAGAATAATGATTCAAAGCCTTGTAGCAAGCTTTCCCCTTTGATTGACTTAGTATTCATTTTATAGCTACCTAGTTGGTTACAAAGATGATTTTTTTAATGCCAAAGCCAACAATTGTGTAATGTTGTAGGCTGTAGCTTTATCAAGCCTGTTATTAGTATATTAGTATGTGAATCATTTTTGTATTCTTGGACATGCATCCCTTTGTTAAAAATGTACGTAGATATATGTATTCCTCTACCTTGTCATATCTACCAGCGACTCTTGATTGTTTAGTTTCCCAGTAATTAGCACTTTTGTTGCTTGTATAATTTTTTGCCAGCCATTCTTTTCTTCAATTTTTGTGTCATGCCTTTAACAAGTAAAACTCGACTTGCTCATGATTGCAAAGTGATAGGAAAAAAATGTTTGCACTTGCAGAATTTGATATTTACTTTTATGGTGCATCATCAATAAGGTATACATTTGAAAAATGCCATAAAAAAATGTTGTGATGTCAAAACTTCAGAATTTGTTATTTTTACATAAGTTCTATGAAGAATTATTATAATTCTTTACATTTATACTGAAAAAATTGATGTAAATATTCTAAAATTTAAGGCTCTATATTTTATATTTTTCTAAGTACTAATAGATATTGTTTCCGAAAATATAATTTAAATTACTCACCAAAAAAATTTAATATAGTATAATATAATGTAGTGTAGGTATAATTAAAAATTAATATAATACGGTGTAGCACCAAATGTCACACAATATTAACATAATACAGTTTAATGTAATATCAAACATTGTAGAGTATTAATATAATACAATATTAATGTAATACAATATAATACAATACATCTGTATTAAAATAATGTAATACAATATAATACAATACAATGTGTCAAACGCACCCTGAGAGTATTTTCATTTATTGTTGTTGAAGTGTTTTCAAAAAACAAATTCTTATTTTAGTTTTCAAAGGAAGGAACTTGTCCTTTGATGGACGCATTTGCAAAGCAGTATTTTGACTACAACAGTGGAAGCATTGTGGTGTAGAAATTCTCTCGGATTTCTGCAAACTAAAAGGAAATGAAATTGTTTAAAAAAAAAAATACATTGAGGTGCGCATCCAAACTGGTAAATCTGTTTCTGATTAACTAAATATGGTGTGAGAAAAGCACAACATGATTATTGCAATTAATGATTGGGTGTAGTATTAATTCCAAGTTTTTGTCATCTCTTTTATATTTCCAAGAACTTGATTGTTGTAGTATTCACGGTGAATGTATTTGCAGGTTGCTACTGACGTTGCTGCACGAGGATTGGATATTCCAGATGTTGAAGTAGTTATTAACTATTCTTTCCCTTTAACCACGGAGGATTATGTTCACAGAATTGGTAGGACTGGCCGGGCTGGTAAGAAGGGTGTCTCTCACTCATTCTTCGCAAATCATAATAAGGTAGCATATCAAACTTTTTCATGTTATCTTTGCTTGACTTCTGGAGTCAAAACTATTATATCCTTGTGTTAGGCCAAATATCTTGTTTTAGCTAGTGACATTGCTATTTCAGGCACTTGCTGGGGAGCTGGTGAATGTTCTCAGAGAAGCTAGACAAGTTGTGCCAGATGCTCTTCTGAAATTTGGCACTCATGTAAAGAAGAAGGTGTACATTTCTATCCATTTTTTTTTTCTCATTTGATTTGCTGTGTATCCACTTGCTTGGCACATATGTTTGGAAATGTTGTGCAAACATGCATGGTCATCTGTTTTCTGCCCTTAATGAGTTTACACTGTGCCTCATTGCATTGCAGGAGTCCAAGCTGTATGGAGCTCACTTCAGAGAAATTTCGGCTGATGCTCCCAAGGCTAAAAAAATAACATTTAACAACTCTGATGATGAAGACTGATTCATGTATTGTTGCCCCTGAAACTCATGTCGGGCTAGCGGCAAGATATATAGGAATATAGGATTAGCTATTACTGAAATTGAGAAACAAATTTCTGAGTTGCTATGGTCTATTTTTGGTAAGCTAATCCATTTTTTACTTTTTACAAACAGCTGCAAGATAGACATTGAACACGCATCAATCTGCTGATGCTTGTACAAGCTTTCCAAGCTTCTTTGGTTATATAGAAGTTATTCGTTGCTACTTTGCTACATTTGTATCGCTGCTTTGTCCCATAAGGGTAATTTACCCTTTTCTAACGCCGCAGGTTAAGAATTGTGACTTAAGCGTGTTGACGACTTATTTTGTTGAGACAGCATCTTTTTAATTGGCCCTTTTGTTGTAGTGATGATGAAAATGCACCAAATAATTTTGTAACTTGTTAAACTCAGGTACATTAAACACAGGTGCAGAAACTTCTAATCATCTTTTCCGTCATTGTTTTGTGGACTCAAAATTGTGGAGTAGAGTTAGCAAAATGAAAGCTCAATGGAAAGTGCCTTTCGATCAAAACCAAATATGCAGGCGGTCTTAAAATTTAAAAGAAGGAAGCAGTCAATATAAGAGTAGAAAATTTCATAAATGGAAAAATTTAGGCTCGAAAAGTGCAGCATTACTAGTTATTGTACATACTAGGCTTGGATAAGCATTAACGTTGGTTTCCATTGAGCTAGACATTTTTCCGCAGGATGTATTAGGGAATCGCTTTGTAATTTCTCATTACATCTTTAGTCTCTACAAACTAATCCTATGGCCGGAGTTAAATCGCTTTGTAATTACTCATTTTCTGGAAGACACATTACAGCTTTCACTTGCTTTTATTCCATTGCACGTGTTTGTTGAAAGCGATGAAGTGTGATACTGCTCCGGAGCTTCACTGGGACATTCTAACAAACACTTATTACTTTTAACAGACACTACTTTTAACAAACACCTTCTCAACTCACATTTCTTGCTTCTTTTATAGTCAAGGAATCCTCTTCCCCAAATTTGATGTTTAGTACTTGCTAAAGATTTATGTATTTTATAACCATATATTTAATTGGTCAAATGAAATTCTGAGGACCTGATGAAGCAATAGAATTTTTTTTCTTTTATTCAAAATAAATTTCATTATGAACTAATTAGCTATTAGACTTATATTTACAAATTGAGCTAGGAAACTTATGAAACTGAAAAAAGATAAAAGAAAATATTAACTGATAGAGAATTGATTATGGATTTGTGATTCATGAAGATCTTTGTTTGAAAAGCAGCTGCGTGCCAGAAACGGGAATGCACTTGAAGAGAAAACCAATTGGCCAAGACATAGCTGCAATGACAATACAAGCTGCCCATTGCCCCCAGTTCAGCCTCTCAGTATCAGCAAACTTCTTTAGAAACTCTACCATTATAAGTTGAAGAGCAATGGTGATTCCAATGATTGCTAGAAACAACTTGTTCTTGTGTATCCCTTTGAATATGTTCTTCTTCTCAAGTTTCCTAGCATTGAACTCATTGAAGATTTGGCAGAAGACAAAAGTATTGAAAATCATGGTATCTTTAACACTTTCCTTCACGCCGAAGATTGATCTTCCTTTAAATTGCAGAGTCAGTAAGATGGTCACCTGATAAATGGCCTGAGGGATGAGATTCCTCCACATGAGTTTTGTTATCAGAGGCTCGGATCGGCCAACAGGAGGCTTTGACATGAGATCATTGGTGGGCTGCTCAGTGGCCAATGCCAATGCTCCTAGTGTATCCATAATCAGGTTCACCCAGAGCAGCTGAACAGCAGTTAGTGGGACTTTTCCTGAAGAAACAGCAGCAATAAAGTTGATGACAAGAGCAGCAACATTGACTGTGAGCTGAAATTGAAGGAATTTCTGAATGTTGTTGTAGACGCATCGTCCCCATCTCAGAACTGTCACTACAGAGGTGAAGTTATCATCCATAATGACGATATCTGAGCTCTCCTTTGCCACTTCAGTTCCTTGAATTCCCATCGAGAGTCCAATATCTGCTGCCTTTAGAGCAGGAGCATCATTTGTGCCATCGCCGGTCACTGCTACAACATGGCCTTTCTGCTTCAAGCTCTGAACCATCAGGAGCTTGTCCAGTGGGGAAGACCTTGCCATCACTCTGATACTTTCAATCTTTGCCACTCTTTCTTCAGCTGAGAGACTTCTAAATTGCACACCTTCGATTACTGCATCATCATTGTTTAAACCCACATCAGGATTTAGGATTCCACATTCAATAGCTATGGCTCTAGCCGTGTGTGCATTATCTCCAGTTACCATCTTGACATTCACCCCTGCATTTCTACAACATTCAACTGCTGCTCTGACACCTGGACGGCAAGGATCCTTCAGGCCCACAAGCCCCAACAAGGTCAGTCCACTTTCTTCAAGCTTCTCCTGAACTTGCCCATCAGCTTCTGCAACTTCAGTGTGAGCAAAAGCAATGCATCGCAAGCTCTCGGCTGCCATGTCCTTGATAACCATCTCAATTTGCTTTCTCGCTTCACCATCCAAGACTCTGATTGTCCCACTTTTGACATAATAATGAGAACACATGGCCAGTATCATCTCTGCAGCTCCCTTCCAGTGTATGTGAACAGTCTTTTCACTGATCCTCTTCACCAAAACTCCACTTCTCTTTTTCTCTGAATTGAAGGCCTCCACGTTGATTACTTTACAGTACTGTTTCGGTTCATCAACATTCATCCCCAAATCAAGCACAGCCCAAGAAAGAATTGCCTTCTCAGTTGGGCTACCAGTAACCTCGGGAGTCGATTCAGAATTCGATTTGTAAACATTACCAATGGTGTTTAAACCAACTGCTTCTTGCAGCAACTCGTAGAGATTATGAGCTAATCCTGAGGAACTAGCATTGCCCCTCATTGCTTCTTTTCCAATCCAGAATTCTGTAACCTTCATTTGATTTAAAGTGAGAGTGCCTGTTTTGTCAGTGCAAATGGTTGTTGCAGAGCCCATAGTCTCACAAGCAGAGAGCTTCCTTACCATAGCATGTTCCTTCATCATTCTCTTCATCGAAAAAGCCAGCGTAAGAGTAACAGCAAGAGGCAAGCCTTCAGGAATCGCCACAACAATAATGGTGACAGCAGCAGCAATAATGTTGATCACAGAGTTCATCACATCATCGACCTTTGTCTTCCTCCCGAGAAATTCTCTGTTTCCTGTCTCATCTCTTGTGTTTCCCGTGAAATACCGAATCAACATAACCACAAGCACAAGCACAGCCACTGTTATTCCAATCTTCCCAATGTAAGAAGTCAGCTTGTTGAGCCGAGCTTGCAATGGCGTCTCCTCATTCAACTCATGGCTAATAGAGCTCATCATCTCACCCCAAGCAGTGCTCATTCCAACAGAAGTGACAAGCATGAAGCCATAGCCATCGGTTACTTTAGTACCCGAAAGCAAGAAAGGACTCTTCTCATCAACTTCAACATGATCACTTTCTCCAGTCATGCTAGACTCATCGACCTTCAAAGAATGGCCGTTCAAGAACATCCCATCAGCCGGAATTTGATCACCAGTCTTCAAACAAACAATGTCACCAACAACAACATCAAAGATTGACAAACCCCTGCGCCTGCCATCTCTCACAACTTCGACTCTTATATCCCTGCTCTCATCAGCAAGAGCCTGAAATTGTCTACTTTGCTTAAAATTACTCACAGCAGAGACGATGACAACTAAAAATACAGCAAATATGATGCTACCGCCATCAAACCAGCCTTCTTTCAAGCCTTCTTGTTTGATGCCAAACCCCAGAGAGAGTAAAGCACAAACCAAGAGTATGATAATAGTTGTATCTTTAAACGCCTCAAAAACAAAACTTATAAAGCTTTTTGCTTTTGGTCTTTTGTACCTGTTTGCTCCGAAGACATTAATCCTGTGACCAAGATCAGCTTCACTGCCACTGATGCCACGTTTGGTATCACTTTCAAGAATCGCAGTAACTTGATTAACTCCTCCAAGATTACTCAAGGACTCAAAACTCTTCTCCTTCACCATCTTTGAGAGCATCTGCTTGTCAACCCCGACAAAGGGAACTTCATGATCGTCGCTGGTGCTAATGTCGACGGCAACATAAGAGAGCGAGCGAAGCAAGATTTGGTTGTTGTGTTGAAGACACTTTCTGGACATTGAAACAAGAGCTCTGGTGAAGCATATGACCCTGAAGGCCATTCGCCACCTTCTTTGGTGGCGTTTTGAAAGTATCAAGAGGTCAAGATCTAATTCATTGATCGGCGTTGTATTTTCTGTTGGTTTTCGAGACCTAAGAGTTAGAGACATGGCTGGAAAAAAAAGAATTGAGGACAAAGATCAAGAATCTGTAACAATGGAACGAGTTTGTAAGTCTGTTAATGGGTTCTCTTTATAGCTAGGGCTTTGCGAGGAGCCAAGAACTTGCACTGTAGCTTCCTTTCTTAACTGTCACCGAGAAATTCTCTCGGATGATTGTTTCCTGGTTTTTTCCTTGGTCATTACGATTTCTTTCGCAACACTATTGAGTTCTACTAAATTTGGAGTGTACATTTGTAGGTTATGCAGGCTTTTACATTCGAGCAATAAATGAAGAAATCTTATTTTTATTTATATTTATTGATTACCTTATAACAAAGATATGGCGTGTCAATCCAGTGGTAATTAATAGACTTTCACAAGTTACGAGTGAATTAATTACATTACACCTTGTTCAATGTCATTCCATTTGAAATAAAATATTTTGATATATATCTGAATATATCCAAGAAGAAAAATTGTACCGTGAAAATTTCTCATAAATTAAAAACCTTATAGCGCAAGGATTCTCTTGCCCAAGTAAAGTATAAATTTTTCTTTAAATTTTTCTTCAAAGCTATATGATTACATATTCTTTAACCGATCCGTGAAATATATATTAGAGTTGATTTTCACAAAAAAGGGTTACTTTCTGGGGTAAATACTCTTTTCCCCTTAGTTTGAGTCAATCATCAGTTACTGCATAAAGGTTACTACACAAAGTTTTAAAAATAAACCAGAAAATCTCTATCGTTACTTCTAGAGTTATTGGCTATAATGAGGTAGATTTTAACGGAAACAAATACATAGCATAAACATTTTGATTTTCTTTTTTCATTTTAAAATGTATAGACTAACTGAGTAATTGGCTCCCAGTCTCAAATTACAGGGAGGAAACGGACATTTACTCCTACTTTCATATTCACAAACTTTCTTTCCATATACTGACCTTCTTGCCTAAAAATTTTGATGGCTTCTTTGAGATGCCACGCGGCTAAACACAATCAAGTAAAAGCCTCTTTGAAGTCACGCATGGCATGGGATATCAATTTAGTATTTACTTTTACTGTAAATAGAACAAACAACTGCACATGGAATGTAAAGGGTAATTTTTCTTTTTACGACATTGAAGTGTTCTTCAAGCAAAGACTTTCGGTCAAGAAAACGAACTACAAACTTATGATTGGGGACAAAGTCATGGGTTGGCTCAATTGATGAACTATAAATGATTCGATCATTTTTTTCTAAATTGTAGAAAATTTTTGCACACATTACCAAAATTCTCTTATTATGTACGAGTTTCTTCTGAGTAAACTTCAGACGGTGATTAGAAAAATAAAGCTGATTTAGGTTTGAACATATTGTTTTAAGTACTTTTTAAGTAGATTTTTTTTCCGCAAGTTGAATTGATAGAGAATTTAGCTAAAAATAATAAAGAAAAAAATGCTTTCGAGGAAATTGCATGGTCTTTCTTGTGTTCAATGAATAATGAATGTATTTTAATTTTGCAGTTAGGGAATGCGAGAAATTTTCAATATTCATTCATCCACTCTGTGTTCAATGAATAATAAATGTATTTTAATTTGGCAGTTAGGGAATGCGAGAAATTTTCAATATTCATTCATCCACTCTGTGTTTATCTGTATTATTCACCCTAATATATTAAAGCGTACGCGTGAATTCATTTCTGTTTTAAAACAAGACAACTAGTGTGACCTAACTGTGAATGTGATTTAACACATTATTTCACTTTTGAAATCAGCAGTTTAGCGTTTAGTATGACTTTTAATTTCTCATTGACGCGTGTTTGGTAAGACAATTAAAATGATATGACCCTTTTATTATTATGGAAAAAGACAACTATAATTTCAAGGATTGAGAAAATGATCAAGTAGACCCCCAAATTTTCAATAAGAATAATACCCAGACCTCCTTTCGATTATAAATCCTTTAACTCATTTAACCCAAAAACATGAATTAGTTTCCAATTTACTGTTCGGTTTTAAGAGAATTCCAAAAAGAAGAGTCTAATGATTCTAAGGTATATTTACCGAAATTAATTATTTGATCTGTTTTATTTAAAGCATGTGTACATAATTTCAAATTATCGTGGCATATGTAGATAATTAAAATAATCATAGTCACACTAAAAGACTAAAATCAAAGGAATCGTCTTGCATAGTCAATGATCATCGTCGACGGGAAATAATCCCTATCTTGTAAGCTAGGTTTTCATATTATATCTATCTCCTTAAGCCTTAAGAATTAGGGTTTAACCCTTTCGGAAGTCGCCATCTGTTTAAGAAAATAATCTCCGCGGAACCTCAAAAACCATGATTTTAAGGGCTATATATATATATTTTATAGTATAAAACGCTCGATTATTCCCTTGAATTTTTATTTGGTAGTGATTATTATAAGGTTGGCTGAAACTTTTCCCAATTTTCGTCATAACTCGTTCCCTTCTTCTTACATTTCTTTCTTTTTGTTATTTTTTTATTTAAAACACTCTGGGAAGCTAATTTCTTCCTCCTCCTCCTCCTCCTTCTTCCAATCTCATGAACATATTACCATTGCAAATCCTTGATTTATGTGGAGAAAATAGAAGTTAAAATTTTCCTAATAAAAAAAAGAAAAAATTAAAGAAAAAGACAAGAAAATATAAAAGTAACTCAAGATTACACTATGAAAATCGAATACAATCTAAATCAAATTCCTTGAATATATATGAAAATTTAATATCCGCATGAATCGGTTCCGACAATTGAAACAAAAAATTTAATTATATACTCACAGGTTGTTTTTATTTCTTTATATCCACTATTGTTGTTGAAATTTTGAGCTTTAACAGAGTTATTGTGAATTGTCAAAGAAAATGAGTGAGAAAAGAGAGAGGGAAAGAAGGACAAAGATGTTTTAGAAGAAAGTGAGATAAAAAAAAAAGAAAAAGAAATCAGTTAATAAAACGCGTTCAACTAAATAAATTTTAAAAAAATAATTGTTTTGAGTTAATCATAGGCTGTTGAGGCTTGTTAACAAAATGCATTTAATGAGGAAAAGAATCTCAGCCATTGAAAATAATTATAACGCATGTCATAGGATCCCAGATCCTACAAACACAAAGCTTCGCAGAAACTCAACTAAGGATAGGATCCAAATCCAATCCGTTTACCCTCTAGCCTCAAGTACATGATTTCTCCACTTCATATATATTTTACTATGAGTTTCCGAAATTTAAATCTCTTTTTCATTGCCTTATTTGGTCTCTATCTTAATTGCAGGTCAGTTAAGAACATTGTTCATCAGCCGGTGAGATTTTCATATTTTCTTTGTATAATATTTCGGTTTTCATTTTTCAAAGATTTGCTATGTAATTTAATAATTTATGTAACGGAAATTTATGATTTTTTTTTTTTTTTTGGGTAACAGATTGTTCGTAAATTGAGTTGGAGCAAAGGCTATGCAGCCAAAGACATTAAATTTAGTCCATGTATCTGTTGCGTAAATTAGCAAATGTATTAATAAATACAAGTAATATAATGAAGAGTAGAGTATCGTCTCACATAAATTGTATATTCAAATAGCTACAAAAATTATTCTAACCCAAATTTTTTTGATCAATCAAATAAATGAATTTAGATTAAAAATTAAAATAAAATAAAGCAACTAAAAATTAAATGAAGGTGCCACCACTAACAAAAACCACCAAGAGATTAAGATAATAAGACATCCAACTTCATCATAATCAATCTAATTTAGTCCTCATCTATGCTATTGAAGATTAATTATTGACAGTTGAATAACCCTAATTCCTTAGATACCCTTTCTTATATATTACCGTATACTAATACACTATATTTTTATGTGCAATACAGTATATGAGAACTCATTAAGTTTTATGATATTCTTCGATTAACTACATGAATCAGGTTAGTACATTTGTGTCTCCCATATAATTCACAGCATTACACAGAGAAAAAACACATAAATCTCCTCTTAGTCTCATTATATATCTTTAAATCATTTAAATATGGGTTAGATATTTAAAAGTATTAAGCACAATAATGAACACTCAATAACGGAACAATAAACTAAAAATAACACAGATTTATGAAACTAAATCTTCATAGTTAGGCTACATCATAGCTGTAGCAAAATAAATTAGTTTATGAAAATATAAAGAGAATGCATAAATTTAATTGGGAACGTTTAAGCAACACAATATAGAAAGCAAAGGAAAACTCATGAATTAATCTTAGCTTCTCTCTAGATCTCTTGCGGCTACTATTTCCCTTCCTTTCGGCTTCTTGTAAGCATATTATATACACACACATACGAGATTTCACGAAAAAAGTTCATTTATAGGAGAGAAACAATATTTCTTCTTTTCAATACGAGTTTTACATAATATGAGAGCTGCCATTATTTTGAATTGAAAAGGGTCGTAAATAGCAAAGTGATACTTTGGGGTCTCACAAGAAAGAATGATTTCTTTCAATCGACTATTCACATGTTGTATTTTCATGTAAACAAGGACATGAGAGGTCTACGAAAGACTGGTGGTCCAATTCGATGTTATCTAAGGACAAGGGGAATTTTAATACCGGTGTTGGTTATTAAATAAATGGAGAATCCTGGTGCTATTAAAAATCTTAGTGTATGCGAGGAACTGATTAGAAATATATTACCCTTCGTTTTATATTTACCAGGTATTTTTATTTGATAAATTTAGTTAATTGCATTGTTTTATTAAACAAATAATTAATTGAAGATTAAGAAATAAACAATGCTTAAAGGAATCAAATTGGAGAGAATTAGAAGTTATTGACATTAAGCATGGAGATTCAAAACCGCACAACAAAGAAGAGAAATTAAACATAAAGCTGAAGCCATGATGATGTTAAAAGAATTACGCGTGCAAGTAATTAGAAGGGGAACCAAATCAGAGGAAAGAAGATTATGGGCTTTTAAAACTGTAAAGTGTTTTTATCTTATTTGGCTTCCAAATTTGATGTAGTCGGTTGCTTTAATGTTGTATTTACTTCTTATGAATGGGAATAAATCAATTGGAATGAGATTCATTACCCTAATTACTTTTTAAAATAATACTAGGGATAGGAATGGAAATAATGATTCCTATGGGGTTGGAAATCAGAACCCTATTTCCTAGAATACCGAAATTGTCCCCGCTACATTTTCAATATTCCAAAAATTCTCTCTTTGAAATTGAAAAAATATAAAGGGAGAGAAAAAGAAAAAAATGGCAAAACGAAGATCAAGAATTCACCCAGCAACCAGAGACTGCCCACAAGATCGTGATTTGCTGCTCGCTGTTTGTCCTGCTCACCGTCACGCCATTCGTCCTGCTGCCTTCGTGATCTGTTGCTGCCGTTCGTCACGATATACTGTTGCCCGCGGTTCGTCACGATCTACCGCCGTGCTCGCGCTCGTCCTGCCGCCATTCGTCGTCGTGATCTGCTGCCACTAGTGAAGAGATGAGCACAATATTTGTTTTGGAAATTATAATTTTATATTTTAAATTATATACATTAATTTCATATATTGTTTGGCCACTGATTGTATATTAAAATTATGGGTTATTATCATTTTACTACTTCAGGAATTGTCAAATATCAAATGATTACAAGACGTATTGTCTCTTATCATTTTACTACTATATCTTTATAAAAATATTATTTTACTACTTTTCCGTTACAACCGTTAGTTGACCATTAGTTGACCGCTAGTTGACCGTTAATTGGCCAGTTAGTTGACTAACAAAATACCAATTTCACCCTTCATGATTAAAAAAAAAATTTGAAGCTTATTTACAAAATAAATTTGTAATATATTTATTAAAATGGATATAAAATACCAACATAATTTTTTTTTACTACAATTATGATATATGAATTACAAATTTATCTTATTATTTTTTTTAATCATGAAGGGTAAATTGATATTGTGTTAGTCAACTAACGGTCAACTAACAGTTGTAACGGAGAAGTAGTAAAATGATATTTTTATAAAGATATAGTAGTAAAATGATAGGAGACCATACTTCTTGTAGTCATTTGATATTTAGCAATTCCTAAAGTAGTAAAATGATAATAACCCTAAAATTATATATATTGGTGTTTGTATTACTTGGCCTGATTTCATTGTTTGCTTATTTGTTATTAATGTTCTTATTGTTAATTATTATTATTATTATGGAATTAGATTTTAATAATAATTATTATTATTATTATCATTTTAATTGTTATTTTTATTTTAGTTATTTTCATTATTATTATTATCATCATCATCATCATCAAATGACAATAATTAACAAAGGATATTTTAATAAATTATTAATGATATTATTTTTACTATTATTATCACTACGAGAAAATTGGCAACAAATGAGGGGAAAAAACTATCATAAAAGGGGTGGATGACAGTGAAATTATCAATCATCTATGTACCTGTCACTCTTTTATGATAGAAAAAAAAGTATGTCATTAACTTATGGTAGCGTTTAAATGTCATATGTTAGTCATGGAAAAAAATGAATAAATTATTTAATTTTTTGGCGGGAAATGTCAAATTTTTTTTAATTTTGAAATTTTGCCAGGAAAATTGATTTTAGCGCGTGAATTATTGTCTGGATAATTTTAGTGGGTAAAATACTAAGTTTGTAACGGAATTTGTGATTGATATTTTATGGCATTAATTTTTTTATGACTTATTTTATAATTAATATTTTCTGTCACAGATTCTAAATTTATACTGAATGAAATTATGAATTATTTCATTTAAATCTATGCATTCCTATATATGAAATTTGAGCATAAATTCATATGAACCATAAATTAAATTATACATTATATTAAGTCCAAAAACAGTTTATATTAATAATGCCATCCAAAAACAGTTGTATCCAACAGTTATATCAAACAATATCAATTCACCAGACAAAATCCAGGAACTAAGAACAAATGTATCAAGTTTTACAAGCTAAAAGGCATCAAGTGGCTGTAGTGTTGAACTTAACCCATAATTTCAATAAACTTCTAGTACATGAACTGCCACTTTCAACAAATACCCAGCTAAACTCTCAAGTCCAGCAGCTTCTTTCAACCTATATGTGCAACCTCAAATGAATATAGCTAGCATTATTGTTATAAAGAATTAATTAACTACTACAATAAAACCATTAGATTTTAGATACAATAGAATCATTACAAATTTAAGCTCAATTTGCATGTGCAGCACTAATGAGTATGGCCAGCATATCATTATAAAGATTTATCTATTTAACTAAAACTGCAGTTTTCATATGCAGCTTAATTAATTGTTGAAATAAGATATGGAACCAAAATGGTACCCATAGAAATAAAATTACTTTATTTTCATACTAATAAAATTACTTTCCTTCAAGTATGAAAATAAAGAGCAAACTATGGTTTGAATAGAAAGTATACAAATTTACTGCCAAACACACAGTACAGACCACATGTTCACATGATACATCAATCAACCAAAAGAATAATTCAATTCCATTTCTTCTCTTACAATTACAAGAACCGATTAAATTAACTAAGTGGCATGTGTTGTTCTATTCAATACCATAGCTTTTGCATTTTGTTGTTTTTTGTTATTAACTTTATTGTTATTTAAAATTTTTGCTTTAAAATTAACCTCATTATTCAAATTCATCAACAAGACCATAGATAGATTGATATAGACTTACCAAATTTCTCTATTATTACCAATCTCATCTCTAAATAATGTTGTTGTTATCAAGATAACAAATTTGCCTACAGTTGTTTGTTGTTCAAATAGAAGATTAAGCTCAGTTCAAGAAACCTAGGTTGCTAGCTAGGTCACTTTTATTGCCACTTTGTCTATAGTTTTTAACCAATTATAATATATAAGCAATAAAAATGTTTGTGTATAGTTTTAGATTCATACTAACCATTTTTTGCTGCGTTAATGATTTTAGAACAATGGTTAGCCCACTTGAAACGAACTTCATCTATCTCAGTCTGAGTGTATCTTTCCAAGAAATTGAAAACCATAAAATCAACATTATCAAATTTCTATAACAATGCAGTGCGTATGGTATAAACCAATCCTATAATTTTATTCATCACTGACTCACATCATTCATTAGCAAACTAAGGTCTGCTATAATGTCCTTCATAAACCTCAGGACATAATAGCCACATTCTACACTTCCCGGTTGCTGAGGGGTCTATTCACAGTTATAACCCAAAAAAAAATTATAAATATATTCTATTTTAGGCTTAAAGTGGTAGATACACAGAATTTTAGTTAAGATAATCAGTTTACCTTCACAAATCTCATCTTAGAGCCATAATTCCATCTTTCTTTACAATCCTCAGCTAAGAACAATGTCATAGGGCTGTATAAATAAAGTACATTAGTTAAAGTATCGAAAATATATTAAGAAAAGCGAGAATATTAGGATTATGGGATGGAAAGGAATACATAGGATTTAATCAGTTGTTCTAAATCAGGATCAGGAGCATCGTACCCCTTAAAATCTAAATGAAACACTTATTTTTTGGCCACATCAATCACAACCAAAACCCAATGGAAGCTAAAATAGAAAAAAGCAAAGAAACCAAAGCAACAGTTATGAAAGACAGCTAAAATGAATAAATAATTATTAGAACACTTGATTACAGGTTGAAATTTCTAGACCTGAGATTGTATGGCATGAACAAGAATTGTCCCTTACGGGCTTTTTTCAAGCGTTTGCACACACCTTCTGCTCTGCTGGGATGGGAAATGTCTGGTATTTTTCCAGGATAGGGTGACACAAAACCTGGACATATGAATCCAAATGGTTTTGCTCCTTTTTTTATTTGGGATAATCAAGTCATATAGCAACCTGAAGTTGTGGATACAAAATACCAAAACTTGTTATTAGGCAAGTATTGTAACATCATATAAATTAAATAAAGTGGAAAGAAAAACAAAAATCTATTATGCAATATATACTTCAATAGCATTAACTCCTATCACTTGCATCGTCATTATCGTATCACACATTTTCCCAACATGGGCTACAACACTTTCTAGCTGAAATAAATCATCATCAATCCAATATGAAATCCAACCGAACGGAGGCAAGTGCATGTGACATAATCTGCCAAAGAGTTGCAGCATTGGATGACTGTTTTCGCGCATTACCGTCGCATGCCTGGTGTTTCTCGGCACATGCTGCACTGCACCTTTCTTCCTTTTGTTTCTATTCAAATTTTCAGCCCTTGTTCTTGGGCTATTAAGTGGAACTTGCTATAGGCCATCAGCTAATTGCACCTTCTCCTGAAATAATGACTTTCTAGAACTACCAAGCCTTGGTTTTCCTCCCTCATTGGCATCACCCATTGGCAAGTTGGTGTTAAGTTTTGGACTTTTTCTTGGCATGATAGTAATGTTTCTTGTTGTCCCTCTTTTTTTCTTAGGTGTACTCTCATCCTTTTCATTGGCTTCCTCTTGCTTTTTTACCCTTTTTTAGGTGATGATTTCCTCTCCTGGCTAACTGAGTTTTCTAAGTTATGAGGCTCCTGAAAATTACAAAGGCAAAAATCTATACTCAATAAACCTACTAGCAGTCCTAATACTCTAAGGCTGGAAAAAAAAAGGAAGTAGTAACTAACCTTCTGTTCAACTACATCCACCTTGTTATTTTCCTTTTCTTCTAGGCAATCAGCAACACCATGGCTTGGAACAGGTGGAAAGGGTGCAACTTCCTACATCTGAGTGGCAAGGTGTCATCTTTAATTCTTTGGTGATTTCCTCCAGCTAAATTTCAATTGCTTTCTTCCAGGCATGCAGGTCAGTCTCTGAAGCATGTTTCTTATGCCCATGAACTGTGTGAAAGTAGTTGGTAGGTGTTACAAATTTAGCAAGACCTTGCATATGGCCAGTTCGAGGAAGCTTTCCCAATGATTGTGCAAGTATATCTTTTCTTCTATTTGACTTCAAGGAGCTTTTCTCAGCCTCTTTTTTGAGCTTTTCCTATCATCATCAGAAATAAATTAGAAATAACATATAATTGTAATCTACTAAGGCTAAACTAATTAAAGAATATTTAACTTTATTGAAGCTCCTCACCATTTTCATAACAATCTTCTCAGTTTCAGGGTCGTAACCCTTATTTTTCATTCTCCGATCTCTCTTCTGAAGTTCACTTCTATCCACTAAGTCTTCTGAAAGACCAGTTTCTGAGCACTAGTAGATAAACAAATCGTATTATTTAAGTCCACTTAATAACTAATATTTTGAATAAATTAACTTAATATAAACTTACATCCATATACTTACCATATCTTGCATCAATCCAACATATCCTCTTCGACTAAGTCGATGATTTAACTTATTAAAGGCTCTTTTCTCCTTATTAGCACAACTGACTTTCTGAATAATTTCAACATACCAAGGTGTTTATTTGTATATGTCCAACAAATATTAACAAGTAAGAAAACCTAAGTCAAACATACGGCCTAAGTCAAAGATACTAACTTGAAAGGCATTTGATAAACGCTGATTGACAAACTTTATCCAAACAGGTTTCTTGATTTAGGGATAATCAATTGGAGGTCTATATAGTCTCTTCCGGTCTCATGCAAATGGCACAATGTACTTTCTTGTCAACATGTACTTGAAGTTACGAAATGCATGCCCAATTGATTGCAGCAACTACTTCTTACTCTTAGGATGAACGATGAACTAGTTATAATACTATATATGATGTTACAATAATTACCAAGACTAGAACAATTGATTGAAGATCAATAGATTAAAGAATTTGGACATTTACTTGAATGGATTCCCAAAAACGCTTTTTCGTCTCCGCTGGAACTTTACGCCAATTAAACAATAAAATCAAAACTGAAGTATGAGCTAAGACTCTAAGATAGAAAGCTAGCTTAGTGGCTTCATCACCAACAGGAACGCCCAGTGCATTATATTGTACGACAATCCTTCCTTTCGTTTTCAGCTTTTTGTTTTGTCGAGCACCTTTATTCACACCCTAGTCGCATTACTGCTCTTTAGAGCATTCATATCAGCACCTCAACAGCATCCGCAACACCTTTCATACCAGCCATTGCATTAGCAGCACCTGCCATGTCCTCTTCATCTTCTTAAAAGTCAGAGCCCATAGCATTTAGAGGAACGTCAGGATTGATGCCATCATTAAACAAATCATCGTAATCATCATTCATACCATTAATGCTGTTATCAAGCACATTATCCTTAGCAATACCATTTCCTTTATCCATTTAGCCCTAATAAACAAAAAATAACAGCTTAAAAAGCCAATAAATAATATAAAAGAAACAAGCCACAATACCCTGGAACATGTTAGCGAAACTAACACATCCAAAAGCTATAATTTGGATAATCATAGTTTTCAAAGCTTAGCTATAATCAAATAATAAACAATAATTAGAATTTTGTGCATAAATACTTATTGTCAACTCTATAAAAGGGTATATCAGTTATTAATCCAAATTCCCTCATTAAAATTTCGTGCATAGATTACATTTTCACCATCGGCAGGATTCTAATAACTCATTAGTCGGTAATTCAATCGTGAATGGAGGGTGTTCAGTTATATTTTGCACATCATCTTCACTTGTAAGGTTAGGATCGCCTCTAGTAGGCATATGACACACTACTGACGACTTTTTTCCACATGGTCAGGTACATAAAAAACTCGTTTGACTTGAGAAGCCAATATAAATTGATATGATTTATACCCTAACCGATTTAGTTCCACTAAAATGAATCTATGTTCATCCTTCTTCACACCACCACTATTTCGAACCCAATCAAACTTCAACAGATAAATTTTTAACAAATAGTAATCAACAACCTATATTTCATTTATAACTTCATAAAATATTATGTCACATGTTATATAATTTTTATCTTTTGTACTAGCAACATGCATAGCTTCTGCAACTAAAGTCACTCCTCTATTTTGAATAACACGAGTAGAGTCTCGATCTCATGTTAAAAAGTGGAAACCATTAATGTTGTATCCTGAGTGTTTAACCACAAAAGAAAGTAGCCTTTGTGATATCCAACACAGGGTATCTGATATAGTAACACCATTTTCTATCTCTGTATACACGTACTAAGCAAGAAACATATGTAAAAGTTGTTGTTTGTTTAATAAGAAGAAATAGATAGGTTATGACTAGTGAAATGTAATGATAAGTGAGCATGCACCTTATCTAGCAGCCAATCAGCAAAGGTACGATTATGTTCATCTTGTAACCATTTTTCATTTTGACATGGATAACTAGTTCTAAACCATTGCATGTGCTCACTAAAGCATAAAAATTCCAGATTATAAGATTATAAAAAAAGAATCCAATTGAATAAATAATAAAATTTATTAGTTAGGAGGATGAATATTTTACCCAATGTATAGTTCAACTTCTTGTGTACTGTGTAAGCATACCAATGTGTTTGATCTAGCAAATTTGGATTAACTTGTGCCCATTTTCCACAGATAATGGCTTCTCGATTGACAAGTTTTGCATATGTCCACATGGCAGCCTAAAAGGACACATATTTGACATATATTCTACACAAAATTTTAATGCTTCTTCTGCAGCATAGCTCTCCGCTATACAGCCCTCAGGACGGTTACGATTCCAAGCATAACTTTTAAGAATTTTCATGTATCTCTTAAATGGATACATCCATCGAAGATAGACTGGGCCACATAGTCTAACTTCGTTCACTAAATGTACAATAAGATGAACCATAATATAAAAAAAAAAGACGGGGGGAAATATTTTTCTAGTAAGCACAAAGTCACAACAAGGTCTATCTGTAATTTATCCAATATTGTGACATCAACTACAATTGTGCAAAAGGAATTAAAGAAGAAACACTACCTGATAATAGCATCTTTAATATGCTTGGGTAAGATACACCTAAGAGTGACGGGTAGAAGTTGTTGCATGAGAACATGAAAATCATAGGACTTAAGGCCTTGAAGTTTACAATCCTTCATTGACACAAGATTTTTTATGTTTGAAGAATACCCATCTGGAACTTTGATACTTTTCAGAGCTTTACAAAATTTGACTTTTTTCTCTCTAGTTAAAGTATAACAAGCTGGAGGTAGAAATGTTCGTTTGTCATTTTTAATGTTTGGTGCTAATCAGCCCTAATTTCCAATGCCACAAGATCCATCCTTGACTTAAGGCTATCTTTGGTCTTCCCCGGAATGTTCAACCGTGTTCTATATATGCTCTCACAAATATTTTTTCAATGTGCATTATATCTAATTGATTAGGCACCAACAAGTACTTTCAATACTCTAAATTATAAAAAATGGATTTTTTCTTCCACCACACACCATCATTGTTGTCAAAACTTTTGCGTTTTTACTTTCACTTTTCCCCTATTTATTTTCAATAAACTCAACTAGCTAAAAAATCTCTTCACCATTCAATGGTTTTGGAGGTGGATCTTTCTCTATTTTATTATTAAAGGTTTTCTTTTGGTTTTGGAATTCATGGTTACTAGGAAGCCAACGACAATGGCCTAAATATGCATTTTTCTCACTATGTTTCAGTCTGCATTTAGGTGTATCTAAGCCACAATATGGACATGTATTATATCCTTTAACAGTGCAACCTGCAAAATTCTCATGTGCTGGAAAGTCATTTATGGTCCATAGCAAAACAACCCTTAGGTTAAAGAATTCCCTTCCACTGGCATCATAAGCCTCCACCCAATATCCCATAAAGTTTGCAAGTCTTCAATCAACGTAGCCAAGTACACATCAATGTCATTGCTCGGTTGTTGAGGACCAGAAATCAATTAGGACAACATCATAAACTTTCGTTTCATTTATAGCCGTGGTGGAAGATTGTATGTTATAACAATAATAGGCCAACAATTGTACATGCTACTAGAGTGCTATGTGGGTTGATTCCATCAGTCAATAGCGCAAGATGGAGATTTCTAAGTTCGGATGCAAAGGTAGGCCATTTCTTATTTACTAACTTCCATAATGGTGAGTTAGCATGATGTCAGAGCTTACCATCAACTACCCTCTTAGTTGCATGCCAAGTTAAATCTTTGGTAGTTTGCGATGAATGAAACATACGTCTAAATCAGGAATGGGACGAGAGTACCATAAAATCTTTGCTGGAATATCTATCTAATACTTGTCAACACTACCATCCTTTTTTTCATCTAAACAACCCACAAGTAAGATATTCATACTTTTTTCTGTAGAGGATGCAATCATTCGGGCAAGCATGTATTTTCACATATTCTAAGCCTAAAGCAGACATTTTTTTTTTTTTGCTTCATACATAGACACTGGAATTTCATTTTTTTTAGGCATTAATTCTTTTAAAAAACTCAACAATGTTATAAAACTGCTGTCAGACTACTTAAATTTATCTTTTATATTGAACAACTTCACCAAAGTGCCTAACTTGGTAAATTTTGTACAGCCTGGATACACATGTTTCTCAGCCTCTTCTAATAGTTTTCTAAATGTCTTAGGATCTCCCTCACAATAATTATTAGCATCATTGACCATGTCTGTCGTATTATCATAATTGAAGTCCATTGAGTGAAATGAAATATCTATATCAGAAGATGGCGTCGCACGACCATCTTCCCTATGCCATTTCCAAATTTTATAAGACTTTACAAAAACGTGCCAATAAATATGTTTGGTTACAATCATGGGTGTACGAAATGCCAAATTCCTACATTTATAACACGGACATTTAATGACACTAGCATCTTCGACATTTTTAATAGCAAAATTCACAAATTCGACGACCCTTTTTTCATACTTAGGTGACATTCTGCTACAATCAATCCAAGGCTTATCCATTTTAGTTTCAACGAGTTTTGATCCTGGCACATAAAAGAGGGCAAGCATAAAACAAGAATATTGGCTTTTCAAATTATTTATTTCATAAAAAAATAACAAAATAACATTGACTTACACACATGTAGAACGAAAAATAATAAAACATCAAAACATGTTGGCCTCACATATTAACGAATATTTGCATATTAAAAAAGCAATCAACAATACAATACAAAAACAAATGGAATATACATACAAGCCAAAGTCAAATATAAAAAACAACTGACAAAAACAATCAATAAAGAAAGTTCGGTTAATTAATTAAGCATGTCAAAATGTATTTAATTTACTCAGTTTATTGCCTGTAAATGCATATTAAAGAATTAAAATACCGTGGTTTTGATCGCGTGCATTGTGAAAAGCTTAAAGGGCCCTCGAACTTAGTTATAAAGTGTGAATTTGAAAGAAACAGCAACAAATATATCCAAACTGAAATAAAAAATCCAAAAAAGCATATTAACAATTGATAATGACACATTGCATTGACTTAAATCATTTATATAAATATATTTGGGACCATGTGTGACAAGTTTGAACGCCCCACATACATAAGCTATTATTACTTTATTATAACATAATAGAAAACATAGTTACCCCACATCAATTTTTTTTTGGAAAAAAAAAATTACCTTTCCCTAAGGAACACATTCATAAGATATAAATCAAGATAACATTTATCAATATGCAACTTTACGTCATTGAAATACAATATTAAATAAGAAAAAATAGATAACATTACGAACAAGAAAAGGAATTAAAAAGAAAAAGTTGATCTGCGAGGTAATGGAATGTAATTATAACCATCAAAAGCAAAACCACAGCCCATTTCAATCTTTTTCTTTCTCTCATAGCTATGACAATAACAAGCTTGTCCAAATGAAAAATTTGATCGTCAAATTAAAAGGAAAAAATAAGTCCAGATTACTGCTATTATTTTGTATTTTCCTTTTCTAGGTTTGGAAGTTCCACATTGTGCAAAACAAGGAAGCATGGATGGCAACCACCTTACCCCCTGGCTCTTCGCCAGTAAAATCACAAACATAGACACAGAGCAACCTCATCATCAGCCTTATACTGTCTCAACTTTCTTTGCCCATCTCTAGCTGCATTAACTTTACATTGTAAATGAAAAAACCTTCACTCTTTCTATCTCTATCATCTAATTCAACTTCTTAACCAAGCCCATCATCTCATTTTGTCATTCACTCAGTTACTCGCTCGCAAACTCTTCAAAATACAAAATTACACTTAATCACTTGGGGCCTTAGACACAATTAGGTAAAGAAGAAGAACAAAACCTGAAATTGAAGGTTTACAGCTGCAATTAATGGGTGGTCATGGTGGCAAGTTCGAATTCAATTAATGGCCGATTTTGTATAGAAAACCTAAATGTAGCAAACAATTGGCCAGCTAGGGTTTGGGTGGTCCTAGTAAGGTTACCAAATTATAGTGACACGATGAGTTTGGCTAGACTTTAAGCGTTGATTGTGAAAGTGACAGTCACGATAATGTGCCAAGGGTTTGATTGCTCTTTGTCCAAGTGAGAGTGGACTATGGTGAATGTAAGATGATTGATTGAGGGTGTAACGATGACTGTGGCTAGGGTTTCAGAGCTGATTGTAGAGTAAGAGTGACGATAATTGGGCCTTAGGTTTCAATGGCCTTTGCGTGCGAGAGTGAGAGTGGTGATGACTTCATTGTGTAGTGTCTAGGACTTAGGGTTTTTTTTTTTTTTTTGCTTAGATTTTGGTTAAATGCATCGTTTTGTTTTTTATTTGTCTTTTCAAAAATCATTTCACAAGTTAAACGCTGCGTTTAACTTTTTCAAAAAACTAAAATACTACTTTTAATTTTAGTCAAACATGGTCTACATAAGATTTCTATCATAATGTGTGTGACTGAGTAAATTTCTATCATACACGTATCATAAATTATTGATATACAAAGATTCTATAACAAGTACATCATTAATTGTTTGATAGACCTTAATCCTATCATGAATCCATCATACTTATATGATAGGAAAATTATCATTGCACCATCTTTATTTTACCTTATGTTCATCCAACCACTACAAAATTCTAACATGTTCTCTGCACCACCTTTCTTTTTAAATTTGTATCAATTAGCCACTTTTGCACTAACGCCATTACATAATTTAAATGAAATGAAAAGTTTACCCCAAAATAAATTAAAAGACTATTTTATCTGATAAAAGCTTTAAAAAAATAAAAAAATATATAATTATAAAAATACCCCTAATTTGAATAAAAAATTAAATCCTAACTAGAGGTGCTCAGCTGATTTTTATTAAATTTAGATTTTGTAAAAATTTTAATAATTATTTTTTTAGAAAATTATAAATTTGCAAAATTTTAATAAAAATTACTGAATTTATTTATTAAAAAATATAATTTCACAAAATTTTATTAAAATAATTGAATTTATTTATTAAAAAATAAATCCAAAATTTTAATAGTTTAGGGTATTTTTATTATATTCAAAAAGTTTTGTAATTATTTTTGTAATTATTTTTTTAATTAAAATAATATTTTATTAAAAATAAAAATTTTAATTTTGGGAGTTATTTTTATTAAATTTAGGGGTATTTTTATTATATCAAAAAATTTTCCAAAATTTTTGTAATTATTTTTAATTAAAATAATATTTTATTAAAAATAAAAATTTTAATTTTAGGATTTATTTTTATTAAATTTAGGAGTTTTTTTATAATTATAATATTTTTTTATTTTTCAAAGTTTTTATAAAATAAAATGGTCTTCTAATTTATTTACGGGTAAAATTGTCATTTGATTTAAATTATTAAATGGTGTTAGTGCAAAAGTGGCTAATTGATACAAATCAAAAAAGAAAAGGTGGTGCAAAGAACATGTTATAATTTTGTGGTGGTTGGATGAACATAAGAGAAAACAGAGGTGGTGCAATGATAATTTCCCTATATGATAAAATCATTTCTACCATAAACTAGTTGTCATCTATTATCAGTTTTCTTGTCGTGTATTATTAACAACAATCATTTTTTAATAATAAAAATCACAAATAATAGAAGTAGCAGTTATTATTATAATTAACCAAGGGTATTTTAGTAACTTGAAATAATTCAACTTATTCTAATTCTGATTCCAAGATAAAATAAACATATTAATACTTTTCCAGTCCATTCCGATTCCGATTCTGATTCCTACAACTCAAGTAAACAACTTATTCCAATTACCATTCTTCATTCCTATTTCAATTCATTCCCATTTCAATCCATTCTGATTCCATCTCATTCTGATTATTGACAAGTAAACGTAGCATAAGTGGCTTCGCCATTATATAAGCCAAGTTTTTGGCTTTCACACGAGAAACGAATACAGAAGGTAAGTGGCCAAAAGGAATTGAAATAAAGTAGCAGCAGTAGTTTTGGAGAAGAGCCAGCTGCTTGGATTAATCTAGTTAATTAGTTTTATCTTATTTTTTATTCCTGATAAAATTATGTATAACTAAATATTCTATACTAGGGTCAAGGATGAAGTCTTGTTCAATAAAATAAATTACTTTTTACTTAATTCATTTCTTATATGTGTACTTTAACGTTTATGGTTCTTGCGTCATATGTTTGGTTAAATATAGTTAAATCTTTTCACTAATTCTAGCACCTATTATTGATTGTTAGGATTAAAATTTGACTAAATTTATATTTGGATCTATAAAGTTTATATATGATTGTCTTTGATTTATGTCTTTGATTAGATTATTTACACAGATCGTTTAGGAAAATTTTGACTCTTTATTATTTAATATGTTTACATGGGATGCTTAGATTACATACTAGTAAGTAAAAGGGAAATTATCATTTTCCTACCAAAGTTTTACTGACATATCATGTCAGTACCAAGGTTTACCGAAAAGTACATTTTACTACCAAAGTTTTGTGTCGTTATCAATTCACTACCATTCCGTTAAGAAAAAGTTAATGTTTAATGAAATTGAGTTAAAAATCGATTTTACCCCCAAGAGTTTGGTAGTAAAATGGTAATTCTCCTAAAAAGTCGATAGTAAAATGATAATTCCCCTAAAAGTTCGGTGGTAAAATAATAATTTATCTATCAAAGTAATAGACAATTTCACTCTTACAGCTGGAAATGTCTTTGATGCCCTTATGAAATCAGCAAATTTTTAACGTTGTTAACGGAATGGTAGTGAATTGATAACGGCGCAAAACTTTGATAGTAAAATGCACTTTTCGGCAAATCTTGGTACTGACATGATATGTCAGTAAAATGTTGATAGTAAAATGATAATATCCCTAAGTAAAAAAAGAACCTATATAAGATTAATTTTAATTTGGCTTAGTTGTTATATTCATAAATAGATATAGATTGATTTCGAGTTGTCACTTTGAAATTGAGAATTGATTGGTAATTAGATAATTGTTAAGTTGAGCTACGACGGTTTCTGAAACCTTAGGATACTCAACCTCTTGAATTCTTATGATAATTTACTCGTTTTAATTTTAATTGCATCTTTAGCTTTAATTTTCTCGAACAAAATATTTTCTCTTCAATTAGGATAGAATTATAATTAGCTTAGTTTAAATTTAGCTTTTTAAAAAATTGGTAGTACCTGTAGATTTGACCTCGTTATCTCTTATCTATTTTTTAATAGACTTGTGCGCTTTGAGTACAGTAAAATTTATGCAACACTTCTATGAATTTTGCAGCAACTTCTCTCTCTCTCTCTTGTTTTTTTCTAGGGCCTTAAATCAAAAGGATGAAAACAAAGCCAAACCAAGCCGCCAACTTTAAGCCCATTGCATGCAGGTGAAGCACATGAAGTATTATTGTAAAATGTTAAAAAATAGTTAAATTTGGTATCTCAAGATTTATTTCCCTGCAATTGATTTTCCTCTTTATTCTTAAAATATACCTACAACAATAGAATATAAAAATTGAGAAAAAAAATTAACATGATAAAATATAATTTAACAAAAAATTAAGTTAGGAAAGTATTAAAATAATATAAAAATTATAAACACATAAAATACCCACAAACTTAACATTTTGCTAGTACTCAAGCAAAAATTAAACTAAAAACTATGAAAAGAAAATCCGAATTAAATCACTTTCATAGGTGATCACAATTGCATTTAACATATGCAATAAGCCTTGAAACCCCTAGGTAGCCTTATTGGACAAGTTATAATTCGTGAGGGTTTCTAGTGATGGTACTAGAAACATCACAAAAAATGCCTCAAAGGTTTATATGTTGGTAAAGTTCTAACTTTAGTTCAATAATCAGCCTCATCCTACAATCATTCTCAAAATCTTCAGTATCAATATCCACAGGCATAAATTTGTATTTTCTTTTAATTTTTCTTGAAGCACGTGCTTCTTTTTAACTTTTAAATATCTATTGTCAAGAGCTTTCACTTTAATAGTTAAGGTAGCCTTCTTCTCATTGTATATTATCCTGTAAATACTGATAGTACATAGACCTAAATTACTCAATGATAACTTTACTCTTAAGAGTTATAGGTAGTTATTTGTAACAATGGTACTTGTGTAAATTTAAATAATGTAGAATCAAGGCAAATAGTCATTTAATTGATCTAAAATTTTCAATGTAAGCTATATCAATTTCAAATCTCAAGTAAAACTTCTAAAATAATTAATATAAGTGCTCAAAATATGTAAAGAATCATGATCAAGACAAGACTAACACAAGAATCAAGTATAAACTAAGACAATATTTATCCCCTTTTTAAGAATCATATTCATTTTCAACCACATACTCGTCATTAGGGTAAAAACAACATGCAAAACAATGCAATTTTTTTTATTTGTTTGATTTTTAAATGAAAGCATATATTTCAATACCCTAAACTTGAAATTAACATTTTCCTCAATGTAAATAAAAGAAAGAAAAAAGAGATATTCATTAGGATTTGCACTTGAATATATGAATTTATAGTTAAGTAGTTGAAGGGCGTGTGAAAAGTTGATGCCCGTGGATCCCCAAACTTGTGCAAGAACCTCAACCATACAAAATAAAACAAATGCAAGAAAAGGCTAACAAAAGAAAATATAGGAAAATAAAAAATTAATAATAATAATAATAATTGAAAAAAAGGAAGTTTAGAAAGCTTAGGTCGCCTCCCAAGAAACATTTGTTTTGTTAGGGAATTGAGCTTCCTCCCAAGATCATTCCAAGTAATTTGTCAAGCAACAAATTAATAGGAAAATTAAATGGAGAATACACTAACCACACAACACAAGATTTATATGGAAAACTCCAAATCCAGAGAAAAATCATGGTCGTTGTCAAAAGACAACCAGAGAAAAATATTTACTATATGGAAAATTTTTACAACCACACTCTCAGAAATAATTTTCTCTCACCCAATCCCCAAATACATGATCCCGAGAAATATTCCTTAACAAAGCAAACCCTAATACCCATATTAAGGAGCCAAATGCTCCTTCAATATAATTACATGCTTAAGAACATTTCTCTTTTTCAATTTGGATTGCTTCTCTCTATGGCCAACATTTCATGACCATTTTCTTGAGCAATACCAAAACTTATTGCTTCTCTAGGATTTGGGATGGCAAGCTCTCAAATGAGAGCTTCCATTTTATAGGCAAAATTTTGCCTAAAATCAAGCCCACCAATCTTGATCAAATTTGGTGATTAAGCCACCAAATTTGAAGCCACAATTTTGACATTTTTTTTATCACATTTTCAACATGTTCTATAGTCATTAACTTGTCTGTCTTTCAATATATATTGTGTGTGTCCAAATGAAAAAAAAATGAGAGTGCTCGCATGAGAGAAGGACTCCTCCTCTCTCTCTCGATATATAGGTGTGTGTACTTAAGCCAATCAAGTTTGATACTAATAAATAATTGAACTAATTTGAAAGAAAAAGAAAGAAACCTAGTCTAATTGATTGGTAGGAATAAGCCAAAAATTAATGCTGTATTTTGAGGGAAAAGAGATTCGAACTTTTGAAGTAATTGAAAACTAGGTCTTTTATTATTTTAACGGATTTCAAAGAATGAAAAATAAAAGAACTTTCAGGAAATGAATCCAGCCTAGACTAGCCCGTTATTTTCTTGTCTCAATGATTCCATTACATTGTTGCGGTTGAGTTTGAAGTTTGAGTATCATTTCCTCGTTTAGGTAAAACAAACACAATCATGTGGCAATGCCAGTGCTTTTTCGATTTTATCATTTATTTTATTTTATTTTTTCTTTTGCCCGCAAACAGAGCAATAACCAGCACACAAATATCCTTCCTTGCACTATGCTGTAATTAATAATTAGGCAATTGTGCAAAAATTTTAGAAATTGTAACATCCAATGTTATTAGCTAAAAATAATAATAAATGGCTGCTTAGTGGAAAAAATGGGCAAAAGAAAAAGGATTGCCACCATTGTACCTTCTGGTGGGCTAAATAATGCGACGAATATAACTCCTTTTGTATATAGAACCCACCATATTAATATAGGGAATAAGGTAATCATGCAATGAATAAGTATTGAACCTGAGGGGCTTTATTTTTGTTATTGACAATTTAGGGTCCATTCATCCTATCACTTTATTTTTGAGTTCATTGGAGGATAGGAGTAGAGGATTCAATTAAATTACTTTAGCTTATTGTGATTTTGTTTACTCATTAGCCTAACATGCTAGTAAAGCAATAAAATGCAACTGTTCAATAGGGTTTTAAGTTCGTTAATTTGGATGTCCCGTGATCTTGAAATTGATTTTTGAGATTGTTTTGTGTCTCTTTCCCTAATATCTCAATCTGAATTTGGTTGGGGTAGGTGCATTTGACCTTTGCATGTGGCTTCAGATGCTAGCTGTGTCAATATTTTTTTTTTCATAAGATTAATCACTTGCAGATAGTATGTAATATGCCAAAACAATATACGAATGCAAGTGTAAAAATCATATTGTTATCACCACCTGAAACTTAACTAGCTTGCTGATCCTGTGAAATACTTACAAATAGATAGCATATTCAAGTCCGTTATACAAAAATTAAAGTTTTCTATTTTGCCAGCATAAAGGGTAGACAATCCTCTTATTATTTAGCTGTGAGCTCACGCAGCTTGCATGAAACACTGCAAATAGATAATTAAACAAAAGGAATTAACTTAATCAAGAGATCATAAATGAGTTAATTTCCCAATTATACATGATTACCATAATGAACAGCCATATTAAAAGAATCCCAATTGGTTAGTCCCAACATGCAAGTTTACCAAAACGATGTGCTAATTCATTTGATTACTATGTATATGTAGGAAATGTTATTAAAATATTTTAGAATAATAAAAAATCGTAAAAATTGAAAAGATAACACAAACAAAAAATCATACCACATTTTTTAATTCATTTTTAAGTCTCAAATTTCAATATTCATTCATTGCTAGCTAATTTCACTAACTTTGATCTGTCATTAAGTTACAAACTAGTAAGGAATTAAGATACAAAATCACATAAGTAAATAGAATATTGTTTAAGTATTGTTAGAACTTACTAACTTTAGTAGAAGTATGATTGGCAATATTCATTTTAGTTTGATTTGGTTACTACTTTTATCTCCTTTGTAGCTTCTGTGAAAGAACTAAAAGAAAAAACAAAATAACAGGTAAAGAGTCAATGAACAGCTTCAGTAATTAGGTCCCCTAATTATGAGCATATCTAAATACGGAACCAAGGTCGAAAAGATTGAGAAATAGAATCATTCAACTTGATTTGTTCTCAATAGCCATGAGATGATCTCCTTAGGATGATCTTTTTGTCCGAGGATGTACCAGTAAATATTTCATACAGACAGCATCAACAATAACCATAAACAAAGAATTAAACAAAAATTCGCTACATTTAATTAGTACCTAACAAATTTTATCATCTTCATTGAGCACAACGTTGTGCGAGTTTTGCTCCTCTATTTTCAAGAATGTGAGAGTTATAAAAGATAAAAACAACAATTGATGAAGATCTGCACTGCTAATTGAAAGGTGTGTGCGTGTGTGTGTGTAGGGGGAAGAATAAGGATTTGAAACTTATGGCACAGGACGTGGGTCCTCCTCCTTCAGGCCCACGAAGTTTCCTGGAAGTTGAGAGAAAATTTTATAACAAAATGATCAAACCATACTTTTCTTTTTCTTTTTCCTCCTTTTTTTATAGTGGAAAAATTGCCAGCTAGCACACATTCAGATTTAATCTATCATTAATTGGTGATGCGATGTTGGTTTATAAAGTGAGAGATTGAGAATGAATGGATCTTATAACCTAAGGTAACTTTGATTTTGATATTTTGATTCTTGACTGCTTAATTTCTCATCCAGCAATCAACTAATCGATATAGACAACTGAATAAAGACAACTTGGGATGAAAACGATTGCTATGTTTTTTAACTATACATTTTCTCAAGAAACAAAGACAATAATGTCTGTCTAGCTAAACAACGAAAGGGTGCCCAACTTCCGGTCATGAAATTCTATTTTATACAAAATGAATCATCTTGATTAATAAATGGTTGTAAACTTATCATGATGCTATAAGGTTCTTAGGTCAAAAGAGCCAAGTTCACTGTTTGCACAAGTAGGTAGTTATCATCAGGACTAGGGTCGAGTTCATACTTTAGCTAATGGACAAAACTGATGTGTGGCTGTAATTGGTATGTTTCATGTGTAAATACCCCTCCCTCTTTTGGTTTATTCATCAAGTGTAAGAAAAAAAGAGTATAGGAAACAAAACATAGCTTCTAAGAGTGATGTCAGAGTGTTATGATGTTCTTGAACTTTCTCTAATGAAATTTGTATTTTATTCTTCAAATTCTCCAACAAAGTAGTATCAGAGCTAATAATCGATACTCTACATAGCTGTGTAGCATATCAGATCGAAGAGCTCAACAAGAGGAATGCAACGCTGTAAAAATCAGCTCGATCAAAGTTCGAATGCACCCGCAATTGCTGTCAAAATTTTACTATCCTGAAACTGAGTCGACTCACCGAGTTGAACCAACTGAACCGAGTCAAGCCAAATCTGAGTCAAGTCAATCGATTAGAAATGGACCATTGACCGTTGATCATTGTTGACTGTTAATTGCCATTGACTATTGACCGTCATTGATCTGAGTTTCTCCCAAGGTTTTTTGACATTCCAGATTCATCCGTGCATCTAGAATCTTTAAATTCTCACTCAGTTTGTGAATTATTAAAAACGGTGGCATAATATCATTCTAAGGCCTGCAATTAAAAGAAAGCAAGTTTGACAACTAAATTATCAAAATAAAGGCTCTATTAGGTGCACACGATGTATGGGAAGTTATGGAAAAATGCTTTAATGTACCAAAAAATGAAGCTACTTTAACTGTGACGCAAAAGAAAATTTTAAAAGACTTAAAGCAAAGTATATCATATTTCAATCATTAAATGAAGATGCTTTTGAAAAGATTACTAGCGCAACCTCCTCAAAGAAAACATGGGAGAAGCTAAAGACCTCTTGCAAAGGAGTGGAAAAAGTTAAGAAGGTTCGTCTTTAAACATTTGAGGAGAATTTGAGTCCTTACACATGAAAGCATCCGAGTCAATTTCTGAATATTTTACTCAGGTTGTGACCGTTTCCAATAAATTAAAAATAAAAGGTGAAGAGTTAAAAGAAGTATAGATCGTTGAAAAGATACTTCGATCAGTAAACTCAAAGTGTGGCCATATTATTATGACAATTAAGAAAACAAAAGATTTAGAGGTTATATACTCGAGCAAATTCAAGGAAGATTGCAAGCTTGTGAAATTGAAAAATAAGCAAGGAATTGAAGAACAACTTCTGAAGATGGAAGTCAATCTAAAGAAGAAAGAAGAAAGCTTCAACAACGAGAGAAGGCATTATGTCTGAGGTAGAGATTGAAGACGAGGTAGAGGTCATAGTCATGGACGAGATTGAAATTTCAACAACAACAACAACCCTAATTATAGAAAATGAGAAAACTCAATCAGAGGATAAGACAGAGGAAATCAAAGATCTAGGTACGATAAATGCCAAGTACAGTGTTATAATTGTCAAAAGTTTACGCATTATGCTTCAGAATTAAAGCTCCAAGTATTAGAATTGATGAGAGAGTGAATTATAATAAAAAGAAGTATGGTGAAGATTGTATGCTTTTACTAGCCCACAATAACACTAGCAGAGGTTAAGAAAATATATGGTATCTTAACGCAAGTGCTAGCAATCACATAAGCAGAAATAGAAACATGTTCGTAGAACTAAATGAATTTGTGAGTGGCAATGTCGCTTTTGAAGATGATTCAAAAGTACCAGTAAAGACTAAAGGTAATATTCTTTTTCATGCAAAAGATGATAGCTACCAATTAATTTCTAATATTTACTATGTGCCCAGTATAAAAGCAACATCCTCAGTTTAGGTTAACTCTTGAAAAAAAAGGGGTATGATATTCACTTAAAAGATTATAGTAGTTTTCTAAGAGATGACAAAAGAAACCTAATTATTATTATTATTATTATTATTATTATTATTATTATTATTATTATTATTATTATTATTATTATTATTATTATTATTATTATTATTATTATTATTATTATTATTATATAATAAAATGTTTCCTTTAAATATTCAAATGATGTTGCAAAGTGTCTCAAGGCTTGTCACAAATATCTAACCTGACATCTTTGATTTGGGTATCTCAACTTTACTGGACTAGAGTTACTATTGAAGAAGAACATGCTAAAAGGCCCATCTTCAATCAATCATCCAAATCAACTTTGTGAAGAATGTTTATTTGGCAAGCAGTTTAGAAAGAGCTTTCCAAATGAGCCAAACTCAAGAGTTCAGAAGCTACTTGAGCTGATTCGTACTAACGTGTGTGGTCCATTCAAGCCAAACTCTCTTGGTAAAAGTAACTGCTTTCTTCTCTTCATAGATGATTTTTCAAGAAAAACTTAAGTGTATTTTTTGAGCGGAAGTCAAAAGTTTTTGAAGCTTTCAAGAAGTTTAAAGCTGCAATGGAAAAAGAAAGTGGATACCAGATTAAAGCTATTAGATATGATCAAGGAGAAGAGTTCACTACCAAAGAATTCGTAGAGTTTTGTGAAGCAAATAGAATTCACCACCCTTTGGCAGTTCCAAGATCTCCCCAATAAAATGGTCATAACCATTCTCGACATGGCAAGAAGCATGCTCAAGAATAAAATACTACCTAAAGAATTTTGGGCTGAAGCTGTTGCTTGTGCAATATACTTATCCAACCGATCTCCAAAAAGAAATTTGTGGGGTAAGACACCACAAGAAGTATAGAGTGGAAGAAAGCTTGATATCGCCATCTGAGAGTTTTTGGAAGCATTGCCCATGTACATGTACTAGATGAGAGAAAAGCCAAGCTGGATGACAAAAGTGAGAAGTTCATCTTCATTAGCCACGACAACAATTCCAAAGGATATAAGCTTTACAATCCAAATAATGCGAAGATCGTGATCAACCGAGATATAATTTTTTATGAAGAATGAGAATTTGATCTTGGCTTTGGTGTGGATGACATCAACTTGCTATTGAAGAAGATGATGATATATAGATAAAATACAGAGACATCTTACCAACATCAACCACATGTAGTGATTTACCACCTTTTTTCGTAAATGAAATAACCGAAGAATGCACAAGAAGTCTTCAAGATCTCTATGACATAACTAAGAGACTTGACAATCTTATTCTAGTTTGCTTCTTTACTAATTGTGAGCTAGTCAACTTCTAAGAAATTGTATAAGATGAGAAGTGGAGAACTTGGGAACCCACTACTCTTCCCAAAGGTCATAAGACAATTAATGTCAAATGGGTGTACAAGAAAAAGATAAATTCCAAAGGAGAAATTAAAGGCACAAAGCAAGGCCAGTTGCAAAAGGCTATAGTAAAAAAGGCGGCATTGATTATGATGAGGTACTTGCTCTTGTAGCCCCATTTTTTTGGCTGCTCAGAATAAATGGAACATTCATTAGTTTGATGTAAAGTTTGATTTTCTAAATGGAGTTTTTGAAGAGGAATTCTACCTTAAACAATCGTTGGGCTATGAAGTGAAAGAGCATGAAGATAAAGTTTTAAAATTAAAGAAGTCACTTTATGGATTAAGGCAAGCTCCAAAGACTTGGAACAACAAAATTGACAAGTACTTCAAAGAAAATGGCTTCATCAAATGTCCCTATGAGCACCTTTTATATGTCAAAGTCAAAGACAGAAATATTCTAATTGTGTGTTTGAACGTGAATGATCTTATCTTTACTAGAAATAATCAAACTTATTTAGAGAGTTCAAGAAAGCAATGGGGAAAGAATTTGATATGACAGACATTGGGTTGATGGCATAATACTTGGGCATCAAAGTCAAGCAATGCAAAGATGGAATTTTCATTTCATAAGAAAGTTATGCAAAGGAGATTCTCAAAAAGTTCAAGATGAATTATTGTAATCCAATAAGCACATTGATGGAATGAGGAGTCAATTTATCAAGGAATTATGAAAGACAAAAAGTAAATCAATATTTTTCAAGAGTTTGGTTAGAAGTCTATGCTATTTAACATGTGCAAGGCCTGACATTCTCTATGTTGTTGGACTATTTAATCGTCACATGGAAACTGCAACTATCACTCATTTCAAGGTCACAAAGAGGATTCTTCACTATTTAAAAGGCACAATCAACTTTGACCTGTTGTACTGAAATTCTAATGATTACAAACTTATTAGATATAGTGATAGCGACTGGGATGGCGACATAGATGATCGAAATAGTACTAGTGGTTTCGTGTTCTTTATAGGAGATACTACTTTCACATGGATGTCAAAAAAGCAACCAATTGTCATACTTCTCGCCTGTGAAGGAGAGTATTTAGTTACTACATCAAGTGTTTGTCATGCAATTTGGCTCAAAAATTTACTGAAAGAGTTAGGTTTGCCATAAGAAGAGCCAACCGAGATTTGTATTGATAACAAATTAGCAATTGCCATATCAAAGAATCCAATCTTTCATGATCAAAGTAAACACATAGATACTCGCTATCATTTCATAAGCGAGTGTGTTATAAGAAAAGAAGTGCAAATCAAGTATGTGAAATCACAGGATCAAGCAACTGATATCTTCACCAAATCGCTCAACCAAGAAGAATTTGTAAAATTTCGAAGTTTGCTTGGTGTCACAAGATGAAGTTTAAAGGGGTGTTGGATCATAAACTTGATCTAATTTAAAGAAGGCCAAACCCACTTCATAGAAGTTTCTTATGGTAGGTGAGATTGGTGTGGTTGGTAAAATAGCTTTGGTCAATAAGATTTGTAGTGGTAGGTTTGGTAGGTACAATTTTTGGTGTTGAAATGTGTGGTTGAGATTAATGTAGTAGGCAAAATGATGTGTGGTTGTCATTGATTTGTTTCATGTGTAAATACTCCTCTCTCCTTTGGTTTATGCATCAATTGGTAGAAGAAGAGAGCATAGGAAGCAAAACATAGCTTCAAAGAGTGATTTGTGAGTGCGTGAATTGTTCTTATGATGCTCTTGAGCTTTCTCTAAAAAAATTTGTGTTTTATTCTTCAAATTCTCCAACAAAAAATTGGTCTTTAAAATGAATCAGGCATAGATATTTAGAAAAATAAATTAAATAAAATGCCAACAAGTCCGACAGAGTTTATGTACTTAATTTATAATGCAGTAACCTAGTGGGGTATATAATGTTTATATACTATTTTTGTAAGAGTTTTGTCTCTTTTAGTTTTATTTTTTATTTTTTTGTTTAAAATATAAATCTATCGTGTGTACTGGACAATTGGAAGTTGGATAGCACATGTTAATATCTTATTCTCGAGAAATCCTAAAACGCATCAAAGGTAATATAATCAATTGAATCATGCATGACATGTGTAAATGAATTTAATATAACCAGCAGTTGCATAATTATTTTTCAAAATAAATTCACACATGTTATAGCATCATTTGTTTGTTGTATGGCTGACATGATACGTTTGATGTAGTTTAGAATTTCTCATTGATCTCTCGATTTTTCAGTATCAAGCGTTTCAAATGGTTGTGGGTTGATATGGAAAATAACAAATATCATCAAACTTAATTATTGTTTAAGTTAATTCAGTGGTTTCTAATCTTTAAACACGGTGTTTTGAAGAAATACTTGATTTCCGGATTTCCGCATTAAATAAAAGAGATTTTTTTTTCGAACACCATTAATTAAAAAAGCTAACGACACGCACATATGTCTTTCCTTCAGAATCTGCATCAAATATTGTTTCTTAAACTCTTTCAATTCCTCATTGCCCTATATGCGGTGATAAACGTACTCATAGAGCGAGAACATTATCTAGGCCAATATGTCACTTTTGGCCATTCTAAAACTCACAAACTGGCCGTATGAATCCACATAAAATTAACAATCTTATAATTAATGTTTGTTATATAGAGGAGAAACGAGGAGATAATTAATATGAACATTGTGAAGGCCAATGTGTCACTTTGCTTTGCTTTTGTTTTTCACTCTCATCACCAACTAAATCAGTGGTTAAGAATGTATTTGTTCAGCTCAACAAAGAAATGGTACCCACATTCTAGATACTGCTTTTAAATTCTGAAATTATGTTGGTTATTGAGTTTGCTGCTCCCAAAGCATGGAATGCGACTCGCAGTTGGTTTGCACTTTTGTTTACTAATCCTCACGTTTTGCATAACCGTTGGCTCAGTTGTCGTCTATCAGTTCAATTCAATGAATTTTTAATCTATTGCGGGGGCTAATCGATCATGTAGTTTTTGTATGCATTGTACTCTTTCACTTTGAGAAAAATTTGCATGAGACAGCTTGTCGAGGAAGCAAGCTTATCTCATGGTGTTTAGTTATGTGACAGAAAAATATGTTCCGAAGTGATATTTAAAATTTTATATTTAAAAATTAATGGGATCCACAATAATTTTCACAGTTTATTAAATGACAGAGTATTATTAGATAGACTCACTAGCATGTCTCATGCAAGTTTTTCTCACGTAAAATAGTTGCAGTGAATATTTCTACTATTCCGTCTCATGTATTTCTCTCCTTTTATTTGGTGAGAGGAACGTTTATCACAAACTTTTGAGTTGAACGTATATCACAAATTTTTGAGTTTTACTTTCTAGGCATGGAAAGGGTTTTTCGACAAACTGTTTTGCTTTATTTTTTGTGTTGTAATTCCGTAATTTATTTGCCTAGGATTTTAGGTGTTTTGTTTCTTACAAATTTGCATTCATGCACTCGGAGTTAGGGGTACAAGAACAAGGGTGAGTGAACAAAATACGCTTGGATGATGTGACGTGAAACCAAAAACAGAACACTAGCGATTAACCTAGCCAAAATCTCATTAATCATTCAGAAAAGGTCGCGTCAAAAAGAACTCAAATTATTAATTAGTTAATTTTGTAAGAAATTTTCTCCTCTCTTTGATTCCATTACAGTATCGGTGCAGTTGAATTTGAAGTTTGAATATTCTATTAATGAATGCCAAACCCACCTCTTGTTGCTTATAGATCCTTTATCGGATTCAATTACTAATCACAAATTATCACTCTATTTAAGTTCTAGCCACTAATTTTAGTGTTTTACTCCTTTCAAATAAAATAAAATAAACCACCAATTTTAGTTCTTATTCAAAATTCTTCTTCCCAAAATAGAAAATATGCTTTCGTTTTTCCTCCTTTTGTCCTTTTCATGGGATCAAAATCTTATACTTGAAAGAGCTATTGAGTTTTCTGCAATAATAAATAATGTGGAAGATTATACATTGGAAATCATTAAAATTTACTTGAAAGAGCTATCGGATTCAATTACTAATCACAAATTATCACTCTATTTAAGTTCTAGCCACTAATTTTAGTGTTTTACTCCTTTCAAATAAAATAAAATAAACCACCAATTTTAGTTCTTATTCAAAATTCTTCTTCCCAAAATAGAAAATATGCTTTCGTTTTTCCTCCTTTTGTCCTTTTCATGGGATCAAAATCTTATACTTGAAAGAGCTATTGAGTTTTCTGCAATAATAAATAATGTGGAAGATTATACATTGGAAATCATTAAAATTTACTTGAAAGAGCTATCGGATTCAATTACTAATCACAAATTATCACTCTATTTAAGTTCTAGCCACTAATTTTAGTGTTTTACTCCTTTCAAATAAAATAAAATAAACCACCAATTTTAGTTCTTATTCAAAATTCTTCTTCCCAAAATAGAAAATATGCTTTCGTTTTTCCTCCTTTTGTCCTTTTCATGGGATCAAAATCTTATACTTGAAAGAGCTATTGAGTTTTCTGCAATAATAAATAATGTGGAAGATTATACATTGGAAATCATTAAAATTTATAATATCGTAATCTTAATCTTATACGTAATATTTGGAAAACGTGTTAGAGATGAACCTAAACAAATGCATCTGCACGAACCCAACTACAGAACTACTCTCTCTTGTAACCTAAAGCTTTTCTAGCTCTCATCCTCAGGCTCAAATTCATAGACAAATGTCACCGAAAACACAAACTAAAAGTAAATGATTCCTAAGGTTTTTGGTCATTAAGTGCTTGGCTAGCATGGACGTGGGAATGTTTTTGAAAGTATTGCCAATTATCTTAATTGGAGACAATATTAATAATCATTATATTTTTATTTTTGCTGAATTAAGATCATGATATTTTTGTTAAGTCAAGTGCAATCGTTTGGTATGGTGGGTGAAATTTTTGTTATTAAAGGTATCTTTGTTATTATCATTGAATTTACTTACCTTTCTCTTTTAAACTTGGATATAAAAGTGGTTTTGCCAGCCCTTTGATATCAATCGATAAGGAATAATTTTACTGGTAAAAGTAAAATAAAATAAAACGTACAACAAAAATAAAACAGAATAAAATGATAGCAATTAGATCTATGAGTATTTTTATCTTCAAAATAAGGGGTAACTTTGTCTTTTGCTTGAAGACGATCGGTAGGGTTAGGCCATAAAACTCAGGAACCGAAAAATTGTAATTCCAACTGCCGGTTTGATTCAGTTTTATAAATGAGAAAACTGATTGGTTCGACTTTTGATAAAACAATAAACATGTCTTATTTTTTTATTCAGTCCATTGAATTTGAAACCTGTACCCGAAAGAACGAGGCTGACATTGGAGCCGGTTTCGATGGAGCATGCATTTTAATAAATTAAGGTAACCACATAGATGTCTGTAATAAAGTTCAATACACATTAAAGCTTTCAGTCTGCGTACATGAATAAATTGTTATTGCCACTATTTATATTATTTTAGGGGTTATTAGTGAATCATGGTTTGGTTAAATGCTACAACAAACAAGTCAAACAGAGACATTAATGGATTCGGTTTCATGAGAATAACTCCAAAATCTGATACTAAAGTAGTTATTGTAATTAATCGGTTGGTCTGTTACATTTAAAAGTTTGATGAATGAATGATACTAAGGTAGTTATTTATTGGCATTAAATGGGTATAATAAGTAGTTTATAGGCATTTCAAAAATTTTCTGGGGTATATTATATTTAAAAGAAGGTTTCGGTGAGATAGAAACAGGAAGGGATGGTATATTTTGCAAAAAGTAGTCGGTGTTCAGTTGTTAAATAGAAATGGCACTTTAATGTCATTTTAACTGACTGGAGGTAGTCATGTACTTTAATGTCAGTTGTTAAAGTATTTGGATTTGTAATTGAAAAAGGAGTCGTGATATTACCATTTCATTATTTTTTTAGATAGTCATGCGCAAATAAACTCTAATTTTCTATATTGAGAGCATCCTTATATAACTGACTGGAGGTAGTCTCCTCCCTTACGAAATGCTTTTTATTTTCAAAACGTCATTTGAATATTTTTTAGGATAAAAATCTGGACAATAGTTCATAAGATTTAATATAAACTAATAAGAGTAATTATTTAGTTGTAATATTAATAGTAGTCTAATTGTAATATCAATGTAAGAAGGGGAAAAAAGGGCCATCCTTATCACAAAAATTGAAAACAACCTATTTTGGCTTTTGTTTTTGACTCTCATCACCAACTAGATCATTGGCTAAAGGATATATTTGTTCAGCTCTACAAAGAAATGGTACCCACACGGTCTAGATACAACTTTTACACTATTTTTTTTTTTTTTCGAACATTACTAATTGCTTGAAAAAAATTAGTTGAAAATATGATTAGTTTCGATTGTAAAAATTAATTCATCACTAAAAGAAGAAAGTGATGTTCCATATTTTCAATGGGAAAAACAGTTAAAAATAACTTAATAATTAATCGCTAATACATATTTTTTTTGGGGAAATCAGTGGCGTCTAATACCATTTTCAATGATAGGAAGTTATTGTCAAAAATGAAGCAATATATTCAAAAACCCTTGAAAGAAAATAAATGAAAACACTTTCCCAAAAGCATTTACAGCAGTTTTAAAATAATCAAAGGAAAAAAAATCCAAGATCTAGTAGAAAACTGAAAATAAAAAATTGTTTTTCGAAAACACTCAAACAAAAATAAATGAAAACACTCTCAAGGAAAAAAATCCAAAATATAGTAGAAAACTGAAAGCAGAAATTGTTTTCTGAAAACACTTTGAACGAAAATAAATGAAAACACTCAGGAACACATGAAGCAAAGAACAGAGGAAAACACTTGAAACACTTTTTGGACAAGCTCAAAAACATTTGAACGGAAACAGAAGAAACATTGGCAACACTTCTAAAAGAGGACACTCAAAGACACTTAGAACAACAAGGAACATTGAAAAAGTTGTGAAAACAAAGGTACACTACAAGAAAATTAGTGTTTTTTTTTTTTACAAACATTACTAATTGTAGGAAAAAATTAGTTGAAACTATGATTATTTTCGATTGTAAAAATTAATTCATCGCTAAAAGAATAAAGTGATGTTCCGTATTTTCAATGGAGGAAATCAGTTAAAAATAGCTTAATAATTAATCGCTAATACTTTTGTTGGGGGGGGGGGGGGGGAATCAATGGCGCCAATACCATTTTCAATATCTTTATTGAATTTGTTACAAATACATGATTATTTGTGACCACACTGTTTCACAATTGATAATAGATGTATAATTTCAACCAAATATGAAGCTAGTTGAAAATAAGTAGTGAAATTTTGAAATGTTTAGTAATAAGCATTTATTGTTATTTGCAATCGCAAGAATTCGACAATCGAAAAAACCATATTTTTTTTTCTTACCAAATATCAAGGTAGTCACAGGTGAGTATTATAATTAATTAGGTAGTACAATTTCAGCTATGATATTTTCAACTTACCAAACTTGTGGTAGAAATAAATAACTATTTTCGAGGACTTTTAATCATTATCAAAAATACATTAACATATATAGCTACGCCATATAATTGATCGAAATAGTATGAAATAAATAAGATTACTTTAAGGGGGAAGATTGCGCCAATACTATTATTTATTAGTATTAAATATGAAGAAAAATGTTCAAATGTATTTTATTAGACTTGAACTCTTGACCAATTGTTTTCATTGCCAAAAACTAACCAATTAGACTATTATCAAAAAATGTGATAGCAATAAAAATTTAAAATTTATATTTTTATATTTACTGTATGATAGCATGAGTATAAGGAGCCAATTGCATTAAATAGGCCTTTTTTGTTTTCCTATAAATTGACCTTATATATTTTGAAGTTATTAACTTAATTACTAATATAATTTTCATGATCATAGTGTACTTAAGCACCCACTAAGACATATCTGATGTAAATTAATATGACTATTTTTTTATATTGTTTTTATCACTGGATTAGCTTTTATACAATGATTAATTTGTCCAATTTACTTTTAAATATAAAATAAACATTGGAATAAAAGTTTGAGATTAATGTTAAGAATGAGAGTATAAAAAATGTCCAGACCATGATCTTCGGCCGTTGGGTATCCGTTAATGTACAATATTATAGATTGAGTTATATATATACTAAGAGAGAAAAATTAGATTCTAGTATATAGTCTCAATGCAAATGATCTTTGATTAATAAGATATGTTAACATGAGCTTTGTAATTTTGCTTCATGTTGCCGGTATTCATGTTCAATATTTCATAATAGACATTAAACATATAATCTTCAAACATGTATATTGATGTATGAACTTTGCTTCATAGAGGGATCACACAATGAAGGGTGTCACATGATTTATATACTATTATTAGCTATGTTATATGTTGTAATTACATGATTAGCAACTTCTACTAATAATTAAGGAGTTACAATAATTGTCTACTTATAACTTTATAAAGTTTACCATTTAAAGTTTGAAGATATTATCATAGCTAATTAAAAAAGAGCATATAATATAGTTATGAGACTATGTTATATCAAATATATATTGTGAGCCACACTCAATTATTCATATGACTAATTAAATAAATAAATAATAAGGTGAAGAATAAATTACAATAAATATAAATTACCTTATTTTGAAAAAGTATAAATTGCTTTAATCTTAAAATATAGATAAGATTAACTGTATATGTTGATTAGACTAAATCAACCTTTGTTGATTTTAGAAATTTGACTTAAAATCTAGATAAAACTAGGTAAGAATAAGCTGAATTTAGAGGACCTTTTTTCTCCTTAAACTGAGAATATATAAGTTCAGTTTGATTAAAAACATAGATTAAAATCAAAATGCTGATCATGTTTTTTTTATAAAAAAAAAAGCCTTATCTTAACTAATAAAAAAAATCAAATTAGAAAAAGAAGATGATAACAAAAACCAAAAACGCGTGTACCACCAAAAAAAAAAATTAAATAAGGCTTTCTTTTATACTATAAAAATTTCTAAATCTTTTTATACCAAAAGAAAAAAAAAAAAAACCAAAGAGCAGGCCCTTCATTCAGTTTTACTCTATCATGGAAAACTCAGTTGATTAACACCTTCATTACTTCATCTTAAGAAACCCTAAGATCAACTATTGATTTCATGAGTTAATTATTATTTTAAGTTCTATTAAAATAATTGAATACTAACAAACCAATATTAAGTAAATTGACTGATTTTTTTCCTATACCTCATGAAGGTACCATTTTTTTTCATTTTTGACGTTTTCAGATGTCTAGGGTTTCCTTTCAATTCTGTAAAATTCTTGTTTGGAAATAGACATTTTTTGTTAGTTGATTACGATGAAAATACAGTTTGTTTATGATCATGATACTGATGCAAATACATGTGAAAGGAAAGATGGGAATGGCTGCAGTATTGATTAAAGTCTGACAAGATGAGGCATGCATATACATGGCCTCATCTATTTGCCATTTTAATTTTTCTTTCGAAAATTTTTTTCTTCCTATACAGCCAAATTGTGAAATCATCACCACAGAAGCAGCATTACATTTTTCTTCTTCAACCAGAGCAATTGTCGGATCATCAGCATCTTAAGGTAAAGTACTATTCACTTGATAATTTGCTTGTATGTTAAATTTTATTTGATTGAAGAATTTATTTCACCGAATTTTTTGAATCATTCATATGTGCTTGCTTTTCTTTAATTTTTTTGTCTAATTGTCTCACTGATTTTGCTTGTGCTTTGAGTTAGAAGAAAAGAAATTATAATAAGTATAATAAATATCAATTACTATATAATAAATATAGTTTTTAAGTATGTGTGTGTGTGTGTGAATATATAAGTGAATAGTATTTTACCTTATTATGCTGATGATCCGACAATTGCTCTGACAATTGCTCTGGTGGAAGAAAAAAATGTGATGCAGCTTCTGTGATGATGATTTCACAATTTTGCTCTACTGGAAAAAAAAATTTCGATCTAATGGAAAAAAAAATTTCGAAAGAAAAATTAAATTGCAAATAGATGTGGCCATGTATATGCATGCCTCAGCTTTTTAGACTTTAATCAATACTGCAGCCATTCCCATCTTTCCTCTCACATGTCTTTGCATCAATATCATGATCATAAACAAACTGTATTTTCATTGTAATCGACTAACACAACGTTCCAAACAAGAATTCTACAGCATTGAAAAGTTTATCAAGATGCAAAGCCAAAAATAATTATATATAAAAGAAACTAGACATCTGAAAACGTTAAAAAAGGGGAAAAAAAAAATTGTACCTTCGTGCGGTATAGGAAAAAATAAGTCAATTTGCTTAATATTTGTTTTTTAGTATTATGATAATTTAATAAAACTTAAAGTAACAATTAACTCATGAAATCGATAGTTATCTGAGAAGATAAATTCTTGAACTCATGAATTGAGTTTTACATGGAGTAAAACAGAATGAAGGGCATGCTCTTTGGGTTTTTTTTTTCCTGGGATAAAAAGATTTATGAATTTTTATAGTATAAAAGAAAGCCTCATCCCTTTCTTTTCGTGGTACACACGTTTTTGGTTTATGTTACCATCTTGTTTTTCTAATTTAACTTTTTTTTTTTGGTTTATGTTATCATCTTCTTTTTCTAATTTAATTTTTTTATTAGTTAAGATAAGGCTTTTTTTTTAAACATGATCAGGTTTTTTATTTTAAGTCAAATCAGAAGTCTAATTAAATTTTAGTTTATCTAATCAATGTTTTTAAATAAATTGAACTTATATATTCTCAGTTTAAAGGGAAAAAGAGGTCCACTAAATTCCGCTCATTCTTATCTAGTTTTATATAGATTTTAAGTCAAATTTCTAAAATCAAACAAAGGTTGATTTAGTCTAATCAACATATATAGTTAATCTTATCTAGATTTTAAGATTAAAGTAATTTATACTTTTTCAAAATAAGGTAATTTAGATTTATTGTAATTTATTCTTCAGCTTATTTATTTATTTAATTAGTCATGTGAATAATTGAGTCAGTATCACAATATATATTTGATATAACAGTCTCATAACTATATTATATGCTCTTTCTCAATTAGGTATGATAATATCTTCAAACTTTAAACTTTCTTAATTAGTCATATGAATAATTGATTGTGTATCATGATATATATTTGATATAATTAACATAGTCTCATAACTATATTATATGCTTTTTCTTAATTAGGTATGATAATATCTTCAACTTTAAATGGTAAACTTTATAAAGTTATAAGTAGACAATTAATATAACTCCTTAATTATTAGAAGAAGTTGCTAATCATGTAATTACAAGATATAACATAACTAATAATAGTATATAAATCATGCGACACGTTTCATTGTGTGATCCCTCTATGAAGCAAAGTTCATACATCAATATGCATGTTTGAAGATTATATGTTTAACATCTACTATGAAATATTGAACATGAATACCGGCAACATGAAGTAAAATTACAAAGTTCATGTTAACATATCTTATTAATCAAAGATCATTTGCATTGAGACTATATACTAAATTCTAATTTTTCTCTGTGTCTATATATATACAACTCAATCTGTAAAATTGTACATTAACAGATGCCCAATGGCCGAAGATCTTGGTCTGGGCATTTCTTATACTCTCATTCTTAACATTAATCTCAAACTTTTATTCCAATGTTTATTTTATATTTAAAAATAAAGTGGACAAATTATACTCATGCTATCATACAATAAATATAAAAATATATATTGTAAATTTTTATTACTATCACATTTTCTGATAATAATCTAATTGGTTAGTTTTTGGCAATGAAAACAATTGGTTAAGAGTTCAAGTCTAATAAAATACATTTGAACATTTTTTTCATATTTAATACTAACAAATAATAGTATTGACGCAATCTTCCCCCTTAAACTAATCTTACTTATTTCATAATATTTTGATCAATTATATGGCGTAGCTATAAATCTTAATGTATTTTTTATAATGATTAAAAGTCCTCGAAAATAGCTATTTATTTCTACCACAAGTTTGGTAAGTTGAAAATATTTCAGTTGAAATTGTACTGCCTAATTAATTATAATACTCATCTGTGACTACCTTGATATTTGGTAAAAAAAAAAGATATGGTATTTTCGATTGCCGAATTCTTGGCATTGCAAATAACAATAGTACGAATGCTTATTGCTAAACATTTCAAAATTTCACTACTTATTTTCAACCGGTTTCATATTTGGTTGAAATTATACTTCTATTATCAATTGTGAGGTAGTGTGGTCACAAATGATCATGTATTCGTAACAAATTTAATAAGGATATTGAAAATATTGCTTCATTTTTTACAATAACTTCCTGTAATTGAAAATGGTATTGGCGCCATTGATTCCCCCCCCCCCCCAAAAAAAAGTATTAGCAATTAATTATTAAGCTATTTTTAACTCGTTTCCTCCATTGAAAATATGGAACATCATTTTATTCTTTTAGCGATGAATTAATTTTTACAATCGAAAATAATCATATTTTCAACTAAATTTTTCCTGCAATTAGTAATGTTCGAAAAAAAAAAAACTATTTTTGTTTTAGTGTAGTTTTGTTTTCACAACTTTTTCAAAGTTCCTTGTTGTTCTAAGTGTCTTTGAGTGTCCTCTTTCAGAAGTGTTGCCAATGTTTCTTCTGTTTCCGTTCATATGTTTTTGAGCTCATCCAAAAAGTGTTGCAAGTGTTTTCCTCTGTTCTTTGCTTCATGTGTTCCTGAGTGTTTTCATTTATTTTCGTTCAAAGTGTTTTCAGAAAACAATTTCTGTTTTCAGTTTTCCACTATATTTTGGATTTTTTTTTCCTTGAGAGCGTTTTCATTTATTTTTGTTTAAGTGTTTTCGAAAAACAATTTTTTATTTTCAGTTTTCTACTAGATCTTGGATTTTTTTTCCTCTGCTTATTTTAAAACTGCTGTAAATGCTTTTGGAAAAGTGTTTTCATTTATTTTCGTTCGAGGGCTTTTGGAAAACAATTTCTGTCTTCAGTTTTCTCTTGACTTTGAAATTTTTTCCTTGATTATTTTAAAACTGTTGTTAATGCTTTTGGAAATTTAATTGTTGCTGGATTTCAATATTTTAGTGTTGCAATTTTTCAATTCTGATTTGATACTAAAGTTATATTCTTTATTCTTCTAGGATTTTGTGGATCATCCTTCTAATAAATATATGTGATTGCATATTAATTTCTTACTGGTTCGTGATAGTGATAAATCGAAGTTAGTGAAACTAGCTATAGCAATGAATGAATATTGAACATTCGAGGGTAAAAAATGAATTTAAAAAATGTGGTATGATTTTTTTTGTTTGTGTTAACTTTTAAAATTTTTACGATCGATCATTTATTTATTTTGAAGAGTAACTGCTTATTAAAAAAGAAAAAGAGTAAATTGATAATTAAAAAGTATGTTCTAAATTCAGCCCAGCCCAGCCCATACATGATAAGGAAGACAAAATTTTTAATCATATGCATGGTGCGAAATAAAGATTAATTACCACACAAATGTAAAGCAAAGCAAAGCAAAAGAATAACCTATATGGGAAAAAGAAAAGTATAAAAATCATAATAGGAAATTAAATTCTATTCCTCTTTCCAATGCATGTGGTATGTGCTGGCAATATCCCAAAGTTAAAAAAAGTGATCATTTTGATGTTTGCCTAATTCAAGTATATGAGTTGACCTTTAAACTTTCTACCAGCCATAGCCATAGCAACCTGGACTCATTACTCATGTAATTAATTAATTTATTGGCCATTGATAGACTAATTATAATATTTTTAAATCTTATCAATGTGAATTTGTTTGGAAAAAGAAATTCCGAAATTGTTCAGCAAACTGAACCCAAATTACTCATTCCACTGGCAACATTGTTCATTGATTGATCTCTATAAATATTTGACTCCAGAAAGCAGCCTTGCAATTTTAATAATGAGCTGTTATTTTTTTTTCTCTATTTTAACCTTCTAATCTCCCAGAATTGGAGCCCCCTTTTTTTTTAATTAAACCTCGATAAAATTAAAAATTTTATTAAGAGAGACAAACATATCTAATTAGGGAGAAATTCTAGAATACATATGTTGTACCATATCAGTCATATAACAAACAAATAATATCATGACATGTGTGCATTTATTTTATAAACTATCATACAAGTGATGGTTGTATTAAACTCAATTACACATGTCATCCATGCATTGATTGGTTGTAATATAACAGAAGTATTCTACAATTTCTCCTAATTAGGAGGGAACATAGTAAGCGTTACCTCTTAAAATTACTAGGAAATTTATACAATAAAGTAAAAAATTATCAAAAAAAAGAACTATTGAGACAACTAATGAAAATGGTAATAAGCGAATCCATTAGCATCATTACACAACATGCGATGTATAACGGCCAAAAGATGAGCCCAATCTTCTCATGACCAATCTCTACTGCTACAATAGCTGCCAAGACTTCAGCATAGAAAGCAACGTCCAACTTAAAGGAATTTGAATCTGATTAGCAAAAACAAAACTGCTTCGAAACGATTGGATTAGGCACTTGGGGCAGTAATTTGCTGTTATTTAAAAACTCAAAATGCAGCAAATTAATTGAAGCGCCTTTTTCAAGCTAGCTACCACCAACAGTCAGTCAATGGCTCGAAAGTTGAAACCCTGCTCCTTCGCATCGTTAATTACTGACCAATTAAATTTGAATATGCGGCGTGGGACGTATATAGGAGGAATGAACAAGGAATTGAAACCTGTGGCGTGGGACGTGGTCCTTCTCCTTCATGCCCACGAAGTTTCCTGGATGACAAAATTTTATACCAAAATGATCAAACATTCTTTATTTTTCTTTTTCCTCTCTTTTTCACTTTGGGAAAATTGCCATCACACAATTCAAATTTAATCTATCAGTAATTGATGATGCGAAAGAGTAGGGGTTTTAACTTTCAAGCCATTGACTGTTTGTTGGTGGTATCTAGCTTGCAAAAAGGCGCTTTAATTAATTTGCTGCATTTTTTAGTTTTCAAGTAACAACTAATTACGGTCCAAAGCTTAACCGAGTCATTTTGAAGCAGCTTTTTTTAATTAGTTGGCTAATTGGACTCAAATTCCTTTAGCTGTAGACGCTGCTTTCTCTGCTGGAGTCTTGGTGACTATTATAGCAGTGGAGACTGGTCATGAGAAGGTTGGACTCATCGTTGGCTCCAATCTGATTCAATGCTAGTAGTGCACATGTTCAACAATAAATCTTTGCTTCCTCCTTGAACCATCCGTAATAGGTAGTGGAACTGTTGTTATTTAGTTAATAGGTTGCATCTTCAGGTTCCTCACACTTATTGGGAAGCAATTAGTGTAGCTGACTGTCTAGTTAAATTAGTTGTTGACTTTTTAATTTACTTGGCTTAATCATTCTCTTTTAGAATTAAATCGCATGTTGTGTAATAATGCATTTTCGGGTTTCATTTGTTGTCTCAATAGTATTGTAATAATGCATTTTCAGGCTTCATTTGTTGTCTCAATAGTATGTTCTTTCATTATTTTTTACTTTATTGTATCAATTTCCTAGTCATCTTGAGGAATGAGGCTCATTAGGTCCCCTTGATAACGTATTTGTCTCTCTTTTAATAATTTTTTTTTATTTGGTTAAAAAAAAGGGGGGACTCGAATTATGGGAGATTAGAAGGTTAAAATAAAGAAAGAAATAACACTTAATTATTAAAATTGCAACGAAACGGCTACTTTTTGGAGTCGAATAAATATAGAAATCAATCGATGAACAATGTGGTCAGTAGGAGCGAGCAATTTGGGTTTAGTTTGCTGAACAATTTTGCAGACTTCCAACAGATCCACATTGATAAGATTCAGAATATTATTATTAGTGTATCAATGCCCAATAAATTGATTAATTACACGAGTAATGAGGGAAGGTTGCTATGGCTATGGCTGGAGTACAGAGTTTAAAGGTCAATGATCATACACTTGAATTAAGCAGACATCAAAATGATCACTTTTTTTTACTGTGGGATATTGCCAGCACATATCACATGCATTGGAAGGAGGACATGAATTTAATTTTCTATTATGATTTTTCTACTTTTTCTTTTCTCTTATAGGTTATTATTTTGCTTTATTCTACATTTTGTGACAATTAATCTTTATTTACATCATGCATGTGAATAAAAAAAATTTCATTTTTTTATTATGTATGTAGTAGGCTGAATTTAGAACATACTTTTTATTTATCAAACTTTTTTTTTAGTGTAGTAATCATGGTTAACAATCACTCTTCGGGATTGTTATTATTTAATAGCAAAAGAGGTTATTTGATTACCTTAAGTAGTGTAATTATTTAATTGTTAGACCTTAATTTGCTACTTTAATTTAAGACTCATTTTATTAATTGTGGCCGATCTGTTTTAAATCTAATTCTTTATTTTTTATTCTTCAATATATTTCCTTTTGTTTTGTTTTTGTTTAATTTCAAAGTAGCAAAAGACATTTTCTTTTGGCCATTCTAAAACTCACAAACTGGCCGCATGTATCCACTGAAATTTAACAATCTTATAATTAATATTTGTTATATGCTACCCCATCGCTTACATATGATTAACAAAAGATTAGAAGAGATAACTGAGATCTGAATATTGTCTTGTCACTTTGCTTGGCTTTTGTTTTTCACTCTCATCTCCAACTAAATCATTGGCTAAAGAATATATTTGTTCAGCTCAACAAAGAAATGGTACCCACGGTCTAGATACTGCTTTTAAATGCTGTTATGGGTGCTATATTATTGGTTATTGAGCCTTGCTGCTTCCAAAGGATGGCTCGTGCTTTCGTTTACAAATCCTCAATTGGATCCCCCTTGGGGCTCAATTGTCGTTTATTGGTTGAATCAATGAATTTTTAATCAATGAATTTTTTTATCTAATGCGGTGGCTAATCAATTAGCTAATTTTGGTATGCATTGCACTCTTTTACTTTGAGAAAAATTTGAGACAGTATGTTGAGGTAATGAACCTGTCTAACGGTGAGAGAAAAATAAATTCAAAAGTGGGATCCAAAATTTTATATTTAAAAATTAATGGGACCCACAATAAATCCCACAATTCTACTAAATGATAGAATATCATTAGACAGATTCACTAGAATATCTCATGTAAGTTTTTCTCAAGTATAGGGATGGCAAAAATCCCTATGGGAATTGAGCTCATCAGGGATATTCTTCATTTGGGCAGTGTACGGAACGATTTCATACCTAATTTCTTATTCTGGGAAGAGACGGAGATGATTTTTTATCCAATTTCATTTATGGGGAAGGGACGGGGATGAGCTGAAATCTCCATCCCCTCCCTAATTCCCCATTTTCTCATTTTAATTTTTAATTTTATCTTTAATTTTTAGAATTATGAATGAATAAATAATAAAATTTAAATATAAGTATAAAATATTAGTATAAATAACAAATATCAAAATATTTATAAAATATAGTATGAAACTTTCATACTTAGTTAGCTAGTTGTAATCCTAAATTACTATTTGATCAGGTCTTATTCAAAAGATTTTGGCCCAAAATTTTGTTTTAAATTTCTATCTAATAAAACAAAACTAAAATAAAAGCTAAAGCTATAACATCCAAACTTTACTAAAATATATTGTAAAACATTACTTTTATTTAATTTTTTTATTTTAATACGATTAAATCAAATTTGAAAAGTAAAAACGTATTAGTTATTTGGGAGTTGTTCAAGAATTAGGAACCATTGGCGATCTCTTGTTATTATTCGAGAAGGGAATAAATTAAGACCCCCTTAAGCAATTCTGACAAGGACTGGTATATATACAAAATATCATGAATACATACGGGATGTCAGTCCCCTCCTTTTCCCTCCCCTCTCCTCCCCATTGCTGTCCCTACTCAAGTAGAACAGTTGCAATGAATACGACAACTGCTGTGCCTCATGCGTTTCTCTCCTTTTATTTGGTTAGAGGAACGTTTATCACAAATTTGTGGGTTTTACTTTCTAGGCATTCAAATGGTTTTTGCTTTACTTTTTGTGTTGTAATTTCGTAATTTATTTGCCTAGGATTTTAGGTATTTTGTTTTTTACATAGTTGTATTCACGCATTCAGAGATAGTGGTACAAGAATAAGGGTAAGTCATAAGTGAACAAAATACACTTGGGTGACTTGACGTCAAACTAGAAAGGGTACACTAGCAATTAGCCTAGCCAATATCTCGTTAGTCATTAAGGTAAGGTCCCATCGAGAAGAAATACGCATGCTCTTTTGAGTCACCGGCGTGCTCTTTGAAGGTCTAATTATTATTATTTTTTTTTCTTTTTTTTGGTTTCTTAACCACTAAAAGCCTAAGGATAATGTGTGAATTTGCAGTCTGGTCATCGCACATGCATGAACCGATTTCCAAATATGTTGGAGTATTGTTGTCTACTTGTCTTTGCTTTTTAAACATGGGTAAGAAACAGGAAACAGGGTGCCCATTCATATTCTATATATCATTATTGAATGTTTTTGTGTTAGAATATTAATTTATTGATAATTTGAGGTTAATAGGTTATAAAAGTTGATCCCATCAAAATAGCACAGCATATTTGTAGACTAATAGCTAGCTGTGAGAGTTCATCGTCAAATTCATCTATTGTTTTACAAAGCAAATTGCAGCATGTGATGTGGGTCCATGAAATGAGATTGAGAATGAACGTACAAAATAAGCTTATTTTGTTTGCTTACGGCTTATCTAATTACTGATCCACTGATCACTCAGCTTGTATCTTCCCAAAAAAGAAAAAAAAAAAAGAAAAGGGGATAAAATATATGTTGAGACAGTGAAAAAAAGAGTTGGCCTAATTAAAGTAGATGAAAATGATGATAATGATGAGAGAGTTATTTAAGTAGATGAAAATGATGATAATGATGAGAGAGTTATTTAAATAACTCAGCTTGTATCTTCCCAAAAAAGAAAAAAAAAAAGAAAAGGGGATAAAATATATGTTGAGACAGTGAAAAAAAGAGTTGGCCTAATTAAAGTAGATGAAAATGATGATAATGATGAGAGAGTTATTTAAAAAAAGAAAATAATAATAATAAAAAAAATAAATGGATGAATACTAGGCAAATTTTGGATATATAAGGAGGGCATTTCCCTCATTTTCCTCATCCATTTTTTTCTAATCTTCTCCTCTGTTGTGAGAGAGAGTTGAGTATTTGTGAGATTTAAGAGCTTAAAATTATAAAACTATTGAAAATTAGTGAGTGAGAGATTGAGCGTATTGAGATTCTGGGTAATAAGCCAAAAATATTATAATATTTATAATCCTCATTTTACTAGTAAAGTTTTATTCTTCTGTCTTCACCTGTGAATATAGGCTAAAAGTATAACTACGTAAATCCTTGTATCCTACTTGTGTGCTAGTTTTTTATTTTCTTTTAATTTCATTTTAGCTGTAGTCTTGCTTCACCTGCTAGTTTCCTAATAGTGGTATCAAAAATATGGTTGTCAAGTTACTGTTCATGTATACGGTTACTGTTCATTTGAAATGGTGGGAGTCGATCCTAGCAAAGGCAGGTCAAGATGAAAAGCAATGGCAGAAAAATACAAGATTAAAAAGTTTAATGGAAATAATTTTTCATTGTAGAAAATGAAGATGAGGGCTGCTTTGAGGAAAAACAATTGTTTGGCAGTAATTAGAGAAAAGGCCATGGAGATAACTAATGACAAGTGGAATGAGATGGATGATGATGTAATTGTTGAACTACATTTAGCATTGGCTGATGAATTTTTATCTAGTGTGGAGGAGAAGAAAACAACAAAAGAAATATGGGATACTCTCAAAAAAGTGTACAAGGCCAAATAACTACACAACAAAATCTTCTTGAAAATGAGACTTTACACACTTCAAATAGTGAAATCTACATCGATTATTGACCATACAATACCTTGAAGACTTTGTTTTCACAATTCGAACATGCAGTGCTTCTACTTCAAAGTCTATCAGATTTATGTGATCTACTCATCATCAATCTAATGAACAACAACCAAACAGACAGTCTAGTCTTCAATAATGTTGCCGCCTCTGTATTAAATGAAGAAAGCAAGTGGAAAAACAAGGAAAACAGGCAAACAAGTTCACAGTAAGCGGAAGTGTTATCGATGACGAGAGGAAGATCAATAGAACGTGGTCCTAGTGGGGGTCACAATCATGGTAGATCAAAATTCAGAAGTAAGAAGAATGTCAAATGTAAATATTATGGCAAGAAAAGGCACGTTAAGAAAAGAGTGTTGGAAACACAAGCAAAGTGGAGATAATAAAGCTAAGTCATCAAATGATCAGGGTTATGTGGTAAATAATTCTGATGATGGCGAAATTCTTCTGACGATGGCGAAATTCTCTATAGCAATGCAACAACTGTTACAGAAGGCAGGAAATGGTTAGCTGACGTCTGGCTTATAAACTCAAAAGTAACATGGCACATGACAACTCAAAGAGAATGGTTCCACAAATATGAACCTATCTCAAGAGAATTTGTATAGATGGGTGATGATCATGTTTTGGAGATCGTTGGTGTTGGTACTATCAAAATAAAAATGTTTGATGACACAGTTCACGCAATTCAAGAGGTACGACATGTTAAAGGCTTAAAGAAAAATCTATTATCTTTAAGGCAAATAGATAGTCTTGGGTGCAAAGCATATGTTAAAAATGGGACCATAAAAATAGTCAAAGACACACTCATATTAATAAAGGCGGAAAAGATTAGTGCTAATATGTTCATGCTTAATAGGGAAACGTTACAGGAAGCTGATATGTATGTCACATCAAATGGAGAAGAGTCAGCGATGATGTGACATCTCAAACTTGGCCACATGTCAGAACAAGATTTAAAGATTCTCTCTGAGCAAAAGTTGCTTCGGGGGCTCAAATTGATGAGTTTAACATTTTGTGAGCATTGTATTACAAGTAAACAGCACAAATTGAAGTTTAGTAGGTCTGATGCCAAAAGTAAATGCATTCTAGACCTAGTTCATTCAGATGTTTGGGAATCACTAGATATGTCCTTAGGAAGTGCAAAGTACTTTGTAACTTTCATTGATGATTACTCTAGAAGATGTTGGGCGTATCCAATCAAGAAAAAGTCAAATGTATTTTCAGTATTAAGGAATACAAAGCGCGGGTAGAACTTGAATCTAGGAAAAGAATCAAGTGTTTTAAGGATAGATAATGGTGGAGAGTATACAGACGGTGAATTTCTTGCATACTGTCAACAAGAAGGTATTTAGAGACACTTCACGATGGCATATATTCATCAACAAAATAGAGTGGCAAAGCTGATAAACACAACTCTTACAGAAAAAATAAAAGCCATGTTGAGAATTGCTAGTCTATCCAAGTGGGAGAATGTCAAAAATAATGGCTGTCAAAGCCACCACAGCGATTTTGACAGCCAAACATCAAAGAAAATGGCTATCAAAGCGGTGGCTTTGACAAGTCAAATCCCCATTTTTTAAGGAAGAAAATAGAGGAAAAAGAAGAAAAAAAAAAGAGGAAGACGAGAAAATGTCGAACTGTGTTTACTGCGATTTGACAAAAGAAACAAATAATAATAAAATAAAAAGATGAATAGTAGCCAAATTTTGGCTATATAAGGAGGATGTTTCCTTCATTTTCCTCATCCATTTTCTTCTGATCTTCTCCTCTATTGTGAGAGAGAGTTGAGTATTTATGAGATTTAGGAGCTTCAAATTATAAAGCTATTGAAAATTATTGAGTGAGAGATTAGGTGTACTGGGGTTCTAGGTGGTAAACCAAAAATATGATAATACTTATAATCCTCATTTTACTTGTAAAGTTTTATTCTTCTGTCTTTGCTCATGAACGTAGGATAAAAGAAGAACCATGTAAATGCTTGTGTCCTATTTGTGTGTTTGTTCTTCATTGTCTTCCAATTTCATTTTAGCTATGGCCTTGCATCCACTAATTTCCTAACATTTTGAAGATGGACATTTGATAGTTTAATTCAAATGATGAGTCATTATTTCTTAATTGATAAAAAGTTTGAAGAAAGAATTGAAGTATTATAAATTTACAATGTGATCGAAGCATGCTCGTCACTTTCGATCAATAAGAAATATAGCCCAATCAAGTTTGATTATAATATACATTGAATTATCGAATTGATTGGTAGAACAATTAAACATCAAATAAAATGCTGTGTTTTAAGAGAAAAGGGGCTCAAATTATTGATTAATTAATTTTGCAAGAAATTTTCTCCTTTCTTGCAGTTGAATTTGAACTTTGAATATTCTATATTAATGAATGAGAATATAAAATGTTGGAAGAAGGCATTCACAAATGCAATTTGTGATAAGTAATAGAAAAGCTCTCTTTGTAATTGTCGCTTTCATGTCTTTCACTAAATGGGAAATTGGGTTATTGCATTTCTTTGAATTTATTTTGAAAAATAAAAAATTGTCACTCTATTTAAATTCTATCAACAATTTACTACTCCTTCAAAATAAAATAAACACTAACTTTAATGTTTATTCAAAATTCTTTTCCCAAAATAGAAAATATGCTTTCTTTTTTCCTCGCTTTTCATGGGGCCAAAATCTTATACTTTGAAAGAGCTATTGAGTTAATTGCAATAAATAATAATAAATAAGATGGAAAATTTTACATTGGAAATCATTAAAATTTATAGGGATTTTATCATTTTCCCACTTAATTTTTTCTAACACATCAAATCAGTACTATGATTTGGTGAAAACTACATTTTACCACCAAACATTTATGCTGTTAGTATTTTACCACCATTCTGTTAAAAATAAGTTAATATTTAACTGAATATTAGTTAAAAATAGATTTTGCCCCTAGACCATAAAAGACAATTTTGTTCTTTGAAAAAAAAAGAAAATAAAAAAATAAAAATATATCATTTATTCATTAAACGTTTTCTAACATACCAATTTAGTACAAAATTTCCTAAAAACTACATTTTACCACCTTATATTTAAGTTATTGTCACTTGGCCACCAAAATGTTAAAAAATAACTAAATATTTAACCTAGAGGTAAAAGACGCTTTTGTCATTTGAAAAGAAAGAAAGTACGAAAGAGAAATTATCTTGAAAAAGTAGCTCTTATTTTAAAAAAATGGCTGCTTTTTTATTATATAATTTATTATATAAACATGTTTTTGCGCATTCAAATATCAAATTTCGAGTAATACAAGCCAAACACTTCAGTTTTGATAATATCATTCAATACAGCAACGCTAAACCATTTCAAATACTACAGTAGCAAACAAATACTCCAAATTTAACACTTCATCATTCAACAATTGTGTTAACGTTTTGGCTTCAAAGTGAAATTCCTTAAATGTCCTTATGATATTAGCAAATTTTTTATAATGTTAATGTTTTAGTGGTAAAGTAATGACAGTTAAACATTAGGTGGCAAAATATAATTTTTGAGAAACTTTAGTACCGAATTGATATATTAAAAACTGTTGATGGAGAAATGATAATATCTCTTTCACAATTGAATAGTGCATTTTTGTTTTAATGTTAAATTCCTTAAGTGTCCTTATGATGTCAATAGATTTTTAACTGCATTAACAGAATGGTGGTAAAGTGCTAACGACGTAAACGTTTAGTGGTAAAATTTAGTTTTCACCAAACCATGGTTTTCATTTGATGTGTCAAAAAAATATAGGTAGAAAAATGATAATATCCCTAACTTAGAGTATCATAATCTTAATCTTATGTGTAATATTTGGAAAACGTGTTAGAGATGAACCCAAACCCTTTGTAACCTAAAGCCTTTCTAGCCTTCAGCCTCAAGGCTCAAATTCACAGACAAATGTCACCGAAAACACAATTTAAAAGTAAATGATCCTTAAGGTTTTTGGTCATTAAGTGGTTAGCTAGCATGGAAGTGGGAACGTTTTTAAAAGTATTGCCAATGATCTTAATTATAGACAACATAAATAATAATTATATTTTTATTGTTGCTAATTAAGATCGAGATATTTTTGTTAACCATTTGGTACGGTGGGTGATACTTCACATCATCAAGTTCTAAGAAAGGTATCTTTGTTATTATCATTGAATTTAATTACCTTTCAATTTTACACTTGGTTAAAAAAGTGATTTCGCCGGCTCTTCGAAAACGAACAGTAAGGAATGATTTTACTGGTAAAAATAAAATAAAGTAAAATAAAATTTACTACAGCATAAAACTGAATAAAATGATAACAATTAGATCTATGAGTAATTATGTTTTGGGAAAATAAGAAGTTATTTATCTTTTGCTCGAAGACGATGCTCAAGAACCGAATAAATTGTAATTCGAAATGCCGGTTTGATTTAGTTCTATTAGTGAGAAAACTGATTTTTTCGATTTTTTATAATCAATTTTCTGACTTATTTTTTTAATTCAGTCAATTGAATTTGAAACCGAACTAAAAATCAAAGATCTAAAAAAAGAAAAAATCAACTCTTAACAAAGACTCAAAAGGCCAATAATGGCCTCTCAAAAAAAAAAAAAAAAAAAGGCCAATAATGGAAAAAACAAAAAGTCAAAGCAGTACCAATCGGTTTCAACTCGATTCATTGTCTTTTTTCAATTCCATTCGGTTGTCAGTTAAAGAGAACCGAGCCAAACCCGATTCGGATCAATTCAATAAAAAATGGAACCGAAATTAATGGTGTCCAAACTAATGAGCATGTAGTGCTCCTCTGAGTGAGTAAGTGTAGTTTAATATTAATAGTAAAATTGTTGTATTCTATAATTTTATATTTTCCATTTTCTGGGTTTATAATTTCAGGAACCAACCAAACAAAATGTAACCAACGTCTAGTTTAAAAAATTAAAAAAATAAAAAAACCTACGAGATAAATATAAATTTCTCAGCTTAGATTGAGATGATGAGATATATACAGAGTACAGTGGTCTTTTTTAATTAAGAGAGTTGAAAAAGAGTCATAAATTTCTCTTCTTGGGTTCATGGCTAAAAATTCACATTGTTGTTTTTGAAGATTTGGTGATCTGGGTTCGTGTTGATTTGGAGATGGTGAGCTCAAAGGATGAGAAAAGGTGGTGATGGTTCATATTTCTTTTTCTTTTTTATTTTGATTTTTATTTTTTTTAAATGGGCTTTTCATGCTTCATGTCAAAAGTTTTGACAAATCAAAGACTCTGCCCAAGACCATGACCAAGACCAAGAACAACACAAGTTGCTCAAAACCAGAGCTCAATCTGAATCAACTCGGACTTTGAACAAAGCAGATCTAAACATTCAAGAACAAGATTCAAGAAGAAGAAACAAAACGAACTCAGAAACAAACACACACAAAGAAGGCAAGAGATAACTTGGTTCGGTCTCTTAAGAGACCTTACATCCACGAGTGAATCCACCAGAGTTGTTTCCATTGATTCATGAAGGAAATACGACTATTCTTAGAGAAGTTTACAGAGCACAAGGGGCACCTCTCTCTGAAGAACAACTCTCCAGAGTACTCTCTGTTTCAATCTGTCAACACGCTGGCAGAACGAGCTCTTTAAACTGCAGAGGAATAACAAACTCGAAACCCAGAATGTACAGCTACGTTCCACGTGTCCAGACCGTTAAATTCAACAGATCAAACTTAAGCTACCACGTGACTCGCACACGAGGCTTAGTTAATATCGTTATGAACAAAACGCAGAGCTTATTGCCGTTTCACTTATTGAGATCACGAGCTTGCTCACGTGATTTCATAACGAAATTAACTCCTGCTCTAAACGCTGTCGTTTCCACCCTGCAGGTGTTTGTATTCAGCTGCTTTGCACTCTTCCATGGCTTCTGTATAAATCTACAGACTGCAAAGGATCATCTCAGAAGGTTACTGCATGAAATCTCTGGAGCCTTTATTTACTTATTTATTTATATTTTACTTTACAGATTTTTCCCTTTGGAGTTCAATTTTTTTTTTTTTTACCTTTCAAAAGAATTTTTCATTTCGAGTTCATGCAGAATCCTGTGTTATTTCATCTTTTCTCGTTTTTCTTAATTACGTGTTTTTCTTTAAAACGAAACGGGTTAATTTAATTAAGTTTCTTTCTTTGCATGTTTTCTCTTCTCTTCGTTCCTTCACATTCAGCACTTTTCTGCCCAAAAGTTCACAAGGTTTGTTTTTTTCACACCGTCTTTCCATTTTCATTTTAATATTCGTTTATCAATTGTCTTTGTTTTCAAAGTTCCTTGTTGTGTGCCAATGTTAATTTCCTCTATTTCCGTTCATGTGTTTTTGAGCTTTTCTGAAAGTATTGCAAGTGTTTTCCTCTGTTCTTTGCTTCATGTGTTCCCGAGTGCTTTCATTTATTTTTGTTCAAAGTTCTGTTTTCAGTTTTCTTCCAGACTTTTGTTTTTTTTTTAAGTGTTGTCGAAAAACAATTTTCGTTTTCAGTTTTCCTCTAGATTTTGAATTTTTTCCCCCCCTGATTATTTTACAACTGCTGTTTTGGAGAAGTGTTTTCATTTATTTTCGTTCAAGCGTTTTCCGAAAACAGTTTCTGTTTTCAGTTTTTTACTAGATTTTACATCTTTTTTTCGATTATTTTGAAACTACTGACAGCTGTCAATGTGCTAGGTTATTTTGATTTGTTTTTGGAGTGATTTGGGTCCCCCGCAGTCTTGAAAGTTACCTAAAAAGGTGAGGATTTTCCTCACGCTTATAACCGTTGTGAGATAGCCCCACCATTGTCCGAGTGTATTCTGAAAATGAGTTCAAGTAATTTCAATATATTTTTTTTTTTTGCTCTTTTTCAATTCTGATTTGGTACTAAAGTTGTATTCTTTATTCTTCTATAAAGGATTTTGCGGATCATCCTTCTACTAAATATATGTGATTGCATATTAATTTCTTACTGGTTTGTGATAGTGATAAATCAAAGTTAGTGAAATTAGCTACAGCAATGAATGAATATTGATTGAACAATATTCAAGCGTAAAAATGAATTTAAAAAATGTGATGTGATTTTTTCGTTTGCGTTAACTTTTAAAAATTTTGAGAGCTATCGTTTATTTATTTTGAAGTATTATCATAAACATTTCCTATATATAATCAAATAAATTAGTGTGTGGTGTGGGTAAAGTTGCACGCTGGGACTAACTGGGATAATGTCAATATGGCTGTTCGTTCTAGTGAATTCATTCATCTATAATATATTTTTCTTTTAACTTAAAAAGGAATTATGTGCAATTGAGAAATTAATTAATTATCTGCTGATTAATTTTAGATGATGCGGTTCATGCGTTAAGGGATTGGGTCTGGGAATATGCCTCATGGAAATGAGTCTGGAATTGTCAGTGTTTGTATATATGTAATCATATATATAATAACCGATGCTAGCAATGGTGAAGCTAACACCAATATTACCACCATAATTAAACGAATATCAAGGAAATCTCTTCTTACAGTCCGTTTGAGGCAGCTGCGCCACCACAGCTCATCTCCTAGAATATGAGGGTCGAGTAGCTGCAGTGTAACAGCGCAGCTGTTCCAAACGAACCCTTAATTAGTAGAATAAGCAGTGAAAATGGAACATGTCCTAGCCTCCCCTCAGCGTGCTTCTTTAGATGCGAACCAGTTTGGCTGTTTCCAAAGAAACAAATGTCTCATGCACCTTTACAGACTTATGGTAGCAGCACTAATTAAATACACCAACCAAAAAAAAAAGTTAATAATCTAAAATTAAGGGTCATGCTATTTACAACGACCGAAGAGTGGAACTCAAAAATTCAATAATTATTTTGTTTTCAATATGTCTTGAGTTATTAAGTGCAACTTTTTTATTGAATGTAAGTTACATTTTTTTCTTTTTTTTGAGAAGAACGTAGGTTACATTTAACCTAACATAAGCCACACCCTTCTTTTGAAGGATTATCTTTTTGATTTACTGAAATTCAATAGGCCAATTTTCAGTCATCGTACGCAATTGTATATTTTTGAAGGATTATCTTTCGGATTTTCTTATTGTAATTGCATTGGCCTCTGATAATTAAAGCAAACTCAATTGTTTTGTTGGAAACAACATTGCTTAATGGGGATCAACCATTTGGAAACAATGGAACAATGTTGCCCATTAAGGGACGTTGCTTCCAATGAAACAATTTTCACTTAAACCCAAAATGCTCAAGCAGCAAGATATTGTGGTGCAATTTGTTTATGATGGCAGAGAAAGATACCGGTCCAAGTTTAGTAAGCAAAAAATAAAAAATAAAATCCTTTAAAAGAGACCATTTTGGAATTTTTATTATTATTTTATTTATTTTTTATTGGAAACCAGTTTGTATTTAAAGAGCCATGCTCACTTGCTCAGGGGGCCAAGCTGGGGAATGCTGCATTTTTTTCAAGTCTCAATTTGTTTATTGTAGTAATATAGGCATTAATTTCACCATTGCTAGCTTTGGTGATTATACGCATATATTATATTCACAATCCCGGACTCAATACTTTGAGGTGTATATATATATATAGAATTAACAGCAAAGCACAAGTATTGCGAGTATAGTGAACGCGTCGAATTTGTATCTGAGTGAGGATGAAATATTGTGCGCTATTTAATTTGCACCAAGAATTATCAAGAGGGGAAAATCTCAGAGTCCTTTTCTGTACACACGGTAAGTTGTAGCTCGTCATTCTATTAAATATTTAGTAATTCAACCCAGCTAGCTGATTGTGAAAATAATTAATAATTAGTTAATAAGTGTAATGAGACATCATTCACTTGGTTGTCCCTGTTAGCTTGATCTCTCTAAGGAGACACCATTCATATATTATTTTGGCATTTTAGTTACTATCTGTAAATTATTAATCTTATGAAAAAAAAAATCTTGACATATTTATCACATATTAATATCTGTTTCTGACACACAAATTGACTTTCTTCCTATATTCATGATTTGTAAATTTGTTTCCGTAAATGATGCAAAAAAGATGCAACTCAACACGATGAAAATTTTAATTGTATTCATTTACTTATGTTTATTTGAAAGGTATATGTGCTCACATTTTCTGACAGAAAATTTTTGTTAAGTGAAGCTAGAAACAAAGGCGTTTGAGAATCTTATATTTAATATAAGATTCTCAAATTTAGTGAGAAGGACTCCTCCGTTCCTCCAACAATTTTTTTGTGAAAGGAGTAATTTAAACATTTGTTTTGTTGATTGTATTTAAAAATAAACAAACCACCAACAGAATTAGGGTTTTTTTTTAAATTTTTTTGACTAAATATTGTAATTGATAAATGCTCTATTTGGGATTGAAACGCAATAAGCAACTTATTTCATAAGTTCAGAAAAAAAAAATGATGTTTGGTGAATTTTTGAAAAAAATTACTTATTTAATAGGTTTCTTCATTTTGACAGTAATCATTAAGAACATGTATGAATTACTTTTTATAAGTGGCTTATTAAATAAGGTACCACATTTTTTTAATATTCCCATAATAACCTTAATATTTTAATAAAAAGAAAATTATGTTTTGTTTTTCATAAACCCTAATATATTTACATGAAGGACAATTTCAACTCATGTCTATTTTAGTTATTATATAATAAAAAAATACTTTTGTTACCAAACTTGGTACTCAATTTTTTCAACTAACAGTAATACAAAATATAATTTATCAAACACTAAACTATTTTTTTGTTAAAATACTAAGGTTATTGTGGGAATTTTAATTTAACACTAAAAATCTATTAAATATCTCTTGAGCTTCAGCGTTCAATTGTTCCAGTTGTGTTTATCTTCCAATTAAACACTGAAAATTTATTAAATATTTCTGAATAAAGTTTAAAAGGTTAATATAACACTAACTTGTTTGTTTGTATACATGGTGTTAATTTAGCTTATTTTCAGATATTTTTACTCTTGTATCTGAAGTATTAGTGTAAGATATTTTCATATACATAGAAAAAAAATAAAATTTCCTAGCTTTTATTTAAATGATCAAGTGTTAGAATGAAAAAAATAATTTTTTATTCTAAAAAATTACCTCTCCTTAAATGTATTTATTTCCTGATATATAAAACCTAATGACCCTTTGATTCTTTTTCTGTAACCAAAACGATTTTTTTAATTAAACTAGAATATAGTTTACATGTCACATTAAAATTTCTCTTGCTCTTAATTTTTACTTGGTCCGATAAAGATCAAATACACTATTCAATTTTGCATGAATTCATTTATTATTATATAACAAATTTTTAATGTAAAAATATTATGTTAAATTTTAAAAAATAATGTTATTAAAATTATTTTTCAAAATTGCTTTTTATCTATATATATTAAATGTTTACCTTATAAATATTTATAACATGTAAATATTACCATACTAATAATGTAAATATATAAATATTTGAACTTTCAATTATATATAACACTTCCAAGACATAAGTTTAAAAAAACTAGATTTAAGATGTTTTAAGATTACCGTTAAACAGTAAAAACTAAAAAACAAACATATCAATCAAGCATATGCCACCGTAATGATGAATGTTGAATAAATTATTTAACTTTATATGTCAAAAATACTCCTACACCATTAATTTGTTTCCAGCCATGTAAAAGTTTAATTATGTAAATATGTATAATGATTTAGGTTCGGTAAATAATTTTATGAAATACAGAGAGGAAAATAAAATATTTATTGTATATAAAATAAAATTATATATTTATAGCATAAATTTGATTAAGGACTATTTTAGTATTTGAAAAATTATGTAGAGTGAAAATTAAAATTTTAAAATTATTTTTCTATAATATAATTTAGATGGTAAATAGTACCCTCCTAAATCCTAAATAATAATACTAATAATAAAAAAAAAATAAAAAAGCGGACTTAAAAACAACGCTACGCTGCTGATGGAGTGCCAAATCCCAAATACAAAACGATCTTTCACGTTAATGAGCGGCCTTTTGTTAAATGTTTTTGTGCATGGAAAGTGTAAACCCTTCGATCTCTGTGCCCAGAGCGTGAGCGTCCACTCAGATCGACGGTGAGGATTTGGTTAGTCCTAATTCATGTACGTAATGGCTTGGTTGCTGCTACGGTTTTATTTTAACTTCTTTTTTACGATTTGTGGTTCGTTCTTGTCAATGAAACTATGCTGATTTCATTGGCATTCCATTTTTAGCCTGATCATCTTCAATTTTGTTTCGAAGGTTCCTTATTCTGATTTTATTTGTTTCTATGCAAAGTGATAGTGATTGAAACTATGTCGTTTGATCTGATCTTATTAAACACTTTCTTTTTATCTTTCTTTTTTCTATTTCTTCTTTTTTTTTTTTTTTAACTAATGACCGATTCTCTTGTTTCTTGACTTGTATTTGACATTTGTTTCAGGTTGGAGTCAAATCAAGACTCTGTGTAAGTATTTTGAAGTGAGGAGAAGAAATAGTAATAAGTGACAATGTTCGGTTCAACTAATCGCAAGTGTTTTCTTTTACCTTTATCTTTTGCAGTAAATTATTCTTTTTTCGGCAGTTTAATCTTATTTGCTCTTTTAATTTTTGAAAGCTTTGTACATTATCTTTTCTGTATTGATATTTTAACTCTTTTTTTTTTTTTCTAATTGTTCACGAGTTGTGTTATTTGCCCTTACTTTATAGGTTATAGTTGAGTTTTAAATTAAGTTTTCTAGTTACCTGATGCTATTTTTATGTCTCAGACATTTGTGGCAGGATTGTAACTACTTAGAATATGAACTCGTTTTCTTATCAGAATGCTTGGACTGGTCAAGCATGCTGTGCGACTTGCATTTGCTAATTTATTTTTTTTTTTTTTGGGTGGACAGCATTTGGGCAGCCTTCTAGTAGCCCATTTGGATCTCAATCAGTCTTCAGGCAGAACAATAATGCAAGTAACAATCCATTTGCTCCCAAACCATTTGGTACAACAACACCTTTTGGTTCAACAGGGAGTTCCATATTTGGAGGCACGTCAACTGGGTTGTTTGGTCCAACCCCAATCATCTTCCCCATTTTCATCAACCACAACTTTTGGCGCCTCATCATCTCCCGCATTTGCAATTTCAGTTCCTACCTTTGGAGCATCTTCTACTCCATCTTTTGGTAGTTCAACGTCATCATTCTGTGGTGAGTATGTCCATGAAGTATCATTTGTTTAATTATTATTATTTTTTGTTAAGTTTGTTTCTCGTCCACTTTTTGCCTGACTTGTTATTACTTTTGATTTTAACTTTTGAGATAGATGGTTATGGTTCTAGGTCAATATGTGTTTTGGGGCACTAAATGTGCTTAGTGTCCTAATGTTATTCTGGCAATAATGCATGGCTTATGAATCTAATTTACTGCCAGGTGTCCATATGTGAGAAGTTCAGCTGAGGTGGATGCCAACTTAATGGCTTTTAAGTTTTTGCTTGTGATAACTGAGATTCTTCTTCTATGCATGGCTCACATATTTTCTCTTAGGTTTCTGATGCTTTCATGTGTCTTTTATTTTGTTTATATCCACCAGACAATTTTTTTACGATGAGGGTAATTGGAATGAGTAATGTTGTTCTTGTTTTTTTTTTTTAACCTTTTCTCTTCCCACTATATATAACTTCATTTAGATGATAGAGAAACACAATATGTCAACCAGAGTTAACCCATTTGATAGATGCTATGTATTTGCTTTATCATCCTTCTATAGTATTTTATTTGGTTTATCTTTTTTCTCCTTTTTATATTTTATTTTCTCTTGCACTGGTGTGCCTTGATCCTCTTTAACTGAAGGGTGAATATGTGTTGATAAGCCCCTTTGATTTAAGTGGAATTTTTTTTCCCAAAAGAAAAATAAACTAAATTTGAGGAGTAATTTTCATCTTTTACTGTATGTGTCTGTTATATCCTAAAATTATTTAACATATTTTATTATTCTTTTTTTTTTCTGGTTGCTTTTCATGAGAATGCGCATTAAATCTTGCTCTCTAACTGTATGCATTTATCTCCAGGGTCTTCTATCTTTAGCCAGAAGCCTGCTTTTGGTTTTGGGTCCACTTCTACTGAAGCAAGCCCTTTTGGAAGCACGACTCAGCAATGTCAGCCTGCATTTGGAAGCAGTTTATTTGGTTCCTCGACACCTTTTGGAGCATCAAGTCAGCCCGCATTTGGTGCAACAAGCACCCCTGCTTTTGGTGCTACTAGTTCACCTGCTTTTGGGGCTACCAGCACCCCTCCTTTTAGTGCTACTAGTTCACGTGCTTTTGGGGTTACCAGCACCCCTCCCTCTGGAGCTACCAGCACACCACCTTTTGGAGCTAGCAGCACCTCAGCCTTTGGTGCTACCAGCACCTCTGCTTTTGGGGCTACTAGTTCACCTGCTTTTGGGGTTACCAGCACCCCTCCCTCTGGAGCTACCAGCACACCACCTTTTGGAGCTAGCAGCACCTCAGCCTTTGGTGCTACCAGCACCTCTGCTTTTGGGGCTACTAGCTCACCTGCTTTTGGGGCTACCAGCACCGCTGCCTTTGGAGCTACCAGCACACCACCTTTTGGAGCTAGCAGCACCTCAGCCTTTGGTGCTACCAACACCTCTGCTTTTGGTACTACTAGTTCACCTGCTTTTGGGGCTACCAGCACCCCTGCCTTTGGAGCTACCAACACACCACCTTTTGGAGCTACCAGCACCTCAGCCTTTGGTGCTACCAGCACCTCTGCCTTTGGTGCTACCAGCACCTCTGCTTTTGGTGCTACTAGTTCACCTGCTTTTGGGGCTACCAACACCCATCCCTTTGGAGCTACCAGCAAACCACCTTTTGGAGCTAGCAGCACCTCAGCCTTTGGTGCTACTAGCGCCCCTGCTTTTAGTGCTACTAGTTCTCCTGATTTTGGGGTTCCCAGCGCCCCTCCCTTTGGAGCCACCAGCGCCCCTGCTTTTGGTGTTACTAATTCTCCTGATTTTGGGGTTGCCAGCACCCCTTCCTTTGGAGCCACCAGCGCACCACCCTTTGGAGCTAGCAGCATCTCAGCCTTTGGTGCTACCAGCACCCCGACCTTTGGCACCACAGGAACTGCCTTTGGCGCATCCAGCACTCCAGCTTTTGGATCTGGTGAAGTGTTTGGGGCTTGTAGCACTCCTCTTTTTGGATCATCAAGCACTCCGGCCTTTGGAGCTTCAAATACTCCTGCTTTTGGGGCTTCGAGTACTCCCGCTTTTGGGGCTTCGAGTACTCCATCTTTTGGGGTTTCGAGTACTCCTGCATTTGGGCCTTCAAGTACTCCTGCTTTTGGGGCATCCAGTACTGGATTGTTCAGTTTTGGATCCTCTCCAGCTTTTGGCCAGTCAGCTTGGGCATTTAGTAGCAGCCCATTTGGAACCTCTGCATCACCCTTTGGAGCTCAGAGTTCTCCTTTTGGTAAGCTTCGTGAATGGATATGCTTGTTTATTTGCTGTTACAGAACATATGCTTTAGATAAGCATTCTGTGCCTTGAATAAAAGGAACCTTGTTTGCTTTATAATCTTTATTAAGTTGCACTACAGTCATTAATTTCCAAAATTATTAAAAAAAAAGAAATAAAAATTCCTGTGCTGGTATGTGCTATCACACAGGAGGCCAGGGTACAACACCAACATTTGGAAGCACTGGCTTTGGCCAATCAACTTTTGGGGGTCAACGTGGTGGAAGTCGAATAGCTGCTTTTGCTCCTACGACTGAGGCAGAGACTGGCAGTGCTTCACAGCCTGCTGGAAAGTTGGATTCAATATCTGCCATGCCTGATTACAAAGATAAAAGTCATGAGGAGCTAAGATGGGAGGATTATCAGTTGGGAGATAAAGGTAATTTGCTGAAATCTGGAAATTTTGGTGGTGCTTGTTCCTTTAAAATGAGACTGACTGATTCAATTGTTCTCTTTATTTCGGTGTCAAATTTCAGGTGGTCCATTTCCTCCTCCACCATCATTTGGGCAATCATCTGCCAGTCCACTTTCCTCAACATCTAGTTTGTTTGCTCCCAAAACTTCAACCTTTACTAGTTCAAGTTTTGGAACTTCCACTTCAACTTCTGCTTTTGGTTCTTCTCCTTTTGGTGTATCATTTTCAGCTAACCCTTTTGGATCAACTTCGTCTGCAATACCTTCAATATTTGCGTCGACATCAACTCCCACATTTGGGCGCCAGCTCATCTCCAGCTTTTGGGTCATCCCCGTCCCTCTTCAACAGTACAGCACCTCAGGGAACAGTTTCATCATTTGGTTCTGGCATGACCTTTGGTAGTCAGTCGTCACCTTTGTTCAGATTCTTGAATTTAGTGAGAAGGCCTCCTCCATTCCCCAATGATTAGTTTAAATACATCATCTCAGTGTATGCTTGCGTGACCAAAGCTCAACATTTTAGCATTTTGTTTATTTGATGATCTAGTTATGCTATAGATTTAAGTGGAAAGTGGCCAATATTATTTTGAACAACTGTCATTATATGACAGCCATTGCACAGAATTTGAATTCTTTTGCAGTTTCAGTGTATTTTAAGCAAAATCTTGAAACATGCCTGCTCTTCATATATTTGGCTGCTGAAGAAGTAAAGGAACTGGAAGTAGTAGTCAAATTTTATCATGGTTTGATTCTTGATAGAAGCTTGTGTGTATAGGTATTGTATAATTAACAGTTTTGAGTTATAAATAAATGAATTCTGCAACATTTGAAATTTCATTCTGATTGTGATTGAATCACTACATGGCAAAGTAAATTTACTGACAATTTCTTTATTATTAGTTTCAGGGATGTCATATTGAAAATATTATGTCTCTCAAAAAAAAATTGAAAATATTATGAACTCACCATAGAGGGCTCTACATTAATGGACCGAAACTCGGCCTGGCCCAGAGCCTCGAATAGGCTTCAACATTTGGGCATAGCCTTTTGACACCTAAACTTCCAAGTACTGTTCCTTCGTTGCTAGCAACCACTTTTTTTAAATCACTAGACATCGCAAAGGAAACAATTGTCCCTGCATGCAAAGCATTTAACAAAAAGGCAATGGCTACGGTGGAGTTGCTCCACCATAGTATATGAATCATAATTACACACGTAAAGTGATAAATAATAAATAATACGTTATAAATTTGATTATGTGATTCTAAAGAAGTACTCCACAGTAGAACAACTCTAATATGGTAGGACCTGAAAACAAATTATATATTACCTAGATCCAAACATTTAAATATCACTGTCCACATAAATCCCAAGCAAATATACAAAATAGAGAGTGTTAAAATAAATGTGGGTCAAGTGCCATTGAAATCATTATAAAGGATAGTAATAAAAAAATGAGACAATGTCACATGAGATTGATACATAATAATAGATATGATGTGAAGTTGTCAACAAAGATCTATAAACTATTTGAGACTTATATTAATGCTAAACTTTAAAATAACATATTCTTAGAACAGAAATGTTCTAATATAGGAATTTAAAATGTGGGAAAGTTTGAGAAAACGCATAAATCGTGAGGTTTAAAAGTTTTAAGTCTTTAAAAGATTTTTCAAACTTTCTCACAATTTAAAATCCCAGATTGCAACATTTTTGTTTCTACAAACTTCAAAATAATAAATTTCTAGCCTATCAACCAAATAGTAGATTTAAAAGTATTATTTTTGAAGTTTAATATTGGATTTTTGGCATGAACTGACTCTACATATCGATTTTTGTTCGATAGTTAAAAACTATATATTATTACATATGTATTAATATTAGACCTTGTTATTCCTTAAACCTTCACCACAAAAACTAGAAGCCTCTTACTCCATTTCAAACCCACAGTGACGGAAAAGATGGGAACTATCCCCAACACCTGAATTGAGAGATACAATTTGACATATTTATGATTATCGAAGCCCTAAAGCGTCTCACCCCTTTTGTGAAAAAGCAAATTGGAAACAATACTGCAAATTCTTATTGAATGAATATTAATTGTAGGATCCATATACACAGGAGGCAGGAAAAATTGCTCGCTTACTGTTCCTAAAACTGTGAAACCTTGGGAGTAAGTTACTTACTTTTGTGCATTAAGAAGAAGAGTCATACAAAACTAATATATTTGGTAGGTAGGTAAGCAAAAAACGTTTCATCCAAACAGCATTAGTGCTGCTGCAACTCAATAAATATTATTGTCCTGAGGATATTGTAACCATAAGGAAGATTTTTTTTTTTTTTTTGAGAAGATAAGGAAGATTTATTATGCCCATAAATGCTTCTGTAAAGACTATAAATAAGATCAAGTTTAAGATACTTTGAATAAAATCTATTGCTTGGTCAAAAGCAACTGATTGAGCTTGCATGTCGACTTTGCTTAAAGTAAATGCATGGTTATTAGAAGATTATGCTACTGTGATAGAGAAGATGAAATTATTTATAATAGGGTTGGGCGATTGGGGCTAACTAGTACCTACCAATACTGAAAATGTCATTAACATGATCACGTACAATGCTTTAGTTGTATTTATGGTGGAAGATTACAATGTTTTTAACTATTTGACTTAACATAAACTTTTTGTTAGAATTCCTTGTATTTTTACTACTAGAATAGGGTTTTCAGATGTTATAACTACATATTTAACCAACATCCTTATGTCTTTAAAATAAGACATAAATTTTTGTCAACGTAGCTTCGTCATTAAAACCAAAATCCTCTTGAAGGTCATGCGTAAACCTCTAAATTCTTCGTGATCATTTATGATACATATAAGAGAAGTGATATGCTGACGAAAAGTCCAAAATGATGTGGAGCAGTCTTCTCATTCCTCCCCTCATGAAGGGTTAAATAAAGATAATGCTAAGTTTATACTTGTGATAGAAGATTAACTATTTGATGGAACATAGGTTTTTCTACTAGAATTCCTTGTATTATTATTACTTGAATGTGGTTTCTAAATGCTATCACTCAATAATTTCTCATTCCTCCCCTCATGAAGGGTTAAATAAAGATAATGCTAAGTTTATCCTTGTGATAGAAGATTAACTATTTGATGGAACACAGGTTTTTCTACTAGAATTCCTTGTGTTATTATTACTTGAATATGGTTTCTAAATGCTATCACTCAATAATTTCTATCTAAAATTTGTGCACTTTTGCAAGTTGTTGCCATGGTTGTTGAAGAATTAAAATGGGATAAGAGGTCATATTGTGATTGTTAAAGAAGTGCAGTTGTAAGCTTATCAACTGTAGATATCATTGTTAAATGACCAAAAATTGGTATTTAAGTAACATTCTTATGTTTTTAAAAAATAAACTTCATCAATAAAATCATACTCCCTCTGAAAGGTCATGAGTAAATCTCTTAATTCTTTGTGATCATTTGTGACACATACAAAAAAAAGTGATATACAGACAAAAATGTCCAAAATGGTGTCGAGCATCTCCTCCCCTTCCTTCTCTCATGAAGAGTCAAATAAAGATAATGCTTTATTTATACTTGCGGTGAAACTCATAATCTTATGAGTATTAGCATGCTATGGATCTGCATCCATCCAGCATGTTATATGTCAAAGGGAAGCCTATGCGAGGGCTTAATGGGATGGAAAATTCTAGAACTTTGGATTCAGTAGACCAACCTCTTATGCAAGGCAATGGAAATGGCGAACACAGTGCTAGTGTTGAACCTACTTTGTCCAGTGCTAATCGATGGGCTAATCCACTTATTGAAGCTTATGATATAGAAGACCAACTTCCTATTCCAAACATTGGAAATCTTGGACAATTTTTTTTTGTACCCCTAGTGTTTGGAAGAGAATGAAAGGTTTAGGCCCTACTAAGAAATGAATGATATGACAAGTAAGAGTGTTAGAGGTGTGGAGGAAGTTTTACAAAAAATGTAAATGTTCGTCAAGCATTGGAGGAATTACAAGAACTTATAATCTTGTGGAAGCCTACTTGACAAAGTTGTGCTCTTAGCTTATGGTTGCGACCTTCTAATGATAAATGTTGTGGTTATGGTCAATACTCGGCTTACCCACTCGTTCACCAAGATTTAGAGCATATTAATTGGTTGTTTCTCCTTCCAAAGAAGCAGCAGGAAGATGTGTTCTTAAGGCCTTGAAATATTATTGCGAGAAAACTAAACTTCATTCCCATAACAAATGCAAGCAGAGCTCATCTTCCGAATGAGTATACAGATGTTTGTGCAATTGGATGGAAAGGGGGCAATTGCTTGTAATGAGTTTTTAGAAATGATTCAAGGATAGTAGTGGGTTGCAGCTTCTTATTTAAGACCACAGAGCTAGGAAAGAGATAATTGTTGTCTCAGCAATTTTTTGCCTACTAAAAAGATTTTTGTAGCATTGTTCAATTGAAGATTCTCACTTGATCAACCAAAAATATATAGACAAATTATTCATGTGATGCTTGAATGACTTGATATGTTGAACTTAGTTTTTAATAAATTTACTGCTTAATGATAGATGCTAGATTTATTAAAAAAAAAAAGTATTTGACTGAATGGTTTTTTATTAGAATTTCTTGTATTTTTATTACTAGGAGATGATTTCCAGGTGCTGTCACTCAGTTATTTCTATAGAAAATTAGTGCAATCTTACAAATATCAATTTTTATTATTTTTAACCATAATCTCTACAATTTTGGTATATTGACCACTTACACGTGCACTTAGTACACTTGCGTGCACTTCTTTAACCATCATGATAACGGCGTCCTATCCGTAGGATTGTGCATTTTAATTAAACCAAACCTAATTAATCTGATCCGATTCTACCAATTTTGACTAGTTTGGGTTGATGTCTATTTAATTTAAATTAAACCACAATTCATGAAAATTAATTTCAAGCGTTTTTCATTGGATATCGGTTTAAAATATTACAAAATTGGCATTTAGTGAACATCCTCGTGTCTTTAGCTTCATTAATAAAACAAAATCATTCTTCAAACATCGAGCATCTCTTCCCCTACCTACTCCCATGAAATGTCCCATAAAGATAATTCCTTTTTTTATACTTGTGGCAAAATATTACATTATTTTTAACTATTTGATTGGTTTAGTTTGATCATGAGGTAAAAAAACAATTGACAAAACCCTTATCTAAACGAAACTATTGCAGGTCACCTCACCGGCAAGCGCATGCTAGCACCACCAAGTCACCTCACCGCCAATCGCATGCTAGCACCACCACCATTCGCCACACCAGCACCAAGCAGAGCAACTCCTCGCCAGGACGATACCAGCAAAAAGCAGCATGACACCCCGCCATCATCTTCACTTGCCTAGCCCGCCATCTTTAATATGATCAACAATTTAGATTCACTCATAAGCATTTATGAGGATTGGAAATTTTTCTGTACTTGAATTTCCTATTTAAAGTTGAAACTATATGGTTGATAGAGCTGTTTCAGGAAACTGCTTGCTTGAGTGATCGGAAAAACATAGCCTTTTATGATCCGTTGACCAGGAAATCTTTGGAAAGTCTTGTGGTCATTGTATTTGACTAAAGAAAGCTATGTGTGATTGAAGAATGTTCATTTTCGTTTGCTTATCACAGAAGAAATAATCATAATGCCCTAACAGATGCTCCAAATAAGTTTGCACTATTCCAAATATAATGAGGAGCTTTGCTTGTGAGCGGATCAACATGTTTAAGTTTTTTTAGAAAAAATATTGGCCCAATGCTGCAGTGCATTCTATATTAATGAAGATCTTTTACAAAAAAGATGAGATGCCAGCGGATTATGAGCCTCCAACCTTTAATGCCACCACATGGTAAGCATTTGATTATTCATGGCTGAGAATCACTAATGAATTGAAGTTTGGGAAAGTCAACTTCCATTATTTTAAAGTAGCTATTAAGATAAAATATATAAATTGTTGGAACTAAAGGGTAGGGATGCTTAAAAATCCGAAGAATAAACCATAGGTTGAAATTATTAGTTATTTCTTGTAAGTTGTAATCAGTTGCATGATTTGGTAAAAATAGGTAAAGTTAAGGATGTGTTCAGGAAATAAGAAGGAGGAGAATTGAGTTTTGACTATATTAATCCCAAAAATGGTTTGTGAATCAAGTATATTTATTTGGCATGGAGGTACTTTTAATGTAAATATATATATATATTTGACTGAACATTGATTTTTTATTAAAATTTTCTTTTAAATGCCAATTTTTGGTCTTTTTGACTTTGATGTACATGATTTTGGTACATTAAGTACTTTTTTATTTTTTAAAAAAATGGTTTATTAAAACTACAAGAGTAAGGTACATAATTGTCATACCGAATAAGATATCAAAATAACACCAATGAATGCACCAGCAGCTAAACTTACTAAACCAGTACTACCAAAAACCGAAAAAAAAAAAAGCAAGATAACGAGCGTTGTATTGATAATTGGCGTAATGGAACTCGACAATTCATTCGGGAAATCTTCTATTTGGGGTGGCTGGTGTTGCTGGTTTGATACTTGTTTAATTTGACATTACTTGTTTGGCCCTTACTGGTTTGATGGCTACTCCATGATCTTGAGAATGTTCAATTAAGGAAGAGAGGGAACTGTAAAGTAGAAATACTATTGAGTATATTGGGCACTTACAAGTACACTTCTTCAGCCATCACAATAATAGGCTGCTATCCTAGTTTAATTGTCTGACAACCGTGGCACTAGCTTCCAAAATGATCTTTAATAGTGTTTTAGCAAAAAGACGTAAACTTTTGTTAACTTAGCTTCATCCATAGAACCAAACTCCTCTTAAAAAGCCAAGAGTGAATCTATGTTCTTTGGGATCATCCATAACATTTTTTTTGGCTAAGAAACAAAAGATTATGTAAAGAACTATATGAGATATGTACAAGAATTAGTGGGACTACAATCTACATAAATAAGGATGAGAAGCCGCATTCTAAACAAAACACTTAAAAAATTATGTAGACCAAAAAGAGTTCAAAACCCAAAACAATATAGTTCATTGAGAATGCATCCCCTCTTAGGACGCAGAAGATTCACAATCAAGCAAAATAAAAAAGAAAGAAATATATTTAAATTCAGTATTAATAGATGCTCAGAGGGAAGCCTAGAACTTTACTCTGTCCTATAGGTATGAAGGATCTTCCCCAATTTTGTTATTGAAGATTATCTAGTTTCTTTCATTCCACAAGACCCAAAAAATAGTCAAGACTACACAGTCTCAGAGAACCCCTGGTTTTCCTCTCCCTTTTAAGGAAGAAAATCTTTCCAATAGGAGGGAGTAACATGAGGCAGGAGCTGACCAACTTCTCTCTCAGATCATTAAGATAAACGTCGTGTAGGATCTCAAGCATCTATGATCATCCATGACATATGTAAAAGAAGTTATATGTTGACAAAATTATCTAGGTGATGTCAAGTATCTCTTCCCCTTCTTCCCCTCGAGAAGGGTCAAATAAAGATAAATCAATTCTCCATATAGCAACATACGCAGCACCATCTTATAAGCTGGCAATTTTTTTTTCTTTTTGAGTTGATAGTGTAGAATTAAAATTTCAACTTATATATTGAAATGGAACTATAGTAATAAACTAATAGTATAGAATTTATACGTTTATCTTTTAGTTTTTCTTTCATCAATCTTGACTTTTTAACCATCATATTTCAGTCAGAATAAAGGTTTTTTGCCTTCTTTTAAAGACACTGGAATCATCTACACAATGATGGGCCAACACGAACCCTTTTCTCAGTAATCAATTGCTCCCCTATGCGAAGCATGACATTAGATACGACAGTCTTGATGCCGTTTGACATTGAAGGAGCAATTTTCTCTTCAAGGTTGCGGTTCATTGTTTTGATCAAGCAATTCATTGTCAGGATGATGTCGTTTGCCTCTTTTTTTTTTTTCTCTTCATAACTAATCAGGGTTTTGGGAGAGTATTGATGCTATATAAGAATAAGAAATCAAGAATATACCACATAGTAATTAGATAATAAAATTACTTAGAGAAATATGCAACACACATGAATAGACAGCAGTTAAAGCTTAATATTAAAAGAATATAAAATCGCACTATAAAAGGGTGCAAGACTAAGAAATTAAGCACGACCAGTGTAGAAAACAAAAGTAGTGCAAATGAAGTTACAAGAGGAATCCATAAAAGAATTAAGCAAGCAAAAGAGGCAGCCAAGAGCCAAAAAAAAGGATGGGATCTTTATGGGGTAAAAGTTCATTTAGTCCTTATATTTTAAGTTAGCGTCCATTTAGTCCCTGTATTTTTTAAAATGCCTCGAAATATTCCTACCGTTAAAGTATTGATACCCCTACCGTTACTTTTTATTTCTTTTGGCTTACTTTTACAATATTACCCTTTTATAATAATTTTTTATTTAGAAATTAATAAAAAGAAAATAATTAAATTACCAATTTAATCCTAAAAAATAAAAAAAATTATATTAATTTTTTTGCAAGCACCATTTGCACACTTGGTAGTTGCATACAATTTTTTACAATTTAATTTTTGACAATTAAAAATTAATATTTTTTTATTTTTTAGGGTTAAATTGGTAATTTAATTATTCTTTTTATTAATGTCCAAACCAAAAAAATTATTATAAAAGGGTGCTTGCAAAAAAATTAATATAATTATTTTATTGGTAATTTAATTATTTTCTTTTCATTAATGTCCAAAAAAATTATTATAAAAAGGGTAATATTGTAAAAGTAACTCAAAAGAAATAAAAAGTAACGGTAGGGGTATCAATACTTTAACGGTAGGGATGTTTCGAGACATTTTTAAAAATATAAGAACTAAATGGATACTAATCTTAAAATACATGGACTAAATAGGGTTTTACCCGATCTTTATGAAGCCAAGACAAACTAAAGTTAAAATAAGCAAGAATGAAGCCAATAATTAAACTAGAATGAAGCCAATTGTCAAGTCCAAAGAAGCCAAGTAAGACTACAGAGGAGAAGAGGAAGGGCATAAACAAAATGAAGCATAAGGCAAAGATTCCACGTCACAAGCTTCAACAATAACATACTTGTTGACAAGCTTAAGCAAGATGTATAAATAATTACAAGAACATTTATACTTTTGTCTACCTAGCTTCATCAGAAGCACAAACTTTCTCGAAAGGCCAAGAGTAATCCTTTGAATCCTTTACGATCATTCATGACACATAGGAAGGGAATTCAACAGGTGAATAATTGGTCATTATCGAAGCATAAACAAAATGAAGCATAAGGCAGAGATTCCACGTCACAAGCTTCAACAATAACATACTTGTAGACAGGCTTAAGCAAGATGTATAAATAATTATAAGAACATTTATACTTTTGTCTACTTAGCTTCATCAGAAGCACAAACTTTCTCGAAAGGCCAAGAGTAATCCTTTGAATCCTTTCCGATCATTCATGACACATAGGAAGGGAAATGATATGCTGACAAAAAGGTAGGTCTATATGAGTATATCATATCCTTTTGTTAACCCTACGTGATGTTTTTCTATGATCTCGATGAGAATGGCAAATGATGACATACAAATATTCAAAAGACTATAGCAATGGTGTTCATGGGCTGATCTGCAAAAGTTCTTAGACTTATTTGAAAATTGGTAAAAGTTCTGGGTCATTGTGAAAATATTTACAATAAGTGTGCTGACGTGTATAACCGACAAAATACGACTCTGTTAGATTTGGTTATGAAAACCCCCGGAAACTGCAGCTATATAAAGCTTACTTGTGGCTCTATTTTGCTGTCACTGACCTTCGTTTCTTAGCCTACTTTTCTTTGGATTTGTTTCCTTGAATAGGAATCACATTTTCTATGTAATGCATGATCTTGGAGTATTGTGATTTGATCAAGAAAAGCGTGCGCTTCTTCCCTTCAAATATTGTGCACTGCGCTGAGTTCATTCAAACTGCAAATTTAAAATGCAAAACAAAATATCCGGCCTTATTAATAAACAACAAATCAGGTGATGAACATTATTGTAATCCTAGGACTAATTGACAAACAACAAAATCAGATTTTTCCAAATCAGCAACAAAACCCCATGAACAATTTGAAAGTCCAGCAATGGTCATCCGTTGACGCACTCACGGCAATGCCTGTAGCTTCGGCAAGACAACTATCAAGGAAAAGTTGCCAGGAAAATCATGGAAATTGCCCTCGACATATCTCAAAGAAGAAGTTCTAGCAAAGATATGCAAGAGTGGTGATCATCATCCAACTCACACCTCATATGAAGAAATACTGTTAGCACAGTTCTTAAAGTTTGATAACAAAAATTGTTACTACTACTTTAGGGTTCTTACAAGGCAAGGTCATGGTAAAACTCTACAGTTGTTGAGATTTTTTATCTTTGCCGCATGTTGTATATTGCTTGAGACGAATGCAGTGTCAAAATGTGGACTTCTGTCCTGCCAGTTAAAGGGTAATTTTCCACCAAAATGGAGATTGCCTCTCCTATACCCAATCTTCCGCACTACTTCCAGTCATTATACAATAGTGGCATCATACACCGTACAAAATTTACAGATCATTTGAACTATATAGTACTAGTCTATGATATGCTATCGCCTAAATAAGCAAAAACCCTTTTTTTGAATTTCCGACCTAAGTCCAAAATTTCAGATTCCCTCATCTGCCTACTTATGCTATCAGATTGACCCCGTCTTTCTTCTTTCCTTGACAACCTGGTCGCAACATCAACAGTCAAACTGGCCATATCTCTGCTGCTTGTTAATACTTGCAAGACAATAGAAGAGTATGAAGGATTTGACACAAGCCGATTGAGTAATATAAGAGTTTCCCGTATCAGCAATGTCCTACATACAAAAGTGCTCTTGGTATAAGCAGCTATGAACACACAAAGATTATGGTGAAGCTAGGCACCCCTTTGCTATCAATTACCTTGATCTAAACAAGTCTGCGGACACGGTATAAGCTGATGATTCTGTGTCTATCTCTGCCACTAATACTTGCAAAATCAGCATCAGGAAGTTTGCCTCTCTAGGTAGCTTTTGACTCACCAGAATTTCAACACCAGGTCTCCCATATGATACTATCAAAGCTAACAGAATAATAGCATTTCTCCGAAGTTCCAAGTCCTGAAAGTCCATTTATTTTAGATAGTATAACAGACATAATTTTATGGCAAGTATTACCGAGAAAAGTAGGATTTAAGACAGAATCAGTTAACTCAGAAAAGACAAAAGGCAACAACTTCTTAATCCACTTCCAGGTTGAAGATTATTCAACTGAGAGTTTGATGGACCAACAATTGACAGTGGCCACAGATAAAACCCTTAAGTGGAGACAACTGTACAGACAAGTTATGTGCTCACAATTGTTTAGATCCAGGAAATGAGTTAAACATCTAGTAAAGGTAATATTTATACAATAACATACACTAGGTCCTAAACTTTTCAGTGACATCTTTAACTGCTCTAGGTTTCAGATGCAAAATAAAACTTTCATACAGAAGAAGATGATTTCAAGAGGGAAAGAAAGATCGTTGAGTGCATAGAGAACAGAAAATCGGTTGAAATGCTAAAAATGAAAAACATAAATAAGGGCATATACGTATCAAACAAGAAAAGAGAATTTAAAAAACAGGAGTAATGCCTTTAGATCATATTTAACCTGCAATGATGCGCACATTACTGATATTTCACAAAACTTTCATCATTTTAGCATATCAAAACTGCTGATAGACAACTTGAAACAAGAGGTTGAGTTTAAAGAGAGGAGGCTTTGAACTTACAATGCCTAAAGAGAGCGATAGCTTGTTGACAAGCACCAAGTAATGCGATGGGATAAATACTAAGAGCTCCACTACTTTTGTTAGGCCCACACTACTAGCTTAAGATTTTTTAGGTTTAATGGTGCCTCCACATGTATCTAAGTCTATCTTACCAAAGTGGTGTTGTGTTTGAATCTGCTATTATATTAGTTAAATGATAGCACAGAGAAACTTGACCTTCCATTAAAATCCTTGCAATGTCAATTAATTAAATTTTCATTAACTATCTGTGGATTGTTTTAAAATATTACAGTGCATCCCTACAAATTTAAAGTTTTTGGGATGAATAATTATGCTACTAACACAAACAAAGGTTAACATCTAATAATAGTTTTTTATTATAAAGTAGACTCATAAGCAGGGGCATAAAATCAAGCAGCTAGAGACACAATAACTCGATGCAATGATGATAATAGTGATACTATATCAAATAAATGAAAATTTGAAATTTGGAATTCATCTAATAGCGTGCTACCTGTACACTGGTTCCACAACAACCTATACAGTCTGCCAAGCTCTCCAAGATTGAAGGTGAAAGATTTACATGACTGTCATCTGCAACACCAGCATTCTCCTCTTTATAACCAGAGCAGAATCTACGAAATATTTTTGGACCTTTTATCCAATCAGGAAATCAAAATTTGTTAGGAAAGTGTTGCAAGTATGAGCAAATCTATACATGCCAACTTTAAATCTCAAACATACGAATGAATGGGGTTATCAGAGAGGAGATGAGAGTAGCAGTAACTTTTAAGATCACTCAAAGTGCTCTGCTAGTCAGCTTGAAATTAAAAAGTTAAATAAAAATAAAAAACAACAGCTCAAAGTATTAGAGAGCACTAATTAGAGGTCTCGTCTGAAAACTACCACTTAAAAGGGTTGGAACCGGTTCAATATTGCATCATGTATGGACAGAAACTTAGAGTGGTTAATCTGATACGAGGTTTGAACATCTAGTTCTTCTTCTCGCGCTTACTTTGATTTGGCCGCTTAGATTGACAAAACTTTCTGATAATGTTGTGACAAAGACAAACATGTTTGAACTATATACAAGATAATCTAACAAAATATTGAAGCTAACTAGACTAAAACAAAAGAAGAGCATACCTGTAGTCAATACAAAAACAGATAAGTGGCTAAAACGGTAACTGTGTGTGATTCAATTTACTAACACCCATAATAATGATAATAATGGGAGAACAAAATGATGTGGGCTTACAGTTCAGCAGCAGATACAGAAGGTGCACAGCTTCCTTTTGCACTTGTACGCCAGCTTCTTTATTTAGCAGCTGTGAAATATTTTCAAATACCAGCTTCTGGCCAAATCTGGTTTAAGCAGGGTTTCAATGATGAAATTCTTTTAGAAAAGGGCACCATGTCATGTTAAAACATTTAACAAGAAGAATACTGTTAACTTACTTTTCTCTCTCCATGTAAGAATAACTGCTCATCAAAATCATATTCATGATAGAAATTGCCTCTGATCTTACACGTTCATCGGTAACCCTCATAGTTGTTTGATGCATCAGTTCAAAGAGAGAAACCCAATTTACACGAGAAAGAGAAGTTGCCATGACAGGACTCCAGATTCCCTTTTTGTGTAGAGTTTCTGCATCGGAAAATTTTGTTCCAAAAGGATTACAGCCCGAAGAAGAAGCCTCATCCCGTCTTAAATAAAACAGTCTATTTTCTGCAGTGTAGGATCCATGAAAATCTCGGACGTTGTCCCTAGAAAGAACTCCCTCGACCATGACATTTTCCCTGAGTAGAGTGCACTGGAAAGATCAAATCAAAGTTCATAAGCACGCAAATATAAAAGTTAGAAGCATAACATTACTGAGCATGAGCTATCAGGCAACTGGTGAATGAAAAGGATATTAACTAGTCTACTCCCAAAATGAAGTTAATAAAGGGAAAGAGTAATATTACAACTACAAACTCTTGTACAAACTGACATGGCATTAGATGATTGGTTGAATGAAAATATAAAATTAAAAAAAAAACATGTGGGCCAAGTGATATTTTCATTCAACCACTCATGTTATACCACATTCAGTTTGTATATATTATTTTGTACAAAGGAGTTTGTAGGTGTATCATCATTGCTCTAAAGGGAATAGTTACTAAATTCTGTATCCATGATATCCTAGGTAAAATCCTCCTTGGGACCCTAGAATGAGGAATTCAATTGAGGACAACTGAGGTGGCAAGCAGGTGGGACTGCCCAAAAGGTTGCAGGTCATGCTAGCTTGTGCTCCAGGCCAATTCTAGGCCCACCAAAGCCCGCTTAAATCTATCTTTTTTTTTAATATAAAAAATTAAAGTTCAAGTTTCTTTGCATTTATAATTAGATCATTGGAACGAATATAGCAACACCATAAATTTAAAATAAAGTGCTTTATTTCTATTAATTAAAAAATAATAACAAAATTAAGATACAAATACACTTTAATTACAAACCTATAATGAGTAAAAACTGCATCACTATAGTTTTAGCAAACCAAATTAAGTTGGCACCCACTTCAACATCAATCATATGCAATGCTCCACTCTAAATACAAAAATAAAACAAATGAAGTACATTGGTAAAAATCATTTTATCTTTGGATTTTCTCAATCACATCATCACCATCATCATGTGTTTTATCAGCTATAAAATCGAATTTATTATGACATGAGGCATTCAAGTATTCAATCAACCAATATCTACGACTTAAATTACCAGCTAACCACAAATTACTGTTGACATGAGAAGTTATATTGTCACAAGCCATTATAGAAAAAATAGTGAAGGTCTTCAAAGGTTGTTTCCACTAATTCAATAAGTCTAATGGTTCTCATTGTTGTCTAGTTAAAATATTTGCTAAATCAATTCTAAATCTAAACAATTCATCAGGTATGGAACTTCTACCATCAACATTTTCTTGCAATTATCGACCAACACAAGTCATTATCACTAGGAGTGAACCCGAAGTGGACCCATTATTGTTGTAATACTTTGTTCATTATCTCAGTTGATAATGACAGAAAACATAAGGAATCATAGTCGTATTTCCACGCCTCATTTATTACTCAGTTTATTTGAAGAATTTTAACTTGTTTCATATCAGAAAATGGTAAATCTGAATTTAGCCGATTTGATGAGCCAAGCCAGCAAGCGGGAAATGCCTAGCCTTACATTAGTGGGCCCAAGCTAGGCGTGGCCCAGAACCTCAAATGGGCTTCACCATTTGGGCATTGCCCACCCTTTTGACACCTTTAATTCAAAGTAGTTCCTCGGTTGCTAACAACCACCTTTTTAAATCACTAGATATTGTCAAATGTAACAATTGTAGCCACACGAAAAGCATGTCCATCAAGCACGAACAAATCTATAGGATACCAATAAATGCAAACATGACATAATAATAGTACAACTAAAATAAAATTAGAGGATTTGACACATGACCAAATGGTCATCTCAACTCTAATAACCTACCAAGGTTACCATTAACCTAGAAGGTTAAACAACAGCTCAATAGGAGTACTTCAGCTGTAATAAACCATTACCAAGGAACAAAAAAGAATATATATGATCATGGCACAATTAAAGGTAACGAACAAATGAAACCCTGAACTCAATAACCAACAATCCCATAACTTCAAAGTATGTGATCAACATAAAACAATGAAAATAAGAGCGCAAGTCTACAAGTGTGTATGTCATGCCAATGAAGCAAATACCTTTCTCCGGCTTTATTTTTCAAAGTCAAAAGATGCTTCAAGAACACTTTTAGTACATGCAAAGAATTGCTAACAACCACCACCTACAAAAGGAACAAATTCCTCAGCATGGACAACACAGATTTTCTGAAAAAAATGGAAATCACCCAAACTCGTGAAAAAATTAAAACAAACAAATAACGGAAACCGTAAAGAGAGAGAGAGATTTAAGAACATTCAAAAGTTCAAGATAAACATACTTGCGGCAAAACATTTACGGATAGGCTTACATAACTGAATATCACAGAGTAAAATATTGATCCAATAGTGAATTTCCATAGTGCACGTGCAGATTCTCTAGCCAAGAGTTTAGGGCTCGGCAGATTAGTAATCCTTGGTACCATTTATAGAAGAGATTCTCGTGGACATCAATACATTCCAAGTGATTTTACTCTAGCAAATTTAGGATCAAAGACAGAAATTACTTTTTTATTTAACCATATTGTGTTATTTCATATGTTCAAAGAAAAAAAAAAATCAGCAAGTGCCAAATGCCGAGCTAGAGCTTCTTACGTTGTAGTTGTTGATTCATTCCTCAAAAGCACAATTAACATCATAAAACAAAAATAGATATGTCCCTTTCCTCATCTATTATCAGCAAAATAGAGAATACGTATTTGAGATCGAAGCATACAAATAGTAATGTTGGAGATAGGCATTACTTTTTAATTTAATCACATTGTGTTGCTCATATGTTAAAAATAAATAAATAATTCAGTGAGCACCCAATGCTGAGCCTGGGTCTCATATAAACATCATAAAACAAAAATAGATATTTCCCCTTCCTATCTACATTATCCAAATAAAAAGTAATAACGCATTTATGGGAACTAATCATAATAATAGCAAACCCAAAAAAAAAAAAAAAAAAAACTACTCACATTATTAACATTGCAAAGACCAAGTAAGGGTTCAAGCAAAGTCTCCAACTGCATCACTCCATTACCGATCTGAATTTAGGAATGAATCAAACTAAAAAAAATCAATATTACTAGTATTAATCAGTTTCGGATTGCAGGAAAAAACATCAGGGTACCAATCAGATTAGGCTGAAGATGATAGGTAACAGTGGTTGATGCTACTTGAGTTACTATATATAACAAACTTGGCCACTCTTTAGAGAGTTACTAACTCGGTGGCACCACGTATTAAAAGTGCAAGAAATAAGAATAATGCATAAATAGTAACATTGTATCACATAGACCCAAACATTTAAATATTATTGTCCACAGCAATCCCAATCGATAATATAGTTTATAGAGAATGGTTAAACAAATGTGGGTCGAATGCTATAGGAATCACCAAAATGCACCAGGAAGTTTGATAGTTGGCATCATTATAGTAGAACTAAAAATAAAAAACCGTAGAGGAAAATTGATATTGTCATATGATATTGATACATATTAATATGATGTGAATAAAGACTCTAATCATTTGCTGCTATTGAATTCTGAATAGGCAAAGGTCATCTGGTACTATACTAGAAATGCAATTGAACGCACTGATATTTCCTTTTTAACTCAAAGAGAAAACAAGAAACTGTGAAAAGGAAACAGGGCACAACAATAATCTAATCCATTGTTCTGTTTCCATGTCCTAACCTCCACAGGCATATAGTACAAGGGAAATGCAAGTGGAAACAAAAAAAAGAAAAAAAAAATAACCAACCAAGGGTCAATATTCAATGCATTTCAAAAGTGTACTAATGGAAAATTGGTGGTAGAAAATAAATATTTATCAACATGGACGAATCCTCCCGAACTTTTCCAAATTGCTGTCACTTGCCACGTAAATTAGCGCTGCAGATGGAAGAACACGGTCTTCAAACATGTTTTTTCTTAACAAGTATATAAAACAGCATCAGTGAGAAATACCTTTGTCAACACAGAATAGAGATGACTTATATTTGCAGCTTCAGAACTAGGACCAGTGTCTGCATGGTGGTACTTCGAAGCTCCAACAGAACTTTTAACTGGCAGAGAGATTTTCATTATCGATGATGTATTCATGTTCATACAACCAAAAAGGGCATGAAACTCTTGTGAACAATCCACAAACAACTTGGATATCATAGTTTTTCCCAATTCTTGGTCTCCTGGGGAGCCCCAAATGGCCCGCAACTTTTGCAGATGATCAGAATGGGAAGCTTGATCCACTTGGATTCCTATAGCCTTACAGCTTGAGCCGGCTAACATACAACAAGGAAAAAGCACTGAAATAAAAAGGAAAAAAAAAAAAGAACTAGCTAAAAAAAAAAAAATCAACACATTCTTGCCTCCAACTCATTCTTACCTGAATTAATTTGATTGCCAGCCTGATCTGAATCTTTTGCCTTTTGAAATTGTTGGAAAACCTCATGATGATCCACTGCAGGAACTCCATTTTTCCTGTTGTGACAGCCAATATCATTCACAATTTTTTTTTTAACACTACAACCAAAGGCAATATATACATATGGAATGCCAATTACCTAAATTTATCTTAAATTTACAATTACATATTCCATTGAAACAATAGATTCTACGTGCTAAAACATGAACATAAGAAGTTATAGCTGCTCAGAGGCACTTCGAAATTTATCTTAAATTTACAATTACATATTCCAATGAAAAAATAAATTATATGTGCTAAAACATGAACATAAGGAGTTATAACTGCTTAGAGGCACTTCAGTTTCAGATATCCTTAGGTACAAGTTCTCATTATAAAATGTGGTATATGCCACATGTCCATTAACCAATTGCAATACAAATCCTCTAGTGTATGAGACGGTACACACCAGGTACACACCAACATTAAACTTCAAAACAGTACTTCTAGCCTAGTGTACAACATAACACTAAATTTAGAAAATCTTCAGAATTAGCTAAACTTCAACCAATCCAAAGCCAAATTACCCTGGAAATTAACATATACAAAGCTTAATATCTTAAGTGGTATTCTCTAGAGTTAGTAAGTCAGAAATATTAAGGTGCCATCATCTTAGTGCTGAAAGTTTTACCATGATAATTCTTTGGTTTCAAAATAAGGCTAATTAGGGTGATTAATTTAGGCAATATTAAGGGTGACTTAGTCTTAAAAAATGTTCTCACCATAGACAATTTTTAAAGCCATTTTTACCTATGCCAGTGTGCTTTCTATTGCTTTTAATTTCGATTCTGCTGCTTCCCCACATTCTGAAGGAGTTTTTGTCCTTCTCTGTTTCTTGTTACGCAAGGCAAACATTAAAGATTTTCTGATAAATTTAACTAATTTAAAAATAGATCACATATACTAGCTCAGGAACTCCCCCACTAGCAGGGGGGGATCTCTCATATGGACCATCTCAATCATATACGAACTTATATGAAAAAGTCAAAAAGAAAAAATCTTGGATAGTTCATTATGAAAAAAGATCAACCATTAGCTTAATTAAAACCTTCAAATAGATAAATTCCACCAGAAATGGAACAATTAAAAAAATTAAAATTAAAAAAGACTGAGAAAATGACATGCAAAAAAGAAAAAAATTTTACTAACAGTTTTTGACACTTGGAGTGATGAATATTAGCAATCAGCTTCTCTTTCTCATTTTTGTCCTTCTTAAGTTCCAAGCATTCGTGTTCCTGAGAAATCGCATTTAAAAAAAAAAAATTCAATGCACGCCCAACTAAAAATAAATAAATGAATAAACTTCAAAAAAATTTAGAATCCATACCATTTCTGAGAGCTGCTTGGATACAAGTCCGAGCTCCCTCTGTATATAACAATTAAGGGGGAAAAAAAAGACATTTCATAATGGAGTACTACGATTAAGGAATCGCATTCCTGATTTGGATAAGGAGATGAAAGTAAAAACCTAACCTTGAGACGCTGAATTTCAAGATCTTTGGCGTCGACGGCGGAGGCGGCGGTGGTTCTCTGAGAGAGGTTTCTTGGAGGCGAGTAACTGATTATTGGATTACTATTGTTATTATTATTATTCATGGCACTGGAAATGAGAGGAGGAGGTTGCGAGAAGAAAGCAGTTGAAGAAGAAGAGAGAGCCAACTGTTCTACTTGATTCAGTTCCTCTAAGAAATCATCGTCCCATACTTCCATATTTTCTCCGCTCATTTTAATTTTAATTTTTTATTTTCCTTTTCTTTTTCTTTCTTTTCTTCTTCTTCTTCTTCTCCTCAAGTGAAATTGCAGTGCTTTTCGATTTTCGAGTGCGCCTTCTTCGCGGTTAACGTAGGGTTGCGGCCGGACAAATTTTCTTTTTTTTTTTTATTTTTTTATTCTATTTGAATTTTGAAATGCCTTTTCTATTTTTTATGATGGGGAAAATAAAATAAGAGCCCGGAATTTTTTTAATAAAGTGATTTTGTACCATCGGGTTTCCTTCAAAAGTTCTCTCTCTCTTACTCTCTTCGACAGAATTATGAATGGATGAGTAAAAGGGTCTTCATGAATTTAGAAGTTAACTCACCGGTCGGGTGGTTTAGTTTTTTTTCTTTTCCTTTTTAAAGCTATGTTGTTAGTTTAGTCTTACAACTTAGGGAGACGGAAGAATAATGTCAGGAGGTTCATGGCATTTTAACAAAACATCGATTGCTCTCAGAGTCAAAAGATATCGGCGAAATTACAAGGCAAGCTTTCACACATACATCATTTTGGGTGCAACTTAGGAATACATCCATTATATGTATGAAAAGAGATACACTCAAGATATTAGGAGAGCAGATTGGGACGGTGGAGGAAGTAGAGACAGATGAGAATGGAGAATGCATTGGGGAAATCGCGAGAATACGGATATCTATTGACATAACACAGCCGCTTACTAAAATGATTTTTCTCAAACAAGAAGATGGTGAAAAAAATCCCAATTCTAATGAGCTATGAACATCTACCAAATTTTTGCTTTTACCATGGACACATTAGGCATAACTTTTAGAAATGTGGCGAGTATAAGGGACAATCAAAAGAAGAGTTGTCATATGGTATTTGGATGAAGACGGTCAAAGTAGGTGAGAAAGCTAAGCATAATCGAAAAAAATGAGTGGAGTAGAAATTTTGGAAGAGTGGAAAATAAACGAACAAGCTTAGTACATCGGGATCATCACAAAGCTTTTCAGCAAAGGCATGTTGAAATGAATGCAAGTATTGTAACAGGGTCAAAACTCGTTAATGAGATGGTAAGTCAAGTAGTAAAACAAAGTAGGCGATGCTGAAGGGGGGCAATTAGGTGAGGATCATTTAATGCAAGCAGTAGGAGAACCAAAAAAGAAGCAAGGCCAAAGCAAGCAACAAGCTACAATAACTGGCAATGGAAAGTTTTTGGATATTCGAGCAATCAAGCGGGAAAAGAAAATTAGGAGGTTGCACCAATTGAAGTTTATAAAGGGAAAGTGGGCCTTGACTATCAAACCCATGAGGGAAACCAAACCAAAGTCGAAGGTCTAAATAAAGAAGAAGTGGATAAAGGCTTGTGCACAAACCACTCAAAGCCCAATAAAAGAAAGTGGAAGCTGCAGGCTCATGCTATGATTACTAAAGGAATATATAAATATAGCCCAATTGTTTCCAAACGAACTAGAAATGATCCAATTAAACTAAGCCCAAGGCATAAGAGAGCAAAGCCATCTAGCTCTTTGAAACCAGCAATAGAGCATAATCAACAACACTTTCCATCGGTTAAATCAAGTTAAACTAGGAATCGTTGGCAATACAGGAAGTGGTGCTGACAGCTTTAACTGCAACAGAGATATCGGCGGAGGCTGGTAAATAGCCCACCGAAAGCTATAAAAATCATTAGCTAAAACATTCAGGGTTTAAGGAATACCCAAACGTTTCTAGCACTACAAAAATTTCTCCAATTGCATAAGTCTCAACTCTTATTTTAATGTGAGACAAAACTGATGCATGTGCAAATGAACTAAATAAGTAGAAAGTTAAAGTTTAAGAATTGCTTTAGGGTGGACAGAAGCTGTAAAGGAGGTGGTGTAGTGATGTTATGGACCTCAAAGATTGAAGTGCAAATCAAATCCTTCAGCAAACATCATATTAATGCTGAGGTGCAAAATGAAAATGGGAAGCACCTAAGATGCATGGGTGTTTATGGTCACCCTAAACGGGGCAATAAAAGCATACATAGATGCTTCTGAGACACTTAGCAGGTTTATCCTCTTCATCTTGGTTATGTTTTGGTTATTTTAATGAGATATTACACCCTTATTAAAAAATAAAAGGTAATATGAAGGATTTAAGCATGATTAGTGAATTTAGAGAAGCTCTACAGGATTACAATCTAGTAGATGTACGGTATAGAAGATACCTATTTACTTGGGCTAATAGAAGGTACGATCATAATTTATTGAAGAACGCTTGGACAAGTTTTTGTGCAATGAGAAGTAGAGTGATACATTTTATGATTGTGCAGCCATTCACATTCCAACGTAGACCTCAAATCATTGTCCGGTACTGATAGAGGTTCATAAAAGAGGTAGTGGATTACGATGAAGAAAAAAAGATCCATGAGAATTTATTACGAGAATATGAAAAGTTCATGTAAAGCTTGTAAAGAAATAATTGAGAAGGAGTGGAGTATCCATGGAAGCTGGAACAAAGGCAATCTCATAGCTTTATTTCAGAAAGCCACTAAAGCATCGATGAATAGGATGAAATGGTGGAGTAAAGAAGAATTTGAAAGAAGAGAAAAAAAAGTTGGAGGAATTAATGAAACATCTATAGAGGTTGAGACAAAGATGTATGCAGTGTGAAAGTAGGAATAAAATAAAGCAAGTGGAAAGACAATTTCATAATATGCTTGCTGATGAAGAAATCTTTTACAAGCAACGATCACGGGTGGATTAGCTGAAAGAAAGGGACAAATACACAAATTATTTCTATTATAAAGCCTTAAACAAGAAGAAGAAAAATAGAGTTTGAGGACGATTGAACGAGCAGTTGGACAGAAAGGCTAAGAAGGTGGAGCATGAGTTTTGTGATTATTTTACAAAGCTTTTCACCACATTTGAACCAAGTCAGGCTCAAATAACAACGACCTTAGAAGGGATAACTCCAAGAGTTATGAAAGCCATAAATGAGCAATCTTTACTGTGTAAGAATTTTATGAAGTTTTGTTTCCAATATGCCCAACAAAAGCACTAGAACATGATGAACTGCCAATAATTTTTTTCCAAAAGCACTGGAGAATGGTGAAAATAGGGGCCATCATAACTTGCATGCATATCCTCAACAAGTAAGGTACTATAGCTTCTCTAAACCATACTTACATTGCATTGATCCTTAAGATTGGAAAGCTTTGAAAATTTATATATTATAGACCAATTAGTTAGTGTAATACGATTTATAGAATTGTTGTCAAAACCATAGCAAATAGGCTGAAACAATTCCTCCACTAAGTAATCTCCCCAACACATAGTGCATTCACTCTTACTAGACTTATAATAGAGAATATCATTATAAGTTATGAGTGCTTACATAAAATTAGACATAGCGAAGAGAAAAGAAATGGTTTGGTAGCTTTAAAAACTTGACATAGTAAAGCTTATGATAGAGTGAAATAGAGGTTTTTAGAACAAGCAATGATCAGACTAGGCTTTTCCCAAAAATGGGTCAATCTAATTATGATATGCATTACTATAATCTCTTTTGTCGTGATCATTACTGAAGTACCAAGAGGTCCAATCCAACCTCAGAGAGGGTTGTTGGGTAATTTAACTCAATTGCTATTGGTGTCAATGTGCAAGTGAACACAAGTAATAAAATGATGAGTATTCAAGATTGTCTCCACATGGACTGTTGTTACTAGAAAAGCTACAGCAATCACAATAGTGCAAACTTCCTTCTATCTAAACAAAACTCTAATTAAAGTTAAATAACCACTAGAATTAACAATATAATAAAATGAATGCAGTAAATAAGTAAACTAGATAAATTATGCAAAAAGAATTTAATAAGAATTAGGTAGTTGAATGATCAAACTCTCTTCATGAGCTGACTGTTTTGTTCAAACCAACTCCAATTGCTGCAACAACCCCTATAGCACTGGGCATAATTGTTTTGCATCCTCAATTATCACTTGTTGGACTCCTCATATCCTTACACAACCTAACAATGACCAGTTGTTATCTCACATAAAGAATGACATTACGAATATATAATCTTTCTATCCTACAAGGTGAATCCCCATATCTAGTTCTTCACAAATCTTAACTCAAGTAAGACCCTTTTAGGACTTAAGTTAAAACTCAATCCAGGAAACTTAAATTAAGATCAAGTATTACTCTAATAAGTTCCACTAAGACAAGCTCTTTTATGGTTCTCTCTTAACTTGAATCATTAAATGGGTGGTCAACCAAAATAATGATTGAAATAATGTTTATTAGAGCAAAATATTGTAGTAGACGTGCATCAACTCATAACAACAGTCAAGAACCCATTTAGATTGTTTGTCATCCAACTATAATTAAATTTAGTTCATAACTTGACAAAGAGAAACAAACAGCAAAATATTAGCCGTGAAATACATTGTTTCAACCAAAGAATAAATGAGGAAATAAGTAAAGAGTGATGAAAATTGAATCCAAATAGTTCTGCGAATTTCCCCAATGGTGCAGACTTGTTCTTCCTTGAATTCTTCTTCTTCCCTCTTTTTCTCTTAATTTTTTTGATGTTAATTCACTGCCGCTTTTTCATATAATGCGTGCTTCTTTTATGCTTGCAAACTAGGGTAAACGGAAGCTTAGGATGTGCATGAGTTAGATTAGGAAACTACAAATCACGATTTTGCAGATATCGCACGCGAAATATCCTTTGTCGTTGTTCCTGGATTGCTACAGCAATGGTTGCTACAGCAACTGCATTGCTCCAAATTTGTTTCAATTCTTTTGTAGTAATGTTCTTTCCTCATTTTTGCAAGCCTACTCCGTCAGTATTTCTTCCTTAAACTTGAGCTTTCGAACACCTATAATTATGCACACAATCTAAGTATGAATTATTCCAAATCAAACAAAATTTATTAAGACTAAACTAAAATGAATGTTTATGCAATAGAAACACATCATTTACTCTCTAAGTCATATTGATTTAAGTCTCAAAGTACCATGATAACTCTCATTTCATAGAATTATCAAGGGTTTAGACAAGGATGCCCACTATCCCCATGTTTATTTATTATGTGTGCAGAAGCTTTTTCTTCTTTACTAAAGTAGGAGAAATAGAAAAAACTCATTCATGACCTATCTTTTGACAAAGATGTGAAGATTTCCCACCTCCTTTTTTAGGATGACAACCTTATCTTCACCAGAGCTTCTCTTTCAAATTGTCAGAATTTGAAGAGAATCTTTGATTATTATATTGCTGCATCAGGTCAGCTGTTTTATTTTGAGAAATCATCAATGTTCTTTAGCAAAAACATTCAAGAGGGATATGTTTAAGCTATCAAGAATTTTAGCTCAAAGTAGTCTCAAGGCATGAAAAGTACTTAGATTGCCATCAATGATTGGGAGGAAAATGAATAGTTTCTTCAATGATGTAAAACTTAAAGTGATGGGCAAGATTTCAAATTGGCAACATAAGTTCTTCTCTTGTGCGAGTAAGGAGGCGTTGATTAAAATAGTAGTTTAAGCTGTTCTAGCCTATACTATGAGCGTATTCAAAATTCTATTGAGAATTTGTGATGATATTCAGAAAGAAATTGCCAATTTTTTATGGGGATCAAAAAAAGAAAAGAAGGCAATACACTAGGTAAGGTAAGAAAGCTTAAGTCAGGTAAAGAGCTGAGAAGGGCTAGGATTTAGAGACTTCTCCAGTTTCAACCAAGCTTTGGTGGCTAAATAGGGATAGAGAGTGCTACAATTCCCAAACTCTTTGGTAGCTAAAGTATTAGAGGCCAAGTATTTCAGGTAAAATGATTTTCTAAAAGTAAAACTGGGGTCCATTCCTAGCTTTATATAGAGAGGCATTCTTTAAGGAAGACAAGTCATTTTCGCTGGCTCAAGATGAAGGATTGGCCAGGGTGATGAGATACAAATATATATAAGGCAAAATGGATCCCCAGGCCTTTGACTTTCAGACCTATCTCGCAACAAACTTTACCAATAAACTCTTGTGCTTCAAGTTTGATTAATGAAGAGAATGAAGGGGATGTAAATAAAATCTATAGCCATTTTATTAGCATTCCATTACCTTGGTAGCCAATGCAAGACCAACTCCGTTGGCATTGTGAAAAAAGAGGACACTACAATGTTAAATGTGGATCCCAAGTTACTTTAAGGTTGAAATGCCGTACACTCCCAACAAGCTCTGAAAATTCTAATAGTCAATGGAAAATCATTTGGACTATTGTGATACCTGAAAAGCTCAGTATCTTTATATGGAGAGGGGCCAAAAACCTTCTCCCCTCTGCTGAAAATCTTTGGAAAAAGAAGGTAGCTCAAGAACCCATCTGTCAAATTTGTAGAAATGGGGAGGAAAATATTTTTCATGCACTAGTAACACATAAGAGAGCTATGAAAATATGAAAGCTAACTTAATTTGCAGAAGAGCTAAATAGAACAAATGGCCAAGATATAAGGAGCTTGCTGCAGGGGAGGATGAGTGCGAGAAGTAAAGTTGATATTGAAATGTTAGTGGCTATTTGTTGGGGGATTTAGAACGCAAGAAATCAGCTGCTGTTTAAAAATAAGAAGGAAGATTCGCATATCGTGCTAGCCAAGATTGAAGTTATTATTCATGCTTACAAAAGAACTCAATTATCAGCATACAAACATATGGATAATCAAGGAAATGTCACGAACAGAGTTGAAAGCCCCAACCATATGGATGTTTCAAGTTGAATGTGGATGCAGCCACCAACTTGGATAAACAAATTTTAGGTTTTGGGGCTATTATTAGAGATACTATATGAAATATTACAGTAGCTGCAATTAAAGTTTTAACTTTTTTTTTTTGGGAGATGTGGCCTTGGTGGAGGTAGAAGCTATAGAATGCGGTCTACAAGTTGCTGGAGATGTAGGTGATTAGTGTTAAAAATTGTATGTTTATTAAGGGGTAAAAATTTTATTTTGTGTTATTATTATAATTTATATTTGTAATTGTGTAACATATTATGAATTTCTAATTATTTTTTTAAGTATTTGATTTTGTGTATTTTTATGTGTTTATTAGGTAAAATAATAATTTCATGCAATTTGAGGCTCCAAACAAATGTAAAGATGTCAGATTTGGATTGCGGAAGCCTGAGAAATTATGTCATTATCGAGGAGAATTCAAGACTTTTGTTGTAAATTTTTAAGTTTTTACCACGGCAAATGTGATAATTGTAAAATTATAAGTTTTTATCATGTTCGGTATGGTAATTGTTAGTGGAATGTGTTGGATATGCTTCAGTGAATTAAGTTAGGTTTATGTTTTATTAGTGGGACAAATAATGTAAGGCTAAAATGTAATTAGATTTATTTATTTGTATGATATGAATTTACCATGTATTAGTATAAATAGAGAGAGGGGGAACACACCTCTTCACACCTTCTCTTCTCTTCTTACCTCTCAAATTCTTCTTCTCATCTCTCTTTGTAATATATTTTCAATAAATAAAATTAGTTTTATTTCAATTTTCAAATTCCATTTTTTTCATTATGTGTTTTTCAATTTTAATAATTTCCTTTTTTTCAAATATGTTTAGTTAAATATTTGTAGTTAAGGGTAGGTGAAACTCTTAGTAAAAAAGTATGATTTAATCAAATTTTATTTTTAATTGTACAAATTGAATTATTTTCTATTTAATTTTATCCATATTTTATATTTTGAAATTTTGATTTATTGTACACAAAAATGGGAGTTTGGCACAATGAATTTTTAATATCTTAGTATAAAATATAGAAAAATAGTATTTTGACTTATTGTAAACAAGTTGAGTTTTAGCACATTAAGTTCTTAATCCATAATAAAATTAATGGAAAAATTATTTTAATTTATACAATTAATCTTTTGGGAAATAAAATAAAAATAAAAATAAAAAGAATTTGTTAAACTGTATTTATTACTAGGAGTGGATCCATAACTCTAACTAATTCAATTTCATAGTTTTTCTTAAATTAAATTGCATATTTTTAATTTTTAATTTTTAATTTTATTTTTTTAATAAAATTAAATAAACAAATTAAATCTTTTCTTTGTGGATCGACCTCGGACTCACCGAGTTATAATATAATAAAATACTCTTATACTTGTGAGTTAGAAATCACTTTTAAGTTATGTCACAGGGCTATCACTTTTGATTGTTGAGACAAATTCCCACGAGGTGACAAATTTTGTTAACAACAAGTAGAGTAACATGAGAGAAATCGTTTGGGTTGTGTAAGAAATTTATAACTTAATGAAGGGTTTCAATCAAATTAAAATCCAGTATATACCAAGATCTTATTATGCAATTGCTCACTTTCGAACTAAGCTAGCTTTGGAGAGATGCGAGAATGTTGTATCGAGGGGTAATAGATGGGTTTATACCCTTCTGAACTAATGTACTTATTTGCTTCGTTGAGTTAATAGAATGTTTAACTTTTCTTTTCAGATATATATATATAAAGTGATTTAAAATGGAAGAAAAATAAGGACTGCCGAACATATTTTACCCTTTTCTGTTCAAATTCAACTGTAGATGTGGTTGTTTCAACTTTGACAATTATTACCACTAAAGAAAAAAAAGAGATAAGGATTCAAATACATGCTGATGCACGATAATTACATCCAATATTTTCATCCTGCAAAAATATTAAATTCATATAAATTTATTCCAATCCTAAGCAAGTTTGACTGTCATGACTGTTAACATTTATGTTAACATAATGTTGATTTTGATGATAACAAACAAAATTAAGAATGATTAAGTTTTTAAAAGCTTAAATTATTTTTCATACATTTTAAATAAATCATTATTTTCACATTATAAAGGTTTTATATCTAATGGAAAAATAATTTTATGAAATTAGTTGTTTTTCAAGTTTATGGTTTAATTGAAAGAATTTTGAAAACTTTGAAGTCAACAAGTATTGCTTAAAATTTTAGAGAAAGATTTATTTGAAACATTTCATAGCATTTTGGGATTTATTTGAAACATTTCATAGCATTTTGGGCTATATCATAATTTCAAAAAGTTTTAGAATTCACAAAGTATTATTTAAAAATTCTGAAATTGGACCTATTTGCAAAATGTATAACGTTTTGGGCCATAGTGTAGGTATGAAAAGTTTTAGGGTCAAACTATAATTGTGGCAAACAGAACATTGTACTGTTACTGTAGTAAGCGGCATTCCGGGTATGATAAACGGAAATCCGGTTATGGAACAGAAACTCTCCGAATGGAAAGCGGCAATCCGGTTGGGCTAAAAGGAAATCCGGTTACGGGGTACAAAGCTTCTAGAGCATAAAAGGCAATCCGGCTGTGCTAAATGGAAATCCAATTACGGGGTAGAAAGCTTTTGGAGCATAAACGGCAATCCGGATATCACAAGCGGCATTCCGGATGTTTTAAAATTCAAATTTTTGCCTTAACAGTAACATGCAAGCGGAATTTCAGATACTATAAAGCGAATCCTAGGTTATGAAGCAAAAAAGTGCATGATAATTTAGTTTTTGAGTTCCAACTATATAAACTCAAATCCAAGTCATTTTTAGTAATCTTGGCAAGCATAAACAAGTGCACACAACATATATTGAGTTTCAAATTCGAAAATCATCATAGATTAAATTCTTATTGTACTATTATTTGCATTTCCACTCTTAAAGAGAGTTTTTGTTGTAATCTTCATTTTTCTCATCAAATTTATGAATGTATAAGTGTGGGAAACACTTGAGTGAAGAGATTGGGGGATAATCTCTTGTTGTAAAGGTTTATTGACACATTGGAAGTCAATTGTAAACATTTGAAGTCTTGAAAAGGCTTGGATAGTAAAATCCTCAAGCTTGGGTTGCTTGGAGGCGTGGATGTAGGCGGGGATAGCCAAACCACGTAAAAATCCTTGAGTTTGTTTTCTCCTCCCTTATTCATTTATTATTGTGCCTTCATTGAATTTATTGTTTTCGAATTTATTAAGGCATTAGATTGGATTGTTGTGTGTTTTACTAGGATAATTTTTAAAATATCAATTCACCCACCCTCTTGGGTTGCACACTTGCATTTCAATGACTAGTTAATTAGTCCAAAAAATTTTATCCAAAAGAAATGGGACCATTAATTCTTATTTCAACTTGTGTTTAAGTAGGGTAAAATCTCTTTTATCACTCTTTTCATTTTTATTTAAATTAATATTCTTATAAATAAAAAATTAATTTCGTAATTTATTTAAACTAAAATTTTATATTCTATTAAATATCAAAATCTTAATTGAATGATTTATTTACACTAGTATAGTAGTATTTAATACAAGATTAAAATTTAAAATTTTATTCAATAATTTATTTACAAAATACTAAATATTAAATTCGACAATAACTAATATTAAATTTAAATTAATGAACAAGCGAAAAATCCACAGAAGCTGTTGTTTTTGTTAATGAAGTTCATCAAACAGTTTCCTAAGAAAACTGGTGAAGTGGGCCCCATCCACCCCGTTGACGGCAAACATGACACGTGTGTCCAACCTGTCAAACCAACACATGTCATCGATCAACCAAAGCCACCAGCTTTGAAGCCGACTTTTGGCATTTTACCTTAAGCAACCAATTAATTGGCTTCTCTTTGTTTATTAGTTTTCGTCTTGCAACTTGCTCACTCTTAGATTTGTTTCTATAATTAAACTAATTCATCTCTTCGTTAATGGATTTTTGTCAACACTCAACCGGTCCTTTTCTTCTCGTTAAAGTCATTTCACTGTTCACTTCAAAAGTCTAATTATAATTCAATTATAAGTAACTACAACATGTAATTAAGCTTCTATTAATAATTGGACTTTATCATCTACATGTTATATAACTTTTTATACTTTATTAAATAATCGAATACAGGGCTTAGGGGATAACACCCATTTCAAAAAATATTTTTGGGTAATAACTTTCTAATCCCTAAGTTTTTACAAAAGCACAATTAAGTACACAATGTTGGTTTGCATGTAAATCAGAGGTGACAATTGAGTTAATGTGTCGTGTCTTATTCATATCTTCCTAAATCTGAATTGACAAGGAGATTTAACCCATTTATTGATTATGTGAGGAACTTCAAATATTAATTTATCTATTTATTAATCGTGTCGTATTTGTTTCACATATGTAACATAGATCTTTATACTTTTCTAAAATTTCTCTTATTTAACATGTTTTTAATATATTTTCTAAGATATTTGTAGTACTGTACACAAATAAATTTCAAATATATGATAAACATACGAATGAATCAACGCAACATAAAAAATCAAAAATTAATTGTATAATATACTAGTTTGCATGTCAATGATGTAGGAAGTTAATTTAGGTTCATTTAGAAATTTTAAGATTTTATTATTTTAGGAATTTCTATTTTAATTAGAATCAACTATGATATTTTATTATTTTAGGACTTTCTATTTTAATTAGAGTCAATTATGGTATTTTATTATTTTAGAACTTTCTATTTTTATTAGAGTCAATTAAGGTATGTGATTTAGTTAATTTGGGAAAATATATTTTATTTTCGTTATAATTGTGATTTATTTTATCCTTTTTAAATTAACTTAGAGAAGTGGGTTTACTCTATTATAACTAGAAAGGTCTTCTAATTATTTTCATAACTCAAATTAAATTATTCAATAAAATTTATTTTTTATAATTCCCTCTGAATATTATCTATAAAAATTTCTCTTGTATTTTGGATTATAATGTCATCTAATCTTGCATTACGCGTTATTAAAAATTTCATGTTTGGGTTAGAATGAGATCTAATTATATTTTGATTAGAGTATAACCTAATTACGCTGTTTTGGTGGTCTATTACTAAAACGATATCTAATTTTCCTAACCTATCAATTTTCTCATTCTCTATGCTGCTCCAACAGTATCATTTTAGGTCAATTTAGACTTACTAAATAGTGTCTTATTCATCTCAAACATTGACACTTCCAAGAAAATCAATTATTTAAATATTATCCTTAAAATTTTTGGAAAAAAAAAAACTCAAATGAACTGAATTTGAATAGAATATGACGGTAGAAAGTAGAAACCCTCATGAAAAATATTACAAAATATATCTTTACATGTAATGCTATGAAACTATGGGGACCAGATGATATCACCATGAAAGATCTATTTAAAAATTGACAGAGAATCTATCTGCAGGCAAAACCCAATGCGCCAAGCAAGAGAAGGCACAGCTTTAGCTTACAGCTTCCCCTGCCTCTGCCCTTACCATCTTGGATGCGACAGACGTTTATTGGACGATCAAAATAATACGAAGAAGACTTTCTCGATACAGATACAAATACAGTAGAGTGAGAGTCAAAGGAGTTTTTAAAGTTATTAAGGATCGGTGACAGAGGAGACAACATGGTGGGTATTTTCTCAAGATTCTCTGTGGGGAGAGCTGGCCATCGACGAACTCAAAGTGCCCTTGTAAGCACACAGACTCTGTCTCTCTCTGTCTTTTTATTATTCTTTTTTTTTTCAATAAGATTGAGAGTTAAGTCTATTTTTTATTTGTGTAATATTTAGGATGAAAGAGAAGTGTTGCCACCAAATCCTGAGGTTACAGGTGCAGTTCCTGGGACGGCAACAACAGCTGCAGCTGCAGGTGCTCATGGGATTCAAGCAGCAGTGGAGTTTAAGCCAGTTGAACACCCTATTGAACCTCTTAATAATGATCTCCCAATTCAATGCCCTCTTCCAGAACCCTCTATTCTCAATGTAAGTTTGAAGATTCTTGTTTGTTCTTTCGAGATTCTATAACCGTGTGTTCATATGTGATTTATTTTCTCAATGGATCTGCAAATGTCTTATGTGTATTTAAATGTCAAACATTGTGTGGTTAATTGTGATAACCATTGATACACAATGTAAACCAATCTTTCTTTATTCTTTTCTTGGTCTGGTTACGACCGAAGCTAACTTGTACAGCGTACCTGGACCCATGATGTTTCATCTCTATGCCATGTTTTGTGCATTCAGCTATCATCATTGGATTATTTATGCTCAACCTGATTTTCCTGTTTACCCTTCCCACTATTCCTTAGCACAATAGAATTTTCAATGATACTTGAAGTGAATCCGTTATGATTTGAGAGTAAAGCATAATTGATAGAGCTTTTGGCTGTTGGGTTTGCAAAATAGTAATCATTTTGTAATTTCCAAAGCTGTTTTTGAGAAGAAATTTGATCTTTCAAAATGGCCATCACATCATTTACTAAGATAGGTGCCAGATTATAGAGGTTTCACACTCGTGTAGATTTGTTCTGATAGTTGATATCATTAGCATGAATTCAGCAAAGTACTCTGCATGGTTCACAGTATTTTGTGGCATATTCTATCCTTTAACATGAACCGGAATCGGGCCAGTTGGGCTCAGATTAGTTTTACTGACTTTTTATTTAACACATTTTTAGAGGATAAAGAAAAATGAAAAAATTTGAATAGTGCTGATTACTCTGGACTGGAAAGAATGTAAAGGACACAGATAGGGATGCTGTCAGCATATAGGGATATAATTTGTACAGCCATCAGGCTTTCACATGTCACTATGGCTTATAGCTTATGCTGTTTAATCTGAAATAGCTCTCTCTGGTGAGCGTGTTGGATTTAGTTGCAACTTCTTAGGGTAGGGTTTGTGATTCATGATGTCAATCACAGCAGATCCCTGGTTGTCTGTGTGGAACTTAAGCACACCAGACAAGGCATTGCCGATATGAGAGAACAGATTAATTTCTACATGGAGCAGTCAGAGCTGCTATTGTGGTTAACTATGACAATCTAAGATCGTCATTTCCATTATACATAGTTTACTTCTTAAAAGGATAGGCTCATGAAGCCAAAGATGCGTTTTGACTTCCATTCCTATGTCTATCTCTTAAGGAGCTGAATTGCAAGAATGTCTCTTCTGCTTTATAACCTAAATGGGTAAGAAACATATGATTCTATTATCCTTCTCTCGAAGTATGCGATACAAAATTTGTTGATAAGTGATGTTATCTCGTTACCATGGCATAATAGGGATTTTCTACATTTTAACTTTCTTGTAGGAAGAGAGTCTGAATTATTCAGATCATCAGATATCAAATTGCGTGTTCACTGCTGCTTATGGTTCAATGATGATATGAAGTGATTTTAGTTGTTGACAAATCCCAAATGGCTGATTGTGTATGTACTTTAGTTTCTTCGCCACACCTCTGTCCCTCCCTTAGCAGTCTATGAAATGTAAATAACTGGGTCAGAGTATGTATGATTGATGATGCTGTGTTTGATGAAGCTTTGTCATGTTACAGGTCACCACTTTTTTGTTGACACAAAAATGAAATCACTACGTGATGAGTGTGTGTGTGTGTATATATTTGGATTGGTTAAAAGTTAAAACAGACCACACTGGTATTACTGTTTGAGTAGTTCCTTTTTGGCTGCAAAAGCAGAATGCAAGTTGGAAATATGATATGAACAAAATTATCAATGTTACAATTGTGGAAAGGGGTATGTAAATCATACTGTTTGAATATTAAATTACTTTGGTTGGACCAGAGAATATGGCTTATGTTGAAACTCAACAGTCGGATGAGATACGTTTCGATACCAGTCGTACACGATGCTTGCTTACAAGTGGAGTGGGTTTTCTTAGCATTTTGTTGTGGATGTCACATCTATTGTTGTTTTGGGTGATAACCGTTAAATTTATGATTCTGTTAATGAGATTTTATTTTAATAGGATGGAAGAATATGGAAAGAGCGAGTATCAGCAGGCATGAGAAGGAGAGCCGACTTACCAATTATGAAAGAAGGAGGAGCCCTTGAATCTGAAGCTGTGGGTACAAAACCACCCCCAAATAGACCTAATCGCTTGATTCTGCCATCTCTTAGCGCTCCTGAACACAATTTACTAAAGCTACTCGAAGAATGTAATGCTTCTGGGATCTGAAACTTGTTACTGATTCAGCATGGAATTCATCATTGCATACTCTTCGTGTTCTTTTTCTGTTATTTTCCCGTTGTGTATAATCACTCATTTGGATTTATAAAGTTTTCGATCAGTCATAGTAAAAGCATACATACATGTAATATGTAATAAATCACATCACAGCTTCCTTCAAATTTGATCAGTGTGGTTGCGCCTGCAATTGCTGTTATTATTTCTAAGCGCCTTCTTGTCAAGATCATTGTGGTAACTGATTGTGTGAGTTAAGAATTTACATAACTGGACTCTTATCATATTTTCTAATGAAACTGGATAGGATTAAGCGATGTGATAGCAGATGCTGTGTAACATAACAAATTTGAATGTGAAAGTTCAGAACCTGAAAATTTTGGTGATGAACATGACCTGAATGATGGAGTATAAGATCAAGTTTGTTGTTGTTTCGACAAATAGTATGAGAGACACACAGATATAATCAAAATACCAAGAGACTTAAGAAAGTTGTAGTTATTTCAATGAATATAATAAGAGGCATACAGAAACATCACAATTACTTATTAACATATGAAAATGAAGGGGCTATTTATCCATCTACACTGGCAACTTGGGAACTTCAAATGGGTGCCCTTCTGCTGCTGTGGGATCAACAAGGTGTTTCCGAGGCCCCCGAAAGCTGCCATGATTCATCTGTGGTTTGTGCTGCCAGACATGGTTTGCTCCAGCGACTGCACGAACTCCAACCGCTGCAGCAGCTGCTTCAGAATGATGAACTGTTATGGAGGAGATGAGAATGAGGGAGATAAGAGCAAGAAATGTATAAAACAAGGCCTTCATTATGAGAAGCTTTGGAATTGTGCTATTCCGTGTAGTGTGGACAACAATGAGTTGATATATAAACTAAAAAGCCATGTAGAGTGAACTTTTTAACTTTGCTTTGCTTGGAAGTCACAAGGGAATGATTTTTCCAACACCCACTCCAATTCCATGTGTAGTAGTGATATTGCAATGTTTTGGTGGCTTTGGTTTTGTTGGTGGGGTTGGCATATGAATGATTCAAATACATGAACATACGGGCAAAATATATTATAAGGTATAAAATTGACATGCTTTTTAAGTAATGATTGCTTAGGCCTACTACTTAAATGGGATATGTGATTAATAATGTAAGAGCCGTACACTCACATACAAAAGTCATAACAAAATAAATTAAGGGATTGATATCATGATATGGTTGTCCATTAATTATCACAAGGGTCTTATAATAATTATTATCATTATTGTAATTATGTTAGAATTTATTGATTTTACCATCATTAGTCTACAGGCCTTTTAAATCGTATTTGTGATGGCGTATTCTGGATTTTTAGGCCCAAAAAATTAGTTAGATTTATGTTTAAATATTTAGAAGAAAATTAACTTCCAAAATACTTACTTGAGCACTCAAATCCTCAACTTTAAAAATAAGGGAAGGAGGTGACCACCACTTAAACAAGAGGTGATTTGCATTTTGAGTGAAACTATTCACACCCTTTATTATCCTTATGAAATCTCACTTAAGATAAAATTACATTTAAGAACAAATATGAATCTAGTTGAATATTCTTAGTTTTTTTCGATGCAAATTATTTGCATTAATAATCAATCCATTTTTTTCTTTACCTGTCTCTTCCTATCTAACCAAAATTAAATTGCACATATTTATAATAATCTATAATTCTTTTCCTATTCTTACTATTAAACTTTTTTTTACTTAAGATTACTTTCAAATTATTATTTAAAGTATGTTTAATTTAACTCAATGATTGATATTTAAAAATTAATCAACAAAAAAAATTTAATTTATGGGTAGGGTAACAATAAGATTGTAAAAGAAAAGAGAGAGAGAAAAAATAGAGTAATACTTTGAATTTTAATGATAAAAAAATTAAGTAAAAAATAGACGAGTGATTTATTTTTTAAAGGATATTTTTTAAATTATGGTATATTTAATTCTTGGTTTTGGAGATGAGAATGATTTTCATTCCTCATTGTTAGTGTTTACTTACTAAAAATATAATGGAATGAGAAAGAATTTTAGGTGGGATCCACAAATTTGAGAATGAAAAATGAGAATCACATTCCCATAAGGGAGGTGAGCGTGAAAATGAGAGAATGAAAATGAGAAATAAATTTATATTTTTATCTTTAAACAAAATCAAAAATTCCTTTTTTGCCTCATTAAAATATTAAAACATAATCCCTGTAGTTATGACTAAAATAACCATAATAGTAATAGCAATATTATAATTAGTTTATTCATATTAATAATGATAATAATGGTAATCATATTTATGGTAAGAATATTTATTTTTTATTTTGTTAGTGTTCAAATGACTAAGGACATTTTAGTAACTTGTAACAATGCATTCTAATTATTAATGGGAATACAACTCATGTCAATTCTGATTCCTTCAATTTAAGTGAACAACTTATTCTATATCTCATTTCTCATTCCATTTTGATTTCAATTTATTCCGATAAGTAAGAATAATCGAAATAGGCGTTTTATGAGAAGATTTAAAGGGTGCCAATTAAAGATGGTAATTAGTGATATTGTGTCATGAATGTGTCTTGTTAAATTTAAGCTAATATGAATACGGACTCATTTATTAATGTCTTGAGATATCAAAGCATAGGTATAATCTATTTATTAATCGTGTCAAATCGTATTTACCCATTTAACACATTCAATGCAATTAAAAAATAAAAATATAATTTAAAATATGAAAAATATGTCAATATTTTTATTAAACAAGTTAAAAATAGGTCTTCTAACATAAATAACTTTATGGTGCTACGAAAATCACACAAATATTTAATTAATGTTAAGTATATATATTAGTTGTTTTTTCAATAATATTACCACATATTAAATGATAATCGTATCATAAATAGATAAATGTATTGAAATGGTTCAGCATGGATACGGCATATGTCTGTTTATTACTGGTGTTTGTTTATGCCAATACGAATTCTAAAAAGTCATGTGTATCCGTATCATGTAATCATTCCAGACCCACATTACCACCTCTAGAGCCAGTAGTCCGACTCTTGCATTTTTTTTGTGTATGAGGCCACGGGGAGCTGGCAAAGCCCAAGAAATGAACAGAATAGGGTTTGGGCCTAAGCCCATGACCAACTTTTAAGTCGGGGCTGGACAAAACGGCGAGAAGCATACCAATTTAGGATGGGTTCGGGTTCTGAATTTTAATTTTATTCAAAATTACATAAAATTCTTTTCTTTTGGTTCAAGAAAAACGACATAAAAAAGGCACCACGAGAAACTGAGAGAGAAGGGTTTTTGAGATTGCTCTGATATTATAATAAATAAAGAGAGAAAAAAAATCATATTTTTCTCTAAACTTGCACTGTCGCTTCGCCATGGCAGCTCTTCAGTACTTGGAATCTTTGCGAAACGACCATCCGGAACTGGGCGAGTGGTACAATGCTTTGGCAGATCTGTACCAGAAGAAGCTGTGGCACCAGCTCACCCTCAAGCTCGAACAGTTCGTCGCTCACGCCGTCTTTCAGGTCACAACTTCTATTTTCTTCAATTTTGCTTTCCTAGATCTTGAGGCGGTTGTTGAGTTTTATGTCCAATTTTCGGTTAGGGTTTTTAATTGGGCATTTGGGGTTTTTCAAATTCTTAAATTGTAACCACAATTTATGTGAGTTATAGGGCTTCCTTAAGTTGAATTTAGGGGAAATATAATATGGTTTGATATTCCAAGGAACCTATTAGATTTTATGTCTTATAAGGAGCTGCTTGGTGGTTTGGAACTCTAGTATTTCAGAGCATACGGAACCAATTCAAATTGCTTAAGTTTTTGTGGCCACTGAATTTTGGGTCTACAGATGATAAATAAAGGTTGACTGATTGTTACATGTGTATTCAAGTTTTAAGGCTATTAGGTTCTTCAGAAAATGAAGATTTAAGTCAACTTTATGCAGTTTAAAGATACCTGGCTTGATTGTGAAATTGTCTTGGGTCAGGTTTTGGTCCAATGGATGTTTTGTTTATATAAATTTGACAATAAGTTTTGAAATTTTTTCTTGATGTTTAGTTTTGTATAGAGTTAGATATTAAATGAGTGAGGTTGTTCTCCTTGGATTAAGCTACTTATAGTTCTAGTGCAGTTCGTAAAGGAGGAGTTATTTCGTTTAAATAACTAAATTTAATAATTCAGCTTTTTCCATTTTCATTAAGGGAGTTATAACTTTTTTGTACAGAATTTTATTTTATTTTTTTGGTTGATTATAATAGCAATGATATTTAGTGCAAGATATATGGAAACTAATCTATGCAAACATGACAATGACATAATTGGAGCCCTTTTATCTGAATGACGTGGGCGTCAAAATTCAAATCAAATGAGGCTAATTTCCTTTTTTCTAGCACAGGAAATATACCACAGGTGACATAACCATTTATTCTTTTGGTTCTGATAATGGGACCATGTACTGGAGATCATATTATTGGCTTATTTGGATTCTAGTAGCCAATGCAGGGAAACTACCATAGGTGGCGCTTTTTGGAGCATCTGATCTATTACAGATCTCCAAGTTTTCATATGCATTTTAGTGTTCTTGGACTGCACTTTATGATTTATATACCCTGGCCATTTCATCCAAAAATGTGGGACTGCTATATCTCTCAGACCTTTTGTTGAAATCAATTTATACATGGACCACTTATTAGTTTTCTGTTTCATGTGTATCAAGTGTCATGATCTGATGCTGAACATTTGTGTGTTTATTTGTGTGATTTGTCTTTTACTTGGATTGTGATGTGATCTATTGGGTTGCTTTGCTCTGTTCCCTTCATTTTACTTCATTTTTATTTCATTTGGCAATTTTTGATAGGCAATTAACCTTTTTGGTGATATGTTTTCGTTTTAAGTTTCAGGCTGGTGATGCTCTGATTCAGTTGTACCACAACTTCATAACTGATTTTGAGACAAAGATCAATCTTCTCAAGCTTGCACATTTTGCTGTTATAGTTTCTCGGCAGTATCCTGAGAAGCAAGCTGCAATTAGTTATCTTGAGGGTGTGATTGAAAAACTCCGAGCAACTAATGAGCAGCGTAAAGAGGAGCCAATCCTTTACATTAAGATGCAAATAGCCATGTTCAAACTTGAGCAAGGAGATAGAAAGGAGTGCAAAAAACTTCTCGAAGATGGAAAGAGTACACTTGACAGCATGACTGACATTGATCCATCTGTATATGCCAACTATTATTGGGTGTCATCTCAGTACCATAAATTTCACCAGGAATTTGCAGAGTTCTACAAATGTGCTCTTCTTTATCTGGCATACACATCTGTGGAGTCTCTCTCAGATTCATTCAAGCTGGTATGTGCTTTTATTTCTGTTGAGTGTTGCTAGAGAGGAGCGAGGCCTTCTTTAATATTTTATTTCTGTTGAGTGTTGTTACAATTCACTTTGTCTGGTCATGTTGAATTTGTTGTTGTGATATTGCATGCTGTTATTTTCTGATTTTGAGCATTATTAGTTTGTTCAGGATTTTGCTTTTCTTGTTTCTATAATCCTTTCTCTATTTATTCTTTTGATTTCTGAAATGACATTTGCTCTTAGCAATAAAATGTTTTCTGCTAGCTCTGCCAAATTACTGATTTGGTATTCTCCATGCTGACACAAAATGATTATGATTAGGAAGAACTCAGTTCAATTAGTTTGTAGCATCAGATGATGATAGCAGCCCTTGCCTCGTTTTAGATTTCTTTAGGAATTCAAACTTTTCACCTTCAATTGTTGAAGTTGGTGAAGTTAGGAGAAGATATATAGGCCTAAGTTTAAAATTGCGTAGGAGTTTGAAAATTGTTTTCAGTTTATGCCATTAAGGAGTCATGGTATTAGTTCTGATGTGGTTAAGAGTGTTCATTGTTAACACAATTTACAGTTTCCTACTAAAAAGGAAAAAAGTGTTACTTTTGATGCTGACCGGGAGGAAGATGTTAGAATGACCTCACCTAGTTGTCTTAAACCCTAGGATGATAATTGGTGAAACAGGAGATGTGTAAAGTAGGATCTGTAGGTGCTTCAATACTTATTTATTTTTTTTTTTTCAAGTCATTGAAATCTTCAAACCAAACTAGTAGCAGTTTCATAGGATTTCTTCTTTGAGGGGCTAGTTTGATGGAAGTGGCACCCAATTCAGATGGGTGATTTAGCATGCTATACTTCAGGTTCCACATCCCTTTTCAATGATCATACTGGAGAATTGAGATTTAGAATGCTAATAAATAGAAAGATTTGATTGGAGCCCATAGTATGGCTAAAGAAAAATAATATAGAGGCTGAGGGAGGAGTACTCTGCAATAACCTGTCTACATGATTGGCAATTCATTAGCTTATAGTTCAAACCCTTGAGAGATAACCAGTAGAAAGAGCAGGAATGACTATTTCCTGCTCAGAGTAGTTGTTAGGCAAGCATGGTTCAGCTTGTTATGCTGGCAAATAATGAGGGTATGTATAATTTCAAAAGAGGAATTGCTTCAGTTATTAAATTTTCTTGTATTTTGACTATTGTATGGATGCTTATAGACTTATAGCAGAATTTACTTTGAAAAACTACTAAACATAATGGAGTTATTTTATTTTATTTTTTTCAATGTAGTCTTTCAGAGAATGCAAAAAGTTTGGACATGAATGGATATTTAGTTGATCATATGGTAGCAATAAATGCAAAATGTAATTGTGTTTCAATTGTATTTTCTGAACAGCAACCTTTTTGGCATTGTTTGTTTTGTAATCACTGATATTAATGGTTACATGGTACTTTGCTTTATTCATGCAATGTTAACATTTTAATGCTATTATAATTTATTTTAGGATTTGGCATTTGATCTCTCCCTTTCTGCACTGCTGGGAGATAACATCTACAACTTTGGGGAACTGCTCGCACACCCTATTGTAAGAATACCTTCTCTAAAGATGTTGGTTTTTCGTGCAATTTTCCTTTTCATTTGTTACTGTTTTACTTAGATGAGAATCATATTCGACTGCAATTGTGATCTCTTAACCAACTTAAGTAGATGGCATTGAACGATCACTTCACGTAATATTGCTTGTGCATTCTCAAACTTCTCAGCAATTTATTTTATTTCTTTGAAATTTTAAAAAGTTGCTGTAATGCCATTGTTGGTTGTCAACTTGCACACACAATATGACTGATGTCGATGTGTTTTTTAAGTTTTATGCTCATAAATGTGAACCACGATATATATGTACACATTATATAGGTACAGATTGGTAAATATAGTTCTTACGATGTCCTGTTTCTGGGCTGATTGGTTGACCTATTTGTTTCATTGTGGGTACTTTTTTCCTTTTTTTTTTTTGGGTGTTTTGGGGGTTTCTGAGGCCTAGTGGCTAGTGCTTTTATGATTGTCTGGAGACAACATTGCCAAAATTTGTTAACGCAACTGCACATGAAAAAGAGAATTGTTATCACGGAATTACTTTACATTTCTGATTATCATTTTGTGGTGCTTTGGGGTGATTTCCATAATCTTTATTGTTGTGCTTGAGGTGACACTTTCAAGTGTTTTTACAGATAAATAGTCTTACAGGAACAAAGGTCGAGTGGCTTTACTATATTCTCCAGGCATTCAACTCTGGTGACTTAGTTCGCTATCAAGAATTATGCCATGTACACAATGCTGCTCTGAGAGCTCAGCCAGCACTAGTTGAGAACGAGAAGAAGCTATTGGAAAAGATTAACATTCTCTGCCTGATGGAAATCATCTTTAGGTATTTATTATTTTAGCTTTTTTTGGTATATTTAATAATTTCAGTATGCTTTGTTACTGACCTGAATTTACATGCCTTTCCTTCTAGCCGGCCTTCTGAGGACCGAACTATTCCATTAAGCATCATTGCAGAGCGCACAAAACTTTCTATTGAGGATGTTGAGCATCTTCTCATGAAGTCTCTCTCTGTAAGTCCCTTTATTTTTTACACGCATACAATTATTCTTGTCTTTGGAGAAGCTCCCTCTTTGATTGGCAACTAAAGTACCTTGAACTCCTTGTTCGCCTTGATGTGGCCTATGATTATGATTGCCATTTAATATTATTTATAGGTTAATGAGAAATGATCTGTTGGTGACGGATTCATCTGACATGACACCAGATTTTAAAATGCTTAGTTTAAGCCCATATAGAATATATCATATTTTAAGTTGTCTTATAATTCCTCATTAGCAGCTTGATTACTTCTCTTTTGCACTTATAAGATCTATCAATATCAAGTTCAGTTACAATTATGGTAATGACTTATCTTGTCTGAAGAATTTGAGCAACACTCGAATTAAAGATTGTACTTTTGACTCATTTATGAAGGGATTATAATTTTTCCCAAGTTTGCTATTGGTATGTAGTTATAGATCTTCTTATTTGATGGCCGCGTGAGAATAAACTTGGTAATTAATTATATTGCCTATTCTTGACATATCGTGTATATATCTTAAAATCTATTCAAAGCTTATAGATTAAATGGTTTAAATACTGGGAAAATTTTGCCATTGGCTTTTTTTTTTAAAAAAAATAAATAGAAATTCTTTATGTGCAATCTATTGTCTTTGAAGTTTGTGCATTCAATGGTTTAAAGAACGGCATAATGTCGCCGCAGGTTCACCTCATAGAGGGTATAATTGATCAAGTTGAGGGCACGGTACATGTGTCCTGGGTGCAACCAAGAGTTTTGGGAATCCCACAGATCAAATCCTTGCGTGATCGGCTGGACAGTTGGTTGGGCAAAGTACATACTGCTTTGTTATCCATCGAAGCTGAAACACCCGATCTTGTTGCATCATGATTTACTTTTAATTTTTTTTTTTTCGTGATTTCCTTTCTGCTTCGTGTAACAATGTCTTTTGAGAAAACGAAATGAAACATGACAATGGCGGCAAAGAGGAGATAGAGACGGTAGTTTGAAATTACTAGGTCACTCAGAGCCAACTTTGTATTGAAATCCTTTAATTGTTGCTTTATCCTGAATCATTTTTTTCTGAAAGGAGCAGCTCATGTGCTTTCCTTCAATTTAGTGTCATTGTTATGGTAGGTTCTCTTTGAGACCACTTGAAAATTGATAATGGCTTTTCACTATTTAAAATTGAAGCGGTTATTTAAGTATTTATTGGGGAATTTTCTTACGTACGGTCAGAATTGAGAAAGTTAATCTACATTAATCCCCAGCCGGTGCAGCAATTATGTGTGATCCATTGGGCTTGTACTATGTGGAATGTCGTCCCACTGTGGTACTTAAGGTACCGTATCCATCTCCCTGTATATCATCAAATGGTTGAAAAAAGTTTAACAAATTTGATAAGAGTAATGCTAAAGACGAGAAAGAATAGAGAGAGAGTAAAGAGAGAAATGCTAAAGAGAAAAATTTTTTGGGCTAGAAAAGTTATTAGTCAGCAACACAAAATAAAGAAACAACATAAGATAAAGAATAAAATAAGAGAGGAATATATTATAGAGTAATTTTATTTATTTTAAATGTGTATAAAATAAAGAGACGAGTTCTTTTTTTTTATAGTTATATAATCACTCTATAAAATTAATGAAAATATTTGAACATAATTCATTGTGAGATAGTGAGAGTTACACAGAAATAAAAAATTATTAATGAAAGATAGTGGGAGATTAAAAGATAAATGTTATAAATATCCACATTTATTTTAATAAATTCATAACATTTTAGCATTTTTCATTTGATAATCTTTTTTCTGGCCACAACAGAGGAATGTACAGTTCAAAAGTTGCCGATACCCAAACACTTTGCAGTTTCTGGCCTTCTTAATCTACTCATTTATTTTATTGATTATTGCATTAATTGTTGAATTTAGTAAATTAATTATATTGGTGTTAGATTACACATTTCAATTTATCCCCCCCCCCCCCAAAAAAAAAGTTATCCCTAATCTTATGCTGAAGCCACATATTGCACCCGGCCCTTGCTCAGTCAATTTATTTTTCTTCGGAATTTCTCAATTTCAGCCAAATTTATTTGCTCTTGGTGGGGTTTTCATCTATTTTTTTAATAATTTAATTGATTTAATTTCAATCAAATAAGTCATTAAGTCCCTTTGTTTTTCAAGTTTAATAAAAAATTTTAGTCATTAAGTTATTAAATCATTTTTTAAACTTTTTTGTTTAATCCAAAAAGTTTAAATTATATCATTAAAGCATATTCTCCAAAATATCCATATCTAATTAATTCATTTTCATTCTTACATAAATAAAAATTTAATAATTAGTATTATTATTCATCTCTATAACTTGTGATAATATCGTGGAAGACTATTATTATTTTATCTTTTTATTTTCTTTAAATTAGCATTATTTATTTCATAAATTTTTTAATAAAATTTTTTCATATAAAAACATCATGAACTATAATAAAATTGATTAGCATATATTAATTTAGAATATAAAAGATTGTATTCAATTGAACATGATTTATATTATGATAATATATTATCTTATTTAAGTTATTTAGGATGTTTATTATTTGTTTAATATTTATAATTCAAAAAGGCGCAAATGTAAAAAATACAATTTTCAAATCTTTTAAATTACAAAACAAACAACTTAATATTTATTTTTAACAATTCAAACTAATTCAAGCTTATTCAGATTTTTTGACCACTAAAAAAATTAGAAGTAAAAAACTGCTACCTAAGACTTACCTTATAATATCGATTTAACATCACCACTAAGTTGACCCTTAAAACATTAAGACTATTATTATTATTTTGTGGCACTATTTATTTAAGGTGGTAAAATCTTTAGTGATGGTAAAACCTTTTCTATTGAAAACAAAAGATTTAAAGTTTTGTTCAAACGGATGATGATGAAACTACAAAAAAAATTTGGCATATTTTTGTCTAATCCCTCCAAAATACAAATAAATACTCATGCACTTATTCCTTGCTTCGGTCCTCATAGAGATAAACTTAGAATTTCCTTCATACATTGCAGCTCCAATGCCCTCTTATAGCCAGACAAACTGAGAATTTATTATATTAATAAAAATCACAAACTTCACACAATACAGAGTGAGGGAGACTTAGGACATACATTAAATTTGGCCAGCTGTAGTATACATGAAATTTCCATCATTGATTCTGGCGTAAAAAATACAAAGAAGGCTCAAAAAGCACATCATTCTTGCCTGACAAAGGGCGATGAGCTCATGTCTGTGCTGTAAAATGAATCCTCCGCTCCACCGTAGTAGTTGTCTTCTTTCTCATCATCCCACTTAAGGACCTCTCTTATGTACTTGAATGCCTCGTCAACTGTCACTCGATCCCTTGCCCTGGCTTGCCAAACGAAAAGCTTTCGTCCAGTAAGGGAAGCATATAGGTCTTTGAACTTCATGGCGACATAGTAGTAGGCTTGGTGGGCCAGTGACTGGTTGTTATGGTGCGTCCGGACTGGGCTGAAATCATTGAACCATTCGCAAGTACTTAAATGCACTCGATTGACCTTCTCCTCGAAGAGATCATACTTGTTGAGTATCAGCACAAAAGGAGTGTCCTTGAAGCAAGGATGCCTGATCATCATCTCAAAGAGCTCCTTGCTTTGTATCATTTTGTTTTGAAGTAGGGTTCCGCTGCCACTACTCTCTGGACAAATCCACATTTGATCATAATCACTAAGGGCAACACAGAAGACTACCACCCGAACATCTTCGAACATTTCCACCCACTTGCAACCCTCATTCATCCCCTTAGCATTGACCCTTATAAGTTGGTATCTATAAAAAATACCATACAGGAATTGTTTAGAATCCTAAAATCAAATATCAAATATTTTGAAACCAAAGCAATGCCAAAATGGTTATGCTAAAATGGAAAGTAACAGGTGGGGCGCGTTTTTCTGCAATTAATATAGGCAAGTAAGATTCATATCTAATAAGACTCTTTTTACCAGGCCACAGGCACCAGAAGCCATAAGCATTAGTTCAATACAGAAGCTACACTAATCAAAGGACTGGTTTTAACTGATTCCCAACTCAAATGAAATGTCAGCTTGGGCCTCCTTTTATTAGCGGAAGTTTTGCGCATCTCTAATCAAATGATACAAAAACTTACTTTGTCAGAGGCTGAGATTGAACTTCCAGATTGTCTGTGTAGGTTTCAGACATTGGGCTACGATCATCAAGGGAAAATTCTATGAAGGCCAAGCCATTTCCTTGAGTAACCCCTTCTGCATAAAGAATGTCTCTTTCGGAAGGTTCATATTCATTGCTCGACACTTCAACAGCCTGGAACAAGCAAGATCACAAGATATACCATTCAAGATTAATGAACAATTCAAGTCTTATCAAGGCTAACACCTTGTTCAAATGGCTGTTGAAAGACGCCATATATTAGATTCAAATATAGACAATGGGGATATCATTTGTGCCAAAAATGGGACATCTTGTGCACTCAATGAATACAATTTTACAAATATCAACCTTAACATCATGATTTTGGGCAACAACATCCAACATGGAAGCACAATGTTAATAATGTAAAGAGCTCCAAAAGGAAAATAAAGCACAAAATTCAGAAGAAGCTTCCTAGGGAAGCATTGAAAGCAGCTAAACATCGTGTATTTAAATGACTAATGGCCCCATGCTTTCAAAAGATAATAACTTGGAGAACATCAACTTAATTGGACATGAATAACCATTCAGTCACAGAAATTCTTTACGAGACAAGTATGTTGATAATAGAATTGTAGGAAAGAATGATAACAGGCAATATCTAGCTTACTACAATTCAAACCAAAACCTTAAGCTTAACTTAATGAAACCCCAGCAAAAACCCAAGATAAACTTAATGAAACCCCAAGAAACATACAACTTAATGAGACCCCAAGAGACATACAACTAATATCCCAACTAGGAACAGAAACAGATGAGCAAATTGATTTCCACGAAGGCTGATCTGCCATTGGCCAAGTGGCATATGATCTAATCACAAGTTAGAGCTAAGGGAAGAGCCTGCATGTTCTAGCATTCTTGGATGCCTGGGAATTATTGGCCAAGGAGAAAGAAGGGAGGTCGGGAGGATTGGAAGAGCACAACTTGCCCCATCAAAGGTAAGATATATTAAGTTAAACATCAGATCTAGGAAACTCTGCAATATTAAGCTTATAAGAGTAAAATAAGCAGATATTTTACAAGGATCTAGAAAAATACCCGGCTTAAAAAGTACTCTGCAACATCAGGGAGGAAGTGGAGCTCATCTTTTCGCTTATAAGTTTCCTGTATAGCAGGATCCTTCCACACCTCATCAACTAAAGGAGCATACTCACGTGTTGCTGCAGGAAAAAATGCATCCAGATCTCCTGTGGCTATAATGTCCAGCAGCCAGTCAGAGAAATGCTTCAACCTTGGGTTTATGGAATAGATACACTGAGTAGTTTCCCTGGGATCAGCCTCTCCACCTGAAAAAGCATTTCCGGATACACATTACATATAGAATCCACTTTAATGTGTCAAGCAGCAGAGACGTATATGGTATTTTTATAATGTCACACAACTTAGTTTGGTTCATTGTGGTTCCCTATATTTTCCAATCTGCAAAGCGAACAACTCTGATTTGTTTCTAGTCCATAATTATAGTTCGGAGATTAAGCCACAAGATACCTGCAACTTAGACTCACAATGGGCTCCTGATTAGTGATATACTAATGCCACTGTTAAATACCAATAGTAGACTGAGACCAAAAAGTTTAAGCTTTTGAGTCAAGTGGTTTTGCAAACACGACATAAAAGCTGAGGCGTTATACTTGAACCCCACATTCTTACTCAATCTCAGTCAATTTCAAAACTTGTCTGAATCAAATCAAATCCTGGTCTTGCTCTTATGCAATGCACATTTACTGCAGTCTCACCCAGTAATCATTGGATCCATATTCCAAGTGAGCAGACCTCGAAGACTTTACATAAAAGTAATGTTGGGCATTTCCCTAATGGTTTAGTCTTGAGTCAACTGCTTTCACTAACTGTAAGCAAGCTTCATATGCATCCAAATAGCTGAATACAAAAAGACCATGCATTGAGCTATTTGATGACAATCATGATAGGTTACTTAAGTGACTTATTAGCCAAGAAAACCAAACATCTTCGCCTCCAACACCATCAAGATTCTGACGGCCACAGAGCCTAAAACCTATTGTATTAAGGTTAGATATACAGAAAGTAATGGCTTAGTTCAGTTGTCATCTTTAGCCTATTAAGTTCTTTTAGAAGTATTGGTTAGTAACTCTGGTACTCTTTGGTACATATAAATTGCAGATCACTATGCTGTTTATGGAGTGCTCGATCATTATGCGTCAACTAAGATGCAAGATGTAACAGGATCAGCAATATATATCATTTGGAAGAGAAAACTTATTTTTCTATCTGTTGCCAACAAACTTCGCAACAAACTTCCTATTATAAGAAAAAGATTTCTAAAATACAACATTTGAACCCAATAATATGATCTCTTAAAAGACAGTCATGTCATGTATGCAAAGACAGATATTGAGCAGGTTTGCCAGATAGTAACAAGTTTTGATTCATAAACGCAGACAACTATTTTTACTGCATAATTACTTTAACATTCAAATATAAAGCATATAATATCTGCAAATGTTACCTGCTTCAGAGTTTTGATCGTGGGAACCCTGTGTGTTCATCCTAGCAGTTGCCTCCTCCTCAAAGCGCTCCCGTCCATCAAGCAAAATGCTCAGATATCTGTACATATTGCTCTGTATCATCAACTTAATATCCTGTAGTTCTTCTGCAGTGAACTTGTTCCCATACAAAAATTTGGCCTGTCAAATAGTGAGTAAATGTTGAGTAAATGCTCATTCAGAAGTCTACCAATTTCAGGATGGTGCATCATCAACGAAGGATGCAGTAGATGAATATGAATATACTAAAAGTGAATAAATATATTTTGGCACCCACAAGAGTAAACAAAAATTCAGTCAATGTATCGCGGGGAAGTAAATGTAGCATATGTTAAAATGATTTCAACCTGCACTGAATTTATACACTAGACAACTGGGATTTGGGCTATTTTTTATTGCACAACAGTTTCAGCCAGTAAAACCCTCCATTAGTCATTCTGATTCAGGATGCTTACAGGTAAGCTTTCGATTGCAAGCATTATACAATGATTTGATAATTCTCAAAGTTGATACCTCATCATCTGTTTTTCTTGCTTTTATTCACCTAGTATTTAAAGTAGAAACTGAAGAGTTTTGTTGGTGACCCTAGTCTGTCATAGCCCAATCGAAATATGTGACACTAGCTATCAACCTTTGTGGCTCTACAGCATCGTGTCAAGCCCATTACTGGCTGAGTAGCATGAAGACATACAATATCATTCATAATAGAAGGGCATGATGCAATCCACTGTTTTTAAGGTTTTAATGCCGGTTAAATCCTGTGTCAATTGAAAGGAGGTTCCAACGCTTTCAGTATAGTGGGATATTCTGTATTACTTTCTGGAGATATTTTATTTAGTGGAAAAGTACTATAACATAAATTCTCTCAAATGAATCAGGTTTATGCAACCAATGCTATCAACTAAAGGAAAGTTCTGAAGAAAGTGGTGCACCACAATCTGGTTCATGAAGATACTGGATACTAATCGTAACTAGGAAGAATCAGATTTGATTTTGTTCAGCAAGTAGAAAATGTCTGTGGTACACATTTTAGTTTCTCAATTGTCTAGGATTGGATCATTTCTCTTCATTAGGATTGTTCCAGTATCCTCAATGATTTCTATTTTAGATAAAGCCTACAAGTTACTGGATGGTAAATCTAAAGTAAAAAAAATTGCATTTTACATGCTTTCAGATGAAGAAAATAGCATTACGCCAATTGTTTGGGGTCCAATCAAAAACCCTGTTTGGCCATGCCATAGCATCATCACAAACAGATAAAATTAGGTGAATTAATTAACGATATCTAATTGCTAAATATACTGAAGTAATAATAAATAACTCACCATGCATATGATATACCTATTTAACATTACAAATTAACAACAATAAAAGAGCGTAATTTTAATAAACACTGTGAAGAAAAACCATGGAGGATTCCACAGACCATACAGAGAAATTGTCAGAAGTGTTTGTCAAGCTACAACCACAACGTTTGTAGAGGAGTTTTAAATCAAGAAAAAATCTGCATGGTGCAGCTTTTCTTCTCATACTGTTAGTTAATTAATGCACGTCATAAAAGTTCCATTTAGATTGTTGCAACACTACTAAACTGTCAAAACCACAAGCCATCAAAAGCATCATTTAAAAAGTACCAACCTGCTTGAAGATAGTACTGGTTCCAGCACCTTGAAGACCAAGTAGAAGAAGCTTCTGAACTTTCTTCTGCTCTAGATAATTTGGTACGGTAGTATAATTGCTAGCCTCATCTCTATGCCCCTGCGGTTGACCATGAAGCACAGGCAAAGAGAGCAAGCTACAGACAAACCGTGTTGTTGCCTGTCTAGCAGAGAGCAAATCCAAAATGCATCACATAGGATAGCCACGATCCACTATAAATTTTGTGATAACAAAGAGTTTGACAGTACATACCTTCTCCCAGATGTTTCCCCTGATGTTATTCTGACCTTCTTCCTCATAACGACCATCATCATAAACCCAAAAGTGAGTGTCGCGTGGGCATTGTACATTTGCCAGCTGAAATTGTAAATGAAATAGGTAATAAATCCATCGGCATAATTGGACAAGTTAAGAGCAAAATTTGTAGCATTAACAGGGCTAAACACTTATCAAGACAAATATTCCAACTCCAAGTTAAAAAGATTGTTTTATGTGCAAGCACATTGGAAATAGTTTGAACTCAATGCCCTAATAATTAAAAATAAGTGACTGTCATACAACTATGGGAAACCAATTTTATTTTATCTACACTATCTCAGATGTTTGTCCAATACTATGGAAATAGTAGCACTAGAATGTGCTTTGCGTATGACTGTGCATCAGGAAAGTGAATATGTGGGTCAGGAGCTGATTTGGTGTGAGCAAGTCTCCTGCAACGGTTTTCAAACATTCAGGGTGCATTGAAAATGCCCAGTGAGCAAAGATATAGAACTTTACTCGTGTCATACTGTACAGATACATTATTTTAGAAGGAAAACAATTAGTTAGCACATTACAATAAATTCATGTCACCAAACTGTCTGCTGGGTTGCTAAAACTGAGACCACTTTGATTGAGTCAAAAAGATGCATCCCTATATGTTAACAAATCCAAGAATATGTACAAAGAAAATAACCAGAAAAACCTATGACAAATATATTAAAGGCTCAAACATTAGGTACAGCTTAAAACAACATATGGACGCAAGGAATGAAGAACAATCTTGAATAATGTGGATGTTATTCATATGTACGCTCACAAGAAATGATAATGTTTATTAGTTTACACGATGAAAGGTCTGACCTTTAGCACCCTCCTTTCTAGTTTTGTAATTTCTCGGCCATTGATGTAAACTTGTGTGTTCCCATTGCTTGCTTCACAGCTTAATTTTCCTGAGAAATTTAAGTTCGAACTAATAATTCTGTCTGGTTTTTCACCCTCCTGTCAAATCAAGAAGCACAGATAATCAAATGATTTCCTGCTTCTCGCATGTGCAACTACAGAATGCCAAGTAGAAAAGATCTCAGTTGAGGCATCAAAATATACACGAACCCACCTTTCCCCATAGACCAGATTCCTTGTCATACCAATATCTACCAGGCTTCAACTTTCGTGGAGGTAAAGGACATCCAAGTAACTCTGCCATCTCTTCAGGCTTCAGAGGGAAACCATTAACAATGAGCTGCTCCGGCCGGAGCTGATTAGCAGGGCATTCTTTCTCTGCTTTCATTATCTGCTTTACTTCCAATGGGCTCAGTAATCTGGATAAAACCCTAGAATGTTTACCCAATTTTAAGCGTTTTGATTCATCAATTGGCTCACCTATGCACGTCACACACTTACGCCCTTCAGGCATGGATCCCATTGCCCTAAGCACACAATTGCTGCAATACTTGACATCACAAACCAGGCATGACTCCTTCGTTTCCCACTTCCCTTTACGACACCTATAACAAACTCTACTTTTCCTGCTCTTCTTTTCTTTTGAGACCCCTACATACTTGGGATAAGTTGGTGTCTGCACATCCACCTCTTTTCTCTCCGATCTGTCAACAGTACTGTCAACAGTATTAAACGTGACAACAGGCACTCTCCTTCCTTCATTCACTGGTTTTGGAGGATTACTTGGACGATTCTGGATGGAACCTGGAGATGCTGAAGGTGATGCTGAAGAAAAATCAGGGTTCTGCAAGACCGACACTACAGACTCAGAGCTTGCTGATAACCTTGGACTCTGAGTAGGCGAATCAGTGACACCATCAGCAATACGCGACACTGGCAAAGGAATCGGTTCGATCACCGGGGCACCTGCATTAGCAACTGATCTTTGCGATTCTGAAAGGGGCTCTGCAGTTGGAATGGCACGAGAATTTACGTCAAGAGGTTCTACTCTAGGGACATCATGAGAAACTGGGGGACCTTTGTACTCCATGGCTATCGAGTAATCAAGCTCAGATGTTTCTTCTGGGAGAGGAGCTCCCGGTGGAAGCATCTTTCTCACCAACTCCTTCCAGCTCTCTTCCCCCTTTTGCTCCATCATCCACAACAACAACCACTATGTCTTCAAATATAGAATCAAACTCTGAACTAGTTAAATTCCACCCATATTGATCATGATAGGATCATCCCAATCAAAGTTCAACTATGTGCTCTAAGAACTTCCCACGATGTAGAATTAGCAATCAAAAGCAGAAGTGGTCACCAAGCTGCTGCCGCATCCTTTGAATGCCTTCAAAATTAAAAGAGTTAATCTAGAAACTCATCAAATTCAATCATTCAAAGTACAAGATGACATCATTTTTATATTAGCAAAATTACACAAATCCCATAACCAAATCTGATGAAATCAGAGTCAAATAGAGGAAAAAATCAATCCAAACACAAATTGCACAACCCCCATGTAAGAAAATTCAAACCTCTCTGCTTTTCAGCTAATCCATCGTCAAAAATCATGCAACCCCACTAGCAAATTACATTACTTTCAATCTTTAAACCACTTAACAACCCTCAGCATAACACCAAAACTGCCATTTATGACATTCCAAACCGACATTGAATAAATCAGAGTCAAACAAATGGTTAAGAAAAAAAATCAAAATAGTAATAATAATAATAATAAATCCAAGACTAATTCAAACAAAGAAACATACTAAAAACCCCACCCACTTTACCGCTTACATTAGTAAAAGAGCATCAAAAGAAAATGTCTTTTTTTAAAACCCCTTTTTTGAATAAATCTTTGGACTTTCTAGAGAGATTAAAGCTAAAAGAGAGTGAGTGAGAGAAAGAATTTACCTGAGTAAGGGACAAAATTAAACTGAATCCGATGACAAATCAACCAGCTTCAAATATCTATAATCTATTAATAATAAAACTAAAAAGAGATAAAAATAAAAAATTCACAAAATAAATAAAATCTGGTGAGCCAAAAAGTTTGACGATATGGTGAAAACAACAGCTAGAAGTGCCCTGAAACGAAAGAAGTTATGTGGGGCCCACGGTTCCTTTTACTTTACAAATTGCTCTGTCTTCGTGATGACTGATGATAAATCAAATAATGATGCCCCTTATCCTGTACACGCATGTGAGCTCGTGCGAGCGTGTGATAGACGCGCTATCTCTCGGGCGTACCGGGTATCTTAGGTGTGTGTTAAAAAGTTCGTACGTCCAGGATATTTTGAATACGAAACTGTTGTTGTCACGCGCGTGGTAGTCTCGTGTCACTACTCTTTTGTCGACACTTAAAACTACGACCCGCTCCTGATGAGTTTAATGCGCTGTCATAGTGGCCTGAAAATGGACGGGTTGTAATAAATGTAATGGAACTGAATAATCCTTTTACACCATTGGGTGCATAAAGAAATTTCATTTTTGTTGGGTTTCTTGCCCAGTCTGGGCTTTTGATGGGAGCTCAGGTCCGTGCCTAGCCTCATAGGGGCCAGCACACTGGAAGCCCTTGCCTGAATTCTTGCACTCAGAGTCGGATCAGACCCGAGCTTTTTTGCCGTTTTCTTCCATTACTATACCCTAGGAGTTCGGTTTAATTCGATTTTAAATTAATCTAAAATTTGAACTATTGATTTTTTTAGAAATAATAATTCGAATCGAGCTAAACCGAATTGATTCGGTTTGGTATTTTTAGTTTTAAACTGTAATTCCTTTTGAATTTTTTAATTTTCTTTTGGTTTTTTTAATCATATAAGTCGATTGATATTTTTTAAATTTTAAAGTTGATTGATATTTTTTCAATTTTAAAAGCCGAATAGGACCAATTTTCTAGGGATAATGGTTTTTTGGCTCACCCCCATCGTCCTCCTTATAGTTAAAAGTTCCATATGTTTTTTCTATAAAATAATTAGTTTTATGTAATTATTTTATAGATTAATTATTTTATAGATAAAACTAATTATAGTTTTATAATAATTATACCAATTTTTCCTTCATATGTTTTATCTACATGAAGGGAAATAATTAGTTTCTTAACCATTCATAAAATAATGGCAAATTTTATCTCCTTTTACTCTTTCTTGCAAACTTAGATATGAGTATCAGCATATCCGTCGGATAAAAATAATTACCCAAATTCATTCATATTTATTTGGATATTATCTTATAATATTTATATTCATATCTATATAATTTTAGATGGATGTTATCCAATCTAATATTAATGAATATTCTAGACATCCAATACGCATAGGTCCAATTGTCATCCCTAAAGGTATGGAAATCTTTATTTTATTTCATATACAACTTCAATTTTCTCTAATATTAATTTATATATCCCATTAGAAAAAGGGCATCGGAAGACTATATGTTTGAAAAGCTTTCTTTTTCGAGTAAATGTTTGAAATGAAGTTTTAATGTTTCGTTCCGGGCTTTGCGTGCATATTTTGCATCATTGAATGCCTTAATTTGGACGAAACTTTTGATATTTTGTGTTCCACAGTTGTGCTATGTCAATTCTTAAACGATATGAAAGAACGACCGAAATTAACAATAATTTAAGCTTGTCTTGTCTGGTCAGGTTATCAAAAAAATAAAGAATTGCAGGGTTTGGTACTCCATTCTTTTGTCTTTTTCAAATCCACCTTTGTATTTAACGTGAGAGTTGGATAATGGTTAGATGTGATTAGAAGTGGCCAATGGGTTGTGGGGCATGAGGCACGACATGGGCACGGCACGGCACGGCACGGCACGGCACGAGAACGTTTCGACAAAGCACGCGGCATGACACGGCACGAACATGGGCCGTGACGGACTTAGATTTTAGGCACGTGTGCTTTAAAAGCATGACATGATTAGAGATGGGACAAAGCACAACACGTAAAAAAGCACGCAAGAAGCACGTTTTATTTTTTAATGAAAGTAAACTTAAAATTTTATGATTTTATAAATAACTTGAAATTGAATCTTTTAATATATTTTATTGGCTCAAGTTTTTTAAATTTATTTAATTCTTAGTTTCAAAAAAATTATAATTGATTTATGTTTATAATTTATTAAATAAATAATTGATATCATGATTTTAATAAATAAAATTATAAATATCATGATTTTATAAATATATATTAATATTATTATAAATTATGATATATGACTCTACGTAATTCCAAGTTAAAAATTAAGTTAACCCTTAAAAACTATTATTATTGTTGTTTTTAAGTACTAAAAAATAATTCTAATATTATAGAGTCAAACTTAACAACTAATATTACATTCTCTTATTATTATTAATTTATTATCATTGAATAGAGAATTGAGTTTTGAATTTTTTATTCTATTAAATTAAAATAAAGGCAAATGGATCCAAAAAAAGCTCATAAGTTTGAAAAAACTAAGACAACAGTTTGACATGCGCTCTTAAAAAAAAAGGAAAAAAAACTTAGTGGGCTATTTTTCCTAAGCACGGCACGGCACGAGTGGGCACGAACACGAGCACGTATGGGCACGGTACGAGTGGGCACGAGCACGAGCATACGTGGGCTTCCTTTGATGGACCTGGGCTGGCACGGCACGACCCGTTGAACATCTCTAGATTTGATTATTGGGCCATTAACATTAAAAGCCCTTGTTGTTCATGCAAAATAAGAAAAATCAAAATTTTTATAATTATGACATATAAGTCCACAATATTTTAATTTTTTTTACTCTATTGAACCAGATTTTCAATTAAATGACTAATTCTTAAATTTATTAATATCTATTTAAATTAATAAATTTACTTATTAATTAATAAATTAACTAATTTATTACATAGTTAAACTACGTATATTATTTACTAACCATAATTGATGATAAATATAAATATGATTTTTTAATTTAACACGGCAACCAATTTCCTTTCACCCATTTGAGCAGGGTTCAAACCCCATATCTTTTTTTTTTTAAAACAAGAGATTTTTTATGTCAAATAGATGGAATACACAAAATACGAAAATAAATTTAATTTGATATTCTATGTATGTAATGTTTTATTATTTTTTATAATATAATATTTAATTAACATACTAAATTATTTAATTATATATAGTAAAAATATTTTAATTTACTAATAATAATAAAGTGTTAGTTTATGAATTTGTAAAATCATTTTTGTTTGTTTGAGTAATGAGTTTTGTATTTTTGGTTGAGTTTTTGTCCTAAAATAAAAGGAGTAAATTTAATTACACACTAAAATAAATTTAATGGAATTTTGTCCTGAAAATCGTGGCTTCTAGAAGCATTAATGCAACTAAAAATTTGTAGGTGTGGGACTAATATGTAAAAATTTAAAAGTTTTATCTTTGTTGTTTTTATAATAAATTACAAGCCTTCATTGTAATTGACCTTAAAAAAGACAAAAAAAGAATATCAAACCCGTGTTGCAAAGTAGTTTTGCCCTAATAGTTAATACATGACATCCAATGTCTTAGTTTGTTTATTTTGTTTCGCAAATTTCAAAGAAAATATAGGTTTCAAAAGGTTCCTCTAATCATATGCGGAAAGTCTTATTGGGAGCAAGTGCATTTTGCAACCCAAGCCTTTCTATTTGGTCAAGATTGTCTTTTTTTTTTTAATATTATTTTTCAAAAGGTAAAGGATTGGGTAAAGTTCATCGCAATTAGATTTTTTAACCTTCTACTTTTATAGAATTCGAAGATAAGTTATTAATTAAATAAAGCTGATTGAAAACCAGTTATTCAAGTTTTTGGAGGCAAAATAAAAAATTTTTTAGGAAGACCTCATCTAATTAGCAGACACGCAGCTTAATCACCATAAAAATGACTTTAGATTCTCATTTGTTTTATCAACCGAGTGTAAATTAAATCTAAAGTGTACGAGAAAATATGTAATAGAAAATGATTGAGGGACTAAGTATTTTGAAATCCACCCAAAAATACAACTCGTTTTGGGTGAAATTTTGTTTGAGTTTAGGAAGTGTTTTATACATATATGGGTGCTCATACATAATTGAACGACCTGACCTGAGCCTTGCATTACATGCATAGGAGCTTCTATTTATATTTAGATTTATATCAAATTTTAAGTAAAATTTCATATTAAATTAATCTGACACATATAAAATTTAGCACAACTTATACAAGAACAAACATAACGAGAAATGTTCGAGGCCAAAATCCTAGGTTTGGTTAAGTCTGGAAAGGTTACTAAATCACGAGGTTTAATAATATAATGTTTGTGAAAGTTATTGAGAAATGCATTTTGATAGTATAATTCATAATACTATCAAACTGTACGATTTAATAATTTTTTCGAATTTTAATTGTTGGACGGGTGGGCGCCCAAGATGGGCCGATCCGACCCGACCTACACATGGTAACCACTTGGTGGTTACCATGCACGTTTGGGAGAGGGAAGTTGAACACAAATCAACTTCCCAACCGCTGTATATATATATAAAAGAAACCGCTGCTGGAAAAGTGAATGCAAGTTAACGATTCATTTCGAAAAAGAAAAGAGCAGTGTGTGTGTGTGGGAAAAATGGTAAAGATTAAATAACAAGATCATTGAACAATCCGGAAAAAGCAAATACGCTGTGACTTGAGGAAGATTTCCGTTTGTGATTTCTTTTCGACCTGTGACGTGATCCAACACTTGTTTATTCTGCTGCATAATTCGAAAAGGTAAGACTTATTGACTCCTTTAAAAATTTCTTTCATTAATAAAGTGTAAAATCCTGGATCAGATTGGAACTACGAACGTACATACTGCTATGTAGAAATTAATTCAATCCGATGTCTTGCGGTTCAGTTTAATATTATCTAATGTAACCTGCGCATATCAAACGTACATACAAAATAGCATTATTTAGGATAGACTGTTGCAAACGTATTCAGAAATTTTTTGAAGAAGGATAACATGCATAGTATAACGCACAAAATTTGTATGGGCTGCCCGAATATTAACAAATATTATTTAAATTTACGAAGTTGTAAATTACCGAAAGTAAAGTGGACAAAAGATTTTTACTTGTTTCAGAAATTTTTTTCTACATTTATGACGCCACACCTTCTGAAATTAAACAGTTTACTAAGTATAGCATAGAGAAATATATATTACAACTTATTAGATTTGAAAAATTTAAGACTATCTTACAGATTGTTGCCACCATGCGTGTTGAATCAACGTAGTAGAATTTATATGGCAAGTACCATTTGTAATTCTTTGTAGTAGATAATGTTCAGGTGAAATCCCTTCACTATTGCAAACAATTCCTTGTCCTAAAGAGATTAATCAGCAAAGAAAGTCTATGAATATTATAAGATGAAGAAGACAGAAGATTAAAACCCCATCGCAATTGGCGGCAGCACGTTTTATGACGTTATTCACAACACTTGTCACCACTCTATTTTCTACTCCCGACGTTTGGTCTATTTATGTACTCTACTTCTATAACCGTCACCAAATCTTTTTGTGCCTCTTAAACTTAAATCCATATACGTATTAGCTCCCTTGCTATTTAGCATCTTGTGTTCATGAAATCTCAGTTGGCATTACGTGTTCTTTAAAGCATGTGGATTTATTTATTTATAATAAACAAATTTTTTAATTAATAAAATATTTGAGATATTTTTCAGACATCTTAATTGTATAAATATTTTGTACAAGATTCGTTTAATTATATTATATGTATTTATAAGATCACCATATGAATTTACAAAAGACATAAATATAAGTTATTTTATGATTAAATAAATTGAATTCGTTGGTGATAAATAAAGTTAGACGCTCTATTTATGTTTAAATTATAACAAATTTATTGAATGATGTATCATAGTTATGTATGAATTTACTGATGTAATTTGACTACATTGAACTATATAGATTTAATTAACCTTGAAATGACTGTCGGACTTATTAAATATCATAGGTATTGATTTTGTTACAATCTTAATCTTGAGTTAATTATAATTTCATGATTATTATTGTTATTCTATTTGAGTTACAAATGGATGCGATGTAAATTTATGGTTAGGATTACCCTCTATTTTAGCCAGAGCAATTATGAGCAGTGAGATTATAGATTAACAATATATAATTTCAAAACTCTGGACCGGTTTTTGGTATTTAATCACAGAATTCTCTGGTCAGAGTGAGTCTACATAATTAATATGTTGAAAATTGTTGTTAGAGAAAACCAATAAGTATCAAGGAATAAGATGTAGTTAAATTGATTGGATAGTTAAAATATCAATTTAATTAACGATGTTGTACAAATGACTGTTCAATACAGAAATTATTATGGTATGGGTCAAATTGTTATTTGAGAATATTATCATATATAGTATACAGTTATGGACGTCAATTTCAATCTTTTAGTGGAGTAAGTTAGGGCTTAAATAATTAGACTAGTTTAATTATAGACATAATTATTATAGCAATTGTTGTATGTACCCAATCTAAGTTAGCTTACATAATTGACTGCACCACTATTAGACTGATAAGTAAGATAACTACCTATTTGGGTCAAAAGCCTAATTATATTATTTTGGGGGGGCTCCACTTAATATGCTTATGTGTAATTGAATGCACCACTATTGGACTGATAAGTAAGATAACTACCTATTTAGATCAAAAGACTAAATATATTATTTAATCGGGGGCTCCACTTCATATGCTTATGTGTAAGGGGCATTGTGTTATTTACAAGGTTGGCCCCTATAACAAGTACAAGTGATATGCCACTTTTTGGCTTTATCTTATATTTTAATTTAAATCAAATATTTTTTATTTAATGGAATTTTAAAAAAAAGTTAAAATAGAGGAGCCTAAGGTTTCCACGACAACATATAAAAAAAGCTTATACTTTCACAGAAGAACACTTGTCAAGTGTAAATTAAACTTAAATAATAATCTAAAAGATTGTTGGAGATGAATTGTGATCTAACAAAATTCGTGGTGATTGATCTAGATTTGAGAGCCTAAATTACTTCGACTAAAAAGCAAAGGTAAAATTTTTAAATTATGATAATTATATATGTTGTATGAGAATTCAATCCAATATTTTCACTCCAAATGACTTTTTACCAATAATCTTATCCAACCCTTCATAATCATGACAGTTTTTTCTAGTCAACTTTTATTATAATGTCGTAAGGGCTAAATTTCTCACCAAAACTTGCATTAAATTATAGATTATGTATTGAGGATATCAACATATTAACTGAACAACTAGCCTAACACAAAAAATGAAAATGATTAAAGCAGTACACAGTAAACTTTTTGGGCACTCAACCATTAAACCAAAGGACATTAAAGGCCTTTTATAGTTGCTTTTCAGAGTTTTAAAAGTAATTTTGAAGAGATAAAAATTATTTTTAATGTTTGATAAATTTTTTGGATAAATTCATATTATTTTATAGCAGATTTTGAAAAGTATGTGAGGAGTAACTTTTCAAAATTAAATAAGATTTTGAGAAATAATTTTATACTTAATACAATTCTATATTTATCCTCACATATATTATTAAAATCCAAAATTATCCTTATTGAATTAAGAAATAAAATTTTTGACTTAAAGAGATTATTATTATTATTATTATTATTATTATTAATTATATTTAGATAACAAAATTAAAAAAATTAATAAAATAAAAAATTATTTTAGTTATCAATTATTATATATACACAGTAAAAAGATATTATATGTACATGTTGATAAATTTATTCAACATTATATCCATTTTTATTATTTATATTTTTACAACAATTTAACAGTAAGATTTACTAAAAACATACTACTATTTTTAAAACTAATAGTGCTTTATAAATTTTATCAAATCTTTAATTGATTCTTTTTATTATTGATTATTTCTATATAACAACTAATAATAATTATTTTAAAAATTACAATATTACTAAATTATTGAAAGTCAATTTTTATATAAAAAATTTTTATGTGCTCAACAACTAAACCAATGTAGATTCCGTGAGCTCCTCGTATAAATAGTAAATTCACTTTTTTTGATTTATCACCATGTGCAGTTTATTATTTACATTTTACACGCGCCTAGCTTTTGCGAAATTAGCGCCGAGTGGACGACAGATTGTGATATTAAATTCGTAATAATGATCCTTAAAAAAAATATTCTGTAATAATTAACAATTTGTTCTAAGATTGGACCACCTACTATTTTTTTAACTCTTTGTTTGAATGAGCATATCAAAATTAAAATCCTTGTATATTCGTAATTTGTCTTGTCGGGATTTTTTTTTAATCAAATAGAAATGGAATATCGTGCAGGGCGTTCATATTGTTTTTTAATTGGTGCTTTCATTTTTCTTAAAATAAAAATGAGAATAAAAACAGTACTTTTAAATTTATTTTTAAAAGTCGAGAATGCATCCGGTATCATTTTTAAGATAATAATCTTAAAAATGGAAAACGTGAGACTCGTCCTTCATAGATTGCATTGACAAAATATTTTAGATATATATAACTGATAATTTTCGGTATTTAAAAACTTCGATGATTTTTATTTTTAAAAGAATTTATCATCTTGTTAATTTCTTTATTTTATACAAGTTTGAATGATTGAATTTGATAGTTAAATCAACTTTGATTAAATATTTAATCAAGGTTCTTGGTTCAAGATATTGGAAAAACAGATGCGTTAAATACTTGTTGGGAGATTTTTGCCGTCCTATTTTGTAGCTTCATTGATCATGGCTTAACAGAAGAACTTTATAAGTTTCCAAAAATTGAAGATACAAATCAAGAAATTGAATTTCAATTATTTGTGGAAACATATCAATTGGTAGAACCCTTGCTAAAAGAAAGAGATGCTGTATATGAAGCATTCACGTATTCTTCTGAATTATATGTATCCGCATGATTAATTTGGAAAAGCTGAGGGGGACATGCAGGAACAAACTATTTTTATTGGAAACATTCCTCGAATCTGAATTAGTCTGAGTCCAATGTGGTATTCAGATACCAGATGGTTTAATACACCGAAAAAAAACTTTGATTAAATATTTAGGGTGATTGTTAATTTTCTCCTACCAAAATTAATGTATATAAGAATAGCAAAAATCCCCACAGGGACGGGGACGGGGACCCTTGGGGATTTTTCCCATTCGGGAAGGGTATTGAGATGATTTTATACCCAATTTCTTATTTGTTGAAGGGACGGGGACAATTTTTTATTCAATTTCTTATTCGGGGAAGGAATCCCCATCTCCTACCCATTTCTCCATTTCCTTGTATTAATTTTAAATTTTGATTTTATTTTTTAGAATTATTAATAAATGAATAATGAGTTTTAAATTATAAAATATTAAATATTAGTATAAATAATAAATATCAAAATATTTATATAAATCTGTTATAAAAATTTCGAGCCTACTTAACTAGTTGTAGTCCTGAATTACTATTCAACCATACCTTATTCTAAAGTCATTGGCCCAAAACTATTTTAAATTATGAGTCATGTTGCTTATATTATTTTTATTGTTTTAGATTTAAAACTTGATACTATCTTTCAATTTGTCACATTCTTTGAGGAAGAATTGGAGGAGCATGAGGTGTAAGAGTAAATGCTTCTATTAAAAGTATTAATTTTATTATTTATACCAATTTCATTTATTTCATTATTGATATAAAAATAATTTTTTTATTATAGGATTATAAAGATTGACGAAGATAATTATTCTGATGATTTGTATTTTGCAGTGTGATTTTTGTAATGGATTAATGTTAGTATAAAATATATAGTCAAACCTTATTTTTGTTTAAAATTTTATTTTAATATAATTAAATCAAGTTCAGAAATTAAAAATGTATCCGTTATTCGGGGATCGGGGCCCTCGGGGATCCCCTCTTATTATTTGGGGAGGGAACAAGGATCTCCTTAAGTAATTCTGATGGGGACAGGGAAGGGGAAGGGATGAGGATATGCGGAAAATATCAGGGATGGGTGTGGAGATGTCGGTCCCCTCCCCATTGCCATCCCTAAATGTATACCACTTGCTTATTGTTTTGATAATATCCAAAAAATCTTCTGACACCAAAATTTAAAAGAAAGATGGGCAAATAAATCATTTCCTTGATAATTTATCTTGAGACTATGAAATATATATTTATCACAAAAATATTTAAAAATAATAAAAAGCATAAGAAAAATATGTTATTATTAATAATAATTCACATTAAAATATATATTTCTTATTTTTATACTTAAATTTTTTTAAATTTTCATTTATATGATTTATTTAATTAATAATAAATATTAATAAAAGTATATTTAAAAATAAGCATTATAGTGTAAAATTATACTGCTGGAGGGTTATTAAGTATTATAAAAATAATAAGAGGGTAAATAGTGACTTAGGTGAGTGGAAACTGAAAATCTCCCTAAATATTAATTAAATAGCTGTAACAAAGATATCAAAAGTGCAAAAAAAATAAAGAACACAAGAGGATTTTTATGTAGTATAGAGTTTAAATTCCTACATCCATGGGTTCACACCCTAGGGCTGGAAATTAAATTTGGATCTGGCCCAGATCTGCAAGGATTCAGAAGATCCGAATTTGAAAAAATCTGGATCTGCATATTAAAAAACGCGGATCTGGATATGAAAATTTTGGATCCGCACTAATCGGGATCCGAATCCGGATGCAAGTACATCTGGACAACCAAATCCAAATAAATTTGATTTTAAATTAAAAATTAAATAAAAAAATATACATTAAAATTAAATAAAAAATTTGAAATAAATTTTATTTGTGGATTTATGATGTTGTATATTATTCATGTGAATTATTAATTGTTGGATTATGATTAAATTTTATTTGATATTATTAGGTAAATTATTGAATTTTATTTTAAATTAAAAATATATTAAAAATTCAATGAAAAATAAAAAAAAATTGATTTGTGGATTTATGATGTTGTTGTATATTATTCATGTTGAATTGTTAATTGTTGGATTATGATTGAATTGTATTAGATATTATCAAGTAAATTATTGAATTTTATTTTAAATTAAAAATATATATTAAAAACGAAATAAAAAATAAATTTTATTTGTAGATTCATGAGATTATTGTATGTTACTCATGTTGAATTATTAATTGTTGAATTATGATTGAATTTTATTTGATATTATTAGGTAAATTATTAAATTTTAAAAATATATATCAAATTATTGAATTTTAATTTTTGCGCATCCAGCGGAATATCTGCCTGCATCCATTGCAGATATTACTGGCATTCGGATCTGCATTTTTTTTTTTGCAAATACTGTTCATGTATTGTTCACAGGTACTGTTCTTTCGATACTATTAATGCGGGACTATTTATGGCACTATCGTTCATCCAACAACAGTCATAAGTTCATCAAGGCATGTGCAATGCACTTTCCTTAAGACTAATTTCTACTTCTTTAGAAAGATTTCCCGAAGCAATAGGGACAGTGTAGAACATCGAAAGAAAAAATTATGAAGGCAGCATAAGATAGATGGAGAGGTCATAGATGTTGTTCTTTAAAAGAATTTTATCTCCTTTATATAGAAAAACCCTCTATAATCTTTTTTCTAATTCAATTTGAATTATTCATTCATGCGTCTCATAATTTAGTTCAATTTAAATAATCCAAATCTCGTCTAGATTTGACTTATTCAATTATAATTTATAATTAAATTAAACGCATGACTAATTTCAAATCAAACATAAAATTGATTGCTCTCACTTCTCTCCAATGTGGGAAATTAATATTTTGAAATACCAATAAAATTCCGATAATCCCCCACATATTTCGAAATACTTCAATTTCATTCATCATAGAGCCTTAATGCATGTGAACTAGTGCCTTTTGGGCTATGACCTAGCCATTGAACAACTAACTGGGTCTCACAAGAACTTGGTGAAACTTATAGTTTCTATGAATTAATATCTATTTTGTGTAAAATAGAGAACTAGAAGCTCACATTAAACTCTTTTAGTCTTTGGTTGTTGTGGTTTGGCACTTTAATGGCCTTATGCCCCTGGATTCATGAGTGCTTTAGAGAAGCTTGTATAACTCTTATAAAAATCAACCCAATTCCACACTTATATAGGTGAATCTCCTTCAAGTGTGTCATATAATTTTGACACACCACCACACACTATGGAGTTCATTAAGAGCTCAATTGCTCAACCTAAATCACTGTCCATAGGCAACTATCTCACAATAGGGAGAACTCAAATAAATAGATCGATAGTACCACAAAACAACAAGTGACCTTTTATTACCCTTATGAAATTAGTTCATGGGATCTTTAATTCCATAGATAGGGTTACCATCACTTTTTTCTTTAGTTATAAACAGAAGTCTCATCCCCTTGACATAATTACCACTAACCTCATGCAGTTGTTTATTAGAGAATAGGCCAAATGTGACTCTGACATCACAATCTAGGCTCACAAACTCAGATCCTAGCAATTGCACAAACTCATATCCCAGCAGTTGCTCAGAAATATTATAACTCAGATGAATTTATCTGATTTTCTCATTATATATCTTATCTTTTTGCCCATGGCAATAATAGTGTCGCAATAACAGTATGGCAATCACAATATAATTACATAGAGATAGAAGAATAAACATGAATAGGAAGATTTGTTAAGAGGTTTCTTAACCGTTTCTTAACCATTTCTTAACCATTTAGTCTCAACACATGCTTTCTATGAAGCAAGTAGCTCAAACTCTATGGTAGAACGAGCTAAACACATTGGTTTAGAAGAATTCCAAGACACAACTCCTCCATCAAGGATAAATATATAACCCTTAGTGGATTAGATTTTATCTTATCCTGAAATTAAATTCGCCTTACTACTATACCCCTCCAACACAGATGGAGAGTTACTATAGTTAATTCAAAATCAATGGTGTCTTTAAAATATTTTACAAGTTTGTCTATAACAGCCAAATGATCCTCACTGAGATTTTGAGTATAACTACTCAATCTACCTACAACATATCTAACATTAGACTTGTACTAGTCATCAAGTATATTAGGCTATGATGATTTGGGCATATATCAATTTATCAACACTGTGTTCTATATTTTTTTGATTTCCCATCGTAATACCTAAACCTTCTCGACATAGTGTTCTTAAGACAACATGAGACCATCACTAGTCTTAGTGATTTTGACCTTTAATATAACATCTGCCTCTCCTATATTCTTTAAATCAAAGATAAAAGCAAGCATTCCCTTAGCCTCACTTGGATATCCATTAGATAGTAATACTTTATTAAACTTTTCATGCTACTATTTTGGTGTTTCTTTTAAGCCATTTAATGATTTAACAAATTTGCATACATTTTTGCTCAATACTTAGAACTGCACAACCCTTTGATTGTCTTATGTAGATTTTCGCATTCAAGTTGACTTTTAGATAAGTAGTTTTGACATCCATAAAATAAATATGTCAGTTATGAATTGCAGTTTTG